>OY282398.1:5621666-8200833 GCA_958295455.1 Coleophora deauratella
TCACACACGGTCATCTGGCCCCAAACTAGGAATTCCTGTATCTTGGGAACCAGAGACTGATATACATACACATATACTTTTAAATACATACATATATAGATATAATACACCCAGACTCAGAGCAAACAATTCTGCTCATCACAGAAAAGTTTGCCCTGTGTGGGGATCGAACCCACGACTCTCGGATCAGAGGTCAGGATCGCTAACCACTTAGCCACCGAGTCAGTCGATTACGTATGATTACATATTGTATGTATTTAAAAACTTATATGAGTACGATATAATTATAACTTGTCTCTGGTTATAATAATACAGGGAATCCTAATTTGGCGTCGGCTAACCGTGTAACTTGTACACATAATCGTTCATCTAGAGTAGTCACGTAATGACAGAACACGAATTTCTTTTAAAAAATCAATTTACAAAATTATTAATTTCGACACGATTGCGAAATCCAATAAACATCTTTTATTGGCCAGTATTATTAAGGCGCTCGCTCTTGTAGTTTCAAGGCAACGTCGAAAGAAATACGGGTTTATTTTATTGGAACAAATACCGGGAAATGTTGTTATTCTGAAGAAAGTGAACCTGCGATTCGAATAGAATAAGAATTCGGGTCATTTTTTTTCTAGTTCGACAAGCTTAGCTAAGGACATAGCTTTTCAAAGGACTTTTCTTGTTACACTTAGGTATTGCCTAGTGAAACGAAAAATAGGTAGTTAGATAAAAATGTTAAAATAGGCTGAACGGTAACCAACCGATAAAAAAAACAACATAATTAAAAATAAAAATCTGATATCGAATAATACTTAGAGGAGTGACATATGTATATCTTAAATTCATCAATATTTTTATATTGATCAGGCAAAAGGAGAAACATACGTACAACCGGAAAAACATTATCTTTTTTCTGGGGAAGTCGAGCAAAGTCCTTAAACTCGTGTCAGTCATTTTGACGGACTCTTTTAGTATGTCTTTCTGT
This sequence comes from Coleophora deauratella, assembly GCA_958295455.1. NCBI lineage: Eukaryota > Metazoa > Arthropoda > Insecta > Lepidoptera > Coleophoridae > Coleophora > Coleophora deauratella. Next base: position 5,622,649 of record OY282398.1, read on the forward strand.
GTTTTGTGTGGAAACCCTTTATAATTGTCTAGAATAAATAAAACAATAGTAATAATAAACAAACAAATAAGCTTCGATCTAAATTGAAGTTTTTATGGTTGATCTAGAAAGCAATATTGCAATTTCCCGATTCGGTACTCAATAACAGCTCAAATACAAAGCAGCATTTGTTACAATATTTAAGATATTTAAAGGGGATAATACAATTTGACTCGTGAAACTGAACAATCATCTACCTGATTAAATATTATTTAGATTGTTAGGCTATCAGCGAAGTTGTTTAATAGAATAAACGTTCACCAGTTAATTGTACAATATCTCCATTAAAATTTACATACGTTTTACTTTACATAAAATCCTGAATAACATCAGAGACATGTATTTTTTCTATGATAATATACTAAATATGAGTACAAGGTCGTCTGGTGAGGGTCGGAATACACCATCGACTTATATAAAGGACACGCCCAACGGAAGCGACAAATGGCACTGTTTTTACGGTCCCAAAATATCAATCATTTGTCGCGTCCGTTGGTCGTGTCCTTTGTATGACCAGCAAAATGTGTTATGTACGTTACTGCGATTAAACTTTTTTTTTATTTAATTTCACTTAAAAAGTAGGCCAAGGAGTTTATTCAAAGAATTCTAATATCAGTTTTAGGACCAATTAAATGGTGCCATTTGTCGCTTCCGTAGAGTCTGTCCTCTATGTAAGTCGATGGAATACACGCATAAATTTCACTTTACGCGACCCGGTCATTATGCGACAATTGTAATTCAGCGGTTGGGACGTTTCAGATGGGGTAAAATTTTTAAGGTTCCCCGAAAGGTTTCTACGTAGGGTTTAATATCCTTTGGGTAAAAATATCGAATAATGCAATATTATATGAGCGTGATACCGGTCAGGCTCTTAAGATTGAAAGCAAAAACTAATTTAGGTCATTTCGTTCGGTTTCAATTAAGAGTTCGTGGTATACTGGCGGTTGTAGTAAATCTTTGCGGAACCCTAAAAATGTCGGTAGATATATGAAACTGGATTTTCTAAGAAATTTGAGTTGTTTCACATACAGGAATCGATACGGAAGCTTAGAAGCCCACGCTAATAACATCCGCCCACGTTAATAATATAGGACAGTAAATAATACAGGGAAATAGTAAAAAATATTCACGGAAATTAATCCAGAAAAATAATTCATAGGTTAATATGAAAACAAAAAAATATCGTCGGCTCATTTTCTCGAATGCATCGTTGACAGCAACCAGCAACAAAAATTGACATTACATGTACAGTTTTTTTATTTACAGTGGCTTACCGTGGGGTTTCGCCGCTCGGGGCCGATCGGTGTGCGTCCCTGAGGTGTGCGTCGCGGGGCAGCCTGTAAGATTAGTGAAGAGGTTCAGGTACCTTGGTCACGTCCTGTCGGCCGATCGAAAGGATGACGCAGATATTGAACGACAACGTAGAGCTCTGTCTGGTGTGGCAATATGATAGCTAGGAGGTTTTATAAGGCTGCTGACGATGTAAAGACAATGCTGTTTCAAACATTTTGTCAGTCGTTCTACACCTCTCAACTCTGGACTGAGTACACAAAGAAGTCTCATGATGGTGTTCGTGTTCAGTATAACACCATATACAGACACCTCATGGATTTAAAACGCTACTGTAACGCCTCACGTTTAATGCCATCCAAAGACATCGTATTGCGAACTGCATCTCCAGGGTCGAGGGGTGTGGAAACGCTATTATCAAGGAACTTGCTCTGAGGTTGCATACAACCCGAATTTACAGGAAGTGGGTAGAAACAGCTGCTACTTAAAATATATAGGTATATATTTTTTATTAACTTATTATTATTTTTTAAATGTCAGTATAATTTATTTTTGTATACATTTTGTAATGATTATTATTTTTGTATCTTAATAACTGACGTGGCTTCTGTAATATGAACTTTTTTTGTTCGAAATAAAGAATTATTATGACTGACTCGGTGGCTAAGTAGTTAGCGATCCTGACCTCTGATCCGAGAGTCGTGGGTTCGATCCCCACACAGGGCAAACTTTTCTGTGATGAGCAGAATTGTTTGCTCTGAGTCTGGGTGTATTATATCTATATATATATGTATGTATTTAAAAGTATATGTGTATGTATATCAGTCTCTGGTTCCCAAGATACAGGGAATCCTAGTTTGGGGCCAGATGACCGTGTGTGATTTGTCCCAGATATTATTATTATATTATTATTATTATATTATATAATGAAATTTTCATACGATAAAATTTGTTATCATGACGTTTTAGCTGGGTCATATAACTTTGAATATTTTTTATCATATATTTCGTTCGCTCAATCTGCCGTCCCCCCTGGTCATGCCACCCACGTACTTACTATGCACGCCTTGCACGCCCGCTTGCGGCCGGTCTGCATATATGTAGTCAACATTAGGTAATTTTTAATTAACTGCAGTTTAGAGAAGCTTCTCTCACAACTAAGTTTGGGTCTGTTGCAGCTACAGAAGCCCAAAGACGTACACGCTAAGTCTAGTTCAGCGACGCTTAATAATACTGTTGCTAAAAAAAAATGCGGCGCTCGCCGCGCCGACCTCCATGTGCCGCCCTGTCCATGTGCCGCCTGGGGCCACGGCCCCCCGGCCCCCGCCATGCTACGCCACTGTTTATTTATTTATACAAATATGCAAATTACAATATTGTACACAATCCGGTATGGGACTACTAGTCATTTGAGTTACTTTTTATCAATTGTCAAAAATGACTTGTAGTTTTCTAAAATTGTACGTGTTTCTGGGATGTGATGTGACGTCATAGTCTTTGGCGAACTAATTTGACTGTTTGCTTAAATATACAATTTAAAATATAGTAAAATATCAAAAATGAATATTTTTTTCTTTTGTTTTAGGAGAACTATTGGATAATATTTTATATTAAATTTTGGATGAGCAAAGATTTTTAGAACAAACTTTTTTGACGTTTGATAAAAAGTAACTCACAATCAGATGACTTAACTGCCCTCATAAGACAGAAGGCCGCAAACTATACGGAAACTCCATATATCTTTGCGGCCTTCTTTCTTGTGAGGGCAGTGATAGTCAACTACCGGATTGACGAATTTAGATCATCATATTTTACATTGAATAGTACTACATAAATACACAGTTACCTATTCTAACAGGCTGTGACAAAATACGTATAGGAACAGTTAACTAGGACTTGTACTTACACTGAAAAAAGTGTTCTTCAACTTTGATGAAGTCGCAGAATAAAATGGTTCTGAAGTCTGTGGGTTACCGTGCAAAATTTTACAATCCACAGCATTGTTTTTGCTATTTCAGTAATGTCATGGGCCATGTAATGATACCAATTTTTTTTTGTGTGATAGGTGGCAAACGAGCAGACGGATCACCTGATGGTAAGCGATTACCGCCGCCCAACGGCACCCGCAATACCATGCAGAGGAGTCACAAGTGCGTTGCCGACCTTTGAAATGGGATGGCGGAATGGGGGGAATTGGTGAGGGGGGGGGATTGGGCCTCCAGTACCCTCACTCACTCGGCGAAACGCAACGCAAGCGTTGCTTCACGCCGGTTTTCTATGAGGCCGTGGTATCACTCCGGTCGAGCCGGCCCATTCGTGCTGAAGCATGGCTCTCCCACGGACATCGTTCATTTCTAAGGTATGACTTCTAAGGTAGAACTCCTTTAATGGGTCCAACAATCTTCGAACGCCTATTTTATTCTATCCTGTCACAGTATACAGGCCTTTAAATTCTGATTTTTATTGTCGTACACGTTCAGTATGGTAAATCTCTAAAGGCAACCTGACCCCCTGTGGGTCAAACATCAATGAACATCATATTTTACGTAGTAGTAGAAGAATTTTTTTCAGTGTCCCGGGTGGGATCCTGTATAAACATGAGGTAGTTAAGTACTTAAGTACCAGTAGAAACTACCTGGAAGCTACTCGTACACAAGCCGGCACAACTGTTTCGGGCACGGATGGCAAACAAGTCGCTAATGAGTGTGGTGTGGAATGTTGAGCGGGTACGGGACTCCATCGGGGCACTGTTAATTTATGTAACACTTGCTTATTTATGTTTGAGTTTAGCTTGTCAAGTTGGATCGTTTTGATCTTGGAGCGAATTTCAAGTTGTTCGAAGTATTTCGTGATTTATTACGCTTTCAATGTGACGATGAATACGAAGTAGGTATACAGATATTACAGATCAAGGATGTTGCGGATGCGGATTTTTTTAAATCCGCGGATGCGGATATTTAAAGGCTCATATCCGCAGATGCAAATGCGGATGCGGATCTTAAGATTTTTTTAAAGAAAATTTGTATGGGTGCGGCGCATACATAAAAATAAAATGAAAGAACTAATCTTTAAATTTTTGAATAAATAATTAAATACTTAGTACTAAATCAAAGTCAAAAACTGGACCTTTATATTTGATAAAAAGTAAGTTTGCTGCCTTTAGGTGAAATTGTGTACTTTGGTACTTACTAGAAAATAAAGAATTTGAATGAAAACCCAATCTTATCATAAACTGTTTGTAATTAATTCTTATACAATGTACAAAATTAAATTCCTGAAACTAAATATTACAATTATTAGCTATGCTGCCCTAGATTCGCATCCGTATGAAATCTGCATTGAATATTGCGAATGCGGATGTAGATGCGGATGTCAAAATAGATGCGGAATCTCCGCATTTGCGGATGCGGATGTGGATATTCGCAACATCCCTGTTACTGATTACCCGATTTAATGTTAACGTTGCGAGCGTGACGGTTCAGTTTCGTTTCATCATCAGCCGAAAGACCTCCACTGCTGGCTTTGTCCAGCCTCTCCCAAGGATTTCCGCACCGACCGGTCCTGCGCTGCCCTCATCCAGCGGCTTCTCGCAACCATACCAGATCATCGGTCCACCGAGCGGGTTTGCCTACACAGCGTCTTCCGGTCAGGTAGCGGTCAGTTTCATTTACTGCTCAGCAAAATGAGTGTAAGTAAGTTTCACTTCAAAAATTTACAATTATTATTTATTATAATTTATTTAATTATTTATTTTCTGTCTGCTCGTTTGCCACCTATCACATAAAAAAGTACAAACTCAAATTCCAAATTCAAGACATTCACGACGATGCTATTAATTTTAATCATAGGCATTTGTGCATGTGCATTCACGTTAGCGCTCCCATTTGTAGGCAGTAGTATAACAAAGAGAAATACTCAGTTTCAGCACAGATACATTAATTACGGTTCTGTTCCTCCCCTAGGCTACAAAAAGTCCACCCTGATCATGCGACGACGGTTTATTTGCTAGCTTTGTACGTCGTCTGAACCAGTCTGAACTCTGAACGCTACGCTGCCGCTGAGTCAAAGCGGTTTTGTGGATATGAGACTGGGAAATTTTCATTAGCTAATAGACAAGAAGGTCTTTTAAGTCGTTTTGGGAGTCACTAGAGGTATGCCGATTTAAAAGGAGACGTTACTGAGGAAACGTAAATATAGCAGAACGTGAACGTGTACTCACCTCACAACAACTTTTGATTCAATTGTTTTCTGTTATTATATGTTCATCTTTATTTGTCAGTTGATTTGTTTTTTCGGTGCTATAAAGCGTTCTCCTTTTGGTGATATAATATCACAGAGTTTTTTGGTAAGTTCGACTAATAATAATATTACTTTTATTAAAATACACATTTTAATTCGATTTTATATTTTTTGTCCCGATAATTTGTTTAGATTTCATAATTAGGTAATAATTTCAATACCATTCAATTCCAGACTGGTTAGTTAATTTTGCCCTATTCCATGTAGGGTAGGGCTTTAGCAAAAGGATGCCTTGCGGCAATCTTTGGTCGACCGATTGCTGTAGCGACGCTTTGTTAAGTTTTCACCTTTATTAAACAATGACGTTTCTCTGGTTTACAGTGTAACGTACTTTTTAGTAGGTTCCTACAAGATCAGAAGTTCCTTTAAGGGTTCGTAGTTAAAGGATTCCAACGGCACGATATTATTAGGCTTACACCCACCGTGAGTATGTTCGTCAATCTGTCCAACTTTTAAATTAAATAACTGTATATTTTGAATATTACGAGAATCGTCTTGTTTTCATTTTGGTTTTTGCTTTATAGTAAATCTAAATTGGAAGAAAACACATTTATATTTTAAGGGTTCGTTCCGTACCTCAAAGGATAAAAGGAACCCAGGATCACTAGTGTGTCTGCTATCCGTCTGTCACAGCCAATTAGACCGAATCTACTGGACCGATATAAATGAAACTTAGTACACATATAGATTTCTGTGACCCGAAGACGGACCTGCAACCCGAATGTAAACTTGGAAATTAAAAAAAATATTATCCTGATCCAAAACACACAGTTTTATTTTTTTTATAGTTTTTTGAGCTCTATTAGTGCAAGACAATTATCGCTCTCTATCAAATCTCAGGTTCGTTTTTTTTGTCTTAACAATACTTCCTTACTCCTTCGTCGCGTAGTAGCAGACCTAGTAAAGAACGCACAGTCGCATCGGGCGTTTAAAGCTAAGTTAAAGTCATGGTTGCTTGAGAAGCAGTTTTATGCTTTTAAAGAATTCATGATGTATGACAAGTTGCTAAAGTAAATTCCAAAGCGAATACTATTATTTACAATATTATTATTAATAATTTTTGTTTGAATATTTAATAACAAATGAAGTGTAAATGATTTTAAGAACAAATTATTGTATTGTATCGCTCGAAAGTGAAAAGGTGTATTGTTACACCTCTTACTGGAACCTAGATGGAATTTCAAAAATAAATGGAAGTACCAGCCAGAATTAGGTCACATAGCTTATGGATTTTTGTGAAGTTGGTCGCTTTTTTAACGAATAGTCAAATACATAATCTTTTTATATTCATAAAATCTATACGTGAACTGTCAAGGCTTCACTGACTTTAGATGATTTTAACAATTTAGCAGTGAGTGTATCTAGCTATACAAGTAATTGGAAAAGTTAGCGTCGGAAAAGTTGACAAATTGTGCCCCCGGAGCTGTCACTTATAACTTTGGCCCTTGTTTTGGGGACTCGCCTCGTTTTGGGACGACAGCGCCCAATTACCAAAATGAGCGCTGATATTGTATTACGTATAAAGTTATTTTATTATTGAAGGTCAATTATCTTTTTTTAGGTACTTGGCTATAAGAAGTTTTTAGTTAGTTTTGCTATAAGGTTTAAGTTAATTTAGGCCCCAGCCACACGATACATTGCGGCTGCGGCGCGGTACCTGAGCGACGACGTCGTCGCTGCGGCTTGTAACAGAAATTTCATGGTAAGCCACATGGTGTGGTATTTGGTGGCATCGCACGTACACCGGATTTACAATTATACGCACTGGTAATCTATGCTGGAGAATCCATGACCTAGCGCACCGCAGTTGTTCATACGGTCAGTGGTAATTACTTACGCTTGATTCAAGCTGCTGCCGTAGCACCACCGCTGCGGCGCCGTAGTAGCGGTGACGCTGCATCGCTCGTTTGACAGTCAATGGTGCGAATTTATTGAAGTAAGTCACTGGAACTCACTGTATCCTAGCCTTATTTCTGAAAGCTTTATCATACGTGTGAACTAATCAGGTCAGCCCAAACTAATTATTCCACTCCTGGCCGACTTTAGTCTAGAATTGATTTATTTGAGGTGTGTTTTTTTTTTACAATACCATTGAAATAGGGGAATGTGCAATAAAAAGCCAGATAACATCGATAAAAACTTTATTGTTAAAAAGACGACCGGATCGCCTTTTCATTAAGTGTACGATTTTCCCGACGTCTTCATGGGTCAGCTATTATAAGTTTTATAATTTTAATTGTACATATATTGGTAACACTGATTTACGAGACACAGATTCTCAACGAGACGGGAAGGGGCGGGCTGCTGGGGGCGCCAAGTGGCGATATGGAAAGCGCGGCCCGATCATAAATGTAATTCTCTATCTAACCATAGGTCATACTCTGATTTCTAAGTTTTAAAAAATGTACAATGAAAATAGAATTTACTCTAAAAATACTTTTACGCTGAGCGAGCGCCGGCCGTGAGTCGACGGCACGGCCGGCGCGCGCGCGTCTATCACATTGAGACTCATAAAATACAAGGTACACCAATCGCAGCGATGCGGCGGCGAAGCCTGCTCTCGCACTCACTCATCACCTGAGAAACAAATCTTTGTTACACAACTAAGTAATTTACAAGTATTTTAAATGCAACTACACGAAAAGGTCTTTTAGCGAAGAGCAAAGGTTCGCGTCGCAGCCTTCGCCGGGATCTTCCTCTTCAGGCCGACCGGGACACCAGCTCTCGCCGGTACGTCCCGTCACACGAGACGGCCCTGGAATGTCTATCTGCACCTCCTTCGATGTGCTCGCTCCGGAAGACGAAGGCCCCGCCTCTGCAGCACCTCCACTCCTCAAAAAGACTTCTATTGCACTTCCTAGCGCGCTGGCGTCGACCACAGAACCGCTTGGTCTATCCCACACCACCGCCGCCACATCACCCGGAGGCGGCTTCGAGTCTGGCGCAAATGTGACCTTTCCTTTTTTGGGAGGCTCGTTATCTTTTTTCTTCGTGGCTAAAGTTTGATGTCTCTTTGCGAACCACGCAGTGCCCGAGTCTGCGACTTTGTCTCGAAGGGTAGTGGCGTCGAAGCTGCTTGAGCGCATGTCAGCCAATCGCCTCGATTTATCCGGTGGTTTGCCGCAGCGGTCTATTTCTGTGGCCGAGGACGTGAGTGCGTTGAGCATGTGGTGCAGGTCGTTGTCGGTGCAGACGACGCCGACGCCGCTACGGGGAGGGATGGGTGGAGGAGGTGGCATCTCGGAGGCGCGTCGCCTCGCCGGGATCGGTGGCAATGACCCGACGAAATCAGAATGTCGTCGGCCGCGGTTCGTGTACCTAACGGAGCCAGCCATTGGTGATCGCTCGTCCAACGGCTGCACTTCACACACTCGCTCATTTGACGTGTTCCACATCCGCATTCGCACTTTGCGAGCATTCACGATATCGTCCATTATATCCAGTTGAAGGTTGTGAGAGCTGCCGAGTGGGTCTATTGCTGGAGGGCCTGTTGACAAATGCAAAGTTAATTAATATTTTCTATCTTAAAAAAACTTTATTTACTTTGATGACACGAGAATGTTACCTTTTCCGGAACCGGAATCTCTGCGTTTGGCGAGGGCCGGAAATGCTGCAATGGATTCCCGCCGTCCACGTCCGAAGAGCGATTGTGGAACTCGGGATATTGTCACTACGGAATGTCTGCAAAATAAAAATAAAATTTCAGAACACAAAAATTTGTTTGTGTTGTAGTAGCTAAGGATACCATTTGATATTCATTTATACATGGTGATTTTTTCTGGCGGATAGGTTTTTTTAGACGGGTTGTCACATTGACTCAAATAATATTCTGGATATTTTCATATACGCCATTAAAAATCACCTTGTTTAGGCACTGTAAAAGTCTACCTCAAGTCTACTTCGAGAGAAGCTTTAAAGGTATAAATGATATATTATGCCTCTGCCTTTCTGCCTCGCACAACCAAACTGGAATGAATCGTCGCCTGCGGTATTTCCGGACCGATACGACATTCAAACCTTCAAGAAAAGAGCGTACTCCCATATCAAAGGCTGGCAACGCATTTGTGTCTCCTCTGGTGTTGTGGGTGTCTATGGGCGGCGACAATAGCTTACCATCAGGTGATTCGTCTGCTCGTTTGCCACCTCTGCCATAAAAAAAATATGTGTGCTATTTTAATATCGTTTAATTAGGTGAATGAATTCCATTTACCTACGACCACCAGCAGTTTGAGGCGGCGCTTGGCTTAGCGTGGCAAGGAAAGCGGCTTCGCGTGCCTCGCGCGCGGCCCCCTCTCCTCGCTCGGACAGCCTCCGCACCTGCCAGACAAAAATAGCTGTTTATAATTTTTGGTTTGTTGATGATGACGTGGCGAAGCTTGGAGGAAGCTGTTGAATGCAGGTAGTAATATATAGGTGGTAATCAGGAGGCCGGGCCGGCCGGTTCACACGTGTAGTAGCGCACTGTCGAGGCTGAGCTACGGGCAGCCGGGCTGAGTTGAAGCGAAGCGGAGCGCAAGGCGCAGAACGGAGGGAGATGGCGTAGACTCAAAAAGGCCCTTTGTACCACTGAAGTACCATAGGACAACAACAACAACAATCTATAGGGGACGTATATGTTCATGATGTTGAAGTTGAAATTGCTTCCATTGCTTAATATGGGCTCATCTATTTATGATTCCAAATCATTTGGGGTCGGCGGTCCAACACTGGACGTTTCGGGGCTGCTATGATGATGATAACACTTACCTGACTAGCTGTAGGTCCAGTGGTGCAAGACGGTGTTGGCAAAGAGTGCTTCCTATTATCCCTCCAAGGTGACAGGTGGTAGGGGTCTGGAGGTGACTCCTCTTCGATGGAGAAGCCCTTGATGGGAGTGGAGGAACGCTGGGACTCGCACTCCTCTGCACCGCTTTCCTCCACAACGATCAGTGGCTCGCCGCCACCGGCTATTGCCATTGAACCGCGCCGCATCATTGCTGTACGGTAAAGGAGAATTTTTGATTTTTTTAATCGGAATTTGTAAACATAAAAGGATTAGGGTTCGTCTGCACTAGGACACAAGTGCTAGTACATTGTATTACGCATAGCTGCTCTAACAAAAGCGTGTGCTCGATACAAATGTGTTCTATTGAGGCGAATAGGCTTCGAAATTGAACAACTTTTCAGTTTCAAGTTTTTTTTATTTGTTAACTGATCAGCTGGTTAATCAATCATGCGTTTCATGGTTGATGTTGTTCAATTTTATGTTTTTCAGTCTGTACTAAGAAGGTATCGCACTAAGTACCTATATGGGTCACTTAAAGGTTATGGTGTAGGCAGGCATGTGGTGGTTAGGAGAGGAGGGATACCAACATTAGGAGAAGGTCTAGTGAAGTCCAACATTAGTCAAATTAAAACAAATTAGAATGAAAGTATATCTATCAGCCGAAAGACGTCCACTGCTGGACAAAGGCCTCCCCCAAGGATTTCCACACTGACCGGTCCTGTGCGGCTCGCATCCAGCAAAATGAAAGTACATTTATATGAATTTAAGAAAGAAGCCTTCTTAATTAATTAATTCGCTTGAATTATTTTAATTAAACTTCTCCGAACTAATAATTCATCAATCCATAATATGTCTTCACAAATGGATACCCAGGCCCTTACTAAGTGTACAAAGTAAGAATGTTCCCTTTTGTATTCGAGCCAGCCCTGCGAACGTTTGCGCAAAAGATATTTGAACTTGAAGCAAAGTTTGAAGTTCTTAACGATAAGAAGATTATTATTCAGTTATCTGTTGGGAAACTTGAGCTCGCGTGTAATTTGCTTATGAATTGTGATGTTGTTTACACTGGAAATTTGCATCAGTTCATTTAAATTGCTATTTATCTGTGTATAAACTTTGTTGCTCATCGTATTGAGGATATGACTGAGGAAACAAATTGAGGAAAAATGTGAGTGAGCTCGACAGGCGAATGACTTGACATAGCAGTGATATCTACTACTAATAAAATATGTATTGCTGTAAAAGTGTGTTTTCTACTATGTCTGTTATTCTTTACGCTCAAGTCACATAACGGAATTCGCAGAATTTTGGCTAATTTAGCTAATACCTAAGGAGACACGTGACTGAGGGGTGGATTAAAATATGCTTTATAATATATAGTTCCGAATAATACGGGATTACTGAACCCTAAAAATACGAAACAAAGCTGACGGAGTTTACGTAATATGTAAAGAAACAGATAGTGCCTTCATGTTTTTACGTTGTAACTTTCAATAAACAAGATGGTATACAGAATGGACAGTTTAAGTAGTCGATAAACGCGAAAATATTGAGTTTTCTCTTGCAAAAATTACATAAAAAATATTATTTTATAAAACAGCTACCATAAACAAAAAAATACCGACCGGCCTTGTTAACGGTACTAATGGGATAGACAAAATAATTAGTATGAATGAAATACTTTCAGAAATAGAATGTGTTTAATCAAAGGAAAATCTATTAATTACAACTTCTCTTCCAGTTTAAGAAAAATAATACTGAAAATTTATTTTTACCAATGGTATACTTACGTATTTCTTTATCATTTCATTTATGCCGTTTCGGTTGCGGCTTTTCAAAAGGATTTACCTATTGATATTATCTATTACTATCAACGATATCATTGATTACTATACAACAGCTTCGTCGTGGCTTACTAACAGAAAATGCATTAACCAAACCACTAAATAATAATAGAAACTTGAAAATTAGAACATAGGTTACGTAATGGGTGTAGGATTTTTCAGTTACGATCCAAATTTCGATGAATCAGGATTAGAAAGTATGAATGCATAATATAGGGTCCTTCCGAAATACCTGAAAAAATTCAACAGTGGCTTCTACTCTAAAAATTTTTGGACTTCCCATACAAAATTGGCGGTTCATTTGATCAATTAGTATGAAGACTCCAAAATTTTTTTGCGAATTGAGAATAGGTTCCTTGGGGAAAGTTGTTCAGTTTCATGAGTAGAAAGCGTGGTTAAATTTTTCAGGTATTTCATAAGAACCCTATAGAATATCTAACCTATGGAACGTCTATCCGAATCGTATTATTCAAAGTGTATTCGACGTAGTATAGTATTATAACTAATGTACAATATAAATCGACGGCCAGAGGGTTTTTGAGTGTAACGAAGCTTTAAGGGACCGTGGGCATATTGGGCATCGTTAAATATTTTATATGTTTCACTCGCAATTCTATTCACTTACAACGTAGCGTAGCTATGTAAACGTGAAAATCAATTATATGGAGATCATCCCTCAACCCATCCTCCGAGAACCGCGGCATTCATGTGGAACAGTTGAACCGTGCAACTTGAAAAACAACCAACTACATATCTTTTGAATAATGTATATTTCGAAAGAATCACAGATGGTTAAGTACGTAGTTGCTATCTGTATTGCTATTCAGTAAAAAAATCAAGACTTTTGTATATTTTCAAACGGATAGGTAACATCTTGCATTGTCCCATATAGGTACATCTTCTTTACTACTTTTCATAGTTACAAATTAAAGCTAACGAGTATCGCATACGAATAAATAATAAGCAAATTATTTAGTAGCAGTCTTTAGTTTATTCCCCCAACCCAATTTTGGTTGCATGCAACATGTGTAACATTTCTTCTGTGTTTTCTTTCCTTTTAAAGCAATGACGTCACAGACCAGAATGTCTGTTGATGGAAATGTTGCTATAATAACTGCAAAACAGTAACTTCATAACATGTCTGATTATCTGACTAACTTTCAACAGAAAACAAAGAGCCATTAGTTCGACAAATTTCAATATGTGATTTTTTTTTACTTGGTTTTTTAAACATCTGGGCCCACTCTATGTTTGGAAGTGAAGTGTTGAAAATGGAAAATGGAAAGGTATACTATATTTAAATAACAGGTAACTAGATTAAATTCTTAACTAACTACACAGCCACGAGGTGTATATAAAATGATAACTGATTTAATGAAAAAAATTAAACCGAAGACGTATTCCATTTCAATGATGTCTCGCACTTTAAGAGTTTAAACTTAAAAGTTAAGCCAAATAAAAAAAAAACATACGTACACCCGAAAAATATTACCCTCATTGGCCAGCCGGATAAAATCAAAAATTTACACATTGCAACTGGAAAATAGCTTATATGGAGAAACTGTGCACTTTAGCGGTAAAAAAATTTTTTTTCACACATTGCCACTGGAAAAAAGCTTATATGGAGAAACATTTTAAACATTGTGTTTCATATTGTCACTGGAAAAAAACGTATAATGGAGAACCTGTGCACGTTAGCGGTAACATGTAAACTATTGTACGGTACGTTCAATCAGTAGCTGTTACACGCGGGATTGTTCTCAATCCAAAACTGTTTGTTTACTCGGCCCGGACGACCGACCGCTCGCCCGCCTTCAAAACGATCCGACGACTGTTTTATGGCCAGAATTGAATTATGAGATTCGGGAAAATGCTGTTTACGGGTTACTAAACTTTGTGCTGCCCTTTAAAATTAGAAGTGAAGAATAGACAACAAAAACGTTAAACGTTAACGTAAACGACGCAGCTTTTGTGTCACAAGCCTTACATTTTTTTTTGATAATATAAACGAGGTTTTAAAAAAAAAAAAAATATTTTTAGGAATATCTCCTATACTAAGTTTAAATACATGTGTGAACAGAGTTCACCGTATCCTAAATAACAAAGACATCATTTTGAAACAGTCGTAAAGTTGTGTTTCGTCCAATTTTTGTTCCGATTTCAGCAGCAGTTTTTTGTTACGGTTGGTGACAAAATGGATGTAGGTTTAGTTTCATGGATGTAAGCTAAACAAATAATTGTTCCAACGTTAAGGTAAACCTTGTCAAACTTAATAATAATTAAATATTTATATTGTATATTTTGCTGTAAATCTAAATAGGAAAAAAATTAAAAAACTAAGCTTGACCGCGATTTTATATTTAGTGGGGCATAAGAACATCTACTTTAAAAAAAGGTAACCACTCCTGAAATCTTAAATCTTGTTTTTTTTCCAAGGAACCCACAATGACTTCTGAAAAGAAATTTGGACTCTCCATACAAAATTGTCTTAATGACTGATCGATTTGTATGAAAAGTCCTTATTTTGCGAAATCTGTATAGGTTCAATAGCAAATGTTGTTTAGTTTCCGGAGTAGAACATCCTGTTAAATATCCCGGGGTGGAGTTTTTATACCTTGTATGGATTTAAAATGTCCATTCAGATATACTGACAACTAGGACATTTGGAATCGTCTACCTATAGCGCTTTTATTTCAAATATAACGTAAAATTTTTCACAAAGTTATTAATTATTTACTTATAATGGATTTAATGAGATGAATTGTTTGGTCCTCCTTTTTTTTTAGCAAAGATGACTATCTTTTTTGTAGTCTACTGTTTGGTTTAGCAATCTTCTTACACTGTGAACGAGCCAATGAAAATCCTTCTACAAAATTGTTCTCCGTAAAATAACAATGGTTTAGCTTATACAAAAACAATAGCTGAGGCCATACATAATGATGACTGTGTAGCTTTCACTAAATCCATTAGTGGAAGTGGCTCGGAAATTAAATTGTTAATACAACCATTAAGCGGAGGGACGGAAGATCTCACTGATTTAAGGAGATATTAAGCGTTTGTTACTGCCAGTCCTGGTGTATCCGGCTTAACTAAATTTTATTCGCAATTAAATGTGGTTTGTTTAAGAGTTTGGAAAGCAAATATCAGCTAAATGGTCGTCCTTCATTCGAAAATAATTCTCTCATATTTCTTTTTTGTGTATGTAGTGAAATGTATCTGCCATACAAAGGACATCAACGACCTATTCAGTACTTAGAAATATTTTCTAAGTATGTTATACCAAAAATATTGAAAACGTAAACTTACGTAAACTTTAAGAACTTATCGAATACGATAAGACAATTTCTCTGGCTACAAGCTTTCCAACTAAAATTTGTTCACTCCAGTTTGTCTAACAGTTTTCGAGAAAATCGCGTGCAAACAAATTTTGAATTTGAAAATGCGAAATTGAGTTTGTTTCTTCTTTCATGTCGTAAATGGATCGACACGATTTGTGCACAAAGATAGTTGACCGGGTGAGTGACACAAGCTTCATTTCATTCAGTAAAAATATTGAATTCCTGAGGCATCGCACCGGAAATTGAAAAACAATGTAACTTGATAAAGCAGTGCTATTTATTGCTTAAATTACTCATCCGTGATAGAGATCGGGGAACCACTTTAAATACTATTTTTATTCTGAAAATTCATTTCCGTGTTGAGACCCACAGTTAAAAAAACGATATCAATAAAGCGGATAGAGCCGTAGGCAAAACCTAGTATGACCACATACCGATAAAAATTTCCGTTTTTTATTTTTAACTGTAAGTAAAATAAACAGAGTTAGATTCCATCGAAGGCCTTTATAAAGTTTTTGAAGTCAAAAAATTTGTACCAGTTCATTCGAGATAAATATAGTAATTATATGTATTTTTTGCATTTTTATATAATAGTTACATTCTACAAATTGCTTCTATAAGTACTGACTTACCAGGCTCCAGGTTAAACCATGCCTATAGTCAGTGAACCTGCGTGGTTGACTCAACTCAATCAGAACTGAGATATGACCGTTTTTCCGCTTCCTGCGTCAAATCTAAATTAAAATCAATTCTAAAGCCCATCCAATTCAAACATAGAACCAGCAATCCCAAAGCTAACCCCATTCGACCGCGATTATATTTGCGCCCCATCAACAGGTGCAAATGCAAAGGGTTGGCAATGACCCGGTTTCGTGACCTCCACCCCCGCCCCGTGCCCGGCCCGCGCCCGACCCGCGACCCCAGCTGCAGTTGCAGGCCCCCGGAAATAGCGCCCCTGAAACCAAGTGTTGAAGTGCGCACTAGAGTGCGCTGCGGTGCGAATAAGCCTTAAAATTATGATTGTTTTTGCATCGAAATATTTTTTTAAGAGCATGCAACTTTAGTAAGTGAGTGAGGGTTACATATGTATATCTTATGGACCAAGTGATTAATGACAGGGCAATGTGATAATTATTATTGAAATCATTAAATTGCCCGGGCATTATACAAAATTTCTATCACCTATTGGGAAGAGTGATAAAAATACATGTTTTGTCACTATTATTTGTATTTCCGACATTAAATCAAAATTTAAAACACAAATAACATAAAATCTTCGATTTATAGATGCTCTGACCTATGATTTTAAAACTTCAACTGAACTTAACTTTAAAGTGTTGGCATTAATCAAAAAATTTTAAATTAATTAATTTGCTTAATTTTAATCAGATTAAATTAATGATTAAAAACGATTACTGGCGTTAATCATTAATTGATTAACTTGATCATAAAATAATACATCCATCAATGTTGTTAATTCTACGTAAAAGAAATAATGGAAAAGTAAGGAAGGGATCAAGGAGGGCTTAGGCAGGGGAGAGAACAAGGTGGATTAAGCGAGGGATCAAGGGGAGACCAAGAGAGGGATCCAGGGGGTTTTGGTGGGATCAAGGGGGATCAAGGGAGAAATCAAAGGGGTTAGGGCGGGGGCAAGGATGATCAAGGGAGGGATCATGGAGGATCAAGGGAGGGATCAAGGGGGTCAAGGGGGGTTATACACTAAATTAACTTTTGTACTGCAACTCTAAGACAAAAAGCGGCGCATCACCGATCCCTGCCGCAAAACGCTCGCTTCGCTCGCTCGGCTTGCGCCTAAATCAACCTAACCAACCCAACCTAATCTAAATATTGAATGGCGTGTTGACCTCCCTTGACCCCTAGACCCCCATTGACAACCTTGACCCTCTTGGTCCTCCTTGATTCCCCTTCAAGTCTCTACTCTCCCCTTGATCCCTCCCTTGACACCCCTTAATCCCTTTCTTGATACCCCTTGATCCCCCGATACCCCCTTGATCCCCTTTGATTCATGATCTCCTTTGAATCAAATTGACGATTAATGATTTTAATAATTTGAAATTTGATTATGATTAATTAGTTATTAATTTTTTATCCTTAATCAGATTAACTTTGGGTCAACATTGATTTTCAACAATTTGAATAATCAGACTCATAGTTTGTTCTTATTAGGAAGGGGTTCTACAATTAGAATCCACTAGTTCTTAGCTAAACAGTTAAAACAAAATTTAATAAAATCAAATTAAAAATTTAAGACAAATATGGACCGCATTCAACGGAGAGCAACTTGAATCGTCGGCTGCCAGGATATTTCAGATCGGCTTGACTCCTTGGCGCTGCGTAGAGATGTAGCCTCGCTCTGCATTCTCTATCGCATGTACAATGGGGAGTGCTCCGAGGAATTGTTCGAATTGATCCCTGCCGCCTCTTTTCGCCATCGTTCTACGCGACAATATATTCATCCCCATCACATAGATGGTTGGCAGTCCACAACTGTGCGTTTCACTAGAAACTTTCTGCCTCGCACAACCAAACTGTGGAATGAATTGTCGCCTGCGGTATTTCCGGACCGATACGACATTCAAACCTTCAAGAAAAGAGCGTACTCCCATATCAAAGGCTGGCAACGCACTTGTGACTCCTCTGGTGTTGCGGGTGTCTATGGGCGGCGGTAATCGCTTACCATCAGGTGATCCGTCTGCTCGTTTGCCACCTCTGCCATAAAAAAAAATCAAATTACCTGACTATCACTGGGCAATATTCATAATGACCAGACAGTGTGATGAATAATGTTGTTTAGATAATAATTAATCACTTTGCCCGTTATAGCTTGTCATTATTCATAATGCCCGGGCATTATTCATAATGCGAGGGCATTATGAATCACTTTGTCCATAACATATATATGTCTAAAACTTCGACCCTGAAATGACGATGACGCGAAGGCGAAGGCGAAGGGTAGAATAACGCGTAAGAATGCAGTTAATATTGTATTTTGACCATCACCTCACTATTGACATAGCTCATAATCTGTATATATTTTGTGAATTGTGTTGTGTAATAAATAACCAATTGAAACCAGCTAACGTATAAAGATCCTGTTTCTTAAAATAATATTTTAAAAAATCTCTCTTTAAGCCTTTTAGAAATGTATACTTATGTTTAGACTTTTTTAATATATTTCATGTTTTAGGCTGTGCGTTGTCTTTTAGTGAGTTAGTCAGTCGGTCAATAAATCATGATATATAGATAGTATACGTTAGAGTTTTATGGGTAACGATTATTTTGCTGTAATATTAATTTATTTGGAACCACCTCCGACTCTTTATATTTATATCGAATAATAAAATACATTGAAATTGGGTTATATTTATAGTATATCGCGTCACACTTTAAAAAAAGATACAGTTTAATTCAGAACCCCTCGCTTTTTTGGAAGTCACTTAAAACAAATAACTAGACATACGTCTTAATAAGTTTTTTACTTGAAAAGATTTAGCCAAAAGCCGCCAAAACTTAGATGAATTATAAATTGAATAGGCTAGACTTAGAAACTTTTTTCACTTGCGAGGGTTGTTTGAGATACCTTGTGCAACTAAGATTGTTGAGAGAGTTGTCTTTACAGCGCTTTGAAATTTTCTTTAACAGAAACTTTGGCAGTCCTAGTATGTACACAAGATGATCTTTAATCGAGCTTCTTTGCTTTTCAAACTTAACAAAATTTTGCATAATGTTTTGGTTCGATTTCTGAGTAAGATTCTCTCCTAAATGTTTCTTTCACAAAATGTTATTTGAATATTTCGTATGTGAGTTGAATGACTTCTAGATTCACGTGGTGGGTTCTCTCTGCTCCCAAAGTCGATGAACTTTTTCTGTGTGTATTTCGTATATTATTATTTCTTGTGTTCGAGATTAACAGAGATTCAATAACTAATGATCGACTTTCTGTAATCTTAACCGTTTCTAATAAGAGATCGGGTTTAGAATCTTAATGTCTTCCTATGTATATTGTTAGGCATCTTTTTACAGACATTGTTTAAATCTGTATCAGACGTACAAGCCCTGTGATGATGATATTATTAGGTTACTTTTTAAGTTATTCCAGCTAGTACCAAGGAAATTAGAATTTGGTGGGTATCGAGTACTAAGCTGATAGTACGTTTTTATTTGATAAAGCGGTTTATTTCGGTAACAAAAAATAAATTAAGAATCAACATAAATAAGAGATGAGTTTACCTAAGGAACAATGGAGAAGTTATCGATTGAATGAAAAATATTTAAGCTCCAGAAATTAAATTTTTCCTTTGTACAAAAAAGAAGTTCGATCTGACCTATCATATAATATGATCAACACAAATGGCCGACATCAAAGCAAGCAGTAAATCAAGTTTAATCCATCAAAGAAAAATAACGTTTGATTCCGATTTGTTGGGGATGAGCTTAGGCCTAAACGTATTTTCGGATAATCTTAGACCGGAGCGGTGTAGAAATATTGAGCTTCAGGTTCACTGGCTCTATGTGTAGAATATAATGTACATATTGTATGCCTCGAAATGGTTCTTTAAATCATAGGTGTAATATAACCCACTGCTAGTACGAACTTGTCTGACGCATTGGCGTGTGTGTATGCTGGAGTACGTTCAAAACTACCATGATTTAACCTACGAAAAATTACGAGAATAAAGTCTGTGAGAAAACTAATAAATTTTAGACCAGAAAATTATAGTTTTTGAGCGTCAACTTTATACAAGTAAGTATAATATCGTATATTCCCGTTATATATATGAAAAGGAATAAAAAATAAATATACAAGTAATTAGAATATTTAATAAACTAAATATCGTCGTTATCTACACTTATATGTTCCTTTACTTTGTATGAATGAACTCACATTATATTTGCGGACCTTTGAGCTGATTTTATTATCAAATAGCTGGTGCCCGCGACTTCGTACGCGTTAGTGTTGGGGTTTTCCCAATAGTTCATATGTTTTGCTAAATTATTTTTTAGAAATAAGAAAATAACAAAATTAAGTAAATAATAAAACGACTGAAAGAAAAAGAAAATGTAAAAGAAAAAATATAAAGAAAAAAAGGAAAAAGAACAATAAAAATAAGAAGAAAGAGAGAAAGAAAATGAAAATGCATTGGATTTATATTCACAATCAACACTACTGGGGCATGGATCTCTTCTAATAGCTAGGGAAGGTTAGGTCATTCTCCACACACAGGGTTCAAGTTTGGATAGTGGTAAGATGTGAGGCTAATGGCCAACTCCAGCTTAAGAAGTTTTTCAGCCGCCTATACAGGGTGTTAAAAAGTGCGTTTGAGATTTTAAGGGGTTACTCAGAATCAAGTATAGAATACAGAAAAAATAATCGTGTCTACAACTTTTTAAATCGGAATAGTGAATTAAGAATTTGTATGGTAAAGGGTAAAAAAATTGCAGATCGGATTTTTTCAATATTTTTCGTGTATATTTTGATTCTGAGCAACCCCTTAGAATCTCAAACGCACTTTTTTTAAATCCTGTATTAGGTAGTTAAAGAAAAAATTGAAGAACAGGTCCAGTAGAATGCCTACGCCTTATGGTACTGATTTACCGTAACATTTAACAGTGTTCATATATCTTATCCTTTCTTTCACATTGTGATTCGTATATGAATGAGTAGGCCAAGTAGCAGGCCACTTCTGTGGCGCGCTCTTAGTATAAACAATGGCGGAGAATCTAAGTTGAAATACAGCCGTGTCACAGTGAAGTCAAGCATCGGTTTTCTTTGTTTTACTTATATAATTGTAAGTGATTCATGGAAATTTATTTAGAAAAACATGTAACGGTAAGTGATCTTTCATTTTTTATTTCGTTTACGTTGTAAGCTTTTGATTTTTTAAATAAATCTAAGCCCTAAACTGGTGAATCTTCCTTCTAATGAAATATAAACATAACATTGTTACGATTTTTTTCATATTAAAAACGTTTACATTAATATTATTTTTATTGATTCCTGCAATCAATTTATTCTTTTTGTGTTCAAATACAATGTTAAACGTGTATGTTTTAGCAAAATCTTTAAAATTATAATAAAATAAGTGAAGGTTCGTCATCACCCACGTCATGGCCGCGCGACAGATTAGGTTTGACACATGTTTGACGGCCATCACAGCTGTTGCTTGGTTGCTAGGTTAATATGGATAGGACCCGTCGGCTTTTTCATTATTTTCAAAATATAATAATTTTTGAGAATTTATTATTGTTTTAAGTATATTTCACTCTTAAAATGTTGGAGTATATATATTTTCTTTTTTGTATAAATTATAATATTCATTGTAAAGCCTGGGACTTACAAATTTTTAAATAGTTTTTCAATTTAAATAAATATTATATAAACAAATGTTTTAAAAATGATTTTATTACATTACAGAATAACCAGCGGCGTCATTGCACAACATCGAGTTCGCCTATAAAAAAAAGTCATACATAAATTTTCTGCTATGAGTGTCTGGAAGAAGTTGCTGATAAGTCCGCATTTTGATGTATTTTATCCTATACTAGATTACTGTAAATTTATTCAATAATTTTTTTTTACTTATTATTCAAACATGAAAAGATTTATAAAAAAAGTCGTATCCATACTTTTGTAGCCATTTTGGACCAAAATATTTTTTGTTTGCTGTTTTTTGATAGCATGGTGCTTGAAATAATTCTTAGAAGTGCACTTGTTTGATGAGTGATTTATAAGCCTATATCTATAAAGATCTTAGAAAAACATTTGTTCTTTCAATTGCAATTACACAATACCCAATATTTATTGTTTCAAAAAGGTCTAATTTAAGTGCCATATATGAGTACTATTTTCATCAAACCATTACATAATATTTATATTATCATACCATTATGCTGCTATTGTATATTAAAAGCTCATAAGCTTAAGTTACTGTAAACATAAACTCTTTATCGCTAGCGCCGAGAGCCACTTCAAATAACAGTGTAATATGAGGCCCACTTGATGATGTCATCTGAGTGGGTCATTGTTTGTATGTATTCTTAGAACAACTGTGATATAAAAAATATGTATGGAGACATGAGGTATTATGGTTTTATTTGTTTAAAAACGTGTAATATTAATAAATAATACTGTATTAAATTAATCAAATGTTTTATTTTAGGTTTATTTCAGAAAATTAAGTTATTTGTAAAGTACCTCATATTAGAGCTTTTGTTTTACCTGGAATTCTCTACTAATGTATGGAAAGTTGTTTTTTATGTTAATAGAATTATTTATAACGATTCTTATAATATGCACAAACATGCAGATCTCTTATTAGATTTTAATAAATTCCAATTAGAAAAAAAATGCAAAAAAAATAAAAAAAACCGGTCAGGGGGCCATGACGTGGCCTGACAGTTGGGTGGGGGGGGTGTAATTGATTTATGACATTTGAAGGGTTAAAAAACACTGTATACCACCACTTGATAAATATTGCCCCACACTTGAATAGTTGGGTACGAAATAAAAATACCATTTACAAATGTAGTTTGCTTTGCTTATTTCACTACGTTATACGTATATTTTCGATATTCTACAGCTACCTACACCGTAAAACAATGTAAACATGTCTCATCGAAACAGAGGATTCCGTCAGTTCCCTCGGGACACCCTTGACAATTCCGGGTCAAGAATGTTAACTAATTATACCTTTGATTCGCCTAATCTAAAAGTGAATATTTCACCTTAATACTTAGATACAGTTTCCAGCTTTTCCCTCGGAATCCCTTTGAATTTCTAGGACCAATAGTATTTATCGAATGATACGAAAATACCGTAATCGACACGCCTTTTCAAAAGGTTAAGGTTTTATCTTAATAAACTGAGTTATTGTGGAGATACGGTGTTGTCGTTTTCCTGTGGGAACTCTTCATGAAACCTATATGAAAAGGTTTGGATGTTTAGTAGTAATGATAAAGTATCGGCCCAGCCGTATTTGCGTGATGCTCGGACAGACAGACAGACAGACAAAAATTCCAAATTAAATTGTTTTCGTCTCTATATCGATAGACATGTCCCCTCCAAGTATTATTTTCAAAAATATTCCATGTACAGAATCGGCCCCGTTACAGTTTTATTATAATTATTATGTATAGATGTTGCATATTTTTACCAACATAGTAATAAATTCGCCGCTCGTGTGCCAAAAATTACATCTATAGGTACTATTGCATAGTAAATAGGTCGAACGAAGGGTCGGAACTTTAAATAAGTAGATGTTGGCAGGCGGTGAATTTAAAATTATCTTTAAAGGACGACAACTTTTTTTCTTGACATTGGATTTCGATGAAACAAAGACTGTATAATGCTCCAAACTAAGCTTAATCTACTCGAGAAAACCGCATGAAAATCCGTCCAGTAATTTCGGAGATTAGCGTGAACAGACAGACAGACAGACAGACAGACAGTCAAAAAATTTTAAATTTGTTTATTTGTGTTCTATTACTCTTATTTTATCACCTCCTTACTATTTTTGGTAAAAATATTCAATGTACAGACACGCGGTTTCTACTGTTTTATTATAGTATAGATAGATGATAATGCAGTATGATTGCTTTAATAAATAAAATAAATTAAATTAATGAAATTTAAGTGAAGCTTTACTCGTACATGTCTGTTGCTTTCTCATTAAAAAATATAATTGAATCATAAAAAGCTGTCGCGAACTACTTATGTCTTTTCTCTTAATGCTTTTACGATCATCAAGTATCAAGGAGGCACCTACTCTACCTTTTTTGTACGTTCGCTCCCACTTTTGGGACATGGACATCTATTAATAGTAACCGGTACGAACGGCTTAACATGTCTTACAAAGTACGGAAGTGGCTAAGATATATACCACTAATTGTCAAACCCATCCAGATTATGACTATATTTGTAGTCAGTTAACCTGCATGATCGACGCGACCACGCAAGCCGCGCTGAGCTCCGACCGCATTTTTTATACGATTTCCTTCAACTCGTATATCGGAAGGCGTTAAATCACATCCTTCCTACCCTCTTTACCGTTATGGGCCATGAAAGCTATCGGAAACAGATTTGCGCACACTCTGTTCCGGAGACTATGCGGTGCCGTGACTCCGCGCAGAAGTCCTCAATTTTCAGTAAGTATTTAACCCCTCGAGTACCCTCTTTGCGTTTATCGATGTCCCTCGGATAATTAATGGAAAATAACCCTCGAACAGATAACCTACATCAGCACAATTTGAATAGGTCTTTCATAATTTATTTTGGTTAAATTAAGATGAGATTGAAGCAGCATGAAAGACATTAACCTACACAAAAAACTAAAGCAAACACTTCAAAGATTTAGTAAGAAAAATGGACAGGTAAGTAGTTTGGCAGCTGGATGCTTGGCTCTAATAAAGCAATTAAGACACTAGCTCTAATACAGCGTTACCAAAAAGGAACCGCGCTGCCACACATAAAAGCGTTAAATTTTTGTTCCACAACTTTGCTGAAACTGCAAAAAAATTGACTTCTTCACTACAGTCAGATCAGCTGATTGTTCAAATATGTAGGGAAAGTTTTTTTTTGCGATTTCAGCATCGTCGTTGAAAAAGTTTGCCCAATTTCATGAGTGATCCCTTATAATAAATATTGATAGGTGTAAATCTTGGTTTATACTTCTTACCTAAGTAGCAACGCAACTATTTGCGCTTCAGACTTTTTTTCTCTTCTAAAGTAGTAGGCAGTCTTAAAGCCGTGTAGGAAACCTGATATGCGGCTTGAAAACTTCTAACAATGGGGTTACAACCTCCACCAGTCTGGACTTGGTCCCCGTGTATGGAATTTAGCTTAACTTTCCTACTTATGGAAAGAGACCCGTTCCCCGGAAGTGGCGACGATATGAGTTGCAAAGGACGCTGTATCTGAAGGTTGTACTAGTGGCCTTGAGAGATTTACTCGGGAAACTACCACACCGTAAATAACCTACTAGACCTGAGATGCAGCAAACGAGGTATAAAGTCAGTGGACCGGGAATAACTCTCGACGCTAATGCTCTTCGATACCTGTGTAATTTATGGGAAAATGTATCTGCGCGTGGATTGGTATGGGGAAGTATAGGATGCAGCTCGAGTAGAGCGTCTTACTGCATACCTAAAATAAATTGAGTGAGTAGTAGACTGACTCTTAGAAAAGAAAAAAGATAAATCGATTTCCTGCTATTTTTCTGTTGTTTTTCAATTTATGATCGAAAAAGTAAGGAGAACATCGGCGTATTTGAAATTGCTGCAAAAAACATTATGCTGTTTAATGGAGGTATAGTGTGGTTAAACAAGGTGGTATAAAGTCGACTGAGGTGTTTTCAGTCAAATTTTGTTGACTTGAACGATTGAAACAAATTATACAAAAACTCTTGAGTTTTTATGTAAAAAGAATTCGGCCAAATATTAAATGACCGGCGAAGATTTCAGAAAAAGGCCGTCAAGAAATTATTCTAGAAGCAAATCGTATTAGTTTTCGGTTTATGAGTGTATTTAACAAGACTATCCAGCTAAAAGGATTATTATATTAATTTATTATATTAATTGATTTTTTATAGCTCTTCATATTATATTAAGGGAATTTAATAAAAATGAAATCTCTACTAAATACAATATGTACACTAATACGGCGGCGGTAATATTAAAAGCTCAGACAAACTAACAGATATCTCCCCTTTTCACAAAAAAGGTAGCTTCTGGTTCTGGAGTAGCTAAGTAAACAAACTAAAATCAACTATAGATTTTTGTTTAAGTTCTGTGTTACTATGGATAGATCAACTGTGTCGGTTAAAAATAAATGTCAAAGACGCGAAAGAACGTTCTTCTAAAAAAAGTCCATTTAAGCCGGGGAGCAAAAGTTGTTGAGAATATGTATACATAGAAGCCTCAGTTACCGGCTCCTACACCTATTTTGTTACAACCTGTATAAATAGAAGAACTGCAAATGCTTTAAGAGGTCATCAATAAAATAAAACGTTTGAATTCTCCAATTTTTAGGATCGTTACAAACATTTAATCTCTGTATGTATATAAAAAGGTTTTGTGTATTTAAACGCACGCTGGCGTTTGCTCCGAGGAATTTTCTAATAAAAACCCAATCGCTAAAAGGATCAAATAGCGGTTCTCCTCAGGCCCGAGCAAAATTAGAAGTCGAGTGAAAATAAAGAGGGAAAAGATTCTAAGAATAAATAAAAGGAAGTTACAGAGAAGAGCGTGAATTATCACTCCACTAGGCTCCCGAGAGGTCTGTTTAATTACATCATTAAAAATGTCTATTGAGCGGAATTATCTTCTTAAGGTTTATGACGATTCCACAAAAGAATTTTTACAATGAGTTTTTTACACAAAAGTAGGCAAGTTCGTGGGAGAGTTCAGTGAAAGATAAAAAGTTATAGCTGGAGGCTGGGGAGCAATAAAACAACGCAATTGATGTGCTCTAGTTGTTTTTTAAATAAAAAGTTGTACGATTGATAATAAAAGTCTTTTAGATATTAAAATTTAATAAGCATTCACGAACATAAATATTGCAACCCTTCTTGTGACCACAGTATATTTTTTATACGTATATATCATTATCATTAATCATTATCATATATCATTTATGTATATGTCATTATACATTGGTTCCCATACACAGGGTACGGGCGCGTTTTCAAAGCGACCCGCGTGCGCGTGACACGCATGATAATAAAAGGGCCCTAAAAATGTACTGAAACGATAGGTTGCGGGCGGCACGCAGAAACCCGCATGACAATAAAAGCGCCCTACTTTATTGTCTCTGGAGCTAGTTATTTTTTTTCAAATATGTATTAATCCGATTTTTTCCCTGGATTATTGAAGGGTTCCTATAGGAATATGTAAAGACCCGTATATCTCTGGAATGGGAGAGCTCAATTTATTAAGATAACCAACTGTTCTATATAAATATTTGCGTGTAGCAACATTAGTTCTAAGGATGTTTTTGGAATTACAGCTGGCAACTCAGAGAAATAAAAGATGTCATACAGAAAACATTTTGTTTGTATTATTTATTATAATTGAATATTAAACATGGTGTCAGGTGTAAAAACCCACAAATATATTGTTAAATAGAAAAGATTGAGAGTGACCGAGTGACCTGCGCTGAAAAAATTGAATTCCTTAGTGGAAAATAAACAATTGTTTAACAAGAACAAAGAACAAGATGGAGGGCGTGCATCCGCCAAGAGGGCTTGCGCTAACTGGAGAGTTATGCAATTGGAGAAAATTTAAACAGATGTTTGAAATTTATCTGCAAGCAGCAGGGCTATCGAATGCTTCGGAAAGCAGAAAAATTGCCATATTTTTAAATTGCGCTGGAGAGGAAGCCCTCGAGGTTTATAACACCATTAGTGAAGTGAAAACGCTAAAAGAATTAATCGCTGAGTTTGACAAATATGTCGAGCCTCGGAAAAATTTACTCATTAACACATACCAGTTTCTATGCATGCGTCAGGAAGAGCAGGAAACCGTCGAGCATTTTATTACCAAAATAAAAATTCTCCTTACTACTCCTTAGCCTACTACATAATCATTTAAATATGACGGAGGCAGAACTCTTCTACCCGACCTTGTAACAGTTACTTCTCTTCTATTCTGTTCTATCACACCTTCCCTACTCAAACCACATAAAACGGCGAAGTCTAAAAAATCTTTGGAGCTGGGGAAGGATGTGGTTATTCAAAATTATCCGGATAGAATCTGGAGACCTGGGAAAATTGTTGATGTTGTTGGTCCTAGATCTTTTATGGTAAAAAATGAAAAAGGAAATTTGGTTAGAAGAAATGAAAAACATATCAGACCAAGTAGAAATAAGTTTGTTGAAAAGCCGGAACTGTATTGGGAAGGAAATAGGAATGAAAATGTTTATGTGAGGAGGAGAAGTTTGGCAGATAGTTCGAGAGAATGTGGTTTGAGTAGGGAAGGTGTGATAGAACAGAATAGAAGAGAAGTAACTGTTACAAGGTCGGGTAGAAGAGTTCTGCCTCCGTCATATTTAAATGATTATGTAGTAGGCTAAGGAGTAGTAAGGAGAATTTTTATTATTGTACTTTTTAGTTGTAGGGTGAAAAGGGGGGATGTTCTATATAAATATTTGCGTGTAGCAACATTAGTTCTAAGGATGTTTTTGGAATTACAGCTGGCAACTCAGAGAAATAAAAGATGTCATACAGAAAACATTTTGTTTGTATTATTTATTATAATTGAATATTAAACACCAACTACCATGTCGACGAACTCGCGAGTACCAGCAGAGCTCGTATAAAATTATGTGTTCGCAGAATTACCCTTTTCCAAAATGTCTTCCGGTAGCTAAAGGTTTCTTTCTCGTAAAATCATTTTCACAAATGTCATAGTTGGAGACGAAATTTTGTGAATTGGATGTTCTGTGAAGCAATCATTTTGAAGTCTTTATTACAACAAAGTCTTTGTCATTTGCCTATCCTAACCTAGATTCGCTGACGCTTTTCACTGTAGCACCACAGACGATCTACTGTATCGTTAGGAGTGCAAACAAGCGTGAGTCGCTCACGTCTTGTGGTTAACGACGCGCTAGTTCTGTGTACGAGACACATAAACATACTACAAACGCACAAACTGCGACACAATAGCAAAACTAACACCCGGCCTAAATTTGGCATTTATTTATTTATATATTTAGGCAAGATAAGCTTAATTTCACAGATTTTTATCGGATCAATAAAAGAAAATGACCCCATTTTTTTATCTAAATGTCTATACAGGGTGTCCCAAAACAAATGCGATAAATTTTGGCTGGGGATAGCTTTGATAAAGACCTATCAAAATAACGAAACATATGTTCAGCAAAAGTTTATGGTTTTCGAGTTAACCAGATTTTAAAAAAAATGAAAATCACTACCTTGCGATGGTCTTTTGAGCTTTTGTTATAAAAAAACACTTTTTTTTGCACTTAAATATTGTTGATTAATGTCTCTACACGAATGTACTATTTTTTCTACAAAAAAATTAAATGTGCCATCAGAAATACGTCATCAATTCAAGAAAATCTTTTAAAATATGTGATAATGAAAGTTTAAACATCGGCGACGTAAAAAAAATGTACTGAATGATTTTGTCTCATATGCTATGAAAAATTCTTGTTTCATGCCCAATTTAGAAATATATAATACTTTGACATTTTCCTTGCAAACATTGAGTTCAATGCTATTTTAGACTTCAAGGTGCTGATTTTTTAAAATCCTATATTCGAGGTTTTTCAAATAAAACAATTAGATTGATTAGATTTGAATAGATGAGAATTAGTAATTGGGAGCGGCCGCGGAGGCACGAGCAAAGTTTAAACATTCCAAATATGCGGAGTTGAAACCGGCGTACGAGTTTGTGCCGCTCTCCGTGGAGACCTCGGGTGTGTGGGGTGAGGAGGCCAAAACATTTGTGAGGGAGCTGGGGAGGAGGTTGCGCGAGAATACGGGAGACCCCCGCGCCGAGTCGTACCTGGTGCAACGCATCGCACTGGCCATCCAGCGTGGAAACGCGGCCAGCGTAATGGGTACGTTCCCACCGGGTGCGACTTGGGGCGGGCTTTTAGATAAGTAAGTTTGACGACTCCATAAATTGGATTATTATTTTTATCTTAAAATGTTTTAAAATTATAATCATGTGAAATATTAAGATAAATAAATGTATCATATAAGTATTAAAAAAATATACATTTTACTTCTATTAGATTGATTAGAAATAGGAGGGAAAGTATGTGTGTCTTCTACAAGGTCACCGTGACTTACTACCTGAGATAAAAAAAGAAAAGCATGAAGAAGCGCATGAAGGGTTCCGTACCATCGTACAAGACACTCCAAAACACACGTCTCGTGTATGGGGACCCTCTTTAATTTTTAAATTTAATTTACTTTTATTATATTTTTTTTGCGACTATTGCAATACAAACTCTGTGAGCATTTCAAACTTCTGCCTGTTGCCATTATTAAGATCGAGCCAATAACGCCAAAAAACACGTTTCTAGTAGGGGAGCCCCCTTTAATTTTAAATTTATTTTTATAATTTGTTTGTTTGTTTGTTTGTAAACTCTTTATTGTGAAAGAACAAAGTACAATACATAAAACAAGGACAAGACATACAAGGGCGGACTTATCCCTTACGGGATCTCTTCCAGTCAACCTTAGAATTTTAAAGAGGAATTACATTGAAATATTTAGGTGGAGCAAAGGCTACAAACACGACTTATAAATAACACATCTTAAATATACATATTAAAATATATAAATAAATATCAAATATAATACATACAGTAATATACATACATAAATAATATAATTATAATAATGAGCTCAGGAGCCAGGGTTGGGACTCCACAACTTTTTGAGTGAGGACTTGAAAGTGGCGAGAGAGGGACTCAACCTGACGTCGGGTGGGAGATCATTCCACAGGCGGGCGGCATGTACAGTGAACGACTTGGTGTAGGTATCCGTGCTATGGATCGGAATCGCAAGCGAAAGGTTATGGCTGGAGCGGAGTCTAGAGTTCATAGCGGTACGGAAGCTGAACCTGTCGCGAAGATACTGTGGAGCCGCAGGGTTGAACAACACATTATAAAGGAGTGTTAAGATATGTGTGTCCCTGCGTTGGCGGATAGGTAGCCAGTTCAGTTTCACACGATACTCCGATACGTGGTCATACTTCCGCAGGCCAAATATGTAACGAATACACAAATTTTGAAGTCGCTCCAGCTTAAGAACTAACTCAACAGTGGGATCTAGAAAAGCAACGTCACCGTAGTCTAGTAATGGAAGAAGGAGAGAGCGAGCAAGCAAGAGTTTAGTATGAAAAGGAAGAAAATTTTGCAGACGTTTTAGACCATGAAAGGAGGCATACATTTTTCGACTCACTTCATTGATATGCGCTGTCCAAGATAGGGTTTGGTCCATGATGATGCCTAGATTTTTCACTGTGGAGGATAGTGTTACGACAGTATTATTAAACACAAGGTTAGGCATCAACATGGTCCGGAATTTAGCAATGAAGTGAGGGCTACCAATGACAATGGCTTGCGTCTTGGCTGCGTTTATAACGAGCCCAAAGTTTTTAGACCACTCAGCAAGAGTACAAAGGTCAGCATTTGCAACACTTATAGCTTGAGAGAAGTTGGAGAGAGGGGCGGAGGTGTATATTTGAAGGTCATCTGCATACAAGTGAAATGAAGAGCGAAGAGAATTAGTTATGCTATTTATAAAGACGGAAAACAGAATAGGAGATAGTACACCACCTTGCGGTACACCAGAATTAAAGGAACACCAATCAGAAGATCGATCATCGATCTTTACTAATTGGAGTCTATCAAAGAGATACGATTTGAACCAGGAGAGGGCTGTGGGGGAAAGGTTAAGGGAATTGAGGATACCAAGAAGGATATCAAAATCTACAGTGTTAAACGCATTACTGAAGTCCAAGAGAATAAGAAGAGTAAGCTCCTTCCTTTCTATATTCAGACGAATATCGTCGGTGATTTTCACTAGTGCCGGCATTTGTACTAGCGGCAACAGAAATACACACTCTTTAAAATTTTAATTGTCTACCTGTTACAGTTCATGAGATACAGCCCGCTGAGGGACAGAGAGATAGGCGGACGGACGGATGGACAGTGGAGGCTAAGTAATAGGTTCCCGTTGGCCTTTGAACTCTAAAAAAGAAACATTTTGCCGCCACTTTTCCGTCTTTCTTCCAAAACAACGTCTTCGTCTTGTCTACTTCAGCCAGGCAGTCTGCCAAACAGTAGCTTGGGTGTATTTAAAATCTAATAGTACGGTTTTCTCCGATTAGCGTAATTTTGTGGCACAGTGTCGCCACAGCTCTGTCACTCTTGCGATTTAAATGAAGTGCTCACAGAGGTTTTATTGCTATAGTCGCAAAAAAAATTAATAAAAGTAAATTAAATTTAAAAATTAAAGGGGGTCCCCATACAAGAGACGTGTTTTTTGGAGTTTCTTGTACGATAGTACGGAACCCTTCATGCGCAAGTCCTACTCGCACTTGGCCGGTTTCCATTTTCTTTTTTTTTCAGATAGTAAGTCACGGTGACTTTGTAGAATACACACATGATTTCCTTTCTATTTTTAATCAATCTAATTAATTTTATTTGAAAAACCTCGAATATAGGATTTTTAAAAATCAGCACCTTAGAGTCAAAAATAGCAAGTATTTCAGTATTTGTATTATACATAAAATGTCCAAGATTATACATTTTTAAAATGGGCATAAAACAAGATTTTTTATAGCATAATTATGGGGCAAAATCATTCAGTATTTTTTTTTACGTCGCCGATGTTTAAACTTTCATTATAGGATTTAAACTTTCATTATATTTCAAAAGATTTTTCTTGAATTAATGATGTATTTCTGATGGCATATTTAATGTTTTTGTAGAAAAAATAGGACATTCGGGTAGAGACACTAATCAACAATATTTGAGTAAAAAAAAAAAAAAAGTTTTTGTTTATAACAAAAGCTCAAAAGACCATCGCAAGGTAGTGATTTTCATTTTTTTTAAATCTGGTATAACTTGAAAACCATAAACTTTTGCTGAACATGTGTTTCGTTATTTTGATAGGTCTTTATCAAAGCTATCACCAGCCAAAATTTGTCGCATTAGTTTTGGGACACCCTATATATTTTGACAAATTTCGAAATTGAAAATGCCAATCTCCTCGTGCAAATCTAACTAAATATGTATATAAAAAAGGTTATTAACAATCTTTGTACTTAAAATATCGTACATCATTTTACTATTCCTTGGAAATGATTACGGAAATAATTGTATAAAAAACGCGACGCAAAACGCATATTCACAAATGTACTTTAAGATGGTGGTTTGAAAATACTTCCCATCGAATGGCAATCGTAAATTCTAATACTCGTAAAGTTAAGTAACCGCACAAGTAGCGGTAATAGGTACATACGGCGCGATCGGCCGCATCCACGTTACATTTTACGAGAGAGAGCCTTTATGGTGCCTTTTACAAGTCGACACTGAGGGGATTCGGTAAGGAGAATCCTCTTTCTCTAATGGCCTACCCCTGTTTTTACATGGGACTGGAATGGACATTTCAGATTAGATAGCGAATACAATACCTGCAGTCCTGCAGTAATAAATATAAAGTAGCGAATGGAGTTCAGGATGGTAAAACCACGCAAATCTTTTGTTTTTGAAAATCCATTGTTATTTCCTTTATTAATATTTTAAAAAAAGATTTTTCTAAGCGTCTCCCTTATAAGCGTATCCGTGTTTCTAAGAGAATTTCATTTGTTTTGTTTATGTTTTTAGGGATCTTAATTAGGAACATTAAAAAACATTTATTAAGTGCCTCTTCTGAGAAAAGAAGTTGAGAAAAATGGATGAATATTAATAGCTTCAATACATTTTGTTAACAGAAACTCGCAGAAAATATTTGGCCTTATAATAATGCTGTTAGTATTGTATCATCAGGTGAAGTTTCTAGAAATGAAATGATCCGTCCTTTGAGTCGACGGAGGGCGCCAAAAAGGTTTTTGATGTTACATGAATAATTTAGGATGCGCTTTTATAAAATGAAATGTTTAAATGAGAGGTGGCTCAGGAGATAATAATGTGAAGGCGCTTTCTACTTAAAAGAAGTGAAAGAACCTTATAATGTACTCGTAGTTAGCGTGTGAAAAAATAAACACAGATAAAACTTGTATAGATTTGCTCTGTTTTAGTGTAGCTCAGGGATATACAAATTTACAAAAGAAAACGAAAAAGGGTATTTCAATAATATTATGTTGTCTTGATCAAAAGAATTTAGACGTAATAAAAAAATCATTTATTGTCTTATTAAATACAAGTTTTTTTTGTGTAAAGGTATAGTTTATCAATATGACAATATCCTTTTTGGTAAAAAAAACATTATCTTCTAATGTACGTAAATAATATAGAATTAGAATTGAAACAACCTTTTAGCCGATTAGGATTCAACAACTCCATTGATTGGAATTTGTTATTTTACCAGATGAGATGTGATTAAACAGTCTAGGAACACGTAAATCAAACTCGCATGTTGATATTATATCTACCACAAATCTCAAATTATGACAAGATTATATACGATTACCAAAATTACGAATAACAAGATTACAATAAGATTATATAGGGAACATAGTTGGCATGGCATAATATAAGTTAGCCTAATGATTATGGAAAGTGTCATTGTTTCATAAACAGAAGACCACTGCCAAAAACTATCCGGGTAGGTTTCATTTATAAAACTGAAAATTTTTCTCAAGATAAGATAAGATAAGATAAGATAAGATAAGATAAGATAAGATAAGATAAGATAAGATAAGATAAGATAAGATAAGATAAGATAAGATAAGATAAGATAAGATAAGATAAGATAAGATAAGATAAGATAAGATAAGATAAGATAAGATAAGATAAGATAAGATAAGATAAGATAAGATAAGATAAGATAAGATAAGATAAGATAAGATAAGATAAGATAAGATAAGATAAGATAAGATAAGATAAGATAAGATAAGATAAGATAAGATAAGATAAGATAAGATAAGATAAGATAAGATAAGATAAGATAAGATAAGATAAGATAAGATAAGATAAGATAAGATAAGATAAGATAAGATAAGATAAGATAAGATAAGATAAGATAAGATAAGATAAGATAAGATAAGATAAGATAAGATAAGATAAGATAAGATAAGATAAGATAAGATAAGATAAGATAAGATAAGATAAGATAAGATAAGATAAGATAAGATAAGATAAGATAAGATAAGATAAGATAAGATAAGATAAGATAAGATAAGATAAGATAAGATAAGATAAGATAAGATAAGATAAGATAAGATAAGATAAGATAAGATAAGATAAGATAAGATAAGATAAGATAAGATAAGATAAGATAAGATAAGATAAGATAAGATAAGATAAGATAAGATAAGATAAGATAAGATAAGATAAGATAAGATAAGATAAGATAAGATAAGATAAGATAAGATAAGATAAGATAAATACTCTTTATTGCACACAAAATACAAATAAAAAAGCAAGGAAAGCATACAAATAAAAACAAATACTCTCCATACAAAATTGGCCGATCAATTGGCCGTAGTTGTGCCATAACGATCCAACTGATTTAGAGTAAGCGAAGGACAATGTAGTTTATGTCAGTCAATTGATTATGGTCAATTTTGTTCGAACTGAGTATAGATTGCTTAGGTAAAGTAACTCCGTTTCATGAGTAGAAAACTCCGTTAAAGATTCGGGGATTGGTGTTTTACATCCTGTATTTGTATTTAACTACTTAACTAAACCTAATCAATATAACAAAAACAAATATAACATAACCCAACAACAATTAAATCTATCGTATGTCAATGATTAAGATGAATCTAACGACATCACACACTCCATTTAGGCTACAGGTGGTTACAATGAATTTGAATGAAAATACATAAATAAACTTAAAAACATTACACTCCTAATTTTTGGGCGTCGTGTAAAAATATTCGCTGCCGGGAAAAAGAAAGAAAGAACTAAACGTGTTTCAAATATCTACGCCTATGAATGATTAATGATTCTAGGTATATATCAGTTACCTTTATTTGTAGGAGAAACGCCAGTGGTGTCTGATTCACTCTGAAACTGAGAGAACTCATAATGTATGAATGAAGGCAGTTCAGCAGAGCTGATACATATCAGAATGGTTATGTAGGCGCGTCACATTTATGCCAAGATAAGAAAGGGCATGAATTATCATATATAGAACAAATCCCGGTTTGTATCATATCAGAGATGGGATCGCAAATTATTTAAGCCGAATCACCAGCTGCAGCAATTCAAACGCGGGAATACAGTGAGATTATCCGCTCACATTCTGCTTGAACTTCCAACTCGGGTACAAATAATGAAGGAGCGAATTACGGAAGCGCGACAAGCTTGACAGCACTCAAGATCGAAATTGGCGTCTTATTATACCCTTGCCTCATATCCGGAATCCGCAAATTCATATCGTAAATAATCGGAATCCGCAAATTTAGGTCCTGGCGGGCCCCGACTTTGTAGGATTAAGTTTGGTTGATGAGATGGGAATTTTACCACCATATTACTTTGGCGAATTTTGGTAAAAGCCCGTTTCCACCTTTTGGCATCATCATCATGCACATTTGATTTGATTTGATTTGATTCAAAGGATTCATATATTTTTTTACTGTACCGGTTGTGTAAGTCGTAGCTAGTTATATTTTGTTCTGCTACGAGTATGTTTACCCTACATGCACAGAAAACAAAATCTTACCAGTATTGTAAATAATACCTATAAGATACGTTTTTTACCTTCTATCTATGTAACGCATATTATTTCTTTTTAAGTACTTACGAAGGAAACAGAAGTAAAATATGGATTTAAATAAATCATAACGTTTGTCCTTTCTTTACTTAGATATTTACTTTTCTTTTTTCTAATTCCTTTTATAGAAATTGTGATTTCCTGATTCGCGATTGTCATTATTATTATGCGACTGCCAGTCAGTGAAAAAAATTAATTGGCGAAAATCGACCGACTTTAACGGAAAATAAATTGGTTCATTATTTATGTTTTATGTGAAAAATAAAAATAAATTTGCTAAACCGTTAAAGCGTTTTGGAAAGATTACTGTCTTCTTATTCTACTTATCGTGTGAAACATTCAACTGTGCTATCACTAAGGGATGGACGGCAGTTGCCTAGTGTTGCACTTAGCATCACCCGCGGTCACGTGTAGGGCGTAAGGATTTAGTTAGAAAATTACTATTACTCAACTAGACTGTCACTTAATGAGGGTAACGTTTTGCGTATGTATGTGCGTGCATCTATTTGTTTGGTTAAGCCTCCAGCCTAAACGTAAATATCTACCATCTGTTCTCGATCGTATTAAGCTTGTAGCATTTTTGGTTGTATTTTAAATGAAATTTTACGTTATTTGGTTACAGTTCATTAACTCTTTTCAACCGACTTCAAAAAAAGGAGGAGGTTCTCAATTCGTCGGAATCTTTTTTTTTTTTTTTTTTCTATGTATGTTCACCGATTACTCGAAGACGCCTGAACCGATTTCGAAAATTATTTTTTTATTTGAAAGGGTAAACTTCACAGGTGGTCCCATATAAATTTTATCGAAATCGATTCAGCGGTTTTTGAGAAAATCAACAAAAACATAGCAAAATTGGAGTTGTTGCGATTGAAGTCGGTTGTTTTTAACGTATTCAGCGTGGTCAGTTATAAATAAACAGGTACCCGCTGTATGTATGTGACCTGCGTTCAACATTGGATGTTTTTGGCTGATATGATGATGATGAATCCTTTCCTTTCTATCTTTCTTTTTAGCCTTACGCGTCTGCGTCTGCACATAAGCGTTGCAATCATGACGTTAGGTATAAGCTGAAATACACATAAAATCAATGGTACAAGCGCGTTGGACCCAAATGTCAAACAGCAAAAAATTCCATTCGTACCTCATTTTTTTACAGTTACATTAAATTATTTTTACGGGTTTCTGCGCAGCAGGACCTTATCCTCTGCCTCATCAGATAAAGAACAATAACATCAAATTACTTAAAGATTTATTCGGGCAAATGTTATCCAATATCGGGATCTCATTAGTGAAGGTTCAATCAACGTATTGGCAACGGGTTGATAATTATCAAATGGCGCAGAAAATCTTACTGAAGGGTATAGTCGATAATAGGTATTACATTTCAACGAAAAACAGAGAGCCGGCTATTCGATACTTCTATACTAAAAAAAAACAATTGTTAAAGAACTCGTGTTTGTTTAAAAATCGTTTTTTATGAATATGGAAAATTAAGGATCGCATTTAATTCAGCAGTTCACCGATTC
The DNA here is from genome assembly GCA_958295455.1 of Coleophora deauratella. Lineage (NCBI taxonomy): Eukaryota > Metazoa > Arthropoda > Insecta > Lepidoptera > Coleophoridae > Coleophora > Coleophora deauratella. Next base: position 5,661,193 of record OY282398.1, read on the forward strand.
ATCCTTTTACTCGTATGTGGTTTATTGATTTTTGTTATTATCATTTTGTTCATTTTGATTGATTTCCAAAAAGGAATTTGTTGTTAAAAGGAAATTAAAATAAAGGAACGGTACATAATGTTACTAAGTCGAATATTTTGAAGATGAAACAGGTGATTATTTTATTCGAATCTATTTGAATATTTCCCACGTTAATAAAGACTTTTAAATAGGTTAGAGAACGTTTGTACTAGAACTTTGTTTGAATTTCAAAAATATTAAAAATATTTGGACGTCAAAGTTAATTAACTGTTCTGTTCATTTTGTATCTATAAATAAGTTGATGTAGTGGTCTATAATTTACAGAAAAGTCATATAAAGTTGTGTTAGTGAAATTGAGTAAAGTAAAATTAATGCCATAAGTACCTACATTTCTCAAACAACAAGGGCCTTTAATATGTTGTTTCGTTAGGAGCACTTTAGCAATGTATTTACTTTGATGTGTACAATTGGGTGGCTTTGTTAGGCAAATGTTAGGCAACAATATTGGCTCGTGGCGTCGTTTCTTGTATGAAATTGCTTCTTTAGGCATCACAATATTAATGTAGGTATGTAGCGAAAGTAATTTTGGCTTAGTTTTTTAATGTGAGTTTATTTCGTTACGCGCGCGAGATGATCTCGTATCCAGTATAATACAATATTATGATAATTTAGATTTCTTCGAAATTAACTGGCGAACTCAAAATCACTATTAGTCATTGACAAAAATTCGTCTATATCGATTATTATTTAATAAATTATGCCGCCCGTAACACATTGTATGTATTTAGGCTGTGACCCTTATTTTATGTTCACATAAAATTTATAATATAAGGTGTTAAGAAATTAGCTGTCATAACTTTTCCCAAGGAATCCATAGTCAATTCGCGAAAACATTTTTGTAGGTACTTTTCGGTACCTACAAAAATGTTTTCGCGAATTGACTATGTCGCCCGATCGGCCCACTTAGTATGGGCGGTCCAATTTTTTTTTTGCGAATTCACTATGGGTTCCTTTTGGAAAGTTGTTCAGTTTCATGAGTAGAAGCCCCAGTTTAGTAATCACAACTAATTTGTTAACACCTTGTATACGTTTTAAGCACAACACACACAGAGGCGACCGCGCGGGGCGGTGCGAAAGCGTTCCGGGAGCGGATTACTATGAAACCGTTCACACCAAAACCGGGCGGGCACCGTCCGCCTCTGTGTGTGTTGCGCTTTAAACTTTTATCATTGGGGTATCTATTAGTAGCTATGTTTATAAACATGATATAAGCGAACGTGATATAATGAACATGAATGAATGAATATGATTTATCTCATCCAGCATACAGAAATACGTTCGTTTTTATTTTGTTATTGCAACTAAGGATGAGCAGTTGTCTGTGCCAAACAGTTGACATAATAAATTGGAAAATCTACTTGTTAGGCTGGCTACATAACATTGCTCATATTGGTTGAAGTATCACAACGCAAATTTTAATCCTTGACTCATCCGCCCAATGTTACGAAAAAATGACAATAAAAATATTTACGGTTAAGCCAAAAAACCCAAATATGATGTCACGAAACGAAATTAAAACAAAAATTTAAATAGCTTATTGATTTAAAAACTGAAAACGCGCGAAAAAAGATTCGCAATGTAATTTTTTGTATAAAAGTTTTCGTTTTATCGAAAATACTAAACCCATCTACAATATATTACGATCACAGTATAAGGACATTATACAGTATGGACACTCCCTGCCGCTCTCTGAAGGCTACCTCACCCCCCTGTGTGACCGATAAGCGACCGGTTGTCTTCCGGTTGTTAAAAGATGTGCAAACTAAAGACAATTTTATTTTCTTAAAGAGAGACGCAAAGGCTTCTAAAGTTATATAGCCTTGTCTCGTGTATGCAGTTTTCACTTCATTAAAAATGTCTAACGTAAAAATCTGTCGTTTATGTTCATATCTGTCGTTGAAAGTTCCACTATTTTCGGAAATATCAATTTCTAAAAACGGTAAAATAACAAGAAGAAGTGTAACCTACGACAAGGCGGTATGACCCAGAAGCCTTTGCTTAAGCAGCCCTAGATACTCAACACGCATTAACACGTGTACAGACATGAAGAAGTGCCAAACTATGTAGTAAACAATAACGCGATATTTGTATGAAGTGTCCGGAATGTGATTACGATATTATTAATAACGATTAAGTGATTAGTTTTTGTAAAAGTGATACGGTACAAACAACCAATACCTAAGCTACGTACCCTACCTACCCACGAACTACGGAACCTTCCTATGAATCATGGGATTAAGACCAGTCTAACCGACTAACGATATCTCGCACCGCATTCTAAAATCTAGGACAAAGAAAAATATTACCATAGTATAAATAGTAGGTTATCTTCATACAATGGTACATCGCGCGGCTTGTATGTGTGCGCGCAAGTAGGTACCGCCGTCTACGCACACAAAAGCACAAAATGCCGAGGTGACCGAGGTGAAACTTTTGGGGCTGCACCGCGGCCGAGTGACGTGACGTGTTAATCTCTTGCCGTCTCTTGACACGACATCGACGCCATCACGTGTAAAAAAAAATACTGCATCTACAAAACGAAAATATTGTTGTGTTTCTGGAATTCAAATCCAGAATTGTCGTTATTCAAGATACCGACTGATCTCGAAAGGTAAGAATATGATATTGAACAAACAAAATATTAAAGCCACTTATTCCATTCTTTGGTAACTGACGGAGGAACATTTACATTATACCTACAAGTGATTAGTAATACCTGCAGATCTCTTAACTGGTGATTCCACTCTTGAAACTGAAAAACTTGTTCTATTTAACTTTGGACAAATCACATTTTTTTCTATGCTTTTCATACAAATCGATCAGCTTATTGAGCGTAGTTCATAATGAGAAGTCCAAAAGATTATGCAATTTAAGCAAAGTTCTAGAACAAAAGTTGTTCAGTTCATAAGTAAAATCACCAGTTAAGAGGTTAGCATTTGGGTATGTGACAGTCATCCTGTATATTTTTGATCACTATTATCAATTCATCACTGTGTTTGGGCTTTATCGAGGTAGGTAATTTTACAATGATTATAGACCAGGAGCCAGAGGGCTTTAATTTTTCATTTAATATAAATACAGTCTGAACTTAAGATTTTTTTATTGCTATCAAATCGTCACTGCGCAATAAAAATAATATAATTTAAATACTAGCTCCTTTTAATTAAACCGCTCTTATTCTGATTATTTTCACAAACTTTTTCTAAGCCTGTCGTTCCTTTCCTTCATGCGGTGGTACCGCTCATATTCTCGGATTCGCTGTTTTTGGGTTATCTACCACGTTTCTTTTTTCTGATTTGACCTGCAAGTCAATTTTTGTGTCATTTATTTAAAAAGTGTTACAACAAAAGTTGTGACTTAAGACCCGACTAATAAATAGCCTGGATATACCTTGTTCCAATCAAGAAAAAGCAAAAGGTAAAAATCAAACTTACTATGGAACTGACACATGTCAACTTCAGTTGCCTACTAAGTTTATTTAGGTACCTTTTGATTGAAATGACCTATATCTTTATGTATTTGTATGTATCTGCTGTTTAACAATCAGTTAATTATTATAATGGTTAGTACCATACAAAATACAAATACGCAATGATGAGACTGATAAAATGCAGTAAGCTCCCGGTCTACATGACGCATCTAGAATCACGCAGACGGCCGCGGGCCGCGCCGCGCATGCGCCGTGCGCCGACCGAGAGCTGCTGCAACGCCGCGCCGCCGCCGCTTAGCTCAGTCACATGAATATCTGCCGGCCGTACCGCACGCTGTCCGTCCGCACCCAGACACAGGGCAAACACATGTGTGCCAAGGTGGGAATCGAACCTACGACCCTAGGATCAACAGAGCGCTAACCATTGAGTCAGTCAGGTTTTTTTAAATGAAATTACGTAATTATTAATAGATATAAGGTACTAACTTTATTAGTGGCCGATATTTTAGTAAGCACTTTTACTTCTGATTTTGAGTCTCGCTAAAATATTGGGCATTAATAAAGTAGCACTTTATGCAGGTATTCTACTCCTAAAACTTTGCCCGATAATAAGCTCATAGTCAAATCCCAAAAAAAATTACCATCTCATAAAAATTGGTAAGCTGATTAACGAATTTTGTGTGGTAAGTGATTTTTTGCTATTTATAGGTGTTTTATAGGGAAATTTCTCTAAATTCATGATTAGAAGCCACAGTTAAAACTTTGTCGGTCATTTTTTATCACCCGGTATAGGTAAGTACATACACTTATACAGTGAGGCACAACCCTGCGTGTTTGGTCAACAACACCATATACATAAGTATTATAGTCTACTACCGGCGAGCAGATCACCTACTCTCTCTACTCTGAAACCATAGTATAAATAGTAGGTTATCTTCATACAATGGTACATCGCGCGGCTTGTATGTGTGCGCGCAAGTAGGTACCGCCGTCTACGCACACAAAAGCACAAAATGCCGAGGTGACCGAGGTGAAACTTTTGGGGCTGCACCGCGGCCGAGTGACGTGACGTGTTAATCTCTTGCCGTCTCTTGACACGACATCGACGCCATCACGTGTAAAAAAAAAATACTGCATCTACAAAACGAAAATATTGTTGTGTTTCTGGAATTCAAATCCAGAATTGTCGTTATTCAAGATACCGACTGATCTCGAAAGGTAAGAATATGATATTGAACAAACAAAATATTAAAGCCACTTATTCCATTCTTTGGTAACTGACGGAGGAACATTTACATTATACCTACAAGTGATTAGTAATACCTGCAGATCTCTTAACTGGTGATTCCACTCTTGAAACTGAAAAACTTGTTCTATTTAACTTTGGACAAATCACATTTTTTTCTATGCTTTTCATACAAATCGATCAGCTTATTGAGCGTAGTTCATAATGAGAAGTCCAAAAGATTATGCAATTTAAGCAAAGTTCTAGAACAAAAGTTGTTCAGTTCATAAGTAAAATCACCAGTTAAGAGGTTAGCATTTGGGTATGTGACAGTCATCCTGTATATTTTTGATCACTATTATCAATTCATCACTGTGTTTGGGCTTTATCGAGGTAGGTAATTTTACAATGATTATAGACCAGGAGCCAGAGGGCTTTAATTTTTCATTTAATATAAATACAGTCTGAACTTAAGATTTTTTTATTGCTATCAAATCGTCACTGCGCAATAAAAATAATATAATTTAAATACTAGCTCCTTTTAATTAAACCGCTCTTATTCTGATTATTTTCACAAACTTTTTCTAAGCCTGTCGTTCCTTTCCTTCATGCGGTGGTACCGCTCATATTCTCGGATTCGCTGTTTTTGGGTTATCTACCACGTTTCTTTTTTCTGATTTGACCTGCAAGTCAATTTTTGTGTCATTTATTTAAAAAGTGTTACAACAAAAGTTGTGACGTAAGACCCGACTAATAAATAGCCTGGATATACCTTGTTCCAATCAAGAAAAAGCAAAAGGTAAAAATCAAACTTACTATGGAACTGACACATGTCAACTTCAGTTGCCTACTAAGTTTATTTAGGTACCTTTTGATTGAAATGACCTATATCTTTATGTATTTGTATGTATCTGCTGTTTAACAATCAGTTAATTATTATAATGGTTAGTACCATACAAAATACAAATACGCAATGATGAGACTGATAAAATGCAGTAAGCTCCCGGTCTACATGACGCATCTAGAATCACGCAGACGGCCGCGGGCCGTGCAGCGCATGCGCCGTGCGCCGACCGAGAGCTGCTGCAACGCCGCGCCGCCGCCGCTTAGCTCAGTCACATGAATATCTGCCGGCCGTACCGCACGCTGTCCGTCCGCACCCAGACACAGGGCAAACACATGTGTGCCAAGGTGGGAATCGAACCTACGACCCTAGGATCAACAGAGCGCTAACCATTGAGTCAGTCAGGTTTTTTTAAATGAAATTACGTAATTATTAATAGATATAAGGTACTAACTTTATTAGTGGCCGATATTTTAGTAAGCACTTTTACTTCTGATTTTGAGTCTCGCTAAAATATTGGGCATTAATAAAGTAGCACTTTATGCAGGTATTCTACTCCTAAAACTTTGCCCGATAATAAGCTCATAGTCAAATCCCAAAAAAAATTACCATCTCATAAAAATTGGTAAGCTGATTAACGAATTTTGTGTGGTAAGTGATTTTTTGCTATTTATAGGTGTTTTATAGGGAAATTTCTCTAAATTCATGATTAGAAGCCACAGTTAAAACTTTGTCGGTCATTTTTTATCACCCGGTATAGGTAAGTACATACACTTATACAGTGAGGCACAACCCTGCGTGTTTGGTCAACAACACCATATACATAAGTATTATAGTCTACTACCGGCGAGCAGATCACCTACTCTCTCTACTCTGATATTACCCTCTTTCTAGGCCAGTTGAGTGAAAATGTCGGTTATGCCCGATATAATAAACAAAAACTCGCATGGCGTCTCACGAGAACAAACGTACATTGGCATAGTAGTTTAATAAAATGTAATACAATAAGTTATATTCCAAAACCATTAAGTTTTAATAAAATAATATAGTCATCATCATCAGCCGAAAGACGTCTACAGCTGGACAAAAGCCTCTCCCACGGATTTCCACTCCGACCGGTCCTGCGCTGCCCGGTGCCCGCATCCAGTGGCTTCCCGTAACCTTCACAACATTAAACGTTAAAATAGTCATAACCACAGATATATAATTTATATATCTGTGGTCATAACATTAAATTTTAAATAATGTTATAAATTCGATAACTTAAAACAATCGCATAACATTGAAAAAATTGACATCATCTGTATTCGGGTCAGAAGTTGTTTTTCCGAGGATGGAAAAACAAACATATCAAGGCAGTGAGATGGGGTGAAAGTAATGGAAATAAAAGACAGTTCAAATGAGTCCTGACACGGTTTCATATTCACATTTACATAAAAATAAACTTACACGACGAGATGGAAAAAGGATGGAAAGTGTGTACGATTACAATTTTGTCAATTTTATTTAAATAGATGCTGTACAAATTCTTTTGAAAAAAGAACTACCTACTCGTACTACAATACAAAGTTTTAAGCTCAACACATACAGAGGCGGCAGCGGGGCGGTAGCGCTCCGAAGGCGGACCTGCGGGAAGCGAACTTAGAGCGCCTGCCCGGTTTTGGTGTGAAGGGTTTCATAGTAATCCGAACATTACAAAAAATACCGCTTTCGCACCCCCCCGCGGCCGCCTCTGTGTGTGTTGCGCTTCAACCACTCGAAACTTGTACACTCAACATTTCGGGAAGAGTTACTTGAAGAACAGTTAGTGCGTTCCAAGCCAGTACAAGACTACGCTCGCTCGCATGAATTGTAATCTAATTTTTATTACCAATAAAGATTTGAATGTGTACTTTCTCAATCACACTAACGAAATTCACAATAGACTGTCCTCTTGTCAGAGCGAACGATCGCTGTTAAAGCATCAACCCTGGTATTGTAGGAAAAAATATTTCAATAAAGAGTTCACCATCTCTTTAGATAACCCTTGCTGAGATTTAAATGCTCAAAATTTTTGGGGTTAACGGCGTAATTAGGACCGCAACAGCCGCATTGTACCTCTCAAATTTATTTAGCTTTTATTTTTTGCATAGCATGTAGATTGTAGAATGTTATAAATTATACATAAAATATACTATAAAAACCGGCCAAGTGCAAGTCGGACTCGCGCACCGAGGGTTCCGTATAAATTCATAATCACACATGTCTTGAACTCAATATTTTTTATATTTGAGTTGATTGAATGAAAGGTAATTTACGGTTTACGATTTATGACGTATTAAAAAAAAACTACTTACTAGATCTCGTTCAAACCAATTTTCGGCGGAAGTTTGTATGGTAATGTACATCATATATTTTTTATAGTTTTATCATTCTCTTATTTTAGAAGTTACAGGGGGGGGACACACATTTTACCACTTTGGAAGTGTCTCTCGCGCAAACTATTCGGTTTAGAAAAAAATGATATTAGAAACCTCAATATCATTTTTGAAGACCTATCCATAGATACCCCACACGTATAGGTGTGATGAAAAAAAAATTTCGAGTTTCAGTTCTACGTATGGGGAACCCCCTAGTTTTTTTTGTATTTTTGTGTGAAAATCTTAATGCGGTTCACAGAATACATCTACTTACTAAGTTTCATTAGTATAGCTCTTATAGTTTCGGAAAAAAGTGGCTGTGACATACGGACGGACAGACAGACAGACAGACAGACAGACATTACGAATCCATAAGGGTTCCGTTTTTTGCCATTTGGCTACGGAACCCTAAAAAGTGCAGTTTAAATAGGAAGTTTTGCTCTCTTTTGATATTCATACGATGAAGATAAAAATTAAAGCAAGCTGATCAAGGGTCCTCATCGGACTAAATAACTAACTTTGACATTATTCTGTATCGAAACATTTAGATTAATTTCCGCATGTTGAATTAAATTAAAGTTATATTTTAACATGCCTGTTCGAGCTGATCTCGAACGATGTAGAATTGGGAAATGTGTAGATGTATCCCAGGAGTGTAGGACAGCAGGGGAAATTGTTAAAAACGTGTGTTCTCACCAAGCGTCTTTATTACACTATCTACAATTACACGGTCGGCGCGCGATGTACAGAAACGCAATGTAAGCAAGTAAAATAACGTAAAAATAATGTAGAGCGAGCTCGTACATTGCAGCTGAATTTAAGAAAATAAAACTTAAAAAATATGTTTATTTATGTCAAAAATGTTGATCATCTGTTGAAGGTGAAGTGGCTTTGTCCATTTTGCTCCGGAGGTTAGGTTGTGGAGGCGGCGCACGTAATTATTTTGAAATGAACAAAGAACTCAAATGAGCGAGTAGTTTATGTAGGTAGGTGCGTTTATAATTTAATATAAACCAACACTAATTAGGTTGAGGCTGAACTCGAATCCCTCCACTCTCTCGATATAGAAGCTTACATTGCATCGCTTCATCTCATTTATTAAACACCACCTTGTCATACGGGCTCTAGTAATATACATACACAACCACGTCTTGAACTGCCTCATCCAGCGGCCTCCCGCGACCTTCACCATCACCGAATTAGGCGTGCCTACACCATGTTCCGGAGTGCGGTCGCCACTCCAAAGGCCAAACATTCTATGAGCTATGTGCCCCGTCCACTGCCACGCCGTGTAAACAGGAAAGTGCGAGGGAGAAAAAATTTTTCTAATCGATCAGCTGACTGATCATTGAGGTACCATAGTTACTTTGATAATGACACAAACGGGCTAAGAACTCAAGTGGTAGGCGTTACAAAACATTGAGTTTTCACGGTTCCGTAACGCCATTTGCCTACGTCTGCGCCGTCTGTCTGTCTGTCAGTCAAGGTTATCAGGTATCTTTTTAATAATAAAAGTGGAATTTAAATTCAAAATATGTTTATTCGAAGTAGCACACTTTTCGCAGGTTATAATATACCTAATACGAAGTTCCTACGAAGTTCCTAGTTCCAGTTTACTATTATGGGTATACAAGTTTGTATACCTATAATAGTAAATATTTGAAGTATTCACAGTATTTTTGTCATTAGGTACTATTCATAAAAAAAATGTATTTCAAGTATATAATCCGGTACATAAACAATGGTGAGGGCGGGTTCCATAAGTGTGTAAGTCTGATTTGCACTTGTCTGTTTTATTTTAAAAACTTGTTAATATTATGTATACTTCATTCCAATAAAAAAAAAGCAAAACGTAAACAAACTTACTATGGAACTGACACATGTCAATGTCATCTGCATACTATGTTTGTTTACCTTTTGCTTTTTTTTGATTGGAATGAACCATACTAGCTTTTACGGGCTGATATCATTTTTATTTTTATAAATGTCGTTCAGTTGGAGGCAGGAGAGAGACCACTTCGCCACCGAGTTATTATAAAATACCATCCACAGCTCTCTATTGATTGCATTCTGTATAAGCCATATAAATCTTATTAAACCGCACAGCAGGTGCTTGCACCAAAATTACATAATATTAGCCTGAACTGTTAAAGGTTGAGTTGCAGAAGTAATTATTACGATGTTTTGACTATTTTATACGTCTGCTAAAAAAGGTTATGTTATGTATAAATTCAAAAATTTATTGATATACGAGTATAGGGTCCTTATGAAATACCTGAAAAAATGTAACCATGGCGTCTACTCATGTAACTGAACAACTTTCTTCACTCCTTTATTATTATCATATTATTATTATTAGTATGAGGAATTTAATTTTTATTTTTGCGAATTGAGTATAGGTTCCTTGGGAAAAGTTGTTCAGTTTCATCAGTGGAAGCCACAGTTTTTTTCAGGTATTTTAGAAGGATCCTATATATTGAACTGCGAACATATTTTAACTACTTAGTCGAGTTTATTTTTTAATTTGGTTTTCCTTATTTATAATATATGCTTAACAGAGTTATTTTTTAAATTGAATTGTGTTTTGTTATTTGAAAGAAAATATGTATTTATGTTCGTATTTAAGTATGTTTACTTTATTTTAGAACGTTGACGAAGCTGTCGTGGTTCAGGAAGTGGTCGTGGTTCAGTGCGGCTTGTGTGGTCGCGTCGATCACGCAGGTTAACTGACTACAGAACAGTCATGACCTGGATGGGTTTGACTGTTAGTGGCGTTTACCTCGACCGTTTCCGTGCTTCGCAAGGCACGTTAAGCCGTTGGTGCTGGCTGCTATCACTAGATGACAGTCGTTAAGCCATGCCAGAGGCCTTATAAGCGTCTTGAAAACTTCTGACACTGGAGTTAGCCACTAGCCCCACAACCTCCACCACTCCGGACTTGGCCCCCGTGTATGGAGTATGGTCTAATCTCAACACTTAGAATTTAAATTTTTCTTTGAACAATGTAAAGTAGCTAGATTAAGAGCGTTCTATGTGATTATCAATTTCAAATAAGGGTAAGCTGCGCTATAAAATATGAAGAAAAATTATGGAAAGATTATCTCATGTTCATTATATACGAATATATTTACTTAGAAGTCGTTCCAAAACCAAGGTAGGGTGAGGTAGAATTTAACTCGGAGAAATGAAAGAGACGTAGCTATTTTGAGAAAGAGAAAAAAATATGATTTTGGAACGCTTGCGAGTGATTCCAGAGTGACAGGGTAACAAACGTCATCGAAAATAATTCAGAAAGGTTTCTAGCTTTTTTGGGTAGTATTCTGTCTTATTTATGGCTTTAACACCTTCGCAGATACAAGCAATCGTATTTCAAAACAATTCCGAAGATAAAATGTTTGTATGTCTTAGTCTGTTTGACATTGACTACGAACTTCCCGCAGAATAAACTGTCAGGCCAATTTTAACGGTAATCAAACAGCGTTAAAAATCCGCACTTGTCAGAGTGAAAATCGCATTCACGATGGCGTTCCAAAATCCCGACGACTCGGCTCTGTTTTGGAACGATTTAGGGTAAAATTCGCATCACCCGAGTGAAATCTTTGGTATTGGAACGCAACCTTAATAACGTAGAACGGTTATGAGGACTTTTTGGCGGGAACTCGTAGCAAGGGTTTGTCAGTTTTGTTTTATTATCCGAAAAAATAGATATCGTGGTTTTTAATGCATAATATTGATAGTGTATTGTTCAATAAAGTGCCATTTAAGTGTCTAATATGTAGGATAATGAAATAAAAGTGTGTAGACGTGAGTTTCGAGTGCTCTCAAGAAGTCCATGAAATCTTCATCAAAAGTGCTATCATTTTGCTGAAGAATAGGGTAGTTGACTAACAAAGAGTAAGGATTTGAAAATAAAATGAAGACAAAATGAAGAAAATAATACTGAAGACGTAAACTTTGAAACTAAAAAGAAAAAACATAACTAAAGACGAGGCGGTATGGCCATGGAGCCTTAGCCTGCCCAACAAGGGCGAAAAAAATAATAATAATATAAGTAGAACGGTTATGTGACATTGACATATTGGTATTATTTCTTGCTTGTTACAAAGGGAAGATGAAAGAACACAAACGGAAATTAGAAATCATTTCCTTTGAAGGCAAAGAAAAGCGAGTCTTTGTTTCTCGACAAAATATCATTCAAAAAAGCGCAGAAAATAAGTATTGACATGAATGGGAACTAAGACAGAATATTTAAAAACATCATGTATATTTTTGCGGGTGTCTGTTTTGAGGCATAAAGTAGATCGTCCTAAAGTTGCAAGTCATAACATGTTTGACATAAAAATCCATAGTCATAATACCACTTTCCAAAATAGTGAGCTGTGCTTACTATGCACGCCTGAAGGGCAGAATTACTTCAGCAGACCTAATAATGCAGGAGCGAGCGAAGCGAGCTCAGAAATTCGGAGCACCCCGACACAGATAATTTAGGTTCGAAGACTATGAGGCGAAGGCGAGCTTGGCTCTCCTCCCCTCACAGTCGTAGTGTTAGGGTGATATGAGAACTATAGATAGGAGCCCCCGGCTCCGTCGACTGCTTGCTTGCTTACTAGCTGCATGCTTGCTTGCATGCTGCTTGCCTGCTTGAACGCTTACTTTCATGCCTGTTTATATGCCTGCTTGCGTACTTGTTTGAAAAAGTTTGTAACCAGTTATAAAATTATGAATACCTATCAATTTTTTGCTGAATTACAAAGTCCAATATATTCTAAATTACATAAGGACAATTCATACTTATCGCATGAAAAGGGTATGACTTAAAACATTAGAGAAATACATTTTATGGTTGACCAGATTTATGAACATAACTTATTATGGTCTGAAACATTATGACTTTCAATTATTAGGACCATAATTGTTAGTATATTGAATATTAGGATTATAAACTAGGGAATGCAATCTCGCGAGATTTTGGCGAAGCCGAGATATCGCGAGACTGGAAAGATCAATCTCGCGAGATCTCGCAAGATTGGTGAATTTTTAGGATTACGTATCTCATAAGGAAAAAAGGAACTCTTATAGGATCACTTGTGTGTCTGTCTGTCTGTCTGTCTGTCACAGTTAATTTGCTCTGAATCTACTGGCCTGATTAAGTTTACAAGTAAATCCTGGTACACGTTCAGATTTCTACTGTGACCCAAACAAGGAAGTATAACCTAAATTAATGAATTTTTAGTGTGCGTGGCACTTTTGGGGGTAAAACTTTTTTTTTTAAGTTTTGTAAACTGTACCGTGTGCTATTTTAAATGAAAGGAGTTATTGTAAGGATCTGGAGTATATATTTTTCAATTTTAAAATAATAAGTTTAAAAATTATTCACGAACATACTCTTTCAGCTTCTACGTTAAGGTGCAAGTCCGAGACCGGCTGCAAGTCGCCGACCGCAGGCGACAGGCGACAGACTTCATTTATCGACCGCAAGTTACACTACTGGTTTCTATGAATCTCTATGAAAGTGATTCCGAGCGCGGCGACGTGTCGCCTGCGGTTGCGGCCGGCGACACGTCGCCGGCCGCACGCAGCGACCGCAAGTCTCAGGACCAGTAGTGCGGCCGACCGCAGAGCGGTTACACGCGTTTCTTTTCTTTTTTTGCATATAATAACAACAATTCGTCGTCATCTTCCTCCTCTAACAAATGACACAGTAAATTATTGTTAAACACGTCCGATATTCTGACTCGCGCGAAGGTACGGAAACGACAGGGTATAAAAGCTGACTGAAGTGCAGTCGCGCTTGGAATGGCGGCGACAGCGACATGCGGTCGGACCGCAGCGGCCGGCCGCAGTGTCGCCTGCGGTTGTCGCCTGCAGCCCGTCTCGGAATTGTAGCTTTAGTAGGGACTACAGACAGAGCGCAATTTGTCTACAAACTGTAAAATGTCTCCCTTGGACTTGGCTTCACACAGATTCGTTTCGTTTTTAATCAATGACTCTCACAACGATTTCTCGCTTTTTCGGCTCTTTAACACAATCGGAGTAATCTCGTTAATCTCGCGAGATCTCGTCAAATTTTTGGTCGAGATTAATCTCGGTAAATATGGCCGAGATCTCGCGAGATCGAGATTGCATATTATAAACTTTATGGCTAACATTGTTTAGGATGATCGGTAGATTACACCCTATAGCATATAATAGGGGTTTATAATTTACTTATGTATTTATTTATATTTCAATATTTTTGAACTTCCCATAAAACTGTACAAATCAACTGATCTATGGAAGTCCAAACCTATTTTTGGTTTTGTTAGTTTTGTTTCAGTAATATGTGATTTTTTTACATTTGAATTATTGTTACGGATATTTCCCTGAAGGACCTTTTATCTTATTTATTTAAATTTAATTGTTACCATAGGTGTAGACCCTTTCTAAATATAGTACTATTTAATTATTGCCCCATTAATCATTAAGGTAAATTACTTTCAAACTTTGCAAACTGGGGAGGGGCGTTAATTTCCACAGTGATTCACTCGCCACGAGCGTAATTCATAAAACTCTGACGGTACTCGTACAATTTATTTGACAAACTTTAGATCCGGCTACACGTTCAAGTTTATTTGCGCAAACTTTTAATTTGCACAAGTTTGCTTTTAATTGTGTTTTGGTTGTTAAGCCGCTGCAGTAAATAAGCTGTTACGTTAAGATGGCGAAACTATACAGGATGTAACAAAAAGATAATAGTTCAAGTCGAAATTCTACTCATGAAACTGAACAGCTTTCTTTAAAGAACCTAAGGTCGAATCGATAAATATACTTGGTTAAGAAGAATTTCTATAAAAAGCCCTAAAATGTTTTTGCGAAACTCGTAAACCTACAACAAAAGTTACTGACTTTCATGCATGGTTATTTCGTACAAATCTTTGATTTTTGCAACACCTTAATTGCGTGCAGTATATATTATGTGCAGAATATCGTGTTGCAAGTACATTCCCACTTCTATATTGTAATATTTTTTAGATTCTCTACCAAAATTGACAATCCGACTATCGATTTGTACGATGAGTTCTTTGTCATTTATTTAAAAAATGGTAGAAACAAGTGGACACATTTCACCTAAATAATAACCTCTAGGCCAAAGAAAAAAATTACTACTTGGGTACCCGGATTACCGGGTTACGCGTCATATCAATATATTGTATTTTTTTCCTGCAGACCCACCGTACCACCAGACGGTGGGTCTGCAGGGATATGGTTTTACTCTCAATTTTATGTTTTTTTATATAAAACGATGTTTGTGCCTCTTCACAATAAATCAGAAAAGTGTCGCAATAAAAGGTATTAGATATACAAAGAAAAAGCTCTTAGCTTCGAGAACTTTGGAAACAGGAGCTACGAAATGAAACAAAAGCATGAATTGAATGATATCTTTGAATCGAGAGTTTGCTAACTGTCAGCGTTATACATTTATATATTGTATGACACTGGTGCGGTTTTTAGATCAATTAAAACTTTTTGTTTTTATACTTTGTTAATGTATTTTTATACAAGTTTGTCACAAGTATGCGACTTGTGTATATACACAACTCGCATAAAATCAATATACCGCCTCCGTGCTCTAGTCTACTTGCTTCACATATCAGGAGATCGCTGGTTCAATTCCCGGCAGAGTCCAACTTTGTAGGACTTGGTTTGGTTGGTATTAGGGCATTGTCGGAGCTCGCTTTTTCTTGGTAAGCCGCCTCCATCTTCAGCATTATCATCACTTACTACCAGGTGAGATAATACCAAGGACTACCGATAGTAGGCTAAAATTTGGAAGTCTTGTTTTATTGGCAGTAAAGTAATTATGTTTTTACCTCTCCAGCAAGAAAAGAGTGCCTTTGGTCCCTAAAAACTCTCAGGAAAAACGCTTTTAGGAAAAAGCGCAGGAGCGAGCGTGAGAAAAAGTTATTCAAATTTCGAACACCACCTTTTGCGCGGCGCTGAAAAAATATGGGCGATGGTTCGTTTCAGAAACTTAATTTGACCAAGTGATTTAACTCATAGGCGCAAAATGAATGGTCAAGTTCTAGATGTCCCTAAGTCCTGTTTCTTAGGTTACAGATAGCGCCCAGTGAAGCTTTATATTTGTCTTTAAAACCACGGAATAAATAGTTTTTAATCATTCTCATAAGTAGCCATGCACATAAGGGAATATATACTTTTTCAAATATCTATAGACAATAGACATTGTAACATTAGCCTAGCATACTATAATGCATGCTACGATTACTGACCAAGAGTGAATCGGTGGGTTCACGAGTAAACAGTCAATTACCCGTCGACCCACCAGTGGGTCAACGCGGTGGGACCACGAGTCGGGAGCGCATGAATCACGGTCAAGAAATATATCTTGGGTGTCTCTTAATTGTAAACTTTTGTAACAGTAAATTAAATGATCAGTTATAGAGTAAAGCGATATAAATGGTTTGGCCTAAGTTCCTTAGCTTTTGGACTTAGGGATTTTTAAACTGGACTTAGGGATTTCCAAGTGAAGTCATTGACTTTAATACATTACATTTTAGACTAAAGGCATATTATAAAATAAAATAATATTGTAAGATAAGTATACGATTTTTTTATTATTATTAAATCGACACTATTACAATCTCTTACTTTTTCACTGTTCTCTTACAAGCTAAAGTTAATTAAAAACTTAAACCTTATTTTCTTCAAACTCTTATCCTCCTACCTACTATTCATCATAACGAAAAATTGAAGTAAAACCTAATAAAAACACTACAAAATTTTCACAGAAAATTTTCTTTTTGAAAAATGACGGTTTCTGTCAACTTAGTGACATTACAGTAAAAAATCATAGACTAAGGGATTTTTGACACATAGGGATTTTTTGAACTCTAATCACGACATAGGCATGTGTATCGAAAAAATCATATTTAGGGAACTCTCACAAATGTCGTTTATATACAAAACCATAGACAATGAACTGCTGTTCCAACAGTGTTGCCAGTGCATAAAGTCCCTAAGTGGATTTAGGCCCTAAATTTTAGGGACATCTAGAACTTGGCTATTCAAATGTTTTATGTTATTTAATGAAAAGACAATGCCAGGCCGGCCATACTGTCGTGCCCCAGCCCGAAAATAGGCAATGCACTCATATTACACGAATGATTCATATATCAAACGATAGTTGTTTGATTGCTAAATAAAACCGTATTACCATTTCACCTTTAAAAGTTGGGAGAACAGAAATATTAAGTTGTAAGCTAAAGTGATGTTTACCTAAGGTACGATAGGGTAATAACGGATAAATTTTCAGTGCCTTGTAATAATGATGAATAGACATATATTTTTCACAAATCTTACGCCTGTAAATATTCGTAAAATTGATAGGAGATATGAATCGTTAATAAAAAATATAAATTAATTACTAAATGGTAAATTTTCTCGTTTTCCCCTCTAAATTGTGAATTTTCTTCTCCACGCACATCCCATTTTACTCCTGCAAACTTTATAAAACGTCATTTAATGTTTACATTATTGAATGAATGATAAAGGATTATAAGGTTTAATACAGATGAGGTCTATAATTCTAATCTGGAGCTTATGTTCCAATTCCAATAGATTTATTTCACTGTCTTTTAGGTAGGTCCACTAGTGGACGGTGAATGTTAATTAAACGTACCTTTAAAATGGTGATGGTACTTTTTTTATTGTACTTCTTATTTCAATCTGAATATCCATGTTGTAACATTTAAATCACTAAAGGTTGCACGTTAAGGTACGTCTCGTTATTTGACTTAAATATAGGATCATCGCTGACAGGTAACTTAAAAAAGATTATTATATCCGGCGTAACAGAATATTTTATTTTAGTGATCACTAGATTAGTTACTATCTACATATTTAAACCAAGGTTGTCATAAATGTACTGAGGCAATTGAAAATAAAATTAAAAAACTTTCAGAGATTTGTCAGAATTTTTATTTATACAAACCTTGTTGGTTTGTGTGAATCCAGCATGGTGTATTTACGGCCGAAAATAATTTGATGCTATTATGTCAATTATTCTTTGGAGATCAAATGTTAGTAGTAGGGATGTGGATACTTCATGAGATTATGTAAAAATCAATTTATTGATAAAGAAACTCTTTATTAAACAACCTTATTAAAATGTCGGAGAAATATTTGAAACTCGTATTATCACAGAAAACTTTCAGACATACGTATGATAGTATAATAAAATGGTATGATAAATAATGGGTAGTTTTAAGGTTTTTACAAGATCCGGATCTGGGATGTGATTTAACTTCAAGAACCAATGGATCTAGATTCGATTTGCTTTCGTAGTTACTTCAGTTCAATGAAGGATCTGCGGTTCTGGCTTTTACCCATCTAATATCTAGATAGTAGGTATTTCAATCTGTGATTATTTTACCTGTGTGAAATATTTGGTTAAATCATTCAGATGTAGCTCGGTGTGTTCACAGTTTGGGTAATTGAACAAAATAATGTAAATGTAATTCCTCTCAACATTATAAGGTTAACAGGAAAAGCTCCCGTAAGGGATAAGTCCACCCTTTTTTAGTTTTTCCTGTTTTTTTGATGTATTGTTCTTTGTTTTTTATTACAATAAAGAGTAAACAAACAAACAAACAATAATAACAGGATTAAAAAACTGAACAGAGAAGTGCATACTAATAGTACATGGAGTTTGCGTTACTGATAAAAACTATGTAAAATCTTTTAAAATAAATTGAAATATAAGTAATATAAATTTTTATTTGTTTTACATATTCATATAATTATTGGTATTTTTAAATACTCGTTAAGGAAAAAGTATCGGTATTTTAATATCATTAAATTGATACATTTGTTTCGTTAATTTGACAACACTATTGAATGAGGTGAATGAAAATGCAATGCAAATAAATATTTTATGTATCGGTTACATAAAAGTATTTTTTTATTTATTTATATCTATTTTCCAAACTTTTAGAGGCAACAGAGAATACCCATAATTATTATCTTAATATTTTATATCGCGACACGTAACCTTATTTTTGTAATACATCGGACTAAAAATTATTGAAAATAAGTCCAAAAATGTTTCCATCTTCCTAAAGGTGACCCATGTGAATTATTCAGATATTAACAATTACTTTTTAGGGTTCCGTAGCCAAATGGCAAAAAACGGAACCCTTATGGATTCGTCATGTCTGTCTGTCTGTCTGTCTGTCTGTCCGTATGTCACAGCCACTTTTTTTCCGAAACTATAAGAACTATACTGTTGAAACTTGGTAAGTAGATGTATTTTGTGAACCGCATTAAGATTTTCACACAAAAATAGAAAAAAAACAATAAATTTTGGGGGCTCCCCATACTTAGAACTGAAACTCAAAAAAATGTTTTTCATCAAACCCATACGTGTGGGGTATCTATGGATAGGTCTTCAAAAATGATATTGAGGTTTCTAATATCATTTTCTTCTAAACTGAATAGTTTGCGCGAGAGACACTTCCAAAGTTGTAAAATGTGTGCCCCCCCCCCGTAACTTCTAAAATAAGAGAATGATAAAACTAAAAAATATATATGATGTACATTACCATGCAAACTTCCACCGAAAATTGGTTTGAACGATATCTAGTAAGTAGTTATTTTTAATACGTCATAAATCGTAAACCGCAATTTACCTTTCATTCAAGTTACACCGAACTACAAAAACTTTTATATTATGTTACTTGCTGCTACGGAACCCTTCATGGGCGAGTCCGACTCGCACTTGGCCGCTTTTTTATATTTTTTCTCCCAACTTTTACATACATTTTGAAAAATGTAAAATGTTGAATTATTTGTGTTACATTTTTTCACATTATCTGATTTTTGTAATATTTCAGGAAAAAATTATGAAAATATAAGTACGAATATGACGCTGGAGCACAAACGGGCATTGTCTTTTAAGTTTATAAATACGTATGTAAAAAAAATTATGTTTACATACATATGTTTAAAAATATGTATGTAAGTACTAGTAAACATAACTATCGCTTACTTAAAAATATCATGTTTGGTTTTCATAAAAATGTCAAGCAGCGCAGTTTCCGAATGCAACCTCTACTAAATTAAAAACATTATAATAAAAAACTATATTGTCTCCAAAGAGCATTTAATCAACTATGTTTTACTTTTCTCGCTGGTCGAGGTGAAAAGTTGTATGTTTCATTCGAGAGCAAGTTAATTTTATGTCTCGTGCCTTTAAATCACTCACTGTGCTCAGTAGTCTATATTAAAATCACTCGCTACACTTCGCTAGTTCGTGATTTAAAGTCAGCACTCGTAGCAAAAAATAGCTTTGCTCACTTGTTGAACAAATAACTATATTTTGTTAATAAATTCTTTTTGGGCTGAAAATTTCCTAATTAAAAAAGATAGTAATCTATTAATTAAATCTGTCTTTAACTGAGTCTGCTATCAATGCGTTCATTATCTTATTCTTTTGTACTTCATCCATCTTTGAAGGTTTCTTCATAGATTTAGCAACAATACTTTGCGATAGTCGGAACAAGCAAAGGTAGGCATTTGGTTCCGTTTTAGTATCGATTGTTTTTTTTTAAATATTCTATACAGAGTTTAGCAAAGTAGGTTAAAGACCCATTAACTGGGACCTACTCATCGTTCTAAACAAAATTTTGTGTTACGATTTTGCTCAAAACAATTTTTGGACTTTTCGTACAAATTGATTACTTATTTGGCCATTTCTGCATGGATACAGCCTGTGCTGTCGTTTGGTCGCCATCCTCCTTTATGTAGGTAGGTAGTTATACATAATACTTATTTTTTATTTTGTATTTATCCATTGTGTGATTATTATTATTATTTTTTAACATTGACATTGAATTTTATATTAATAACCATTTGTATTATTCAATTTTTAATTTCAATTATTTTGACGATCACATTATACTTTGACATTTTTAATAAGCTATTATTGTAATTTGAAATTGATAATATGAAATAAATGAATCTAATCTAATCTAATCTACTGATGGCAAAAAAAAAATTCAAACATTTTTCGTAATATTTGAAATTAAAAACCTTAACCTATTTGATTTTGTTATGTTTTTCGTTCATTTGTTATTTTGACGTTCTTATTTCAAAGAGCATTTAATAATAATAGGAAATTGAGTTGTTTCTCTTGACGTGCTGGTGTAGACCGATCCAATTTATGGTTATCTAAAGCCGCGACTTCCACTGATTGAATTCAAGTTTAATTAAAAATTTGTTGACAGTACAGCAACTTGAGTTTACACAGGAACCTCAATAGGCTAGGCCAGGGGTTCCCAAAGGGTGTGCGACTGAGCGCCCGGGGCGCCGCGCCGCGCCGCGCACCGCGGTTGCAAAATAAAAAAACACGCTTCTTCTTCTTCTTCTTATCGTGTGGCACAATTTAACCATTCTATCCACAAGGTATAGATGGCGATTGCCTGGTATTGCACTTAGCATCACCCGCGATCACGTGTAGGGCGTTTAGATTTAGACCTACGGACGTGCACGCCTAGAAATATGATGTGCAGGTTTCCTCATGATGTTTTCCTTCGCAGTTAAAGCAGTTGGTACGATAATGCATGTAAGTTTCGTAAAACTTATTGGTGCACTGGCCATGATTTGAACCCAACCACCTCTGGTTAAGAGGACGGAGTCACTACCCACAGCTCCACCGACGCTTTTTTACGCTCTGTTTTCGTCATTTGCGTAGTTCGGCCGTTTTTTTTATAAGTAGGATAATTATTATTATTATGTTGTTTGAATTTGACGATTGGCTTAAAAGTCAAATAAAAACAAAAATTAAATTTAAAAATTTGGATTCTTTCATAATTTAAAAGTGGAATTTCGACGGCTCCTACAGAAAAAAATTCTATTTTGATAATGCATTCGTGTTAGAAATTCACCTACTGTTTTTGAAACACTGTCTTCTTATTTAGGACTAAAGGAACGGTAAGTTCCCCTTAATATAGGATTTCCTGTAAAGGGTGAGCCATGCTCCCGTGTGTTTGTATTGTTCTGCGCTGTACTGGCACAAAAAATATATTTTCTATGCCTCATTAACAACATTATAGAAATATGATAATTAGGTTGAGCACCATAAAACACGCTTAACCTGCAATTGCGCCGTGAACACAAAAGTTTGGAAACCACTTGGCAAACAAGTTCGCTAAACAAAGTTGTTGCTAAGTAATCAAGAAATCTCTTTGAATATAAAATTTGTTACTTTAAGGTAAATATCTGGAGTATTTATTGAATACTTCATGATCATAGTTTTAATAAATGCACGTGGCTTGGATAATGCTGGATGACACCATCATCACTCCTCACTGAAGTGATGAAGAATAACACGAGGTTACTTCGTCAATTGTAAACGTAGTATCATTGAAGTATGGTTGGCAAAGTGGAGGGCGAACGGCCGAGAGGGCGATTACCAAGCCGCTGGGCTGACCAGGTTTAACTATCACAGGGCTGACCGTATCAGCCGCCCTGAAGCAAGGTGAGGACAGAAATGCATGTCGAAAGATTAGTTAACACCTCCATAAAGGCACTTCAAGATGGACACGACCTTCAGAAATAAAGAATACGACTGGACTGATTGATCATTGAAGTATATTGTAGAGTAACTTGTATTTTTAACCATCGATTATATCTAAGGTAACTGAAGATAACTTAGAATGATACCAAGATTTACCAGACCAATGTTATCATGTTTTAATGTTATGTTATGTTAGGTTATCTTACTCGTATTTTCAAGTCGAAAACATCAAGTTTGACTACAGATATTAGGTAGCAAGACTTAGATAAGATTGTAGTAGCTAGCCAGGTGGAGTTAGAAAACGCTTACGACTAACCAATCTGTAAAAAGTTGTATCCTGCCGGGTAGCGATCCCAGACCTCCTGTTGTGAGTCGAGTGGACTTTAATATTATTCATTATGCCATGAAGACGGAAAAATTAAAATATAACTTCTTAAACAATTTCATGTAATTTATATGTATCTCCCATGAAAGAAATACGAGTTACCAATGTGTAATTAAAGGTCAGCTTCCATTAGTCTGATATGACTAATATTAAATATCGTTCTATTCTGATTATGGCTGAACTTTAACATTTCCCTGGGCAGGGTCAGAGGGCTTTGGTCCTATCAAAAGGCAGTTCAAAGAGATATATTTATGTAAAGGTTGGGTCAAATTCATTATAAGAAATAATGACAGAGATGACATTTAATAGGACTTGCAGGATAACTTTCCTTTTTTTGTATGCCCTTAGAATTATCTCATGGTAAATGATAATATTGCCGAAAGATGAAGCGTGCTTACTAAAATTCCCCAAAGCAATTGGGAACTGGAACACATCAATGCACTGTTACTTTGTTAGTCAAAAAAGTCGAATATATAATATAAAAAAGAACGACTGTATAAAATGTACCTATTCTGTGTCAATTTAGGGATTCAAAAGAATCATAAGTATGCATGAAATACATCTTGTATGGACCGTTATTGTCCTTTGATGATAATGGCCTAGGCTGATTGCGGTTACGGTGACCACAGCGATGCAGCATATCTCAGCTGCAGTCGCCCTTCCGATCCACCCTCTGGTACACCCTATTATAGCCAATTTTAGCACGAAAGATACAATCGCCCTTATGTCATGTCAGAACACCGCCACTGTAAATGAAATTAATTGCCACAGGTGGTCGGACTTTCAGCTCGTCTCGTTTAGCATCACGGTCTCTTTAATATAAAAGATTTTTGGTGAATCTTGTGATTGGTCCAGCTAGTAGTGCCTCATGTGCCTCTTCAGTATGTCCTTGTACTTTAAGATCTGTCCGCAGTGCTTGCGCGTTTGAAGCTCATTTGAAGACATTACGCCTGCTACATAATGGTCACACCCTGTTACAATTTGCTACGCTGTCGCTACGCGCGCGTGTTGTGTCGCTTTTTCACACATTCACACAAAATTGAAATAAATTATTTTAAAAAAGCCGTAATATTGAATTCAAATAACAAGCTTTTTCGTGAATACTTGGTGGTGTTTAGATTCTCCCGTACTTCGTATATGGTAGAATAGCATTTTTTGTATTAGATATTAGGTTACTTTTTTTCGCTTATAAGCGGCAAGTGGTAGAATAGTTACAAAATAGGATTGAAATTACTGTGTCCGATTTTTTAATACATAAAGATGTTTTTTAGTTCAAACTTAGTAGCTATGTAGTTTTCTATAACTATAAAAAATTACCAAAGTGCTTAGTTAAGCCGGGTTGCTTTTTTTATGAGAAACCTACTCTTATATGATCAGAGCAATGATTAATTATTGGAAATAAGAATAGGATGTATTAAAAAAAAATTGCTATAAATTCTACTATGCATATATTTTACCATTTTCTGCTTTTCAGTGAATAAAGACTTTAATATTTTTTTTATGAAATTGCTAAATGAGGTTGCTACTGATTTTCCAAAGTTGACACAGACGAATGGATTATTACATGAGTTTTTTGGTAAGATTTTTGATACTTTTTAAAATTATTGATTACATTTATGCAGGCAGAGCTAATCCCTAAACTTTGCCAGAAACTTAAAAAAATGCTATAATTGTGCTAATAAAAGTTTTAATTTGTGATTATTATTCAAAACAACGCAGAGTTAGATGTTGCAAAAAGAATTAAGCGCCTGTACGAAACATATGTACGAGTATACAGGGTGTAACAGAAGTGTGTGACAATACTTCAAGGTTGGCTTTTACCCATCAAACTGAACAACTTTTGTTCTACAACTTTGTTGAAATCGCAAAATTTTTTTTGGACTTTTCATACAAATCGATCAGCTGGCGAACCAAGTTTGTATTAAAAGTCCAAAATTATTTTTGCGATTTCAACAAAGTTGTAGAACAAAAGTTGTTCAGTTTGATGGGTAAAAGCCAACCTTGAAGTATTGTCACACACTTCTGTTACACCCTGTATAGATTTTGGTTGAAAAATTGCGATGGATCACAAAAATAGGCGATGAATCAAACGGAACCTTTTTGTGTCTGGTAGATATGAATTATAAAACTTCGTACAAAGAAATCTCATTCCGAATACAAATGAGTCTAACTTCTCGCTCGATCCACAGAATACTTGCCCAAAATCAAACGTGTTAACACGGTTAACAGCTTGCGATATTGAAGCACACTAAAATTACATTGTAGATAACTTGTAAGTTATTTACGAGGGATCATATAGTTTACCAAATGGGAATAGTTCACCAACTTTCTAACTCGTTTATACTATAAATAATGTTACGTTACACTTTGAAACTGAAAATTTTCAATGAAACTTATTATCGAACTTCACACCAGTAAGTAAATAAGTTGATTGATACTCATGCGTTTAAAAGACACTGTCTAATTGTTGGATACTTAATGCGCTGAACTTTTACATGTAAAATTGAATAGGTACATGTAATTGTTTGAAAAGTAATGGGTTCGATCGCGCAATAAGTATCCACCTGAGAGGGTTCGCAGGGGGTGGGGTGTGGTCGTAGGGGGGTGGGGTAAGGGCTGGAGGGGGTGCACTGCATGCAAAAGATCGCGTACCGGCGGGATGACGCGGCGTGCGCTCCGTTCCACGCTCACAGTTTCACTGCCGCCCGCCTGCCCGCTCAGTGTAAACCGCACCTTTATTTTAAAACCCCAATATAATATCTTGTCATATTCATTAAGAAGAAACACTGATAAAAGTGATAAGTCTGCTTTTTGAGAGCAAAAATGACTTGAGTCAAACTTATTTGACAAGCCGGGATCGTTGCTTTTTATAGTAACATCTGCATTCTTCTAGCGTTTTATTTCTAAAACAAGTATTTTATTATAAATCCAGTCTAAAACATCACACTTATCACAACCAAAGAACACTTTTTGTCAACATAAATTATGACCAGTTAATTTGATCTGCAAGACCTTACATCTTCAACAATGCCATAAAGTTGTGGGGAAATAGGCGAAGCTGTCAACATTGCTCTCAGGGCGAGCCGCGCAGCCTCCCGCCCGCGCCGCGCCGCCCAGAACTCGAAGTTTGGATGCACCGCACCGCAGCACTGTCACTTCTGTACAACATGTGCCTGACTACGGTTTAAGCATTGTCGCTGCTATCTCCGGAACCCGTAATCAGATTGTAACTGTAGCGCAGCCTTTTATGGTTTGGCTTTGGACTAATACTTACACTATCATGTGAAATTAAATTCGCTGCTAATATTGAAAGACTGCTTTTAGCTGGCTTTTGATATTTCAGTGTCGTTGTTTGTTTCCGGGCTTGGTTTAGTATAATGTTTGGTTTAGTTTAGTGATATACCACTAGGTCTTCCAATCCATTTTAGGATACTCTGCCTAATAAACCTAATGGTAATTAACTAACGTAACTGAAAATTACATATTTCGGAAGACTAGGGAACTGTTCTTATAATGTGACCTATATCTGATTACTGTTTTAGGCATGTCAGAGGCCTTATAGGCTTGAAAACTTTTGACACTGGGATAAGTAAGTATGTAATTCTAAAACCTCCACCAATTCGGACTTGGCCTCGGTGTGGGCGTATGGCGTAACTTTCCGCAAATATGGAAAAGAATTATCCCATTAATGGGGATGCTGCGGTTGTTAGCGGTCTGTTTATTTCTCTAATGTCCACTATCTCGAATATCTTGACTTAAACTCGTTACTGAATCATATATTTTTCTACAACTGACATATTTACTACCTTATAGACCTAAATTACACACTAGCAAGATAAAATACGGAGCTAAAACCTGAATAGGTTCAAAAATTACAACAGTTATATTTATGGCAGTATTTCATCTGACGCAGCCCAATTTTGGGTTCAGGATAAATCCAACGACTAATTAGTTTAAAGATTGAGTAATGCTTGTAAAATAAATAAACCTTCCAAAAGGTTTAAGGCTTTCGGGTGCAAATTCAGAAAGACTTTCCTGTTCTATTCGATGGCAATCATCATAAATTACGTGTATGTTTTTAAAATACCTCTTTTTGGCTATTATACTACAAAGAATACATAACAGGTACCTATACTATATAGAAGAACCCATAACAGTTTGCTAACACTATAACACACACACACACACACACACACACACACACAGAATACATAACAGGTACCTATACTATATAGAAGAACCCATAACAGTTTGCTAACACTATAACACACACACACACACACACACACATACACACACACACACCCTCATTCACTCACACTCTATTCTTATTTACTTTTTTTACCGACCAGCATTTATTTATTTCAATCCGTGTTTTTTGAGTTACTATGTTTAAGTTTAGTATTAAATTATAATATTATATTTGATTTAGTTGCATAGTTAATTTTGTTAAATATGTTCTGATATCAATAAGTTTTAATCGTATATAAATATGTATTAGCCGCAACAATATATAACCAGGAAATCTTAAACCAACCACCACGATACAGGCAAGTTGCCTAGTGTGGAGTTATTGTCAATCTTTTAATCCTGTATGTATTCTGGTAATAAACATTATTATTTATTTATTTCCAACCGAAAAACAGTAAATAACGAGGCAATTTTACGAATGTTTGTTTCGCAATCCCGCGCTCCACTTGGCCGGATCACTGCCACTCTCAACTCGTCAGATTTACGGGTGGGATGCATTGCTTCTAGCGAGAGCTACTCTTACTTGTTTACGTTACGTTTACGCAGTTTTACATGTGCATTTTACTGTCGTAGTAATTTATGTTTTGTTGGCTCCTGCAGTAAGGTTGAGATGAATGTGATATTTGGTAGGAAATAAGTATTGTAGTACAAAAGCTATAGTAAACATTTATTTACGCTGAGTTTATAGAGGGAGCATTATTAACATTTGCGTGTCTTTCTCATTATGATGTACAAATTTTGGGGTTTGACCGGTTCTACGCTACAACAACAATTGGGTGCCGTTGTGGACTCGTATACGTTGATAAAGCACAGGAGTTCAAATTTATGCCAAAAAGATAAGTACTTATCCATAATAATCAAATGACAACCGTTCATTCATTTGTTTTAGTAATACCACAGTATTACGATGCAGTACTCTTTGTTTTACAAAGAAAAAACCGACGTCCTATAATAATAACGAAAATACTTATGTGTTCTGATTCCTGTCGAAAAAACAGAGGGCGGAATTTATCGGCACACATCAGAAAATCAACCTAGTAAACCTTTAGCAAATGAACGGTATTTTCTATTGTGAAGGATATATTCTTATTGTTAGTCTATTGTACAAAGGAGACCTTATTATATAGAGGTCCTTCGTTCGTTATACCAATATTATAAGTCACGTTTCACATATATGGGCCGGGTCGAAGATATCTGGACATTGTGGGAAGTTAGTGAGTTTATCTTCTTAGAGAGAACAGTTTGCTGGTGATGGTTAATTTCCATATGCAATACAGCACGTCAACTAGCATATCTATATTCAAGTCTCTCGAGGATACATTATGCTAATCTAACTGATATGCTATAACAAAAAGATTTTGGTAAGGTATGTTTTTAACGATTGAACGATTTTAAACTGATGAATAATACTTAGGTAGTAATAATCGCATCAAAAACATAAATGTGAAAATGGGAGCCAAGTTCAATATTAGATATGGTGTGGTTGTCAACTTTACTGAGAAAAGAATTGAGATCTAAATGGATGCCAAGTTCTGTAGATAATCCTGAAATTTATTTATAAGAACGTATAACATTCTTAAGTAAATTTAAAACACAATTTCTTGTTTTTTACTGCTACAACAATGTTTGCTATTTAAAAATATGACTTTCTAAATTTAAATAGTAGAATTATTTACACAAAGTAAATAACTTATGATCTGTTTAACCTCAACTTTGACTTGGCTAGTTTTCACATACTAGTCATCTTAAATTTGGTTTATCAACGTATCATCTTTATGTTATACGCAAGTTCTAATTTTTATACTATAAGGTTCTATTCTTCTGAATATTTCATGTGCTGATAAAAACTAGCCAAGTCAATGATGAGGTTAAACAGATCATAAGTTATTTGCTTTGTGTAAATAATTCTACTATTTAAATTTAGAAAGTCATATTTTTAAATAGCAAACATTGTTGTAGCAGTAAAAAACAAGAAATTGTGTTTTAAATTTACTTAAGAATGTTATACGTTCTTATAAATAAATTTCAGGATTATCTACAGAACTTGGCATCCATTTAGATCTCAATTCTTTTCTCAGTAAAGTTGACAACCACACCATATCTAATATTGAACTTGGCTCCCATTTTCACATTTATGTTTTTGATGCGATATCATTACTTTTTGTGAGTAAATTTAATAATATTATTTAAAAATGATTTACTAATAATAAAAAAACCTGCGCTTACGCTGTCACACCCCGGACACTTCATACCAATTTCGCGCCATTGTTTACTACATAGTCATGTTTGTACACATGTAAATGTGTAAAACTTTTAGTGCTTGTTCTGATAAGTGTACTTAGTAGGACAATTTCCATGTTCTACCGGCAGCTGTAGCAGCCTATGTATTGTGAGTCAGTTTATATTTAAAGCGGCAATGCCAGTGGATGCAGCTACTGCAAGTAATTTGTTCATTCGCTTCGTAACCCAACTTTTAATGGTATTGATATAACTTTTTCCTGTGCCGCCTGTCCTACTAGCAAATTCTCCAAAACTGCAAATTTGTCTAACAAAGTCTTACAAATTGTATCGAAAATACGTTTCTGGTCTAACATTTAGACCTTTTATCATTTGTTCGAGCTCATTTTCTGATATGAAATCTTTGGCATTTCTGAAATCTTCCATTGCATTTACAGCTTCAACAGGTCAGAAGTCTAACGGGTTCTCTAGACCGTCATCTTCGTGATCATGTTCCTGTCGATTTCTTTCAATTTCTCCTACTTTTTCTGCAATCATTTCGAATGCTCTCTCTGTATTGTCTAATGTCACTGACAAAATTCAAAATGCAAAATAATTTATTTTCTTTTCTTTCTTTACGTAGGTACATTAAGCACTCTTATAAACGTCATATCATTTTTCTGGAGAAATATTCCAAATGTCATTATCATTAAAATAATCTACATAAGTACATTACATCAACATAAGTACATTATCCCTTACTTACTAAATCAACACAAGATATCTCTTCTACTTTGGGCAGGGCAGCACCCACCGAATCTTATCATTATCAGTTACAACTTACAACAGTACACCTACTGGCTACTATGTGTAACTGTGCTCTGTTTGAAAGATATAATTTTTCTTAAGTTATGTACCTACTGCAGAAGATGTGTTTCACCCCGTTAGGAATCGACCAACCGGTAGGCCGGTATAGAGGGCAGCATTAGTGAGAAAACTCTTGGTTCAATTCCAACATGGGCAACTTTATATTTATTATATTTTCAGCTTATTGTTAGTAATAATGAAATGCTAACATATATTTTTATTCTGTTTATATTAAATGAATTAAGTTTATATGTAATAGTTTTTATTTAAATATTTAGTAGCTAGTGCTTTTATTACACAGGTTTTTTATACAATTCCAAGAATCTTTTATTTTTGTTTCGTCTTGCTATTTTCCTGTTTTCCATTTACTAAATTGTATAATATTATCTTTATTTCACCATTGCCATAACAACCTCGATAGCTCACTTAATATAGGAGTCGCACATGAAACGCGCAGGTGCGAGTTCGAGCCCCGCGATAAGTTACTTTTTGAGCCTTTTTTAATTTTTTTAACACATGGTTTTTTTAATTTTTCCGTTATCAGTACATGAAATACTAGCCGCACACCAAATTTAAAGCTCGTAGCCTTGCTAGAAGTACCTTAGCTTTTTGATGACGGTGAGTGCGTCTTTAAATCATAAAAATATTGTATTAAAAAAAAAAAAATTCTTAGAAATTCAGTGTTTTCTGATTTTTTCCTTTGCATACACACAATTACCTAGCTTGATGCAAAATTTGAACTTTCTAGGTCATCTGGAAGTGGGTAAGCTTTTTGATCTATATGTCAGTGAGTCAGTCATAAAAATGTCGATTTTCGGACGTTAAAATCTATACCAACCGTTTGAGCTGTGTTTATAAAATTTTGAGTGCTCGTTTATCTAGGAAGTCTTAATACATAAACCAAATTTGGTGTGTTTATGTTAAATAGATTTTGAGTTATGAAGGTGACAAAAGTGGCTCCAAATGGTTCGTGTAATATTACACACGGAGCTACACGCCAGTTCTTTTTTGACGTGAACTTGGCTGGACACGCTCCGCGTGTCTAGATAACAACAATTTGTAATAGTTTTCTTAGATGTGGTAAAATGGTCGCTGAACGATCCCTTTACACCGTACTCGTGCATTTCTCAATTTGTACAGCTTTATGATTAGTTATCCCTTATCAAGGTTTAGGCTGCTGGTAAACGTAGCATGATTCTTCCATTGATGTGTTTCCCTTGATTACGTTCGGTAAGCGTAGCATGGTCTCGTGATTGATGTGATTCCTTTGTTTCTGTTTTAGTAAGCGTTGATATTGTATCGTTGATTCTGTTTTGGTAAGCGTAGTCATGTTCATGTATTTTCTTTGATTCCGTTTCGGTATGCACAATTCTTTTAATTCTTGAATATCCTCATTTCTAATAAAATAATTTTGATTCTGTTCCATTAAGTTTGCATAGTAGTCGCGTTAATGTAATTTCTTTGATTCTGTTTCAGTAAGTATTGCACGGAGCTCACGTTGATGTCTTTTCTATGATTTTGTATCGTCAATTCTTAACTGAAAAAAAATTACGTAAAAAAGGCTAGACTGACTTTTATTGACGACAAAATTATGGGAGTGTTTTTGTAACGCTCTAGGTATTGCCAGAAATATAGTGGCACGCATTATCGTAAAACAGGAAAACACGCAAAGAGATTTATGAAGCGGGGGAACGCTCGAACATAATCAATTCCTGTGCGAAAATGCAAAGCAGCATTCCGAAGTCTAAATATTACGAGGCAGGGGCATAGACGAGTAAGGCTACTAGATTTATACTGAAATCTGAAAAAGGTAATGAGTTTCTGAAAGAGGTCTTTAAATATAATTTTAACTACTTTGAGAATTTAAATAAATCCGTTAAAACCGTTGTGCGAAGAAAAGGAAACATTGACCAAGTAGCAGAGAAGGCCTTTCAAATAGTCGTCACAAAATACCAAGAAATACTATTATACTAAACTAACAAAGCTTCGAAACCTAACAAATCTGTGAAACGAACATCGATATTCTCAAAGTTAGATTCTTGTATCTAAATTTGAAATTCCAGCCTTTTATTTGGCAGTAAAATAATAGAGATACTTAAGAATCTTATCCAGCAAGATGAAAACAATTGAATGTTCAACATATTGTATTCATTTTAGATAAAATAGTTTACTCATGAAGCTTCAAAAGTTTGTTGTATATTTTTTTTCTATTTTTAAAGTTAATTATTTGATTATGTCCTTAAGAAATTCTCCTTTGGAAAGTTTTACACTCAGTGTCTTGTAGCGAAATTGGTCGAGGGCTGGAGGTAGGCACGCAACAGGTCTCGTATTATGCCGCCGAATGAAGCCATATTTACTTAACTGCGCAAAACTTTTTCCTATAATCAACTTTTTTCTCGGTTGGCTTTTAATTGTCTTTTTAATAGGTTTTACCAATTTGATTATGAAGAAATTTATGATATTGAGTGGTTTTTATAGAACACTTCTAGAACTTTAGGGTATTTAGAATTGAGCTTATAAATCAGTAATACTTAGTTTGTATATTATGAGGCGGCCGGCCTAAGGTGAACCTTAACAAAAAAAAAACATACGTTTTATTTTATTTTCAAAACTGAGATCTATATTTCATGCGATTCGTATCTGTTTTTTGCAAATATTTAAAAAACGCGTGGACACACATTTTTTTTTATTTGGCGCACATTTCAACAGGACGACACTCTCAAATATAGCGTAGTCAAAATCCCATAATTCCACCACTTTTTGCTAGGATGACGTACACGCGATTCGTTTCAAAAAATAGGTACAAAACTTATGACGCTGTGACTAATATTATTATTTACTGTGACTAACTATGACTGACGAGCGGATAGAACTATTCTCTATACTACACAAATTACCTATTGTTGACCATACAACTACATCACTGAACTGTAATCCTGAATTTATCGCACATTTTCATGATTAATTTCGGTCCAATCAACTGTAGTTTACAAACTAACAATATTATTCTGAAAGCCACAACTCTGTGATTTCAGTTTTAAGCCCTAACAAAGGATAAAGAGTAATACCATGTAATCTAATTTAAATAATTTATCTGTAACAAATAACTTTACTAAAACGTAAATAAGGTTGTAAATAACCATAGTAGGTGTCAAAATTCGGGTGCAGTTGTTTGCACCTCACTCAAAATAGTAAGTTAATGAAAACAAACTTAGACATATACATTTTGTAGTATGATAGAGAAAATAAAGGCCAGCAGATTTTTCTGGTATATCATTAAAATAATAAAAATAATATTTTTTTTAATGTTTAATAAAATTAAGCTATTGTTTACAATTTAAGCTAATAAATGTTTCAGATAATGCTCAGTAGACCTTTTCATCAAACTTTAATTAAAATATAGCCGTTTTGTATGGAAATCCCCATGCAAATAACAAAACATTCTTTTATTCAAATTTTGCACTTAATTTATCACTTTTTGTATTTTAATAATGGGTAGGACCTACTCTTTTATCTATGCACTCCTGAAGCCTGGACTGCATGCTTTCGATCAAAAGTCTCACGTTTTCCGTTGGAATCCCAGGCACTTTACAAAGCGTCAATCAGCTGCTGCTGGTTGTGAACTTCTTGCTGACTGTCTTTAACCCTTCGTTTCAATTGGTTCCACATATGCTCTAAGCTTCCACATATGCTTAAGTCCAGACTGCTCGCTTGTCATGGTAACACTGGAATATGAGATTCATCCAGAATGGACTGGGTCACTTGAGCTGTGCATGTACAGGCATTATCTTGCATCAGGATTAATCTAGAACCCACTCGTTGCGGAAATGGGATCACATAAGGTGTGATAACTTCCTCAATATAACGGTGAGCAGTTACAGCACCCTCATTTAAAAGAGCAAGCTCAGATTTGTCTTGCAAGCTAATCCCGCCCAAAACCATAACGTTGGGACCACCGAACTCTCAACTTCCTGGATGCAGGCTTCCAAAAATCACTCCCGCGTAATCTCCATACCCTTACACGTCGATCATCACTAAGAAATTTAACTTAACACTCGTCAGTAAAAAACCATGCCCCAACAAAATAAAATGAAACTCAAAGAAAATAAGTAGCCCTTATTTTCTTTTGAGTAGTATATAACTGCAAAAATCGCATCATTGAAAAAATATATTGTATAAAAGACTATTAAACTAAGTCGGACCGCGTGAGTAAAGTCACACACAATCCACGAACGACGACACCTTCGTATATGTATGTTTGTTAGGGGTCAAAACAGAGGTCAGAAGAAGTCAGTGTAAGTGAGAAAAAATCCTTTTGATCCTCGAAGTGAAGAAGACAAGTAAATAGAATGAGCATTGTGTTTGCTAACTTGGTCTCTCTTTGACAGCATCATCCATGTTGACGATGAGTAATGATGGTGTCGACGACGGAGGTTGGCTAGTCCTGCTTGACTGGCATTTTAAATAGTTTTGTACATTATTTAAAATAGAAGTACCTAAGCAAATTCCAAATTGAAATGACGTGCTTTTGCATTTCTTTCTATAGTGATGTAAAAGGTGGTGTTTTTTAGTGTTTCTATTACTTATCTTTTAACTTATTAATTACATAGCCTCAGCCTAAAAACGAGTATTATTTTGAATGAGCCTCTATAATTTCACAGATGGCAGGTGTACAGGTGAGAGGTACAGGTACAGGTATACAGGTGAGAGGTACAGGTACAGGTATACAGGTATACAGAACTTTTATATGCCGATACTCTTGAACTGAAACTGAATAACTTTCCCCAAGGAATCCATCACGACCAGGGTAGTTGATATTCAGGGTTAGTTGGGCTTTCAAAGAGGCAAAGAATGATAAAAAAACATTTTTCCGAAAAAATAATTCTGGTATTATTTCAGTTTTAACGCCTGAGTTTTAATATTTTTTTACAATAAAGGCAGACAGGAAGGAGGTCAAATTGTAGGACTCGTGTACTAACCAAGCGGCAGGATTGGTGTGCACAATGACATTTGAGGATAAATCCATTTCAGTGCGAAATTTTATATTAGTGAAAAAATACTTGCTTCTCGTCCCAACAGGCCTTGAAAAAAATTATATGATAATAAATACTGGCAGCAAAAACAACAACAACAACAACACCTCACTTATTTTTCTTTTCAATTTAGCATTCCACATTTTATGAAGAGTGATTTTGGCAATTTCAAGAAAAAGATGATAAAAATGCTACAAAAATAGACTTTTACTTTTCAGTAAAAATGGCGAAACGCCGATTTCAAGTGAAAGTCACGGCTTTGAAGGGTGATGGGCAAGATAAACCACGGTGGTTTTCCTCAAAACTGTCTCCCGAGTTAATGTTATCCACTATAATCTACTCAGATAGCCAGGCAGCCATAGAAGTGCAAAGAAGCTCTCAATAAACTGGCTAACAAAATGGCGATTACGGTAGCATGGGTCCCGGGACACATGGAAACATTAGGCAACGAAAGAGCAGACACGCTAGCAAGGGAAGGAGCCAGCACTAGGTTCATCGGACCAGAGTCAGTACTTCCTATTTCTGCAACAGTCACCAAAGGGGTCATCGGCGAACTCATGAAACGTGAAACGCAGAAAGCCTGGGCTAGGTGCATCAGCTGTAGACAAGCGAAGGTGTTTCTGAAAGGAATTAATCGCTGGAGAACAAGGACATTACTGTCGTTAAGTCCACGGTCCTACGGAAAGTCCATATACTTTGCGGCCTTCTTTCTTGTGAGGGCAGTATAGCCGCTATAGAGTCCCGGCATCCAATCCGAATTTTCAAATAACTTTCCTTCACAACAACCATGGAATAACCTATGCCGAATAAAAGGCTCTATTCGTGAAACGGCACATATTAAAGATGAACTATTTCTGAACTTTCTCTACTAAATTGGTCGATCTACTGATTCGTTTGTTTTTTTTTGCGATTTTAGTATCTGTATTTTCATTTCATTGTTATTTTAACTCCCAAATTTGGCAATGTCTACAATACGGATGATAGAATCTACGATCCTTTACGTGTCTACGTGCCTTTTCTTAAAATTTCATTAATACGTATAGTTTGAATAACTGATAGAGGTAGACAAACGAACTCACAACAAAGCGTTCATTCCAAAGCCTGACGTGCCTAGGTGCGGGTTAGAATTCCAAAACTAAATACTCTCAGATTAGGCACTAACCGACCCGTGAGATTGTGTTGAACAAACGCTGTGGTCGCGGAGATAAGAGCTTGAATCGTGAACAGCATCCATCCGTGAGCTGAATCGATTTGGAACGGGCAAACTTGAGTTCGAAATATGGCTGTATTCAGTTACCAATTCTTTGAATCTAATTTTTTCCCTGATATAAACGTTTGTCTCATAAGATCGCGTAGCCAGTCTTTCGTCGGAGGTAAAGCTAAAATTGCCCATGTCAATCACATAAGGGCACACAAAGGCCGCTTTAATAGATGATTTTATTTGTCGACGCCGATATCGGCCTGGATGAATGCGCGTGCCCATGACACAAGTATATTACTATACTTAGTATGGGTACGTGTTGCATGCATTTCTGAAGAACTTAGAATAAGCCACATTTTGTAATTATGATTACTAATTAATTGTTCTTAATCCATTTTTGAAAAAATAAACTATTAAACTATTATTTTTTTGGGTGCATGAGGGGAATGTATCATCTGTTTGGTTTTACCGGTAGCCTAACAAACAATATAGATTTAAAAGAGCCAGATGTCTTTGGATTCGTGTGTATTTATTTATCCCGTGAGTGGCAAGTTCTTTTTAATGTTTGATCTAAATAAATTGGTCAGGACTTGTTGGTTTATATGGCAAAGTACGTCCCTGCTAAATATAAGCCGAGCCGACATTTCGCGCGCAAACCTAGTTAGCGGACCTGTTGCACACCATCGCCTGGAGCAGAATTTGCTCCAAACATCGCATGCAATTTCCTGGCTACCCCAAATTTTAATATTATTGACTTTAAGCCTTTCATAAGTGTGTAAATTCACTATAATGTTAATAAAACGGGATCAAAATCACACACCATCGTCTGGCCCCGAATTAGGATTCCATATACTTTGGCGACAGGAAATAGCATATCTAGATAATTTAAATCAATAAGCTGACTAGCTTAAGGGACTTAGTTTCAGTATAGACGGTTCACAAAAATATATTTGATTCTATACCGTATATATAGGTCCTTCTAAAATATCTGAAAATTCCCATACAGAATTGATGAATTATTATAGTACGAGTATGAGGAGACAAAACATTTTTTTGCGAATTGAGTACATATATTGTTCCTTGGGGAAAGTTGTTCAATTCCATGAAGTAGAAGCCGTGGTTACCTTTTTTCAGGTATTTCATAAGAAAGATAAAGAGAGGTACGTACCTACTAAAATGAATGTATATTTTTGGTTTGAGATTATAAAATACAATATAGATATGTGTGCCTAATTATTGATAGATGAATATTTCACGGCACTGCCTCAGCTTAGTACGCAGCTCAGGGAGTCGCGTTTTGCTTTCAGTTGTTGAACGACAATCTGGAAGGTGATCTGCGCAATTAAAATCAGTTGATTTTAAGAAGATACTCTTTTAAACAGCTGTATTGTCTTCTTTAATGCTCTGTGTAGCTTACATTGCTGCAAGAAGATTATACTACACCTATGCTCATTCCACAATTCAAAGAACTTGTATACAGGGTGTACACCCTTTTGTTACAGCCTACAACTACCACTACCTATGCTTATAACTCAGACTAAAAAGTCTTTATTTCATTTATAAGTTATGTTCGTCAAAGATAAAATTAACCGAAAATACGCGTTTATATTGTTTTGCAAAAGCTTGAAGACTCGTTAACACAAACAGATAATTTCGAAGAACTAAAACGATAACAAAATTGCAAAAAGATAAAATATAATAAAAAAATTGGGAAGAAAAATAGCCTCTAGATTATTGCGAGTATTCATAGTATTCTGTTATTTATTTTATTCATTTATCTTGTGAACTTTTTCTTTCGAAAACATTTACCAAATTAAAGTGTGCCGTAAAAGTGGGCGATTGTGCGTCTTCTTGGCGAAACTTATTCCGCCATAATCGTTTCGGGGAAGAGGAAGGAGTAGTTTATTATTGCAGAGATTTTATGTCTACAACCGAGTTTTTTTAATGTATATTTGGAATGAAATCTTTGAAAAGTCGGGCGTGTCATACTTTGGAATACATTTTTCTGAATGCATGAAACGTATGCAGTAATGAGCACCCATAAAAGTTGCCCGCTATGTAGGTTTACTCACTATCATACAACGCTTTTCATATTCCGAGTTGCGTCAGCTGAGTTTTGTGTTAAAAAAAACACGAGAAGCTCAAATGCAAGTACATTTATAATTTTCACCAGTTCATAAACAAGAATATAAAACTAAGGAAAATGTTTCTTTCTCCAAAATCTGTCCCTAAATAGACAGGGAATCACGTTAGGGGTGCCACAAGCCTTTCTCTGATTTATCCAATTTCGCCACGGAACCCGTAACGAGGCGAAATCTACTCGTATTCGTGAGCCAGTTGTGTCACCCTAATGCAATAAAGAAATTCTTTTGACGTTCACATTTGTGATGTCACGTGTTTATGAAAATTGTGATCTAGTTCGATTTCGATAAAATATGCTTTGCCAAAAATCATAAAAATATTCTCTGAATATTTGAATTGAAAAACACAAATAATTCTTTTTCTATTTTTCTTCTAAAACACAGAGTAAGAGCATTTTAGAGAGCATGAAACTAAACAACAGATGCTAAATAATGTCTAATGAAAAGAATATGTAATAATTTTGCAATGTATTTACGATTCTCAATATTTATCGAGCAAGTCTGCTTTGAGCAAATCCCTTATAAAATCCAGTGAAAGATGCCTCGCCTCGCTATTTTTCGTTTCCCGCTACAAAATATCCGGGAGAAGGTATTGCATAGAAAATTGCGTTGTGATTTCTTCAGGGCTGTCTTCATAAGAGATATTTTAGGAACTCACTTATTTAAAAAATAAACGATGACTACAAATTATCCAAAATATTTCTATTATTTTTTGCGTTAACAACCCATATTAATGCTTTTTGTGCAATTTAATTACCTATGTTTATTTTAATTGAATCTAATGTAAATAAACGTATTGAAAATGTAATAAAGAATAAAAATGAACAATTAAAACAAAAAAAGCGGTATGACATATTTACTCATATAAAAATATGGGAACTATATTTTGTGTCACCAAAGTTTATATTTGTCATCAACTTGTATCACCTAATTAACAGATCTATCACCACGAAATATTTTTGTTGCCAGATAAATTAAAAGTGTCGCTACGTATGAATTACCAAAATATTAAAAAATATAGAGATTCCTGTCAGTATGAACGCAACTGCGTTGCTGTAGGCCATTATTATTATCTTTTCTTCTTTCTCTCCCTCGCTCTTTCCTGTTTATACCTGGTCGGCTTTCGTCACCATGCGACGCCAATGAGACCTGCCTTGAGTGTCTTCCTTAGTCAGGTAAAATTTTTTTATGGCCTTTTGGACAGTCGTCAACCATGATGTTTGGTCTACCACGTCCTCTCTTTCCTGTATCGATGGATAGGCACTTCTTCACGATGTGATCGCCAGGTCTGTGCAACACGTGACCGTACCATCTCAGACGTGACTCTAAAATATATATTTTTTTTTATTAAAAAAAATATATTTAAATTCCACAGTGGGGACGCGCCTTTAGATTACAGTTTGCGCCAGATTCGTTCGACGCTCGCCGTGAAACGATGGAGTGGAGGATCCTAAATAAACATGCCCATGGAAGCATGAGGTAGTTTACCTAGACATATTGCTTTCCCGAGTCTGA
Source organism: Coleophora deauratella (assembly GCA_958295455.1). Classification (NCBI taxonomy): domain Eukaryota; kingdom Metazoa; phylum Arthropoda; class Insecta; order Lepidoptera; family Coleophoridae; genus Coleophora; species Coleophora deauratella. Next base: position 5,701,357 of record OY282398.1, read on the forward strand.
CAATGTTTAGTTCCATTGATGTCAATTATGGGAACAAAATCCAGCTCAAATAAAAAAAGAGAATTATTTTTATAGAATTTATGTAATGAGACCAGTCGGTGTGGAAATCCTTGGGGAGGCCTTTGTCCAGCAGTAGACGTCTTTTGGCTGATGATGATGTAGTGAGACTGTAATAGGAATTGGACAACAATATTAATGCCGCTTATACTACGCACGCAACCAAGAGGTGTAATATAGATTCTTCCTCAAATATCTGAAGAAAAAATAGTTATTTCTACTCATAAAACTTATCAATTTTCTTCAAGGATAAGTCCTCATTGTAAAATTATAATATTTTGGGATTTCTTATACTACCTGAAAAGCCTTTGCATGGGAAGTCCAAAAATTGTTTTGGAATCGATTATAGGTTCCTTAGGGAAAGCTGTTCAGTTACATCAGAGAAGCCACAGAATACAGTTATTTGAGAACGACTATTAATAGGTTGCAAAGTATAAGCGACTTTAAGATTATCCATACTAGAGCCGTCCAAATTGGTAATTTTAAATATGTATTAGATTAGTTACGTTATATCATGTTAATAAAAAATCTACGATGCAGTGCACTGGACTACGAAATCTAACCGCCTCCGTTTGGTTGGTGGTAAGGCTTTTCCTGAGCCCGCCTGACTAGCTACCACTATCTTATCTAAGTTTTGCCGCCAAAACATCAATGTTTCAAATCAAAACAGCATTGATGTGTTTCGGCATGAAGATAAGATAGCCACTTCCCCTTGCGTTGGTAAATCTTGGTAAGGCCGCTTCCATCTTCGGTATTATCATTACTTACCATCAGGTGAGATGATGCCAAGGGCTTAAAAATTGGGTGCAAAAAAAATATAATATGTAAACTTATGTGTTTTTTCCAAAAGAAAGGAACGTGCCTTAACACAACAACTTAATGAGTTGATGATATAAACGATAGGTAAAATTGACACATAAACTTAGAAATCCTTTAGTAAGGGCGAAATCCCTCAATTAGTTATTTGGTCCTTCGACAGCGAATCGTTTTGCATGTCCTCTGGGTGCCCAGTGGGCCGCATAATTGGACGTGGCCGATTTGACACACAAGCGCGCGGGCCTTTGGATAAGCAATTTCAGTTCTATCCCAGAAACAGATATCGGTGAGAATTCGATTCAAATAGACTTATACACCTCTTGCGTATTTTAAATATTAAGTTATAAGGGATCTTTCCAAAATATCAGATTTTTGTAAGTAGATTTGAAGCTACTGTAGCATTTAGCAGTGATGATTTTTAAAACAAAGAGATTGGTTGAAAGTTATTCAGAATATGATTAGTAGATAATTGCATAGCGATGTACATATTAGTGCTGGATCACTTTCCTCAAGAACTTTTTAATAAATTTTATTATAATATACAAATATAATACGTACTTGTATTTAATACTACATACTTGTGGTGCTTGGTTCATTGGCATTCTGGCTACGTCGAAGTTAAGACGCATATATGAATGTGTAATGCATTTCATCAACTGCTACTAAGTATTCCAAATACTAAATATGTATTACAGTCTGTGCTATCCGAACATAAAGAAACAACATTCGCCTCCCCTCTCGCTAATATTATCGTCGCACTCAGTGGCATGTTCGGTGGTAAACTCCATTTCTTTAGGTATCAAAATAAATGTTAATAATCTTGATATTTTGTCTTTTTATTGATATCTGCATCTAAAAATTCTCAAATGAGTAGAATGTATTGTGTGTTAATAGAAATACAAAAGAAACTTAGTACCTATGTTTGTAAGAAATATCAGAATTTCAACAAGGACATTTCAATAAAAAGCAATATCAAGATTGTTTACATTTATTTTGATACCTAAAGAAATAGGGCATAGTGCCATATACTTAAAGTCTTCTCTTGGTTATCCCTGTTCAAAAGAGAGGCACGTATAGGTATACACACATCAACACAATCTAGGGATACGATATTGCGAAATTAATCATGACTCTATAGTATAAAATCTTTTTTGGTTTTCATAAAAAGTTTATATACGGAATGAAACCTCTTTTATTCTGTTGTCAAAAAAAACATCAGATGTTGTCAAAATATAAATTTAAAAAACATCAGACTTCTTAGTACCGTAGTTACGAGAAGAAACATTAAAATTGATTTAGGTAATTTAAATAACATAAAGGGGCATTTTTTTAAACATTACCTGGCCGTATGAGCTTTCTAACGTCATGTCACGCCGTCATTTGAGTCGAGATGAAATGTTACGAGCAGTTGGCATGTTAGAAAATGGAGCTACCCAACGCGTCGTTGCTGAGGCTCTACACACCAGCCAAAACGTGATATCGAGGTGGTGGTCACGTTATCGCGCTACGAATTTCAACTAATGCATGATAATGCACCATCCCCTACGGCGCGGCTGGTGTCAGTCGCCCTCCGAGAACACGATGCTAACATCCTAAGGTTTAAGGTTATCCTAAACCCTAAGGTTTTGGATTGACCTGCACAGTCGCCCGACTTAAATCCTATCGAACATGCCTGGGACATGTTATAGCAAAGGGCTTTGAGAGATTTCCCACCCAATTTGACAACGGAACCGCAACTTTTCCAACATTTGGAAAGAACATGGGACCTACCTAACCTAATTTTAAGTTTGGGTAATCGTTAACGATGCGTGATTAATGTCAGAGGAGGCAATACTGATTATTAAATTATAAAATTTAATTTGATTTCTTAATTGTATAAGAAAATATCTTTTTTGTTTACTTAAGTAATTTTGTATGGGTTCATTAATTTAACAATTTTATTAATAAAAAAAAACGAATTCTCATAATGTTTTTATTTTTTATTACAGATCACGAAATTATCTTTTATTATTCCATTGACTACCTTAGCAAATTTTGCATAGTTTTTTTGATAATCGATGAAATTGTTAATATCCCTAGATTGTGTTCATGTGTGTATATTACGGCCGTATTGTATGGAGCGTCAGGGTCATACTACGGCGTAGCTGAGATATTACGCTTTTATATCTGGCGTGCTGAGACGCACGCTTTTGTGGTGTTTTTGCTTGTTTCGTCTAGTAGAGACGTTTATGTTTCCACTCACGTATGAGTTAACATTAAATTGCTATTGCTATTATTATTATTCTTCTTTTTATTTTGCTTATTCTTTATTTCTTATTTATTTCTTATTATTATTCTATTTTATTATTCTTATTATTATTTTTCTTTTTTCTTCTTCTTTATTATTCTTTTATCCGGCACATATTAATGTCGATTCAGTGTTTACGATTAAACTTATTTGACGGGACTAAACTAAATTTAAGCGTCCTGTCCTTGTCTTTTCCATATAGAAATAAAAAAATAGAACACTAAAATTAAGTTTTATCCTGTCAAATAAGTTTAATCGCGAAAACCGAGTCGACATTCCCTGTTCAGTGTTTCTGCAAAAGAAATAAATACTTACGTACTTACTTAAATTTATTTAATATATTTTGAATAGGTTCAGAGAAGATTTAACATTGTAAAACATTTTAGTCATTCCAAAACTTCAAATAAAACGACACCCAAAGTTGGAACGCCAACAAAGCGCGCAAATTATTAGAAAACCGGCAAATTGTCTTATATTCTCAGCTTTCCTTTTAACCCATTATGTAGTTTACTTCCCCGCCTCCAAAACTTCGAGTACTTCGATGAAAATAAAGGAGAGAACGCTTAAGGCGGAACAGTACCTAATTAGTTGGTAACTTCGAACTTGTGCTCTGTTAAGGCTCAGCGGATACGACGCTGAGTTACTGTTACCGAGGCTTATATATGTAACTCTAAATTAGACAGCTGGCTGCACAATTTGAATACTCTTTAATTTTCTTTTTGCATATGTACGGAAGACGCAGTTTGGGCAGGCCTCCGACTCGGTGGACCCACGGTGAAGTTTGCGGGAAGCCGCTGGATGCGAGCCTCTAGGAATGATCGGTGTGGAAGCAGTGGTCGTCTTTCGGCTGATGATGATCCTACGTGAAACACTCATAAAAATGGGGGTCAAAAAAATTTAATAATTTTAAACCATGTCACAGTTTAGTTCAGTCCCGACATTATTCATTATTAAAATAAAATGATAAGCCTGATTGAGTGTTTACGTCAGACTGATTGAACACGTAAGCTTAATAACTAAAATTAAATTTTAATGTGTTCCTGGAAACAATAGATTTATTCAGAATGGATTGTGATAAAAAGGTCATATGCAATGCGGACCTCGACTGCAGAATGCTGATATTAGGTGCCATAATAATATAAGTCCAACACAAACTGTTAATTATGCTATAGCAAATGTAAAAGCGCACAGTTGTAATATTAGCTTTTGTTAGAAATCGTAAATAAGTACATTTAAGGCTAGGTACAGTCTGCAAGCGTGAATATAGTCGCTTTTCACTTTTGCTTTTCGCATGCTCAGACATTAAAAATTCTTTTGGTAAAATCATGTAGGTATGTATAACTGGTTCGGTGTAGTTGCAATTCATATCTGGAAGCAATAATAATGTTTAGTATATTAAATCAGTCGGGTTCAAGTCGGGTTATTATTGGTTACTTTATATTTATTTATTTACGTTTTTAAGTAAAGAACTTTGTATGTAAGTATATCAATAGAAATACATATAAGGAATGTATTTTTTGTAATAAATGCTAATACAATAAACGGATTATCTATCAATATATTTATTAATTAGTTTATTTGGGAAAGGAATGCTCATTGTATACACAGTTGCAGAAATTATTCGCTCATTTAAAGTTAAACGAGTTTCTAGTAAACGAATCTAAACTTAATTTGTTAGCAGTCGTCGTTCTACTACAGTGTCTTTTGAGCGTTTTCCTCTTTGTCGCGACGACAGAGCTGCAGCAAGGCTTTAATATCCAGTCACATAATAAAAAGGAACTAAACGAGTCGACTACATTGCTTGTTATTCTCTTTACGACTGCTTTTTTGTGAAAGAGAAACGTATTTTATTACTTTGTAAAGATACTTTAGCAACTGTACGAGGTACTTAACTAATTTACAATGAAGTATTTATTATAATTTTGTTATAGCATTCAAAACAAAGGAGCTCAACGCTATCGCCTTTTCAAGTCTGGCTAGGAACGAAGTTATGCTAATTTTCGTGAATTTTCACAATAGAGTGTTATTCAAATATAAAGAAGGTAAAACCTGAACAATAATTTTCTCTTCAGCGCGCTTCTATAGTAACGTAAAAGGAAGTTTGATTTGTGATTATATTCCAAGAGTGACGACGGGACTTATTAACAAACGTTGCTGGATTTTAAGATACGTACGTACGTATCTAGTTTGAAAAGATGCTTCAGATACCGTGGACAGCACGAACCAATGTGCTAGTTTTGAAAGAACTAAAAATCGCAATAAGGCTCTTTATCATAATAATTTAAGAAAGTTCTCGAGTACTTCGGTTACATTGCGAGGACAATTGATTCCCTTTTTTTATATCGCAAAAGTTTGAAGAGAGAATTCAATAAAAGTTTAAATCTATCTATCTATCTATCTATCTAATCAGCCCACATTAGCCCACTGCTGGGTATAGGCCTCTTCTTTTGCACGCCATTTGTCTCGGTCCCTCACTAGTCTCGCCCAGCAACGTCCAGCGAAGCTAACTATGTCATCCGACCATCTGGCAGCCGGTCTACCTACTGATCTTCGCCCTGGTCTTGGTTGCCACTCTGTTAAAACTCTAGTCCACCTTCCATCTTCCCTTCTAGCCAAATGCCCTGCCCAACTCCATTTGAGTTTCGTGATGCGCTGTCCAACATCTGCAACTTTGGTTTTTAGTCGAATCTCGACATTTGGTACGCGATCCACAAGAGATATACCTAGCATGGCACGCTCCATGGCTCTTTGTGCTACCTTTATTTTATGCATGTTAGCCTTAGTGAGCGTCCATGTTTCAGCATCGTAGGTCAGCATAGGCAGTATGCATTGGTTGAATACCTTGGTCTTCAAGGCATTGTGGGATTTTCGATTTAAGGACGTCTTCAAGTTTTTTGAACGCGGCCCACCCTAATTGAATTCGGCTAGCGATTTCCTTTGCCTGGGACTCCCCGCCAAAGGATAAACTATGCCCAAGATATATGTACTCATTCACCAACTCTATGCAAGAGTCACCTATAAAGACGTTAGGTAGATTGGTTGTATCGTTGGTCATGATTTTTATCTTGGACATGTTCATTCTAAGGCCGACCTTCAGGGATGCTTCATGCAATTCTGCGAGCATTGTTTGGAGATCCGCAGCGTTCTCAGCCAGAAGAATCAGATCGTCCGCCAAGCGCAAGTGCGATAAATGTTCGCCGTTTATTTTAAGACCTCTTTCACTCCAGTTTAGAGTCTTCATTATGTCTTCTAAGACATTTGTAAAGAGCTTGGGTGAAAGAGTGTCACCCTGCCGCACGCCCCGCTTGATAGACACGGGGTCGGTATACCGTATACGAAAAACTGTCACTATACCGTTATTATTTGTAAGAACTTTAATTTTTATTCGTAATGACTGATCATTTGATTTCCGACTTAGATAATTTCTCTGTATCCGATTCTAAGGCTTGTGATTTTGAAACATGTAAACAATATCTATCCTCTTACAGTAATCCACTAACTATACTGACACAAAATATACGCAGTATTTCTAAGAATTTTGATAATTTCAGTACTTTTCAGCAAAGATTAAACATCGACTGTGACGTCATTGTATTAACTGAGTGTTGGCTAGGGCGACAATATAATTTACCAAATATGCCAGGCTACTGTACATACAGCAGTAAGGTAAATTATAACCAAAATGACGGGGTAGTGGTTTATACGAGAAATAATCTCAATGTAGAAGTCGAAGAACCAAACATATTAGATTGTAATCAGCTATTAATCAAAATTGGAACAGATATCGCAGTATTAGCCATATACAGACCCCCTTCTTTTAGAAATTCTAATAATTTTATAAACTCTCTAAACGACACTCTACAGGAGTTGAAACATATTACAAATTTAATTTTAATAGGTGACATAAACATTAATATTCTCCCAGAAAACGATGATCCTGCTCCTCATGACTACTTAAATTTATGCTCATATCATGGCTTACTCCCCGCGCACACGCTTCCCACACATCAAAGCGGCTCTTGCTTAGACCACATCATACTTAAATCCAATTTCCCTTCAATAACTCTAGTCACTAACTCGTCCATAACCGATCATAAAGCTGTCCTACTAACCTTAAACCGCCAATTACCTAATCTTATTCGCACGCACAATATAATATCTAAATTAAATATTAAAAGACTTGAAGAGGATTTATACAAAATTGACTTTAACATAGTTTACAATTTTGATGATGCAGACGCCTGCATGTCGTACTTAATAAAAAATGTCCAAGAAGCAATATTGAAAAACACGACGTACACACGATTAAGTAATAAAAATTATAATATTAAACCCTGGATCACACCGGGGCTTATTCGATGTATGAAACATAGAGACAAACTTCACATGAAAGCTAAATCTAATCCTGCTAATTTAATATTACAATTATCGTACAAAAGATATCGGAATTTTTGTAACGACCTTCTTAAAAAGGTCAAAAGTTGTTATGATAAAAAGGAGCTTGAAAAGGCGGGAACAGATAGTAAAAAAGTTTGGAAGTATATAAAAAATGTTACGTATCTATCAAAACAGTATGAATCCTCTTCAGGGTTATTACATGCACACCCTTCACAGCTTGTATCTGCAAACAATGTAAATAATTTTTTCGTCAATATTGGAAAAAATCTGGCAGAAAAAGTCCAGAGTCAGTCACTTATGACACTTCCAAGCAGAACAGAACCAACTTATAATAAATCACTAAAATCGTTTGTTCTGTTAGATACTGACGAAGATGAGGTTGAAAGGATTATTATAGGCCTAAAAGATGATTCAGCGGTTGGTTGGGATAACATATCTAACAAAACAATGAAACAATTCAAGCACATCTTGGTTCCACCACTAACTTTTATTTTCCAAAAATGTCTGGCAGAAGGAATTTTCCCTAAATGTCTGAAAGAAGCTGTCGTTGTTCCTGTATATAAATCTGGCAAAAAAGATCAAATAACAAATTACAGACCTATTTCGTTGCTTCCAGCAATGTCTAAAGTATTCGAAAAAATTATAAATAACAGACTAGTCAAATACCTGGAGAAAAACTCAATACTGTCAATGGCTCAGTTTGGTTTTAGGTCTAAATTATCAACAAATGACGCTGTACATCAACTCACAGACTATATAGTGCAGGAACTTGACAAGGGTAATAGAACAATAGGAGTATTTCTGGACCTCGCTAAAGCTTTTGACACAGTTTCTATTCCCATTCTATTAAAGAAGCTTGAATCGCTAGGAATAATTCGCAAACTATCTATCAGAGCGTACCCAGTGCGTAAGACTAGGCAATGTACTCAGCGATGATCTGAAAAATAGTTCATTTGGAGTTCCCCAAGGAAGTATCTTAGTTCCTACTTTATTTTTAATTTACATTAATGACTTATGTGACCTTAAATTAGACGGTGGTAAAATCATATCCTACGCCGATGATACTGCCTTGTTATTTTCTGCAAAGACAGAAGAACAGGTCTATGAATATGCACAGCGAGGCTTTAATATTGTTAATAACTGGCTCCAGCAACATTTACTAACCTTAAACGCGGATAAAACTAAATACGTTCATTTTTCTATGCGTAAATCAATTTCGTCTCAACCTATTCCACAGCTCCATGCTTATCATTGTAATTACACTACGAACAACTCGTGCAAGTGTCCAGACATAGGTATTACTAACAAAATAAAATATTTAGGTATTATGCTTGACGAAACTCTCTCGTTTCGAGACCATATCAATGCTTTATGTGGCAGAGTGCGTAAGTTAATATTCATTTTTAAAAAACTACGCTCCATAGCAGAATCAAAAATAATTAAACAAGTTTTTTTTTTTTTTTTTTTTTTTTTATGTGATAGGTGGCAAACGAGCAGACGGATCACCTGATGGTAAGCGATTACCGCCGCCCATGGACACCCGCAACACCGGAGGAGTCACAAGTGCATTGCCGACCTTTGAAATGGGATGGGGGATGGGGGAATGGGGAGGGGGAGGGGGGGTTGGGCCTCCGGTACCCTCACTCACTCGGCGAAACACAACAAACGTTGCTTCACGCCGGTTTTCTGTGAGGTCGTGGTATCACTCCGGTCGAGCCGGCCCATTCGTGCCGAAGCATGGCTCTCCCACATTAAAAGTTTACTTTGCTTTATGCCAATCGATATTAACTTACTGCATTTCGTCATGGGGTGGCACAGCTAAAACCTCATTACTATCTATTGAACGAGCCCAGAGAACGATTCTAAAGATTTCAACATCCCGTCCTTTCCTCTTTCCCACAGTACTTCTTTATAAAGCCTGGAAGGTACTCACAGTTAGGCAATTATTTATATTGAGCACTGTCCTCAAACAGCATGCTGCACTTCCCTACAACACAGAATCTACTAATAAAAGACGAAAAGATATAGTTTGCCCTCAAAATACTAGAACATACCATGCATTCTCTTCCAGATTTTACGTGTTCCTAGGACCGCTTCTCTACAATAGATTAAACGCCAAATTATGTATATATGCTCTTAATTATAATAAAACTAAAAAAACGCTTCGTGAGGCACTTCAAAATATGTCCTATGACGATACAGAGAATCTATTAACTGTAACAAAATGAATATATATTGTTATTTTCGATATGTACAAATTATATTCGGTTAATATCTTGCTTTTTTTAAAATTTAGATTTATAATTAATCATTTACCTACTACTAAGGAGAAAATTGTATTTTGCAAGTAAACATTTAAGTTAGTTATGTAAGCCTTTTTTCGCCTGAAACACAGGACAACCTAGTTCAGGCACGTGTTTCTGTATTCTAATAATATGTTTAGTCTTAGTTATTACATTGTCATTTAAGTTTTATCTCAATAAATATTATATTATATTATTATTATTATTGCACTGCTGAGTTGCATGTTTACGAACTGAACACACGCATAGCCGCACTGAGCCACGACCGCTTCTTTAGTATGAATTTTAGTATGAAGAGGCCAATTTTTTTTTGGGAATTCCGTATTGGTTTTTTGGGAAAAGTTGTCTAGTTTTATGTGTAGAACACTCTGTTAAACGTTCCGGGAGTGGTCCTTTCTCCCCTGTATATTTATACTGACAACTATTTTTGAGAAAAGGAACTGTAAAAACACATGAGTAGTCAAAAAAAAATTTTTTTATTCCGAAAAATAAATGCATTTTAGGAATGTATTCATTTACAGACCGGATCAGCTTTTCTGGTCCCCTATGAGTCCCCGTCCTAAAAAAGAAAACAAAAAAACTGAACACTATTTGTTTTTTTTTACACAAAGTAGCTGTTAAAAATATAAGAACAAAATACATGCCCTTCTAAAATATTTGAAATATAAAAAATGTCTTCTTCTCATAAAGCTGAACAACTTTCCCTAAGCAACCTGTATCCAAACCGTAAAAAAAGTCTTCCCGTACAGATTTCACGAAATAAATCTTAGTCTTTTCATACAAATCAGATCAGCTTGTATGAAGTTTCAAAGATTTTTTTACGGTTTCAGAAACTGTACAACCAAAATTGTTCAGTTTCAGAATTAGTTACCAATTAAGATTTTTTCCAATATGTACCAATCACCTGTATACTATTTCCTGTTTTTAAAATTGTACTTTCCTTTTAAAAGAATTTTCTATTCTATTATATTTTTTGTATGGAAAATTAACTCAGTGAGTAAATAAAAAAAATGTGACATGCAAAATAAAAATCTTCATATAAATTGTATTAAAACTATATTTTTGACAAATAATAATCAGTTAATCAGTTATTATGGGAGACTTTAACGCTAAAGTCGGCCCCAGGCTCGATAAAGAAGAATCAGTGGGAAAGTACGGACTAGGTAATCGAAATCCTAGGGGACAGACTCTTGTAAATTTCCTCGAAAAAAGGAGTCTTTTTGCAATGAATACGTTCTTCAAAAAGCGTATTTTGAGGAAATGGACATGGGCAAGCCCAGATGGCAGGACTAAAAATGAAATTGATTATACCATTAGTTCAGAAAAACATACCATCACTGATGTTTCCGTCTTAAATCACTTTAAGACCGGTAGTGATCACCATTTGGTGAGATCCACATTCAGTTACAATCTTCCAAAAGAAAGATCTAAACTAATCAGATCTGAAAAAGAGAGGTACAGCAGAACTGATTACAAATTTCTACAAGAAGAATTCCAATTGGAACTTGAAAAAAGTTCGAAATTCTCAAGGAATAAAATCTGAACGTGGACTCACTAAGTGATGGTCTATGCCAAATTATTGTAGAAACTACAAAAAACACATCGGCGGAAATAGGAGGAAAGAAGAAAAACTTACACCCAGCACGCTATGTCTATTAGCTCAAAGAAGAGATATGAAACAGAATACAGATATAGATAAAAAACAACTAGATAGTATAAATAGAACAATAAATAAAGCAATCAGAAAAGATATTAGAAAGCACAATACAGAAATTATAATGAAAACTATCAAAGAAAATCGTGGGCCAAAAGTATTCAGACGTAAAATAAATAGAAATAGATCAGAAATACATAAATTGAAGGATAAATTAGGTAATATTTTAACTATCTATAACTAAATATTTTTAACTATAGTGACGGTATAGTAAAAGTTTGAATAATCGTTATAAATTAAACTGAAGTTCGTTCTTATTGTCGTGAACGTAGGTCTCTCCCGTGGACTTCCACTTAGTGTAGTTTTGAGTCCTACTGCTTCCTGCAAGAACGAGATCATTCAGTCTACCTGATGACGGGCCGTCCAATCACTCCATCTTCTGGCCCATGGTCGCCACTCGAGAACTTTTGTTCTAAAATCTATGTACTCCCCCTACTGCCACTTAATTATGTGAGCTAAGTGGTTTCTTTTTCTCCTACGTATATTTTTATTTCTGATTCGATCACGTGATGAAACTCCTAGTATAATATATCACACTCCATCGCTTTTAGGGTTACCTTGAGCATTTTTACACAAAATACATAGACACAGAAGGTCCGCTCAATACGCTCACTAAAATTCTAAGCATATACATGCTTATAGACGTATATGGTCGTTGTAGGCAAGGTCACGATACCGTGCGATTGTGACCTTGCCTCGAACGACCTTATATTTCTATAAGCATGTATATGCTTACGATTTTAGTGTTTTGTACTGAGCGGACCTTCTGTGTCTATTTTGTGATTTTTATGAGGCCCGTTTAGTTAAGTCTAATAACTTTCATAGATAATTAATTTATTTGGTTTGATCTTATTCTGTAAGCGTTGATTGAGTTTAATAACCTATTATTTAACCCGTTTGACTTCTGATCTGAGCTATTAGAAAATAGAGAATATTGAAGTTCAGACGGATTTTATTTTAGACTAATTAAAAGAGATCGGCTTACACAAGAATACAGATATTATGACTCATTCAAGCGTAAATTCAAAGAATCAACAAGTTACAGTGGCAGTGGGAAGGTTATATGGCTCACTGAACTGAAACCTAATAGGACAGGAAGTTTCTAAAGTGCAAAGATGAATGAGGCCGGAAGACGTTGTAACCGGCAACCTCGACTGTTGATATTAAAAATCGTCGGAACGCGGGTAGAGTATACAATATATCTATGCTGTTGATCGTAAGAATCTGCAGACTTAGAAGTGACAACATATCAAAATTTTACCATCAATTAGACAAAATTAAAACACACATTTTTAACTTTAGGAAATCTATTTTAAACTTATGCTAAAAGTGACCGTTCTTAGCAAAAGTTTAAATTTTAAGCCCTATAAATACGTTGCTAAAAATAGATTGTAAAGCCTTCTTCCTCCTCGACAAACAACTAACTCTACTGAAGGAAAATAGGTATTTCGCATAGAGAAAATCTTCTTAGCGAAGGAGGATACGCAGTTTCCTTTACTCTTGCGATTTTGAGTCCATCCAATGATAGGCGACTATAAATTGCTATTGGTTATTGATTTTCGTCGCTCCAATTACGCTTGCTGACGCGAAATCGCGGTTCCGGCAATGTGACAGTATGACACTACTGTATTTTCCATGACTGGGTTGTTACAGCGTAAACGTCACGAATTCGCGACGCGGGCAACACGTGACAGCGGCAGGCATGCGTCGTGGAACAGTTATTGGGGGAAATAGGCAATTATGTACCTACTCAAAAAGCCAAGACATTGCTTCAGGACAAACTATTTTATTTTTTGTTTTGGCATTGATGTCCCTTTTTTGAATTGAGTGATGTTTGTAAGTGTAGAAATTGCGTTGCAATTTTACTGACTATTTAAGCCAACGAATTACTTTACCTTTAACCTGAACCATATTGTTAAAGTTTTACAATACAATTCTATGAGGCGTGGAAGCGCTGGAATGGAAATGTGCTCAAATATCCTCCGTAATGCGATTGGTTTCAATGAAAGGGATTTTATATTGAAGCTGTGACACTGTGAGATAGTGATATTCGATTTTTTATATAGGTACTTGTTTTATACAGAAGAGAGATTGACTGCTATATTATGATAAAATCAACTCTTTTTAGGGTTCCATAGCCAAATGGCAAATAACGGAACCCTTATGGATTCGTCATGTCTGTCTGTCTGTCTGTCCGTCCGTATGTCACAGGCACTTTTTTCCGAAACTATAAGAACTATACTGTTGAAACTTTGTAAGTAGATGTATTCAGTGAACCGCATTAAGATTTTCGTACAAAAATAGAAAAAAAAAACAATAAATTTTGGGGGTTCCCCATACTTAGAACTGAAACTCAAAAATTATTTTTTCATCAAACCTATACGTGTGGGGTATCTATAGATAGGTCTTCAGAAATGATATTGAGGTTTCTAATATATTTTTTTTCTAAACCGAATAGTTTGCGCGAGAGACATTTCCAAAGTGGTAAAATGTGTGTGTGTGTGTGTGTCCCCTGTAAATTCTAAAATAAGAGAATGATAAAACTAGAAAAAATATATGATGTACATTACCATGCAAACTTCCACCGAAAATTGGTTTGAAAGCGATTTAGTAAGTAGTTTTTTTTTAATACGTCATAAATCGTAAACCGCAAATTACCTTTCATTCAATCAACTCAAATATAAAAATAGCGGCCAAGTGCGAGTCGGACTCGCCCATGAAGGGTTCCGTAGCAGCAAGTAACATAATATAAAAGTTCTTGTAGTTCGTTGTAGGTAAATTGCGGTTTACGATTTATGACGTATTAATAAAAACTACTTACTAGATCTCGTATCTCACACGTATGGGTTTGATGAAAAAAAAATTTTGATTTTCAGTTCTAAGTATGGGGAACCCCCAAAATTTAATGATTTTTTTCTATTTTTGTGTGAAAATCTTAATGCGGTTCACAGAATACATCTACTTACCAAGTTTTAACAATATAGTTCTTACAGTTTCGGAAAAAAGTGGCTGTGACATACGGACGGACAGACAGACAGACAGACATGACGAATCCATAAGGGTTCCGTTTTTTGCCATTTGGCTACGGAACCCTTAAACTATAGAGTTCAAGACATGTGTGATTATAAATTTATACGGAACCCTCGGTGCGCGAGTCCGATTCGCACTTGGCCGGTTTTTTTCAACATTGTTAACAAGGCGTTGGCGGGCATAGAGTACCCGCCGACCTTAAAACTATAAAACGTAGAAAGAAAAAGTAACTAATTGAGAAATATGTTTACATAAAAAATATATTTTAAAAGGGGAGAAAATTGACACTCACTTTAGTAATTTTTTTGTCACTTATTCTACCTACATTACTCATAAAAATTAAGGATAAAATTAAAAACACATAAAAAACTTAAATGTCAATTTACTCAAAAATATTATTTTTAACATTAGTTTTCAATGGCATGATATGTCATATTAAGACAAATAAATCCAAAATAATATATATATATTTTTTTATGGCAGAGGTGGCAAACGAGCAGACGGATCACCTGATGGTAAGCGATTACCGCCGCCCATAGACACCCGCAACACCAGAGGAGTCACAAGTGCGTTGCCGGCCTTTGATTTGGGAGTACGCTCTTTTCTTGAAGGTTTGAATGTCGTATCGGTCCGGAAATACCGCAGGCGACAATTCATTCCACAGTTTGGTTGTGCGAGGCAGAAAGTTTCTAGTGAAACGCACAGTTGTGGACTGCCAACCATCTATGTGATGGGGATGAATATGTTGTCGCGTAGAACGATGGCGGAAAGAGGCGGCAGGGATCAATCCGAACAATTCCTCGGAGCACTCCCCATTGTACATGCGATAGAGAATGCAGAGCGAGGCTACATCTCTACGCAGCGCCAGGGAGTCAAGCCGATCTGAAATATCCTGGCAGTCGACGATTCGAGTTGCTCTTCGTTGAATGCGGTCCAGAGGGAGAAGCTGGTACTGGGGTGCCCCTGCCCAGAGATGAGAACAGTATTCCATATGAGGCCGAACCTGCGCCTTATAAAGTTGCAGGCGATGCGCCGCAGTGAAATACCGTCTCGATCTATTGAGCACACCAAGCTTCTTCGAGGCTAATTTAGCCTTACCCTCTAGATGGCCACGGAACTGGACTTCACTCGATATGTCGACACCAAAAATTCCGATACTAGCTGAGGCATTTAGGGGAGTGTCCTCAAAACGAGGTGATACGACAAATGGCATTTTCTTGGCAGTGAACGCGCAAACTTGTGTCTTAGTGGGGTTAAATTGGACCAAATTAAGTCGACCCCATTCTGAGACTTTCTTTAAAGAGGCCTCAATTTCCGATACAAGTTTGTTTCGGCTCTCGATGACGTTTTCCCGAGAAATGTTGGCACGGCCGGTATAGAAGGCATCACCTGTGCTGTCATCCGCATAACAATGAGTGCTGCTGATTTGCAGCATATCATTGATATGCAGAAGGAACAGTGTAGGCGAGAGCACACAGCCTTGAGGGACACCAGCATTCACAGACATAGAATCTGAGCATGCACCGTCGACTACGACCTTTATGCTTCTGTCTGCAAGAAAACTAGTGACCCATTTGCATAATTTAATCTTTGCACGAGCACGTGTTTCCTCGAAAACAGAAAAAAATATTAAGATTACCTCCCAACGATATTTGTACAGGTGTTACAAAAAAGTGTGGTAATACTTCAAGGCGGGCTACTCATCAAACTGAACAACTTTTATTCTACAAGTTTTTTTTAAAATTGTTGGACTTTTTATACAAATCTATCAGCTGACGAGCCAAGTTTGTATGAAAAGTCCGTTTTTTTTTCGATTTCAACAAAGTGTTAGACCAAAAGTTGTTCAGTTTCATGAGTAGAAGCCCACCTTGAAGTATTAACACTTTTTTAATAATAGTACGTAGAAGTAATAATGGCACTCAGTACTTTTTTTTTCGAGATAAAAGCATTTTTCTGCGGAAAAGTAAAAGATAACCTAACTTAGTCGTCCGTTTGTCAGTTAACAATACTAATCCTGTCGTTCTATTAGTGGCACCAGATAAACTAACTTAGTCGTCCCTTTGTCCGTCGTCAATAGGTTGTATTCGTAGTTTTTGAACATTATTTTTTTACTATCCGGATTTTTACAAAGACAAGCATATAAAGCAGCCGTAATCGCAAGGACTTATGTGAGGGCAATATGGCGGCTGGATCCAACGCTCAATATTCTGTTAACTCATCCAGACCTCTACAGATGAGTGACGGTGAGCTGTTGCGTTGTAGTCTAATATTGTGTGGTCATGAGTTTTGCCCCACTGATCCATCACAAATTGGATATAGCGACTATGGTTTATGGTTTTATGTTGACGCAGTAATGCATGGTAACATATACCGTTGCAGTCCATCGCTAACACCACAGACATGCACCCCGCTCCCCCCGACGATATAAAACTTCTTTGGCTAACACCAAGGTGGCCTAAGGTCCAAATCGTGATTCTGGCACAACTGAAGGCCGTTTTTCCCCCGTGGCAAGCCACGCTTTAGTTTGGTCCTTCTCAGGTGGTCGGTGGAGGTTGACCCATGTTTCGTCGATAGTCGTTGTATGGTTTAGATGGCTCGGTTTCTGATTAAATGCACATAAATTTACTTTTGCATAGTCCACACGCAAATTTTTTTGATCTTCCATTACTTCAAGCGAAACTCACTTAGCAATGAATTTGACATTTTGAGTTTTTTGTTATCAGTTCATAACAAGTTGTTTTACAATACCAGTTTAGTGGTATACCAGTTTTAGCCGACAGTGAGGTTAACGACCAAGATTGATTCACGAAAGGCTTCTTGAACCATTTCTAAGCTCTTGTCAGTTTCGAGTACATATTTGTGATCGCTTCCACGGTAGTCCTCGACATCGAAATCTCTAGTATGTAAGCGCCTGTGCAACTCCTTAACCGTAGTTTGGGAAATCGCGTTGGAAGTCATCACAAATAAAATAATCTAATAATCGGTCTAATCTTCGGTGGGTTTCGGCTGCTGTGTGTGTGTCTAATAAAGGCTTTTGACGTGGAACTTGACTTGACTTTGTGTGTCCTTCAAGGTACTTAAACTTGATAATTTACACTGCGAAATTAAGTCGATAGAGTTCGACGAAAGACAAACGACAACCGAGTACTCTACTTAGTAACCATTTAGTAACATTATAAAATTATGCAATAACGATTAAATATTTTATCACGTAATAAAACCTAATTTGAACCAAAAACGGGGTTTGATCCGTACGACGTAATATTTTAAGAACACCTTATATAAGCAAAGGTTACATTTAATAAGCATTGCTGACTCAAAAGAGTAAAGTATTATCTTGGCGTTTGTTATTAGAGGTTTTTGTTTTTGATATTTGATAAATTTAATTGGAGTAAAGTCAAAATTAAAAACAGCGGCGCCTCCGTGGAGCAGTAGTAGTTAATTTACACGCGGCTTTACATCGGAAAGCCGCGGGTTCAATTCTCGGACAAGCTTTTTAATACTGGCTGGAGTCTACGTGTTTCAGCATGAATAAAGGAAAGCCTGTCGATCCCTCATTGCGTTAGGGTATCTTCGTAAGCCACCTTCGATCTACGGCATAATTGTCGTTTACCAACAGGTGGAAGCTTACCAATTGTGTGTATAGGTAAATACAGTGGAGTGGATTTGGAGTATAGGGGCCTTAATATTAAACCAAAAATGAGGTAATATGTCTCTAGATACAATGACTATATGGCATAATACAAGCTACGGCAATACGATAACGTACTAATCTCTTTAAAGGAATATAAATATGCCCCGTAAAAATACCAAATTTTATTGAAATCGATTGAGCAGTGAAATATTGACATATAGACTTACAGGGAATCGTAATAACCACAACTTGTTTCTTTTTTACTGAATACTGATATCGTTCGTCGCACTAGGGTTGCGTCGATTTTCAGTTTGTCGCACTAACGTGTATTCGCATAGTAATGATTCGCAGCACCGTTCTGTCGAACATGTATTCATCGCACATTCTTTTGTCACACTCAAGTAGTGCACTTACTTTACTACAAGATTAAAATTCATTTTGGGTTTTACATCTGAATTAATTAAACAATCGGATCTTATAAAACAAAGAAAAACCTAATATGATTAGGTTTTCATACGAAATAGCTTGAAACGAAACGTTATGACTTTTTTAACGGAACAGATACTTAATGCACTAACTTTGTCCCTACTTATATGGGGGAAATCATATTGGTTTATCTACTTTCAAGGGTCCACGCCACGCATTTAGCGATTTTGTCACAGTGCACGAATGACAGTTGGTCAACTACGAATAAAATATTCAGTATTCAATCGTTTGATGCCGTAACGTTACTGCTTGACACTACCAATAGTTGCAAAGAATTCATTTCTCTTTCAATGCAATGGGTATCTAAAGTAAATTAAATACTAGATTGGGCTTCTTTATAAATATTAAACAGTGGATAATATAAAAATACAAGTTTTCCTTCTCATAATTATGAAAATACTTACGTTACCATCGTCTCGACAGAAGTATTGAAGCGGTTTTGTCACTATGCTAAAATGAAAATGAACTGAATTGGTACTATCTTTTTTCTTGTCTTCATAGTACCTACATGTCTCAAGTACCAAAGAAATGAACTTGTGAACCGTATGACTTTATATTAGAGTGACATATGACTAAAAGTCTTTCTGAAGTCGATGAAGCCTGCTATACTCGGAGTTTCAGTACGTGATCGAATCAGAAATGAGGAAATACGTGGGGAACTAAACTAACCGACATAGGTAACAGAATCACTAAAGTGAAGTGGAATATAGTTTTTAGAACAGATGGCCGTTGGGCATTAAAGTTCTCGAGTGGCGACCGCGCATCGGAAGACGTAGCGTATAGGCAATGGGGAAGAAAACGCAAAGCTATTTGCAGAGGGCGCTACGAAAGCTTGACTCATAACAACTTTCAATTATAGTTCCGCGTTTTTTATTATCGAGGTGTTATAAATTAGTTTTTTTTTCTGTAAAATTGTTAAATGGAAAATGTATGCGACTTGGACTGTTCCTCAATTAAAGGCGAAGTTGAAAAGTACATAATTGAAAACGTAACTTTTCTCACGTCTTCTTCATCCGAGAATCTTGAGGAAATTAATGATTTCCATTATTAATGCAACCAATCGCCACACAACGCGGTATTTTTTTAATAATCTTATGTTTAGTTCACGTAAACAATTTTTTCTATACGTTTTGACAGTTAGTATGAGTCAAGCGATATCAGCGCCTCTATCGGCGAGCTTTGTCAGTTTTCTTCCCCATTAGGCAGGCCTCCCACTCGTTGGACCGATGATCTGGCGAAGGTCGCGGCAAGCCGCTGGATGCGGGCTATGCCAGACTGGTCGTCGTAGAAATCGTTGGGGGATGCCGTTGTCCAGCAGTGGACATCTTTTAGCTGATGATAATACCTTTAAATACATTATAGGTATAATACACCTAGACACAGCGCAAAAAACCCACCACCCTCGGATCAGTGGTCAGGCGCGATAATCACCACCGAGTAAGGTATAATATTTTCTTAGTGGAAACTTATCGAAAAGACTATTTGAAAGTCACTTATTGACAGTATTTTTATTGTGTGACTTTGTTGAAAGCACTAGAATTACTGTATGTTGTAGTTAAGTGTAATTAAAAGCCGTCGTGACTGAGCAAACTTGTAAACTATCTAACCTTTCTGCCTATATCTCTTATAGTACTTAACATATTTGGTGTATTTACTTGCTAATATAAATGTAGTATTTTATAGGTATTTCATTTTATTTTTTTCAAAATTTAAAGTAATTCTTATGCTCGATACATACGAGTATAATTGACAACTTTAAACACGTTTAGAACAACGGATTATAGTTTTTTTTGTTTTCTTAATTTACTAAAACTTCGCAGTCAGTATCTATCAAATAGAAAAGGATTATTCAAAGCAGTTCACAAATCGGCGAAGATATCACGTAACATATAGAAAAACTTATAGTCGAACTGAAATCTCCTCTTTGGAAGTCCGTTAGAATGAAATGATACTTCAAAAGATCTGAACAATTAAAATGCGGCTGACATTTAACCTTAAGAGCATTTGCTAAATTAAAATAAATGTTTAAGTAGGTAAGTCGAAAAAAGTCTTAGAGTAATAAGTAGGAATGCTGGACAAAAAAAGTAAAGTAAAAATCTCCAGTAAACTTGATAGTTATTTCGAAAGAACTTTACGAGTAAGCAACGATTACGCTAAGTACAGGCCACGCCCAGTATTCACTACTTTACCCAATCCATCACTAATGGCGACTCGTTAGGTACTTTGTTCAACTCGCTACTTTGGTAAATAGTTATTACAATTTATAGCATTACTATTCCTATCCTTTGCTAAACGATTAGTGCTGATTTGTATTGAGCAATAAGAATCCTGTGTAAATGGTTTCTCGAGAAAGTATGGAAAGCGTGACTGTACAATTTATTTTACTTAAAAGTTCGTTTTTTATTACATAATTAGTAATTAAGTAATAAAAAATAAGTAATTAATAATCACTTATTATGATGCACTTAAACTCAAGGATCTTATAGGCGTAGAATAGACGACGGGCATACGACGCGAATAAACGCGCTTCAAACGAGAGTGACTCGTGTTGGTTGTAGCTAGTATACCTTTGCACACGTCAACAATTTCAGCCTTTGTAACTTTTGCGCGTATAAAATATACCGTGTGAAAGGGCACTAATGGATATTATCATTGTTCCCTGAGTGCTAAAAAACTTTACACATAAACCTTCAAAATTTATGATTTCATTTCTTTGTTCAGCTCACGGTTCTTTATAAAAGAAAAAGGGTCTGACTTGAAAAATGAAAAGACCAATATAAAATAAGTACTTAGTTTAATAATAAAAGTGTACAATGGATTATGGCACTTTGTTCTGAATTAATATTTTCTATTTGAGAAAATACTCGTAGGTATAAAATTATTTAAATCTAAGTTCTTAATTAAGCGTAAGTTTTGGAACCTCTCTACTTTTCATAATTTATTTTGCATTGAAATGTGGTTTTAGACTTTGACTTTTAAAGTTGATCAATTATGTGCTAAAGGTAATCAAAATATTCGATTTAGCTGATTAAAATAAACGAGGTCCCACCTTAAGAGAACACTACAGAAATACTGGTTACATGGAATCTCCAGACATCCTCGAACTAAAATATTGCTTCCTCCACGCGAAGCGAATTCTCCGCTTTTGCATATATATCTTTCACTCGCCGGACAGCGACAGTAATCAGATTTATCCAGTTCCTCTCTGCATGCTGTCGGCATTGCGACACGCGTTGCAGCAATACTTCCTGAAAGGTGTCACTGCACAGTTCCTGATCAGCTGTTCTTGCGTGAAGAGCTCGCAATACTGGGTGGTGTCAAAACGAGCGCAAGTGAGGGGGGCGCGGGGGCAGCGGCGCAGGCGGCAGCGGCGGCGGCGTTCGCGAGGCTTTGGGCCGCAAAGCATAGGGTCGGCCGCGGGACACGTCAGCGGCCGAATGGATATGCCGCGTCCACAGGTTGTTGAACACTGTTGGGGATAGAAGCATTTAGATATTATAGTATCGCTACTGTACATTACGTTAATTTAGATTACGTGATGCCTTGCTAATTACTATGCTTTAAAGTGCTTTAATGTATAATGTTGTGGTTTATGGTGTTGAGTATATTGAGTAGGTATTCAGAGTGTTACTCTGTCTTATAAGTAATTCATTTTTGAATGAGAATTAGCCCTCTGCCAAATAATTTTGGAAAAACAGTATTCAATGCATACAATGATATTTTAATGCATAGGCAAACAACGCACATCGTAAGATGGTCGAGGATAAATTAACTAACATTTAATTAACATTTAAATTAATTTATTGAGTAAAATCATTCAAAATGAATTGACTAAATTAAAGATATTACGTATTAGTTGAGTTAAATGACCAATTGACCATAGCTAACTCATGATTATTGCGGACATCATAAGTGTCCTAAAAGTAGGGGACAAAACTATAATAGGCAATTATATACTGTTAATTGTTAAGTATTTACCTGAGTCCAAGGCATCTCCTGCCAGTAAACGGGGCAAGGCAATCGATTGCAGGGCTGCTGTTTGTCTGGTTTCGGTCCTGTACACAACGCAGGGGATACACTGTTCCTGATTAGATCTCGTCTTGTAGAAATGCTGAAAAGAAAATATAATTTTAATTAAGGGATGTTTTCAGGGACCTACTTCATATACCTAAGTAAAATTTGCAAATTACAATTCGATGTGCCCATTTAGATGTTACAGTATGTATATTAGTATGAACAGTATGAACATTACATTAGATGGCCGTTGGGGCATTAAAGTTCTCGAGTGGCGACCGCGCACTGGAAGACGCACTCTGTAGGCAGGCGTCCCACTCGGTGGACCGATGACCTGGTGAAGGTTGCGGGAAGCCGCTATATGCGGGCAGCGCAGGACTGGTCGGTGTGGAAATCCTTGGGGGAGGCCTTTGTCCAGCAGTGGAAGTCTTTTGGCTGATCATAATTATGACTGAATTCCCTGCCCCTCTCTAAAGTCGACCTCACTCCCTTGTGGGCAAAATCCGGTGCCGGCTACTTACTTAAAGCTACGGATCATAAACATGTTTGCGTGTACCAATATTGTATTTTATGTTTTATAGTTAGTATCTGTAGTAGTAATAACAACGCAACGTTTTTATGGAGTGTCCTGTGTGTGGCGTCGTTAACAGCGCATATATCCCATAGTGCTGGGGCGTGGGTCTCTTTTCGGCATGGTTGTACATAATATGGGGATTGGTGGAGGTTGTGGGATTCATCATTAGCTCCAGTGTCCGAAAATTGCAAGCTACCAATAAGGCCTCTGACATATACGTATGTATAGCTGAACGACTAACATCTACTTATAAATTTTGAGTTGTAAACTGCTTTTACAGTCTTTCTGAATTTGTTGACTACAAAAAAATCAAATAAAAGTAAAATGACATTAGTCTCTGACATTCAATATTTAATTATCTTCGGTGACATGTTTATTTTTTCTTTGTTTTTGTTAATTTTCTTTTTTTGTGTTCTTAATTAAGTTCCTGTTTTATTAAGTTTTGACATTTTTATTGTATATTTCATTGTTTGCTTGACATTCATTATATTTTACTTGACATAATTAAATTTTAGTTTTAGATGTGATATTTCTATTTTGTCGTTTGAATTTTATTATTTTTTGTATTCTTATTATTTTTTTTGTATTTTTTTTGTAAGTAACTATAATATTATCTTAAAATTTAATTTTTAAGTTTTGCATGCCCTTTCTGGTGCATCACGCACGAACTTCTTTATACATTGTCATCTATTGTACCGTGTTGCTTGCAATAAAAATATTTGTATAGCAACCGGCAACAATGGCTTAACGTGACTTGCGAAGCACGGAAACGGTTTAGATAAATGTCACTAACGGTCAAATCCATCATCGTTGCGACCATGCCTATAGTCAGTTAATATGCGTGGTCAACGTGACGTACATACATACATGTTTCTTGTAATTTGTAAATTGATGTTTAATGAAACGAACCCCGTAGTTAATATAAAGTTGTTAATATGAAGATTGGTACTTTGCGTAACGATTGCGTGGGTGGATCTTTCAAGACCACTATTCAGCGCTGAGTTGACGTAGAGAAACCCTACACGGGTTTCGCCCTAAATAGAAATAATTTTATCAGAGAAGTTACGAGATATTTAATTACTTAATTTTACTAACATTTAAATTACAGCGCAAATTGCTATGAACTGTTCAAATTATACTCTCCTCTCTCTTAAACCATAATAACAGTTAAGTATTTTAATTTAGATGATAATTACTTGTCTTTATCGTTGGTTTAGGCAGGCTCAATCTCAAAGTTTGAGTAAATAAATTCCCGATTTCAGCACAATTCATTTCCGGAATAATTACTTATTCCTAGTTTGAATTTCAATTTGTGATCGACTTTCCAAAGCGCTGTTTGAGGGGACGGACGTCGGACGACGGATTGACTGACAGCCCCGATAGAACGAAACGCTGGAGATCGCTAATAGCTCAAAATTAAGGCTTAAAAAGTTCGGACACTTGAACAATTTAACTCCGAATTTTAGAGCGCAGTTAAGGTGTTTCGTGAACCAAAAACGTTAATTCGAAGTGGATCGGAGTTTTACGTAACTTCTTCTAGTAATATAATTCTTTAATACTTCGTTATTAGGGACGGTCTCTCGTTCTGGAACGGAGAGGAAAGTAGAATATTCTGAACTCTCTGGTAAA
The DNA here is from genome assembly GCA_958295455.1 of Coleophora deauratella. Classification (NCBI taxonomy): domain Eukaryota; kingdom Metazoa; phylum Arthropoda; class Insecta; order Lepidoptera; family Coleophoridae; genus Coleophora; species Coleophora deauratella. Next base: position 5,726,299 of record OY282398.1, read on the forward strand.
GGGTCTTTACAAAAGGTGTGATTTTATTTTGCGAAAAGTCTCAGAATATTATGTAATGCACGACACAAAGATAAAATGTTGCTTGAAAGTAAATATGGTTACAGTTCAATATGAATAGAGAGTATTTGATCCCATAGGGATAAAAGTGTTTGAGCGTATGATACGATACGAGCTAGAGTGGCGAGTTTATAGGGTGTGTCAAAAAGACGTAGCAGTACCTCACGAGGGTTTCTACTCGTGAAGTCGAGAAACTTTCTGTATGGAACATAGGTTCCATAGCGAATGGACAATGTGGAATAAAAAACAAATGTGAAAATGTTTTTTTGTTATCTCCATTATTCACTTATATATACATATATTGCAGTTTGAAAATAATGTCGCGGAATACGATCCGATATCGCTTCATACAAAAAGTAGCAATATGCAGTGACGTCACTATATAAGATTTTCGTCGTAATGTATGAAGCGTGACGTACAACAATCATTAACGCTTTGAATAAAATGTGTTATGAAATACGTAAAAGAAAAAAAATGTGTTAGAAATATTATGGAGATTCTAAGAATAGTTTTTGACTGTGTAAAGCTTTGGAAATTTCATACTTGTGCACCTCTACACAAATAAATGTGATTGATTTTTCAGTGTATTTTTACATTTACTGTCACAATCATTAATTTCCTTTAACTGAAATCTAAAATTCATTTAAGTTCCCTATTCGCAAAAAAGAACTTCCCGTACAAATGAAGAATAATTTGTATAAGCAAACCAACTTTTTTATTCGATTTAAACAAAGTTGTAGGACCAAAGTTGTTCACTTTCATGGGTAGAAGTCTGGCCCAAAGTAGGTCAATATTGTTTTGTTACGCCCTGTATAAGAGACGCAACGTAGGTACTCGTAAATACATTTGTACCTATTATTACAGAAAGAGCTTTGGAAGAATATATCGTTGATATTTGAAGTAAGTAACTATACTTATTCACTTTGAAGTAAGTAATTAAGGCGCTAAGTATAGCCAAATCGCAATATTCAATTCAAATTCTTGAGATAATGCTTAAAGATATCAACATGGAAAAAATATATAACATACTTGAAACAATACAAAACAAATTGCCTTGAACAGAATCATAAAAATCACAAAAACTTTGATGAAAAAAAATATCCTGTTAACCTTGTATTTTGTATTAATTGCAAATTCTCTCGGAAACAAAATATTTCATCATCATCATCATCAGCCTGCATTAGTCCACTGTTGGACATAGGCCTCCCCCAAGGCACGCCACTTATACCTATCTTCGGCCACGCGCATCCAGCTGTTACCAGCAACCTTGCGCAGATCATCGCTCCACCTAGCCGGGGGGCGTCCCACGCTACGTTTGCCCAAACGTGGTCTCCACTGTAGCACTCTGTTTGTCCACCGGTTGTCAGTTCTTCGACATATATGTCCGACCCATTGCCACTTCAGTGTGCTAATTCTCTGAGCAATGTCGGTTACTTTGGTTCTCTGGCGATTTTCAGGTAATTCAGGAAAAATCATACCTCATGTTGGTCGGCACACAGAACAGCTGTCTCTCTTGCACGCCCGCGTCACCGCATGTAGCGCTGCACTCCTCCCACTCATCCGCGGACCACACGAATTCACAGCTGCATTAAAAGAGAACAAAACAAAACATAAAGTAACCTAACCAGTTTTACAAAAAAAGTACCCGAATACTTCAGCTGTATGGAAATCAGGGGATGAAGAAGACTTCAAAACTCCTTACATTTCAAAATCCACTAAGCCGTTTTAGTTGCAGGCGGTAGAACATACATACGTAGGTACATTTAAAAAACCTCTATGTTTTAATAGTCGGGTAAAAAGAAAATTAAGAAACAACAACACATATTTTCAACTTTATCATATAAATATCGCTTACAAGGCAATCATTTTGTTGAATAATTTAATTTCGTTGCGGTTACAGCAAATTGTAGAAAAAAAGCAAAAGAAGAGTTTCATTTCATTTGCATAATGTATGTATCAGCCACCCTGCGAATTAAATTTGTGTTAAAACTATGTTTTATTTTATATATTATTTGATATTTACTTAGTTTACGCACGAATGTAACTCACTAATTGTATGTTATGTTAGGAGCCCATGAAAAGTTTGCCTGTAACTTACAGGCAACGTCTACAAAATCCCTCGTTAATAATCCAAACTAACACTGAACAAAGTTAATTAAATCACTACGAATTCACAGACAAACACTTAATTGTGTTTGAATAAACAAAATGACTTTCACTGTTGGCATTTATTAAAACGGAGGTAAGTTAAGTAAATTAAGGTGCGTGGAAACCAGATGAAAACTAATGGATCCGATCGGCGATTTAATCAAATATTCAGTTGGCTGACCGCGAGTCCGCGGCCGATCGATGCTCGCACGCACGCAACAACACGCACCATTATAATTAAATATTACTTTCCTACTCGTATGTACACTTTTTTATATCCACAACTGGTAAGCCCTTGGCATCATTACACCTGATGGTAAGTGATGATGATGCCGAGTGATGGAAGCAGGCTTACCCAGATTTTCTAACGCAATGGGAAATTTGATTTTAAAATGGATGAAACTATTTTTAAACTTATGTCTTGAAATAATGATGTCGAAGATGGAAGGGGGCTTGCCAAGATTCCCCAACGCAATGGGGAACTGGTTATTTTATCTTCATGCCGGAACACATGAATGCTGTTAACATTGATGTTTGGCGGCAACACTTAGATAAGATGGTGGTAGCTACTAGCTAGCCAGGTGCGGTTAGAAAATGCCCTACCACCAACCAAACTGAGTCCGACAACGTTGGACCCCGCCGGGAATCGAACCCGCGACCTCCTCATATGAAGCGAGCGGACTAGCCACGGAGGCGGTTAAATTTATCTAGTACCTACATGAAAAAGAAATGATGCTTTGGCCCAGTGTGCGAAATTCAACGTTAACAAATTCATAGCAACAGATGATTACGACCCCGCATTAATGTTGACGTCAAAAACCAATAAGACGCCGAGGATAATCGAGATAGCGATGCAACATAAGCGCGTATTAGCGCGCCTTACCTTAGATTTATATAATAGTTATCTTTGGCTTAAATCAATGTCGTCTATTTCTCTTTGGACAATATGATAAGTCAATGACACACGTGGGGTGAAACATTTGTGTTAATATAGGTACACATACAGAGATAACCTCCCTAATAATAGATAAAGACACGTGTTTTCCTTTGAGGTGATGGATGAATAAAGTCAAGAAAACCGAGAAAAATTGTCTACAAAATGTAGTTTTTTGTCGTTTTAGAGCTAGTAAGTGGCTGTCTTGAATTCTTGATAGTATTACGGCCGGATTCCTATCATCATCCTTCACCAGTGTTAATTGTCGAACTATCTTCTGGGGTATGAAGAGTAAATACGTCGAAACAGTACGATGAACTTCTGAAGAGCAACTATAGGTAGCACTGCAAGCTTCGTTCTGATAAATAAAAACGATAATAAACATCTCAACGCTGCTGTAAAGCTCACGACGACGACGTGACGCCTTCAGGAACTCGTGAAACAATGTAAGCCAATAAGCTGTTAGACTGTTATGAAAAAAGACTGTATTGGGTATACAGAATCGTTTAATATAGTATAAATAATTTAATTGTTCAGTTTCATGAGCCCAATTTATAGTATTGGAATACTTTTTTTTATATATTTTCTTTAATGTTAATAGTCATAACGATATAACCTTATAATAATATTATTATAAGGTTATATCGTTATGGCGTGAATGGGGCTGAATATGGCTTCAGCCCCATTCACGCCTTCCAAATGTTCGGAACTTAATTGCCTGAAACTGAGGAGGTTATAAACATAATAATATAACATTTATTTCAGATCGTAACCTATAAGTGTTAGTAAATCACAATGACTTACACTACTAGTGTTAGTGAAACTACAAAAACAAAAGAATAAGCTGAGGAATAATACCTAATTCCTTTTAGCATTCTAAGGTTGACTGGAAGAGATACTGACAGAGATAAGTAAGATAAGATAAGTCCGCCTTTGCGATAACTTGTTTTGTATATTTTAATTTTCTTTGTGTTATCTACGCAATAAAGAGTTTACAAACAAAAAAACAAACCTATGAGTGTTGCAGTGCTCATACCGGGGCGGAGGGCAGTCGTCGTGCGCGCAGCGCGGGCGCACCACACGGACTCCTCCACCGCAGGAGGCAGAGCACGGGCCGCGCTCCGTAGACCACCTGGTAACAGTCACATATTGAGTTTTTTTATGGCACAGGCCAACGGATCACCTGATGGTAAGCGATTACCGCCGCCCATAGACACCCGCAACACCAGAGGAGTCACAAGTGCGTTGCCGTCCTTTGAAGTGGGAGTACGAATCATTTCTTGAAGGTTTGAAGGTCGTATCGGTCCGGAAACACCGCAGGCGACAATTCATTCCACAGTTTGGTTGTGCGAGGCAAAAAGTTTCTAGTGGAATGCACAGTTGTGGACTGTCTACCTTCTAAGTGAAATAAAGATACCCGAGATGATAAACATGTTTATTATAACAAACTTATGACATAATATCATCGACGTAGAATCAAATGGACGACGACGGGTCTAGTACACGAAAAAGCGTCCGCAGTTAACCTATACACACGTAGTTATATGCATAGAAACAACACATTTGCATTTAGATCGTGTGTCATTGCGTTACGGTTGTTTTTGTTTGCTGGAACGTACTTCACCTTACGCAGCTTCGGGTGAAGACAGAGAAATAATAGAGTAGCTTTCACTTATAATGTTTTTTTGTTGGCTATGTTTTATAAGTATTTTTTATTTTTGCAGAATCTTGTTTATTTTTTTTATAACAAACACAGAAACACGCTTAATTATGAATTATACAGGGTGAAAATGATTCGAGCAAACAAAGTGGATTCTTTTCGGAACAAAGTATTCCTCTCGTCACGATTCGGCTATAATGTTTTTCCATAGTGCACAACGTATATGATCTCGGGGAAAGCTAAAATAAATAAAATATTTCATGTAATAAAAACAATAGTAAAAAGTTACAAAATATTTTAATAAGAATTCAAATTAAAATAAACTACTGTGTTTCTTAGCAAAACAATACTTTAAAATGATACAGCAAGAGTTTACTTACCGGAAAATGATACTCCATCCTGTTTTTTCACTTTACTTGAATAGTTTTTACAACTTTTCACGACGCCGTACGCCATTTTGGACGTGCAGTCAGCCGGCCGACCAAAATAAGACTGGCGCAAAATTAGACCTCTTTTTGCGTTTTACTACTCTTTTGGTTCGGACACTTTTGAGCGCTGACCCGAAGTCCATTTGTTTCTACGTCGATGCATACTATAGATGTCGTGGCCAGATCACAGAACCTGGTCAGATCATGAAATGACTAGCCAAATCGTAGAGGAGCTCCGGCAAAACTTTGTAAACGGATCCCCGCGATGTAAGGTTATATCAGAGACAAGTTATACGGTAACACCAGTAAACCAGCCTTTCCTAACCTAAGCATGCTAATGCTTTTTCGGAGCGCCTCAAAGATATGGTCAGTCCAATACTTAGTTACTTAATTCGTCTAAAAATTTGGACTGACTAGTATGAGCTAACTGATCAAATGATCCGTCAATTCTATTTTAGAAGTATAACATTTTTTTCGTGAATTGAGTATATACGTAGGTTCCTTAGAGAAAGTCGTTTGGTTTCATGAGTAGAAGCCGCTGTTAAAAAAAAAAAACAGGTACTTATTTTAGAAGGGCTCTATATTTGTTTTGCAAACAAGTAGGTATACTGAATTGAATAAAACTTTGAAATTTCGTTTATTATGTAAAGAAAGTACAAATAATTTTTGTAGTTAGAGAAAAAAATGACACCACGCGCGTTTTCCTTTTACGTTCAATGTATTTGACAGGTGTCAAAGACAATCCAGCCATCGCAGAATTCCTTAAGGTACAACAATAGTTGGAGTTGGGTTAGTTATCTGTGAGTTTGGTAGAATTAACTATATTAGAGATCACAAGGCGGCCTGTTAAATCTTGTAAAAAGCCGTGGCAAACTGTAGATATAGTTGAAGTTATATATTAAGTCTATGTTTAGTCTCTCTTTGAAGTCTGTACTCGTATATCGCCAAAGGTGAAGAACACACAAAAGACGGCTGTTACAAGATGTAAGGTTACATACTATACCAAATCCAATTCAACCAAATCAAATCTCCAGTTTGCGAAAATGCATTTGACCGTGCTCTATCGTGTATTCGCCAAATATTCGCCAAACAATATAAACGCACAGGATGTAAAACGAACAATAATAATAATAAAGAAGACATGCAAAAAATTCAAAAAAAGAAGATTTTTTTTTAAATGTTGATATATCTGATATTTTGTATGTTTCTGTTATTATAATATACTGGGGAAAATTATTTCACGTTTCCTTTTCCATGTCCTTAAATGAAGGAGAGATCAGTCAGTTTTTCAGGATAAAAGGTCACAGATTTTAATTAATTCGTTTTAGTATCAGGGTGAGGCGTGTTGTTAAGGTTACGTCATTATTTCTGTTAACGGTGAGTACTTACGACCTTTTTAATGTTAAAATGTGCTTCGAGATAATGAACATAAGCAACATAATAAAACAAGGCAAGCAAGAAGTAAACATTAAGAACTTTTCTTTACTCTGTTATATTTCAGTGATTCGGTTTGTCCTGTGTCATACAATGTTTTATAAGTACGAAAAAGGTTTATCTCTAATATTTAATATTGGTGTCGATTCGGTTTTCCCTTATTTGACAGGATTAAACTTAATTTAAGTGTTCTGTCTTTTTCTTTCTATATAGAAAAGACAAAGATAGGATGCTTAAATTAAGTTTAGTCCTGTGAAATAAGTTTAATCGTGAAAACCGAATCCACATACTCTTTACTACACATCAGGAAGGTTTAATCGAAATTTGGAAGGTTGTATCAAACAACCTTTGAGAAGCCTCTGATTGAAGGTTCCAGTTTCTTAGGAATGTTTGCTAAACCTTCACCCAAAACTTGCGAGTTTGGGACCGTTGGACAAACCTTGGGTTAAATTAACTAAATGCTTTGTCAAGCGAAATCGTTTTGACTAGCTATGCTATTTTCTTTAGAAGTTTCTGTTCTTGAAAGGTTTATATTGGACATCAAGAGGTAATTTTCAGAAATACTATTAGAAGGTGACTACTTATTAGCTAGAAAGCAGAAAATGGTACAATAGATGTTATTTATAAAAGTGAACAACTTTGTCCAAGATACCTACATATGTGATCATAGCACCACAAGTTTTGAATTTCCATACAAATTTTGCAACTCAACTGATCATCATCTGATCATGGGTATTCAGTAGTCATTTTTTAGTCCGATTGTATGGGTTCCTTGGAGAAAGTTGTCCAGTTTCAACAGTAGAATATTATATTTGCCAGTTTTCATCATATACGCATGTGTTTTGTGGTTTCAATTTTGTGTTGTTATCGAGTGTTCTTACAATTGTGCTGCAAGAAATTGCAGCACAAGACAAAGGTTTACAAAACAGACAAAACCAGACGAAACCTTAAGAATTGCGGCTTTTATTCAGATTATGATCATGCGTGAGTAGCACTAGGGATAATTACATCATTTCTAAAAAGTCATACCTACATATTTCCTTCCTAACTACATTCAGTATGTGAGAATAAAAAACGACTACCTTGAAAAAAGTAGGACAGCTTCAGCTTACAGATGACATTTTTATAAAAAAGCTTCTCCTAGTCAAGTGACAGAAGTTTTAATAAAACAACTGAAAAGGTATAAGCGGTGGAGATTTTTAGAGGAGCGCGCGACACGTTAACAAAGGCGAGTTTCGCCGTTTTCGCAAAAAACGTAGGTTACCTAAATTATGGTAAGTAACTAAGCCATTATTTATCTTCTAACTATAACAAAACCTTCTATCTAACTATAATAAACAATCTTTAGTGACTATAAATAATCACTGTAAAATGCTCAGGTGTTATAAGTAATACCTTCGCTGTAGGTACCTGAAACAAATTCTCAGAGATAATATCGAGGGTTCACGGGCGACTTGTATTATGCGACATTTTTATAAATGTTCAGGAGACTGATTTAAAAAAATATTTCTTAGAAAAATAATCATTAAAACTTAACTTCTTAGTATCATATAGATTCTCGATATTCTTAATATTTTAAATATTATTCAGAAGTTATTTTTTGTGAGGTATTTTGTAAGAAATAAATTTTTAAAGTAGAGGTTACCTGTGTTTCCAAAAATGTCGCTTAATACAAGTCGCCCGTGAACCCTCGATATTATGTACGTGTCTCTTCTGTTGAAGCTAGCTGAAAAAAGCTTTCGATGTACGGGTACTTATTGGGGTGGGCCGAAAATCAACTTTTTTTGATTTCTTTATTTTAATAGCGACAAAAAGGTGCTAGGTAGGGTAGAAATAACGTGTGTAAAATATTATTGGTCGATGTTATCATTAAGAGCCTCCGGATTCACTTTGAAAAATCTGAAAAAATAATTTTTAGAACCGATTTCAAGAGACCATATTTATTAATTGAATTTAAATATTTTATTATTTTGTGCACTATTTAGGAGCAAAAAACTTCTTCTTTTCAATAATTTTAGACGTCAGGTTAGGGGTCAGGGGAGTGCAGATTGCACTTTGCGCGACCATTTTACACTTCAGTAACTACGCTATGGCTAATTACATCACAAGATAAATCGTTGAAGTGCACCCGAAACGTGACGATATATTGTCCTGTTTTGCGCAAAATGGGATATTAAAGAAAAAAAATTAAATTTCTATGAAAAGTTATGAGTAGGCAATGTGACAGTTAAAATTATACAAAAACGACTTTTAAAATATTGTGACAGTTGTTATATTTCACAAACAATTCAGATATATCACGTAAAATAAATAAATCTACATAAATCTCATTCCAAAATACCACAAACAATCATGAAGAGTTTCAGCGTAGGAAGCTAAGCTTTGTTAGATATTTCTGCTTGCAATTGTATGAATTTGGCAAACTGTAGCTGCCCCAAAGCTCAAAAAGTGCTTAAAAATTAGTGCAGCTTCTTGCTGCCCTAATGAGCCCTTGCTCTGTCGGATATACCATACCTGTCACGAGTTTTGGCGAGCATGGAATATTTAACGCTGGCAGCAGTCATTTGAGTAGCTGTTTTCCTTTAGGACAGCACTTCATTGTCACCATCGGGCTCATTGAAATGTATGTATGAGAAATCATCAATGTTAACCGTTGTAGAATAATTGTTGCGTGTTTTTTGTCATTTTAGCATAAATTCTTGCTTTTAGAGCGTCCGATATAAACATTTTATGGCTTGCTTTGTACCACAGACATCGACATTTACAATCATACGTTTTCTTGAAGCAAGTTAATCGATCAAAAAGCTGCACTGTATTTTAGGCTTTTTCGAGTTTTGGGGTAGGTACAGTTTGCCAAATCCGTACAATTACAAGCAGAAATGTCTTACAAAGCTTTGCTACTACGCTGAAACTCTTCGTGATTTTTCGTGGTATTTTGGAAAGAGACATATGTACATTTATGCATTTTACATGATATATCTGTAACATTTGTAGAGTATAACAACGGGATTTGATGCTTTTGTCAAAATATTTTTATTTTTATCTTTTACAATTTTTTGAAAGATTTTTATTTATAATTTTTGTTTAATTTGAACTGTCACCTTGCTTACGCGTAATACTTAATATACATATATGCAATATTTTTCTTTAATATCCCATTTTGCGCAAAACAGGACATATATCGTCACGTTTCAGGTGCACTTCAACGATCTAACTTGTGATGTAATTAGCTATAGCGTAATTACTGAAGTGTAAAATGGTCGCGCAAAGTGCAATCTGCACCCCCCTGACCTCTCACCTGACGTCTGAAATTATTGAAAAGAAGAAGTTTTTTTGTTTTGTTTTAAAAATATGCCGTATTTGCTCTTAAGTAGTGCAAAAGTAATAAAATATTTGGATTCAATTAATAAATATGGTCTCTCAAAATCGGTTCTAAAAATTATTTTTTCAGATTTTTTAAAGTGAATCCGGAGGCTCTTAATGATAACAGCGACCAATAATATTTTACATGCGTCATTTCTACCCTACCTAGTACCTTTTTGTCGCTATTAAAATAAAGAAATCAAAAAAGTTGATTTTCGGCCCACCGTAGTGCTTAGCGCACTTAGAATTATTTTTTTTATTGTGAAAGCTATAAGGCCTCATTAAGATGTCAACTTTTTTGTGGTTTACTCGTGTTCATTTATTTTGGTGCGCAACAAATACTTATTATATTGTGGGTTCTGGCTATTTATTACAGAGGATGACTTTTTACTACACGAAAAGCGGTGAATGGTACATGATACTCTTAAAATCTGAAACAATTTATTCAAAGAAACAATGCAACTGACTTCGCATATCTACTACTAATAATTATCAATAATTGATCGCTGTATCTGTACTCGGAATTCATCTACTTTTACTCTGAATACAAGATTCTCTGAATACAAGAGAAAATGGTGTTACGAGTGTGTCCGTACTCACAATCTCCTAGCAACCTGCATAAAGCGGTCTTTTGTACATAATGTTTATGTAGGAGTTTGGGAGTCTACCTGAGTGGGTCACTTAGAATAAGTAATGAAATTAAGTTACGAAGTCTTGTAACGAAACCTGCAGCTGGCTTCCTTCACATAAAATGCACAACTCTGCAAAGTTTGAATTCACAGAAGTTCTTTCTTATTGGAGCGCGCTTAAAAGTTTTCTCGAGACTGGAAACAGTTTTTATCGTATAAATAATAGAGGATACCGTTTTTGATGACAACATTTTTTTAAATAGAAAAAATTAACACAATCTTTGGGTACTTATCATTTAACACCTGGGCGATTGAACGACCGACAAATAACACATACCCTGAACAATTGAACACAGAAACTTGAAAATTAGAATATATAGTACTTTCACTATAGAGGTAGAGCTGAAAAGGAGTACTAAAAATATTTTTCAAAGGGTTGTTAAATTTTGAATGAAAAAATTTAATGTCCAGCAGATTCGACCGTCTGTTAACATCAATTCTACGCGGAGACTTTTCTAACAAATCGTTCAACTGGATGGCCAACTTAGTTAGGGAAATCAACATATTTCAATATTACCTGTACTCCAGGGGGCGCGTCCTATCCGCAGGCGTGCTGTAGTTCACCGCCACCTCCACCGTCGCCGGGGACTCGAGAGCTAAAGTGTTTTCCGGGATCGCCTGAGGAAACTCAGAATATCAATATTGTCTCAGGACACCTCAAGCTATTGGTGATTACCTCTGAAATTGCCGATAAGTTTAAAAAGTTTAAAGAGGAAAGTATAAAAAAATATTAAGGTATTAAAACGATTAACTATTTTCAGAGTATCCCTGGACATGTAGAAATTAAATAATGCTTGCAAAATGCTTGTATTTGAATATTTTGGGAGCACATACGCCATGAAATGGATTTTTTCATCACTAAAAATCACCATTATTTCAGAAAAAAACTTATTTTTAATTGGCTAAAGTTCCTAGCGTATCCTAGCGTAGAGGATTCCTAGCTTTACCACTTACTTTTTTGAAAAAATCGTATTATATTTCATGATTTCAGAGGAAAAAAATGGCAGAAAATATTGACGCCTAAGATCTCCAATACAAATGGGACCTTACTCGGTACCTAAGGTTTTACGTGAGAGACATCACCTTAATTCATAAAATATATTGAATGAAGTCAGAATATGATAAAATTTGAAGTAGGTAAATTAGTTTTTGGGATAAAATATTTAGTTGAAATTTCAAAACTGAAATGGCAATTTAATGGGTAAGCTTAGCACCCAATAAAAAGCAAATAATTGCCATATGTACAAGAACTTGAGAAATTATTAAAATGTGTTCTAAAAGTGATTTCGCATCTTAAAACACTTCGATTAAGAGGTTGGAACGAAAGTAGACAGACGACCACAGTCTTTATCAGGGCTGTGAAAAAGTCTTCCCGTAAATTGTTGTATTTGATTTGATTATTTATTATTTATTAATTCCATACAATATTTTACAACTGTGTCGGAAATTTAAGGGAACAAAATTTTAACTAAAAAGACAAATAACATTATAACAAAATAGCCTAGATATTATAAATTCATTTCTTTAATTACAGTGTATATTATTAAAATAATCAGATAAAATAAAATAAAATTCATTATTATTAAAATTAAAAGACAAACAACATAATAATAAAAATTACAAAATAGCCAAATTATTATTAATTCATTTCATTAATATTATTAAAATAATCAAATTAAATAAAATAAAATGCATTATTATTAAAATTTAAAGACAAATAACATAATATTAAAAAAAAAAAATGCCAAATACTAAGATTTGTTCTACTAGAATGTTAGCGTAAAATGCAATTAAGTCTAGTTAAACCTGAGCTTGCCAAGGCACTTAAAGCTGTCGATGCTGATTGGTATCAAGAGGTGGCAATCGCTAAGCCATGTTAGACACTAAATAGCTGGCTTAAAAACTTCTGAATTTTGGCAACAAGCCATATATAACCTCCACCAATCCGGACTTAACCCCGCTATGGCAACGACATAGGTTTTTGTCAGAATCAGCGGGAATCCGTAAGTGACCACACGTGTATATGAAACAGATTTATTCGTAAACATATAGAACTTTCAAAAATCCCCTTTATATCCCAATAATATTTTTTACTAGAAAGATTTTTGAAAGTTCTATATTTTTTCACGAATAAATCTCTTCCATATACACGTGTGGTCACTTACGGATTCCCGCATTACCTAAAAAAGGACCCTCTGAATAAAATACGATTGAGGTAAACGAAGTACAGTCGGCATCTACCGTTGAAGCAGATTTTTTTTCACCCCAATGTTTTGTCTAACCCTATACATTAACCAAAGTAACCGACATAGCTCACAGAATCGCTAAACTGAAGTGGCAGTGGCTGGGGCACATAGCTCGTAAAACAGGTCGCCGTTGGGGCATTAAAGTTCTCGAGTGGCGACCGCACACCGGAAGACGCAGGCCTCCCACTCGGTGGACCGATGACCTGGTGAAGGTTGCCGGAAGCCCTGGATGCAAGCAAATCCTTGGTGGAGGCCTTTGCCCAGCAGTCGGAGGTCTTTCGGCTTGTGTTTTTTGGTAACGCGCATTCTTTTTACTGATTTCAGCTTTGTTCAAAAATTTTAATCCCGAAAATGAAGTCAAACATAATTACTCTGCGTTGGAAAAGCAAAAAGGCAGTTATGAGATTTCAGATAGATCGATGCTATGACTAAAAGTAATGTATGGGTTTATTATTTCGGATGACACTACGTGTACGCTCACACCTAAGTATGGGTATTTACTTATAGATTTACTATAAACGTTACTATCACCGGAACTTTCTCTACTTTCGGTTGTTTTTTATTTTTGCTCTGATAGCCACATTGCCGACTTTACCTCCACACAAAGTCTGAGTTGGTAATTAACCGCGGTTTCCGAGCTGAAAGCACGCTTGAATAATTAAAGCTGACCCTTATCATCCGCATGTTTTAGTACTCTATTGTACTCTACTGTACTGGCAGTGCACTAGTTTTTGTAACATGTATTTCTCTGGCGTTTTCACCTTAATTGAGTTGTACTTTATTTTATATTTAAGCTTTGTTATCTCAAAGGATATTACAAAATTGATATGTTTCTCCATAACGTTTACGAAAATCCATCAAGCTTGGGGCATCCAATTAATCAGTCTTAGTAGAATGGCCAGTTTCGTTTGATTCATTAATGCGCTGATGAGTTGAGTAAACATCAAGTTTTCGAGTATTTATCAATAAATCCAGTCGATAGATCTTAGTGGACGGAGATAATAGTAATATACCACTTTCCTATTTAGAGATGTAGGAGTAAATCTAAAGTTACCCTAGCTAGAATAAAAGGAAAACAAAAAAAAAACAAGCGACTAACCTGGTGGATTAAAAATAATAGACGACGAAGAATGATAATATTTCTCTCAATCAATCAGTTTTGAGGCCGAAAATAAACACTCGAATATTAACCGCTGTTTCTGAATCAAAGTCGGTTTTGTGTGTACATTCCTCACGGTCAAAACGCAGACTGATTTCCCTAGAGGTCTGTTCTCGACTCATTCTTAATAATACCCAACTTTGTTGACACAAGGCCACTTCGAGACGCGTTTGTACTGGTACGTTTATCGAACAGTAATTTTAGTTAGACCAAAGTGCAGCAAATTGAATTGAGAAAGTTTGTACCTACACAATAAACTCAAGGTACAAACATGTAGTCCATAAAATAAGTTTGAAGTTCAACGGAATAGACTCTGGCGTAACCCTTAAGTAGAAAGTTTAAGTTATATTGTATAATGGAACTGCCATAACTGTCAGTATTGTGGCCCTAAGGGCACCGTAACTTGTTGTATAGTTCTTGAACTTTATTTGTTTTGAGGTCAACGATAGATCTGTTCTATATAGTTCGTACAATCGATAAAACCAATGAGTAAGAGAATTTCTCGAGTGGTGACCACGATGTGCTGAAAGGCATTTTGGATTGGCCTCTACCCCGCCAGATGGAATCATGTACTAGTCAGACTTGCAAAAAGCTAGATGTACGGTTCACCGTAGAACCATGGTAAGTGAAATTTTATGGGGTAGACTTAAATTCCACAGTGGACGTCTTCCAGCTGCTGATCTGAGGCTGTTGTTTTATATCAATATTTTACTTTATTGTCTGTAAAATGAACGTAACATTATTTTACACCTATTGGTATCATTATTTGATGGGGTTACTGCTACTCATCATAGTGACAACTTTTGTACTACAACTTTTTTTAAATTGCAAAAAATACTCTTATTTCAATATCGATAATAATAATCTATCTAGGTTTGATGGTAACACGATCATAGAATATCTTCTCTCTGATTTAGTCCTCAATATCACTCACCAGAATCATCAAGTCGGTCTGCAGTCGTGACGTTGACGTGATATAGACGTCCGAGTCTGTTTGCTTCCAGTGTAAGAGGGTTCCTGCCGCCACCGCCGAGCCTTCCCAGCCACGGGCGTCCTCCTTTATATCTGTGCAAACACTCAAAATTAATTATTTGTACAGACAAACACATTGGATGTGAGAAGTTTTATTTTATAAATAATATCCATTTGATAGTTAGGTATAATAGTTTTCCTTGAGCACTTATCAGATACCTACTCCCGCTGCAGATTTAAACTCCTTTGTTTTCTGCACTGGACTTGTAGTAACTGCTGCGTTATATTGTGCAGTCGAACTTAAACAAACTAGGATGTACTCGTAAGTTAGCAGATTGTTACAAAAGACCAAACATGATTTGGAGTTTTTTCCGATTTAGAAGTAGACTTTTGATAGTTTTACACTTACAATGTTGTAAAGCAGAGTCTCAGTATCACCTACCTATAACGTTGCTATCCACCTCAACAATCTGCAAGTTCTGCGGCACGCTGGGATCGTATCTAAGGTAGTTGTCTTGTTCCACCTCAAACCGTCTGGAGTGGTGCTTGCTAAGCTGCAGGATGTGTCTGTCTCGCTTCCTCTCGCGGATGGCGATTTGCAGAGCGAGAGGGGTGGAGATGTGGACTGAGAGCTGGTGGGCTTCGTAGGGAATGACGGCCATGCGGGTCCAGCCTAACACACCATTTAAATATTTAATCATGAGTACCAATATGGAATAAAGTCTAAACAAAGTCAAGTGTTACCGCATTTGTCAAAATATGAACCCATTCCATGAACAGAATTGAGGAAACGGGTGAAAAAATACACGCTGCAAATGTTTTAACATTATTTTTCATTTTGAGATCTTTGGTTGTTTCCATGGTAAATTAAATATAATAACTACATAAGTATTAGGTGCAAAAGTAAATACATATTACTTAAAGTCAGTCCTAAGAAATTAAATTTATTTGAAATTAAAAGAAAAGAAAAAGGTACCTTTAGAGAGCGATCTGGTGTAATAATGCGTGTTGTTGTTGCAGTATCCGTCAGGACACCAGTTGCACACTGGATCCGAAGAATTGCAGTGCCCTTTGACACACGTGCCCTGGATAACAAAACAAAACAGATAAAATGGGACTTCAGTGTATAGGTATTTGTTGTTGTTTAAATAATGGAATGCATTCAAAATTAACTACGTATTATATTATTTTTAATAAAAGAATTGAAGTCGCCTCTTAAGATTGTTTAAGGTTTTGGTTAAAAACTTTAAAAATTTTAAAGATTTGATTTGTTACAAACGTGTCTCGATAAAAGATCAACATTATTTTCTCGGTTCGGTTCACATCGAAGTTGATCGTGTTATTTCTATAGTAAAGGACTTACGACATTTGAAATCGACGATATTTATTGCCAGAAATAACACTTTAATTATCTCATAATGCAAGTTTATACTTAAGTATGCAAGAAGATAAAAAAAAAACAATCAGGACAAGAGACTTAAAAAAACCATACGTTCTTAACTTTCCTAAGAAAATATACTCAGATCTGAAAATCCTACCAATATACATGATTCTTCTCACTCAATTTGTTTTCGTTTTGTCCCTAAAGCCTTAAACCGTTGTTTTATGTTCCACAATGTTAGTTTGGGAAAACAATATGACTTTTTGCCCATCGGCGCGTCAGAACAGCTTGGGAAACAGGGCAAACTAAATAATCAATTTGGGATGTCCATTCTATTTCGGATTGGGATAATCTGGCTGGGGTCGTGCGTGTCTCCGATAGGGAACCCTTTGATATTTAGCTGGCAGCTATTAACTAACATGCTGTTCAACGAAGGACAGCTTGGGATCTTGTCATTATTGATTATTGTAACGTGTATCATAAAGAGGGATTTGTTTACGATACTGATTTATTTAGTGAGGGTAAGTAAGTAGGTTTTAAAAGCTTTTATAATTTTAGCTAGCTTGATCCTAACCTTTTAAATTTACCATTTCTACACTAGATTCGAATAAAAAGAGATAAAAAACGAACTTACCTGAAAGCAAACATCGTACTGCCTTTCGTAGCTACAGGGTGTCCCGTCCGGCAATGAGCCAAATGTAGAGGGTGATCCACCTTCGTAGTCTACACACCAGACCTCGCACGCCTTTGCGTCTGTTAGTCAGATTTTATGGTATTTTACTGTAATACATATATAAAGGAATAAAATTTCTGTGTTTTATGCAAAAACGCATCATGATCACTGGATTCTATTCATACGATAAAGTTAATTTGGAAAAAACCCTCGCGGTATCGGTACCGATACCGGTTATAAGTCTAATTTCAGTTCAATAAAGGCAATCTGATATAACTTTATATATTTTTAAAGTAAATATTTGCAAGACTGAAATTAATATTTGATATTTACTCAGAGAGCGGCTTGTAAGTACTTGGCTATTAATAAAGTGCAAACTAGAATCGAATCTCTAAATAAACTAATCAAAAATATTTTTTTTTATTGATGATTAAATATTTACAAAGTAAAAAGCATTTTGAAGGTTTATCGGAGAAGCAAACAAAAAAAATATGCTTTTCGAATAACTTTTAAACTTAAATTATTTGTAAAACAGTCAGGTAAAATAATCGTCTACTTAAAATTTTCGCTTATTTTAGGATACAGAGTCGAAGTGAAAATCAAAGTTTTTATAGCAGAATGCTTTAAGTAGGATAATTTTATTTCCCAAATAACAAATCTTGATCAAAATGTACGAGTAGTGCAAATCGAAAGTGGAAATTAATAAATATTAAGTCCGACGTCAACAACGTATTAGAAGTTTTTAATAAATAAAATTGTTTGGAAAAAAGGCTCATACTATACTTACTTATAACTTATTATATGTGGATGATGAAAAATAAGGGTCATATCATACCATCAGGCTGGAAGTGTGGGATCATGCGCCTGTCCTGTCGAAGGCAGATGTCAGTGCGGATGTCGCGGGTGTCTGCGCATGCGGTCCCCGACCAGCAAGTTGCGATTTGTGACCCCGCACCTTCGCACCCTTTCTCGAATACTGACCTGTTGACAGGAACCACCTTTGAGGAGGAAGAAGGCCAAAGAAGAGATGGCAGGATTGAAAACGAGTATGAAAAACCTGATTGCACTACACGTGACCGCGAGTGATGCTAAGTGCAACACCAGGCAACTGCTATATCTATTCTTTGTGCCACAAGATAAGAAAAAAGAAGTATGAAAGGAGTGAGCACTGAGATGATAGTTAGAAGAGATGAATAGAAGAAGAAGACATGTTGCGCCGTCCCCAAATGAATAGGAGCAGGCCAGATAGATGATGATGATAGTAACCACCATTCTGCATTTGCAAACATAATGGGCCAAAAAGAAGACCTAATTACGCACTTGTGACTCCTCTGGTGTTGTGGGTGTCTATGGGCGGCGGTAATCGCTTACCATCAGGTGATCCGTCTGCTCGTTTACCACCTCTACCCATAAAAAAACCGGCCAAGTGCGAGTCGGACTCGCGCACCGAGGGTTCCGTATAAATTCATAATCACACATGTCTTGAACTCTATATTTTTTATATTTGAGTTGCTTGAATGAAAGGTAATTTGTGGTTTACGTTTTGTGGTTTACGGTTTATGACGTATTAAAAAAAACTACTTACTAGATCTCGTTCAAACCAATTTTCGGTGGAAGTTTGCATGGTAATTAATGTACATCATAATATATTTTTTTTAGTTTTATCATTCTTTTATTTTAGAAGTTACAAGGGTGGGGGGACAGATTTTACCACTTTGGAAGTGTCTCTCGGCCAAACTATTCGGTTTAGAAAAAAATGATATTAGAAACCTCAATATCATTTTTGAAGACCTATCCATAGATACCCCACACGTATAGGTTTGATGAAAATAAAATTTTGAGTTTTAGTTCTAAGTATGGGGAACCCCCAAAATTTTTTGTTTTTTTCTATTTATGTGTGAAAATCTTAATGCGGTTTACAGAATACATCTACCAAGTTTCAACAGTCTAGTTCTTATAGTTTCGAAAAAAAATTGCTGTGACATACGGACGGACAGACAGACAGACATGACGAATCCGTTCCGGGTTCCGTTTTTTGCCATTTGGCTACGGAACCCTAAAAACAGTCTAATAAAATCTCAACCCCTCTGCTCAGATCGCAAAAAATGTTAAACCTAAAAGGTTCTTAAAATGTACTGATGACATCGATTAATAGAACCTCCAAAGAACATGTAGGTAGTAAATTGGGAAAATCGGTTATTGGACTTCACAAACAGCAGATTTTTATATTACTTAATTCTTATTAACACACATTAAAATACTTTTAATACAAATCAATATTTTATGAGAAGCATTTTTTTCGAATTTACTCAAAGTTTCCTTAAGAAAAGTTTTCTAATTTCACGAGCAGAAGCCCAATTAAAGTGAGTATATCCTCACCTTTTTGTTAAATTCCATTTGCAATGCAAAACCACGTTTTATTAGTATAGTAGTGCTAACTTACCTCTTGTGCTGGCAATGTCGCTTTCGAACCCGAATGCCATAGCCACAGTCGGCGGTGCAATCCCCCCACGGACTCCACTCGGTCCACTCAGGCGCAGCCACTGGTTCCTCCACAGCATCAGTCTCGTGCCCAGGCATAGACTCGCAGACACGGTTCACGCACCACTGGAGTGGAAGTTTCGGTAATGTTTCATTTAACAAGTAGACTTCAATAACCTAACCTAATCAATTTAACAACAAAAAAAAATAACCCGAAATGTACCTAATCGATCAGGAGGATCAGGTCAAGAGGAATCCGACGACACGTCACTTTCCAAAACCCATTAGTTTTAGCTACAGGCAGTAGCAAGAAGACCGACATACATACTTACAAATTTACAAATATATTTGTATTCATACTCCAGAAACAAATGACGCTGTTGACGAAGTTGTTTGTTTTTCGCCATTGTGACGCTACACTTCACAGATTACATAATAGCTACACCATAATTCCAAGTGGGGATAATCCAGTAAAATAACAGAAACGACAGAAATTTTGATACATTGGTAAAAAGAAAGAAATAAGTTATTCGCAGCCACAGTTTTAATAAATTGGATACAGTTGAATCGGTTATTTGAGAAACCCCACATGTCAATGAAACCTCATTTTAGATGAGCCACAAAAAAACATTATAGTATTTTTTTTTCTATTAAACTGAATGAGCTGATTAGACCAAAGTATAATTGGTAACTAAATGATAAAGGATTGTAACTCAAATACTACATCAGTTAAAAAACAACCGACTTCAATCGCAACAACTCCAATTTCGCTATGTTTTTGTTGATTTTCTCAAAAACCGCTGAATCGATTTCGATAAAATTTATATGGGACCACCTGTGAAGTATATACCCTTTCAAACAAAAAAAAAATTCGATATCGGTTCAGGCATCTTCGAGTAATCGGTGAACATACATAAAAAAAAAGATTCCGACGAATTGAGGACCTCCTCCTTTTTTTGAAGTCGGTTGAAAACAACTAGTTAAAGTCAATGAACTTATGGGGTTTCTCAATTACATGAATAAAACTATGATTATTAAGAACAAAAATATTATTTATTCACATTTTTAAGAAGTTAAAATAAAAAAATTGCTATTAAAACACAACGACATAAATTCAATTTTTTTTTGACAGAAACTTTAACAGACAGCCATAAAGGTTCTTTAGGGTGCGTTTCCACTGACGCGAACCTGGGTGGAGCGGAGGGGAGAAGAGCAGTGGAGTGTTTTCACTGAAGCTGAGCGGAGATTTCGAGCACTGTGATTGGTCAATTAACGGTCCGCTCGTTTCCACTCCGCCCAGCTCCGCGGAAGCGAGTTCATAATATACGGTGGCTTTGAATTAGTTCTTGATACTAAAGGCTTTTGTATCAAGAACTGCATAACCTTTTGTATCAAGAACTAATTTAAAGTCACCTTATATTTTATTTGGAGTTCCGCCTTACTCCGCTTCGCTCCTCTTATACTGTTTCCACTGACGCTGAGCGGAGATTTCGAGCACTGTTTGGTCAGTTCACGGTCCGCTTCACTCCGCCCAGCTCCGCGTCAGTGGAAACGCACCCTCAGACTGAGCAGACAGCGATAATGAGTAGGGCGAGTAGTATGGGGTTTCTCAACTAAACGTTAAAATCAGATTGCCATATTTTGTAAGTTTGAAGTTAAACTTGTATGAATTCTCTCTGACTTATGTATTTACTCCTAATGAATGAATTGCCATGCATAACACGATTTCGCCTAAATTGTGACTTGTGGGGTTTATCAAATAACCGATTCAGTTATGTTTTAGTCGGCGTGACTTCCTTTGAAGTTACTTTACAATTATTATTATTTTAAACTTGTTAGTTATGATCGCATAATTAACATCGATCAAGGGAAATGTCTGGGCTATAAATAAACGTTAAGACGCGCTAGACGTTTGCTAGACAATACCGAAAACATAAATAACTATTGTCTTAACTTTGAGAACCATAAGCAAACCCTAGATGAATTTTCCTCCGGCTTAAGAACAATGTTTCACTTCGATCTATCCAGTAACTTGAATTTTGAACTTTTTAACTCATTGACTGCTTCACTTTTCTAACAAATTGTACTCCCAACGCCAACGTTAGCTCCAGCGGACATATATGTGAGGTGGTATAGTATAAGTACCTACTAAGTAAGAAGGTACGAAAATATTCATATTAATATAATGATGCAATAAGACATAAGCAGTGCAGTAATAAACGGGGTTTAGTACGGGACTGTCGTTGTTTTGTATTTTCTATCCCTGTCACTCTTACGGTTACACTAAAAATTTATGAGAATCTTAAATCCTGGCGCCTGTGGCACGGAATCCGGCTGTCGGCCCTAATCGACTGTGGCGCTCATTGCCTCGTTGCCTCGTGTAGCGCTTAGAAAATATACACGATTAGTCCGCAATGGTAACTAGTGCAGTATATTTTTCGCACAAAATGTTAGCGTACGTTATTGGAAAATATACGCGATAAGAGCGTTATAACCATGTAGTTGCTAAAAATAGTTATGCTTATTACAATTTGAAACTATACGCGAGCAGTCTCGACCTGTGCGTGCTGTTCTTGTATACTTTCAGTATACGCGGCGCTTATGGGGTTAACCTCAAAATCTGTTGATCCAAATTACAAAAAAGGCTTAGCCATTGTGGATAACGAAACATATTGTATATTTTAAAGTAAAGGTACTGTAATTAATTTTCAAAATTCCAAATTATGTATATTTAAGTTGATGCTACGACTGAAGCCCTAAATTCTTCGCCCGTACAAGCTCAAATTTTACAAGAGGAAAACGTTATGTTATATTCTTCAGTATTTACTTTTAAAGAAACTGAGCCTAATGTTGTTGTAAAGACTTTTAAATCATTAAAATTAAAAAATACAAAAGACCTGTAGGGATTATCAGTTAGTTTAATTAGTAATGTTATACATATTTTAGCACCATATTTAGCTTGTTTGTATAATACCAGCATTAACAGTAGTGTATTCCCCAATCTTATGAAATACAGTAAAGTACTACCTTTATATAAATCTGGCAAAAAAACTAAACCGGGAAACTACAGGCCTGTCTCAGTGCTTCCTGTACTAAGTAAAGTTTTTGAAAAAATTATGTAAAATCAAATGGTTCAGCATTTCAACATGAACAATCTCCTGCATAATCAACAATTTGGTTTTGTCAAAGGGCGTTCAACAACAGATGCAGGAGTTGCTTTAGTACGCAATATTTATGAGGAATTTGAGGAATCACAAAATGCAATAGGGGTTTTGTGATCTATCTAAGGCTTTTGACTGCGTAGAACATCGAACCTTAGTCATAAAATTGGAGCATTACGGGCGTGAGGGATAGGGCACTCGGTCTCCTTAAATCTTATCTTGATAATAGAATACAAATGGTACAAGTCGAGGACTTTAATTCTTCTGAGTCCACTGTGATAATGGGCGTGCCACAAGGATCTATTTTAGGCCCTTTCCTTTTTCTGACGTACAGACAGCCACAAAGATATCTGAACCTCTCTGTAATACACCATGTGTCACGAATAGCTTTAATAAGAGTTCAGATATCTCTGTGGGCCAGTGTACATCAGTGACTTGCCATTTATGGTACAAAACCTTTCAAATATTGTGTTGTTTGCTGATGACACTTCCCTTCTTTTTAAGGTGAGTAGAAAGACAATCGAAATTTACGAAGTGAACAATGTTACTGAACTGGTTTACTGCTAATAATCTGTTACTAAATGCGAAAAAAAAACAAAACGCATCAAGTTTACTTTGCCAAATGTTAAACAGGCTCATAATAAAGTAATATTAAATTTTGTTTTTAATTTAATTTTATTTAAATTATAATTTTTGTAAAATGAAAAAAGTGTTGCTAGTACAGTTTTTCTCGGCATAAGTATAGATAAGCACGTTACAGTGGGGCAACAGATATTGCAACTCTAGCGGGGAGACTTAGCTCGGCTGCCTACACCGTCAAGAAAATAAGGCAATTGACGGATGTAACAACTGCCAGATTAGTATATTTCAGTTACTTTCACAGTATAATGTATTATGGCATTTTACTATGGGGACACGCAGCAGACATTGAAACCATTTTCATTCTACAAAAAAGAGCAGTCTGAGCTATATACCAACTACAATTCCGAGAATCACTTCGAGATAGATTTAAAGAAATAAATATTCTAACAGTTGCCGGTCGAATTTACAAAAATATCATCTATGTTCGTAAAAATCTAAACTTGTTTTTCAAAAATATTAACAGACATAACCGTAATTTGAGAAGTAAAAATAATCTTGACATAGTTTTCTGTGTGTACGCTTTTATAACAAAATTCCGAATGACATGTGTGAACTACCAGAATGTAAATTTAAGAAACATATAAAACGCTGTATTTGGTCAAGAGGATACTATAAGACTGTAGATTATTTTAATGATAATGACATTTGGAATATTCCTCCAGCAAAATGATATGACGTTTATAAGAGTGCTTAATATACCTACGTAAAGAAATAAATGATTTTGATTTTGATTTTGCTATACGCTTCTGTAGCATACTGGAAATTATATGAACGTTACTACGGTTGACACTTGCCATCGAGCTGTCACCGGGTGCGGTTGTCCAAGCAAACCTGTGTTTCATTTATTGTAGTTTGTGCATCTGTGAACTGTACAAGTGGCGACCCAGCCAGGATTAACCAATTCTGACGCAAGTACAAACTAAATAAACACAACAGAGGTAATATCGATTTTTTTTCAAGTATATATCGATCGATATATACTTGAAAAAAAAAACAAGACAAGAAAATGTTTGAAAAAATACAACGAAAATATCTCCATACTGTTACTAAATGGTTGAATAATGTGAACTCATGTAATTTGGTACATAAATGTAGGAAAATTACGTAAATAAGAACACTGTTACAGTGATTTTTAATGATTTGTTGTAAAATTCACAGAATACAAAATTTCTAGTCACGGACTTTTAAAGTATGGACGAGTCCATTCAAATGTTAAATGAAAAAGGGTAGCGTGCACCGCATTCATAAGTCCGACATATATATTTGTCTAATTTACAGAAAAAAGTTATAACATGCTTGTATTAATTATTTTTATATAATAACCTGTAAATAATAAAATAAAAGTTAATTGGCATCACCTAAATTTAAAATACGCATTTGCCTGGTCTTTAGATATAATGTCATGTCATGCGTTGTTTGTAATTACTTCTTTTTCTCTGACGACTAATGTCAAGTCAGTAAATAAAAAGATTTTATGCGTTATGCGGCGCATCGCCGAGTTTTCATTACGAACAAAAAGTTTTCAATAAACAACAAAGTTTAAAGAAAGGAGTTTCTATACTATGATATGTATAAAGTATGGACGTATATAGTCTTCATGCACAACCGAAGTGGGTTTGAAACTGAATGTATATTTCTTGTTTGTTAATTAGATTTACAATATTTATAAAAATAGTTGAATTTTTAAAAAATATTACATAAATGAAAGAAATAAGATTGTTGAAAAGGAAATCCAGTTCAGACGGGTCTCAGTGCCTTAACATAAAAATCACAAATGTCTAATAAATACATAATATAATTGTGCGATGATGATTATTGGTACTGGTTTAGGCAGATAGCTCTTCTTAGGGGCTTCTTTACGTAACCGAATATAACGAAAAGAGATGCGTGAAATAGCTTAATCATAATCACTGACATAGTTCAAAGGAATAAGAAAGTTGTCCTGGGTGGTAATAGCGTATATAGAGATGGTGAATATATTTCTAAAAAAATATAGTTTTGAAGACGCGTAAGCGTGACTGAGCAAAATATCGAAAATAAACAATGTAGAAAGGATTCATTGGAAAATTCAATTCTGTCTTAGGCTGGATTTTGGCTAAATAAGGGAGGAAACAAAGGACGATATGGTAGTTTAGCAATCGCTGAACGGTACCAAGTACAAGTGGTAGTTTAGCAAATGTTGAACGGTACCAAGTACGAGTGGTAGTTTAGCAAATGCTGAACGGTACCAAACCAAGTACAATACAATATGGTTCTTTAGCAAATGCTGAACGTTACCAATAAAGTCATGTTTTGGCAATGGTTGCACGGTGTACCTACAAATGACAAAGTAAAATACAGTGTTGGTTTAGCGAATGCTGGGCGGTGTTCCTAAAAACTGGTACAGTTTGAAAAAATAATTAATTTTGCATAAAAAGTGGTAGCTTTGTAAAATCAAGTGATACGTGATATCATAAATATAACATACTAAATTGACTTTTTAGCTGTGTTAAATCCAATGAGATTTAAACTGCAGTTGAGTCTCATTCGGCTTGTCCTTGACAGTCTTAGTCAATGGTAGTGAGAGATGGTATATAAACAAAACTAAATGTTACATTGTATCTGTCGACGATAGTTGTACCTGTTAGATAGTAAGCAGGCCGGGCAGAAGGAAGTTTTAAGTCAGAGGTTAAGAACAAGTTTGGCTTTTGAGGGAAACAAGGAACGGTACTATTGCAAGTCCTGCAATGTTTCACATGATTCCGTTCGATTTTATATAATATGTACCATGAAAAATATATAAATTGAGTTAGCATAGTTTTGAAACTACGCATACTATTGGTAAGATAAGATTCATTTAGTTCACATTATCAATTTCAAATAACAATAAAAGCTTATAAAAAATGACAAAATATAATGTGATCGTCAAAATAATTAAAAATTGAATACAAATAGTCATATGTAAATATCTGTACTGTTTGACAAGTAAAATATTTTTGCGAAATAGATTGGATTGAATTGAATTGAATTCAGAATGTCAATGTAAAAAATATATCAATCATAATTACTCAATAAGACATTGAAATAATAAATAAATTTAAAAATAATAATAAAGCCGAATATCACCTACATAAAAGCTGAATATCACCTACCTACAGGTTATTGTCAAATATTGCGTATAGCACCTTAGTGCAAAAAATAAAGTTGCTAATAGCGATGCTTGATTTGGCTGAAACTTAAAATGCTGAATAGCCCCTAGATAGTTGCTGCCAGCGCGACGATGGTTGATTTGGTCAAGAGACTAAATAATAATAATAATAATATCTGGGACAAATCACACACGGTCATCTGGCCCCAAACTAGGATTCCCTGTATCTTGGGAACCAGAGACTGATATACATACACATATACTTTTAAATACATACATATATAGATATAATACACCCAGACTCAGAGCAAACAATTCTGCACATCACAGAAAAGTTTGCCCTGTGTGGGGATCGAACCCACGATTCTCGGATCAGAGGTCAGGATCGCTAACCACTTAGCCACCGAGTCAGTCCACCTATAATACAATTATTTGGTCAGAAGACTGAATAGCATCTACAATTATTTGGTCAGAAGACTGAATAGCACCTACAATTATGGTTGTTCCTTCAAAGGAAAGCAAATATGACACACTGATCCCATTTAGCCAAATACTCGTAGCCTATAAACACTAAATGATATCTAAGTTTTTGGGTAAAATCTAAATTATCTGATATAAGAATTTGCTTAATATTCTATTGCTAACTATTTGGAAATGGTCAACTCGTTTGCGACGTAGATCGCACGTATTCGTTACCATTGACATGGCTCGCAGCCCCCAGGACATAAAAATATGAAGAGTTAAAATTCTTGTTTAGCGTACCTACTACCTAGAAGGAATTCAGATAAAAGAGTTTATATACGCCTCGGGAGTAGGTTGAATTAAGTAATTTGTGACTCATTAAAAGTGTAAGCTATAGTTAAATTCGTTAGATCAAGCTAATTGCATGGAGCAAATTGTATCAAATATGTACATAAGTAAAATGTTGTTTTGCATATTTAATTTTAAATAAGTACAACCTACCAACTGTAAGTTATCGGAAAAAGGTAACAAAATAATGTATAAATGTATTTACGGTGTTCACGATAAATAACAGGATTGCTACTGATTGTGAGTAAATACATAAATGGACTAAAATGTATCGTCTGGCGAAATGTACATAATCTAATAGTAAATGCACTTTAACAGACTTATAACTGAGGATCTGAAGAGTTTGAAAGATAAAGTAACTTGACCAATGGATATTTCCTGTTAGATATTTCACTGAAGCGTGTGATTACAAAAATGATCCAGGAACTCAGAATGGAGACACTAAATAGAAAGAAAAGGAATAACGGCTGTGGTGCAGTATGAGGTTGCGGACAAACTGTTACATATGAGAAGAATTAATCGAAGAAAGGGGAAGTTTCACTAGGAACATTAGATGTTTGTATAAGTGAAAGAAAATAAAACACGCCTACTCAAATTAACGTAATCCAAATTCTGGCAATTTGAATTTCAAGAAGCGTTATTGCTCAAAATCGAGATGAATCATAATGAGTGTGACTTTGAACGAATATTAAGTGTGTACATGCCAATAATCAATTCTGTACTAGATACGTATATATAATCTGATTTAGTTTTATTAAACTTGTAAAGGCTGGTATAGGTACCAGCAATAAGTTTGCAATTTACGTCTGTAGATAAAAACTAGTTTTTATTTTCAAAAAATAATGAAAAATGTTAATTGACTGTAAGTAATTTCAATAAAAGAAAACTATTTATTATTTGTATTATAGTGGATTGATGAAATTCATTTGAATATTACTTACATTATTTGTTTATAAAAACTGGTATATAATATTTAGTAAGTATACTTTGACTGTAAGGAATGTCAATAAAAGAAAACTTTACTATGTATGTGTATAATAGTGGACTGACTAAATTAATTTAGATATTTTATGGCACTACTTATAAAAGAATGTTTTAATTTTTTTTAACATTTAATATATTATGTGTTACTTATTTTTGACCAACTTATAAAAATATAATTTCAAAATGTATTGTATTTGTGCTAAAATATTGGTATTATAATAAATATAGTAAAAGTTAATACCAAATAGTTATTGCCAGAACTGTAATAACCACAAATAACTTGTAACTTGTGCAACCATAAAAACAGATACTTAGTTATCTTACGAGAAACAATAATAATTTAAATGCATGGATGTATTTTAAAAACGTGTGTTGAGGTGAGTTTCTTTCAGGCCCGATGTTTCTTCTCACCTCGCTAACACTTTCCGAAACATCTGGGTATACAAGTTCCAAGTGGAAGGAACTTTGTATTAGGTAGTATAAAAGAATCATGGAATTAAAAAAAAACAAAAAGAAAAGAATGAGTAACGGAGTAAATGTTAAAATGAAATATATAGTTTTAAAAATACTTATAACAATTAATTGAATAACTTAATGTTATAAGTAAATATTGAAATGAAATATATTTTTAAATATAACAAACAATTAATTGAATAACTCTCTGTTACGAGATCTTAAATAATATAATTTTTAAATGAAGTAAACAAGTAGGTACTTAACGTTTAATGATAAAATATTTAAATAAACACAATATTTAAATAAACCAATTTAAAATAAAATGTTTTTTGTAAAAGGCAGATGTAGCATACTGGAAATTATATGAACGTTACTACGGTTGACACTTGCCATCGAGCTGTCACCGGGTGCGGTTGCCCAAGCAAACCTGTGTTTCATTTATTGTAGTTTGTGCATCTGTGAACTGTACAGCTTCCTTAATCGTATATAACAGCAAAAAGTTCGTATTCTACCTACACATAGCGTTATTTTTTCGTTGATTTTCATAAACCCCGTGAGTCTTAGGCCGTCGTTGGGAGATCAGAGTGTCGGATGATTTTGACGTTGCTGTAGGCTTTTCGTGGCTTAAGAGGCTTACGAGAATTTAGAATTAAAAGTTCACAGGGGGTGCCATAAGTGTCTACTGTCTTGAGTCTTCAAGGGAAATGAAAATTTTCGTAAGGGATTCAACAAGGAAAATTTGTTTATACTTCTTTTTTTATTTTATTATATAGGAAGGCAAAAGGCTGACGGCCCACCTGATGGAAAGTGGTTACCGCCGCCTTTGGGTATTTGCAACACCAGAGGTGCTATCAATGCTATCCTTCAAATACCTTTTCAATCCCTTCTTGAAGAGTCCCATACTATAGCCCTCGGGGAAAGAATTCTTGCATAGAAACACCAACATCAACACGAATATAATAGCGGTTCAAGTTTTTAGTAACGCAAAGGTAAAGGATTAACAGCTATAGTCATACCTTTGTTAATTCTTTATAACATTATTTAATTTATTGTATATGGCCTAAAGAAATTAGCTAAAATTGTTTAAACTGGGGGGTTCTACAAACAAAACTGAACAGCATTCCCCTAAATAAAAACCCATGATCATCTATTTTTAAAGTCAAAAAAATGTACCCTCTGCTAACTTAACTGTTATTTGGTCAATATTTTGCCTATTTAATAGTAAGTGTTATACCTTTTTGAATAGCTAAAGAGACGTAGAAGTTTTTGAAACTATTTGCAGAATAAGTTCCATACATTTTTTTAAAAGAGAGAGCTTCAAATTTAAAAACACTTAATGAAAATTATTTAATTCTAACCGTTGTCAAGCAGTTTTTTTAAGCTGTTAGAAGTAGGTTCAGTTTTGGTCAATCATTTTTATTAATTGACATACCTTTTAACTAGTTAAATAAAAAAAACGTACCCCAGAAGCACTAATACCAAAAAAATCGACAAAAAAGCCAAAAAATTGAGGATTTTTTAAAAAAACTTTAAAGTTCAATATCTCCATAACGGTTAAGTTTCGGACACCATATCATAGAATCAAATCCATCAGAAATCACCTGAATAATAACGTGTTTTAATATTCAGTACGACTTTTCCTGTAACCCTGTATATATTAGTATTATGTATTTTTTTTATTGCATATACCTATATATATTATGTATGTATTATTTTTTATATTTTTATATAGGTGTGTTTATTCAGTCATAAGATAGCTTTTTAGATAAGTTAATAAATAGTATTGTTATCTTGTTATAGTAACGGTATGTAAGTAGTAGTTTAGTTATGTCACAAATTCTTCTTAGTACAGACGTGCTTTCTTTGCTTATTCTCCTTTCGATTGATCAAAAGGTTGGCTGGAAGAGATCCCTTTATGGGATAAGTCCGCCTTTGTACATGTTTTGTTACTTATGCTTATGTATTTTTGTCATATAAGTGCAATAAAGAGTTTACAAACAAACAAACAAACAAGGGTTCTGTGGCCATACAGCCTTGTCTGGTGTCATACAGTGAATGTTGATTGCAAAAGTCTGTCATTTTATATTCATGTTTGTCGTCAATAGTCGGTGAATGTCTGTCGTTATGTATCAGTCAGTTCTTCAGCAAAATGATAGCACTTTTGATGAAGATTTCATGGACTTCTTGAGAGCACTCGAAACACAGTCTTCCTTCACACTTTTATTTCATTACCGTACATGTAAGATACTTAAATGGCACTTTACTGAATAATACATAGTGTTTTATTAAGCATTAAATTATTATGTATGTATTAAATAATAAACAAAAATGACAAACTCTTCCTGCGAGTTCATGCCAAAAAGCCGGTTCCGCACAGATAATGTTGTTTAGTTTCATGAGTAGAATTTATCTAATCTGTGGTAGACCAGTTTCAGGTACATAATAGGGTTTTTCACCATTTTTTGAAAAGCATCTCAAATTGATCATTAGGTGGGAAAAAGTAAAAAATATTTTTTTTTTGAAACCTATAAGTACCCCAAAAATACATTTTAAATTACCATTGCCAATTAGCGCGCGAAAACGATAGCCGCCATGATGCATAGGTCGTGACGTCATTTCAGGAGTAAACAAAACAGCTCTGTACTAAAATTTTGACACATATCGCGAACAAAATGCCATTGTTTACCACTATTGTGACGTCACCTGAAACCAGCATGGCGGCTGTCGTTTCACACATTTGAATAACAGATTAAAAAACTTGATTTTTCTAAATCAAAAATAAAATGTTTTTTCTCATTTTATTGTATAGAAATCATATTAAATCGATTACGTATTACAAATACCACAGTAAATAAGCAGTTTTAGATTTTTTCTTGTATAGAGTAAAATACCCTATTATGTTAGACCTTATTAACGCGTTATCATCATTTTATTTCATTATATATTCACTATGGCATTGCAAAGACATGTTTATAACAAAGCCATAAAAATAGATTTAAAACAAAAATAAGTTGCGATTATAAATAAGACGTAAAAGCAAGATATTCATTGTTCGTAATTCTTTTGTTCTTCGCAGTTTAGACGTCTATCTGTGTGACACAGGCCTCCAAATTTGCATATCTCTTTTAATACTATTATTTACGCATGACTGCAGTTCCCAAAGTATACGTGAAAATCTAGTAATAGAAGCAGATCTAATCTAATTATACAAATAACGAGAATGAGTTTAAAATAAGAATTTGCTATATAGAATAACTAACTAGCTAACTAACTAGCTGGTGTGGCTGGTGGTTCGCTCAGGAAGTTGATATGAGATCGTGTGTTAGTTGGAATAAATGGAAAAAGACAAAGAAATCTAAGAGGTATCAATGTACCAGAACATTCCTCAATGTTAAAGTGTTCCCTTGTGTGTGCACCCCCCCCTCACCCCCTCTCAACCCTCTTTCCGAGAGGGTTGTGGAGTACTCTCGAATGCTCTGTACGGTTCTAGAAATTTCTTACGGACGAAACATCAACCCTTATATCTTCAAAAGCACGCCCTGCAGGTAAAAAGGCACCCTTCTTTAGAATGGGGGATAGAGGGCTTCCATGGCGTATAACAACTCCCTTGATTTACACACTACGAAAGTGTAGTTTTTATAAAATATTTTGATTATAAATATTTCAGGCTGGGATGGCGAGTATCACAGGAAGCGATTTGAATCATGCTACGTGGAGGCCTATCGTCAACAGGGAATTTCTTTCGGCTTTAATGATATTTCAGAAGGAAGACAGAATCGCCAGACAAGCTCGGGTTGGTGGAAGTGTTTTTTATCCTGTCTGGCTAACATGCACCATTTTATCTAACATTTGCGCAAAACATCAATATAACATTATTTATTTGGTTCTAAATTGCAGATAAGTTTAGCGTCTTCAACTATTTTGTAATTAAGATTAAGTCATTAGCGAGGTCCCTATTGCTTTGGAGATTCACAGTAAGTTCGCTTTTGTCTTCGATAAAATCATCAATATTATCGAGTAAGATGGTACGAGTACATTACATATACAGTTACAGTTACATTCAGTTCAGACGAAATTAATTGAGTTTGACAGCCGCTGACTGCGGCCGCATGAAGGTTTTATTGAATTTATGCGTGCTCACGAATGCCACTAGCACGCTGACGGAATTCCGACCGCTACAGTGCCATACCATGCGGCGCCACAAAAAATCCAGCTGCACAACCAATAAACGCTATATTCGCTACATATACAGGCATAACGTAATTATAATCTACTTCGTAAAACCTATCGAAATTTAAAATAAGAAAACTTTGGTGAAGAACAATGAAGTCTCTCTCTCTCTCTCTCTTAGTTTGTGGCAATCTGTCACGTAGCAGTAACGGAGTGTCAATCTGGTTGGCCACTGTTTGTCTATGAGTCGGACTTCTTGGCGCTAATTCGCAGCAGAAGTTTGTCATCTTGTTTATTATCCGGTAAATTACATTTTGTGATTATTATTGCACAGGTATAAGTGCACTTTAATAAATGTCATGTAATGTGTAGGATAATAAAAAAAAATGTATTGGCCATGTTTTCAGTGCCCTTAAGATATCAACGAAAGCTTCAACAAAAATGCTATTATTTTGCTGAAGAACTAATAGAAATTCTAATCTCTAACGAACGACAGACATGATTATGAAACAACAGACTTCCTATTTTCTTTTACGACAGACATTATGACGAAAGATTTATTTACCAGGCTTAATAATTTAGAAGCCTTTGCCTTTGTTTTGCTGTAGGTCAGATAAGCAGAAAGAAATAACTTGAAAACATGAGTCAGAACAATAATATTGACTTAGAGCATTTGTTATAAAATGTTCAGAAGGCTAGGTTTAGATTTCTCTGAAACTGTCAGGTAAAACGTATTTCGTATACGTAATCCCGGATCCAATCTCTATCGGCTCTAAAGGATAAATCAATAAAAAAAGGATAATAAAATATAAAATAATACTCAAAGGAAAGTTCCCTATTGTTATCATTATTTCCTTTGACGTTCATGGGAGAAATCCAACTCGTATTGAACAAATTTGATAAATTAAATGATCAATATTTACTGAGTTCGCAACTCTTAAGATCTTATTTTAAGTGAATAATTTACAAATACGAGTACCTAATACCTACCTACACAAAATGTTATCAATGAGTTTTTGATTCGCTATAATCGGCGATTAATGATAATATTCCGGAATAAATCTCACAGGGTCATTTGTAATAATCAAACAAGGTTTTCGAGGAGCAAAGACTGGCGTATATATGTTTATACGTCTAAGTCTATAAGTAGGTATATGGAAATTAACACCCAGATACCAAACAAACAAATCTACTCATCACACAAATATTTGCCTAGGGTGGGGATCGAAACCAAGACCCTCGCTAACTACAACGCCGCATAGTCCAGTTAATAAACAAAATGAAGGTTCAGCTTCTACGTAAATACTTACTTAAATTGTACGATATTTCAAGACATCAAAGAACTGCGCAATTTCTTTATTATGTAAGGTCTAACAAAATCATCTGAAACTGTTTAAAGTGGGGCTTCTACCCACGAAACTGATTAATTTGTCCCTAAGGAACCCCTTCAATTTGCGTTTTTTTATTTCCTATATTATGTAGGCAGATGAGCTAATTGACTTGTTAAAAATATAAAGACTTTTCGCGAACTGAACATGGGTTTCTTGGAAAACGTTTTCCGGTTTTATATCCTAAAAAAAGTATAGGCTCTGGGCGTGTTAAAAAGTCTTTTTTTTGACAATTGAATGTGGGTTCCTTGAAGAAAGTAGTTCAAATCCGAGAAGTTTCTTAGACCATATAATAAATATAACATCATTGCTATTCTAGCGGATTATGTAGCCACCGCCTTTTTATTGAATGTGTAATGGGGACTAGTAGCGCGCAGAATATCAATTTCCTTTACTATTGTGAACCGTCAGATCTCATTGGACATTTGTAGACGCATGGAAGGGTTTCATGCTCGTTGTTACGGTAGGTAAGTTCCTGTGCGCTGTTGATATGGGCTGCAGAAATATTGGAAGAAATTACTGGAAAATTGGATAGTTGAAAGCCTTATTGGTATTGGAAAGTAAGTCTAGTTTTCTAATGGAGCGGTTTTAGTAACTACTTTTATTTTGTTTATAATATGTTTAGTTTAGTCTATCTTATTCTTTAGAACAGTCCATTTTATTTCGCCTTTGAGAAACTATAATTGAGGTGACCTTTGACCTGCAAATCCTGAGCGACCTCAAAATGAGTCTGTATATACTAGACTCGGTTTAGCTACGTCACTAAACTACTCGCAGAAATAGCGTATAACCTTTTACCAGGGAAAATACTTTTCAGACATTGACACAAGAGTTACTAAAGTACTTTTTATCTTTGAAAGGCATTAAGTAATTAAAGTCACGTCTGGTCAGATCAGAGCTTGCCTTGTGTGTGATCTAATACCTTAAAGGATCAGATCAAGACACCTATTACTAAATTGCACTTTTTCTTCTTCTTCTTTCTCGTATCTTCCCGTTACGAGTTGTCTGACTATTTATACTACCGACTCGATTCGAGGATTTCGAGGAGCAGCGTGAAACTGACCTCGACACTATACGTAAACGCGACGAGTTGAAAGCCCGTCCACCTGCCAGCATTCAATATCATTATGTATACGGCGTACTCACGTGTCCCCAATGAGCCCGGAAGTAGCGCGAAGACTGGCTATATTAGACATCTTTAGGCGCACCAGCGCCACCAAGTCGACTAGGAGTCGATGTGGAGCGCTATGACCGAAATCAGTCGGGTGGTGGTTTATTTGTTCATTTACTACCGCTTATTTCTTTTCCGTACTCTTTTTACCGATTTGTCATTTTTTTATTCTTAATTGGTAAGCCCTTGGCATCATCTTACCTGATGGTAATTGATGCCGAACATGGAAGCGGGCTTACCAAAATTCCCCAACGCAATGGGGAATCTTTTCTTCATGCCGGAACACATCACTGCTGTTAACTTTGATGTTTGGGGGCAAGATTTAAATAAGATGGTGGTAAGTGGTAAGTAATCAGGCGGGCTCAGATGTTGCCTTACCACGAACCAAACCGAGTCCTACTAAGTTGGACCCCACCGGAATCGAACCCGCGACCTCCTGATGTACAAGGAGCGGACTAGCCACTAGACCACGGAGACAGTTGTCGGAAAATGTGAAAAAATAATAATAAATAGAGATATACGTACCCGGTTGTGACCACAGGGAGTGCCCTCGAGTGGCGGCGCTCGTTTCGACTGGCACACGTGGGGCTGAGCGCGGTGAGCGCACCACAGTCTGGAGCACGCCGAGCGCACCTTCACCGACTTGCACACTGAGAACCTGACACAGAAAATCAACTTCAATGAGGAGAGAGATAGATAGAGAGAGAAAGAGATAAGACATCAGTATGTTATGCCGCTTTCCCTGAGGACATCAAAGCTAAAATATATTGGGTGATTGTTGGAGATACAAAAAACATTAAAAAAACCCGCAAATGCAGATCTATTTATTTACACTTCTGTGGCTCTTGACCGATTGTGAGACCACTTCTTATGTTAGACAAGACAAGGACCTCCCAAGATGACGTTTATGCGCTCGAGGGGGCTCAATTAGCAACACTTGTTGATGTAACTATAAGTACTCGAGTCGTCGAAGAGCTATTCCACGTATGAGGACTTACCTCGTGGTACATAATGGAACTGTTTGAACGACTAGATAGCCAATTAAGTGTACTTGCGTATGTGTTGTTAGGTTCAGTATAATTCTATTTACTTGGTGTCTAGGAAACTTAGTGTGAGCCAATTATTGCCTCGGGAGGACCGTTTTGAAGCAACCAAAGGGCTATTGATGTTGCCACGTTTTGGGCTAAATCGCTGTTAGGTCACCACAAATTTGCGATTGACACGAAAAGAACAAGAAATAAAAACCGACCAAGTGCGAGTCGGACTCGCTCACCGAGGGTTCCGTATAAATTCATAATCACACATGTCTTGAACTCTATATTTTTTATATTTGAGTTGA
The DNA here is from genome assembly GCA_958295455.1 of Coleophora deauratella. NCBI lineage: Eukaryota > Metazoa > Arthropoda > Insecta > Lepidoptera > Coleophoridae > Coleophora > Coleophora deauratella. The sequence goes on from OY282398.1 coordinate 5,763,172, forward strand.
TTGAATGAAAGGTAATTTGCGGTTTACGATTTATGAAGTATTAAAAATAAAGTTCTTACTAGGTCTCGTTCAAACCAATTTTCGGTGGAAGTTTGCATGGTAATGTACATCATATATTTTTTCTGGTTTTGTCATTCTCTTATTTTAGAAGTTATAGGGGGGGGGGGACACGTTTTACCATTTTGGAAGTGTCTCTCGCGCAAACTATTCGGTTTAGAAAAAAATGATATTAGAAACCTCAATATCATTTTTGAAGACCTATCCATAGATATCCCACACGTATAGGTTTGATGAAAAAAATTTTTTTGAGTTTCAGTTCTAAGTATGGGGAACCCCCAAAATTTATTGTTTTTTTTTTCTATTTTTGTGTGAAAATCTTAATGCAGTTCACACAGAATACATCTACTTACCAAGTTTCAACAGTATAGTTCTTATAGTTTCGGAAAAAGGTGGCTGTGACATACGGACGGACACACAAACAGACAGACAGACAGACATGACGAATCCATAAGGGTTCCGTTTTCTGCCATTTGGCATTAAATCAGAATACATATAAATGCAGTCTCACAGTATAAGGATATTATACAGTATGGACACTCCCTGCCGCTCTCTGAAGGTGACCTCACCCCCAGAATACATATAAATGCAGTATAAGGATATTATACAGTATGGACACTCCCTGCCGCTCTCTGAAGGTGACCTCACCCCTGTGTGACCGATTTGTGACCTAATAGTCAAGGGTTGGCAAAAAGACATTTATTTGTGGTGTGCGTTCCGAGGGTACGATCTGACAGCAACCGTTCACATTGACAACAGGATAGCATAATAAAAATCGCTTAAGTGTGAAAGAGAAGGTACAAAACGGTTGCTGTTAGAGTGCACCCTTGAAACGACTTAAAGGCTTCTATGCCCATACAGCCTTGTCTTCATTTAAAATGTATATTGTAAAAGTCTGTCATTTTATATTCACGTCTGTCGTTAAAAAGACTGCGATATAATTATATTCTTTCGGAAATATTCCAAGAACAGCACACATTTGCAGTACCAGTGAAGGCGTAACTAGATAAATAAAATGGCATTTCAAAACAATCTGTAAACATCTTCATAATCATCACATATTTTGATAAAAACAACAAACAATCCTTTATTTATAAACAATGACTTTAAGATTTTGCTAATATTTAATGTATTAGCCATTTTTGTAATGTATTATTTTTTTCAATAAATTACTTACAATATCAATATACAAAAAAATATAGGGAAAACAGTATCAATATGGAATATATTTCCACGATATTTTTATTATTTTGACAAAATACAAATGTACGTGACGATTAAGGAGATTTTAACAGATTATTTTGTACCTACATTTTGAAATACCTATATAGTGGTAAGTAGCAGGTGACACTGAGAATAATTTCCTCAAGGACAAATTAAATACTAGATAATTCGATTTCAACTAGATAAATATAATGGCATTTCAAAACAATCTGTAAATATCTTCATAATCATCACATAACTTGATCAAAACAACAAATAATCCTTTAGGTATTTATAAACAATAACTTTAAAATGTTGCTAATATTTAATATATTAGCCATTTTTGTAATTTATATTTTATCACACATTTGTTTTCAATAAATTACTAACAATATCAATATACAAAAAATATAGGGACAACGTTATCAATATGGAATATATTTACACGGTTTTTTTTTATTTTGACAAAATACGTGACGATTATGGAGATTATAACAGATTATTTTGTACCTACATTTCGAAATACCTGAATAGTGGTAAGTAGCAGGTGAAACTGAGAATAATTTCCTCAAGGACATATTCATTTGCAATATGACTTTCCAAAATGAATTAGCTGATTACTTCATGTTGTTGGATAAGTAAAAAAAAGCATATTAAAAGGTTTATAAAGTTCTTTCATTTCCATAAATCTTTGATCGATAAACCGCCCGCCCTTGGAATTTATTTATGTTACACATCCGTGTTTGAGTTAATCTATATATTGTGTACTAAGTTTTAATTTATTCAATCGATCCAATAGATTCATAGCAAATCCGGTAGTTGACTGCTAGTCATTTGAGTTACTTTTTATGAAACGTCAAAATCGGCATTTTGTTCCAAAAATGTTTGAAATTTTGTACGATGACGTCATTGTACAAAATAGTAGTTGGCATACTAATTAGGAAATTCTTATAAATAAAAAATCGAAAATGTAATAAAAATTAAAGTGATAACGTTTTTTAACAATTACAATTAAAGAGTTATTTGGTCAATCATATCTCGTAATTTATTTTTCATGCAGTCAACTCCCGGATTGGCTGTGTCAGAGACGGATGGACAGACAAACCCACGAGTGATCCTGTTTCTCTTTTGTGGTACACAACTCTAAAAGAGTCACCTTGATGCCAATCAGACAGAAAAACTGGTTTTATTCAATCAGAATTTACCATTTTTAAAATTTTAATTTTTCAGTTTATCTTTCTTCAGTTGGCTTAAACATTTTCTTCCAATAGTATTTGTTCTTATTTCTGTCCACAAAATTATCCGGCACTAAATATTATCGGGTACCCGGCCGAATCCAAAAAAGTAAAATCCTGCCAAAGACAAATCCCTCAAGACAAGGCTGTATGTCCAAGCAGCCTTAATGTAGGCAATAGGCAGCCCGTGAGGCTGCCCTACACACTCACACATGCATAAAATGTGTACAGACATGAAGAAGTGTCAAATTTCTATGTAGTAAACAATGGCGTGAAAGGAGACGTTTCACGGGACTATGGAGCTTGGACCTGGTCTGTGTACTAAACATCATAAATAAGTCATTAGAAACATAGTCTTTTCTAATTGTACATTTCCTTCGATTTACCTTCGTTACGAGGTTCATCTAGTTTCTCAGATTTAACAATCGCAACACATAAATCACCCAGCATGGCGAAGCGAGCGCACTTTTGAGCATTCTACGTTCAGAAACTAGATTTTGTACATACCATTGAAATTAATAATATAGTTGTCCGACAAGTAACTCGAAAACCATCAGCTGTTATGCCTGTAAAAGAGGCAAGGTATATCTGCAGATTTTAAAAATCGTACACCAATGTCAGAAGTCAAAACAGAAGGGTGTTAAGTCAATCAGAGTCAGAGAAAGCATCTGAGGAATATGTGAACGAAGCCGTAATTTCTGAACGTGACAGTGACAGCTTCAGTGTTACCATTTATATTGTAAAAAGTGCTGACAAAACATTATGCTTGAACCATGCAACCCTGCTTCTAATATTTTTTTCATTATTTTTCCTAGAAAGCCTATATTTTTCTATGTTTTTCGTACTACGTACATGTCCAGGCACAAAATGAAACGTGTCCTTTGTTTGAAGTGTCCGGGGTGTGATGCAGTCTGTATCGTGTGACAAAATATCAAATGAAAGGGTTTGTTGTAGGGGTCTTACATATGATATTTTTGAAATTTTAAAATTAATAGTAATTTTTTTAAAAGAAATATAAGTATAAAAATTGACCATTCCCCCACCAGTTATCTCAGAAACTACTGATCCTGAAATTTAAAAAAATACAGTAAATAGCTCTTTAGTTATAAACAACAGGAAAGCTATTAAAAGTCTATGGTATTAAAATAAGACAGTGAAATTTTCAATATTGTTTGTCAGTGTGCGAGTTAGTTTCGCACTTGTCCAGTTTTTTAATTATCCGCCTCGTTGATAACTTCAAATTATATTTAAAGTAATTGAGAAATACCAGAATGTCGCAGACAATAATACTACAATAAAAAGCATATAAAAAACATTGTTTTTTTTAATTATTTTCAGCTATTCATTCACTGGGTTCTGTCTGTTCATTCACAAAAAATTGCCGTTCATTCCAAGGGGAAATGCCGCTTTCTAACCTTTATTTGCGTATATCTCCAACATTATCATCACAAAATTTGTTAAAATTATAAACTTAGATTATTATTGCGTATATCTCCAACATTATCATCACAAAATTAGTTAAAATTATAAACTTAGATAAATTCCGGAAATATCTGAACTAATTTGGTCCCGCTCAGGAAGTGTTTTAGAGTCGTAAATAATTTTCAAACTTGTCAACGTTCCTTAACCGTTCATTTATTGGTGCACTTACCCTACTACTGCCGTGAATTTTTTCACATTTCTACAAACAACCGTATAGCTGGCAGGGGGGGCACATGACTTTAACAAAAATTTCCACTTTAAAGCTTAATATTTCAAAAACTGATCCCTGAATCGAAAAATGCTTTCCGCAAAACCCGCAATATTTTTGAAAGACCTATCCAACGACACCCCACGCCATGGGATAGTCTTCGATAAACTATAGTTTAAGTCGAAGAGGATAGTCGATAAAAATAATCACTTCACATGTAAGGGAGGTGGGTACCCAAAAAAAATTTTTTTCAAGATTTTTTTACCACTTTGTCGGCGTGATTAAAACGCATTAGTGCCAAATTACAGCTCTCTAGTACTAATAGTCTCTGAGCTAAGCCGCGGACAGACAGACAGTCAGACAGATAGACAGACAGACAGACGGAAATGGCGAAACTATTGTTGACTACGGAACCCTAACAATGAGAGGTACAATAAAACAGTGGTGAAGTTCAGCTTGCTGTGACTCTAATTACACATTAGTTTCATCAGATTGGCATCACTAACCTTTTGTTTGCAAAGTTTATTGGCATACAAGCTGTACATCCAACACGGATACATTGTTTGAAAGTATTAATGAAACCCTAAAGGCACACCTTGCATTGTCATGGAGATAAAATACTTTCGACAACAGCGAAGTTCATTGACAGATGAGATGGTTACGTCATTATCTGTCAGCGCCCTAACCGAGTTTAATAGTACGAAACTGTCAATACAATCGGTGGGCACATTCTCAGAAGATGACATTACTAAGTCCCAGTTGTCTTGTCCCACATAATTAGGGACGATGAAACCCGACCTACGCCTACGCAGTACGATCCCTTAAATCAAACGCGTCGCGTCGCGTCGTGCCGTCCAATCAGTGGTACGGAATTGGACAAAATGCTAGATTTGCCACAATAGCTTAGATGCCTAAAACCGATGCCGTCTGTCTGCCTATTTTAGTGCCGAGATAACAAGCTGGGATGATCGTAATTATGTACTCCAAGGCTAGTGCCGTAGGTTTCCTATTGTGTTGGGTTTTCAAAAGGAAATAGAGCTAGCTTTCATTAATATTATCTGTAGAATTAATATCGAAGATTTTTCAGTGGCATATGAACTGTCACAAAGTATGTCATCTGAAGTAGGTAGTTTTGTGGCTATTGATCATGTGAATATAAGTTACGGCGGTAAAGGCTGTCCGAGACGCTCAGATTACAAAGGAAAAGAAATATTGCGCGTTGTCAGATAATCTTGATAAAAAGGCAACGGCACACTTTATGCGGCCTTTATAGGATTCCTACGGAGTTTTATGAAAAGACACAGTCCTGAGTTTTGTGATATTCTGGTCAAGGATTTTATCCGTCAACAGCAGGTTTACATACAATATTATCGACGACTACAGCATTATAAAATAAAATAAAAAAATAAAATAGCCTTTTATTACTGAAAAATACATAAAGCTACATGCATCTCAAATTAATATAGTTCTTAACATAAATTCAGTCCGCCCTTTTGGCGAAGGCCTCCTCCAGCCTCTTCCATTCTTCTCTCCTTCTTGCCGTCCTAGTCCATGTAATTCCTAACATTTTTTTCAAGTCATCCTCCCATCTTATTTTTTGTCTCCCCCTGCTTCTTTTCCCGTCTCTGGGGTACCACTCTGTAGCTTTTTTAGTCCATCTGTTTTCACTTCTTTGTATATGTCCAGCCCATTTCCATTTTAATTTCCTTATTCTATTTGTTATGTCTGTTAGTTTTGTTTGTTCTCGTATATCTTTGATTTTCACTTTATCCTTTCTCTTGATGCCAAACATGCTCCTTTCCATATCTATGGATATGGATATGGAAAGGACTACAGCATTAAGTAATAACAAATCTTTGATATATTCTCGGTCTAGGAATTGGGAAAGCCAATTATTGTCTAGAGCGTTTTATAAACGAAGCTTAGCCTGTCTCTACAATTTAGTTGTCCCAATATCAGTGAAATTCACTTTGTCAGGCGGACCGCAGTACATTTACCGGATTTCAGCCCACGCCGTAGCGAATAAACGTTCGGACGAGATTTCATTACGGAAAACAGATTATCTTCCTCCAAAATATTTACCCTCAGCAGTTTTACGAAATAGTAGTCAGTGGAAGTACCTAGTCTACGTATAAATTATCAAAGATGAAGGCTTCATTTTATGTAATTTTATGTAAGAAGGGAGGTGTTTATATGTATTTAGCTGATCGAGATTTTCTCGCTATTCATGTGATACAACGGTCATTCTTCTATATTAACAATCAACAGGGCAGTCAAGTCAGGCCAAAAAACGACCTAAATAAAGGCTTTTTGTATACTAGGAACTTGAGATTGTGTCCTGAAACAAGTAAATAACCTCGACAATAATAAGTCTGTATTGAGAGGGTGTTACAATTGTGCCGGATAATATGTCAACCTTAATTCAATGAATCTCAAAATCAGTGCGTGCGGGAAGTGCCTTTACTTCTTATGATAGAGATAAAATAATACTGGCTGTGTGCAGATGCCTTTAGGCTGTCTTTAGTTAAATTGTAACGTACTTGTTGCGGGCAATTAACTCCATGGCATGTTCTTTGTTCCTGTTAATAGTAGATAGCTACGATGGTGAGAGGAAAGATTACACAGTCGTACCAGACTTGAGAAAGCATTAGAATAGAAGTGAATGAAATGAAATCTTCAAGATATAAGTACAGTGTAGACGCTTACAACTTTAAAAAAATCTGCACGTTATTCTTTCCATTACGAAACTATGTAATGACTCATTACCCCTCCAGTGCAGGTTTGTGCTTTGTGCGAGATTTTGCGTAGGTATCGAGCTTTCAGCATATTACTGAGAAGGAAAGGCCAAGGATTATTTTTATATATAGTTATCAAAACCTCTCGAGAAGAGTGAGAAAAATGTAGGTATAAAATACACAATATACAGGGTGTTAAAAAAAGTTGTTTGAGATTTTAAAAGGTTACTCAAAATCAAGTATAGAATACAGGAAAAATATCGAAAAAATCCGATCTACAACTTTTTTTTTCAGCTTTATATACAAATTCTTGATTCACTATTCAGATTTAGTATTTTATAAGCGGGTTTTTTCAATATTTTTCCTGTATTCTAAACTTGAGTCTGAGTAACCGCTTAAAATTTCAAACGCACTTTTTTAAAATCCTGTATATAAGTATATTATCCTGTTTATTGTTTTTCGTCACAATTCATAGTTCGATTGGGCAAAATTATAGTGTATTTAACAAGTGTAGTATTTTGAACAAAAAGAAACAAATGAAAATGGGCGTCCCTTTTTACAGTAGTACACAAAAAATAAGGCGCGTCGGTTATCTTCGTTCGCGCAGACAAGAACAAAATATCGACGGAAACACCCGAAACAATCAACGCACGGTGACAGCTTTCTGACAGCTGACAATTTCATTGAATCAGGCGGGAAATCAATCAACCAATAGCGGCAGAGATTTTCGGAACGTGTAATGACGGGTGACAATGAATGAAGCTACTTGATTGGTCCATCCGTTTCCCGCGTAATTAAAATATTGTCTACTGCTGAGGTACATCGGTAAGCCTTATTAAATGTGTATTACTGTACCCCAGTGCGGCAAATCAGAAAGGATAATTAATCTCACACGCTATATGTGTAAAGGAAATTCCCAAGGAATAAGTCACTAGTTTCGACTGAAGTGTAGATTAAGCGAAAAGTATCGGCCCTACTGAAGACATCAACGAGTTCTACAACGCTCTTATGCCCAATTATTAACATCAATGGCTCATCATACGTAGATTGTAATTTTATATTACCTGAGTAGTCCAAGAATAGTCAGCTATCATATATATATCTATAGTTGATTTGTTCTGCGACTTATAACCAACTATAGAAAGACGTCCACTGCAGGACAAACGCCAAGGATTTCCACATTGATCGGGGCGCGATCGCCACTTGGCCATCTTTTCTACGAGATCTTTTCTACCCCGCCCACTGCCACTTAAGTTTAGCGATTCTGTGAGCTATGTCGGTAACTTTAGTTCTCCTACGTATCTCCTTGACAACTATAGTTTTATCGTTTAATCAGACTTTATTTGCTGTTTGAGTATTGGTCCTTTAGAAAAGTTGTTCAGTTTAAGGAGGGAAAGAAGCCTCTGATTTTGTCAGTAATATAAAAAATACCATTAATAGTGAATGATAAGCTTTCTTTAAGGAAAACTCCCCATAAGAGTGTACTACTTGAGTGCGACAAACGGATGTGCGATGAGTGACTTGTAGGAATTGTGTGTTCCCACTCTTCGGAGGAAAAGGGAGCTACCTCCGCCAGGCGAGGCCTGGGGACCGGCCGTGGTCCAACCGTTGATGGTTGGAAGTCGTATATATGCGTAGTGCGAAGAAACTTTCGATATCGCGTTCTAGGATTAGTTTTGTGGCGGTACGATAGATGTCACCACATCACTCTCCCTCTGAAACCGAAGGTCGATCCGTCTTGAGTTGGCGGTCCAGTATTGCGGGTGCGTGCGGCGGGGCGACGATGCACGTCGCAATGCGGCGTCTGCGGTGAGTCGAAAACGCCAGGCCAAAATGCTCAACTCGAGTCTACGGTGAGTCGGGACGAGGAGGTTCAGGCGTGCGGTGCAAGGGAAGCAGGCGACGTGTAGCGTGTGCTCAACAGCGTGGGCTGCCGACAACTTGCTGCCTGAAGAGTGAAGCTCGCAGGTTCCATGGTGTACGATGCGGCGTCGACGGGTTGTGAACCTGATGGGGCTTCGGAGTGAAGTAGCAGGGCCAGGAAGCTCGATATGACAGCTGCGTTGGTCCTGTTAAACTTCAGTGTACTGGACTGCTGTGCTGCTGCGGCTTGCATTACCAACTGGAGGGTTGTTGAGGAGTGTGATGTCGAAGGTAGCGCCATGATGTTCAGCGTCAGGGGTCACCACTGTGGGAACGGTGACGACTGCTCTTCGGCGAGAAGGGAGGTACCTCCGCCAGGCGAGGTGGTATGCCTGGGGACCCGCCGTGGTCCAACCGTTGATGGTTGGAAGTCGTATATATGCGTAGTGCGAAGAAACTTTTGATATCGCGTTCTACGATTAGTTTTGTGACTTATCCAAAAAAATGTGAACATCTTAAACATACGAGTATCTGGCCATTCGATTTATTTGTATGGAATATCCAAAAATAATGATAATTCCTTTTGGGTTGTTTGGAGAAAGTTTTTCAGTGTGATATGTGAAAAACATTAGCCCCCACGGAGTAGCCGGGTAACAAATAAAATGTTCTGTTACTCCTACCAGAGCTTATAAGAATTAACTTTGGCTTTTACCTTGAGCTTGAACATCAAATCACGTCTAAATCCCAGAGCGCCTGCGTTGCGCAGGCTTCCTAATCCGGTATTAAAAGCTAAAGGATTTTATTTTATCAGCCCTTTGTACAAGATAAACAAGCGAGCACTATGAAAACAAAAAGTTTCAGATAATTTTGTGCTCATTCAGTGCGGTTTTTCACTCAATAAAACATTTTCTATGGCAGCCAGTTTTAATTAAGAAATACTTTGGTCAGACACCATAGGACTGAGATATACATATTTTAAATATAAAAAAATCTGTAATAAAGTTGATAAAAAAGCGGAAATGGCACACGCCCCACATAATCATGAAACCGAACAAAATTCCATGAGTTACAAAGTTGTTTAATTTATGAGTAAAAGCTACGGTATCTTTTCAGCTATTTTAGAAGCTTTTTACTTATACTCGTACCTTATACCTGTACCGTTAACAAAAACAAATATTGGCCTATCGTTACTGACAATTAGTAAGTTTGGAAAGAGAAAAAAATGTATACAGGGTGTAACAAAATTGGTGTAGGACCCGTTAATTTCCCATTCTACCCATCGAACTGAATAACTTATGTTCTACGAGTTTGCTTAAATCACAAAAAAGAAATTGGACTCGCCATACAAACTGATCATCTGTTTTTCCATTTTTGTATGGAGAGTCCAAATTTTTTTTTGCGATTTGAGCAAAGTCGTAAAACAAAAGTTATTCAGTACGACGCGATGAGTAGGCTCCCCAGTTAACGGGTCCTATACCAATTTTGTTACAACCTGTATAGGGTCCTTCTAAACGACCTAAAAAAAAGCTGTTCATTAAACTGAACAGCTTTCCCCAAGAAATCTATACTCAGTTCGCAAAAAAATCATATTAATTGATCAACTGATCCGCCAGTTTTATATGGGAAGTCCTACCTCTTTCTTCCGTGGGGAAGTCCAAAAATTTTTTTTGCGCTCTGAGTATTAGGTACCTAAAGTTGTTCAGTTCTACGAGTAGAAGCCGTCGTTATTTTTTTTCAGTTATTTCATACCCTACATTATATGTCTCTTCCGTAAGTGCAACATCGATATACCTAGTTATAGTTTCCCGCTTTCTATACACTGCACAATCATCATGCATTTTGTGAACCGTAATCCATAAAAACTTTGGGACTTTCCATAAAAAAGTTTACGAATAAGCTAATCAATCATAGTATAAGAAACCCACTTTTTAAGAACTGAATACTTGTTCCTTAGGGAAAGTTGTTCATTTCATGAGTGGACTGCACAGTATTACGTTTACCTTTCACATGTGTAACATACAGTATAGCTAGACAATACTTTTCAAGAGTGTGTCATTTTTCACAGAAAAATAAAGAGTTGGAAGATTTTTTGCGCCAAGAGATTATGGTGTCTTGGATTTGTTTCTCACTGCAGAAAAAATATTTTTTATAACGTAAGTTTCGACTCTCACAATAAAAATGTGATATTCTTGACATCTTTTTCAAGAAACTTATATTTTTCATTAAAAAAAAACATTTCATTGTGTATTAATATGAAACTATAATATTTTCTTGAAGGAAATATAAAGTTTTTACCGTGTATTACTTTGTTTTTTCTTTTTTACGGTACGAAGATATTACCCTGTAAAATAACCCCAAGCTGTGCTCTCTTAGTTTAATATGTAAGCACATGCATACCTCTAGTGGTCAAAGTACGAGTGTGTTTAGCCTTAATCGCCGCCAAAAAGGCTTGCTGTGTTTCGATTACCAGGAAATATAGGTTGACATAAACCTTCGGGCCGTATAGCCTTATTTACACAGTTTTTGTGTAAAATAAAATGCAGCAATGAAGTAATATTTTTGCTTATAACTACAAAAAATAAGGGGTCAGTTTCAAAAGGACACGTTTCATTTAGTGCCTGGACATGTACGGAGTACGAAAAATATAGGCTTTCTAGGAAAAATAATGAAAAAAATATGCACAATGCGTGGTTCAAGCGTAATGTTTTATCAGCACTTTTTATAGTAGAAATGGTAACACTGAAGCTTGCAATAGGTCACGTTCAGAAATTACGGCTTCGTCCACATATTCCTCAGATGCTTTCTCTGACTCTGATTGACTGAACACACTTCTGTTCTCACTTCTGACATTGGTGAATGACGATTTTTAAAATCTGCGGATATGACTCTTTTACAAGCATAACAGCTGGTTTTCGAGTTACTTGTCGGACAACTAAATTATTAATTTCAATGGTATGTACAAAATTTAGTTTCTGAATGTAAAATTTCAAAATTGCGCTCGCTTCGCCATGTGGGGTGATTTATCTGCTTTTGATTGTTAAATCTGAGAATCTAGATGAACCTCGCAATGAAGGTAAATCGAAGGAAATTTACACTTAGATAAGACTATGTTTCTCATGACCTACTTATGATGTTTAGTATACAGACCAGCTCCAAGCTCCATAGTCCCGTGAAACTATGAAAATACAATATCATCTCTTCTTAAACAGATCCATCACATCATACTCCTTTTGTATTTTAACTACTGTTCTTAATAAAAGTAGGATGCCTTAGTCGAACAACCAATAATTGACCACGCTGAATACGTGAAAAACAACCGACTTCAATCGCAACAACTCCAATGTTGCTATGTTTTTGTTGATTTTCTCAAAAACCGCTAAATCGATTTCGATAAAATTTATATAGGACCACCTGTGTAGTATACCCTTTTAAACAAGAAAAGAATTTTCCAAATCGGTTCAGGCGTCTTCGAGTAATTGAGAACCTCCTCCTTTTTTCGAAGTCAGTTAAAAAAGAGTCCACGACCCAAGAGACTATCTGTGCCATCATTTGGGTATATTGCGAATAATATGATAGTTAATCCTATTTATTATTTCAGATAAGTAGATACATATCCTGTGAGATTTTGAGATACGATATAACATGTTAAAGTGTGTATAATATACGTATGTTCCAGTAATGTAGTTATTAGGACCATATCAAATGCACACAGTTCCCGTCCAAACGGTACGGCGTCGCGGTGTGTTCTATCTAACCTCTTTTTACCCGACTGCGCCAGAAGGAGGATTATGTTTTCGAGTGTACGTATATATGTATATTTCTGTGGCACGCTCTGGAGCCTAAACGGACTAATGGATTTTAGCTTGAGAGAGGATCTCTCGTCTTGATCCCTTGATGGCATAGGATACATTTTAATGTAGTCGTTTTTTTAAATATGGTTAGGTTATTATAAGGTCACGTCGTGATTTATCCATGGTTTCCTCCCTTTAATTCGCGTTCATGGGAAAACGCCAATACGAGTACAAACCAATAAATTACTGACGCAACGGTGATGTACCTTGCGTCAGTAATTTATTGGGTTGTATTTTATACAAAAGCTTTCAAACTCTCTCTTTAAACAAAAGCCTACTATCGGTTACATTACTGATTTAGATTGCACGACAATCGTGCTCTTACCGTTTTCATGTGAAAAGGCCCTTTTGTATGTCTGCGGCATCCGCGATTATGCAAAATACCCGACACGTTTACCCGACTTTTTTATTTATTGCGTTTATTTTAACCATAATGCGCCCTAAACAAGAGCTCTCTTAACCGACTCACCCTTCGCCGAACTCGGTGCGGCACTGTTCGTCCATCGAGAACACGTAGTTGGACAGCTCCCGAGCTCCCCCCAACTCCACCCCCTCGTCTCTGCTCCGAGAGTAGAGGCACCACCACTTACTGCAATAAAACAATATTCTTCAACGTTTGTAGGTAATTTCTTTCTACAATGTTTTTAGCACAACCTCGGAGGTGTGTCTTTTTAGGGTTCCGTAGCCAAATGGCAAAAACCGATACGGCCGATTCGACATTCAAACCTTCAAGAAAAGAGCGTACTCCCATATCAAAGGCCGGCAACGCACTTGTGACTCCTCTGGTGTTGCAGGTGTCTATGGGCGGCGGGAATCGCTTACCATCAGGTGATCCGTCTGCTCGTTTGCCACCTCTGCCATAAAAAAACTGAACCCTTATGGATTCGTCATGTCTGTCTGTCTGTCTGTCCGTCCGTATGTCACAGCCACTTTTTTCCGAAACTATAAGAACTATACTGTTGAAACTTGGTAAGTAGATGTATTCTGTGAACCGCATTAAGATTTTCACTCAAAATATGTGTATCTAAGGTCTTCAAAAATGATATTGAGGTTTCTAGTATCATTTTTTTCTAAACCGAATAGTTTGCGTGAGAATCACTTCCAAAGTGGTAAAATGTGTGTCCCCCCCCTGTAACTTCTAAAATAAGAGAATGATAAAACTAGAAAAAATATATGATTTACATTACCATGCAAACTTCCACCGAAAATTGGTTTGAACGAGATCTAGTAAGTAGTTTTTTTTAATACGTCATTAATCGTAAACCGCAAATTACCTTTCATTCAATCAACTCAAATATAAAAAATATATAGTTTAAGACATGTGTGATTATGAATTTATACGGAACCCTCGGTGCGCGAGTCCGACTCGCACTTGGCCGGTTTTTTTTATTTCTTGGTTGCACGACCACTTTTTTAAAAATTAGGAACCAAGATACCAGGACTCACGGAAATGAAATGACTTATTGAAATGAAGCACTTTTACAAAGTATAATAAAAACGCAATTAGTAAAAAAGTAATTGTTTATTTTCAGAGACGGTCTGTAATACGGACTCCGTAATTTAGACAAGTGCACCTTACGCTTACGCTAACAAAAAGTAAAACCATAAAATTCTCTCTGGTAAATGTCAAGGCTACCAGGTAACTTAACCTGCTAAGTACGTACCTAATTTGACCGAGAAATTCTGAGAAACTTTTGCGTAGAGTAGAGAGTAGACGCAAAAAAAAACTCCAATTGAACTCTCCTTCCATACGAATGAATCAACTGACCGGGCAAATTAGTATGAGGCATCCAATATTTTTTGCGATTTGACTATGGGTTCCTCAGGGAAAGTTGTTTATTATTGTTTATTGTTGTTGTTGTTTGTTGTTGTTTACATGAGTACTTGCATAGCCATTCGTATCAAGAACTATAATAATTAAAAATCACCCTATATAGGTACCTAGAGCCGAGTCATAGAAATGGGAAATATTTATATTCAATGTTTTTCTTTAGATATGAACTTTTTCGCAGTTTTATACTCTCGCAATAATACTCTATGGACTTCCTTATCGAAACTAAACAACGTTATACAGGGTGTAACAGAAAGGTGTGACAATACTTCTTTACCCATCAAACTGAACAACTTTTGTTCTACAACTTTGTTGAAATTGCAAAAAAATTTTTGGACTTTTCATACAAACTTGGTTCGCAAGCTGATCGATTTGTATGAAAAGGCCAAAAAAAATTTTACGATTTCAACAAAGTTGTAGAACAAAAGTTGTTCAGTTTGATGGGTAAAAGCCAACCTTGAAGTATTGTCACACCTTTTTGTTACACTCTGTATATTCTTGTACCTATATAGGTAAAACCTTCAATTGATTAAAAATATAAATTCAAATATTTCAGTTGTTTTGAATCACTCACATTACTCAATCACATCACAATCAATTGACACCTTACGCTTTAAAATTAACTGAATACGTTGAATGCTATCAGCTATAAACAAGGAAGATGCTGTAAGATTGCATACAACCCAAACATATACGAACTGGTTGGAAACGGTTGCAGTTTTAAACAAAGCATGTTAGAGGCCTTTTAGGGGGCTTAAAAGTTCTGACTCTGGTGTTAACCACTAGTTCCTCAACCTCTACCAATCCGGACTAGGCGTGTGGCGCTTGAGAGAAGTGTACCCCAGCAGTGAGGATGGACAACAGTGGGTGAAAATTTTGACTTTACGGGTTTTTTCAGTGTCGTCACGGACACGAGTGAACAAGGAACTTACTAGGACTTCTCATGAAATTGTTCCTTGGAGCACGCCGACCAGGTGTAGTTGTGCAGGGTGGCCAGGACGGTGGGAGACATCACCGACCGTCTCAGCGCGTCCGTCTGGCATTGGTTCTCTCCGTCGTGAGTCAGTCCCAGCCTGATAAAAAAAATCATATATCAGAAAGTTTTGCGAGTTTCTTTTGGCCTCGACGTTTCTTTTTGCTTCGCAAATACTTCCCGAAACGTAGTAGGAACTTTGTACTAGGTATAAAAAAGACGATTTAAAAGAATGTGCAAATGCAAAGCATCTACTTAAATAAATAAATAAAAAATGATTTTGTTTATGCCACCTTTACGTATGAATAATTTCGTCTTTTTTTTAACTTTTTGTGCTTCTCTTCACTCATATTATCTTAAAGTTTAAAATTAGATATGTTTTTAAATATTTCAATGGTAAGAACATTGATGATAAGTTGGGGATTAAAAGAAATATTCCATAATAACATAGAAAATGCTTATAAAGAGCAACATAACGGCGTAGTAATGTGACGCTAAAATAGGGGTGACTAAACCCATTATAATGAAACCGTCCGAGTGAGGGTGAGACCTCTCTCTCTGTTATGGTCCCGTAAATATGAAAATAACTTTTTGGGCGACCAATTTCACTTTATAAATGGGCTCTTTTGAGTCAAGTTTAAATACAATAAAATATACGTACGGTGCACAAATATAATACTCGCGTAACATGAAAGCACGACGACGATGCCCCATTTTTAACACAGTACTTTTGTGTTAGAGAAATAGCATAAAAAATAATTATACGTATAATTGTAATTTAGTCCCTGATGAGCTTTACACAATAATACCACATGCTAGGGTAAGAAAAAAATATAAAGTTCAGGGTTAACATATCCAAATGTTAGGTCTGTAACTCATTCTGCTTACGAGCTAGACACAGACAGCAATAGGGTTTTTGGGACCAAAGATCAAAATACATACACGGATCCTTAAAACGGGTTCATTTTCATGAACTCTGAAGGTTGTGATGACAGTGTTGAAAAGGTAGATAAGTATCAACTATTTTATATGAAGTGAGGTTTTAGTATACCTGCATTTATTATACCGGGTGATTATAAAATGTCTGGCAATATTTTAACTGTGGCTTCTACTTATTAAATTGAACAACTTTCGCCACAAAAGTCATGGGCAAAAAGCAAAAAAAATATATATGGACTTCCCATACAAAATTTATCCAGCAGCTGACTAACGGATTTGTATGAAGAGTCCAAAATTTTTTTGCTTTTTGAGTAATGAGTTTTATGGGGAAAGTTGTTCAGTTTCATGAGTTGAAGCCAAAGTTTAAATAGTTTCAGCTAATTTTGTCTAACCTTGTATACATGTGTGTGTTAAAATACGGATATTGGCCTCCTGCACCTCTACTAATTTACTTTTAACGACCATTTAACGTAATTCTGTGAAGACTTTCTTCCCCGTTATAAATACAATAGTCATTCGATTTTGATTTCAAAGTAATCATTTTTAGTCGGGGATTTAGTGCGATGAACCGTTTTATTTTGGATCCGGCGCTCAAACTTGGCAGAGTTATTTCCTAGGTCATTCTGAGTGGATTAAGCCCGGGAGCCACCGGGAGCCATCCCCCGTTTGGTAGGGGGAGGGGGGGAAAGTTTGTTTCTGCCGCGCTCCATTTGAGGGCTTATATCTCCAAAACTATTGGTACTAGGGCAAGTGAGATATCATTTTCGTATGATTCAAGAATAAGAAATTCATTTCTGTAACAAAAAAAATAACTTTCCATATATAAAAAAAGAAATATTTGATAAAACGTATAAAACATGACTACCTTTTTTCCGCATATGTGTCGATTAATTTTTAATGGTCTAAGATATTAGCATGAAAAAAATATATTCTGAAAGCCACATTACCAATAATTATAAAAATATAAATTTTATTAGAATAGCATGATAAATACTTCGCGAAAAAAATAAAATTCAATGCGTGGCAGCGTGGCATAAAACGCGCGGTCCGCGCGGTTCTAAATTACAGGAGTTATATTTCTTTTTTTTTCTATGAAAAGTATTTTTTCTTGTTGCAGAAATCCAAAAATGATATCGGACTTGCCCTAGAACATAAAATTATGGAGATATAAGCCTCAAAAGAAGCGCGATCCAACAAATAGATAATGAAGTGTGGGTGGTTTTTTTCCACATACGTGTCGATTAATTTTTAATGGTCTAGGATATTAGCATGAAAAAAATATATTCTGAAAGCCACATTTCCTAGAATTATAAAAATATAAATTTCATTAGCATAGCTTAATGAATACTTAGTGAAAAAAAATAATTTGATGCTCGGCAGAGTAGCATAAAACGCGCGGTTTTAGTATCTGTTGTTCGTTTGTAAGTAAGTAAATAAAATGAATCATCTAGCGCTCAAAAATGACTGTTAAGTAACATAATAAAAATAGGTACATACTATTATTATTTAAATATTTCTCGCACGCACAAAATATTTATCACGTAGAACAATATTTTCCTTAAAAAATCAAATATGAGAAAATTCGAAAAATGTGACTATTATATTTTTCATACGAATTATGGTGGTTTACTATCTATCAGCCGAAAGACTTCCACTGCTGGAAAAAGGCCTCCCCCAAGGATTTCCACACCGTCCTGTCCTGTGCGGTTCCAGCAGCTTCCCGCAACCGCACCAGGTCGTCGGTCCACGGAGTCGGAGGTCTGCCCACACTGCGTCTTTCGGTGCGCGGTCGCCACTCGAAAACTTTACTGCCCCAACGGCCATCTGTTCTACGAGCTATTTGCCCTGCCCACAGCCACTTAAGTCTAGCGATTCTGAGAGCTATGTCGGTAACTTTTGTTCTCCTACGTATCTCCTCATTTCTGATTCGATCACGTAGGGAAATACCAAGCATAGCACGCTCCATCGCCCTTTGGGTAACCTTGAGCCTTCTTATGAGGTCTATAGTAAGCGGCCATGTATCGGATCCATATGTCGTCTCATCACTGGCGACACACACTGGTCAAAGACTTTAGTCTTGAGACACTACGGTATTTTGGACGTGAAGATATTGCGGAGCTTTCCGAACGCTCGCTGCCCAGCCAAGTTGGATTCGACGATTGATCTCTTTCTCGAAGTTGGACCTACCTAACCGGACTGCTTGTCCCAGGTATACATATTCTTCAACAACTTCGAGAGTAGAGTCTCCAACCTTCAGAGGAGTGGGTGTAACACGGACGTTTGACATGATTTTCGTCTTATCCATGTTCATTTTAAGACCCACTTGTTGGGAGACTCTACTGAGTCCATCGAGCATTGCGCCTAGGTCCACCAACGTCTCAGACATGATCACGATTTCGTCAGCAAATCGAAGGTGAGTGATGTATTCGCCATTGATGTTGATGCTGAGTCCTCTCCAGTCCCGAAGCTTGAAAACGTCTTCTAGTGCAGCGGTGAACAGTTTCGGAGATATAACGTCTCCCTGTCTCACCCCACGCTACAGCCGGATAGGTTTCAAATTCTGATCCTGGAGGTGGACCGACATGGTGGCGTTTTCATACAAACACTTCAACACTTCGATGTGTATCGAAGTAAGTATGTAATTTGTCGAAGTAAGCTGTAACACAGCCCAGGTCTCGATCGAAACAAAAGCTTTCTCATAGTCCACAAATTAGTTATACTCTTCGGTCTTCTGTATAATCTGCCGCAGCGTATGTATGTGGTCTATGGTACAGAAGCCTTTTCGGAAACCAGCCTGTTCGGGAGGTTGGAAGTCGTCAAACCTGCGTGCGAGACGATTCGTAATGATTCTCGACATGGCTTGTAGACATGGCTTAGGAGTGAGGTGGGTCTGTAATTCTTCAGAAGAGTCTTATCACCCTTCTTGAAGAAGAGCACCCCCACACATCTGTGCCCTGTGTACCTGTTTTCAGAAGCTCAGCCGCAATTCCGTCATCACCAGGTGCCTTGTTGTTCTAAAGTTGCTTAAAAGCCATTCTAATCTCGCATAGACTGACGTCTGGGATATCTTCGGAATAGTGTTAGGTCAATGCGGCTCTCGGATCTTCAGCCAGATTACTGACAGGTAAGCATGTAGTCGTGTATAATTGTCCGTAGACCTCTCAACCTCTTCCAACAGCTTGGGCTTGGACGACACGACTCTGCCATCCTCGGTCTTCAGCTTTGTCAGTTGACTTTGACAAGTAGACAGATCCCTTGCTAATACTTTTGACCTTTTATTGCGCTCGATAGCCTCTTTAATACGATTGGTATTAAATTGGCGTCAAGGACTTGGAGATCTGTCTGTTTAGTCACCGATATTGACAAGCATCTTCAGAGGATTTCAGGATCAGGCTCCGTTTTCCTCCATGAGCTTGCTGGTGAGGTCCGAGATCCGATATGTTTTTTTAACGTCTTGTTTTGAAGGCCTTATTCCCAGCCGTTTGGACAATTTCCACAAACCTGTCGTTGTATTCGTCCACATTTTCGCATTCTCCTAGGCATTCGAAGCGATCGTGCAACTCGATCTGAATGCTTTCGGGGTTTTGGAGTTGTATAGGCGCTGGTCGAAGCTTCATCAGTTGTCATGAAAATAATTGGACGTGGCTTGCGAAGCACGGAAACGGTTATGAGATTAATGCGCCAATAAGAGTCAAACTCATTATGGTTATGTATGACCATTTCTGAAGTCAGTTAACCTGGGTGATCAACGTGACCACGCAAGTTATATAGTAAACCACCATAATACAATGGAAGTTAGATAGTAAACGACCATAATTCGTATGAGAAATAGTTAGTCACGTTTTGCGGATTTTCTCAAATACGTTTTTATAAGGAAAAAATTTTTTTTTGTTTAACGTGACGAATATTTTGTGCGTGCGAGAAATATTAAAATAATAATATAATGTACCTGTTTATACTATGTTACTTAACAGTCATTTGGGCGTTAGATGATTCATTTTATTTACTTACGAACAACAGATACTTAAACCGCGCATTTTATGCTACTCTGCCGAGCATCAAATTATATTTTTTTTCACTAAGTATTTATTATGCTATTCTAATGAAATTTATATTTTTATAATCCTAAGAAGTGTGGCTTTCAGAATGTATTTTTTCCATGCTAATATCAAAGACGAATAAAAATTAATCGACACATATGCGGAAAAAAGGTAGTCATGTTTTATACGTTTTATCAAATATTTCTTTTTTTATATATGGAAAGTTACTTTTGTTACAGAAATGAATTCCTTATCCTTAAATCATACGAAAATGATATCTCACTTGCCCTAGTACCAATAGTTTTGGAGATATCAGCCCTCAAATGGAGCGCGGCAGAAACAAACTTTTCCCGCCTCCCCCTACCAAACGGGGGATGGCTCTCGGTGGCTCCCGGGCTTAATCTACTCAGAACGGCCTAGGGAACAACTATGCCAAGTTTGAGCGCCGGATCCAAAATAAAACGGTTCCCATACTAGGCGTTGCACTAAATTCCCCACTATTTTGCATTATTAACAATATAACTACTGTCAGACAAGAATCCACAACTCAACATTGGTCTTTATAAAAAGCTAATCACCAATTGTCCATCCTAGTTATCTAGATCATGAATATGTGTCCATCCCACGAGAAACTTTCGACTATGAAACTTTTAACAGGTGCCAGGCAGCTATACGAAAAGTTTTGGAAAGTTTACATCGTTTGAAATGGATATGCTTTTTGTTAATAAAAGATTTAAATTCCATTTCGATATTCCAGTCGCGGTTTTTGTTAAAATTGAGTGGTTTGAATTCAATTTAGATGCCCTGGCAACGCTTATGTTAAAATCGAGTTATCTGTTCGGTAAAATTTGTACGTAGTCGAATGCTATGTAGGTATAAAAATAAACATGGCCAATTGCTTTATGAATATGTACGTTGGTACTATTACCGTCGAAAATAAAATAAAAAACATTTACAGTGAATAATTTGAATTTGTAGCAGAGCTGTACGTTGAGAAAGTACGACGGATTGACGAAAATCAACGCAATGAAAATATCGATTTTCAAAAAATTTAACCACAATTTCTAAGTGTGTTTCACGGAGAAAAGGCAATATATATCCCTGATGCATCGAGTTCACGGTAGCTCCAACAGTCTCCTTTCTTATAATAAGGGACAAGATAGACAGTCCCATACTTAAACATTGGGTAAAAAATGTCCAACTTGCCCCACATCGAAAACTGTCCAACTGTCGTTATATATTTTAATGTTTGTATTCGATTTGTATTAAATCTAATTGTGTGTCTTGTTTTTGTGTGTAATCATGTATATGAATTTATTATGATTCGAAATAAAAAATTATATATTATAACAAATATTGCAAATTTAAATCCCATGTGAATGTCTATGTTCCAAAGGCTATTATAAAACACTAGACTACACAAATGATAAAAATGCTTCATCTCATAGCTTTAGTAATGATATCAATTGATTTTTATTTCAAAATACCGGCCAAGTGCGAGTTGGACTCGCGCACCGAGGGTTCCGTATAAATTCATAATCACACATGTCTTGAACTCTATATTTTTTATATTTGAGTTGATTGAATGAAAGGTAATTTGCGGTTTACGATTTATGACGTATTAAAAAAAACTACTTACTAGATCTCGTTCAAACCAATTTTCGGTGGAAGTTTGCATGGTAATGTACATCATATACATTTTCTAGTTTTATCATTCTCTTATTTTAGAAGTTACAGGGGGGGGGGGGACACACATTTTACCACTTTGGAAGAGTCTCTCGCGCAAACTATTCGGTTTAGAAAAAAAATATATTAGAAACTTCAATATCATTTTTAAAGACCTATCCATAGATACCCCACACGTATAGGTTTGATGAAAAAAAAATTTGAGTTTCAGTTCTAAGTATGGGGAACCCCCAAAATTAATTGTTTTTTTTTATTTTTGTATGAAAATCTTAATGCGGTTCACAGAATACATCTACTTACCAAGTTTCAACAGTATAGTTCTTATAGTTTCGGAAAAAAGTGGCTGTGACATACGGACGGCCAGACAGACTGACAGACAGACATGACGAATCCATAAGGGTTCCGTTTTTTGCCATTTGGCTACGGAACCCTAAAAATGTGTTCTGGCCAATTTCTTTTGGACTCGACATTTCTTCTCCTTCCCGAAACATTAAGTGTATAAGTTTCGAGTGGTAGGAACTTAGTCTAGCTAGTGGTAGAAAAAAAATGGCTATCTAAAAGAAAGACTGACTTTGACTTACCATATAAGCCATTATACATTTATCAGTTGTTTTATTAATTAAATATTTCTTAAGAAAATATTAATTTTCTTTGTTATGGGTTATATGCTGTATACATATGAACAAAAAGTCTGTGCACTGGGAACCTATGCCAACTGGGTGACAGTTAATTAAAAAAAAAGTGTACTCGACGTGACCGCTTCTTACTACAAGATAACAATGAAAAAAAAACTCGTTAAATATCGAACTATTTAAAAGAATTGATATTATACAAACATAAAACACATAGAAACGAAGGGATAAAAAATTTGAAATTTTGTCAATTTAATGGCTTTATATTCTATAGAGTGTTTACAGCAAAACATTTCACTGGTTTACGGCTACCGAAAAGTATATCACAAACGTGCCTTTAAAAAAAATAGTTGATAGGTATTTAAATTAGTAAATATTTCACTTAATTATCTAATATATATAAACACGACACTTACGAGTAGTTTGCATACATCTACTTACTTATTATATACCTAGACTAATTACAAGAAATTACTGTTATTACCTTCCCAGGAAAAGAAATACAAAACATTATTCTCTGAGTTAGGAGCTGCACTTATTAGACAAGGTTTACCGCTCGAGTAGTTTAATAACTTTAATAAAGCCCGTTCTATTACAATGGAAATCCACTTTTTTTAGGGTTCCGTATGTCAAAAGGAAAAAAGAGACTTATCACGGGGATCTCAAGGGATATCAAGGGGATCACTCTTGTGTGTCGTTTGTCTGTCCGCCTGACACAGTCAATTTGCTCCGAATGTACTGGACTGATTATGTTGAAACACATATATAGATTTTTGTGACCCCAACACGGACGTGTAACCTAAAATAAAAGAATTTTGGGTGTGGAGGGGGGGGGAATCATATGAAAGGGCTTGTTGTAAGAATCTCAACTATATTTTTTCAGCCTATTGTGAAAAATATACAAAAAATAGTTCCTTTTTATAGATTACAAGAAAACCTATAAGAAGTATATGGTCTTAAAACAAGATAGTCAAATATTGAATATTGTTTGTTTGTGCGGTGCGTGAGTCAGACCCGCACTTGTCTGGTTTTTGAAATACAATTACATCCCGACAGCACTGCAGCTCACTGATTATTCTAGTAAAACGTGAACGATGCAAATTGTCAGGATAAATCAGGAATGTAGTTTTTTTTTGACGGAACATGTAGATATTCAAACTACCTATATTTTCTTTCAAATTTAAAACGTAATGTAATGATAAAATTACATTTTCTTTAGATTTTGTATTAAAATTAAATTATGCCAAAATTTATTTAAGTAAATCAGTTTTGAACATTGAAGCATTTCATCAGTTTTGGTACATTATAAGTTGTTAACTGGAGTCGTACTTGTGATACTCGAAAATTTTTTGTCTACAACTTTGCTAAAATCGCAAAAAAATGTTTGGTCTCCTCACACATACGAGTATCGATCAGATATTTGGATTATTAGGACCCGGCTTCAATCCGTAAGATTTCATAAAACTTTTCTGAACATGGTCAATAATAATAATGACCGAGCGCTTGAGGTCAACGCACCTCACGTATTGAATAAAACCGATTTTTCCTGAAATTACGGTTTACATTCCGTAAAATTACGTAATAAACATTCAATTACGTAATTATGTGGATTTTTAGTGAAATGTAGCATTTATTTATCAAATAACTACCTGATAGATTATACAATCTGATGCTGAAGTGTACATTATTGCTATATCATGAGCTTAATAGCGAGCCGTAGTCTCCACCTTGTCTCATACAACTATGCGAAAGCCTTGAGTTATGTAGGTACACTAGGCGGACCATAGACGATGGTGACTTTAGAGATTCGGAATTAAATCAGAGGTTAAAATTTTAGTACTATATAATAGAATAGTAACTGTATTATTCGAAACGAGACCGATACAGACGAGTATCATCTTCACAGATATTGCATCGCCTGGGACACAATCAACGAAATACAGGGCTACCTAAGACATGTGTCATCCAATCGGCCTCTCTGGCTATATCTTTAGGGATGGAAAGTCGATATGCTTGGAGTTAGGATAGTTGCAGGTGACTGCTGCGAATTAGGTTGCACCCTGCTTGTACCTGAAGAAGATCCCATGCCGTGTTTGATTTCGGAGTTTCCTAGTTTTCACGAGTTGCCGACCAATGCTTTCGACGCCCATCCCCTAGTAACTGGCACAATTATGTTTTGTATGACTCCTTTCTTCAGTTCAAATTAATTATTGTAAAAACTAATTTCAGCACCGAGTGAGGCCGAGTTAAGAGGCGGGCGGCGGCGCCTTTGATGGAGCTCTCAGAAGTGCCGAAGCGTGCACACTGCGCAATTAGTTTGCTTCAGGCGCAGGCGGGCAGCACACCGAATACTGCTTTATCACTAGCGCCGCCTTAGACGCTACACATATAATACTAGTAACCGGGATATTATACTATAGATGGGGTTGTAAGGAATTAGCACAAGACCATGCTAAATGGCGATTGCTCCACAGACAAGAGCCCTGCTCTTAAATTTGAAGAAGAGGGGTTGTAAGTTCTAGATCTATCTCTTATCGTGTGGCACCAATGATTTAGACACAAAATGATATAATTGTGTGTCACGAGTGGTCACGATAACCATGTTGTTCTTGACATAGACGAAAACTGCCTGGTGGGTTCCCATCACGCGCGATCACTTTACGTTTTCAAGTATTTTAAATTTACACAACTAGGGTGCTACTTTATTAGTACCCGATATTTTAGTTAGTGCTTCGACTCCTAATTCTGATCAACTTTCCCCAAGAAACTCATAGTCAAATCGCCAAAAAATCTTTGGACTCTTCATACTAATTTGGCCACCGGCCGATCGATTTGTAAGATTTGTATAAGGGCACTTATAAAGTAGCACCTTATATTGTAACGTGAACACGTGTAACAAAACATCCTTTGTTCTAAATGTGAACTGTTTTACTTTGAAAAAGTTTTGTTTTAATATGATTAAGCTAGAGCACAGTTAAATAAAATTGTACATATATCGTCGTATCCTACGAATAAAGCCACAATGGCTGATGTAGCTTTTTATTTTTATTGCATAATTAAAGGTTAAACAAACTTACCTGAAGTGAAGTTTGACCATAATTATACGAGGCGCTGCATCTGAAGAGATTTACATATTCACCAAGTAGTCCACTTCTCAATGTACTAGGCATCGAACACAATATTTAGAGCTAAAATCTAAAATAAAAGAAACAAAATCACTACTTTCACCTTCCGTGGATAGGTGGCGTACCTGTGCCGCGCCCTGTAATTGTCATTCATTTTAGATAGTTCAATTTCACAAAAAAAATAACAAACTGGGTGTTATTTTTCATAAATCAAAAATAATAGGGGGGGCGGGACTGTAAATCTCTTCAGATGCAGCGCCTCGTATAATTATGGTCAAACTTCACTTCAGGTAAGTTTGTTTAACCTTTAATTATACTTCGTCGCTGCATCCTCGAGATTTACATATTCACCAAGTAGATGTTTAGAGAGTTTTTGTGAAATCATATTTTTGTGCAATATAAATAGTATTAAAAAAAATACATGTATTAGATTACTAATTATTTTAATCACACTGATTAATGTTATACACAGCTTGGGCAAAAGTATTATCATTGTCAGATACGAGAGGTCTATTATAAAACCTCGCAAATACCATTGAATCACCAGTCCAACCAGCAGTTTTCTTAATTATTTCTATTGAGACGCCTCTGCGACCAGCCGCTGAAGTAGCCGCGTGCCGTGTGCTGTGGGCTGAAAAAGTGCCCGAGTCAACTCCACTCTCAGATAGAACTTGTTTAATCCAGCGGCTGATCGTAGACGCGCTAGCGTTATGATACGGTTTTTTAAAAGTTAGAATAAGCCTGTCTGTGTTAGGAGCATGTCTGAATGTTTTGGTATTTTCCATGTAAGCAATTAACGTTTTTGCTGGGCATACAGTTGGTTTGACCGAGAAGAAAGGAATAATTAATCGGGGCATTTGCCTACCAGGAGCTGAAGTTTTTAATAAATCATCAACTATAATTTCAATGTTTGATAAATTAATTTTAATATTAGATAGCTTTATTAGAGATAGCGTCTGTACTCGTTGTGCTGTCGACAATGCGAGCAGAGCTACCAGTTTCTTTGTAAGCCGCTCTAGCGATAACTGTTCGTTTGGAAACCAGTTGGCGACATATTCAAGAACTACATTAACATCCCAGGTGTTTTGATATTTAGGGAAACATGGTCTATTTTTGTAAACTCCTTTTAGGAATCTAACAACGTTGCTGTCTTCACTAAAACGTTTTCCAAAAATGAACCCTAATGCACAACGATATGTGTTTATAGTAGTGTAACTAGCCCCTGATTTAAACACTTCTGTTAGGAAACTTAAGGCTGTTGAGTTTGATACCGATAAACAGTCATTAATATTATTGTCCCTGCAATATTGCCACCACTTTTTGTATGCTACATTGTATTGTTTTAAAGTGTTTGGTGCTACGGAAGAAATCATAATATCTATCGTTTCTGGGGTTAGTGATTGTCTTGAAAATGCTTTCCTGATAAGGGTGCTGCCACCAGGGAAAGGCTGCGCCAAAGTGGATGTTGGGTTCTGAAAGGAGACATCAAAAGATCACCGTTCGGCGAAAAGAAAATTGGTTGATCAGTTTGTAATGAAACAAATAGAGGGTACCAGGGTTGGCTTGGCCAGTATGGGACCACCATGATACCACAAGCTTTATCTTCAATAATCTTTCGTAAACATTTGAGTATTAGGGAAAATGGCGGAAAAGAGTAAAAGTATATTTCACTCCAATTGAGCGTAAACGCATCGATATTGAAGGCATGAGGGTCGCGTTTCCACGAGACGTATTTCGAGCATTTAGCGTTAATACGGGTTGCAAATAAGTCTATTTCTGGGCATCCTAAACTTTGAGTAATCTTTTGAAATGCTGTTTCCGAAAGTTCCCACTCAGTATCAATATTGGTACGTCGAGACTCTTCGTCCGCCTCAACATTATCCTTTGACTTAATATATGACGCGAAAACAAAGTTACTACGTTCTTCGCACCATTGCCATATGTCTCTCGCAATACAATTTAGGTGGGGATATTGAACTCCTCCCATTCTATTAATGTAGGATATTGCCGTTAGTTGTCAATCCGTAACAGAATCTCTTTGTTATTTAATTTACTTGCAAAGCATTTTAGACCAATGAAGGCTGCTTTCAATTCCAAAAAATTTATGTGGTTTTTACTCTCAGATGTACCCCAAAAACCACCAGATTTTTCCCCATTACAAGCGATCCCCCAGCCTGTTAGAGATGCATCGGAAAATATTTCCAATGCATATTGGTTACGAGGAATAGGCTTTATAGAACTCATTATATGATTTCTCCACCAATCAAAATCTGGTTGAAGACTTTTGTTTAGTGTCATAATCTTGTCATAATCGTCACCCCATTTTAAAAGAGCTAGGTACTTTTCCCTCTCAAATTTTTTTGTATAAAGCCAGCCATAGTCTATGGCGGGGCAAGCAGATGTTAAAAGTCCTAAAAATTTTGCAAAGTCCCTAATGGTAATGATACTTTTCTTTGATATTTTCTCAATCATGTCACAGATATTAGATCGTTTTTTAGGTGGTAATTTAAGAGCCATGTCAACAGAATCTAACTCAAAACCTAGAAATACTCTTCTTTGGTAGGGGATCAGATCGCTTTTTTTGTAATTGATTACAAAACCCAAAGTCTTTAACAAATTTACAATTTCCAAGGTATTTTGAGAGCAACGTTCATATGTATTATTTATACAAAGAAGGTCATCTAGATATATGACCAGTAAGTGACCTCTGTTCCTCAAATATGTTGCAACGGGCCGCATTAGTTTTGTGAACACAAAAGGAGCTGAACATAGGCCAAACGGAAGACATTGAAATTCATAAGTCTGTCCCAGAAATTTAAATCTTAAATACTTTTTACATTCTGAGTGAACTGGAATTAAGAAATAGGCTT
This sequence comes from Coleophora deauratella, assembly GCA_958295455.1. Classification (NCBI taxonomy): domain Eukaryota; kingdom Metazoa; phylum Arthropoda; class Insecta; order Lepidoptera; family Coleophoridae; genus Coleophora; species Coleophora deauratella. The sequence goes on from OY282398.1 coordinate 5,791,902, forward strand.
CTTTTAAATCGATATTAGTCATAAAATCGAAGCGAGAAATCAATTTAGACGCTGTCCTGATGTCCTCCATTTTAAAGTGAGGAGTGTCAATAAACTTGTTTAGTCCTTTCAGATTTAAAATGAAGCGCAAGGAACCATCAGGTTTTGGAATTAAAAATATTTTGGAGATATATTGGTCGGATACGTCATCACATTTTTGAATTGCACCAGAAATAAGTAGTTTCGTTATCTCAGTTTCAATATTAACTATCTCAGCTGAGCTAAAAGAAGGATTCAATGGTTCTTTACATTGTACTACGGGACGAGCAAAAGGAATTTTATATCCTAAGACATACTCCAATACAGTAGGGTCTTTAGTAATAGATTTCCATTCGTTATAGAAATATTGCAATCTGCCAGCATGTTGCGTTACCTCTAGTGCGTTTTGCGATTCGCTTTGTTGTAGTTCGTTCTCGACGAGTTCGTGTATCGTTCCGGTGCTGGTGCTGCTGCTGGCCTCCTCGTTGCTTGGGTTGATGTTTGAAGCCGGGGCCCACCCGGCTTGCCTCTCTGAGTCTGATGTTTGGGTGGGCCTCTCAAGTTTCCCTGCGGTCGAGCAGTTGACCGGTTTGGTCGATAAGATGATGACGTAGAAGGGCCATCGAAAGTTCTTTTAATCTGTAAGCCCGATTTTTCTGTCGTCTTTGATGCCTTAATCTTATCTCCTAGGTTTTCTCCAAATAGGAAGACATCTCTTTTGCAATCTTGAGCAATATTTGTAAATTTTTTATCAAGGCTGTAGGTAATGAGTTTTCTCCTTGCAAGTGTATTTTGGCAGTGTAAGTCCAATAGAATCTGTCCTGTTTCTGATAGCTTCTTGATTATTTCTTTCGTGTCCATATTAACTCCTTCTATCAGTGTCGACATTAAGTTTGTCACGGACGCTATCCCTACACCCAGATGAGTCTGAGCTTTTTCGAGACGTTTATCTCTATTCCTAGTAGATTCTGACAGAACCACCGATATTTCCGGGTTAAGCTTTGGTGCTTTCAGCAATTGGAAGTTTTCTGGAATGAGGGTATTTTCAAATAATTTCTGTTTCTGATCCTTGCCAAGACCTTCCATTATTATTTTCCCCCAACGTTTAGAGACTTCTTCTCGTATCTTAGGGCCAAAGACTTCATCTTTCTCCTTAGATTCGCCTAAAACTTCTAAAATATCAGGTGCTAATTCAGATACATTTTTATTTGCATCACTAGCTGCACTATTTAGTGGAGTGATAGCGGGTGGATCGGGTACGTTAGTGTCCGATTGCTTAGGTGTGCTTGAGACAGATGGAATGACCGGATCCGTTATCAGGATGTCTTCCTCTGTAGTGACAACCGGTTGAGGTAAAGATACTCTTGATCTTATTTTAGAATTATCCGATTCAGAATTATATTCTTGTTCTGAAGACCCCTCGTCACTCGAATAGTAATTATTAGACGTGTGTCTTGATTGTTCAGATTCATGATCTGCAAGAACATATACTTTTTGTCCATTAAGACAGTCATTCGGCTATCACAAGATAAGATTTCGTCGTAATCACGTGACGACTCAATTAAATTGACAATATATTGACCGCAATCGCATCGCGGTTCTGAACATAACAAGCTATAAACAGGTCACAATCGCGTCGCAACTCTCAAAGTTATAGCTGATGGAAAAAATATGGCCGTAATCGCATCACGGCTCAATAAACTTCGGAAAAAATAACTGCAATCGCATCGCAGTATCCATTTATTATCATGAAGAAAATATTGTATTTACATTACCAATAATTAGTTTATGTAAGTGTTACACACATGTACATAATATATAAAAAAATAACTTCCATTATTTTGTATATATCTACATTAAAGAACTTATAAAATCATACACATGATTTCATGTTTTAAAATCGAGATACCATTGCGTAGATCCGTAACGTACAGCAAAGCGAGTGTGGGGTATACTTATCACGAAAAAATAAAAACAACACTAGGGAATGTACTAAATAGCGGAATGCTGTTGTTCAATAGTTGTAACGGTTATATACTTATGTAATTATAAGTACTTACACTTTTCCGATTCTGAGTAATATTTGTCTCGATCTTTTCTTACGTGTTGAACTTCACGTTCCAAACGTCTTAATTTTCGCCACAGTTCATCAGTTTCTTTATCTTTACTCCTACGTTTACGCTTACCCATGGCGATAAATCACTTCCCAAAGTCACAAATGTTATCGAATAACAATGGAACACAAAAATCACTGGATTAAACTAGTGTAAAACACGTAAATTTGTTGAAAATTAACGAAGCGATGTTACGATGCCTGCACAAAAAAAGTGAATGACAATTACAGGGCGCGGCACAGGTACGCCACCTATCCACGGAAGGTGAAAGTAGTGATTTTGTTTCTTTTATTTTAGATTTTAGCTCTAAATATTGTGTTCGATGCCTAGTACATTGAGAAGTGGACTACTTGGTGAATATGTAAATCTCGAGGATGCAGCGACGAAGTATAATTGAAATCTACTACCTATTTCACATCATATTCAATCAGAAAATCACATAAAACCGATCTCTATCGACTAGAAAATAAGCGTTAAAAAAATGCCACTATTGCTTTCTCCTGAAATACCCGCCGAAAACAGCCACAACAGCCACAGTGGCTACTTTCGTTCCTGCGGAGCGGGGCACAAGCGCCACTCAGCCCTTTTTCCGCGGACAGTTTTAAATAGTTTTAGTTCATATCCTCGTAGAAAAAAGACACTATTGCATTTATGGCTATATTCCACGAAATTTTTTCTTGGTGTCGGTATGAAAATTGATGGCCTAAAAGCATTTGTGTCTTTATTCTACGAACAAATTTTAATTAGTACGTTTTTCGTGTGTTTTATAGTTTGCATCAATAAAATTATCAGTTTTATTGATATCTGTTTCATTAACGATTCAAACAATTTAATAAAATATAGAAAAATACATATTTTATGGCTTTTTTTACCAGAGTTGTAAAAGGCTCTTGTGGCGGTTGTGGCTTTTTTCATATTATTTTATAAGAGTTTCGAGTAGTAGGAAACAAAAAGAATAACCTTCGAAAAGTGTACACTGCTACAAACTTCACATAAAATAATAATAATTTATTAATGTTCCTCAATAATCAGGCACAATATTTTCTAATACTTGACTTTCATGTCTAGGAAAGGAACTCAGGAATTCTGCTCTGCTCCCCTGCTTCATGTTCTTCAAAATTCATGGTGATTTTGATCGTTGGCCTACAGCGGATAGACCTGCCACAATGCCGTACTGATATTGAGAGACTAGGTCTTCCTGATTGTAGTTGTACTTTCCATGCATTAAGAGCCTCTTCTCAATCTTGTCGACTTGAAGAGGAGATTACTATGTATCATCGGCGTATAAATATGAAGGTCCATGATGCTTTTTTTCTGAGCTTTTCTTATTAGTGGCTCCAATCTTTTTCTTCCTCGGTCCCTCAATGCTGAGGATTGCGACCACGAACTAGGTCTCTCCATTCGCTGCGGTTGTAGGTGCTATGGACAGCCTGACTGCTCTGAATGTTTCCTCCCTCAGGTTTCATCACCACATCGATCCATCGGGAAGGTGCTCTACCCCTGGCTCGATTGCCATCCATCTGACCCAGAATTATGTGCTTCTCCAAACTATGCCTAGGAGAACGTATAATATGTCCGTAGAAGCAGAGGCTTCATATTGCTCGTTGAGATGTGTAGCTCCTGGAGTATGGATTCATTAGTTCTCATGGTGGTCTATGGAATTCGGAGAAGCTTTCTCCAACATCACATTTCGAAGGCGTCGATCTTCTTGCTATCACTGCTCTTTCACTAGGTTTCCGCCCCATAGGTACAAGAAAATTAAAAATACTAAGGCACATACAAATCGCACCTTAGTAATCCGGCAAACACCACCGTTCCTCCAAATCTTGTCTAGATCCACCATTACGCTTTTGGCCATCCCGGCTCTTCGGCGTATTTCGTCCGTGCAGCTACCCTCACTCTTTATTAGTGACCTAATTCTAGGTATACAAACTGATTAACCTTTTCATAACCATCGAGTGCGTCGGTTAGTGGAAGTAAATTCGCTCGGTGCACAACCATTATCATCGTGTTCGAATGGTTGATCTTAAGACCGAGTTTGGCGCTCTCAACTTCTATGTTCTTTAGCAAGAGGGCCATCTTTATATCCCTGGATGTAACAATCGTTATATTATCGGCGTACCTAATGTTAGTGATTTTTAGGCCTCCCACTGTTACGCCTCCGCCCAGCCCTCAAAGCTCTTTCCTCATTATATTATATTCGGCGTAGTGACTCCAATACCAATACTAAATTAAAACGTAATTGACTCAACATTGATGGAGACCTTCTGTGAGTGGGATAGATTTATACGTAGTCTGTCTTACACTTATTTTTATAAAAGACCTGACAACCTCGTATATGTAAGCGATAATGTACATGTAAGTAAATATTTCTCGAGAATATTTCCTTTCCTGAAAGTCCAGGTACTTCGAAGCACACTCCCATGTCTAAGAAGAAAGGCAATTAAGGGGTCCTGTTTTGCTCTATGTTCTTCAAAAAGAAATTGGCCTACAGTTACAGACCTACCACAAATTCGGGTGTCTGGAGAGCGAACATTCCATGCTAGGTCGACTACAAAAATCTATGACTCGCTCGATCATCCTACTTCATTGTTTGATATATCACCTTGATACCTCTAAAGTTTTTACACTCGTATCGACTGTATTCGCGAAGTTTGCAGTAATCATCATCATCAGCTGAAAGACGTCCACTACTGGACAAATATTTCCACACTGACCAGTCCTGTGCATTCAGCTGCTTCCCGCAACCTTCACCAGGTCCACCGAGTTGGAGGCCTGCCTACACTGCGTTACACTTAATTGTTGATCAGGATCCTGAATGAGTTAAATTAAATACATAACATAATATACTAACTTGCACTCCCATACTCCTCTTTTAACAGCACTGCATATCTTAAATAAAATTTCTCGTGATATTGATTTATTTCACTGTTCTATGGCGAGGATCACAGAAACAGTATAAGTAATCTGCATATTAAATAATTTAAGTTGATTTCTTATGTTATATTCACGAGATAAGTACAATTTACTATGTTATCGTCTTGGGTGTGCACACCTGTCAAGATAATGTATTTGGTATTTTTAAACTTAGAATAAATGAAATGAAATGAAAATGAAATACCTGTAGACGTGCAGGAATTACAAGTGTATTTATTACGAGTGAATTGTTTTATCACATATAATCGTAAGGGGCCCAATTCACAATGTTTTTTTATTTATTATTTAAGTTAAAATTCGTTACCCTTGGATAAAACATTAATATGTCTATTATTTTGATTTAAAACACTTCTTGTTCTTTTGCATTTCTTAAGATTATTAACAGATGAAAACGATAAAAAGCCCTAAACGCCATTACGACCTGGTATATGCCGAAGAAAAAGGGCGTAATGTCGCTTATGTCTAATAGAATAACATATTACTCCAGCGAATAAAGAAATAAGCGACATATTTAATAGAAATATTTAATAAAATCGCTTATTTAGATTTAATAACAACCCTAGAATAGTTAAGCAGTGTTTTGAATGTTAACACTTCAAAAATGCAAATTTCTGTTGAAAATAGAACGTTAAAATCTCCTCCTGAAAAGTTGTCATTTTGCAATTACGCCCTTATTCATAGGATACGACGATATAATTATAGTCAAATCATCAATAATGTTACATTTGCCATTATAAGCCAAAGCACTACTTATTTTATTTATTACATATTATTTTAAGAAAACAGTAAAAAAATATATTTTTTGCTGGATTTCTCATAGTCTCTTTTTTTAAACATCCCGGATGGATGTTAAAAAAAGTGTGTTTGAAATTTTAAGGGGTTACTCAGGATCAAGTATAGAATACAGGAAAAATATGAAAAAAATCCAATATATTTTAATATTTTTCCTCTATTTTATACTTGATACTGAGTAAACACCTTAAAATTTCACTTTTTCTAACAACCTGTATTTTTTCAACCGACTTCAAAAAAAGGAGGAGGTTCTCAATTCATCGGAATCTTTTTTTATTATTATTATTTTTTTTTATGTATGTTCACCGATTACTCGAAGACGCCTAAACCGATTTCGAAAATTCTTTTTTTGTTTCACAGGTGGTCCCATATAAATTTTATCGAAATCGATTCAGCGGTTTTTGAGAAAATCAACAAAAACATAGCAAAATTGGAGTTGTTGCGATTGAAGTCGGTTGTTTTTAACGTATTCAGCGTGGTCAATTATTTATTGAATAATTCATGAACTTAGACATCACGAAAAAAGCGACCAGAGTTTGCGGGCTAGAGCTGCGTTCGTCTCCTATAATAGTGCTAAAAAGGTACTTGAAGTGAAAGACACTCAACGTCAAAAATCTTGTATCATTTATACCCTTTTAGTGTATTTTTTTGTTGTAGTTGGATTTTAGTTTTAACTTTATTTATTTACGCCAGCCATTCCAGTGTAAGCTGTCATAAAATTTATCTCGATGTCAATAACTAAATCGCTTCAGACTGACGAACTTAAGTGGAACAGCGATGGAGTTCGGTACAGGAGCACCTACCATTCATGGTACGAACCTATAGATTGATGATATAGACAGAGATTAGAGTGACAGATTAATGCGATAATAACTTCTTACCTGACTGTCCAAACGGAAATTAATGTTTTTTAGGTGTATGTATGTATGTTTAGTTTAGTATGGGGCGTAGGGGACAGTGTATAAAAGAAAGAAGACGAAAGAAAAATAACATTTGATAGTATGTATATTACAGGCAACTTTATAGGCTCGGTTACTATGAATGATGTGATGACCGATCTGTATTCATAATTCCCGTGTCCGTCAAATGATAAGTACTTTAAAAACTACATAAATCAGCACCAAATAGGCATTTTAAAACTGCATGCATAATTACTTTTCTTGATCAGTACGAAAAATGTCCATTCTGTTGTAGTCAAATTAATAAAACACATGATCTCTAGTGGTTTATTAAATTAAATTTAAATGCACTAAACGGTGTCTCGGCGTCTCAGTATGGTTCAACCCTATAATAGTTCGCTTATTTCTCTAACTGTTAATTTTTGGCGAACAAAAAACGTGGTCGTAGTTCTCTTATATCGATGTCGTAGGTACCTAGCCAGGTGAATTTAAACAAAGAATTAACTAACTTCAATGAAGATGCACAAGAGAAAGGTTCTATTGAATGAGATTTTTATCTAAAGTTTCATGAACCTTTTAAAGCTATTGTTTTACAAATTTTTCAATCAAACTTTTTTATTAACCGTAGATTTCGTAAGATTTTCTTCGATTTTTCTTGTAGAAATAAAGCATCAAAACAAATTTATTCTCTAACTCTTCTGATTATTAGGAGAGTTTGACAGATTAATAGTAATATAGTACAATCGTCGATCATACAGTTGAATTACCCATAGTCTGTTTAAGAACCAACCGGTAAGGTGCTTTTAAAATATCCGCTAGGGCCTTCTACTGAACAACTTTCTACAAAAAAAAGTTGACAATTCTCAAAAAAAAATCGATTCTTTCAACTAATCCAGTGTTTTTCAACCTTTTTTAATACCCGACTCTTGTATAAGATAAACATTCTTGCGACCCCCCTAGAGCCATAACCATGCAAAATGTTAGTGATTTGATAGACTACGTTCTTCTTTTATTCTTCAATTAGAAAATGATTTAGTTATTATATTAATGTGCCCGGGGGGTCGCGACCCCCAGGTTGAAAAACACTGAACTAATCAATCAACTAGTTGGCCATCTTTGTATGAAGAGTCATCTTTTTTTGTGAATTGCCTATACATATACCTGTATATTTACCTGGATATTTATTTATTTTTACACAGTACATTATACTGTGGCTGTGTCGAACATAGCAACAGTATATAGACCAAAGGCGGAGATTGCAAAGCAGACACACTGCCTAGTGACTACACGTACTGACTCGGCAATTCCCTGGCCGTTCTCTTCCACTTAGGTATTCCTCGGGATCGAACTAATTAATCCCACAAATGCGATTAATTACTACGTGTGTGTGCACTGGGTAATCTGTTGCACATCGCTACTATTATACAATTATATTGTTATTGCGCTTAAATTGGTGAATGAATACGTGACGTTATTTTGGGCTATTATTATTTAACATTACACTTTTTCGTTAATGAGCTAATTGCTGCTATAGTTATGGGAATCCGAATTATTTTGCCCTTGGTATCATATCATCTAATGGTAACTAATGATGATGCCGAAGATGGAAGCGGGCTTTCCAAATTCCGCAACGCAATTGGGAACTGTCTTTCTTATATTCATGTCGGAGCTCATAAGAAATTCAAAATTCAAAATTCTTTATTGCCTTCATGAGTGGTAGTAAAGGTGTTAGTTAAAGTTTAAAAGTACAATACATATCATGACCCTGCAAGGGCACAGCAAATAAGATCTTATAACTAAGTTTACCACATATTATCAACATTTCGAACTAAAATAATAGTTATTACAACGAAAACAAGAATAAAATTGACAAATTAATATAACATAAAAATAAAATAAAAAACACGAATCAAAATTGACAAATTAATGTACTTAAGTAAGTAACATGAAATATTTCTAAACTATTTATAAATGAAATGTTTTTCGTATTTTTTCTCATAAAATTCTTGCAAAGAGTAAAAACAATTATTTATTAGGTATTCATTAAGTTTATTTTTGAATTTGTTGAACTGTTCTTCGTTTTGTATATCTTTAGGAATATTATTATATATTTTAACGGCCATTGCTTGAGGACCTGAGCTATACATTTTGAGATTGGAGATAGGCACAGATAGATTATTTTTATGGCGTAAATTATGTGATTTAGTGTGATGATTACTGGACAGGGGAAAAAGATGTTTTTGTTTTCTAATAAATTTACAGAGTTCTAAAATATACAGCGAAGTTAGAGTGAGTATTTTATGTTTGATAAAATGTAATCGGCAAGATTCCATCTGGTCTATGTTACAAATTATTCTAATGCATTTCTTTTGCAGTATAAATAAATCAGCAGCATCAGTGCTGTTACCCCACATTATGATTCCATATTGGAGCCATGAATGTGCATAGGAATAGTAAGCAAGGATGGCGGTTTTTTGATCTGTAGCTTTTTTTATTTCTGATAATGCATTTTTTTATTTCTGATAAGCCCTGTTAACATTAATTTTGACGGCAAGATTTAGAAAAGATTGTGCTAGCAGAGCTATCCAGGTGGGCTCATAGAAAATGCCTTATTGTCAACTCGGTAAGAGTCCAACAAACTTGCACCCCATCGGGAAACAAACTCGCGACCTCCTGCATGTTGTAATTTATTACAACCTTTACAGTGCAACGGACAATGCTGAGTTCTGGTCTTCAAAAATTTGATATGCCTCAGGATCGATTCGCTGAGAAGAAGATAATTACAGATTCTCAACTCAAATAAAATTATTTGGTGGTGGTACGGAATCCTCGGTAGCGATTCTGACTCGCAATTGGGATTTCTTGTGTTACTACTTTTTCTACTAAAATCTGAAATTGATAGAACAACCAATTTTCGGTTTTTACTTTTTGTGAATGTAATGCTCTTATCTGTTCTATTTCATCCTAACACTAATACGAGTATTTAATCAGCATTTGCAAAATACCAACGTTAACAATGCGTCTTACTCGTATACCGATTACTCTACGATACACTCATTTTTGGTTTAAGGACGTGACAAGTATGTACTATATTTTATAAGCGATAAAGCTTAACAAACTGAGTCATGTATGTCATCGTATCTTATTGTAATTGAACCTAATTAGGCTACTGAGATAAAGCAAACTTCTTTATTAGACGTAGTTTGATATAAGGCAGCTATTTGACCCCAAATTAAACTTCCGTATGAATGAAAGCATATTTTGTAACTACGTCCATCCATCTTAATATAGCATAACATCAGTCTTTTAATAATAATGACAATAACGATAAAAAAAAAATAAGAATACCGAAATGTAGGTTAAATGTTGATTGATCGGCTGTCGATAGAGGATTTGCACGCATAATAGCAGATACAACAAACTCTTTTTGATTAGAACAAAAAAAACTAATTATGTCGCGTATGAAGCGCAAATTGCCTTTGTCTGTACATCAATAATAATACAATATTTGCTTAACCTAATCTGACATCCCTATCATCAGTGTTGTTTATTCTTCAAGCGGTTTCCCTTGTACTGAGCACAGATGTTGTGAACGGAAATACTTCTCAACAGGCGACTCATGCACATCAAGAGGTCAGGCGTGTTAAAACATATGTTACGAATATAGAACTGGGACCGTTAAATGCACTAAGGGCACTGCAATGCATGCCTGCAATGCAATAAACAAAAAGTTACAAAAAATAAGGTTAATTAGAAAGTGAATGCACTGTAACTCGAAAGTAGCTAAACACAAAGAGTATCATACTTTGGAAGCGATTTTCCTCAATGTATGAAACGTACGCGTTAATGAAAGTTTGCTCACGTTTGTACACTTTTACATCTAAGTTAATAAAAAGTTTTTATTTATCTAATGAGGAAAACCCGTGTAATAATGTAGGTACATCGATATTGTTATATCGAAATAACAAGAATATTGCGGTGTACCGCTCACAGCTGTTTTACAGACTCTCAGCGCCGTCGAACAAAGAGAGTGTACTCGTATAGATACATAATCTCCTTTCGGAAATAAGCCGGATTAGTAAACTTCATAGTACACCACGGGTGGACGGTAAAAGAAATGACAATAGCACGTTAGGGATCTCTATGTAGGTAGAGATACCTAGCTTTGATGATAAAAAGCTAAGAAAAAATATAATATAATCTTGGCTCACTGTGTCACGAGTTTTTCAGGGCCGCAGCTTAACGTGAAGGTTACATATAAATTTAATTCTGAAAAACTATAAAAGGTTGCTGGTGCAAGAAGATGCAAATTAACAACCTTTATCTTATAACTTTCAAAAGTCTACTTTAATTTTTTTTTGTTACAAAACTTAACTTATAAGCCAATTCTACGCATGCGTCTCTAATGTCTTTATGTAATACATGTCTGCATTGTATGAACAGCCATGTCAGCCAGTTCATGAATAGAGTCACCAGGTAAGAGCTTTGTAGGTATTTACCAGTAAACTTGTATCTTTTAGATGTCTATGAGTGAAAGGCACCGAACTTATAATTATAATTACCTCCTAAGGTACTACATATATCCAAGTTTTTGGAGTATCAATATTACACTTCGAAGTTAAGAGACGGAAGTGCTTTGGGAAATTTTGAATTGTCTATAGTTATATTAGTTGGTTTTAACCAACCGGAGGAGGCGTATACATAATCTGAATTAAGCACCCCAAACAAGTCGAGAACAAATTGTAATTCAAACGCAAAACATATACAATATCTTGTACTTAGATACAAATTAATAATGTCAACCGACAAAGTAAATATTATTATTATTTTTTGTTATATTTTTACCCTCAATTGGTAAGCCCTTGGTATCATCTCACCTGATGGTAGCGATGAAGATGGAAGCGGGCTTACCAAGAATCCCCAACGCAATGGGGAACTGGCTATCTTATCTTCATGCCGGAACACATCAATGCTGTTAACATTGATATTTGGCGGCAAGACTTAGATAAGATGGTGGTAGCTAGCCAGGTAGGCTCAGAAAATGCCCTTCCACTAACCAAACCGAGTCCTACAAAGTTGGACCCCGTCGGGAATCGAACCCGCGACCTCCTAATGTGAAGTGAGCGGCCAAGCCCCTAGGCTACGGAGGCGGTAAAGGCGGTATTTGTTATTTTTAACCCCCGACGCAAAAAGAGGGGTGTTATAAGTTTAACGTGTCTGTGTATCTGTGTATCTGTCTGTGGTATCGTAGCTCCCAAACGGATGAACCGATTTTCGTTTTGTTTTTTTTGTGTCATAGATAATTTTATCCCGAGTGTTCTTAGCCATGTTTCATGAAAATCTGTTCAGCCGTTTGAAGATCATCAGCTCTTTTCTAGTTGATGAGGGGATCTGACTAACTTCCTTATGTCCGATCGATTCGAAATTTGGTACCGTGTTACTTCAACGATATTTAAAGAACATGGTAAGGCAAGCGTGAGCTGGTCAGCCGTTTGAAGATCATCAATTCTTTAATAGTTGATGAGGGGATCTGACTACCTTCCATATGTCCTATCGATTCGAAATTTGGTACCGTGTTACTTCAATGATATTGAAAGTATATGGTAAGGTAGCCATGACCTGATCAGCCGTTTGAAGATCATCAGCTCTTTAATAGTTGATGAGGGGATCTGACTACCTTCCATATGTCCTATCGATTCGAAATTTGGTACCATGTTACTTCAATGATATTGAAAGTATATGGTAAGGTAACCATGACCTGATCAGCCGTTTGAAGATCATCAGCTCTTTAATAGTTGGTGAGGGGATCTGACTACCTTCCATATGTCCTATCGTTACTAACTCAACTAACTAATCATTATAAATACCTTCCTAATATTTATACCTACTTTAAAAAGGACAAAATAAAAGTAAAATTAAAATTTTAAAAACCCCCCGACACAAAAAATAAACTCTAAAAACTAATAAATAATATTTTAAACCTATTATAATTATTATCGTCACATATATTATGTAAGTTCAAATATTTTTATTTTCCAAGCGTCGTCGCGTCGGGGGACCGCTAAGTGAGAAAAACAGGTGTAGTCGCAGATTGCAACTAAAGAATTTACTCCGAAAAATTCGCAAAATCGACACAACCGTCAACGACGTCTGCCCTCACGTGTATGCCCGTTCGGGTCGCCGCACTTGGTGACGCCTCCCCCGCGCCGCATACCGCACACCGAGCTCGCCGCGCGCGGCATTACGTAGTGCGTAGACTATGCATGAAATTAAAGATCGCTCGTACCTAAATGTAATTCTTAATAATTAATTAGCTGTTGTTAAAAAAATACTTTATAAACTTTAGCGGTCCCCCGACGCGACGACGCTTGGAAAATAAAAATATTTGAACTTACATAATATATGTGACGATAATAATTATAATAGGTTTAAAATATTATTTATTAGTTTTTAGAGTTTATTTTTTGTGTCGGGGGGTTTTTAAAATTTTAATTTTACTTTTATTATACTCATGCTTGAGAAGAATATCTATTTTCTATTAACAATTTTATCTACGATGATCGAAATCGTTCAAGACCTTGAGTTGCACTGTGGATTGCAACGGTGCAACCCAGTATTAATAGATCATTAAAAGGTATCAGTCTTACAGAGCTCTTAAAATAGATTTTAGTTACTATACTTTCTCATATCGCATGTAACTGCTAACAGTTAACGAAATTGTGGCATGGTTATGGTAGTCTTTAGGCCATGTCAGAATGGTAATCCGACAATTGGGTCACCACTCTAGCCCATATCATTCCGGACTTAGTCTTTGTGTATGGATGGAAGTAAGGCCTGAAAAGACCTAAATAAGGGAAAAGCTTCGTGCCCTAGCAGTATCTTAAAATTAAATAAATAGGAACTTTGTTAGGGTTTGCTAACAAAGTTCCTATTTATTTATTTTTAAGAAATTGCTCATGATCACTGTGCTCGTCATATTTATACGTAGAACAGTTTTTTAATGTTTAAAGATACTTTAATAATAATAATAATATCCGGGACAAATCACACACGGTCATCTGGCCCCAAACTAGGATTCCCTGTGCTATGAGAACCAGAAACTGATATACATACACATATACATTTAAATACATACATGTATAGATATATACACCCAGACACAGAGCAAACAAATCTGCTCATCACAGAAATGTTTGCCCTGGGTGAGGAACGAACCCACGACTCTCGGATCAGTAGTCAGGATCGCTAGCCACTGAGCCACCAAGTCAGTCAAGTACAAGTCAGTACTTTGTAAAGTAAGGTTCTTTTGCGTTCAAAATGGGGGCACTTAACTTTGGACCAGAGTAAAATCCTTAGTTTTATCTATCAATGAAGTCCAACTAGTAGATTATGATTTCAATAGAATTTTATACTGGGTGTAACAGAAAGGTGTGATAATACTTCAAGGTTGGCTTTTACCCATCAAACTGAACAACTTTTGTTCTACAACTTTGTTGAAATCGCAAAGAAATTTTCGGACTTTTCATACAAACTTGGTTCGCCAGCTGATCGATTTGTATGAAAATTCCAAAAAAAATTTGCGATTTGATCAAAGTAGAATGAAATACTAAGTTAACAGCAAAGAAAAGCTTACAGATTGTTATTACTCTGAGCCTGCCTGACTTGGAAGTTTAGTAAATCCTGATGAATGCTACGTGGCAACATAGATATATAAAATATTATATTTTTTCATGCGTGGCAATAAAACGACTACCACAGAGCGTAGAGCCAGAGAATCGTAAGATTTAATAAAAACTAAAATCATTTGAGCTACTGTTCAATTTTTATTGTCTGTCAAAAACTTTATTTATTTTTCCTAAAAATGTTTGAAATACCTAGACGTGATGTCATTGTTATTCAGCGTAATTATAGGACTAATTTTGTGATTTTTGTTTATTAATAATCAACAACGCTGAACACGTTAAAAAACCGACTTCAATCGTAACAACTACAATTTTGCTATGTTTTTTTTTGTTTTTGTTGTCAGAAAGCGCTGAGTCAATTTAGATAAAATTTATATGAGACCACCTCTGAAGTATTACCTACCAAACAAAAAAAGAATCATCAAAATCGATTCATAATTAGCGGAGTAATCGCGTATACAAAAAAACAACATAGAGTCGAATTGAGAACCTCCTCTTTTTTTGAAGTGGGTTAAAAATTTAAGATGAGATGGAAAACAAAACAAATATGTTTTTTTGAAATTTCAGTAGTAGAGCTATTTAGTGAACTTTTCAGTTCATAATTTGTTTTTGACGCAGTCATCTAGCCTATTGAAAAATTAAATATGATATACTGACCAAAATTTTTCTCATCAATGTATCACTTATAAATAAGTACTTCGGTACAACTTATAAAACATTGACTATAGTTTTTTCTCTTAAATAAATAAAAAATATGTTTATAAGTAAACTGGATTTAACTATAAACTTTTTTTAAAACTTGTTTTTATGATAGGTGGCAAACGAGCAGACGGATCACCTGATGGTAAGCGATGGTTTGTTAGTTTTTATCAAGAAACATTACCAGGAAATAAGGATAAGAAACTCCAAAGATAATTTTCATCCTAACTCTCCAGTTAGTCCGACAAACAACTGCAGCGAAAACTAGCAAAGTTGTTGTTTCAAAATGTTTACGAGGAAAATAAAAATTGATACGGTAAAGTTTCAGATTCAGCGGTGCATTGTATACTTGCAGCTTGTTTACTTCTCTTTGTACTTTCTACCTACAATACCATACAGGTCGTTCAAAATATACGACTTACCTAAAACGAAAATCTTTGCTGGAGTGTGTTCATAAGATTGATCTGATCAATGCCTGTAACCGTCAGGCATTAAAAATATTTATACTTTGGGATACCATCCTCAGGAAGCGGTGGGTAAGGTTTTTCAGGTGTAGCCCGGTAAAATTCATAGAGAATAGACGACGAAATATGATGGACTCATGATAAGACACGACAGCATCCTAAATTCATGAAAGAATGATAGAGGGAAGGAGAAGAGGCAGACCAAGTCGAAATCTCATGGAACAAATAAAGATGAAGGTCTAATAATGTGGAAAGTGACTTGATTTTTCTACACTCAGTATAGTTTTCTACCTACTAGCAGCCTGCAATGGTTAATCTACGGCTGGTCGAATAAATCTACTTTGTGAGGAAATTTTCAAGAGCGAGCGACCTTACAGTTTCTGGTTCTGTCAGTAAAAATATTCGTTGAGCAATCTCAGAAAACTATTTTTGATTTTCCAAGGGTCAAAAACTTTATAAGAAGGAATCGCAAAGATATTCCAAAAGCTCATAACATGACCCGTAAACGTTTATGCGGTAACCTTAACAAACACCTAGTAAATAATATTTCGCTGTTTTTCATCGTGTTTTATCGTAAGATTATCTTCTTTGATTCCTAATAAATGGTTGGTAAACTGACGAAGGGTACTTTTAAGGAGTTAATGTTATATTGTGACTCTTAAGATCTCCACAAATAAAAAGCCAAAGAGAACGCAAAAAAAATACACTTAAAAAACGTAGACTTCCATATCTGATTGAATGAAATTTTTACCGTCTTCAAATAAGTTCTGTTTTGTGAATTTAATGGAAGAATAACTAATAATCGATGTTTATTTTAGCGAATAACTATAAATATATAGTTAATAATCAAGTGGTGCGTTATCTTTTCGAGATACACCGGGTCAGTGTGGTCTAAGGGCAGTTACTTAGTAGATATCAGTACAAAGGAACCAATACATCTTTTACAGATACATATTGACCAAACCATCATAGTATTGTATTGCATTACCTCCTTTAACAACTTCTAAAATATGAGTGTAAAAAAAGAATAACATCCAATAAAATCCAAAATGATATCGAGTACCTACATTAATTGTATCCAGATAATTCAAATTAAAAATACTGAAATAACAAAAAAATACGAGTAAAACTGAGTCATCTAGACTAGATTGTTGCAATGATACAGTTTTGTTATTACTTATTACACTACGACATTTATAACATACTGAATTTAATGATTTAGTTTAGATTTAAATTACGTTTGCCTCAATGATACTGTCAAACTAGCGTTTGATGTGAAAAAATATTATATCTCAGCAGGTAATATAAGTAGGTATTTACCACTCGGGAATTGTTAGGAAAATGTGTGTTATTCTTAAAAACTCGATCACTGCATTAAAAAACTTAACCCTGGAATGTGCACGTGCAGACTATAACTACTCTTACGAGAAATCGTCAGAAACTCTCCCCTGTACTTCCCCTGTATAAATTTTAACCTGCTCTCTATTACAGTTCAAGAGATACAACTTTTTTAAGGAAGGAGCAACGGACAGACAGACCGCTTAATAGTAAGAGGGTCCCATTGGCACCGTTTAGGTAAGGAACCCTAAAAAATATAATTTCAAGTCAGTTCCAGTAAACGAACGACCTTTTACAAAATTTATCTATACTTATTTGGATAACCGAGTAGAAATGTACGCCTGAGGAGGGTTTTTGGGATTCCATGAATCTGACCCAACATACTTTGATTTGTGTACTGTACTATAAATATAAATATGCCCTTAATCAACCCTCAAAGAGTGTTCCAGCACATTCTTACTATTTGAGTTAAAAGCTTGAAATTGCCTAAGTATTTATGGGCCTAAATGAAAACTGTAAATGAATTTTTTTCGAGTCATGATCATCAGTAAAAAATATTTTGTGGAGCACGAAACTGTCGGTGCGCGATTCCGGCTCGTACTCGGCTGGTTTCTATGGCCTCTGTACAGTCTCGGAATTTATATGTTTAGCAGATTTAAGTCTCTTCAATTTTGCGAGGTTATGAAATTGATGACAAGAAAGTTAAAACTTTTTCTTTAACTTCCAATCTTCTTTCGATATCATAACCCGGCTAAAATGAAGAGACTTGAAGCTGCTAAACATATAAATTCCGTGACTACACCTAGCTACTCGACTACTCAGTATTATTATAGTAATACGCTTCACCAGCTTTATACCAAGGTAATTAACTTTGAGTCCTGATACCACAGATTAAGCCAACCGATTGAGTTTGCATTGCTATAAGAGGCGGTGAGTATTTATATAATATTAATCAAAAGCGTTTTCACGTGGAGAGTGGAGATTAGTTTTGAATGTCGGGATGACGGCAGATTAGAAACTTCAGTGCTACGAACGAGTTATATAGTTTAGATCGGGTATTTCCTTTGATGAAACCTGGGTAGATACCGTAAAGCCATCTAACAATAAATCAATATGTCAATTGTAATAAAACTTAATTATGGATGTTATTGTTAAATAAGAATAAAACTTTCATGTACCTAGTAGAACAGTGGCGTAGCGTGGCGGGGGCTAGGGGGGGGGGAAGCATGGCCCCGGGCGGCACATGGACAGGGGCGGCACATGGAGGGCGGCGAGCGCCGCATTATTTTTAGCAATAGTGTTATTAGGTGTCGATGAACTGGACTTAGATCACGCTCCTTAAGATATTAACAGAGAAGAGTTAGAACTTGAGCGTGTACGTCTTTGGGCTTCTTTAGCTGCAACAGACCCAAACTTAGTTGTGAGAGAAGCTTCTCTAAACTGCAGTTAATTAAAAATTACCTAACGTTGACTATATGCAGACCGGCCGCAAGCGGGCGTGCAAGGCGTGCATACCACGCGGGTGGCACGACCAGGGCGGACGGCAGATTGAGCGAACGAAATATGTCATAAAAAATATTCAAAGTTATATGACCCAGCTAAAACGTCATAAAAACAAATGTTGTCGTATGAAGAATGAAATCGTATAGCAACGGCGCAGTTACTATTTTACACAGGGCCGGCCTTTGGCTCGTGCCACCCGTGCACAGACACAGGGCGTCGAGTTCATGGGGCGCCAAGCACCTTGGTAGTTGGGGTACCTACCCTAACTAAAACAGCGCTGAGCGCTCCAAGTAAAAGAGTTTTTGTTGGTTTAACATAAATATTCTTAGATATACGTAATTATGTATTAAAAATTTGCGCGTTCGCTTCGCTCGCGCATTATTACCAAAAATAAGCTATCAAACGTGCCATGCATATCGGAATTGCTTCGAAAAAATTTGACTTTTTTTTACTAATGATGAAGGGGGCCGCAAATTTCCGATCGGCCCCGGGCGGCGAATACCCATGCTACGCCACTGAGTAGATACCCGCGAGTAGTTTTTATTTATCTCGATTGCAATAGAAACTCCATATCACTATTTAATAAGAATGTTTAAATGAAAAAGAACCAACCATGTGGAATAATAAAAAATGTAAAGTAAACGTTATCTAATCAATATGTAAGTAAACGTTATCTAATCAAGATGTATAAATAAAGAACACGAATATTATAAAACGGTCGTGGTTCAGTTCGGCTTCCGTGGCCGCTTCGATCACCTATGTTAACTTACAGATTACAGACACAATTATAACCTGGATGGGTTTGACCGTAAGTGGCATTTATCCCTTTGTTCCCACTAGTTCAGTTATAGTGCAGTTGACTGAATTAATCTCGACCGTTTCCGTACATTGCAAGGCACGGTAAACCGCTAGTGCCGGGTGATCTGTCACTTATGGCCGTAGTCACGCCAAGTGTTTTAGTTAATGTAATTAATTAACGATTTTATTCGCACACTAACTCGCGTACTAAGGGTCCTGTAGAACCAACGCGTGCACTGGAACTTCGAACCTATTTTATATGCGTTCGTTTGTACTACACGCAATACATATTATGTAATAGTAACCACAGTAGTAACATGTACCATCTGAAAAAAAAACTGGCTATCAATACCAAATGGTTTAAAAAATGGCCTTGTACACACTATCAAGAGGCTGTCTTTCTTTTTTACTAAAATAGGCCTCGTTATAGTAATCCTAATAAATACCTATATTATTTTTTAAAATATTTGTTTAAGGTTTTTTATCCACAAAGTTTTATTAACTTTGTGGATAAAATACATTTGGCTCCGATACTCTAAATTTTCAAATTCTTCTCAAGTTTTTTTCTTTACTAATAAAAATTGATGACTGGACGTCAATTATTTCTCTTAAGACCTCTCCGACGTCCGTCCGTTAACTTTAAAATGAGAGTGAAAGGAAACGCTTTTCTCCAATCGTGTTTTTATTTTTTTTCTAAATTGTGTGAATGAGTCTAAGTGGCGAAGAGCGACAAAACTTAAATAAATTCAGAAAACTGGGGTATTTATGTACTTTAAAATATGTCTTGAAGTTTCCAATATAACCAAGGCTTTTTCACGTCACTGACTGTTATTTTTAATAGTTAGGGATTTCTTATTATTTTATGTGATTGCTAAGTCATCAAAGACTCACTAAATGCCGTCCACAGAGCCGATCGATCGGCGTAAAGAGGTACACAACATTTGGGGTCGGAGACTTGGGTCGCTTGCCAGCGAAGAAGTCGCAAAGTAGTAGAAGGTATACAAACTAAATTGTATATTTACTAGATATACCTGTTCAGAAAACCTTATTGCTGTTGAACAAACTATTTGGCACAACTGGTCTTCTCAAAAGCAGGGTACAAATGTTTTATTTAATAATTTCCTACACAATTCGTTTGAGCTTTTATTTTGTTGTGCCTTTTTTCATCATCTTTAAAACAATTACTTTTTCTATTATACTTCCAAACCTTTTTTCCATATGTGTAATTTATAACGTTACTATACATTTGTATGGAAATAAAAGCTCTTACTAATAATAAACTTAAGAGAGATACTAGTACGAAGATTTGTAAAAGATTTGTAAAAATTCAGCTGAAACTATTTAAACCGGGGCATGAAACTGAACAACTTTCTCCAAAGAATTCACAGTTAAAAATTGGGATTAAATTTTAAAATTTTTGGACTTCCTATACTAAGTTTTCGATCACGTGACCGACTTGTTAGAAAAGTCCAACATTTTTTTCGCGAATTTCGACCCAGTTTAAATACCTAGTTTCAGCTAATTTTGTTAGACCATAGGTATATGTATACGATAATATAACATCCGGGACAAATCACACACAGTCATCTGGCCCCAAACTAGGACTCCCTGGATTATGGGAACCACAAACTGATATACATACACATATACATTTTAAATACATAAAGAAAAGTAAGAAAGGCATCAACTCACAGATGGCCAAGTTCATGGGCGATGACAAAGGCGCTGGTGAGCCCCTCATCCCGGTCGATGGCTGCGGAACGGGTGCGTGAGCAGACGCCGCCGACGGGGGCGTAGCCCGAGGGGCCTCCGAGTGGCGCACGGGTCAGCCACACTGCTGCGTCCCAGCCCGTACTCTCTGGATACAAAGGAAAATGGTAAAACATACGGATATTATTATTAATGACTGACTCGGTGGCTAAGTGGTTAGCGATCCTGACCTCTGATCCGAGAGTCGTGGGTTCGATCCCCACACAGGGCAAACTTTTCTGTGATGAGCAGAATTGTTTACTCTGAGTCTGGGTGTATAATATCTATATATGTATGTATTTAAATGTATTTGTGTAAGTATATCAGTCTCTGGTTCCCAAGATACAGGGAATCCTAGTTTGGGGCCAGATGACCGTGTGTAATTTGTCCAGGATATTATTATTATTATTATTATACGGTTATAGTCAGAGAACAGAGATTCCAGGAATGGAAGCGAAGACTCCAATATCACCTGATGTTAAGTTGCGATAGTATAAAAGTTGAAACATGAAATCCCAAATAAAACCTATTCATTCTAGCCTTGAAGAAACCAGCTTAAAACGAGGCTTGTAAGAAGCAGCTAGATGATTGTAGCTCAGTATCGGTCTGAGAGAATGTCGATGAGGGATGTGGATGTTTATAATTATGTTTAACAGTGAACATTCTCTGGTTGACATGATGATGATGGTGTTAACCCAAATTAAAGTGAAAAATCTATTATTCCTGTACTGACTGAATTATTAACTCCTGGAAATCAACCGATTTTTATCCACAATGAGTTAGGTTATCTTAGGTATCATCTCACCTGGTGTTAAGCGATGATGATGCCGAATATGGAAGTTGGCTTATCAGTATTCTCCAATATATTGGCGATTTCGTGATGGAACACATCAATGCTGTTGACATTGATGTGTAGCTAGCTAGCCTCTGAAAATGCTTTCCCACTAACCAAATAGAGTCCTAGAAAGTTGATCACCACCGGGAATCGAACCCGCGACTTCTTGATGTAAACTGAGTGGCCTAGGTACTACGCCACGATCGCGGTTAAATACGTTTAACTATCACGTCTACAAATCAGACAAGAACATACATTCTTTGGCCAATTATGGCATGTGCATCCACTACTTACTAAATACTGGGCTGATCTCAGCAAATCTCTTTCTAATCTTAGAAAAGGGCAAATTAAGTGAAGTTGTAAAAGTATCCTAGTTTGAGGCCAGATCGCTGTGCGTGATTCGTACCAGAATATTATTATTAATTAGTATCCGAACAATTGCAAAAGAAATTCCTATTAAACTGGATTAACCTTAACGCGCTTAAGTAGCTCCGTCAGAACGTAAGCATTTCCCATAAATTATCTGCCTCGACGCAAAGTTGTCATCATTGATATGTTGGCATTGAAGTTTAAATTGGCTAAGTATTTGTGAAAACGAGAGCAAGGCCTCGGGAAGGGCTCAATTAATTGAAACACATTACAAAGATGAAACAGTCTGTCATGAGCACATCTCACTCGCAACATTTCACGAGCGTATTAATTTAACAAACATATTTATAAAACAAAGTCATGAAGGCTTGACTTCACGTTGGTTTTTGAGAACAATTCCGAAGTGATTATATAGGAAAAAAAAATACAATTGGTAAGTCCTTGACATTATCTCACCTGGTGGTATGTGATGGTGATGCCGAAGGTGGAAGCGGACTTACTAAGATTCCCCAACGTAATGAGGAACTGGCTGTCTTATCTCCATGCCAGAACACATCAATGCTATTACATTGGTGTTTGGCGGCAAGACTTAAATAAGATGGTGGTAGCTAGCTAGTCGGCCTCCGAAAATGCTCATTCTTAATTTGAAGAAAGTATAAAAAATATTTGAGGTGACGTATCCGATATTTAACATCGATTTTTTAATAAAAAATTTGCGTTCTATTAACGTTTATGGAGTATTATTTTCAAGGAACCATAACTTTGTATGGGAGAGTATATTGAATGGTGCCTTACTAAACAGCATTAACAAATATATACATTTAGGTTACTGAGAATATGATGAAAAAAATTAATACCTACCTATACAAGAATAGATAAACACTTTTATATTTCACTAGAAGTGTATGCGTATTTTATTGTAATTTTACGACTCTTGTGAACTTGAGGTCAATTATATAAATAAGAGAATTTGTCGTAACTTTAAAAAATGTCATACTTACTTAATGATTAAAAATGAATATTTTGCTATTTATATACATACATATATATGCCTTCATTATCTAGAATAGAAATGTAGAAATAATCGTGGACATTAATCTAAGGTACTAAAGTGACAGTGTAAACAACAAAGCAGACTGTTAGTGTTTATTTTTCGAAATTGTCTTATCTTCATGTATCGAATTTATTAACTACCAAAACAGCACGTTAAGGCACATACCTGCTGGAAGTTTCATGAGGTGTCGGTAGTTCCATTTATTGACAGCTTCTAGCATCTTCTTCACATTGCCGTACTTAATCACGGGATCCTTTTCTACGTATAGGAACAGTTTGTTGATTACCAGCGTGATGTTCGACCCCAGCGAGCGATCATTGAAGATGGCACTGACCTTTAAACGTATTACATAAATGAATGACTCACACGAACACAATCTAAAACCGTGCACTTCAAACGAACCAAAATAAACAGTAACATAAAATAGGTCTATGGTGTTCAGTACTCACAATGTTCATTAAAGCTAGAATATAGTGCTTCACCCTCTCCCGGCCGTGGAATTTCAACATGGTGTGGTCGGCGATGATAGCCATCTCCAGCCACAACCCTTGGACTCCTGAAACAAGAGTCAAATTCACTAAATCACGTTTACACATACCGAATGTTCAACAAAATAAACAGTCGCCCACCTGAAGCGGGTCTCGTGACGATTTGCGGGCCGCGGAACTCCTCGATATCGGCGCGACTGCTGTGACGCGGGCGCACGTGCGGCCGCGGGGCCGCATCCTCGTCCAGGTCAAGTTCAAGGTCGCTGACCGTGTCGCCAGTCAGGTTAAACGCCACCGGCCTCTCCGCTAGCAGCACGTCCCGCCGAACTAGAACGTGCGACCCGTCATTCTTATTTGGCTGCAGCACAAACTCCTCGCCACCAATTTGGATTATCCCGTACAATTGGTCCCCGCATTCCGTCAACGTTGCCGTTGAGTCATGCTCGTGGAGCACACGTCCTCTGTAGAATTGACACTTGTTGTAAAATGGGGACTGGATCGCTCGGTTCTCTTCCAGTTCCAGATGCCATCCGTGGACATGAATATGATGGGTGCCTGTGTCTGTGGATCGGCGAATACGCGTGATAGAATCTGGTGTGACGAGTAAGGTCTGGTGCGGTGGTTGCCAGGCGCTTGCAGCGGTGAGTGACACGAGGAGCAGCAGTGCCGCCCCCAGCCAGCGCGGCATCGTCCGCGCGCCGCCGCGGGCTCCGCCTCTCTGCGTGTGCGCCGGCGCGCTCCGACCGTTTACGCGTGCACGCACATGGCATACGTCCGTACGTCTCGCGGCGCGGAAGGTAAACGACTCCGCAAGATTGCATGGGCTCCAGCCCCACGCATGCGTCATTTAGTAAACAAAGGGCGCGTCGGCGCAGCTTATTCTATAATAGTCTTGCATTGCACATTATAATAGAGCCACTGATTGCTCTTTGTTTTGCGGCCTTCTCGTTTTGGTATAAGTGGGATTTTTAAATGTTCTGTCGTCATAGTGAGACGTAATGCGGAAGCTCATTTATTAGCTTTTCTAGTTACTCAAATTTGTTAATGTTTAATAATAGTATCAAGAGAATATCGCATCAATCTATAACACTGTAATAATTACAGTGTTATAGATTGATGCGATTATAATAATAATTATTATAATAAGTAATAAGTAAGTGCCTTGGTGAAAATCTAAGTAAGTTTAATACATAAGTAGGTATGATAGGATCCAAATACTTAATATGCACTCAATGGTTTCATGCACCAAACACTGACGTCAATATCATAAACATGATAAAACACAACACTCGTACAGTAGAGGCACGATACGATATTTCGCCAACACTGTTGTCTGGCGAACACAGTAATATAGTATATGTACAACGTTTCGCTTTGATAGTGTTTTGTTTTCGGTGTCCGTTGCAACGAATGCGGTGTGATATTTCAACTCCTTTGTACGTAACTCAGTGGCGGCTTCAGTAGTGACACGCAGTTATGTGTTCACTATAGTGTTAAAATAAGTGCAGTTTCCATCAAACTCTTGATTCATTATTCAGATTTAGTATGTGAATCTGAAAAACAAATTCGAAGAGCGGTTTTTTTCAATGTTTTTCCTGTATTCTAATCTTGAACGCACTTTTTTAACATTATACAAAGGACTTGAAAAACTGCGAGTTCTGTACCTACGAGTACCACCATAGGATTATATATATTTTTATGTTATTTGTTGTTTTATATTCGAGTTTGCATTGAAGTTACACCAAGTTTGGTCCATATACGTATTACCGTTTATACTTAGAGCAAAAACTGCTGAGAAAACATATTGCTTATATGGGGACCGCTTAATTTCTAACTTATGATCTCTACCATAATAACATATCTTCTATGAAAATTTCGGCCTATTAACTGCGGTTTAAACTGCATAATGTACAAACATACATATATTTAGAGGAAGAACAGACTGAGAAGACACTACAAACTTAGTAATTTTTATATTCTTTGGTAGTAGCTCCAACTGGAACCCTTTGGGTACAAACAAAACCCTAAAAACAAAACTATTTTAAGCGCATTCTGTGGTGCAATAGAATCTTCTTTCATTCACTTTCAAATATGAACATACCCGCAAGAGACGGTGGTAAGAATATTTTTTTGATATTGACTTGTATTCTTTGTGAAAAAAAAGCAATACTTGGTTTGTGGTGAGATGAATAAAACCAGAAACCCTTTTTTGTTTGTATGTTATATATTTCAGTGTAAACCTAAAAACATCTACATTTGCAGGTGCAGTTTTTTATTTGTTAATGTCTTAGTTTATTTTTAAAGATTAATTTAGAAAATGCAGATATTATTTTATATTGGAATGGGTCGTTGTGCCATCGAAGTGAGTAATATTTATGCTGTAACAAAATGAGGGTATGACCCTGTAACGAGAGTTTCTACTCATCATACTGAACAACGTTTGATTTATGACTTTACTAAAATCGTGAAAAAACTGGACTCTTCATACTATACAAGCTGATACAAGCTGCTCAGCTGTTTTGCAGGGAAAGTTCAAGTTTTTTTTAGATTTCATCAGTCATGGAACAGAGCTTATTAATTATGATGAGTAGAAGCTCACAGGGTCCTACGCCTATTTTTTTACACCCTGTATATCAGAATGTAGCAGTCGTGTCGTAACTTGATGTTCACGTTCTTCCCTCTTAAACAGTTACCGACCGAGCACGCCGAATACGATTGCCGAAATCCAGAGCCTCTTGCATGGCATACTTGTCAACAGCTTGCTGATCCTCTTCAGTTACGTGCCCCCTCGGCATGAACATCGTCAAAGCACCATCGGTACCTTGTCCGTCATGGAACTCTCCCTTGTCCGAGAATGTCAGGGTCAAAATTAGGCCTTCATCCTTGGGGTCTGCATTACCGTTATAGAGGTATTCTCGGAGGTTTCTAGATAGGTATTTTCCGACGCTGCCAACTCTGTAGAAGCCAGTCTTTCTGAAGTATTCAGGATTGAAATGGGGTTCATGTTTCAGTTCCCCAGCAAGAACGTCAAGTTGGCTAACACGGACTGCTATATCTTTCAGTGGGCCTCCTGAACCAGCAAAATTCTGAAAAGTATATTAATTCTTCGTTACGATAATCTATTTATTATCATTATTTTATTTAAATGACTCTATTGATCAAAATAAGGCTTTTTTGCTTGACTTAGTAAGTAGAGGGCAATGTTATTCGGGTGTATGTATGGAGTATGTCAGTTTATTTACTATATTTCGTAGCCAAAACTTGATAGATTTCTGAATGCGAGGTGTTTGTCTTGATCTGCTTTGAGACTTAGGATAGACAGACATTTTTGCAGTTTTTTTAAAGAAAATTGGTATGGTTTCTTAGTTATTACACAATAACTGTTATCATATCAACATTTTGACTGACTTAACTTTTGACTATTATGACTTATGATAGTAAAAGTTATTTATTGATCGTATCATTTTTTCACTTTCGAGAAAAGAAAATAGTAGTAGTAGTAATTAAAAACCATGTGACTTTCCCCAAATATTAGACTTATTTTGGTCTGTTAACATTTGTTTAAACAATCGCAAATCAAAAACAAATCTTTAGCAAATATTATACGACGCCTTGCTGGCGCTGATAGCGGTTATACCTAATCAGTATCCTTTTAGTGCATTACAATACTATATATCTATATAGTAATTTACCTGCATTCAAAAACAAATGTAAGTTTCAAAAAATTTAGCACGCGCTTAAAATGCTATTAAATCGTAAACACAGTGTTTACTAATAGAACCAAGGAAAACTAACTATTTAATGAAACTAGGGCAATTATTTTTTACTCCTGACCACTTTCCTATATTACAGTCTATGTAAAATGTTGACCTCCCGTACTAATTATCAATATTAAAAAGTTCATATTGTATAGGTTCTTAGGAACGTTGTTCAGTTTCACGTGTACAATCTACTCCATATTTATTTGTATATGTATTTGAATTCACTGTAGATCGTCTAGCTAGACTGAGCCTTACCTGAATATTCGCGAGGGTCACCAGATATCCGATGACGTTCATTTTTAATTCCACAGTTCTTTTCCTCCACTTAGATGCGTCCACTACAGCAGTTACCAGAAATTTGGTACGAACCACCGATTCTCAGTACTTATAATTTGTATTCTATCGCCAGACACTCTGACTAATTCGTCAGCAATACATATTGAAATGTTTTGTGTAAATGTTAATAAGTTCGGACCATCACCCGCCATTACCATGATAATGTGTGCTCGTATTGTTAGTCGCACGTCACTGTAAACCAGTTTATCTCGATAAATGCTATTTATTATAGAAAAACTTTAACAAATCAAGATGACAAGTATTGTGCAGGCTGCGATGATACGCGTAACTGAGATGCCATCTTAAATTAATTCGAAACATCTATCAAGTCACAAATATTTCAATACAAGTTTGCAATAAGAATTTGTCTGAAACTGCACTTTAGCATTATTATTACCAATTACGATTAGGATTATCTCTTGACTGATGTATTTGAGAACGGTTTTAACGGTAGTTTGTGTTTTGGTGTGTCTAAATGTGATTTATGAAAGGCCTAAATGCAACAATTTTTATTTCTCTTCTTCGTCACGTTGTTTGCACAAATACTCTGTTCTCCCGTTGGAGTTTCAACTGGAATTAAGTATTTACGATATTACGATACGATATTCAAACCTTTAAGAAAAGAGCGTACTCCCATATCCAAGGCCGGCAACGCACTTGTGACTCCTCTGGTGTTGCGGGTGTCCATGGGCAGCGGTAATCGTTTACCATCAGGTGATCCGTCTGCTCGTTTGCCACCTCTGCCATAAAAAGAATACGAGATAAAAAACTTATTAAAAAGATATGTTATTTCCCATCAATGAGATGTTCTTCCCACCCTGTCTACTATCTTTTGTGTTAAAATCACGTCTATTAGTTCTGCCGTGCTGACGATAAGAGCAGTAAGTCTGTGAAACACACTTTCCAGTTTTCGTCACATTTTTGCATTTCCCAATTTGTTTCCTTAGATTATTTTAATTACGATTTTTGAAATGTGTAGCTCAAAAGTACGTTTATGCTTTATCATGTATCTGTCTTATTTATTACTAGTTCTTTAATAATAAAATGACGAAATAGATGAAGTTACTGCTTTTAATATCTATAATATCTGCTCTTATCGTAAGCACGGCAGAGTTGCTCCGTTGCAAAACAAACGTACTTTCGGAAAAAAGACCGTTTGAAACCGAAACTGTTTGTGCACTGTATGGAGTTATTATAGTATAATTTTTAATACTTAAATAAAATAGAGATTAAACATGTAAATGTTGTGAACTGATACGTATATAACTAGTGTTTTATTTATTTATTTGTTACTTTCTATTTGATTTTCGGCCATTCAAACAGGCGTCAATTAACACTATATTGCTCAACATAAAACAGGAAATTATAGATACCTAGTAAAATGTGAATTATTATTGATGATCAAACGAACTTCTGGAAGTGAAGTTCGATCAAAATTATATTAGTTGCTTCATTCGAAGATATAAGATTAACCAGGTAGTTCTATATATCCTACAAGGCTTATTCGCACGTTTAAAGTAAATCGATTGAATTGAATCGATTCCTATTTTTTTTTTTTTTGTCTGTGGTAGGCGCCTACCCCGCCATATTGGCCTTTCGAGTTGTCATTTCTTTAGAGATTATGTGAATAATTTGAGGGTGGTGCGGGAGTCTTATATCTTCGAATGAAGCAACTAATATAATTTTGATCGAACTTCACTTCCAGAAGTTCGTTTGATCATCAATTATATGACGTTGCTTCATTCTTCAGATATAAGATTAACCAGGTAGATGTTTAAAGATACACTGAAATATGTTAAAAAGGGAAACAAATTATTATTGGGCAAAAAAATATTTATTAAGGTTTTAACAAAAAATTGGCAATGTTTCAACCAAATCAAAATAAAATTAAACAAATTTTAAACTGCGAACGTTGTGAAGATTAGACTATAATACATTAAGTACAGAGCGAGCAAATATTCCATCATCGTCGACCGGGCGATTGTAAAACCTAGCAAAGGTCGTGGATGAACTAGACCAACCGGCAGTCTTCTTTATTGTATCAATATCAATCCCTGCGGAAGCTGCGGCTGACGTGGATGCATGTCTTGTGCTGTGAGCGCTGAATTTGCTCACATCGATGCCGCTTTCTGCCATAGTTTGTTTTATCCATCTACTGATAGTTTGGGGGGTTGCTTTTTTATGAGGTCTCTTAAAAGTGAGCAAAAGGTTTTCACAATCTTCCGGTCGAATTGGCTCGGTAATGAACAAATAATCATCAAGTGTTTTAGCCGGGCATATTTTTACGTCTTCTAAATAATAAGGCAAATGGAGCAGTGGCTGTTCACGTCCAGCTGCTGAAGTTTTAATTAAGTCTGTGATATGAATTCTGTAACCTGAAGGGGATCCCAGGATATTTGATATTTTAATCAGCGATAACGTTTGTACGCGACTACCCGTACACAAAGCCAGTAGAATTGATAGTTTTTTAGTCAATTTTTTGAGGCCCAGACTTCTGTTAGGATACCAGCCTGAAATGAAATCCAAGACTGTCTGAGGATTCCAAGTGCTGCAATATTTAGGTTTTGGGGGTTTTTGCCTATAAATACCTTTCATCAGTCTCTTGATTTGTTCATCTGTTCCTACGCTATTCCCTAAGAGTAGCGATAAGGCAGATCGGTGGCTGTTAAGTGAACCGTACGAAGCGCCTTTATTAAAAAGTTCTACCAAAAAGGTAATTACTGTAGATACGTTTGAGCTAAACATATCTAACTTATTATCGGAGCAAAATTGCCACCATAACTTAAAAGAAACTGCATACTGATTCATTGTTTCTTTAGCTATAGATCCTAACATCAGGTCGATCGCTATTGGGGGTGTATTTCGTCTTTCGAATGCCATCCTGAGAGTGTCGCGGCCCCCAGGGTAAGACAGTGGTGTAACGGGTGATGAGATCTGAAACGAGATTGCAAAAGGTCCCTTTTAGGCTTGAAGAACAATATCTCCGAGGTAAGCATGCTTCTAAGAAGAGGGAACCACGGTTGGCCTGGCCAGTAGGGAAAAACCAGAATCCCAGATGCGTTGTCGTTAAGCATTTTCCTTAAGCACTTAAGTATTAATGAAAAGGGAGGAAATGCATAGAAGAAATATGCATTCCAATTGACTGTAAAAGCGTCGACCGCTTGGGCGTCTGGGTCTGGCTTCCATGAGATGTAACGGGGGCATTTGGCATTGGTACGGGAGGCGAATAGATCTATATCCGGATGTCCCAGCAAACGGACTATCGTTTGAAAAGCCCAATCTGATAGTTCCCACTCAGTGTCGATATTAATTTTTCGAGATTCTGCATCTCCTTCGAAATTATCATGCGTGTTAATATATGAAGCGAAGAGAAAGATATCTCGCCTCTCACACCACTGCCAAATCTCTCTCGTTAAATCATTGAGGTGAGGGAACTGAACCCCACCCATGCGGTTAATGTAGCTTATCGCCGTTGTGTTGTCTACACGAAGTAATATTGAGCAGTTAGAAAGATTTTTTGCAAAGCATTTTAAGCCCATAAAAATAGCTAAAAGCTCCAGGTAATTAATGTGATACGAAAGTTCCCCATCTGTCCACATTCCATTAGTCCGCTTTTTACCACAAACGGCACCCCATCCGGTCCTAGATGCGTCCGTATATATTTCTAATAGAAACTTATCATCTGGTCTCATAGAATATTTTGTGGATAACACAACACGTTTCCACCAAAGTAAATCCGGCAAAATTGTACTATCCAATTTAATTTTTACTTCATAGTCATCGTGAGCCTGAAGGGCTAAAAATTTCTGCCGTTCTAATTTCTTCGTGTAAACTCATCCATACTTAACGGCTGGACAGGCCGCTGTGAGTACACCGATTAATTGTGAAAATTCTCTAATTGTGCATTTGGGCAGTTTAAGAAATTTTCCTATTAACGCCATAATATTACTTCGTTTGTCTGGCGGTAAGCTTAATGTCATCTCCTGTGTGTTGTAAATGAATCCTAGTAATTTGCAAGTTTGTTGTGGTTCCACTTTACTTTTTTCTCGATTCACCACAAACCCCAGGCATTCAAGTAACTTTAATGTCTCGGCTACGTTCTGTTGGCATTCTGTGTATGTATCGCCTATACATAAGATATCATCCAAATAAATAACGGACTTATATCCTTTACACCGTAAATGATTGATAACCTCTTTCATCAATTTTGTGAAAACTCTAGGCGCTACCGATAGTCCATAGGGCAAGGCGTTAAACTCATAAACAGTTTGTTCAAACTGAAAACGTAAATATTTACGATGTGTTTTGGAAATAGGGACCAAAAGGTAGGCTTCTTTTAAGTCAATTGTTGCTAGGAAGCCGTTTCGAGGTATGAGTTTAGCCGCTGTCCTATGGTCTTCCATTTTGAAGTGTGTTTTGTGAATAAATTTATTTAACGCCTTTAGGTTAAGAATGAACCTTTTACCCCCATTGGCTTTCGGAGCCAAAAAGATATTTGAAACAAAATCATTTTTAGAACGTTCGCACGGCGATACGGCTCCTAAATCTAACAACTTTTGTATGGCTAAAGACATATCAATTTTTTCCTCTACAGAAAATGTGTAGTGTGGGGTAAAAGTTTGCTCAACTTTATGGTCAAAGGGAATAATGTACCCTTCCCGAATCCACTTCAAAACGGTAGGATTGTCAGTAATTTCGAGCCAACACTCATAAAAATTAGAAATCCTTCCGGCATGTACCTGTACTATTGTTGAGTTGGGGCACGTTTGGACAGGCTCGATGGCTTCGTTTGAGAAGCTGGTGGCGCCCTGCGTCCCGCTGGGGCTGTCTTCCGTGGCCCTCCCCTCCCCCCTCTGTTCGACGAGGAGTAACGAGGAGGGCCCATCCAGTTTGACTGATAGCGCGGTTGTTGACGGCTAGTCGATGGAGTAGGCGTCGAAATAGATGTTATTTTATTATTAATTGTGACCTTTTTTATTTGTAACCCCTGCTTCTCAATGACTTTGGAAGCTTTAATTTTGTCTGACAGCTTAGTACCAAAAAGCATCTCATCTCGATCAACGTCTTGTACTACGTTAAGGAACGATTTGTCTAAACCGGGTGTTATGAATTTTTTTCTAGCCTCGGTTTCAACATAGTGGAGATCGCACAATAATCGACAGCTTTCACTTATACACTTTACAGCTTCAAGCCGGTCCTTGTCGTTATCAAGAAGGAGCTCTAGGCCCTTATTAAGAGCGGTTATTCCGGCGCCTAATTGTTGTTGGACACTTTCGACGCGTTTGTCCCGCAAACGAGCAGAGTCAGATACTGCAGCCGATATTTCCGGATTCAATTTGGGAGCGAACAATAAAATGCAATTTTCTGGTACGACATGTTGTTTCATTAACTTATCTTTTGCCTCCTTTTCTAACCCCTTTCGCAAAATGGGTAGCCATAGTTGGGCCAATTTTTCGTGAATTTTTGGGCCAAATTTGGGCGTGTCCTGGACCGCCTCTCCGAGGGCGTGCAGAATATCTGAATTTAACTCCGAAGTCTGACCGGCCTCATGGGAATCCGGTTGGCCGGTCTCGTGAGAATCCGGTTGGCCGGTTTCGAGATGGTCAGTGTGGCCAGTATCATTGCCGATAGAATCCAGGTTATCTTGCTGGTTCTGCTCATTGTCTATAGAGAAAAAATTAAGCATTTTTAATTGGAGGTCAAGAAAAAAATAAATTTTATTGAAATAAACTAGCCAACTAAATGTGGGTAGTTGTGAAAAAATATATATTTTTATACTGTAATGCTCAAAGAAACGTTCGACCAAGTGTTAACCCACGGTTAATCTCATGGTGAATTTGTTGATAAGTGAACTGCTCTTGTGAGGACCCACGGTCCACCTCTGAGCGTTAGCACTTTTTAAAGATAAGGTAGGTCAAATATTATATCATACACCTTCGTGTTAACCCACGGTTAACCTCCAGGTAAATAGCTACCATTGTGTTGACCCGCGGACAACCTCTTGGTGCAGTTAGTTACTAAGGCAGATATGTGTTTCGAAAAATAAATTCGTTGTTACTTACCAGAATGAATCTCCGAATCCGACGAATCGGAATTAATTATACGATTGCGTCTCCGTTGTTCTCTTAATTCTAATCTTCTGATTTTTTGATTATAACGTTCGATCTTCTCGCTTCTTTTCCTCTTAGGCATATTTTTCCTTTTATCGAAAATCTGGTTAAGGCACGTGCGTACTCAGCCTCGCACGATAAAAGAATGACAACTCGAAAGGCCAATATGGCGGGGTAGGCGCCTACCACAGACAAAAAAAAAAAAAAAATAGGAATCGATTCAATTCAATCGATTTACTTTAAACGTGCGAATAAGCCTTGTAGGATATATAGAACTACCTGGTTAATCTTATATCTGAAGAATGAAGCAACGTCATATAATCTTGTAGAATTTACTTCTCTAAAAAAGAGGGTTGCGGTTTTGATGATTACGCCATGACAGAATCGAGTACCTATAGCAAAAATAGTAAAAATAATATTTATAACCTGAAAAAGAATGAACGAAACGGGAAAAAGTGAGGAGAAACTACCAATAACATACAAAATAACTAACTTTTACTTTGGTATTTTCATTTTAAAATTAATAATTAATACATATATTTACTAAAACTCTTCGAAGCTAAGCAAACAAAAACTCAAAAACCTATAAAAGCAGAGAAAACCGTGAAAGTATTATTAAAGGACATAAATTGCTACTGCAATCTCTGCATTGTGAATTTAAAGCTATCTGGGAGAAGAAAACATTATTTGTTTAAATAAAGGACGTTTAATCTTCAACCGTTCAACGAGAACTTTAAGCAAATTTGCTCCGAGCAGATTTCATATAAAGTAACAATTTGTTACTAGAATTCTATATTGCAAAATAAATGGATGCTGCTGATTTAATTTTCCCAGACTATTAATACAGAGCCGCCTGTTAGCCATATTAATCATAACCAGTGTAGGATTTAGGTGCAGGATCAACATTTCACAATTTATTTCTGTTTTCACGGAGACTGGAAATCCTGTCTTTTTGAAAATATTGCAATAAGGCCAGCGGATAAAACTGTAACTGCTTAGGCGAATTCGATGTTTATCATTTTTTGCGACATATTTTTTGTAGTATTCTTAGGTTTTTTAAAATGTGCTAAGACTTTTTACCTGAAACCCGGCGGAACGTATTGTTTTTCGGGTGTATATCAGTCAATTTTATTGTCTAAATACTCTGAAGCTAAAATGGCTTGATCTACCTATTTGAAATTCGAGGTGTCATTAGATTTTTCTTGCTACTCACATATATTGATACTTTAAAAACAGCATGATCATCAAAAGCTGCTTCGTAGTCCTTTTTTATTTGTGAATTTACAAAACCAATTTTATTTCGATTTCGGCCAAGTTGTAGAACAAATGTTGTTCAGTTTCATGAGTTTCTAATCGTAATAACCCTAATAAAGTTTTATACACTACGCCTTTATGTTATAACTGGTTATATACAGTATGTATAAAAGAACTTCCTTCAGTATACTCTTACTTATCAAGTCTCTGTTTCCATTATATTACATGTAATCCTAGGAACGCGATGACCATGTGTGATTTTTCCCTGGATACTTTATCTATAGATACTTTATCTCTACAACTTGAATCCGACTCTGTCCATAATTTACATTGATCGAGGCTAAACAAATAAGGGCAACATTACTAATGCATTTCTAAGCTATCTTAGGAAGATATTAGCTATATGTAAAACTCATGTGTTGCTACGATGCGATAATTTATAATAACATGCAAAAAAATATAATGCTATTGAATCACGAAACAATATTAATCAGGTGATTCATAAAGACTATTGAGGTAGAGTTAAGCTATGTTATCATAAGTCTCTCATAACGGCCACTTTGCTGCTGGCGATCTGAAAGATATCAATGCTTTGACGAGAAAACAAACAATGGGCGGAAATACGTATTTTTTTTAATTACCTGACTTTCAGAAATAATGTTCCTAAAGACAAGACAGTTCAAAAAAGTCTACTGCTTAGGTTTTTTAAAGTAATCTTAAGCCCCAAAACGGTCTCAAAAAGTAGGACCGACTGTCTTCACCAATAGAACCGATACCGTCCTCTCCTCAAGGGCTTGGTCTTTGGTCTCTTTGGGAAGGTTAGGAGATATCCCACATCTTGCTAAAAGCGTGGTGGTCTAAAAAGCCTGATTTCAGAGAAAAAAAATCGAGCAAAGTTGATATAATCGTGTTTCTTTCTAACCTGCAAGTTTCTAAGCCTCGATGCAAGAGGGTGATATTATGTTTGAATCCAATAATGTTTGTGTCTGTTTATCTGTCTTTGGCGTCATATTGTTCTATGGGGGAACCGATTTCATTTTTTTGCGGTGGTTTTTAGCTATGTTTACTGAAAATCAATTCAGTAGTTTTCTAGCTATTTTACCTTTACTGTCGAAGGTGGTATAACATAGGTATTTAATTTTGTTGATTGTATAAGAAAAAGTCGGGATCGGTCAATAAACTGTATACAAGTTTCAAATAACCTTAAATAATTCCGAAATCCGAATCCCAAATCCGAATTTCCCATCTATCATCACGGCTTCCACTTTTATTTTTAATAATTTTACTGAATCGTCGTACGGTACGTATCTATAATATATTTTTGGTTGCTAATTAAATATTCAAGTAACGTAGCATTTCACAGAGTAAAATCATAAAATGTCGTTCGGAAAATTCTCTTGAAAATATCTATTTATTCATTGTAACGAACGCTTTTTAACGAAGGCTCTAAATTATGTATCGCCGCCAAATACACCTGTCAGGGTCCTTTGTGGCAAACTATCTTTGGGCTTTGAAAAAAGAAACGAATTGAAATGTTTTTTCAGTGTTTTTTTGAAAAAAGGGTTTTAATATTGTTACAAAAAGCAGAAAAAAATTGCCTTTGACATAAATTTTACTGCGCGTAAATAGCTGATAACGATAAAAAGAGGCCAGAAAAAACAACAATAAAGCTGCGAAAAATAGGATTGTTCAGTTGGCTAGAAATTCCATTTTTTATGGATATTAAAAGGATTTAAAATCCTATTTCGCGAAAAAAATTGGAATTCCCTTACAACGTTCTTTAGCCATTTGTATAGGGATGTATTATATTATTGTGTATGTATTATATTATCATCTTAATATTTAACTAGGTACTTACGATTCCGTCCAGCGCAGCGGCGGATTCAGGAGTGGGACGTGAAGGAAGGATTAACAAACAAACTTACTTTCATATTTATAATATTATTAAAACGAATATATATTTATAAAGATTACTTATGATTTATAGTATTAATTACTACTCTTACTTTCAGCTTTACCACCCGATCATTAAAAAATTACAAATGATCGTCTGAATATTTTATAGTCATACATTTATTATTTAAAACAAGTTCACAGAGATCGTTAAAACCGAGGTTTAAAATACATTTTAGTTTGGATTTGAATTTAATTAAAGTATAATAACGACCTTCCGACAGAACATGAAATGTCACTAAATTGATAAAGCTTTTAGCTGACTCTCTGACTAAGTTATTAATTCATTTGAATATGAAAAGCTGACGACAGTCAGCAGAGCACCGTATTTTAATGCCACTGAATAGTCCTAATTGCTATGATTAACAAAGGTGTGATTAATGTACATATACAGGTTGAAAATCAAAGTTACGGCCACATACTCGTATTTTGTTCGTTTATGACTGGAAATATACGTAATTAAAACAAATTACATACGAGTATTATATGTATTTCCAGTCATAAAACCGACAGCGCAAGAGGTACGCAATATTTTACTTGTGTAAGTATGTATGTTTGTGTTTTTAACATCTATAGCTTGAACGGCTTGATGGACCGGACTACTGATATGAGGGGGTATTCGAGGGGACGTTAGGTTAGACTCGATTTGATCCCCAGATTGACATAGAATAGGTGTAGGTCTGTTTTGTGTATTCGAATTTTAAGTTTTTATTGTATTTGTTAGGTTTGTTATTACATTGTTATATTGTTAGAATTTATTAAATAAGTACCGCAGAACAGAATTGGTCACCTGCAGGACCTCCTTGCTATGAGTTTATTTTATAACATACAGATTTAATACGATGTTTGTTTGGAATATCGTGGTCATAAATATGTCAATCCCTACAAACAAGGGATTAGATACATAAATATAACTTAACTTTGATTTTAAATATATACAGGGTGTAAGGGACAGGTTTCCGAAAACTTTAAGGGCTTGCTCAGTAGACGAAACTAAACAACTTTCCAAAAGATTTTTTTCAGGAAACGAAAAAAAACCTGGCTTCTCCATACAAACTGTCCAATAAAGTTTATAATTTTGTATGGAGAAGCCGATTTTTTATTTCGTTTCCTGAAAAAAGTTATATATGTATATATACGATAAATAACTGCACAAATTCAAATGCCTTTTTCCTTGACTTCCGCATTTGTTGTTAAATGTGTTGGGTGTCTGACTGCGCAACCTGCAAATTAATTCAATTCCATCCTGTATGTGTATTTGTATGATAGTCTGTTCTTGCCTTCGTTATGTATCATTCATATGATATTAACTACTACTTGTTAGTAATAATTTATATACCTATAAACATGAAATGGATTATGTATAGGACAACTGAGTATGTATTGACTTAAATCTTTCTAAAAAGAATCCATCAACTACAATGAAACCACTATAATTCACTACTTTCTTATTCTTTACATAAGTAGTCAAGCACAATAATTAGTGAAATTATTAAAAAAATACCGACGAGGTACTTTATAAGATACATTCTTATAATATAAACATCTCTAGTACCTAACCGAAAATACACATCCTTACTTTTTACATCAATGCCTCACATTCATAACATTATTATTCAAAGCGCAAATGCTTGTTCCCTTTTTGTTCTACTCGCGTCGGACGCGCAGTAACATAGTGAGTGCACTGTACGACGTCTTCACCAACTGCAATGAAACAAAACGTTATGGTTCTTTTAATGTAAGTAGGATACTTGTTAGTTCTCGGTGCGTACAGGGCGCTATATTAAAATTTTGTACATATTTGTAAATTCCTAAATCATAATTTTCGTAAATCAGAATTTTCATAGCCGTCTTTTTTAATATTGACTAGCTTTCATCATTCGAATTTGAAATTCAAACAACGGCTGGCCTTTGATTTTTAATAAGAACCAAAAGAGCCCACGCTACTTTTGTAATCTTGAATTAAAAACTGGAATATTGACAGTAGCGACAGAGTCGTATGGTTCAAACAGACCAAGGAATAGACAGAGAGAATAGACTTAACCGATTGTCAGTGTCCACTTTTTCGATAATCGTCAATACAGACGGTCTGCATTTTGACTGGAACGGCTGCAAATTCGCAGTTTGGATGCGGTTTATGCGCAGTACAATTGCAGGTGGGCTAAGAGCATCGAAACTGCCGACTAACAGCGCAGTTCATTTGCAACCGGCATGCAGTTCTAATAACTGCACACCAACCTGCACGCTAGCTGCACGGTTGCGATGTAGCCGCATGCAGATGAACCGATTGTAAAAGGACTTTACGGATTTAACGTATAAATTGATGTGAATAAAATACCGTATTTTGTATAGAACACCATGACAGAATATCAAATCCATAATCAAAATGAGGACGTCCATAGACAAAAATACAAAGTATCCAAGTGTCCAAGGTATGGGAAGAGACCCGTGCCCCTGCAGCGGGGACGATATGGGTTGTTAATATAGATAAAATAGAGCAGCTTGTCTCTTTTTTCTTATGAGATTATCTGTAAGAATAAAGAGACGTTTAGTACTTATAAAATTTCTTACACCTTCTATGTCTTTTCCTTGCTCTGAGGTTTGAACATAAGTAAAATGACAGCTGTCAAATCCATAGAAATAATGAAACAGAGGTTTGTTATACGCAATTTCGCACTGCACTTTACGAATAATGTTTATTTTTGTTTCCACATAGTTCAAGGTTTTATTCGAGCTAGCAATTTAATCATGTTAGGATTCACTTGAGTCTAGACATTTTCCCAACGTGATCTGATAGAAAGCTGCTATTTTTCATTGGATTAAAAGGTTTGAGCGCGATCGATTTAATCTATGATAAAGCCTCTCAGACTGAAAAAATTTAAGTCTTATCGCAGAGGGAGAGCAGATCATAAAAAAAATGGTTTACTCAAAATATATCTAAATATCTTTCGATAATCATGCAAGTAAACACGTCTAAACTATCAAAGACAGGAGCTATTGTGCACCCAATGAATTGTTAAGTTGTTTTGGCAGCTCATATTTGTAATCACTTTTATCTATCTTATCAGCACACACACACTAGCCCACTGCTGTGTGTAGGCCTCTGTAATTTAATTTGTAAGTTTATTGTTTTTGCCAATTAAGTTTACGAGCTTATTGATGAGCGTTGTTCAGTTTCGTGAATAAAGGGCCTAGTTTAAACCTTCGTATGCATTTTTATTAAAAGAAAAACTACGAAATTTATGTTTTTATGCATACATACATACATAAACTTACGCCTTATTCCCATTGGGGTAGGCAGAAACCACGAATCGCCATTCACTCCTTCTGACATACTTCTCTTGCTTCGTCCACATTCATTACTCTTTTCATGCATGCTCGTCGTCGGTTTCGGGTACTCTTTACTTGGCCTTTTTTTATATCACCAATTTGGTTAATATAAGTTTACCTTGGACGTCCTCGGCCGACTTGCCTTTTCAATTCTGC
This sequence comes from Coleophora deauratella, assembly GCA_958295455.1. Taxonomy (NCBI): domain Eukaryota; kingdom Metazoa; phylum Arthropoda; class Insecta; order Lepidoptera; family Coleophoridae; genus Coleophora; species Coleophora deauratella. Next base: position 5,832,541 of record OY282398.1, read on the forward strand.
TCTGTATATTTCTTTCGTTATTCTCCTTGTATTCCATCCGCTCAATATGACCAAACCATCGCAACATTCCCTTTTCCATTCTTGTCAATACATCTTCTTTCAAACCACATCAAAACCGCATAGCCTTTAAGCTTCAGTCTTTTTAACGAAAATAAAAAATCCCTTACAAATGGTAACAAAAATACTACATTTATATTTGAAGTAAAACCTTACATTTTTTACTTAGATAAAATCTTTTGTCAGTTATTTTAAGATATTATGAAATGTTCTTATAAATTAATATCATACAGGAACTATAAATTTAACCATCGTGTTTTCTTGGTCCTCATCTGACATACAAGACGTACTTTGCGCTCGTGCTTCTCTTACAGGAGCGCACTCTGGACTGCAGAAAGGACGTCAAAATGCCCTTAATTTCATAAAACGAAGCTACTCAAGTGAAGTGCTCGCTAAGTTTTGAGTTTTAAAAGTTTTCGATGATTTTTAGCAACTATAGGTCTGTCAGACCCTACCAGGCATGCCGAGAGTTAAATAGTAACAGTGCCTCTATATACCCTTCATATAAACTTACTGTGGCATAAGAGCTGAGTGACAGGTCGCACAGGCCTCCTGCTGTCAGCACGAGGGGCCTGGACGCTCGCGCCGCCACAATCGCCAGTCTCCTGCGTACTCCTGGTATGGTCACCAGGCCGCGCTCCCATCCTGACATGTAGACAGACTCGCGAATCCGCTCACTCTGCACCAAGAAAAATGCATCATTATATTGCAAAAGATTTGTCTATACGATACAGATTAGAAAAGTTAAAATTCTAGAATTTTATACGTGATGTGATCCTTTAAGAAAGGAAAGGTGGAAGGTTACTCATTTCAGAAGGATAATAATAATGTTTTTACTCTAAATCTATTACAAAGCTACAAATTGTGACCTTTCAAATATGTTTGTCAACAACATATCGTCCCCACTGCAGGATCTCTTTCCATACCTCGGGGAGGTTAGGTCATAACTTCGTACACGGGGGCCAAGTCCGGATTGGTGGCTAGTGGCCAACTCTAGTGTCAGAAGTTTTCAAGCAGCTCGATCGTTTCAATTATATAGGGTGAGTGGGGGGAAGTCGAATGGTTTTTAGTGAGATGAGCAGTGTTGTGTTGAAAGCTTTGTAAAACAGAATGTAATGACTTCTGTTGAAACAAAATGTAAGAGGTAAGAAAGCAACAATTTAATTTTGTATTCTGTCTATAAAATTATGTTAATGCTGTCCCAATTTGTAATAAAAGATCATATAAAATACATTTATCATAAAAATGAATCAGGGGGAAGATGAAAGGGTAACGGGGTAAGTTTGATATAGTTTCTTGTATCTAAGATAATTCAAGTTATATGAGAGGGGGTAAGATTAAAAATCGACCACTTGATATGAGAAATACCACCTGACACAAATTAATTCGTAATACACATCCATGGACTCCTAGTGGTAACTGCTAACTGAGTGGGCAGACGTAACAAAATTACGGCCTGAATAATGTTACCAGCACAAAAATTACCATTATGAATTAGGCGATAGCGGAGACTTTTTGTCTTACCCCGTTTTTCATCTTCCCCCCACTCACCCTACCTAATACCTACATTCCTAATAAAATTACAGTGTATTCACTTCATCACAGCACTTATTGTCAGTCATTATATTTTAAATTCCAGTTTAAATTGTGCGCAACTGCTGGTAGTGATTAAATTAATGCCACCTACTATTATTTGATCCCAAGGTTTCAACTTAAACGGTGCTCGAATTTATATATTAAACACATTCTTTATTAACACTGTACTTTATTAACAATGTACTTTTAAAATAAAAAAGAAATTCTTGTCTCAAAACATTTTTCGGGTTGCGTTGCTTTCTGTTTTGAAGAAAAAATGAGAAGTCCTTTGATCCACAAAGCCTAATGAGGGACAAATAACTTCTGAATCAGCTAAGCACAAAAAAGAAACGTTTTGAGTTTGACACTCTTTGAGAAGGGTTCAATTGTTACATATCATAGTTGTGTATAAGGATAGTTGTATATAATATTAGCTTTTGCCCGTGGCTCTGCACGCGTTGAAATATATTTTTTAACACACTTTTATTGATTTTAATTGTTACTAAGCTTCACATAACTAATTTTGTATTTAAACAAATCATGGAAGTCGTATTTAACCAACTTCTAATTGACAACAATTTATTTTATCCCCAAATTGTGTGAGCGATAATTAAAGATGAGGCTAAAACGTGTACTTTACACGTAGGTATATTTTCATTTTACTAATGTTTACTTATTTCACGACAAACATATTATTGTTTCTTAAAATGTTTCAGGTAGAATGCCTGTTATTCCTAGGTGTACCGAGCAGGAAAAAACCTTTTATTTAAAAAATTATAAGAAATATACATGTCGTGGCCAGATCATAGAATTGATCATTTCATGATGTGGCCGACCATTTCGACCATTTCGACTATCCGCTGATCACATCATGATATTATGGTCTAGCCAGATCAATGAATACATCAACGTTTGACGATATACAGCTAAACGTACGGTTATTTCATGAAATGGTCAAGCATTAGTGATCATATCGTAAAATAGTTACAGTATCCACCGTTAGAGGCGCTGATGTCTTTTAGTTTTGTGATGCATAGTATAGGCGTACAATTAATACAAAAAAAACTATTAATAATGCGCCAATTAAAGATAAAATAGAAGCTAAATGTCGTTACGACACTAAAGTACAATAATTTTTCGAAAGTCAATCAAAAAACGAGCGCAACGTAAAAACCTTGAAGTTTGGAAAGTATTTCATAGGTTAGAAGATATCAATTTTAAAAGCTAAGTATTAAAAATGTATAATTTATCTGTTAACCGAGATTACTCAGATTTAAAGAATGCCAGTAACTTTTGAATGTATTTTTAATTTTTATTAAACCTTTGATATAATGGAAACCCTACATTAATGATATGGCCAAACGTGGTTAGACATATCATTAAACGTTGACGTTTAAACTATATGGTCAGTTTTAGATGGGCATTTCATGAAATGCTCAATTCTATGATCATCCACGACATACATATGTAATTTGAGATCCTTATAACGATCCGGTACACTTTGTATAACTTTTTTTAATTTTCTGATTAAATAGCCACAATCGAAGTCTTTCATCAAAAAACGTTTGTCCTATCCAAAGCAAGCTTCACCTTTATATTTTCATCCGACCTCATTGACGCATCTACGTCCAAGGAGGCGGAACAGCGCTTTTATGAAGAAATACTTAAATTGTTATTTTTTCTTGTGGTTTAAATTTTATTTCGTGTGTGTCTGTCATTTTGTAACACGGCACCCAACGTGTGCCTTTCATTTTATTGTCTTTGTGTTTTAAAACTTTGTGACATTGACTTTACTTTTGTCGAATTATGTCGATTATCGTTCCGATCCCGGACACAAGGCTTGTTGCATAACTTAATGGGATGGTTGATCTAGCCCACACGTAAAAAAAACTTTTTTGTCCATTTTTGTTCATACTTAAAACTTTTATTTATTTAGGGGTTAATTACCCAATAATTATCAAACAGTCCTTAGTGATTTTTGTGAATTTTAATCTTACACAAGTTATTCAAGTGTGATAATATTCTAAATTTTCAGCCAAAGCGAATTAATCACTGGTCTAACTGGTGATGATCATTATGGTGCAATGTTTCAGAAATTTTACTTGAGTGTATTCTTTAATTCTTACTTTTTTTATTTCTCGCCTTGAATTCAGACTATTTCAGACTGCAATCAACCGCACTATAAGCAATTTCTCTCCTGACATGCATTTCCAATATGGCTATAGTTGTGCCATAACGATCCAACTGATTAAAACAAAGTAAGGGATAATGTACTTTATGTCACTGACTTCGCTTACATACTTTAAATCAGTTGGATTGTTATGGCAAAACTAATTCTTGCACAAACAGTTTATACTAATGTTGCGTAAACTATGATTACTTATCTATGAAAACATTAATCATTGCAAAAATTATATCTAGAAAAATTTACTTGTCAACGATCCGGAAAGCTTTATTTGATATATCCAATTTACCTCTACTTAAGAGACTACTAGTTGGCCTGGCAGTATGTAGTCACTACATACAATTATTATCTGGTATTTGAAGCTACAGCAATAACGATAAATCACGATAATCTCTGTAATAAGAGTACTATTTTCTCGAGTATGTACAGAATTTACAGTCTGTTATTTATGATTCGATAATTTACCATAAGTATATAAAACAAACACAGTCATGAACCAATTTATTGTACATTCAGTGTGTTGTATAGATTTAACTGTTACTGGCATGTATCTCGCTCGACCGTATCCGTATATGTTTCGTTCTGTTGCACTCATAATTATTTAAGCTTAAAATATTAATAGTTGTAGTAGGCAGACTAAAAAAAATATTGAGAAAATCGGAAGTTCGACAGCACCAAAGTGCGAATAACTAAAGTGCGACTAATGTGCAAATCACTGAAGTACGAAAACATGAAAGTGCGACTGTATGAAATTCAACAGCAGATATATACTTCCGGACACTTCTATCGGCTCATCTAGCATTAAGTTTTAAACATTAAGTTAAGTTTTAATGAACTACTTTATATTATAACTAAAAATAAATGTAAGGTTAAGCAAAAAGCTTTTATGCAGTTTTGAAGCCGGCACATTAGCAATCTTTTTTGTATGCCATTAGTTCCAAATTCAAACTCAGGAATAGCCTATAGCAAAGAAGTTTTATATCGTCGTGGAGCGGATTGCAAGTCGGTGGCCTATAGCCAAAGAAGTTTTATATCGTCGCTCCGCTGGAGGAGCGGGTTGCAAGTTTGTGGCCTATAGCATATGATCTATAGCTAGGTTTTATCTATAGGTTCGTTTCCCGGCGGGGTCCCACTTTGCAGGGCTTGGTTTGGTTGGTAGTAAGACAATTTGAGCTCGCCTGACATGATTTCACCATCTTATGTAAGTTTCGCCGCCAAACAGCAATGTTGACAGCATTGATGTATTCCAGTATGAAGATAACCAGTTCCCCATTGCGTTGGGGAAGGGCTAGGTTTGGTTGGTACATTTTTGAGCTAGCCGACAAGATTACACCATCTTATGTAAGTTTCGCCGCCAAACATCAATCATAATCTCCTTTTTCGTAAGAGTTTGCCATCAATTTAACAAACTTCCAGTTGATATTGATATCTTTAATACCAGTACTCCAGCTATCAGACGAATGCTTAACAAAATTATTTTTTGAAATGGATGACTAGTTATAATAGTAATGATGTGTATTCTAGACTGCATTATTCTACTACATAGATTGTTGTTTCTTCTAGATGTTTATGAACATGTTTTATAGTAACAGCTATTGTAATATCTACTTATGAAGATTTATAATTAGCATTATTTAATCCATTTGTATTTACCTAAAAATTGTTATTGACTGTTAATCTTCCAAGTAAAATAAATCAATGCTGTCAATTGATGTATTCCGGTATGAAGATAATTTGCGTTGCGATAGAAAAAAATGCGTTGGGGAATCTTAATAAGCCCGCTTACATCTTCGGCATCATCATCACTGATCATCAGGCGAGATGATGCGAAAAGCTTTATTAATTGACAGACTGATTCGGTGGCTAAGTGGTTAGTGATCCTGACCTCTGATCCGAGAGTCGTGAGTTCGATCCTCACACAGGGCAAACTTTTCTGTGATGAGCAGAATTGTTTGCTCTGAGTCTGGGTGTATAATCTATATATGTATGTATTTAAATGTATATGTGTATGTATATCAGTCTTGGGAACCAGACCCAAGATACAGGGAATCCTAGTTTGGGGTCAGATGACCGTGTGTGATTTGTCCCGGATATTATGAATTATGATAAAACAGAAAACATATATCTAATAAGACGCCAATTTCGCAGTTTGGCGCTGTCGAACTTCCGATTTTAGCAATGAAAATTTTTTCGCAGTTCCGTGATTCGCACTGTCGTAGTTCGCACCTAAGTGGTAACTTTTTTTTTTAAATGTACATAACAAGTAATTTTTTAAAATTGCGATTTCTACAGGCAGCCCGTTGCACTTTAGCTAATTATAATTATTTATTTGTTTATTTCAGGCAACGAGGCCCATATAACATATACAATAATATACATTTTATACTTAAAATATTATACATAAATACTTAATATTAACTAACTAACTAAAAATATCATATTATTTAGTACAAGGTGTCGGAACTATTTCGGTGGCAGTGGTCGGCAAACTTCCTCGGAATCTCCGAAACACTACACCCTTCGGCCAGAATTCCTCCTATGTCAAGGACTTCAGATGTTCCGTCGCAACTCGCACCACAAGCAGAACTTGGTCTTCACCTTGATATACTCCATCAGGTCTGCAGGAGTGGTGGTGTAATGCAGCCGGGATACGAACAACAGAGTAGTAGGCACTGCGGCGCGCAACAAAAAGTAATTCTACTAAGTAGGTAATAGTCGTTCTTCTTAGATAATATTATATCTTACACCACACACTGGGCCCAAGTCTGGGTTGAGGGAAGTTATGTGCTGTGTGCACGCCGTATTACCAAACTAGTTTCATTTTGAAAGTTTTATTCTGTAATGTGTAAATCTCCCCAAATTTTAAACTGACGTCTTCATTCTTAATAACTTAATTAAGAAACACTGATATGTTTCTACAGGGTATATATTTATAGTTCCGTTACCGTGTGGCACTAATTAGCCTTAGGTATCACTGAGGATAGATAGGTGCCAGTTGCCTGGTGTTGATAGTTACGATACTGAATATTGAGGAGAGTGTTAACTATCTGACTGACCTGTATTTTGATTTCTTCGCACCAACGGCAGAATATAAATAGCTCGAACATGTTATATCCCAAGTACAGGAGGGACATCAAGAACTTGGCCCCACCATCCTTTACTGTCTGCAAGACAAAACAAATAATTTTAAAACAACGAAAGCGATGCAGGTAATGTGTATTGTATTTTAATTAGATTTTAGAGTTTCGTTGAACTATTTATAGATGTTATGAGTATGTCACGATATTTGGAACGCACTCGGGCCTCCCGCCTAAATATGTAGAACTGTCATTACCGTCAGATGATTGTCATTGGCATTTTCCCGGTCTGCTATTAAAGTCTTACTCTAAAATATAATTCGTCTTTTACTTATTAATACATGGTGTCAGAAGTGAACAAACATGGCAAATAAAGAAGAAGAGGTACCCGCCAAACCTGTTAAAGTTTCGAGGATGAATCTGTCTGGCAATCTTCAACCTTTGTCATTGGAAGGTAACCTCTCCAGCAACTGGAAGCGATGGTACCAATCATTCCAGATATTTACCAAGGCAAGTGGCATCAGCGAGGAACCGAATGATCGGAAGGTAGCTGTGCTCTTACACTTCATGGGTGAAAAGGCGATTGACATCTTTAACACTTTCAATGTCGACGTTGACACCGTCAAGTACCAGGAGTTGGTACGAAAATTCGAGAAATATTTTGTTCCAAAAACAAATATTACATACGAAAGCTATAAATTTTTCACACGCAAACAAATGGAGTCGGAATCGTTGGAAGATTTTGTCACTGATTTAATAAATAAAAGCAAATCATGTGAATTTGGTACATTAGAAGACAGAATTGTGAAAGATGTCTACATATGCAACTTGCATGAAAAATACCAATTTGTTCGTGAAAAACTGCTAATGGAACAAAACTTAACCTTACAAAAAGCAATTGAATTGTCAAAAACATTAGTACAGTCATTATCTCAGGCGTCAGAGTTGCAAGGGAGTGCCAATGTCTACTATATAGGAAGGAGACAACGTCAAGTCAGTCAACCACAAAATAAGTCCAGTAAAAACAGGTCAAGGTCTAAGTCGCAGAGTCAAAATATCTGTAGTCGCTGTGGTCAAGTACATCGGTCAAGATGTCCAGCTGAATATGCAAAGTGCAGGAAATGTAACATCATTGGACATTATCAGTTGATGTGTAAAACTAAGTCAAGGAAAGTAAACTATGTTGAGGTAAATAATGATAATGATTACCCAGATTCTCTATTTATTGGTCATGTAAAGTCAAACATAAATTCAAGTTCAGATTGGAATATTAATTTAAAAGTAAATAATAAGATTATTGAGTGTATTTTAGACACTGGAAGCGATGCCAATGTTATGTCATATAGTATGTTTCAGTCATTAGATTTGCAAAATAAAATGTCACATTGTAATGCTAAAATAACCTCATACAGTGGTGATAATGTTAAAATATTAGGTCAGCAGGATATTGAGTGTACTTATTATGTCCAAAATCATCAAATGTCAAAAGTCATAAACTTTATAATTGCAGATGTCACATCTCCTACTGTTGTTGGAAAATATACTTGTACTGAATTAGGTCTTGTCAAAAGAGTATACAATATTGAACAGTCAGTTAGTCAGTCACAGTCAATCAGTCAGTCCCAATTAATCGGTCAGTCAAAGTCAAAGGACGATGATGATAAAAAATGTCATAGTCAATGTCAGTCTCAGTCCATGTCTGTCTCTGAGGCTAAGTCTATGTCAAAGTCTGAGTCCTATAGTAATCCTTTTATTCAGAGTGAGAATGTCAATGTCAATAATGTAAACTCAAGTCCGTCAGAGTTGCATGTCAATGTCAATAAAGTGAAACCTAATCTGTCAGGGTCACATGTCAAAAACAATAATTTAACTTTAAGTGAATTGTTGTCTAATAATGTGTCTGTTTTTGCCGGTTTGGGTTGTCTACCAACGGAGTGTCATATCACTGTCAACAAGGACGTCCCTCCAAAGATAGATCCGCCGCGCAAGGTACCATTCTCACTTCACTCAATGGAAAAACTGGATGTCATCTCAAAGGTAACGGAGCCTACACCATGGGTGAGTTCTCTTTTACTTGTTGAAAAGAAAAATGGTCAACTTAGAGTCTGTCTTGACCCAAGAAATTTGAATGAAGCAATCTGTAGATCTCATTATCCGATTCCAACAATTGATATGGTACATTCTAAGCTTCATGGATCAACTTGTTTCTCAACATTGGATGCAAGTAGTGGTTTCTGGGCTATACCACTTGATCATGAGAGCTCTATGCTGTGCACTTTTAATACACCATTTGGACGGTACAGATTTAAACGATTACCGTATGGTATAAATTGCGCTCCAGAATTATTTCATAGAGTGATGACAGAAACATTTGGGGTGCTGCCTGGAGTTATAGTTTATGCTGATGATCTTCTAGTCTATGGTGAAGATGAAAAAAAACACAATGAGAATCTGCAGCGTGTCTTACAGAAGGCAAAGGAAATTAACCTAAGGTTCAACAAAAGTAAGTGTAAATTCGGTCAAACACAAGTCAAGTACCTAGGGCATATTTTTTCAAGGAATGGAATGTCTGCCGACCCTGAAAAGGTCCGTGCTGTCAAGGATATGCCGTCGCCGATATGTCTGAAGGATTTACAACGATTTCTAGGTCTATTGAACTATCTAGGTGGGTTCATAAAAAACATGGCTGCTGAAACTGAGCCATTACGTCAGCTACTAAAGAAAACAAGTGATTGGCAATGGAATGAATGTCATGAAAAAGTATTTTGTCGTCTTAAGGAAATAATAAGTCAAACGCCAGTCCTGTCACACTACAATGTCAAAAAGTCAGTAGTCTTGTCTGTTGATGCAAGTCAGTCAGCTGTAGGGGCGGTATTGCTTCAAGACAACCATCCTATATGCTATGCATCAAAAACTTTAACGTCATGTCAGAAACGTATGGCACAGATAGAAAAAGAGCTTTATGCCATTGTCTTTGGCTGCATACGTTTTCATCAATATATCTATGGCCGAGTAGTTAGTGTAGAAACAGATCATCGTCCACTAATAACATTGTTCAAAAAACCTTTAGCAGAGGTACCGACACGTTTACAGAGACTAATGCTCAGAATACAAGCCTATGATCTACGGGTAGAATACAAACCTGGTTCTAAAATTTATATAGCAGATTCACTGTCACGTGCAGCATTACCGGAAACTAAGGAAGATGAACTTGATGAAGATTTGGTCGTTCATGTGAACTTGTTAATGAAAAACTTACCTATATCAGATGAAAAGCTTCAATGGCTCACAGAAGCAACCAAAAGTGATGAGTCTTTACAGTTGTTAAAACAATACTACAATGAAGGATGGCCTACATGTAAGTCAAAAGTCAATAAATTAGCTTTACCCTACTGGAACTGTCGTCATGAAATACATTGTATTGGAGATTTGCTATTAAAAGGTAACAGTTTAGTCATTCCTAAAAAACTAAGACCAGATATATTAAAAATTATACACAGTGGTCATCAAGGCATAGAAAAGTCAAAAAAATTTGCACGAGGCATAGTGTATTGGCCATTTATGTCCCAAGATATAAAGCACACGGTTGAGTCTTGTGAAACTTGTTTGTCACACCGGAATGCCAATCCACCAGAGCCTCTTATGTCACATAAAATATCGAATTTTCCATGGGAAAGAGTTGGAATTGATTATTTACAATTCAAAAATCAAACCATCGTTGTGGTGGAAGACTATTATTCAAATTACATCGAAATTGCTAATATAAGCACAACTAGTGCAAAGCTTCTTATTAATACATTGAAATGTATCTTTAGCCGTCATGGAATACCAGTGGAAATAGTCTCGGATAATGGTCCGCCATTTAATTCTAAGGAATTTAAAGATTTTCTGCATGATTGGGGAATTATGCATACAACGTCCAGTCCATATCTGCCACGTTCAAATGGATTAGTTGAATCTGGTGTGAAGATTGTTAAAAGAATACTAACCAAGTGTTCTGAATCAGGAGCAGATGCACATCTAGCTTTACTGCAGTACAGAACTACACCGCGAGGAAACTTACCATCTCCGTCAGAACTACTCATGTCACGTAGATTAAGGACGCAAATTCCTACAGTTCTTCAGCATCTTAAACCTAAAGTAATAAATAACAAAGAGTACAGGCAAATGAAACAACAAAATATTGAAAAACAGAAGTTTTATTTTGATAAAAAAGCAAGAAATCTACCAGTATTAAAAGAAGGTGAAAATGTTATGTATAAAAAGAGTCCTAATTCTAAATGGTTTCCTGGGAAGATAATAAATAAAAGTATGGAACCTAGATCTTTTAATGTGGAAGCTGAAGATGGTTGTGTATACAGAAGAAACAGACAGCACTTAATTAAAAAACCAGAAAATAAAAAGGAAGAATTATTAGAATATGAGAAAGAAAAGAGATCAGAAAGTCAGGAGTCAACAAGTCAGGAAGAAGTGAGAATGGAGACGTGCAGTGGAGAAATAGGAAAGGGTGAAAGAGATTTGGTTACACGGAGTGGTAGACAAGTCAAGCCGCCAGTAAGATTTAAAGATTACTATTTTTAAGTTGTGTTTAGTTTGATGTTTAAAAAATCTTTAACTTTATATGTTTACTGTGACTATATTTTAGTTTCTTTTAAGAAAAGGAAAGATGTTATGAGTATGTCACGATATTTGGAACGCACTCGGGCCTCCCGCCTAAATATGTAGAACTGTCATTACCGTCAGATGATTGTCATTGGCATTTTCCCGGTCTGCTATTAAAGTCTTACTCTAAAATATAATTCGTCTTTTACTTATTAATACAATAGATTGCCTTTTAGATTGAAAATCGGATTTATTTTTATTATTATCCGTTTATTATTAGGTAACTTAGTATCTAATGTAATGTTCAAACCCATAGATACATAAAAACTTATTTAAAATGATATACTTATATACTATAAATAAATACAATTATAAGTTACTTAATCTATTTTAGCTGACGCTTTTCCCTGCTATGCGTTGCCGATATTGGCGTTGGAGTCCCGAAGACGACCACGAAACTGCCAGAACACCACGCCTTTGGGCCAGAAATCTCTAATGAAGGTAATGAAGCTTTGGTCGATGTGAAAACCCTTTTGAGCGACCTTTGTTCAGCAGTGCAGTGGACGTCTTTCGGCTGATAAAATATTTAAATCACTTATTTAAAATCTCACCGCTGTTACTTGGTAGCCTGCGAAACAGATCAGCATACTGCTGGCACCTAACTGACACAGCATCGGAGTGCTTAGTATCATCTTCAGCTGTTGAGTTTGACTGCAAAATTGCCAATAATTATATTATTTTCAGTCAATTTTTACCGCGCAATTTTTTACACATCAATAAGTTTTCCGGGTATTCGAATAACATTTTTACTCACTGTAAAATGAACTGGTGTTGCCGAACCAGGTTGCGCAACCGACCAATGTATTTCTTCTGAAACGTTTCATTCGCAAATAACGCGTCAGGGTCGAGACCTGGGGAACAACATTAATATTAAAAAAACTATTACGAATACTGATTTTACCTATTTCGAGGGCTAAAATAGTTTATTTTCCGACCAATGTATTCCAGCTAAACTCGTATCTATTTTTCTTTTTAATGAATAAAAATGTACATATATACGTATAACTTTGTACGTGTATACTACTGCATTTGAACTTTAACTTCAAAATTGATCAAGAGCAATTAATATTATATTCACAGCAAACCGTCGGATTAATTTCTAGAACTTCGTTGAAATGAAACCGTAATAAATACTTTGTAACGGTGTAGGTAACGAAACGGTGCCAACAAAATTATAGTTTCATATTGCATAAAACGAACGATTTTTAGGGTTCCGAAAGGGGACTCTTATAGGATCACTTTTGTCTGTCCGTCTGTCTTAGCAATTTGCTCCGAATCTACTGGACCGAGTTGAAACTTAGTACAAAATCGATTTTTGTAAAACAAACACGGACGTAAATAAATGAATTTTGTGTATGACTGTTGACATTTGGGAACAAATCAGAAAAATAAAAAAAGTTTTGCAAACTGTAACGTGTAACATATCAAATGAAAAAGGATATCAAATATATTTTTTTCATTACCATAAATACTCAATAAAATTCAATTTTCTCGTTATATATTACGAAAATGAAAAAATACGCACTTTATTTTGGCACTATCTTTAATAATCAATCATGAATATTGGAAGTTTCTTTTTAGTGTTTTCAATTGAATAATGTATTACTGACAATTAGTATGGAGTCTACCTTTGTCTTCCTTCGAATGTATATGCTCCTTGGGGAAAGTTGTTCAGTTCCATGAGTAACGACTACCTTTTGCCACTTTCGCCACATAACTTGTTTTACTTTACATTTGTAGTTAATTTTATATCATTACAGATTTTGTCAACAAAACCTTAATTCAATATTACGGCCGGCTTGTCTATCTTGGCGGCTGCAGCACCATATAAAATCTATTTCAAATGCAGTAAAGCTTACCAACAAACCCAACGCTGCAGTCACTGATTATACTCTCAAAGCAGTCTCCCAGTATTTGGAACTGACACGACAAGTGAAGCAGGAAGGTCTGCATCATCAGGTCGTTAACCATGACGAAGTAAGAGGTATAGTCGAAGGCAATCACCACAATAGTATAAGTAAAGAGGTAGCTGACTGTAGTACTGTAGTCGTACGGAAGGCGATTGGCCACGACTAGGTTGTACTCCAAATCATCGACTAAAGGATAGACGAACCTGAAAAATAATATGGCCTCATTAGAGCACCTTAGGTGACCTTGGTGTTGCCAGTGGCAATAAGTTGAACCAGAATCCGTTAGACTATGAGTTTTTCCTACATGAGTATACATTGTTCGCTTATTTAAGGGTACGGGAGGAGAGAGTAGAGCTCGTATACCTAGATGACTATTTTTTACACCGTTTCTGAAACGGATAACAAGATTAAGGTACTTATCCATAATATCAATCCAATATATCCAATATATCTATTTACAAGATGTACATAGGTACTTTGTATTAAGTACACTAAAAATGACCTTAGAAAAGTATACATTGCTTGCATTTTTATTTTATTATTTCAACAAGCTTGTACACTTACTAGTTAGTGTCTCTGTTGTATAATATTAGGTGAACGTTACCTATAATATTTTATTGTAAAACAAAATTATATTGGAGATCATTGGCCTTAGCCCGCAAGGTTCTTTAATAGTAACCAATAATCAAAATATAACCGCACGTGAAATGGTTTTACCAGACTGATCGATATTTTTAAAGATTCCAAATGAACGCCTCTCTTAAATTGACCAACTAAGTAAAGTAACTAAGTAAAATATGTAGGATTTATTTAAATGAATTGGTGGATAAGGGATTCCGTGGTTAGTCTTACCAAGCGGCTAAAGTACAGCTTCCCAATGCAAGCAGCAGTTTCAAGAATCTTTCATTATTCATCGACCAGAATTCAACAATCGTTTTTCTTTTCTCCGTTGAAACGTCGAAGAACGGTGACTCCATCGAACTGGACAAGTTCCTATAGATATACGTATGTTTTATCTACAAGCAAACACAATAATGCATAAATAAACTTTCAATAGATGTGTACTACTTTCTTGATAAGTAGAAAAGGAAAATATTATTTTAGTTACATATATTTCGTGACATGATTATTATAATGTAAAATTACTAACTTTGCAATATTTAATTTTACAGGCTTCGAAGCTGTAGTAATTGCGTGTTACTTTGATATAAAAATACGCACTTCTATTGATATAAAAGTAAAATAAAAAAAACTATAAAACTTACCATATTCTGGTACCTATACATAGCAATTAGATGTATGAAGGTGACACTCATGTTTGCAATGGCCATATCGAGGCTGGAACTCATAGTAAACAGGTACCACAGCTCCGCCGCCACAAACAGAACTATAAGCAGCTTTACTGTGCTGCTGTACAGCAAATATAGTATACCTCGATCATGACGGGAAAGCCCTGGTAAATTAAAATGGTGGAAATAAAATAGATATACAGTACAGCGTATAAGAAATGAAAATATCCGTAGAAGCGCCTGCTGCTTGCCACTGTGCCACTTCGCCACTGGGTGCTGCAGTACGGTTAGCGCCGATGTTTGGGGGGTGCAGTGAAGCGGGAGCGCGCCTTCATCTTGCAAAAAGCGCTGTACGCATTCCACAAAACGAAACCGCGAAACCCCTCTTTAAGTCACTGGGTATTCTTGATCACCCTCTATCGTTATTCTTCAAATGGCGATGAGTGTACGAAAAGATCTCAACACCTATCCGAGACTAAGGATACACATAACTTAATATTTGTACATATCCTATACTTTATGTAATTTACCTATACTTATGTACATATGTGTATGTATTACTGTCGAATAATTGTACACATAGTCAATTCGCAAAATGTTTTCGGAATCTTTCGGAGATAATGAAAAAATATTTTGTCTTTGATTCTTTGTACAAATCGATCAGCTGATTAGCCAACATTTTTACAGGACTGGTCCAAAAAGGAGTATACTGTTTTTAGGTTTCACGTATGCATGTGTTGGGTTTCTGTATTCCACCAGAATTTCATAGTAAATTGTAAATTCTGTATGTATATTCTTATATTCGCCTAGATTAGATTCATTTATTTCACTTGGCAAATCCATAATATTCTAAAAGCTTTTAATAAAAAGCGTCGGTGGCTCTGCGGTTAGTGACTCCGTCCTCCTAACCAGAGGTCTCGGGTTCAAATCCTGGCCAGTGTACCAATGAGTTTTTCGAAACTTACGTGCATTTTCATACCGACTGCTTTAGCGGTGAAGGAAAACATAGTGAAGAAACCTGCAAATCTGATTTCTAGTTGTGTATGATGGTCGCGTTGCACGCGTCCGTAGGTGTAAATCTTAAATGCCCTACACGTGACCAAGGGTAATGATAAGTGCAACACTAGGCAACCGCCGCCTATACCTTGCGGAAAGGACGGTTAAATTATGCCACACGATAAGACAGAAGAGAGAGAGAAAGCTTTTAATAGTTAGAATCCTTGCATTTTGTCTTTTAGTTCACTTTTGCTACGGCAGTCCTATATTTAAATATATATATATTTATATTTTAATATATATATATATTTTAATTAGGTTTGTGAATTGATAAATAGAAGATGAAAACACGAAAGAGACTATCAATGATCCACAATTAATAGCAGATAAGTTTAACATTTTTTTTACTACTATAGCTAAAAATATAACACAAAATATTGCAATGGACCTCGAATGTTTTAAAACACACCTATATAAAATGAAAAAACCTACAAGCTCTGTAAAATTTAAGGCAGTTGAAATTGGAGAGTTAAAGAAAATAATATCTGAAATTAAAGATAAAAAAGCTCAAGATATATATGAAATGGACAGTAAAACAATAAAACAGCTTCTTAAGACAAATAATCAAATGTGTGATCTACTATTACTTGTGTTAAATTACTCTATAGACAAGGGAGTTTTTCCTGATTTACTAAAGATTGGACGAGTAGTTCCCCTACATAAAAAAGGAAAAACATGTGAACTAAGTAATTATCGACCAATCTGCATACTGCCAGTATTGTCAAAAAATTTCGAAGCAGCGATAAAAAAAGGATGGTTAATTATCTTGAAAGCAATAATTTATTTAATCCCAATCAGTTTGGGTTCAGAAATTCGACGGAGATGGCAATCAGAAAGGTTGTATACTACATACTGGAGGGATTAGATAAATCTCAGAAATGTGCTAGTATATATTGTGACTTGTCTAAAGCGTTTGATTGTATTAGACACGATGTACTTTTATTCAAACTAGAATATTATGGTTTTGCGAACAGTGAGCTAAATTTAATTCGAAGTTATTTGACAAACAGATCACAAATTGTTACAGTAAATGAACGAAATTCTACAAAATCTAATGTTGATATAGGTGTACCACAAGGATCAATTCTGGGCCCAGTTCTATTTTTGATATATATCAACGATTTAGCATATTGCATACCAGATTGGGCATCAATTAATTTGTTTGCTGATGACACTCACATAGGCATTAGAGACAAATGTAAAAATGACTTAGAATCTAAAGTACAAAGCGCAATGGAGGTGTTAAAATACTGGTTTGAGACAAATGGCATAGTTCTAAATGCGGATAAGACATTAATTATGACTTACAATACAAGAAAAGAATCAACCAGAAACGTAAATAGTATAAATGAAACCACCTTTCTAGGTTATACCATAGATTACACAATAAGTCATAGTACTCATGTAGACAAAGTGTGTAAGAAGCTCTCAAGTGCAAACTATGCATTATTAAAATTGAAACCTCTATTAGACAAAAAGACATTACTATTAGTTTATTATGCATACTCACACTCAATTTTAAGTTATGCCATCACCGTTTGGGGTAATGCAGCAGATGCAAAAAGAGTCCTTACGTGTCAGAAAAGGGCAATTAGAATTATCTGTGGTTTGCATAAAAGAACATCTGTTCGTCAACATTTCAAAGACAACAATATTATGACTGTAATATCTCTGTATATACATAATAGTTTACTTGAAATCCATAAAGATAAAGACAGTTTTGTAAAGAATATGGACATACACACATATAACCTAAGATACAAAGAAAAACTCCGACAACCTATAACACGCCTAGAAAAGGTAAAAAAACAGGGGCTACATATAAAAATCATAATGTACAATAAATTGCCACTACAGATAACAAGATTGCCACTTAATGAATTTTCTAATAAAATCAAATACTTTTTCAAAAAAAATCCCTATTACACTATAAATGAATATCTGTCGGCCCGTCTAAAGGAAGATTTATTCTTAGAAAGACTTTAATATAATAATAATATAAGTGTTAGAATGTAATTTATAGAAATAAGTACTGCTGTAAACTGACTTACCTAGTGTAACATTATCTGCTACAGGGTGAATAAATGATTTGATTTGATTTGATTTGATATAATGCTAACCTATATATAAAAAAACCGGTCAACCTAATCTCGGAAAACCCGAGTTTCTCAGAGCAATGGAAAAAACTTGGTGAATATTGAGTTTAGCGAATCAATCGACGAATTGTTTCTACTGGTTGTTAAGTTTAGTCAAGTTCTTTTAAATATAATATTTTACCGACATAGATCTCGCACCTAAGTGCGATGACGGATATATTAAAAAAATCTACAGCATAATAAACAGTAATACAAACACAAATAAATCTAATACATAATAAAATAATTAGTAGCCAAAAAATATGTATATGTCTCATTTATGAAATCGCACCCGATGTGAACGTTCCCATTGAAAATCAATCAATTTTGATAAATCATATACGTTTTTATGACAAAAAGTTATCTTTCTTTTTAAAACAATAAGATTTTCCAAACATTGCAGAAATTGCAAAAAAAAAACAAAATTTCACACAAGTAAATCGTCTGTTTGGCTAATTTGTATGGAAAGTTTTTCAACAAGATTTCAGCAAACTCGTATAGCAAAGATTAGAACCCTCATATTGCTACACCTTTAATCGTATTTACCCTATTACATTTTGCCACAGTTTCCTCTTTCCAGCGAGTCAATCCTAATGCTTATTAAATGAGTACAAAGTTAACTTTACTCACCTACTAAATACACCACCCTGTAAACTGACTCGAAGAAGGCCAGCTCGTGTTTCCCGCTTGTCTCTTTCAGAGCCTGGGTTTCAGTCAAGTTACACCATAAGAAACGAAGCCACTTCATCCTTACTCTATCTTAGGCAGCAGTCCTTGTCACTAAATGTTATTGGACATCCGAAACTCTTACAATGAGTCTTACTTTGGGTAATGTTTGAACACTTTTCGGCTTGATTCTGCTTTACACTTATAATATAAAGAGGATTTTGTATTTTTCAGGATACAACTGAAAAAAAAATGTTTTATCTTTATTTGTATAAATGATTTCAGAGGTAATTAATTTGAGTTTTAAATTTCAATTCGTACAAAGCTGTTTATGATTGTCATTTGTCAACAACCCATATCGTCCCCACTGCAGGGGCACGGGTCTCTTCCTATAACCTGGGAAGGTTAGGCAATACTCCACACAAGGGGGCCAAGTCCGGATTGCCTAAGATTGCAATGAAAGCTACCTTTCTTGAATTTGAAGCTTTGCTGAATGAATTACTGTAGACAGTTTAAGCTACTGTCAGTATTGTTTTAGTACAGATAGATTGGCCTCTTTGGATTGGTTAAACATAGGGTGGTAAGGCTTCATTCAACCGGTAGTTAAATTCAAATTACAAGTCCATTACTGCTGCCATATTATTATTTACACAGAAAGTTCTAGTAACACGATCAAGCTTAATTGCACAAAGTCGGAGTTTGCACAAGGAAACACTACATAATGGGTCCGCACAACGGTTCACCTCGCAATTGGCTTTTACAATTATTTTTTTTGAGTTGCGTAAGTGTTGTGAAACTTGTGTGTTATTGTACAATAACAACATACATACGAGTCTTTTGTACAAATTGATTTGTCAGCTATAAACAAACTACCTTGAGTGTTTGTCTAGAGTGTTACCTACGTCTATGCGGTCTATTATGCACAAGCTGATTGCGCATGGAAATGACTTCCACATAGGCGGGCCTCAATGGATCAATGATCATATACCCAGTTAACTATTTATCAAACTGCGGGATGTGTTCGGTATTTTTAATGTGACTTGGTAACACAGAGACAAACATACATTACATGTATTTATTAAATAAACTAAGGAGTAAGTATATAAAAGTGTAACAAAATATATGGGTTACCCGATAACTGTAAATTTTACGCTTTATATCGAATTATGTTGAAATCGCAACAAAACTGTGTGACTTGCCATTAAAATTAAAATTAAATCTTGTACTAACAAATTATGGATTTTAAATTGTCTGAAATAAATGATATATTATATTATTAAAATTTGATCAGCTGAATTTCGTATAAAGAGACATTTTTTTAACCATTAAAAAAGAAACATTATTAATGGGTTTTATAGTTCATTCCAATCCAAAAAAAGCAAAAGGTAAACAAAGATAGTATGCATCTGACGTTGACATGTGTCAGTTCCATAGTAAGTTTGTTTACCTTTTGCTTTTTTTGATTGGAATGTACTATACGCATCTTTTGTTACACCCTCTTAATTACCACGGACTTTAAAAAAATATATAATTCCATAGTTTGCAGTGTCTTGAAATTCATGAGGTACTATCACATCAATAGAATTACGAAACTACCTAAGCTCTTTACCGCTGAAGTTTGATGAATTTACTTTCTCAAGTAGGTTGTTCGAACTCAGAGATACGTAATAAGAAACTTTTGAGTGCTGTTCAATTTATGTTTGCAACTCGTTCTTACGCGTTCTTGTCGACCAATCATCAGACATTTTATAGCTGTTAGGAAATGTATTGAAAAGGGTAAATTATTCATGTCATAGACATGTGGGGCTCCGTTTCACTCTTTATATTGTTCCGTTACAAAAAGAAAGAGGGGTCATCCGGGGTTTACAATATTTAATTACAATATATACAACCTATTCTAAAAAAAGATAAAATAAATGTCCACAATGCAACTAAAACTACAACTACTAACTACAAAGTTCACAAAGAAAACGAAATAATAATCAACATCACTTAGGGCGGCGAACGGCACATAGAGCGGCGGCTACTGCGTGGGGCGGCTGGAGCGGCGCGCCCCGACGGCGACGAGGTAGAGCGGCTGATTGTCCGATGGGACGGCAGCACAAGGGCCCGAGATTAATAGAAATAGTCCCGGGCTTCCGTTGAAAGGTTTCAGTTGGAGTCCCGCGTTGGAAAAAAGATATACTCAATCCTCCATCCGCTCTTCTTCTAACCATATACAAGAGTGCTTCTCCATGGCTTCTCCTCATTTTTTTATTTTTCCATTTTTCATTTTGACATTCTTCGTCATCAGTCTATTCTCACTCGCCAGGAAATATATGAGTTAAACCAAAACTACCGTAGTTCTTAATTAATCTCTTAAAAATATACAACTGATGTAAACTCCTTAAAAATAAAATGAGTTTCAAACATAAAAACATTGAATTGAAGTCGCATCGAAAACAAACAACATTTGAGAAAATACAAGAATTTCGAGATAAAGATAAAGGAATAAAAGGAAAACATGAATAAAACTAACAGAGGTAAATATTTACAAAAAACCCCATAATATGTACGGACTCAAGCTGAAACCTTTTTAATGAGGGAAGCCACGGGATGGAAGAAGGTATGCAAATATAATAAAACAAATCTACCAATAGTGCATGTAGCCAGTGACAGGATTAGGTGATCGGTAAAGTTCAGTCTACCTACCTGACCGGTACTTGATCCTGTACAAGGGGGCTGGGGGGCTAGAGGCTGCCAGAAGTTTTTAAGAAGCTTATAACTTATAAAGTCTCCGTAACTCCGTATACAATACACAAATATTAAACAGGTTGGTTACTTAGTATTCTCTGCTACCCGATACCTACTATCGTAGAATTATACCAATAATAAGTTGCGGAAGTGGTAACTGCTGCCGATGCCGCTGGTACGGGTGATATTAAAGTAGGTATGCCTACATTTTCAGTGTACATTGTAATAAATGTCTTTCGTATAACGTTTCCATTGCACTCGACTTTAAGAGAGAACTTTGTAAGTTAGTTACTCCTATATAAATATGGTCGTTCTAAAAAAACTGCAATAAACTGACCGTGGCTTGTACTCATGAATCTAAACAACTTTCCCTGAAGAACCTATATCTATCTACTAAATTCCCATACGAAATCAACTGATTAATTAGTATGATAAGCCCATCTTTTTTGCGAATGGGGTATTTATTGGTTGCTTAGTGAATGTTGTTACGTTTCATAACTTCAATAATTTAATTCATCTTGCCAATTTTTAGGCATTTTGGAAGGACCTGTATCATAACCACTAATGGACTCATATAATCGAGTAAAATGAGCTCCATAATTTTTCGTTTCGCCGAAGAAGGCCCACTGAAAGCCTCTGATGGAGAAGGATATAAATCTGAAGAGAATATTTTCCTGGATCATCATATCAGCGGAATGACCTCCACTGCTGAACAAAAGCCTCCCCAAGGATTTCCAAAACAGCTGAGAATGCGCTGCCTGCAACCAGCGGCATCCGGGACCTTTACCAGGTCATCGGTTCACACCGGATAGGTTGGATGTCTAATACGCTACGTCTTCCGGTGCGCGGTGGACACGCGAGGACTTTACTACTCCAGCATCTATCGACTATGTGCTTTGAGCTTATAGCATCGAAAGCTACTTCAGAGGTTTACTGGATATTCATATTAATTATGTAATTAATTATGTTCATAACATTGGCTGAGTATCTTGCTAACTATGACCGGTTCCCTAAGAACAGTATTTTGACAGTAGTAATATGTATGCTTTAACTTGATAAAAGCTTAGTCAATGGAAACAGTCCCAAGTTGAGGACGGGGCAAACATTTCATCCAGCGAGTGCTTTTACAGAATACTAATTACAAGGTGGCTGCAGTTCTATAATAATATGCATAGCTTTGAAAATGTTCTCGTCTTGACTATTCGCTCTCGACAGTCAATTGCGATATATTATATTTTATGGTCTCTAGTTTAATAGATAGTCCGTGTTACACCCACTCCTCTGAAGGTTGGAGACTCTACACTCGAAGTTGTTGACGAATATGTATACCTGGGACAAACAGTCCAGTTAGGTAGGTCCAACTTCGAGAAAGAGATCAATCGTCGAATCCAACTCGGCTGGGCAGCGTTCGGGAAGCTTCGCAATATCTTTACGTCCAAAATACCGCAGTCCCTCAAGACTAAAGTCTTTGACCAGTGTGTGTTGCCAGTGATGACATATGGATCCGAGACATGGTCGCTTACTATGGGCCTTATAAGAAGGCTCAAAGTCACCCAAAGGGCGATGGAGCGTGCTATGCTTGGTGTTTCCCTACGTGATCGAATCAGAAATGAGGAGATACGTAGGAGAACTAAAGTTACCGACATAGCTCTCAGAATCGCTAGACTTAAGTGGCAGTGGGCAGGGCACATAGCTCGTAGCTTTGCACCGGAAACCACAGTGGAGGCAATCCAAAGCCATATGAAGCAAATAAATGATAGTGCTAAGTACGGAGTCGAAAAGCTGAGGTTAAAGCATGATCGTTATGCTTCATTCATGCTCACAGTTCCTGAAAGCAAGTTCTCCCTGTTCATGAGACCAGAGGCCTGGCCTCCAGGATCAGAGGTATGCGAATGGTTTCACAGAGACGCCGGGCGCAAAAGAACACACGGCGGGAAAAACTATGCACCCGGCGAGAGCTCAACCAAAAGTACCGCAACAGCTGGTCGATCGAAGTCTACATAGACATAGTAATGATAATAGTTTCTCTCTCGCTGTAACATACCAAAATGTTAGAGGGCTTCGAACAAAGCTTATAAGCTGGCGAGAAAACTTGCTCCTTTCATTCTCGGATCTGATAGCTGTGACTGAAACAAATCTAGATTCATCCTTCTCCGATGCGGAAGTCTCGTCTAAAGGATGGGATGTGCTCCTTCGAGATCGCTGCTCAGGTCGAGGTCCGGGCGGAGGTGTATTGCTTGCAGCCAAATCGGAACTTCTGCTTCGTCGCCGCGAGGAACTTGAGACCGAAAACAATGAAGACCTATGGGCATCGTTCTCCTACTGTGGTCGTGTGTGGTATGTATGTGTTGTCTACATGAAACCTCGATCGACAGACAACGACTATCTGAATTGGCTATGCAAAGTCGAAGAAAATATGTCAAGTATCAATAGAAATCTAGTTTTTATATTAGGTGACCTAAACCTAAATAGCGCTACTGTTAGTATTAATAATTACATGGCTTATTTCTTAAAATACTGTGATATGGATGATTATAATACAATATTTAACAGCTCAGGTAGCAAATTGGATGTTGTATTAGTAAACAAAAATGTACATAAGGTGAATGTAGAAGGAACATTGAGTCTTGTCCATAATATTGATCAGTATCATCCACCGCTGGACATCTGTTTAGTTTTTCGTGGATCAAGAAAGAATTTTCCCTTATCAAAAAGTAACATAAATCCTACAACTGATTGGAATTTCTGCAAGGGAAATTTCAGTCTGCTTTATGGTTTAATGCATGAAACCGTATGGGAGCAAATTTTGCATCAATCCGACGTTAATACTGCCGTATCATATCTGTACAATTTAATATATGCCTGTTTCAATCTGTCAGTTCCAAAAAAGAAGCGATCAAGTAAGCCTACAAAACGATATCCGACCTGGTACACACCGAACATTATGAAAGATTTAAAAACCAAAGCTGAATTGCATAAAATTTGGAAAATAACCAAAGATCCATATATTTATAGTTTCTACGGTGCCCTTAGATCAGATCTCAAGCTAAGATCGTCGGAGGCGTACATCGACTTCATGAATCGAATCCAAAATGACTTAGCAAAAAATCCGAAAGCTTTCTGGGGATACATCTCTAATCTTCGAAATAAAGGAGGTGTCAATCCCAGCATAGCCCATGAGGGATGTGAATATCATGGTAAGGCTGCAGCGGACACATTTGCTAGCTACTTCAGTAAAATGTTCTTACCAGATGTTCCAAATCTTGATATTGATAAAATCCAGCCAGCAACAAACAACCAACAAGGTCTTATTAACATAACTTCCTTCTCAAGGGATGAAGTAGAAATGGCGATAGGAAAATTGAAACCAAGTAGCTCTGTTGGGCCGGACAATATACCACCATATATTATTAAGGCGTTTAGGGATCTGCTCGCAGCCCCTCTAACGCATATACTAAATCTGTCACTAGAAACGGCCACGTATCCCAAAATCTGGAAAGTTACTCGCGTTACCCCCATTCCTAAAGCCGGTGATAAGTCGCAAGTCGAAAACTACCGCCCAATAGCAGTTCTATCAGGCTTTGCCAAGGTTTTTGAGACTCTGTTACATACAAAAATCTATAGGCAGGTTGAACCTTATCTGCACGATGCACAGCACGCTTTCAGACAGGGGCGCTCTGTGAACACTAACTTGGCAACCCTTGTGGAGCATGTATCCAAGCGGCTTGACCAGAGAGTCCAGGTCGACGCCGTTTACCTCGACTTCCAGAAGGCGTTCGACCAAGTGGATAATCACATTCTACTGAGTAAATTAAGTTCTATCGGTTTTGTACCTCGACTGCTGCGACTAATCGCCGATTATCTCAGAGATCGGCAACAATTTGTACGTCTCGGATGTTACGATTCACCCCATTACCACACACGGTCTGGCGTAAACCAGGGTTCTCTACTGGGCCCTTTGTTTTTCACACTAATGGTAAACGATCTTTCTAACTGCATCGAGGGTGGTATCTGCTTAATGTATGCGGATGATCTAAAAATACTCGTAGACATCACATCTCCAGCGGACTGCCAATTGATGCAACGTAACCTGATGGCACTGCAGAGATGGAGCGATGTGAATCGTTTCCATTTTAATGTGAAGAAGTGCCATGTCATGAGTTTCACTCGCTCTCCCTCGGGAGGAATAGTCGGTGAGTACAAGTTGAAGGGTGAGATTATACAAAGATGCTACACCATTAAAGATTTGGGAATAATATTTACACCCAATCTTAATTTTCGTGAGCATATACAGTCGATAACAATAGACTGTTTCAAGCGGTTAGGTTTCATTACAAGAAACTGTAGGGACTTCACAAACATAAACACGCTAAAAACGCTTTATGCCGCCTTAGTGCGAACCAAGCTTGAATATGGGGCATGTGTATGGAGTCCCCACGAAAAATTATATAAACTAATGGTTGAAAAGGTGCAGAAACGTTTTCTAAGATCCCTGTTTAAAAAATCTTGCTACTATTACCCTTTCTTGTATCCAACCGCCTATCTGCAAGGTGTTCTTGGCTACAGTTCATTAGAAACGCGCAGACTATACATTCAAATGATCTTTGTCTGCAGTATCCTGACCAGTCGCCTCGACTGTCCTTCCCTACATAATGAGATATGCCGGCTCTACGTCCCGCAAAATCGTACGCGTTTTAGAAACACATCATTACATCTTTTCGCAATACCGGGGGCACGCACCGTGGCGCGAAGGGAATCTCCCGTCAGTCGCGCTCTTCGTGCAATAAATGACCTCGCCACTTCAAACCCTCAACATGATGTATATGTGGATAAATGGAACTTGACTAAGGAAATATGCATGACATACTGTGATCATATCTATAATGTTTGACATCCAATTTGTGACCTTTATTTGAAATTTAAGTAAGTTGCATTTTAATGTAATCTAATCTAATCTAGCTAATCTATTTATTTCTATATTTTGTGATAATGATGTTTCTTATTAATGTATTATTTAATTTATTAGTCTTTAAAATTAACAGCGCATTGGATTTATCTGTAATGCTGTAATTTATGAAATTTATGAAATGAAACAGATGGCCGTTGGGGCAGTAAAGTTCTCGAATGGCGACCGCGCACCGGAAGGCGCAGTGTGGGCAGGCCCCCGACTCGGTGGACCGACGACCTGGTAAAGGTTGCAGGAAGCCGCTGGATGCGAGCCGCACAGGACCGGTCGGTGTGGAAATCCTTGAGGGAGGCCTTTGTCCAGCAGTGGACGTCTTTCGGCTGATAGATAGATAGATAGATAGTTTAATAGAATATAAGCGCGGAACCATTTAAAGATACCTTAGAAACTTTAGATGATAATGTTTCCGTAACTCCAAAAAGCTTGTCTGGCACGTCTGCAAAAGCTTAGCACCTTGATTATTTTTCTGTAATATTATAAAATTTAACGATGCATTAGAAATGAAAAAATGTATCTGATCTTGACGTTTGGGTTATACCTAGATTTTGTTTAGACCAGGAAAATAATAGGGTATACCTAGTACCTGTACACGTTCAAAATGTGGTTCAATAAATATTACTCTGGTTCACATTTTAACAATACCACACGCTTAAAGTTCAAGAATTGTCTTCTATTATCAGCGCTGTCAATATAATGTCGATTTTGTAACTTACTTGGGTCTTTAAATGTACAATTATTCATACAGCGACTCCACAATTTCATTTGATAATTAATGTGTTTTTTTAATTTCATTAAAATTACATTAAAGCCCCAGTTAAAACAGAGTTGGTAGATCCTATATTTATAGTTATAATTGCATTTGCGTACTTTGTAATTAACAGGGGCCTGGACTTTGTGCATAGGTAATGATACTATTCTGCGTCACGTATGTAAGAATAATTCTGAGATAAATAGGTAAGTGGATATAGTGTTATATTCAAGCTCAAAGTCGCTCAACCGGCTACATAGCCAGAAATATTTTGAGTTTCTTTACATCGTCAAATCCGAAGCCAGGAAATCCGTAATCGCTGAAATTTATGGACATAGCTCATAGAATAAGCAAATTGAAGTGTTAATTAGCAGGCCCTATAGCTCGCAAAACTGGTAACCGATGTGTGGGTTTATGGAAGGTTTTCGGGTAGCCACCGTGGGCCGGAAGACACAGTGTTGGACCGCTCCGCACCAGATGGACTGATCTGGTGACTGATCTTTTCAGAGTTGAATGAATATGGCTCAGAATAGTGCTGAGTGAGTGGGCTCGAACTAAGAATACTACGCATGAATTTAAACAACATTCACCTAGAAAATCATAACAGTACATAAATAAAATAAAATCTCCATAAATATTGACGGATCAATTTCAATGAAATTTTACAAACATTTTTGCGAAATGTTCTTCGGGGAAAATTGATTCAATCCATATGTAAATAGAATAGAATAGAAAATCATTTATTCCAGCCAGTTTGAGCCCTGTGAGATATTTTAAGAGTAACTTATACATATGTAATTATGATTTTTTTTATTAAAATATTTTTAATAGCATTTCATATTTCAGCTATATCATACCATTATATTTCAAAATGTGGTCATTTCGAGCCTTTTCATTGTGAGGTATTTTTCTTTATTGTTCTCTTCACGAACACGGCCTTAAGCCGGCCGGCCTTTGCTATATTAATATTTGTGAGAAAAATGTTACGATTATTTAGAATGCAATTTGTTTATTTTTGAAATGTTATTAATTTTATCCTTTTAAAATGAGATTTTTAATTGTTTTTTATTTATTTTCAAATACATTTTATAATATTTTAAATTTTAACTGCTTCGTTGGTCTAGTGGCTAGTCCGCTCACTTCACATCAGTCGTCTTATCTAAGTCTTGCCGCCAACATCAATGTTAACAGTATTGATGTGATCCGGCATGAAGATAAAATAGCCAGTTCCCTTCTGCGTTGGGATCTTGGTCAGACCGCTTCCATCTTCGGCATCTTCATCAGTTACCATCAGGTGAGATGATGCCAAGGGCTTACCAGTTGAGGGTAAAAAATATATATATTTATGTGTCCATTAATTAGAAAATTTTTAGATGCTTACTTGTTTTTTTAATGGCATTAAATTGATTATTATTATTAAGTTTATTAAATAAGAACGGTCAGTATGATTAGTAGAAGCCTCTCAGTTTTCCGAAATTCCTGACAAAAAATAGAATCTAAAAGATGAAGTTTATGGCCGAGTTTATGACCGTTTCAGTGTTTGAAGGTAAAATGGCTTTTAGAATTCGAGACGTCGTCGCGTCGTTGGATTTGTCGTGATACTCAGATTGACATAGGATACACTACGTTAAGCCTACGTTCACTATGTTCACCAAGAACTGCTTCGTCTTTCTGTAATTTTCTATATTTATACTCAAACTAAACTAAACTAAAAACTAAAACTTTTGTTCTACAACTTTAGCAAGATCTAAATAAAAAGTTGTAGAACAGAAAGTTTTAGTTCTATCTTGATTGCACATATGAACTGTTTTCATTCCTAAAAAAACTTTAATATTTGGCTTGATAATACAGGATGTAAATCTAGTCGTACGTATATTTTAGTAAGTGCTTCTACTCTCGATCTTATCAACTTTGCTTAAGGAGCCCATAGTCAAATCGCAAAAAAAAATTGCACTCTTCATACTAAAGTTGGCCGCTCGGCTGATCGATTTGTATGAAAAGTCTAACAAACAACACAAACATGTATTTTTGGTCAAAAATTGAGATTTCAGTGCCGTACCGTCTGACTGTTGCCCTGAACCATTTGTTAGGTATTTATTTCGCAAGGCGATAAACAAGGCTGATAGTGTATCATGTTTGTGGTCACTTATCCCATCTCATGCTATTTTTTTAGATTTAATTGGTAATTAACAGGTAATGATCAAATTAATGCCACCTTATATTTGTTGACGGTTTACTTTAAACGGTGATCTAATTTCAATAGTAAACACTTCTTATTCTCCTCACGGTAGCCATACTTTTATAATAAAATGAATACCTTGCTATTCACATTTCTAGAAATAACCGTTTAGCTGGCACGGGGGGGGGGGGGGGGGAAGGACATGACTTTAACAAAAATGTTCACTTTCAAGTTTAATATTTCGAAAACGGAGCCCTGAATCAAATAATTAAACCCCAATAAGTTTGAAAGAACTATCTAACGACACGTACCATGAGATAGTCGAGAAAAAAGAAAAAACAATCATCCCCACTTCACAGGGGGGGGGGAGTTCCCTGAAAAAAAAATTAAGATTTTATTTTACCACTTTATCGGCGTGATTAATATGCATATCCGTGCCCAATCACAGCTGTCTACTACTAATAGTCTCTGAGCTAAGCCGCGGACAGATAGACAGACAGACAGACGGACATGGCGAAACTATAAGGGTTCCTTGTTGACTACAGAACCCTAAAAATGAGAAGTCCTTTGATCCACATAGCCTAATGAGGGAAAATACCTACCTAGCACAAAAAATAAACGTTTTGGGTTTGACACTTTTTGAAAAGGGTTCAATGGTAACATGTCAGTTGGGACAGTTGTTTAGATTTTACCCGTGACTCTGTCTGAGTGGATATTATTTTTATGACTGTCATTCAAGTCAAGTCAAAGTCAAGTCAAAATATTTTTTATTTAAGTAGATGCTGCACGCATACTTTTAAATCGTCTTTTTTTCTACCTAGTACAAAGTTCCTACCACGCGAAACTTGTACACTCAACGTTTCGGGAAGTGTTAGCGGAGCGAGAAGAACGTCGAGCCCAAAAGAAACTCGCCCCAACACATTTTTTGAAATAAATACTTAATATCTATTACAATTGATGTCATTACTAAAGCTATGAGCTGGAAGATCTATACATGTCCATACATCATTGTCATTAACATAGTCTTGGGTTTTATAATATCCTCTTGAACACAGGCATTTCTTTACATAAGTCTTAAACTTATTTTCGGATAAACTAATTACATTTTCAGGTATTTTATTGTAGAATTTTATACACTGCCCCATGAACGACTTCTTTACTTTACTCAGTCTCGAATAAGCAACTTCGATATTATTTCTATTTCTAAGATTAAAATTATGCCTGTCACTGTTTTTTTGAAATAAATCTAAATTCTTACGAACATACATGATGTTTTCATATATGAATTGACTGGCAACAGTTAAAATATTTATTTCTTTAAACTTGTTCCTCAATGACTCTCGAGATCGCATCTGATAGATAGCGCGAATGGCTCTTTTTTGCAGTATGAAAATAGTTTCTATGTCAGCCGCATGTCCCCAAATTAAGATGCCGTAAGACATTATACTATGAAAATAGCTAAAATACACTAGTCTTGCAGTATCTACATCTGTTAGTTGCCTTATTTTCTTGACGGCGTAGGCAGCTGAACTAAGCTTTCCTGCTAAGGTTTCTATATGTGGTCCCCATTGTAAAGAAGCATCTAAAGTAATACCAAGAAAAACAGTGCTATTTACGAACTCTAAAATATTACTATCTAATATTACATTATCGTGAGTTTGCTTGACATTTGGTAATCTGAATTTTATTACTTTTGTCTTTGTGGCATTTAATAGCAAGTTATTAACAGTAAACCATTTATGTATCTCTGAAAGTGTGTTGTTTACTTCGTCAATTTTGCTGTCTTTCCTGTCTACCTTAAAAATAAGAGATGTGTCATCTGCAAACAACACAATATTTGAGAGACGTTGCACCATAAATGGTAAGTCATTTATATAAACAAGGAAGAGAAAGGGGCCTAAAATAGATCCCTGGGGAACGCCTATTTTTACTGTAGAGCCGAGAGAATTTGTGCCATTTACTTGGAATGTTTGTAACCTATTGTTAAGGTAAGAATTGAGAAGACTGAGCCCTATCTTCCACACCGTAATGCTTTAGTTTAAGAAGTAAAGTTTGATGTTCCACACAATCAAATGCTTTAGATAAATCACAAAACACTCCTATTGCATCTTGTGATTTCTCAAAAGCATCATAGATGTTTCGTATAAGTGCTACTCCTGCATCGGTAGTTGATCGACCTTTCGTGAAGCCAAATTGTTGGTTATGCAGAAGTTTGTTTAAAGTGAAGTGTTGTAGCATTTGGTTGAGCATAATTTTTTCAAAGACTTTACTAAGGACGGGTAATACAGAAACAGGTCTGTAATTTCCCGCATCAGTTTTGGAACCTGATTTATAAAGAGGTATAATTTTACTACACTTCATGAGATCTGGAAAGTCACCACTTTCTATACTAATATGCTAATACGTCAATTACATTACTAATTAATTTAACTGATAAACCCCACAAGTCCTCAGTTTGTTTCACTTTAAGCGACTTAAAAGTTTTAACAACAGTTTCAGATCCAATTTTCTAAAATAGAATATTTCATCACAAGAAATGACATTCTCTTCTAATATTTTTTTAGCATATGTGGGTGATGAGTCCAGGGCCTCAGTTAGCTTAAGTGGAATGTTTGTGAAAAACGTTTCGAATTCCGTAGCTATTTCTGCGTTAGATGTTATTTTGCCTTTATCTGTTTGTAAAACAAAATCTTTATCGTGTTTCTTGAATTTACCGGTTTCTTTATTTATTATATTCCAAACCGTCTTAATTTTATTATCAGATAGTTTTATCTTTCTGGCTAAGTAATTAGATTTGGCTGCGCAGCATACCTTTCTGAATATTTTTGAATAACGTTTTACATAATTTCTAAAATTGTCATCAAATATATAACTTTTTTTCTCATAAAGATCAAATAAGGTTTGACGGCTTTTATAAATTCCTGCAGTAGCCCATTCACAAAACTTAAATTTATTATCAATATTTATAGATTTCGTTTTAAAAATTTCCTGAAAATCTCGCTCAATTACTGTAAATAAATCATTGTACATATTGTTGGCTTCTGGTTCATTATCAAAATTTGGTATGGGCAGCTTGTCATTTAACGTTTTTTTATACTTTTCTATTCTTTTAACAGTGACAGGCCTCGACTGTATTTTAATTTGTTTTATAATTGACCTGAAAGGAAAGCTAGCCATTAGTCCGCTATGATCAGACCTCAAGCAGTTAATTACTTTTTTCTCTACATGGCTACAGTTACAGAAAATATTATCGATACATGTGGCAGAAGTCTCTGTTTTTCTAGTTGGTTCTAAGAATAAATAATCCAAATCAAACGACTTAAAAAGACAAATAATTCTTGTTGTTAGGGGCTTCTTTTCTAATAAATCAACGTTATAGTCACCGCATACGATGACAGATTTTTTTCTTTTACTTACTAAATTTAAAGCATCCTCCATTACTGATTCGAAACGAGCAAAGTTATCGTCACATGGGGGCCTATATACACAGATAATGATGTGGTTCTCCAGTTCCACACAAGATAGCTCCACAGTTCTTTCAATCGAAAGACTTACGACGTCTTTCCGTACCTTAGTCTTTAGGATATTTTTAAGTAATATAGCGGAGCCACCGCGAATCGCAGTCTTTCGATTGAATGCACTGGCCATATTATAATTTTCAAAATTAAAAAGCATTTCATGTTCCTTGAGCCAGTGCTCTGTAATACATAAAATATCTATATTAAATTTTTCCAAAAATAATTCTATTTCGAATTCTTTGCCGAGAAAGCCTTGTATATTTTGGTGTACTAATTTCAAAGAGTTGGGCTTCCTCGTTGTCTCTGAACCTAGTTTAAATCTGGAGTTCGAGACCCGCTACAAGTGCCAGCACCGCAGGGTGCACTGTCTAGTGCATTTGTAGGCTGCGCCATACCTGTGGTGCCGACACCGGCGACGGGCTCCTCCGTCGTTACGCAGGTAATTACCGACTGAATACAGTCGGTACGATGTAAAATACTGTAAGCTAACGAATTAGCTAGTCTTTTTTTCTGTACAAATGATAGATACATTGTATCATTGGTCAATTTAAACTTATTTATAAAACTATTTGTGTCAAAAAACAAAACAAAGTCGCTATGACTGCATGTCAAATTGTATAAATACAAATTCAAATTATGCAATTGGTTGGTTGCCGGGACTTGTACTGAGCACACGTCTGTTAAGTTAATTTTACAATTATTACCGTTTTAGAATAGTTTCAACGTTATTTTTGTGATGGAGAAATAGCTGTGATCCCGATTTGAGATAAGCGATAATAAGAAGAGGATTAACTCAGGAGACAGCTCCGTTTTCCGAGTTCCAGCAGCAAACCACCACGTGGAGCGTCTTTAAGTGCCCATCACCCTTAGAGTCGTCACTTTCACTTGACATTGGCGTTTCGCCATTTTTTTATTGAAGATTCTCCCATTTTTCACTAGACATTGGCAAAATCACGCTCGGAATGAGATGTGGAATGCCAAATAGAAAAATAGAATAGAATAGAAATTATGCAATTTTTTATTATAGTCGTGCGCTGCATTAGTACAATACTGTTATTTTACATTTCTTCTCCATGCTTAGCTCCACAAGCCGGTCGACAGTTTTCTTAATGTGAGATTTTTTAACATTGTTACTATTACCTAACATTAACACAACTGAGGAGCTGTGATCAAATGAACTACTACAAATTTTATCAACTATTTGTTCTAATGAGGCATCGGGATAACACCTATTTACCACCCTGGAAGATTCAATGCTACTTGAAAACAGCGGCCCGAAACCTATACCTAGTCTATCAGAGAAAATAATGGTTCTTTTCTTAGGATTAAGTGATGTAAATTCGGTGCTCCGTGTAAACACCCGAGGCGAAGTAGGAGCAGCGCTTGGCGACACATCCCGACAGCTTTCCGAAGCTCGGCCTACGCACGGATCTGCGGCCGGCCCCTCGCCGGTGAGAGTTGGCTGGCCGCACGCGCAGTCACACTGATGATTATTTACTAAAGACTCAAATCGCTCTGAATTATATTTACATAGTTCCAATAACTTATCCGTGGCCAAAACATGCTCGTCTATTTGCTTCTCAGCTTGTTCGTATTTTTGTGTCATTTCCGTAAGACGGTCCGTTAATCTAATAATCTCCGACTCTAAATTCCGCGAGTGCATTGAAGGTGTGCAGTGCGCGAGCCGCAAGCACAAAACCAATTTTTTCGGGATAAAACTATCCCCATGTTATGCCCACCCACTGTCTAATATCTTTGCCAAATTTCGATAAAACCGGTAAGTTCAAGTTACAGCAACAAATAAGTTACTTTATCAATTTGCATTGTTTGTGGTGTTACTAGTTTAATTTCCGAGAGAATTCGATTTCAGGACAAAATGTTCCTTTGCCACCCTGTCAACTGCAAAAAATGCCTATCTCTTTGTAAAAAAAATATCAATCCATTGCCCCGTGACGACGTACCTAAATAAAGGATCAACAAACACACTTTCGCATTAGCTATGGCATTAGTAAGAATAGTCGTAGGGATCGATTGCAGCGTTTCTCAATTTACTACATGTCTAAAAGTTATAACTGGAATACAGGCCAGTATTTAGTTAGCTTGGGCGAAGATCATTCTACACGTACATCATCTTTGGTGCAAGAGTTCAGTAACAACAACAAAACAACAAGAGGAAACAACAAAAAGGAACAAGAAATTATAATAATCGTTTGTCACTGACATGAAAATCTGCACGCTACGGTTTACGTTTACGTTTAAGCTCCCACTGTAGAGGTACAAGGAAACCATTGTCATTTTCTCTATAAGTTTGAAAACATAGAATATTAACAAACCCACAACAACAAAAAAATTACATCTTCAGACACGTTTATTTACATACTCAACTTTGTAGAGAATAAGAATATATTTGCACTTTTACTAAAGTTGTCGTGGCGACTAGTGCCACAACTTTGATTTCATAATAGCCTGTATAATTGTTTTTAGTTCATAATATAGTTTATAATAAGTTGCAAATTAAATCTAACACAATAATCTATAAAACATAAAAAAATATATATTATAACAAGTTTTTTTTTTATTGTGACTTAAGAGTCCCTTGTTACTTTACCTAATTCTACTAAGTAGGTAATAGGCGTTTTTCTATTTTTGATGTACTTTTCGTCGTTCTATTATTGAAAAATGCAAACTTATTTATTTGTATCATTTTTGTAAAACAATACAAGAAACGAAACAAAACGAAAAGCCCTGAGAAAAACACCAGCCAATATACATTTGTGCACCCACTGTATAAGGAAACCACTCTCATTTTGTCTAAAAATTCGTTTACATAGAATATCAGCTCCAAAGGGACGTCTTCCAAAATCATGGGCCTATCCTCATTCTTTATCGTGATGTTTATCAGGATAAATGATTCCATGGTCACGGGACTGCCTTGTCTGTTGTCTTGCAAATTATCTATCATATTGTGTGCGGAAAAAACCCGGCACCCCCGAGGTATTGTCACCAAATACGTACCAATAATGTACAACTGTTTTTTTCCATCACATATCGTCATAAGTGTAGTGTAAGAGGTGCTTGCAAAAATGTAGCGTGCTTCATCTAATTGTTGCCAGATCTCTTTTCTGGACACGAAGGCAGTGTAAACGCAGAAAGAAGGCACGTAGAGTAAAGAGTTTCGCTTTTGAGTGATGCGATGAGCACAATCTGGGTGATCATCACCATCCAACAATATCGTTTCTTGACAAAAATAAACGCCATCAAACTTTGGACACTCACGGTCCATGTACTGGTACAGTTTGTCACTGATCGCCAAGAAAGGCCTCGGCGGAATCAGAACCGTATCTTTGTATGTCGGTATCGGATATATGTGATATAATGAGAACAGATTTGGGTACGAAATTGGGAAACTAGTAGCAAAAACCAGCATATCTTGTTTATGGTAAGATCCGTAGTCAAGTATACTGTGAAAAACTTCAACGTCCGTCTTATTACAGATGAGCAGCTCCTCGGGTCGGTACAGATTTATAATTTTTTTTGAAATGTATAACAGATTTTCATCGGACAATAAACTGCGACTCACATATGGTCGTGAATAGCCAAAGACATCGTTGTCCACAATAGTAAGGAATTCTAATAATGTTATGCATGCTTCATGCAGACCTTGGAAAATGGCTTTAATTTTCAAAAAATACTTAGGATGAATATGAGTCATGTTTATTTTGTTGATATTATCACGTATTTTCTCCGTATAGCGGATTAATTTTGACGTGGTAGCTTTATGAATCTTTAACTTTGGAGTATTCCAAGAGGCAGCTAAATTTAGTTGAAACTTTTTTGAGGAATTTTTCTGTAGAAGAGATATAGATTTTGTGTAATCTACAGCATCTACTATATCTAAATAGCCGGAAACTGCTTTTAGAGAATTAATATCATCTTCACTTGCAAGCTTCCGATACCTCGTAGAAATACTGTTAAGAATATTCCTCTCTTTATTTATAATCGATGTCAAGTCATTTGCAAGAACTTGATTATACAAAAAAAATTGATGTGTATAATTTGATTCTGTAGATATTGTTTGCTTCGAGAAATTATAAGCTTGATATTTTAATTTTTCAATGACTTTGTGTATTTCATCTAATTCATAGTAATGTAGAAATACATGTTTTTTGCTTTGAATTTTTGCTTTTCCCGTGAAAAAAGGCAAAAAGCCAGGATTGTTATTCAGAGGCGTCCAAATTATTTGGTTCGAATTTTCTTGGCCTTGTGCTGTCATCACTATTTCTAATAATGCGAGAATTAGCATTGTTTACGATATTGCTCCTTTTATTCCAACAAAATTTATCACTGTTTAGTGTTCATCCAAGAGAAACAGAGAGTTGCAAATGCGTTGCGTACCTACATTTTCAATAATGTTTTAGGTCTTGTATGATATGCCACTGTCTTTATTTTCAGTGAGATTTTTTTTTTTAATCAAATTAACATATTCATTTTAATACTTGTACAAACTCCACAAGCACTGAGTTGATATTTATTCACAGATATGAGGTTTATTTTTTAACTCACAAGGAATAACAGTTTCTTGAAATAGTAATGATTATCATTTGTAAACATTGGGCGTTGATCACGACCAACAATTTAACGATCATTTGAAAATAAGTTCATATCTACTAATTATTTTCACAAGCCATTAATAAATCGGTACGTAAAATTTATAGTTTGCTCTTAATTTGTGGATGGAATTACTACGGTTAGTTAATTAACAATATAAAAAATTGTGTAATCAGTACACTACGCAGTAACTACAAAATCTGAA
This sequence comes from Coleophora deauratella, assembly GCA_958295455.1. Taxonomy (NCBI): domain Eukaryota; kingdom Metazoa; phylum Arthropoda; class Insecta; order Lepidoptera; family Coleophoridae; genus Coleophora; species Coleophora deauratella. Next base: position 5,870,110 of record OY282398.1, read on the forward strand.
CGTTTGTTTACGTATTCTAATCAAATTCTCACAAATAATATATACAAAATAAATCAAAATACAATAATTCAGCGCAATACAGGATCACTCAAGCAAGTCTGGGTTGGAGGAGGTTATGTGCTGCTTAGTGCAATTTTGTATTACCAGAGATAGTTTTATTTCCAAAATTCCATTGCTTGAACAGGATTTATAAAATCTCCCCAAAGTACGTTACATATGAGAAACTAACTTTTTGCGAATTGAATATTGGTTTCTCAGAGAATGTTGTTAATGTATAGTTTCATTATACAGTCCGACTATGGTCTTTTGGCAGGTGGATGGCATTGACAGGCGGGCGCTTTTGTAGCAAATCTGACATTTATTTCATACAAATAGTGTAATTTTTAGGGTTCCGTAGCCAAATGGCAAAAAACGGAACCCTTATGGATTCGTCATGTCTGTCTGTCCGCCCGTATGTCACAGCCACTTTTTTACGAAAATATAAGAAGTATACTGTTGAAACTTGGCAAGTAGATGTATTCTGTAAACCGCATTAAGATTTTCACACAAAAATAGAAAAAAAAACAATACATTTTGGAGGTTCCCCATACTTAGAACTGAAACTTTTTTTTTTCATCAAACCTATACGTGTGGGGTATCTATGGATAGGTCTTCAAAAATAGTATTGAGGTTTCCAATAAAAAAAAATCTAAACCGAATAGTTTGCGCGAGAGACACTTCCAAAGTGGTAAAATGTGTGTGTGTGTGTGTGTGTGTATGTCCCTGTAACTTCTAAAATAAGAGAATGATAAAACTAGAAAAAATATATGATATACATTACCATGCAAACTTCCACCGAAAATTGGTTTGAACGAGATCTAGTAAGTTGTTTTTTTTAATACGTCATAAATCTTAAACCGCAAATTACCTTTCATTCAATCAACTCAAATATAAAAAATATAGAGTTCAAGACATGTGTGATTATGAATTTATACGGAACCCTCTGTGCGCGATTATGACTCGCACTTGGCCGGTTTTTCAAGATGGCGTGGCGGCGTTAGTTCCGGCTTTACACCACCTGCCAAAAGATCGTAGTCGGACTGTAGAAACCTTACTAATTATTTTCTGACATTTTAAAAGGTCTCTGTCCAATACGACTAATGGACTCATAAAACGACCAGTCTTGTGCTGCTCGCATGTAGCGGCTTCCGTCGCGACCTTCATCAGGTGATCTTGTAAGCCTATAGGGTCGAGTCGAAGACAAGGTCGAAACAGAAGAACTGCAATAGCTTAGTATTGAGATTTGAATAATAAATAGATCATTTCAAAATTATTATTTTTGACTTGACATCCTTTGGTCTATTAATTCTTTTTATTAGCTGATCCACTTAGCATAAAAAGCTTTTTCCTTGAGTTGACAATGGATATCCTAGAGAACGTTATTCAGTTTCATATTAAGTAGAAGCCCCAGTTAACATAGAGTTGAGTGAGACCCTATACTTATAGTTTTAACTTTGTAATTAACAGGGGCCTGGACTAGACGCTTTGTGCATAAGTAATTATACCAGTTCACGTGCGAGTAATTTTGAGATAAATTAGTACGTAGATATAGTCTCGTCCTCAAGCTCAAAGTTGGCCAGCAGGCTAGAGAGAGAGAAATATTTAGGGTATCTTTACATGATCGAATTGGAAATGAGTAAATCAGTAAAAGAGCTAAAAGTAACTGACACAGCTCATGGAACAAGCATGTTTATGTGCACTGAGCAGGGTGTGGGTGAGAAAGGTACTTGAATAGCCATTGCGGACCGAACCGGCAAGAAAAGAGCGTACTCCCAAATCAAAGGCCGGCAACGCACTTGTGACTCCTCTGGTGTTACGGGTGTCTATGGGCGGCGGTGATCGCTTACCATCAGGTGATCCGTCTGCTCGTTTGCCACCTCTGCCATAAAAAAAAAAAAAAAATGCAGTCTTTAATGGCCTCCCACCAGATGGACTGATGATCTATTCAGTTACAGGAAGTCACTTAAAGCATATGGCTCAGATTACTGCTGTGCCGAATGAGCTTAAACTGGGTTTTCTACGTATGAATTTGAATTAATTTTACCCAGGAAATCACAATAAAACAAAAAAATACTCTCCATCAAAAGCTGGCGGATTAAATTATATGAAAAGTTAAAAACGTTTTAAAATTAAAACTATTCAAATTCGAACCCCAATTTGAGAGCCCTGGTGCTTATATTTATATTAGTTTTGTTATAATATTATTTAATCTCCTTTAATGTTCCAGCTATACAATATCTTTCGAAATGTGGTTATTTCGAGGCTTTCCAAATAAAAACATCTTTATAGCCGCAAGCTAGCACAGTATTGCATTGTGAGGTATTTTTTTTATTATTCTCTTCACAGACTTTACGGCTTGGTCATAATCTTATTGTTAGAAGGAATGTAATTAATCTTTGCTATATTAATTTCGCGAGAAAAAATTTATGGTTGTTTAGAATTTAAGCTGTTTATCATTTAAACGTTATTGTTATCCTTTGGAATTGAGATTATTCATTGCTTTTTATGAAGATCACCGCACCGGAAGATGTAGCGTAGACAGACCTTCTATTCGGTGTACCGATGACCTGGTAAAGGTAGCGGGAAGCCACAGGATGCGGGCAGCGCAGGACCGATCGGCGTGGAAATCCTTGGGGGGGGGGGGGGGGGGGCTTTTGTTCAGCAGTGGACGTCTTTTGACTGATGATGATGATTATTTTTTATTTATTTTTAAATATATTTCTTTACTTCATTTATGATTCCATGAATTAGAACATTTAAGATGCTATATTATATGTAGGTATGTAGGAGTGTTTGCGAAGATCCGCGTGTTTCAAGACTGTTTTTCCGCTTCATCTAAAATATACATCATATAATAAAAAATACATATTTTTGAGATAAGGCCGATAATCTTTAGGCCTACATCGGATTTTGTAAAAAACAACACAATTTATAGCCGCCTGGCTTGGAAAATGCCCTGCCACCAACCAAACAGAGTCCTACCTAGTTGGCCCTCGCTGGAAATCCGACCTCCTGATGTGAAGCAAGCGGATTAGCTATTAGGCCACGCAGGCAGTTATTGGATAAATACTTTTACGTATATGCTTTACTTCTCTTTTGAATTTTTACATTCTTCGATTGTATGGGATCGAATTCTTAACTTGGCTGTCTTATCGGTCGCGTTATAATTCAAAAAATTTAAAAATGTAATTTCTATTGGCAAATGATTTAATTCAAGTTGATACAGATTCAAGTACCACCACATTAAATAAAAATGCAATGAATCCTCACTTCATTTTAATAGATGTTAATATAATAATATTACATATGTTCCTTGTCATTTTAAATAGTTTTTGTACAGTAATTTTTTTCTTAATCAACAACATATAACACACCTTTACACCGAGAACCCTCAAACAGTTAAGTACTTTAAACTAAACAATTTTCAGTTATGAGATCATAAAAACTTATAAAAACTGAATCTTAGGTATAAATTAACTTTATTTACAGTCTTACCAACATAAGTATGAAATAAATTATGATACTTTGTGACCATTTTTAACCGAATTTGCATCAACTATAAATAGATAATGTTAGACTTAATTTTTTTTATTATAACTGAATTATTGAGGGAGGCCTAAGGCTTATGATGATGACGACTGAATTATTGGTAGGTACTGAGAATTTTCCAGTATGACGCGCAAAATAATTAATTCATTATTTTTTACATTATAAATAATAATAATAAATCATGACAAGAAGTACGTACGAGTATGATAGTGATATGTCAAATATGCAAGAAGCAATGTAGACTCTTGGAATATCCGACAGATGAGTATCTTAGTAGCTCTATCCTAAACTTACTTTGGTTTTCCGTCCTTGTTGTTTTATTGCGATATGTAATAGAAAAATAGTAAATACATGTTTCCTGTTTTATTATTGAAACTATTAGTACGTAACATTTCCTGTACATTATATTATCGTATTCCTAGTCGTGTCAGTAGTTTCAAAATAATAAAAAAATCTGCATTTTTTATTTTGAATAACGCCACTACTTGTACATAAGTATCGCTATGGAAAATGGAGAAAATTATAGTAAATGAACCTCTTGTGTGTCTGTAATATAAAGGGAACGCGATGGACGAAGTGAGCGCCATCCAGATATGTACATAAGTCTAGCTTAGCGTGCAGAAGGTTATCTCCAGATAGAAGTTCTTATAACATAACTATTTGTTGGATGGTTCGGGGTGTGATCACATGGTTGCGTAAAGATGCAACGGACCGATAAGTACCTACCTATACAAGGCATAACTACGCTGCACTTACATGGATGATAAACTGACGTTCCCACGTTTTTGGTGACGGACCAGCACTGTCTGGTAGACGTCTTGGCTCCTACTATTATAAACACGACACTTTGTCTTTCATTTTAATCCTTGAGGAGAAAGGACATGAGTAGAGAGAGTCTTACTACTTTTTAATTTAATTCATACGTTACTTTGATTGTGTTCTTTGTGTTTCTGTCATTTTCACCCTCATATTTCTTTTTTTTTTATATTGTTCTGTAAATGCATTATGTCTATAGATCTAAATAAGTGATCTTGGTGGCAGTAAAAGCAGCCGCGGACGCCAAGGCAGCCGCGACCGCCACCACCGCCGCCGTGGTGCCCATGGCCTTCACCGCCAGCCCCATGATCACGGACACCATGAGCTGGGCCACGAAGACGCAGCTGCTGACCACCGCGACGTCGGTGCCGATGCCGCGTTCCTGGGCGCAGCCGCCGCCGGCGCTGTCCCACTGGGGAAAGTAGAAGGCATATTGTACAATCTTATCTAAGTCTTGCCGCTAAACATTAATGTTAAGACACCTTTTTATACACCACTGCTACCTGTCACTTATTAATCCTATCAACTATCTCTGTGCAAACAACAAAACGATCCCTTAGTTTGTTACGACGTAAAAGAAGAACAAACATAAGCAACCCAACTAGCACATTAGTGAATTTTACAGCTTCCCTTATAGCTCAAAGTTATAAATTAGTAGTATAATAGTGTCAGATAAAACTTCCAGCTGCAAACACATCTCGAAGTTGCATATAAGTACTTTCTGCCACTCGTAGTTGCATAAGGATGTTTTTTGTTTCTTTATTTCTTAAGGTGTAGGTGGCTTAAAGTCGAAATTGCTTCTTATAGTTGCAAATAGGCATAATTTATCATTAATATAGTACCAATAGTGTCAAATAGGGCCTTAAAATCACTTATAAGTAACTCTTAGATATAAGTAACAACAACCCCCGGTTTGGCACTTAGAGCTCCAAATATCTATAATATATCGGATTATTATGCCACTTGTGGTGGCAAAACGGATCAATGTGCAGCCTTTTTGACACCTACAATTATTGTAACCTTAAGTTCTAGCTTTCACTCATATATGTCACTACAACGCGTAGATAAGTTTCAATCAGGGGGCACTGAAAGCCAACAGAATCTGTTTACACTTATTTCTACCAGTAAAGGATCTACGAGTTCTCAAAACCCCTACAAGTTAGTTTTATTACTGACTAGCTTTTGCCCGCGGCTTAGCCCGCGTGGATTAAGATTATAACTATATTTTAGAGTGCTCAGTGTTATGTTTAGTCATGACTACTCATTGTAGAAATTATATTTTTATTTTATGAGACGAGACACTAGTAAAAACAATGTTTCTCTCTCTAAAGTTTTTATTCGAAGTCATTTGACATAAAGATTTAGGGTTGCCATAACAATTATAATAATAACTACCAACACACCCCCTTAATTGTTAATGGTTTACAACCCTATCAACTTACACAAGAAATATTAATACTATATTATTACTTAGCACTTGTGGCATAATGCCATCCGATTACAAAAAACAAGTAATTGATTGACTGAATTACTGTATAACACCATCCATATCTGCATGTAAAAATGTTAATGTCATCAGTCATTACTTTTACAGAATTAGAAAGAACACAAAACTACAATATATAGTTGAACAATTACCACAAGTTTTAAACAAAGTTGTTCTTATATTTACTTAACATAAATGGTTAGGTAAAGAAATTTTTGTTAGGTATTTACTGTTTTATAACCTAAACAAACATTTATTTATAAACAAAATAAAATGAATCAAATTACAATTTGCAGTTTTAATAAACTACCCATATAGCACACCCCCTTAATTTGGAGCATTTTACTCAGTGTACTATTTAATAATTAAAATGAATATAGTCTCTAGAAAGTTAAGTATCACTTCACTGCACAATAAGATTTTTAAAGAAGTTAAATTTAACACTTGTAAGTGGTTTAGTGAGAACATCTGCCACTTGTTTCTCAGAGGGACAATAGGTAATTGTTATCAGTCCTTCACTCACTTTTTCATGAATAAAATGGTAGCGCACATCAATGTGCTTAGAACGCTTGTTCACTATTCCGTTTTTTTATTAAGGAAATAGCACTTTGATTGTCCACATTTAAGTTAGCACTCACTGTACACTTTGTTATTTCTTGTATTAGATTCTTGAGATATATCAACTCTCTAGAACAATCTGCAGCAGCAATGAACTCGGCTTCTGTTGAAGACATTGCTACTATTGGTTGCTTTTTAGATGCCCATGCAATGGGTCCACCATTGAAGAAAATTATGTATCCCGTAGTACTTCTTCGTGTCTCAGCATCATTTGCATAATCAGCGTCACAGAATGCTTCCAATTTATATTCTCCTTTGCCAAATATTATACCATCGTTAGATGTTCCAATTAAATATTTTAAAATGCGCTTGGCATTATTTACGTCCCTTTTTGTAGGATTTTCTACATTCCTGCTGCATATGTTTACTGCATAGGATATTTCTGGTCTGGTTCTATTGGAGATATAAAGCAGTGATCCAACTAATTCTCTGTATTGGAACAGTTTATCAGGAATATCTGTTTCTTGCTTTATTTCACTTCCCACTACCATTGGCGTTGGAGCCGTCTTAGCATCCTTCATGTTGAAACATTCAGCCATATCTTTTATGTATTTAGTTTGTGTTAATTTTATATATTGGTTTTTATGAATTTCTATGCCAAGAAAATTTTGTGGATTGTCATACTGTGTCATTTCAAATTCTACTTTTAACTCTTGAAGTAATTTTCTCATTTGATTTTTATCTTGTCCTATCATGAGTCCATCATCGACATACAATCCGAGTATTAGTGTTCCTGTATCATCCGTGAATATGCATTTGTCATTTTTTGAAGGATTGAAACCTTTCTTTTTTAGGTATTCGGTGAATCTCTGGTTCCATTTCAGCGGAGACTGTTTCAACCCATACAGCGACTTCATAAGTTTGCAGTATTTACCTTCTTCGAACCCATCAGGCAACTTCATGTAGATATCCTCAGTGACTTCTCCATACAAGAATGCAGTTTTTATGTCAAATTGCATAACTTGATAGTTTTTATTTGCTGCTAGTGAAAACATTATTCGGAGAGCATTAATGTTTAACACTGGACTGTATGTCTCCGTATAGTCTATCCCTTCTCTTTGTTGACAGCCTCTTACGACAAGTCGAGCCTTGTATCGACCATCATCTTTAATTTTAAAAACCCACTTGGCGGTAAGTACATTTTTATCTTTTATTTCTTCTTTATCTACTATTTTCCATGTATTATTCTTTTTTAATGATTGCTTTTCTTCTTCTATTGCTTCTTTCCATTGTTTACTTTCTTCACAGGTTGTAGCTTCTTTATAGGTGAGCAGCACATAGTCAAATAGTTTTTTAGGTATTGAACGGAGTCTTGTTCCACGTCTTAGGCGTTCAGTATTATCATCTGTGCTTTCATCCTCATCTCTACTTTCTTCTAAAACTGATCTGCAACTTTCTTCTTTATTTTTCGGTTGTTCATTTTCTTCTTCTTGTACTGTATTTATACTTAAATTTTGCTGTATGTTATTCACACTTCTATTTTCATCATTATTATTTTCTTTGAGGATTAATTCTTCTTGTAAATTGTATTCATTATTTTTATTTATGCATGTGGTAATGTCTTCCTCTGTTGCTTTAAATTCCTCTTCAGGGAATATTTCTTTGTAGTACTCATATGACTTCTCTTGAGTTTCAGTTATGTAGTTTTCAATTTTTACGTCACGAGATAGAATTATTTTCCTGTTTTTCTGATCCCATAGTCTGTAGGCATTATCAGCATAGCCTATAAAGATGTAGTTCTTAGACTTTTCTTCAAGTTTTGTTACTTTTCCAAGAACTTTAGCGTATGCTTTTGCTCCAAACAGCTGAAGACGGGATAGGTTTGGCTTTTGACTATACCACAGTTCTGCAGGAGTTTTATCCACTGTTCTGGAGGGTGAGCGATTTACTAGGTAGGCAGCAGTTTGCAGGGCTTCTCCCCACATCTCCTTTTTTAGTCTTGAATCAAACAATAAGGCTCTTGTTTTGTCCATGAGCGTACGGTTTAGTCGCTCTGCTTTACCATTCAGTTGGGGGGAATATGGTATAGTGAGATCAAGAACAATACCTTTTTCTTTAGCCCATGTTACTACATTATGATTCAAGTATTCGCCGCCATTGTCACATCTTATTTTGGAAACCCTCAGATTCCATTTAGTTTCTGCTTGGTTAATGTATTCTTTCATCTTTTCGCTCACTTCAGATTTATATTTTAATAAGAACACAACACAAAAATGAGTAAAATCATCAAGGAATGTCACATAGTATTTTTTACCATCCCATGTTGTTTGATTTATCATACCAACATCAGAGTGTATGATTTCCAATGGTCTTGTTGCTCTTTTTCTTTCTGTATTGAATGGTGCACGTGGATGTTTAGCTTTAATGCACACTTCACAGTTTTTATTTTCTATTTTCCCTGTTTTTATGCCATCGACCAAAGGTATCATTTTCTTCATATTTTCATAGCTAATATGACCCATCTTTCTGTGCAGTTCTTCTTGGTTACATGTAAGCAAAGCTTCTTGTTCTTCTTGTAATTTTATTTCATATAATCCTGTTGTATTTTTATTTCCTTTTATTACTGTATCAGCCTTCTTCTTCATCTTCTTTATTATTACTTTATCTTTAGTAAATGTAACTTCACCTCCTTTTTCCGTTATTTTATTCACACTCATCAGATTTTTAGTCAACTCTGGTACATAGAGTACATTTGTCAATTTGCATGATTTTGTCTCGATATTTCCAATACATTCAGATTTTATAGTTTCTCCATTTTTTGCCACCACTATTTCAGTATTATCTTTCTTACAGGAAACAAGAAGATTTCTTGAATTTGTTAAATGCTTTGACGCACCAGAATCTACCACCCAAGATGTTGAAGTGTTGTTAAGGCTTGATGCCATAAATGTTACAGCATTTTCTTGCTTATGAGTTTTATTTTTATTTCGGAAGTAACAGTTCTTTTCATTATGGTTATTCTTTTTACAGATTGAGCAGTATTTACCTTTTTTATTTGTACAAAATTTTGCTTTGTGCGGCTGGTTACATATATAACACTTCAAATTGGTTTTATTTTTGTTTGCGCTGAATGCTACACTCTGTGCCGAGTCAGTGTTTTGTAATCTGCTTTCTTCTAGTAGAAGTCTAGCTGTGAAGTTTTCAAATGTTTTTTGTTCTGATGGCACTGACTCCCAGGCACTTATAAAATGACTAAATGTTTTAGGTATTGTGGTGATTAGTTTTGCCAGTAACATATCATTATTTATTTTTGCGTCGGTAGCGCTCAGTTTATATGCAATGTTTTCTAACATGCTGATATTTGTAGCCATGTCCTTTGTACCGTCATATGTGTAGTTAAAAAAATCTTGCATAGTTGCATATTTTAAGTTAGCAGATTCAGTTTCGAAATACTTGCTCAATCGGGCATACATTGCAGCCGAATTCTCGCAGTTTAGAATGTGAGGGACACATTTTTTGTCAATTGTAGACAGGATTAGTCTTTGTGCTTTTGCATCATTTTTCAGCCACGTGTCCTTGGACTCGGATTTTTCACCATCATTTGGACATTTTGACTCGCCACTTACTATTTTATATAGCGATAACGACTTTAGCACTATATTTAGTTGGAATTTCCACACTGCGAAGTTTTCCCTGCCGCTTAGCTTTTCATTTACGATGAGATCCTCGTCTTTAGACGCCATTTTTATGCCGACCTTTTACCAGCGTTTTTGTCACTTTTCTGTTTTTACACTGTACTTCTGCGTAAGTTTCAGATGTTTTTATGACTGTTTGTCGCTTTTTAAGTTTTATTTTTAGTTTTTAGGCGCTCTAGGCCCATTACCTGTAGAAATTATATTTTTATTTTATGAGACGAGACACTAGTAAAAACAATGTTTCTCTCTCTAAGGTTTTTATTCGAAGTCATTTGACATAAAGATTTAGGGTTGCCATAACAATTATAATAATAACTACCAACACTCATGACCAATAATAAAATATCGGTTAATTCGTTTTTGACTTTAAGAATTTTAGTTTTTTCTCACTGTAACCATCAATCTTTTCGGGATAAGTAACTGATACCTACCATTCTTGTTCATAGCATTCAGTAGATCATAGTCCATCTGGCAGAAAACAGTCCGTCAATACGAAACCTTAATTCTTCTTTGAACTGTCCCTCCGTTAATAGATATAGGATAGGGATGGCCTACCATTAGGTACCATCACTACTTCAGCTTCCGTCTTATTAACACACATGTAAAGTAATTATAATATGATCTCCAAAAGTTACGAATTTACCTAGAGATACCAAGTTTTAAAAGTCCTACTATAGTCAATGTGTGGTACTGGTCGAAAAAAACGTTCTTTCGATGTTAAACAAAGTTTTTAATATCTTACCATGCCGGTGGCGTGATAGTGCGCGACCAGCAAATAGGGCATGGTGAAAAGTGTAGAGTACATGACTCCAGCAGTCCAGCTGAACAGGAGAACCGCTGCCTTCGCTCTTATGAGGCACAGGAAGAACATTCCGCAGCTGTAGGTGCAGAGTCCTCCCACGTAGACTCTCTTAGCTCTGGAAGGAGCGAAAAAAGTATTGTAAGTAATAACTAAAACAGTGCGTTCCATGGTTCCATATCTGCACGCCAATTAGTGGCTGCCCAAGACTATCTGCATGGAAAAGTTAAGGTATACGTACCTAAGCTTAGTAAAAAAACTGTTCCAATAAAAATAAGTAGGAAATCTCTATGTTAACAACATGTCTACGATAAAACTACGGACTTATATTTAATGAGAAGAGTGAGAACTGGATAAAGCTTATATAAATAACAAAAGATAGGTATTACTTTTGCTGGTCGTTGATTGCGTGTACCTAACTAGATAAAAACCTGTTTCCCACTTCGAAGACGAGAAATGCAAATATTTGCACTGGTAATAATCAAGTAAATTAAGCACCTAGAGACTGGTAAACATTTTAACTCTAATGTAAAATAAGAAATTATTAGATTATTCGCGTTCTATCGAGATATTATTACAACCTCACTATGATCGATGTGATGGATTAACTTAGGTGAATATTTTACAAAGTCAGATTAAATTATTTTATATTGTAGTTTTTAAAACATCAAAGATAAAATAATAAAACAAACAACAGCCTGTCCCGCGATTTATGCCTAATTTACTTGGAGGAACTATTTAAATTTTTATGCAAATAAGACATAAGCGTAAATCATTCAGTTTCATCTTATGTTTATACAGGGTGTTAAAAAAAGTGCGTTTGAAATTTTAAGGGGTTACTCAGAATCAAGTATAGAATCCAGGAAAAATATTGAAAAAATTCGCTCTTCAATTATTTTTTTTGCAGTTTTTCATACAAATTCTCGATTCACTATTTAGATTTAGTATGAGAATCTGAAAAAAAAATTGAAGAGCGGATTTTTTCAATATTTTTCCTGGGTTCTGTACTTGATTCTGAGTAACCCCTTAAAATTTCAAACGCACTTTTTTTAACATTCTGTATAATTGAAACTCAGTGACTACCTATATAAAATATTATAAATAAATAAAATTAAAATTAAGTTTTTGAATCATGGATTTGTTTATCTATTTTATGAACTCTGGGTTAATTTCAAATATATTTAACATTCCGTACCCAAAGGTTTCAACGAGATTATCCATAACCATCGCCTCTCCGTTAAAGCTCTATCTGTCTTACCTTTAAAAATAGCTCTTTGTAATCGTGATAGCAGATATTGAAATATTCACAGAAGATGTCTTAATAAAGTGGATGTATAAATAATTAATAAAAAACAAAGAATACAAAAATAAGGAGGTCTTTATGCAAAAAAACGATGTTCCTAAGTATTTTGTTTTTGCTTTATCGTAAAACACAATAAGTAATACAAAAAGTTTCGAACTTGGTGTTATAATAGAACCAAATATAATAAAAACAGAAAAAGAGAAAGTTTTTTTTTTTAAATATTAGGTAAGTACATAATTATTTTAATGGTGGTACGAGTATACTAAGGATCTCAACCTGTAGGTTCGTTGTAGAAATTTTTCATGAGTAGATCGGAAGGCGATTCAATATCCGTTTAATTAAAATTAAGAATCACTTAACTAGATAGAAATTCTTTGAAAATACAGCTGGTCAATGTAAATCTTCATTCAAAGTTCTTAATCGTTCGAGAATAGTTAACGTTATTTCACACTACTTGGACGAGACCCACAATTATATTACCCACTATACCCTCGCCCGAGAGTATTTTAAATCCCAGATTAGCTGTTAAGCTTTTTGAGCTACATTTCAGGGTTAAAATTAACGGGTACCTACCTGCGGGTACACGAGGCTGCTAGCAAACTGCAATATTAATTTTAGGTAGAGATTCAATATTCAACAAGTAAGTAGTTCATTGATCCTCTGAAAAAAGTACTGGAAGTGGAAAGTATTGGATTCCTTACTTTACGAACATAGTAATCCTTAAGCCTCCCCCAAACAGACGCGATTTTTGTAGCGCGAATAATTACTTTCAGTACATTTTGTACTGGGACGCTGTCGCTTTTACACACTGCCGCGATAAATTCGCGATTTCGCAGCTACAGCCCCCCCCCTCGGGCCCCGCTGTTGCCGCTTCACCCCTCTTTGTGGCTGCGAATATTCTGCAACGCCGCGCTTGCCCCCCGGGCCCCGGGCCCCGCTGTCGCCGCTTCACGTCGCGTAGCTGTCGCGGAATTCTGCGAATTTCCTGCGACGCGACAACGGGGGTGAGGCCCGGGGGGGCCAAAGTAGAGTAGCGCCGCGATTCGCGTTCCGCGTTCCGTTTTTGTAACTAGTACGTAATAGCTTTTGTTCAAATAACGATTATTGCGTGCAAGTATTTATTTCATTACCCGACTGCGCCAGAAGGAGAGTTATGTTTTTTACCCGACTGGGCCAGGAGGGTTATGGTTTTTACCCGACTGGGCCAAAAGAAGGATTAAGTATTTTATCCAACTGCGCCAGAAGGAAGGTTATGTTTTTACCCAACTGCGCCAGAAGGAGGGTTATGTATTTAACCCGACTGGGCCAGAGGGAGGGTTATGTTTTTTCCGACTGAGCCAGAACGAGGTTTATGTTTTTAATTTACCCGACTGCGCCAGAAAGAGGGTTATGCTTTTACCCGACAGCGCCAGAAAGTGGCTTATGTTTTTAACCCGACTGGGCCAGAAGGAGGCTTAAGTATTTTATCCGACTGCGCCAGACGGAGGGTTATGTTTTTTATCCAATTGCACCAGGAGGGTTATATTTTTACCCGACTGGGCCAGAAGGAGGGTTATGTTTTCTACCTGACTGGGCCAGAAGGAGGGTTAAGTATTTTATCCGACTGCGCCAGAAGGGGGGTTATGTTTTTTACCTGACTGCGCCAGAAGGAGGTTTATGTTTTACCCGACTGCGCCAGAAAGAGGGTTATATTTTTACCCGACTCCACCAGAAGGTGGGTTATGTTTTTACCCGACTGGGCCAGAAGGAGGTTTATGTTTTTTATCCGACTGGGCCAAAAGGAGTGTTAAGTATTTTATCCGACTGCGCCAGAAAGAGGGTAATGATTTTACCCAACTTCGCCAGAAGGAAGGTTATGTTTTTTTACCCGACTAGGCCAGAAGGAGGCTTAAGTATTTTATCTGACTGCGTCAGAAGTACCCAACTGCGCCAGAAGAAAGGTTATGTTTTTACCCGACTGAGCCAGAAGGAGGGTTATGTTTTTACCCAACTGCGCCAGGAGGGTTATGTTTTTTTCCGACTGCGCCAGAAGGAGGGTAGTGTTTTTTACCCGACTGGGCCAGAAGGAGGGTTAAGTATTTTATCCGACTGCGCCAGAAAATGGGTTATGCTTTTTACTCAACTGGACCAGAAGGAGGGTTATGTTTTTTAACCGACTGCATCAGAAGGAGGGTTATGTTTCTACCCGATTGGGCTAGAAGGAAGGTTATGTTTTTACCCGACTGCGTCAGAAGGTGGGTTATGCTTTTACCCGACTGGTCCAGAGGCAGGGTTTTGTTTTTAACCCGACTGGGCCCGAGGGAGGGTTATGTTTTTACCCGACTGCACCAGAAAGTGGGTTATATTTTTCACCCGACTGGACCAGAAGGTGGGTTAGGTTTTTATCCGACTGCGCCAGAACGAGGGTTATGTTTTTACCCGACCACGACAGAAGGAGAGTTATGTTTTTACCCGACTGCGCCAGAAGGTGGGTTATGTTTTTACCCGACTGGTCCAGAAGGAGGGTTAAGTATTTTATCCGACTGCGCCAGAAAGTGGGTTATGTTTTTTACTCAACTGGATCAGAAGGAGGGTTATGTTTTTTAACCGACTGCGCCAGAAGGAGGGTTATGTTTTTACCCGACTACGACAGAAGGAGGGTTATATTTTACCCGGCTGTGCCAAAAGGTGGACTATGTTTTTACCCGACTGCACCAGTGTACACACTTAATAGACAATTTACATTTTCATGTGCCAGTTTCCTAGCTAGTAAGATTGTTTATCTGATAGTAGCTTTTGCCCGCGTCTCCACCCGTTCTAGGCAGAACAGAATCGGTAGGTCTGGGGCCACCCAAAGACCCTTTTTTGAATGCAAGAAAGAAGTTTTTTTTTTCATTACTTAAAAGCATTTATTATTATTCTTGTTTATCCTTGTATATTTATTTTATCTTTGTTATAATATAACCTATTCCAAGTTCAGGGTGACAATTAAAACTTACAGAACGTTTTGAATCGTATATGCATTTATTATTCTACACTCTGTAATGTAATATTTAGAGATATTGAGGAAACAAAAACACATAAACGTCTCTTATTACCTTTGTGAGTAGTAAAAATAAATAGTTTCCAAGCCCGTTATTGGTACTGACGTACTGACTGTTAATCGGTTACGTTACGTTACTGGAATATCTGTTACCGACCCACCTCTACGCGTCGCAGAAATATCGCTCAATTTTCGCGCGACACCTGTCGCGTCGCCGAATTTTGCAACACGTATTATTATACTTAGAAGAAGTACTTTATTATGTACAATGAGATAAAAAATTTAAATAAAAATAAACTGCAATAATTTTTTTTTTCAGTTTTTCGTGTGTGTTTTCCGTTCGGCGTGAAGTGATTCCGCGTCGATGTGATAACTCCCAATATAGACACAATGAATGCAAGTGTAAGTGAAGGTATTGATTTGGAAACCTGTGAAATGCAGCCGAGTCAAGGGCCGCTGATCGCGTTATGGGTAGGAAATACTTACTGTGTTTTACTGTCGCAAGTCAAGTTGAAGGGCAGGTGCAAGACAATGTAGGTCTGTCTATAAGGAGGCTTACGTTTATCCAAGCCTTGAAGATTTTATATCAGTTAGATCTACTCAATTTTCTTTTCTAAAATTGAGAAAAAAATCTCTGAATCTGAATACTTTAATTACCGAATAGTAAATCACTAGACTGTATGCTGGAATGCTTTTGTAGCTCAAGTGGTAAATTTTTTGATTCTGAGTAACCCCTTAAAATTTCAAACGCACTTTTTTTAACACCCTGTATATATTAGTGATAGATAGATGATAGATAAATTATTTATTTACGAATTATATATATTGCATATATTTTGATTTAAAAAAACCAACACGTGGTAATTATATGTTATTACAGCACATTCTTGGCAGAACGATACAGTATGTACTCGTACTGGACAAATATACGTATGGTTCATTCCAATCAAAAAAAAGCAAAACGTAAACAAACTTACTATGGAACTGACACATGTCAATGTCATCTGTATACTATCTTTGTTTACCTTTTGCTTTTTTTTATTGGAATGAAGTATATATGTTTGTTTGTAAACTCTTTATTGTACAAAAAAACACAGATATATACAAAGGAAAAAACTTTACAACGGCGGACTTATGCCAAAAAGGGATGTTTTCCATCCAACATTGGAACAAAATTAAATAGAGGACTTAATTAAGGGTAAACAAGAATGTACTTATGGTTCCTCTCGTTATGATTCCTCCTCTTCTTCTAGCAGGACTTTTATCTGGGTTTTCAACCAAAAATATTTTTCAAGCATTGCGAAAGTGTTACGTCGCGGTTGTGACAGGGTCATATCATTATTTTACCATATCGAAGCAGGAAAAATGGAAAACTTACCCAAACCGCTTGATTAATTTCTCGATGATAGTTGAGTAGCATGCGCAGGAGAGGGAATACATAGCCATGCCCCAGCAGCCGAATCGAACGCCTTCCTCGTACACCGTTCGGCTTTCGCTACCGACTGGCGCCTGTAAGCAAGTGCGGAGCAATTTGATTAAAACTGTTGCTATAATAAATAATGTAGGCACATACATAAAAATAAGGATTAAATCAGTGACAAGAACAAACAATCATTCAAACGATATTACATTGGCAATAGTGTAATATGGCAATTTATATATTATATATATTACCTAGGCACCTAAGTACCAGGCGTGAGGCATTATCCCACACAAGAAATTTGTAAGGCAGACCGCTCGCAAAAACCTGAGCATCATTAAGTGAATACAATTAAGTTTATCTAAAATGACACTTAAATATGTGTCATGTCAGCTAGAAGACGTCCTGTGTCCACTACGAATAAGCTGAGCTTAGCCTGAACTGGTTTTGAGGCACAAATTCAGAGGTTTTCTCTGAGTCTATCTGGTATAATGGATGTAACAAAATACCTAGGTGTGAGACTAGTTACGTGGGG
This sequence comes from Coleophora deauratella, assembly GCA_958295455.1. Taxonomy (NCBI): domain Eukaryota; kingdom Metazoa; phylum Arthropoda; class Insecta; order Lepidoptera; family Coleophoridae; genus Coleophora; species Coleophora deauratella. Next base: position 5,887,332 of record OY282398.1, read on the forward strand.
CTTCTACACACTTCTAAAATATAATCGCAAAAAAACCGATGAGCTGATTTGCAAATTTTGTTTAAGTGGTCCGAAAATATGAAGTAAATAAAGTAGAACGAGTAACAAAATACGTGGCCATCTAGTGTATAAGATTGTCAATGCAAGCCATACCCAAAGTATTAGGGGCGGCAATAGTACCAGCACCGTCAATAATAGTTTTTTTTACTTACAGCAGGGTTTCCCCCGAAGACAGCTTCTCCTACGAAATCAGTGAAGTAGAGCGAATAACAGACATGCGCCATCCAACAGAAGAGATTTGTGAGGCAAACTACTCGAAGAGAGCTAGGCATCATCACGATCGAGCGAAGGTAGTGCTGAAGGCTGAGGTGACCGCCATGAGCGACTGGGATTTCGGTTCCTGCAGCATTCTGAAAATAAATGGGGAGTTACACGTTTTATATTGACATTCTCTCTGACATTGTTATTTGACTTGAGTAACACAACATCTACCTTGGTCACGGATGACAATGCCTTAGGTACATACTTCTAGCTAAAAGGAAGAAAAATAACAGCGAACTTTTTATTTCTACCTATAGTGGCTATAAGATGTATTGATTTAAAGGGTGGTAATTAAGTGGGTGTCTGATGGATCCCGGCGTCACCATCATCCTCAAATCAGCCGAAAGATGAACAAATGCTACCCTAAGATTTTACATAACGACCAGAACTTCGGGTGAAGGCTTATCTACGATACGTTATTAGGTGCGCGGTTACCTTTCAATATCTTTTCATTTTAGTTAAGCGAACATTAAATTTATCAACTTCTTTGTTTAGCGACAGCAAACCTTCACTGTTGGACCTTCTGCTGACTTCTCATCCGGACGGCTACCAAGTATCCGTTGACGCTTCACTCGGCTCTTCGGATCACTGCCTGATCCGGAGTACGGTGCCACTCACGTGCCTGCCGCGACCGCGAGTTGCTTGTCGCCGTCGTGTGTGGCACTACAAGTCAGCAGATTGGGATGGGATGCGGTCTTTCTTTGCGTCCTACCCTTGGGGGCAGATTTGCTTCACGCCGGATGATCCTAACTTCGCTGCTGATTCTGTCGCTGATGTGGTGCTGCAGGGTATGGAGCTTTTTATCCCATCCTCGGTGGTCCCCATTGGCGGCAAATCACAGCCTTGGTTTGGTCGGTCCTGCAAAAAGGCTTCTCGCCGGAAGCAGGAATGTTACCAAGCCTGGGCAAATGCAGCGAAGGTACGGGATGAAAAGACCAGCGCATTGAAAAATGAGTTTAACTTTGCCTCCAGGTCCTTCAAAAGGGACATTGCCAGGGAGAAGTCGGCGCACATAGGCAGAATTGGCGAGAGACTAGAGCGTCTTCCTTCGGGAACTCGTGCGTTCTGGTCTCTGGCCAAAGCTGTCCAGGGGAATTTCTGCACGCCATCATTTCCACCACTGCACATGGGAAATGATTCATTGGCCCACGACGCAAAGGAGAAAGCCGATCTTCTAGGCAAACTCTTTGCGTCCAACTCGACATTGGATGACGGGGGAAACGAGCCGCCGACCATACCGCGGTGCAAGAGCTGTATGCCGGATATCCGGTTCCACCAACGCTCAGTGCGTTTTTTCCCTCGACATTCATAAGTCGAGTGGGCCCGATGGAATCCCTCCCATCGTGTTGAAGGTGTGTGCTCCAGAGTTGGCTCCAGTTTTAACGCGCCTTTTTCGGCTTTCCTACTCTTCTGGCGTAGTCCCGAAGTCATGGAAAACAGCTTTGGTGCACCCGATCCCTAAAAAAGGTGACCGCTCGAATCCGTCCAACTACAGGCCGATAGCCATAACCCCCTTATTCTCAAAGATAATGGAGTCCATTATCAATAGCCAGCTCCTTCGGTATCTAGAGGACCGCCAGCTGCTTAGCGATCGACAGTACGGTTTCCGTAAGGGCCGGTCCGCTGGTGATCTTCTTGTCTACCTGACACATCGTTGGGCACAGGCGATCGAGACTAAGGGGGAAGCATTGGCGGTTAGTTTGGACATAGCGAAGGCCTTCGATCGGGTTTGGCACAAAGCACTTCTTGCGAAGCTTCCTTCTTATGGGCTTCCCGAGGAATTATGCAAATGGGTCACTAGTTTTCTTGCAGACAGAAGCATAAAGGTCGTAGTCGACGGTGCATGCTCAGATTCTATGTCTGTGAATGCTGGTGTCCCTCAAGGCTGTGTGCTTTCGCCTACACTGTTCCTTCTGCATATCAATGATATGCTGCAAATCAGCAGCACTCATTGTTATGTGGATGACAGCACAGGTGATGCCTTTTATACCGGCCGTGCTAACATTTCTCGGGAAAACATCGAGAGCCGAAACAAACTTGTGTCAGAAATTGAGGACTCTTTAAAGGAAGTCTCAGAATGGAGTCGGATTAACTTGGTCCAATTTAACCCCACTAAGACACAGGTTTGCGCGTTCACTGCCAAAAAAATGCCATTTGTCGTATCACCTCGTTTTGAGGACACTCCCCTTAATGCCTCAGCTAGTATCGGAATCCTTGGTGTCGACATATCGAGTGAAGTCCAGTTCCGTGGTCATCTAGAGGGTAAGGCTAAATTAGCCTCGAAGAAGCTTGGTGTGCTCAATAGATCGAGACGGTATTTCACTGCGGCCCATCGCCTGCAACTTTATAAGGCGCAAGTTCGGCCTCACATGGAATACTGTTCTCATCTCTGGGCAGGGGCACCCCAGTACCAGCTTCTCCCTCTGGACCGTATTCATCGGAGAGCAACTCGAATCGTCGGCTGCCAGGATATTGAGATATCCTGGCAGCCGACGATTCGAGTTGCTCTCCGATCTGAGGATCGGCTTGACTCCTTGGCGCTGCGTAGAGATGTAGCCTCGCTCTGCATTCTCTATCGCATGTACAATGGGGAGTGCTCCGAGGAATTGTTCGGATTGATCCCTGCCGCCTCTTTTCGCCATCGTTCTACGCGACAATATATTCATCCCCATCACATAGATGGTTGGCAGTCCACAACTGTGCCTTTCACTAGAAACTTTCTGCCTCGCACAACCAAACTATGGAATGAATTGTCGCCTGCGGTATTTCCGGACCGATACGACATTCAAACCTTCAAGAAAAGAGCGTACTCCCATATCAAAGGCCGGCAACGCACTTGTGACTCCTCTGGTGTTGCGGGTGTCTATGGGCGGCGGTAATCGCTTACCATCAGGTGATCCGTCTGCTCGTTTGCCACCTATACCATAAAAAAAAAAAAAAATGAAATGATATCAGTCTTACTTCAGGTCCAACAGCACCGTACGTTGTAATAGTATTCTCTCTCTTCAAAGTATTATTCTCAGCAACACCACTATCTTCTGGGATGTCGAAACTCTCCTGGTTCCTCTCATCCTGAGCCAATTTCCGGAACTCCTCCTGCTCTGTCAGCTCGTCTAGAGGTATCTCTTTGAAGCTGGTGACTGTCGCTGACACGCAAGCTACGAAGATGATGGTGATAAGCGAGAACACAGCGCGCACGTGGCCCCCGAATATCTCTCCTAGAAGACATTATTTATTATATATTATTATTTTTAGTATTTCGTTGGCTTGTAAATTGTTGGTAACTTTGATTATAGGCTAGGCTCAAATTTTTTGAATTAAAATTTTAAAATATATTAAATTTAATTTAAAATAAAATTGTATTTTATTAGACAGATGAAATCTATTATATTCTACTGTAAACGGCAAGGATATAACGTATGTAAATTTCCAGTAATGGGCTAGTGTTTCACTTATGTAAGGTTTTTTCTGCAACTCCATAGTAGCTGCAAACAAGACATGCAACATTTTCAAATGTAAAGGCCTTCATGGTCAGATTCTTTCTTAAACTTACCCAGTCTAGTCTCATCCCAGTTGATGCCCCCGAGGGCATAACCCATGAAGCCTCCAAGACCAGCCATGATGGTGAACGTGCTGAGGCCTTTTGCATGATCCTCTGAAATTTATTCCATAGCTTGTAAATAGACAAAATAACTATGAATTAAGACGTAAAACGAAAAGTAATATCACCAACATCATGTCAGCTCAAATAAATCCACTGTTGAACATAGGCATCTCCTGTAATCTTTTTTTTTATGGCAGAGGTGGCAAACGAGCAGACGGATCACCTGATGATAAGCGATTACCGCCGCCCATAGACACCCGCAACATCAGAGGAGTCACAAGTGCGTTGCCGGCCTTTTATATGGGAGTACGCTCTTTTCTTGAAGGTTTGAATGTCGTATCGGTCCGGAAATACCGTAGGCGACAATTCATTTCACAGTTTGGTTGTGCGAGGCAGAAAGTTTCTAGTGAAACGCACAGTTGTGGACTGCCAATGGGGATTGATATGTTGTCGCGTAGAACGATGGCGAAAGGAGGCGGCAGGGATCAATCCGAACAATTCTCGGCGCACTCCCCATTGTACATGCGATAGAGAATGCAGAGCGAGGCTACACCTCTACGCAGCGCCAAGGCGTCAAGCCGATCTGAAATATCCTGGCAGCAGACGATTCGAGTTGCTCTCCGTTGAATGCGGTCCAGAGGGAGAAGCTGGTACTGGGGTGCCCCTGCCCAGAGATGAGAACAGTGTTCCATATGATGCCGAACCTGCGCCTTATAAAGTTGCAGACGATGGGCTGCAGTGAAATACCGTCTCGATCTTTTGAGTACACCAAGCTTCTTCGAGGCTAATTTAGCCTTACCATCTAGATGACCACGGAACTGGACTTCATTCGATATGTCGACACCAAGGATTCCTATACTAACTGAGGCATTTAGGGAAGTGTCCTCACACTTAGTCTTACTTACACTTAGTTAATTTTTCACTTAGTACTATTTGCCTCACAAAAGCAACAGTACCAGCACAGTAAAGTACCAGCTTAGACATGTCAGAAGTACATATCTCCGTCAATATAAACTTGGCGGCCGTATTTGGAGTTGAATAGACCTCAACCTTAATTATTTGGTAATGGCAAAGGATCCGTATCATTAGATGTCCTAGGGAATTAACGAAGGTTATTTTATTGAAATATATTTTCTATCAATCAGACTATTTTACGTTAGTAATTACAGAAACAATGTCCTAAAGATTCTAGAATATTTTTAGATTTTTCAGTGGAAATGCCTAACTGTCCACCAAAATTAAACACTGACAAGTATTTGATATCAGCAAATATTGCCAAAAGATAATAATGTTATATTCATGATTAGAAGGGCTTATTGGAGTCCTACTTGAGACATGAGGCTGATGTCTCTGTTTTCACAGGATTTAGCAAAGTAAATATTTAAAATAGAAGAGCTGTGTAGACAAGGAATAGCGAATTTAATTTACGGTGGTAAAGGATGAAGAGATGTAAATGTAGGCAAATAAGTTTTTATAGCTACAAAGTGAATAGTGAAAAACGGAAGTGCGATAAAACACGATTCTACAAATAACAAAGATTTCATTGTTTTAAGTTATGATATTTTTGTAATATTTTCCCCTACAAATCACCTAGGATTTAGACTTTGGTTCATTTTCAGGGTTCCGTATTCTACATATTATTACTCATTACATGCTTTATACTAAGTTTAACAATAATTCGATACTTTTCAAGTGCTCGGTGGTTATCCTAAAATAACGCCTACTCTATGATATGATCAATCACAGTCAGATAAGGCTGGTTTTCCACTCAGTTGACACTTGCACGATGTGTATCACATGTTGTGACGTCACACCCAAATATTTAATTAAATTTTTAACTGTACCAATCAAAGTAGGTTAAGGATCTCAAATATGTTTGATTTTTTAAAGTTTTTTTTTGTACTCGCACATTATGGTTCGGAGGGTATTTGATTGCATCGGAAATAATCTATAATGATAAAAGATGATACACACAATGTGATTCTTTCTATACAAACAGAAATCGAACTAGTTTGATATTTAATCCATTTTCAATTTTATCTTCTGCAATTATTTTATTATAAGTACTTACTCTTCATTTAGTCCACTTTGTTCAGGTAAAACGTAACACTTTTTGTTCAGTGAATTTGCTAAAAGAACAAAAAGTGCTCTGATCCTAAGAAACAGCTGATCAATTTACATCCAAAGTCCATTTTTATAGGATTATAGGAAAATCATAGACTAAAAGTTGTTTTAAAAGTCGTCATAGTATAGTAAGAGTCCTAATTTTATTTGCTCTTTTAAGAAAGTCCCAGAGTAAAAGTCAATATAATATTTTATTATTATTAACCTTGAATAAATTACCAAATTCGTATTGGAATCCCGGTGACTGTTAGTTTCTGAATTGGAATGCATATACGTCACTGCCGTTATCAGAAAGTGGTTATGTTAACAAACCACATCGCTCCCACTGCAGGGGCACGGGTCTCTTCCCATACTTCGGGACAGTTAGGCCATAAGTGGTATTTCGATGTAATATACATGGTATATCTTGGTGTATTTTTGTACCTACATTTTTCTCTAGCTACCTAAATATTTAAATTTTAGTTAGTATATTTACGAAACTTATCAACATGAAAGTAATTACGTAACGGATAAGTTTTAAATTTAAACTCGCCTATATGTATATTATCACTATTTATCACAATACAGGAACAAACCAGTTACTCCAGCATGTCAGTTTTGCAAGAGTGGTATTGTAGCGAACTGGGTAAAAATTACGTCAACTATTAGCCGTTGTTCGAATTCGAAAATATTATAGACCAGGTACTACCTTAAATTAATTTTATTCGGATACAGATATAAAATTATTTTAAAATGTGCCAGTTTCTAGATAAATAAAAACTCTAGGTAAAAAAAAATTTTAGGAAGTTTAGTCACTATTAAAATCTTGTTTAAACCCCTTCCAAAATTACGTATACCTGGTAGTCCTTTATAAGGCGCTTTTCCACTGTTGCTCTATACGCTACGCACGCTATACAGTAACACGTTTACTTGACTTCACTTTGTATGAAAATGTATGCTACATTTAACTTGAACTGCAAACTACGAACACGCTACGAACGAATGCATGCACTTAGATACGACGTCGCATCGCAGTTTTGTGTATATGCCCTTAGTAGGTATACAAAGCGAACGCACTCTGAAAATACAGCTTTATTTTTAAAACTTATAAAGCTGAGTCTGTCATGTATTTATTTATTTAGAAGTAGTTTTAGTATCATTCACTGAGATTCTATAAATATGTAGTCATCCATCATTCAGATAACACAGCACTTTCGAATCAAAAGTACTTTAGTGGATTATTCTTTGAGACCTATGCTAGCTATTATAGGATGTTGTTAAAATAGGGTTTCTCCAAGGACAAATTGATCAACTGATCGGCCAAGTTTGTAGGTATAAAGAGTCCTTTTTCAAAAATTTGCTGGAAACTTCTTCAGATTCGTTGAAAAACTCCAGTTTGAGGCCTTGAAACATTTTAAAAGCACCCTATACAAAGTAATTTTTAATAGTGGATATGAACATATCCAGGCTACTATTCTGGTCAAAATTTTTTTTCTACCAGTTTTTTTAAACTTGAAAAATATCTGTACTTTCCATACAAAATACAAATCGATCATCGGATTAACCATTTTTGTATGCAGAATCCAGAATTTTGTTGTCATTTATTTTTATTCCTTATGAATCGATCTCTCTCTTCTTCAACTTATTTTATGAAAATACATATACTTTCTCTAGCTAAAAAGTTATCGAATGGATTGTCTTGTATATTGGGTGCGTGTTTTCGTGGTGTAAGTTTGGCTAAACCTGTAATCAAAACGAGTTGATGTATTTTGAAGTGGTAGGTGTCGCAATATTTGACATAACGTCGTAAAAATACATTATTTTAAGCAGTCTGATTTTTTAATATTTATAAATATACTATCTATAAATAATATTCACAGACCTGGCACGGTAACGTCCAGAAGATACGCCCTCGCTGGACTCTGGCAGGCATCTGCATCGAAATCCAAGAAAACTGTCCCGAGTATTGTAAACAGCACGCCCCAAGGATGATAGTTGCTGCCAGCTCCTTCCAGCGCCACACTCCTGGGCCCCAAGACGGAGGGGATTTCTGTCTTATTCGTGTAGCCTTCGTCGCCTAAGGCGTAGCCTATTGCCTCTCCATTAGGCACCAAAATTAGACCTGGAAGTTGTGAACCGCGTGATAGATCAATCAATTTCAGATAAGACGATGTTGACTGGCGGCGGCCGTGAATTGAAAATGTAAATGATAGCTTTTGTCATGGTTATCTTTTCTAGATAAGAAGTTAAAGTAAAGCTAAAAATACTTCGTTTTATGCATATTTTATTCAATAAATTTCATGAATCTAGAGTTCTGACTGTACATATATTGAACATGATAGGTACACTTGATATGATTATTTTATTAATAAACTAGTCTATTCTTAAAAGTCATCAAACTCACCCAGTAAAACTCCAATAGACATCAAGACAATGAAAGGCCTCCTTCTCCCGTACTTGGATCGACATCTGTCACTTAATGAACCCAGAAGCGGGGTCATGAAGAACCCTATGGTCGGGGAGAGGGCCCAGACTAGAGTCATTTGCTGATGGGGCACCCCGATCTGAAGGAGGGTGGGGGAAACGAAGGCTGTTTCTCCAGCGTATGAGAATTCAATACCCATAACTGCCGCCGAAATACGCATCAGCTCAATTCGGCTCTTCCGTCTGGAATTTATGAATTACTTATTACCTGTTTGAGAAAACTTAACGAAATGTCGTCTTTAAAAATATATTAAGCGTGTTGAAATTATTATAGAGTCCATTAACAGGCTTTTGCTCATCAACCTGAACAAATGTTCTCAGTTCTCTGGTGGTAACTTTTCTCTATTCAATGGTCTCTCCATAAGTACAAACATTTTGAAAGTGGTTAATGAGTAACTAACTAATATTTACTTTTAATCAGGTGGGCCATCTGAGACACAAACTCAAAATGTCCTTTTCAGCCTTTTACCTTACATAATAAAAAATAAACGTATATTTAAAACTGAGAATGAGCTGTTTTATTTGACATCTTAATTACCACTGACACATACACACTTCATTTTCTATCGGAATTTCTTGTCAGAAATCTAGACTCACCGAAAAATGTCCCTATATTCGCTGTCCTGCCACATTCGCTCTGGAGGCTCCTCCAACGAAGGAATACCAAAAAGGCTTTCCTTCACAGATTCCTTCAATCCCCTCGGATGCTGCTCCTTCCAATGCGCCCAGCGCTCTCTGTACCTGTCTCGAGCGCTGTGGAGACGCCCCGTCACTCCTTGGTACTCGTTCAATTTGTCAGCCATTGTTACGATATAAATTAGTTATGTATTGTAACTATGTCCAATTAATCCATTAACCACGATATAAGGTCCTTTATTTAACAACTATCAGTATTTGTCGCATCGACTGAGTTAATTTGTTTTTTTTGTTCTCCAACTTGAATTATCACACAGATTTACCTTTAAATCTTTTCACTGACCACAATTTTTGTAGTAATATATATCACCTTAATTATTATGATAACGTTACTATTTGATCTAACACCAGTTGCGCGTCAGAGTCTTTCATCGAAGATTTCAACAGGTTTTCTCCAAAACAAAATTGTTACTAAAACAGAGTTAGTTTAAACAGTTTAGTAGATATTTTCGTAGATTTAGTTAGTACCTTAAAAATTCACTGAATTTGTAGGTTGACAGACTGTTGAATTAAACGCTGGAATATACCAATTTTTTTTTAATAATTAAGTGCATCACTATACTTAGAAGTTCTATCACACTGCACTACACAATTTCACAAACTTTATTGCACTAATACAAATCAATTTTTAATTTCCCTAAAAGTATGCTTAAAAATGTCCCAGTCACCACCTTGTTTCCCCAATGTCCACCACTGCAAAGGCAGTTGTTACTGCGAGTTCGAGGGCGGAAGAGCACTGGGCGCGCGCCGCCCTACACCGCCCGCCCACCGACAACGTAGAGATACCACTGGAAGAGCTAATCCGATTAATAAAGGCCGTGTATTGATCACCTATTGGAATAAAAAGGTTACTACTCAAACGGTTTACTATAAACTATTATAGACACATGCCTTAACGAAGATGTTGACACTAATTGAAAGCTTCTACTCGTATTACTAAACATCTTACTTCGAGAAATACATGTAAGAAGAAAACTAAGTCACCTTCCATCGATACGTGATCAGTATTATAATATATGTGTTCGGGCGCAACATTAGCAACACCGGAAGGGGGTGTAGAGGCGCGCGGGGCGCGCGATTCCGCCATCTTGTCAGATCTAACTACTCAAGACGTACGTACATCTTGTTACTGTAAAAATTAGTTTTCGATCATTTGGAGCCAGATATACGCTATCCAGCCCGTTAGGAACATATGTTAATAACCTTATTAGGTTTAAATAGACACAATTAATATTTAAAAATGCTCAATCCCTTTCGCAATTTATTTATGATACTGAATTTGCCTTAATTAAGAAGCAATTTTTTTGTGTTAAACAATATGTAGAAATAAAACACAAAATAGTCACATTGTTTTTTATTTTAATAACTTTTCGATACAAGTACTTAGATATTTTTAACCGACGAAAAAACGGAGTTTTTTATTTTAATAACTTTTCGATACAAGTACTTAGATATTTTTAACCGACGAAAAAACGGAGGAGGTTCTCAAGTCAACGCGTATATTTGTTTTTTTATGTATGACCACGCATAACTTTTTATGTATGCGTCAATTGTATTATTTGTTTATAGTAAAAAAAACCTTTCCTGCATTTGGGCAGTCGGGGCAAAGATAAGTGAGCTTTCTCCGGACAAAAAATGCTTTAATTCAAAATCTTGCCACTTCCATACAAACATTTTCCCTATCGCCCCCGAGATTACGCTTATTGCGTCCCAGTCGCGGGAATCGACGACTGATTGTTGCCACCCCCTGTATAAACAAAACAAACCGATTGTCTGCGCTCCTTATTGCTTCTAAAGACATCCCGCCTTAGCTACAGATAAAGTCTTTCTCGTCTTCGGAAGCGAATAAAAGCTGCACGATAAAAGCTTACACCCTATACAGGATTTGTAAAATGAAACAATTTGTTTTTGTTTGATATCATACCGATGTATCTTTGTTTATTAGCTTGGGATTCGTTTCATCTACGCAGTTCACAAGATAAATTTCCTGATAAACTAGGAAAACCAAACATACTTAATGGTTTGAATAAAACAAATTACAAATATCACATAAAACTTTTAAAGAAGAGGTCGTGGCTCAGTTCGTCCTGACGGAGGTTATGACCGTATCGATCACGCGGGTTAACTTACTACCGACACGGTCATAACTTTAATGGATTTTATGGCATTGGCATTTATCTTGACCGCTAAGCCATGTTAGAGGCTTTATGTAGGCGGCTGAAACTTCTAACACTTGGGTTACCCACCAATTCGGACTTGGCCCCCGTATATGAGGTACAGATTAACCTGTATCATTACAAATAATAAAGGAGATCAGTGTATCTGTATTTAGATATTTTTTTTTATAGACACGTTACAAAAACGCTATCTTCACATTCAAGTTCATAGGCACCTTTATCAATACACGATTCAACTCAAGACGAGGTGATATTTTATATGTTAAGATTCACTATCACAGTATTGATAATACGCAGCACTTGTAAACTTCAAAATATGATTGAACAACTTACATACTTCCCTATGATTTGATTCATAACTATGCAAATGGTGTTATCAGGTGAGGAATGGAATTCCCTTGGATCGATCGATTGGGAAAAATAATCTTTTCAAAACATTTTTCACATTATTTCTACGTGCCTTAGACAACGCAGATTTTAATAGTCTTACATATAAGTTATATAATAATGGACATAATAATAATAATAATAATAATAATAATATCTGGGACAAATCACACACGGTCATCTGGCCCCAAACTAGGATTCCCTGTATCTTGGGAACCAGAGACTGATATACATACACATATACATTTTTAAATACATACATACATAGATATTATACACCCAGACTCAGAGCAAACAATTCTGCTCATTACAGAAAAGTTTGCCCTGTGTGGGGATCGAACCCACGACTCTCGGATCAGAGGTCAGGATCGCTAACCACTTAGCCACCGAGTCAGAGAGTTTCTTAAAAACGATTATTTCTCTTATTATATGGTGTTCTTAAAATATCTGGAAGGCTTAACTCTACTCTTAAATCTGAACAACTTTCTCCAAAAAACACATAGTCAATTCGCGAAAAATATTTGGACTGTTCATACAAAGTTGACCAAATCAGCTGATCAATTTGTATGCAGAGTTTTTGAATTTTGATCTCTTAGGTAAGTAATCTTGGTCAGATTTACGAGGAGAATTTCCCAGTTTAAGCCTAGCCATAATTTTAAGCCATATATTTTAACAACACTCAATTTTATTTCCCTCAAAACCTTGAAATGAGTCTGAGGGTCAAAGAAATCAATGCTACAACGAAAGCGTGTACGTACAAGAACTTCTAGAATAACCCAACACAATGTGATTGATACGCAAAGTAGAGTAGTTATTTATGGACGAAGTGCGCGTACGCTTTGTCCGGCTGTCACAATGAGAGCAATGTCATTACGATTGAAACAAGGCCCGGTGCAGCACGAACTTTCAGCATTTTACCCCTTCCTCGTGACTGTCGTCAATGGAGTAAGTATACAATGAAACAGCAATTTGATTATTTAAAAGTCTTCTATTTTAGTATACATACATCACCATAAGATCGCGCAGACCATTTTTTATGAATGTGCCTAAAAAATTTAAAAGTAATGCCATAATAATGCCTAACACGGACAACCGTCACTTAATTGAGGGTTTATTTTGGTATCATATGGGATACAATGCAAACCATATTTTCACGAAAAAACTGTTTTTTATCCGTAAATCTTCGCTCCTAAAGAATGCATATTTATTAAGTAAGCGATAATCTTCTTACAAAATTATTATCTTCATACGAATCGAATCGTTCATTCATTTGCTTGGCTATTCTTGTATTTCAAATAAAACAATAGCTAGAACTCTGGAAGCGTACGTGTAAAACTAATGCCAATTAATCTTAAACTTGACACGAGTTTAATGTTTGGCGACGTCGCCATGCCTTAAAAAAAAAACATTTTAACTAATATATACCAAGCTTTTTAGAATTTCACCACTAACACAAGAAAAACGTTGATTTAATTATTGTTGATTAAAGCGAATATTTTGTAAATAGCATAAATTTACTGGGTCAATATGTACTGTAATATCTAGGGGTCCTCTTCTAGCTCTTAAAATAGCTTCACTATTTTACCTAAAAGGACGTTAATTTTTAAGAGTATATCATCACCCTAATACGTGGTCACTGCTTCAGAATGAAGCTTAGCTAACTCTATTCATACATTTCATGATTAATTCCAACTCCTTTGTGACGTAAACCATGGAGAGTGCATCAGTGGCCGCTCAAACAAATGGAAATACGACACAATGAGTGACTGTAACACAAATAAACTGCGCATTCAGCCGATTGAATAGATATTATCGCGCAAGTCACATTTTTAATATCAAAATTAATGACAAGATTATTGTACTTTTTCGGTTTTGTTTTTGAGAAAAACAAGGGAAATTTATGTGAAAAATTTACAACATATAACATGCATACATTTTTGTAGAGATTTTTTTTTCAGTTACGAAGACGTTTTGCTTTGAAAGCAACTTTAAAAAACGCCATCAAGTTTTAGTATGTATCGTTATTTTCTTGGAAACTGGCTGAAATGGCGTGAAACATTTTTAACCGGAGCTGGATTAACTCTTTGGTTGTCAAAGTTTTGACAGTGGTTTTTAGTATTTTTGGTATAACTTAGAAAATCGCCAAACAGAACTCGTTGATGTATTTTCTATGGCCGAGACATTTCACTTGATCTCTACTAATAAACACGAACACGTCTGTTGAAGAGTCAAATAAACGAAATAATAACACGGTTCAAGCTATCAACATTTTGGTGCTGCAATCTCTTTGAAGCTTCGATTGTTTTTTTTCTTTTTTGGAAATATGTTTCGGTCGTCGTCATTATTCTAAGTAAGTCGACAGCACACTTGAAGGTAGGTAACACTGAAGCTGACCACTAGCCTTCCACCAATCGGGACTTAGCCCCGTATGTCGAGTATAGCCTAACTTTCCTTGGATATGGGAGGAAATCTCACCTCAGCAGTGCAGCAATTTCACCTCACCGACCATATGGGTTGTTAACGATTTAGTATATGGTAAGACAGGTAAGTTTTAATTATTGTTGATTTGTGAAAAGTGTGAACATTATCGTTTACTCGGTATCCTTTAGGAACTGTGATTTCGTCTGCGGAGGCCTAGACCGACCTTGGCACTTCAAAGGCGGTTTCCACAGGGTGACCTCAGCTATCAATCATCACGCTGACGTCTCTCTCTATCTCACTGAAACAATACGAGATAACGCACTCCATAAAAATGTTGTTGTTTGATATTTCGAATATAAAGTCTAGGTATAAGTTGTAAGTATAAAGTAGTAAGTATAAGTGTTTCTTCTGGTATATTTTATTTGATGTATTTGTGTTGCATATACTGTGGATTAAGACGAATTTCTGTAATCACCTATAGAGAAAGACATTCTAAAGTAGTTTTAGAGTACTAGAGTGTGAATATTCGTGATGAGAAATTCAATATTTTTATTTTTGATTTGAATGAATGAATGAACGAAAACACTTTTTTGTACATAAAAACAGGAGAATGTAAATGTTAACTATGTTCTTGTTAAATACCCTTTTTTAGCGACATCTTTTGTATATATTGTAAATTATGACAAATTTATGATGCCCAAAAAACCTTAATTTTCCAACACAGGCGCTCTAGCGATAAATTAGTTGGCTCAGTCATTTTCACACAATTACATTAACAAACTACCGTTTGTCAAAGCAAACTAAACGAATCCTTTAACAAGAACAATAAGTAACTAATGTTTACGTTTGATAAAACTTTGCGTACTGAAATCAGTGTACATCACGATTACGCCGTTCTTTTAGACCCGTCATGTTGTGGATATTTCAAAGGCTGCATTGTTACTTCTGCATGTGCAATTGTGCTGCAAGTAAATAGGTTAAGTTCTCACGTCAGAGTAAAATAAACTTCCTGAAATGTCAGTACCGCGATAAATCTTGGATATAGAAAGAAATATAGAACTGTGGGAAATTGCAAAACGTCCATCTAAAGTCTACGAGTGGCAAGCTACCGCTTCCACCATCTTATCTAAATCTTGCCGCCAAATATCAATGTTAATAGCTTTGATGTGTTCCTTCAAGAAGACAAGATAGCCAGCTTCCCATTGTGTTGGCGAATCTTGGTAAGCTCCGTTCCATTAAGTTTAAGCTCCGTTAAATTAAGTGAGATATTGCCAAGGGATTACTCATGGTGGAATTTGTGGATAAAATATTACTGAGGGGGAGGGGGGATGGGCCAGAACCCATCATCCCACTTCCATCAAGCTGGTAGCATTCTGTACTCCATCAACGCACTAGAAACAGACATAATGAATAATGGTCGAACCTAGAAACCTGCCGTCAGACTAGGTTGATTTTACCACCAACGAATCCCGAATTCCCGAACTAGCCCGCCCGCTCCAACCTATAAAAATACTAGGATTAATACTTAGCCTTCCTTAGCAGAGGCAAAAGCCAATGCAATGAATTTTTGTAGTGAAGAAACCTGGACGTGGACATATGTCTACGGTTGCGTAGCACATGTCCGTAGATGTAAATTTTAAAAACGTCTTACACGTAACTGCGGTTGACATTATGGTACAAACTTATGGCAAATGTCATCTATCCAACAATGGAATCTATCTATCAGCCGAAAGACATCCACTGTTGGACAAAGGATTTCCACACCAACCGGTCTTGTGCGGCTCGCATCCAGCGGCTTTCTTCAACCTTCACCAGAATGGAATAATGGTGTTTAATTAATTCATTTTGCCTCATGGTACAGACCCAATTATTGTAGTAATGGTTTTGATTACTTTGGTATGTGTAATCTGGATCGAAGCGATGAAGCGTGCTATGCTCGGAGTTTTCCTACATGATCCAATTGGCAATGAGGAGAAAATGATGATAAAGTAACCGACGACATAGTTCACAAATTTTTATTTTATTAAAAATTTGAGTGCGTTTGACTACATCACACCTGATGGAAAGTGATGGATGATGTAGTCGAGGATGGTACGCGCAAATTCAAATATTTCATATTTACTCTCGCCTTGAAGATCCCCAAATTGTAGGAATCGGTAAACACAGGCGCAGGAGAATCGCTCAACTAAAGCGGCAGTTGGCGGGGTAGATACCTTGCAGAAAAGTTGACCGAAGTGGGTTAGAAATATTGTCGAGTGGCGATTTCGCAGCAGAAGACGAAGCGTAGGCAAGCCTCCCACTCGGTGGGCCGATGACTTAGTTTGTTCATATCTCACTGTATTCTTCAATTATATTTAAATTGAATAGATTGTTTAAACTAAAATGTAGCTCGCTAAATCCAGAAAAAATATACTAAATGCAGTTTATAAGTGGTTTTATTCCAACTGTAAAATTATTTGATAGACTGTGAAACAATACTCCTTTTGTACTACACCGCCACAGAAATCGTATTTAAGCAGTAGGGCTTTTATTATTCAATTAAATTATGATTATTTCTCCACAACCTCCACCAATCCGGACTTGGCCCCCGTGTGTGGAGTATGGCCTAAACCTTCCCGAGTTATGGGAAGAGACCCGTGCCCCTGCAGTGGGGACGTAATGGGTTGTTAACATGATTATTTCTAAGAACTTTCATGTTTAGAATTCATCAAAAATGGCAGTGGCCGACAGTTTGGTAAGATAATGTAATAGCACAAACATAAATAGTCGCTAGATATATGTAGTATTTAGTTATAGCTGGTGACAAGATAAGTATAATTTTGACAGGTGATGAAGTGAGCAAATATATAATTTGGCAAATATATTTGACTATTTGTATATTTCAGGTCACACTTTCATTTGCCAAGCTCTATGTACATTTATTTAATTTTTATTTTTAAATATAGTGTGGAAAAGTTATAAGTACTTAATAAAAATTAAAAAAGTGTATTTTAATTAAACAAATAAACATAATTAATATTTTGGTTTATTGTTTTTCACAGAGAAGCAAAAAACAGTAATTCTATTCAGCCAGCTGTAAAATTATTGAATAAGAATTTATATCGAACATTTTCATAGACAAAACCATCATATGAGCTGTAGAACAGTTGGCTTACCTATGGTCGGCTAGCAGTTAATGGGATTGATGGAGCCGTAAGGGGCTTCATCATACGCGGCTAAACTCGGCTTTACGTCACCTGGCGTAACTACTAATATAAAAGTACCTGTTAAAATAAATTTTGCGTCCGATAATATACAAAAAGGATTTTTAATATTTAGTTACTATTAGGTGCTTACCTATGAAATTGACGTTTAGTTAAAAAAGTTCAAAGACAAAATATTGTAAATATAAAATAATTAAGGTTTTAAAACAATTAATTATTTTCAAAGTACTATTGGACATTTAGAAATAAAATAATGCTTGCTAAATGCACGTTGTCTGAATATTTTGAGAGCACAGTGGTGTAGAAACTGAAAATGGATTTTTTCGTCACTGAAAATCGCCATTTTTTCGTTAAAAATTTATTATTTTTGAAGGCTACACTTATCCCAGAGTGTTATTCGTTACCATATGTATTTTTTAACATATTGCGCATAATATTTCACGATTTTCCGATAATTTCGATTTTTTTTGGTAGAAAAAATTGACCCAATTGACCTCTAAGAAAACTCCAATACAGTATTTAATAGAACCCTACTCAGTCAGTTTTTACATAAGAGACATGACATCACTAATTCATGAAAGACCTTGAATGTAGCTAGAAAATGATATATAATTTAATGGAAGTAAATTCATTTTTGGGGTAATATTATTCTGTTGAACTTTCAAAACTGAAACGCCAATTTCATAGGTAAGCACCTAATATTTACATATATATTTTTCCTTTCGCTTTAGTTACTTGTGTGTGTTGAATTTTGTTAGTCTTATATCCTTACTAATCTTTATACTACAATTGTAAATGCGAAAATTAGTTGTTTTTATGACCCACTTTCTCTTCGCAATGGTAGAATGGATCGAGGCGATTATTTGCACAAGGCATTTGACGGAAAGAGAAGTAACGGTTAAAATATAGGATTCCCACAGGAATCAAAACTTTCATTAAAAGGATATCCATACGAGCGAAGCCACATGCAAAAGCTAGTACTTGTATATATCAGAAAAAGCGTTTTACACTAGTTAAATTCTAGACTAGGTTTTAATATGGAAATCATTTTTAGCAGAACTAAAACGATAATTCAAAGTAATTGACTTGCGGTCACCATGTAGTTAAACTCTGTTAAACCTAACCAATATAATACCAGACAACTACCTACTATACCAGTAACTTAGCACCTTAAACTGGAGAGACGAATAAGGCGTATATTCAATAAAATACAATAGAAAACTCAATACGATTAGATAAAAATCTTATTGATGTACCTATTAATAGATTCCAGTGCTTATATTGTATATAGTTATCTCGAGACGGTCTTGTTTTCCTATAAGAAAACTCTCGAAACACTTGATTGAACGAAAAAAAAAAGTTCTGTGGACAACAATATCTTGTACATGATATTTTTCATTCATACCTATGTATTGTTAAAAAAATGTTTCTATTCTTGTTTACTCGAAAGATTAAAATCTAATTGATGTACCTATTAATAGATTACAGTACTTATATTGTATATAGTTATCTCAAGACGGTCTTGTTTTCTTATAAGAAAACTCTCGAAACGAAATTGAACGAAAAAAAAAAGTTCTGTGGACAACAATATCTTGTACATGATATTTTTCATTCATACCTATGTATTGTTAAAAAATTGTTTCTATTCTTGTTTACCCGGTGTAGCGCTAACCAACTTCTATATGTTCTTCTGTCAGAACGTGTTTTTTTTACCGAGTATACGAAATTGTTAATATCAGTAAATCCCGTTCGACTCCATACGCTACCTAAATCCGAAAACTACAATGTACACAATGTAAGTATATTAGTAAAATGGTTATCAGACTTTTGTCCGTGCGTTTGTGCGCGATAGTGCCCACAATGGCTGAATGGTTATGATTATCCTATTTAACACGTATTAATATGATTTTTTCCTCGTAAAAATATAGATTTAATCAAAAAATGGCATAAAAATTTATATTTTGTTACCATTTATTGATATTGTGAGAAGTGCCCCAAGTTTTACGCGTAAAAAGCGGAAAATCTGCTGGAGACGAAGTGAATATGTATTGTAAATTGTAATATTAAAATTGGTTCAGTATTTAGCAATTTAACAAAAAACAAACACAGAAAATTGTAGTTTTAGATTTATTCGGTAATTTTTAAGTGTTTAGCGTTGCCAATGATTGGAAAGGGTGAATCTTATTTTTTTTTATAATATGGCAAAACGATAGTAAAGCAGCGTGATTAGTGATAAAGTCCTTATAGTTTGCACCACCTGGAGTTACAGCACATGTATGCCTAAGGATATATTATCTTTTCCGATACCTTGTATTAAAAAACGCCGTAAACAAACGAGGTCGAGGTCTGCGCATGATCAGCGTTATTTCCTTAATTCGATTTTTGAATTCTACTCGCGGCGCCCGCGACCCTACTCGGGTGTTTATTAGGTGATGTTGACTGTCATTACCTAACATATTTGCAACCTCAGTGTAGTGTCAGTTATTTGACAAATTCTATGATATAAGTGTAATGGTTAGTACTCCTGGGCGCTATGCCGACTGTCACAGGTTTGAATCATATCCCAATTAAATATTCCTGCGAGGTTTATTTAAGTAGCTAATACCTTAATTTCGTCACACTAGGCCTTTCTTAATGAAATACTTGACTAAATTGTTATCAAACTCAAAGATTTAAGGTGGTCGGTAAAACTTGCCATGTCGCACTATTGAGTAACACCGAACTTAACAAATTTTCTTTTTAACCGACTTCAAAAAAAGGTGGAGGTTCTCAATTCGTCGGTTTTTTTTATGTATGTTAACCGATTACTCGAAGACGCCTGAACCGATTTGGAAAATTCTTTTTTTGTTTAAAAGGGTATACTTTACAGATGGTCCTATATAAATTTTACCGAAATCTATTCAGCAGTTTTTGAGAAAATCAACAAAAACATAGCAAAATTGGAGTTGTTGCGATTGAAGTCGGTTGTTTTTAACGTATTCAGCATGGTCAATTATAAATCAAACGAAGAACATTATACATGACAAGAGGTATGATTTAAAGGATTTCGTAAGAACTTTGAATGCAGTTAGGTTTCACTTCTTTTATTAGTGAATTTATTATAGTACTTATCTTGCATGTTTTTTGCTACGAACTTGGATTCTTTCATATTTATGTTTCATGGAATACTTTTTACAATTATGAAATATAAGCTATTTTTGGTACTTACCAGCTGTTAAACTGGCTGCGGAATTTAATTTTCGAAAACAATTCGAAGGTTTTTACTCGGAGATTCCAGTACTTATGTCGAAATCGAACATCGGCGCGGCCTCAAAGGACGCGACCGACTTGTCTTGAATACTTACATTGTTTACTATCAGTCAGTGTTTGTAAGGAAGATTAAGACTTTCGAGTTACGAAGTAAGGAAGTATTGTCATGACTAATAAAATCAAACTTTAGTTTGATGGGGATCGTTTTTTTTTGTAGGGTACTATGTTGGGTGTCTATGTGTGTCCGTCGGATTTAGATTAAAGGAGACGTTTCACGGGACTATGAAGCTTGGACCTGGTCTGTGTACTAAAACATCATAAATAAGTCATTAGAAACATAGTCTTTTCTAATTGTACATTTCCTTCGATTTACCTTCGTTGCGAGGTTCATCTAGTTTCTCAGATTTAACACATAAATCACCCAACATGGCGAAGCGAGCGCAATTTTGAGCATTTTACGTTCAGAAACTAGATTTTGTACATACCATTGAAATTAATAATTTAGTTGTCCGACAAGTAACTCGAAAACCAGCTGGTATGCAAAAGAGGCAAGGCATATCCGCAGATTTTAAAAATCGTACACCAATGTCAGAAGTCAGAACAAAAGGGTGTTCAGTCAATCAGAGTCATGAAAGCATCTGAGGAATATGTGGATGAAGCCGTAATTTCTGAACGTGACCTACTATTGCAAGCTTCAGTGTTACCATTTATATTGTAAAAAGTGCTGACAAAACATTATGCTGAACCACGCAACCCTGCTTCTAATATTTTTTTCATTATTTTCCTAGAAAGCCTATATTTTTCTATATTTTTCGTACTACGTACATGTCCAGGCACAAAATGAAACGTGTCCTTTGGGCTAGGGCAATATTTCTTTAATATCTTCTCTGTTTATTTATAGTGTGGGATTTTAAGCTACATAGTACGGATATCGTGGCTGTACCTACTACATGTGCGAGGAACATCATAATATACCTGTTTTTCCTCGTTTACTTTGATATTTTTATTCAGTGCACTAGTGTTGACTAGTATCACATAATCATAAGACAGTTAGGTGCTTAGCATGGTAGAGCAGGGTTGTTGCATAAGTAACTTCCGATCCTGGATTATTTATTAAAAAGTTAAGGAGTACCAAGAATACATGGATAGGATCTTATCACAAGTAGGTACTGGCACTATAAACTAGGGTTTTCTCTCAAACCAAAAATTCTCTCACAGCGAAC
This sequence comes from Coleophora deauratella, assembly GCA_958295455.1. Taxonomy (NCBI): domain Eukaryota; kingdom Metazoa; phylum Arthropoda; class Insecta; order Lepidoptera; family Coleophoridae; genus Coleophora; species Coleophora deauratella. The sequence goes on from OY282398.1 coordinate 5,909,200, forward strand.
CTAAAGTCATTACTCAGTTAATTTTCCATACTATGAGTGGGTTGTATTTTTGTTTGAAACCAAAATTAAACGGAAGATCACTTTTTTGCAATCTGAACATAAGGTTCTAGTTTGATGACAAATGCTTAAAAATTAAATTTTAAATAATATAACTACTTTTTTAAGGCCCTATACAGTATTTAAAACAACTGAAAAAAAAACAACTTGAACGATCTTAATATAATATTATGTACATATAGAGATTACATTCCCGCTACATTAACAAATAGGAAGACAAGATTGACGCTCAAAATATCTCCCCACAAGGTGTCTCGAATATCATTGTCTTGCAGGTTCCGTCATAATACCTTCACAAATTTTTACTAGCATAGGAGAAACCCTACTAGCGTAGAACAAGGCCACCGATCGCTCTTGACCGTTGCGGAAAGTCTAGTCTAGAAGTGTCATACTCGAATGCCTACCTACGTCTAACACCTTTTATTACTTAGGTAATTACGGTAATGCAATATCGTTGACATCTTTATCACCGGCAACAACTAATACATAACAGTTTTTATTATAATTATAATAATCGTTAAATAAATCAAAGTCCTCATTTTTGCTATGGCCCTTTTGATAGGAAGGAAAACATGCCGTTTTCTTATAATGTTTGCTACCTGACTCTCTATCTATAGTAACTTTGATAGGAACCAGTCTAATTAAATACTTAGAAAAAAAAGGAAGGAAGATAGTACCATCAGGCTCAATAAGGAATGTCTCGTTCATTTTTTTTTTAAAGCAATGTTACAGTTTTTAGTTTTTACAGGTTAACAGGAGGCCCCGGAGTCACAGGAACCTGTGCCAGAAGACGCCGGTTTCCCAAGAGCCCGATAAAATTGACTGAAAACTGATTGATTTAAAGTAGCGTTAGGTTAGGTAAACTATAAAAATTTTATGTCTGAAAAAATACTTCTTATTTTTGACTATATTTCTTAACGATTGTACGTCATCCGAGACACGATTAAATAATTTCCGCTTGATAGAAAAAGAAACAAAGATGGATCTACCGTTCCCAGTGTCTAGTATATCAAAAGAAAAAAATAATAATTGTATAACAATATTGATTTCGATGGTATGAAGGAAATTACGCCATTAGTTTGAACACTTTCATTCAGAAAAAAAAAAAATAACCAAACATAAATAAATAATTCGCGTGGCGGATGTGGGTGGCGTATTGCGTTCAGTACTGCGCAAATCGGTGCACAGTAGCTTAGTATAATCTCGCCTTAATTTGAGTACCCGAAAATATGAAATAATGTTTTGAAAATATTCTGGTTTTTTAAAAATAGGATCTGAAATGATCATAATTTATAAAAGGGAAAATTATGCACGTGAGGGTAACATACTATTTTTAGGGTTCCGTACCTCAAATAGAAAAAAAAGGAACCTTTATAGGATCACTGCGTTGTCCGTCTGCCTGTCTGTCAAGACCCTTTATCTCAGGAACGCGTGAAGGTAGATAGTTGTTTATATCAAATACTCAAGCCTACAATCCCTTGAAGCTGTGAATATAAATTTGTAGTTACATAACTTTTTTTGTGATGTAACAAAAAAAATATGGTTTTCGGACTTTTTCCTTTGCTTGTGCTATAAGCATTGCTTTTTGCTAAATTTCATGATTCTAGGTCAATGGGAAGTACCCTATAGGTATTTATTCCCATGCGAGTGTCCAAATATGCGGCATAAACGGCCGTATCTCTTGAATGCGTTGGCATAGTAGTTTGATTTTTTTCACAGCTTCAAGGGATTGCGGGCCTGAGAATTTGATACAAAGTGCAAGACCTGTGTGACTATGAATTTATACGGAACCCCAGGTGCGCGAGTCTGACTCGCACTTGGCCGGTTTTTTTTAAATACACATTCCAAAACATTTGTTTTTGAACAGCGTCATTTTTTATTTATATTGACCATCGAATTTTGAAATCACCACTCACCCATCTCCAAATTATGTAAGCCGGAATATTAAAAAATCTCAGTGACAAAGGATTGTGTATATGTAAAAAAGCCTAGTTTCAGACATTTGTGGTGTACAGCAATACACTAGAAATTAATAAAAAACCAAACATCTTATTAGTTGACTTTATCATGCAATAATAAAAAAGTACACAAAGTCTCTTTCAGTACTAAAAGTGAACCTTTTTGTCATCACACTTAATCTTGTAACCATAGATTCTAGTAAATATCTCTATAAATATCTCAATATAAAACAAATACCCTGGGTCCACTAAGATCCATTGTAAAGATCCATTGATGGATGATAAGCATGATTTCGCCAGACCGAAAAAACTTACGTGTTGGGCACCACAGATCAAAACTTATTTTGTCTGTGCATTTCTTATGGCTTCTTATTATTGAAATAAAAATTACATTCATTTTTTTAGGTAAGTTTTTAGATAGGCAGTCAATGTTCTATCTATGAGGTTCTAAGTTGAAACTCGTATATGCCGTTTAAAAAAAGTATTTGCGGAGTAAAAAGAAATGACGGGCCCAAAGAAACTCCATCCAACACATATTTTCAAAAAAACGCGAAAGCGTTTAGTATATTTTAATTTTAGGTCAATAAACTTGATTGATATAATAATGTATACATAGAAAAGAAAGAACTAAATAGACGTAAACGTTAATTGCAATTAGAATGTAATTACTAACAATTAAAAAAATGGATCGAAAAAATGGACCAAGATAAGTATATGTAGGTACCACGAAACTCACAATTTATTTAATGAGAGTTCAAATAAACGAGTTCATTTTATTTTTTATTTTTACTTAAACATCTAGATGCTTAGTAATCTATTATAAAGTCTGCTACAATTTGCAGAGTTATTAATTTTAATTAATGAGAAGACAAATCACCTTATCTGCGGGCTCATTAGTCGGATGCCGTCCACGCCGCAGCCTCAGTCCCGGCGGACCCACACAGCCCCATCCTGATAACAAACAGCTTACAAGGGATGAAACGTTCAGAAATAGCAACTTTAAATTCTGAAATAGCAAATGATGTCTACACATTATAATTTCACAATTTTTTTATAAGGACGAGTGGTCGTTGATATTATGACTCAGTCTGTAGTTAAATTTTGAATTCGAAATGTTTTTGAAGATATTAAAGTTTGAGGTAATTTTAAAAATTGTTTAAGATATTTACTTTTTATGGGTCCACTGTTCCCTTAGTGAATGTTTTTCGTGTGTTTCTAAACGTGATGAACTTTTTTCTAGGATTTTCCGAAAGCTTACCCCTGCAAATACCGTTACCGCAAATTGGACAGACGAACAACAAACTAATGTATTGTAATGTTTGTTTTCTGGCGTTGTTAGTATGTATGTCCATTTCATTATTGACTCCTGTCATCAAAACGGCTTGATGGATTTTGTAGTGCGAGATGTCGTTAGAAAATGTTCATCTCCAGATATCAGTACATTGCGTATATTTTATGCAGTATTTTTTTTTACTTAGAGTGGTAAAATTATGTAATGTATTTTACAAATCCCTGAAAGGTTTCGTAACCCAACTTTTTCAGATTCTCCAACACAGAAGGTAAATCCGCGAAATAAAAAAAATAAACTTCACAAGCTATGGTAAAACTTAGATGATACATTACACGACTATGAAAATTTAATTGCGAATAAAAATTATTATCTACACCCACCTATAAAACTATACCGTGACTGACTGGCGTGCTGACTACCTGCTGACTGACAGGCAACGTACAGCCTAAACTAAACAATTGAAAAGGAAAATAATTGTAACATAAGTTTCTTAGATGGTGTACATGAGCACAACGTTTTTTTAAATTGTGTCCCTTAAAATCTAGTGTTGGGCCTTTGGGATGTGAAAAGGGGTGGTAAAGTTTGTATTAAACAAAATATTTCTTTTAAAGTTACAATGGCACTGATAGCCGCCTCTGTGGTCTAGTGTGTGTGTGTGTCTGCTTGCTTCACATCAAGAACCCAGGACGGGTTCGATTCCCGGCGGGGTAGGACTCTGTTTGGTTGGTGGTAGGGCGTTTTCGGAGCCCGCCTGGCTAGCTACCACTATCTTATCTAAGTTTTGCCGCCAAACATCAATGTTAACAGCACTGATGTGTTCCGGCACGAAGATAAGATAGCCAGTTCCCCATTGCGTTGGGGAATCTTGGTAAGTCCGTTTCCAACTTCGGCATGATCATCACTCACCATCAAGTGAGATGATGCCAAGGGCTTACCCATTGTCGATAAAAAAAGATAAATATTCTCTTTAAAAGTAGTTAAAAGTATATAGGCTCCTTCTATAATACCTAAAAAAAATTACAGTTACTTTTACTCATGAAACGAAACAACTTTCCCCAAGAAAACTATATTAAAAAAAAATCGGACTTCCCATACAAAACTGGCGGATTGATCGATTTAGTAATTAGTATGAGGAGTCCAAGTTTTTTTCGCGAATTGAGTACAAGCCGTGGTGAAAAAAATCAGGTATTTCATGACTCTATATTTTAGATTAGTTTTTTTTATTCGAAGTAGGTAGCACTTTACACTTTTCAAAGGTCATTTTTTTTCTACTTAGTACGAAGCTCTTAAATAATAATTCCCGAAACGTTAAGTATACGAACTTAACATTTCGGGAATTTATACATATGCACAATATATGATAACTTACTAGTGCTATAACTGGTCTTATATTCATGAAACTGAACAACTTTGTTTGTGACGAAACTGCAAAAAGATATTTGGACTTTTCATACCAAATTGGATTGCAGCTTTCAAATTATGTAAAAAAAAAGAAAAAAAAACAATTGCGATTTCTGCAAAGCTATAGAACAAAAGTTGTTTACTTTCGAAAGTAGAATCGCCAGTTAAAAGGTTTGCAGATATGTACCAGTCCCAGTCACCCTGTACACATAAGTCTACAAAGATATTACCTTCAAATTTACGTCACTATGAAGAGGCTACGTCTACTGAAGTTTCCTTTCGAGTTCCATCATTGAATTCAAAGTACGGTCAACGCTAAGAGCTACTACAATAGAGCCGCCTCACACAAACCACCCCGGTTACATAATCCAGGTGGCAAAGTCGTGAATTCTGATCGATTGTGGTGTCCGCCGAGATAACGCGAGATGAACGATGGGCAAATCGTTATCTCGTGGTCTGAGCCATCCTCGGCGGAGCGCGTGCTCTCCGCGACATTCGTTCTGACGCTTCTGCGCGCGCCACGCGATATCCTCGAGGCTCAGCTGTCAACTCCCGCGCAGCCGCACTCAGTTGTCGCACAGGACGATGGTAAACCGGTGAACGGTTCATTGCGTGCGACTTGTTGACGTGATCTCAAATATAAGGACTTTTTTTGTGAGAGTGTTAACGTACTGGCAAAATGGGTAAGTTTAAACTGTGTGCAAATTAAATTAATTAGTTTACATGTTAGGAATACATATTAAAATGTTTTTAATTGACTGATGATTAAGTAAGTTATATTCTGTTAATATTTAATAACATTTGCCAGAATTATGAGCTGTTTACTTACTCGTAAATAATTTTGCTGTGATCAAAGTAACCCAATAATCTATAATCGAATTCCTATCTATTGACCTTACTGTCAAACTGAACACAAACGAACGAGAACTTTGTACCAAATTAATTCGTCAATCCTAAGAAAATCATTTAAGGCTCTAAGTGACAGACCATTGATGTTGGTCCCTCGCTATTCAATGAGTAAATTGAGTAATGTTTTAAACATGATATACATTTCCTTGACAAAAATCGCGCAATTCACGCTTGTCATTCACGCCGACCGTCGTTGTTCTCGGACGTTAATTTTTCACACAAATGTTAACATTTTCAGGGAAATTTACTAAGAAGATACTAAGAAAAATTGCAACCAACTTTATGCATTTGACTTGTTAAAGTATTCTCGTACAATACAAACTCATAAATGTCATGGAATTATTTTACAATAGTAGCAAAAATAGATTTTCTCTTTTAAATATCTTAATAATAATAATCAGTTTATACTAGACGATTTTCGGCTGTATCTTTAAAAAGCGCGTGTCTGTTTTCAGACGCTTTGAGCACTTTAATATCTCTTTACTCTAACATAATGACCGTTTCTAACATACATCTATGTACAGGGTAAAGGCCCTTGGTCAGAATTTATTAGGGACATCTCACGAAACTGAATAATTTCACTAAGGATACTTATGTCGTGGTCCTAGGCATTGACCAGATCATGAAGTGACTGGCCATATCATGAAGGAGCTCCGACAAAACAGGGTCAAACAAAGCGCAAAGCGGTGCTTCTTTATACAACAAAGTCACACCAGTAACATAATCTGGAGTTTTTTCGGAGCTCCAGTGATATCATGATCTACATATAATTCTATTAATCTGGCCACGACATATACAGGGTGTAACAAAATTGGTGTAGGACCCGTTAACTGGGAATTCTACTCATCACACTGAACAACTTTTGCTCTACGACTTTGGTCAAATCGGTCAAATTTAGTAATAATCATCGAAAAACCAAATGGATAGAAAATTATTATTTATTTTCTTTTTTAATTTCAAATACTTTAACGTATGAATTAAAGGTGTTTACGAGTACGTTTTACGATATATTGCGAGTTATAAGATGGAGTCGACGACGCCCTAAATATTATTTAACAAAAATTAATAATAATTAAATAATTAACAAAAAAATAATTAAAATATTAATAAATTAAATTAATATTAATATTATTTTAATAAAAAATATAATAAAAATAATAATATTAATAAATAAAAATTAATTAAAATATTTTTATATTTATAAATATATATATTTTTAATTATTATTTTTTTTTTATTTTTTTTTGTCAAAATGTATGGTTACTATTTGTGATTGGTTATGTAAGGAATCATAACTACGTCTAGGTAGGTAGGTAGAAATGCGACTGAATAATTTACTTATAGCATTGGACTCATTATATAACACAATACCCAATTATATTTCAAACTGCGCTTTTCTATATCAGTCAAGCGGTAAAGCGTTATTTTGCTTACCATTTACGAGCTAATATATGTAGTTGCTTAAACAATATATAACAAGTCTCCATCAAGTCTCACAATTCAGTTTGAAATTTGAAAATAATTCTAGAAACTCGTGGAATGAATAATTTAATTTGTTCAGTGCAAATTATAGAAAAAGAAGTTGCGTTTCGAGAAAAATATAGTTAAAAAATATACACTCCATTCTAGTTTAACGTCAGCTTCTACACATGGAACTGAACAATTTTAGTCGTACACATATGTACTGCAATGGGAAAAAAATTTTTGAACTTACCATACACCAAAGTAAGCATACATATATGAAAAGTACAAAATATTTTTCCGCTATTTCAGAAAAGTCGTAGGACTAAAGTTTTTTTAGTTTAATGAGTAGAGGTTGTTACATGTTCCCAAAGCTTTTGCGATCCTTCGACACCATTTTGAATACTTATGCAGTTTTTCAAAAATCTCTGCCAACGTTTTATTTATACAGATAGGTATTTTTATTTTAGATCTTATGTAAAAATACATTTCAACTAATTATGAAATGGAGTAGGTATCTTTACTACATTGCATAGGTACTGGAAAGTACGTTACGTGATAAGCACCCTGCGGGTGTTCTACATCCTTAAGTGAGAGACACAACAACACTCATAATTCAGTGACATTATTTATTTGATTTCAGTCATGAATTTCAAGGAACAACAAAAATTATGATGCACATATGTTAGTTGTTGATTGCTAACTTATTTTATGATATTTGATCTTATCTGCGTGTCATTCGGTTTGTTTGAATAATTATTCAGATGTAACACAGAAGTAATTGCTACAAAACTGAAAACAGTCTGCACTCATACATAATTTGTTTCGTTTAAACCACTGCTATTTAAAAATAGATTGTAAGATAACTTTAGTGAGTCTAGAAGTTCCTTTTTTTTGTAAGAATCCGAAAAATAAAAAGGAAACAACTTAGTTACACAATTCTAGCAGATCCACTTAAAACTTTAGAAATATTGTAATATGGAGCAAATTCCGGATATTGCATACTGCCTATTCCCGTAAGAGATTTGCTATAAACTCATTACAACCCACATCGTCGTCGCACATGCAGGCAAACGCTGAATCTTTGAAAATACAGGCTGAAATGTTGAACCAACTTTATAATACAATGCAATCAACAAAATTAAATGGGAAGTTTACTGCATTAAAATAATTTGCGAACTTCCCTTGATAAAAAAAATTACCACCTACTGAAAGAAAAAAAATGTACGTCATGTGTGAAGATTGCAATAAATCTAACTCAGAAAATTATTTATTAATAACGACACGTCCCGAATTTGTATATGACATTTTTGACACAAAGATTCGTTTTTGACATTTGTAAAAAATAAAAGACTAGTTGTCATAATTGAACATCATCATTACAGTTGCAAACCATTTCAAATAAGACAACGACATTACGTATAACTGTGTGAAATGCTTACGTTTGTTGATTTGGTAGTACGCGGCCACGCTGCCGAGCCGCCATCAAAGCGTTTTGTTCATGATCTTTATTAATATCAATCAAAGGAAGATTAACTAATTGGCCCTCGTGTTACTGTCCTTCGCGTTTGTTTTAAGCGGGTTGCTGGCTGCTGGTGAATTGAATGGACAGTGTCACGTGATTGTGTGACGGATTCATTGATCAGTATAACAGACTCGTGATTAAGTGGAAGAACGTTACAGCGGAATATATGTTACTTTTTCCATATGCAAATTAATACTTATAGTTTTTAAAATAGAGGAAAATATTACACAATAGTTAGTTATACAGAAGCACACTATTGGATCTAAAATCGTGTTAAAAACTCAGGGTATTTATTCATAAGAATTATTATTATTATTCTTAATTCTTTATAACTTAATTTTAACCGCCTCCACTTCATATCAGGAGGTCGCGTGTTCGATTCCCAGCGGGGTCTAACGTTGTAGGACTCGGTTTGGTTGGTGGTAGGACATTTTCTGAGTCCGCCTGGCTAGCTACCACCATCTTATCCAAGCCATGCCGTCAAACTAAAACTAGTGTTCCGGCATAGATATAAGATAGCTCCCCATTGCGTTGGTTCCTATCTTAGTAAGCCCCCTTCCATCTTCGGCATCATCACCACTTACTACCAGATGAGATAATGCCAAGAGCTTACCAATTGGGTTTTTTTTTTAAATCTTATGTCAAAAGTAAGTAAATACTTGGTACTTACTTTATTTAAAAAACTGAACATCTAAATCATTATTAAGTGAAATATAAAAAAAAACTACCAAATTCGTGTCATGCTTCACATAGTGCACGGTACCATAGTTTTATTTACGATAATTAAATTATTATTTACAACTGATATTATTTAATTTTCTTGACAATATGAAATAAATAATTATGTATTTAATAATTAAAATTAAATCCAATCATGTTAACAACCCATGTCGTCCCCACTGCAGGGGTACGGGTCTCTTCCCATACATCGGGAAGTTTAGGCCATACTCCACACACGGGGTCCGGATTGGTAGAGGTTGACTGTGGGGCTAGTGGCCAACCCTACTGTCAGAAGTTTTCAAACCGCCTAAATAAAGAGAGAGATAAATACCACTAACAGTCAAACCCAGTCAAACCCATCCAGGTTATGACCATGTCTGTATAGTCAGTTAACCTGCGTGATCGTCGAGACCACGCAAGCCGTACTAAGCCACGACCGCTTCATCAATCCAATCATAATAAATAACAAATGACCGAAAGACACAAGTGGATGTGGAAATCTTATAAAATTAACACCTTCACAGCCTTATTGTCGCATACTGAGATAATTCGAGAGATAGATTTGCGGTCTTGCCATATAGGGGCGCACGCGAAGCCTTCACGGCGCAATGTCAGCCACATTAAAATACCATTTCATGTTAACTCGCAAACTGTTATCAGTTGACTTATGCCACTTAATATAAAAGGCTTACCAATCTGTCCACAAAAATAAAAAATGAGAGTTTGCTTAATAGATATACCTAGGTAGGCTAGATAGAGGCTGGATTCTATGTTATGTATGACGTTTCAATGCAATACCTGATAAGATTTTAACTACTGCTCCGACTCACGAAATTGAACTACTTTTCCCAAAGAACCTGTAAAATTTTTGGTCTCTTTATACTAATGGATCACCTGATCCGATAATGTTGTATGGAATATAGGTTCAGTATAGGTTTCTTGGAAAAAATTGTTAAGTTTCATGAATAGAAGCCACTGTATTTTTTTCAGGTATTTTAGAAGGACCCTATAAACAAATATAAAAATGGTAGGTACCCATACATATCTGAAAAAGAAATTAACTTATCCAACACTGTATACAGGCTATTCAAAAGTGCGTTTGAAATTTTTAGGGGTTACTCAGAGTCAAGTAAAGAAAACAGGAAAAATATTTTAAAATCCGGTCTAAAGTTTTTTGAGTTTCCCATACTAAATCTGAATAGTGAATTAAGAATTTGCATGGGAAATTGAAAAAAAAAACTTTAGATTTTTTTCCATATTGTTCCTGTATTCTATAAGTACTTGATTCTGAATTTCTGAGTAACTCCTTGCAAACGCACTTTTTAACACCCTGTCACGTCTGTGAACGATACTTAATAAAATAAATATTTTAGTTTGTCCGCTATAAATATTTTAGTATGTCCGATATAAGTCTACTTTCCGAAACGACGTCATGATAGTATCGTATTTAATTAACCCTAGAAACGTGGGTTCACACTAATTTAGTAATTGCCTTATTTATGGTAAACAGACTAAAAAACTACATATACATATATTTTCCTTCATTGGTTAGTCCTTGGCATCTCACCTGATGGTAAGTGATAATTAGTGATAGGAAATTCGGATGCAATTATACCTAAAATTGGGGAGCTAGCATAATATGGACATGCCGTTTTGAATAGAGTTGGAAACTATTGGCCATACATATGTAGTGTTAAATGTTTCACATTTTAGCCCCCCTATGACCTCCTAAAAGGATTACCAGTAACCCTGTGTATATAAAATAAGTTGTGGATATAAACACATAATAGTATACATAACATTTTCAATAATATCAACATTTTCTACAATCAAATCATTACAATTAAGAATCTCAACGATTTTTACGATCCCAGTATCCCGGGAAGTTTTTCTATGAAAATCTATAAATTTATTGGGAAAGGCATATCCATACTATTGTTTCTAAAAATGAAATTGCATCCGAATTTCCGATCACTAGTGATAATGATGCCTATGATGGAAGCGGGGTTATCAAGATTCCCCAACGCAATGGGGAACTGGTTATCTTTATTTTCATGTAGGAACACATGAATACACTAATGTTTATATGCAAGACTTAGTTAAAATGGTGATATTTACTTAGCCAAGTGGACTCAAAATATGTCTTACCACCAAACAAACCCTGAACCTCCTGATGTAAAGCGAGTAGGCTAGCTACTATGCCACGAACGCAGTTAATTCTGAGATCCCCCACAGTTCAAGAAGACTAAGTCACGGGTACCACTTATCTGTCATCATCAAATAGCCGTGATATAAACCCCGTAAAATAGGAGAAGTACCTGTTATTGAGGGTTCTCTTCATCATCTACATTTATTCAACGAGTTTGGAGAAAACAACGTTCTTTTTACTTTTCATATTTCAAAACTGACCGAATAGCTGATCCTCCCCAGTAAAAGGCTCCTACGCCTACTTTCTTTCACCCTATATAAGGGGTTACCAAATGGCGGACCGCAGTCCGGATCAGGACCGCCAACCTATTTTGTGCGGACCTTCAGTAAACAAATCAACTTACGCATTTTTTTTTAACTATGCAAGTCGAACTGTCAAAATTTATATAGAACAACGTTAAATTAGTGTCAAATCACATACAAACAAACAAAGTAAATAGACGGGAAGATGTAAGTAAACCTTGGGAAAGGGGTAGGGGGAACTCAACTGCTGTGAAAAAGTAGGACCGGACCGCGACGGTCATATTATTTCCTAAAACGGACTAAGGTTTTACATAACAGTTAAGTGAAAGTTCAGTTGTTTGGATATTCAGTAGAAAATTTTAGGTCCACTAAATACTGCTTCCCAAAGAAAATACATCGACGAGGACTATAAGTTTTATATTAGCCTCATAGAAAAGACATCAACGAGAAACACAAATTTTGGCTTTGAGTTTCATTTTATAAAATTGAATATTCTTATAGGAGTAATCGTAGAACAGATGAAAGTTGGGGCATTAAAGTTCTCGAGTGGCGACCGCGCACCGGAAGACTTAACGTAGACAGGCCTCCCACTCGGTGGACCGACCGACCTGGTGAAGGTTGCGGGAAGTCACTGGATGCGGGCAGCGTAGGAACGGTCGGTGTGGAAATCCTTGGAGGAAGGCCCTTGACCAGCAGGACGTCTTTCGACTGATGATGATGATGAACGTTATGGAACTTGAAAACGTTCCAGGACATTTTGTGACAGTAATTGTTACCTTGACAGTAGGATTTTTTTTAAATAAGTATGAAGAATCTTACCTTGGTTCTGGAATGAGATCATAGTATAAAGAATAAATAGACATGAATGGCAATGACTGTGAAATATCTGTCATAGAATATCACTGGCAAAAAGCGTGCCTTGAGGACATACGTTGAGCGAATTATCAGTATCTACCACTAATACCACAAACCATCCCAATTAAGACTTTAATACAAAAGATAAAAAGGTAAAAAAAGATACTCGTACCAAAAACACTTATTACGAACTAGCTGTTGCTCGCGGCTCCGCCCGCGTGGATATTGTATTTATGACGGTTCTTGAGGATGGCATGGAATGTTAATCCAGAACTATGTTCTACTATGTTGTTTTCCAGCATTTACTTAAAAGTATTTGCTTTATCTATCTACCTACCAAATTTCATCCCAATCCGTTCAGTAGTTTCAGCGTGAAAGTGGAACAAACATGATGATCAAAAATTTCACTTTCTAGCTATTCCTCCAGGAACCATCAAGTTTTCTGGGATAAAAAGTATCCTATGTGTTAGCCTAGTGCTTTGTCTATCTACTTACCAAATTTCATCCAAATCCGTTCAGTAGTTTTGGCGTGAAAGTGGAACAAACGTGATAAAGTAAATGTTTCACTTTTTAGCCATTCCTCCGGGAACCTTCAAGTTTTCGGGGATAAAAAGTATACTATGTGTTAACGAGTGCTTTATCTATCTACTTACCAAATTTCATCCCAATCCGTTCAGTAGTTTCAGCGTGAAAGCGGAATAAACATGATAAAGTAAAAATTTCTCTTTTAGCCATTCATCCGGGAACCTTCAAGTTTTCCGGGATAAAAAGTATCCTATGTGTTAACCGAGTGCTTTATCTATCTTCCTGCTAAATTTGATCCCAATCCATTCAGTAGTTTCTGCGTGAAAGCGGAATAAACAAACAAACAAACATCCACACTTTCGCATTTATAATATCAGTGAGATGAGATGAGATGAGATGAGATGAGATGAGATGAGAAGTGGTAACTCAAGCCAAGCGGCTTAGAAAATGTCCTTCCCCTTCCAAATAAAAATAAATGGGAAAATATAATAATACATCGTGCTGCGACTATATGACCACGCTGAATACGTTAATAATTGACCACGCTGAATACGTTAAAAACAACCGACTTCAATCGCAACAACTCCAATTTTGCTGTTTTTGTTGATTTTTTCAAAAACCGCTTAATCGATTTCGATAAAATTTATATGGGACCACCTGTGAATTATACCCTTTTAAACAAAAAAAGAATTTTCCAAATCGGTTCAGGCGTCTTCGAGTAATCGGTGAACATACATAAAAAAAAAAGATTCCGACGAATTGAGAACCTCCTCCTTTTTTTGAAGTCGGTTAAAAACAACCGACTTCAATCGCAACAACTCCAATTTTGCTATGTTTTTTTTTGTTTTGTTGATTTTCTCAAAAACCGCTTAATCGATGTCGATAAAATTTGTATGGGACCACCTGGAAAGTATAATACCCTTTTAAACAAAAAAAAATCCAAATCGGTTCAGGCGTCTTCGAGTAATCGGTGAACTTACATAAAAAAAAATAAAAAAAAGATTCCGACGAATTCAGAACCTCCTCCTTTTTTCTTCCTGTAAGGTCATACCCCTTTATAAGTCTGGCAACAAAACTGACCCTGGAAACTACAGACCAGTTTCTGTATTACCCGTTCTTAGTAAAATTTTTGAAAAGGTAATGCTAAATCAAATGATACAACATTTTAATGATAATAACCTTCTGCATAACCAACAATTTGGTTTCACAAAAGGTCGGTGTACAACTGATGCAGGCTTAGCACTTATTCGCAATATCTATGATGCTTTTGAGGATTCACAGATTGCAATAGGAGTATTTTGTGATTTATCTAAAGCATTTGATTGTGTTGAACATCAAATACTACTTATGAAACTAAGGCATCGGGGCTCTCAGTCTTCTTAACTCAAACCTTAGCAACCGAACACAAAAAGTTCAAATAAATGGCATCAATTCTTCCGGCTCTAAAGTGATAATGGGGGTACCCCAGGGATCAATATTAGGTCCTTTTCTTTTTCTTGCATATATTAATGATTTGCCGTTTATGGTTCAAAATTTCGCAAATATAGTGTTGTTTGCAGATGATACTTCTCTTATTTTTAAAGTTGATAGAAAATTTAACAAAACTGATGAAGTAAACAACACTCTTTCAAAGATACTTAACTGGTTCACTGTAAACAATCTTCTTTTAAATGCTAAAAAAACCAAATGTATAAAATTCGCATTACCAAACGTTGAAATATTGACGCTAGTGTAATCATAGATAGTAATGAATTGGAATTTGTTAATAGTACTGTTTTCCTCGGTATAACTTTAGATGCTACATTGCAATGGGGTCCACATATAGAAACTTTAGCGGGAAAGCTTCGTTCAGCTGCTTATGCCGTCAAAAAAAATTAGGCAGTTAACAGATGTAGACACTGCACGGCTAGTGTATTTTAGTTATTTCCATAGTATTATGTCTTACGGAATTTTACTTTGGGGACATGCAGCTGACATCGAAACTATTTTCGTTTTACAAAAAAGTGCAATCCGCGCAATCTATCAGATGCGATCCCGCGAGTCGTTGAGGCATAAGTTTAAGGAAATTAATATTTTAACGGTTGCTAGTCAATTCATATACCTACATATGAGAACATTATGTACGTCCGCAAGAATCTGCATTTGTTTCGTAAAAACAGTGACAGGCATGATTTAAACCTAAGGAATATAAATAACATTGATATTGCCTATTCGAGACTGTGCAAAGTTAAAAAGTCGTTTGTGGGGCAATTTGTACGATTGTATAATAAAATACCGGACAATGTAACAAATCTGCCTGAAAACAAATTCAAAACGTATGTAAAAAAATGTCTGTGCTCAAAAGCTTATTATAAGATAATAGATTATGTGAATGACAAAGACATTTGGAAATGTATTGCTCTTCCTGATAACTGTATTGTTGATAACATACATTGTATTAGTAATTAAGTATTATTTTAAAAATGTTTTGAAGCGAGTTTCTTTTGGACGTTTTTTCTCGCTTCGGAAACACTTCCCGAAACGTTGAGTGTACAAGTTCCGCGTGGTCGATTTAAAAGTATGTGCAAAACATCTACTTAAATAAAAAACCTTTTGATTCTTATTTTTTCGAAGTCGGTTAAAAATAAACTGCCTACTAAAAATTACATTCTTAGATATTAATTCAAATGAACAGCTATAAATTATTTTTGAGACAGAAACTAAACTGCCTGCTAATGCTGATTGAAAAAATCAATAATGAGCGGCAGCTATTATACAAACACGCACGGTTGGTATAATAGTAGCCGTTGAAATTTTTTGAGTGCAACAAAATACTAACTGTGCAGATAAAAATACTAAATATGATTTTAATACATAGTATATAAGTAGCAGCAAATAAATAAATAAAAATTAAAACTCGCTCACAATTGAACCCACAACTCCATAAAGCGGATATTTTGGAAAAGTAGACCACCTCTTTCAAAGGGGATAACTTATTTGAGATTTTTTAGTAGTAGCTACTAACCCAATCAATTAGAAAAGTTGTCTCCAAACCCAGACTGTGAAACCTTGTAACAATTACATCAAGTAAAAAGTTGACCGTGTCAGTGTCACTCCACGACAACGTTTGTCAAGTAAGGCTCCGCATACATGATAACACATAACGCCCTGTTTAACCAGTCACCCGTTGATTTATTCATCATGATAAATGCCTTCTCGTTCGTTTTAAAGAAAATTGATTAATTACACAATACGTGTAGAGCAAACAGCTACTGCTATTGTATCAAAGATAAGAGATAACAGGAGAATAGACCGCTGAAGAATTAAGTTGTAAATATGTATATAGTTAGGTAGAAACGCAAATAAAATGTTTATCAAAGAGTTATTTTTAATAAAAGTCAACATTGTTAAAGATAGGCTTTAAAAATTTTTTTCGGAACTTTATATGTCAAAGAACTTTTGATAACCCACTTATGATGGTCTGTAAATAAAGAGTTGCTTTAGCTAATAAACAGTTAATAAATAATTATAAATAAATACAATAATAACCCTCCTTTTTGCTTCGCCGTGGTTGGGTAAAAATGATAACGCACACTGATTTAATTTGTTATAACAGTTACAAGTTATAACAAATTAAATCAGTGTGGTATTATGTTCTTAATGTTCAACTTTTTCTATTCTCCTCAAAAACATTTGGAATATAAGCTGAAACAAAAATTCTGAACTAAGTACATATTAAATCTACTACGCTCCCGTTCCAGCCCCAATGTAAGATTTAACTGACAACAGTCTGTCCCTTTCACACATAAAAGATGTTATCCCGCTGTCAGGGTAAAAAATACTCTCACGGAATTGTTCTGGAGCGCTTTCAAAATGTATGTTTCAAAAAAAAAAGAGGGTACTTCCGTTTCTACGCATAGAAAGGAAGTTAGTTTATTCTGTGTCTACCCTCATCTGTCATCACTACCTGTCTAGAGAAATACCTGAGCACTAGTTGTGATCTTTATAGATAATACACTATAGTCTATTATTAAACGGCTTACGTATATAAATAAAGAAAATTAATCTTTATAGACGATGCAGACACTTGCCAATGAGTGCGGGAAGTGCCAATGAAATGTCATTATAAGTATTATTTGCGGGTGAACGGCCATCGTAGGTACAAAGCTTTCTTGTCTGATTTGTGTATAAACAATAACTCTTAAATAACTCAACACTGTATAGTGCTACGAACGAAAGAAAATAAATGTGATAAAGAACAGGTTTGAAATGACTGGGAAAATGCAACCATTGGACATTAGTGAAATGCTTATCGAAAGAGGGCGACGAAAACCCGTAATGGCAGTTGAGTAATTTGTTATTTTTTTAGGGAATTCTTATTTTATCTCCAAAACCTTTTCAGTCATGACATGTCAATAGAGAATACCACTATTGCGTATGGTTGTTGCCCTTCACACGAAAGAGATAAGAATCAACAAGATAATTGTTTATTTTTCTTTACAGGTTTAGACTTTTTAGAACATGGAGCAGATTTTGAAGCGGCTATTTCAGCGACGGGTAAGTGAAATGTTTCAGTACCTATTTACTTATAATTTATTATAGTAAGATTAGTCTATTGTACTTGTTATACTACGTGACAATGCAATGCCATGGATTTTTGGCACAACCTCAATAATTTAACGCCACTCATCTCTTTCATGCTTTCGTACGTGGAGTTGTAATAAGGGTGAGTCATGTACCTATTATCAGGATTGTTCAGATGCGTACGTTGTCTGATGTTAAATTTTCAAATCAAAGAATTACTCAGTGCTAAGATTCTTAAATCGAATAAGTTAAAAATTGTTTTGTGGACACAAAATAAAAAGTTTCTTATTTCTTCACTGAAGTGAGTTTCTTTGAAGCTTCCTTTCCGTAAAAATCTGAAACCCACAATGTTCTCGTCGCTGCTTGCTAACTCAGGGATTTCCATACTCGAAGTGGAACCAATAATTTCAGATTTCTAAAACTGAAACGCTGTAACTAATACAAATATTTTGGAAATTTGTGTAACAGATGTAATCTTAGTGTACCTAACTTAACTAACATTAAAAACAATTGCAATTTTATTTCTCATTCTACTTTCAATTGTTCTTTTGCAACTGTAGAATTAATCTCCCCTCCAATTACAGGCTTCGGGCGGTTTCACTTCTGCCTGCTGGCAATCACCGGGCTGATTTACGCGAACACGGCCATAGGCATCACCATAGTGTCATTTGTGCTGCCGGCCGCGACATGCGACTTCCGCATGACGTCCGCCGACAAAGGATGGCTCACTGCGGCTCCCATGTTAGGTAAGAGGAAACAAACTCTGTAGGTAAATCTATGCTAACTTGATACCTAAAAAACTTCTGAACTTCTTAAAAAAAGTGGTAAAGCAAACATTTGAAAAAAAACTTATTCATATTCTTCTTCTTATCGTGTGGCACATTTAACCGTGTATCCCTAAGGCACAGAAGGCGGTTGCCTAGTGTTGACTTATTCAAATTGTATGCGTGCATAGTAACCCCATGGGATCATGGTGCGTCTTGTTTGCAGTAGTTTTTCTTTATCAATTAGTTTGAGAAGTCCGACTTATTTATGATCTTCATATTTGTTCTTTGTAAGAGCAAGGTTACACGCTCAGTTTGGCATCAGTCTGGTCCATCAGTCTTGACTGACGCCAGAATGATGGATGATTTTCACGGTCCACGGTTAATCTAGACTGACGGCAGACAGCAGGTTACACGATCATTCTCCGATCATTCATGGACCAGACTGACGCCAGACTGATGCCAGACTGAGCGTGTAACTTGGCTCTTAAAGTTGAATTATTTTTATGAATAGCAGTCATTTTAATCCCCGACGCAAGAGGGATGTAATAAGTTTTAAGTATGTTGCATGTAGCTCATAAACAGGTACATTTTAATAATTTGAAAGAGTTACATTTGGTTACATTAATATGAAAGGTTTTTTTAAACATTAAAGTCGTATTGAAAGTTATGATAATAAACTGAAATGGAAAACTGCATCCTAAGTACTTACTAATGGTATAAGTGCATCAATGTTGCAGTAGGTATTTAATTATAGTCGGGTTGTAATCGTGGGAACTGTTTGTACTACCTGATCCAGTATTTGACCAGCTAACATAATATTTTTTTCATAATTATACACTACATAGCTACATTCACATGACGAGGAAATCATGTGAATTCTTGTAACCATGAAAAGTTCATAATTAATTTTTGGTACAGACTCAAAAAATACTTTGAAATAAATAATATCCGAAGATAGAATATTTATTTGCAATATTACCCGAAATTTACCCGACTGCCCCAGAAAGAAGGGAATTGTTTTAGGTGTGTGTATGGTTGAAGTTTATCCCCTAAGTATAAAATAATGGTGTCGATTCGGTTTTCACGGTTAAACTTATTTGACAGGATTAAACTTAATTTAAGTGTCCTGTCTTTTTCTTTCTATATCGAAAAGACAGGGACAGGACGCTTAAATTTAGTTTAGTCCTTTCAAATAAGTTTAATCGTAAACACCGAATCGACACCAATATGTTTGAAGCAGTCATGATTTTAATTCAATTTAGAAATGTGCTCAATTTTATTGTCCGTCTGTAATGAACTAATGAATGATATTCTTTAACGAGTTTCTGAAAAATTCTTGCTGATATGTTAACTACTTATATTGTTTTTTTTGTAACCCAATGGAAATGTCAGATTTTAACAACTAAGTTTTCCCAGGTTCGAAAAGGTGATAAGGGACCGATGTGATTCTTATTTCCTTTTGTTTTTGCCACAGGTATGGTTATCGGCTCCTATTTCTGGGGCTGCTTAGCAGACACGAAGGGCCGTAAAGTGGTGCTGGTCTCCACTCTGCTGCTCGACGGCTTCGTCGGTATCATCTCGTCCTTCGTCCAGATCCTGTCCGTCTTCATGGCGTGTCGATTCATTAACGGTTTTGCGTGAGTATATTTTTTTAACCGACTTCAAAAAAAAGGAGGAGGTTCTCAATTCGTCGGAATCTTTTTTTTTATTTTTTTATTTTTTTATGTATGTTCACCGATTACTCGAAGACGCCTGAACCAATTTGGAAAATTCTTTTTTTGTTTAAAAGGGTATACTTCACAGGTAATCCCATATAAATTTTATCGAAATCGATTCAGCAGTTTTTGAGAAAATCAACAAAAACATATCAAAATTGGAGTTGTTGCGATTGAAGTCGAAGACGATTACTCGAAGACGCCTGAACCAATTTGGAAAATTCTTTTTTTGTTTAAAAGGGTATACTTCACAGGTAATCTCATATAAATTTTATCGAAATCGATTCAGCTGTTTTTGAGAAAATCAACAAAAACATATCAAACTTGGAGTTGTTGCGATTGAAGTCGGTTGTTTTTAACGTATTCAGCGTGGTCAATTATTACCTATCTAACTCAGCTATTAGCTATAATGTACCGAATGTACCCAAGGAGTCCTGTCGAAGAGTTATGAGTAGGTATCTAAAACATATGCGTAGGCACTAAAAACAACAATGATAAAATCTCTCTAAACTTCTTAATATGTACGCTATTTATGTACGGGTGTTTTATTAGACATAGGTATGCAAGATGAATTTCCATGACAGATGTCTAATAAAAAAATGTATTACAGTTTTAGATAGATATCAACAATTTTAATTAAAAATTAATTGAATAAAAAAGCCACACTGTGTTGAGTGTGGTTGTATTTCAACGTATGTGATTACAGTGATTAGGTATACCGCGAAAACATACGATAAAAAAAATCTTTGACTTTTGAGACACAATGATTTGAGTGGTTTCCAAGGCAGGTAGAGGGAATCCTAGTACATTTGTAAATAATCCTAAGAAATCTGATTTATCCAAAATATGATTAGATTTATCGTAATGTAGGTAAGTTGCCTTACAAACGGTATTTAGCAAGGCAAAACTAGCCGATTTTCGCATCTTTAAATTTCAAGTGCCCGCCTTACAATACTTTATCGTTAAGGTGTTAAACTAAAACTTAAAACGGATTAGTCGTATCACAACAACAATAGCTGAACACTTCATGAGATGATAAACGTGACTCAGGCTTTAGCTGTACCCGACACATCAGATAGTGTCAATCACTGATTAATGATTATAGAAAAAAACTTCCATTCTCTAGAATTCCGTAGAACAAGTATCTACCTACATACGTAGAAGCACGTGCTCTTAGAACGAGAAGAAAACATAATAAATTAGTCCTTACGTAAAATAGATAGGCTTTTGAAGATGCTGTTAGAATATTCATTACCTAAGTATAGAATTTCAAACAACAGAGCACCAAACAATGCTAGGACCGTATCGAAATAGATAATTGATCCGTATTTTTTTGTTTCACTATGGTTTGAATATGCTGAAATTACGTGGTTTACCTTGGCTTTATTACTAATAAAATAAAAACTCTTGAACTCACGTAATATTAGTCATGTTATCTATCGTAAAACGAACTTTCCTTTAATAAAACTAACACGCGCCATGAAACAATTTCATCACGACCGAGCCATTTTTCCCACGACTGGTATTAAATGCCAATAATAGCAACGTCAAGCGGTTTAAAATTACACCCGCCACCGATCGCAGTCGCCTAGAGGAAAACTAATCAATTACGCCTTTATACCTTACATGTCGAACCAAGTTAACTATAACCAAAGAATATTACTATTGGAAGCGATTAGCGACAATCACATCCTCCTCCGCCAAAACATCGTTACCCCCAACGAAGCTAGGGTACGTATACAATACAGGTTGTAATAAAAAGGTGTAATGATACTTTAAAGTGGGCTTCAAACAACTCTTGTTCCTTGATTTTGTTGAAATCGCAAAAAGTTTTGGACCTTTCATACAAATCGATCAACTGGCAGGCCAAATTACACCTTTTTGTTATATTCTGTATATGTACATTAAAAAGAGAAACACGAATAAGTTACATTTTTAGATCTACACTTGATCTACTGTTGACATAATAATAACCCTGCTATAAACCCAACCCACAACAGACTTTACCCATGGACCCAGTGGTTCGACCCATTGATGGGACACACCGTAACCGTACAAATAAACATAGGTATCGAATAGCAAAAATAAACAAAGAACCAAAAAAAGAAGGCAAAATAAAATTACTTTAACGAAATAACCACAGTGGCATAGTGGCTAATCAACGCACATCAGAGGTCACACCTTCGCATGTGTAGGACGTGAGTTCGGGTGGGGTGCAACGGAGGTCGCGGATTCGGGCAGGGTTCACCTGTTTGTAGGACCCGGTTGAGTAGGTGGTAGATATGAGTGTACAAGTCCCGCGTGGTAGGGACTTTATACTAGGTAGAAAAAAAATATTGACGATTTAAAAGCATGTGTAAAGCATCTACTTAAATAAAAAACATTTTGAGTTTGAGTTAATGATACTTAGGATATTTTTTGACGCGGGCGGGACGGGGACCATCATCTTAATAAGGTCATGCACCAAATCAATGTAAACAGTGTTCCGGCGTGGAGTCAAGATAGACATTTCCCCATTGCGTTTTTCTATCTATGATTTTCATCATCTTAGACAAAAGATCTCCAATGTAATATACCTACCATTTACCCTTTGCTCTTTATTTTTAACCACATGCATCCCTTGTTATTGATTAATCTTTTCCTTTTCAGTGTCGCGGGAGCTATGGGTATCTGCTTCCCCTACCTGGGAGAGTTCCAAGCCACCAAATACAGAGAGAAAATTCTCTGCTGGATGGAAATGTTTTGGACCCTAGGAGTAATCATACTGCCATGTAAGTTGTTCACAACTGTATTAATTATGACTTTTATCTGTAACTCTGCAAGTGATCTCATCTCGCTGTATGTCGAGAATTTTATATCTTACTAGTGGAGCGCATGCGATTTCTTTCCAATCAAATTTTTACACCCCGTACAAACATCACAACAGATGTAAACTTAGAACATGCACACCTTTTACAGGTTCATTAATAGAGTACATTGTGTGTGTGTCTGTGTGTCCGATGCTCAAGCGTCCAGACCACTGAACTGATTTGGATGAATTTTCGGTTTGACAAATCGTGCCCCCACCGCCACCACCGCAAACGAAAAATGTATGAAAATCTCAAATCCTGGTGCCTGTGGGACGGAAACCGGTTGTAGGTCCTAGCCCACTGTGGCGCTCAAAGGGTGAACGAAATTAGTTATACGTAATATCCTGATCCCATAATCTAATCTTATGTCACAGTGATCGCGTGGGGCATCATCCCTATCGAGGGTATCCGAATTGAGAACGGTGCTTTCTCCTACGACTCGTGGAACTGGTTCGTCGCTGCGTGCGGTGTGCCTTCCCTGCTGCTGGGCTTCTGGCTGCTGACCTTCCCCGAGAGCCCCAAGTTCATGATGGAGTGCGGCGACTACGACGACGCCCTCAACTGCCTGAAGGAAGTCTACAGGTGCAACACTGGCGACGATCCTGACAACTACCCCGTAAGTTTATGTTCTATATTTACTTGATGTTGAGAGTGATGGAGGAATAGGGAGTGTGCTGGATGATAAGAATAGAGTATGTTACCTAAATGATAACATTAGTCATTTTAGTTTTTTTATTAACAAATGAAGATATACAAGATGTTCAAAAGCGCGTTTGAAATTTTAAGGGTTACTGAGAATCAAGTATACAAGACAAAATATTGAAAAAATCCGATCTACAACTTTGTTTCGAAAGGACACTCTAAATTATTCATTTTTAAAGAACTAAGTATATAAACTTTTATCTTAATTTACAGATCAAGAGTCTCAAGGAGAAAGTGCGAACTATATCGGTGGCGTCGCAGAACTCCCAGAAATCAGTCCGAAGTCTAAGTATGCGCAAGCCAAAGGACCTCAAGAGGCTGTTCTCTGAGATCTGGGCCCAGACCAAAGCCTTGTGCAAACCCCCCTACCTCAAATACACGATACTGACATGTCTCATTCAGTTTGGCTTGACTACTGCGTAAGTACCTCTCACATACTTTTCCCAATAGTCATACTTTATTGTGCTTAGTTAACTGCTCCCTACTGGGTTGGGTACGCCTATGTTAGGTTGTTTTTTCTATTAATAGTATTCTCTCCTATCCATTTTAATCTGATTTAACAGAACTTCTCGTGGACAAATATTTGAAGTGAAATTTCTGTTCTGCTTTCGTAGAATATTGTTACTTCCGTTTTCGGTCCGAATAGAATATTGTACCTATCTAATGGAAGTATTTTATTTTAACACATCAAATTTTTTTTCCAGCTACTACACTCTAATGATCTGGTTCCCCGAATTGTTCAACCGCTACGAGGAGTTCGAGCACCGTTTCCCCAACACGACCGCTTCTGTGTGTGACGTCTCCGGCATCGTGGTCGACGACGAAGCGTCATATGACCCCTTCGACTGCGATAAAAAAATTGAGAACAGCGTGTTTATGCACACGCTCATCGTGGGTCTCGCCTGCATCCCGACGTCGCTGTGGCTGCCTCTCTGCGTACACAAACTTGGAGCTAAATTCTTCTTAAGTACGTATTTTTGAAAGGAAATTCACTGAAACTTTGTCGCGGTCCTCATTTTTTTTTATGTGATAGGTGGCAAACGAGCAGACGGATCACCTGATGGATTGACCATTTCATGGTTAAGTACTAAAATAAAGTTATGTGACTTTAAAAAGCTAGAACCGGTAAATTGATCAGTGAGCGTCTCTCTTACCTGGTCATAAAAAAGTTGTCTACTTATAATTTCTAAAGTTATTATTTTTATCATTAATAACCACAGATGGTATGGCAACTGTGTAACGAGTATGATGAACCTGTCGTAATGAATGCAAATTGACTAGTGATAAAAGCATGCCAAAATCATGCTTGAGATCATCTCAGTAGCGCAACACCGAGATTATTTCGCCGCGTCGAAGCAAAATAAAACAGCTACATTTATACAACATACATTTATACATGTAACAAAATTGGTATAGGACCCGTTAACTGGGGATTCTACTCATCGTACTGAACAATTTTTGTTTTACGACTTTGCTCTAATCACAAAACAATTTTTGGACATTTCATACAAATTGATCATCTGTTTTGCCATTTTTGTATGGAGTCCTAATTTTTTTTCGATTTGAGCAAAGTCGTAGAACAAAGTTGTTTAGTACGATGAGTAGAATCCCCAGTTAACGGGTCGTACACCAGTTTTGTTATACCCTGTATAGGTACTCAGCTTTTCTAAAGTTTGATTCGAGGAAGTAGGTACCTATTACATTAAAGCTACGATGTAACCGACCCAGTCACCGTCCCAGACACAGAAACAGAACGATCCCAAACTGAAGGTTTTCGGGACCTCTAGTCTGTGTAAATCCAGCTTAATATCTTCTCAAGCCTTCAACTAATGCACGTATCCAATTTACTTGCAGTCTTCTCCCTGGGTTTCGCCGGCATCGTGACAGTCGGGCTGTACTACGTGCAAAACTCGACGCAAAACCTGGTGTTGTCGTGTATCTTTGAGGCGCTCACGTCGCTCGCCATCAGTTTGGTCTTCTGTGTGCTCGTTGACCTGTTTCCCACGAATCTTAGGTACGATGATAGGATTGACAGTTGTACGAATATTTTCTTTCAATAGTGGAACTTTGTTAAGACAAAATCCCATTTGCAAAGGCTTTGCAACGAGAGTCGGGATTTTTATTTCCTCCTGGTCTACCAAAGGCTTGATTGCATTGGTTAAGAAGAATACGAGAAACAGTTACTAAAATTCATGTATTCCGGCATCGTATGTAAGAAGATAGTATCCTACTGAGTTATAGAAACAAAGAAAGAAAATGTCTTACGAGTACGTCTCTTGAGGTATTACGGAAAGTAAGGAAAACTTTTCAAAAAGTGATCGCAGATGGCCTACCGTCTCAGTAGGACTGATACTCTAATGTGACTAAGAAGTTCATGAAGTGTTATCTATATCGACGGTGGCAATCTCAATTGACGTAAGGGACAATATGTTGCATATCTCTTACGTCAATTGAGATTTCCACCGTCGATATAATCATGTGATTGTTCCCCTCGCCTCAGGGTAATGGCGGCCGCGCTATCGCTGACTGCGGGCCGAGGCGGCGGTCTGATCGGCAACCTGTCTTTCGGCTACCTCATCGACATCAACTGTGTCGTGCCTATAGTGCTCTTCTCGGCATTCCTCTTTAGTAAGTACTACTTATTTAACGTTCACAAAAATATTGATTTATAGTTATAACTGGGGCCCTTTTTTTCAAGAAAGAACTGAAAATAAAAAAATAACCGAAAAAAACGAATATAAAAATAGCTCATCAACTACACAATCCAATTATTTGACTAGCGGAGAACGACGACGAAAGGAGAGTAATTATTTCGATAAATAGACACCAGGCAAAGAAGTAACTATGATAAGTAGTCAGACTAGAAATAGGCATTTAATAAGTAGACGCCTGGCGCCTGATTGATTTCATTTGCTTAATTCCGCATGTAGTCAATACGGCTTGATAGATATTCGAGCGCAAGGAATCGTGATCCTCAGATTGACATAGAATACATTTTATATAGTCGGTTTTTGTTATACCTATTGTTAATGTTACTTTATAGAGTTTAAAAATAGCCACGTTGCATGTTTCACAAAACACTGTTTTTTCATTACAGTTGCTGCCGTGTTGTGTTTCTTCTTGCCAAAGACTGGACAAGAAGCCCTGGACTAATCACGTGTGTTTGTTACATGAAAACCAAATAGGTAGTACAATTTAAACTGTTTGGAAAAGCGTAGAAAGCACAAAATCGAATCGATGCGGTTGTACATATCATTTAGGATGTAAATATTGATGATTAAGTATACTTATTTATTGTTCAAGTTTCCTAGTTTACGATTTTGAGTGTCGCTATGTGAATAGGTGCCTATCCGTAACAGTTACCAGTTACTGTGATGCAGTATTTGATAAGTAAGTATGTAATGAACAAACAGTATTTTAGATTTGACTGTGTAATGTAATATAATGCCCTTTAAATTATTATTAAAGGTTAAAAACCTAATGAAAAAAAGTTCGTTTTATTTCGTATCCCATTATACCCTGTCATAACAGTTAAATTAACATAAACGTTGTACTGGAACTCTAAAATGTAATGGATTGGCGACTGTGCTACTTTGTCATTTTAATGAACAAGGCATTTTCTAAAGGATGATTGCCTGTTAGACATTAACAGTATTCGAAAGTTTATTTCTTTTACAGATTAAGATGTGAACAATAAAACTACACATTTATGAACTTACAGTAAAGCTTAATTTATTAACATAAGTAACATATAGATTACATTTACATTGTGTTACATCGTATATTAAAGCTAGCGCAACAAATTTTTAAAATATTCTTTCTTTAAAAATAACTATACAGAACAATTTTAAGAGTGTGTAAAGTAAGAAAAAAATCTAGTTTGTATTTCTTAGGTCCTAGAAATACAGTTTTTTATATTATTATGTAATCGGGGAATTGTCTGACAAAATCAGCTGAAAGTAACTAAGGCTACTCATGAAACTGAACAAGCAAGGAAACCACAGACAAATTGTGAATTTTTTTATATATCTCTAACTCAGTGGGCCGATCAACTGAAAAGCACAAAAAAACACAAAGTGACGGGTTCCAGTTGTTAAATCCAGTTTAAAACATTTCCACTGATTTTATTAGAATTTTCACCTTTTGTTCTATGTTTTTCTAAAAATATATTATGCTTGGTTACATAGTAAACCCACTCGAAAGAGTAAGTGTTTCAAGCGTTTACAGACTGAGTGTTGTTATATGAATATGAAACGGCAAGCACAGTGTTTTTATTTAAATGTACCAAATAATTAATTTAGATTAAAAACAACATAAAATCAAATTTAATTTAACCAATTTTAATCTATTCTGAATCAAAATGTACCCTATCTTGGATGGGACACCACAAGAGGATCATTGTGATTCAATACACCTTAAAACCCAAACTTTAATTGTTAGATAGGTTCTTGTTATTTAAATTAAGGTTAAATATTTTAAAATACATAAAGAAATCGTGAAATAAAATATAAATACACTTCTGTCTGAAAAAAGAAGGTTAGATAAAATGGGGATATTATACAATTAACAATCACGAATTTTTTTCATTGCTGATGATTTGCATTCAGGACAGCTCTGCACAATTCCTGAATAAAGCTCATCTAAAAATGAAATGAAGGTGCACCTATCTAACAACATAAATCTTAGCTTCATAATCTTATTACCTGCATTTTGTGCTGATATGGAGGTGACGTCATCAGCGGGTGGTAGTGGCAGCAGCGCTGGGTACCTGGGGGAGCCCAAACTCGTCCACGGGCACCCCATCCTTGTTCCGTATGGAGTCTGCACCAGGCTCCTTGTCCGGGGCCGCAGGGGCTTTGTGTACATCATCTAAGTAGGACGTGTCATCATCCAGTGCTATCTCGTCGCCTGCAACGGTTCAAAATGGTATTTGACTTGGAGGGACTTTGTATTAGGTAGAAAAAAATGAGGATTCAAGAGAATGTGTAAAGCAACAATTTAAATAAAAAACATTTTGAGTTTGAGTGTCCTTCATTTTTGCTTTTCAGTAAGGTGGTAACCATGTTAAAATTGATTTTACGAAATAGGGGTTGTTTTAAATTGCTACCATAAGTATAGTGTAGCAGTAGTAGTAGTGCATAAAGATTTTTGAATTTGAGGTTTTAAATTACATTATACTGTACTAGCTTAGCCCGCGCCTACGCCCGCGTGGATGTCGCATTATGACTGTCTTTAAGGTATCCCACGGGAACTATGCATTTTCCCGGAACAAAGTTACACATTAGCCTATGTGTTAGTCCAGTATATCTATCTACCTACCAAACACCCAAATCTGTCAGTAGTTCCGACGTGAAAGCGGAACAAATAAACATCCATATTTTTGCATTAATAATATTAGTAAGAAGTAAGATATTTGTAAGATTATAGTAAATTATAGCACCTGCAGTATACATCATTAGTAAACTGTAGGTTTTAGCACCTGCAGTATACATCATTAGTAAACTGTAGGTTTACATCACAGCTGTAGATTTCATCAAGAAAGTCAATCAAAATGGATTCCAGGACACAACAAATAGTTTTTTTATTGTTCCCTCTTTGTTGAAGATTGCAACCACATTATGATCTTCCACTGGACGTAATCTTGAGTCTTTTTTTATTACAGCAAGTTAAATGCACCTAAGTCTATTTCAACCTTTATTTTGGCTTAAGTTAAAAATAAAATTAAGATTAAAAAAATACCTAGCGCATCAAGCTCGGCAGCCAGTTCATCATCATCAATCTCGGGCACCCCATACTGTCTGCCGAGAGCCTCCTGGACCTCATCAGCCTGCTCCAACATGTCAGCTAGGTCATCTTGAACATCCTACAAATAGCCAATGATTATACCTTTTTTTGTAATAAACTCCTTACCTAAGCCAGCGTTGTTAGGTACAGAGGTACAATTAGGTATGATAGATAATGGGCATCCGACTTTAGCCATTAAGGCACTTAAGGGATATCAAGTGGACCAACAGACTTTTGCTACCTTACATGATAAAAAACATATGTTTAACTTTGAAAGTGTAGGAAAACATCGTGAACATGCACATTAGACTACTGAGTATGGAGGTCACATCACAGAAAATTACTACTACTACTAGTAGTATTACTACTATTTCTTATACATATATTATAGTACTATTTCTTGAAATAACACAGTAAAATAAGCCTATAAGAGAAAAAAAGTAACACAAAATAGGCAGACTATCCCATGACTGACATGACATTGGCCAAATACTTTTGACTCCATAACTAAGAGAGAGAGAGAGGGGCAGACCATAATGCACTAAATGAAGAATACCACCAATTTTTGTTTTTTATCTTAAAATATACTCTATTAAAAATAAAAAAATATGGTGAAAAATTTTTTTTGATACATTTGATAGTTTCCGAGATACTGAATTATTTAGGTAGGCAAGTGACGCGGGGTCGCCGCACGCTGCTGTGACGTCACTCTGCAACGGTCGCTCAGTGCGCGCACCGCTCCCTACCTCTATGTATGAAGTTTGCGTTGAAAATTTTAAAAATGACGAATCAAAAAACTAGAAAATCGTGCTCGTGTCAAAGTGCTTAAATACAACTACCAATATACCCGAAAAGTTATTTTTTACTGTTATATTTTTGAACCTTAAAGTCAAAAAAAATACATGAAAAGTATGATCCACCCAGACCCAAAGCCAAAAGTTGTGTCTATCAACTTCTCCTTATCTGATAACTTTTGCATAAACAGTAACGTCGTCGCCGTAGCTTTTTCTAGCCAATCTAAAATAAAATAAATATGAGTTAACCGATACACATAAAAAATAAAAACCGGACAAGTGCGAGTCTGACTCTCGCGCAGAGGGCTTTGTCCACACCTACAAACAAACAATATTTTAAATTTTATCAACTTATTTTAAGATTTATAGATAACTTCTTAGAGATTTTCAAGTAATTTATAAGCGAAGATCTATTTTCTGTATATATATTTGTTTAAGTTTTATGCCCAGTTTTCGGAAATAAGGAGTGAGGAGCATGGTAAAGGTGATGGTGTCAAAATCACTTATGTCATCAACTGTAATATAATGACACAATAACGGCACTTAAGCGGTCATGGCACAGCGCTGCTTATGTGGTCGCATCGATCACGCAAGTTAACTGACTACAGACACGGTCACAACTTGGATGGGCTTAAATATCAGTAACTATCACTAGATGGCAGTCGCCAAGCTATGTCGGAGGCGTTATAGGCAGCTTGGATGGACTGCTAGTCAAGTCCATCCAAGCTGTGACCGTGTTTGTAGTCAGTTAACCTGCGTGATCGACGCGACCACATAAGCAGCGCTGAGCCATGACCGCTTCAGTGTCGTTATTGTGTCATTATATTACAGTTGATGACATAAGTGATTTTGACACCATCACTTTTACCTTGCCCCTCACTCCTTATTTCCGAAATATCAAGTTCATAAATATCATTATTACCTAAATTTTTCAATACTAGTAATGAAAAATAGGTATGTAGGTATATATGTATAGGTATCTTATAAGGATCAACAGATTTGTGATAAAAAAGAAAAAAAATAAGTTGTAAGTACTTTTGCATTTTTAATCATTGTCTCGGTGGCCAGCCGCGGTAAAGAAATCGGAGTTATTTGAGAAATAGTAGCTTAACTCGTCTATTTAAGGAATCATTCGATTTTTCAATCAATTTTTAAAACTGTCATCGACTATACTTGTAACACTACTGTAACACCGATTCACATAAATAAACTACAGTTAGAAATGTTATTGTGGGCGAACGTAGGGACCATCCGATAGCAATGTATGAAGAACACAGTACGGTGAGAGCGGCGAGTTGCGGTATGACGTCACGCGCGCTTGGCGCACCCGAGCAAAGTATTTGAAAAAGGCGGAAACTAAAATTATCGTAACTTCAAAACTACTCGCTTGATTTAAATGAAACAAAAACAAGTGTATTTCTAGACATTTAGGCTACAAGGTCATAAAGTTTCAAGTGATTTAACGGACCCATTAACATTCTTCATTGTCCTTTCTCACTCAGCCAAACACAGAACAATATTATATTCAGTAAAACTGATGCAGAATATACAGCACCATATACATATTTTGGCAGCAATGAAAAAATACAAACCTCAATATTATCAATGTTGATCTTCTTGAATTCCTTCTTCATCTGCGAGACACCATCCTTCATGGCAGCAACAGTGCTCTGTGTATCTTTCAGAGTTTGTGTTGCATAGTTTGCTTGTTCCATGTTAAATGATTGTGCTCGGAGGTTCTCTAACTGCTGTTCATACCTTGAAAGTTTAAAGGAGCTTGTACTTGGTATTAAGAAACCGCAAAACCATAGCATAACAGTAACCCAAGATAGAATATAAGGATACACTCTGACCCAATTTATTGTTGTGCAATGGTGACAGAGAGTAAGGGCTTCAAAAACTATTACAAAACTACATCATTATAATACTTGTAATACACAGAATAAAACTGTAATGTTTGTAAAGAAAGTTATAGTTAGGTCTAGTCTAGGGTCTGTATTTATCCATAGAACTACCTACATTTTCTTTTGTTTCAAGACTCTCATGGCCTTTTGTTTGACGGAGTTCTTGGCGGGACCCTCGCGCATCTTGTTCATTTGATCCTTGTATTTCCTAAGCTCAGACTCCAGTTTCTGAACCTTTTGCTCGATGTTATCTGCCCTGGAGTCCACCTAGAAGACATAAACATTCCAATAGAACTAAATCTAGAGGCAGGCGATGAATCATCCAGGAAATAGGGCAAAACAATAAGTTGGTTTAATATCTACTTACATTGCTGATACACTCAGTAATGCTGGGCCCGGGTGTTTTGGGCTTCCCTCTACCGAATATTCTGTTCATTGTGAGGTTTTAACAACAATAATAACCAGAAAATAAATAATTTCAGAGCTATGCAATATCACAACAAATTTGACAATTGATCATTTATTACATTGACAGTGACAAATAATAAATAATGTGTTGGAAGCAGCATACGTTCGCGTTCCACTGGTGGCACCGTAGTGGTGTTTATCATTATCAAGACGAGCTTGATAAAAAATGCGATAAAATGTTATGTAAGAAAAAAGCTGGTTGTTTATTTAAATGAAAGTAATAGTATATTTTCAATGTAAGTAAAGTCAAATATTTTTATCATATTTGTATACAATTTTCCCTACAGTTCAAGGAGAAACTATAAACTAGTAACACTGAAAGAAAATTAAAATCTGTGCTGTGTTCCATGTGCTCTTAATGCTGTTTGGTCTAGCTTTTAATTGTTCCAAAGTCATTTTTAAAGTCACAAGTTAACATTTTTTTCTAGACAAAAAGAAACGACACAGTTAATTCTGAACACTTTTCTTCTTCTTTTGTATAAAAACAAACAAGAAAAATATTTGTGATGTAACAAAATATGATTTTATTGATATGTTTTACAGAAGTGTTCACACATGGTTCAGCAATGAGTTCTAATAGGAATGCATGTTGTAAATTCGAAAGGCCATCATAAGGCCGTGGCCTGGACGCAAGCGACGGTGACAGCGACAGCGACTGTTCACGACGCAAGCGACAAGGTCACTGGGTTTGCGGCGACGCGACGTAGTGACGTGACTCTGTCGATGTCTGTCTGGTGCGATGTCGAAATTTCGATATTTTCATAATTATTCTTACTAATATAAGAACGCTTAACACTGACTCAGCAGAGTCGGGGGGTGAGGTGAGGGGTGAGGGGGGTGAGGCGCATGGTGCGGGGGTACTCCAGCTTTATCAGTTTATTATCTGAAACATTTTTTCTACTCAAACTATCGATAGCCTAAACTGGTTTATCGATTAAAGAAGAACGTCCCTAAACGCGCGACGTCCTTGAAATGTCGCTCGTCGCTCGTGTGTCGCCGCGCGTGTCGCTGTCGTCCAAAACAGCTCCATGCAAATCTATGGAAATGATCAAGTCGCTCGTGTCGCTGTCGCCGTCGCTGTTGCTGTCGCTATCGCCGTCGCTTGCGTCCAGGCCCGCGTTTAGAACAGGCACTCCGAGAACAGGATAGCATAATATGAATCGCGTAAGTGTGAAAGAAAGAGTACAAAACGGTCGCTGTCAGAGTGTAGCAGTGTTGCCGTTTGCGTACATTTTACATATTTGACGTACCTTTTTAAGTTCCCATGTGTAATGTGTAATAGGGAATTTTCCACGGGTTTCTCTAAACTCAACTAGATGGCGCTGATCAACATTGGAAAAAAGAAAATCTCTTAAAAATCGTCAAAACTGACTGATATAACCGACTAATATCCTAATAATGATGATTAGCTTTCGAAGATTACTTTTCATTGAATTTTTTTTTGCAGTTTGATCCAAAAAATACTTTTCATAATTTTTGATGCACAAAGCTTATCAGTATTGTTTTTGTATTTCTTAAAAGAATTCTAACATGATACCGAGTTATTAATTGCATTTTAATCATAATAATGTATTAAAATCAATTTATTTTTAGTTCGGAAGAAGAAATTACATATAACAGAGGAACCAGAACGCACCCAGGTTATCCATACTTGACCAAGTTGGAAATTTATTGTTTCTGGTAATTCAATTAATGAGAATCTATGTTCAGGTGGTTTTTATATGTTTTTAACCATACTAAGTCTATGTTGCTACCGTAAATTCTACGCTGTTATTAAAAATATATTTCCAAAGTTTAGAAGCGCCATCTATTGAGACACTTATGAACGGTGTGACATACGTCATCTGAAAACTCCCTATTGGGACCTCATATGTACCTACCTTTTGAACTTATACAAAAGATAAGTTACTAAGTACCACAGGCGCGGCGATAATAATGAACCTCCACCTTAAATTTTTGCGCTCGCTACGCTCGCGCCCTTTTGTATAAACGGGGAAGCTTCTTCTGTTTTGTGAACGATAGTACTGGATGTATTCGCGCTTTCTTAAATGTATGTATATTATAAAAAAGAACACTACAATATAAAAGAGAGTGTAAAATTTAACTAAAAATTCAGGAAATCTGAAGTGTTTAATTTAATAAAGTAAAAATTTTGCAATCAGAACTGTACATTCTACTACTTCGTTAATTACAGTACTCGAGGAACATACAGAAGGAGGGCGTTTTGGGAAATCAGTGGCGGCAACACTGGAGTCTAGGTTCTGAACGCGGCCGTGCATGTTTTGTGTGCGTGAAAAATACTGAAATTTTAAACAATTTCTTATTTACGTATGTCTATTATAATAAAAGAAAAGTAATTACCTACATTTAAAATCTGGATTTTTTATTGCATGTATACAAGGTGAAATGGTATCAAACGGCATACTTGTGAGCAAGGTTAGTGGAAACTTATTGAATCAAACCAAACTTTACAATTATTTTATCAAATAGCCTTTGTTTGTATTAAATTTCGATCAAAGATTGGTCAGAGGGTATCCTTTATCCTTACAGGTGAGTATTATACCTCTGAACAAATATTGTTTCTTAGAAATCTATAATATTTGACTTAGGTAAGTTACATGATAACCTACCTATTGAATTACAAATTGCATAAAAATTGTGAAATGCCAAGTTCCTACCCCAAAGCTGCCCAAAGGCTACTCCCTGACCGGTTATTACAGTTCTATTACTGGTAGGTACTTGTTTGTTCAC
Organism: Coleophora deauratella; assembly: GCA_958295455.1. Taxonomy (NCBI): domain Eukaryota; kingdom Metazoa; phylum Arthropoda; class Insecta; order Lepidoptera; family Coleophoridae; genus Coleophora; species Coleophora deauratella. Next base: position 5,944,650 of record OY282398.1, read on the forward strand.
CTTTAAAAAATACATGGAAGGCTAATAAACTCTATAATTCATGTACATACCTATCTAAGTTTTTGTTGTTTACAGGAAATTCTGTGCGGCAATAAGGCATGCGGGCCACGAAGTTGGACTTGGGATGTTCCGCTGGTCATTGGAACAGAACAGCGGCATCTCTTGAATTATGCTGTATTGATCCTTAATCGACCTATTACTCAGAGTGAGATTTTTATGAGACAATTTTGGAACAATGGTTAGTTCTTCTTATTACAATTTTATAGTTTTGAATATAATATTGAAAACTCCTTGATTATTCAATGTAACTCGTTGAGACTCCTATAGGAAGAATTGTTAGTTGTAATTTGGTAAGATCGTAGTAAAATATAAAATTTATAACTACTTATTATGTTATTGGTTTTTCATACCCCTTGTATCTCATGTGTGCAAAGCAGCATTTATTTATAAACTTCTTCAACATTGGTATTGGGTATTGGCATCACTCAGTGAAATGGAAGCCATTATGTTTTAATTTTATTTTGGATAACTTTTAACATCACATAATCTTTTAAACTTTAAAACTCAAAAATCTCATAGTACCTTTTGTATCCTCATTTATATTATTATTGTAGCTTCAGTACGAGTAACAGTAGATGGTGGAACAAACAAATGGGACAGTTATTTGGAAACTTTGTCCCGGGAAACGCAGGAACTTATGAAGTTGCCGGACATTGTCTGTGGAGACTTTGACTCCATAACCAAGGAGACCTTGCAAAAATATAAACAGAAAGGTTGTAAGGTGAAATTATAACATTTGCTGTTGCTATGCCATTTAACTTCTTTTTTTATTAAGGTTATTTGGTTTTCCAGGTGGTGATAGTGGGCAAGGATTATATGTTTATACTGTCTTGTGCAATTTTTCAATTTAAATATTGACCAAAAAGCTTTCACAACTGCAAAGAAAATATTAAATTAAAATATGTATATACTTTTTTAATTTTAAGTATTTTATTAATTTATTTTCTTTTTTTGACAGACAGTACATACTCCAGACCAGAATCACACAGATTTTACAAAAGCATTAATTGAAGTACAAAAATATTCCAGGGAGCGTCATATTGAGGTCAGTATAACTAAACATCCTATACTTTCTTAGAGATATAAATATAACTGTAAAAGTTTGTGTATTGGGTAACTCTTAGGTTTTACTAGGAAATCTTATGATTTATCAATATTTTAGGTTAGGTTGTAATTTTACCAATAAACAGTAAATACCGTTGTTTGGGGCTTTTACAGTCACATATACCTACATACAAATCATATTTTTGTTTTAAAGAAAGCCAGTTGGTTAAATCATGACTACATAACACAGAGGCTCAAATGAAAGTTTTTTATCTATTTTTTCTTTTAGTAATACGTATTATGAAGTCCATGATTTATTTTGTTTCAGATATGCCATGTAATTGCATTTGGCCAAAATTCAGGTCGTTTAGATCAAACTTTAGGTAACTTGCAGACCCTGTTCTTAGTCAAAGAGAAAAACTTGTTGAGTTCAAAAACTAAAGTGTACTTGATGTCAGACGACTCCATATCCTGGCTACTGGTCCCTGGCGACCATTGCATCATCATTCCTGAGGAGACTCGGAAACACAAAAGAGCTTGGTGTTCTTTAGTGCCATTGGGCGAGGCATGTGAAAGCGTCACTACTACAGGATTGAAATGGAATTTAGGTAAATATTCTGGATCACTCATGCACAGGTCAAAATACAGATTCTGAAATAGTATTGTGTTTTTTGCAGGATGCTAAAAACAAATTTTATGGCATAAACGCAGGATTTCGTAATGTAGATTGGTTTTCACTTATTGCTTTTCATCAATAAGAGAGATGTGTTTTATAAACTGTACCCATTGGTAGCAGTAAGAGCTTTGTAACATATCTTATTTACGAATTATTTTTGTTTTTATGCTGTAAGAATTGTAAGATACAGCTCTGTTTTGTTCTCTTCTGACCAGAGTATTCTCTCATCTGTACTGTACTTTTGCTAAATTACAGTTTCTCCCACTTACACTATTATAATATTACATTAGTATACAAGATCTGTGTTAAGTAGCTAACACGATCTTTTTATTTCAGACAAGCAACCATTGAAGTTTGGCGAATTGGTGAGCACTTCAAACACATTTGACGGGTCAGAGAGGGTGACGGTGAACTGCAGTCACACCGTGTTATGGTCTATGAGGATACCCAGTATTGGAAGTAAGTTAATTAGTTTCACTACACCTGGCCGGTTCATAACAAAGGCAAATGTGTCCAAACAAATACACGTTTTTAGTTATGTAGCAATTATATTGATCTGCAACTTTCCTGAAATCGCACTGTATAATCCAGTGACAACGACGGAAATAGATGGTATTTTTAGTATAAGTATAAAAGCATCTCCACAAGTCCTGACCACTGCACCCCGTATTAAGAATCCTCAGCAGAGATACGGATTGTTGATACCCCTCACCAGATGGGCTGATGATGTGGTCAAGTTAGAGATTTTACAGGAGATGAACGATGGTAAGTTTTAGACTTGGAAATAGTATTCCCAATAGATCTTTACGAATCTTTTGTACTAAAACATCAATAAAAAGTGTTATATCTACAGCATATGCCTCGGTAAACATAGCCGCCCTGTGTTTATCATCCGAAATTTAATTAGCTTAGCTTAAATCGATAGATCTAGGTTTCTATTCATTTCGGCATTATTTCGCTATGCCACGCGAAGAAAAGTCTTTGGTGTATATTTAACGATCTTTATTTGCATTGTTACAGATAATTAAATCACATTGGGGTATTCTTGTTAATGGGTTTTAGTACAATTTTAGTTAATGATAGTTATAAAATTAGTCTGTAGTGCGTGGCATATTCCACAGTACCTAATAGAATAAGTTACAATTGTATTCCTCCTCTATTATATACGTTTATGTATTTATGAAGTACAAAGGTTTTATAGTTGTTTGTATGTATGTCCTACGTTGTTTTTAATTTTTTTTTGATGTTCCTTATGGTAGTATTGGTATAGTATGTTTATGTACTTAATAATAAATGAAATTATTATAATAAATTTCTTTTTTATTATTATTCGTGTACTGTACCTGTAAAGGAATTGTATGAGTGGTAAATACCTATACTTACCTAGCTAGTTACATAGTTAGTAGTTAACTATTAAGAAAATTTCATTGTACTGTTAGAATTACTATAAATGCGAAAGTGAATTTGTTTGTCCTTCTTTTCATCATAACGGAGCAAAATATCGACATATTTTTATTACAGAGCCAGTTGACGGCGTGGAGATTGAGTGTTTGTAAAAATATATGATTTCCTTTGGAAATACATCGGGAACCCACAAAAAAGAGAACAAAGCAACGCTATTTTTTTCTAAAACTACTCAACCAATTTCACTGAAATTTGTATAGATAGTGAATAACAACAAACTATGCGGCGCGGCAGGTAACTATCCTAAGTTTTATCCCCAAAAACTCAGTTCCGCTTGCGGCTCGCGGACTGCACACCCTCGTCATAAAAACGATATTCAAGCGGGCGCAACTGCGGGCAACAACTAGTATTAGCATATTTGTATTTTTGGTACTAAAGTATTAGATATGTAAAATGTATACCATACATTGTATAAACGTCGCGTCGTGGGTAATAAGTTGTACCTATTACGTTATATTTCGCATTCATTCGCATTTATGTATATGGTTCTGAAATACCTAAAAACATAATTAACGGACTTCAGCCACAGCCCACTATGAAACTGAACAAAATTTTTAAGGAAATACGCAATTCTCAAAAAATCATACTAACGATATCAGCTTTAGTTTCTTCTCGGTATTCACTTTCATGAGAAAAACCATAGTTTAAAAAAACAGGTATTTAATACATAAAGACTATAAAGGACCCTATATCCCTGTGATTCCGAAGTTTAATATATATTATAGTTAACAACCCATATCGTCCCCACTGCAGGGGCACGGGTCTCTTCCCATACATCGGGAAGGTTAGGCCATACTCCACATATGGGGGCTAAGTCCGGGTTGGTGGAGGTTATGGGGCTAGTGGCCAACCCCAGTGTCAGAAGTTTTCAAGCCCCCGCCTATAAGACCTCCGACATGGCTTAACGACTGACATCTAGTCATAGCAGCCGGCACCAACGGCCTAACTTGCCTTGCGAAGCACAGATTACTATATAAAAAAAGTTTATTCCTGAAGTTTATACTATTACAGAGAATGTTAAAAAAGTGCTTTTGAAATTTTAAGGGATTACAATTTTTTCACTTTCCCGTACTTAATCTGAATAGTGAATCAAGAATTTGTATGGCAAACTGAAAAAAAATATAGATCGGATTTTTTCAATATTTTTCCTGTATTCTATTCTTGATTCTGAGTACCCCTTAAAATTTCAAACGCACTTTTTTAACAACCCCTGTAACATACTGAAAAAGACAAGTTTATAGTGTTTTTACATAACCATTTTCAATAACGCCCAGTACCTACTAATAGTAACACTATAGTAACACTATAGTATAGTTCCTTTTAAAGTACTGATACAAAAACCAAATTAATCTGGTGAGATGGGCGGGTGGTTTGTCAGAGGAGTACAGACTTGAGTGCGGAGTTCGACAGGGGGGGTTGTCGTCTCCAAGCTTATTTAATCTGTATGTGAATCAGCTTATTGAGGAGCTCAGTAGCACCCATGTCGGCTGTTATATAGATGGCGCTTGCGTCAATAATATCAGTTACGCGGACGACATGGTGCTGCTGGGCCCATCAATCGGCTCGATTAGTAAGCTTGTCGATGTCTGTGAGCGGTATGCGGCTAGTCATGGGCTTAAATACAACTCAAAAAAGAGTCAACTACTGGTATTTAAGTCTGGCACAAGCAAACCAACAACTGTGCCTCCCGTGATTCTGTCCGGTACTGCTCTACAGATAGTCAATAAGTTTAAGTACCTAGGTCACATGATCACTGAAGAATTAAGAGATGACCTTGATATAGAGAGGGAGCGCAGGGCGCTGGCAGTAAGGAGTAATGTCCTGGCTCGCAGATTTGCTCGATGTTCAGTGGAAGTAAAAGTAACTCTTTTCAAAGCTTACTGCACATCTTTCTACTCGAGCGGTCTGTGGGTTAGGTACACACAACGAGCTTACAGCGCCCTGCGAGTACAATTTAACAACGCCTTCAGGATGCTCATGGGTTGCCGCGCTATTGTAGCGCGTCTCAAATGTTTGCGGAGGCGCGAACCGATGGATTTCACGCAATAATCAGAAAGAAAGTGTCCTCACTTCTCCATCGGTTGCGAGGCAGCGACAACGGCATCCTGAAGACGTTGGCTGCACGGGTTGACTCTCCCTTCCTAAAATACTGGGTGGGGATAGTGACCGGTGCAATAAAATAAAAATGTTTTGTGATTGTAATAGTTTATAGGGTAACTAACATAGTTTAAGTTTTGTTTTGTTTCTACTAACCACATTATGGACTTATGTTCTGAAATAAATAAATTATTATTATAGTACTGAAAGCACAGTGTTACTAACTAGTTAAACCAAAGGCTAAATGCAGCTGAACAAATTGATGTCACAGTGTGACTGACTGCTGCATGGTTGAAGTTTAGTGTCGGCAGTGGCAGTAAAACGAGGCGAACCGTACGATGCCATGCTCCGAACTCGGACTCAGTGTCTCGGCGCAACATGAAATAACGTCCGTTCCTGCAAATGGTAATACTCATAAAAAACTGGAATTATTAATTAATAGGAAGAAATTAATAAAATAGGAAGAACATGCTCAAGGAAATCTACAATATGATATCGAAGCGGCGTTCATTGAAACACAGCGGTACGCGGTATGCTGTCAGCCTTTTAGAGGTTTAGTTAGATCTATCTATAGTAATTAAATTACTGTAACAATGGATTTGTTGGACGAAAACTAGGAAAACGTAGAAATTGAGAAATGTCTGTTTACTAATTTTAAGTTTTTTTACTTACCAACGATAAGTCTAGTTAATGGCAAAAAAGGATTTCTCATACTGTTGGCCAATCGTTGATCGATTCGTTAAAGTGCTTATAAACTTATTTTCGATTGTCTGTCTTTTTTTTTGGGAAATGTTGTTCAGTTTATTTATTAGAAGCTCCAGTTTAAATGTTACCAGTACCCTAAGAAATATGAATTATTTTTGATAGAATTCAGTTATTCACAGTCGAATAAATAGTAGCTGCATATTTTATTTTGGATTATCCTATTGGCACATATTATACTAGTAAGTACATGGGTACTTGTAATTTTGAATTTACATAGTCAAAAGTGTTCTAAAAGAATTTCCTACATTGCCCGCGACATGTTCGCTGGTGTTTACATCGTTCGAGGAGCGCTGCGCGAGGTCGCGGGGAGGCTGCGCAGGAGTCGCACAGTGCTGCCAACACAACCGAGTCACGAGATCCCTCTCATCTGCCTTATCTGTCATCAGCTGATACGAAAATATACAACATTGTTACCACACGACTTTTTGGAGCACCACTTTAACCGTAACTATCAATTAAATTTTTTAAGTTGAATATTAGTTTTAATTTCTTAACTTTGTATTTTTATTATCTAGTTAAATATTTGAGCTTACTGCGAGGTTTAAATAAATTCGTTCGTTAAATCTTTACGTTCGAACAGTTACTGCTCCATCCGTTCAATTTATTCTCCCATTTGAACCGTTTATTACCAAGAACAATTGTATATTATTTTAAGATTTGTAAATAAAATTGAAAACAGTGGCTAACAAGTAGCGTCAGTAATAGGAGCGAGTCAAACCGCCCGCCGCTACTGCGGTCACATGTTGCGAGGCGGCAACCTAGCGAGCGCGACAAACGCTCAGTCCGGTCTCGCGCGCACGCCGCGCTGTACGTTTGTGCTCTGACCAAGGAGTTCTTAACACGATCACTGGTGCGTACTCTATTACACTTACACTTCACATGCCAATAAACACTCGTACAGTTTATTAACTTGCCGACACGTAAGTAACAACATTAGACGATAAGTTTGACGTGTCGACAAGCTTGTTGGACTTTTTGTTCAGAAATATTAAATAGTAAATGTAAACTGATTTGATTAATGAAGGAACTGTGAAACGAATTAATGCATTATTATCGCTTCTGTTAATTTGCCGTCAATTTAACGTTAACGCTGCACTGACTTACATTGACACTAGTTGAATGTTTGTATTTGTACAGCGCAACTTTTTTATAATTACCTATATCATTAATCGGAATAGGAAGTGGTCGATACGCACTACCGGTTTTCTGTTGAAGGGCCTATAATAGCCCCACAGATGTTATCATCATTATTGTGTGATCAGATCACGCAGACAGCTCTAATTTGGTCCGCGCGTGATCTGTCTAGAAAACTGCGAAGGAATTTCACTTCGTTTCTGAGTTACCTATGCTGCTGAACGAATAACTAAGTGGGAGTAGATAGGTACTGACTGGGACACCAACTGCATGAGGCTTCATAAATACTCAGGTTATTTTTACTAACAAATGTTGCATTTCGCCATATTTCGCTATACTTTTGTAAGATGAATTTGTAATACTGATTAGTTTTCTCAGAACGACGGTTCCCCAAAAAACTATGACCGGCTCCCCCTTATTTACCCTAATTAGGTATACTTATTTATTCACTCTTTATAAAAAGGAGCTCAGGATTTGTTGGGACATACTTCATCTATATTTTTAAAGATGTAAAAATCAAAGTCAAGTTAGTCAATTCTACAAGTAAGCACACTATAATTATTTTTATTCTTTTGATCGTCAAAAACATGGTTTTTAAACATTATAAGACACCAACTTCCAGTGTCATAGTATAGCATTGTAATATGTATTAATATGTACTATGATATATGCCTTTAAGTGTGCTATGATTTTAGACATTTATATTTTCTGTGATATGTAATGTATTTTCCCCAACACCTCAATACTTTTGAAGTCTCTTGATTATCCTATTATTTTATTATATTATAGCGAACTTATGAAATACCTGAAAAAAAAATTCTACTCATAAAACTGAACAACTTTTCCCAAGGAACCTATACTCAATTGGCAAAAAAATTATCAACTGATAACTGAACTTCACAATTTCGTATGGAAACTCCAAATTTTTTTTTGCGAATTGAGTATAGGTGTTCAGTTTCATGAGTAGAAGCCACTGGTACATTTTTCCAGGTATTTTAAAAGGACCCTACATATGTAAGTACCTGTATTTACCTCCAATTATGTACGTATAGTAAAATGATTCATTCCACTTGTCCTCATTACTGTAATTATCTCAACTTCAGTTACATTTTTGAGATAAAGTGCCAACTATGTAGGTATACTAAAGTCGGCACTTAAACAACGCACCCTTGTTTGCATACCGAGCCTCACCCGTTATCTACTTATATTATTCGTATCACTCAATTGTCGTTCCACTCTGCTTTAGCCGAGTTCCAGATCAACAAATCTCATAATATTTTGAAATACTTTTTAAGATGTTTGCTTGCCGGTTCCATCAAAGACCATGTTGACGGAATGTTGTTGAAATAAATCTGGAGCTTTTAATAGGATTGCAGTTGAAGATGCATATTATTTTGAGTGACGGTCGTGCAAAGTTAAATAAAATAATTGCATACCTATTTCAACTAATATAAAACATGAAAAAATAGGTGTAGGACCCTTTAACTGAGGCTCATCTACCTACATAAACTTAATAACTTTTGTTGTACGATTTTGCTGAAAAGTCAATATTAGTTTTTTCGAGTTTTTACACCAAACTGGTCAGTTGATTTAGGAACTCGTACCAACTTTATTTGGGAAGTCCAATTTTTTTTTGCTTTTTCAGCAAAGTCATAATAAAAAGTTGTTCAGTATGATGGATAAAATGTCCCAGGTGACATATAGTAACCTTTTATTTTACAGCCTGTATTTCTTTCTATTACTCAAATTCAAGGTGGGAAATTAAATTTAAGCATTTAAAATTTATCAAAAAAATTCACATTTATGTAAACATAATGAATGAAGGAAAACGTTGTCACTTTTGACTTTAACAGAAGTTTACACTGAAGAGAAATAAAACAGTCATGTTTTGAGTTCTTACGTAACTTTTCGCTCACTACTAAAAACCATCTGATCGGAAATTAACTGTTTATCGTCATAATCACGTGAAAGGTGTAAACTATAAAAGCCTTTGAGATAACGCAACGCAGATAGTGTATTTGACTTATCTATCAGACTCAGTTTCTTAGAAAAATCATCGTATAACTCATGCATGTCAAACATGCGGCTCGCGAGACTCTGTCTTAATTCTACTTCTAGTTTCTACTACTGCTAAACCAGCCAGCCCACCAATCGCTGTAGAAAAGATTTATGTATGGTATGTCCCCCTTTGCACTCTTTAGTTAGAGAACATGAACTTGTACTGGTTTCGCGTATTACTTGTAGATTGAAACTTTTCACGGTTTTCCTCAAGAAGAATTATAGTTTTTCTGTTGCATCCCACTCACTAAATCTATGATCTTTATGAATGGAACATCTATCACATTCCCGGAATTCAAATACCTTACACGATGTAACGAATAGATGGGGCTCCGTCTCATCATACTGAAAATTTGTTCTAGGACATTGCTGAAATAGCAAAACAAATTTTCGTGCTCATTACAAACCTGGCCAAGTTTGTATGAATAGCGAGTTTTTGAGATTTCAGCTAAGTCGTAAAGCAAAGTCCATTAAGCCTCCGTTAACATGTTCTAGACTTATTTTGTTTTAGCCTTTATACAGTGTGTGTCAGAGATGTCAAAGTAGATTTCAATAAATACATCATAGAGTAAAGAGAACCATTTTTTTAATATTCAATTAAATTCATAAAAATCATAATTCAAATTGAGTTACATTAATATTGCAATTTAAATAATCTCGTTTTTGTCCCTTCTGCAATATACGTAATCAAACATTGAATGGTTCATTACCCTATTTTATGATTCACCCTTCAGTTCCGATCGGATAATGAATTATTTGTTTGAGCAGTTATTTTTGGATTATTTACCGGCGGCATTATCCATGGTATCAGAACTCCTCTGCTCGCCTCAATATATTTAGCTGGTTTACCTCATACATTGCGATTGTTTACGGCGGCCACACCACTGTAGCTTGCTGACAGCTTTGTAGTTTCAACATTTTCTGTTTTTACCTGTAGGAGTAACTGGGATGAGTTGCTACCTGTTATTTTTTTTTTAAATATAGTAGATATTGCGTACTTTTCGCTTACGTTAGAATTTGGGTTTTTTGTCCTTTTTATTATATGTATATTTATTTTATATAGTATAATGCTGTAGTACAAATAGTTGTGTCTAAACACAACTGGGTCAAAAGTGTAATGACTTTACATATCTACTCACCTACTAGTTATCGTAATAGTTAATTACAAAAACAGCTAACATGTTCCCATTACTCGATCCAAAAAAAGTTAATACTAATTCGTCTTTCATGTAACGAATGTCACATGATCGGAAATGATCAGTGTTTCAACCGGAAACATGTAACATGTCTGTGCGGTACTTAGCTACTGGCTGACCTTGCATACGACATACAGCATGCATCATTCATTCTTTAACCTTCACAGCCAGGCAGGATATAAATTCGAATATCATTCCTGTTGCTTTCTTGTTTTTTTTTCCTATCACCCACGTTCGTTCGACTAGAGACTATATAGAGTATCAAAAAAGTGCTTTTGAAATTTTAAGGGGTTACTCATAATCAAGTATAGAATACAGGAAAAATATTGAAAAATTCCGCTCTGCATTTTTTTTCAGATTCCTATACTAAATCTGAATAGTGAATCAAGGATTTGTATGAAAAACTGGTAAAAATTGGCAGAGCGATTTTTAAAATATTTTTCCTGTATTCTATACTTCGTTGATTCTAAGTAACCCCTTAAAATCTCAAACGCACTTTTTTAACACCCTATATACATAATATGTTATAGGTATATGTTTGTTCATACATGCATATACATGTAAATGTAACATATAAGTATATTTTTTTATTTATTTTATTAACCCATTGACCGTCACGCTACTCTTTGACAAATCGTGCCTCCATCGCCAACGTCGGCTGCAGCTCCAGCCGACAAAAATGTATGAAAATCTAAAATCATGGCGCTCAAAGGAGTAAACACCCAGACGCAGAGTAAACACACAAACAAATCTGATCATCAATTCATCATACACGTTTTCCCTGGGTGGGGAATCGAACCCACGTCTCTCGGCGTAGAAGTCAGGTCGAGTCAATAATCTTGTTACCACGTCTTCATGCATATATGTATAGAGTGATTTTTAATGACGCAGCTGAACATCAAAGCTTATTATTCAGGGAAAATGTGACAACTTTTGGGTACCACTTAAAAGACTCTCCATACAAAAATGGTCAATCCTATTATCGATTCGTATTCTTCTTCTTATCGTGGGGCACATTTAACCGTCCTAAGATTTGTATTAAGAGTAAAGTGAAAGAAATAAAGTTGTCACATTTAATTCGAATATATAAGCCTGGACATGTTTACATCCGCTATTTAAAAATAACTTTAAATAGCGGACAGGTTCTTCTTCTTATCAATTAACCGGATAACGGATATCCCCAAGGTGTAGACAGCGCGGCGGTTGTCTGGTGTTACACATAACTTATGTGTAACACCAGACAACCAATGTGGTTTGTGACATACATAACACATTAGGATGATACACATAACACATATTATTATCCATATTGGTTGATGAAACATATCTTGCGTATCTTATATTTTACGAACCGTTCGTTTCGTGGTCTAAAACATGCTAAAATGTCGAAATAAAATAACAGTATCACGCATTTTAAATTCCAGGAACACTTATTTCTAGTTTTTAAAACAAGATTTGGTTGACAGAAGACGCAATGTCGCGGCTGTTATTCAAATAAGCCCCGTACATTTGTTTACACGTAACACTTATTACTAACCTGTCAATTAATGTTATTATTACAGTATTATGACCACTTAGTGTAAACTAGTCAGTTTCAAATAAGTACAGTAGCGTTCATATGTAAATCAAAAACTTAACTGGCCCATTATTTTAAAAACAATAAGCAAACAATAGTTAGATATGTAACGAGTAGATGTCCTAACGCAAGACCATTTATTTAAAAATCAAAAAAATATGATGAAATATAAAAGTCCCTTTTAATTCATGAAGCAGTAGTTTGGATGAATTATACTAGCTGTATACTTTATCAAAATGTTTCGACTACCTACAGTATTTTATAATATGCTTTCATTGTCGTAAGTAGGTATTATGAAAACTTCTAAAAATGTCTGAAACAGCTGTATATCTGTCTTCTCCGTACTAAAACTTACTTGTCAAATTCCAAAAACTAAACATTTCATCATTAGGCATATTTTAATTACATTCATTTATTTGGCTCATCTCACTAACAGAGCGCTATCGCTAGTTCACTGTGTAGTTCGTCGAAACTAGTGATTCGAAACGGAATTACTAACCTGCACTTCCTTCAAAACAACTTTTTGGCAAAAAAAACTTTTAAGGCTGCCTCCATTGTAGTGGAGAGAGAAAGAACCACCAGAACTAATCCAATAAGGCACAAAAAATGGTTTTATTTAACAGCAAGTTGACCGAGTGCAGTCAACAAAAAAATATGGCCTTGGATTGAAACTGACCGCGTAGAGAATTCCTGCTTCGTTAGGTGCAAAATAAAGGACACGTTTCATTTTGTGCCTGGACATATACGTAGTACGAAAAATATAGAAAAATATAGGCTTTCTAGGAAAAATAATGAAAAAAATATTAGAAGCAGGGTTGCGTGGTTCAAGCATAATGTTTTGTCAGCACTTTTTACAATATAAATGGTAACACTGAAGCTTGCAATAGTAGGTCACGTTCAGAAATTACGGCTTCGTCCACATATTCCTCAGATGCTTTCTCTGACTCTCGACTGACTGAACACCCTTCTGTTCTAACTTCTGACATTGGTGTAAGATTTTTAAAATCTGCGGATATGCCTTGCCACTTGCTTTACAAGCATAACAGCTGGTTTTCGAGTTACTTGTCGGACAACTAAATTATTAATTTCAATGGTATGTACAAAATCTAGTTTCTGAACGTAAAATGCTCAAAATTGCGCTCGCTTCGCCATGTTGGGTGATTTATGTGTTGCGATTGTTAAATCTGAGAAACTAGATGAACCTCGTAACGAAGGTAAATCGAAGGAAATGTACAATTAGAAAAGACTATGTTTCTAATGACTTATTTATGATGTTTAGTACACAGATCAGGTCCAAGCTCCATAGTTCTGTGAAACGTCTCCTTTATGTGGCATTCGCACTGTTCATGGGAATAGAAATATTATTTTAAAATTCTTTGTATTTGAGAGAAAATTATAGATGAACATGGGCTTAAAATACAATAATTAATTATAATATTTATCTGCGTAAATTCAAAAAACCGCACAAGTTGGCCAACGACTTGCAATAACAGCTGTTAACTGACATAAAAATTGTTGACCTAACTGACAAGAATTTAATTAAACCGCCAATGACATCACAGTCGCTCGTATGTATTATTATGTTTGCCACGAATCTCTTTTGTCACACTTTTCCTACATTAAGACGTTACTTTATGTCACAATATAAAGTTCAGCCAGGAGGACTGATGATCTTGTTAGGCCTGCAGGAGGCAACTGGAAGCATGTGACTTAGAAATTTCAATTCCCAATTGTGCTAAGAACGTTGAACTAGGTATAATATGGGGGAACTATGTTCAGCATTATTATTTCTTCTATGATTCAGCAGTGGACGTCATCCGGGTGACATGCTAATTCGCATTTGGTATTTGCATGGGCTATCAAATCACCTAAAGGAAAAATTATAACTTAATGGAATAAACCGCCAACTAAAACTGTTACTGTTTATAAGATGCTACTACCTTTTTTCTGTTTTACTTTAGTAATTATTAATATTAAGTTAGACTTCTTAAACTTTATTACTTGCCGAAGTAAAATTTTGTAGACAAAGATGTGACACGAATTCGCATTCAACATAACTGCTGTCTATCACCTCTGTTCATAGTTTTTTTTTTTTTGCTAAGTAATCTACCTAATTCAGCATTGAAATTTTGTTATTCTAACACATATTTGATTTAGAAATAAAACTGTGGTAAAACAGAACTATGGCAAACGTGGAACACCCCATTCTTTTCTTCTCATTTTCTGCCGAGGCGACCGACGATATGTGGCCTCGGGCATGTCGATATTTGCACTACATATTATTCCTAAGTAGTTCAAGTTAGTCGGCCTCATTTTGGGGGCCGATAAACCATTATTCAGCTATGCAGATTGTGGGACACGCGAGTGTAGCGTAAGCACAGGTGTTATTTATTATGCAAGGCTGAGACGCCAGGTATTTAGAGCGAGGTGTCAACGTAGCAGATATTGTATCGTATCTTATGCTGTGTTAGCTTTTTTCGTAATTTCATAGGAACAGAATTCGATTAATTGGTGTCATATTTAAAATTGAAGTTAATTTGAAATTCATTTAGGGACTCATAACGTTTTAATTTTCAATTTGTTTTTTCTTCTGTGGAATCGAATGCAATCAAGGTACTTACTGCGTTTTTAAGTTAGTTATCGCAATTGACAAAACCAGGTAACAGTAACATACGAAAAGGAGATAGTAATTATTACTAGTGAATAGAAAAAAATGTTAGCGCCTTTATTGAATAACAAGAGATAAAACAGTAATATGTTATTGTAATGGTGACACAATGCGACATAATAACTTTATGTAACTTCGTAAAAGGCATGACTGGCCCACCAACTGCGTTCAGCAAGTCAATTTGGTACGATTCGCTCTGATCGATAAAACCGCCTTTAAATCTGATTAAACATTTTTATAGTTTACCCAAATGTCGTGGTGCCTATTAAATAATAATTAAAACACAATTGACTAAATTAACAACGTTAAATTAGGCGAATATGTTTTGATTTCCCATGCCAATACTTACGTAGGTAAAAGTAATACATATGTGAAGTTCCAGTCCCAAGGTGTTCTAGAGCCTCAAGATGGATCATAAAATTACATTTAAATGTCAGTCTTATAGATGGGTTTTTGCCCGGGCATTTTTGGGCATTTTGAATAAATGCCCAATAAACGTCCATTTGCGCCATACAAATTGGGCATTTATTGGGCATAAATGGACGTTTATTGGGCATTTACTCAAAACTGCCCGGGCAAAAACCCATCTCTAGTCAGTCTTCATTTAATTATTATTATATCCCTAATGGTTCTCCCGAAAAAGATAGGATCTAAGCGAAAAGTTTAAATATATTTCACAGCCTATACTGCAGTATAGTATAATAAATAAGTATTGTATAATTACTTAATAACGTAACAAATCTGAACCTTTATTTTTTTCTTTCACAGATTAGACGAGACAGGGAACAGAAAAGACCACCAAGATGGGGGCGATGTTCCGGAGCGAAGAGATGGCACTCTGCCAGCTCTTCATCCAGCCAGAGGCGGCCTATACCTCCGTCTCTGAGCTTGGGGAGGCGGGCACTGTGCAGTTCAGAGATGTGAGTACACTTAGGCTTTAATATTGTAAATTAAATAACACCACGGCGATAGTAACATAAGTTATCTGATCTATATTATATTAAGTAATAATTAACTAACACTATGTTGATAGCAATAGGAAGCACAGAAATCGGTGATTGATAGCAATAAAATAAATATACATTTAATCTTTAATAGTAAAAAATGCGGTGATAGCAGTAAGAGTGATCCCATCTTTCGTATAATCGTTAATAGATATCTGACCCTATTGAATACAATAAATAAAAAACAATACAATAAAGAGAAAATTGCGAAACACGAGTACTTGATGACAGTGGGCACTTCATAATAAAACTCTTCAAGTGATTATCAATCACAAATGTGTGTGTATATGCTTACTATACAGAGTGTTAAAAAAAGTGCATTTGAGATTTGAAGGAGTTACTCAGAATGAGTAGAAAAATATTGAAAAAATCTGATCAAATTTTTTTTTCAGTTTCCCTTACTAAATCTGAACTGTGAATCAAGACTTTGAATGGGAAACTGAAAAAAAAAGTTGATCGGATTTTTTCAATTTTTTTCTTGTATTCTATACTTCATTCTCAGTATTATAACACCTTAAAATCTCAAATGCACTTTTTAACACCCTGTATTGTTTAACCTACATTGTATATGTATAGGTAACTTGTTCGA
This sequence comes from Coleophora deauratella, assembly GCA_958295455.1. Lineage (NCBI taxonomy): Eukaryota > Metazoa > Arthropoda > Insecta > Lepidoptera > Coleophoridae > Coleophora > Coleophora deauratella. The sequence goes on from OY282398.1 coordinate 5,960,981, forward strand.
TTGGCATATTGGTTAATAAAAGGTCACCAAGATAGCAGTTTGAGGGTCTCCTTTGAATCATGTGTGTTAACGAGGCCATCATCTCTTGTATGTAACGTATGTAGGTATGTAATGGTATGGTGACTAGTTACGCTGCGTTCAATACATAGATTACATTACACGATCATACGTATATGTATAAACAAAACAAGAACAGATTTTTGAAAAACTAAGATCTCAACAAAGTTGGTCGCCCGCCGCCGCCGCCGCCGCCGGCGTCGCTCCTCAAGGACGGGAAGAGGCACTCCTGCCTAGCGCATATCAAGAATCTTTCATTAGAAACATAAATAACCGGCTAAGTGAGTGTAAGACCATTTATACTATGTAGAGTTCCGTAGTATTATATAGGGTGACTTTAAATTAGTTCTTGATACGAAAGGCTATGCATGTGCTCGTAATAACAAACAACTTTGCCTAAGGAGCCCATAGTCTAATCGCAAAAAAAGTTTTGGACCCTCCATACAAATCAGTCAACGGACCGGCCAAATTAGTATGAAGAGTCCAAAATTTTTTTCGTGATTTGACTATGGGTTCCTTAGGGAAAGTTGTTTGTTATCATGAGCACATGCATATCCTTTGGTATCAGAACTAATTTAAAGTCACCCTATATTAGGTCTGACATAATCAGCTGCAACTATTTAAACTGAGGCTTTTTTCTACTTTTGAAACTGAAGAACTTTCCTCAAAGAATCCATAAAGTTTTTTGAGCTGATCGGAAAACTTACTATGGAAGTCATAAATTTTATTAGCAAATTGTTGTCTTCCGTGGGAAAATTTGTTCAGATTCATAAAAAGAAGCATCAGTTTAAATAGTGTCAGCTTATTTGATTACATATATTAAACTGTGGTTAAACCTTGCAATTTTCTCTTTTATGTTTTAATATTTCCATAACTGCAAAACTATAAAATTGGATACCAGCAATAATTAATTATGATTATGAGTTATTTTAAGGCTCTAAGTAATTTCAATCATTTTATAAAGCTTAATAAATCAATCACTTTAGAAACGCTGAGTGGAGGGAAACTTTTTTGGACACCTGATATTAAAAACACAACCTTATTATTTTTAAATACCAATTCAACATGCATACAAGAGTGGGAGCACTCGGAAAAGATAATATCATCTCCATAAGGACGAGTTATAGGTATATGTACTACGTGTATGGCAGATTTCAAGCAAATAACTTCAAAGTTATTAAATGGCATAGCAAGCAACAGAACGACCTTTGACGGTTCGTCGTTGTAGGAACTACGGAACCCAAAAAAACACGTCGTAAAAATCATCAACAGAATTCATTCACTTTCCAGTTTTAAATTACTTTATGTAAAAGTGGTTTCTTGTGGATTTTCCATCGACTTATAATGGATTCTCCTTAAATTATCGAATAAAGCAGAGGCACAGAAGTCAAACCGGTTTCGATTCCAATGTCTCTTCACGAGTCATGATAATCAATGATGCGTAATTACGTTTCAATTTTGTCTTGTTCAGTTGACGTAACTCTCACCACACGCAATGAAACAATTCAAATGAAACAAATAATAAATATTGTAGGTATAGAACCACAAACGTTACTTTAAAAGTGTAAGGTTCTTAAGTTAAATTCAATTCCTCTTAAAATAATATCTTCAATGGTATCTCTAAATGATTTATCTAACCTTGGTTTTGGTTGAGTTGGCCCTGTGATGTCACGACACGACAACCATTTAAATCTATTTCTGTTTACGAATTGCGCTTCTGTCCGTTTTCAGTTTTACAACTACATTTCACATTGTTTTTCTGTCAAAATGGTTAAATGAAGAAGATTAGTCGCATAAAAATGTTTTAAAGTTTTAACTATTTGCGTAGACTAGGAATAGCTAACTCATAAGAGCGTCCTGTAGTTCGTAATAGGTTGTCTTTGAAATATTTATAAACTAAACGAATATAATTAATGCTCAATCTGTGTCGGTGCCGATGCCGGTACCGTATTTATTACATTTTTTTATAAAATTGAAAATCAGTAAACTAGAAGGAAAAAATACAGAATTTTAGAAAGAAAGAAAAATAGTTTATTACGCAAACTGGCTATAAAACTACAAAAAAACCGGCCAAGTGCGAGTCGGACTCACGCACCGAGGGTTCCGTATAAATTAATAATCACACATGTCTTGAACTCTATATTTTTTATATTTGAGTTGATTGAATGAAAGGTAATTTGCGGTTTACGATTTATGACGTATTAAAAAAAAAACTACTTACTAGATCTCGTTCAAACCAATTTTCGGTGAAAGTTTGCATGGTAATGTACATCATATATTTTTTCTAGTTTTATCATTCTCTTATTTAAGAAGTTACAGGGGGGGGGGGGACCACACATTTTACCACTTTAGAAGTATCTCTCGCACAAACTATTCAGTTAAGAAAAAAATGATATTAGAAACCTCAATATAATTTTTGAAGACCTATCCAAATTTTTGAGTTTCAGTTCTAAGTATGAGGAACCCCCAAAATTTATTGTTTTTTTTTTTTCAATTTTTGTGTGAAAATCCTAATGCGGTTCACAGAATACATTTACTTACCAAGTTTCAACAGTATAGTTCTTATAGTTTCGGAAAAAAGTGGCTGTGACATACGGACGGACAGACAGACAGACAGACCGACAGACCTGACGAATCCATAAGGGTTCCGTTTTTTGCCATTTGGCTACGGAATCCTAAAAAGGAATAAAAGTCCTAAAAAGAATCATGCTCAATAATGAGTTCGCTTATTACGATAAAGCTTGTTTTTAAAAAACATCCTTGCAGTTCCAACATCGGTTTTATAGTCGTATGTTCCATAAATAAAATTACGTAACAAAAAATTTTTATATTTTAAAATTTATGTCATGAATACCAATGTTTCTAATATTTCTGTGTAAAATAGTACATAATAATAACGCACTAAACAATGAACCCTAATGATTTACCTTGCGAACTTGTGCATAAATTGAGGTTGCTCTTTGCCGTTCTCCTTGAGACGTCAATATAAGAGCATCTCACTTATCTGGGCTAGTTTGAACCAATTCGCCGTCTTGATGGGCGCTCGGCTAGGCGACCTTAAAGCTGGACGAGGGCCATACACAGCTTGCCACATAATAATATGGGAGAAATAAGTTACATGTAGTTTTACCTTAATAAACAGATATTTGATAAAACTTTTTAGCAAATAAATAGAACGATAATATGATGAGGAAACGTAACACTGAACAGCTTTTGTTTTAGAAGTATGGTGAAATCACCAAAAAAAAAACGATTTTCCATAAAAAGTTTTTTGATCAGCTGTTTTGTTTTAGAAGTATGGTGAAATCACCAAAAATAAACGATTTTCCATAAAAAGTTTTTTGATCAGCTGTTCGATTTAGATGAAAACTTAAAATTATTTAATGATTTCTTGAATGAAAAAAAACATGATGACTTTCTTTCCATATTAAGTGTCAAAATAATGAATCCGTAGATATCTTAACTGCTTTTGCTTCGATCCTGTAGGTTCCTTGGGGAAGTTGTCGCATCGATATCACAAAAAACTTTTCATACAAATTGATCAGCCAATCAGGCAACATTTTTTGAGGATGCAGTATTGTCTTTCCTTGGAAAAAAGTAGTTTAGTATCATGAGTGGCACTCACAGTTTACTACGAGTAAATGTCCGGCCGAGAGTCGTCTTTTTACACCCGACGTTATAGGTACTTCTATGTAAATTTTAGATCAATTTATTAAACATCCTTTTAAAATATTCACGTTATGAGGTACAACCTTGCTACTGAGGGACCACCTTAATTGCCTATTTATTATTCTGCGGCTGAAGTGTCTTATCTGGACAGTTGCAGAAACAATGAGTGGAATATCATACGTTTTCCTCATTATTGTTGTGAATAGTTTAAAGGATTAAATGTAACAAGACTGACATGCGGATACTTATTAACTATTATTTTACCTATGATGCCTAATCTAAACGAGACTTAAAATCCTTATTAACTATTATTTTACCTATGATACCTAATCTAAACGAGACTCTTAAAATCCTTATTGACGAGGCAAGAACAGTTATAGGTGATTACTACTGTTTAAATTGTGCCAAACAATAAGAAGAATAAAGATACTTAAATGGGGTGCAAAAATTCCCGGAAACATAAACGAAAAGTACTACTCTTGAATCTGAACTAGAAACTCATACGGAATCCTCAAAAAATGCTTAATTCTCCATAAGAAATTGGCTGACGGCTGAAAAATTTGTACGAAATGTCATTTTTTTTTGCGAATACAGTATATTTTCTGTACGAAAAGTTGTCCAGTTTCATTACTAGAACACTGTTAAATTTTCCTGGAGTGGTTTTCCTTTTTACACCTGTATAATGAGTATTCATACTTAGGTAATGTAACAGAATGTATGACATTGTACCTATGTTATGTCGATATCAATACAGAATTCTCGCTAACATATTTCAAAAGTTTTAACATTATGTACGCTATTTGAATGACGGTATTGTGCGATTATCTACACTAATGTTATGTATGATGTATGAATAGATTTATTTTCTTGAGTGTTCCTCTTCTAGAACACTGAATTATTTTCAACACAAAAAAATCCTATTCAAATAACATGTTGGAGGATGTCATATCTTTTATGACAACTTCTAAACAAATATCTATATAAGTTTAAAAATCATGCCTAGCGTACTTGTACATCAAAACGTGGTTCGTCATTTATCAGTACATAGTTTACTTATTAGATATTTTCGGTAAATATGAAATTCGTGCTTTAACTCTTAGCATGTTTCTGAAAATCATTTTATCAATAGGGCCAAGTTAAAAGTGCTATGCAACATCGTAATTTTTTGCATGAGTCTTCTCTTCGTTTGACCTACTGATTAGCACTACCACTAGAGCATATATTATTCAATACATTATATTATATTTCATAGAACTAAGTAGTCATCTTTTCATGTACGACTGCTATAATTACTTATAGTTATAAGATTCTGTCTCACAGCTGTGTTACCTTTACCTCTATTTATATCTTAAATATAATGTGCTCTTAAAACATCTGCTACGACTCAAACTAGAGGTTCACTTGAATTCGAACAACTTTTACAAAGAAAAAACCAGTCAATTCCGCAAAAAATGCAAAAAGGATTTAGACCTCTTAACTATGAAGTTCAGCAAATCTGCTTATCAATTTGTATTAAAAGTTGGTTTATTTTTGTAGCAAACAAACATCGTTATAATTTATGACAGAAAGAAAACAGTCTACATGGAAATCCTTACTTTATTCACTAACAAAATTAAATACTTTTTTATTTGTTTACAGTTAAATCCGGACGTGAACGCGTTCCAGCGCAAATTCGTCAATGAGGTCCGCCGCTGCGACGAGATGGAGCGCAAGCTGCGCTACATTGAAGCTGAGGTTCATAAGGACGGGGTCCACGTGCCTGAAGTCAAGGAGACGCCCAGAGCACCTAATCCTAGGGAGATCATTGATCTTGAGGTTTGTTCTTATCATATAAATACTATAACTTAAAGTCCCGTTCCAGAACCAAGGCAAAATTGGCCTGACTCTAAAGAGCTTGAGGTACCGGCTTTGCACCTACTTTCAGAAGCTCAGCCGTAATTCCATCATTACCAGGTGTCTTGTTGTTCTTAAGCTGTTTGAGAGCCATTCTAATCTCGTACAGGCTGACGTCCGGAATAGCTTGTGTATAGTGTCGGGTCAATGAGTATCTCTCTTTCACATTTTAAAGATCTACTATCAAATTATCTCATACTATTGTATATTATGTAAATGAGCTACTAACAGAATTACAAGAAATGTACTATGAATCCACAAGATACTAGAGCTTACAAAAAGGATTATTTAAAAAAATATATCTACTCTTACGAAATTGTTTCGGAATGCTTTCAAAGGGTCACATGTGACTACTTGAAGATGTTTGAAGTAAGAAACATCGAAGGCTTCACAATGCGCCTCGCGACGTCGCTTCTACTTTGACATGAATCCAGTTCGCTTTCACCACACCCCGGACATTCAAATAAACTGTCGCGATGTAATTTCCTATTACTATAATACATAAACAAGTTACTTTCTAGACACGTAAATGTATGTACATGTTGCGCTAAGCAGATCTTACGTACAGGTTAGGTCACCTTTAGAGAGGAGCAGAGATTGGCCATACTATAAATAATATCCAAAAGTCAATAAACTAACATAATAGATACAACATTAAAAACAAAACATTTGCGCGCAAGCAAAGCAAATTATGTAAATTGTGTATAGATATACCATATTTGAAACAAAATACCTACACATTAAAAATGCCATCTAAATAAATACTTGCTCATATTTTTACCGTATCAATACTAATTGGTAGTTGTTTCAACAAATTAAAGTACTATAAATCAATTCATGGAATTAAGAATCGAGACTGATCTTTTGTTCTTTTCTTTACACTAGTGTCAACAATAATCTAGCATTTTATCTCCTATGTATCATTTATTTATAATTATCACATTATCTTAATAATTTTACATAGGGGCCATCATTTCGAAAATATAATCTCTATTTCTCCTTTGCTTCTGGAAAATTCTGGATCTGATCAGTGATTAATCACCGATCCATATAGGAAGTATAATATGACCAATCGCGTAAAACGTGACCTGACTTGACTTAAACCCGAATATTTTCTTCCAGGCCCATTTGGAAAAGACGGAGAACGAAATACTGGAGTTGTCTCACAATGCCGTGAACTTGAAGCAAAACTATTTGGAGTTGACAGAGCTAAGGCATGTCCTCGAGAAGACAGAAGCCTTCTTCATTGCTCAAGAGGAGATTGGCATTGACTCTATGACCAAGTGAGTTGGGAGTTTTTTATTTTTATTTTAAGCGTTTCAGTACGACAATGTCCTCTCTTGAATGTCTCCCCAATTTACCTCTTTTCCAAAGATCTTCTCTTCCCTCCTCCATTTAGCGGGTTTATGGGCAACATAAAAGCAGTGGCTTATTGTAAGCTTCACAAACTGCTAAAGAGACAGTCGAACACTAAATCTTCCAATAAGATTTCTACTTAGTGGTCGCCACTTAATACTTGGGTAAAGTAGCCTAAAATGAATTGAATTCTGATAACGCACTCTTAATAAAAAGGATTTCGATACATGGTTCATTTATTTGTGCGACGTGTTTATATAATCTAGAAATGAAGCCTTCAGTGTCTAAATTCTGTATAATTGAATTCTTGTCCAATGTCAACTCCCTGCCGTCAGAGACAGAAGTTTTGATATTTTATTTGCTTAACCAAGCGACAAATGGTAAACGCTACACATAAAAAAGTTTGCCAACCTATACAATCAATACAAAAAATATGTCTCCCTTATATGTACTCGTAATCGTTAGTTATTGAATAGTCCAACTTTTTGCAAAGTAATTTTATTTGCTTCGACCTTATAGATTCGTTTGGAAATGAGTATTTGTAACCATCATTTGGCGTTTATCACCGAATTTTTTTTTTACTGTTTAAGATGGCTAAAGGTCAGCCCACACAGCAATTGGCATCTGCCGCCTATGAACCTATATTTTTATTTCTTTCGATAGATCTCTAATCACGGACGAGCAAGGCCAGCAAGCGGCCACGCGCGGTCGTCTCGGCTTCGTCGCCGGCGTGGTCCAGCGCGAGCGTGTGCCGGCCTTCGAGCGGATGCTGTGGCGCATCTCCCGGGGCAATGTGTTCCTGCGGCGCGCAGAGCTCGACAAACCTTTAGAGGACCCTATCACAGTGAGTTAGGTTATCGATAGAGAATATCGAAATGTCTGTGTTAAGTGGTTGGAGTATACCATCATTGTGCTGACCTGCTAACGCGTGCTGTAGCGTATGTCTACTGAAAACGTGGTCGCAAGACACACTGTGATTAATAAACCCTCAGAGAATAATGTGAGTTATACAATACATTTATCACTACAGTAAGCGATAATTAGGCCAAATGTCTGTTACGTGGTGGGGATTTGGTGTCGATAAACTGAGCCTTTTACCAATGAGACTATGTTGTGCCGTAACTCGAAAGGTTATTTCTTCCTTTGCCTGTGCTTCACTAACGTTTGTAAGATCCAATCAATGTACAGTCTAGTCTTGAAACGAAATTTCGATAGAACATATTTATTATATCCACGCCAAAATTCTGAATCATTTGAAGAATATTCTCAAATGACACACATTACGAAGAATAACGTACGCTCTCATTTATAAATGACACAGCACACACTTTAACGTCAAATAGCAACCCCAAAATTCCGATTTTTGTAGAATATTCTCAAACAATGCCATTTAAGAAGGAACAACGTATGCCCTCATTTATAAATGGCTATATACATACACATTTAAAGTCAATTTTTCCATACCAGGGCAACGAAATCTACAAGACCGTGTTCGTAGCTTTCTTCCAAGGAGAACAACTCAAGTCGCGTATCAAGAAGGTTTGCACCGGCTTCCACGCGTCGCTGTACCCGTGCCCGCCCTCCAACGCCGAGCGACAGGACATGGTCAAAGGGGTCCGCACTAGGCTAGAAGATCTTAACATGGTGAGCTTATACAATACATAAATCAAGTAACAAAACCTAACCTATACCGTAGATGGTGAAAAATATTTTTTTGCTGTACGATTTTGTTTTTTTGGTGGGCGATTAAATATTTCCCATATTTAAATAACAGTAATAACTTTTTTCAAAAATATAAAATACTGAAGAAAATAAGATTTTTTTTAAATTCTTATCCTGAGATATGAATTCTGAATGATCGTCCTAGGACGTGTTGCTTCAACTTTCCTCCTTTCAGGTACTGAATCAAACCCGCGACCACAGACAACGCGTGCTAGTGAGCGTGGCCAAGGAACTGCAGAGCTGGTCCATCATGGTTCGCAAGATGAAGGCTATCTACCACACGCTGAATCTGTTCAACATGGACGTCACCAAGAAATGTCTGATTGGCGAGTGCTGGGTGCCGACTGCTGACCTGCCGAACGTGCAGAAAGCACTTGCTGATGGCTCAGTAAGTTTGCACTGCTTAGTGATTTATTAGGTTGTTAACAACCCATATCGTCCCCCCTCCAGAGGCACGGTCTCTTCCCAGTCATCGAGAAGGTTAGTCCATACTCCACACACCGGACTAAGTCCGGATTGGTGGAGGTTGTGGGGCTAGTGACCAACCCCAGTGTCACAAATTTTCAAGCCGCCTATAAGGCCTCCGACATGCTATTTATTGATAGCAGCCCAGTCAAACTCATCCAGGTTATGAGAAAAATATGAGTTTCTTAGCAGGTGATTACGTAGTGTATAATGTCATCATCATTCATTTTAGAGACTGACAATAGAATATTTTAAATCTATTAAAATATCTTTCAGAAATACAACCAAGGTGTATTTATTGAATGAATGAATGAAAACACTTTATTGCGCAACAAGACAGGAAAATACCAAGCCAAGTTGTATTTATTGTAAAACCAAGACGTTGAAACTTAATTTACGAAATGTCCGTTCCAGAACGCATGCGGCAGTTCGATCCCGTCGTTCCTGAACTGCATCGAGACGGACGAGGAGCCGCCCACGTTCAACCGCACCAACCGGTTCACGCGCGGCTTCCAGAACCTCATCGACTCGTACGGAGTGGCCTCCTACCGCGAGTGCAACCCTGGTCAGTCCGTGTGACCCTACTGCTTGCTAGTGTGGCCCTGGTTATTTACCGTCTTTATGCTGTATTTACCATCTTCTTGCTGTGTGCTCTCCTTGTGGCTATATTGTAATCGTATCAGCTGACAAACGTCCATTGTCATAAGGACCAACCGGTTCACGAGCGGCTTCCAGAACTCATCGACTCGTACGGAGTGGCTTCCTACCGTGTGTGCAACCCTGGTCAGTCCCGTGCCCCTTCCGTGTGACGTGTGCTAGTGCGATCCTGGTTATTTACTGTCTTCTTGCTGTGTGGTCTCCTTGTGTTCTTGTGTTCATAATCCGAATCATCATCCGAAAAACTTCCACTGTCATAGGGATTATCACTACCACCGGTATTACGCTGCCTGCAACCAGCGGGCTCCCTCCACCAGGTCATCGGTCTACCAAGTGAGAGGCCCGTCTAGATTACGTCTTCCGAAACGCAGTCGCCACAGAACCGCCCACCGCCCATTGTTATACGAGCTGCGTGCCCCGCTATGTGTGATCAAACGGTGCCTTATTATTCGGTTCCCGATTAAATTTCCGAAGACATTTATACGTTTTACGAGATTAAAGCATATTGTTACTTCCCACCCCGTCAACGTGAAAAAACGAACAAACAGACAAAACTTACGTATGTATTTATAACATAATTAGTCAAACTCCTTTTTTGCAGCACTCTACACCATCATCACATTCCCGTTCTTGTTCGCGGTGATGTTTGGAGACTTCGGGCACGGCCTCATCATGACTCTGTTTGGCGCATGGATGGTCATCAAGGAGGTTTCCCTCGCAGCCAAGAAATCCAACAACGAAATCTGGAACATATTCTTCGCCGGTCGCTACATCATACTCCTTATGGGTTGCTTTTCGATGTACACTGGCTTTATCTACAACGATCTGTTCTCCAAATCGATGAATATTTTCGGATCGTCTTGGACCATTCCGTACGATGACAAGACATTGAACGAATCCGCGGTTTTGATGCTGGACCCGAAAGCCGCGTACGTGGGTACACCCTACGTATTCGGAATGGATCCTATTTGGCAGGTAATTATGTGCACTTTTATTGTAGTATAAAAAAATATATATTTTCTTCTCTTATCGTGTGGCACAATTTAACAGTGCTACATAAGGTATACATGGTGGTTGCCTAGTATTGCAATTAGCATCACCCAGTCGCGTGTAAGGCATTTAGATTTTCACCTACGGACGTGAGCAAGATGACCATCATACACATCTATAAATCAGATGTGCAGGTTTCCTCACGATGTTTCCCTCACCGTTAAAGCAGTCGGTGTGAAAATGCACGTAAATTTCGACAAACTAATTGGTACATTGTCCAGGATTTAAACCCGAGACCTCTGGTTAAACGTCGTAACGTATCTACTCTAAAAAAATAATTGTTCAAGTGCATCAGAATATTAAATTATGTAAATGCCTAATTATGAGAGATTGTTAACTTGCAATCAAAAGTCGTGCACGGCGGCATTCTGCCATTGTATTGCCACTTACTAAGCAAGATGTTATGGAACTTTCTAGAGTGTTCATTTCCGATTTAAGACAGACTACTTAAGAAAGACTGTTACCTCTAACCTAACATTAATCAAAACCGCTCCGTTGCCAGACTGCCGACAACAAGATCATCTTCCTCAACTCTTACAAGATGAAGCTCTCCATCATTTTCGGTGTCATCCACATGATCTTCGGTGTCTGTATGAGCGTCGTTAACTTCAAGTGAGTATAGGTTGTTTCAGGTTTCTTATGCCTGCCAGTCTGGGATACTTTTAATGAATTTTTATACAGAAGTTTTATTTAAAAAAATCTAAGCGATTTAAAACTACAAACCCGACATACATAACAAAAAAATATAGCATCAATATATTCGGAACACTCGTAAATATAAAACTGGCTACACAATATCTATTATCATAATATAAAATTACGAAATAAACATTTGGTTTTCAGTCACTATACAAAAGTTTAACTGAACAAACAGGTCATCGAGGTGTATAAAAAGTAATTTTATTAAGTTGTAGAACAAACCAAAACCTGTTTCAAAACAACTACTCTGCAACCTGTATTTTTTTGTTTTATCTTTTATCTGTTACGTCCTGGCTCAGTAATTTAAGAGCTAATCCAAACCTGGTGTTTATGCAGTTTCTTCAAGAGGCGCTACTCCATCTTACTGGAGTTCCTGCCGCAGATCGTGTTCCTGTGCCTGCTGTTCCTGTACATGGTCTTCATGATGTTCTACAAGTGGGTCTACTACAGCACCACCGCTACAGGCATGTATCGTACCATTAACCTTGACCATCTACAGAAAAAAAGTTGAAAATGTAATAGTATTTTACCAGACACAAATTTTTATCAGTTGGGTGGGTCTTTTTTAAACCAAACATTTTGTCTTCGTCTGTTTGTATGTTTTCAACTTTTTTCTTATCTGGCTTCAAACATAAGTGAATGAATGACACATAAATCACGAACCCCGATTCTTTAATATTCTAAAACAAATTTAACAAAAAAGTATACCAGACTTCATAAAATGTAAGATACACATGTTAATCTGGGGACAAAGACGAAAGTAACCGTCTCGCGCTTAAAAACAAACAAAGCGATGGGTGTGGCGGACATATTGCCGCTTTACAGGACAAGATTATCGATTGACAGCCAGTCGGCTAAAATTTAAACGAAAATACAAGAGCATATTTCTAGAAATATTATGACTATATTAACTACGATAAAATGTTAATACCTAAAAAAGATAGCCCTAAATATATCAGATACATCAATTGTTGAAACAAACGTAGGTATACACATCGTCTATAATTCTAACAAACTTCCAATTTCCCAGATCTAGCGTACACGCAAAACTGCGCACCATCAGTCCTGATCCTCTTCATCAACATGATGCTGTTCAGCCACCAGGTATCCCGTATTTTATATTTTTTTCTGAAAATCTACTGTATTAATTTTAGTTTAAATTGGGGGTAAAAATGAGAATTGTGACGCAACTGACAACGGTCATGTGAAATTGTGTATTATATTCGCACTTGACATTGGCAAAATCACTGATGTGGAATGCAAAATAGAAAATAAAGAAGAAAGTGTTGTCCTTGGTGAAAAAAGCAATGTAAATGAGTTGCCGTAGTAAGTATTATTATGAGTAGAGCCATCAAGAAATAATTTTCTCATCTAAACAACTCGCCTCGCAGTTAAGCCTAGGGGGCCAAACAATTTTAATATGCAAATAAATCATTTTACTTACTTTTACTTTACCAGGATCCCGAGGATGGGTGCCTGGAGTACATGTTTGAGGGGCAGGGTGGCCTGCAGCGCGCCTTCGTTCTGGTCGCGCTGTGCTGTATACCTGTCATGCTGCTGGGCAAGCCGCTGTATCTGCTGTCTGCTAGTAAGAAGAGGGCTAAGGCCAAGGTACGGAACCATTTTTTTATCCACAATTGGTAAGCCCTTGGCATTATCTCACCTGGTGGTGATGATGATTCCGAAGATGGAAGCGGGCTTACCGAGATTCCCCAACGCAATGGGGAACTGGCTATCTTATCTCCATACTGGAAACATTAGTGCTATTAACATTTATGTTTGGCAGCAAGACTTAGTTTCAGCAAGAAGATGTCCTGATGTAGATGTGAGGGATAAGCGTCTACAGCTTCCAGCGAGATTCACTTTAGCCCTCCCATACCACTGCTAATTCAATGATGAAATGACGATAGTTTGTGCGTCGTTTTTACCTTTATAAATGTAGGCAAAACAGCGCAATACTGAAAGAATAGGGATATCTCCAGCTTAGTCTAGAAGAAACTGCACATTTTGAAAGATGTCTAGGTCCATTTGATTGTGGTCAACTTCCTCTTACCGTATGGTACAATATAACGTGCTGTCCTGAGAAATAGACATTGGTAAGGTTACGATGCCAAACTTGGATGTGATTACGTATCTGTCTTTGAAATTTTCCAAGAGTAACCTGTGCGGTAACAAAAATTATATCCTCCACTGTTTTCTCCCACAGCCCGAGCACTCAAACGGCAGCGTCAGTCAAGGCAACCAAGGCATCGAGCTGCAGGAACAGACGGACATCAGCGAGGGGCAACAGCCCCCCGCCGCGGCCAAGGCCGAGAAGTCCGGCGGTCATGAGGAGGAAGAATTCAGCGAGGTCATGATCCACCAGGCCATACACACGATTGAATACGTGCTCAGTACCATCTCGCATACGGCGTCTTATCTGCGGCTGTGGGCGCTGTCGCTTGCTCACGCAGGTATGTGATTTTGGTGAAATTTCAGTCTTGTTTCAAATCTAGCAAAAAATTGTTAACTTCTAATAAGTATTTGTCTTTTTATTCTTGTACTGGTATTTTTTGATCACTTGTATTGTGATAAAATATTACACTATAGGTACGTTTACTGTTGTGCCATTCCCTGGAATAATCCCATAAGTAAGACAGAGATAGCGCTCTATACTAAGTATAGCGCCGTCAATAACAATAGAGGGACAAACTTAGGTATAAGTTAGACAAGGACAACTTCTGTAACCTATCTCGTTTACCGTTGTTATACCGGGTGTTAGGTGTAATAGTGAAGATATTTTAAGGGCTAGAAGGGGACCCTAGGTGCAGTACATTTATGCTATTTACAAATTTATATTCGCTTTAATAACCGAGAAAAATGAAGGTTTTGTCTCGGTATGAGGCGGCCCTAAAGTGACGTCATAGCCCGTGCGAGAAAGAGATTGAGAACAAATAAGGGCAGAATTACACAAAAACAGTTTTTTTTTACAATAAATTGTAATTAAAGTTTTTGAGGGGAAATTTTAGTTTAAAAAATGTGGGGTTAATTGTGAGCGTTCAGTATGTCTGACTCAACCTAAAAAAGTGGGTGCGAAGTAGAGATGGGTTTTTGCCCGGGCAGTTTTGAGTAAATGCCCAATAAACGTCCATTTATGCCCAATAAATGCCCAATTTGTATGGCGCAAATGGCCGTTTATTGGGCATTTATTCAAAATGCCCAAAAATGCCCGGGCAAAAACCCATCTATAGTGCGAAGTGGAAATTTGAGAAAAAAATGTGCAACTTTACACCCTTATTTCTCGTAAACAAATGGTAATTTCAACTTCGCTCTTTTTTATTTGTGATAGGTTCTATAGCCCCTACGTGCCATTTAAATATCTGCACTATTTTACCTAACACCCTGTATAAGCTTGTGGATTAATACAATAGCTTGTTATAACTTATTAAAACCTAGGAAAAACAGCACTATTCGCACTGGGAGCTTGTTACTACTGGGGGCTCAGCTGATTGAATAGTTCAGACTTTTTTCATAGACACAAAACGTATCTTGACTCAACTCTGGTTAGTTTGTAACATTTATTACAATCGGTCCATACAGTCAGACTACGATCTTTTGGCAGGTGGATGACATTGACAGGAGCCCTTTTCTCGCAAATCTGTCATTTATTTCATACAAATAGTGTCATTTTTCAAGATGGCGTTAGTTCCGGCTTTTCACCAAATGCCAAAAGATCGTGTCGGACTGTACGTACATGCTACTTTGTCAAGCAGGTGGTAACTTCCTACCATTACCCCACAGAGTTGTCGGAGGTGCTATGGAACATGGTTCTAGCCATGGGGCTGAAAGACGAGAGCTACGTGGGTGCTATCAAGCTGTACGTGGCGTTCACGTTCTGGGCTCTCTTCACGCTGGCCATCCTGGTTATGATGGAGGGACTCTCCGCCTTCCTGCATACCCTGCGATTGCACTGGTGAGTTCCAATGTGCCAGACTTGATTTTTGTAAGGGGCCAGTTGGACATTTTTTTAATTCCCAAAGTGCCACTTGACACAAAGCCAAGTAGGGAGAACAAATACCTCGAAATGTCAATAGGGCGATACTATACGCCGGAGGACTGAATTTTATATGCCCCGAAAGGAGCAAATACTTAGACCTCGAAGGACCAACTTTTTATAAAAAACCTATCCTAAAAACTCAATCAATTCAATTATTGCATTTAAACAACATACAAAAACAGAAACAAAAAAAGAGATGCCTACTATAGGTCCTTATTGTTTGGTTGCAATTTTGTTCAGACAATCTTTCTGCAATTTCATTTATGTTGAATAAATTGTAATGCTTGGTGCACTTATAACTAATAAGGGGCCCATATACAACTGAAACATTAACTAAGTTGAGAAGGCCTTAACCTTCGCCAAGTCTTGTGAGAGCTTTTTATTCATCATCATATTTTGTTCTAAACTAATAAAAATTTGTTTCCAGGGTGGAGTTCATGAGCAAGTTCTATTCGGGCCAGGGTTACATCTTCCAGGCCTTCTGCTTCAAGACCATCCTCGAGCAGGACGAGAACAAAGAGGATTGAGAATAAAATCGATATCAACTAACGTATCTTTATCTAAACTAGTGTAGAGTGGATCGCAACAGTATTTTCAATATTTTATACATTCGTATTTAGATTGAATAGTGAAAGGTCACAAAGTAATGCAATAAGTAATTATAAATTATATTTATGCATGTTTATTATTTTGTTTCATTTTTAAGCTTTAAACTAAACAGGTTACTTATTTACGCTAGGTAAGATATTAAATACATAAACAATAAAACGTTTCATAAATTAGATACATATTTCGTAGTAAAATTAACAATTGGACGCATATAAAAGTTATGTACGCAACGCAACTATGTTCTCAAGTTAGTTTTTGCTTTCTCCAATATTTCCTTTCTAACTTTCGGGTAATCCGGATATATTTTGAGTATGTGCCGGCAGACGACGATGCATTCTGGGTATTTCTTGAGCTTAAGGTAAGCGTGGGCTAGTTTGTACCCCACGGCGAGGTCGGTCTTACCCGTGTGTACCCACGCGTTGTCGTAGTTGTGCGCAGCGCTCTTGTAGTTTTGTTCTTTTTCCGCTAAGAATCCTAAAATGGAATAATAACTCATGCATGAAGTACCTATTTAAAGAAATTATAATACACGCATTCCGAATATCAATATTTGTGTCGATACGTATCAAACTCGCCCAAGTCTACTTTCAAATATGGCCGGTCCTGCCAACTGACATAAAGTAGGTTAGGGATAATGTACTTCTTGTCAGTTGACATAAAGTACATTATCCCTAACTTACTTTATGGAAATTGAAAAACTTCGACCATATTTGTAAGTAGACTTGGGCGAGTTTGATATGTATCGACACATTTATGGTAAAGGTCGACCAAGAACGAAAAATATTTTCTACGGTTCAACTTGTTCCACCTAGTATGCATGTGGCCTGCTTTAAGATACCTATATTGGTATCCTTTTAAAAAAACAGTATTCAGATATTTTTAATCTCATAGTTAACCCATTGACCGCTACGCTACTCTTTGACAAATCGTCGTCACCGCCAATGTCGGTTCCAGCCGACAAAAATGTATGAAAATCTCAAATCCTGGCGAATGTGTGGCACGGAAACCGATTGTCGGCCCTGGTCGACTGTGGCGATCAAATAGTAACTTTCTAATAACCTTTTGTCGGTTATTATTTCATCATCTGAAAATATTGTTTACACCGTCGCACTTACATAAAAAAATACGTAAATAAACTTACCTAAATACTCATATGCTGTGGAACAAGAGTTGTTATGGTTCAGCACTTTGGTAAGCAGTTCTTTAGCTGCGTCTAGCCGTCCAGAACCGACTTGATTGTCTACCACTTCCAGCCAGCATCTAAAAGGAAAAGTGAACTATAACCGTAAAGTCGTCAAATATTTTAATTTTTATTATACCGGGTGTATATGCAAAGGCGAGAAACATTTAAGGGTATGATTGTATAACTGATGTATAAATATTTTACAATAATAAAAAAAATCTGTAAGATACCAGTAACACACAATCACACGATTTTCTTTTCCTTAAACGTACAAAACTCATACACGATTTACTGGTCAGTGAACTTTGATAGCGTTAGTACCTACTTATGTAGTCTAGTGAGCAGAGGTTTGGCAACAGCGCAGCGGCGGGCGGCACGAAACAGGCAACAGCGCGATCGGCTCGCTACTCTGATGTTTACGTGAAATGAAAACGCATTTTTAGCGTATTTAAAAATCCGAAATTTACACTTATTGTAAATTACAAAATGATTTTACAAAGTAATCGTAGTAGGTACACAAGAAGTGTTCAAAGTGGCCGCCGTTTTGGTACAAGACACGCTGACATACCTACCTACTTCTCCAAGCCGTGACAGGATTCAAATCTTCTTGTTTTTAACTCGCGGAAAGCACTTTTAATAACTAAGTATTTTTAACTCGCACACAGTTCACACTTCCTCTTGGATAGAGTACACAAACTTCCACAAATACAACGGCTAACGCGCTCCAGCCTCCCCGACCTTGAGCATGTAAAGGGGTTTTAAACTGCGGGGTTAGAAAAATAACTGCTTGACACGTTTCAGTCAGGAAATCATTTCATCCACCAGCATCCACGTTGTACGCGTCCGTGAAACATTTTGGTTACTTGTTAAGTACAAATGATACCATATCAAAGTGTTTGATATTTGCAAAAAAAACAGCCACGTCGACGTTGTGGCGTATTTTCAGCCATGATTTAGGTATCTAATCGAGCGATCGATCGCGGCGACGTACATCCGCTCGATAAACAAATTAGCAACTGTCTTCGACCTGCGCACCGACTCGAGCGCGAGGGGGTGTACGTCGACTGCTTGCGAGGGGGTGGGGTAGGAGACGCGCGCATGCGCGGCAGTGACGTGGCACAGCTAAAGAACCAATAGCGCGACGGTGCGACGGCGCGACCACGCGATGACGGCCTTGACCTTGCGATTGAATTTTGGCCTTGAATTTTTCCATTCACTGCGTAAGTACTATCCAGCGACCTACGCGAGCCGGGGGCGCACGGGGTGAATGAACTAGCTGATAAGAATGCGTGGCTAGAACTTAGAAAAATAATGGATATTTTGGTAAAAAAATAAGGTATGTTTTTTTTTGGTGGAATGCTACCAGAATCGTTTATACTTTCACCTCCTTAAAGGTTTCTTGGTTATGCATATACACCCTGTATAATATAATAATAATATCTGGGACAAATCACACGGTCATCTGGCCCTAAACTAGGATTCCCTGTATCTTGGGAACCAGAGACTGATTTACATACACATACTTTTAAACAGATACATATATAGATATAATACACCCAGACTCAGAGCAAACAATTCTGCTCATCACAAAAAATTTGCACAGTGTGGGGATCGAACCCACGACTCTCGGGTCAGAGGTCAGGATCGCTAACCACTTAGCCACCGAGTCAGTCATTATTAAATTCTACCGTCCATGTTGCTGACACACGAGTCTCTTACCGTATCTCATGGCAAAGTAAGATTCTACCCGCGCTGCGGTTGGAAGCCATGCATGTTACGCACTTTAGATAACCAAAATACATTTTTTCTTAAATACCTGAAAATATGTTTCTAATTAAACTGGCTAACTACCCCCGAGGTACCTTAATTTTCAAAATATTTTTGTCCTTTTTGCTGATGCAACTTTATACGGCAAATCCAGAAATTTGTTTTAGCGTTTTAGTATTGGTGCCTTAGAGGAAGTTATTCAATTTGACAAAGTAACCTGTAATATTTAAGTTTAGCTGAACTCCTTGTATAACTGATGTATAAATATTTTACAATAATAAAAAAAATCTGTAAGATACCAGTAACACACAATCACACGATTTTCTTTTCCTTAAACGTACAAAACTCATACACGATTTACTGGTCAGTGAACTTTGATAGCGTTAGTACCTACTTATGTAGTCTAGTGAGCAGAGGTTTGGCAACAGCGCAGCGGCGGGCGGCACGAAACAGGCAACAGCGCGATCGGCTCGCTACTCTGATGTTTACGTGAAATGAAAACGCATTTTTAGCGTATTTAAAAATCCGAAATTTACACTTATTGTAAATTACAAAATGATTTTACAAAGTAATCGTAGGAGTTACACAATAAGTGTTCAAAGTGGCCGCCGTTTTGGTACAAGACACGCTGACATACCTACCTACTTCTCCAAGCCGTGACAGGATTCAAATCTTCTTGTTTTTAACTCGCGGAAAGCACTTTTAATAACTAAGTATTTTTAACTCGCACACAGTTCACACTTCCTCTTGGATAGAGTACACAAACTTCCACAAATACAACGGCTAACGCGCTCCAGCCTCCCCGACCTTGAGCATGTAAAGGGGTTTTAAACTGCGGGGTTAGAAAAATAACTGCTTGACACGTTTCAGTCAGGAAATCATTTCATCCACCAGCATCCACGTTGTACGCGTCCGTGAAACATTTTGGTTACTTGTTAAGTACAAATGATACCATATCAAAGTGTTTGATATTTGCAAAAAAAACAGCCACGTCGACGTTGTGGCGTATTTTCAGCCATGATTTAGGTATCTAATCGAGCGATCGATCGCGGCGACGTACATCCGCTCGATAAACAAATTAGCAACTGTCTTCGACCTGCGCACCGACTCGAGCGCGAGGGGGTGTACGTCGACTGCTTGCGAGGGGGTGGGGTAGGAGACGCGCGCATGCGCGGCAGTGACGTGGCACAGCTAAAGAACCAATAGCGCGACGGTGCGACGGCGCGACCACGCGATGACGGCCTTGACCTTGCGATTGAATTTTGGCCTTGAATTTTTCCATTCACTGCGTAAGTACTATCCAGCGACCTACGCGAGCCGGGGGCGCACGGGGTGAATGAACTAGCTGATAAGAATGCGTGGCTAGAACTTAGAAAAATAATGGATATTTTGGTAAAAAAATAAGGTATGTTTTTTTTTGGTGGAATGCTACCAGAATCGTTTATACTTTCACCTCCTTAAAGGTTTCTTGGTTATGCATATACACCCTGTATAATATAATAATAATATCTGGGACAAATCACACGGTCATCTGGCCCTAAACTAGGATTCCCTGTATCTTGGGAACCAGAGACTGATTTACATACACATACTTTTAAACAGATACATATATAACAACTATTCCAATCAAAAAAAAGCAAAAGGTAAACAAACATAGTATGCAGATGACATTGACATGTGTCAGATCCATAGTAAGTTTGTTTACGTTTTGCTTTTTTTTGATTGGAATGAACCATAGATATAATACACCCAGACTCAGAGCAAACAATTCTGCTCATCACAGAAAATTTGCACAGTGTGGGGA
Organism: Coleophora deauratella; assembly: GCA_958295455.1. Taxonomy (NCBI): domain Eukaryota; kingdom Metazoa; phylum Arthropoda; class Insecta; order Lepidoptera; family Coleophoridae; genus Coleophora; species Coleophora deauratella. The sequence goes on from OY282398.1 coordinate 5,981,948, forward strand.
TCGAACCCACGACTCTCGGGTCAGAGGTCAGGATCGCTAACCACTTAGCCACCGAGTCAGTCATTATTAAATTCTACCGTCCATGTTGCTGACACACGAGTCTCTTACCGTATCTCATGGCAAAGTAAGATTCTACCCGCGCTGCGGTTGGAAGCCATGCATGTTACGCACTTTAGATAACCAAAATACATTTTTTCTTAAATACCTGAAAATATGTTTCTAATTAAACTGGCTAACTACCCCCGAGGTACCTTAATTTTCAAAATATTTTTGTCCTTTTTGCTGATGCAACTTTATACGGCAAATCCAGAAATTTGTTTTAGCATTTTAGTATTGGTGCCTTAGAGGAAGTTATTCAATTTGACAAGTAACCTGTAATATTTAAGTTTAGCAGAACTCTATAGTTACCTTTCTAAACCATCTGCTTTCTCAGGTGTCCACGGTATGGATGAGATAGTTCTCTTCAGAATATTCTTCGCTCGAGTCGGTTGCTTTATAATGTTGTATCTAAAAGAAGGAATAACTTGAAATACTTGTGCAAGAATAAAAACAATCACTAAATTCCGAATTACATTTGTCGGATTACGGTGAATCATATTTGGTTAGAACCAAATGTCTCCGGTAGTCTCCACTTTAAAAATAAGTAGCGAAATAATTTGAATTGCTGTAAGCTATCTAATACTCGTTTATTTAGTCTTCTATCAAATACTAATTACACTAATTGAATACCTAAATGTAAGTACATATAACATAACAACGACAACGTAACAGTTACAAATAGTCTCTGTTATCTTGCCACTCAATTTACCGGCTTCATTCAAATCAGTATCTTCAAAACCTTCAACTCACGCATTAGCTATAGCGAGAATGATGTACGGGTCATCTTGGTACCGATCCTCGGTGACCAAAGGCAGCAAGTCTTGGAGAACTCTCTCCGCATTGGACTTCTGTCTTGTGGCTAGCTGCAGCAGCGCCTGCAAAGCCTTGCGGTCGCCCGGAGCCACTTCCGCGAGGAGTTTCTCCGCTGTGCGCAGAGCTAGGAGTTGCGTCTCCCTGAGAATTCGTAGATTATGTTAAATGATGTAGAATAATTTAATTTGAATGAAAGTTGAGTATATTAGTCAGATTGTGATTTATAAACATTTAAAAAAATATATAAAATAAAAATAATAAATAGATCGTAAACACTAGGTGAGGTCGTCTGCACAGAGCAACAGTGTCCATACTGTATGTAATAATATTTAATATACTGTGACTTCGTCGTATATATAAGGCCTAACAAAATCAGTTATTAAAACTGGATCACTTATTTAAACTGGAGTATCTATCCATGAAAAAGATCACTCAATCCACACGCACATAATCTAAATTACTGAAATCAAAATCATCTTGACTATGGGTTCCTTGGGGAAAGTTGTTCAGTTTCATGAGTAGAAGCTCCAGTTTAAATAGTTTCAGCTGATTTTATTAAGACCCCCCACGCAAAAACATTTTGGGCATATCCATACAAAATATGCCGATCACGTGATTTTGGTATGAAAGGTCTAAAAAACTTTTGGCGAATTGACCATTGGTTACTTGAATTGTCGCCTGCGGTATTTCCGGGCCAATACGACGTTCAAACCTTCAAGAAAAGAGCGTACTTCCATATTAAAGGCCGGCAACGCACTTGTGACTCCTCTGGTCTGGTGTTGCGGGTGTCCATGGGCGGCGGTAATCGCTTACCATCAGGTGATCCGTCTGCTAGTTTGCCACCTCTGCCATAAAAATAAAAATTAAAACTTGGGGATAGTTGCTCAGTTTCACGAGTAGAAGCCGCTGTGAAGTTTTGGTGGGGGGTCCAAAAATAACCCAGTATAAGGTGTTAACAAATTAGCTGGTATTACTTAAACTGGCGCTTCTACTAGTGAAACTGAACAACTTTTCCCAAGGAATCCATAGTCAATTCGCGAATTTCTTTTTGTACTGTTCTAACAAGTCGGTTACCTGATCGGCCCACTTAGTATGGGAAGTCCAACATTTTTTTTTGCAAATTCACTATCAGCTTTAACTCACTCGTCCTCCCGGTGCGCGCGGCGCGGCGCCAGGCACAGCAGCGCCATGCGGCGCGCGGCGGGCGCCCCCCAGCGAGGCGCCGCGCGCGCCGCGTTGAGCCGCCGCAGCGCCTCGCTCCAGCGCCCCGCCAGCGCCGCGCCCAGCCCCGAGCAGTACTGGTAGCCTGCCACCCGACTGCTGTATCGCTCCACTGCTACCTCTGTTGCGGGTGACCGATACCTATCTGCATACTTCCCGAGTTGATTCTACGATACTTATAAAAGTGGACAACTTTTTTCTTAAACTTTTCATACGAGTCTAGCTTGTGAGTCAAGTTTGTAAAAGTCCAAAATATGTTTGCGATTTCAGCAAACTTGCAGAATAAAAATTCAGTTTCATTCATAGAATTACTGTTAACGGGTTTGCAGGTATGTACCGTCACCGTGTATATAGGCTTTAGGATCGAAAGGTTATTTAGAATGACAGTGAATATCACTTGAAATTTTATTTTACTGCACGCGGTACGATTTCTTTAGTTTCATTCTATAGTTCATTTCAATCAAAAAAAAAGCAAAAGGTAGTATGCAGATGACATTGACATGTGTCAGTTCCATAGTAAGTTTGTTTACGTTTTGCTTTTTTTTTATTGGAATGAATCATACAAACCTATACGTTTACTGACAAAGTTTTTTTAGCAAAAAGTTGACGGTCAACAGTCCCTATTACTTTGTCAAGAAATATTTTAATCACCCTTTCTAGTAAATATGACAAACAATCTTCTACATCATGTCTAAAGCATATCAGCTCCAAACTACCCAACCGACTAACCTGGATCATCCTCCTCCCCTAGAGCTTGCTTGGCCGTCTCCAGAGCCTGCTCAGTGTCGGCCAGCTTGCCCCGCCGCCACTGCACCTCGATCAGTTGCGCCAGAGCCTCCCAGCTCGTCGGCTTCACTGACAGGATCTGGTTTAGGTGACGTTGAGCCGATTCTAGGTCCATCTGTTTACAGAATACGGGGTTGACTGCATCAAAAATAAATTATGAAACATTGTTCACTAAATAGTTATTTTATTGAAATTGCAGAAAAACTTACTTACTTGTTTGGATTTTCTTCTCATGCGAAATTTTAAATTTATAAAATTTTCGCAATCAGTGCCAAACTACTATACGAAGTATTGAACAATGACGCCATTGTTTTAAAACAAAATAAATAGGATGAGATCAACTACCGGATTATCATCGGTGTATCAGCCGTAAGACAACATGTGGACATGTTGAACACACATCCCCCCCTTCCCTCCCCACTTCCACTTAACACGGTTCAGAGTAACATATATCCAGCAGATTCCTGAAAGTCTAACTTGATTACCGTCACACTGAAACGAATAAATTGTTAACTTACCTTCCGAAAAGCTAGATCGGCCATCATGACCGCAGCCGATTCGTTGTTAGGGTCAGCATTCAACAACACTGCGCAAGTCTGCTCGCATTTCTCCGTGTTGTTAATCTGAAATGAAGGCAGAAAACCAATAAATCATTCAAGCAACTAAGAGCATTACAACTACGGAAAAAAATACTCAGTGTGAGGTCAGAAAAAGTTTCAAGTTCCAACGAGTGTTCATAGACATGCTGAAAAAGCGACACTCTTTGCCTCAGAGGAATCAGAACCTCTTTGACAAGGAATTCTTTACAAAAATTAGGACAGGCTTATTAGGTTGGTAAGTTACAATTACATGGATAAAACCAAGATTTATTGTAGGTGTCGTAGCCAAATTGTAGAATTAGCCGTTTGGTGAGCAGACTAGCCGCTTTATAAACTACTAGCTTTCCGCCCGCGGCTTCGCCCGCGTTGATATCGTTTTTTTTATTATTTTTTTTCGTTTATGGTGCTTGGCGCACTCATCATTATATTTTTGTTACGCCCTGCCAACGTGAATAAACAGAGAAATGATTTCATTTAATTTTGATTTGATTAAACGCTTATTACAGTATTTCAGAAATATATTTGCGAGTAGATCGAATGAAGAAAAAGGCGAGCTCCATGAAAGTTAACATGGTAAGTTAACATAGTATGTTAACTTTCATGTTATTCTTGCCCCATATTTTAACTCGTTGGGGGATGAATTTTCAAAAAACCTAAGTGACTAACTACGTCATCAAAAGTATTTATTGTATCTGTTAACGACCTTTTCCAATGCAGTGGCACGGATCTCTTCCCATATCTCGGGAAGTTTAGACCATACTCCACAGGGGCCGAGTCCGGATTGATGAAGGTTGTAGGTTTAATGGCTAACTCAGTCTCAGAAGTTTTCAAGCTGCTTATCTTAACGTACCTTGCGAAGCACGGAAACGATCGAGATAATTGCCACTAACAGTAAATCCATCCTGGTCGTGACCGTGTCTGTATTCACTTAACCTGCATGGTCGACGCGACCACGCAAGCCCACTGAGTCACGACCAACGGCTTAACGTACCTTGCGAAGCACGATAACGGTTGAGATAAATACCACTAACAGTCAAACCCATCCGGGTTATGACCGTGTCCACTAAGCAGAGACCGTCTTTACATTTACAGTCTATGATATTTATATCCCTAACTTGAGAAATAATTGATTCCCCATACAAATTTTCACCCCCTGCGAGTTTCATTTTCGCAACAAACAGTAGCCTATGTCCTTACGCAAGGTCCCTTCTACCTTTGTACCAAAATTTATCAAAATCGGTTCAGCTGTTTAGGCGTGAAAGCATAACAGACAGACAGACAGACTTTCGCATTTATAATATTATTATATTATTGTCATTAAGCGTGTGACATGTTGGTGAACTCCACATTTTCCATGACGCTTGAACAACTTTAGTATGCTGTTGATGAACTCCGCAATTTCTGCCGTTGTGGAAAGGGCTAGTTCGCCGCGCCGCCGCCACTTTTGCTTGGGAGCTTGAGGGATTCGGACGTTATAGCCAGTGCGTTGTGTTGTTGATAATTTCCTTTGCTCAGTGTAATTAGATGTACAATTGTACATATTCCGTGATAATTTCTATTTAAAAATCAGTTTAGAGTTAAGTTTTGAGTTCAAATTACATTGTAAATATTTGATTAAACATTAAGTTGTATTTGTTGCCTTTTTTTAGTAAATTCCTCTTCTGATCGATAAAATCAGAAGTGGGATTGATCCGCGATTTCCCACGTGGCTTTCTGACTACTTCATTTTTGTGTTAGTGTGTATTAGTGGTGATTAACTTTGTGAATAGTGGTAACTGTGAGTACTTTTTGTTTCCATAATGTCTGCAAAACCTGCGACTTCTAGGAAACGTCGAAAATCGAATAATAGCGAAGCATTAGATGCAATCTTAAGTCGTTTAAATGCAATTGAGGATAGGTTAAATACGCCAGAACCTAGTGTCAACGCACTGACTCAACCGAATGCCCTCGAGCGCTCCACGCCACTGCCTGTGGACGTGCTGGGAGTATCATCGACTCCAGTGCAGAGCGTCCTGCGGGATGGGGACGTACTTGAGGGAAGCACAGCTACCCTTAACGCTGCCTCCGGGCCACCACCATCCAGAGCCCTCACGTCCGACGACACGGTAACGGAGAGGATTGTGGGAGCACTCTCCTCCCTGATTCAAGTAAGACCTACCCATTACTATATTTCTAATTTTGATCCGTGCGTACATGACTTTGATACTTGGTGTGCAGAGGTCGATCGCGGTCGTGAAATAAATCGGTGGAATGATAGTGAATGTTTTGCAAGAGTTGCCGGTTGTTTAAAAGGTGACGCGCGTTCCTGGCTCAGTGACTGGATAACGAACGACCGTACCTGGAGTAATTTTAAAACTGAGTTTAGATCCCTCTGTCCGCAAAGTATAGATGTGGCAAATATTTTGTATGAAGTGATGTGTAGTGACTCGAATAATTACGTAACTTACGCAGAATATGCTCGTCGTTCATTGTTGCGCTTAAACATCGTAACTGGTTTGTCCGATGACTTGAGAACTGCTATTGTTATTCGAGGTATTATGGACCCTCAGATAAAAGCTGCAGCTACTAATGCTAAATTGAAACCACGGCAGTTAGTTGAATTTTTAGCTGTTTTCACTAAACCTAAAATTGAGTTGCGAACAGCCCACAATCCTACTTATTTACCCTCTAAGTCATTTGTCTCGGAATCTCGGAAAAGTGAGGCTACGAAACCTGATCTGAAGTGTTTCTCTTGTGGTGGCGTAGGCCATAAGAGTAGCGTCTGTCCCAAGCGCACACGGTTAGAAACCATTCCTAGTAGTAACGCTCCAGTGGTCTCTAACAATTCCCCAGCTAGTTCTGTGAATAGACCACCACCCCCTGTATGTACCCACTGTAATAAGACTGGGCACTTGGTTGATTCATGTTTCATTAAAAAGCGGGCCGAAACCTCAAACCGGCGACCATATAGTGCAATGTAGTGTAAATCAATAACGAGTTCTCTTCATCCTTTATAAGCGGTACCGCAGCACTCACATAATACCAAAAATGCACCAAGAAAATGACGGGCCGAGCGGTATTGTTTTGTATATTTTCTAGAGTAAAAGTTAACAATAAGGGCGTTGAATGGCCAGATGTACTTTGGAAGGTTCAGTTTATTCATACTTCGTCGAATCATGTAAATACAAAATTGTCAGCAATGCAACTTATAGTAGAAAATAGACGAAGTTACTCTAGTCTTGTGATCCTAAGTCCGTAATGTGGCGTAGTTCTGATGATCATGCAAAGACTGTGAGCACGTCAGTTATTGGACGTTAACTGAGAGAGTCAGAATGAGGTTGCGAGGGTAGAAAACAACCACGTCTTTTCAAAGGCTTCTTTTCATATGGCTTTTGTGATTAAAACTGCTCAGAGTGCCGGTTATATGGACTCTGGTACGAGGTGTTCCTACCAAGTATCGAAGAAACTACTGCCTAAACGATATGGGCTAGAATTATTGTTGGGTTCATATGAAAAGCGTATTTAGACCGCTTCAGAGTACATGGTTCCCTGGAAAGGGGAATGGACCCCTGAAACATGTGCTGTTTTTTTTCAAAGTGAGTATTGTTGGATAGGCGGAACAGTATAGCCTCTGTCCATGGAAGTTCAGTGTTTAGCGATCTTTGAGATCGTGGCAGACTGCGTTGCCAGTGCACGGGCACGTAGTGGTGACCTGGGATGATGGTTACGGCAGATCATTAGCAGAGGGACTAATGATGGTGACTTTGTCACGGCAGATCGTCAGTAGAGAGACTGATGATGGCAGACGATACCGTGTTTAGTGACTAAGGTAGCTTACGAGCTCTTAGTCATGGCAGACTGCATTATAGGCAATGATGGTAGCAGTTTTGGTTACTTATATTTTTGCTTATAATGTAGTGGTGGGCAGTTTAGCTGTCACCGGCAGACGGATCGTAGTGCAGTAGTTATGACTAATAACTACTGAGGCAGAACATGGTATTGTGTTTATTTAAATGATGATTGGCCAATCGAATAGCGTGATGTATAAATGCACTAATTATGAAGTAGATTGAAGTTATCAAATTATTTGAAATAAGTACTCGCCAACGATTATTTTTGGTTGAGATGTATGACTGTTTGACGTTGCTTATGATGACATGAGCGCTCATATGTGATCATAGTGCAAGGTCTGGCTGTGGCTGTCATGAAAGTGTTCATTGCTGGAATAGGTATCTGAGTATTTATTTACGAGATTGTAATACTAGTTTTGTTTTTCAGCTGATCGTGATGAAGCTGCCTCGCAGTCAGCAGAGGAACACCTGGTCTACAATCGATGTGACGAGTAAGGCGGGGACGCCTAGCTGTCAGGAACGGCCGTATTGTCATTAAGCGTGTGACATGTTGGTGAACTCCACATTTTCCATGACGCTTGAACAACTTTAGTATGCTGTTGATGAACTCCGCAATTTCTGCCGTTGTGGAAAGGGCTAGTTCGCCGCGCCGCCGCCACTTTTGCTTGGGAGCTTGAGGGATTCGGACGTTATAGCCAGTGCGTTGTGTTGTTGATAATTTCCTTTGCTCAGTGTAATTAGATGTACATATTCCGCGATAATTTCTATTTAAAAATCAGTTTTGAGTTCAAATTACATTGTAAATATTTGATTAAACATTAAGTTGTATTTGTTGCCTTTTTTTAGTAAATTCCTCTTCTGATCGATAAAAATATATTATATATATAGTATGGAGTATGGATTAAATAAGAAACTACGAACGACACCATTAATTTGGAGAATTCAATATAGTAGTTAAAAAATCTGCCAAGCCTAAACAGTAATAAACGTAAAACTAAAGAAGAGGGATATACCTGTGCATAAAGTTTAGCCAATGCCAATAAAGTGGCCGGATCTCTGGGTGTGTGTATCAGCGCTTCCGAGTACAAACTGGCTGCAACCGCGGGCTCTTTCATCGCCTTCACATTAGCCAACTCGCATAGAATTTCAGACAAACGTTGTCTTTCTTCTGTCAAATCACCCCTCGAATCTATTTCGATACGTTTCACTATGTTTGTTTGTGTCTCTCGAGCCTCGGTGAGTATGAGATGAGTGTTGTTAGCGGTTGAATTTTTGAGCTGGCGGCTTTTGGCTTGAGCTAGAAGGTATCTCAGGCGACGCTTCAATGTATGGATGTCTTTCTCTTTATTGTAAGGTTGTGCCAACTCAAATGCTATCATAGAATCGACTTTATCGTATTGTTTTAGCTGTAAAATAAAATAAAAATATTAGAAAATTTAAAGTGTCAAATTGTAGATATAATTACAATTGATTAATATATGAAACTATATGTATACAACTCTCCTCAGAGACTTTTACAAACAGTGTGCAAAAAACCACATTAGCATAGTATATTTCAATAACTGATCAGTTGATTTGCATATTTCTTCTTTTCCAAAACATTGAGTGGTATGACGACTAAGACATGAAAAGCCCTCATGTCTTAGTCGTCATGCAAAGCATCAAAGCATGAAAGAACCTTCTTAAATATATTTAAAGGTTTGTATAGGCCATGAGCTCATATAATAAGCCAAAATTAGATAATAAGCAATTTATTGATTACGTTTTCGACATTCTCTGTTAACTTGTTGGTACATATACAGTGTGTGTGTATATTATACACACCTTTACAAGAAACTCAATGTATTCAAACTTCAACTCATTGTCATTTAACAGTTTTATAGCCTTCTCATAATGCTGACATGCTTTATCATACTCGTGCATTTTCACTAATGCAGCTCCTAACTTCTTTATAAGTTGGATGTCTTTGGTATTTCCTTTCATCGCAATCTCATAAGATTCGACCGCTTGTATGGGTTCTGAAATCAAAAAGATATAAATCGATCGAAATGAATAGGTTTAAAATTTTTCTGTTGGCGATAGCAAGACCTCAATATGAAGTCATTACTAAGGTTAAAAAATAAAACCTAAAAAAAAGTTATAAAGTTTAAAATCTAATATTATTTTGGAATCTTAAGTAGTTCTTCATAAACTACAACGGGACGAAACTTATTATCCCGTGATAGGGATAAAACGAGGGAACTAGAAACTTACCATGAATAGACATGTAAGCATCTCCCATCATTGAATGAGCGTCAGCCATGGGATGGTTGCTGACTATTTCTTTGAAACAATTTGTAAACATAGTACGATCTTTCTTCTCCTTCAGGTAAACGTGCGCCATTTTGCTGTGAGCCTGGAAGTAGTACGGCTGGCCCGGTTTTATCTCGTTCAGAGTGTCAATGGCGTTATCTACGTCACCTTTCTTCAGGGCCAGATCAGCTCTGGCAATCAACAAACGGCTCTCTTCCGAAGTGTACGAAAATTCTTGGATGGCTTCCTGCAAATGGTAAGTACACAAACATAACATTTGATGAAAAGCTTTGCACATTTTGGCTCGCAAATTGAACATTACTCTGTTCGGTAAGATTAAGTAGCAGATGCTACCAAATGATAAATAACCAACTGCCGCGTTTCAGAGAATAAAATTTCACACATTTGAAGCAGCTAAACAAAGTGATTAGATTACGAAGAGTTATTACATACGAGTAGACCACGTTTTACCCTGAGATATTGTGTCAACTGCTACGCAACACGCTCTTTTTGTAGACTTGTAAGCACTTAGAGGAACCTACCTGCATCATTTTGCCCGCCTCAGCAAACTGCGATAACTCAGTATGAATCTCAATGATTTGCAAATACAACGTCGCCTTATCTATTATATTCAAATCAGCCTCGTAAAGCCGGTTTATATGGCTTGCTATGCTCTTGCTGGTAGCTATTTGTAGAGCCGTAGAGAAGCTTGCAAGAGCTTCTTGAACTTGCTCTGAATTCTTCAATATAACACCATTCAGAAAGTGATACATAGGACTGTCTCTGACTTTGAAATTGTAGCTAAGACACATTTCCAAACACTGAGCTGCTTTTGTAAAAGCTTGTTGTTGAATATAAATCTGTGCAAGCAAAATCTGACTCCCAGCATGCGTATTGTCAAATTCTCCTATTTTAAGAGCTAGCTTTTGCGCTTCATCTGCATACCCAAATAGAAATTTTAACTTTGCAAGTTCATATAATGCTGTAATCAAGCCTGGGCATGCTTTACAAACCGTGTCTAGAATGTCTAAACAGTTTTTAACAGACAGTGTGTTTCCCTCTTGGGAATACAGTAAATAACTAACAATTACAAAGGGTTTTCTGGGTAAATGTTTCCTGTACTCTTTGTAAACATCCATTAAGAAATCTGGGTCTAGATCTTTCACATATACCAAGCTGTAAGGATTTTTATGTGATGCTGCAAGTTTGGCTTCATATGCTTTGCTTAGAAATAATGTTGCTGTTTCAGTATTTTTGACATTGAGCTGAGCAGATAATAGGTAAAGTATTGGTAGTTTGTTGGGACCTTGCATTTCAAATAACAACTCAACTTGTTGGGCCACCTGATCTGTTGGGCCATTTTCAAACATCTGACAAAGAGTCAATCCACAAAGGGCCGTTATAGAATTACTATCTATTTTACTTGCTGTTTTGAAAAAGCTTAAAGCGTCTTTGTATTTCCCTTGCAGGATGCACTGATAACCAACTTCACTCAAGTAATCAACATTGTTGGGATATATTTCTGAAGCATACTGAATAAATCTGTACACTTGAGACAAAACTGCACTGTCTCTTCCACATATTTTTGAAAATATCTGAGTGGTATCATAGAACTGATAACTATTGTGTGTCTCGTCACTTTCTAATACTGAGAAGAATCTATTCAGTTGGTCAGCTGCTTCTATGAAATCTGAATTCTTACTGATTGAAATAAATATCTTGACTTTCAAAGCTAGAATATTATCAGCTTCTAGAGAAAAAATCCTTTCTAGTGTATCATACACGGCTTCCCATTTCTGCATAGCTAATTCATTTTTCAACTTTTCCATTAATGGTACCACTTGACCTGGACTAGTGACAATCAGGCGGTCTAGCGTCAAGTTAGATGCATCATAATCTTTAGCAAAGTATTTGAACTTGGAAAGTCCAAGCATTGCTTCAACATTCCTGTCACTTTTGCTTAAGGCAAGTTCCAAGCAATCAAGTATAGACATTTGCATTTCTCCCATGTGCAAATACATATCATTCCATCCTTTGAGAATTATGGCATCAATGTTGTTGGAGTCTTTTCTTAGAGCTTTGTTGATGTAATCAGATGCTTTATCATGCTTCTGAGCAAAAGACAAGAACATTCCAGCGTAATAGTATGATATAGCAGTAGCCTGTTTCTTTTCTTCTTTCAATTTTGACTCCAAAGTATACAATGTTTCTTTATCTGTTGTACTGTTTAGTTTATGGCCATAAATGAGTGCTAAGGTCGAAGCAAGCTGCAGACTTTTGTCCGACTGTAATGGGCTCAACTCATTTATACCTTGTTGTAGTTGCCCTTCCAAAACATTTGCTAGTCCATGGTAAAACAAGAACTCATTTGGATCAGTGGCAGAAACCGAAGCTTCTTTTGCAATATTTTTGGCTTTGCCATAACATTTTTCTCGTAAATAATAATGTACATTGGTTTTGTGCCACCCAGAGTCCATTGTTATTTTACAAGAGTTATTCCAGGTCAAAAAGTATTCTCAATTTACTATATTTGACAAGATTATCTTCATAAAACTTTGATAGGAAGTGGCACTTACAGGTTACATCCATATCCTTTTCTAGGACATGATCGAAAGCATACTGCAATAAAATGGATATCATTATTATTGCTTTCCTTACACTTTAGTTAGGTCAACATTAATATATGTTGTTTTTCTTACGCTACATTTAACATTATATGTATATAAAGAAAATCAAAAACATTAGATATACCTCTGCTAACAGCTTGCCAATACCTCTTCCTTGAAACTCCACAGGCACGTCTGTGCTGACAAAAGTGATTGAGTTCTTGTCCTTGAGCTGATAAGTTAGCGCGGCATCCACTAAAACAAAACAGGACTTTTTGAGAACCCTGTAGGTAGCAGTATGTAACTAGTAAAGACGATACTACCAACGACAAGCTTTAGTTTTTATAACTTTTCTTGGTAATAACAAGTCAATGGAATGACCAAATAAACACATTCTTGACCAAATATGTCATAAAAGTTGAAAAACCTTACCGCCCTTCAAAGTCACAACAAACTGTTGCCTAGCAACATTGTTGACAACCTTTAAAGCCTCTGTGCTGAAAGCTCGGGCTCGCGTTATCATCCCAATAATCAGTGTAAGAGAAAGCGGAGAAATGAAAGCGACCAGCGCTTAAAATTAATATACTATGAATGAACAATTAAAAATTAATAGGTACAATAAATAATGCGCACAGCACAACAGTACAAAACAGATATTTTTTTTGACACTGACATTGACATGAAATACAAAAAATTTTTTTTGTTTTAATTTACCCCGAGATGGGGAAGGCAAAGGTTCAAGCTATACAGCCTAGTCTATTGAAAATCTTCTATCGTATTTAAGGCCAAAAGCCATTTCTTCCGTATTTCTTCGTCTTCATAGAAAAATTAAATTAAGGCCAAAGCCATTTCTTTCGTCTTTAAACCTATTCTTTAGCAAAATGATAGATGAAGATTCCATCTTCCACTTCTTGAGAGCACTACTAGAAACACAGTCTGCACACTTTTATTTCATTATCTTTCATAATAGACACTTAAATGGCGCTTTAACAATACACTATCAATATTATGCAGTGATGCCAGATGGGGGGATTCCCTCCAAATTTGGGGTGTTTTTTAAGTCATATCATATCAAGGGGGATAACTGGGGGGAACATATTTATGGGGGGATAGTTGGAGAGAAAAATGTGCGTTTGGAGAGAATTCAAGGATTTTTATTATTAAAACCATATCTGAGAAATGACAATATAAAATTAAATTCAAAGCACTAACTGCGAACGCTCAAAATAACAACGAAACCACAATGTTGCGCACAATGTGTCGCGACGTGTGCTCGCGAAATATGTAGATAATTCTTATACGATATAGCAACACCAGTCTTGACAGCGCGATGACAGAAAGTCCCGCGCCGCCATAGTTATTTCGAAGTGTCACTTGTAAAAGTTTTTAGTATCACTAATATTTGTTAATTTTAATTGTTCAATTAATATCTAAAGTGCTATGAATTTATTCTGCCTGCATTTCATGTAAGTCGCATAACTAATGTTCTTATTAATGACCCAAGAAACTGATATGTGTTTTGTTCCAAACCATTGAAATTTCACATAGTATGTTTTACTTCTAACGGGGGTACTAAGTTGCTCAAGTAAGTTGATCTTCGTCTTCGTCTAGTAAATTGTAATTGCCCATGAGAAGTATCCATTAGTAAACCACGCGTCTTGTCTGAAACCTCAGTCTAAATAATCTAGTATAGAAGCACTACCTACACTAATAATTATGTTTCGTTGAGAATGCACAATAAGTAATTTATCTAAATTATTAAGCTACGAGTGATTCTATTCCATAATTATGAGCTATTTAAACTGCTACGCAATTTCTCTTTGTTATTATAATCCTACCTTCAGATCAGATGTTTAATCATTATAAGTGAAGGAACAGAAGTTACCAATAAATCTTACTTCCTTAATATGCAATGGACTGCATATCAATCTGTAGATATAGAATGAATAATGAATTTGAATGTATACATAATATGAATACGTAGTTGACCGAAGATAGAACAGTTGACCTGTATTTAGTTTGACAGTCCGTAGATCGGAACCAGTGAATCTGGATTATATTATAGAAACGCTCGTGGACCGGGGTTTAGTCAGATGATCGATCATATTTAGTATGGTAGCCCGCAGATCGGGATGAGCAGTTGACCTGAATAATAACCTCAGACCATGGTTATACAAATTAGTTGCCTCCCGTTTATGATCAGTTAAGTCTGGTCATTTAGTGTGGAGATATACAGTGATGAACCTAGACCAGAGATGAACCAATTGACCTGGAGAACCTACCCTCATGGATTAATATAGTAATGAGCATGAACCAGGACTAGTAAATCAGCTACTTGTATATTTATTGACTCAGACTTATAAAGAATAAGATCAAATGGCAGTAAAGGTAGATTGTGGAGCAACATAGAACCCTTGCGCTGGTGGACATTGCATATGGCAGTGTCTGCCCGGCTATTATTTAACTTTACAGAAGCGAAGCATCACAGACATCGTTACCATCAGATTGAAGAGTGAAAGAACCAGACACGGAGAGAACATGCTGCAACTCATCGGTGAGCCAAGGCAATTTTATTTATTTTCGCAACAGCTATTGAAATACACCCGACCATAGATACAGGAACTTATATGAGCTGTTCGCGACATGGTGGAGGTGCTGGGATATTCTGATCCATTGACTTTTGAAATGATATTCTGTGTCTGGAAACTGCCAAAGTTTAGAATGTGGTAACTAGCGACATCTAATTGGAATTTTTTGAAGCTATAGAAGAAACTGTATATAAAACACTAATAGATTGGAACACTTCAGTGAATTTATAGAACAAACAAACCCGAGTTATTGTTGTTGATGTGATGGACATATAGATGGTGTAATGTGGTATGTACCACTCGCCCCACCTGGAAGATGCAACATTTGAAGATTCATCTTTTGTATGAAAATAAAAAACTTGAGTCTACATGAACAAACATCATGAATCATGAAATTGATAAAATCTTATGAAAATGAAGATAGAAAATGCCTGAACCTAGCTATCTGAAATAAATCTATAATTTATTATAATGGCCGGATACTATTTGAAACATTATTTATTTTAACATGTCTACTGAAGGAGAATAAATTCTTCACTTTAACTTCTGAAGAGGAATATCTACTTGCTAAGAAAACCTTATAGAACAAAATTTTTCGTTAAAGTGATTTCTCACCAATTTCACCATAACATAATATCATATTGTACAGCATTTTCCAAGCATGGAAGGGATAGATAGACTCTTGTCAAGTATGGTACATTTGTATTTGTATGAAGTTTGATCAAAGTTGAATTTGTGTTTTTGAACACAAATAGTATTGTTAGTTTCAATAAAATAGTGTCAAGGAGGTATTTTCAGCAATTCGAGATATTAACATGGAGTGAGAGAATGGATGTATGTACAGAGTTTTCATTGCATCGCATTGGTGTCATAAAACATTTTTTCTTTCTTGCCAAATCAATCATAACAGGATTTGTCACTTGAGATTAAAAAATTCATGAGTTATTTCGTTTATCGAGGTTGTCATCGAGATGGAACTTTGATAGATTCTGCTTCCATTTTTGTCTAGAAAGAAGGGTTTTGTATAGGTCTAGATTTTTATTGTGATAATTCCAAGCCACCTGTAACTCCCAGCCTGAAATTTAGTGAACTTAATCAAAATTAAGTTAACATTCTATAAATATTTTAACAAACTATTTAGGTATACAGGTATCAAATGATTGCTGAATAGTATTCTAATTAAATGTTTGTAAATCTATGAAAACCAGAATTATATATTTTTTCCTTCTTTTTAGGTAACATTGTTTGAGGTACAGTGAATCCAGTAGGTGGATAAATAAGCAAAATAAAAATATTTATTTCACACTTATAATAAGATCATTACTTATAATAACTTAAGATGGTTGGCTTTATTTTAAAGTTGTTTGGAATGATGGTACAAACATTTTTTTTTTTTTTTCTCTAATTTTAACATACACTGATATAAAATATTTGAAAAATAATAATAATAAACAGAACAACCTTTAATAAATATATGAAGGTTTCGTGTGTTGTTGCCTTCTAAATAATTATACATAGATTCTAATTGATGCATATTCTGTCTTGTCCTTATTTACCTAGAAATGCTATATAAAGTCAAAGTATCTTTAGGTATTGAAAACTATAGGTATATAAAGATCTTATAAGTAAAAAGCGGACTCTATAGTTCACCTTAAAAGGCGGTTACTCCACCTACAAGAGCCTAGTTCTGAAGATAAAGAGAGAGAGGTATACCTTTGGGAAAACGATTTCCTTTGGATTTCAAAACTACAACCTATTTTATTGGCCATTTGAAAAACCATGACTCGAAGGGTAACAATCACATGCTTCTTTCCCGACGCCCCTGAAGACCTGTGCCTATTAGATGATAGCTTATTTACCACTTTTAACAAACTTCTACTGAGCCTCACCTTTCTTTACAGCATTACGCTTATTAAAGAAGAAAGAAAGAAAATACATTTATTACTGTTTGCGGTAAATCTGCTGTCGACGGGTACTATAGCATAGGTACTTACCAGAAGTCTTATTGCTGATATATAGTTTTGTTTATTTACTTATTTGTCACATAAATGCAAGAAGAGAAATAGGAGTCAATTTATGAGCTGACACCTAAATCCTAATATAGGAAAAATCACATCTTTACCAAACTAAGTAGGTAAACTTAAAAAAAAATTAATTCTATTTATCTAAATTAAAATTTAATTATTGCATTTGCATAGAAACTTTTTAAAATTTTAATTTTAATCTCATCCTTTGATAAATGCCTACAAAGGGAAAGGAGAGATAATTATTAAAACGTAATAAGTGATAGTAGTGAATTCTGAAAATTTAAGATTCGATTTTGACAAATCAAAATTTAAAACAAGGGGGCTTACATGTTTACATTAAGGCGCTGGAGTTGGCTGTTTTCTTGAAATACCATAAAGGTGATTAGTTATTTAAAAAATATATATATTGTAATACGTATGTTATGTATGTACTTATAAAATTTGCGCGCAATAAACCGTATACTTCGTCATAATATATCAAGTCTGACAGAAATATTATACTTTATAACATCATCAGGCGATATATTAAACGCTCATAAAATTAAGATTACTCGTTAATAGCAAATCTTAGTATCGGAACGTGATTATAGAAAACAGGTAAATAAATAAAATAAAATTATTAATTTTTGTAGAAAGGATTATAAATATGATGATGGTTGGAAACACCATTTAAGCATAATCCTGTGTCAGGAAGTACCGTTTACCTTAGCTAAAAGTGTTTATTAAATATATCAATGGTAACAAAAGTAAAAACTGAATTTCTAACATTCAACAAAATAAACATATAAAAAGGGGAGATTTGCGACCGTGACATGTTAGTCAGTGGGCATTACTATTGTTAACAACGTGGCGTATTCCGTATTAATTTTTACGGTAAGAGATGTGAATGATTAGACCAACAGGTCCTAGTATTTAATTGGGCGAAATTGAGGAATAAGGACAACACAGTAATAACAGTTTTTTGATCAGGCTGCTGTCATTGTGAAATTGGGTTTAGCCATACATTTTTATACCTCATTTTGGCAACGATATTTAATAATGTCTTAACTGAAATATTTAACCCATTGACCGCCATGCTACTCTTTGACAAGTAAATTATTTGAAAATTAGTTCAGGCTTGTCATTAAGCTTTGAATTTGTTTATTGATGATAATGGTAAGATGTAATAAATTAATAAGGGATTACGTTTTTTAACTACGAACTACAGTAATGTTACTTTTGTACATAGGTGTGAACTTGCTCACTAACAGCCGAATGATTCACGATAATTAGAGAATAAAATTCAACATTCAAAGTAATTTATTTCTTTACGTAGGTTCATTAAGCACTCTTATAAACGTCATATCATTTTGCTGGAGGAATATTCTAAATGTCATTATCATTAAAATAATCTACAGTCTTATAGTATCCTCTTGAGCAAATACAACGTTTTACATGTTTCTTAAATTTACATTCTGGTATTTCACACACGCCATTCGGAATTTTGTTATAAAAGCGTACACACTGTTCTACAAATGATTTTTTCACCTTACTAAACCTGGATAAACATATATCAAGATTATTTTTACTTCTCAAATTACGGTTATGTCTGTCACTATTTTTGAAGAACAAGTTTAGATTTTTACGAACGTACATGATATTTTCGTAAATAAAATAAACTGTTAGAATATTTATTTCCTTAAATTTATCTCGAAGTGATTCTCGGAATCGTAGTTGGTATATAGCTCGGAATGCTCTTTTTTGTAGAATAAAAATGGTTTCAATGTCTGCTGCGTGTCCCCACAGTAAAATGCCATAAGACATTATACTGTGAAAGTAACTGAAATATACTAATCTGGCAGCTGTTACATCCGTCAATTGCTTTATTTTCTTGACGGCGTAGTCAGCCGAGCTAAGCCTCCCCGCTAGAGTTGCAATATGCGGGCCCCACTGTAACATGCTATCTAAAGTTATGCCGAGAAAAAATGTGTTTATTAGGAACACTTATGTACCTATATCTCGAGGGTGCAGTGAAAACCGTCTTAAACTAGTTAGATATATTAACGATAAGCAATACGTAAATGATACTGTATAGGTGAACTTAGTAAGCAAAGTATTTTAACTTTTACATCTTCAAAGTCATACTAAATTAAATTACTATATAATCATCACACAAAAGAATAACTTTTATAGCATTATACGCGAGTTAGTGTTTAGAAAATAATATATGTACGTCTAATCAGGATACCTTTCTAGATTTTCGACAAGCTAAATCAGATCACCTTAGTTTTTTTTCACCTATACCTGTGGTCGCGGTGGTGCCCCCGGGCCAACGTAGCGCGACTGTAATATTCTTTTCTCGAATACATTTTACACCAAGGACTTCGAACATTTTGATAGAATGTTAGATGCTTGTCTAAAAACAGGTTATTTATTAGTATCAGAATAAAATAAGAAAATATTATTCACGAAATTATATATTATATTATTGTATAAGTATTTCTCCTGGAATAGTACTATGTAATTACTCGATTGATGTTCTTCTTTAGTTCGTCAAAACTAGGTATAACATCACATGTAAACAACGCAAACAATTATAGAAACAATACTTATAAGCTCATTGTCCATAGCAAAATGTCGTTTTTGGGCAGTGGTCAAAATACCGTATTATCCTGTACTAGCAATGAGTTCATATCTCATCTACCGATAATGTATAGATTAATGAACGCACACTTATGTGTGTTTCCGTTTAAGATTGTACGTATTCATTAAGTAATTAACGTTAATATAGCCTGACGATGTAGAAATTCAATAATTTAGGGAAATGACCCATAGTAATCAGACAGCGAGATGTTGGGCCTTTTGTTCACAAAGTTAACAAAGGTTTGATTAGTATTATAATCATTGATAATAATATATCGCATACTTATAACTTGAATTTAAATATTCTATCGTTTGCATTCTGGAATTAAACTGAAGCTGGAAACATCAATATAAGGGCATTACTCGTAGACAGTTTTCTGATTTGGTTTGGTCATGTGTGTAGGAGAGGAGAACATGTGACACGAAGAGTGATGGATATGCAGGTAGATGGAAATAGAAGCAGAGGAAGACCTAAGAAGCGTTGGCTGGATGGAGTGAGAAAGGATATGGAGGAGTGTGGAGTGACGAAAGAATTAACTTTTTGGAAGCCAGAATGGCGACTTAAAACATAAAGCCGACTCCAAATAAATGGGAATAATAAAGCGAGGAAGAAGACAGTTTTCTGAACTCTTTCTAAGTACCTATTTAAAGTGAATGGAGAAAGTTTTGGAAATTAAAGAAACAAATAGATTTGAATAAATTTAAATACAACTAATTATTTTTAATATACTTAATTACAAGAAACCATTTTGATTTTGAGTATCCAGGAGAGAAAATGTGAACAGAATAATTCCGGGACATTTCAAGATACCTAATTAAGAAAACTAACTATTTAACAGTGTGATTACACACTAGTCATATCGTACTTTAATGCTAGATGTTAAATGGATATTATTTTATCATTTGTCGCAGTGATCATTCTCAAATATACGTAATATGCCGTTATTTGTTGATATTTCTGAGAAGCACTTGGTGGAACATAACATCAAATGTCAGATGCTATAGAATAGCAGTTGCCATTAGTTCAAAAGTACAATGATAAAATCTTATATTAGTAGGCATAAAAATATCTAATAATATGAAAATAAAAGATTATAAACCGGTTTAAATATAATACTACAGAGTTGAGTTAGAATCTTCAAATGTGAGACAACACTAGGATACATGTATTGTCTTCGAGCTTCCAGAGTCTACACAACTGAAGAGAAAAACTTCGAATCATAGGTTATTAGTATCGTCGTATGGTGAATGGAAGGAATTAACTAATCTATTTGTAGCCTTGGATCAATAATTTGGTGACTAGCCATCCGAGTTATATCTAAAGTAGCAGGTAAACTTTATGTGGGGATATTGAAGAACGTGTTGAAATATACTATAGATAGAGCGTCGTGTTTATAACGTAATATCATTTTGTCTGTTTCTTGAGTTTGAATTTTATTACTTTCTAAATGGTTCTCCAGAACAACGCCAGGTTATAAACGCTGGCTATACTATCTGTCTATTTGCTAAGCGTAAAGAAATTGCAGCTACTACAATATGTATGGATTATTTGGTAGTCTTTTCTAATTTCTTCATGATCTTTGAAAGTTCCTAATTTTCGAAAGTTTCAGTGCTAATGATAATAGCACTATCTGTAACATTTGAATGGTCTTGTTTTTTAAATACTAGAAAAGCGCTCGTTGTTTCCGGATATATACCTTTATGCAGATATAATTAGTTAATAATAAAATAAAAATGATTATATTAACTTATTAATTAATCAGGAAGAAATAATATTATTTAAATAAGGTGCAAACAAAGCACCACCTAACCAGCTAACTGAAGATACTCTTTTAGAGCTCGAATGTAATTGCAGATCTATCACCAGACAAAGTTAAGTGCCATGATGGTTCTGTCTGTCGACTTGGAATACACTACATAATGAAAAACAAGATCTGAGAGTGGTCTGGTAGGAAGATGTATAAATAATTATACCGAAAATCTCAATGATGCATGCCATAACGGTTTCATATTGCCACAAAAGGATTTATAGATACAGTTTGAGACGTAAAATTTAATGTACTAGAAGTCAATGAAGCCATGTAATACAGAGTTGTCAAAGATTTGAATTTACACACGGTAGAAGACAAATTGTTCTCTGTATATTTTTATATTGGTGCGAAGACACTTCAAGAATTCTGAACTCCCATCGTAAAATAGTAGATTAAAACATAAATAACCGACAAAAGATTTATAGAGGTACGCAAACGTAAAACCCTCAAAATTGCAATCGGAAGAAGAAAAACAAATAGAACAAATTAAATAACTATTTATTATATTTACATTATTTCAATCAAGAACTAAGTTACATACACGAATCTAACTCTCTATAAACGCCAATCAAATTATGTAACGAATTTCAAATGAATATTAACAGACTTGAGTATCGACTACTTTGCATAAGAGATAGTAATAGGTATCAACGAGGAACTTAACAACACACAATAAGATAGACAGAGACAAACTGAGAATCAATCGTCGCAATACACAAAGGATAGACATTCAGTTCACTATCTTTCTCACCAATGTGTACGTGAATCTGCAAATTGCAACTGCAAAAATTCAAATTCTATACAACGCTTCATTTACAAAACGCTCAAAGTTTCTCATGTAAGATCTGCATATTTTAACAAAGTATAATCTTTTTTCTCTTTGATCGGGGAGGATCTGCCGAAAAACCCTGATTTACTCAACGTTTTTGAAAAAAGAGAATAGTACAGCAGATTGTGCAGAAAATCGAAGGTACAGAATAGA
The DNA here is from genome assembly GCA_958295455.1 of Coleophora deauratella. NCBI lineage: Eukaryota > Metazoa > Arthropoda > Insecta > Lepidoptera > Coleophoridae > Coleophora > Coleophora deauratella. Next base: position 6,004,224 of record OY282398.1, read on the forward strand.
AGACTACGAGATATATCTGGTTTTTGGAAGATTTAAAGTGTAAATAATAAAATTAAGGATCGGTTTACATCACTGAATGCATGCTAAGTTTCAAGGAAATTCTTCAATAAGTATGTATTATGAAATAGCCATCTGAAAACGAAACGAACACTCAAGATTCTTGGGAACTACAACTTCACAAACAGTATATTCAGAAAGGGTACAAACAGGAGAATAATATTATATCCAAGAGATAATGACAACAACAATAACAACATGTACTACTACCAAAATAAGACAATTTTATGAAACGATCAAGATAGAAAAAAGTCCTAACGCTCCTGGTTCATGTTATGAATTTTAAAGAATGATTATGATTCAGTGATTAAAAGCATTGGACTAAGTGTCTAAGAGGAGTAGATTTTCAAAACAAATAGGGCATAGATTTTCAAAACAAATAGGGCATAGAAGAAGCGCTACCACAGATAGATCTGATGTACGAGTGAACCTAACACTTCCTCGTTTTGTTGGGGAGTGTCGCGACGTGTGCTCGCGAAATATGTAGATAATTCTTATACGATATAGCAACACCAGTCTTGACAGCGCGATGACAGAAAGTCCCGCGCCGCCATAGTTATTTCGAAGTGTCACTTGTAAAAGTTTTTAGTATCACTAATATTTGTTAATTTTAATTGTTCAATTAATATCTAAAGTGCTATGAATTTATTCTGCCTGCATTTCATGTAAGTCGCATAACTAATGTTCTTATTAATGACCCAAGAAACTGATATGTGTTTTGTTCCAAACCATTGAAATTTCACATAGTATGTTTTACTTCTAACGGGGGTACTAAGTTGCTCAAGTAAGTTGATCTTCGTCTTCGTCTAGTAAATTGTAATTGCCCATGAGAAGTATCCATTAGTAAACCACGCGTCTTGTCTGAAACCTCAGTCTAAATAATCTAGTATAGAAGCACTACCTACACTAATAATTATGTTTCGTTGAGAATGCACAATAAGTAATTTATCTAAATTATTAAGCTACGAGTGATTCTATTCCATAATTATGAGCTATTTAAACTGCTACGCAATTTCTCTTTGTTATTATAATCCTACCTTCAGATCAGATGTTTAATCATTATAAGTGAAGGAACAGAAGTTACCAATAAATCTTACTTCCTTAATATGCAATGGACTGCATATCAATCTGTAGATATAGAATGAATAATGAATTTGAATGTATACATAATATGAATACGTAGTTGACCGAAGATAGAACAGTTGACCTGTATTTAGTTTGACAGTCCGTAGATCGGAACCAGTGAATCTGGATTATATTATAGAAACGCTCGTGGACCGGGGTTTAGTCAGATGATCGATCATATTTAGTATGGTAGCCCGCAGATCGGGATGAGCAGTTGACCTGAATAATAACCTCAGACCATGGTTATACAAATTAGTTGCCTCCCGTTTATGATCAGTTAAGTCTGGTCATTTAGTGTGGAGATATACAGTGATGAACCTAGACCAGAGATGAACCAATTGACCTGGAGAACCTACCCTCATGGATTAATATAGTAATGAGCATGAACCAGGACTAGTAAATCAGCTACTTGTATATTTATTGACTCAGACTTATAAAGAATAAGATCAAATGGCAGTAAAGGTAGATTGTGGAGCAACATAGAACCCTTGCGCTGGTGGACATTGCATATGGCAGTGTCTGCCCGGCTATTATTTAACTTTACAGAAGCGAAGCATCACAGACATCGTTACCATCAGATTGAAGAGTGAAAGAACCAGACACGGAGAGAACATGCTGCAACTCATCGGTGAGCCAAGGCAATTTTATTTATTTTCGCAACAGCTATTGAAATACACCCGACCATAGATACAGGAACTTATATGAGCTGTTCGCGACACAATGATAGCCGAACCGAGCCGAATAGCCCCGAAATCCAAAGTTGCTTTTCGACTTCCGCGCGCAGTCTGGGTGTTTATGATTTAACTAATTAAAGCATTTGATTGTGTTAAATATCAAACATTACTTCTTAGACTAAAGAATTACGGTCCAGAGGATAGGACTCTCAGTCTTCTCAATTCTTCTAGATCAAAGATAATGGATTCAGGAATAATCAGGGTTCGAAAATATCCGATATTTATAATAAATATCAAAATATCAGATATTTTTGATATATATCCGATATTTTCGATATCTTTGATATTTTTGATATTTATCAAAATTACATACTAATTTCAATTTCTTACTTTAATACATGATTTTCGAAATAGCTTAATTTAAAATGTAGGTATATGTTTGATAATTTGAAGATTTTTATTAAAAAAACATTCAAATTTTATTCTCTGATATGTTTTTTCGAAATAACTGAATCTAAAATGTATATTTTATTTTTGCAAATTTGAAGATAGTTAATTAAACTAAACTCATTTATTTATTATTGTGATAATCATATCTTTATTCTTTGCATTTGGCACATTCATTCGTAAGAAGCAGCTCTTAGAAGCTAGGAAAATATAAATATCAATATTGATATATATCAAGCATAAATATCAATTGATATATATCATGATATATATCCGATATATATCAATTGATATATATCATGCGAACCCTGGGAATAATGAAGGCTATCGTTGAAATAATGTAAAAAAAATAATATTAATTTTAATATAAATTTACTTTTTGCACTCTTAATACTAATTTGGCCGGTCGGCTGTTCGATTTCTATGAAGAGTCCAATTGTTTTTGTGATTTAACTATTTGTTTCTTGGGGAAATTTTATCAGAATCAGGGGTAGAAGTAGAAGCCCTGATTAAAATTTGACGCACCTGTACTTTTACACCTTGTATATCATACAAAATAATTATTTTTTATTTGTGGGGATTTTTTCTTCAAAACCTTCATTTTGGTGGGATTTCGGTGAAGGCTTGGGGGAAACCATAGACTGGCAACACTGATATTATGCATTAAAAACCACGAGATCTTTCGGGTATTAAAAGAAAACTGACAAACTCTTGCTACGAGTTCCCGCCAAAAAGCCCATGTACAATAATGACTTAGATCTCGTTCCAGAATTAAAACCCAGGTAAGATTTACTTGACAAGAGTTTGTCCCTTTCTTACTTTAAAGATTTAGATACTGTATTTAACCGACTTTAGAAAAAGGAGGAGGTTTTCAATTCGTCGGAATCTTTTTTACTAAATGTTCAGAGAACTCGAGACAAAAAATCTCTTTCTCGTTTCTGGGCACAGCTCAGAATCTTTCTACAAAAATCACTCGACGCATCTTCAAGTCGCTTGATGCCTCTTGACCTAACCTACTAGTTAACTATAAAAGCAGAAAATATAACGAGATGGAGCGCGAAGTATATAATATCTACAAGGAAGTACTTACTGTCTTGGTATAAGGTAAAAGTCCACAACCTCCGCCAATCCGGATTTGGCCCCCGTGTGTGGAGCATGGCCTAACCTTCTCGAAGTATGGGAAGAGCCTCGCCGTGCCTCTACAGTTGGGACGTAACAGCCTCTAAGTTCGTTGGGACGTAATGGGTTGTTAACTATAAGGTAAAAGTCGTATTATTGTACTACTTACCATCATTCTTTGCCACGGAACAGTGGTAAGCTGATCTGTGTTAAACCGGTTCCATGAGAAAGCATGCACAGCGTGGCTCTACAATTTATTTCATAGGTATTATTTGTGGTATTATAGTGATTTATTTAATGTCTTAGGTGCCAACTTACTATCTTCATGTTACCAGATTTATGGCTTCTTTAGTTGTCATCAACATCCATCTTAACTCTCAGTTTGCTATACTTGGTCTGATTAAGTTCATAAAATTTGCGCAGAAAATGACACTGGCAGACAACGTCCAGCTTCTTCTCTAGGGCATGGTCAAAAGCATGCTGTAACAAATAACACATATATCCACAGTTAGCTGCAGCCTAATTGCTCAAGAATACAAGATAAGTGTTTATCTAGTGGCCGGCACGGAGACGCACAGGCACGGCACTGGCACCGAGGAAGAAGATCATCACCTACCCTCGCCTGCCGATAGCAAGTTCTCCGTTGAGGAAATTATAAGGTTCCTCCAGCGAGCATATTATTTCGATGGGTTCCTCCACTCAGCATATTATTTCGATGGGTTCCTCTACCGTAACCCAATAAATCAAACATTTCTTTTTTTACCCTCGGTTGGTAAGCCCTTGGCATCTAACCTGATGGTAAGTGATGATTATGCCGAAGATTCAAGCGGGCTTACCAAGATTTCCCAACCCAATGGGGAACTGGCTATCTTATCTTCATATCGGAATACATCAATGCTGTTAACATTGATGTTTGGCGACAAGACTTAGATAAGATGGTGGTAGCTAGCCAGGCGGGCTCAGAAAATTCCCTACCAACAATTAAACCGAGTCCTAAAAAGTTGTGGACCCCGCCGGGAATCGACCCGCGACCTCCAGATGTGAAGCGAGTGGACTAGCTACAGGCTACGGAGGCGGTCAATTTCGCGTAGGTATCAAATAGGAATCAAAACCAATGAAGAAAACCTGTGCTAATATTTTTCCAACTCCTTGTCCTTGAAACTGGTCGGGCACGTCTGTTCGAACAAAAGTGATTTTCTTCCCGTCTAGCTCATATGATAGTGAGGCCTCCGCTGCAAATACAGGAAACAACTAACAATAATTTTCGTACATGACTGTATAAGCCGTGAAAATGAATATCCCACCAAAAACATTTTCATGTAAAAATGTTGCCAAGACGAGTCTAAGTAGCTTACCCTGTGAAAAAGTTATCAGATCTCGTATAAAGCCAAGCTCTAAAGACTGCACGTTCTAAACCTACAAGCTCTACACTACACCTTACTCAAAGTATATGAAAAAGTGGTCATATCTCATGTGGAGCCAAGATTTTTGATCTATGCGCCCTAACTTTACCAGGCCTACCTTCACCAATTCTACATTTTAGTCAAAACGTGTGGCTTGGCCGTTTTATTTCACACCTAATGAACGAATGCCTATGAAATCTTCGTGACGGTAGCAAAACGGCTAAGCCACGCATTTTGACTGAAATGTAGAATTTGTGAAGGTAGGCCTGGTAAAGTTAGGGCGCATAGATCAAAAATCTTGGCTCTACATGAGATATGACCACTTCCGTGCCCCCAGATAAGTTCAGGGGACGAATCACATACCCACTTAGGTCACCTATCCCTAAAATAATTTTATAATAAGTACCCAGCTAATCACAAGCTTGTAGTAAGAGGAAGTGATATCTCACGTAGACAACATTCTTGTTCCTATGTCCATGTGATATATGTAAGCTTATGCTTTTTCCGTCTCATTTTCAAAATCATTTATCTTTACTCATTCTTAATTTTTGGATCTAGGATATAGGAATGTAGATTATTTGGACTTCGGCTTTACTCAAACAGTTGCGAGCCCAACTTCGACAACCAATACTTCGAAAGACTGTATAGTGGGAAAAAACTTTAGTTCGACAGCACTTACTGCGACAATCCATTAGTTCTGTGTCTGTCGCTAGAATAACTATGCGCTTACTTACCGCCTTTCATCGAAACAACAAACTGCTGCTTAGCAATATCGTTCACGACCTTCACAGCTTTTGCACTGAAAGCTCGGAAACTTGCTGTCATTCTAATCATGAGCCGTGTATCCCTATCGTGGCTTTTAACACAGTACCTACTCATTCAATAAAATTACATGATTTTTATAAATCTATTGAAATCGAAGACTCAATCAAAGATCAAACATGTTTATGTTGGTTGACACTACCTTCTGTCTTTATAGAATGGGTGCGTTTGTAATCAAATAAAAAGGTTTTAATACCTAACTAGCTTGTCCCCGTGGCTTTGCTCGCGTAGACTAAAAAGCGGTTACACTATCCTACTATAATGTATAAAATAAGTCTGTTTATTCATCCGGGATTAATCTCAAAAATAACTGAACCGAGAGGCGAGTACGCATCGAAGGGGGCCATCTAGGGAGTTGAAGAAGACGTCAAAGGGAAGGAAAGGGACTGTCCGCGGAGCGGATATTAGAAGACTTTCAGAGCAGAAAGGTTTTGTCGAAGGGTAGCGATTTGAGAAACTCAGGGAGCATCAGAAAGAGAGCCGTTTTCTGGAGATTTTAGACGTTATGTAGAAGATATGACATGTTGACTTGCTGACATATTGACCTTTTTCCATTTTGTTGCGACGGTTCGACATTTTGATATTTTGACATTTTGACATTTGATATTTTGACTTTTGGATGTTTTACCATTTTGTTCCGTAGGTGTAAATCTTGAATGCCCTACACGCGACCAAGGGCGATGATAAGTGCAACACCAGGCAACCGCCGCCTATACCTTGTGGATAGGTCGGTTAAATTGTGCCACATAATAAGAGAGAGACCATTTTGTTATTTATTAAAACCACTGGTTCAAGTTTCAAGTTTCTGGACCCATAGGTTTGGCCTGCGCATTGATATTACCTTTTTCAACCCTCAATTTCACCCCCTCATGGGGCGAACTACAAAATATATTCAACTTAAGTTTTAACATTTGTTTTTAATAGTTATACCAAGTTATAAGTAGATACACGCAAAAAAATTGATTTTCCCATACTTTCCACTTCTATTTTAACCCCTTTAGGCAAAATTCATCCCCTTTGGGGGATGACTTTTGCAAAACTCTTAACTTAATTGATATCTCCGTTATATAAGGAACGCCTATACAAAATTTCAAATGTCTACACCTAGGGGATTGGCCTGTGCGTTGATATTACATATTTCAACCCGCTGTGTCACTCCCTTAGGGGCCCTTTTCTACCCCTTCGAGGGTGAATTTTGAAAAATCCTTTCTTACTGCACCCCTAAACCTCATAAGGAACCTAATTGCCAAATTTGGAATCTCTAGACCCAGGGGTTTGGCCTGTGCGTTGATCTATCTACTTTAGAGCCCTGTTTCATCCCCTTAGAGGGTGAATTATTAAAAATCCTTTCTTATTGCACCCCTAGACCTCATAAGGAACCTACTCGCCAAATTTGGAATCTCTAGACCCAGGGGTTTGGCATGTGCGTTGATCTATCTACTTAGGACCCCTGTTTCACCCCTTTACCGGGTTAATTTTGAAAAATCCTTTCTTAGTGCACCCCTACACCTCATATGGAAACCCTGTGCAAAATTTCAAGTTTCTAGACCCAGGGGTTTAGCCTGTGCGTTGATCTATCTATTTTGAATCCCAGGTTCACCCCCTTAGAGGGTGAATTTATAAAAATCCTTTCTTAGTGCACCCCTAGACCTCATAAGGAACCTACTTACTAAATTTGGAATCTCTAGACCCAGGGGTTTGTCCGGTGCGTTGATCTATCTACTTTGGACCCCCGTTTCACCCCCTTAGAGGGTTAGTTTTGAAAAATCCTTTCTTATTGCACCCCTAAACCTCATAAGGAACCTACTCGCCAAATTTGGAATCTCTAGACCCAGGGGTTTATCCTTTGCGTTGATGTATCTACTTTGGACCCCCATTTAACCCACTTAGAGGGTGAGTTTTGAAAAATCCTTTCTTAGTGCAGCCCTAGACCTCATAAGGAACCTACTTGGCAAATTTGGAATCTCTAGACCCAGGGATCTGGCCTGTGCGTTGATTTATTTACTTTGGACCCCCGTTTCACCCCCCTTAGAGGGTGAGTTTTGAAAAATCCTATCTTGGTGCAGCTCTACACCTTACAAGGAACTTAATTGCCAAATTTTGAATCTCTAGATCCAGGGGTTTGGCCTGTGCGTTGATTTATCTACTTTGAACCTCCGTTTCACCCCCTAAGAGGGTGAATTTTTAAAAACCCTTCCTTAGTGCTCGCCTCTATCCTATAAGGTAACTCTGTGCAAAATTTCAAGTCCCTAGACCCAGTGGTTTGGGCTGTGCGTTGATATATCAATCAGTCAGTCAGTTTCCTCTTTTATACAGGGTGTAACAGAAGTGTGTGACAATACTTCAAGGTTGGCTTTTACCCATCAAACTGAACAACTTTGTTGAAATCGCAAAATTTTTTTTTGGACTTTTCATACAAATCGATCAGCTGGCGAACCAAGTTTGTATGAAAAGTCCAAAAAAAATTTTGCGATTTCAACAAAGTTGTAGAACAAAAGTTGTTCAGTTTGATGGGTAAAAGCCAACCTTGAAGTATTGTCACATACTTCTGTTACACCTGTATATATAAATAGATATATTTTAGTGGGTTCGCATATAATAAATCTAAATTATTGAAAGTAATTTCTCATAGCCTACGGGAGTAGATAAGTCAAATAGGTCCCTTGTTTACTGGCAGGCTAAGCTTACATTTTAAGAAACGAACACGTAGCCTAAGAAATACATATCTAATTAAACCTCGGACTATGGATTATGGATTTGAGTTCAGCATCGCCGACGACGCAGCGGGAGCCCGGAATTCATCTTTTTTGACGAGTGATTCCAAAAAGTTTGGACGTCGTCCGGGGCCGGCCTTAGCAGTTCGAGCGCCTTGTGCCAAATTTTTTTCGACGCCCTTTATACTATTTTTTTTTTTTATTACAACTAAAACATATTAACCCCGAAGTTATAAATAAGGTTATTAGTTTTGAACCCTGTTTATCTCTATCTAAGGTAGATGTAATAGTGTCAAATAGGTGGACAATTATTGAAGACATTTTGATATATTTGAAAGTATGTAGGTTTATTTCGATGGTTCTTTCCAAGATTCCCAACCAGAATATTCAGCTCTTTTAATTTATGGTTGATGAAGAGATCATATCTTTGATTTTACCAGTATGCATGGGAATACAACCGGAATAAATAATTTTTAGACATCGGAACACTTAAATTGAAATAAAAACAGCGCCGCGAAGTAAGTGAAATAGCGAAAATAATTTAGATTACGAAACGCGCGAATGTATCGCTGCATAAAGCCGCCGAGGCCGATAGCTCTTTAATTCATTTAGAATTCATATAAACTGGGCAGTTACAAAACAATACAAAATTGAACTATAGGCTCTTAAACACCACAGGGACGTGCCCAACTTTTCCCAAACAAAATGTCTTATCTCCTTTCCGGAACAATCAGTTCTATTTACATTGAAGTTTGACGGCAAAACTTAGATAAGATGATAATGATTATGAAGTCATAGCTAAGTAGGCGGGGTCAGATAAATCTCTACTACAAATGATATCCCGCCGGAAATTGAACCCGAGAAGTCTTGCTACATTTAATAAAAGCGCGAGCGAAGCGAGCGAGAATTTTTTAAATGTATATAAGAATAGTTTTTGTACAATAAGTATTTATAGAAACCAACAAACTCTTCTACCCGGGGCGCTTTAGGCGGCCCGCTACCCCAACTACTAAGTCCACGCCTAACTATACCAGGGCGCTTGACGCCCCCCTGAGCCCTGCTGCGCCCTGTGCCTCGGCACGGGTGGCACGACCCAAAGGCCGGCCCTGGTCGTCGAACAGGTCCAGCTCGAGGTAAATAAAAAACAACACCGTAAAATTATCAGCGATAGCCTTTACATAAAATAACTTGGAAAGAAATAACGTAGGTATTTGAGATGCTAAGAAATTTAAAAAAGATACCCCACAGCTCAGAATACAGAATTCTGAGCCCCACAGCAGCAGCACAACAGCATAAATTAGCAGAACACATGCATTATACACCCCTAAGCTCGCGCGCATGTATACCCGCAAATGCGCATGCGCGTGATGTCTTCAACAATTTTCGAGTATTTTAAAGTGGTATATCCTTTAAAACCTATGTTATTCGTTAATACACTTTGCAAAAATCCTTGAAAAAGGCGATACGTAGTTTTTTCACGGATTAAAGTAGGAATTTAGATTTAGTTCTTATTATTGGTACCAACCTGTATTTCCCTGTCGATTTTCATTCTAACTGTAATTGTTTTTTTTACCATTAAATCCTAAGTTCGTTTCTAGGTAAGTGGATGTCCTTGATCATCGTGTTTAGTGATGCATCAATGGGCTTTTTTAGTCTGAGGATGCATCACCTCACTAACGTAGGTAACTATAAACTTAAGTGAAGCAGCTCAATACAGGTAAACACAGTTGTTGTTTCGTTTCTACAAAGCCAACTAAATCAACAAGTCCGTTCGTGGGTTCACATCAGAAACAAATTGTCGCAGTATCATCAAGATATTGCAGTGGAAACGTTATAGCGGTGCTAGTAAAGATACCTATAATAATAGTAAAGGAAAATATGGAGTGGAAGGTTACATTCGGGTTACAGTCGTCGGGAATCCTAATTTATTAAGCAATGTCTGAACATTTCTCCCTTATAAGAAAACGTCCCAGAACAAATTTAGAGTAATTCTTCCCCTGACAGTAGGATAGCCTATTGTATATATTTTAAGTGTGAAAGGGACAAACTCTTGTTAGGTAAATCTTAACTTGGTTCTGAAACGGGACCTTAGAGAAGTGATAATGCCGAAGATGTAAGCGGGCTTGCCAAGATTCCCCAACGCAATGGGGAACTTTCTATCCCATCTCCATGCCGGTAAGTTTAATGTTTTGCGGCCAGACTTAGAATTAGATAAGATGGTGGTAGCTATAGCCAGACGGGCTCCAAAATTGCCCTACTACCAATAAAACCGAGTCCTACAAAGTTGGAACGAGTCGGGAATCGAACCCGTGACCTCCAGATGCGAAGCAAGCAGACTAGCCACTAGACCACGGAGGCGGAAATGTTTACACTCTTGAGACTTTTTCACTTCTGGATGAGATAGATACAGACACCGAGACTTCTAAGTATCCCGGTCTTGTAGTAATGTCTTGTGTAACAGTCTCTCGTTCTGGCATTAGTAAACATAGTCATACATAAATCGTATGCGCGATAACAAATGTTTTTGTTATGTAAACTTATCAATTTCCGTCTCACTTAACTAACTTAAAAGTTAAATTGAATGCATAGAGAGCGCTATAAAGCTCATGATAACTTAGAAGTATATACCTGCCTATACATGCAATAATAATTAGTTCTGTTTTTTATTTCGTTGTAATAAAGGGTGTACAAAGACCTCTCTCGAAAACTAATTTAGAAAAATTCTACTCATCATAATGAAAAATGTTTTCCTGTATTTCCCATACAAAGATATGAAATGCCTCAAAAATTGTAAGAATGCACGACGGGCTCCTTAGGGAAATTTGTTCAGTATGATGAAAGCAGCAGTATTTTATCCACAATCCACAATTAGTTTGGTAAGCTCTTGCCAATTACTCACCTAATGGCAAATGATAATAATGCTGAAAGATGGTTAGATGGTGCCCGGTTTAACAAGATTCCTTAAGGCTATGGAGATGTGGATATCTTATCCCAATGCCGGCACACGTCTATGCAGTAAACACTGATGTTTGACGACGAGACTTATAAATGGCAAGATGGTGGTAGCTAGCCTTGCAGGCTCAGAAATGGCCGTACCACCAACCTGAGTAGGATTCCGTCAAGAATAGAATCCGCGATCATATGTGAAACTAGTGGACTGGTGAAATGATTTTATAATATACCTAGGTAGGTTCCTTTGGGGAAAGTGGTTGAGATTCTTCTTCTGACTCACTTCTTCTAAATACTCCGTCATTGATCCTGTCACTTTGTATACCTAGTCCTTCCCTTTAACACCGAATTAATCTTTTGCTCAGGTTTAGCTTTGAAGGTATGAGCTTGACAGTAAGGTTCCATTGAATCCCGTTCTCAAGGCTTGCGTACGCGCACAGTCGTCGGCTTCGTCACGTCAGTCGTGAATCGTGCGCTGCGCGCGCCACGCGCACTTGTGCTATCACGCTTGGCCGGGAATGCCGAACTCGATATGTGAACTGTGGAGGACAAGCTTCTATGTTTATAGTGTAGTCTGTAGTGTAAATATCATAGGTATTTACTAAGATTTTTTATAGAAATATCATAGGTATTTACTAAGATTTTATAGAAATATATTAAGTTAGTGATACGTTGCGAGAAGCGTAAAAGATACGAAGAAATAACAGCATGAAATCAGTAAAGTGCTTGTTTGTTTACAAACAAATATTTAGCAAAACTGAACGTCAGTTAATTTCAGACTTCTGTTGTTATTGTTACAAATATCGAAAACTTTTACCCGTATCTTTAAATTCTCGATAGGTATCAGTCTTATGTAAATTAAAGTACCTACGTATATACTTAAATTCCACGAAACTTTTTGCGAAAGTAAAATTATTCAATGGTAATAAAATTAATATATTACCTTATCACATAGGCGCAATATGTAATTGCATGTTATTCAACATCTCGATAATCCGAAGCGAATTTGAAAATATAGAAAAAAAACCTAGGTCTTAAAATAAAACCAAATGCCTGCCTGCTATATAAGCTCGCTTCTGATTCTCGACTACCTATCTGTATAGTAATGTGAACGTTAAGTGTATAGTAGTAAATGACACGTGTGACTGTACGTGCAGTGACTCCATCATATGGGGCAATGCGTGTCCCGCAGCCAGCCGGGGTCCTACACGTTCTCCCGGCACTACGATGCGGAGAGCGTCGCCAGCAGCGTCAGCGGGTGCAGAACCCTCAGAAAGGTACACTATTGAAACTAGAACTTCTACTCGTGAAAATGATCATCTTTCCTCAAGAATCTCATACCTACCTCTGCCATCCTACCTCTCCCATCTCAAAGGCCGGCAACGCACTCGTGACTCCTCTGGTGTTGCGGGTGTCTATGGGCGGCGATATTCGTTTACCATCAGGTGATCCGTCTGCTCGTTTGCCACCTATGCCATAAAAATAATCTACTAAGTTTGCTGATCCGCTGATCGACTCTAAATAAGTAAAACTGTTTTTTTTGCCCTCACAACAAGCGTGGTTTGAAGGCTTTTTTACCTGATACTATTGAAAGTAGGGCTTCTGCACATGAAACTAAACAACTTAGCCCAAGAAGAAAAACTGTTTTACCACCCATAAGTTACACAGGTAACTTATGAGGCAATGCGTGTCCGCAGCCAGCTGGCGTTGTCTTTGTCTCCCGGTAAAGATTCATGGTAACAGAAGCTATCTAACGTACTACTTATAAATAAAGTCTTTACTTCTTTAATATTTATATTTTTTTCAGTTGCATTTCTCGTTGATGTCTTTTCTATGGCATAACAGTTATAACTCTGTTATAACTAGCTGTCCTCGTTGATGTCTTTTCTATGAAGCTTCGTCTTGCATCCTCGTGTTATGAGTCCGCCTGACTAGGTATCTATCTACGTTAATCTAACACATAAGTACCTATGTCAATACCATTTATGGGTTCTGGCATAAGATAGCCAGTTCTTCACTGGTTCCGTTAGGGAATCCTCCCGTTCAGGTAGACCCGCCTCCATATTGGGCTTCATCATGACTTAACATCAGATGAGATGACACCGATGGCTTTACGAATTTTGGTTAGCTGCTATCATAGCTTATTACAAAATATGTAATAAGCTAGCAGCTAAGCACTTTTTTAGACTTCTTTTGGAACTTGCAAAGATCACTGACATTTTAATGGCTTCTTTTTGTAGTAACTTAAATCACCGTGTTGTGATATATTTCTCTTTTTATTTCGCTGTGTTTTAATTCTATTTCGTAAAATACACGACCGCATCGCAACGTTTGCGACATGAGTCATGCGTGTTCGGCGTCACGATTTGCGGATTCGCTGATAAAAAGCTCCAAACAACAGCCTCTTGCATCGCCACGCTATCTAAAATCGAAATCGATTTCACAACGGAACTGTCAGCGGAATTCAATTTTCGAATTCCGATTCGCGGGTCATGTTCGATAATGTCGATCGCGATTTGTATGAAAACGGGTGTTTATCGATTCGAGTGGCTCGCGAGGCGTGACTCGGTATGAATGAAGGCTGTGGAGCAAAGAGATGGCGTGGCATGATAGCGGAGTGGTATCCGTAGAACGGCAATTAGCTCTATCTCAGCCAGAGATTGTCGGTGATGTCCCAGGGCAATGACCTGAGATCCCCAGTCCGCTGCTCCTCGCCTCTCCTGGCATCAGGTTGTTAAATGCACCGGTGGACACCAAACTGGTTTGTAGGTGGCTGCCAAACGCATTCAGTCATCTCGTGAGTCACAACAATAGAAGTTATGGAGTCGTTAGTAAATAAACACACCGTAAACCAACCATGAGAATTGTTTGTTCGGTAACAGTTAACATAACTCCAGTAAACATAACATCTTTAAAAAATCTGTTGGGGACTGAGAAGTTTTTTGGACTCGCCCTTTCTTCTCGTTCCGTAAACACATATACGAGTTTCAAGTGGTAAGAAACTCGTATTAGGTAGACAAAAAATTGCCTTCGCGTAGACTGCTGCCTACTTGGAATAAAATATTTTCATTTCATTTCAAAAACAGAGTAGTTAGTACCCACCACCTTCTTTGGTATGAACCGAAAGACTTCTCATTGATGAGTAAAAAAGTTATTCTACATTCATAAAAATTCCCTACATTTTGTCCTAAATTTCAATTGTTAAGTTCATAAGCTACATAGCAAACTTCAGTTTAGTGTACTCATATTCATAGACACGGAAGATAGTTGCTCATTCGCATCAAGTTGTGATGTCTAGCTTACTTCCTGACTGTTCGATTAAATATGCAGGTAGTAACTATCTATTAAATTAAGATTTCTTGCGGGGCTGTGAAGTTCACAGCAGCAGTTTATACAGCTACACTTCCTGCCACGCGCCACAATAAAAATAATATTAGTAATGTATCGAGTTTCTGCTGTTTATGTAAAGTATCTACGAGTATCTACCAACGAAGAATTTCCTATTCTAGTAAAAGTCAAAAAAAGATGCACCCGCATTTTCAGCTATTATGTATGTTCCCATAAGTACCTAATTAACTACAGAACTACCTATTAACTCTAAGGTAACCTACAGAACTAACATCTGCTTGAGCCTGATCCACCTATAGTCATAGGTATTAATTAAGATCAGCCAACTCTGCTCCACTCGGTAATTTGTGCAATCCGAAAAGATTATAGATGAAAAAAAAATCATTCTAAGCTGTGCAAGGATATAATAATTAATAACTAGTGGCACCGTCACCCATTCATTAAGTTTTCGTTTCTCAACCATCCCTTCAGTTCTCGAACGGTTTACACCACTTAAGGAGAGCTAATGCTTTATCAAAACGATGGTCTTAGGTGTGCATTGTTTATTTTTGTTAAAGGGGGCTCTTAAAATATATACCAAGGCTCAAACTGGGGTTACTATAACATGAATCTAAACAACATTCTACAATTAACACTAGTAAAAATCGCAAAAAAATGAAGTCAAAACAAAGTACAAAACTTGCCGATTATGTGCAGACGAAAGTTGTACAGATTAATCCGTGGAAACCATCATTGTTTGGCATCATCAACACTTATCACCAGGTGAGATATTGCCATTGTCAAGGGCTTACCAATTGTGGATTTAAAAAAACACAGTTTGAGATCTGCTGTTTCCAAAGTCAGTTATGTAAAGTACAATGCATGTACAAATTGCACATGTACTAAAAAGCCTGAATCAGATTTTTCTGTTTCAATACAGAGCTATATTTAGCGAAGAGTCATGTTTACGAGAAGGTTCTTTTGTGATATGAAGTTATCTACAATACATACAGAGAGGTAACTGAAATGAAAAACTACAATAGGTTTTAATTTAAAAATGAAAATTAATGATAACAGAAAACTTGTACTAAACAATCAGTATTGTTATGTAACGATTGATAGTTAACCAAACAAAAGAACAATTTAATATGCACGGATAATGTTCCCCAAATGAAATTGATATTTTACGTATATTTATGCTACTTTCATTGGAGTGGAATTGTAACAGGAGAGTTGGAAACACTCGTAGCTCTCTGTTTGCGGTCAATATGCACAACACAACACAACACATGCCACGGACTGGTGAATTCACTCTCACTAGTGTCGGTACCAAGTTGGTATCTAACGATTTGCTTGCTAGCTGCCTGATCAACATAAAGAGGGTGTGATGGTGATAGATAGAAAAGCTTGTTTTGTACTTGTGATTGCAATAAATAATTATGAATTATGTTTGATATAAAACATCTAAATGAGTCTCTTAAATCAAAATCAAAAATCTTTTTTATTTAAGTAGATGCTTTACACATACTTTTAAATCGTCATATTATATCGTCATATTATTCTACCTAGTACAAAGTTCCTACCACTCGGAACTTGTACACTCAACGTTTCGGGAAGTGTTAGCGGAGCGAGAAGAAACGTCGAGCCCCAAAGAATTAATTCTTAATCTTTTAGATTAGGTCATCAAGATGGAAATTCTACTAAAAGTAGTAGTACCTATATAAAAGTAAGAGACGTAGCAGGCGTCTTCGATGATTTGGTCTCATAAGCCACAGAGTACTAGAGTATGAGCATTTTTTCACAGGCCGGTAGCCTGGCTCATGTCGGGATAATGTTATGTGAAAGAAGGGTCTGTCATTTTTAAAGATCTCAGAAAAGTTCTCAGATCAAGACCGGAAGAAAAGAATAATGTTGGCATTGAATCGACTCCGTTTTTTATAGGCTGTACGTAGATCTGAGAAAACTAGATAAGTAACAGTCTTAGTTCTACTGTAAAAAGGCATTTTATTTTAAACAAATTTTATATTTAGTGAAAAGGACGTTTCAACAACTGCATTCTATCTTTCTTTGTTGTAAATTTTACTCTTCAAAGCAAGGAAGTGCGATAATAGATCGTAAATCTGTTTGGTATTCAGCCCTAGAGACCTACAACTTCATTTGCAACGCTCGCTTCGCCCGCGCCGCCGCCGCCGGCCTGCCGTGACAAACTGACCATTGTTTCTTATGCGGTACAAAAAAAAAACAATGCTTCGCAACACCTTAATTAAAATATTATATAGACAAAAAATTGAGAGCTCGATCTGCAATATTTCCTCGCTGAAGTTGCAACAGAAGCCACAGTTCTTCCAAATTTATGTAACGTATAGTCGCGTCGAACAGAAGAAAACGAGAGCTTTTCGAATCTTTTCTCTTCAGCATTTAATGCTGCTGAATTTTTATAGAAATCGCTTAAAGCGATAAGGCCGCCTTTGCACTGTCTGTAAATATTTTTTGATGTCTCTGTTCTACTGGTGTGCTATAAAGAATATTTATCTCATCTTAGAATTCGAAAATTGGGCCAAGCCTGGTCAAGCTAATAAAATTTTTCTGAAAGCCACCACGAGTTAAGGTTTTCTTCTGATTTTGATGGCTTACATCAAAATTCTTTGAAAGGAAATCATTTTAGTCTTAGTTGACAATAGAGTATCTTAGGGTTTCAAAGCCTTTACTTCTGACCATTATTAATATTGTAGTGACGCACCAGCATCGACATTTCTACGATCTATTTGCCTATTAGACTGGTTTTCTTTCATTGACACGACTGCACGACACCAAGGGAGATCGTGACACACTATTCACAATCACTGACATAAATTGTAACGAATAATGATAATGGAGGTCCCCTTTCAACTACTTTGATATCAGCAAGTCAAATTGATCCTACAGAAGACTACAGAAACAACTTGAAAACAACAATATCCCATAGAAGATATCGCATTACTAGAAGAACGTGGTGGATGTTACTACTAGAGCACGCATTTTCTAAGGGTGATCACAGGGGGTGATAATCGATCTGTCATATTTTATCTAAGATAATTTTATCTAATTACGTGCTATATGATCATAAACACTTCTACCTTTTGGTACCCACTCGTGATAAAATATTTTAACTTCCTAAATCCTAATGCTGTGTAAATTAAACAATGACTATTAGCAGGAAGTTTTGTTAAGCCATGTAGATATAGGCAAGTTATGAGTCAATAGATAATTGTACACTGCATCCTTGTATGTAAGTTTAATAAATATACCTATTGTACGTTTGATTGAGATGTGAGTCGCTAATTGAACGTTTAATATGCTCCACAATATTGACACCAATCGGTTTATTGCTTAAACCAGGTTTGTAAGCAAATAAAGTGAGATCCAAGAAAAATAATCAAGGATTCCGTATTTGCTCAGCGGAAATTCACAAAATTCATCTCGAACTAACTTTTGTGTAATCCGACGTCTACAATGTTTCATTGTTCTTGTGCGAAATCTCATCGCAAGACGTCACCAGCATCAGACTCAGAGAGTCAGGAACAAAAAGTCGGACTGCAATCTTCCGGCATCCGTGCAGTTAGAAGCTTGCTTCACTGTGCGCGGTAGCTTCGTTTCATATGTTTAATTTAAAATCAATAAATTCATTATTTTGTGGCTATCCTGTTACAACGCTATCTTAGTATCTACGTTTACGTTACGTATAGGTGTACAGGGAGTAACTTTGGTTCAAGACTTAAGTGAAATATATATATATATATCAGGGTTCGAAAATATCCGATATTTATAATAAATATCAAAATATCAGATATTTTTGATATATATCCGATATTTTCGATATCTTTGATATTTTTGATATTTATCAAAATTACATACTAATTTCAATTTCTTACTTTAATATATGATTTTCGAAATAGCTTAATTTAAAATGTAGGTATATGTTTGATAATTTGAAGAATTTTATTAAAATAACATTCAAATTTTATACTCTGATATGTTTTTTCGAAATAACTGAATCTAAAATGTATATTTTATTTTTGAAAATTTGAAGATAGTTAATTAAACTAAACTCATTTATTTATTATTGTGATAATCATATCTTTATTCTTTGCATTTGGCACATTCATTCGTAAGAAGCAGCTCTTAGAAGCTAGGAGAATATAAATATCAATATTGATATATATCAAGCATAAATATCAATTGATATATATCATGATATATATCCGATATATATCAATTGATATATATCATGCGAACCCTGATATATATATATATATATATATATATATATATTTTTTTTTCCACTATATATAAAAGTTGGCCAAACAGCTGATCATTTGTACGAAACCATTTTTCCGATTATCTATCGGTTTTACATGCAAAGTTGTCCAATTTAATTCTACATAAAGGTACCTAGTCAAATAGTCAACAAGACAACAAGTAAAATAGCCAAACCTTTTTTAGGAATTAGCTTTCGGTTTTATACGCCAAGTTGTCCAATATAAGTCTCAGATAACGGACCAGATCTTATCCTATTAAAAGAGTTATCTTGTAAGCGGCAACGATCTCGAAAACGACTTTAACTGTTTCGAAGAAAATCTAGGGTTAGGGGTTTAAAAAAGTCCAGAAATCGATCTATCTTCGAAAACATTCATTTTAGGGACATTTTGAAAGAATTTTGATGCGTATTCTTTGGAATCCTTAGGTGCTTAAAAGCTTCTATAAATTAATTTTGAATATTGAGTTAAATTAATACAATATTTGTAAAGATATTTAGACCAATTCATAAACTCGTATGGTATACCTACAGGGGATCAAACCAATAATCAATATACCTATAATCAACCCAAAACAAGAACTATCTAAAATATCAACGGGCAAAACAAAAATCCTTTTTTGTTTATTTTTTATCGATCTTGATAATTATACTATAATATTAAGTACTATACAGCAGAGTGCAGTAGAACGAGTAAGGTAGCCAGCGACTGCATTATTCCGCCTTTTTCCAACCTAATGATAAGGAAATGAACGCTCTGAATTTTTTGCATTTTGTATTGTTTTACTGCAGTGCACCATGTATTTTAGTGCACCTGCTACGTTTCTTAACCGTACTAAACAAGAATTCATAAACAATTTTATTTTACCACCTGTTTGCTGAATGTACGCTACACGAAAAAATTAGTTTTTTTTCAAGGCGATTCTAAATTTATTTTCTTCACCTACAAGTAGAAGTAATAAAAATTTATACAGTTTGCAAGCCCATCACCGTTATAATACCTCGACTGCCCAAGTGGTGGATAATATTTTTCGGATGTATGTCTGCTGCACTGTAACCTACACCAGCAGTCAGCAGTCAAAACGGGTTGATTGACTTTATTGTGCGAGATGACGTTAGATTTGTCTCAATCCCCATACATTTTATGAAGCTACACGTTTTTCTTTTGTTAAAATGGTTAGGTTATTTTACGATTCAGTAATGGCAAAATTGGTTTTCCGAGAATTGCCTTTGCAGCCTTGAAAGATCACAGGCACGATAGCAGGCTGGATTTCTACTGTATTACAGACAGTGCAAGACTAAATGGTAGCGTTTTCTTGTGCTCATTAGCGATGCGCGGCGCTGTGTACTTAGAGTAAATTGCGCC
Source organism: Coleophora deauratella (assembly GCA_958295455.1). Classification (NCBI taxonomy): domain Eukaryota; kingdom Metazoa; phylum Arthropoda; class Insecta; order Lepidoptera; family Coleophoridae; genus Coleophora; species Coleophora deauratella. The sequence continues at coordinate 6,024,521 of OY282398.1, forward strand.
CGCGCACAGCACCATGCGATCGTCTTCCCGATACTGGAGAAAGCTCACTGGATTGCCTTGCTAGCTGCTAGTTTAGTTCTCGATAAAAATAATGAATTTTCTTAAATTACGTAGGGTTTAGTCTTATCGACACATGGTGAACACGAAAGAGTTTATCTTGCAACAGGCGATAGAATTGTGTTGAGTGCAGGAGTCGATTGGATTCGAATATGTTTTATAGCTTTTTGAGATAATGTAAACCTAATATCAATACCTCTATAATATGATAGATACTTCTCTCTAACAAAATTCGACTTCGATTCGTACGAAGTCATACGCATAGAGATTACGATCATCAGACGCATGGACTACCGATTTAAAAAGTGCTTCTTAGTGTTGCCGTCTTATTTTAATCGTATTATATCGTAATTTCCAAAATGTTTCGTCAAATAATTTGTCATAATTAATGGTTTTAATACGTGAGCCAGAATTATAGGAACAGTACCTAAGTTTGTTTAGAAAATAAATAGTCTAACGAATAAAATGCCTTTCACGTTATTATTGTAAAGCATTGCAAACTTTTACTTCAATGCGGTTCGTTCGTAGAACACGATAGGGCACAGGGCGGCACGATACTTTCGGCTACCTTTCACCGTATCAAGTCCTGATAGTTATCTTGTAATATCTTTATTATACAGGTGGTTTTTTATTCGATGAAAAGTGAAAATGGTAGACGCAATTTGTGAACTAAGTAACCCATAGAATCGGAAAAATAAAAATGGCTTCCCACACTAACTTTTAATAACTGGTCAGTTGATTTGCCAAAATAAAGTATAAATAAATTATAAGGTACAAAATATGTACAAAACTGAATAATCTTTTACTCATCATACTAATAACTTGTTTCATGACCGCTAAAAGAGCAACATATTTTTTTAAACTTTATACTCGTACAAACGAATCAGCTGATATGCCAGTTTTTAACCGACTTCAAAAAAATGAGGAGGTTCTCAATTCTTCGGAATCTTTTTTTTATGTATGTTCACCGATTACTCGAAGACGCCTGAACCGATTTGGAAATTCTTTTTTTTATAAGGTTTTTATTTTAAGTATATAGGGTGGTCACATATAAATTTTATCGAAATCGATTCAGCAGTTTTTGAGAAAATCAACAAAAACATAGCAAAATTGGAGTTGTTACGATTGAAGTCTTCTGTTTTTAACGTATTTCAGCGTGGTCAATTATGTCCGATTCCTACACCCTTTTTGTAACAAACTGTATCACTATAGGTAACTGAACACACTGCTAAAATAGGTACGTGTAATTATGTACTCGCACTTTTTAGGAATAAAGGTTTTAATTTTGGAAGATATTAAAAGTTAACCTAAGTAAAAGGAGATAATTTATACTTGAATTTTACCGCGCATACAAAATTTTGCATCAAAAATAAGCTGCTTGATATGCAAAATCGAAAACTACTTTCGTTTATCGGAGTCGTTCCGCTGTTCCTTTAAGTTAAGTTTAAGTTAAAAAATGCGAGTTTCACAACACTTATGTAAGAGGGAGAGGGTATGCCACAAATTCTTAGTAGGTACTAGAGCTGTATATGGATTATGTATCCATGTCACAATACCATGTGCCCATGTCACAATACCATGCATCCATGTCACAATCAGACGATCATTGCAATAAGATCACGACTGGAGATGAACTCTAAGTCGAATGACATCATGGCTACAATAAGTCGCGTCAATACAGACCAACATGCTGCTAGTTGTGTTAGCTTTTATAAGAATTGTATAAAAAAACTTCGTATATGGATAACAAAGCCTAAATGTTGGTTAATTGACCGCGCCAAAACGGCTAACTCGATATTTTTTTACTATTTATTATTATATTTCAACTTGTTTTTTACACCTGATAAAAATAATAGCGCGAACGCTTATGATCGACGCTTATAGGATCACTCGTGTGTCTGTCTGTCTGACCGTCTGTCACAGCCAATTTGCTTCGAATCTACTGGACCGATTAAGTTGAAAATTCAAAAACACATTTGACCACAATCATTAAAAAAAATATCCACGCGAGACCCGCGGGCAAAAACTAGTTCTTCATTAAATTATTACCTATCGCTTGTTAAAGACATGAAGTGTAACACAACTAAGTTGTTCAGTTTGCAATCTCAGTAAGTAAGGGGTCCGACTGTTAAATCTTAACAATTTTGAGGATACAGACGATAGCTTTCATGTCATCCTTTAAAATAGGTCCTATTTTCTATCGATATTGCTCTAACAGACATCTTGCCACTATCTATCTGATCTTAACGAATGTAGGCACAGCTAAGGGCTTGTTAACAGATAGTTACAAGTGCTAACGAGCTGAAATAGGTGCTTACACACTCGTAAATATCTTGGGTAAACAGAACTCGGTGCGGAAAGTCAGATAAATCTGAACTGCAGTGAATTTACGAGACTTGAACACGTCAACTTCGAGATACCTTCCTCGATCCTCAATAGAATAAACTAACAAATTTTACATTCAATGTTCTAAAATACAAGAGTGTAGTACAGCGCTTTTTGTAGTGTTCATTGTGTCTCTAGTAAAGATGTGCAATAAAAGCTGTTATATTTTATAAGTAGCAGCCTAGCTTAAATTATCTCTGTCATTTTATGTAACATCCTGTATATTGTAAAATAAAATAAAAATCTGCTTATAAATATAGGTAGACTCTTTTATAACTTCGTAAATAGCTATAAAAGTTTATTATATTTTCTTTAGCCATTAAGCAGCTAAGCGCAGTTTTTTTTTATGTATGGATAAACGTTATTTTATATAGAAAAAGTTTTAAGGTTTGATAAAAAGTTTTATAGAGATCATCGAGATCTTAAAGGTATATGTGAAATCACGGAAACATTATATAAATAATTTCGTTTGATAAGAAAAAAACAAGTCAGTGCTTGGTTGAAGCAATGACCTAAAAGTTTTCTCAAGTTGAACTTGATGCAAAACAAATATACTATATGTAATTTACTATTGTATTTTTTTTTATATTGTATTTTTTTTTTGTCGATTACACTTTTAACCTTACTAGTTTACTGCATCTGATATTGGTTATGATGGTTTATGTAGGTTTTAACTACTTCGCTGTCTACTCCATAAAATTATGTGCTAAAGATTCAAGACTCTCTTCTTTATGGTTTCATTGAATACTCACGACTTTTCATATAGTACAGGTTGTGCAAAAATGTATAGGCGGCTTCCTTTCACAAAATTAAACAACTTTTGTTTTAGGACCTGGATGAAATCGTAAATAAAATTTGGACTTCACATTCAAAATTGGCCAGTCAGATGATTTTATGAAATAAAAACTATATTTTACAAATCTGAATCTACCGACACGACAAGAAGAAAAAGAAGAAGTAAATTTGTAGATTTTTTTACAAAAACTATTGTTCAATTTAATGACTAGATCCTACCATAAAGTTTATAATTATAAACTCAATTTTTTTTTTATTCAAGTGGATCCTTTACACATTCTTTTGAATCGTCTTATTTTTCTACCTAGTACAAAGTCTCTATATACTGCCACACTATTTCGATACACCCCGTATGGTATACTTAACGTATAACTTACACGTTGCATAAGACTGAAGTAAGATCTCGTTCTACGCATTTTGTTATTATAATACTTATCTCATTACGGCACCACTTTTAATTATAATTGGTCGGCGCGCGTCTTGCTGCTAATGCTATCCTTCAAAAACTTCGATCGACCGATAACGTTTCGTTTTCCACTCTCAGTTGTGTAACGAAACGTCGTCGTGCGTGATACGACTGCGCAAAGGACAGTATAATGTAGTTACAGGATTTGATAATAATCTATATATTATCAAATAAATTCTTAACTTTTCTAAACGTTCTTTACTTTCAATTTCTAAACGTTCTTTACTTCAAGTTTGAAGAAAATTCACTTCTATTTTCCAATTTTGCAGTCGGTATCAAAAAGGCATTTGTAATTCAAGGGGCTTTGTTGTATTTATTAGTTAAGCTTGCGTTTGTGCTTTTTAAAATAGTGTTTTTAAAATTCCAAAAGGATCCAAAAATTGATTGATCTCTTGTCACCATGTAAGATTATAACATCGGACCCAAAGTCCAGATTATAATATCGGAGAGTTTGACACGATTAGTGTACATATTATGTTCTTCATTTTGATTCAAAATCATTTATTTCTTTACGTAGGTACATTAAGCACTCTTATAAACGTCATATCATTTTGCTGGAAGAATATTCCAAATGTCATTATCATTAAAATAATCTACAGTCTTATAGTATCCTCTTGAACAAATACTGCGTTTTATATGTTTCTTAAATTTACATTCTGGTAGTTCACACACGTCATTCGGAATTTTGTTATAAAAGCGTACACACTGCCCCACAAATGATTTTGTCACCTTACTAAGCCTCGAGAAAGCTATTTCAAGATTATTTTTACTTCTCAAATTACGGTTATGTCTGTCACTATTTTTGAAGAACAAGTTTAGATTTTTACGAACGTACATGGTATTTTCGTAAATAAACTGACCGACAACTGTTAGAATATTTATTTCCTTAAATCTATCTCGAAGTGATTCTCGGTATCGTAGTTGGTATATAGCTCGGACTGCTCTTTTTGTAGAATGAAAATGGTTTCAATGTCTGCTGCGTGTCCCCACAGTAAAATGCCATAAGACATTCAGTCAGTTAATGATAGTGAAGGATTCGCTTAGAACATTATTATATACTGCTGGGTTCTGAAATACATCAAACTAAGTAGGCTGATTTGACCAAAGCAACCAAATGTATACATTAGCGTTTTGAAAAATAAAACTCGTGCAATTTACGTAAACCAGATAACACATTTTATTTGTAACGTTAGGTTATATTTTACCTAATTAATTAAAAGTTGTGAGAGTACACTCGCGTGCCTAAAATGCGTGGCAAAGAAGTTACGCAGTTCGTAAGTATGCAGTTCGCATGAGAAGGTAAGTGTATTTCGAATTACACTTATTTGTCTTTGCAAGCTTAAGCTGCGAAAATGACAAAAAAAACATTATTTTTCATTTTTGTATGTTTTATTTTTGTATAAGGCCATCTTATGTACCAATGCCTGATAGTTTGGGTACATTATAAATTCACGATGTATTAGTTAAAAATACATAAACAAAAAATTTTAACATTGTAAAAGAAAAATTTTAATTAAATTTAATGTAAAGAATTTTTACATTTTGTAAGAGCACATTAATTTTACAACATCGATATTTAGAGGCCTTCGAATGTCTTCCATTTAGGGGCACAATAGCAATTAAGATCGTTGTGAGCGTCCACTGCAATTGGTCCATAATTGCCCACTAGCCACTTTTATAGCATCACTCCAAAAGTAGAGCCTTGAACATTTCGTCATGAACACGTAAAATATCGAATTACGCTAAGCTGTTGGTAAATATTGAATTATTACGCGGAAAATTCGAGTGACCCCTTCAGATCAGACTGTTAGCTAACGATAACCATAACATTTTAAATTTGATACTCTATAAAATGGATGGATAAGTTTTAGACGTTACTGAGTAAACATTCCTTTTGCAAAGGCTTAATATTATAAGAGTTTTGCAAATCCTATAAACTACCAAAAATATGTGGGAACAAATTCTTTCTATATTAATAAAATTATTTGTTTCAACATAGATGTTTAAATAGAAATTATTCTAACAGTTATTTTCTTGTTGCTTGACTGACTCGGTGGCTCAGTGGTTAGTGCTCCTGACTACTGATCCGAAAGTCGTGGGTTCGATCTTCACTCAGGGCAAACATTCCTGTGATGAGCATATTTGTTTGCTCTGTGTCTGGGTGTATTATATCTATAATATGTATGTATTTAAATGTATATGTGTATGTATATCAGTCTCTGGTTCCCATAGTACAGGGAATCCTAGTTTGGGACCAGATGACCGTATGTGATTTTTTTTCCCGGGTATACTATTATTTTATGAAGTCAAACTTTATTTTTACTGATATAAAAAAGACGTCAACTCATTGATCAGTTACGTAAATGGTTGCCTTCGTATGGCACAATAAAGACAACCAATTGTCCTGAGAATTAAGTTCATGTTTGAGGAATATCAATATTTTCCACTTGCCATACTTGTGAGATAGGTGGCAGGCATGCAAAGCAACCGTTCACTATACGCATTAACTGCGCGCGCAGGAATCAAGTACAATCCCCGGGGAGCTGCGTAGCGACGCGGGCAGGGCCGGAGGAAGAGGAATATCACAAAACAAACAAGTTCAACTAAAGAAAACAGACGTAAATCCATACATCACAAAGAAATTTTCCTCCTTCTGTTACAGCCGGGTAATGATAGAAAGTTTTCATGAATTTTGTACGCTGTACTTTAGTGTTTTTAAATTGTTTTATTTGTAAACAGATCAATCAAAACTTAATCACGCTGACGCGATGGAAACACAACAGTTTACAACTAATAGAAATGCTATTTCTATAGTCAAAGTATTAAAAGTACATTCCTACGTCGATTAGTATGATCCTTGTCACATTTTCGACTCTGCAGCCATCGTGGCTCTAAAAGAAAACTTATTTATTTTAAGCTTTTTATTCAAAACAATCATAATTTACATATTATGATACATCTATCATTACGCTAAAAACCTATATAGGTTTATGCATAAATGCAAATATTGTTCATTATTCTTTTTAATTCTTCATGTTTGTAGAATACAATTTGAGTATCTATTTTTGGCGAACCGCCTTTATTGTAATTTCTTGCTATGAGCAACTTACATGTACTTTTTAAACTTTCTTAAGACCTATCCTTATTCTTTAATTAATAACGACACCGAGTGTCGAAACGTACAAAGTGAAGCTCGCGTTGATGTCTTAACGACAAAGCTCATGCGCTACGATTGTAGTAATAAAGACATCAACGAGTTTTTGTAAAAAATATATTTGAAGTTAAACGTATTTAAATAAGACGTATAATGGAAGACTATTAGTGAAAAAGTGTACAATTTTATACTTAGGAAACTTTTTAAATGGGAAATATACTAATAAATTACATTCTGGAAACGGTCCCCACATCGGCGGCGTATATTACATACTACGGGGAATGCGGCCGCGCGGGAACCGGCGAACGACCGACCGCCTCCGGTCACCGGCCACGGGCCAGCCACACAACCTGTATATAGCCACACACCACACACCATGTATTCAGATCCTGTTCCGTTCTGCGTTGATACGAATTATATTCCTTTGATTCTAGTACCTACCTAAAGAATTCAGCTACAAAGAAATTAACGTCCTGTTTAAGTCTACGTTCAATACATTTTGAAGAAGTCGTGGCTCAATGCATCCTGGGTGGTTGTGTCGATCACGTAGGTTAACTACAGATACGGTCATGGTTTGAATGGGTTTAACCGTTTGTGGCATTTACCACGGTTTCCATACTTCTTAAGGCACATTATGCCATTGGTGTCGGTTGCTATCACCATGTCAGTGATACACCGAGTGTCGAAACGTACAAAGTGAAGCTCGCGTTGATGTCTTAACGACAAAGCTCATGCGCTACGATTGTAGTAATAAAGACATCAACGAGTTTTTGTAAAAAATATATTTGAAGTTAAACGTATTTAAATAAGACGTATAATGGAAGACTATTAGTGAAAAAGTGTACAATTTTATACTTAGGAAACTTTTTAAATGGGAAATATACTAATAAATTACATTCTGGAAACGGTCCCCACATCGGCGGCGTATATTACATACTACGGGGAATGCGGCCGCGCGGGAACCGGCGAACGACCGACCGCCTCCGGTCACCGGCCACGGGCCAGCCACACAACCTGTATATAGCCACACACCACACACCATGTATTCAGATCCTGTTCCGTTCTGCGTTGATACGAATTATATTCCTTTGATTCTAGTACCTACCTAAAGAATTCAGCTACAAAGAAATTAACGTCCTGTTTAAGTCTACGTTCAATACATTTTGAAGAAGTCGTGGCTCAATGCATCCTGGGTGGTTGTGTCGATCACGTAGGTTAACTACAGATACGGTCATGGTTTGAATGGGTTTAACCGTTTGTGGCATTTACCACGGTTTCCATACTTCTTAAGGCACATTATGCCATTGGTGTCGGTTGCTATCACCATGTCAGAGCTTGAAGAGCGGCTTGACTGACACTAGCTCCACAACCTCTACCTATGGCTGGAGTATGGGATCCTGAAGTATGGAAAAAGTTCTGTGCCTCAGCACTGGTGACGATACGGATCATTTGTTGACAATACAAATTGGACTCGCCCCTTCTCGGGCACTTCATTCGGACTCTGGTCAGGCAGACGTGAGAACCTACTGTCTGTCTGTGGGGTGCGAGTGGAGGGTCGAGGAATGTACTCATATGTTTTTCATAAAATTTTTGTAATTAGTCCTAACATAGTTTTTTAAGAATATTTTGTTACTAACAAGTGGACCTGTAGTTGTCTGAAATAAATGATTTGATTTGATTTGATTTGAATACACTTTGCAAATAAATGCAAAGGTTTTCTAAATCCCTTTTTAAACTGCTTCTAAAACTTTTTAGTTTTGCAAGTAGAAAGTATTGCAGCTTGCTGATATCAACACAAAATACGCAAAAGAACCAGCTGACGCTCTCTGTGTAATTGGTCCACTAGCCGGGAGACCGAGCGTCGCTCGTTCAATCGGAGTTTTAATAAACTAAGATCTTATATGTCCTACTAAACAAGTTATTAGTAGGACATATAAGATATATTTTCTATAAAACATTTTGCAGGGTGTTGTTTTAGTCGGTAGTGGCCTTCTAAGGGACGAAAGGACAAGCAATATTTGTTCTGAAAATATCTATAATAATTTTTTGTAATTTGATTCAACTGAAAAAAATACATGCAAATATTTATATAATATTTACATAAGTTCACACAAAATAAAAAGACAAAAAAACTATAAAGTCTCATGGGTGGGATTCGAATCCCGACCTAAAAGCAGCAAAAGGTAAGTAGCTCGCATCGAAACCGCTACTCTACCATAGTACATATAAGCAGTTGTTAAAATAAGCAACATATGCGTTTTTGTTTTATGTAATTTCGCTCATATCTCTCTAAAATGTTTTTTTTTCGAAAATAATTCCCTCATAAATCGATTTCTGGTGATTTTTAACCCCTAATCCTAGATTTTCGTCAAAAGGTTTCAAGCCGTTTTCGAAATCGTCGGGACACTTAACTCGTTTAATAGTATAGGATAGGATTTTTAAATAAGTACTCATATGTTTGTATCAGTGTTGAAACTAAAGAACATACAGCACATAATATAACACCATAAATAATTTCATCATTGTCTATTATAGCCGGCGTAGACGCAATCATAGTTATGCGACTTTTGTCTCTGTCACGTAATTTCCTGACTACTATGTCACTTTGACAATTGTTACCCCCCGTTATATAATGGCCGGATAACCTGGATTCCTTCAACCATGTAAACGCCGCTTTATACTGAGTACAAATATGTATGTATACTTACTTGCCTACAGCGTGTTAGATAGAAAAAAAAATATTTTAAGTAAAAAAAAACTCGTATATTTTTGAACCTTTTACTTCTGCAATTCTAAAAAAGTGAGACAAATCAGCTGATATTATTTAAAGAAAACAGGGTGCACGGGTCTTGAAACTTAACATCGGGGGGGGAGAGGGACTCCACATTTGTTGATTGACTTTGAAATACTTTGAATGATATTAAACTTTTATTTTCGCACATTTTTTTTTCTATAAATTACTTCATAATTTTGTAAATTAACTTAATCATAGTAAATTTTTATTACACTTTGAACTTCACTCTCACTAAAGGTTAGCAATTTTATGGAATAAAGTTGCGCTACTAACAGCTTAGTTGCGTGTTTTTAAATTAGGTACAAACTAAGGTAATTATACTACAGACAAGTGTGTTTTATGTTGCTATTGTTGGAGATTTTTATAAAAAATACTAGCTGCTGAACGCGGCTCCGCCTGTATGGATATAGTTTTTATTAATGTGCTTGAGTGAGCACTGGAAATGTTTTTTCCAAATCCCATTATCCAGACATGTTATACTATGTTGCTCCCCAGCCTTTACTTGAGTGAACGCTGAATTACAGTTACCTACATCGGTAAAAATACGTTCAGTAGTTTCGGCGTGAAAGTGAAGCAAACAAACATTCATATTTTCACATTTATAATATAAGTCAGATAGGTAACGAATTTAAGTTTAAATATCTGACTGGGTAAAATATATCCCAAAGTATAGTGGAAATACCTGCTTAATGCCATCTTAAAAATCCATGGTTCAAAATTGGAGGTATATTCAAACCGTCAAACTTATTTAAACCTCAATTATCTAGATATACTTACATTCTATGCGTTATTAATTACGTTATCGATACTTAAACAAATACAATATTTTAGTGTTCCTCTATACCGTCAAAGAAACCGTTAAGTTTTTATCTCGAATGGTTTGAGGTAGTGCGTTGTCCGTGCGTCTGTCAGTAAGTAAATCAGTATCTCAGTTTTATGATTAAAGATCATCTTTTTTACTTAAATTTCATCTTTAAGAGATTAAAACGAATCACAATAAAAAACACATCCTAAAAATTTTTTTCTGGGACTTAAAAATATATGCCTCTTTGGATCAATAAAACTTTTATAAAATAAGTTAAACTACTGTAAAACCAAATTCGTGATATTTTTTATTTTCCCCGTTTTTTTAAATAAATAATAATAATAACTTTATTTCAGAAATTCATCCATACATTGTGTTAGTAAAATAACAATAATGGTATATGAAAACCTTAAAGACTAATGTTAGCGTTAAAATTAAGATATAATTAATTAATAAAGATAAGAAGATTCACATCATTTCTATGAAGCCACTGTGAGGCAACTGGCTGGCAACAAAAACGTAATAAGAGCTAATGTTCGTATAATGAACTCACACGCACCTGACGACCACGCTAGGAGATAGTTATATTCTCCATACAGATTGAGAAAAAGTGTGAGAAACACACTTAGACAAACAGATGATTTTATTTTCAGATAAAGTTTATAATGGGAAATGAATGTATCTACATATAAGTAAGTAAAAGTTATGCCACAAAATATCAAGGAGAATATTGTTAATTATGTTTCTGAGTTTTGGTATAAAATGAGTTGGTAATAGATTTAAGTTGTTACCCAAGAAAAGTTATACATTTTATAGATAGATGTATAATGGAAAAGTAAAAAAAGAAACCTACACTCGGTGCACCTGTGTGTATCTGTCAAATGACCTTTTAACTTTCAAGTGCGCTTGAGACATTTTCCGCCCACCCCCTTAACGGCATAGGCATCACAGGAAACGTCAAACACCCTACAAAAAGGTTGGCACATGCGCAGTAGACCCGCGATCAATGCACCGGGGATGCGCGCGCCACCCCAGGCCGGATCTCCGTATTACGCAGTTCACAAAAACACGGGCCAAGCTAGCTACCGAATCGCCCTTGAGTGACAAAAACTAGACAATCGCCGTTCATTACGTGATTGTCAGTGTTTGAAGACTGTGTAATAGACACGTCGCGTCCTAGGCTACTTGAATTAGCCGGTTAAGACGACCCACGCACAAGACAGTCTAGCTAGCAGACAGTCTGTGTCGTGAGTCATCGGATAATCCCGTGGTTTTGTGACGTGCAGCTGTTTTTGAGGATTTCTGTTTGTGGAAGTGAAGGCTCGGATGCCGCAAAGCTCAAAGTGGTGCCGTGACCAGGGTGTTGATGTGGCGCAGACGCCTCACTGAGGCGTGAGCTTCACCCGCCATGGACGACTGCACCGACATCTTCTATGACGACGACGCCGAATCTCACTCCGAAATGGTAGGACCTGTGACATTCATCTCAGTTTCAAAATCAATAATTTGCTTTTTTCATTTCTTTTTGATTCGTTAGATATGGTTATGTTTCGCTACTAACAACATAAATTGCAATTCATCTCAAACACTTCTCAAAAAAAAGTTTTCTTGATGCATATATACATGCAGTACTAGGATACTCATTTGTAAATATTATAGTGTGGAAAACGATTAAATTCATAGCTCCTTCAAAGTGTTATTTCTGTATGTAATCTTGTCTAAAAATACTAGCTATATGGAAGTAATTACAATGTGGATGTATCGGATAACGAGTAGACATGTACTATATTCCCACAAAATGGTCGCACAGATGCCGTAGCTTTATAGATATAATCTCAATTAATATGTAATTTTTAAGATTTCTCTATTCCTGCAAAAGCAAATCATTGTTTTATACTATAAAATATTCTTAATTTCCAAATTAAAATGTTCATTAGTAAACGTAGTCAATTTATAAATATGAGAGAAGGTACCTTAAGTTAAAGCTTTATCTATTTCTATTTAAACTTGAGAAAGTTAATGATCTAGCAGTTAGCAGGTACGTATCTACATAATCTTTTAATTTGCTACTTTCATTACAGATATACTAACAATATTTTTCATTAAATTAATGAAAATAATACGCTGTTATAAACTAATTACTTCGTGGTTGCTAACTCGGTTGCGTTGTAATCTTACAATTGTATTGCGAAATGTTTATGTAACTTTTGCATAGTTTTGAAACGGCAGTTATAAAAGTAAATTACTCATTTGCATATTTGGCAAACCAGTAAAGTTTTTTTCTAGTTATTATCTTAAGTTTTAACATACTTTTTAATGAGAAGAAATTAAAATATTAAATACTTATCGAGCTCTTAAACAGTGGGAAGCGAAACGAACTCATTTTGCTAATTAATCAACGCACTGTCATTAATTTATGCTTTCTATCTTGTACAATGTTACAAAAGAGTTTCAAAGACAAGATCAACGATAAATCACAATGACTGATTCTCTACATTAATTAATGTGGTTTAAGTTTAATCTCTTGAAAATACATAAATACATTTATATACAGAGGTGGGTGAGAACTGAATAGTATGGCAACAATAAATTAAATTAAGTCAGATATTTAATAAATGAAAAGAAAGTAAATTATCAATGGGCTTTTGAATCTTTTTCTCCAGATAAAAAAACAAGACTCTGGAAACAGAGTCCAGAGAACAGAGAAGGGAAACCTTGCTTTAAATACATAATAAACTGATAAATACATAAAATATTATAATCTGTGCAAATATCCTCTGCACAATAACTGCAAATTAACTAAACGATAAATAATGTTCAAAATCTGAATTATTAAATTAAAAACAAAAATGCGGTTGAATCAAATATATCCTATGGCATTTAAGGAATTCAGACGAGTATAACGACACCATAGAAATTATTTATAAATGACATTAAATTTCTTTAAACGACAATCATCACCAAATTTCATCAAGAAGGTAGTCGTAAGACTCGTATATTCAACAAAAACTCATCACTCTCCTTCAGCACCAAAAAACAGAATGGATTGGAAGATGATGAGAACCAGAGAAGAGACCAAAAAATCGAATAAGGAGCCCGTTCTATTAAATACTCGAGAACAAAACGTCAAATCAAACAGACTACAAACGCAAATGGTGCAGGAAAAACACATCCACATTTCTTTGCAAGTGAAAGTCGTGAACTCTTCGCTCGAGTTAGAAAATTAATCTTCATCATGTCAGGAGTCAGGTCGTTCGCACCCAGCCCAGAGTATATAGGATGTAACAAAAAATAAGACACCTTTTCCAGGGAGGTTTAAAAAAGTGTGAAATAAATTTTAGGATACTTTTACCCCTGAAATTGAACACATAAATAATCTACTTTGAATAAAAATGGAAGTCACACTCTTAGATCAACAAATTTATTTACGTATGGTAAAGTTTTAAGAAATACTAAAATTATTTCAATTTGAAGAGTAGATGTCACTCTCAAAATATTGCCTTTGTTGTTGTATTTTTGTTACATGCTGTATTATGGAGAACAATGAGGACTTTTTACTCCAATAATCTCAGGGTTACTGACTTGACTATTGTAACTTTTTAGTTCCAATAACGTTATGAATGTAGAAGAATAGGCTTCCTCGTTAAAAAAGATTTTAAAAATAACTAATTACTATTATTTGAATAACTTAGGTAGAGAAATCTGATCACATTTATTGAGTTTTATTAATTATACCTCGGTGTGACACAATTAGCTAAAACTATTTATGTAAACTGGGGCTTACCGAAACAAATTAAATCTCTATTAGCTGATTAGCCAATTTTGTGTGAAAACTCTACCTTTTTTTCGCAAATTGATTATTGTTTTCTTTGGGAAAGTTGTTCAGTTTCGTGAGTAGAAGCCCTAGTGTAAGTTGTTTCAACTGGTTTTTGAGACTTTATGTAATAGTCTTCTTTTCTTCAAATATATTACAAAATAATTAAATGTGTATTGTAAGCTTGTAAGCCTTAAATTATACTGTATACGGATCGATGTAAGTAATATTGAGTCTGATCTGACCATATTCGGACACTTTTCACACCATAAGATTTAATTGATGGCTTCGGAACTCTCATAGATTACTGTGGAATGAGAAAATAATTAGCATATCCATTGTCTAATCTCAGTAATGGCTACTTCTGTGCGATTAAATGAACCAATTTACTTTACTAGGAGATAAGGCCCACTTTGGCGGATTTAATTCTACTTTTTATACCTTTCACGTCTCTATTATGAAGTAGCTTTATCGTGTTAATGAATGAGTTTAGAAAAATTAAATATCTTGTTATAAAAGGTGTTAAAAAGGGGTCCAGCATGGAGATTTTTACTTGAAAAATTAAAAAAGCTTTCTCAAAAGAATCCAAATATTAAGAATAATAACAAGAATAAGTAATACATTTCAAGTAAGTTTTTTCTTACTTGTCTTTTTTTGAAAATATAATAGCGTACCTACTCATAATTATTGATATTTCATAGAGTTGGCAAAGCTCTTTAATAAGTTTATATAACGAACTTCATAACAAGGTTTCCCTACATTAAAACCCTCTATTAAATATGGCCTTGAATTTTTTTTTTATGAGGACACTTTGAGAAATTATATCTTAATTTTAAGTTATACACACTACTAATACCTAACGAGAAACGGTTTGTATTTTCTTATATCTCAATTTACATCGGAAGTAAAATTATCCAGCATTCAAGTGTCACACACAGGTGCGTTTGCAATTAGTGGTGTTACTGTGTCTTACGATCGTTTAAAAAAATAGTAAAAGGGGAGTAAATCTCAAACTAAAATATAATCAACATTGATTTGACACTCCTTTACATAATGCTGATTTCTGATATTTCAAATATGTTGGTTTAAATGGATAATTAGTTCATTTCATTGTGAAGTCATATATGGTTTCGTATGCGTCCAGACATCTTTTTGTCTGAAATAAATGTAGCAATATCAGATTTAAAGTAATTAGTTTTTGCTTTTAAACATGAATATTTGTCGTTTCTATGGCGATAATAAGTGATCGGACCTAGCGATGAACCATGTGATAATTATGATTTTGCTTCTGGTTCTGTCAACAAATATGTACACCAGCTGTAAGAAACAACCTGACTCTTCCAAAACGCATAGAAAACGGTCAGTAAGACTCCTCTGGTGTTGCGGGTGTCTATGGGCGGCGGTAATCGCTCACCATCGGTGAGGTGTCTTCTCGTTTGCCACCTATCACGTAATAAAAACAAGATTTCCCTCTGGTATCTATACTTAAGGATACTATTGATTATTTTCCAACTTTATCAAAATTACTATACTCACGGATCATTAGCAATGTGTAAAGTGTTATTGTGAGTGTGTAAGATTTTCATGCTACAACGAAAAACCCAATAATTAAAAAAAAATCACGCTCTTTTTCATAAAGATTGATAGATTATATCATAAGGTATGGTAAAACATAAAAAATACTGTGATATATGGTTATTATTTTTGAGTAATGTTCAGACAAAATATTTTGTATAAAAGTAGCCACAGTGCATACGAAGCCATATATGGCATTGTAACATTTTTTCTTCAATATAAATGCTATATTTGATTTATTATTCATTTTGGTTTTTGTGCTTCATCAATCAATCAATCAATCAAATACTCTTTATTGTCATACAAGAAACATACAAACATATAATAACACAATAAAAAGAAACAAATTGACAATCTGGGCGGTCTTATCGCTAAAAGCGATTTCTTCCAGACAACCCGTAGTCCGGAAAAAAAGCAAGAAGCAGAGGCACAACGCGAGTAACATTAAAAAATAAAATAATTATAATTTATGTTCAAGACAATATAAACCTAATTTAATTAAACTTATATTTAAACAATATTAGCAATTTAATAATATCCTACAAAAATAAGTAGTAATACATAAATAAATAAATAAATAAATATACACATAAATATTTATATACATACAAACATATACATTATATATAAAAACCAAAGTAACAATGAATCTAAGAAAAAATTAACTACAATACGTAAGGGATATTATGACAGCGCAAGAAGATGTTCTTTGATTTGCAACTTAAACGACTGAATGGATGGAGCTTGTCTGATGGAGACGGGAAGGGAATTCCAAAGACGGATAGCTTGGAGAGTAAAGGAATGAGCATAGAAATTTGAGGAATGGGGAGGTACATAGAGGCGGAGGTTGTCGGAAGAACGAAGGGCACGACTATGGGTTGAAGAAAGAAAAGCAAAGCGTTCGTGAAGGTACACTGGGGATTTAGATAGAAAAAGAATGCAATAAAGAAGGGTAAGAATGTGGGACTCTCGTCGAGGGCGAATCGGAAGCCACTTAAGGTTCTTCCGGTGCTCAGACACATGATCAAATTTGCGTAAGCCAAAAACGAACCGGATAGCTACGTTTTGAAGGCGTTCAAGTTTGTTCAGATAAACCACGTTTAAGTCAGGGTAACACACGTCAGCGTAGTCCAGAATGGGTAACATTAGCGATTGTGCCAGCGAAATTTTAGTAGCCGTGGGCAGAAAGTTACGCAGTCGGCTTAAGGATTTAAAGGTGGCAAATGTCTTCCTGCTGACTTCTCCAATCTGAGCATTCCATGACAGTGTTTGGTCGAAATAGATACCAAGGTTTTTAACCTTTTTACTGTAAGGAATACAAATACCGTCGAACACAACCGGAGGTAGTCGCTGGAAGTCAAGCCTGGATATGAAGTAGGGACTGCCAATGACAATAGTCTGGGTTTTACTGGGATTGACTTTTAGACTATACGACTTACTCCAATTTAAAATTTTGTTTAGGTCGTGATTAATTTGTTCGACGGCATCTGTAATGTTGGGAAGTTCAGCTTGAGAATAAATTTGGAGGTCATCCGCATACAAGTGATAGGAAGAAGAAAGGTTTAAGGAAATAGAATTTATGAAGATTGAAAAAAGAAGTGGAGAAAGTATACCACCCTGAGGCACGCCAGCTGATGTTGGACACCACGAAGAATAGTATACGTTGCCGACGACCGTACAAGTAACTGCGAAACCAGTCATTTGCAGCTGAAGATATATTATAAGAATGCAGCAACTCCAGTAGGATATCGAAGTCAACGGTATTAAACGCGTTACTGAAGTCCAGTAGTGTAAGTACTGTGAGCTGCTGCTTCTCCATGCCGAGCCTGATGTCATCAGTGATTTTAGTCAGTGCGGTAGCCGTGCTATGACCAGGACGAAATCCGGATTGGAGCGGGTTAAAAAGGCTATTGCTTACAAGGAAACCAGTAAGTTGAGCGTGTACGAGGCGTTCCAATACCTTTGATAGGAAGGGAAGGATGGATATTCATATTGGTTTTCGCGCATTTAATTTTTTTCTCTTGCATTTTTCATAATTCATGCATTAGAGGAATAAAATGTCAATAGTAATGAGTAGGTACGCTTAATATTTTCGAAAATAAGACCAATAAGAAATAATGGAGTATATATCTACTTTCTGTAAATTGGCAGATAGACAATTTAGTCAGTGTACGAGTATTTTTGTCTATTATGTCCATAGCAGTCTTATTAATCTTTTACACAATACCTTTGATAAATGACTAACTATGACAGTTTGCTTAATGAACCTTGTAATGCGTTAGTTGGAAACCAAGGTCCACTGCTGTAATGGACACTACTACATGAAATTTAAATCGTACATTATAAATTGAGAATAAGTATAATGTTAAGCCATGTCGGAGGCCTTATAGTCGGCTTGAAAACTTCTGACCTGGGATTGGCCACTAATTCATAATTCATTTTTTTACGCTTTGATGGTTTAAGATAAACAAGTGTAACAAATATAAAAAGGAGCACACATGAAACCCTGTAAGGGCACTGCGGAATTGACACTTAACTATATTAAAATAGAGAACATAAAAAAATATAACCTAACCCCACAACCTTCACAAATCCGGACTTGGCCCCCGTGTGTGCAGTATGGCCTACCTTCCCGAGTTATGGGAAGTGACCCATGCCCCTGCAGTGGGGACGTTATGGGTTGTTAACTGACTACAATATATACAGGTTGACTATTACTACCTCCAAACCTCTGCATTGGCGAGTCACATGAAAATGAACAACTTTTGTTCGGAAAATTTTCTGAAAATCACAGACTTTTTATACAATCTTGCCTTACAAACAAGGTAACTGATTTGTATAAAAAGCTTTGCTTGCAGGTACCAGTTACCGGGTATGTCAATACATTGTTAACAACCCATAACGTTCCCACTCCAGGGGCACGGGTCTTTTAACATACTTCGGGAAGGTTAAGGCCATACTCCACACTCGGTGGCCAAGATCAATAAATTAGTAAAGAAAAAATATAAACTAACATCTTGTGTAACAATGAATAAAAGTATAATTTCGATTTCATATTTAGATCAAAATTACGAATTATGTAGTTTAATGTATAATTTACACTGAGAACGTTATAATCCTTCCATCTTCCATTTCAACCGAGCTTAAAGTAATCAATATCTTCTAAATCTAGCTACATTATAAATATCACATGCAAGTAGTTATTTCCATAGCAATGAGGACCTTTCAACACAATTCTGTGGGAACGAGGTGCTCTAAACCGACTGAAGAGCGAGCGTAGTATGTATACTTCCAACCAAGTTTGGTAGGTCAAGCACATAGAACATTTTAGAGTCGCTAAAGTGACCTTAAGTTAGTTTGTCCAAGAGACATTTTAAAATAGGGATTTTGAAAAGCTAAAAAATATAAACGTACAACGTAGCTCGCATTTGTTTTTCGGGATAACCAATTTAATTAAAAATTAAAAATCCCAAATGCTTAATCACAATATTTAATGACACCTTGCTTTTCAAAATCGATCATTCTATTTAGGCTACAAATTTAACGAAACACACAGACATACATACTTAAGAAAAACAATACCTTCCTTAAAAGAGCACTTCAGGTAAAATGCCTTGCTCTTTATGTGGTAGTATATGTAATACGATAGTTACCTAGTAAACCTGGTCATTGATTAAGACTGAATATAGTATGGTTGGCGGTTGTTATAACATTGGACAGGTAACCTACGTACAGTGCGTTGCAGAACTTGCAGATAATGGAGCTTTGACGAGGCATGGCGCAAGATGCAACATGCCAAAGTGGCTTATTGGAAGTATTCCTAGCCTCGATCGAAAGATAAAAGAGATTATGCCACTGGTTTGATTGGCCAGTCATCGGTTAAGACTGGTGATGGATGGTGTCGGCTATAATACCCAACCCACTGCTACCATATTATAAACTAGCTTTTGGCCGCGGCTCCGTGGATAACGTTTTTATTATGACTATCGTTGCGAAACCAACCCGACCCTCGGATTCCTCGACCTCTGAATGAGAATTCAGGAGAGCTAATCTCTGAGCCAACGATACATTTAGTATTTACGGATTTAATTATTATAACTTCTAGACCTTTCATTTATTTGTATTAAAATGAATATGCACTATGCAGTACCTATTTGTAACTTTAATTTTACTCTCTGGGTTCATTTCGTGCATGTTACTGTAGTTACTTACCATCAACCGTTATAAAGGGCTGACAGGTTTCAAAGATCCAAGGTGAAACTGGTTTGAACCAGCCCTATGATGACTATGCACTTCATAAATCACCAGACATTAAACTGAAATTCTGTATATATAGGATCTATTTTTCTTTGACTTTCAATGACTGTACGATATCTTGGTATGTTTAATGGCTTGACGGGTGTGAAATTGTCTATGAAGATACTTGAATGCATGATGGTTGGACAAACGATTTGTCAGTACGATTGTGCTCGTACAGCCCGCATTTAGTATAATTATACGATTGAAGAAGTAGAGTGAGAATATGCTAAGCGTTAGCGTCCATTAGTTGACATACCTACCATTGTGAAATATGAATATTAATATATTATATGTTATTTAAAGCAGTAGAACTGTACACTTTCGAATGTTTGGTAATTTTTAGTCTACCTAATATAAATTCCTACCAGTTTTATGGCATTCGTATTTATACAGTTGTGTACCCCCGCTGTGTTGGGTAGTGTTTGCGGAGTGAGATGGAACTTCAGAGTTTCACACACAAAATACACTCCCTCAATACGTTGAAAGCAGTCCTATATGCTACTGTTCTTATTGATTATTATTATTACACGTCAATTTAGGTAAAAATTATCTAGATTATAGGTTTGTAAATAATGTTATAGGTGTAAGTATAATATAAGATTTTTCCTATCATGGCACTTGAATCATGGTGCCCATAATCAAACCCAATATATGAGTAAGTACATATAATTTAAAATAATTAATTGCTTTAAGACATTTCATATCCGCTCCGTAATACCTTACCAACTTATACCGTTTTCTAAATGTGTGGTTACAGGCTACGGATTAAAACAGACTATTATACTCACTATACAAAATTTATAGTAGTATAAATTATTTATTTATTTATTTACCAATTAAAAAACTTAAAAGATATAGTTTTCTCAAAAATCTATTATAGGTTTATCTGTGTATTAAAATAGGTAAAATATATATGACACATATATCCTATTAAAACATAATGAAAGCTCCAGTTTACTCTGGATTTGAGTTATAAAGCAGATTTATAATGCAGAAATAACCACAAAACACCGCGCGTAAGGGGCGATTAGTGCACGCTTGGTCTTTCGGGGTGCACTAAACCTTGCACTGCACTGAGGTAGGCTTTATGACTACTCCCGGATTCAGCCTGTGGCGAAATCGCGGTTAAGCTGCGGCCATGAAAGTAAAACCGTAGGATTAAACTTATTACAACGTACGTACTTGATTTGCGGTAAAAGAGCTGGAAAAATAAACCACAGCTTCTCCAACGTTGAGACTTAGATATAATTTCGTAAAAAAAAAAAAAAAAAAAAAAATTTCGTAATGGATGTTAGGCTGCACTTTTTTTTTCATATATTGAAGCGTACAAGTAAGAATAGTAGCAGTTGCAGGGGTGAGTACTAGGTTGGGTTAGACGCCTATTTGTGTAAGATCTGTATGCTTACGTATGAGGAGAGACCCGTGGGTGTCCACTATGGCGATGCTATGGTATGGGTAATGGGTAATGACATTTTAAATTATTACTTTGTTAAGAAACGAAGTTGTAAAAAATACGCCGCATTAGCGCTGAACATCATTAATTCATTTGTACTCTTACTCTTGCAGTATTTTTTTAAAATATGAAAGAAATTTCAAATAGACTATTATAATATAATATAACCGATATTTTTATTAAACTGAGATTTATCTTAATTCTAAATTAAGTTAGTTAAAATACGTAATAACAAATCAATTTTTTTATCAATAAAAACAATATTATTATAAAACCATTGCAACTCCGAAACCGATCGAGTACCGATAAAAATGCAACTGTGACAGTCGGTTTCTACCGAGCTTCTGCTCTGAATCTACATAGGTGCTGACTGTGTTCGTCGTCGCTTAACTTGTGTAATCGACCCCGTAACACAAGCTGTACTAATCCTACCAGCTAAGTATCAGTAACTGCACCAATTGATCCATATCACATACACATAGACGAGTAGCTGTGGGATTATTGAGACTGTTTACAGTGGATGGTATGGTACCTATAATATGCATTAACGGAAAGGTTTCCTGAAATAAATACTAATAGGTATAATATTTAATCCAGGAGTTTCGGCATATTCTAGGGAATTAAAAAATGAGAAAAAATAAATAAACGGCTCTTTATCAAAATTCTAGGGACACTAAAGCCCATAACACACGGAGCTATAATTTACATTAATATTCCTTACGTCCGGGTAAGTCATAAAAATCTGCGTGTGTGGTCGCAATTATCAACTTTATAGAAAATACATTATATCGCACTATGCCCAGCTATACTGGATGTAACAAAAAGGTGTGGTGATACTTCAACGTGGGCTTTTACTCATCAAACTGAATAACTTTTGTTCTACAACTTTGTTGAAATTTTTGGACTTTTCATACAAGCGATTTGTATAAAAAGTCCAAAATAAATTTTGCGATTTCAACAAAGTTGTAGAACAAAAGTTGTTCAGTTTGATGAGTAGAAGCCCACCTTGAAGTATCACCACACCTTTTTGTTACATCCTGTATATTGTAGTAAGGCATATTAATATAAATTTATAGCTACGTGTGTGATGGCCTTAAAGAACAAATAATAAACTAGTTCAATTCTTTAGTTAGATAGATAGTAACAAACATTCACAAAAGTGAACAAAACATGTCGCCAAATGATTTCTTTTTTCATCATTCAATCACTTTTACTTTAGTGTTACGTTACAGGCATGAAATTCAATATCATATTGATTGTTACTGTCTTCGCCTACGACCGCAAAAAACGTAACAAAAAGCCATCAACTTTCGCCGTGCCCCTTGGCTGTGCTCTTGATCTCGCGCTGTCGGTAAAGGGCTGACAAATTGGATGTTCACAAAATAAAACGAGCAAATTTAGATTGCGAACAAAGACAATTTTGTGAATGAATTCGGTGATGTCTTTAAGCAACTAAAAATAATACTTCGATCACGCTAAGGTATATGAATGAACACGAAAATTTCCTCAATACTCAACCATTTATTGCATTCCATGAGTTTTTACATAGATATTAAGATGTATTAAAAGGTACATCATGGACCCAGTTTGAGCACAATCATATAGACTAGAGGAGAGGAGGACCTTAATATTCTATTTTCCACGATTTGCTCAAAAATCACTGGATGGATAACAGTAAGTTTTTTTTTTTATTGAAAATCTTAGCCTTTTTCGTATAGTTATGTAAGTTTTTCACATTTTTGGGACACGTTAGCTTCAAAAGGAGTTGCAGCCTCTTCAACATTTTGTGTGCAAGCCAAAAAAACTTAAGGCCGCGGTTTCTTTGAAGTGGATTTAAAAAAAACATTTATTTGTATTGTTTTGGGATACTGATCTGAAAACAAAACTACAGTAGTTAAGACTTACATAGTAATATAAAAACAAAAAGTTATCTATAGAAATTACAATTTCTCACTTTAATCGAAAATTATTTATGACGCATTTATATGTAATATTTTATACGCAACATAAATAACTCCTGTAATGATTGGTGTATTTTGTACTCGACTGTCACTTCATGTAAACTCTGAAATATGTAAGTGTGCAAAATACATCAGCGGGGTAATAGACAATTAAATCTGAAATTAAAACCGAAGATAAAACCGGAACCCTGCTAAGTACTTCTTATACAATATGTTTAGGAATACAGAATCTAACTATAAAATATAACTACAGCTTAATGTGGGGTCATAGCATAAATATAAATATGTAGTAAGTTATCGCATGAAGTAGAAAAACTTTTATTTTATTAATTTTGTTGAAATCACAAAAAGTTTTTATAACTCATAAATAACATTCATTTGTCCTTGTAAAGCATAATTTAATCAGTAAGCCCACTTAAAGTATGGATAGACATTTTTGTTACACTCTACAAAATATCTCTGGCATCCAAATCCTGCATCGTTACCTGATTTTCGTGGATTTTCTTATGAACTCATATCTATTTACATCTTTAATCTCAGTAATAGATCTTTCATATCGTATCGCTTTACCAACATAGGTACTCGTTATGTCATCATCATCTTAGCTAGTAGGTGTTTATCGTAAATACATCGCTTATTGTATGCATATCGTGTATAGGAGAACCTGCCTCTCATTACCATTGAATTGTATGTTATCGAAACTTGAAATTGGTATCAAACCGACATCACTGAGGCAAACGCTGTTTGGATTCTGATGTTAGAAATATTATCGTAAAACTTAAACACGTTTTAGAGGGAACACTAATTCTTATGCTGGGGCCACACCAATATAAAGTGCCCATAGTTGTTGTCGCGAAAATGTACTTTTCTTGCCAACTGAAAGAGACATATAAAAAGCGTTGATGTGTATTTTTAAATTAGTGGGATAAAAACTATAACGCGATAATTAATGACATGAGACGTTCATAATTTTTAGTTTGCAGCTTACTTCAAACAAGATGGATGATGCAATAAATTGAATTATTTACTTTATTTTATTTTCCATTACCTTTTTTCTTATTCCACATTTTATCACATCATGGGAGACTGAGAGTGTAAAGTAATATGAGATGCCTAGGCTGAATCTAATAATAGTAATAGCTGTATATTCCCAACATTAGCCACGGAAAATAACAAGGCTTCAAAATGACGGATTGCAGTGCATAAACAATAAGAAAATTACAAATAACCTGCAACCTCGAAACAGCGGGAAAGATTATGACTGAGATACCCTTTGACTCCCCTCGTACTTTTGTACCGTTATTAAGGTTCTAAAAGTTCACGAGTGGAAAGACTAAATGTTTGAAAAGCTTAAAAATAAATAACTAAGCTAATCTAGATAATAACGCAATGCAGGTTTTAGACGTAGCGCTTAGCAATACTTAGTGCTTTTTATGCTAATGTTTAGCGTTGAAGTTCAAGGTTACGAGTAACTTATGTGAACAATGCTTTAGATTTTTTTTCTATTTCCTTCTTTAAAATATTAAAGCAGTACCCGTATGCATAAGCATATCGTAAGCACTCCTGTGTCTTTGAAAAATAATCGTTGGACGTTTTTCTGACTATCAAAAGTAGCATTACTGCCATTAAAACCCAACTACAGTTAACTATGAGAGTTTAACGTGGAATTTTAATTGTAGAACACAAAAGAACGGAAGCTCTTGCTGCGCGCGCGCCTAATTTGTGACTATGTCGTCATAATCCCGCTGCAGATGTGCTATTGTCTTTTCCATCAGTCTGCCTGTGCCATATAAGTGAAGTTCTCATTACATGGAGGTAGTATAGAGAGGCATGCCAACATTTGAATTAACGCGATACACACAAAAGATGTGTAAAAATACATAAACTCTCTCAAGCAAGTGTACACCTACTTACCTAACAGAAAAATGCAGAAATCTTGATCGGCCGACTTAGTGAACTATAAAAATAATATAAAAAATGATGCTGACGATTCTAATTTTGAGCTGATAGCTTCAAAGAATTGTTGTTCCCTATATGTATTTATCATACGAACTCTGGGTTAAGACTACAATATTTTCAGTTAAGATAAAAGCATAATGTGACAATACGTATCACCTAGACACACTTGTGAATAGACGAAGCACAGACACGTTTATCTTAGTATATACATACTCTTTGTTGCGACCAGAATCTATGTCAAACTAATCAATGTTACTGGGTCGGTAAACTTGATCGACAATAACTTAACACTAATAAAAGTAATGTCTGCAATTGAGTGTTTCTATTTCTTTTATTTACCATTAACTGTTATAGATTTTATTTCATTTTGAGCTCGATTGTTCAAAACTTTTTTATCAATAAAAGCTCACGCCGATTTTGCACAATGTTTAGCAACCGCTGCATGTATAAGCGCGTCCTATATGCCTATAATAAGATTGAATAGGAGAGAGGCACATGTCCTAGATATGAGGAAGTTATTCTTTTACGTCATTGCATTATTAGTGTAAAACGCAATTGTCTACGATACTTTTGCTGTCAGTCTCAATTTATGAAAGAAAAGTCAAGGTAGCGACATCTTAATGCCAAATTGTCTCTTTGAGCACCTAACCCGAGGCACTTTTGATATACTTTTGATTATACACGACAGTCACGCCATTTTTTTTACTATCCAAGGAAATTCCCACGGCAACAGACATTTTTTCCAGTAATCTTTTAAAGGAGGTAGGTAAGTAGTTGTCGTGAACTCGTGACTGTTTTTCAAAAGGTTTTATCTTTTATAATTCGGACGGAGCATACTTTTGGCCAACTTTGGCATAAAATATTGGACACAAAAGAAAACATTCGATTCCATTTTTACAGCTTTGCTCCTACCTACGTCTTTCTTTTTTTTATCGTGTGGCACGTATAACCGTTCCATCCCCACAAGGTATAGACGGCGGTTGCCCAGTGTTGCACTTAACATCACCCGCGGTCACATGTACGTGTACGTCTTTATTTAATATTCATCTAATGCGGAAAATATATTACGATCGGTCCAAAAACATTGTTCAGAAAAAATAACATATCTTCTATTTGCCCCCAGGGTCACTCTGAATCAAAGGGTGCGAAGAAACGGGATAAAAGCGTAAGCGGCGCAAACTGGAACAAGCCAAGCCGTGGTGTTGCCACCTCCTTCGGGTTCAGACGTCGACCGGCCAGCACTTCCCGAGCGGACGACAACGCCAGACGCAAGCAGAAGGCACACGACAGCAATGGCAATGGAGGTAAGACAATACAGTCACAGAAAATATTAAACCTAAGATATCAGAAATAAAGAATTTTAAAAATACAATAGCGTCAGTTGGTGAGATGAACTAAGGAGTCGAAGAACGGAGCTGGGATATCGCTTTTTTTATTGTGTTAGGCGACAAAAGGATGACGGCCCAAAAGTAGCCACCTATGAACATCTGTAACCCCAGACAGCGCTTATATGCGAAAGTGCGACTGAATCAAGGGACGAATCCGACTCACACTTAATATATTTTACTCCGGTTATATTTTATTAGTAATGTCGTTCAAGAACTAGTTCTTTTCTGCCTAGAGCAATCAAATTAATATTACAACTTACCATATTATTTACTAAATTTAATAATTTCCTTCTTAAAGCAATAAATACTTAGTAAATATAGTTGATCAATCATACTCGAGTTACAAATCAGTAGACGGCAATAACTTATAATCAGTGACCTACATGTTCTCTATCACTATAAAACTATCTCGTAGGGACCAATAATTTCCTGTAATCAATATTTTAAATAGGTAGCGCGTTATCAGTATATTACATAAATTTATCAAAAGATCATAAAAAGACATCTGAAATACTGTAGTGTTAAATAGTAAAGGCGCTTTTACTGTCATGCGGATTTTTGCCCGCATGCGTGCCGCCCGCAACCTATCGTTTCATTACATGTTTTTAGGGCCCTTTTATTGCCATGCGTGCCACACGCACGAGTGTCGCTTTGGAAACATCGCTTTGGTTATCCGCATGACAATAAAAGCGCCCGCCCTAAACAACACATACGAAAATGCGTTCCGGCCCCCCTAGGCACAACTACTAGGCTCAACTGGTTCTACCGTGAACACTTTTGATTCCCTTCAGCACAAATAATTGGCCCGCTCGCTGGGAAAAAAAAATTACCTGTGGCCCAACTGACAAAAACTCAAAGTCTCATAAAGCTAAGAAGGCAAATAATCAGTTGGTTAATTTTCAGGCTCGACAGAGGACCTGCGCGCTGAGGAGGTGCTTTCAGGGCGGTCGACTCCTCTCGCCCGGCCTCGCAAGGAGGCAGTGGGACAACCACTGCGTACGAACCGGTGTGTTATGAGTTAGATAACAATATTATTTATACATAAGTTCTAGCGATGCGTTTAAAGTCATAGCCTTCTACTCATGCAACTAAACAACTTTTCACAAGAAACACCGATAAAGTCAACTTGGAAAAAAAATGTGCAACGTTTACGTGTACGCCTTTTGCTCGACAATTACTGCCAGGCGTTTCATTAAATGCAATGAGTGCATTCTGACTGATGGATGCCATACTGCTATAACAAGAATAGTCGTTACCCACATAATAATAGGTACTAACTATTCTGATGATGTGTAATTTGACCGCAAACAACTGACTTTAAGTTTGTGTCATCCGTAGGTTCGGTTTCAGGCAGCCGCCCAGCAAGACGGCGCGCGTCGGCGACGTCGGCCCGACCGCCGAACACGCCTTCCTCGCCAAGGAAAAGGAGACTACTATCAATAATAATGGTTTAGGTAAGAAAAATTACAAAAAATTGTTACTACATACTTACCAGTAATATGCTTGAAGAAAGTGGGTTGTCTTTGTTCTCGATCTTGACCTTAAAGCAGAAGAAAATAAACGATTAAGCTGGACTCCTTGTTAGCAAATTAAATTGCCTGGTTTCATCAATAATAATGAAAGCGAAGTTCGATAAAACTCACTTCTTCTTATTGTGTGGCACATTTTACCGTACTATACAAGGAATAAACGACAGTTACCTAGTAATGCACTAAGCATCACCTGTGGTTACGTGTAGGGCATTTAGATTTACACCTACGGATGTGTGCAACGCGACCATCATACATGTCTAGTAATCAGATGTGCAGGTTTCCTCACGATGTTTTCATTCACCGTTTAAGCAATCGGTACGAAAATACACGTAAGTTTCAAAAACTCGTTGATAAAACTCACTAATACATAACTTAATTATAACTAAATAAACCTAATTACCGAAACTAGAATAGGTAATGTGATACCTTAATTTCCACTCTACATAAAGAGAGCAAGAGAAAAGTGTTTGAATTTTCTACTTTTAATTTACTGCTTTATTTTACAACAAACTAATACCGTAAAATAAAAAGATTATAACGTCCAAAATGTCTAAGACAAACGAGTATTTATTAAGAATACCATGCTACCATAACCATCAATGCCAATTTGGCATTCACCGAACGAAACGGTGATCTTCGTGAATGTTTTAAATAACAATTATACTTCCTAACCAACGAAGACAATTAAGATTAAGAGCACTCGAAATGGCAAAACACAATGTTATGTTCTAGAATTGAAGATAGCTAGCGACCTGTAAGAACCAACGTAGGAACATAGGTATCCTTGAGATCTTCAAAAAAACTTTACAAATCACAAAGAAACCAAACAAGAAGGATGACTTTTATCTTACATCATTTCATTTAATCATTTGCATGCCACATGGTTACATTATATTATAATGCCTACCGCAGATAAGTGAATTTGCTTCGTATACTCGTATAACCCATGTCAAGACGTGACGTACCCCAGCTTCTATACCTGTCTTCAAACTCCTCGCGAAAATTATATAATAATTACATACATTTTTTCAAATTCCATTCCAGACAAGAAAAGTACAAATACTCAGTACAACAGCCTGCCCCCGCAGGCTACCCAGGTGACCTCTGCTGGGGTCACCACCATCGTCAGTGCCGCAGGGGTGCCCAAGTCAGTCACCAAGCAGACCGTCATATTGACGTATCAACCGCAGCAGTATTCCGTGACGGTATGTGTGAGGGTAGGGCTTTGTAAATAAACCTGGTTGCTACAACGAACACATGAACCCAAAAGTGTGTAAGCCCTACTTATTTTCTAACTAACCCGTATGGTTCTTCACTTGTATCCATTTGGACACATCACATTTTGATGAATTATTTTTCCGCTGTGTTGTTCGTCGTGTTTTATACTTAGTGAAGTGAATGTTTGTCATTTACCAGGGGTATTGTTTCAAATGGAACATTCAAAACATCAACACCAGTTATTCATCTGGCCAGTATTAATAGCATAATACAAACGATGGCGGCGGCGCATAATAACTCTTTATACTGCTGTTCTGATTCCTATCAAAAGGTCGCTCTAACAAACAGTAATTTATGCATTTATTGCTCTAGACTGACACTTTAGTGTGGTCATTATCAGCACCACTCATTTCTAATTCAAACCCTTATTTCCTCCAACAGCAGGACGGCCGAGCCCGAAGCCAAGTCCGGAGCACCTCAGCCACCCGGTACCAGCCCCAGGGACAGGACCGCGCCCCAGGGAAATACACGCTGCAGTCCAATCAACTGCCGCGCCCGCAGTACCCGGCCGTCAAGACCTTTGACACAAAGACTGCCAAACAGGTCTGTGACATGTTAATATAAGCTACGGTATACCCTCCTCTTCATTTTCTCTATCCCTCTGCAGTAGGGATCAAGTCTCCTAATTCTGTTGCATCATGCCGTTCGCTCTTGCTATACAAAGGACTTTATCGTGAAATAACATATTACATAATATACTATCATCATCACCAAACCATCACAAATTTTATTTGTGGTCGAGCTACACATTTCCTCATTGCCACATAGATTTTTAAATATCAAAAGAATTTGAAATTAATGTTCACCTCGGAAAGCATGTCATGGGAAAGTGGACTCTTTCTGTGTGATAGACAGACTGATACAACACACATTTTTCCCGGAGCATGGAAGTGGGTCAAACTCCATCTATTTCGGTGGTGATGGCGCGAAAGCTAGCCACCGTTTGACGAAAATACTACTAATGCTGCACCAGTGTGCAACCAGTGAGACGGGAACACACGGAAACAGGGAGTAAGAAACGGTTCCAACGATAAGTAAGATAAACACTCGCGAGACTACGAATTTATTAATTTCCAAAACACGACGTATCTACTCTCACACTTGTACGCCTTTTCAATGTGAAATTTATAAATGCTGTAGGTAGGTAATACTTTAAAGTCTAGACAAAGCTATTGCATAAATTCATGTGTTGAAACAAAGAGGCGTATCGTTTTAATTAAAACGTGAACTAATTGGATGGTACACACAGTACAAAGGCATTATACTAACACTTTTATTTCGCTTCGTATATCTAGTTGACGCGTGTGGTTTCTTTAAATATTTTGTACTTATTTCAAATTATTTTCCTAAAGAAATTGTGAGGCTTCATCGAGGATTTCTTCCACTTCGATAGGTGAAAGTAGAACAACTATATCATAAAATATATTACAATGCTTTATAAAAAAAAGAAAACTTGTACCACACAATGTGCATCAAATATATGTTGAGAAAGATCTCGTGAAATGTTACCGTGTGCACGGAAGCTTGTTATTTTTAAACTTTTAACCAACATCTTTAACAACGACAATTTCGAAATCAGCTTTCGTGAGAGGTTGCTGCCCCGTGACTGAGCCCATGCACTCTAGACTGATCGGACATGGTCAATATTTTGTTTTCATTGTTGTTATCATTACTTATTTGATTAGTCTCTTTGGTTAAAAAAAGTGTTTTATTGTGAAAGTGCGGTGCAGCAAAAAGACTGCTAACAAGAAAGCATAAAGATGATAAAGCATCGGCGTGTTTGTCCCCAGGTTGTGAACAATACGAGAAGGGCAGGTGCTGAAGGCTGGAGGGAAGGTAAGATAAAATAATACAACTTTTTACCGTTTTAACACCTTTGGAAACTAATTAGAAATAAAATAGGATTGATTAAACGAATTGAACAAAATATATAGTCGTAAAATAGTCAATGTATCATATCTATATAAAATCTTTGAAGAAAGTGAAAAACATTTTAGCTATAACAGGATATTCTTGGAGACGACAACGACCCGATTCGACGTGAGTTATAATACGGTCGATTAAAACTGTTCTGTTCGACTTTATTAGCGTATTATTGGAAAAGACAGGATGTGTGCTTCCGTTTTTATTTTAAATGCTGCTTAAATAATGTAGCTCAAGGGTTATTAAGGGTTTAATAAAAATATAGTTTTTTTTACCTATTTTGAGTAGTAGATTCCTTTTCGGTTTGTTTATCAGTTTCATTTGTTTAACTTTTTTTTTAATATTCACAATTGGCATTTGTAATTCCTTGGCATCATCACACCTAACGATAAGTGATGATGTTGCCAAAGATGAAAG
This sequence comes from Coleophora deauratella, assembly GCA_958295455.1. Taxonomy (NCBI): domain Eukaryota; kingdom Metazoa; phylum Arthropoda; class Insecta; order Lepidoptera; family Coleophoridae; genus Coleophora; species Coleophora deauratella. The sequence continues at coordinate 6,056,576 of OY282398.1, forward strand.
CAGGCTCACCAAGATTCCCCAAGGCAATGGGGAACTGGCTATTTTATTTCCATGCCCGAAATTGGAAGTTGTCAGGAATCGATCCCGCGATCTCCTGTTATAAAGCAAACAGACTAGCCACTAGACTACGTAAGCAGTTTTACATCTAAAATGGCAAATAATACTAAAACATAAAAATTAAAAAAAAACACCATACTGGTTCTATAAACTGATCCTTCATATCCCAGACGCGGGATCAGCAGTATCAACGGACTCCGGCGTGTGGACCGGCGGGGAGGCGCAGGATGGCTCCCCGCGCTCGCGCCGGCGCCCGCGCAACCTGGAGATGGTGATGAAAAACACGCACACTTTCCATCTGAGGGAGCTGCAGGTAGCAGACCTGGATATTATGGGTAAGTGATTCATACATGGCTTTAAAACGATAAGGCAAAAATAACGCAAACCGACCCCTAGTTAATTTGAGGAACGATTTGCACAAGGATGCTGCTGTCAACTGCATACGAAGTGAAACAGTGGAGTAATATGTGTTAGTTCATGAAGATGATTACATTTCATGAATTCATAACATAAAATTAAAAAACTAGGTTGCTTGCTATGAAGTTCTTATATGTATATCACGACAAAACTATACTAAGTATCAACAGTCTTAAAAAAGTGAAAATGCAGTCACAAAGACCTAAAAGAAACATGAAAATAATAACAGAGGATAAAATTGCTAAACAAATAATAAACATTACTTTATTATTTTGTCTTCCAGACGACGCAGTAGTCACCGGCCACGCGGTTATCCCCCTCCCCAAGCTTCCAAGCTCCTTCGATGAACAACCTTCACCCGAGTACGACATACCTGCTCCCACTTACAACCCCCCCTCACCCATCCTACCAAAACCAGAGCCAGTCCGGAGCTCCCCCATGTCCACCCTGGAGCGGTACAGAACAAGAACTAGGCCGACAAGGATCCAGAATTTGGAATATAAGGATGAGGAGAAGTTCGTGCTGGACAGAGCACAACCGGAAAAGCTGAACAAGCAGGTAAAGCATAATGATAAGATAAGCACGAATTTTTCACTTGAGAAATCACAGCCTTCTCCTCAAAAGTTATATTTTTGTCTGCGAAAATAACTCGCAAGAATTGAATAGATGTAATCACTGTTGCAATACAAAATTTTCTTCTTCAAATCAATGTTTATATAATACTAGCTTCCGCCCGCGACTTCGTCCGCGTGGACTTCAGAATCTAGAAATTTTTAGTTTTTAAGCATTCCTTCGGGAACCCTTAAGTTTTTCGGGATAAAAAGTATCCTATGTGTTAGTCGAGTGCTTTATCTATCTACCTACCAAATTTCATCCAGATCCGTTCAGTAGTTTCGGCGTGAAAGCGGAACAAACAAACAAACAAATAAACAAACAAACTGACAAACAAACAAACATCCATACTTTCGCATTTATAATATTAGTGAGATGAGATGAGATATTTGTAATCTGAACTCTATAATCTTATGAAGTAGTGTAGTATTTACACAAGTGCGTGAGATGCATAAAATGTTTGCAAGCCATATTCAAAAAGCTGCATCAGGCATGTCACTATATTAACCAGTCATAATCCTATGAAATCTTGTCATCTGCAACATCTTTCTTGCACAGAACTCGTTCATCAAGTCTTCAAGTGGAGTGGCGTCGCCAGCAACAGTCAATTCCAGCAAAGAGTCAAGTCCATCGTGTAAGAGTGAGGAGAGTAATTTTGGCAACAGCAGTGCTTGGCAGAGCCATGCTGCTGGCGAAGCTATGGCCAACAGGTATTAAAAACTATGCAACTTTTTTATAAAGTTTTTTGTGTAAATAGATTTAGCTATGGTAAACGCGCAAAAGTGGAAAGAATCACTTTAAGAAGATTAACAGTGTCATAAAGATTCTTCTTCCTTAACTTATAGGATAGCAAGAGCTAAGAAAATAAATGTTTATCTTGTAGCGAAATCATTATGTAGGCACTTGCAAAAAGATTATGTTTGGCTGTAGCAACTCATGACAGAGCCATGCTTAGCTTTGCCTGTTGAAAGTATTAAGTCTCACTCGTGCTCAAAATTGAACAATCCTTATTAAAACTCTCAACGTATCCTACAAGTTCTCTTATTCGTACTTACTTCCAGATCTCAAGATGACGTGTCCCTGGCACTGAGCGTATCTAGCTGCGAAGATGACAAGTCGAAGATGGAAACCAAGGAGATCCAAACCCAGACAGTGACACAAGTAGAGGTGCCACAAAAGACCATCGTGATTATGGACGAGGCTCCGGTGCCGCATCCACTGCTCATGAAGTCAGTGAACTTAAGTCAGCATGATTCGTTCCGGAGCACCATGATGGGTAAGAATCCGAAACTAAGTTGTAGTTGGCCTTTAAATAAGTATTTCGTGTCGTTTCTTATCCATTCTGAACACGTGAACTGAACTTTTATAGAGGTAAACATGCTTTCTTGGTGCGTTTAGTCGATAATACAATATATTTTTTTATACTTTGAGAAATTTATAAGCACGTAAGTAAAGAAACATTATAAAGCCAAACATTGGTAAGTAACTAAACATCTAAATGTAAACTTAATTACTTGATAAATGATATAGTTTCAAGATTATATAAACTATTTTTAAATTTCTCTCAACAGGTTCAATGACCAGTTCAAACTACAGCACCACAAGCACTTGCACACAGAGTGGCGACCATCAGCTAACCCTCACACTGGAAGAGTCCAAATTCGACATGTCGGCTCTGGAAACTTCCACGCACAGTCTTCTTGACGACGAGACCTCTCCCGCTGACAGCCTGATATCCTCCACCAGCACCAGTGGGTCGAATACGGACCTTCACGTGGAGAGGGAACCAACTGTGTCCAGTTCGGCGTATCAGACTGCGAACACGAGGTCAAAGTCTCCGGCCGATGGAGTTGACGGTGAAGTTTTGCAGCCGGTTAAGGAGATCAAGTGAGTAAAGTTTTTATGCAGTAAAAAGTACAAATAATGAAATCTTTCGAAACTGGACTTATACAGGGTGTAAGGGACAGGTTTCCCTTGCTCAGTAGACAAAACTGAACATCCACAATATTATTTTACAGGAAACGAAAAAATAACCTGTCCCTTACACCCTGTATAATAATTTATCATTTAAATTGATCAGTTTTGTTCAATTTCGTCGAGCAAAAGGAATTAATTCCCCTTACATATTTGTTCTCACATTCCATGCCTTTAACAAAATATTTTTTTCGGCCATACAAGTCGCAGAAAAATCATTCATTTGCTTTAATTTTTTTTGTAGAACAACATTCTTGTGTACGTAAGAAGTAGATTAGGTATAAACTCCCTCCAAGAAATAGGACTTTTCTATTAAGATCTTTCTCACGACGATAACGACTATTGTTCCGATTCAAAATCAAAAGTAAGTAGGTACTTAGCCTATCGAAACTCCAATTTCTTATTCTGATATCGGAAGTGACAAGATCCGCATTAAGCACCACTACGATGAAAGCATATAGAAGTAAACTATTTGTACTTACTTCAAAAACCTAAAGCAATACTTGTGTCACCCAGCAGTGAAGTCCGCAGCGCCCACAGTAGCGAGGAGGGCAGCAAGAATCTCACCCCAGAAACGCCCGGCACTCCTACGCATGCGTCAGGCGAGCTCTCCCTGTCCGACGGACGGGACTTCTTCGACGACGAGATCGCGGACCAGCCAGCATTGCTGTTTCGAAGTAAGTCTACAGAAAGACTTCTCTTAAACGAAAAAATAATAATTCTAATTCGTCACTTTGTAAATGTAGGAAAAATAGAAATTGTACTTTTGCACGAATCTATCTATCAGCCGAAAGACGTCCACTGCTGGACAAAGGCATTGCACGAATACATTTTTGGAAATATGTACCTATTTATTAAAATAAAAAATTTGGTAAGTGTCATTCGAAAAAGTAAATCTAACAATTTACAATTTTGTATTTTGCTTGCATGTATAACAAATTATTAGAATACGCCTGTTTATTTCATTAAATGTTCTTTATTAACAGAAAACGCGGAAAAAGCAGTGGAATCGGAAGTTAATAAACTGAGGAGGTCCAGAGAACTAATTCCTGCGAGTCCACTTGCCCAGAGAAATCGTAAATGTAAGTATTTAAATGAAAAAGATTTTATTAAATACAAAAAGATGAAAATTTTTATACAAGTCATGTTTACTGGCTGAAAATCTTTAAAATATCACACACCTTAGAAATATCTCTAAAAAAGTCTTTATTCCATGAGAAATATAATATTTTTTTGTTTTTTTTTCTGTCTAATGGCGACTCGTATTATAATAAAATGAAAAAGATCTACATTGCATAAAATTAAAAACTCTTTGGATTCTGAGATTTCTGAGAAAAAAAGCAACCGAGAACCGATAAACTGTCAAAGAAAACGGCGCTAAAACAACGATATATAATAAAACTTGAAAACTGTTAACTTTACAAAGTACAATGTTATTTTCTTCGAATTTTTCAGGATTAAAATAACATAAAGTTTTCTTTGACTGATTGACTGATTTTTCCCCTGCTTTTGTAAGTGAACGGACGCAACGGGCCAAACGAGAGGACCCCGTCCCTGGACACCCTCTCGAGCCTCGCTTCCGACGACCTGATGATGGACAACGACCTGGCGCGCTCCGTCACCAGCCTGCAGAGCGTCGACGACTACATCGAAAGGTGAAAAAATTACCTTACTAAACCAGTTTATAATCATCATACTTTTAATGTAAGCTCAGCACAATCGTCTTCCATAATAATATAAGCTCAGAACACGTACTTATACTATCCTCCAACGTTTGCATCAAAATCTGATTATCTAAGTAAGTACAGGAAAGAAAACATTGGCATTGTTGAGGGATGTTGCCACTCTTGAAACAGAATATCTTTTCACCTACGACTTTGCTAGACTTTTTAAACTGTTCAGTCAGTCTATCAGCTGATTAACCAAAAAATGTCCAAAACGTTGGAACTGTTAACTAAGAAGATATTTTTTTCATTATTTAGTGTCAACAAGACGTGAGAAAAAACAGCAACTCTTAAATGTAGGCGTTACATAATTTACTTCACTGCCGTATGACACTAAGTAAACCAACAACATGTCCTGACAAAATTTCACAATAACATATTTAAAGATATCCACTTTAACCAAATTGTCCTCTTCAGGCTGGACAGCTCCTTGCGAAGCGGCCTGAACTCTCTGGACGAAAGGCAACTGCGCGAAGAGCTGTCTTCCTCCAAGAACGCAGTCCGCCAATGGAGCCAACTACTGGAGCAGAGCAACTTGCTGGACAAGCAACTAGCAGCCATCACACAGGGGAAGAGCACTGCTGACTCATTAACAGCGAGCACACAGAGCCTCAGCAACCTCGGGTAAGTGAACTTTATACATTCAGAAAAATTTCCTCGAAAAGGTTCGTTTGTGGAGCTATGTAAGCAGCAACTAGCAGTGATCTAATAAGTATACATACATAAAGGCTCGTACATACATAATGTCAGGTAAGTAAGGAATCAATCCGGACTTGGCCCCCGTGTGTGGAGTATGGCCTAAACCTTCCCGAGTTATGGGAAGAGACCCGTGCCCCTGCAGTGGGGACGTAATGGGTTGTTAACAAGTAAGTAAACTTCTTTGGATGCAGATACTTCCATCAATAACGTAGATCGTATATAGAGCAAGCCAATCGAGCGAATAAACTTACTCGAAAAGCAACTGTCAACGATCGAAAATGTTCTGCGAAGTCTTTACAAGCAAATACAAAGAGCCTGCAATATTAGGTATGTAATAAGTACCAATAGTATTGGAGCAACTTCTTGAACAAAGCACTTTAATCGACAAGTAACTAGAAGCAACTACGGGGTCACTGACAATCAGCACTCTGCGTAGGATTATTCCTTCTTACGATGCTTTCAAATGATTTAGATTATTATATCCTTAAACATTCTGAAGTTGCTGAAATCAATTATACAATAAGACTGAATCGGAAATAATCTGACAGGTAGAGTAGATTAAGCTAAAATAAATATGGCGCTAGCATTATCTGCTTACTGAATTAGAAATGACAAATTGTCTAAGTGTATATTTAGATCAATTTACGTATTTTATAAGATTTGTACATATCAATATACGTATTTTATAAAGAGGGCTTAACTAAAATAACATTAAGATTTAGATGAGAATATTACAATTTTTAACATTTTTTCTCGCATAACATTGAACATATAAAATATACATAATTAATCACGAAACATTAAATGTAAGATAAGTTACAATCATGAAATTATATATCTTAACTACTTCGATGATTTTTTCTTAGAGCTCTGAATATCACGCACATTTGAACAATGTCTATCGAGGTAATGGGAAACAAAACAATACAAATTGTGAAGTGTTGCATAGTATTATACGTAAACAGTAAACATCTAATGACAGTAACATGTTTGCAGCTACTATAAACAATCGTCGATTTTGAAAAAAAAAGTGCTTCTTAGAAAGACACTGTAAGAGTAGAGTGTTTTTAATTCACTATTAGTAAGCTCTTGGCGTGATGTTTTTTTTTAATAACAATAACGACGGTGAGATAGTTCAAATGTTTTTGCTTTTTTGCGCATTTTTTTATCAATAAAAATTTCGTTATCAGATTCACATGGAACTTCATATGGAAACGTATACACGCAGTTATGATGTCCTAGTTTCCTATTTCAAAGATTTTAGAACAAATTGTCGTTTTTGAAATTTGAGAAAAAGTTACTCAGATGACTTTGTCAACATCCCTATTGCATAAATAATTTCAAAATAAAGAGAACGAATCATCTACTTGTACGACATATTATAAAATTTTTGGTAAACCACAGATTGCGGAATCTTATAGTGACAGCCAGTGTTTCTTCGCAGACAAATTACGTCGCGTCTAACTGTAACATTGGAGTAGCCAGTAAAGTTTAACTGTCACTGCGCAGCTTCGCATTCATAAATCAATTAACCACGCCGGCTAACTACTTCCCAGTCGTGAAGCTAATGACCCGAATTTCAACTTTGCTCACTGTGTTTCCCAAACAATTACCAATACATGCAATTATTTTAAACACCCGAATTTAAGTTAATCGCTGACTGCACTATTAAAACTTCTTTTAGTTGCTGATGCTTTTTCCACGATCTGAGATTTTTTTGAGATTTACTAAATTCAGGTAATTAAAAAAACAATGATGACTCGGATTTAAGTTATGATATAAAGAATGCTGTCTAAGCCGTAAACGGGATTTAGGAGACATTCTTCAAAAATATTGAGGAAAAAAATGAAATTCCCATTCTAATTGATAGGAATCATACGATGTGCATGCGTTGCTTGGATTGCTCTGATCATGTAGGTTCCTTAGAGAATGTAGGTACTTCAATTTTATGAGTAGCATCTATTTATCGCTTGTCAGTAAATAAACATCACCTGTATCATATGATAATATTTAGGCATTATTAAAAAACAGTTCAATGCAAAACAGTATAAAGCGTTATGGCAACTTCGTGAGACTAATGCCTTCTCTTCATGAGTAGGGAAAGGAAATTATGTATGTGTGACCGTATAGGTATTTACGAAACTTTTAATATTGCAAATTTTTACGAAAATATAACTCTGTCTGCCATTCTTATCATCAGATCAGATTTAGGTCACCATAATTTTTTTTTACAACTATACAAATGTGACAAGTTTTATTTTATCGCTACACGAATAGAGGAAGATATTCAAAAAACTGTACTTGACCCCCAATTTTCCATCTTTAAAAGTGGAATGTATTTTTAATTACGACCACCCCCGAGATATAACGAAATCGCCACAATCGGCGAAGATATTACGTAACATACACACAAAAAATACAGTTGAATTGAGAACCTCCTCCTTTTTTGAAGTCAGTTAAAGAACGACAAAGAACCGTTCCGATCGCAATTAGATCAAATTATTGAAAGTGTACCATAATTTGTCGGACGACGGAACCCGTACCATGACTTGACATAACAATTAACAATAGATGAAAGAAGTCAGTAGTACCTTCTAACATAAAAAAGCGGCCAAGTGCGAGTCGGACTCGCCCATGAAGGGTTCCGTAGCAGCAAGTTACATAATATAAAAGTTTTTGTAGTTCGTTGTAACTTGAATGAAAGGTAAATTGCGGTTTACGATTTATGACGTATTAAAAAAAAACTACTTACTAGATATCGTTCAAACCAATTTTCGGTGGAAGTTTGCATGGTAATGTACATCATATATTTTTTTTAGTTTTATCATTCTCTTATTTTAGAAGTTACGGGGGGGGGACACATTTTACAACTTTGGAAGTGTCCCTCGCGTAAACTATTCAGTTTAGAAGAAAATGATATTAGAAACCTCAATATCATTTTTGAAGACCTATCCATAGATACCCCACACGTATGGGTTTGATGAAAAAAAATTTTTTGAGTTTCAGTTCTAAGTATGGGGAGCCCCCAAAATTTATTGTTTTTTTTCTATTTTTGTGTGAAAATCTTAATGCGGTTCACAAAATACATCTACTTACCAAGTTTCAACAGTATAGTTCTTATAGTTTCGGAAAAAAGTGGCTGTGACATACGGACAGACAGACAGACAGACATGACGAATCCATAAGGGTTCCGTTTTTTGCCATTTGGCTACGGAACCCTAAAAAAGATATGTTAGATGTGTCACTATTGTTTTTAAACTCTAATCTTATTACTGAAATAAAAAAAAAATTGTAAATATAGGTACTTTGAGGTGGACTTGTGCTGAATATTCCAAAAACGCGATCATTGAATCCTAGAATAACAGTTATTTATGTACCTGTAGTTTCAAAAGTAGATGAAAACCCCTGAATTGAAGTAGTATTAGTACTCTACACTACACTCTGTATTTTACAGAAAATAAAAATATAAAATGCACAGTTCGTAGCCCCTGACTGTTTAAACAGTTGCAAAGCGATTAGATTCAGTTTGACATAAATATTTTATGAAGTGCAGTATTTACCTTTAGAAATATTTGAGAATTACTTCACTCTTTCAAATAAGCTATTTAGCATTCACTAAAAAGTCAAGCCTTGAAATAAACTCATGTTCCCAGTTTTTATGTTGATGAGAACAACAATGAAATTGCTATTTGTGTAATCTCGAGCCAGCACTTACCTATTTCAAAACAATATCATCGAACTGTCAAAGTTAACTACCACTTTGCCTTGTGTTTCGTAAAGAATTCGCGCTTCGGTAGCAATTTTTAAGGTAGATTACACGCTGAGCTTTATGTCGTAAGCTGTTTCACTGTTTTTAATCAGGCAGATCGCTGGGGCTTCTAGGCTCCTTGGTAAGCAAAGCCGGCTGTGGCCCTGGCCCAGGCAGCCAGCTTAGTCAGTGGCTGATCGCGCGCGCGGCATAACGTACGATCCCTGCGCGGGAGCACTTTTTGCTGACACACGTGCTCGCATCTGCCTGCATCGATCAGATTTATCGCTTTAATAAGGTCGATGCTCGCCAAAAAAAACAGGCGCTTTCCGCATTCCATTAAAATTAGACGGACATTATATCATGTGAAGTGATGTTGAATTCCAAATTGGAGTAATTGCATTTGCATTTTATATAGGTTGTGTGTTCTAACTGATTTGTGAGTAATTTAATTAGGCGAAGAATCCACGCAACGGTGTAGATCATATTGGATTTTACGCGTCGTTTCAACCCGTTATACATAATATAAACAAAGATGTAGATTGAGCTAAATTACTTTGTTAACTAACGTTTCTGCTGCGGCCGTTGACTTGCTTATCAACGATTCCATTATACAGGGACAACAGGTGTTACCAATTACCTTATTACCAATATTTTATTTCTTTCGTATTTTCGATACGTTCTTTTCATTAACTGCATGAAAAGATTTTTACAGAATCTGTAGAAATATTTTGTTTTATTTATAAACACAATGCCTCATTCATAACAATAATTTCATATCAACAATAAATATTTGTTCGTCTACCCACTTCATTTCTTTTGAATTTGTAAACAACCAACATAATCTTATCTAATCATTCCAATACAACGTGAACTCTTACTATCGATTAATCGATAAATTATTGTTCTAATTGAGACGGCATATACATATTTTATTTTATATTTATTGTATAATTTACAAGGGAACCCCCAATGGGCAATTCATATTGTTTTTATGAACGACATACCTATTGTGCATCAGAATGCATGTAATTGATTTGCCACACGAAGTTAGTTTGGGATCATTGGGTTTCATTTAAGCTCACTCAAACAAAGACTGGTACTTTGAGAGTCTACCTCACAAAAAGAAATAATAACAAACAAGCACACAATTAAATTTCAGTTTGGATCTATAATGTTCTGTGAATAAAGTTTTGGATATTTTAATGTAAATACATACACATATACTTCTGGCTATCTTATCACCATGATGGAGTTCGGAACACATCAATGTTTATAACTTTGATGCAGTTATCTCTGATGTTTATTTAGTTAGATAAAATAGTGGCAAATAGCTAGCCTTTAGAAAAGTCCCTACCACCAAAACTCCGCCTTGGTCCTCTCCGGAAACCGAATCCATAACCTCCTGAAGAGCAAGTGAATAGCGACTATGTACATCATGACATGAAGGTGGAAATATTGAATATATAAAACGCTAAAATTAACAATATTGTCTAGCGTACTTACACGCCGCGAAGGTACCTAATCGGATGACTGTGGCGTTCAAAGGGTTCATAAGATAAAACAGTAGAAAAGTTTCATAATAATTAATAGCCTTTCTAATTTTGAATTACCTGTTATATTTATATAAGAAATAAATATTTTGAAATTTCAAAATTAAACCGTTTTATCCAGGAATCCCATAGTTTTGTAGGTTATTTCTTGACAACACTTGACAACAAGTGAAATTTCAAAATCAGGGCAATAAACTTTGCTTTTGGCTTTTAACCTAGAACCATTTTACCAAATCCAGGCCGGAAGTATGATGCGGTGCCAGGATACGGCATTGTTGTACAAATTCCGTTGCCATAGCAACATTGAATAGCTTGCAGTGTTTTGTACCGGTACGGTAACACATCGGCAGTGCTTTTGACGTCCATTACTGCAATGTCCCAAAAAACGAAATAATCGAATTATTAATGACAGATAGCTATGATGAAGAACTTGACAGTACCTCGTGAGTGTTGATTATGAGCCATCCTGCGCTTTCTTTGCAAGTCACTTTTTGTTTAAAGCTCTCGTAGTCATAGTGTTTTAGTACCCATCATATGAGTTGGTACCGTTCCTTTATAACGTCGTCATGAAGTAGGTTATTAGCTCTCTGGTGACTGAACAATGAACACGCAAAAAATGTGAGCAAAAAGTTGGTTTCTTTCATCGAAGAAAGTTTCTTTAGGGGTCCCTTCTACGGTTCCTGTTTAATGTCAGTGTTTATGTAAAGAATATAGAACGCACCCACAGACTGATATAGTTTATTTATTTATTTTTTCTTCTGTTATATACATATCTAACAGACTTAAATAAAACCATCGGATGCTTCCCATTTCCCATATCGATGCTTAAAACATAGCAAAAAATATACAGGCACTCAGCATTTCACCAAATGTGCCATTCATTTAAGTACCTAGGTTTATTTACTTTTTCTTTTCCTAACTTTGCGTTATCACTTTGCAATATCTAGAATTTTTATGTGGATACACGTATATATACATTTAGTTAAAAAACTTTACACATAAAGGCATGGGTATTAATCATATTAAAAATGAATAAAGTTAAATCTCCCCATCTTACTCCATTCTGGGTGTAATATTGGACTCTCTGTATGATTAAACTTTTAATCTTTAGTTCCTCTGAATTAAAATTCGGTCTAAGTTATAATTTAACTGGGGTTTAGAAAACTGCATTGACATTGACGGCTTCATCGGCATCGTTTCTTTATTAATCAACCCCATCTTGCACCACCGTGAGTTTTCCCAGTGAGATTGTTATAGTAAAATGTTTAATCATTGCATAAAATAACGTGGCCTCATCTGATATTGCATTAGGTATAAACTCTTTACGCCTTATTTAGCAGGGTACCCCTCTTACTTCCTTTCATGTGGGCAAGACATGAAAGGAATATAACGGTATCTTTATATTCCTTTCATGTCCTCTTGTCCTGCCCCTACATTTTTGCAATATAACGGTATCTTTTTTATAGTTTTAACCTTTTAAAGTTATTTTCGTTGCTGGTAAATTAAACTGTGACATTACGATTTAAATGATTTCGGTATCATAACTTCCTGTAACTAAAAGTATATGGAGAGTTTATTACATATCAAAGTACCTTGAAATGAAACCAACCAAAATTATTGTATGTGGTAGCGAAAAGATTTTAAAAACTTGATTACATTCACTCAAAACGCCTTTAATTTTTAGTAAAAAGCTTACATAACAGTTACTATCTACGTTATAAATGTAGATACGCAACTGTAACGATCGAATTATTTAAGTCTTATTTTTCAACTTTCCTAGTGGAAGTGTGACATTTTAAAATCATAAAAAGTCAAGTGTACACTTCAGCTCTCTAATTCATACGCATACGTAATTAAACAAGTTAACATACTCAACTCATAATCCAGTTAAGTTTTTGCGCCACATTTTGCCCAGAGTAGCATAAGCATACGACATACTTCAAAGCATCTCCATTTGCGAAGTTATCCACCTAATTAGGCAGCTTACTGCACCAACTTAGTTGGTAAAAGAGAAACTTTGGTTTAGAATAGTTTCTGACTTTCTAGTTTTTGTTATATGGAGCGTATTGTGTCAGTAATGGAACTAATGGACAGAACACTTACTTAGGTCACAAATGTTCACAATATCTAACATTGCGTAAAATGTTTAGCGACCGCAGCACAAGCTTTAGTAAAATATTTCCAATTTTAATACATATAAAACAGGCTTTTGAAGTGAAACAATTACAAGATAAATCTTATATCTAGTTATTTTTAGTATTCCATGCCCGCTTTATTAGTTTTTGTCATTTTAGTGCTGTGTAAACTATGACTGGCGCTGGAATACAATCCAGTCCACATTAAACAGACTATTATTTAAATATTATTGTATATTTAGCTGAGTGTAATTTGTGATGGTGTGCTGATGAAAATGGACAAAGCAATGATGCTGGAAAAGGAAGCTCCAGTGAAGGGTATCGTGGCGCAGGTGGTCACCATGCTGAACGGACAAGCTCAAAAGTAAGTGCTCTTCTTCTTGTAAAAATGGCGGCTGCCTGGTTGTAGCTGTTTATCATACGGGGTAACGTGCAGAACATTGCAAATTAATACCAACAGACGTGGTTCTGAATTTCCTGGTAAGCGTATAAAATGCCAGGGTGAATCAAAAAGTTCTTAGAAGCGCATATACATATATAAAACCTTTTTGAGGATAGTTCGATATTCATGGCTCTCCCACGGTAAAAATTCTTTGTAAACTTCGTTGTATGCAGAGATAAGGAGAAGGGGAAGACTTCTAAATTTTAGTCCATTTTCGTAACTCATGACTCGCATCTATTAAATTCTCAGCCATTTTTGAATCCTTACTTCAGTTGAGACGTAGCTAACTTAGTACTAAGTATTCTCTGGTTGAATGCGACCATACGAGTTACCGATATTGCCAGTGAATGACAAATTACTCTCCTCCCATTTCTACTTTTTTGCTTGTATATTACCCCATTAGATGAGCAGTAATATCAAATACATACTTATGTAATATAGGTAGATGGATTCTCATTTTAATCGCGTTTTTGTTGGCACTTTGCTCGTAAAAGGTAACTGACCGCACATTAAGGCTATTTTTGAAATGCAGGATCTTTGTGTTTTATGTTACATAAGAGTTTCAACCTTTTAAGGATGAGGACCTTTCGGTAATACATATTCAAAAAAAAATCCGATAACCATATAACAGGCTACAGATATAAAGGAAGATACCTAGTCACATAGAGTAGGGGTCAACAACACACCACTGTATAATTATCTTCTCGGACATTAATCACAAAATTATTTTACAATGTCTGACACTAACGATTATACAACGGCTTTAATCTGTGATTATCGTACGGTCGATGTATGCGCAAAAAAGCTATCTGTTACTGTAGCTTTTTATCAGTATGCGCTTCGTATAGATTCGTTATTTTATTGTAAAGCGATTAATAAGCCTATTATATAACTTCATTAGGCATTTCATTTATGGATATGAATCGAGTTGAATCACTTCTTTTACTTACATAATATCTTAGAAGATTGCCGATTTGCTAAAGTTGTTCCAAATAAACAAGCGTGGTGTGTTTTTTGCACATCTCGCCTTAAATAATGTCATAACATGGTCCAGTGGCTGCTGTCGCCGCCCGCCGTTACCTATTTTACTACATGTAAAACTACTTTTGTAGTTACGTGACCTGCTGATTTATTTGTAATTTGTTATCTCATAATATCTGTGATTGATTACTACAAGTGCTGCGAGGCAACGATAGGTACAGTGCTGTGCATCGATGCTGTATTACTCGTAGTCCCACGAGTGTAACGAAACAAAAAAACATGCATTCGAGTGCATACCACATAAATGGTAGTACCCTACCTATGAAATTGCACGTGAATATTGTACTTAAATATCAGGTAAAATGTTTCAATATTCTTATACCTATTATATTTTAGAACTTTTGTTATATGACGGATGACGTTACTTTTTTGATGTAAAGCTTATATCCAAAGGAAGATTATTCGCTTAGTTTCGGTTAAACTTCTCCAAATTTAGACAAAGATTTTCGATATTTCTTTGAAATCACCTACTACAAAGATGCTGCAGCGCTCGTTGATGTCTTTTGTATGGCCGAGACGTTACACTAATTACACAAATAAATGAAAAATAAAAAACAAAAAAGCGTAAAACCGATTTTAAAAAAAATGTAATGCATTCCACTAAACATATCTATTTAATATTTCCACATATATAATTAATGCCAGTGCCACGAATTCCTTTGAAATCGCATTTCATTTAATAGTTTCTATATCTAAGCAGAATTTTGGTTCAAAAGGAGTAAGAAAGTACTTATTATCATAGCCAAAAATCTACCTTGAGACTTTGATGGAGAGCGTTTGTGTTGCACTGTTGTAGACTTTAAAATCCTACAAGAATATGTACAAAATATTTGATTTATTATCTATAGCCATTTTTTAATAAATAATGCAATTTTTGAGTTGCTAGCTGAGAATTAATAAAAACTCTTGGTAACTTTTACCTAGTGTAAGGCACTAGTACTTATTACAGCAAAACTAAGGCATTATTACAACAAAAATCTAAACTACGTATCTCCCATACAAACCCAGATTGTGTGGTATCTGATTACTACCTCTAATTTTTACAACTACACAATAAACATTCCTAAAATTATAGACAATCCTGTATGCGCCAGTGCCAGAAAATAATTTACGCGAGAAATTACTTATCATTTGAAAAGATAAGCTTGTACTGTTGTCGATTTCTATAATAAAACCGAAACTTATAGAACTTGTAAGCGAAACAATTTATTCAAGTAGCTTTCAAAAGATTATTTCAAGTAGGACGTCTATTACGATAATAGAGCAGACGTACGTACCACGTTTTAAGTGTTATGTTCAGTTCAAAATAACATGTTTTTGTACAAACTTAGTATTAATATCTTTACTATTTTGCATTAGGCAGGCAGGTACTTGAATTAATAAAGCGAACCTATGTCTAGGTATTTTACTACCTTTTGTATGAAATAAGCAAATTTTAGATGATGGAAAGAACAGATTATTTAAACAATTAATAAAGTTATATGTATTTTGATCACTAAAGCAGTAATTATTTTCGATGCATTTCATTTATGAAACCATGATTAAACCATGCCCCAGCGCTCCAGGTAAGTTATCGATGACAAAAATCTGTCCCTATCACACTTAGAAGTATGAATGTACTTAGAACTACAAGATTTACAATAAGTTGTCCTGCTGTCAGGGTAAAAATACTCCCACGAAAGTGTTCTCTGACGCTTTCTATGCAGAAACTGAGTAAAGGTTGCTGAACGTAGACTGCCATAATATCATTGCCCTAAATATCGTTATACACTAATAACAATATTTAATTCCTGCATGACATTTTAAAATATTTAATATTACCATGACGTTAGTTGCCTTAATAAAAGGACGGTCAATGTGTAACATAATTTTTACCATTCGGAAAACGTCCTACACAGAATTTTTATTTGTCTTCAAACATGTATTAAAAGATAATATTAATATTATAAAATTTTATATCTCAGTAACAAAATTTGCGTTATAGATTAATTTCATGAAAATCAAAGATGACCTTATTCTACCTACATAGATGTAAATTAGATATAAAGACATAGATAGATACTCGACACATAACCACAATACGATATTCATCAAATATCTTTAATACCACTTTAATTCGATACTTTTTCGAGACATTAAGTAAATGTGTATGAAGACTGTAGACACTTTGTATAGGAAATATTGTTCTATTTTATTTATCTACCACAACCACAAGTGCATTGAAGTAATCAGAGATCATGCTCGATCGATATATCAAATCTCATACTCCTAATAAACCGGAAACGCATTCATATTATAGATACTATCTAATTAGATACATACGCATCTTGAAAGAATTACTTTTGATCAAGTAGGTACCAATTTTTTTGTCTTCCTCTATCACGTAAAGAAGTTTACAAGCATCCAAATATACTGATGTCGTATAGTCACAGCTGGTATGTTTTTAGTAACAATGAATCCTTTGAAAAACAAAACTGCAGGCGGCAGAGAACAACTTGTACCCGAAACCCGAATCAACTTTACAAATGTTACCCACATCGTACCCACTGCTGGGACGCGATTCTCTTCTCATACATCGGGAAGGTTAAATCAAACTCCACACACGGAGGCCAAGTGAAAACATCTGGCAAATGTCATAAAAAGCGCTGGCGGATCATGTTTCATTCCAAAAAAGCTCGGCATACTTTCTGTCAACAGCAACACCAAGATACATATGAATATGTTCTCGTTTGCGTTGATGTCACTCAGTGATTTAATTTAAATAGGTGTTTGCTAATTATCTTTAGGCAGGCACTTACATGAATACCTGATAGGCATAAAGCGAAGTAGTTGTCCTGCGAATTAGGTACCCCTCGCGAAAAGGAATTATGTATCCGCCCAAAGAACATATCAAAGAGCCGAAATTTTGTTTTTTCATTCAAATTTTTGCTTGAATATGTGAGTTTTTTCTATATCAGATTAATGCACGGGTTACTATTACTAGAAATCTTTGTTAGGAAACTACTACCTAATTAAAACTTATTTATTGGCCTGGTGGTACCTAGTAAAATTATACTTACAAGATACTGACAGTATGGTAGACAGTATCGTAAAATCGTATGTCTCATTAATTAAAGTTAGATAAATGTTAGTTTTTGTTGGTTTCAAAACTTTTTAAATAATATTTTGTTTGATTAAACAGACAGACGAACTAATAAAAATCATAAACTCACGCCTTGTGGATTTTTGCAAGAAACTACATCTACCTAGTCAACCTGAGATTCAAGTAGTGCATAAAAATAACAGAATCATTAAACTAATTAGGGTAGTTGAAATGTTCAGCTCATGAGACGCGAGTACACGATCATACAAGGCGATGTCACGACACGATTCACAAGGTGTCGAGAGACCGATGAATGGACCGTTAGCCCGCATTTTAGCCTGATGTAAAATTATGTTTATGACCTCATGAATTAGATTTTATTAACATTTTGCTTTGATGGCTGGATGTAATTTTAAATTATAATCTAGGTCTATGGATGTATTATATGTCTTAAGCGAAAACATTTTAGACATGTTTTGATATTTTCAGCATATTTTATCGATAATAAATCCATTCATGTAAATACATGATATGTTTTTACTTTTTATTAGCCCAGTTGTACTTGGTAATATTGTGATGATTTAGTCACGAATCACACCATTTACCCTAAGTGGCATAACTTGAGTAACTTAATTAAATCTTAGTATTTCAAACCTAATTTTATCACTTATCCTTTAAATAAACGAAACGTCCCAGCTATGTAATGACACCATAAGGTGGCCTGATTCGATTACATCCTATAGTCTAAGACCAGCCAGATGTGTTCCTCCCATGTTGTTCCGCGTGTCATACCGTAGTTTTGGACAATGGCGTTTCGCTCTGCTGCTACTTGTCGCCAAGCACCGTAACCATAGAAGAAGGAACCGTAACGCAGCTGTCTTATCATCCCAACGCGTCTTATATTAAGTACCTCGAGTAATTATCAGCCATTAAAAATTATATTTTTTTCTTTTTTTACCAGCACTGATATTATAACTAGTAATGTGAAATATGGAATCAGTTCTACGATATTAAAGCAGTTTGGCTTAAACGGAAACTATATCATAGTTACTCGTCGCCTGAGAGTGAAAACCTCGTAAGTATCTATATGCAGAAAGTGTTATTTAAGGAAAAACTTCGTCGTAAACATTTTGTTACTATTACAGTTTGTTCCGTTAAGTGTGTATTCATTAGCATTCGGATTCTTCTACAGTTAATTTCGAATTCTTGTCTTAGGGCGCTTTTATTTCTATGCGGATTTCTGCCCGCATCCGTGCCGAAAAAATACATAGAAAAGCGAGTAAACGCAATAAGATACGTAGCCATTATCCAACAATCATTTGATATCCCTAGCTCATTTAAAAAACAGAATGTTACGAATTGTACCTAAGCACACATTCGGGTACCATTCTAAAAGCATTACGAGAAACTAGATAATGTATCCCCAGTCCCCCAACCATTATGAGCTGTTGTGTTGTGAGCAGGAAGGGAATCAGCTGTGCGAGGGGCTGATTATTGAACGCTTTAACGCATGCGCAATATCTGTAGCCACAATATGCCGGCAGTGAGCGACAAAACAAACAACGCTTGACACTGACCTACAAGGTCCTGTGATGGTGAATAACTTCAGGATATCAATAAGGACGTTTAAATTTGAAGGAATAACTAAGTCATTGATTAGACAGCAAAAATGAAACATTCAAAGTTACGGACATCAAAAACAGAATAGCAACGTATCAGTATCATGCATGTATCAGTTCAGTGATTATTTTTGCACAGGCAATTTA
Organism: Coleophora deauratella; assembly: GCA_958295455.1. Taxonomy (NCBI): domain Eukaryota; kingdom Metazoa; phylum Arthropoda; class Insecta; order Lepidoptera; family Coleophoridae; genus Coleophora; species Coleophora deauratella. The sequence goes on from OY282398.1 coordinate 6,075,826, forward strand.
AGTTTAAATACAGTGTTTATCAATTTCAAATAACTTACTTACTATTGAGAAGTGATACAGACGAAACAAAAAACAAAGCAAATCACATGAAAAAGTGACTAGTGATATCAAAGTAGTGACGTTAGTGAAAGTTCTAATAATATACTACAGATAAATGCGTCTTACAATAGGTTACAGACCATGCCGAATAATACGAGTCGATGTACAGGAAGCAAACCAAAGACACTTGGAAAGGAAAGTGTCAGCGGTGTGAGTGAGCGTGACGAGAGGCAGCGAGCACATTAGTATCATTATCCGGCATCGGCACTCGAGCTCGTCACAGCTCGCCACACCGTTCGACGTGCCCGCGCCGAGCTGGTGTCGACAACCTGCCCTTTAGAAGTGAACTCGCAAATTGGGAGGTGAAGATCTATTCAAGTTTGACGTTATTTGTGAAGCAAATTCAAAATATTAAAATTCTGAGAATGAATAAACGCCGTCATTTAAACGAGGACGTGACTGAGCCTTAGCAGTAAAGAGAACCATGTCAATCAGAGCATCGAACAGTTTAAACTTGAAACAGAGTGTGACTGAATGGAATCTGCACCAGCCGCGATCGGTTCGGCATGAATGGATAGGGTCGATACGAGATCAGAGTTTTCCGGGCGAGTGAGGTGACGCTGGCGCGGCGGTGGTGGCGGCGGCGGCACCGCTACGGTAGCCCCGCCTCAGTCGGTCGCGTGCGTGCGCGCCGAGACAGTCTTCCGCGCGCCATGCGCTCCGCAGCGACCACGTCAGCGGTGCCCGCGACGCCCGCACCTGCCGCTCTGGGCGCGCGCCGACAGAAGACCGACCTCCACGTCGCGGAACCCTCCGCCATCCGCTCCTCCAGCCCGGCGCCCAGCCTCCGCAGTCAGAGGGCCAAACAATACAGGTGCTCACAGAAAAAGTTTATAGTACAATATTCTCGCGTGATGACTCCTCGTATCTTGTTTTAATTGTTAATTAGTTCATGAAATTCAAGTGATTATGGAGTGAAACTTACTGCGTGAATAGATATAAGGTATATCATATAGAGAACATACTAAACACCTGTCGATTCATGTGCGTTGATTTTTGACATGGTATCTGATACTTTAGTCCGCGTAATTATAAGATAAGATAAATATACTTTATTGCACACCAAAACAGTACAAATAACAACGAAAACATAAAATATTTAAAACATTGATATGCAAAGGCGGTCTTATCGCTTTGAGCGATTTCTTCCAGACAACCTTTGGCGAATGGAGGAGACGAGAAGTGGATAGATAACGGGTGGGTGCACTCAAAAATAAAATAAAAAGGCAAGATATAGTGAAAGCAATTTAAAAATAGATAAAAATAAATAAATAGATAACTAAAACATAAATATCAATATACCTAATAAATAAATAATATACAATATATACATATAATATATATCAATACACATACAGGATAAGCTACAAGATTACACAAATAAACTCAATACAGTATGCGGAGTAGGCGTCAGGAATAATTGCAGATCTGGAAGTAGTGATCCCGAAGTCTGTTTTTAAATATACATATGGAATCAGCCAACCTGATATTTGCAGGTATTGAATTCCACAGCCTGGTAGCTTGCACAAATAACGATTTGTTATAAAAATCAGTGCGGAACAGAGGGTAGGTCAATAAATATTCGTTACATGAACGTGGTTGGCGGCCATGGACACTATCTCTCAAAAAGAATTTCGATTTGAGGTACGGAGGAGCAGCCGGATTGTTTAGAACATTATAAAGAAGGCAGAGTATGTGCATGTTACGTCGTAGGCGGATAGGAAGCCACTTTAGTTTAGCACGAAATTCAGAGACGTGATCGTATTTCCGTAATCCGAAAATAAATCGAATGCACATATTCTGCAGGCGCTCAATTTTACTCAGCAGCTCCTCCGTAGCATCAAGATAGCATACGTCGGCATAATCTAGGATCGGCAGTAAAAGAGTTTGAGCCAGAGTGGTTCTGGTCGCCATAGGTAGGAAATTACGGAGTCTTTTTAAAGATGCCATTGATCCGAAGATTTTTCTGCTTACCTCGCCTACTTGACTAGACCATGACAGCGTCTGATCGAATATAACCCCAAGGTTCTTAACCTTCTTACTGTAAGGGATCGGAGTACTATTCAGACGCACAGCGGGTAGCGATGCGAAGTCAATTTTAGATAATTGGCGCGAACTTCCAATTATTATGGCTTGGGACTTGTTGGGATTGACTACAATACCGTGAGAGTCAGACCAGGTTGAAATTTTTTGCAGATCGTCATTAATTATCCCAATAGCTTGATCAATGTTCTCACTCGTATCATGGATGTAAATCTGTAGGTCATCCGCATATAAATGAAAAGAGGAAGAAAGACAATGCGTAATAGAGTTGATAAAGAGTGAAAAGAGAAGAGGAGACAAGACGCCACCTTGTGGGACGCCAACACCGATGCTGCGCCAGTCTGAGTAATCATCCTCAATCTTAACACACTGCTGACGTTTACTAAGATAGCTACGGAACCAGGCAATTACGGAGGAAGATATATTCAGCGAACGCATCAAAGCCAAGAGAACATCAAAGTCAACGGTATTAAAGGCGTTGCTGAAGTCCAATAGAGTAAGAATTGTAACTTTCTGGTTTTCCATTGCAAATCTTATATCGTCTGATACTTTCACAAGCGCTGTCACAGTACTGTGACCAGGGCGGAATCCTGACTGTAAGGGATTTAAAAGATTATTAGAACAGAGAAAGGAAAACAGTTGATAGTGAGCTAAACGTTCTAACACTTTAGAAAGAAAGGGAAGGATAGATATGGGTCTAAACTGTGAAAAAGAGGAAGGATTACTTGATTTAGGTAAAGGGATGACAACCGCTTGCTTCCAGGAATTAGGAAAATAATTAGAAAAAAGAGAGAAATTCATGAGATGCGTGATGACCGGCAGAATCACATCCAAGATAGGGAGAATCATGTTTCGACTGACATCATCGCTACCCACAGCATTCGAGGAAATACCCATTACAGTCTTCCTCACATCATCACTAGATACAGGTTTAAAGGAGAAGTCATCGTGTTTCAAAGGAGGAAGGTTTTCTATTTTGCTAAGGGTATTAGCCTTTATACTGGAGTCTAAAGTAGAGGCAGTAGGGGTGAAGTGTTGATTATTATTCGGAGAATTTTGCCGCTGTTTTCCAATACCAATACTTCGCAGAAACTTCCACACTTTAGCTGGATTACCATTTTCAACTGACGCATGGATGTGGCGACGTTGTGCGTCTCTGCACATGCGGTTACAGCGATTACGCATAGTTTTGTACCTATCACGGTTTGCATCAGTAGCAGATAGTTTGTATCTGGCTTTCGCTGCGTCCTTTTGAAACATCAAATCGCGCACTTCCTGGGTAAGCCACGGTGCTGGTAGATGTTTTAGACGAACAGGTCGAACTGGGGCGTGAAGATCGTAAAGTTGTAAAAGAATACTGTTAAAAATTTCAACCTTCGAATCGATCATGTCTGCGTCAAAAACCGGACTCCAGTCAGTGTTAGCCGCGTCAAGCCTAAGTTTTTCTAAGTTTAAGTCTTTGAAGTTACGTTGCATGAGAATTCTAGGCTTAGGTTTTGGAGGTTTAATTTTATAAGAGAGATAGATTAAATCATGATATGAGAAGGCATCAGCTGTCAGCTGGCCATGAGAAGCTACGTGATGAATTGATGAAACTATCATAAGGTCCAGTAGAGAAGGCACACAATTAGGAAAGTGGTGAGTGGGGTTAGAAGATAGGATATTAAGATTAGAACTTTTGATAATAGAAGTAAGTTTCTGAGCACGATGATCGTTATTAAGGAGGCAAGTGTTGAAGTCACCAAGAATAAGCGTGTGAGAGTATTGGGGTACAAACGTTTCTAGGAGAGTTTCAAAGTTGGAAAAGTAGCTAATAGATTTATCAGGGGAATAAACAACACCAAGCAGAACTTTACTATGAGAGATAGTAATTTCCAAGAACAGATACTCGGCGGATCCAGAATAATCTGAAGGCGATTTATAGACAATGCTGTAGGGAATGTGGCTTCTGAGATAAATAGCAACTCCTCCGCCGCCCTTGCCTGTCCTGTCATTTCTTATAAGGTTGAAGCCGGGAAGATGATACTGCGTCGAAGGTAGACTGGGTTTAAGGAACGACTCGGATATCAGTAATGCATGTAGATTTTTAAGATCAAATGTTGCCAACAGATCTGCATAGTGGCAGGGCACACTTTGAGCGTTTATATGAGCAATATTTAAGTTTTTTGGATATCGGGAAATTTGCATTTCAAGATTGTCTGAAAGAGGCAAATAAGTACTATGGAAACTTTCTTCACTTGAGGAACTACCAGACTGAGAATCATTTAATATAGAAAGAAACAGATCTTCGGAGTTCGATTCATTATCGCTACAATCATTATACATGTTATATATTATGGTATTTGTGTATAAATGTTTATATAAAATATATATAAAAAGAATATATACTTAAAATAGGTAAATTAATAGATAGGTACCTATATCTATTTCAACTGTAACTCGTCCTTTCCATTCACCTGCCAGCAGTATATTATACGTAAGTACTTAATAAAAGAAATATAATATATATAAAACTAACCTTGCAAACATATAGGTAAGTAATTACTTATCAAGCGAATAAGAAAAGGAAAATATTTATCTGTGAAATCTATTGATACGGCAAAACGATACGTATCAGTCGCGTAACAATTTTGTTGAAGAAATTCGATAGTTCACTGGTTGAAATTCAACTGATAAACTCTTTCAACTACGAATTGTATCCGTGTCAAATTAATTGTTAAAAGAAACTAAAACAATACAACAAGACAACGCAAGGCCAAATGAGAGGCAGTTTTAAAATCTGCTAAAAAAGATACCGTTTCCGTTAGTCTGCGTTCTCCAACGATAGAAACAAATTTCAGATTCTGGCAGATGAAGGTTTTTTATTTCATCTAACGACCGGAAAACTCCAGGGTTGCAAAACAAACAACTAAATCCTGGTACCAAATGTAAACTTGGATAAGAGGCGTTAGTTCAGAATTGTTGGCTTAATGTGTTTTCCTCATGTTTCCTGAATAAAACTGGCACGATACCGCATTTTAGTGCATATCGAAATGCCGTTATACTATTTACTAGGTCACTGGAATTAGCAACATAAAAACAATTAACCACAATATGGGTACATTGTACATTCTGTCTTTCGTGTTGTCTGTTTATTTCTGCGTAATGGTAAAGTCGAATGGCACTATATATTGTTTCATTTTTCTACCTTTCTTTCACGCTCTATTGGCCGATGGTTTTGTAACCGGATTCGATGTTTTCCCTTTCTGCTAACAACGTCAATTTCTGCTTTTTATGTTTATTATAGTAATCTAAGTAAACGCTAAAGTAAACGTTAGTCTAAGGTTTCCCAAGCTAAACGTAATCCTATTTCAAAGCTAACATGATGCGACTTGGTACATTTGCTGTTTCTCCCATATTCTACGTACAACAGTTTTCCTTATTTTGAATGATTAAACTTAAGAGCCTCGTCCTGGTCGCCTATGGAGACGGGAAAAATAACTGTCCTAACTAGGCTACCTTGTTCAAATGATATAGCAAACCACAAATGATTCTAATGACCATGAAACGTAAATGATTACCTCGATGAATGTTTTACATACGACTAAATGTCAAGGAGCAATGCATTTTATTGGGTCCAAAGATTGATTTGACATGTCATTATAAGTAAGACCATTGAATCTAACTTGAACGAGATAATAATAAGCATAATTGATCGCTAGACTTTTCAGCCTATTTTCGTAGCCTAATTAAATTGTGAGGTGGGCGAGTCACGCACACGCCCTCTGGCCCGAATTGAATCATCCAACGTGGTGGCAACGCCATTTATAATAGCTATGATTTTATCTATCATACCTGTTTTATTATCTATGTAAGACAAGTAACACTAAGTAGATCAATCAATCAATGTATATTTATATCAATATATTCTAGTTTCTAATTTTTTTATAAAAATAACATATGTATGTAGGTAATAAGAATCGAATTTCAATTACAGGATCTTATAAAAAAGTGCGTTTGAAATTTTAAAGGGTTACTCAGAATCAAGTTTTGAATACAGGAAAAATATTGAAAAAATCTGATCTATATTTTTTTCAATTTCCCGTAATAAATCTGAACAGCGAATCAAGATTTTGCATGGGAAACTAAAACAAGTAATTGCAGATCGGACTTTTTCAATATTTTTCCTGTATTCTACAGGGTGTAACAGAAGTGTGTGAATACTTCAAGGTTGGCTTTTACCCATCAAACTGAACAACTTTTGTTCTACAACTTTGTTGAAATCGCAAAAATTTTTTTGGACTTTTCATACAAATCGATCAGCTGGCGAACCAAGTTTGTATGAAAAGTCCAAAAAAATTTTTGCGATTTCAACAAAGTTGTATAACAAAAGTTGTTCAGTTTGATGGGTAAAAGCCAACCTTGAAGTATTGTCACACTCTTCTGTTACACCCTGTATACTTGACTGAGTAACCCCTTAAAACAAATGCACTTTTTAACACCCCATATACATATGTTATTATACAAAGTGTAACAAGAACATTCCTGGAAACTTAACCGGTGTGTTCCACTCATAAAACTGAACCGTTACCTGTGCCAATTTTAAAGCAAGCCAAATTTAATACTTAAAAAATGTATGGGCTTTCCATACAAAATTGGCTGACTGGTCGATTAATTTGTATAAAATGTCCAACATTTTGTTTGCGAAATCACTATAATATCTGTAGAAAAAGGTGCTTAGTTTCATAAGAAGAAAACCTTGTAAGAATTTGCTTGTTACCTGTCTGTTTGAAAATCTTTGTGATTCATGATCATAATTAACATTATCATTCATGTCCGCCATTTGGTACCTAGCTATTTATTAACTCAATTAACTAATTTACACTTGGTTATTAATAGCACGTCTTTATATTTTTTACAAACGACATCGGTATATGATAGACGCGGTTCATTTTTTCTCAGTTAGGCATCATGTTGATCTGTCTGTCTGGCTGTCTAATTTTTGTAAGTATTATCAAGGTCTGCAGATAGAGAAACCAAAATCATCTTTGATGATATTCTGCTTCTTCTTCATCTTATTGGTTCGTTGGACCCTTCAAGGGTCACTGAGATGGTTCTATTTGATTCAGTGTTGATATATCATCCTTTATTTATAATTATTACCGACTCTTCTACACATCTAAGACGGCTACAAGAGTTCATTTAATTAATGTATGAACGTCGTTCTCATTGTTTCTCTCCTCTGTGCCAGGACCAACTTACTTCTTACTGCTAAGTGTCATTAACTGCAGTTCAAACGGAAGCTAAATTAATCTAATGTACGTGCTTTCTTCTCAACATGAATCTTCCTTCGCCAGGGCCAGCCTGCCTGTGCGCACTGCGCGTCTTCTGCAGCGGTCGCGTGCGCAAACGCCGTCAGACGCGGGCATCAGCGATGGCAGCGCATCACCTGCGCCGGCGCCAGCCACGCTGCTCCAAGACGTAGTCGACATCAAGACACTGCTGTTGTCACTCAAGCGGGTCTTGCAAGAGGTCAGTTTACTCCATCTAGTTTTATTCCTATAGTCGTGTGACATAAACAATGCCCTTAGGGAAAATATGTTTGAATACTGCGATGGCTGTCTGGTATTGCATGATTTCACCCGCACAGATAGACAAGTGTATTGCTTCCTGTAGCGATGTATTGTAATTATCATAGATCAACACAAACCATTAATTTATAGGGAATCTTCTCAATACAGTCCTCGATTTAACTTAGTCCCTTTTCCAATAGGAAATATCCAGTTGTGAAAAAACAGTGAAATATATTTTGAAAAAAGTCACAGTTTCAAACTATTCAATCTGCATGTGTTAACTTGGATCAATTTCAACCACAGTAAAAAGTACATGTAAATTTTCCCATTTATTTGAATTTTATGTGACTATTAATATTGTAATTTGTAGCTCAATATAATTGCAAAAAAGCTGTCTACCTATTTTTATATCCCATTATTTCTTTATTGTCTTCTCGACGTGTCTTGTCTGTCAGCTTATTTTAAAATTGGTAAGAAAGTAATTCTTACTTCGCAATTTTCATCTCATGGATAAAATATGCAGAGTTACAAGTAACATACGGAAAATATTATTTGCATTGCAACATCATTAAACTTGTTTCCTGTTTCCCTGTCAGTTTTGAAATAAAATTGTTCCATATCGCTGAGCATGTTATCTTCCTTTTGGTACAAAGTATACAAAATGTTCACTTAGATAGTCTAGTTTTTATTTATAATTTCTCTTTGTATATTAATATGCATCTTTCATTAGGTGTTTAGAGTGCATAACGAATGAGCATGCATTTCTTGTTTATTGTTTTGTGTTCTGTGTGAGTACCTAATGTAACGAGCGAGGCATTGAAGGAAGTCGATAAAACTGCAATACTAGTTGGTTATTTATAATACAACCCTAGTCCGAGTGAATGCTTATTATCAGTGTAGCATGAACAACACCCTCTATATAGGGTGACCCTAAATTAGTTCTTGATACGAAAGTCTATGAATGTGCTCATGATAACAAACAACTTTCCCTAAGAAACCCATAGTCAAATCGCAAAAAAAAATTTTGAGTCTCCATACAAATCGATGAACTGACCGGCCAAATTAGTATGAAGAGTCCAAATTTTTTTTGCGTATTGACTATGGGTTCTTTAGGGAAAGTTGTTCGTTATCATGAGCACATGCATAGCCTTTCGTATCAAGAACTAATTTAGGGTCACCCTATATATGTAGAACTGTTAACACATTGATATGTGGAGAATACAAATTAGTAGATTATGATGGTAAAGATAATTACACAGACTACCTACACAATTATACGTTACACACACAAGTCAAAGGAACATAGATCGCAGAGAGATTAAGAAAGTTACTAAGAAAAGTTCTACTTCAAGAATCTTAATACTATTTCGCTTTTTTTCTACAAACATGGAAAACCTGAGATCGTTTTTCATTGTGGCAATGAACAATGCATTATTGAAATCCAAGTATACAAGACAATTGATGTCTTTGATGAAATGCTACACCTGTACATACATACCTATATAACATCTCTTTAGAATGTCTTACGTTTTACCCGGGAGTTGACTGCATCAAAAATAAATGATTAAATATTGTTATCTAAACAGCTCTTTTATTAGAATTGCAAAAAATATTCCTTGCTTGGATTTTTATTAGATTACCAATTTTTTATGAATAAAAAATTTGTAATTCGTATTGAAACTATTGAGCAATCATCGTTAACAATTTGAAAGTATTTTGAACAAGTTTCGTTTTTCACATTTGATAAAAAAGTAACTCAGGTAACTGGCAGTCAACTACCGAATCGTAACTTATGTAATGTTCTCTGTGTGTGCTTTGTTTTTTTTCGTATTGTGTTTTGTTTTTGTTTGCTTGTAACGTGTTGTTTGTTCGCATCGCCTTGTCCGCCGCTCGCGCACGCAGCCGGGGGAGGAGCATCATTCGATGAGTGTAAGTTACTGCTTAGCCAACTAATTACATCTATCTGTAAAATCTGTATGAATGCATGCCTGTCATTTCTTATGTTGTTTATTTGTATTTCACGTTGCAATGGAGCCACAGATCGATTCTGCATGGAGATTGTTGACGGGGTGGTGACATAGGCATTACTACGAGTACATAATTATTGTCCTGAAAAATATATAATTCCTTCAGGAACTACACCAGGAACTCCAAAAATAATGCATCGTGACAAACCAAAACTTGCATTACGCACCCCCAACAATAAAAACGATATCCACGTGGGTGGAGCCGCGGGCAACAGCTAATTACATAATTACGCGCACATCGATAATGCTACTTTAGAGCACTTATTGCCTACTCAGAGATAAACCCTTTTGCTAAGTATGTACAAGTATTGTATGCACAATTTTGATTACTGTCTCACGCCCATAGGTATTTCACCATTGAAGTGCAATTTTAATTTTATGACCAATTTATTAAATCAATTTGTGAGTGTACTGTCGTAAAACATATTTATTGCTTCTATGACATTTAATGCACAATCTGATTGATTCCTAGTGTAGGCATGAAATCGAATTTTTATGTAAATGCGTGTTGCGATAACAACAGATTTAATAGCTGTAATAACTTTCGTGAACTGTTTTTATATAGGTACGTTTACCTTATTATGCCCCGAATAGTCAAGATCTTATATGTAGTCACCGATCTTAGTCACGCTTTATTGAAAATACTGGCAACTTTCAACTTTATCTAAATTACACTCCTGCTTTTCCTCATTCAGTAGCAAAATCAGTAAAAGTAGTAGGTATATCCAATCTCTTGTGGAAGTTCATCCAGTTTTATGTTACTAAGCAGAAGTATAGCCAAAACTGCATGACGGATTTTGGAGTGCGATGATCCCCAAATTTACATAAAAAATACCATGCAGTCAGGTTTTTAGTTAAAACGATTTGGTTATTTTTTGGTGGTGGGTTTTTTTATTCTTTGAAGTTTCATTATTTCTTGGCGGAGCGCAAAGTATCTCTTTGTGAAAACTTATTTGTCCTTGAGAGATGTTCTTTGGTATTCTTAACAGTGGTGAAATGAAAGAACTGTTTGGTAACGGTGCCTGGTATTTGGCATTGCAGAGCGAAACTCTCGACCCGTTGCTGGCAGCGTGCGCGGAGAGCCCCGCGCGCGGCAACGGGCGCCGCGCCCCCGGCCCCCCCGGCCCCGCCGCGCTGCCGCCAGACGCCTGCGCCGAGATGCGCCGCCAGATCCTGTACCTGCAGGTACACTATCTTATCTTCCTCATCCTCATCTGCATCCTGAGCATCATCTTCATCTTAGACGGAAATTGTCTATTTTTTTCCTTTATTAGACATTTAAAATGAGGGTACATATTGTAAGTCCTCTTTATGCAAGGTTCGGACCTTCTCACCTGGGTGTAGGTACCACTGCTCGCTCAATACCTGCCGCCAATCAGCGGCCTGTGTTCTGGCAAGGAGCGAGTCGATCTAGCCAGCGTAATTACCAGCATAAAAATGCATTTAATCTACATCGTCTACGAAGATACGGCACTAATAACTTTTCTGCCGGTACAGATGCCCAAAGACGGCGGTATAAGCTTTCCAATCAAGTAGGGTGTCAGCTTTTTGCCACCTTACACATTAAAAACGATAAGTACCCTATTCCATTTCACTTGAGTGATCGCAATCTCAAGCATCACGTATCCATCAATCTACAAGATACCTACCGATATCGATAAGATACCTAGTACTGGATCATTTGGCTCGTAAGATACCTAGTAATCCACTACTCGACAACCTAACCTAACATCATCATCATAACGTAAAACAACGCTACAATTTGTCATCCAAACACAGTTTGTATTCAAATCACTTCAACATTTAACTACAATAAAAACTTCATGTGTAAACGTCAGAGTCAGCTGGAGGAGCGCGACCGGCTGGTGCGCGTGCTGCAGGCGCAGATGACGCGGCTGGCGGACACGCGGGCGCCGCGCGAGCCGCGCGAGCCCCGCACCGACGACACCTGCAACGTCGCCACGCAGACTGACCGGGTACGACACTGTTCACACCTCGATCACAACACATCTATTTTTTTTATTCGATATATTTTCTACACCTGCAACCTCGCCACGCAGACTGATCGGGTAAGAAACTGTTCACACCTCGATCACAACACATCTCTATTCTATTTGAAATATTATTTTCTAACTTCTCGAGTGGCGACCCGAAAGACACAGTGTAGGTAGGCCTCCCACTAGGTGAACCGATGACCGGTGAAAGTTACGGGTACGGGAAGCCACTGGATGCGGGCAGCGCAGAACTGGTTGGTGTGGAAATCCTTGGGGGAGGCCTATATCCAACAGTGGACGTCTTTCGGCTGATGATGATTAAGATTTTTTATACAAATTATTTACTATACATTTTTGAATTGTATCCAGTTTTGTGAACATAATAAAAAAATATTGCTGGGGCACGGATCTCTTCTCATACCTCGGGGAAGTGAGAACTTACTCCACACACGGGGGTCAAGCCCGGATTGGCGGAGGTTGTGGCGCACTATCCAGCCGCATTGTTAGTTTTCAAGTCCGCTATTTTAAAACCCTCTGATGTGACCTGACGACTACCATCCAATGATAGCAACCGATTCCAACTGCTTAAAGTAGCTTGATGAAAGTTGCGAAACACGGAAACTGTCAAGATAGATGCGACTAACAGTCAAATCCATCCAGGTGTGACCTTGTGATTCTTAACCTGAGTAAATGACGCGACCTCAATTTAACCAAAACATGCAGGAGCCTTTAAATAAGTAACTTCTTAGTTCAGTCACCGTATGATGTGTTTTCACGTTCCAGTTGCGGCCACCGACGACTAACGCGCTAACGAGTTCTGAAAATTCCGGATTAGTGAGGTAACAACCTGATATTTGATTATACTCATTTACATACTTACACAAATTACCTTCTATCTATTTTGAATATACACATGGCTACTGTATTTAAATAATCTCATGAAATCTATATTGATATCATTATACAGGTGTGGAGCTTCATCATTATCTTTTGTAATATGCTATATTTTTACACGTACCTACTTATTATCTGTGTATTGTTCTTTTATTTATGTATATTATTATTTATTGTTTTAGGTTTATCGTCGCTTCGTTTCATTCACTGAAGTCATTATTACACAATTTTAGTTCATCGATCACTATTTTGTACATATTTCCAATCATATCCCCTCATTTTTTTGCACAAGGCAAAGAACACTGTAAACTAGCTATACAAGGTGCTATATCAACTACAAAATCCTTAGCTTCAGACGTGAGGAATTCCGAATGGGTAATTGAATTTAGGAATTATATGACCAAAAAGATGACATTCGCTCCAACTTCTATGTGCAGGATTACATTAAGTTTATCCCCCTATTTCACTGGCATCTTATTTTAAATTGTCTTTCCGATATTATAGGTACATATTTCTTATCATATTTCATACCTGTATTGTATATATTATGTTAAAGTGAGACATCAATTTTGTAGGCAGCATTCTCTAAGAGAGTACCTTTTAAAACACTTTCATTATTCGTATCCTTTCGAACCATCTTCACTGCCATATCTTTCGTGAATTTGATTGTTCTCTATATTCCTCACATGCTGCTTTGAATTTCGATCGGATACGTCATGTTGACATGGAGCAGTTTCCACCTGGGCGCGCGCGCTCGGCCGCGGCAGCAGGTAGCGTGGCTCGACTGCTTGCTCGCTGTGTGCCTCTTGTGCTCCGTCAATGTGCTCTGCTTCCTGCATCTCGTTTATAATCACGGCTCGCTCTCGCCCGTTGCCGATACTAATAGGCTCTTCGTCGTTTCCGATAAGGACGTCGACGAGTACTGCCACAAATACTATAAGTGATCCAGCCAGTGCATGGAATTCATCTTAATTTTAACATAATGTTTTTAAGTTATAAAGTGTTCTGTAATTCAAATAAACCTAAGTGCCTATTTGTAAATACTTGTTGTGCCTGTGGTCAAGTCTGATCTCTGTTACAAAATGCTATGCTGTTCGTAGATTAATGATGCTTTAGGAAAATATGTACAAAGCACTTTTTCGGCTCTCTAATGACTGGCTTCAGAGGTAGTTCTTGGCATTTCGTTTGTTTGATAAGTGGTGTGAGTTGGTTTTTTTAATTTTTTTGTTTCTTCTGAGTTTGCGATTTTATCTTAAAACTACACAAAACGAATTAAATCGATTTGTAAATTACTTTGATTCTTCTCTCTGTTACACGCTGCCCTAACAGAATATAAAGGTGAGACAGAAATTAAACACTGGACCTTTGATGTTAACTAGCACCTCTCTATATTATTTCGCTTATTTGACACATGACTCCAAATTTTTGCAATGATTCATTCGTTTGATTCTAATCATTTCTGTTTGTTTTCACAGTTGGAATGAGCAAGTAAGCGGGAGGAAACTGCCGGTGTACAGTGAAGCACAAAAGACAAATAAATCAATTGCGAACGGCACAGTGATTAAGATATGCCAGTGCGGTGGGAGGAAAGTGCACGGTGTGACGAACGGTGACGACGGGACCGACAAGACCGCGGTGCAGCTGAAGACGAACAGCCGAGTTGGCTCCAAGTACCTGCAAGCCTTAGCCAATAACGCGGACACCAACAGACGATACGTCAAACGCGACTCGTCTGTAGGCGAAAAGACAGAACGCAGAAGCATAATGTACTCATCTAGATCTCGCTCAATAGAAAACTTCCACAACCAAGCATATACAATGACGGAGCCGCTTTTATCCAAAAACGCCGTCATTGAAGAAACTAATTTGCTAAGACAACATCACACTTCGTACGGGGATCTTTATAACGGCAGGATTAGTAGTAAAGAGAGCGTTAACGGCAATAGACATAGTCCGAGTCTGAATGGACAATCCACTGACACGGATTACAGTTCTGATGGTGGATACAAATCTTTGCCGTCCTCTATAAACTGCAATGGCCATTATTCCCCAAAGAAGGTGAGTGGGATCCCTCGCAGGTCTATTGAACAGAAATTCATATCGACAAAGCACGTTAGAGCGAGCGCTATATGAACGCATACGCACATTTATGGTTCATTCCAATCAAAAAAAAGCAAAACGTAAACAAACTTACTATGGAACTGACACATGTCAATGTCATCTGCATACTATCTTTGTTTACCTTTTGCTTTTTTTTGATTGGAATGAAGTATATAAGATTTTGTTTGTGATAGTTGTGCTTAAATTTGGTGGATCTTATACAGTTATTGTATGATCAGAATTTAATTGTTATGAAGAATGTGTTTTTTTATTTAAATATTAATGTCACGATCTCAAAGCCTAAGATCCGCCACAAATGTTCTGTCGAATTGTGCCATCGCTTCGGTTGTCACAATTGATTAAGGCTATAGCAACGCTTGCCGCTTTGACTTGTTATTCGTTTCCACTCATCGTGAGGCTATAACTTGTATGTATTGCATTAATGACTAAAACCTATTCTACTCTTATTTTTATCAGATGCCAAATTGTAACTATAACAAGAGTTTTTTTGACATGAAATGCAACAATTGTTTCGTTTCGTAATCACTTGCTTAGTGCATTATTGTTTATTGCTAGGATGACCCCTGTATGTACAGATGGTGGGTCAACACGGATAGGAACTAATTTTGTAGATTTTATTTACAACTTTGTATTGTATACAGGCGATAAACTGTTATCTTAGATTTTCTATGATAGACAAACTAGTAGATAGAGCTGTAATATGTGATAAGAGTGGCTGTAAGAACTTGTATTTTATCTTTTACCTCAGTACTTAAGAGTCCCTGAAAGAAATCGTCTCCCATACAAACTTATAACTCCAATTATTGTTTTTAAAACCAGCTAATTCTTATGACACTTTAAAGGTAAATAAGCCGCTAAATTGCAGTATGGGTGCTAGTTTTTTTTTCTTTCGAAAAATCATTATTTCTAAACTCATTTTCGTTAATAGAAAAAGTATTTTGAAAATATTAAAATTTACATATTATAGGAGTTTCATCAACCTGTTTATTTTCAAGAAATTCGATTTGAAAGTATGTATGGGAAAAGTTTTCTTGTACGGACTCCTAACTTTTCCATTGTTATCAGTAATTAATTGTAATTCGTATTTGGGATATAACTTAATATTTTTTTTTTGTTCCTTTCTATAATAACTTATTTGCCGTGTAAAGTTATTTAGTCGAATAACAGTAGGTATCAAATAGGTACAAAAACCCAAGCACACGCTAGCATTTTATAGTACAGATGTCATTTTGTAAAAGCATTTGTCAAGTCAGTGTTAAATGTAATTCTAAAGTATTTTAGCCGTTGGCATAGAACCTAATCTTCCGGAACGTGTAATATTTAAGTCCTATATTGATACCTAGAATCAACCTATTTAAAACATTAAGGTCGTACCTAACTTCTGTAACTTATAGCTACGTCATCTATTCATTATATTGCGCTTGCCTACATTAGTTACTTAATTATAAGCTGTAGCGTTAGAGAAATTACTTATATTTAATTAAAGTTGTTTAAATAAATAATTTTAATTTTGAAAAGCTTTTCTCTTATTTATAGAATAGCCAGTGCCTCCCAGGATCGAATAAGTAAACTGTAACGTTAACTCAACAAATTAACATTTTAATTAACAAAGCTTCATCGACGTTATTTTCTAAACAACCAGCATTTCACATTCTTCTGCCTGAAAATAAGTATCCCCAAATTATTAAAATAGAGAGATTATACAAATTCATATCTTATACTAATATTTGTGCTTAGGAAGCTTATATAGGAAGTTGACAACAGCAACAACTACAGAAAGGCAACGGCATGTTTAACTAGGTTCGACTGACTAGTGAAGTGACGATCATGCAGTCAAGAGTTACATTACTAATTTATTAGCTTACAAAACGAGAATGTGGTTGTAATTAAACAGCTACTTATGAACCTTGGACAACGGTTTGATAAGGCGGCCATCACGACGCTGCCGGCCGAGCGCCGCCGGCGCGGGCACCGTTGGCAGACGGCTCAGATCCACGGGCGAGTTCACTTGACAAACAGTGGTAATAGTGGCTGTTCCAGTTCTAAATTGAAATACATTTGCTTGACGAATTTCCGAACGCTCCCCGGTGCATTTGGTGTGTTTGTAAAAGGATCTAAAAGGTGGGTAGTTGGAGAATTTTAAACGGGTTTATTAGTTTATTTCATGAGATTAGTCAGTGATATGAAGGAGCATGAAAGCTCAGAGAAGATGACATGAAAATATTTCACTTAAATGTTTTCATTCACTGCTATACTGTCTAGTCACCAATAAATATATATATATTACGAAACATAATAAACATAGATTATAAAGATAATGACGAACGTATAAGATCAACTGTTGAACTCGGCTTACTTGAATTAACAATAACAGAAGCATGTAATTTTACAATATCTTACTTTATATACAGAGAGTAACAAAATTAAAGAGGGGTTTCTACTCGTGCAACTGAACAACCTTTGTGTTATGACTATGCTGAAATCGCAAAAACTGTACGAACTTTTCATACAAATCGATCATCAGATTGGCAAAAAAAAATTGTGAAGTATTTTTTTTCTGCAATTTTAGCAAGAAAAGTTGTATAATATAAGTTGTCCATTTGCGTAATTTTCGACCACATTATTAACCACACTAAACGTTTTTAAGTTTGCAACAAAAGTGAAGCAAGCTGTTTAGCAAAATTCGGCCAATCTATGCTTCCCATCAAAGATTTCCCAACAGCTTTTTTCCCGCCTACCTTATACTAATGACGGACCCACTCAATTTTATAAATCTTAAGACTTCATAAATATTACGTCCAAGAAAAAAACCGTTATATCAGTTCTTAGCAATTAAAGTGAGATGTTATTAGTTATTACAAAACATGATTGAGTAAAGTTAGGTACGCATATTATTATGGATATGACACAAAGCGATAAGAGTATCGCATTGGGTCAGAAGTCCTTATTTCTCCGAGGGTCAGAGCGAAATGAACCCCAGTGAACCTCCGGCTTTCCAGAGTGACGTAACCTAGGGTACTGACACTGAGGTGACGTCACAGCTTTCTCAAAAATATCTTGTTTGCACAAAGCCCATTTGGTGAGAACCCCTTCGAAAGACAACATAGGAAAGAAATCGAAGATTACAATTGAATAAAAAATGTATTAAAAAGAAACTAGGTTTGCACTTCGAAAGAATCCGAGCTCCTAAAGTTGAATGGTTTGTATAGTTATGTTGAAGTGGCCGCGACTTTCGTGGAGCTTACATTTTTTAAATTGTTTTTAAACTATACTTTTTAGTTTTGGTCGTACTTATTAAACAGATAGATCAAGTGTTTCTCGCCCACACAAAAGACCAACTCTTAAATTAGAGAAGAAGACCAGGAATACTTTCTGTACCTCAAATATTGAAGACCTTCAAAAAAGTCTAAACTTCAAGAACTGTTCAACCTCTTTGAACGATAACAATAACCTGGCCGTATTTTAATAGATAATCAAAAATATCAAATATCTTTTATAAGTATCATAACACTCTCTACACTCGGCTTCAAAAAAATCGCACCTTTTAAGAAATCTATTTTAAACATCTTTCAATCGTGTTTGTATTATGAAATATTGGTAATGTTCGGTATCATTTGAAAGGTAAGGAAACAGAGAATGCAAAAACAATAATTCATTCAATGTTTTTTATTGGAACTGAGAAAAATTTACAAAACAATAAAAATCCTTAAAAAACCCAAATGAAATCTGATTAATTTTTCAAAACAAAGTTGCTTAAAACTAACCTAAAACCTAGTGTTACCCCCCCTAGCCCTAATGACGTCTTCCATGCGCTCCCTCATGGATCGCACCAACTTTAGGACCTCTTCTTAAGGGATTCTGTCCCATTCCTCAATAACGGCGTCTTGGAGCTCCTGAAGAGTCGCGGGAGCGGGATCACGGGATCTAACCTTGCGTTTCAGCTGGTCCCAGAGGTGCTCTATCGGGTTCAGATCTGGACTTCTCGCTGGCCACTGCATGACAGGGATCCCAACCTCTTGAAGGTAGCCCTGCACAATTCCAGCAGTGTGCGCGCGAGCGTTATCGTGCATTAATGTGAACCCGTCGCCAATAAATCCAGCATAGGGGACCACATGTTCTTTCAGGATCTCTGTGATGTACCGGTGAGCAGTCATCGACCCTTGCCCGCGAGCACCGCCGGTCCGAGAGACGCAAGAAAGTTCAGTTTTGCCGTCGGCAGATATGCCGCCCCAGAACATGCAGGAACCGCCCCCGTATTCTACCGTCTCTTGGATGCAGGCTTGGGCAAAACGTTCCCATTGTCTTCTGTATACTCTTTTGCGTCTATCGTTGCAGAAAAGGCACACTCTCGTTTCGTCTGAGAAGAGGACAGCTCTCCATTGGCCCAGGGTCCAATTGACGTGGGCGCGAGCAAATTGCAGGCGTGCTCGCCGATGCGCTGCGGTTAATTTTGGACCCGTGGCAGGTCTTCTAGCCACAATATTTCTCTCCTTTAGTCTTCTTCTAACTGTAGAGACACTCACGGCCCTTCTACGAACTGCTTGAAGCTGCTGTTGCAACTCAACAGCATTAGAGAACCGATTTCTCAAAGACTTCGATACGACGAATCGGTCATCTCTCGCAGAAGTGCAGCGATTTCTACCAGACCCACGCCTTCGGACAAAGCCACCGGTCTGCAGGAACCGCTGGTACACTCTTCGAACAGAAAAGCGACTCAAGTGCAATTGCCGAGCAACATCACACTGACGTAGTCCTGATTGCAGTAGTGCGATAACTTGGGCGGCTTCAGCAGCAGTAGTGTCCATCTTCAAGGACGTTTTTCTGATGAAAGATATTCTTCTGTGTCTTCTTCGACTGTTGGTAGCAAATTTTTCCCCCGATAAGCTGTATCGACCCTTTTATACCCAAAAAACAAAACAATACAAACAAAATTTAAAGAGGAGAATCAGTTCCATTGTCATTCACAGTGACTTAAAGTGTCAAGCTTTTTCTTTAATCAAATGAAATGGATATTTTTTTAAAGAGTTTTTATAGGGCTCTCAAATGATACCAATATTGCTATGAATAACTGCTTGTCTTAAGGATTAACAGTGCTTGAAGCCTATTTTTACGGACGTGCGATTTTTTTGAAGCCGAGTGTATTATTAAACCATAAACCTAGTAAAGAATCTTACTCCGGCTTATTTTTTTTATAAAATCGTCTAACTTATCAAATACGCGACTGCTAAAATATAACTTTCTAAAGAATTCAAATTTTTATTAGTCTCACTAGTAATCACACAGATATAATATTGTTAACAATAACAATTAGGTAATGTGTACTAGTAGCAACAACGCTGCGCTGACCGATAGTTGAACTTTAAGTAATTACATGATTTGATTAGAAACCGCCACGCTAGTGGCGTCCGCCAATAAACAAATTTTTAAATATTACATATGTGTATCGCATGATATAATAAGGGTCCTAGGTATAGGATAGGTAGGTAAACCGAGTGACTCAGACATCGTGTGTGAAAAAAGGCAGAAATATGGTTTAAGAAATATAAAATATTTTGTTTCTGAGTGGTTAGATAGAGTGAAATCCTTTCAAAATATATAATTACACATAAAACAAAACAATTCTCGAAAACATTACACTACATCTGTGAAATGAACTGTCAGGTGATTTCACGCAGACAGAATCCAACGTGCACAAAAAACCAGGATTAGCAATAACTACTATAACAGTTAAAGTTTACCTAGCAGATGACAGAAGCACTAAAAACCCAGTGGAATCCATTAAAAACTGTGGATTTTACTTGGTTTGTTTTCTGAGCGGCCGATGAGTGATTTTCGAATGACAATAACAATGAGTTCAACATTAACGCATTTGTGTGCGGAGGTGAAAATAAATCATACAGTTGACCAATCTGTGACACGGTATTGGTATGTCGCCATATCAATTGACAAACATCAATGAACCCGGCTATAATTAAGTCGTTTACAGATAAGGCATATTATTGTGAGGCCAAATGTTAGGCTACATTTTACTGGTACGATGTGGCCGACACATTTCACAGGCTCAAGGTAAAAACATCTATGATAAGATAGAGCTTTTGTAAAAGGCCTTAATGGTAAATAAATAATCCTAACAAAAACATTTTGTTTATAAATACTTTGCACGTGCTAAGTTTTGATTAAGATTATTTGCAAACAAAAAGTAGCGAGTTTTAGAGAGACCATTCTAAGTTATGTATGATTATAAGAATCTATGTGATTTTGACTAAATAATAAGTACCACACTCAACCAACCGATTTCATTTAAAGGACACGTTTCATTTTGTGCCTGGACATGTACGGAACGAAAATTATAGAAAAATATAGGCTTTCTAAGAAAAATAATGAAAAAAATATTAGAAGCAGAGTTGCGTGGTTCAAGCGTAATGGTTTGTCAGCACTTTTTACAATATAAATGGTAACACTGAAGCTTGCAATCGTAGGTCACGTTCAGAGATTACGGCTTCGTCCACATCTTCCTCAGATGCTTTCTCTGACTCTGGACTGACTAAACACCCTTCTGTTCTGACTTCTGACATTAGTGTACGATTTTCAAAATCTGCGGATATGCTTTGCCTCTTTTACAAGCATAACAGCTGGTTTTCGAGTTACTTGTCGGACAACTAAATTAATTATTTCAATGGTATGTAAAAATGTAGTTTATGAACGTAAAATGCTCAAAATTGCGTGCGCTTCGCCATGTTGGGTGATATATGTAGCGATTGTTAAATCTGAGAATCTAGATGAACCTCGCAACGAAGGTAAATCGAAGGAAATGTACAATTCGAAAGGACTAAGTTTCTAATGACTTATTTATGATGTTTAGTAGACAGACCAGGTCCAAGCTCCATAGTCCCGTGAAACGTCTCCTTTGGCAAAGGGCTTAGATGGAGGGCGGAGAACAACTTATGATAGTTTTATTCCGCACTGCGCTGCGCACCTTCAACAACAGATATAAACTTATAAATAAACTATATCCACAAGCAAAAGCTAGTAAAACGTAGAAGCCTACCCGCTCTATCTCGTACATAATAATTACAACCTTTCACTAGCCGATGGTGACTAGCCGAAGTTGCGATTTCGGTCAAGTTACTCGTACCTAAATTAAAAAATTGAATTCCAATGCGTTTCGTTCGGTCAAAAATCTACTGAAACTTAATATCGTATAAAAGGTGTTAACGAATTAGTTGTCATTACTTAAACTTTAACTTCTACTGATAAAACTAAAAAACTTTCCCAAAGGAACCCATAGTGAATTCGCAAAAAAAGGACTTGAAATAAGTGGGCCGATCAGGTGACCGACTTGTTAGAAAAGTACAAAATTTTTTTCGCGAATTGACTTCCTTGGGATAAGTTATTCAGTTTCACTGGTAGAAGTCCTAGTTTAAGTAATGACAGCAAATTTCTTAACACCTTATATCCAAGAATATATATAATACAGCTGTAGTTCATTTCAATAAAAAAAAAACAAAAGGTAAACAAAACTACTATGGATTTGGCACATGTCAATGTCAGTTGCATAGTAAGTTTGTATACCTTTTGCTTTTTTTTTAATGGAATGAACTATACAATTCTACCTTGTTAGTTACTTACTAATTGCATTATAATTAGTAACTTTAATACGTAATCTATCACCTTAATAAATTTTACATTGTTGAAGGGATTAAAAAAATATGTTTAAAACAGCTTCGGTTAGGTCTAAACTAGAACTGAGACGGAAATTCGGCTTCGGCTTAAAATCCAGTGTGTATCGGTCGATCTCTACTCCCTACATCCGATGTGTCCGCGGAGAAAGTGTATATTATGTCGTAGGTTCACTTTGCATTTCTCGCGCGCGACGACGACGGCGGCACAGCTATATGGAAAGAAAATAAAGGTTTTATGTTCTCTATTTTTGTTGCATTGTTGAGAATTTCGTAATGTTTTCCAAATATAAGTCGAAGGTTCTATATTCTATATTGTTTGTAACATTACAACGAACTTATCGTTTTTTAATAACTTTAATTACACTATGAAAACAAAACTCGATAGAAAATACATAAATGCAGCCAACTTTAAGTTCTTTCGCATTATGTGACAAGCTCACGTGAACTTAGCAAGACAATGTTACCTTCAAAAAAATTATTATTTGTATAGATAATAAAACAATAATAATCAACAGCTAGAGGTCAATTTTAATGAATCATTCTATTTATATTGGCCGCTTACCTTGATTAATTAGGGAAGGTATGTTGCCCTCTTACTTATTGCATCAAATCCTAGTAGCTATCTAGTTTATTAATTTCGTTATTTGCTACGGTTGGTATAATGTAAACATGACGAAATGCATGCATGTATACCTCTAACTAAATGCGGGCGAATGGTGAAAATACGCAACGGATGCAGATTTCGCTGCATTTGTGTTTTAATACATACAACTGAAATATATCCAACAAAACACAACCTTGATCTCAATATATACAAAGTAAGAATTATTACATTTTAAACAGTATTCGAAAATAAACGGTGATGATACAAATTCCCGCCTGATAAAACGTTATCGACAGAGCCCGCTGCACCGAATATTAAATAATGTTGCCCTCAAAGACAAAACAATGTAATTATCGGTGGAGTCGTATAATGAGCTAAGTATTGTAAGGAGGATGGTACTAAAGTGTTTACAAACATTATCGACTGACACAGCTCTTTTATTAATAGACAGTCGTTGCGTGCGTTCTGTGGAAGTTGGGACCGAAGAGAGTTTAACCACGGACAGACGCGATGGGGCCGTCTCAGAAGAAAGGCGTGCGTTCAAGGTTGGCTGAGGAGCTGTACACTTGCTGCGCTTTCTGGCTGGCGGTATCGGCCCTGCCGGCGCTCGCCATCTCCTATGTCGGTGAGCGGTTTGCATGTTATTATTCTA
Organism: Coleophora deauratella; assembly: GCA_958295455.1. NCBI lineage: Eukaryota > Metazoa > Arthropoda > Insecta > Lepidoptera > Coleophoridae > Coleophora > Coleophora deauratella. Next base: position 6,099,494 of record OY282398.1, read on the forward strand.
GTGATTATAGATATTAACTGATTGTGAGCTTGAACAAAACTTGGTATTTACGTGAATTTGATGTTTAAGTAACTCTACTTGGTGCAAAACTAAATCATTATGAGCTGCCCGCTGAAACTGTTATGCCCAATAATATCCAATATTTTAATAGAGACGGGAAGCTATCTGATTTAATTGTACCAATACTAACCTATTAATTTTGAGTTTAAAGCAGATTAATGTTCATCAAAATTTTTTCAAACAGTTTGTTAGTTCTGTAGTGTCGCAAGTAGCGGAAGCGGACATAATTATGTCATGTTAAAATTTTTCAATAAAATTTCCAGTGGTGCGAGTAAGCAAGCACCTTTGGATCAAGCTGCTATCCAGCCGCTACCCGGGCTTAGACTTCATACGCACAGACACAGTGCGGTCGCTACTGGACACACATCGGAACCAGGGCATCATCAATGTGTTACTTGGCGTTAAAGGTGAGATTGCACTTGGACTTTTTTAAATAACCAACTTCAATTTAATAGAAATAAAGAAATTAATCCAGGATAATGAACTGAGGAGGGGTCCGATGATCAACAGGATGCGCTTTATCAACCTTTGTCTAATCTCAACTTTGTAAACGAAACTTTTACAATAACTTTACAAATAAAAAGAAATATCTAAATTCACAGGAATACAGAAATAAAAACAGGTCTCATTGTGTTCTATAACACTGGCCTGAATTGGTTAAGTGTCTTCATGTCCGAGTACTTTCTTTTCACCAAATCTTCTTTTGTAAATCTTTCTGAATCTCCTTTCTCCCTATTTTCAAGGTGCGCCAGATCCTGCCCGGATCCGAGAACAGGTGAGACAACACGTGATCGACCGTAAAGACAAGAACGGTGAGCTCATGTTCCCGCGACTGAGGCACCAGTTGGTGTCCTGCTGGGGCAACTACGCGTGGAACGCCAGTGTCCAATTCAGCCCCGAGAACCACTTTTTGGTGGCTAATGCCATTTACAGAGGAAGACCAGTCAGCGACAACAATATTCAGGTAAAATTAAAAAAACAAGCCTTTGACATTTTAGGGAAACCAAGATCTATGACATGCTTTACTGTCAAAGATGTGATATGAATAAATTCTGAGACATTATTTATCAACGAGGCAAATATTAGAACCCGAAATTTTCTTAATATTCCAGGATTACGTCAGCGAGATAGTCTCAAAATACTTCCCCAGCGACCAGCCACCATGGCAGTACATTGTTATCCCAGTCGTCTCCATAGAACCGAAATACTACATCCTAGTCAGAGTTCATCACTTGTTACTGACAGGACACAAGTCTATAAACATAGGAGATCTACTAATGCTGGAACAGATTAAACCAGCTGAAGCGATGACTTCACATAGTGACTACTCTCAGCAGAGCCCTTTGGCCCGACTGTTCCCTACGCCCTCAGCATTGCCTGAGCTTTGGGTAAAAATAAATGAGAATCTATCGAATGCATGGAATGAATTCATTTCGGAATATGATCCAGTAGAAAGTCCTCGGGCTCTCAAAACTCTACCTGGAGCCTTTCATGTGGCAGGTTTAATGGTAATATCAGCAGCCAGTGCGTTGAGGGAGCTGACGAAACGAAGATCAAATGAATCGAGGAGTGACGCGCCTGTAACGGCTGCAACACTGCTCATTTCTATACTACAAGAGTGCAAAAGAAGGAATCTTACAATACCTAAGGTAAGCGGACTCGTTGTTTTAATAACTTTAACAGAGATATTTATTTGAAACTAAATATGTTTTTAACTGCGACTTATAACAAAGAATATAAATATTGAAAACATAAAAGCAAAGGTATACAGATTATAATAATAACCAACAGGAACCAAAAAAAAATGTGATTCAATCCAGCGGCTATTATTTCTTGTATTTCAATTAATACACTTTGTAAATTATTTTCCAGATCCTAATATCACCCCTTGTAACGGCAGACCCAAGGAAATGGCCGAGACGTGCATTCAACACCGCGATAATAACAACTCGAACCGCCTTTAAGCTGCCTCTTCAAATTAGAGACGAGATAAAAGCCGTCAGAGAACTGACTTCTAAAGGCCAAGTGACATATCCTAACACCTACACTTGGAAGTACGGAGAGTTGGCTCAACTGTGGATCAGAGCTTCAAGGGAAGTGTGGAACGGACTAGTGGAAGCGTACAAAGCTCCAAGAAAGCTGTGGAAGGACACTGTAGCAGCAGATAACGGTCGAAGACATCTGTTGCAAACTGTCAGTCTATGTGGACGTAAGGTAAACATAACAATAATAAAACAAGTGGACAGATAAAAAGAAAAGAATAGCATTTAGATTAGACGCTGCAGACTGAATCACCACAAACCGACCTACTATACTTTATTATACCAAATCATACCAGGCATGACTTCTACGTTATGTTAGAAATAAGTTATCAAAATCAATATGACAGACCCACCAGTTTCTTTGTCCATCGTCTACAAAAACACGTTTATCTACAGGTGGCCGCATGGTCCCGGGCAGTGCCACGAGCGAATATAGAAAGAGCAGCGCGGGCCTTGGGTGTGTCCTCCACTGACATAGCCCTCTTCGGAGTCACTGAAGCCCTGAGGACCTTCTTCGAACAAGCCCACGCTAGCGCACCAGAAAACGTGCTGACGACGGCAAGGGCCGCGTCCGAGGACTTTTTGTTTACATTCGCCGAAGGACACGGAAAAAGCTATAAGAAGTCTATGACTGGAGGTAAAAGATTTGGTGCTACAAGTAGTTCAAAAATGTCTATAATGTCTTGGGTATTTTATGTGCAAGACTGATCCTGAATAACCCCCTCATAACCGTCAAAATAGCTTGATTCCATATCAAAGCAGAACGCTCCAATCTGAGTAGGTGGACATAATTTTCGTCTTCCAAGGTCTCAGCCATGACCACGATATACACGTAGCTATACGCGTTTATAATTGTTACACTCCCTCGTTATTTCTTATTATTATTTCAGGAATGGTCTGCTTATCTCTGCCTATTGGAGGCACCCCACGACGCATAGCTTCCGTAGTGGAGCAAGCGTGCAATCGCCAAAGTGTTTTAGCGGGGGCTTGGGCCGCGCAAGCCCGCTACGGAGCGCTAACTAGGGCCGTACCATCGCCTTTAGCCAAGCTAACTCTTAACTTACTATCAAGAAGATACGCCGTCTCTTACGCAGAAATAAACGCACCAAGCAACGCGCAGCAAAGGACTACCTTGTGGGGACAGAATGTGGATTGCGTGATATATTGGAGGCCACCTCAGGCTAATATCAGTAAGTAGGGAAATTTTTTACCCGACTACCCCAGCGAAGGGTAATGTTTTCAGGTATATGTATAAATGCTAGTATGTACGTAGATGGTTTAAATATAAACAAGAATGTTCGTGTCCTACGTTTACTGCAGGCAGATAACTATGCGTGCATTATTGGAAAGACAGTTGCATGTCTGAACTTTTTACCGGCGCCGTTGTTTGTTTATTCTCGCTTCTGTACCATTTATAAATCTTCGTGTCTAATTGTAAGCAAACAGTACACAGTAATGTCGCACAGCCCAAAATTATAAAATTTCCCTTTCGGAATTAAGAAGCTTTCCGAACAATGGCATAAGTGTAATAGCAGGGGACTATGTAGAAAAATAGTCTAAAATTTAGCTCAGATTGTTAATAAACAAAAAATATATTTGAAAATTTCAGTTTATATTTGAACCGCCTACGTATATGTGTTGTGTATATATATCATCCCATCCGTAGACAAAACTGACTGATTTCTGTGTGAAAGGTATAATAGTATCGCCTATAGATGCACAGAGAAACATAGGAAAGATATAAAGCAGTCAGGTATTTAATTTCAAGTTAAATTAATTATATAAGTACGTTATTATCTACAAAAATGTATACTATTTATTAAAATAAACAAAACTATTGGTTTGTCAGTAATTTAGGTGCACGTTAAAGTGGCTAAGAACTGTGTCGAAATACAAAGTTCAAACTAGATAAAAGCAGATAATCTTTGTAACTGACAAAATGTGATTCATTCATGACCAGACATCGGGCATTTTATCAATACATACATAGTTTAGATTTTGTCGATAGTTAGATGAAGCACTAACATGGGCACAATCGTCTACAGTTAATACCTATTCGTCGCTTCTTTGTAAAAGACTTTTTAACCGCTAGGTTTTGTCTTTGTCTTGACACTGTCACTCCTGTTTTACTTACTATTAAAATAAATGTGTTTTAATATGAATAACGCGAGCCAGCGCTCCAGCCGCAACATTTCATGGAAACGAAGTATCTGAATCATCACCACATCACTTTTAATAGACAGATTTAGTCATATTATCTAGCATTTTAAATTATATTTTATAATAAACAAATCAGGCGACGGCATGAAGCGATAGCATCTCGCTCTTCATAGTCTTATGTTCTCGAAATTCAAGGTGCACATTTAAAAAGCTTTAAACGTATCTTTCAGGTATGTCGCTAACAGTGATCCAATACGCCGACACAGTGCGTTTAGCCGTCATGACTGACGCGCGCCTATCCCCCGCGCACACGGCGCCCGCGAACCGCTGGCCCGCTGCCATCGAGCAGCTAGTGGCCAAGATCGACCAGGAGATAGCCCGCATCGCCGCCCAGGCGCAAACGGACATACCCCAAATCATCACACCTGATGACGAGGAGACCGAAGGCAATTCTAGTCAAGCAGCGACGTCATCGGGAATGTTAAGACCTCCGCCCCGTGCGATTGTCAGTCCGCCACCGATGCGAAGACACAAGACGCATCATTAAACTAGTGAAGTAGTTCGCTTTTGTGATACGATTTATGAATGTATATCTGTGTACGATGTGTCCGGTATGTTTAAAACGTCCTAGTCAATAAACGAGTGCGTAGGCACGAGAAATATTTCTGAACGATTGACAAGATGTTTTAAGATCTACTGAGACTGTTATGAAATAATAGAGGAATATATTTTCCCTGGATGAGTACCTAACGGATTTACAAACATCAACGACCACTGTTGGATTTGATGGCGTTGCAAAAAAATATAGATAATGTTTTAGCTAATGAAATTTTAGATTAATTTAGGTTATCTACCTGATAAGTTAATAATGCAAAATATTTATAATATTTTTTACAAAATAAAGGAAATTTCGAAATTATTGCCGTATATTTTTTATGTATCCGTACTGAAAGGCTGCTAATAAACTTATACTGTAGTTCACGTCCCGCGGGTTTGTATCATATTCTCCAATTAAGGTGGCTAATTAAATATTACAGAATATATGATAAAATCCCGAAATATTATTATTTCAATGAATCAAAAACGTATAATATAGGCGGTCTTATTCCACCGTTATATATAACAAAAACTTTATAAAATAAATGCGCGGGAACAGTTGGAACGGGAGAGTATGTAAGTTCGAATCGCAATTGCGTGGTTTAATAAACCTATATTTGATTAGCATGTTGTGATCTAATCTAACTAAATACATTACAATACATTATGTAGTAGTGGTTGCGTAGCTGTTACTAGTTTATAGTTTTATATGAATTTTGCACATCATAATTCTATTCAATATATATATATATATATATATATATATATCTCATCTCACTAATCTCACTTCTCATCTCACTAATATTATAAATGCGAAAGTATGGATGTTTGTTTGTTTGTCAGTTTGTTTGTTTGTTTGTTTGTTTGTTTGTTCCGCTTTCACGCCGAAACTACTGAACGGATATGAATGAAATCTGGTAGGTAGATAGATAAAGCACTCGGCTAACACATAGGATACTTTTTATCCCGGAAAACTTGAGGGTACCCGTAGGAATGCTTAAAAACTCAAAATTTCCACTTCGTCACTAGATGGCGCTATCTTAACATTTTCTTTCTTTCTTGACACAATTTCTTTGTTTCTGGACACAATTCTGAAGTCCACGCGGACGAAGTCGCGGGCAGAAGCTAGTTATACATAATTATAATTCTCAATTTTAATGACACATTAATTTATTTCACACGTATTTATACTTTTACTTATTTATTTCACACGTATTTATACTTTTACTTACTACACATATAATCAATATCATCACACATATTACACATCTTTGTTGTATTGTTTCACATTAAATTCCTTAAAAGCAAGACGAGGACGCAAGCTCACGAGGGCACATTTGAAAACCAGCGCTGTGGCTCTGGCTGCAGCACAAGCTGAAATGGGTCCTATTCGACACCGCACTACGGCGCAGCAAAGTAGGTATAATTTCTTTCTTTTTTGTTATAACTCATTAACTCACTAATATTATAAAGATAATATTATAAATGCGAAAGTATGGATGTTTGTTTGTTTGTCAGTTTGTTTGTTTGTTTGTTTGTTCCGCTTTCACGCCGAAACTACTGAACGGATATGAATGAAATCTGGTAGGTAGATAGATAAAGCACTCGGCTAACACATAGGATACTTTTTATCCCGGAAAACTTGAGGGTACCCGTAGGAATGCTTAAAAACTCAAAATTTCCACTTCGTCACTAGATGGCGCTATCTTAACATTTTCTTTCTTGACACAATTTCTTTGTTTCTGGACACAATTCTGAAGTCCACGCGGACGAAGTCGCGGGCAGAAGCTAGTTATACATAATTATAATTCTCAATTTTAATGACACATTAATTTATTTCACACGTATTTATACTTTTACTTACTACACATATAATCAATATCATCACACATATTACACATCTTTGTTGTATTGTTTCACATTAAATTCCTTAAAAGCAAGACGAGGACGCAAGCTCACGAGGGCACATTTGAAAACCAGCGCTGTGGCTCTGGCTGCAGCACAAGCTGAAATGGGTCCTATTCGACACCGCACTACAGCGCAGCAAAGTAGGTATAATTTCTTTCTTTTTTGTTATAATAAATATCTAAATGTTTATTTTTTTTGTGTATTTATTAAGTTTAAATTTTTGTAATTCTGTTATTATTCCTTATATATTTTGTATTGTATTATGTTCTGTGTGTGTGTCGAATAAATATTTGAATCTGAATCTGAATCTGAATCTAAATCATAATAAGCATTTGTACCACGGCTTGCTGCTAATCTACTTAATCAACAAACAAAACTACTCATTGATTCACAAAAAAACTTTATTCATACATACATGTATCACTTCTTCTTAGATTTTTTCTTGCTCTTACTCTTACTATCTGCAGCTTCCTTCCTTTTCTTTTCCAAAGGTTCTTCTTCACTCTTCTCCGTTTTCACAGCATCTGCATCTACTTCCATCTTCTCTTCGTTTCCTTCTGAGCTTTCCTCCGGCACGTAACTGAAGCCAGGTATGTGAGGTTCAACAAGTTGGTACACCAGTTTCCTGTGCTGTAAGTTGGTGCTGTCTAGAGTCAATCGAACTGTCAGTTCGTCGAACGTTTTCAATGTGACACCGCTGCATACTTGGATGTGTTCCTGCAACAAGGTAAGAGAGAATGTTATCCTAGTTTTAGATGTGGTGTAGCAGCAAGGCATCCATGACATTCCACCTTTAGGTATCATTATCACTTTGGTGATATGTGTGATGTGAAGATGTGGATGAGATTATGCCAAGGGCTAACCTATTATGAAATGGATTTGAAAAAACAATATCAGCTGGTGATACCATAGTAAAAATAAAATATACTCATGGACAAAAAAATCGACTCAAAGTTTCATGCACGACTTTTGGAAAATTAACTCAATCTAGCAAAATAAAACTAAACCAAAAGTTCAAAAACTGTGTGTTTACTGTTTATGATTTTAGTTTGATGATTTTCTAGTTTTTTGCTTTTAGTGTTTAGCAGTTTTGTAGACTGAGTTATTTTTTCAAAAGTCGAGCAAGAAATCTTGAGTCGGAATTTTTTAGTCCACCAGTGTAGTATGTTATTATCGTACAAGGCACGTCGTCGCACGGCTTGTATGTGTACACCAACAGACCAGTAGATTTGTATAGAGGATAATAAAGTCGAAACAGTTAATGACGCCGACTTGAGTGCGTGCGTACGAAGCGTGCCTACAGTGGCGCGCACACATGTAAGACGCGCGACTTACTATGGGGAAGAAAACGCAAAGCTATTTGCAGATGGCGCTCCGGACGCTTGACTCATAACAACTTTCAATTAGTTCCGCGTTTTTAATTATCGAGGTGTTATAAATAAGTTTTTTTTTCTGTTAAATTGTTAAATAGAATATGTATGCGACTTGGACTGTTCCTCGATTAAAGGCGAAGTTGAAAAGTACACATTTGAAAACGTAACTTTTCCCACGTCTTCTTCATCCGAGAATCTTTAGGAAATTAATGATTTCCATTATTATTGCAACCAATCGCCACAAAACGCGGCATTTTTATAATAATCTTTTTATTTTTACCTGATTGCGCCAGAAGGAGGGTTATGATTTTCGAGTGTATGTATGTATGTATGTATCTATATTTCTTTGGTACGCTCTGTAGCCTAAACGGCTTGGTCGATTTAAACCTGAGAGATGTCGTTAGATTCGTCTTGATCCCTAGATTAATTTAGGATACATTTTAATGCAATCGAGTTTTTTTAATACGGTTAGGTCAGGTTACTACTACGGTGATACTGACCTCCTCATTGTAGGTGAACATATCGGAAGGCAGGTACAGTGGCCCTTCCAGCCCGTATTTCGGTATGAGCACTTGCAGTGCGTTTCTTTTCACTGCCAATACAACAGCCGACTCGATTTCCACTCGGTTCTTGAACAAGATCTGTGGACAAACGAAATGATTAATTCATGATTTTCTCGGACCTCAGACAATCATACTATCTTTGAAGGGACTTACTAAGCGCGAATCTTTTTGTTAGACTGTCCCAGCGCAGGGTAATGATTTTCGGGTATTATACAGGGTGTCCAAAAATTTAAGGATAATCCTTCAACTGCGGATTGGTCGAATCATTTCCTACTACATATCAAATTTTTTTTCTAGTAAAAGTCCCACCATTTTTATGATATCAGTTTCTTTTTTTTTTTTCAAAAAAATTGACCTTCTTCAGTTTAATGCATGCCATTCCTACAAATTATGACATTTTTAAGTCCTGTTTTTTTTAAATATTCGTGAATACATAATTCATCACACACAATGGTAAATTATTTCTTAAAGTGCTGGCAAATCCTGTAAAAAAATAAGTTTTGCAAATTTTTTACAAAAACTTTTTCGAATAAGTTAACTTCGATAGCCTGTGGTGTAAAAAAAAATTACTAAGCTGATCGTGCCAACAACTTTAAAAAATTGCTTAGTTATTGACAATTCTAAAATGGTATAATTGTTTGACATTACATTAAAAACAATTTTTTTGATGATAATTCTAATGCACCAAGGTCGAATTTTTGGAGTTTTGCTATACTAAAATTCTATCGACATAAAGTAACTAAGCAAGACTTTGGTTGGTTTGTTCATTTGAATAACGAACTGCCACGCTACGCCAGGATACAATGGATAAAAACAAAAGACAGTATGGATAAAAAATATCTTTTTTTATAATAAACGTTCAAAATTCCCGCCATTAGCCCTTATGCATGCTCTACATCTTTTTACAAAGGACTTTTTAGGGCGGACGTATCCTTCTCTTGAAATTTGTTCTGCAGCTCTGTCTATTTCTTCTCGCAGCTGCGTGATTTTGAAGTCTCCGTTGCATAGACTAAATCGTATAAGCAGCCCCAATAAAAGAAATCCAGGGGATTAAGGTCTGGCGACCTTGCTTCCATGTCAAGTGCAGCGCGTTCAAACCTTGGAACCTAAATTTTTCATAAAATTCTATGACGCGACGAGTCTTCGGGCTGCTTAAAAGATTTAGTCTATGCAACGGAGACTTAAAATATCACGCATCTGCAAGAAGAAATAGACAGAACTACAGAACAAATTTCAAGAGAAGGATACACCCGCCGCCTAAATAGGTCCTTTGTAAAAAGATGTAAAGCATGCATAAGGGCTAATGGCGGGAATTTTGAACATTTATTATAAAAAAAAAGATATTTTTTATCCATACTGTCTTTTGTTTTTATCCATATCCTGGCGTAGCGTGGCAGTTCGTTATTCAAATGAACAAACCAACCAAAGTCTTGCTTAGTTACTTTATGTCGATAGAATTTTAGTATCGCAAAACTCCAAAAATTCGACCTTGGTGCATTAGAATTATCATTAAAAAAATTGTTTTTAATGTAATGTCAAACAATTATACCATTTTAGAATTGTCAATAACTAAGCAATTTTTTAAAGTTGTTGGCACGATCAGCTTAGTAAATTTTTTTTACACCACAGGCCATCGAAGTTAACTATTCGAAAAAGTTTTTGTAAAAAATTTGCAAAACTTATTTTTTTACAGGATTTGCCAGCACTTTAAGAAATAATTTACCATTGTGTTTGATGAATTATGTATTCACGAATATTTTAAAAAAAAACAAGACTTAAAAATGTCATAATTTGTAGGAATGGCATGCATAAAACTGAAGAAGGTCAATTTTTTTTAAAAAAAAATTTAAATAACCGATATCATAAAAATGGTGGGACTTTTACTAGAATTTTTTTTTGATATGTAGTAGGTAATGATCCGACCAATCCGCAGGTGAAGGATTATCCTTCACTTTTTGGACACCCTGTATATGTAAGTACGTATGTCCATATCATTGTTACTGCTTGTACAATAATTAAAACAGCGTGATGGATTTTGGGGAGACAGCTGTCATTAGATTCGTCTTTTATTTAATTTTTTAATAAAATATCATATCAGTACAATAAAGTATATCATCTGTGTCATTAGACTGTATAGGATATATTTTAAGATTTTTAAACAGTCGGGTTTCATGTATTTCTTTTAAAGTGGCTAAGTTGTTTTGCTGCTTTAAATTGCTTAGGTTAGTTTTCATACTTAGTACTTATTTTTGTTACTGTTTCAAGTCTTAAGCACAACACACACAGAGGCAGCCGCGGGGCGGGCGGGCGGTGCGAAAGCGTACCCATGTGTGTTGCGCTTTAAGATTTTAATTAACTTTAAATATGGAAACTTTTAGTGGAGGTGCGCGTTCAAGGTAAGTATATGTTTTTTGTATAAGAAAAACCTTTAAGTCCATTGTACTTCATCATCAGAAAATCATCAAAAAATGTTATAGCGGCCCTAATGGAGTAGGTATAGAGACTACAATAATAATACTGTTCACCAATTTCATTTTTATATACAAGAATCGTCCAAAAACAACTGATAACCGCCCCAATGGACGCTTGACGCCTTCTTTAAGTAGCCTCAGACCGTTGCGGGATGAATCATCTAATAACTGATAGCCACTGTAGTGAACGCTTGGCGCTTTCCTTAGTAGCCTCAGACCGCTGAGGGAAGAATCATCTAATAACTGATAGCCACTCTAGTGAACGCTTGGCGCCCTCTTTAAGAAGCCTCAGACCGTAGACGGAAGAATCATCTAATAACTGATGGCCACTGTAGTGAACGCTTGGCGCCCTCTTTAAGAAGCCCCAGAACGCTGAGGGAAGAATCATCCAATAACCGATAGCCACTGTAGTGAACGCTTGGCGCCCTCTTTAAGAAGCCTCAGACCGCTGAGGGAAGAATCATCCAATAACCGATCACTGTATTGAACGCTTGGCGCCCTCTTTAAGAAACCTCAGACCGCTGAGGTAAGAATTATCCAATAACTGATAGCCACTGTAGTGAACGCTTGGCGCCCTCTTTAAGAAGCCTCAGACCGCTGAGGTAAGAATTATCCAATAACTGATAGCTACTCTACTGAACGCTTGGCGCCCTCTTTAAGAAGCCTCAGACCGCTGAGGTAAGAATTATCCAATAACTGATAGCCACTGTAGTGAACGCTTGGCGCCCTCTTTAAGAAGCCTCAGACCGCTGAGGGAAGAATCATCCAATAACCGATAACCACTGTAGTGAACGCTTGGCGCCCTCTTTAAGAAACCTCAGACCGCTGAAGTAAGAATTATCCAATAACTGATAGCCACTGTAGTGAACGCTTGGCGCCCTCTTTAAGTAACTTAACACCGCTGATGCTGCTGACGCTGAGGACTGGTTAGTAGCCTCACACCGCTGACGTTGCTGACGCTGAGGACTCTTTAGTAACTTTACACCCCTGACGCTGCTAACGCTGAGGACTCACGTGCGTGTTGAGCGCGACGGAGGCGCGGCCGGCGTGCTGCGCCTGGCGGTGGCGGTAGTTCATGTTGTCGCACTGCGCGCTCGCGCGCCGCGTGTCCAGCAGCGCCGCGTGCGTCGTGTCCGCGCCGGTACACGCCGCTAGCAGACGGTGCACTAGCACGTCCGCGTACCTGACATCAATTTATTTATTTATTTATTTAAATAAATAAATATTATATAATAATATATTATTTAAATAAATAAATATTATATGATAATATATTATATAAATAAATAAATATTAGGTTAAATGACTGTATCAAAAATAAATTATGAGCTGAAGTTCACTGAATTGCTCTCCTACTAAAGTAAAATAAAAAACATTTGTTTTGTTTTCCATCTAATCTGTAATTAATTAGGTTTATTTATAAAAATCACATACTGAGTCTTATAAGGATGCTGAATAACTTTGAAGTCACGAATAGGGATTTCAAACATTTTCAGAACAAAATGTCGTTTTTGACAGATAATAAAAAGTTACTGAAATAACTAGTAGTCATCTACCATTCTACCTTAATAGAGTTGCACTAAATCATACACATTTTTTTTTTACCCACGTTAATAAGGGGAGACCCTCTTCCCATATCTCGGGTAGCTTAAGCCATAGTCCACACACGAGGGCCAAGTCCGGATTGACAGAGGCTGTGGAGCTAATGGCTAAACCCGTTTTTTTTAAATCCAAGATGATCAATCAAGATACAGGGTGTAACTACAAAATCATGCTTCTATGGGTTACTCCAAGGAAGTTCTTCAGTTACATGGGTAGAAGCCCCAGCACATCAATTAAATTTAATTTAGTTACACTATATGTTCATACGTACAACAATAGGGTATTTTACTCTATACAAGAAAAAATCTAAAACTGCTTACTTACTGTGGTATTTGTAATAAGTAATCGAATTAATATGATTTAGATACAATAAAATGAGAAAAAATATTTTATTTTTGATTTACAAAAATCTAGTTTTTTTAATCTGTTAATCAAATGTCTGAAACGATAGTTGCCATGCTGGTTGTCATGTGACGTCACAATAGTAGTAAACAGTGACATTTTGTTTGCAATATGTGTCAAAATTTTAGTACAAAGCTGTTTTGTTTACTCCTGAAATGACGTCACGACCTAAACATCATGGCGGCTAGCGTTTTGCGCGCGCTAATTGGGAATGGTAATTTAAAATGTATTTTTCGGGTACTTATAGATTTAAAAAAACAATTGACTTTTTCCCACCTAATGATCGATTTGAGATACTTTTCAAAATATGGTGAAAACCCCTATTATTGATAATAATAACCGATGAAGAAAAAAGGTTAACCGCTGGCTGGAGGACTTAGAGTATTAGACGACCGTCTTTTGGTCGATACGATGATGACACGTGTATTCTTTTTTTTTTCACTTACTACAACAGACCAGAGATCTCGGGTTCAAATCCTGGTAAATGCACGAATGAGTTTTCGAAATTTACGTGCATTTTCATACCGGCTGCTTTAACGGTGAAGGAAAACATCGTGAGGAATCTTGCATATCTGATTTCTAGATGTGTATGGCGGTCGCGTTGCACACGTCCTTAGGTGAAAAAAAAATGCCCTACACGTGACCGCGGGTGACGCTAAGTGTAACATCAGGAAACCGCCGTCTATACCTTATGTGGATAGCATGGTTAAATTGTGCCACACGACAAGAGAGAGTTCTAAGACGTTGCAGAGCTCTTTACTAAGCTCCCTCTTACTCCCTCCCGCTAATAAAGACAGGATAGCTCCTTTTAACGAAGCAACGTACTGCAGTATGAACAGTAATGAAGTTTCTTACCGTCTAATAGGCGAAGTGAAGTGCGTATAGATGGGACATGCCAACCCGTAGTGGTAATACTGGTCCTGCGCTATAGTCCCGCTGATGAAATACACGGCTTGCTGCATGCAACGCGTTGCCATTATACGCAGCAAAGTGTTGAAGTACGGCCGGTCGGGGATGACGGCTTCGTTCAGCGATTTGGAGAATGATTTGTTGGTTGAGACGTCCAGTTCGAAGCCCTGGAGACGAATAGTTCATCTTAAATGGTTTGTTATAAGAAAATTGGTAATGGTGTTCTTTCTATCACAAAATGTACGGGGAAATTACATTAATTACAGTAAGAACACGTTAGTAGGCCAGACTGTATGGGTTCCTTGGGAATTGTTTAGTTTTCAGTCTAGTGACAGTTAAGAGGAATAAAACGAATAAAATTTAACCTAGTATACCTGTAGAAGTAATACAGGTACAGTAATACATAAATATAGTGCAAGGCTAGACAAACGATACGAATAAACTACGAAAAAAATTGCTTTTGTACCGTTTTTAAATCCGCGAACATGATAATATTCTTCTATTAATGGAGAAGAAAACGCAAAGCTATTTGCAGATGGCGCTACGGACACTTGACTCATAACAACTTTCAATTAGTTCCGCGTTTTTTATTATCGAGGTGTTATAAATTAGTTTTTTTTTCTGTAAAATTGTTAAATCGAAAATGTATGCGACTTGGACTGTTGTTCCTCAATTAAAGGCGAACTTGAAAAGTACATAATTGAAAACATAACTTTGCCCACGTCTTCTTCATCCGAGAATCTTTAGGAAATTAATGTTTTCCATTATTATTGCAACCAATCGCCACACAACGCGGCATTTTTTTTATAATCTTATGTTTAGTTCACGTAAACATTTTTTTCTATACGTTTTGACAGTTAGTATGAGTCAAGCGATATCAGCGCCTCTATCGGCGAGCTTTGTCAGTTTTCTTCCCCATTTATCTACGCACAAAGAGCTTTACTTCATCCTTCATAATGCAAACTGCAAGGGTATGAAATTCCTTGCCAGCGTCGATGTCTCCCGAGTCGTAACCTAGGGATCTTCAAAGCGAGGGTGAGTGTGTTTTATTTAGGATTGCGTGTTCTACCGTCGACTTGATCGTCACTTACCAACAGGATCCCAAATTATTAATGTAAAATAATAATAAAAATATAGGTAGCAATGCAGCCAACCCAAGGATAATCCCCGGATAGTGTAGGACTGTTGTATTAGTAATTATTATGTAGTCTTGCCTGTTGATGGGCCGCCTTCAGGAAGCCAGTGAAGTTGGCGGGCGGCGGCGGCGGGTGGCGGCGCAGCACGGCGCACTGCGGGAACTCCGCCGCCAAACGCTCCGCCACCGACACGTTGGCTAGCAGCATGAATTCCTCCACCATCGAATTGGTATCCATCATCTTCTTTGCTTGCACTTCCACTGGGTCGTGGGTTTCAGAGTCCACCTGGGACGATAGAAAAGAGAATATTATAGGTGAAGAACGAGATTAAAATTTAAAATTTGCGTATGTAATGAAATCCAATCGTGTATTTTTTTCTGCAATAAGAAGTGGCAGTAGGCGGGGCACATAGCTCGTAGAACAAATCACCTATTTTACGCCTTAAATGCAACGGTAAAATGTGATACCTCTTACATCTTGCTTCGTAGAAATTATCGTATTTTTTGCATTTATATTGTAAGAACCTCATGAAACGTTTCTGTATGATATTAACTCTAGTCTATTAATGTATTTATCATATTGAGGATTCCATACTTCAGAGCAGTATTCAAGAATACTTCGCACAAAAGAGCAGTATAGAATTTTTATCACCTTAACACTCGTGAACTGGGAACTAATTCTCATAATGAACCCCATTGCTTTATTGGCTTTTTTAGCAATATAGTCTATATGTTTGTCGTATAATACTTTACTATCATGAATAACACCTAGGTCTCGGATACTATCTACCTTATTTATAGGAAGTCCTTTAAGTGTATAATCGAATCTTACACGTTGCGGTTTGCGCGTGAACGTTACTGAAAAACATTTAGATACGTTAAGGTCTAGGAGACTCATATTACAGTACCGTTCAAATCTGCCTAGATCTTCCTGAAGAAGGTAGCAGTCGTAAATGTTATTAATTTGTTTGAAACCTTTCATATCGTCAGCATATAATAAAAACGTTGAATGCTTGAAACATGAACTAATGTCATTAATAAATATAATGAAAAGTAATGGGCCCAACAGTGATCCTTGGAGAACACCGGAGGGAACATGTACCCAGGAAGACGTGAAACCATTTATTACAACGGCTTGGGATCGATTCTCTATATACGACGTGAACCATCTAAATAAGTTTCCATAAATACCTGCGAACAGTAACTTTTGCAGGAGTATTTTATGATCAATCCGGTCAAACGCCTTGCTATAGTCTGTAAATATGGCATCCACCTGACCACCCAAAACCATAGACGAGGATGTAAAGTCTATAAACGAAAGCAAGTTAGATGTAGTTGATTTTTTTTTTAGGAACCCATGTTGTTCAGGGATAAAGCTAGCAGACTTAAGCAGACAGAGAAGAATAAACTTATGAACAAATTATTTTTTCGAAAATTTTAGCGAATAGAGATAATTTTGAAATTGGCCTATAGTTTTTAACGTCATTCTTATTTCCGCTTTTATGGATAGGCGTTATGAACGCAGATTTCCAGATCAAAGGAACAGAACCTTCCTTTATAGATCGTCTGAACAATATAGTTAAGGGAGTTGTCAAGCAGTCAGCACATTTAACGACAAATATTGATACTATATCATCAGGCCCAGCCCCCTTTTTCAGATCTAGTGACATAAGTAGTCGATGGAGTGCTTCAGGGTTTATTCTATATCACCTAAACAGCTAGCACAATTGGTGTAATCGTATGGTAAACTGCAATTTTGGTTGGAGGACAAGGAAAGAAAAGTAGACTGAAAATAGTTTGCAAAGATAAGTCAATATATAAGTGTGATTAAGTATGTGTAATCTTTTAAGAAAATCCATTGTCATTTCAAGTAGGTATACAAGATTTTTTATAACTTATTTTTTGTATGCTAACATTCAAATTATATCAGATACTACTGATAGACAACTCACACTTTTAATGAAAAAATTAAAAGTTTATGAGAATGGATGGACTGAGTGGAATGAGTTCAGTAGTCTTACTAGTGGTCAGATTTGGTTTGGAATCACGTTAAGTACAAATCTTTGGGCCTATGTCTATCAGTGGAAGAAATATAAAGATGAACCAAAGAAGTCAAAAAACGCGACATTCTCGTTACCTGAAACCGTATCTCGGGCGAGGCAAGCAACAGAGCGCCGTTGTCCAAACGTTTCTGCTTCAGTTTCTTCGCTAGTTCATTGAGTATCCTCAGGGAGCTAGTTATCTCGTCCTCGCAAGAACTGTCTATGGCTATCTGGGCTTCTTCATACGTCATCGCGGCTGCCGACTGCGAAACAAAACGTCGAGAATGGATTCATTGCTGACGACGTCATTATTCAATCTATTCTAGGTCGCAAAATAATATGGACTAGCTAGCTACTCAGTAATGGAAATTATCGGGTTGTTGCAAAATTATTTTCCCACTTACAACAAAACAATATACAGGGTTACAGGAAAAGTCGTACTGAATATTAAAGGACGTTATTATTGAGGTCATTTTTGATGGATTTGATTCTATGATATGGTGTCCGAAACTTAACCGTTATGGAGATATTGAACTTTAAAGATTTTTTAAAAAATCCTCAATTTTTTGGCATTTTTGTCGATTTTTTTGAGATTAGTGCTTCTGGGGTACGTTTTTTGATGTAACTAGTTAGAAAGCATGTCAATTAATAAAAATGATTAACCAAAACTGAACCTACTACTAACAGCTTAAAAATACTGCCCGACAACGATTAGAATTAAATAATTTTCAATAAGAGTTTTTAAATTTGAAGCTCTCTGTTTTAAAAAATATGTATGGAACTTATTCTGCAAATTATTTTAAAAACTTCTACGTCTCTTTAGCTATTCAAAAAAGTATAATGCTTACTATTAAATAGGCAAAATATTGACCAAAGAACAGTTAAGTTAGCAGAGGGTACATTTTTTGACAACTCTTTAGACCTTTTCAGCTCCAAACGAAGAGCAGTTTTCTTCTCAAAACTTTGTTTAAGGCCTTAATTCTTGTTAATCGACTCTTTAATTTACAGATTCTCATCGATTAATAAGACTAAAGGCCTTAGGGTGCATTTCCACTGATGCGGAGCGGGGCTGAGCAGGGCGGAGAAGATCAGAGAATAGTAGCAAGTGTTTCCACTGAAGCGGGGCGGAGCAGGGTAGAGCAGAGTGGAGCGAAGTAGGGCGGAATGGAGTGGAGCGGAGCAGAGCAGACCTAGAAAATGGTCACATTCAGCTCCAGACCACTCAGCTTCGCTTCGCTTCGATCCGTCCCGCTCAGCTCCGCCCCGCTCCGCTCCGCCCTACTTCGCTCCACTCTGCCCTACTTCGCTCCAATCTGCTCTACTCTGCTCCGTTCCGCTTTAGTGGAAACACTTGCTACTATTCTCTGATCTTCTACGCCCTGCTCAGCCCCGCTCCGCATCAGTGGAAATGCACCCTAAGGCCTTTAGTCTTATTAATCGATGAGAATCTGTAAATTAAAGAATCGATTAACAAGAATTAAGGCCTTAAACAAAGTTTTGAGAAGAAAACTGCTCTTCGTTTGGAGCTGAAAAGGTCTAAAGAGTTGTCAAAAAATGTACCCTCTGCTAACTTAACTGTTCTTTGGTCAATATTTTGCCTATTTAATAGTAAGCATTATACTTTTTTGAATAGCTAAAGAGACGTAGAAGTTTTTAAAATAATTTGCAGAATAAGTTCCATACATATTTTTTAAAACAGAGAGCTTCAAATTTAAAAACTCTTATTGAAAATTATTTAATTCTAATCGTTGTCGGGCAGTATTTTTAAGCTGTTAGTAGTAGGTTCAGTTTTGGTTAATCATTTTTATTAATTGACATGCTTTCTAACTAGTTACATCAAAAAACGTACCCCAGAAGCACTAATCTCAAAAAAATCGACAAAAATGCCAAAAAATTGAGGATTTTTTAAAAAATCTTTAAAGTTCAATATCTCCATAACGGTTAAGTTTAGGACACCATATCATAGAATCAAATCCATCAAAAATGACCTCAATAATAACGTCCTTTAATATTCAGTACGACTGTTCCTGTAACCCTGTATATGTAAATTGTTTATTAGAATTAATAATTAACCAATAATATATTGACCATCATTGTTTAGAACAGTAAGCCATTTACTGGGCAAAGTCTCGATCCCACTTCTCCAGAAAGATAGCGGCTAATGATAAAAAAAGTCAGCTAGGTCACATTTGACTTCGTCGTAGTTAAAAAGGAAAACTTGTGTAGGTGCTACTTTAACGTCCGGAAAACATGGTAGTCGGATGGCGACAGGTTTGGTCTGTAAGGTGGGTGGGGTATCATGGTCCAACCGAGTTGTTCCAGGAGCGCACGGGTCAGGTTAGCCGTGTGCAGTTTCGCGTTGTCGTGCAGGAGTGCTACTTGATGAAGTTTCAGTCACTTTTCTCGTACAGCATCAGCCAGCTGTTAGAGTTGCTTCGTGTATGCTTTAGTAATCACAGTCTTGTTGTTATCTAGTAGCTTCCAGAACAACATGTCCTGTGAACCCCAGAAAACTGACAGCAACAGCTTGCGCACGTGCGAGCTACGTTTCGGCTGCGTACTTGGCAGTTCACCGGCAGGAACTCCAACGGCCTGGCGTGTGTCGTACTCGTATTGAATCCACAATTAATCCCCCGTATTGATTGACTCAAAAAAGTTATTTCTGTTCGGGTGCCGCAGCAAACTTTTTCAGACGCTGACACGTGCTGCTCGTTCGTCGTCGGTGAACACATAAGGCGTCCATCTCAAAAGAACTTTGCGGTAACCTAATGTTGTAGGTGACGATCGACAGTGCTATAGCGACACTAAAGTGTCTTCTTCAAATCCTGGGTAGTGAAGTCCAGGTGCAGCTCGAACTCGCGCCGCAACCAGCTTCAAACCGCTGGAGCCTATTTCACACTGTGCGATCGATAGTCGTGTTAGGCCTGAGTGCAGCGTTGATCTTTTTCGCAGTCTCCCTCAAACTCGATCCTAGTTAATGCTCGTACAAGTAAATCGCCCTAAGATGTAGTTTGACCATTTCGGTAAGAACTAAACACTAAATGGCAACCGCGCTTTTATATACACTTACGGCAAAACTATCGAGAACATTATTTAATACTCTAGTGCTAAAATAGACTTATCTTGAAACATTCCACAGAAATCGGAAAATTCAAAAGTGGGAAAAAAAATTATGCAACAACCCAATAATTTGAAAAAACCGACCGTTACAAATGTATCTCATAATAGCACTCAGAGACCAAGACAAGTCAAACGACTTCTTGTACTCTAAAAATCCTTGTAAAAGCCTTTAGTCTACAAACAAAATGAATCATACATACATATACCCTAAAACATTATTTTCCTTTGAGGCAGTGGGGTAAAATTATTTTTGTTTTTGCAACATACGAATTGCACTATGAATTTTAAAATATCCGAAAAACAACATGTAAAATTTTCTGTCATCTAAAGTTGACACGACATGACATTGACCTTGGGTCCTCGTATTCATTAGTATTTAAACAGTAAGACAACATGTTTACTGGTTTATTTAATTATCATATTGTAGTAACATACTTATTTAAAAAAAAAACTTGTTTCGCGAATAAAGACGAGTAGAATTTGACAAACACATTAACGTAAAAAATATTATAGACAATGCGGTTGCGGAAGTGTTGCATCAAATACAAAATTGTTTACCTTAATAACACTTTTGTGGAACTTGACAGATAACACGTTAGCGTTCTCGTCGATTTCCCAAACGCACGAGAAAGCTAATCTCTCCTCATTTCCACGCAGTGAGCACAGGTTCGAACTCAGGAGCTCTGAAAGGTAGCACTTTTAATTAGTTACCCACATAAATGTACAATTTGAACAAAACTAACCACCCGGATCCGAGGCAGTTATTTCGACGTATTTACAAACTTTTAAAATGAAATCTGTAATGTACACTATAGAGGGTTTCAAACCATGTAAAATGCAGTAGGTGGCATAAAATTTCCGGAAGGCGTAGCGTAGGCAGGCCTTCCCTCCCACTCAGTGAGCCGATGACCTGGTGAAGATCGTGGGAAGCCGCTGAATCAGGGCAGCGCAAGACCAGAAAACAGTGTAAATTCTTGGGGGAGGCCTTTGTTCAGCAGTAGATGTCTTTCAGCGGATGCTGATAAAAATTGGTCCTGTTTTACATACCTGGCACCATATCGATCCTTTTATCAACTAGGTAAACCGTCGTCGACCTTGAAGCCGCTTCCTTATCCAGGGCTGAATCAGGTCGGACGAAGTACGTGACGTCAGCTATGTGAACCCCCACCTCGAACTTTTTGAGTCCGTCTCTGGTGGTGCCTTCAATGGGCCGCGCATGGAGCGCATCGTCAATGTCAGTGCATCCGGGGGGGTCCACTGAACAGATGGTGATTGATCTTAGATCTACGCGCTTCTTTATTTCCTGCAAAAACACGTCATAACGGAATGAATATGCGACCAATCAACATCTTTAGGTAATCAACATAAGGTGGTAAGTATGTGTGGAAAGGAATTTAATTTGTATTAATATAAAAATATTTTTTATTTAAGTACATGTTTTACACATTCTTTTAAATCGTAATTGTTTTTATTTTATTTATTTGGAATAGCAAACAGTTGTGTACAAAACATATCCAAAGAAACAGTAAATTACAAGTACTAAATAGATAAACAACCCACAGCGCAATCCACGGGTTTGAATTACAAGTACTAAATAGGTACACGGTTGTTTTCTATCTTCTACAGAGTACACGCAGAACTTGTGCACTCAACGTTGCAGGAAGTGTTTGCGAAGCGAGAAAAATGTCGAGCCTAAAAAAATTTACTATAAGACGCAACAAAATCTCTTTAGTATATTTAGTTCTGACAGGTGTCACCCACCACCATCAATATCGTAAGTTGATTAGCTCTTTTATCGTATTTTGTAACCGGTCATGTATTTCAATAGAATTTTTGTTTTATTATAAATCCGCTCAAGACAACTGAAACTATGGAAATGAAGCTAAAGCATGTAAGAACAGCCAATAGTAGTAGATACTATCGCGCCAGTACGTACGGTAACTACGCATGCACGATAATAGTGAGTGTTTGAAACATCGATAATAGATCGATGGCTTGTAAAACGTAGGTGCTTGACGTATATGTGTCGTAGTCTAATTGCCATTTTACTAACAAGCTTAGCCGCTTTGTAAACTACAGTTTATGTTTATTCAAAGTAGGTAGGATTGTACACTCTTCGTAGGTAATTTATAATCTATCTAATATAAAGTTCCTACCACTTGGAACTCGTATATCCAACGTTTCAGGATGTGTTTGCGGAATGAGAAGAAACGTAGGGTCCAAAAAAACTCACATTTTAAAAAATCATCAAAATTTTTAGGAAATCTATGAAAAAAGTTTCCCTACAATAGGAAATAAGTGTACCTCGGGCGGAATGGTCCAGTCGTCCGGAGGCAGACACGCCAACACGGCTTCACTGAAGCGCGCGTGCGGGACGTCGTGTTCCAACAGTATCACTTCGTTCTCCGCCTCCTTGTCGCCTGGGTGAGAGAAAAAACGATTTGGAATATCGCGTTCTCGCTAAGCATTATGGTAGTAAATAATTTTTACTACTAGTTTCTTAAGTATTTTTATCTGCGGTTTTACCAAACATATTAGTGGCAAGTTACCAGCTTACCTGACGTCATGCTCGGAATAATTGTACTCAATTAGTACTTCTTTGAAAAAATGTGTACCTCTGTAGTTTAAGAGTACAATTACATTGAAATGTGTCCTGCTGTGGAGCATGCTCCCCAGCAAGCATATATGAAATCTACGATTCTACGCATAGTAGAAAAAAATTGATAGTATCAAAAAAATGTACTCGACAAAACTAGTTGATTTTATGACAAATTATTTAAATATAAACTTGAAACATGGGCGGCACCAGTACATCTGCCGCAAACTTTCCCTGTCAGGCCTGCGGGCGAGTCTGCCGCGCTCGTATCGGTCTCATAAGTCACCAAAAACGATGTGGATTCCTCGTTGTGGAAACACAAAGGCCATTGATTGATTGAAACTTGAAATAAGAAGATAAAAGCAGTTTAAATAAAATTACCCAAAAGCGCATTTATTGATTTTTTTATTTTTAATCACAAGGAATAATTGTACTCAATTAGTTCTTCTTTAAAAAAATTGTACCTCTGTGGTTTAAGAGTACAATTAAATTAAAAATATGTCCTGCTGTGGAGCATACTCCCCAGCAAGCATATATGAAATCTACGATTCTACGCATAGTAGACACAAATTAATTGTATCAAAAAAATTTACTCAACAAAACTACTTAGTAGATTTTATAAAAAAACTAGCTGTTGCCCGCGGCTCCGCCCGCGTGGATATTGTATTTGTGACGGTTCTTGGGGATGGCATGGAAATGTTATATGTTAATGTCATGTTACTGGTCATCAAGTCCCAAATAAAAGGTATCATGTATGGATTTTTATGCTTTTCAATCATAAAACCGAACAACCTGCATGATCGACGCGACCATGCAAGCCGCACTGAGCCATGATTGTCTGTTATTTAACCTTCAAGTTTGATGGGATAAAAAGTATCCTATAATGTGTTATCCCAGTGCTTTATCTATCTACTTGCCAAATTTAATACAAATTTGTTTCGGCGTGAAAGTGGCAGAAACGTGATAAAGTAAAAAAATCACTTTTTAGCCATTTCTTTCTGGGATAAAAAGTATCCTATATCTATCTACTTACTAAATTTCATCGAAATCCGTTCAGTAGTTTCGGTGTGAAAGTGGAACAAACGTGGAAAAGTAAATATTTCACTTTTTAGCCATTCCTCCGGGTATCTTCAAGTTTTCCGGGATAAAAAAGTGTTCTGTGTTAACCAAGTGCTTTATCTATCTATCTACTTAATTTCATCCCAATCCGTTCAGTAGTTTCGGCGTGAAAGTGGCACAACCGTCATGACAAAGTAAATATTTCACTTTTTAGCCATTCCTCAGGGAACATTCAAGTTTTCCAGGATAAAAGTATTCTATATGTTAACGGAGTGCTTTATCTATCTATCTACCAAATTTCATCCTAATCCGTTCAGTAGTTTCGGCGTAAAAGTGGCAAAAACGTGATAAAGTAAATATCTTACTTTTAGCCATTCCTCCGGGGACCTTCAAGTTTTCCGGAATAAAAAGTATTCTATATGTTAACAGAATACTTCATCTATCTACCTACCAAATTTCGTCCCAATCCGTTCAGTAGTTTCGGCGTGAAAGTGGCACAAACGTGATAAAGTAAATATTTCACTTTTTAGCCATTCCTCCAGGAAACTCAAGTTTTCCGGGATAATAAGTATCAAAAATTCAAATTCAAAATTCAAAATATTTTTTATTTAAGTAGATGCTGTACGCATACTTTAAAATCGTCTTTTTTTCTACCTAGTCCAATGTCCTATGTGTTAACCGAGTGCTTCATCTATCTACCTACCAAATTTCATCCCAGTCCGTTCAGTAGTTTCAGCGTGAAAGCGGAACAAATAAACAAACAAACAAATAAAAAACAAACAAACATCCATACTTTCGCATTTATAATACTAGGTGTTGCCCGCGGCTCCCCCCGCGTGGCTATTGTATTTGTGACGGTACTTGAGGATGGCATGGGAATGTTATATCCAGATCCCCCTTAAACTATGTGTACTATGTTGTTTTCCAGCCTTTACTTAAAAGTATTTATCCGAAGTAGTTTCCGAAGCGAGAAGAAACGTCGAGCCCAAAAGAAACTCGCTTCAACACATTTTTTAAAATTATACGTAATTACTAATACAATGTTTGTTATCAACAATACAGTTATCAGGAAGAGCAATACATTTCCAAATGTCTTTGTCATTCACATAATCTATTGTCTTATAATAACCTTTTGAGCACATAATTTTTTTTACATGCGTTTAGAATTTGTTTTCGGGCAGATTTGTTACATGTTCTGGTATTTTATTATAGAATCGTACACATTGCCCCACAAACGACTTTTTAACTTTGCTCAGTCTCGAATAGGCAATATCAATGTTATTTATATTCCTTAGGTATAAATCATGCCTGTTACTGTTTTTACGAAACAAATGCAGATTCTTGCGGACGTACATAATGTTCTCATATATGAATTGACTAGCAACCGTTAAAATATTAATTTCCTTAAACTTATCCCTCAACGATTCGCGGGATCGCATCTGATAGATTGCGCGAATTGCCCTTTTTTGTAAAACGAAAATAGTTTCAATATCAGCTGCATGTCCCCAAAGTAAAATCCCGTAAGACATAATACTATGGAAATAACTAAAATACACTAGCCGTGCAGTGTCTACATCTGTTAACTGCCTAATTTTTTTGACGGCATAAGCAGCTGAACTAAGCTTTCCCGCTAAAGTTTCTATATGTGGACCCCCTTGCAATGTAGCATCTAAAGTTATACCGAGGAAAACAGTACTATTGACAAATTCCAATTCATTACTATCTATGACATTGAATTCCAATTCATTACTATTAGGCTAAATGTTTAAGACGTACTTAAATTTAAAAAAAAGATAAATCTTTTAATTATTTAATTATAATATAATAATAATAATATAATAATATCTGGGACAAATCACACACGGTCATCTGGCCCCAAACTAGGATTTCCTTTATCTTGGGAACCAGAGACTGATATACATACACAAATACTTTTAAATACATACATATATAGATATAATACACCCAGACTCAGAGCAAACAATTCTGCTCATCACAGAAAAGTTTGCCCTGTGTGGGGATCGAACCCACGACTCTCGGATCAGAGGTCAGGACCGCTAACCACTTAGCCACCGAGTCAGTCAAACTTTTTACTAACTAAAAATGTTAATGGGGATCGAAGGTATGACCAAATACTGTAACAATAAAACGTATTTGCGAAAATAACTTTGCGTCGGCGCTTTTACGTACTTTAATTTAAAATGCTTATATCTACTTATTTCAAGTTTTTATTTAAATATTTTTTTTATAAAATCTATTAATTCGTTTTGTCGAGTACATTTTTTTGATACAATTAATTTGAATCTACTATGCGTAGAATCGTAGATTTCATATATGCTTGCTGGGGAGCATGCTCCACAGCAGGACATATTTTTCAATTTAATTGTACTCTTAAACTACAGAGGTACAATCTTTTTCAAAGAAGTACTAATTGAGTACAATTATTTCTTGTGATTAAAAATTAAAAAATCGATAAATGTCCTGCGCTTTTAGGTACTTTTATTTAAACTGCTTTTATCTTCTTATTTCAAGTTTATATTTAAATAATTTGTCATAAAATCAACTAGTTTTGTCAAGTACATTTTTTTGATTTGTTTCTACTATGCGTAGAATCGTAGATTTCATATATGCTTGCTGGGGTTGGGGTTATTTATTGTTACAGCATGCTCTACAGCAGGACACATTTCAATCTGATTGTACTCTTAAACTACAGAGGAACAATTTTTTTCAAGTACTAATTGAGTACAATTATTCCTTACCACTAAAAACTGAAAAATTGATACTTGTCCTGCCAGGGAGCATGACGTCTTACCTGACCATTATTACTCTTATAGCATGGCAATTTTATTATAAAACTTATCATAGAGAAAATGAGAAGAAATGATCTCTTTATTTACGGCGCTAGTCTCTTTTCGCCACGTAATACGCGTTTATGCATAACAAAGACGTTGTAGCAATGAGCATATAAAATCCAGTATGCTATTGCCATGAACCACTTCATACTTACCAATGGGTCCCAGTGCCCTCACAAAGTGTCCAAGCGGATACCGACTATTCCTTGGCCACGAGTCCAAAGCGACCAATATCCTCTGGGAAGCCAGCACGTCGCTCTGTCGTGTCTCGATGCGCACACGAGGGATGCGCTTCTCGGCCGGCGTGAACAGGTGGCGGGTTGCGCCTATGCAGTTGAGAGATGTCAAATAAATGGCTTTCACAAAAAAAAAAACCGGCCAAGTGCGAGTCGGACTCGCGCCCGCTCGACCGAGGGTTCCGTATAAATTCATATTCACAAATGTCTTGAACTATGTATCAAAATTCTCGGGCGAGCAATCCCTTGAAGCTGTGAAAAAATCAAACTTCTATGCCAACGCAAACAAAAGATACGGCCGTTTATACCGCATATTTGGACACTCGCATGGGAATCAGAACCTATAGGGTACTTCCCGTATACCTAGAATCATGAAATTTGGCAGGAAGCAGTCTTATAGCACAACACAAGTAAAGGGAAAAGTCCGAAAACCAAAAATTTTAGTTACATCACATTTTTTTTGGCTTACGAGCGTTTGTCTCTAGTAGCCTTGAGGTCGTTACACAAACCAATTGAATTTTTGACCAATGTACCAATGATGTTGGGTCCTGACGCCAATGACAACCCTTGGACCGCGTCTGCTAGAAAAGCGTCACGGGCGTAGCTCTGAGACCTAAGTAGTAAAGATAGTGGGGAGGAATACATATGTTTTGCGGTAAGTACGAACAGTGTACAATATAAAAGAACAATCATTTTTTCGATTATTGGTACAATAGGTCCATTTGATTGTTGCCATACTTTTTTTGACTGGAACGGATTTGACTGAAAGAATATCCTGAATAGACTGGAATTAACTTTATACTATTCAAGTCTAAGGTTCAAGGTTACTTGAATCACTCACCTGGGAACTTGCTTGGCATCAGAATACCACAGTACTGTCTCCACTTTCGCCGTATAATCCCCACGACTTTCCCAGTGGGCGTGATCTCATCATCACTTTTGTCAGCTTTTGTTGTGTTGAGAAGAACTGCTTCTTCCTCTAGAAGATCTCCGGGATCTTCAGCTTTGTCCTCTAGAACGATGTCGCTGGGACGACGCCATTCATCTTCAGGAAATATCTCTATGGCAACCACATCACCATCGACAGCTCGGTTGATACCAATGTGGCCTTGCAGCAGAATCTAGGCAATAGATATTAATTAATATTAATGTAAAACCCAACAATAATATCAGAAATTAAATATAGATTGCAAAAATGGTTGAAAGAAAGAAAAGAAAGAATATATATTAAATGTGGAATATTTAATATGGAAAAAACAAAAAGGAACCAACTTCATACAATCTTAAAGTACCTGTCCACAATTTAGACACATACGATTATTAAAGAGGAAATTTTTAAATGGTTTTTATATTGCTAACAACTCATAGCATCCCCACTGCAAAGAGATGGGTCTGCTCCCGTATCTTTAAGATCATAGGTACTCCACACACATGGGCCAAATCTAGGAAAAAAAGGATTTAAATAAAATAATCTACTTACAGGCTTCTCAAACCCAGTAACAGAGGCAGTGCCTTCCAAGAAATTGTCCCTGGATGCATGAAAGGTTCCCTGATAAAGCTTTCCATTCCTGATCCCCTCATGCACCTGAGCTGGCGTCAAATGGGCAGGGTACAAAGCATCCCTGGAACAGCTTTCTGGGATTACATTTTTGGATAATTTGTCTGCTAGGCCAGCATAGCCAGTCACATTTTCAATGTAATCTTTCACTGAAAACAATATATGAAAACTACATTTACCAAGAAGTTTAGAATTTTTTTTTTTTTTTTAACCCTTAATTGGTTTACCAACAAGTGGTAAACAGTAAATGCTTCTCATGAAACTGAACAACTTTTCCCAACCTATTTCATAGTAACAATTAAATAAGTATAATTTACTATTTGCTGCTTATCAGTGAATAAAAAATCAAACTGGATATTTCTTTACTGTTCAGTGGATTCTAGCAAGGTATCATTAGATTCACCACCTGAGTATCATACACATATTTAAAGCATCAACAATTAATTTATAAAATATTTTTCACTAAATCTGCTATAATTGAAACAGTAGAAAAACGTACTTGATAAGAATTTCATTTACATGTGCATTTTTTTTATTAATATGTTGTAAGGAGTATGAAAACTATGCTAAATTATTATATCATAGGTTAGCTATTTAAAACATTTTTAGAATAAATTGTGGTTTTTGACATTTTAATAAAAAGTAAGATAAGAAGTTGGGCCTCCTCACTCGGCGAAACACAACGCAAGTGTTGCTTCACACCTGTCTGTATGTATTTAAAAGTATATGTGTATGTATATCAGTCTCTGGTTCTCATAGTACAGGGAATCCTAGTTTGGAGCCCGATGACCGTGTGTGATTTGTCCTGGATATTATTATTATTAGATTAGATTAGATAACTAACAGTCAACTATCCTATTGGTAGTTATTTTATTTACCAGTGCAGCATAATATTCCCTCTTCGCAGGCAAGCTTCCTGTTGCTCTCATCATCGGTGAGCAGCACCACTTGTGGAAACTGTCCAGCAGGGTTGTTGATGGACAAGTGCGAGGAGTACCATGATGTTGCCTTGCGGATGGCTCTATCATTCCTGTCATTTATCTTTTCACCTGGATTGCGTTCTACATAGGTGTCTCTATAAAGATCATTGAAAAAATTGTTTTTATTTATATAACCAGGGTCTGATTCCACCAATTTGATGACTTTAATGTTGCCAGACTAGCCATTTAATATAAATAAAATTATCTGTCTGTCTCTTCTTAAAAGTATTATACTTAATTTGAATTTATGGGCACTTGAAATTACGGACTAAAGCATAGAGTTTGCATCAACATACCAATTTATTTTGAATTCTGTGGCACCAAAAACATTCTTCTTTAAAATAAATGCACCCGAACATTTTTTTTTCTCAATTCTTATACTCTACCTCACCCTGCCTCATCAAAAGCAATGCAAAGAAAAGCTTAAGATGTAGGTACTTACTTGTGGTGTTCATTGACAAACGAGTAGAAGTTTCTCTTCTTATTGCCAATTATCTCTAGCAGCCTTTGGAACACTGCTGTGTTCCTATGTTTTACTTCTTCTAACACCGTTTGAAGAATTATTACATTTTTCAACGCATCTTCCTCAAGGACGTCAATCTGATGCAGAACTACATTGGTATCGAGCACCAAGTAGTGAGGGTCGGGAAGTATAGCACACGGCGACTCCGGCTTTGCATCCAGGACAAACTCGTCATCTTTATGGGGGCAAACATTGCAAGCTGATGACCCACATAACAAGTCGTCTCTAAGATAATGTTCTCTGACAATCTAAAAAAAACACAGAATAAAGCATTTCCATGTGATATCTATCCATCAGGTACCGATAGATTAGAAATATATCGACATAAACATAACCTTACTTTAAGGATGTTACCGCGTTTGGTTTTAGTAAGGAATGTTTTTGTAGTCCACATTATCACTACGCAGTTGTCTATATCATGAAAAGAATAAGAACCCCATAAGTTATGGTCACAAAATTGTAGTTTAAGTAAACTGTAGAAGGTGATATCGAAGAACAAAACAAAACCAAAGACGAAAACATAACCTAAACGACATGATGACAATGACATTGACGTTTATAAATGATGCGTGAGTGCGTGACACCCATGTGACAGCTCTGAAATGTTGCTATATAGACAGACCTTTTAAACAAAAGCTATAGCATTGCTGCTCGTACGTACCGTACGCAACGCAATACGCAAGCTTACGTTAGTAAGTACTGATGCCTGATATTGCTATTATATTTCTAACAGTTGATAGCTGAATAATTAACAACACGCAGTCGCGCAAGTTGCCCAATGCACAACACAACGTGTAAGGAAATGAATGATTCTGGCGGAAATTATGCAAGTATGGCAACTTTTATCTCACTTTTTTTTACTACATATAGAGTTGTCCTACGCAGTACGTAAAAAATCGATTCTGTATCGAATTATATACACAACAATGAATCAATATGTATAGACGTAAATAATTTAGAAGATAACTACGAATCAAAATTGCGAGTTAACTACGAATACAATTTAGTGTAGAAGTGTTCGCTCTGTTAAAATAATACGTTCTCTCGAATCAGTGAGTACCTAACACAATGATATGTGTATGTGTGTGTGTATTATATGTCACGGACGAGATGGACCGACCGTAGACTCAACCGCACAGAATACCACAGAATACTGTCTACTCTCAGAATACTGTCTACTTCCTCAACCGTAGCGATTTGATTACATTGTATTACGTTTTTTTGCCGGGCGGCGGCGAGGGAGTTGGGATGGGACGGACACAGGACGGATATCTATGATTCAGTTGACATTTGATCTTCAAAGTGTGTAGTTGTGAAGTGACAAACGCAGCTGTTTATAAACAATTGTTATCTATCACACAACACAAATGGGAGATGATAATAATGGCACCAAGATTTTTGTGGAGAATGTGTTAACTACGCAGCTATTTTAAAAATTGAAAACGTAAACTACAGCAATAATATAATCAGTAACATAATTAATTATCTTGTCCATTCTACCATTTAAAGAGATGGATCCGATATCTATTTCCGTTATTTGAGGACTGGGCCGCTAAATTCTTCAGTAGGAGACCGTTATTTATATTTACTTCCGGACATTTTTATGATCTCAAGTAATGCCTAACAGAAGAACAGTTTCACCTCAGCAACTATGGGAGAATATCTCATCCAGATTAGTGCACTTTGTCGAAGGAATATTTTTCGCCCTTGGAGTGATTGTGGCAAGAAATCCGTGGCGAAGTATAATAATCACATGGGTCTTTGTATGCATAAGCTGCATAGGATTATACAGATTTCACATAGAAAAGAACCCAATGAAGTTATGGGTACCACCAGAATCAGATTTCTTCGAAGACACACACTGGTATATAGATAAATTTGGAACAGGGATCAGATTCCAAAAGATACTTTTTGTGGCTGATAATGTGTTAGAACCAAATGTTTTGTTAGAGTTGTTCAACATCACAAGTGAAATAAACTCTATAGAGGTGCGTTATAAAGACGAAATATTTAACATTAAAGATCTGTGTTTTAAAGTGCCTGTAGTAAATTTTTATAGTTCTAACAAAAATAGTGACAGTGACTTTTCAGATCCTACTTTGTGGGTGGACAATGACTTTTACTGTAGTTTTTTAGAAAGTTTTCCTATGCTTTGCCTTCAGTACAATATGTTAGATCTATGGAATAATGATCTAGATATTATTAAAAATGTCACTAAACACGATATAGTAACTAAAATAAATAAAATTAAAACAAACCCAATCACAGGTCATCCTGCGGATTATAGTAAATTGCTAGGAGGCGTTGTAAGAGATGAAAGCGGGGACATCGTTTCAGCAAAATCAGTTCTAACAACGTGGTATACACGAGTAAATATGTCAAATGTAGATTTAAACGAAGTAGGTAACTTAGTAGGCACTGAAGAATGGGTATCAATCCCTTTAGCATTATGGGAATCAAAATTTATAGACACTGTGAATTTATTTTCAAATAATGGTAATAATATCAAAGTATTCTATGAATCTGGTAGAAGTTTCGGAGATATCAGTGGACAAGCAATGTTTCAAGAATTAGATAAACTTTTTATCGGTATTGCGTTAATGTTTTTCTATGTATTATTCGGTCTATCTCGGTGCAATTGGTTAGAAATTAAACTAACCCTGGGAAGTGTAGGTTTATTAAGCGTTGGAATGGCATACATTACAGCCGTGAGTTGGTGTTCTGCACTAGGCATATCATTTGGCCCCGTTCATTCCTCTCTACCTTTTTTACTAATGGGTCTTGGTATAGACGACATGTTCGTAATGAGCGCATGCTGGGAAAACTTATCAGAAGTGGAATCAAAAAAAAGTCTACCAGTTAAAATAGGTCTAATGCTCAAACATGCTGGCGTGTCAATAGTAATCACTTCATTTACTGATATCGTCGCCTTGTTAATTGGAGCTATCACAATTTTACCATCCCTAAAATCTTTCTGTGTGTATGCAGCAATGGGTGTTTTTTTTATTTTCTGTTTTTCAGTAACTTTCTATGTAGCAGTATTTACTCTGGATATAAGAAGGATAGAATCAAACAGAAACGGAATTATATTTTGTTATCAACATAAAACCAAAATACAAGTCAGTGAAAAAAAAACAATATTTCAAAAAATACTGAATAAATTTTACAAAAATGTTGTATTTACCATTCCTGGGAAAATAACTGTTATATTGTTCACGTTGATAATGACAGGCTTTAGTATTCAAGCTATATTGAATTTGGAGCAGAGGTTTGATCCAAAATGGTTTATTCCCGAAGATACTTATTATAAAGATTTTCTTAATACTTATGATCATTATTATCCTGAAGAAGGAAATGATGCTATGGTATTTGTTGGAGATATGAATTATATTGACGAATTTCCCAAATTATACGACATGTTAATTGAACTTAAAAATTTAAGCTACGTAAAACATTTAGATACATGGGTTGATTCTTTTCAAGGTTACGTTCTCAAGAACTATAATAGTGATTTGATAAACGATACAATAACAGCTGAAGACTTTAACCGATATTTATCAAAATTTTTATTCAGTCCCCTTGGAGGAAGATATCAATTCAATTTTAAATTTTCCCAAACTTTCACCTGTGGTCAATCTGCCACAAATATCACAGCTTCTACTATGACATTTAAGTTTCCTAGATTCAGAGGGCCAGATGAGTATATACCAGCTATGAATAGAGTGAAAAATATAGTAAAATCTACGAATATAACAACCGGTGATGGATATCGTAGTGTTTGGTCTAAAGCGTTTGCAAATTGGGTGACAGATGAGGTGATTGCAGTTGAGGTAGAACGGAATATTGAATTGGCCTTACTTTGCGTGATGGTGTGTACTGTTATATTAATAACAAATCTACAGATGTGTTTATGGATCTTCATTTGTGTTTTATTAACAATAACTTATGTGTTAGGATGGATGCAAAGATGGGGTATGACAGTAGATATCGTTTGCTGCATTGGCTTAGAATTAGCCATAGGGTTGTGCGTGGATTATGCTGCTCATGTAGGTCATACATTTTTAACAACTAATGGTGGCTCCCGAGTCGACAGAGCATTTAAAACAGTCACATCAATAGGAACAGCGGTGCTGCTGGGAGGTGGGTCTACATTTCTAGCGTTGTCCCTTCTCGGTGGATCTAAAGCTTATACGTTTCAATCATTTTTCAAGATTTTCCTCTTAGTCATCTCATTTGGGCTTTTCAACGGCTTGATATTTCTACCAGTAGTCCTTTCTCTTATAGGTCCTGCACCTTACAGACGCAAAGACGAAAAGGAATTACTATCAGTTGAAGTAGTAGAACTTAAAAAGGGCGCACTAAATTCTATCGAAAAATATAGAGAAGATAATTGATTTGAATTTGAACTTATAGTATTAAATTGACTGTTGTAACTTTTATGACCAAATAAAATACAGTAATAAGCAATAACAGGTTGTAATTTGTGAATAAAGGATGTTGAATCTTTAGGCTGGTAGACTTATAGTAAAAAAAATATTGTCATTGTAATTTAGATAATAAAGTTTATCCGTCAGGACAAATAATGATGATTAATAAATATATTGCATTGATATTGCTCATAAGTAGTGGTATATAGGAAGTAAAAAAATACACTTAAGCAAGTAAACAACATGTGTTTTATATTACAATAATTATTAATTTATTTACCTAAATTTTGTATGCCTACAAAACGGTACCGACACTGGCCTTTGACAGACAGACAACAGACATATATACGAGCAAGTTTCTTAAAGGTTGCAGAGGAAGACTGGAAAATGTTTTTTTTTAATATTGATCCCTGAGTTGTATAATTTTTATACCGATTGCTTTAACGGTGAAAAAAAATCGTGAGGAAACCTACACATCTTATTTCTAGATGTGTATAATGGTCGCGTTGCACACGTCCGTAGGTGTTAATCTAATCTACACGTGTGGATAGCTTGTGGATAGCACGGTTAAATGTGCCACAAGATAAGAAGAAGTTGATTAAACGGCGTAAAGATATGCAAAAAAAAAGAAAAAAGTTTGTATGAAAAATTAAATATCCAAAGGTTTTGACGACGAGATATTTGTATCTACACTTGTATAGGCTCGGAGGAATACGGGCAGTGTAGGATAGGATATAACATTGTATATTTCAAACACCTCTACTTTTATATTTTTTTATTATGTTAAAATACGTATGAATGATTCCTGTGTCAAGTAAAAATTAAGTTCATTTTCGTTAAAAACTTAGATAAAATAAGTGTTACAAGGAAAAATATAATCTCAACTACAAAGTGTGTGCATTATTTAAAATACACTTTTATCAAATGCTCATATTTAAAAATTGTATGTGGCTCATAAAACTGTGAAGTCTGTAAGTGATCATTGTAATCTAATTATTACGCACATTTTTAATTTAAAACACTATGAAATAAATCTTTTGTATATTTTAATATATTTGCCTGTAAATTGGGATAAACAATTAAATTCACAAAATGAATTATTTTGTTTATACTTGAATGTACCTCCAATACACTGCTTATCTATCACGTTTTATTTAGAACACATAAATTCTGTTTAGCGTAACACAAGCAAAACATTAAATATGTGTCCTCAAAAAAAAACATAGGTATGTTTTTTTATTAAATATCTCTATTATCTTTTCGGGATATTATATCGTCTCTCGCACGACTAACTCTCCTATCTCATTTTTCTTAAGTTTTTAAAAACAACCCTATTTCAATTACATAAAGTCCAAACTCAGTTCACCAAAAATTTGAGATAGGAGAGTTAGTCGATCGAGGGACAATATGTTTGTTAGGAAAAATGGATGACATTTTACATATAATATTTTTTTAATCTA
Organism: Coleophora deauratella; assembly: GCA_958295455.1. Taxonomy (NCBI): domain Eukaryota; kingdom Metazoa; phylum Arthropoda; class Insecta; order Lepidoptera; family Coleophoridae; genus Coleophora; species Coleophora deauratella. The sequence continues at coordinate 6,135,569 of OY282398.1, forward strand.
CTCAAGTAATTAATTAGAATTTAGATAACTGAATACAGTTTTTATTTCTTGACTCCTCCAACATTGCCCCTATCAAATAACTACGGGTATTCTGACTTGTAACTTGTGTTACTAAATCTTTGTATCTTTGATGCTTATTCCTCACCATATTGCCCTTACTTTCCCCTACCGTTGATTACGTAGTTGTACATACCTAGAATAATAATAATAATTTTATTGTAACATAGAATGGTAAGAAACTTCGACCTTAACTCTTAAACTAGGTACGGTAAAAACCTGTATTTTATGGAGCGTTTACTTTTTCACTGTCGCGTGACGTACGTGACATTAATGAACACAAATTGATTATTTTTTGGAAGTTATTGTATATCGATTCTCATCAACTTTTTCATTTACTACATCACTATTATAGTACTTCGCCGAGGAGTGAAATGAAATGCAGTTCGCGCCCGCGGATATTTTGGCGGGATAGGTATTAAATGTTTTTTTTTATTTATTTAGTAGTTATTTGAAATTAAGATTAAGGTTTTTTGTTACTCCTAATGTTACTAACCACCACCACCGAATTCAGCGGAACATTTGTTTATTGAAGTCACCTTATCCCATCAGAAAGTGCTTCTAGGAGTTTTTTATAGCCCCTCGCTCCGTGTCAATTATTTTCCTTGCTTTGAAAAGCTCTTGGAAGATCTTGCACCGTTATACAACCACCTGGTAATAATGGGTGACTTTAATACGTGTCTACTAAAAAATGATACTCGCTCCCGTATTCTTCAAAATATAATCACCGCGGCGAATATGCACATCCTACTTCTAAACGCTACTCATTTCTTTCCAAATTGTACGCCCTCTCTTCTTGACCTCATGATTGTCTCTTCCCCTGATCATGTATCTGAACATGGTCAGATGACTGCTGACGCTTTCTCCTATCATAATTTAGTCTACCTCTCATACAAAATTCGTCCACCCAAACCTAGGCCCCGTATTCTTATGCTTCGAAATTTTTGTGGTATAAACATCACCAATCTCCGTTTAAATGCAGGTAACATAGATTGGTCAATTATAGATAGTACTCCCTCTGTAAGTGATCAAGTTCTATTACTAAACTCCAAGGTAATGGATTTATACGACTTACATGCGCCCATCCATCATGTTAAGGTAAAACATCTACCAGCGCCTTAGCTTACAGAAGACATAAAGTTGCTAATGAAGAAAAAGAACGAAGCCAAGACGAGGTATAAGATTGATGCTACTGAGGCAAATAAGGATACTTATCATCGCAAACGGAATCGCTGTAATTTAGCGTGCAGAGATGCGCAGCGACGTTTTATTCATGAATCCGTTGAGCAAGGCAATCCAGCAAAAGTCTGGAAATTCCTACGGTCCATTGGTGTCGGGAAATCTCGTAGCAGTGATACTCTTTCCAAAGACGTTGACATTAATGCTTTGAATATACATTTCTCTTCTTCTTCCCATATAAACCCTGTCCTCAAGGCTAACACACTGTCTAAACTAAACCAAATGCCTGCATCTAATTTCTCTCCCTTCACATTTAGTGAATTCACTGTAGACGATGTAGAAAAGAATATCCTTTCTATCTCGTCTAAGGCCGTTGGAGGTGACTGTGTCAGTCGCCAAATGATCATACCACTTATCGATATACTCTGTCCTGTCCTCTGCAAAATATTTAATAAATCGATTTCTTCTGGCTCCTTTCCTGAAATATGGAAAGAAGTGGAAATTATTCCCCACCCGAAAAAGACCAATCCACTCTCCTCTTCTGATTATCGGCCTATTTCCATTCTACCATTCCTATCCAAAGTCCTTGAACGTCTTGCGCACTCCCAACTTTCACAATTTCTTGTCCAAAATAATCTCCTTAACCCTTATCAATCTGGTTTTCGTCCTGGGCACAGTACCGCTACTGCCTTGACTAAATCTCTGAGGACATCAGACGTGGCATGGAAGAACAGCAACTAACAGTTCTAACACTACTCGATTTTAGCAATGCGTTCAACACTGTTGACCATGACGTCTTACTGGGGCAGCTATGCTCACTTAACATCGCCTAAACTGCTTTGAACTGGTTCCACAGCTATTTGTCTGGACGTCGTCAGCGTATCCGTGCCGATGATACATTCTCTAGCTGGTGTTCTACAACTGCTGGAGTCCCTCAAGGTGGCGTGCTCTCTCCTTTACTTTTTGCTGTTTTCATAAATTCTATTTCCCAGCATCTTTCATCTTTATATCACATGTATGCGGATGATTTACAAATTTACACGCAATGTGATTCAGCTAACTTATCTGATGCCATTAGTAGAACCAACCTAGACCTACTTGAAATACTGAAGTGGAGCGAATCGTTTGGTCTCAAGGTCAACCCAACTAAGACTCAAACTATCATAATAGGAAGTCCCCACTTCATATCAAGGATTGACTTTGAGCTTCTCCCGGCCATCACGTTTGACGGAATAAAAATCCCTTTTAGTAAAAAAGTTAAGAATCTTGGCATATACTTCGATCAGACTCTATCTTGGGAAGTGCAGATAGCTGAAGTTAGCAGGAAGATATTTGCCTCTATCAAATCATTAAATCGTTTGCGTAACTTCCTACCCACTTCCACTAAAATTACTCTGGCTCAAACTATCCTTCTTCCGCTCCTAGACTATGCCGACGTCTGTTATCCAGACCTCACAGTTGTTCTCCTTAACAAACTTGAGCGTCTCCAAAACGTGGCCATACGGTTCATTTACGGCCTACGTAAGTATGACCACGTTTCTGAATTCAGGCGTCAACTCAAATGGCTCCCAATTCGCCGTCGTAAAGACCTTAATATCCTGTCGCTCCTTTACTCTACTCTGTTTAACCCTAAAACTCCTTCATATCTGAAAGACTTCTTCCAATTCCTTTCGTCTACTCGTGCTCGCACTCTCCGTTCCTCTGATAATCTTCGCCTTTACGTTCCTCCACATTCTACTAACTTCCTTGCTCATTCCTTTACTGTCCAAGCTATTCAACTGTGGAATTCTCTTCCTGTCTCTATCCGACAAGCTCCTTCACTTCACTCATTTAAAAGGCAAGTGAAAGAATATTATTTAGAACTTCAATCAAAATCCAAACCCCACTGAACCTTCACTCTTACTCTTATTACTGCTTCATATATAATATATTTATAGATATGTATTATTATATTATTTTATCATTAAGTATTTGTATTATATGTAAGTACTGATATAATTATGTATATGTATATTATTTATTTATTTTATTTATAAGTTCGTTTTTAGATAGATATTAGTTTTAAATGTTAATTTCATTCGCTTTTGCTTTGCACAGCCCATTATTATGTTTATATTTTTCCATTCTTCAGGTTGCCTGGAAGAAATTGCTCTAAGCAATAAGGCCGCCTAAATTGTACAGCTACATTCGTTTTAAATATTATATTATCATGTATGTCTCTGTGCAATAAAGAATATTTGAATTGAATTGAAGTATGGATGTTTGTTTGTCAGTTTGTTTGTTTGTTCCGCTTTCACGCCGAAACTACTGAACGTATTTGGATGAAATTTGGCACGTAGATAGATGAAGCACTCGGCTAACACATAGGATACTTTTTATCTTAGAAAACTTAAGGGTTCATTAAAAATGCTTAAAAACTGAAAATTTCCACTTCGTCACTTCGTTCCTTAAGAAAGTTGTTTTTGATCATGAGCACATGCACAGACTTTCGTTTCAAGAACTAATATAACCTAATTTACTTGGTAAAACCTAATCTGTTTGGATAGGGCCCCAATTTTTTTGCACCAGGGCCCTTGGGTACCTAGGTACGCCACTGCATATCAGAAGCCTTATTTTTGGCTTGAAAACTTCAAACAAAGCTGAGGTTGCTATTTGCTCCGTAAACCACCCACTTTAACGAAAACTAAGGATTTTTCAATGCAAATGAAACTCAGTTATTTAAGTAGCTAATCATTTTATAAATATGCCTACCTATCATATAAACTGCATATAGATCTGTTTTTTCTGCCAACCAAATATAAAATCTTTACAACCAAGTAATTACCTATTATGCAGCGCGAATGTTTATTGAGCAGACCAATAATATTACATGCTGATTGCGTATTGGTTAAATTGTTTACCACATTAGATTTTTTTGCAGACCAAGGGTTGCATCCGGATTTTTATTTATTGCAAACCAAATAGGTACTTACTTGTTTGCTGTCCAAATGATTAAACAGCTGATTTTCGTTGCTAACCAAATTAAATAACGGCAGACTATTTAATTACTCCTCTTTAAAAATTGATACAAACAAAAGGAAATTAACTGACATACGTTTTGCTGTTTACATCTGGTCTACTAACATTACATAAATCACGATAAAGTACCTACTTCACACCATCACATAGATGGTTGGCAGTCCACAACTGTGCGTTTCACTAGAAACTTTCTGCCTCGCACAACCAAACTATGGAATGAATTGTCGCCTGCGGTATTTCCGGACCGATACGACATTCAAACCTTCAAGAAAAGAGCGTACTCCCATATCAAAGGCCGGCAACGCACTTGTGACTCCTCTGGTGTTGCGGGTGTCTATGGGCGGCGGTAATCGCTTACCATCAGGTGATCCGTCTGCTCGTTTGCCACCTATGCCATAAAAAAAAAAAAAAAAAAAAAAAAACTTAACTAAACCAATTAATTAATAGTTAGACCGGACAAAGGTCAACATTCTGATAGAAGAGTTCATAATTCTTTGATTGTGGATACACACGATTAATAAATACGATTAGTCATTAATAAACATATTTTGTCATTTGAACAAAGCGCGTTCTATACAGAGTGTTAAAAACGGTTATTTCCGTTATGATATGGTTCCGCTTTGGCACCCATCTTTCGGTTTTACTTCAATCAAACAACAGAAGGTTGAAAAGAAAAGTGTTTCTCTACTGGACTTACTTTTTAGGAGTGTAAATAAAATTGGAATTAATTTTTACGACTGTTATTTAAATATTAGGAAAGTTATTATGATCAGTTGAAAAAATAAACGGGCAGTTATTAAATTTTTTGGCGGTTGGAAAATTAGTGTGACTGTAAAACATGAACAGTAATAAAATCAAAATTGGTCGGTTATTTTATCCTACTACGGTCAGTTTAAAATAAAATTAAAGTAAAATAATTAAATGAGCAGTAAAATAATTAAATGAGCAGAAACAGGTGAGCGGTAAAATCCGAGCGCCAGTATAACTGAAAAGGGTTGAAAACTGCTATTGAAGTGGGCAGGGAGGGGAATAAAATTATAAATAATACCAGTGTACCTATACAAAAGAAAATATTTTGTCCGGCGGTATTCACTCCATATTACCAGTTACTGAAATAGATAGATACATGAAATTTTTAAAGAGTGAATTGTACCTTGTTAATACTACATAATTATAACTAGTATAATAACGAATAACGAAAATAAAAAGTTTAAAATTGAAGCGGGGCTCATACAAAAAAAAATGTTCTTGCTCGATTTCAATAATAAATAGACTTGTATGATGGTATGGAGCCTTACAATTGCGATTCCGACTTGCATTTGGCTGTTTTTTTTTTACGTTTGATACTGAAATTATATATATAGGGTGACTTTAAATTAGTTCTGGATACGAAAGGCTATGCATGTGCTCATGATAACAAACAACTTTCCCTAAGGAACCCATGGTAAAATCCAAAAAAATAATTGGACTCTCCATACAAATCGATCAACTTGTCTGTCAAAATTTGTATGAAGAGCCCAAAATTTTTTTTGCGATTTGACTATGGATTCCTTAGGGAAAGTTGTTTGTTATCATGAGCACATTCATAGTCTTTCGTATCAAGAACTAATTTAAAGTCACCCTATATGAGATCTTTTTCCACTTAATTGTTTTTAGAACTGCTTATAAAAATATTTCTTACCGACCAATTCCAATTTGTTTACTGCCCCACACTTATCCGCTCATTCAGTTATTTTACTGCTCAATTCATTTATTAAGTTACACATTCAAATTTTTGTTAGACTTATTTTTAAATAGTTAACTGCTCAGTTTTTATAGCCGAACTTGTAAATAAACATTTGTTTTGTAATTTTTAACTTACCGAAAGTACATTATACAACTGCCCCTTTAAATCAGTGCCAAATAAAATGTCTATTTTTAATATTAAATCAGTCTTGTAATTACAAGGACCAAATCTTATGAATTCATAAGATTTGGTCCTATTAATAAAGATCAAAAATTCAAATAGTATTAAAAATTAAAATAGTACTAAGTGCATAGTTTTTGGGGCAGTGGAAAATTTCTAGATTAGGATAAAATATTGATAAGTCTAGGTTTTCTAGGTAACACCGTAAAACTTTTCTATTGTAGTTTTTATGTTATCTAAGATTTTTGATGACTGGGGAGTCGGTATCAAAATAACGGAACTTTTATGATAATAAATTGCTTTCGTTCACGTGAAACCGTTCGTTCGTTGGTAACGGTTGCTACCTCTAGCTAGGCAGTCGTCAAGCCATGTCAGAGGCCTTTTAAGCGGCTAAATTTGTGACACTAGGGTTGCCACTAACCCCACAACGTCCACCAATTCGGACTTGCCCCCCTAGTGTGGAGTATGACTTAACCTTCTATTGGAACACCCATGCCTCAGTATTGGGGACAATACATGGGGTGTAACAAGTTTTTAACGATAACGATTAGAAACTTTTCATCTCCATATCTTGGGAATATTTAGTTGGCGTTGGGAAGAAGACGCATAAGTTTATTAGAAGCTTTCTGATTTTCCCGTGGCTTAGTTATAAAATTAGAGGTTTGGTTCCGTGGCCAAAAAATATATTTGTGGCTCGATTTATAATTACCCTATTATAACTGGTAACAAAGATACAGGGGGTTTAAAAGTGCCCTGAGTTGTTTCGAGAAAAAGAGATATTACGGCCGCACTTGTTTTTTATAAGACTTCGCGATCGTTACGACGGCGACGCGATGGTGGCGCCAAATAAATAGGAAATTAATACGTCTGAGATATGTACCTACCTATGCAAAGGGTTTTTGTTAGGCCGAATAAGCTAGGAATATTTTTAAAAGGATTCAATTTATTTTTGTAAAATTCTTGTTAATATGATAAGAAACTCGTACCCCAACAGTAGCGAGTGGCGATGCTGTGGTATAATTTCTACTTTACATTCTAAATAGACTATACAGGGTGTAACAGAAAGGTGTGATAATACTTCAAGGTAGGCTTTTACCCATCAAACTGAACAACTTTTGTTCTACAACTTTGTTCGATCGATTTGTATGTATTTGTATATTTGTATTTGTATTGAAAATTTGCGATTTGAAAAGGAAGTGGGATTGGGCTTTTTAGGTAGAGGGATTATATGGGCATATTTCTACGAGGATGGAAAAATGCCGGAAGTAAGAGAGCAGTTTAGGATATTAGTCAGGATGGGAGCGATATGTTCTTGGAAAGGAATAATCATGTCAAGACTTAAGCCGTCGTTATCAACAGCTTTAGTCTTGATAGATTTCAGGGTAACCTCTCCCAGTTCAAAAAAAAACAGTTAGGGCGAGAAATGCTAGATAGCTGGGCCAGAGTGTTATTCTTAGTGACAGTATCTAAACTAGCCGGTGACGTGCTGAAATAATTGTTGAGCTGATCAACGTCAATAACATTATCGACAGCGTTGGATGTGGATTTACCTACACCAAGAGACTTCAAGAATTTCCACAGCTTAGCAGGAGGGCAGTTTTCAATAGTGGTCTGAATATGTTTTCGTCGAGCGATCCTACACGCTTTATTACATGCATTCCGCAGTATTTTAAATCGTTCGCGATTCTCTTCATTGGATGGTGGCGTAGATTTATACGCGCTCTGTCTCTCTTGGCCATCAGGCGCTTGATATCGGCTGTAAGCCACGGCGCAGGATAGTGCTTCACTCGAACCGCCTTACTTTACTCAGAATCAAGTATAGAATAAGTTACAAGAAAAATATTGATAAGATTCTGATCTAAGTATTGTACATTTTTTTCCAGTTTCCCATATTAAATCTTAATACTCGTACGTAGTGAATCAAGAATTTGTATGGAAAACTGAAACAAAATTGTTAGATCGGATTTTTGCAATATTTTTCCGGTATTCTATACTATGTAGATTCTGAGTAACCCCTTAAAATTTCAAACGCACTTTTCTTTTTCTTAACATCCTGTAATTATATTATCGTTAAGACGCTCTCGTATCAAAATGACGTTTTTTGAACACTTATGACGTAAATCAATAGAAGTTTTGTGAAAAAATAATATGTACATATTTTTTAAATATATTTCCTACGATCGTACGCCATCCAAAATACGATTCAATAATTTCGGCGCGATACCGTTACCTACAATTGTTCCCAGTGACTAGAATATCAAAAGAAAAGAGTTATACATTGTATAAACAATATTAGTTTCGACGGTATTACGTGCCATTAGTTTGAACACTTTCATTCAGAAAAAAAAAATCTAAAACGTAAATAATTCGCGTGACGTATGTAGTCAGTTGCGTTCAGTAGGTACTGCGCAAATCAATGCGCTGTGGCTTAGTACAACCTGCCTCGCCTTAAAAGTTGGTTAGATGCTACCTATACGTTCGCACATATTAACAATATAGGGTTATTTTTGAACCCCTTACCAAAACTTCACAGTGGCTTCTTCTCATAAAACTGAGCAACTTTCCCCAAGTAACCAATGGTCAATTCGCAAAAAAATTTTTTGGACCTTTTATACTAGGTAATTTCGACGGTCCCTACGTACAATACCCTAACTGCAAAAGTCAAATACAGGAGAGCAGTTTAACGTTTTAGACGTGTGTAGGTAGCTTTTGTTATATTATTCATAAAGTGATGAAATTTTCCACATACGTTTAATATTATGTATTTTACAGTTTAAATAAATAATTTATTAAAAAAGTTATCCTTAGTCTATTCGTCATTTACGCACATTTACGTCGAAATCGTGTTATCAACAAATAACTGAAGTGAATTTTATTTATTGAATTTTACGCCGAGTTTTTAAACTGGATCCTAACCATATCTGTTATGAAACTATACGTGTGGGAAACATATGCGGGAGTGAAGTTACCTCTCCAACGTATAATCACTGAACTACCACTACTGTTGTTATACGTCAGAAATTAAACGTAATTATATAGGTATGGGAATTTTCGTGTGTACATTAAGGTTGAATTTACATGGTTTTAACCAATTTTTTTAAACCAAATGAAAGTATAGAGTGTCCTGGATGTCACGCAAACATAAACTGAAAATCACTAATGGGATTATTATAACTACTTATCACTTATGGGATTGTGCGTTGGGATGGTTGGGAACGTCGATTTGATCACGTGATTGACCTATTATATTTTGTATGGAGATGCCCTAAATTTTTTTGCGAATTTACCATTGGTTATTCCATTAGTTTCATAAGTAGAAGCCACTGTGAAGTTTTGGTGGGGGTCCAAAGATAACCCTATATTTATAAAAATAGTAGAGCGTGTTAAAAATAGTAGATAGAGTCTGGCCATCCAAAGCGTGTCCTGGGTTTTTTATCTGTGGTTTAACAATATTTCTTAGGTTAGTATGTACGTATCGTAAAATGGGGTTAAATTGACATTAAAGGTAACTTTGACTGTTTATGGGGTTACTTTGACAAAGCGCCAAAATACAGTTTAAATTTGAAAATGTTCCTGCTGACGAACATATCCCGACCTCTTCACCACTCCCCTCAACTGCTACAGTGCATCCTATGAAGGAAAAGACTTCTTCCGATGAAGACACCATACCGGCTCGTAAGTTGGCCCAAAAGAGAAGAATAAAGAAGTGTAAAAAGAGTAAGAAGATGAATGACAACCTCTGTTACCTACATTTGCAGATGTGCCACCCTACCCACCCCCTTTGTCCCACCCACCGCGGGCCCTCCTCCTGGACATGAGTTTCCTTGGTCAACCTGGAAGTCTTTAAACAGACTTCGGACTCGTGTTGGCCGAAGCAACGAGAACATGTTCAGATGGGGGCGTGGGGGTTCGCGGATGCCTCCAATCTGAGATGCAGGTGCGGTGTCGTTCCGCAAACTATGGAACACTTAAATTAAATTCTTGCCCCGCGTGCCCTGTAACCTGCACACAGGAAGAACTTATGGAAGCTACTGAAAATGCAGTACTCGTAGCTAAATTCTGGGCCAACTCGATTTTATTATAGATTGTTATCGATTCGATAAGAAAAGATTTGCAGATGTAATTTCCGTTTTTATCACTTTCATGCTGACTGGATACGCTGTATCACTAGCAAAAACTGGGTCTGCGGTATGTGCAACAAAGGGTCGACTCATCTTGCCTACGAATCGATAGTGTGCGAGGATACAGATAAATATTTTTTTTATAATGTTGCTCAAAATTATACTGTTCTTGTTCAAGTTGTTTTGTTAAAATGTTGATTATGGTGTGTTTAATTAATTTTGATATCAATAATAATTATAAGACTGATTATCTTAACTTACATTGTTTTCTAAATAAAGATAATATTCTTTTTTTTTCAAAATGATGTCAAAGTAACCCTAGCGCTTTAGATCTTTGACTTAAAACGCTTTTTAATGCTTTGTCAAAGTACCCCACATTCTGTATTACTTTGACATATTTTTAACAAAAATATAAATAAAATAGCGGGGGCGTATACCTTGAAATACCTATTTATTTAACAGTCAAAGGTCACATTGTTCTATTGGAAAGAAAAAAGTTGGGATCTTGGACGTAAAAAAAATACGTCCAAAAAACGTCCAAAACCTGTTCAAAGTAACCCCATTTTACGGTATGGCTCTGCAGTTTTGGTCATACTGACTAAATATATGCAATATACAAGAATATGATGTTACTTACCATTTCTGTTACTGGCTGGCATGACGGGGAACTGAAAGGAACTGAAATAACATAATAAGAATCTCTTTTAAATAATCTCAATACGAAAAGAATTTTGATGTGACCTTTCTTGTATAAGACACAAGTAACATTTTGTAAAATACTTCTAATAACGGAATATCTCGGAAATGGACGAACGTTTCAATTTTGTTATGAATAATTTGTAAGTATAGGTACTAATTTTCTCAAACATGCATAGAACAATTAAACTTTATCAGATTCATTTAATTATGAATCGCTGATTGTAATACCATACAATCCGAAGAGCTTTGAAATTAATTGGTGTGGTGTAGTTAAAATGTCACTCACACGGAGCGTAATAAATGGTTAACATAATACCTATAACCTACCTAATGTACGTAGGCAGTGATAAACAAACGTTCACACCTTTGATATACGTTATTTTTATAATTTATAAGTTGGTACTTATGTTGATTCCAAAATCATACAAAAATCTGAATTCGTTAAACTATTTGTACCTTGTACCTAAATTGTTCGGTAAGCATCGATAGGTACCTAACAGAAATAAATCATGATGATGAAATAAAATTTATAAACAGAAAGGAGATCAAGAGTGTTTTTTATAGAAATAAATAATAAAATATGTTTATTTCGGACTAAGCAAATCCATAGAATACTAGCGTGTTAGCAACAATTTGTACTTATAATAAAATCTATGTTAGTAAAGATTGCAGGAGTGAATTTTATTTAAAATTTCAAGTGAATAACCCCACCTAGTTTCGCAAGGTCACCTAACAAATAAAAAGGAAAAAGGGATAAAAAAACATTGTCCTACCACTTTCCCGTACTTCGAAAACGACGTTTTCATCTTGAGTACGAGCTCGGCCCGTGGCTTGTCTGCTTCGCAAATCGCACAAGTAGTTCGCCTTCGCAGTAGCTTGGGTGTATTCTTGAAAAATCTAATGGTACAGATGTCTTCAATTGGGATACTTTTGTAGCGCTAGAGTGTCGCCGTTGTTGCTCTGTCACTCTTACGATTTCACCGTACATGAAGTGCATGTCAGCATATTCTTGCTTAGTAAAATCTGATGACACACGGCGATTTGTCATTATACTTAAGTAAATTACCCAACAAGTTCCAGCTATCACTGAGCTGAATCTAATCCACTGAGATGAAGTCGTCCCAATGTTAAGATTTGTTTTGGTATTCAATGGTGGCGGGAAAGTGGGGCGGTTTAAATGTCAAGCAAGTCTTGACAAGAACAACACACGGTTGATCTCTTTTCTATTCTTAATCAGTCTCCTTTCTATAATTTTTTTATTTGAAAAACCCCGAATAATGATTTTTTTAAATAAGCACCTTTAGGTCAAAAATAACAATAGGGTTTTTCACCATTTTTTGAAAAGTATCTCAAATTGATCATTAGGTGATAAAAAGTAAAAAAAAATTTTTTTAATTTTTTTTGAAACCTTTAAGTACCCCAAAAATACATTTTAAATTACCATTGCCAATAAGCGCGCGAAAACGATAGCCGCCATGATGCTTAGGTCGTGACGTCATTTCAGGAGTAAAGAAAACAGCTCTGTACTAAAATTTTGACACATATCGCGAACAAAATGTCATTGTTTACCACTATTGTGACGTCACCTGACAACCAGCATGGCGGCTGTCGTTTCAGACATTTGAATAACAGATTTAAAAACTTGATTTTAGTAAATCAAAAATAAAATGTTTTTTCTCATTTTATTGTATAGAAATCATATTAAATCGATTACGTATTACAAATACCACAGTAAATAAGCAGTTTTAGACGTTTTCTTGTATAGAGTAAAATACCCTATTATCTTAAAATTTTCAAGGAAAATGTAAAAGTTTTGACATTTCTAAAATGAGCATGAACCAAGGATTTTGCATAGCATATTTGACAAAACCATTTGTATGTAGAATTTTTTTTTACGTTTCCGATGGATAAAGCTTTTAAAATGGATTTTTTCATTTTTTCAAAGAGCTTTCTTCAATTGCTGATGTATTTCTGTTAGCATCTTATTTTTTTTGTAGAATAAATAGTGTTTTATATTCGAGTAAATCAACTAATTCAACATATCAGTGTGAAAAAAAATACAAATTAACTCAGAGAGCAAACTAAGTGGTCTTTTAATAATAAAAGCTCAAAAGACCATTACGCCAGTCACCGTAGACATAAAAATCGCGTTAGGTCGCATTGGATGCAACAGTTCTGATGTTTTGGTATGTTGTTAGGGTTGATGCCAGTAGTGTGAAACTAATTTTTCAGCTTCGACAGACTTGTGCTAACTGCGTGGTGCTCCAAAAACATCGAAATTTTCGGACTTTTTTCAGATTTGGGCTCATAATTTCTAAAAGGTGCATCTTACGGCTAAACTTATATTAACAATTATAAAGACGACAAAATTTGCTATCATTTCAGTGAAATTGCAGCTCGGTAGCTTCAATAGAACCCAAGATACAGCACTTCAAACATTGGCGATTTTCCCTAAAAAGTTCGAAATTGTTGTTTAAGCAGCGTTCCGAGCAGAAAATCGGCTATAATACTCATTCTAAGAGGAAAGTCATGTATAAGAAAGTCATAGAACAGTTATGTAGCTTTAATATGAGCGCAAGCGGAACTTTGTAGGACCAATAGTTCCTTTGTAATCTGGTCAAACGTAAAATTAAGGAAATCTGATTTTTTAAAAAACGAAGCCTGACAAATTGTATGACTTCTGTAAAGGATAAGAATGACCTAATGCAGTGTAATATTATTTATATTAATTTATATTTTATATTATGTCACTTAGTGATGGCTGGACCACAGCTGCTACCTGCGACAGAAAGACACAATAAAATGTCAATTAATATTCATTATAATAAATTGCAACGAAGGGGTAGGTTAATGATTACCTTTACGCACTTAGCGTGTTCTCTTGGAAGGTCCAGATTCGTCTGACACCTCTGGCGGGAAGTCGAAGTCGTTCTCTTCATCCGACTCAGTTAAGTCTAAGGACTGAGTATTCAGGTAGGTCTGCCCCTGACAAACTTTGCAGAGAGCAGAGCGTTTCAGCCCTGCTCCCTGCTCTCTGGCAGGAATCTCTTCCTTTGCCGCACCCTTTCTTGCACCTGCATGACAGGAATTTTATAAATACTTGTTACAAATTGTTTTACAAATACACGTCCCAAGGACCGACCTTCGAATGGATTACCTTACCTGCATGACAGGAATTTCATAAATACTTGTTACAAATTGTTTTACAAATACACGTCCCCAGGATCGACCTTCGAATGGATTACCTTACCTGCATGACAGGAATTTCAGCAGGGTTTCCGGCGCTGGTTTTTTCATTGAGGTCACTGGTGTCAGTCCCTGCTGGCTCCTTTTCCACCCCCAGTTGGTGGGCTCTTTCTCTACACCCAATCACGTCTGCACCTGGTGGTAAGTTCTGTAGGAATGTTGGGCAGCAGGCTCTTCAGTTGGGTGTAGACGAGCGAGGTGGACTTTGGCGCTGGCAGTAGATCGGACAAATATCCTGTAACGCAGGCCGTGGAGAGTCGTCCTTTTTTCCCACCATATAGCGCCACGAGACACTTGTTGCCAGCACAGGCTATCTCCTCATATGTGGCGTTAGGGTTGAGAAATGTGGTAGCCGTCTCAAGAAGGTCTGGCTGTTTTGAAAGAACACCCAACATCTTCGTTTTTCCTTGCCAGAAAAGGGCAGAAGTGGTGTCGCAACCACTGAATGCATGGAGGAACAACTGTATTTCAGGGAGGAATGAGAGCTCTTTTTGAATATATGATTTTAATGTAAACTGTTCGTAATCTGGTGCCCTGGCACTTTTCTGGAACAAAATATTGTTTGTATTGGAGCCCAATCCATTAAGGAGCAATAGGAGGTCGACATCCTCTCCAGCGATTATTATTTGCTCATACTCCTCACTCATCTCCAATGCTGTCCTTACAATGAGACAGTCGGCGTCTTCTGAGGCTTGCTTCGTTTTAATCCCATGTATGTTACAGGTTACGAACAGTTTACATCAAAATCATTTATTCAAAAAGAGCTCTCATTCCCTCCTAGAATACAGTTGTTCCTTCATGCATTCAGTAGTTGCGACACCACTTCTGCACTTTTCTGGCAAGGAAAAACGAAGTATTGGACATTCTTTCAAAACAGCCAGACCTTCTTGACACGGGTCGACCGGACTCGACCTTAACGCCACATATGAGGAGATAGTCTCTGCTTGCAACAAGTGTCTCGTGGCGCTATATGGTGGGTTATAGGATATTTGTCCGATCTGCTGCCAGCGCCAAAGTCCACCTCGCTCGTCTACACCCAACTGAAGAGCCTGCTGCCCAACATTCCTACAGAACTTACCACCAGGTGCAGACGTGGTTGAGTGTAGAGAAAGAGCCCAACAACTGGGGGTGGAAAAGGAGCCAGCAGGGACTGACACCAGTGACCTCAATGAAAAAACCAGCGCCGGAAACCCTGCTGTAATTCCTGTCATGCAGGTAAGGTAATCCATTCGAAGGTCGTTCCGTCGGACGTGTATTTGTAAAACAATTTGTAACAAGTATTTATGAAATTCCTGTCATGAAGGTAAGGTAATCCATTCGAAGGTCGGTCCTTGGGACGTGTACTTGTAAAACAATTTGTAACAAGTATTTATAAAATTCCTGTCATGCAGGTGCAAGAAAGGGTGCGGCAGAGGAATATGCTCCTGCCAGAGAGCAGGGAGCAAGGCTGTAATGCTCTGCTCTCTGCAAAGTTTGTCAGGGGAAGACCTACCTGAATACTCAGTCCTTAGACTAAACTGAGTCGGATGAAGAGAACGACTTTGACTTAACGACGAACAACAGGCCAGTCTCCGGAGCACCAAGAAAAGGTATCAGACGAACCTGGACCTTCCAAGAGAACACGCTAAGTGCGTAAAGGTATAATCATAAATTACATACCTACCCCTTCGTTGTAATTTATTATAATAAATATTAATTGACATTTTATTGTGTCTTTCTGTCGCAGGTAGCAGCTGAGGTCCAGCTATCACTAAGTGATATAATATAAAATAAAAATTAATCTGAATTCAATATAAATATAAATAATATTACACTGCATTAGGTCTTTCTTATCCTTTACAGAAGTCATACAATTTGTCAGGCTCCGTTTTTCGAAAAATCAGATTTCCTTAATTTTACGTTTGACCAGATTACAGAGGAACTATTGGTCCAACCAAGTTCCGCTTGCGCTCAAATTAAAGCTAAATAACTGTTCTACAACTTTTTGTACATGACTTTCTTAGAATGAGTATTATAGCCGATTTTCTGCTCGGAACGCGGCTAAAACTACAATATCGAACTTTTTAGGGAAAATCACCAATGTTTGAAGTGCTGTATCTTGGGTTCTATTAGAGCTACCGAGCTACAATTGCACTCAAATGATAGCAAATTTTGTCTTCTTTATAAGTGTCTGTACTTAGTTTAGCCTTAAGTTGCACCTTTTAGAAATTATGAGCCAAAATCTGAAAAAAGTCCGAAAATTTCGATGTTTTTGGAGCACCTCGCAGTTAGCACAAGTCTTTCGAAGCTGAAAAATTAGTTTCACACTACTGGCATCAACCCTAACAACATACCAAAACATCAGAACTGTTGCATCCAATGCGACCTCCGATGTCTTGTATGACTGGCCTACATTGCAAGGTAGTGATTTCATATATTTTTTAAATCTGATATACAGGATATAAATCTACAAGTGCGTCAAAATTTAATCAGGGCTTCTACTCCTGACTCTGATCAACTTTCCCCAAGGAACCCGTAGTCAAATACAAAAAAAAATTGGACTCTTCATACTAATTAGGCCGCTTGGCTGATCGATTTGTATGAAGAGTTCATAACCTTTTTTGCGATTTGACTATGGGTTCCTTGGGGAAAATTGATCAGAATCAGAAGTAGAAGCCCTGATTAAAACGCCATTAACGCCAGATGACCGTGTGTGATTTGTCCCAGATATTTATTTGGTTAAAATTTGACGCAACTGGTCTGTAGATTTACACCATTTACACAACTCGACAACCATAAACTTTCTCTAAACATATGTTTTGTTATTTTGATATGTCTTGCTTGATCAAAGCTAAAAGTTTTTTTACAGACGACTTATTTGTGTATTTTCTGTAACATAACTTTGCTAGTGGTATTTTGAAACAACATAATATAGGTAAAGACGCGTTTGTGACTGCACCCTATTCTTTAAATGAAAGCGTCATGCACGCGGCACAATAATATAACTTAATAACTTAAGAAATTAATGCTACTACGGTAGGAAGGTGCGACTTTACTTTGAATCAGATTGGGCTAAGTTCCCGGTATATCTGCCAGTATACATTGTACACAGCTTATCTACCGCTGTTGACTCTTTTTTATAATGCGTAATATTCTGCAAAAGTTCAAAAAGTTCGGTCTGCAATATTGCGACCTGGAGACTATGATAGGGAATCTGGATGGTATGCTAAGATTTTTGGCTATTAACATCGATGCTAGAAACCGAAACCGTACGTTTTGTCCTTTTAATGTTTAATAATGTAGTATACTATGAATAACTACGAATAAAATATGTTTTCAATCATTATAATTCAACAAGAAATAAACTGATTTCGGCTTTCGACATAATACAAAATTAACTTTAATTTTATTGTGTTGCAGCTCCGTTAATATTTTCCGTAGCGGCATTATTTCTCATGGCTAATTACTTCTACACGTTCATGTTTTCTGTGGTGTGTCAAGTGTTAACCAAGAAGTTAGAGGATGCGGTCTCCACAATCATAGTCACTTCGTTGACCTTCAGTTCTATAATAATAATAGTCAAGATATTTTTCATGTATTTAAATCAGTAAGTACCCAACAATACAACACTGATCTAATCTAAGTATTTCACGAACATGAATTTCCTGCTCCTGTTTCTTATAACTATCGGCTTGTTGAAAACAGATCAATTTAAACATCTGGGACAACTGGAAGTGGGACGATATGTTTATTGAACATGATTTTGGTTTTGTCCAAGTTCATCCCGAGACCAACCAGTCGGGAAGCAGCATTAAGGCTATATCCAGCATCTCCTGTAAGTCTTGCAGTGATTCTGCCATTATGATGATATCATCGGCAAAGCGAAGGTTTGAGCTGGATCGCATTTATGTCACGTCCTTTTCAGTCTCTATAGTCTTACATCTTCCAACGCATATAGTGAAGAGTTTCAGGGATATGACATCTCCCAGTCTCACTCCTCGATGTAGTGGGACGTGTTTTGATTGACTATAAGACATCTCAACACTTCGATCTACCGCCAATCAACTTGGCAATTGTATCGCTGTAGGGACTCCATTACAGCCGTAGCCAAGTATCGGTGGAGTCAAAGGCCTTCTCATAATCCACATTTTGCAAGACACAAGGGCTAATTGTACTCTTATGTACAATCTGCCTCACTATATGTATATGGTCTAAATCGCTAAAACCTCCTCGAAACCCAGCTTGCTTTGGTGGTTGGAATTCATCAAGCCTATAATATGCGAGTCGGTTTCTTATGTCTCTCGAGAACAGTTTATAGACGTGGCTTCGAAGCGATATCGGTCTATAGTCGTTCTGAAGAAGAGTTTTGTTACCCTTCTTAAAGAACATGAGTACGATGCTTTTATTCCACGCCTTTGGAGTTCTCCCGTTTTGTAGAGCGATACAGAATAGATTCCGAAGCCTACTGATTTCAGGCTTACCGCCTGCTTAACTCAGAAATTATTTAATCCTCCCAGGGGCTTGTTTGTTTGTTTGTTTGTAAACTCTTGCAAATAGAAATGAATGTACAAAACTTAAAAGTAACTGTAAAAATACGCAACGGCGGACTTATCCATTTTTAATTTAACTTTCTTCTCTCTCCGGAAATGTTGGGTATACCTACGCGTTCGAAGTTCGTATTAGGTAAAAAAAATACCTTCGAAAAGTGTAAAATGCTACGAATAAATATTTGTGATGAAATTGTATTTGATGGACATAACTCTACTATTTAATAAAAAAAAGTATTATTGATTTTTTAATCCTGGGATTGACGACTTCAATGCCGCAGGCTTACGGGACTGAAGTCTTGATGCGGGATTGGATTCCCTACCTCCCCATCGATCCCCATCGATGTAGGAGAGCAATCGAGGCCTCTAACCCTAGATTTTCGTCGAAATGTTCGCCGTTTTCGACATCGTTGGCGCTTACAAGATAAATCGTTTAATAATATAAGATTTTTAAGTTGATTATTTATTTTCTGTTGCAGTGGTACCGTACAAGAAATTGTCAGCGAATACCTCACGTGTGATTGGAACGTGAACAAAAAGAGCAGATTTGGAAAAAATTTAACCGCTTCTTTGAGGATTGTGAAGAAAAGAGCTTTGATTTTCTGGTCCGTGTTGGTATTTAACACAGTTATGTATATGATTATACCCTTTTTTAAAAAGGGTCGACGTTTTCCGAACGACCGTTTAATTTTATTTGGTAAGACCTTCACAGTTCTTTATTTATTCAACTGATATGCAGATATTGACGAATACGCAGCACAATAAAAATACATTTCTTTCAGGTTTAGATCCTATGACTGAATCGCCTAATTACGAGATTGCTATGACTCTTACTGTATGTACAATGACTTTTATCGGCTACGTACCAGCTCACGTTAGCAGCTTCTTTATTATCATATGCGGATACACTGAGGCATATATATTAACTTTGAGTAAAGAAATTGATGCTCTGTACAACGATACCCTTGAGTATTGTGAATGGAGTCAAGCAAAGTCGAGTAAAGCAAATAAACAATCGTTTAGTAAAGAAAAAAAACGTTGCCACCGTGAAAAAATGGCCAAGTTTGTCGAATATCGGTTAGTGTGTATTGCAAATGGCCATATTACAATTTTAAACTTAGCGAACAAAGTTCAACAAGTTTATCAAAAATCTTTAGCTGCAGAACTGATTTTACTTATGATAAGTCTTATAATAGATTTGCTAGGTGGCTTGGAGAATACTGGACTACAAGCAAATTACAGTCTCCTCTTAGTGGGTGTAGACTGTTTAGCTGGTCAAAGGGTAATGGACGCTAGTGTAACCTTTGAAAAAACGGTGTACGCTTGTGGTTGGGAGAACTTTGATCCACAGAACCGAAAGACAGTGCTACTTATGCTGATGAACTCTCAGAAGACTCTACACCTCTCAGCTGGGACAGTTACCACGCTGGACATCGAAACCTTTGGGAAAATTATAAAAACAATATATTCCGCCTACACTGCTCTAAGGTCAACATTACATAAGACATAATAAGAAATAGACAATGTAATCATATGTATCAGACCCACTAGCTAAAAAAGATACATTATGATGTAGAAGCTTTATTACTTCTTATTTTGTGTAGTCCAAAATATATTTTGCTTGTATGGCTGACTTTTGATTCGAAACGGTAGATGCTACATCTTGTCTCTGATGCTTGCTTGCTACTTAGTTATTTAGTTTTCCAACACTCGCTGTAATTGTCTCTGCTGTAAACTAAAATCAAAATACTTCGACAGATCTACGCTACTGTATAGATACTGAATATTATTGAAATCTCAGATGTTTTAAATTATGTATTTAAACTTTAATGATATACGAGTATGTATTTAATTTTTAATGTTAATGTTTGTTTGTCATTTCATTTTATAAAAACGAAGCACGTAGGTGCTAAATTGCTGTGTCTAGGGTTTGCATTATCCGTTCAAATTTGCTATCCAGATAATACGGATATTAAAATTTAAAATATCCGGATATCCGGATAAAACGGATAATTCGGATAATTTTGAAATACTTACAGTTAATAGTTTTATTCGTTAAATGTATTTTTAAACCGGGTGTATGGGAATAAAATGTATAAAACACATTGCTACCTGGCTTATTCTATTCCCAACACCACTAAAATGGAATAAAATAAGGATTTATTTCAATAATTTATTAATCATACTGATGCTCATTTATAAATGAGGTATAGAACTACCGGTATTTTCGACGTGAAGACATTGCGGAACTTCTTAAACCTGCCTAGCTGGACTGTTTGTCCCGGCTATTGTATGAATATATATTCGTCAATAACTTCGAGAATAGAGTCTCCGACCTTCAGAGGAGTAGATGTCATACGGAAATTTTGAGTTTTTAAGCATTGCTCCGGGAACCCCTAAGTTTTCTGGGATAAAAAGTATCCTATGTGTTAACCAAGTGCTTTATATATCTACTTGGTCCATGTTTTCTTTGTGTCCAGAAGTAAATTACTGATACTTAAGTGAGGTAGGGTCGTGAATTTTGTTCTTGCATACACAAAATCAATTAGTGGTTTATCCACAGTAAAACAAAGTCTCTCTACGTAATTTAAATTTTATGGGCGGTGGTAATTGCATACCATCCGTCTGCTCGTTTGCCACCTCTGCCATAAAAAATTAAATATCTTTTTTACTCAAAATCCTATGTTTTTTTCTGTTAAGGCCTCCGTACGAGCATTAGCTGACGTAATTCGATTAAAATACGCTTCTGTAATCGCCTTCTTAACAAATTTTCGGATAATTTACTACATATAATCCAGATCATAAAATTGACGGATATCCGGATAATACGAATATCCGGATATCCGGATTGCAAACCCTAGCTGTGCCCCTACGGGGCGTCACAATTAATGGAAAAACATTTGCCTCTAAATCTACTCGTATGAAATCTTATGTACTCGTATAAGTGCATTATTAATATTGTGATATTTACATTGATATTTATTGTCACATCTTTGAGGGTGTTTAGGTTTTAGGGATTTTTCAACATGACCATAATGATTAGTTTGATGTAAACATTGAAACTATATGAGCCTATATTCATATGGTTTTTTTTACCTACAACGGAACCACAGTAAAAATATTAGTACCTCTACTTTGGTACAGTATGGAAATCCAAGTTATTAATCAGAAATTATTTTGAAAGGTTTCTGTTGAGCAAACCGGCGCTAAATTATTTTATACTTGAACTAAATACCATTTTGATATGGTGAACGGCGACTGTCGGGCTAAGTATCGTATTTAGTTAACTACCTAGATTTCTACTAGTAAGTACATGCTTGAGGTGTAGGGTACGATATTACTGTCCAACTACTCGCGTGATAAGTGATTGATAACAGATATAAATAAGCTAGGTATGTCAGTTAGGTCAGTATGGTCGTATGTCAGTTAGATCAGCCAAAATACTTAAGGCTGCGGGTCTCAGGTTAAAATATGTAATAAAAAGACGATCTATAAACCACAGAAAAGTTTCATGTCGTCTAAAGAGGACTTATAAAATAGTGGCCACCAAAGTCTGTAAAAAAAACTAGTTAATAATGTTCTTTTAATAAAATATATAAAATCATTAAATTTAAACAATACAAGACGTCTTTTTGCAAAGTTGTTGAACAAAAGTTGTTCAGTTTCATGAATATAGAGCTAGAGGAGGTTTGCCGTCAACCTGTATAGCATAAGCGCTATAGGTTTTTTTAAATATGTAATAACATAAAGTAGGTAACCATAACTAAGTCATATAAAATGACAGCAGCAGCTTAACTATACCTATTTCCGATGCGTTTTATCTACTGATAATGTACATACGCGACCAAATTCCACAACGACAAACAGTTCCTTCCTACCAGTCATTCCGGTTACTAATTAAATACATGACATGACATGGACGGACGGACAGACAGCGGAGTGACAGCAATAAGGGCTCCGTTATGCTCTTTTGGTACCTTAAAATAAGGGACTCCATACACCTACTTGCGAAAACTTTTGCATTTTATGATTGTATTACCTTTTCATTTTGAAACGTTTGGGTTGGTGTGGTAAGGGAAATGAAGTAAAGTAACATTGACATCATTATTGTCTACTTTTTACCTAGCCACTGACTTACTGCGTTATTAGTAATGTAAATCGCATACAGCATGCAAGGTTATGTCAGATAACAATGATGACTTAGTGCCATGCGAGCATGCATATACATTTCTGTATACAGACTAATACATATAGTAATTCGTATAGTCGTATACATATATGTCGTGGCCAGATTGTGAATTAGCCAGATCATGAAATGACTGACCAATCATTAAGGAGCTCCAAAAAATTTACAAATCCAACCATCAACTTAAAAACAGGGAGTTGAAAGTTTCGGAACTCGAAATAGGTAATGAAGAGCTGAAAATTACCGCTTTTGCAGGAATTTTCTTCATAAAACTTCAAGGTTCAACAATAAAAGGTCCTATCTATTATTCAGGGATATTTTTACAGGTAATATAAATTGATGAAGCAATACTGAGTAGTACTAATAACAACTAGTCTTTCCAGAGACGTAGGGCTTCTTGAACATTGTTAACCCTGCCTAAACCAGCGAAGATCTTGAGTAATAAAACCATAACTTCATAGAGTCATAGAAATATTCAGAGAGTTCAGAGACTTTACGTGAGTTGCGACTCTGAAGTTGTATTTCTAAAGAAACATTTTACGATTATGTTAAAATCAATAAAGAACCGTCATTCAAACGACCTAGTCTCTTAGCAAATAACTTACCTAAATATTCTGTCTGTTGATGTCGTATTCAATTCTCTACAAGTCTACAGTTCAGCCATTCAAGTGTAACTCAACTACAAATACTTTGACACGTGTCAAGCAAACAAGATGGTTGATTGTTAGCGACCCTGAATCATGAACGAGGGTCATGGCATCAGAACTCTGACCTGACATGGATTAGATACTTTTAGTATTAGATAGTTTGGGTTCCGTGCCCAAGAGCTGAGCTGAACCTTCGCCAATTTTTTTCTCCAGCGGTTTATCATT
The DNA here is from genome assembly GCA_958295455.1 of Coleophora deauratella. Lineage (NCBI taxonomy): Eukaryota > Metazoa > Arthropoda > Insecta > Lepidoptera > Coleophoridae > Coleophora > Coleophora deauratella. The sequence continues at coordinate 6,159,379 of OY282398.1, forward strand.
CCTTGAAATGTCTGTATCCTTTGTGATAGGAAACCCGCACTCCTGAGACAATTAAGTATACAAAACTATCCAGATAAGGTCGCGATCTCCTCGGAGGTCGTCCTCCTGATACTCCTGATGGAGTACGTCAAGCTGAAGACAAAATACGCTCTGAGGGTGACGCTGCTGGAGTCGCGCCACAGCGTGAACTTTAAATCATTTGTGGTGCGAGTCCCGACACAGCAGCTGGAGTCTTTCACCCAGGAGGACTTCTGGCCGAAGGGTATGGTGTTTCAGAAATTCCGTGGGAGTTTGCCGACCTCTGCCACCGAAATAGAACCTCTGCGTGCTCAATAATTTTAAGTTTTCATTTATAATAGGGTATTTTACTCTATACAAGAAAAAATCTAAAACTGCTTATTTACTGTGGTATTTGTAATACATAATCGATTTAATATGATTTCTATACAATAAAATGAGAAAAAACATTTTATTTTTGATTTACAAAAATCTAGTTTTTTAATCTGTTATTCAAATATCTGAAACGACAGCCGCCATGCTGGTTGTCAGGTGACGTCACAATAGTGGTAAACAATGACATTTTGTTCGCGATATGTGTCAAAATTTTAGTACAGAGTTGTTTTATTTACTCCTGAAATGACGTCACGACCTAAGCGTCATGGCGGCTATCGTTTTCGCGCGCTAATTGGCAATGGTAATTTAAAATGTATTTTTGGGGTACTTATAGGTTTCAAAAAAAAATTAAAAAAAATATTTTTTACTTTTTCCCACCTAATGATCAATTTGAGATACTTTTCAAAAAATGGTGAAAAACCCTATTGTATCTATTCTATTTATAGTATCTATTTTATAAAAATTGTATTAGTTTGTATTTATACTATGTATTTATGGGTCTTTGCTAACTGATTTAAATAAATTAAAAAATAAAATTACTCTAATCTGTAGTAGAATAGACATTAATCAGATAAATCTGCATACCGTACACTACACGTAACCGTGGGCAAGATCAATGTACTTATAGCCAGCGACCATAGCGCCTATCCTAAAGAATTCAGGGATTTCACAAAAATATTTTATGGGTTATTTGAGTTTTGGATAATAAAAGACTCTAATGACCAATTATGTTTTTATCATCCCCAATATCAACAACATTTCAGACGGAAAACCTTCACTTTTGGAAACAGATCTCCGTAAAAATAAATTAAATTTCACGGTGTAGTCGAGTTAGAAGGGATGAACTTACTCATCCCTTCTAACTCGACTCTGCCCTGGTTAAAACCTGGCCAATTCACCGATAAGTTTTCAAATCTTATGTGAAACTTTATGAAACTTAGGAGCCCTGGTCCAACAAAATATGGTAAGGAATAAAAAATGCTTGTCATCATCGATTCGATAGTAGAAGAAGAATATGAAACGAAGTGCGTACGAAGGCCGATTTAACACGTTCACGTACTATGACGTGTGATGTGACCGCGGGTGATGCTAGCAAAACCAGATAACAGCCGCCATCTATCCCTCGAGATAGCACGGTCAATTTTGTCACACGATACGAAGAAGGAGCGCTATTCCGAGCATAAGAAACGTACATCCAGCCGCTTCTTGCAAACCTCATTGCCAAAAATAAAAGCGATACAAATAAATAAAACAGATAACTAATTCTCAAAAAATAAATAATATTGTCATAAAAGGAATTATTTTAAATATTCATTAAATACCTATTAATGAAAATGAATGTCAATACAGACTGTTATGTCACTTTAATGCTACATACTTAACGCTTATGCTTTTTTTTTTACTATATAATAAGAGTATTGCTTTAATGCTACAAGCATTAAAAGTGACATAACAGTCTGTATTGACATTCATTTTCATTTGCATATTCATTTACCGCATAAATTCATTACCTACACGAGATGTTTTTTGGTTAGCACCTGAACCTTAGAAATCTAAATCTGAGCGTTTAGTCTTTGTTTTAATCTACGATGACTGCATGTTCAGACAACTGAAATAGACACAGAGATGAAGAAATACACCAGTTAACTGGACCTTGTGACACGCCAATTTATTTGTATTACTTATATTTACTTGTCAGGTTGCTTCGTGTCATAAAAGAATCTTGATATACTTACGTGCTTAATTGCATTTATAATTACAACTGTCATTGTTTTATACAAAAAGTAAATAAGTTTAAACATGAGTTCATTTCCTGTTTATCTCTTCTCTTTGTTACTTAACCGTTTTGTTACTTTAAGGTTCTTTTCTATAGTTTTTGTTTTTCATTTTCATTATTATGTGTTTTTTACACAGAAATTAATCATTAATTCAAAAGGGGAACTTAATTAGAGAACAAATACAATTCTGGAAGCAGCCAAAGTTCTAAGTGGACGAAGTCGTGTGCTACAATTAGTCCTTATTAAACTTGGACTGCCTTGAAATTGGAAAGTGTAATGAGACAAAAATTTTTGCTAATTAACTCCTTACTAAGGTAGGTACCATGTAGTTACCTATTGGATTAATCGTTGCCTTTTCTTATGAATCTGAACAAGTTTCCTAAATATGGAAACTAGTAACCAATACGCGGAATTAACGTAAATAATTAGTGATGTACATAAATTAACAAAAAAAAAAAAAATGAGCAGTCACATGTAGTGAAGAGAGTGCAAATCCGGGCGATTTCCAAGCATTTACCAGTTGCCGCTTTTCATTGATTCAAAAATCAACTTGGACATTTACCATCGCCGAAAAAGTTCTTCGCCTACATATTCTATTCCGTGGTACATTAACCACGCTTCTGGCAAGGGATAAATGGATAATAGAGACAAATTACTACACTGCAGCCGAGCCGTGAAGCCGCTGAAACTTTTACTGACAAGTTTGTTTAGTAGATTTTGATCGGACTCTGACATGAAGACGGTCAAAAAATAACAGGGATGGAAATGTGGTACGCTATACAGGGTGTAAATCTACATGTGCATAAAATTTTAATCAGGGCTTCTACTCCTGATTCTTTCCCCAAGGAACCCATAGTCAAATCGCAAAAATTTTTTTTGACTATTTCGATCAGCCGAGCGGCCAAATTAGTATGAAGAGTCCAAAAGTTTTTGCGATTTGACTATGGGTTCCTTGGGGAAAGTTGATAAGAATCAGGAGTAGAAGCTCTGAATAAAATCGCACCTGTAGATTACTAATGAAATTAAATTATCGGTAAACAATTTTAACGACGACTCCATCGATATAACCACAACTACACCTTTATCTACAAGATTATTTGATAACAAAAAGATTTGTTGCACAAGGTAATTAATTATACAGGGTTACAGGAAAAGTCGCACAGTGTTTTTTTTGCCCAAAAAAAGTGACATCTTCTTTTTTTTCGTTCATTCAATTTGGCTTTTCATAACAAATGCAAGAGTAAAACTCCCAGGAGTCCATTTTGTGTAGTTTATTTTTTAAAAAATCACAAAGTTTTGGTGACCTTGCTGTTAAAAATACGGAAATTAATTCATAGAAAAATAACTATTCACAATTTAGTATTATTTGTTTATCAGGTATATAAAGATAGTCTAGGCGCATATTATCATCAATCAAACATGTTGAGAATTTGCTCAAAAAAAATGTTTTCTAAATTTTAAATTTTATTTTTTTAAATTGTTTCTAGGTCGAAGTAGAGGTTCTGCCTAGGACAGATATATTCACCATATTTATATGTATCTCCCACAAAATTACCACATTCTACTTCGGCGGAAGTTTGGTAAAATATATTTTTAAATACTAAGGTCAAAATTTTGGATTTAGGGTTGACACAATAAGGTCATTTCCCTTTACCTTTTTTTATATAAAATCAACTGTATTTAAAAAGTTTTAATTTGAAAAATACTTGGATGCAGTAAACTAAGGAACTGAACAACTTTTGCGCATCAACATTGCCGAAATTGCAAAAAAAAATGGTCTTACAGACTTGCCAATTAACTGATTAAATAGGTATGAAACGCCCAAATATTTTTGTTATTTCGGCAAAGTACTAAAACAAAAGTAGTGCAATTTCATGAGTAGAAATCCACCTTATTTATTTTGTTATATCTAAATAGTGAATCAAGAATTTGTATGGGAAACTGAAAAAAATAATATGGATCGGATTATTTCAGTATATTTGCTGTATTCTATCGCTATCTTTTCTTACTTTGTGATTCTATACTTTATTCCAACTAACCTCTCAAAAATTCAAAAGCACTTCTTAGCACAGTGTTCAAAATTTCAAATGTGAAATTAATTTCTGACAAGCTTCTAATTACGATAAAGTTTTCAACAAACCTACTTGCTGATTAATAGGAAGTACAAAATATGTTAACCGACAAAATATGACGATGAACTTATACGTACGTTAACAGTCAGTCTGTTCAGTTATGCTTGATGACTTTTTATTTGCTGAAATAAAACGGAAAATTGCAGATGGTTCTTATGAAACTGAACAACTTGTCCCAACAAAACAAACAAGGGCAGAAATAAAACAGTTTTACTTCTCACACCAACTGTCAACAACTTAAAGAAAGTAAACGATTGACAAATATTTGTCAGTGATAAAAAAGTCACTTTGTATAATAGAAACAGATTTAACAGACACAAATAAAGGTGAAGCAAGCATTTGATGAATCTTTCAAAAAATAATCATCATCAGCCGAAAGACATCCACCGAGTCAAAAAATAATACTCACGATATAAATAGAAAGGTTTAATTAGTGACAACCCTAAGAGATATTTTTGAAAATCATTTTTTCTAAACTTCCGCCGAAGTAGAGTGTAATAATTTTGTGGGTGATACATATTAGTATTAGGTATATATCTGTCCTAGGCAGAACCTCTACTTCGGCCTAGAAAAATAAAAATAAATAAATTTAAAAAATCTGAAAATATTTTTTTTTTAGGAAATTACCAACATTTTTCATAAACTAAAAAGAGGATAGTATGTCTCTAAAATATCTTTATATATCCGTAAAATAATTAATACTTAGTTGTGAACAGTTTTTTTTCCTATGAATTAATTTCCGTATTTTTACCATGAAGGTCACCAAAACGTTGTGATTTTTTTAAAAATAAACTAAACAAATTTGATTCCTGGGAGTTTTACTCTTGCGTTTGTTATAAAAAGCTTAATTGAATAAACAAATAAAAAAAAGATGTCACTTTTTTGGGGCAAAAAAAACACTGTGAGTCGTACTGAATATTAAAACACGTTATTATTCAGGTCATTTCTGATGGATTTGATTCTATGATATGGTGTCCGAAACTTAACCGTTAAGGAGATATTGAACTTTAAAGATTTTTTAAAAAATCCTCAATTTTTTGGCTTTTTTGTCGATTTTTTTTGGGATTAGTGCTTCTGGGGTACGTTTTTTTGATGTAACTAGTTAAAAGGCATGTCAATTAATAAAAATGATTTACCAAAACTGAACCTACTACTAATAGCTTAAAAATACTGCTTGACAACGGTTAGAATTAAATAATTTTCATTAAGTGTTTTTAAATTTGAAGCTCTCTGTTTTTAAAAAAATGTATGGAACTTATTCTGCAAATAGTTTTAAAAACTTTTACGTCTCTTTAGCTATTCAAAAAGGTATATCACTTACTATTAAATAGGCAAAATATTGACCAAATAACAGTTAAGTTAGCAGAGGGTACATTTTTTTGACAACTCTTTAGTCCTTTTCAGCTCCAAACGAAGAGCAGTTTTCTTCTCAAAACTTTGTTTAAGGCCTTAATTATTGTTAATCGATTCTTTAATTTACAGATTCTCATCGATTAATAAGACTAAAGGCCTTAGGGTGCATTTCCACTGATGCGGAGCGGGGCTGAGCAGGGCGGAGAAGATCAGAGAATAGTAGCAAGTGTTTCCATTGAAGCGGGACGGAGCTGAGTAGAGTAGAGTGGAGAAAAGTAGGGCAGAGTGGAGCGAAGTAGGGTGGAGCGGAGCGGGGCAGAGCTGAGCGGGACGGAGCGAAGCGAAGCTAAGCTGAGTGGTCTGGAGCTGCATGTGACCATTTTCTAGGTCTGCTCTGCTGCGCTCCACTCCATTCCGCCCTAATTCACTCCACTCTGCTCTACTCTGATCCGCCCTACTTCGCTCCACTCTGCTCCGCCCCGCTTCAGTGGAAACACTTGCTACTATTCTCTGATCTTCTCCGCCCTGCTCAGCCCCGCTCCGCATCAGTGGAAATGCACCCTAAGGCCTTTAGTCTTATTAATCGATGAGAATCTGTAAATTAAAGAATCGATTAACAAGAATTAAGGCCTTAAACAAAGTTTTGAGAAGAAAACTGCTCTTCGTTTGGAGCTGAAAAGGACTAAAGATTTGTCAAAAAAATGTACCCTCTGCTAACTTAACTGTTATTTGGTCAATATTTTGCCTATTTAATAGTAAGTGTTATACTACCTTTTTGAATAGCTAAAGAGACGTAGAAGTTTTTGAAACTATTTGCAGAATAAGTTCCATACATTTTTTTTTAAACAAGAGACCTTCAAGTTTAAAAACACTTAATGAAATTTATTTAATTATAACCGTTGTCAAGCAGTATTTTTAAGCTGTTAGTAGTAGGTTCAGTTTTGGTTAATCATTTTTATTAATTGACATGCCTTCTAACTAGTTACATCAAAAAAACGTACCCCAGAAGCACTAATCCCAAAAAAATCGACAAAAAAGCCAAAAATTTGAGGATTTTTTAAAAAATCTTTAAAGTTCAATATCTCCATAACGGTTAAGTTTCGGACACCATATCATAGAATCAAATCGATCAGAAATCACCTAAATAATAACGTGTTTTAATATTCAGTACGACTTTTCCTGTAACCCTGTATAATTTTTGGCAAGTACCTAGGCAAATAAATTATATAATTAAACCTTGAAACTTGCAAGCAATCTTTTTTGTTTTCAAAGGAGACGTTTCACGGGACTATGGAGCTTGGACCTGGTCTGTGTACTAAACATCATAAATAAGTCATTATGGTTCATTCCAATCAAAAAAAAGCAAAACGTAAACAAACTTACTATGGAACTGACACATGTCAATGTCATCTGCATACTATGTTTGTTTACCTTTTGCTTTTTTTTATTGGAATGAAGTATAGAAACATAGTCTTTTCTAATTGTACTTACATTTCCTTCGATTTACCTTCAATGCGAGGTTCATCTAGTTTCTCAGATTTAACAATCGCAACACATAAATCACCTAACATGGCGAAGCGAGCGCAATTTTGAGCATTTTACGTTCAGAAACTAGATTTTGTACATACCATTGAAATTAATAATTTAGTTGTCCGACAAGTAACTCGAAAACCAGCTGTTATGCCTGTAAAAGAGGCAAGGCATATCCGCAGATTTTAAAAATCGTACACCAATGTCAGAAGTCAGAACAGAAGGGTGTACAATCAGAGTCAGAGAAAGCATCTGAGGAATATGTGGAGAAGCCGTAATTTCTGAACGTGACCTACTATTGCAAGCTTCAGTGTTATCATTTATATTGTAAAAAGTGCTGACAAAACATATGCTTGAACCACGCAACCCTGCTTCTAATATTTTTTTCATTATTTTTCCTAGAAAGCCTATATTTTTCGTACTACGTACATGTCCAGGCACAAAATGAAACGTGTCCTTTAAAAAGCAGCTACAATTAAACTATTTTTTCTAGGGATGCATCGATACGCCTTTTTGCCGATACGATACCGATATTCTCTAATATCGGCGATACCGATGCCGATACCGATACGCTCGCTTGTTGAATTTAAATGAAGGTTAAATATTATAAATAAAATACAAGTTGGGTTGTTTTTTAATAAATGTGAAAAAATACAGATTTAGAATGAGATTATTAGTTGCTGAAATAAATAACAGTTAAATAGTTAAAATAAACACGAATCAGCTTTTTGTTTAAAAATCAAAGTAGTCTCAAATATTGTGGAGATAGGTGATTTCGCAGGTTTATTTGAATAAGACCTACTGGCGCCGACTGCATAGGGTGCCCGAGCCCCCCCCCCCCCCCCAATGACATTATCAGCGGGGCCCCCCGATATTTTATAATTGGTGTTTGCTTTTTTTTCTCGGGATACTTCTATTACAAAAAACTCATTTCCATGCACGCTCAATGATATTCTCAAAAATTCTCTCGATATATTAGGAGGCCTTAGGTACCTTTCGACTTCTTCTTTGAGAGAATGCTCAGAGTGGATAGGGGCTCATTTTCGTCGGACTCTTTAAAAGTATCGCTGTATCGGGAATAAAAATATCGCCGATGCCGATATATCGGCAACTCCGAAGTATCGCCGATATATCGGTATCGGTATCGGATGCATAATTTTTTCGTCTCTTTTGAATTGATTACTGATAATCACGCACATTATACCTACCTAAAATCTTATCTCTGCTTAAGACCCAGAAATCATAACACCTTTCTACCTTCTTGGACTTGCTAAATCACACAGACAAATGATAAACGTTGCATTGAAATTTAGGGTTTCGTAGTCACTAAAATGAAACTCTTATAAAGTTATTATTTACGTCTATAATATCCATAAAAGACAGCTATACAAGCGTCATAACCATAACTTTGCCTTTGAATCGAATTGCATGAAAGTCGCAAATACGTGTAAAATAAGTAGTTTAAATGCAGTTGTCAATTTAGAAATAAGTAAACAATTTAAGTATTTGAATAATGGCCAGACAAGCTAAATTCGTCTCTCTTACTACAAAAAAAATTACAGGCGGTGAGTGTATGTATACGTTAACTCATTATTTTTCGAAGTTCTTAAGTTAGCGTAGCGGTAAATTATAGAGAAAATTATTCACATTAGAACGCGAACACACACACTTCAAAAGTGGATGTTTTGAGTATAAATAATAATATTATTTGTTCCATAATCCGCTAGCCCTTGACCAACTTTCGAGGGTCTCGGAAGCTAGTCAAGCTGGTTTTGGTAAAATGTACCGTTTAGTCACATTCTTTAGACTTTATATATAAAAAAAATACGTGTAAACGAACTTATTAGTGTAGCCCCAGGTGGCTTGCGTCATTAGAAGCTAAAATATACAAAGTATTAACAGTTTGTAAATACAATATCCTGATAACATTTAAATAGAGGTATAGGTACTATTGGGTTTTCTGTGGTATAGAACAGCACTGTAATAGATTCCCTCCGACCCGCCATGTAGTGCAAACAATTTTCATCGATTGATTACAGTTACTGACTACTGTAGTCAGTTTGTGGTGACTACGTATGCTCGTATGCTCTGCGTTATGTAAATAATATATAGGGTGACTTTTAATTAGTTCTTGATACGAAAGGCGATGAATGTGCTCATGATAACAAACAACTTTCCCTAAGGAACCCATAGTGAAATCGCCAAAAAAACATGTTGGTCTCTCCATACAAATCGATCAACTGACTGGCCAAATTAGTATGGAGACCAACATTTTTTTTGCGATTTGACTACGGGTTCCTTTCCTTAGGAAAAGTTGTTTTTTATCATAAGCACATTCATCGCCTTTCGCATCAAGAACTAATTTAAAGTCACCCTATATATATGTAAAATTGTACTTTTTAGCTTGTAACCTTTTTAGATTTAATATGAATTTGTAAAGTAGTATTTTTAGCCTGTAAATATTTTAGATGTGCTGCATGGTATTTTTAAGTTAGGGTAGCAATTTAGTTATTTTATTACTGCATAATATAGCATTGTGTCGGCGAGTCTCTTTTAGTCCGTGTATTCTTGCCGACGTCACAGATGCGTGCTCATTTCTTTTGTCTTGTTTATTTGTTTGTATCCATGCCACCGATATGTTTTGTAATATTTTTCCGTGTAAATTGTTTTATTGATCTTTTTGTATTTTTATGTGTTTACACCCTCCTAAGACGACCGACTTGGCTTATCGATATTTTCTGCGATGTACAACAAACAGTCTGCATACAACTCCACTACCGGTCGGACATCTTAGAGGCTTATCCCAAATTTCAATATAGTTTCCGTGCCACCTAACCACACCTAACTTATGAACATTTTATTTTTAATCACAACCCTGCAACCCGTATATAGAGCGCCGACAAGTTCAACATTTTTTTATTTTATTTAATACGTTTCCTAAACAAAACCAATATTTTGTGACTGTATATCATTCACATTAATTCTTTCTTCATTTATAAAGGGTCTAAGAGGGAACGACGATGTAAACATTGAAAGAAGAGATGATACATGTTTATATCTTCTAGTATCTAGTCCTAAGTTTCTTTTAGATTTTGAGATATTAACATTTTTTTATTTTTTCATTTCTTTCATGTAAAAGCAGTTTCTGTAAAATAAAATTAAAATAGTATTTTTTAAAACGACTTTATTGCCTATTGATGCTCATGAGGAGCCTCTAATCAATCAATTCAACAATGAAAGAATTTGTATACGCGTAAAAATCTCAGGGGAACAATCTAACCAACATTAAAAATCATTACTCAAGAGCAAGGGATATTGTATTTTTGAAACTAACTGATAACAGATTTTTCGTGTCAATAAAAATAGATACTAACTTAACACACTAGTCTTAACACAAGTGTCCATTACTCCAGCGGAATGTTGTAGCTAATAAGAATGTGAGTATAATAGGGAATTAGAGCATCATTAGGACTAATTGTGCGCCAGCAGCGGAATTTGTGCGTCTCATAATTTCGGAGATATTCATTAAAAACCGATTCCGCCAGGGTCACGTTCCCCCAGCGGCATGATTTGGAAAAAGACGGTCTAGCTCATAACAAAGTACATGACTGAGTAGCTTTCGTCGTGTTATAAATGTGCGCAAATAGCGGAATTTGTGCATCTTACGGTTTTCGAATTATTCAAGATTCCGCTGCAGTAACGTTTTTGGGTTTTCTGTATCTCGAAAACGGCTGATAGAAGAAACTTCAAAAAAAAACCACTAGTACACCTTAATTTGTGCGTAATTTGAGCAATGTTAGTTTTTTGAAAATTATGATATTTTTTTAGTAATTAATTTGTTTAGAAAATCAGGAAATTCTAATTTACAAGGAAACGAGTGAAGTTTCAATCGAATAAAGAGCACTCAAATATTCCTCTAGTAGACCCTAATAATATCTGCAATTGTGGATTGTATTAGTGAGATTATCAATTAGTGAGATATACCATTTAATTACGAAATTAATTTAGCGAAATTTTAAAGACTGAATTCAGTGCTTCTATAAGACTATGAAACATGAAATTTTACATTAAATTAGAGCGTCCTGCTAGCAAGCTTTCCTGTAAGTTTCAGCTTTGAATAACGTTGATTTAAAAAGATTTACCCAAAAGAAGAAAGAACGAACATTTTCCCTATAACCCGACCAAACTAGAATGTATACGCGAAAGCGGCCGCGCCATACAAAAGGATAACCTTCTTAAATGAAAGGTATATTGAAGGAAGCTTTGTAAGTACAGTTGCGTGCAAATGTTTTATTGACGATTGTTTTCTTAGTACCTACGTGCTCGTATAGCGGCCGGGACGAAGTTATTATAAAAGATACTTGTAATAAGATTTCTAGATAGTAAGTATCTTATCTAAGTCTTGCCGCCAAACATAAATGTTAACAGCACGGATGTGTTCCGGCATGAAGATAGCCAGTTCCCCATTGCGTTGGGGATTCTTTGGTAAGCCCGCTTCCATCATCGGCGTCATCATTACTCAGGTGAGATGATGCCAAGGGCTAAAAACAGAGGATTAAAAAAAATCAACATTAAGTAGTGTTTAATTTGTAGCATACTGATTAATAGTTCGAGAAGGTTAAAATAAAAATTAAAAAGAAGAATGAAACAATGAAGAGTTCTGAGAGAAGAAAGAAGAGATCTGCTAAAATCTGCCACACTATGTGGAACCCTGATATTATGGATAATTATGTATATGGTTCACCTACATTAAATTAATAAACGGGAAATTCCCGTACTACTTTGCATGAAACAAAAGTTGCTAGCTCAGAACCTAATTAAAATTATTTTCTAGTTAGCAAGTCATAAAAAAAATATATAACTTTTCTATTGCTATTTAAAAAAAGTATTTCCTTCAAAACTGCCAAAAACTTTTTTAAATCGTCAGCTTATTCTGCCTGAGTTAAAATTTAGTAGCCAAATCTGCCCAAATGGCAGAAATCTGCCACATGGACGGGTGCACATCTGGACGGGCTTCAAAAACACGGGAACTCGCGCGACGGGGGGAGCTCATTACCTGTACCCGTGCCCCGGGGGCTACCTGTGTGAGAAGCGCAGCTCAGTTCAAAGCGATAAGATAAACACTTTGATCAGAAATTAACAAAGCATTGATTTGATTATATCTGCTTTGCGAGAAATATACCTCAACACATAGAGGTAATAAAGTACTAATTACTTCTATGCTATTCTATGGTATGGTATTTGTTCTATGGTACTAGGTAGAAAAAAATATTGACGATATAAAAGCATGTGCAAAGCATCTACTTAAACATTTTGAGTTTTATGCCGATACATCAAAAAGTTTGTTGTTCAAATTGTCGATGTTACCCGATTTTAGTTAATTTAAATACGACGCCAAATAATAAAACATATATTAACATCATATCAAAAAATTTTCTGCTTAATTGTCCAATTAGTTCTGGTTGTATGCTACCAATTTAGGAAGGTTATCCTTTTGTATGGCGCGGCCGCTTTCTCGTATACATTCTAATTTGGTCGGGTTATAGGGAAAATGTTCGTTCTTTCTTCTTTTGGGTAAATCTTTTTAAATCAACGTTATTCAAAGCTGAAACTTACAGGAAAGCTTGCTAGCAGGACGCTCTAATTGTATGTAGAATTTCATGTTTTATAGTCTTATGGGAGCACTAAATTCAATCTTTAAAATTTCGCTAACTTTATTTCGTAATTAAATGGTATATCTCACTAATTGACTGGATAATACAATTCACAATTGCAGATATTGTTAGGGTCTACTAGAGGAATATTTGAGTGCTCTTTATTCGATTGCAACTTCACTCGTTTCCTTGTAAATCAGAATTTCCTGATTTTCTAAACAAATTAATTACTAAAAAAATATCATAATTTTCAAAAAACTAACATTGCTCAAATTACGCACAAATTAAGGTCTACTAGTGGTTTTTTTTCGAACTTTCTTCTATCAGCCGTTTTCGAGATACAGAAAACCCAAAAACGTTACTGCAGCGGAATCTTGAATAATTCGAAAACCGTAAGATGCACAAATTCCGCTATTTGCGCACATTTATAACACGACGAAAGCTACTCAGTCATGTACTTTGTTATGAGCTAGACCGTCTTTTTCCAAATCATGCCGCTGGGGGAACGTGACCCTGGCGGAATCGGTTTTTAATGAATATCTCCGAAATTATAAGACGCACAAATTCCGCTGCTGGCGCACAATTAGTCCTAATGATGCTCTAATTCCCTATTATACTCACATTCTTCTTAGCTACAACATTCCGCTGGAATAATGGACACTTAACACAATATATTGTGTTAAGTGTCCTGCGTTATGTGTCCGCTGCGGCAGATTATACAGAAGACCGAAGAGTATAATCGGCCACTATGCTTGGCGTTTGTGGACTATGAGAAAGCCTTTGATTCGATCGAGACCTGGGCTGTGTTGCAGTCTCTCCAACGGTGCCAAATTGATTATCGATACATCGAAGTGTTGAAATGCTTGTATGAAAACGCCACCATGTCGGTCCACCTCCAGGATCAGAATTCGAAACCTATCCGGCTGCAGCGTGGGGTGAGACAGGGAGACGTTATATCTCCGAAACTGTTCACCGCTGCACTGGAAGACGTTTTCAAGCTTCTGGACTGGAGAGGACTCGGCATTAACATCAATGGCGAGTACATCACTCACCTTCGATTTGCTGACGATATCGTGATCATGGCTGAGACCTTGGAAGACCTAGGCGCAATGCTCGAAGGACTTAGTAGAGTCTCCCAACAAGTGGGTCTTAAAATGAACATGGATAAGACGAAAATCATGTCAAACGTCCGTGTTACACCCACTCCTCTGAAGGTTGGAGACTCTACACTCGAAGTTGTTGGCGAATATGTATACCTGGGACAAACAGTCCAGTTAGGTAGGTCCAACTTCGAGAAAGAGATCAATCGTCGAATCCAACTCGGCTGGGCAGCGTTCGGGAAGCTTCGCAATATCTTTACGTCCAAAATACCGCAGTCCCTCAAGACTAAAGTCTTTGACCAGTGTGTGTTGCCAGTGATGACATATGGATCCGAGACATGGTCGCTTACTATGGGCCTTATAAGAAGGCTCAAAGTCACCCAAAGGGCGATGGAGCGTGCTATGCTTGGTGTTTCCCTACGTGATCGAATCAGAAATGAGGAGATACGTAGGAGAACTAAAGTTACCGACATAGCTCTCAGAATCGCTAGACTTAAGTGGCAGTGGGCAGGGCACATAGCTCGTAGAACAGATGGCCGCTGGGGCAGTAAAGTTCTCGAATGGCGACCGCGCACCGGAAGGCGCAGTGTGGGCAGGCCCCCGACTCGGTGGACCGACGACCTGGTAAAGGTTGCAGGAAGCCGCTGGATGCGAGCCGCACAGGACCGGTCGGTGTGGAAATCCTTGGGGGAGGCCTTTGTCCAGCAGTGGACGTCTTTCGGCTGATAGATAGAACACAATATAAATTTTTTTGATATTGTGTTAAGACCGTTAAGTAATAAAGACAGCTTCTATTCTACTGATGTTACTTTAAGGCAAAAAAAAGTTTGCGGTTTGATAATTTTGGTTTGTAGGTATGTAAAGACAAACATTTAAAGTCGTTTTTAGAGTAATTTGGATACACAGAACATTCTTTTCTTTTTAAACTTATGTTTTAAAGTTATTTTTGCCAAAAACAAAAAATATTTCGAGCTGGCTGACGTGACTGTATGTGTGTGCTAATAAACCTATATCAGGTAAGTACGTTCATAGATCTGATACCTATGATATATTTTTGCTTTGCGACGCTAAGTCATAATACACCCGTAAATACATCCGAAAACTTTAACTGAACAACTTTCCACAAGATTTTTTTTCAGGAAACGAAAAAAAAATCGGCTTCTCCATACAAACTATCCAATCAAGTTTTAATTTGTATGGAGAAGCCGATTTTTTTTTCGTTTCCTGAAAAATTTATTGTGGAAAGTTGTTCAGTTTCGTCAGAGGTTTCGTCTGGGTAAGCCCTTAAAGTTTTCGGAAACCTGTCCCTTACAGCCTGTATAGTAATCAAATCAAATCAAAAAAATCAAATCAAAATCTTTATTGTTTTACCAGTTAACACAATTCTTAATAAATACTCGTATATGAAATTCCCGATCACCAAACTAAGTTTAAAAAACTGTGTGATGGTAATCGGGTCCTTCCCACAGATAATGTTCAATATATAAATGTATTAAACGGTATACAATAGTACAAAAATAATAATATTATTATTAGGTATAAGGTATGATTATCTAGGTAGTGGCATGCATTCACTGTACAAGATAAAGGTATGCAAAATATAATTTAAGGGATAAAAAAAACCAATGAGAATATAAGCGTGTACGTTTGCGTGTGTGTGTGTGTGTGTGTGTGTGTGTGTGTGTGTGTATGTGTGTGTTTTACTATATAGCATTGTTTTAATTTATCGTATTACTGTCAGTAGCTTCTCCGTCCTCTCCATCGATATAAGAGAACAAATATCGATGGTCCTCTCGTAATCTAGTGTGTTTAGCCAATTTACTATTATTTTCTTTATTTGGTAATTGCTATATTGCTTTGACTGAGTATGTATCATTTAGAAGATTATAAAGTTTAGGAGCAAGGAAAATAAAAAAACCTTTGAGCAAATGTTCTTTTGATGAAAGCTATTGGACACAGATCTCGCCTGCTATTAGTTACTGGAAGTTTTGGAACGTCATTTTTGTGATATTGTCTGACTGTTTGGTAGATATAGAGCTTTCTTACAGAAATAACTTCAGATGTTTCATAAAGTTCAAGTGTGGGGTGTCGGTATGGTAACCGCCACAACCTTAAGTATAAAACGTTGAGCTCTTTCTGCCTTAATTAACTGGGTCTTATCATCACCTCCCCAAGAACAAATGCAGTAGGTAAGTAAACTTTCGCAAAGTGCTTTGTAAACTTGAGTAAGCAACAAACGATTAGCAACTGTTCTTAAATTTTTAAAAACATAAATAAGTTTTCGAGTCCTAGCTGTAAGTGTATCAATCTACTTATTCCACTTCAGATGTTTGTCAAAGTGCACCCCCAAGTATTTGACATAATCTGTTCTCACTAGGTTTTCGCATGAACAAGTGTGTTGATGTTTATTGTCTCTGTTACAAGGAAACACATGTAGGGTTATAGAAAATTGCTCGTAGTTCAGTTTCAGTTTTTGAAAATCAAATGAAATTAGTTTTGCTTACATTCAGGGACAAAAGGTTATCTTCAAGCCATTCCGATACTTTAGCCATTCCCTTTTCAGCTAGAGATCGTGCCTGTTCCCATGTTTTTCCTTTAAAGATTAGATCAGTATCATCGGCAAACATTAAGATATCGGCTCCCTCTACCTCTAGTTTATTAAGCTCATTAATGTACAGTAAGTAGGACCGAGGGTACTTCCTTGCGGGACGCCGAACATTTGCTACTGTTGCTTTGGTGTTCTCCCATCCTTACAAACTGCTCTCTTTCCGCTAGATAATCTGTAAACCATTGTAGTGGAGTACCTCTTACTCCCACATTTTCCAGTCGCGTTAGTAGTATAGGAATGGATACGGTGTCAAAAGCTTTTTGCAAGTCTAGGAAAACACCAGCACATTTACTGCCTTGATCTATATAAGATGTAATTAGACCTGTAAGACTGAGTACGGCATCTTCAGTGGAGCGACCCTGGCGAAACCCATATTGATTGGGAGCTAGTAGATAATTTCTCTCAAGGTATGTCATTAGTCTTTTGTTTGCCAGTTGGGGAATTTACCAGTCTTAAAGCTGCGGTTACAAATAAAAGTAATAGGTGACAAAAGATTCTGCAGACACTTCTTCAAAAAGGCTGTAGAAATTTTATCTTATCCAGGCGCACTTTCGGTTCTCAATTGGAGAATAGTGGATCTGACCTCTATTTCATCCGTAGGTAATAATAAAATAGAATTCAACGGTGCTGTATCATTGCTACGTATTTTCTGTGCAAGCTCTAATTGCGTGACTTTTAGTTTGTTAAGCGTATTTTCTGCTAAAATGCTACCAATATTAGAAAAGAAGTTGTTAACTATATCCAGTGCTTGGCTTGGGCTATCTCCTAAATTTAAAAGTTCTTTGTTGGTGCCTTTCGATTTATTAATATTACTATCTATCTATCTATCTATCAGCCGAAAGACGTCCACTGCTGGACAAAGGCCTCCCCCAAGGATTTCCACACCGACCGGTCCTGTGCGGCTCGCATCCAGCGGCTTCCTGCAACCTTTACCAGGTCGTCGGTCCACCGAGTCGGGGGCCTGCCCACACTGCGCCTTCCGGTGCGCGGTCGCCATTCGAGAACTTTACTGCCCCAACGGCCATCTGTTCTACGAGCTATGTGCCCTGCCCACTGCCACTTAAGTCTAGCGATTCTGAGAGCTATGTCGGTAACTTTAGTTCTCCTACGTATCTCCTCATTTCTGATTCGATCACGTAGGGAAACACCAAGCATAGCACGCTCCATCGCCCTTTGGGTGACTTTGAGCCTTCTTATAAGGCCCATAGTAAGCGACCATGTCTCGGATCCATATGTCATCACTGGCAACACACACTGGTCAAAGACTTTAGTCTTGAGGGACTGCGGTATTTTGGACGTAAAGATATTGCGAAGCTTCCCGAACGCTGCCCAGCCGAGTTGGATTCGACGATTGATCTCTTTCTCGAAGTTGGACCTACCTAACTGGACTGTTTGTCCCAGGTATACATATTCGTCAACAACTTCGAGTGTAGAGTCTCCAACCTTCAGAGGAGTGGGTGTAACACGGACGTTTGACATGATTTTCGTCTTATCCATGTTCATTTTAAGACCCACTTGTTGGGAGACTCTACTAAGTCCTTCGAGCATTGCGCCTAGGTCTTCCAAGGTCTCAGCCATGATCACGATATCGTCAGCAAATCGAAGGTGAGTGATGTACTCGCCATTGATGTTAATGCCGAGTCCTCTCCAGTCCAGAAGCTTGAAAACGTCTTCCAGTGCAGCGGTGAACAGTTTCGGAGATATAACGTCTCCCTGTCTCACCCCACGCTGCAGCCGGATAGGTTTCGAATTCTGATCCTGGAGGTGGACCGACATGGTGGCGTTTTCATACAAGCACTTCAACACTTCGATGTATCGATAATCAATTTGGCACCGTTGGAGAGACTGCAACACAGCCCAGGTCTCGATCGAATCAAAGGCTTTCTCATAGTCCACAAACGCCAAGCATAGTGGCCGATTATACTCTTCGGTCTTCTGTATAATCTGCCGCAGCGTATGTATGTGGTCTATGGTACTGAAGCCTTTTTTAATATTACATACATCTTTAATTATATTCCAGGTCTGTTTTATATTATTTTTACTTCTCTCCATTTTACTTTGATAGTACTGTGTTTTCAATTTTTTTACTATTTTATTACACCAATTCCTATAGTTGGTATTTTTTTTACGCAAGCAAATGTTATTAGGCGTTGTTGTTCTGAGTTGCATATGCATTTGATCTCTTTTACGCAACGACCTAACAACACCAACTGTAATCCAAGGTTTAAGCGGCCTTAATTTATTCAGGATCATCTTAGTAAAAGTACAACTAAAAATAATGCGTTGTAATGTATTTACAAACCATGTAGCTGCCTGATTTATTTCATTCAATGAGTACAAAGAATCCCAATCAACTTCCTTTAATTTGTTATTCATAGATTCGTAATCAAAAAATGTTTTCATAATCGTCGCAGATGTATCACTTCCGGTTTTCACGTTTTTTAAATACAGTACAACAGGACTGTGGTCCGTAATTGGCTCAAATACTACGGTTTGCCAGCAATTTTTTGTTTTGCTCATGAAATGGTCTAAACACGCCGCGTCACGTGTAGGTATATAGACACCCTGCTTTAACCTATAGGATGCAATAATACTGAGATAGGTACTCTTCTCATAGCAGGACATACTTTCAGATATGGTATAAAAGTTCGTGTCACCAGTAAGTATAAGATTTTCCGCGTTGTATTGACTGAGGAGTGTATCAAGGTATACCAGGTAAGTAGACGGGTTAATTCCATTTTGTGGTGGGCGATAAGTGCATACGAAATTTGTTTCTAAGCCGACTGTTATAACAAAAAAATTCCCGTGTGGCAACTCAATTTCTTTGACGGCAGCGCTGACCTCTTTCCTTATGTATATAACGATGCCATCGTTCTGATTTATAAAGTATAAATGTAAAGATGAAAAGATGTATTAATGTAAAAATAATGAAAAGATGTATTAATGTAAAAAACAGATTATTATTTAGTATCAGTTACAAGTAAACTTTAAACTAATCGTGACTTTGTAGATGTTTTAGATTTTCAGCCGGATACCCAGAAATGCCAGGAAACTTGTCGAAATTGTTTCATTAACTTTAATAGTGGCTACTTAGTAGGTATGTGCAAAGATTGTCTTCTTTATACCTATCCCTTTGTTCCTCTTTCACCTTCTAGATGGGCATGACGAAAGAAAATGTCGGTCTTAGTTCTGAGTCCCGTCGAAGGTCGCTAGCGCAACGTTAATCAGTTTATGGGACAAGTCAAATAAACGTTTCCGTTTATTGGATAAATTGCAGCCGCCAAAGATCGAAAACGGAAGCACTTACCTATAACGACGTCCGCGCAGGTCATGGGTGGGTCTTATTCCTGTGTAATTTTATTTACTATTATAGTGTGTAACGTAAAGCACGAGTATTATATTCATATAATTTATTGTTGAATTATCAAATAACAATAGCTAACGGTAACGGTTTTAATTATGTACCTAATTGTACTTAAAAATACCCTAAAGACTAAGGTACGGAAAGACGTCGTAAGTCTTTCGATTGAAAGAACTGTGGAGCTATCTTGTGTGGAGCTGGAGAACCACATCATTATCTGTGTATATAGGCCCCCATGTGACGATAACTTTGCTCGTTTCGAATCAGTAATGGAGGATGCTTTAAATTTAATAAGTAAAAGTAAAAAATCTGTCATCGTATCCGGTGACTTTAACGTTGATTTATTAGAAAAGAAGTCCCTAACAACAAGAATTATTGGTCTTTTTAAGTTGTTTGATTTGGATTATTTATTCTTAGAACCAACTAGAAAAACAGAGACTTCTGCCACATGTATCGATAATATTTTCTGTAACTGTAGCCATGTAGAGAAAAAAGTAATTAACTGCTTGAGGTCTGATCATAGCGGACTAATGGCTAGCTTTCCTTTCAGGTCAATTATAAAACAAATTAAAATACAGTCGAGGCCTGTCACTGTTAAAAGAATAGAAATGTATAAAAAAGCGTTAAATGACAAGCTGCCCATACCAAATTTTGATAATGAACCAGAAGCCAACAATATGTACAATGATTTATTTACAGTAATTGAGCGAGATTTTCAGGAAATTTTTAAAACTAAATCTATAAATATTGATAATAAATTTAAGTTTTGTGAATGGGCTACTGTAAGAATTTATAAAAGCCGTCAAACCTTATTTGATCTTTATGAGAAAAAAAGTTATATATTTGATGACAATTTCAGAAATTATGTAAAACGTTATTCAAAAATATTCAGAAAGGTATGCTGCGCAGCCAAATCTAATTACTTAGCCAGAAAGATAAAACTATCTGATAATAAAATTAAGACGGTTTGGAATATAATAAATAAAGAAACCGGTAAATTCAAGAAACACGATAAAGATTTTGTTTTACAAACAGATAAAGGCAAAATAACATCTAACGCAGAAATAGCTACGGAATTCGAAACGTTTTTCACAAACATTCCACTTAAGCTAACTGAGGCCCTGGACTCATCACCCACATATGTTAAAAAAATATTAGAAGAAAATGTCATTTCTTGTGATGAAATATTCTATTTTAGAGAAATTGGACCTGAAACTGTTATTAAAACTTTTAAGTCGCTTAAAGTGAAACAAACTGAGGACTTGTGGGGTTTATCAGTTAAATTAATTAGTAATGTAATTGACGTATTAGCACCACATTTAGCATACCTTTTCAATATTAGTATAGAAAGTGGTGACTTTCCAGATCTCATGAAGTGTAGTAAAATTATACCTCTTTATAAATCAGGTTCCAAAACTGATGCGGGAAATTACAGACCTGTTTCTGTATTACCCGTCCTTAGTAAAGTCTTTGAAAAAATTATGCTCAACCAAATGCTACAACACTTCACTTTAAACAAACTTCTGCATAACCAACAATTTGGCTTCACGAAGGGTCGATCAACTACCGATGCAGGAGTAGCACTTATACGAAACATCTTTGATGCTTTTGAGAAATCACAAGATGCAATAGGAGTGTTTTGTGATTTATCTAAAGCATTTGATTGTGTGGAACATCAAACTTTACTTCTTAAACTAAAGCATTACGGTGTGGAAGATAGGGCTCTCAGTCTTCTCAATTCTTACCTTAACAATAGGTTACAAACAGTCCAAGTAAATGGCACAAATTCTCTCGGCTCTACAGTAAAAATAGGCGTTCCCCAGGGATCTATTTTAGGCCCCTTTCTCTTCCTTGTTTATATAAATGACTTACCATTTATGGTGCAACGTCTCTCAAATATTGTGTTGTTTGCAGATGACACATCTCTTATTTTTAAGGTAGACAGGAAAGACAGCAAAATTGACGAAGTAAACAACACACTTTCAGAGATACATAAATGGTTTACTGTTAATAACTTGCTATTAAATGCCACAAAGACAAAAGTAATAAAATTCAGATTACCAAATGTCAAGCAAACTCACGATAATGTAATATTAGATAGTAATATTTTAGAGTTCGTAAATAGCACTGTTTTTCTTGGTATTACTTTAGATGCTTCTTTACAATGGGGACCACATATAGAAACCTTAGCAGGAAAGCTTAGTTCAGCTGCCTACGCCGTCAAGAAAATAAGGCAACTAACAGATGTAGATACTGCAAGACTAGTGTATTTTAGCTATTTTCATAGTATAATGTCTTACGGCATCTTAATTTGGGGACATGCGGCTGACATAGAAACTATTTTTATACTGCAAAAAAGAGCCATTCGCGCTATCTATCAGATGCGATCTCGAGAGTCATTGAGGAACAAGTTTAAAGAAATAAATATTTTAACTGTTGCCAGTCAATTCATATATGAAAACATCATGTATGTTCGTAAGAATTCAGATTTATTTCCAAAAAACAGTGACAGGCATAATTTTAATCTTAGAAATATAAATAATATCGAAGTTGCTTATTCGAGACTGAGTAAGGTAAAGAAGTCGTTCATGGGGCAGTGTATAAAATTCTACAATAAAATACCTGAAAATGTAATTAGTTTATCCGAAAATAAGTTTAAGACTTATGTAAAGAAATGCCTGTGTTCAAGAGGATATTATAAAACCCAAGACTATGTTAATGACAATGATCTATGGACATGTATAGATCTTCCAGCTCATAGCTTTAGTAATGACATCAATTGTAATAGATATTAAGTATTTATTTCAAAAAATGTGTTGGGGCGAGTTTCTTTTGGGCTCGACGTTTCTTCTCGCTCCGCTAACACTTCCCGAAACGTTGAGTGTACAAGTTCCGCGTGGTAGGAACTTTGTACTAGGTAGAAAAAAAAGACGATTTAAAAGTATGCGTACAGCATCTACTTAAATAAAAAATATTTTGACTTTGACTTTGACTTTGAATTATACAATTTATGACACTGTTCTCGTATTTTTTTATTACTGAAATAATTAAAAGTAAACAAATAACTTGAAGTTGTAATGTGTAGAATAGGCCATAGCTCACAAACAGAACTGCTAACTGATGAGGAAGAAAGATTCTCAAGACAATGTGAAGTCATTAGCATTAGTCAGTAGGTACTTTAGTATAAAAGTACTATAGTTAGTTCCTTTTTTGAATAATTTTGCCTTGGGGATAGAAGGTTAATTCTGCCCTCATAAGAAAAGGCCGCAAAGTATACGAAAACTCCATATACGTCCGCTACGTATATGGAGTTATCGTATACTTTGCGGCTTCTATCTTATGAGGGCAGAATCGTGCCACACAATGATATTTTATGTGGCACACGATAAGAAAAAGAAGTCTAATTAAAATTATACTAGACAATTTTTTTTTGTTAGTTAAGAAAACTACTATAACTTGGTTAAAGGTTAAAGCTATTTGAGTATAACCTACATCGGGTGCTCTTTAAATAAATATCTGCCAGAGTTCAATTTTTGCGAATGGACTAGGTATGTTTTCCTTGCGCAAAGTTCTTCATATTCATGTTAAGAAAGCCCCCGTAATTTCAGCCCAGGCATAATACCCAAACGGAAGAAACTTACACTGGGAATGTCGCCAACTTCTGTCAAATTTAAAATAGTGATGTCGGTAACTGTGTCGACTGGTTAACAAAAAGTTTTTACTATTTTGAAACATTTCTAGCCAAGTGTTCATAAGTGGTAGGTACGGTTGAAAGCTTGATAGAAATGAAAAAACGTATAAAATTCAAACAAATGTAACCTTATGAGTTGTTTTTTTTTTTACTGTAATTATACTACAAGTTTGAAGCTGAAACCCATAACCACTTTTTTAAAAATAGATTAACTGATCGATCAGTTTCGATAACAAAACATTGCCTAATTAGTAATTACTTAAAGAGTGTTGCAGTAATATTACAGTCGTAAACGTCGGATTTTAAGAGTGTTTCATTATCAGTAAGTACATAACATAATTAATACCGCAACAAGGATTAGATTACTGGTTTTTCTTTTAAACCAATTAGTGATTAGTAATATAAGCTAAGTCAAGGTAGCCTATCCTATCTTACATCTACAGGGTGTTCAAAAAGGGCGTTTTAGATTTTAAGGGGTTACTCAGAATCAAGTCTCACTAATCTCATCTCATTTCACTTATAATATTATAAATACGAAAGTATGGGTGTTTGTTTGTTTATTTGTTTGTTTGTTCCACTTTCACGCCGAAACTACTGAACGGATTTGAACGAAATTTGGTAAATAGATAGATGAAGTCCTCGGCTAACACATAGGGTACTTTTTATCCGAGAAAACTCGAGTGTTCCCGGGGGAATGGCTAAAACTGAAAACTATACTTCGCCGCTAGGTGGCGCTTCCTTATCATTTTATTTTTGTCTGGATCCAATTCTGAATTCTACGCAGACGAAGTCGCGGGTGGAAGCTAGTATAGAATACAGGAAAAATATAAAATAAATCCAATCTACAACTTTTTTTTTTTCAGTTTCCCATACTAGTGAATCAAGAATTTGTGTGGGAAACTGTTAAAAAAGTTGTAGATCTGATTTTTATCCTGCATTCTATACTTGATTGTGAGTAACCCCTTAAAATCTCAAACGCACTTTTTAACATCCTGTAGTAATACATACTTTAAAATAAAGCCGTCTTATGTAAACAGGTAACTGAAATATAGATTATTATTAAGGGTTTGACGAAGGAGTTAGAGAAACCGCATCTAAAATAATTAGCAATAATTAGTGAAACCTGAATAACTGGGACATGAAGGGACCTGCAAATTTGTCTTACTTAAAGAGGTATTTACCCAGTGTCTCGGATATCCAGGTGTAAATAAACTTCTGTCTCATTTACAGAGGGTCCCATAAATAGAGGTGAAAATAGAAGTTATTTCAATTATAGAGGTGCGTTTATTAAATAAAAGACACAAGAAAGTCCTAGTTAGAGAGGTAATAAATTGATGTTATCTCAGTTACAGAGGTTACTACCTGTGAAATTCAATGAAACAATTTAGTAAAAGTATTCTTCAAAATGTAGTCTCAGTAAAAGAGGTAAAATACATTTCCTGTTTCAATTATAGAGGTAATTATGACGATAAAATCGAAAGAACTGATCCCAGATATAGAGGTTTGTTTTGTCCCACTAACAGAGGTAATTCAGTGCAAAAGTGTCGGGACCTCAGCGTGAGTCCCAGCTATGGATGTTTCTCACATATCCAGGGTGCCACTTAACCAAGTTTACTGTATTTACGTAGACAGCGCCAAAAGTTTCCGGCCTGACATATTTAGAGTTGCATAGCGATGACTTAAGCTATATTTCTGGAAAGTGTAAGACAGATAATATAGTCACTGATGCAGTCGACGAGATCGGTATTTTTTTAAACTTATTTACTGTAGAAGTAAAACTCCAACAGGTCATCCGTATCATAAATCGTATATCAAGAACAGTTAATATTGTTATGTGTACGGGGGGGGGGGGTTCACCTTATTATTCAGTCATAAAGGAGTAGATGAACAAGTGTCGTTTCGGACGTGAATTTTTTAAACATGAAGTGCACTGGATCGGCTGGGCCATTCGACCATATCGGAAAACAAATAGTTCTAAGTGGTCGTTGTATATGGTTCGAATTAATTTATGCAATGTTTGAGCTTTCTAGAACAAGCATCCATGATTGATTTTTTTTATAAACATTTAGTAGTTAAAAAATAAACCATGTGATCGGTTCCTTGTTCCCGTAATTCTGTGACAGAAATGGTTAACAGCGCATCAAGACATTTTTTGGCACCCTGTATTACGAATACTACTGACGTTTTAAAGTCAATTATAACAGAATATGAAACAATGGTCCTCTACCATAATCTCTTTAAAAAAATCGAATCAAATCATTAAAAGCAAACTCCAAAAAAGCAAGGATATCGGAATCAAAGAAAAAAATAATAACCACGGTTTTTTTGAAATTGCAAAAGACATACTGTCGAAGAATTTATAAGAACTTATAGTACTGGAGCCAGCAAGGTGTACGGGCCTGAACGTATAAGAACTCTGGAATCAGTCTAGCTCGAAAGAACTTTCTGTTATCAATCGTTTGGTTCAAGTCTTACAGTCCAGATCGGTCACTGGAGTTTTTTATGACGTTCAGAAAAAATTAAAAAAGTCGTATTTGGGCCTAATAAACATATAAGACTCAAAATGCAATTTGGATATGAAAGTGAGTATATTGGACAACCCCATAACATTTTTTTTAACAGGGTGTTAAAAAAAGTGCGTTTGAAATTTTAAGGGGTTACTGTTGGTAAATAAATGACATCAAATAAGGAAATAACTCGTTGTATTTCTTATTAATCACAAAATAGCAAAAGAAACAGACACCATTACGGACACGATATTTGACAGTTAGTTACACACAAAAAAAAAATCTGGGTACGTTCAGAAATTATGCCGAGCACAATCCGCACCAGTTCAGAAACATTAAACTAGTTTTTGGTGGATAAATATTTGCCCTTTTAACACTCCTCCTCACCAAAATATAGTTTAAATCAAATGTATCTGTTTGTTATTAAAACACATCACTGTCACTAATACACGCCAGCTTTCAGAAGCAGTTCTTGTAGTTTTATAATTGGCAAGCCTTTTGTTAAGAAGTCTGCCTCCATCGCAGCTGTTTCTATGTAGCTTACAACAATATGTCCATTCTGAATACATTCTCTGATGAAATGGAATCTCAAGTCAATATGTTTAGTTTTGCTGCTCACTATGGCATTCTCGGATATCTTTATAGCAGCTTGATTATCACTGAACATATTAATTTTATTTATCTTCTTTGTACATATATCATTAATTAATTTCTTCAAATGTATAGCTTCCTTTGAAGCATCTGAAAGCGCCATATACTCGGCTTCTGCCGTTGATAGCGCAGTCGATTTTTGCTTCCTTGATTGCCAACTGATGCAACTGTTTGCCATTTTGAAAATAAATCCTGTGTAAGATCTTCGATCTATAGTGCATGTGGCCCAATCAGCATCAGCATACCCATGTAGCGGTTGACAAGATTTTCTATATCTTAGTCCCACTGTTTTAGTGCCCTTTAAATAACGTATTATTCGTTTAACATATTTAAAATGTTCTTCTCCAAATGTTGTATTAAACTGCGATAAGTAACTCACAGCAAAAGCTATGTCTGGACGTGTAGCAGTCGCTAAGAACATCAATGCTCCAATAATCTTTTGATAAGGTAAGTTATTATCACATGGTTCTTTTCTTTCTAGTTTCAGGTAAGGCTCTATTGGCGATTTTACACTCTTACAGTCTTCCATTTTGTATTTCTTTAATAATTTTTCAATATATTTTGTCTGTTTCACACTTATTTCATTTTCTTCTTGTACTATTTCCATGCTCAAAAATTCTTTAGCCTGACCCAAGTCTTTCATTTCGAATTTTGAAGTAAGTGCATTTATTATTTTGTCAAGTGTGTTTTTGCAGGAGTAGGCCAGGAGCAGGTCATCAACATACAGTGCTGCGAGAACCTTTACTCCTCCTGTCTCTAGTGTGTATATACATGGATCAGCTGTAGATGGAATAAACCCAATCTTCTTTAATTCAGTATCTAACTTAATATACCATTGTCGACCCGACTGTTTTAAGCCATATAATGCCTTTTGCAGTTGACATACTTTCTCTCCTTTTATATTTGTCATATCTTCTAACATTTTCTTAGCTTTATTGAATAATGTTAGATCTTCATTTGAACTTTCATCCATCATTATTTCTGTTAAATATTTTTGAAGAGATTTTGGTAATTTCATTGTTATATTTTCATTTAATTCGCCGTTCAAGAAGGCAGTTGTCACGTCTAGTTGGTGTAAATTGAGGTTTTCTTCTACAGCTGTAGCTATCACAGCTCGTATAGAACTCATTTTAGCTACTGGTGCCCATGTTTCGTTATAATCTACACCAGGCTTTTGAGTGAACCCGCGTGCAACTAATCTAGCTTTCTTGACGTCACCTTTGTCCTTTAAAACAATTTTATAATCGATAATGTTAACATTCTCTTCCTTTTTCGTAATTTTCCATGTCTCATTTTTTATGTGAGCTTTTATTTCTTTCTTTATTGCTTCTTCCCACTCTTCATCTTTTTCAGAATGGTCTACTAGCTCACAAAAATATGTTAACTCTTTTTGTTCTTCTGAGTCTTCCTCTTCTTCAATTACATAATCTTTCGTCCAAAATGGTTGCTTTGTGACTCTTTTTGGTCTACTAGATGAAACACTTTCTTCTTGATTTACATCTTGAACCATATTTTCTGAAGCGGTCTCAAAATTATTTTCATCCACTGATGTAGTCTCATCAACATTTTCAAGAGTTTCATTGACTAATCCAGGTGAAGCTGGAGTATCATTTACCAATCCAGGTGAAGCTGGAGTTTCAACTACAGGTATAGTTTTTGGTATTATTATTTTTAACTTTTTTTTATTTCCTCCTTTAGATTTAATTTCTTTCCTTTCAGGGCTTTTCTTTTCAAGTGTTTTATCCTGGACCAGCTGTTTGTTATCATCATAATACATTTTCTGTATGACCTTCACGTCTCTGCTGACAATAACAGTATTTTTCTCTGGTAAGTATATTCTGAATCCTTTTGAATTTCTTGCATATCCCACAAAAACACCTTCTGTGCTTTTTGGAGAGAACTTTCCACGTCTCTTTTTCTGCAGAACAAATGCTTTGGATCCAAACACATGAAAATGATTTCCAGATGGTACTCTTCCAGTCCATTTCATATAAGGAGTTTCACCGTTTAGTGCTTTTGAAGGAGTTCGGTTTATCAAGTAATTAGCCAAATATAAGGCTTCTGCCCAAAGTTGTTCAGGGACATTGGCTTCAATCATTAGACATCTTGTTTTGTCCAGTAAAGTTCTATTTTTTCTCTCACTTACACCGTTTTGTTGAGGTGTATACGGAGTAGCTAGCCTTCTTTGTATTCCATTTTCTTTTAGATATTTGTCAAATTCTTTATTTATGTACTCTGTCCCATTATCAGATTGTAGGTTTAGTATTTTTTTTTTCATGCTGTTTTCTACTTTATTCTTGTACTCCTTGAACTTTTCAAAAACTTCATTTTTGCTTTCTATGAAGTACACACAACAATATCTTGTGAAATCGTCTGTAAAGGTTACATAGTACTTAGAACCTGCTATTGAATCAGTTTGCATGGGCCCGCATACATCGCTGTGTATTATTTGTAGCGGTTCTGTTGTTTTAATACTTTCATGCTTTTGGAATGGTAGGGTAGTCATCTTGCCTTTTAAGCATGTCTCACATACTCCTAAATTTTCTTTATCCAGCTGTAGGCCACGAAGTAATCGTTTCTTATTCATTTCCTTGAGGTCATGTTCATTGATATGGCCTAATTTTCTGTGCCACTGCATAGTCAAATTTTCATTTTTAGTAACTGAATATGCATTTTCTTCTTGACATGTCTCAACATAGTATAAGCCATTCTTCCGCTCAGCTGTTAGAATTATTTCTCCATTATTTTGTACAATTGAGGCTTTATCTTTTTCAAAAATAACTTTGTTTCCATTGTCAGTTATTTTTCCCACAGACAGCAGATTTGTAGTTATATCCGGGACATACAAGGTTTCATTCAAATTTATTTTCTCACTATTTATTTCAAATGAAACTTTTCCTTTACCGGCTATGTTTATTTCATGATGGTTTGATGCCAACTTTAATGATCTGGACTTCTCATTTAACATGTCAAACATTTCTTCATTTCCACACATATGCGAAGTGCATCCGCTGTCTAGGCACCATTCTTTGTCCTTATTTTCCATTTCATTTAGTGACAGACACACATTAAAATTTCTTTCTTGTTTATTTTTATTTTTGTACCAGCAATTTTTAGACTTATGTCCTGGTTTCTTACATACACTGCACTTTATTTTCTTTTTCTTTGAGTAAAAAGCTCCCTCAGCTTCTTTAGAATGTACAGCTTTTCCTTGATTTTGTTTTCTTGCCTCCGTTTCCTCTATAATCTTTATTTTTAAATCTTCTGGGGAAGGTAACATATCTCTTGACTCAACTGCGATGCGAAAGTTTTCATAGCTGGGTGGCAAACTGTAGAGCATTATTATTGCCAATAATTCAGAATTCAGTTGCACATCCATGTTTGCAAGCTGGTCGACTATGTCCATCATACTATTTAAATGATCTCGTATGTCGCCTTCAGTATATTTCTTTAGTATGAGCCTTTTGAGCAATGTAGCCTTTCTGGCTGGTCCTTGGCTCTGGTAAGTGGCCTTGAGAGTATTCCAAATGTCTTTCGCCGTTTTACATTTTTTCACTTGTTTCAGCTCTGACGGCGAGATTAAAAGTAAAAGTTCAGATTTCGCAAGTAAATCGGTTTCTTCGAATTCTGCTTTTTCTTTTTCACTTGTAGGAGGAATAGATGAGGGTCCACTTACAATTTTCCAGAGTCCATTTTTTATAAGAATGGCCTGGGCTTGCACGCTCCATGTGTCATAGTTTTCTTTTGACAACGGCTCTATTCTGTACATCGATGCCATTTTTTTACAGAACCACGCTCTGCTACCAATTGTTGGTAAATAAATGACATCAAATAAGGAAATAACTCGTTGTATTTCTTATTAATCACAAAATAGCAAAAGAAACAGACACCATTACGGACACGATATTTGACAGTTAGTTACACACAAAAAAAAATCTGGGTACGTTCAGAAATTATGCCGAGCACAATCCGCACCAGTTCAGAAACATTAAACAAGTTTTTGGTGGATAAATATTTGCCCTTTTAACAGTTACTCAGAATCAAGTACAGAACCCAGGAAAAATATTGAAAAAATCCGTTCTTCAATTATTTTTTTCAGATTCTCATACTAAATCTAAATAGTGAATCGAGAATTTGTATGAAAAACTGCAAAAAAAAATTGAAGAGCGAATTTTTTCAATATTTTTCCTGGATTCTATACTTGATTCTGAGTAACCCCTTAAAATTTCAAACGCACTTTTTTTAACACCCTGTATAATAACTTGCTTTTT
This sequence comes from Coleophora deauratella, assembly GCA_958295455.1. Lineage (NCBI taxonomy): Eukaryota > Metazoa > Arthropoda > Insecta > Lepidoptera > Coleophoridae > Coleophora > Coleophora deauratella. The sequence goes on from OY282398.1 coordinate 6,190,408, forward strand.
AAAGTAATACCCTTTTTTTGTTGGGTACCACATGTGTCTTCATCTTTTTTCTAAAAGCAAATCTCCATAACTCAATGCGTATGTGATGTGATGTGAAATCCTATAAACTGTATTTATGATGGGTTTATCTCCGGGACTCCTCATCTTTTTCCATTAAATACAATCCTTGAAATATACAAATTTTTTTTGTTTATTTTTAAAAAGACTGGTCATTTTGGGATGTTACCACATTTCATATTATAATTGACCACGCTGAATACGTTAAAAACAACCGACTTCAATCGCAACAACTCCAATTTTGCTATGTTTTGTTGATTTTCTCAAAAACCGCTGAATCGATTTCGATAAAATTTATATGGGACCACCTGTGAAATATTCCCTTTCAAACAAAAAAAGAATTTTCGAAGTCGGTTCAGGCGTCTTCGAGTAATCGGTGAACATACATAAAAAAAAAAAAAAAAAAAAGATTCCGACGAATTGAGAACCTCCTCCTTTTTTTGAAGTCGGTTGAAAAGGCCTTTCGTTGCCAATTTTCACTCATAAACCATTTACTACGTCGTCAAACAGATCAAGATTTACGTAAATTAACGTAAACGTTTACACCGAACATCTAATCTAAAATATGTGCGACTTAAAACAATTACTCTAATGAAATCTGCTCACACGCGAGATTTGTGCCGTTGTCGGAAGGTAAAGGGCGGTCGCATAAGCCTGCATTTGAACATCAATTAGGCTATTTCCGCACTGCGTCCGAGAAACATACTAGCCACAATATATATATATATATATTTTTCACAAGTCACAATATCTCTAATCTTTAATTTATCAACAAACAGATCAGAATTTCTAATGTAAAAAAGATGTTTTCCAGTATACTCTTTTCTATTCATTATACAGTGAAAATTAATATAACCTTTTTTGTTGCAAATTTTATGCACTTAATTTTTATCGTAGTAGCTATGCCACTAATCTTAAAGGTTATGGAGAAATAGGCAAAAACTTATTTATGAGACACAGTTTTACAATTTACTCTTTATTTGTTAATCCCACAATTACAATGAATATAAACTTTTTTGTGGAAAATTTTATGCATTTTATTAAGTCGCAATTAATCTCTTTTTTAATTTATAAACAAGTAGATGAAAAATTCAAATATATACATATATATTTCAATTTACTCTTTATTTATTAATTATACTTTAAAAGCTTATAACCTTTTATGTTGCAAATTTGATGTATTTTATTTTTACCGTAGTAGCTATACCTGTAATCTTGAAGATTATGGAGAAGTAGACGAAAACGATGTTAATGAGAAACAGTTTTACAATTTACTCTTTATCTATTAATCCCACTATAAAAATGAATATAACCTTTTTTGTTGGAAATTTTATGCACTTCAGTTTTGCCGAAGTAACTATACCTCTAACCTAAATGGTTATCGAGTTATCACCCATCGTCAGCGAAAATACCTCGGTTATAAAAGTAGTCTGATTTTGGAACTGTGACCGATTCGCGTTGTAAGACTGAACTTTTTATACATCGTAAAGTGTATTCTATCGATTTAATTTGGTTGCAGACATCTTATGTGTTTAGTCCCAAAACAGATTTTTTACGATTTTCGACCCCCGTCTGATTTGAGACGGTGACCGATTTCAGCGAAAAAAAAAAATAGTATGGGGTTGTCCAATGTACTCACTTTCATATCCACATTTCATTTTGAGTCTTATATGTTTAGGCCCAAATACGACTTTTTTAATTTTTTCTGAACGTCATAAAAAACTTCAGTGACCGATCTGGACTGTAAGACTTGAACCAAACGATTGATAACAGAAAGTTCTTTCGAGCTAGACTGATTCCAGAGTTCTTATATGTCCAGGCCCGTACACCTTGCTGGCTCCCGATCTATTAACACTACTGTGGACGAGACATTATTATGCTACTATTTTAAATACTGTAAGCTCAAAAATTCTGAAGAGATGTCTCGGGATAATCACTAAATATGTGCATCTATTGCACGACAATGCAAGTGTGCCACGGAGGAGTTTTCAGAAAATATGGCAATCGGGGATCTTGGCTTCCAACAACTTGATCGAGTATTCTACAATGTCTTGGCTCTCCCTGACTATTATGTACTTCGCTACCTGAAAAAGCACGGAGTTTCTACACTTAATTAAAATAAATTGAAAGCTGTAGTACTCAAGTTTACGACTTTGAGGAATCTAGTTATTCTTTTAAAAGGATTGATATGTTTATTCCTTGTTTTATTTTAATATATGTATTGAAATAGAGCATGATGTTGTAGAAACATAAATAATTTTCAGCTGTATCGGTTTTACTTTTTTTACTCAGGCCGGAAACTTTTGGCGCTGCCTACGTACTTTTTTGAGCGCCACAAATGTTTTATATGTCACTGTAGATAGCGTGTACGGAACCGGAACATTGCGTAATACCAAATCGGTTTCGATTCGTACGCTTCTGAGATTTAATCTCTACAGCAGCTTATTGCAACTGTTTCAGTGACGAAGATTGAAATAGAAAAGTATACGTATTTGTTTTAATTATTGGAATGATTGCAATTGGTAAGACTTATACAGGGCTTACTACTGTGCCCAGTATAGTAGTACTTAGGTGTTGGTGCTATACTCATAAAAATAATCTTTCTCAATTCGTCAATTCGTGAATTCCGTCAATTTTTGACTGACTAGGTGGCTCAGTGGTTAGCGATCCTGACTACTGATCCGAGAGTCGTGGGTTCGATCCCTACCCAGGGCAAACATTTCTGTGATGAGCAGATTTGTTTGATCTGTGTCTGGGTGTATTATATCTATATATGTATGTATTTAAATGTATATGTGTATGTATATAATATACACATATATATACACATATACATTTAGTCTCTGGTTCCCATAGTACAGGGGCCAGATGACCGCGTGCGATTTGTCCCGGACATTATTATTATGTTGGATGATGAACGATAGCGTGGCCCACCTAGGCCAAACTTTTCTGTGATGAGCAGATTTGTTTGTTCTGTGTTTGGGTAGGTATAGTTCATTCCAATCAAAAAAAAAGCAAAAGGTAAACAAACTTACTATGGAACTGACACATGTCAATTTCAGATGCATACTATCTTTGATTACCTTTTGCTTTTTTTAATTGGAATGAACTATACCTACTTATATTTATTATTAATACTATAAATGCGAAAATAAAACTTTGTCTGTCTGTCTTTTAGTCCAGTCATCGAGGAGGTTGAGGTATGCATTAACTCCTCTGTCCGTAAAACTTTGCAGTATGATTAAGTAGATTCCATAGATGAGGTGTGACAAGGTATCCCGGAGATGTATGTTTTGGAAGTAGGTATTTTATACCTAAACATGAATATTGCTAATAACTCTTACCGAATAATTTCTCAATCTATTATTCCAACGCGATATGTTAGTGCTAGTTTGTTATTATATGTATGTAAAACTGTCCAAAACTTTTTCGAACTTTTTAACTTCGATATTTATCAAAATTTTTTATTTTGCTATAATTACCAAGGTATAATTTCTCGGTTAATTTTTATTTTTTACTATGGTTTTATACCTCATAAGACTTTTCTATGTGTAAGTATCCAAAACATTTTCCTATAGCAACGTAATGTTATAGTTTCCGTAAAAATGCTCACGGCTCATAATTTCTCAGTCCAGTTTTATTCCTTTAGAAGTCACAATTTACAGAAGTAAACAGTTTTTTAAAACTATCCAATGAAATTTCGGCAAAATAGTAGTTTTAGAATTTCTTTAGATAATACGTTTATTAAACATTTACGGCTCACGGGGCGGCGGCGAACGTAGACGCGATGCGCGCGGCATCCGCTCAAGGTCAGACAATGACGCGATACATACATCTACATTCATTTGAAAAACATTCGATATACTTTGGTTTGCTAGGAAGGGTGCCGATATTTTTTTACTGTAAAGGATAAAGAGTTTAGATTTTTCCTTGACTATTGAATATGTGTAACTAATATATATATATATATATATATATGCAAAAAAAAAACAATAGTTATATATAATATATATATATATATATATATATATATATATATTATATATAACTATTGTTTTTTTTTTGCATTTTATGTACCGTTCACTAAAAAATAAAATTTTACTATTGTTCCCCCGTCTGAGTGTACGGATATTAGGCTATGTAGGTATGCTCGTGGCCAAAGACTGAATTCAGAAGACGCACAACGCGGGTGCGATTTACCCTATTAACCTATTGACTAACATACTATATAGAATAAAACATCGTTTTTACTATAGCTATATTAATTTTCTAAACAAATCGGTATTTTAAATAGTTCTTATATCACTTAGTATTTACATTGTGATAAAAGATTATAACTTAATCCGGTAGTTGACTGCTAGTCATTTTCAGTTACTTTTTTATCAAATGCCCGAGCACTTGACAGAGCACTCGCCCGAGCACTTGACCGAGCACTCGACCTAACACTTGACCGAGCACTCGACCGAACACTTGAACAAATTTGGAAGCTCATTGATCAATTAGTATGAGGAAACAAAAATTTTTTTTGCGGGAAATTTGTTCAGATTCATGAGTAGTTGTAGAAAGTTGTTGTTTTAACATACAACTTTTCACCTCTACCAGCTAGAAAACTTTACACGATAGTGATAAAAGCTGGTGTTCGAAATTCGAACACTTTAACTAACATTCGCAGCAAAAAGCTGCTTTGAGTTGACACATTAATAAATAGTTTTTCATCTGTCCAGCATGAAAAGAGTGCCTTTGGTCCCTGAAAACTCGCAGCAAAAGTTGTTTTTGCTTTGAGCGTGAGAAAAAGTGATTCGAATTTCGAACAACACCTTTCACGCGGCGCTGAAAAAAATATGAGCGATGGTTCGATCAGAAACTCATTTTGAAGTAGCAAGCGTTTTAACTTATGAGTTAAAACGCTCACAATGTTATATGTTATTTAATGAAATTTAAGTTTATAAATTCTCTTATTGCATTTTTAAAGACGTAATATTTAAAATAAATATGTACTTACCTACTAGTAAACATGAATATCGCTTACTTAAAAATATCATGTTTGTGTTGCATCTTAGGTTTTTTAAAAAATGTTAAGTAGCGCAGTTTCCGAACGCAACCTCCAAAATTTTGAGTCTAAATTAAAAACATTATAATAAAAAACTATATTGTCTTCAAAGAGAATTTAATCAACTACGATTTTGCTTTTCACGTTGTTCGAAAGTTGTATGTTTAACACGAAAGCAGGTCATTTATATGTCTCGTGACTTTAAATCACTCACTTGCTACGCTCGTGATTCAATTCCAGACTACTTCGCTAGTTCGTGATTTAAAGCTAGCACTCGAAGCAAAAATAACTTTGAACTTTAACGTTGAACAAATAACTATTCTCGTATATTTTAATAAACCCCCATCGTATAATCGTACACTATAAATCGTACACTACAGTATTATACTTTGATATGTCCAAAGCCTTCGACTTCGTGTCGCATGATCTACTTCTATCAAAACTAGAATATAATGGTATAAGAGGCCCTGCTTTAGATTGGCTCAGGTCCTACTTGTATAATAGATCACAATGTGTTGAAATACAAAAGTTGAACAAAAAGAGTGAAACTCTCTCATTTCGCTCAGAGTTTAGAAAAAACAGTGTTGGCGTCCCTCAGGGCAGCATCCTAGGCCCCCTTTTGTTTTTAATTTATATTAATGATCTACCAGAAGTAACGAATCATAAGAGCATTCTGTTCGCAGATGATATTTCGGTAGTTGTGGCTTCAAATAAAAATATGACATTGAATCAACATATAGATGACATAAATAATGCCTTGAATTCTATAATTTTATGGTTACGTAATAATAAACTGACAATTAACATTAATAAATCTAAATTCATTAATTTCAATACGTATAATGACATTATTAAAATATTTTATGACAATGAAGCTATCGAGAGTGTTAACAATGTAAAATTTTTAGGCATTACCATGGACCAAAAACTGAACTGGAAAGACCAAATTGACATAATATGTACCAAATTAAACAGATTTATCTTTCCTTTATATAAATTAACAAAAGTGGCTTCAAGAAATACGGCTATGGTTGCCTACTATGCGTACATAGAGTCTGTACTTAGGTATGGTCTTATAGTATGGGGGAATAGCACAGACGTAGAAAAAGTTTTTGTGTCACAAAAAAAGTGCATACGTGCGATATGTGGTGTTGCCCCTGACGTGTCGTGCAAACCACTTTTTAGAGATTTATGTATTCTCCCTCTACCATGCTTATACATCCTCGAAGCAGCCAAATTTGTTAAACTGCACCAGGCCAATTATTACGTTGAAGCGAAAGACTCAGTCACTAGGAGTAGAAGGTACCCGGAAAGATTAGTCCATGAAGAAGTTCCCAAGAGCACAAGGTATCAAAAAAACTGTTTCTGGATGTGCAAGATTATTTATAATCAGATTCCACAATTTATTAAGGAACTGCCATTTAATAGATTTAAAGTAGAACTAAACAGATGGCTTCTGCGAAATACATTCTACTCAGTTAAGGAATTTCTGGACTACAAATGCACAACATAGATATCTTCAATATGAATTTTTTAATGTTTTACTTTAATTTTTAATTGTAATTTGAAATGTTTTGCATGCTATAATATCATAGCTGAGCTTGGCGATTCTTCTAAAATGTTTTATGACCAGTATTATGTACCCAGCTCAATGGCAAATAAATATATTCTGATTCTGATTCTGATTCTGATAATTTTTTGCATAGTCCTTTGTATGGGTTTGTATGGGCATAAATAAATGAAAACCGGTTAAGTGCGAGTCAGACTCGCGCATGATGGGTTTCGTACCATCGTACAATATTTGGAATTCCACCAAAAATACGTTTCTGGTGTCACCCTACCAGCCTCTTTAATGTTTAAGTTTTTTAAATTTTTTTATGGCATAGCTGACAAACGAGCAGATGGATCACCTGATGGTAAGCGATTACCGCCGCCGATAGACACCCGCAACACCAGAGGAGTTACAAGTGCGTTGCCGGCCTTTGTTGTTATAGTGGCAACAGAAATACACACTGTGAAAATTACAGCTATCTACCTATTACGGTTAAAGACGGACAGACGGACAGTTAATAGGGTCCCGTTGACTTTGTGTACGGAACTCTAAATAATGATACTAATCCTTGTTTTTCTTATTAAATTATTAAAGTACTGAAAGTTAAAAACGTGGACCATTTTATTTCGCAGGTATACCACTGCACCCCAGTACCGTCCGGATTTTTGTCTACGACGGAATCCGGACGAAAACCGTCCGGTGGGACGGAATCCGAGCCTTCGTCGTGCACCGCAGCTTCGGACGGAAACCGACCAGGTGGAGCGGAACGCTGCCGCATGCGAAATTCATCGCTTCGCGCTCCCGTCCGATTTCTGCCTCAGTGTGATATCCGCGTAACAGTCATCGCAGGGAGGGGGAGGGTGATGGAAGGACCCCATAAAGGGAGTGGTTTGAGGATAGAAATGAGCCATTCGGGAGCACTTGTAGGAGCACTTGTCTGAGCACTTGTACGAGCACTTGTCCGAGTACTTGTCCGAGCACTTGTACGAGCACTTGTACACTTGACCGAGCACTCGCCCGAGCACTTGACCGAGCACTCGCCTGAGCACTTAACTGAGCACTCGCCCGAGCACTTGACCGAGCACTCACCCAAGCACTCGCCTGAGCACTTGACCGAGCACTTGACCGAACACTCGCCCGAGCACTTGACCGAGCACTCGCACTTGAACGAGCACTCGACCGAGCACTTGACAGAGCACTCGCCCGAGCACTTGACCGAGCACTCACCCAAGCACTTGACCGAGCACTCGCACTTGACCGAGCACTCACCCAAGCACTTGACGGAGCACTTGACCGAACACTTGACCGAGCACTCGCCTGAGCACTTGACCGAACACTCGCCCGAGCACTTGACCGAGCACTCACCCAAGCACTTGACCGAGCAATCGACCGAGCACTCGCCCGAGCACTTGACAGAGCACTCGCCCGAGCACTTGACCGAGCACTCGACCGAACACTTGACCGAGCACTCGCCCGAGCACTTGACCGAGCACTCACCCAAGCACTCGCCTGAGCACTTGACGGAGCACTCGCCCGAGCACTTGACCGAGCACTCGACCGAACACTTGACCAAGCATTCGCCCGAGCACTTGTATGACCGGGCAATTGAGCACTTGTCTGAGCACTTGTGCGCTTGTACGTGCACTTGTACGAGCACTTTGCGAGCTTTACTTTTGAAATAGGTCTATAATTGTCAACCTGATTTGAGTGTTCGTACAAGTGCTCATACAATTGCTCCGACAAGTGCTCGTACAAGCGCACAAGTGCTCGGACAAGCAAGTGCTCGGACAACTGCACCGACAAGTGCTCGTACCAGCGCACAAGTGCTCGTACCAGCGCACAAGTGCTCGGGCGAGTGCTCGTTTAAATGCTTGGTCAAGTGCTCGGTCAAGTGCTTGGGTGAGTGCTTTGTCAAGTGCTCGGCCAAGTGCTTAGTCAAGTGCTCAGTCAAGTGTTCGGTCGAGTGCTTGGTTGAGTGCTTTGTCAAGTGCTCGGTCAACTGCTGGGCGAGTGCTCGGTCAAGTGCTCGGTCAAGTGCTTGGGCGAGTTCTCGGTCAAGTGATCGGTTAAGTGCTTGGGCAAGTGCTCGGTCTAGTGCTCGGGTGAGTACAAGCGCACAAGTTCTCGGGCGAGTGCTCGGACGAGTGCTCGGTCCAGTGCTCGGACGAGTGCTCGGTCAAGTGCTCGGTCAAGTGCTCAGGCGAGTGCTTGGGTGAGTGCTCGGTCAAGTGCTCGGGCGAGTGCTCAGTCAAGTGCTCAGGCGAGTGCTCGGTCAAGTGCTCGGGCGAGTGCTCGGTCAAGTGTACAAGTGCTCGTACAAGTGCTCGGACAAGTACTCGGACAAGTGCTCGTACAAGTGCTCAGACAAGTGCTCCTACAAGTGCTCCCGAATGGCTCATTTCTATCCTCAAACCACCCCCTTTATGGGGTCCTTCCATCACCCTCCCCCTCCCTGCGATGACTGTTACGCGGATATCACACTGAGGCAGAAATTGGACGGGAGCGCGAAGCGATGAATTTCGCATGCGGCAGCGTTCCGCTCCACCGGACGGTTTCCGTCCGAAGCTGCGGTGCACGACGAAGGCTCGGATTCCGTCCCACCGGACGGTTTTCGTCCGGATTCCGTCGTAGACAAAAATCCGGACGGTACTGGGATGCAGTGGTATACCTTGTATAATTTTTTGCATAGTCCTTTGTATGGGTTTGTATGGGCATAAATAAATGAAAACCGGTTAAGTGCGAGTCAGACTCGCGCATGATGGGTTTCGTACCATCGTACAATATTTGGAATTCCACCAAAAATACGTTTCTGGTGTCACCCTACCAGCCTCTTTAATGTTTAAGTTTTTTTAATTTTTTTATGGCATAGCTGACAAACGAGCAGATGGATCACCTGATGGTAAGCGATTACCGCCGCCGATAGACACCCGCAACACCAGAGGAGTTACAAGTGCGTTGCCGGCCTTTGTTGTTATAGTGGCAACAGAAATACACACTGTGAAAATTACAGCTATCTACCTATTACGGTTAAAGACGGACAGACGGACAGTTAATAGGGTCCCGTTGACTTTGTGTACGGAACTCTAAATAATGATACTAATCCTTGTTTTTTTTATTAAATTATTAAAGTACTGAAAGTTAAAAACGTGGACCATTTTATTTCAGTAACTTTGCTGCCTTTTGGTGTAATAATGTACTTTGGTACTAACTTGAAAATATACTGGTTTATAAATATGAATAAAAAATCTTTTTAATAGAGTTTTTGTTATTAATTATACAATTATTATTAATTATTTATATTAATAATTACAATTAATAATTCATAAAATTATAAACCTGAAATAAAATATTACAATAATTAGCTATGTTGTTCTAGATCCGTATCCGCATAAAAATCCGCATTGAATATTGCGGATGTCAAAATTTATGCGGAAGCTCCATATTTACGGATGCGGATGCGGATATTAGCAACATCTCTGATTAAAAAGATTTATTTTTGTTTTTAAATTATTTTATTGTATTTTTTAGCTTTCGTACTATGGCGCTGACCGCCGCTGTACGTATAATATTTTTTTCATTATTAATAGGTACCTAACAAGTTATTTGATGTTGATGTTTTTGTAATCTATATTTAACAGCCTTTTACTGAGGTTTTTTGTCTGTGGAATACCTAAATACGCGTGAATTTTGTGCAGATCAAACGAATCCAAGCATATTTTTTTGAAACTATTATTATACAAAATAAAGTGCGAAAAGGTCGGAAATGGGTAGCGGCCGGCAAACGGGTCGCGTGACCTTACGTACGTGTGTGACCTTTATACATATGAGTTTAATGTATCGAAATTTTATTGGATAACCTGAAATACTGTTTACATTTATTATTATACAATACAATAATACAATACAATACATTTATTCAAAAAACAACACATTACAAAGTTGAGTACACACAAACAAACATGACAAAGGAAAAAAAGATAAACAAGAAATAAAATAAAATAAGAGAATAACAAGAAAAAGAAAAAAGAAAACTCACTTAAATATCCTAATTACAAATGTGCTGCTTTCCGAACCGGTCCCGACTCAGCAATAATGCTGAAGGTAGATAACTACCTACAGCGCTGTTATTCTGCCGGAACCATAACAGACGTCGTGCGCGCCTACGCGAAGCAAGTTTAAAATATGCATGAATATATAAAAGTAGTTAAAGTAATTAATTATAAATTCAGTTAAATTGCAATATGAAATAGTCATTAACAATGAAATACGATTTAAATATAATATAAATAGTTGATTGGAGAATAAATAATTGAAATAAAGTAGATTCATTGATAAAATTATATAAATTAAAATATAGGAGGTAAACTACAGCCTGTCTGTTGAGATTTTTGAGTCGCTAAAATACACTCACGAAGTTTAATTTTGAATCCGAATTTGGAAGTGATGCTGCGAAGAGGAGGGGGAATATCATTCCAGCACTTGGAAGCTGCATATCTGAAACTACCCCTAAAGGCAGTGGTTTTGTGTTTAGGCAAAACAAACTGCCATGACGTTGTTCTGGGAGCATGTAACGGTCTGACAGGCCGTCACATTATCAAAAATAAGATGATTATTAGTAACACTGTAAGTAATACTATTGTATAATATTTCTCCTAGCGACATCTAGTCCCATTTCCAAAAAACAATGTTACTAGATAACTCGTTAATGTAGCAAGACCATTGTAAGTCTCTATAAATGGGCTTATTAACGTACTACTAAGTTCAATATCTATCTGGTAGATGGTGCTAGTAGTAGCTTAGCTTTTTGAAATGAATCGCGCGGCAACGCGTGATAGAGGGAAAGTGGACGTAGTGGACGAAGTGGACCTGGTGGACGTAGTGGACGTAGTGGACGTAGTGGACCTGGTGGACGATTTCGATTAGTATATAAGGAATAGATGGGTAGGAAACAGGACTTTTTTGGATCTGGACGTTGAGGCGGTAACACGTTGTATAATTTGAAATATTTTAACATAATTTTGTTTGTTTGTGTTTTGTTATTGTTTTGTTTAATATATTATTTGCAGTTATTAAGTAAATTGGGGTGTGATCACTATTACCGGCTGATGATGATTACGATAATAATTTAAAATAATTTATTATCATTTGCAGATATTTGTACATAGGAGAGTGATCACTAATATGGGGTGATGATGACGATGATTATGATTTAGTAAATTTATTTGTTTGTGTTTTGTTTATTATGATTTACTAATTTTGCTCTTCTGATTTCAGATGAAGGTTCGTTGTCGATCAGGCCAATCGTTCGCGGTTGACCTGGTTTACAATATCCTTCAAAAGTGAATCTTCAGACGGGTTCACCAGATCCTCAGGTTTCTGATCAGTCTGACTGGCTCATGTAAGAATTCATCAGTGAAATGGACCACAGGATGGACATAGCGGGTTCTTTCCGCGCTTTTCACGGGTGTCTTATTGGTTATTATATTCCTTATGTATCTATCTAATAGGTACTTAGGGAGTATTTTAATTATTAACTACATGGAGCAGTACCCCCTTCTACAATCGGCACATACCCCCCCTTTCCTCTATCTTGTGCTGGTTACACACATCACTCAAAGGGTGTCGTGTCACCTCAAACTGAGTTTGAAGGTGGGATTATTCCTTTTGTTTGAGATAGGTACTCTTAGGGACTAGGGATACAGGTCTGGTTAGGCACTCACGCATACGAAACACACCACATCTAGGTTTCTATTACTCTATCTGTGGGCATTAATCTTGATCTTTCGATTGAGGTTGTATTGTAAATGTTTTCTCACTCACGGTCTTCTGTCTCTTGCTTCCACCCGGTATCGAAGAGAAAGGTGGAAGGTGGTCCATTGCCTGCGGCCCAGTATCTGTCGAGAACAGCCGTGGGATGTCTCTTTAGGGCTGTGAGTGGGGGATGTTGTAGTACAATTTAGCCTGTGAAGATAAAGTGGGGATAGGGAACTCTCGGTAACATGGACATAAAAATAAATAATAGCTTTGTTATGATTTAGCTAGCTTGGTCGATGACCAAAGTAACGTTATAGGGATTGGTTAGATAATTTCTTATAAATAAGTGAGTTATTTTTGCTAGGAAAAAGTAAATGAGATAGACTTGTAGGTAAATCGCTAGAAAACTATAGGATGATAATTTTGAGAATTATCTAGGTTTTAAAGGTACAATATACGGAAGTTGTTAGGGTATCATGCTAAATTTAAGAATTTACGGTTTGTTAGCAATAAATGTTCAATTTATTTTATGTACGTCAGTCCAATAAACTCTAAGTTCAGAGAAATTAAAGCTAGATAAGACAGATACGGATATATTTGTTTATTTGGTGTAGAACATAGGTAAAAATACCTAAAATAATATCAGATAGGTGGAAATTAGTTTAAATATTCATTTGAAACATTTTATCAGTTATAGTTGTAGGCATGAACAGATATGAAATGACGTTGTGTTAGATGGCGGAATATAACACGGTAAACATGTAGGATTGTAGGAAATAACAAAGGGACTGTTACTTAGTAGTGTACTAGATTGAGTAGGGTGTTAGGTTTTACTAGAATACTAATGAAAGTTTGTGAATTTTGAGAATTTAATTATAGGGTAATTATAGGGTATTATAGGGTTTTATTTAATATTCTATATTTTAATTGAATAAATTGATTTCCTAATTAAACATTGTTAAAAGTTAGGAAAAGAAATGTCAAATCTAGAATTGTGAAAGTCTAGCATTTTCTTATTACTAAATTAAGTTCCGTTTAACAAAGTCTTCGGTTTCATTACACCTGTTGGTATAGGCATATAAAAGTATTTTATGTCAATAACAAACGGAAAGAAAGAATGGTTTAATTTTGTCATATAATTCCTTAGTAAGTAAATGAATATTTGCAAGTCTAGAGAATCCAATTCACATGTCAGGAAGGCTAAGTTCTTAGGAAATTCACTAACTTATACAGGGTGTAAAAAGACCACTCCCGGAAACTTAAAGGGGGGGTTCTAGGCACGCTACTGAATACGTTTATGTAAAAAAAACAGCAAAATTTGATGTCATTTTTGAAAAAAAAAAGTATTTTTTTATTATTTTTAATTACCTCTAAACGACATGAGAAACCGAATACAATTTATTTTTTTAAATGAAAATTAAAAATGAATAAAATAGCAAAAATCCGCAATGAAAACCAAAGAGAAACACTGTAAACTCGCCAGAAACGCACACAAGCGGCAGTATCAAGCGGGGACACGCGATTCAACGACACACACACACAAGCGGGGCGCGCGCGGGTCAACGACACAACACACATGGCTGCCACTCGTTCGGAAACTTAAAAAAATCAAAACTTACCATCTTAGCTACGTCTTCTTTCAGATCTTATGAGGTACGGCTCAAACTGAGCGCCCCCCATCTCAAGACAGAGGGAGCTGTACGCACAGTCTCCTCATGAAGGCGAGGCATCAGCGTTGGGTCTTCGGCGCAGTCCTCTCTCAGCCTATCAAATACCTTTCGTATTCTCCTTTTATTTCTTCTGCACTGTCGCAGGGCCTGTTAAACGGGGTTAAGTCAGGAGACCGCGGAGGCCAAGGCGCCAAATCTTCCGATTCAAAGTCCATGGAACATCTCATCTAATCTCCGACGCACTGACAGTAAAACATGAGGAGGAGCACCGTCATGCTGGAATCCGATGGATGATGTCGCGCAGGGTATCTCTCTCGATAGAGTTCTAAAGCAGCATCGGCGCATTTCCTTCTGTCATGCCATAGCACAAAACCATTTCTGCGTACTCTTGAGCGCTGTAGTAATAATTAACATACTCACGACGCGGGTGGTTAGCCATTTTACAGAAAATAAACACAAAAGTTGTCAACAAAAATCAAAACCAAATAATTCACAAAAACTACACAACTAAAAACACCAGAAACACTCAGCGATTTCAGCAAAAAAGTTATAATCATAACAAAATACCTAATCATAATCAGAACGAAGCTATTTAGGTACAAAAAACTTTAAAGCCTACAGAAAAAATAAAGGAAACGTGCGCGACGGGAATTAGTTACTGAGAGCACAGGTCTAGCTCGGAGGAGAACGATCCACGAACTACCTAATTACTGTTACAAACAATGTTTTTTTACAAAAACATCAAAAAGAGCGGCCCGCTTTTGTGTGCGCGAAAGAACAGGATAGCACGATATTCAAACACGGTAGCAGAAAAGAGAAGACCAACCATTGATGGTTGCGCTTGAGCGCAAGCCGAGTTTTAACACACGCAACATGACTTGCCAGTCAGGGGTTGTCAACTTTTACGTCCGCTATTAATAAAATTTCGCTTTAAAATTAAATTAAGTACTGCGCTCGACTCGTACCACGTGACTGGAGACTGCCGCTGCCGAGACGTGAAGAATGGCACTGTAAATAAGTCGGGAACATAACACGGGTTCGTCGTCGGCTGGCAAAGTCCACGTTTGGGTGAGTAGAAACTAGAACCGCGTGCTTACACTCACAGCGTACTAGCAGGGAGCGGCTTTCACATCTGACATCACAATAAACCGGTCAGTATTGGAATAAGGTACTTCCCATACAAAACCACATTGTTTTGTTATGTGAAGTCTACTCTACATCACCCCCACCCCTATCACTTGCTACTAATTATCAATGTTTATTGATGATTTATGTTGAGATAATTATGACAATCCTGTGTATGTCAGATGGTAAAAAGGGATTCGCGAGAAAGTGTGCTGTGTGTGGCTGTACAATTTATTTTAAATAACAATAACATATCGTATCTAAAAAGTTAATAATTATAAAAATAAAATAAATAATAAATAAAAAAAAAAAAAAAACATGCGGCACAACTTTGGGCCTGCGGCCCGTGTACCGCCGCGATTGGGCACCCCTGCAACGGCCAGGCGAAGTAGGCAACGTTGCCACGTTTCCGCGCTCGGCAGCGGGCGGCGCCTCGTCGTTCCACAGTCGCGGCTCGCGAGCCGTGCAGGTAATACGTAAGATGCTGCCGCGCGATCGCGCGTCCCCCCGCGTCCCCCTTTCGGTGATCGTATTTTGTTTCGATAATTTCGTTTTTCGTAAATAGTTTTGTGGTCAGAGGTGTGTGTTTTATTAATTTTACTACGCCAAATAATTATGTCGGCTTAGTGTTCGTGGTAATGAAAATTGTGAATAGTGTGCACGATGGGTGTTGGATTAGTGAGAGGTGGTGTTGTACTTGCAGATACATAGCACTACAGAGTCCACAACAGTCTACCAGGTATTTCAGTCAGTCTACCAGGTACTCCAGGTAAGGTTTTACTAACAACTTTGTAGGCAAGACCCATAGCTGGTATGAAGTATTAAGCTTCTTTCTGACTGAGCCCTCCTATGCGCAACCCAACCAAAATGCTTTTTTTTGGGCTCAGGAAATTTTCGTCGATTGTTTTTTGTTTCCAACCCCGCCTTTTTACTGTTGCATCGTCTAGGGGCTACCAGGGGAAATAACTTTGGTCTTGTGACCTTTTTATGTAGGATGCACCGTTTTTTTTTTTTTTAAATGCAACCAAAATCCAAAACTCCACTAAAAGTAGACTTAGGGGCACTTAGGGATTTAGCCATGATTACCCCCTATTCTGATGATGGATATGCGATAGATGGCCAAGTCCCTGGCCCATAGGGTCCCTAAGGGTACACTCCAAATGAGACTGATTGTATCGTATCTTATACCAACAACGGTGTTGGGAGCTGGGTCTGGATTTTTCGATAAGTTAACATTGTGTTATTTACCAACTTGCGAAGTGCAACAGCTGATCACAAAAACAAACCGCGGGGCGGGCGGGGGTGGGGGCGAAAGGACGCAACGACGACTACGAGATGCAAAAACTAGCTTAGTAGGCACGTACAACCACGGGCACACTCACACACTTGCGGCGGCATGCGGCAATGAATTTTTGCACGTACATTGCTTGCTTAAAAATGATCACATGTTTAAAAAAAGGTTTTTTTTAAAAACGTACATGGTGATTAAACTTCATATAGGGCGTACTTAAACCCCGTGAAGTTTCCGGGAGAGGTCTTTTTACACCCTGTATGTACTAAAATCTATAGCTTAAATAGCTAGGGAATGCCACCAGAGTTAATCCGCTAAGGGCAAAGTTTTCTTTATAGTATTATACAGGGTGTAAAAAGACCTCTCCCGGAAACTTCACGGGGTTTATGCACGCCCTATATGAAGTTTAATCATCATGTACTTTTTTAAAAAAAACCTTTTTTTAGACATGTGATCATTTTTAAGCAAGCAATGTACGTGCAAAAATTCATTGCCGCATGCCGCCGCAAGCGTGTGAGTGTGACCGTGGTTGTACGCACCTACTAAGCTAGGCAACGTTTTTGCATCTCGTAGTCGTCGTTGCGACCTTTCGCCCCCACCCCCGCCCGCCCCGCGGTTTGTTTTTGTGATCAGCTGTTGCATTTCACAAGTTGGTAAATAAGACAATGTTAACTTATCGAAAAATCCAGACCCAGCTCCCAACACCGTTATTGGTATAAGATACGATACAATCAATCTCATTTGGAGTGTACCCTTAGGGACCCTATGGGCCAGGGACTTGGCCATCTATCGCATATCCATCATCAGAACAGGGGGTCATCATGGCTAAATCCCTAATTTTGGTTGCATTTTTTTTTTCAAAAACGGTGCATCCTACATAAAAAGGTCACATGACCAAAGTTATTTTCCCTGGTAGCCCCTAGACGATGCAACAGTAAAAAGGCGGGGTTGGAAACAAAAAACAATCGAAGAAAATTTCCTGAGCCCAAAAAAAAAGCATTTTGGTTGGAGTGCACATAGGAGGGCTCAGTCAGAGAGAAGCTTAATACTTCATACCAACTATGGGTCTTGCCTACAAAGATGTTAGTAAAACCTTACCTGGAGTACCTGGTAGACTGACTAGAATACCTGGTAGACTGCTGTGGACTCTGTAGTGCTATGTATCTGCAAGTACAACACCACCTCTCACTAATCCAACACTCATCGTGCACACTATTCACAATTTTCAATATCACGAACACTACGCCGACGTAATTATTTGGCGTAGTAAAATTAATAAAACACACACAAAACTATTTACGAAAAACGAAATTATCGAAACAAAATACGATCACCGAAAGGGGGACGCGGGGGGACGCACGATCGCGCGGCAACATCATGCGTATTGCCCGCACGGCTCGCGAGCCGCGACTGTGGAGCGACGGAGGCGCCGCTGTCGAGCGCGGAAACATGACAACGTTGCCTACTGGCCTGACCGTAGCAGGGGTGCCCAATCGCGGTGGTACACGGGCCGCAGGCCCAAAGTTGTGCCGCATGTTTTTATTTTTTAATAATTATTAACTTTTTAGATACGATATGTTATTGTTATTTAAAATAAATTGTACAGCCACACACAGTACACTTTCTCGCGAATCCCTTTTTACCATTGTCATAATTATCTCAACACAACATAAACATTGATAATTAGTAGCAAGTGATAGGGGTGGGGGTGATGTAGAGTAGACTTCACATAACAAAATAATGTGGTTTTGTATGGGAAGTACCTTATTCCAATACTGACCGGTTTATTGTGATGTCAGATGTGAAAGCCGCTCCCTGCTGGTATGCTGTGAGTGTAAGCACGCGGTTCTAGTTTCTACTCACCCAAACGTGGACTTTGCCAGCGACGACGAACCCATGTAAGTCGGGAACATATCCCCGACTTATTTCGGCAGTCTCCAGTCACGTGGTACGGGTCGAGCGCAGTACTTAATTTAATTTTAAAGCGAAATTTTATTAATAGCGGACGTCAAAGTTGACAACCCCTGACTGGCAAGTCACGTTGCGTGTGTTAAAACTCTGCTTGCGCTTGATGGTTGGTCTTCTCTTTTCTGCTACCGTGCTTGAATATCATTCTATCCTGTTCTTTCGCGCACACAAAAGCGGGCCGGTCTTTTTGATGTTTTTGTAAAAAACATTGTTTGTACACAGTAATTAGGTAGTTCGTGGATCGTTCTCCTCCGAGTTAGACCTGTGCTCTCAGTAACTAATTCCCGTCGCGCACGTTTCCTTTATTTTTTCTGTAGGCTTTAAAGTTTTTTGTACCTAAATAACTTCGTTCTGATTATGATTAGGTATTTGTTATGATTATAACTTTTTTGCTTAAATCGCTGAGTGTTTCTGGTATTTTTAGTTGTGTAGTTTTTTGTGAATTATTTGGTTTTGATTTTTGTTGACAACTTTTGTGTTTATTTTTTGTAAAATGGCTAACCGCCCGCGTCGTGAGTTTGTTATTTATCACTACAGCGCTCAGGAGTACGCAGAAATGGTTTTGTGTTAGTTATGGCATGACAGAAGGAAATGCTGCCGATGCTGCTTTAGAACTCTATCGAGAGAGATACCCTACGCGACATCAACCATCGGATTCCAGCATGACGGTGCTCCTCCTCATGTTTTACTGTCAGTGCGTCGGAGATTAGATGAGATGTTCCATGGACTTTGGATCGGACGATTCGGTGAAACGCCTTGGCCTCCGCCCTCCGCGGTCTCCTGACTTAACCCTGTTAGACTTCTTTTTGTGGGGTTATGTGAAGGAAAGAGTATTTAACAGGCCCTGCGACAGTGCAGAAGAAACTAAAAGGAGAATACGAGAGGTATTTGACAGGCTGAGAGAGGACTGCGCCGAAGACCCAACGCTGATGCCTCGCCTTCATGAGGAGACGGTGGGTACAGCTCCCTCTATCTTGAGATGGGGGGCGCTCAGTTTGAGCCGTACCTCATAAGATAAAAAAGAAGACGTAGTTAAGATGGTAAGTTTTGATTTTTTTAAGTTTTCGAACGAGCGGCAGCCATGTGTGTTGTGTCGTTGACCCGCGCGCGCCCCGCTTGTGTGTGTGTCGTTGAACCGCGTGTCCCGCTCGCTTGATACTGCCGCTTGTGTGCGTTTCTGGCGAGTTTACCGTGTTTCTCTTTGGTTTTCATTGCGGATTTTTGCTATTTTATTCATTTTTAATTTTTATTTAAAAAAATAAATTGTATTCGGTTTCTCATGTTGTTTAGAGGTAATTAAAAATAATAAAAAAATCCTTTTTTTTTCCAAAATTGACATCAAATTTTGCTTTTTTTTTTTACATAAACGTATTCAGTAGCGTGCCTAGAACCCCCCCTTTAAGTTTCCGGGAGTGGTCTTTTTACACCCTGTATGTTATCTGGAAGTATGAACTCAATTAATTAGGTAACTTTGAATCAAAAGATTCTATTCACTTGATGGAAAGGAAGTTGTAGTAAAAATTACCTAGAAATAAAAACTCTATTTAATGTGATATTTTGAATCAGAAGTTTCTACTCACCTGATGGATAAATTATAATAATTTATTATTGAAGATCTCAAGCTAGTCCTGAATAGTCGATGGATGACTGATTTCAAGAACTAACTACTTAGTACTAGTAAGCAATTTAAATTAACTAAGTAATAAGAATCAAAGGATTCTAACTGCCTGATGGTAGGGCAACGCGTATTTATAAGTAACTGAGTTGTTCTTATGTTAAGGATCAAATTAAAAAGTATTAATTCAAATAATCTAAAAATCCTGAAATGGATTATTTTTATCACCAGATGGTAAACAGAAAATGAGATTAGTTAATCTCATGGTTCAATTAATTAATTGTCCTAACTTAATCAAAGGATGTAACTCACCTGATGGAAAAGGTAAATGATGTTACAACTAGGGATTGTTGTTCAGTTATTTCATATAAAAGGGATGACAAAGTCATTAATGGTAACATCTATATTCTGCTTGATATCTAATAGAGTATTTTGAATAATTTAAATAATTGTTTGTTACTCCAAGAAGTGACCCAAACTTGATTTGTCTACTTACTTATTTCTACTGCGATGGCTAGGGTCTTCACTAACTCAGAGGGTTGGTTGTTGTTCCATTAGTGTTACCACGCCGAAGGAAGTAAGCTATGACGGCACTATGGGCAGCAGCTGGTGATTGACCTGATCCATTTATGTAACTACTAGAGGTAGTAAATTTTACACACACTTCTAACCGAGTTGGGGTTACTTCTGTCTTTGTTTAGACTCAATAATTGCCAAAGTGCAAAATGATATTGGATACCAGGCAGAGTATCATTGTGGTTAATACCCACCTGATGGTAAAGTCAAATGTTTATACAACTAGAGGTTGTTGAAATAAAAGATGCAAGAAGTTCAAATACATTTCTTATGAAAATATTCAGTTTGCCTGATAGATGGCTGATGATGATACAACTAGAGGTTGTTGTTAAGATGGAAGAAGAAGATGACTGTATTCTGCTCGATTTCTAATAATTTATTCTTTTTCGTTTAAGTAACAAATTTCTACACAGAGAAGTGGTCCAAACTGTGCTTTCAATTGATTTCCTTATTTCATCCGCATTGCAATGGGTTTGGTCTTCGCTAACTCAGAGAGTTGGTTGTTGTTTCATTAGTGTTAACACGCTGAAGGAAGTAGGCTATGACGGCACTATGAGCAGCAGCTGGCGATTGACCAGACCTATTTCTCCAACTACTAGAGGTAGTAAAGTATACATACACGTCAAGCCGAGTTGGGGCTACTTCTGTCTTAGTTACAGATGTAATTATAATAATTCTGTCGTACTGCAGAAAATTATTGGATACCGAGCAGAGTATCGTTGTGGTTCACATAATTCATATTGAATAACTACTAGAGGCGGTTATTTGTTATTGAGGCGTTAGTCCTTACCTTTATCAACTCAGAGGGTTGTGTTTCTATCGTTGTGGTTCACACAATTTATATTGATTAACTACTAGAGGTGGTTATTTGTTATTGAGGCGTTAGTCCTTACCTTTATCAACTCAGAGGGTTGTGTTTCTATCGTTGTGGTTCACACAATTTATATTGATTAACTACTAGAGGTGGTTATTTGTTATTGAGGCGTTAGTCCTCTTCGCATCAACTCAGAGGGTTGTATGATTCATTACACTAGTGTTACGGCTGAAAGTAGTAAGCCTTGATAACATTATGGGTGCAAGCGGATTAATAATTATCCATATTTTGAATAACTACTAGAGGTGGTTATCTGAATTTAGAGGCGTTAGTCCTCACCTCATCAACTCAGAGGGTTGTATGGTTCATTCCATTGGTGTTACGGCTGAAGAGTAGTAGGCCTTGCTAACATATTTTGTATAACTACTAGAGGTAGTTATTGTATCTAAAGGAAAATTAAATATCTGATTGGCTGAGTTCATGCTACTAAGGTATTAAACATAGACTTATTAATTATTCATTTTGTCATAGTTCAAAACCTATAACATTGTATTTCATTAAGATAAAATAATTATCCAATTACATATTTGTAAATCTAAGTTCTTCTTGTCATGTTAATGGAAACCTTAATGTACAAATTAGAAACATAGGGAATTGGTTTATGTATGAAGTTAGGAATTGAGTTCTAATTATCATAGGTGGTCTTAATAGATATTCAAGGTAGGATTAGGCTCTCTTTATTGATGTTAGTTATCTTTATTTTTATATTTAGAATTTTTTAACTATTTTGTCTTGATAAAGTGTTGAAGTGAGTTTCTTTGGGCTGCCGTTTCTTCTCACTTCGCTAACACTTCCCGAAACGGCCAGCATACGGGTTCCAAGTGGTAGGAACCTTGTATTAGGTAGTTAAAGTTAAATTTATTAAATTTCTATTAATACAGTAAATTAATTATTAACTTGAGAAAATAATGTTGCAATTAAAAATTAGACTATTTTTACTAAAAGGAAAGTAATAGTTATGAAGTCTCAAAGAATAGTAGATTTTTCCTTATCATGTTATTTTTAGATAGTTAGGTTAATAAACTTTTGTACCCGGTGGCGTTGGACTGGGGGCTTAGGGGAAGGCGGAGAAGCTCTCCCGCAACTTGAAAGAGTTGCGGTATATAGCAGTTTATAGATCAGTCACCTGGTTTATACAGTGCTTCGCGTTAGACTATTTTATATTACTCTGAGACTTCATAATAATACAGCTCACAATAGTTATTAACACTTTCACAGCTTCAAACAAATATAATTCTTTCCAACTAAATTGAATGCGGGACACGACAAAGATTCGTGCGTTCTCGAGAAAAGAGTAGTAGCACTGAAGGTGTTAAATGTTTTTTAAATTCTCAATTCCGAAATAATGGTTAGTTGTTTTACCCTGAATAAAATTAGTTTATTTATTATTAATGAATGATTAAAACTAATAAATTACTTGATTAAAATTATAAAGATTCCAATCTTATTTTCACTTAAACGTCCCGGGGTTACGTGTTACGTTCACGAAGTAGGTTCCTTAATCACTAGACGATTCAATGGCCAAGATAATTATGAGATGATTAAGATTAAGAATATGTTGTTGTCAGTAAGTAAGTTACGTTCAACTATTTAGGAGTTAGAAAAAAAAAATGTTGACGAGGTTCAGATGTTACAAGCATAATGATGGCTGGAATACCGCCAGGTGAGTTTTTCGTATAAATAGCTAGGTTTTTTGGCCTTGATTACGTCAAACAATAAGGAAGCATAATAAAGTTGCAGGCGGCCCTCCATTTTTAAAATATTGGCGTTATTGAGGTACGGGGTTATGTGGGTTCTGGGTGGAATCACGAAGCAGAACCTTGCACACGCATTTTGTACACGCTGCACCAAGCGAAACGACCTTTTTAATAAGCAAGGACCGTAGACCGTCAGCCCATAGTTAAGTTTAGAGAGTACTAAGCTATCTACTAGCTTTATGCGGAGATCGGTGCTTATAAGTGGTCTTATTCGATAAAGTACCTTCAGCCGGTATAGGCAACTTCGAAGAAGTTCACTGACATGACCTTCAAACTGAAGACGACTGTCCATAAGCAGACCAAGATTACGTGTTATGTACGTACGTATTATGTATCATGTAAATAAATAAAAATGGACTGAGAAATTTTACATAATTAATTATTGCATAAAAACTATTATGCTATGATCTTAAAGGAAAATCTTTTGGATACTTATACAAAAAGATGTCCAATAAGATATTAAAGTATACTGAAAAATAAAAATTAACCGAGAAATTATTCATCGGAAGTAAAATCGAAAAATCAAGTTTTGCTTAACTTAAGCGTCACAAACGTCGAAAAAGTTTTGGATACTATTACATACGCGTGCCATTAAGTTACTACTAACGAATAGTACAGAAATATTCGATCGAGCAATTATCCACCGAATTTTAAATGCAATTTTCATGTTTAGGTATAAAACACCTACTTCCAGCCACAAAATCTGTTGGCTTCTTTGTCATCTTCCATCTATACACTATCCTTCACAATCGTGTTTCATTGACAGAGAAATTAATGGGGTCTCCATACAAAGAAACTCCTCGATGACTGGGCTATTTTACGTTTTCGTTTTTTAATGTTAATAATATACCCCACAGAGCATTGAATCGCCATGTGCCGCTTTAGGATATAAAGACCTTAGTAATTTTTTGTTTGTATGAGTGTTCCCCAGTGGCGTAGCGTGGCTTTTCGCCGCCCGGGGCCCGTCCAAAATTTGCCGCCCCTTTCTATTTTCATCATTTGGAAAAAAAAACGAAAAAAAGCAGCCAAATTTTGTAATCAATAAAAAAGGTACTCTTCGTGTTTTTTTACAATTTTTTTATACTATCGCGGTGTATATCACGTTCGATTGCTAATATAGCTAAATTGGAAATCCCTAATACTAACTAAACCCCACCGGACATCGAACTTACAACCTCCTGATGTGAAGCGAGCGCATTATACATATGTATATTTCCATGCGCGAACGGCCACGAACATAAGCATGCAATTTATTAAAGAAAAGCGCGAGCGAAGCGAGCGCTAAAACTTTTAAGATATCTAAAAATATTTATGTTAAACCCCTGGTTAAACCAGCAGAAACCCTTTTACTTGGAGCGCCCAGCGCCGTCTTAGTTAGAGTAGGTACCCCACCTACCAGGGTGCTTGGCGCTCCCATAAGCTTGACGCCCTGTCTGTGCACGGGTGGCACGACCCAAATTCCGGTCCTGTGTAAAATAGTAACTATGCGCTGTCGCTGACTTGCTGTACGGGTTTTATTTTTTATACGATAACGTTTGTTTTCATGACCTTTTAGCTGGGTTAAATATTTAGAGTTAGGTAAATTAAAAAAAAAAGTACAAATTCACTCAAACGTGACACTTAGAGGCGAAAATTTAAGAAAAGTCGGACTTTTTACTTATTTTCGGAAAAACATAATTTATGAAAAACCAAGTCGTTTTTTTTTTTAAATTAACTTTATCCTATGCGGTGGGACGTTAGATATCTCTCATAGTAATTTGATTCACCCATTCTGAGACACCCTGTGAATGAACTTTGTTTGACGCTCAAGTTTGAAATCTTCTCTATTTATATCTTGAGGAGCGTGATCTAAGTACAGTTCATCGAAGCCAAATAACAATAGGTAAAAAAAATACGGCGCTCGCCGCCCCTATCCATGTGCCGCCCGGGGCCATGGCCCCCCCGGCCCCCCCCCCCCACGCTACGCCACTGGTGTTCCCTATCGATATATACAGGTTTTATCGTGCGCCGCGATTTTGAAAAAAAACAAGATGGCGGCTCGATCAGTGGGCCAAAATTCTTATACCCCTTTGGCACACAGGTAGATTATTCCTGGATAAACGTATAGGATCCTTTATCACGGAAAAGTCAAGTGTTCCCGTGCGTTCTAGAGTCATTCGGGTCAAGTGTGCGCACTTTGTTAAATAATGGCTCACCATGTCTAAAATAAAAGAGTTAGATATATAAAAAATGACTCGTAAACCATATACTAGCCTCTATATTGAAATAAAAATAAGAATATAAATCGTGGTAGTTTTTTTATGTAAGCATTTAACTACATAAAATCGGAATGCGCTCACTTGACCCACGTTGAGGGTAACTGTGCGCACAGGTACGGGGTAAGTATACGCATATGGGGTAAGTAAGCGCATTGTTTGTATCTATAAAAAAAACACAGTATTCAAGAACACAGGTTATATATCGTAATGCTACTTACTTATAAGTATTTTTTGAAATTATTAATATTTAGATAGAATCAACAAAGTTTAGAACTATCTAATGAAATAAAATCAGTATTATCGTAATTAATCATCATTGCAATTATCGCAAACAAATACCCCTGTCTCATAGGCAGTGCATTCCTCGTGCCACCAGTCTTTGCAATTAATGCATTGGATCCATTCTTCAGTATTTGGCTCTGTATATTTTTCCTTACATAAAGGACAAAAGTATTCCGTATTTTTAGAGGTTGAAGCCATAGAAGGCTTCGGCCGTCCCCTACAAGACAATGATTTTTTTGCTCTTTTTGATGAAGATAAAGAGGACTTTCTAGAGCTTGAATTTTCTAAATTCAATGCCAAATTGGGAGGCATAATACTCTTTTTCTTTTTTGCTTCCAATTGGTTTTTGTAAGGACTTGAAGTGATAACTTGAGACTTCATTGCAACTTTGCCGCTGGTATTTCTTTTTCCTTTCATTCGAGGAAGAGGCGAGAGTTTTGCAACTGACACGAGTCCAGTATCTACCGTTTTCTTTTCTTGCAACTTACTATTCGCACTAGATGTCTTCCTAGGACAGGGATCTTTAGGCATTGCATCTGTAATGACCGAAGATGGGGCTTCCATAAAAGACTCTACTATTGGAGGATGAATATCAACATCAGATAAATTTGTATTGCAGATATCTTTAGAAAAACCAAGATTTGATGGTGATTCCATATTTTCATCGACCATATCTAATATTGACGGAGAGGCTCGATTGACGATGGCAATGTCGTCTCTATTTTTCTCATTTCCTCCTTCATTTTGTTTATTGGTGATATCAGATAGCATATTTAATGGCTGATACCGTTGATTCTTGAGTTCCACTGTCACCATCTTGGGGTAAATGGTCTGTGAGCAATGATGGAGCAAAGTCAGTTTCATCAAACAAGTCGTCATCGTAAGGATATATTCCTGTAACCTTAAATCCAGATTCAGCATTTCCCAATATGGCCACTTTTTTGTAGGCTTCATTAAACAGGCGTGCCACCTGATATTGAGTAATGCCTCTTCCTGGGTTTTGTGGCATAAACTTGTCACATTCTATCGCATATTTAGCCTTCAAAGGACTGAATAGACACCTGTCTAGGGGTTGCAATTTGTGACTTCCATGTGTTGGTAGTGTTAGCATCTTAATATTGTGCTGACGAGCGTAATTCACGGCTTCTAAGCTAACATGAGATGAGTGGTTGTCTAGAAGCAGTAATACGGGATCTTCTGGTGAAGGATGGCTGAAGTCTTTAAAATGATGCAACCAGTTAACAAACAGCTCTGTATTCACAAAACCACTATCCGAGACCATGCAGATGCTCTGTGAAGGCCCACCATCCAATAAATCATCTCTTGGTCTCTTACGTGGATAAATCAATGCTGGCGGGATGTAATGCCCATTAGCGCTCATACAGCAGATACCTGTTACTCTGACCCCTCGTTCTGCAGTCACTACTTTACCTACTACCTTCTTGCCTTTTGTAGTAACAACTTTAGGAGTTTTTTTAGGCACGGTATTTATTCCGGTCTCGTCAACGTTATAAATCCGATTTGGTTTAAATTTATACTTCTCGTACAGCCCCTTCAAGTTTCTATAAAAACGGTCCACTTGAGATTTATTGAATCTTACCTTAATTTATTGAAATCTTCTTAATTTATTGAAAGCTTGTGGCTACCGACTGTCGTACTGTTAAATGAGGGTGGCGTTTTAAAAAACCTTCCACACAATCACGACCCGCCATTTTGCATGATTTATCAAATCGATGATCGATATTGTTAGCAACACCATATTCAAAGGCTAAACGCCTTAGATTATTTAAAGTCAGACCAAAATATCTGTCATCCATTTCTTTGTAATGAGTTACAAACTCTAATTCTTGTTCACTATTGAACGTTGGCTTAAATCGGCCCATTGAAGACGCAGCTGTGTTCAGTTTAAGTCGTTTTCGAAGACAAGATTCACTAATTCCAATGGCATTTGCAGCAGCTCTTTTGCTCTTCCCATGCTCAATTAGTGCTTTGGGTCTAGAGATTTGTTCTTCAGTGACCGGTGCAAGTTCAGGCCTTTTTCTTATATAATTTCGCGGCATAGTGATGAGGTACTGAAACATGTTATAAAATAGTGTTAGTAAACCCTACATCCCATTAAACAACGTGCAAATGAAAATAAAGCCGAAGGGGTAAGTGTACGCATGCGCACACTTACCCGCGCACACTTTCCCCAAAACACCAAATTGCGAATGGATGCTTATAAAATAAATTGAATGCAAATGTAACCTCAAACTTTTTTGATAAATGAAGCGTAAATATGTACTTATTCAAAGAAAAAACAACTTACCGTTGTAAATTCAATAACGTTGATGCTATACTGTTTTCCATTAAACAAAAATCTACAGATTAAAATACAGTTTTTCATGAAAAAAAAAATATTTGTCAACCGCACGCCACTGTGACAGGTCGCGACTAGTCGGGCAGTCTAGCACCGCTCTCCCACTCAAACAAAACAAACCGCTCCCCCACCCCCTTCAGGAGATACTCGCACTGCGCTCACTTACCTACTGCGCTCAGTTACCCCAAATGACTCTACCAGTTGTCAGTTGTCATTTTACAGGTGTCAGTCTGACAGATGTCACTTTGACAGATGTCAGTATATCATACGTCAGATCATGATATAGAGCGTTTCAACAAATAGTTCCTATGCCGTTATATTGGCAGCAATGTTTTCCACACACACTACGTAGAACGCAGATACACACTAATAAAATCGGTAGAAGCGTCTTCGCGTGTCGATGTCGTTGATAGACAGGGGAGCCAACATAACGGCATAGGAACTATTATTGAAACGCTCTATAGCAGTTTACAGATGTCAATTTGACAGTTATCAGTTTAAGTTCAACAGATGTCCAGTTTGTCATGAGTCAGAGTGACAGAGGCGAGTTTGACAGATCTCAGCTTTTATACTATATGTCATTTTGTGATATGTCGGATTGACATATGTCTGTTTAACGGTTTAACAGAGGCCATTTTGATATGTCAGCCAGACAGATGTCATTTCGACCGATGTCAGTTTGACACATGTGCGTTAGACTGATTTATGACAAACTGGCCTCTGTCAAACATCTGCCACTCAGATTTATGACAAACTGACATCTGTCAATCCGACATATCACAGACTGACACCTGTAAAATGACAACTGACAAAAGTAAGGTAGGTTTGATTTCCGCTTGACACACGGGCACACTTGACTTTTCCGGGATAAAAGTATCCTATACGTTAATCCAGGTAATAATCGTGTACGTTACCCCAGCCAGAAAATGTCGAATTTCGTCATCGAGTGTAATAGATAATTAGTTTGCATAATATTAGCATTCACCCGTGCGAAGCCGGGGCGGGTCACGAGTTGACAATACATATATTGATACCGTCAAACACGGCATCTTTACCCTTCCATGTCATCTTTACCTACTACCGACTTGCATTAATAAAAATAATTTTTATTTGCACTTGTGTACGCATCTGTATGAAACTCGTAACACTACCCTATAAATTACAAAATGCTAGAGTAATGTACTGCGCGGCCGCTTTTCTGTTGACCATCTGAACTTGGTCGGGTTACCACGGTCATGCAATTCAAAATGTCTCTTTTTCCATTATCTCGTTAATTATTCAATGTAGAACGCTGAAATTTTAAAGTTACGAAATTGAACTAGGCAACTAATTGTTGACATAACATTCAGTTTAAAAAACCACAAGAAACTCTGTCAATCGGCGATCAAACAACTCCACTGCGTATCGTGGCCCCAATGGAATTAAATTTCATCATAACTTATTAATTACTTACAGTATACTTATAAAAATTCACAAACATTATTAGCAGCTTTAAGCTATAAAATAACGTTTTGAGTGAGTCTTGAGAGCTCTTATTCGTCGTGCTAGGACCTTTTAAAGGAAAATGCTATTTATTTATGTACCTCTTAAACGGTACATTATTGTTGTTTTTTTATTGATGAACAAATTAGAACTAATTCATAAGAAGTGGTATACGAAAAATTATAAATGTGCGCTTAACCATTTTAGAGATCCAGCAAACCTGCAAACGTTACCCCAGCAGGAATTTGAATAACTTCGCAACCGTAAAACGTATCGGCACAAATTAAGTCGCAACATTTACTTCGTCTAGACTACTAATTATTTAGCTAATTTTTATTTTAATATACCCAAAAAATCAAAAATAGTCTGGCTGGGGTAACGTTACCGCAGCCAGATATGTTTTTGGCAAACAACTAAAAAACTATCAGCAGAACAAATTCAAAAATATGCGCAACAATTACAGAAGCTGGACAACTAATTATCTATAACACTCGAATGACGATATTCGACATTTTCTGGCTGGGGTAACGCACACGTAATAATCTACCTGTGTGCCAAATTTTATCCAAATTCAGTCAGCGGTTTTTTCTTGATTGAGTAACAAACATCCAAACTAGTACTAATATTAGCATCAAATTAGTTTTGACTAACATTTTAGTCAAAACCACTTTTAACCGATATTATTTCAGTCAAAAGTAGTTGTGATTGATGCCCTTAGTTAAAACTACTTTGACTGCAAAAATCAGTCAAAAGTGGTTTTAACTAAGGGCAACGGTCAAAACTACTTTTGACAGATTTTTGCAGTCAAAAGTAGTTTTGACCAGATAAGAGTTTTCACTGTAACATATACATTATGGACTTCACTCCCAATCTAGAAATAATAGGTACGTACCTACCTACTTATACATATTGTACAATGCACAGAAAACACTCACCCACAAAAGGTAAAGAAACTAAGTATGCAACTGACGTTGACATGTGTCAATTCCATAGTAGTTTTACTTACCTTTTGCTTTTTTTGATTGGAATGAACTATACATGCTACTACTACTATTTCTTTCCGTGGAAGTATACAGGGTGTCCAAAAAGTGAAGGATAATCCTTCACCTGCGGATTGGTCGAATCATTTCCTACTACATATCAAATTTGTTTTCTAGTAAAAGTCCCAATATTTTTGTGATATCGGTATTTTTAGTTTTTTTTTTTCAAAAAAATTGACCTTCTTCAGTTTAATGCATGCCATTCCTACAAATTATGACATTTTTAAGTCCTGTTTTTTTTTTAAATATTCGTGAATACATAATTCATCAAACACAATGGTAAATTATTTCTTAAAGTGCTGGCAAATCCTGTAAAAAAATAAGTTTTGTAAATTTTTTACAAAAACTTTTTCGAATAGTTGACTTCGATAGCCTGTGGTGTAAAAAAAAATTACTAAGCTGATCGTGCCAACAACTTTAAAAAATTGCTTAGTTATTGACAATTCTAAAATGGTATAATTGTTTGACATTACATTAAAAACATTTTTTTTAATGATAATTCTAATGCACCAAGGTCGAATTTTTGGAGTTTTGCTATACTAAAATTCTATCGACATAAAGTAACTAAGCAAGACTTTGGTTGGTTTGTTCATTTGAATAACGAACTGCCACGCTACGCCAGGATACAATGGATAAAAACAAAAGACAGTATGGATAAAAAATATCTTTTTTTTTATAATAAATGTTCAAAATTCCCGCCATTAGCCCTTATGCATGCTCTACATCTTTTTACAAAGGACCTATTTAGGCGGCGGGCGTATCCTTCTCTTGAAATTTGTTCTGTAGTTCTGTCTATTTCTTCTTGCAGCTGCGTATGCATATTTTAAGTCTCCGTTGCATAGACTAAATCTTTTAAGCAGCCCGAAGACTCGTCGCGTCATAGAATTTTATGAAAAATCTCATTATCTTCGTTCATTTATTCTGCAGAACTCTGATCTTGTCGATCTTGAACGATGGGCAGTCGTTAGGTTCCAAGGTTTGAACGCGCTGCACTTGGAATGGCCAGCAAGGTCGCGAGACCTTAATCCCCTGGATTTCTTTTATTGGAGCGTTACTTTATGTCCATAGAATTTTAGTATAGCAAAACTCCAAAAATTCGACCTTTGTGCATTAGAATTATCATTAAAAAAATTGTTTTTAATGTAATGTCAAACAATTATACCACTTTAGAATTGTCAATAACTAAGCAAGTTTTTAAAGTTGTTGGCACGATCAGCTTAGTAATTTTTTTTACACCACAGGCTATCGAAGTTAACTATTCGAAAAAGTTTTTGTAAAAAATTTGCAAACCTTATTTTTTTACAGTATTTGCCAGCACTTTAAGAAATAATTTACCATTGTGTTTGATGAATTATGTACTCACGAATATTTAAAAAAAAAACAGGACTTAAAAATGTCATAGTTTGTAGGAATGGCATGCATTAAACTGAAGAAGGTCAATTTTTTTGAAAAAAAACTAAAAATACCGATATCACAAAAATGGTAGGATTTTTATAAGAAAAATTGTTTGATATGTGTAGGAAATGATTCGACCAATCCGCAGGTGAAGTGACTTTTTGGACACCCTGTATATGGGCGAGCTTACCACCTATCGCTATCTGTTGTACTCTATCCTGTTGTAACTCCTGTTGTACCTAAGAGTTTTGACTGTAACTTATAGGTTAGGTACATTATGCACTTCCCTCCCAATCTAGAAATAATAGGTAGGTACCTACTTATACATATTGTACAATGCACAGAAAACACCCACCAGTCCCAGTTACCAGGGGCGCCGACTTCTTATAAATGTTGGGGGGGCTAGGGCGGGATTTTTTTGTTTATTTTTCTAATATTTTTTCCCACGGCTTAGCCCGCATGGATATCGTTTTTACCCGACTACGGCGAAGCAAAAAGGAGGGTTATGATTTTAACCCGTATGTATGTTCATCTGTTCCTGCATAACTTCTAAACTACTTATCATAATCCGACAAATGAGGAATCATTAGATGTGTCTTGATTGTCCGCCGGTTCTAGGCTATGTGACGTAATTTTTTGTTGACAATCTTTGTAATTTTATTATTAACTTAATTTAAATATTTTACTTTGAAATCTATATTATATTATTAATTTAATTTTACTATTTTACTTTGACATTTTACATTATTTTATTAATTTAATATTTTACTTTGACAATTTATATTATGAATTCTGATATGTAACATTTTTATTTAATATTTGAATCTAATTTACTTTCTGACAATCATGTCACACTTTGACATTTTATTATTATATTTATTGTAATGTAAATATGAATTTGGTGACATGAAATAAATTATCTAATCTAATCTAATCTAAACAATTTCAATAAAAATCAAATGCAAGTCATTAGCTATTGCTTATTGCATACATATAAATATAAGTAGAATGCCAAGATAATCGGCTGCCCGTAACACACGGTTAAATCTTGCCACACGATAACAGAACAGAACAGCAGTAAACGTCTTTTGGCTGGTGATGAAAAGTTTTTCATAGAGTTTATAGGGCGGAAAACCCTACCGGCCTGGGGCGCCAAATATCAAAATACGCCACTGAATGGCAAATCAAACGGACTCCTCCCAAAATCCTGCCACGCAGATAGCGTTCTCGGTGGCCAGCATCATGTCCTCCCGCGAACAGGGGGCAGGGAGGAAGGACAAGATGTCAGATGGTCCATAGTTTGGGGGACCGTACCGCATATACAGCAAAGAGGTTTATATCATTTCACTGATATACAGCTCAAGCCAGCACTCCCTAAGAACCCCCCACCTGAACAAATTTTCTTTACTACGACCGACCTGTACCCGCAGTCTATTTAGGGATCTTCAGGTCGGCCATGATAACTTATATCCAGGTGGGAGGTTCTCATAGATTATCCCAGGACTTGCGCTTATCGCTGAAATCAAACTAAGCATAAACTATGAATTAAAGCTTGGCATAAGCATAGTAAGTCTGTATGTACAAGCTTCGAAGCTGAGTTTCGAAGCAGCGTAGGTTATTTATGTCTGAAACAAATGTCAAGCTCCTAAATAGCTAAGTTTCCGATTGAAGGTCAGTGTAAAATGTACCTAGTAGGTAGGTATTTACCCCAAATAAAAATCCTAAAAATTATTTGAAAATCCCGACACAGTTATTTTAATTGGTTTTTTCTCAAGTTTTAATTTCCCTAATAACTCTTTCAGCGACTTACTTATCAGTGAATACCGTTATGGTTGTCAATTATACCTACCTACTGTACCTAAGTTTTGTTATTTTTGAATTTGTTATTATTATATTTGCATTACAGTAATAATTTAAACAGTTATGGTTATGGACAAACTTATCTGCATTATAAATCTCAATATTCCTTACAAACAACATTTCACTTCACATAAACACTCATGCGTTTTTGCTTTTGTTTATAAGGTAGGAGTAACTTTGCGGCCGTTGTGTTGTAACTTTATATTATGTTATTATGGGGTCCTGTCAAACCCTAGTCTTTCAGTTTTTATGAAACTAAATGACTGATTTCAAAATCTTTGTCGGTACCGAATCACTTTTTTGAAAACTGAGCTAGAAAAGATGTCAGTATTTTACTCAAAGCAGTCATGTACTCGTAATAACATCGAGTTCCTTCCGGTTAAATCCGGTTCCGTGCCTCGATAATAATCTTGCGGTGCAAATAATTTAATTGTTTTATTCTATTTTTTTATTCCATGTTCTACAAATCGTGTGTAAAATATAACTGTGTCGACTATAAAGTCGTTAAATATACAACAGATAGCGATAGCTGGTAGGCTCGCCCATATTATGTACCTAGCAGTAGTAGCATGTATAGTTCATTCCAATCAAAAAAAAGTAAAAGGTAAACAAAACTACTATGGAATTGACACATGTCAACGTCAGTTGCATACTTAGTTTCTTTACCTTTTTTTTTATTTTATTGGAATGAACTGTAGTAGATGTTTCTTTTATTTCTTGCGAAAAAAGCAAAAAAAATATGCATCATCATTTTGAACTTGTATCCGAAGCTATATAGAAATTAAAAAAGCTTTATACTGGGGGACGGGCCTTCTGGGACAAGCCGACCTACGTTTCAGCACAGATTTTATAATACTAACGTACAGATACCTCATGTCATACAACGAAATGCGACTGCCGTAACTCGGGCACAGATTTTATAATAATAATACTAACTTACAGATACCTCATGTCATACAACAAAATGCGACTGCCGTAACTCGGACTATTCTTCGGGCTATTTTTTTCACTCATTGAGAACTACCGCTACTAGCGACATCTAGGGCGCGGGCTATAAATGAAGACATTTTCTGGTTGCTTACCTGTAGTACGTTAGTATTATAAAATTTGTGCCTGTAGCTTCATTTGCTTTTGTTGATTTTTTTGCACATAACCTACTAGTATTATATTATCTGTGATATTATTAATAAATAAAAATACATAATTTGAAATATGAAAAACAAAACGTAAACCACCCATTTGTTACGTTTTTCAATTGTATTGTATCAGCGCCATCTATCAATTCACGCTATAAACTGGTACTCAACTAGTACGTGTCATTCCTCAACTCTGACAAGTTAAGACGAAAGTAGTTTTGATATGCATCGCCGTGATCAGATAATTTGTAGTAATTGATAATAAAGTGCATTATCGGCCTTTGTCATACTTTTTGGTTATTACAATAATCAAAACACTTATTTTTAGCAACTTTATGGGTTTTTTCTTCGTTTTGCATGAACTTCGATTACAAATCGATACTTGTCGTGCCATCTATTGACATTTTAATGAACTAAGGTTTTCGTTGTATGCAATGAGACCCCGTGGTTTCAGCACCAAACGCCTATTGGCAGCTATTGGTCAAAAATTAGTAACTCAACAAAGTTTAAACAAACGTGACGGATTTCAAAATTAATACAAAATACGTATAAATTCTTTACAAGCAGCGCCCTCATCTACACGCATTTATTTTTTTGTTCGACTCAGAGTTCTGTGATTGGTCCAATGTTCCAATGTCTCCCGCCCGACTCCCGACTCAAGTGTCAAAACAAAAACACGTCATTCATAAACCGACCGGTCGGTCGGCTGAAACTTTGTTGCATTCTTTTGTTTCCCTGAAGAGATGAACGCGCTTGTTTCTGTTGCTGCTGTTGCTCTAAAATAACACAGTAAACTACTACAGACGTATCGTAAACGTTTAAAGTTTAACGTTTGTAACTTGGAGGAGTGTTTGTTATTATTAACAAAGTGGTGTAAAGTACAAAAAACTTTTTGGTCTTGATAAAAATGACAACATCAGCAAGCGAATCCAGTGACTGGTCCAGTTGGAACTCCCCAAATTCATGCAGCAGTAGTTCCGCGGAACCCACACAAATGATTTTCTTGAACAAAGTCGGGCCAGAGAATAGCCTTAGCAGGCAGTCCTTTTCAAATTCAAGTAAGTTCTTTAATTTTATGTTTCGAAATATGTACCATGTAATCATTACCATTGCGCCGGTCGCTTGATTGTAGAGAGATGAGGAAGCCAAGACTAGGTTCAGACTGTATCCTTACCTAATTTAATATGACGTTTTTAGTAGCAGGTCAGACTTTTATTTACTCAGAAAATCACTAATCCCTGTCATAGTCTTGGTCTAGTCTTGGTTGGAGTGCAGTTAAGAGGGGTCTTATAAATAAAAAAAAAAAAAAACGAAGTGTGTAAGTCCTGTAAGGCAGCCCTCCTATGTGCACCCCAACCAAATGAA
Organism: Coleophora deauratella; assembly: GCA_958295455.1. NCBI lineage: Eukaryota > Metazoa > Arthropoda > Insecta > Lepidoptera > Coleophoridae > Coleophora > Coleophora deauratella. Next base: position 6,226,874 of record OY282398.1, read on the forward strand.
ATAAAAGACCATTAAGTAGACTGCAACCAATGGCCAAATCGCGAAATCACCAAATTATTGTTTACCCAATAATCTGCAGTCTCATAAAGGTGTGTACGGACTTGAGGCAGCCTCAGATCGAGGCGTACCTCGGGCTGCCCTACGTACGCACTAGAGGCAATAGGGCGAGCCGTGCGTGCCTCGCCCGAGGCTACCTCTAGTACGTACGCACCTTAAGACTGCATACTTTGTGTAGATAAATATGTATGAATGTATAGTTGTGATAATCTATAGATAGTTCTAAGAAATTGAATAAGCTAATCTGATACCATTTATCAGTTTGAGTACTTATTTTTGCTTTTCTAAATTGAATATTGGCAATGTTTTTTGTTGCTTCTGTGATTTTCATGAAAAGTTTCTATGAAACAGTTGGGACGCACTTCAGATTGTTGCATACTTTTTTTTACTTTGCAATTCAAATGTTTGCCTTAATTGAAAAATAATTATAAGTTTATGATACCTCTATTTCATTCACAAATTTATTTTACTGGCATTATATTGATAATAGTTCAAGACTGGATTTGAAATGTAGTTTTTTCATAACATGTTAACAACCCGTTACGTTCCCACTGCAGGAGCACAGGTCTCTTCTCATAACTTGGGAAGGTTAGGCCATACTCCACGCACAAGGGCCAAGTCGGGGGCTAGTGGCCAACCCTAATGTCAAAAGTTTTCAGGCCTCCGATGTAGATTAACAACTGCCATCTAGCGATAGCAGCCGGCACCAACGGCTTAATGTGCCATAATATGAATATGAAAACATTACATTCATGAACATACTTAATTTTAACATAACAGCTAAAATATTTAATCAAGACCTAATCAGAAAAGCAAGATGTACATCTGAGTAATCATATTTTAAATGCAAAAGTATAAATGTATCTATGTTTGTTGTACTTTCACGCTTTTATTCATTTGTTAGTTAACTAGGTAGATAGATCAAGCACTGGATTAACACATAGGTTATTTTATTGCAGAGAAATAATATATGGTTCCTATATGATAGGTATAATTGCACATAAATTATTGAAGGGTGACCTGGTGAAGGTTGCTGGATGCAGGCAGCATCTGCTGGGGGAGGCCTTTGTCCAACAATGGATGTCTTTGGTCTGATGATGATAACGAAAATGTGTTTGCTTGTATTTCTTTCATGTTGCAAAGGAGTTACGGATCAATGATATATTTTCCACAGACATACAATTGAGAACTTGGGAAGAGACAAATAATATTTGTATCCTGGATAAATTAATGGTTCCCGAGGGATCAAAAAATGTTTTAAAACATTTGTGATTGATTTTTTGTTTACCATCAGTTGATGGTACGGTAATTTGGCATATAGCTGAAGTAAAGGCTGGATCTGCAAGAAACATTTGTTCTACCCCAAGAGCAGTCATAAAAACTATATTGGAGCCGCAGGCAGAAATTTTATTGTATATAAGTAATTTCGTTTGTCAAAAGTTATATTATATTTTATAAAAAAGTACAAATTAACTTCAAGCATGTCACTTTGACTTTTTCCCTATTTTCGGAAAAACATCATATTAAAGACAGTTGTTTTTCTAAAATTAGCTTAAGCCTATCTGGCGTATCTATAGACAAGCTAGATAGCAATTTGATTTACCCATTCTGGGACATCCTGTATAAAATATAATTTCCATATGAGATGCAGTATACAATGGGTTATTCAATCTTTATAGGGGTAAGAAGGAATAGAATAGAAAAACTTTATTTGTAGTAGTAGTAGAAGGCTGTTTGAATATTTTAAAAATATATAGATAATGCTTAGCATACTTTTTAGGGTTCCGTAGCCAAATGGCAAAAAACGGAACCCTTATGGATTCGTCATGTCTGTCTGTCTGTCCGTCCGTATGTCACAGCCACTTTTTTTCGAAACTATAAGAACTATACTGTTGAAACTTGGTAAGTAGATGTATTCTGTGAACCGCATTAAGATTTTCATACAAAAATAGAAAAAAAAACAATAAATTTTGGGGGTTCCCCATACTTAGAACTGAAACTCAAATTTTTTTTTTCGTCAAATCTATACGTGTGGGGTATCTATGGATAGGTCTTCAAAAATGATATTGAGGTTTTTTAATATAATTTTTTTCTAAACCGAATAGTTTGCGCGAGAGACACTTCCAAAGTGGTTAAATGTGTGTGTCCCCCCCCCCGTAACTTCCAAAATAAGAAAATGATAAAACTATAAAAAATATATGATGTACATTACCACGCAAACTTCCACTGAAAATTCGACTTGGCCGGTTTTTTATTATAAGTATAAAGTAGTTTGCTTAATTAGTTTACAAATAAAGTCCAGTTTTTATCACCTTTCTTTAATGTTAGACAAAATAATAATTAAACAAAGACAGTTGTTTTTTATTTGATGGTTTGTGTACTAATACATCATCAATTTATCATCCTTACTAATATTACAAATGAGAAAGTCAGATTGTTTGTTTGTCATTCATTCACGTACCAGTGAAGTAAGTAACGGGTAGACATGATTATTGGCTAAGAGATAGTGGGGTGGGAAATAACAGTAGGCTACATTTTATTCTGTAAAAGTATCGATTTCCCTCGGGAATCACGCCGGGATCCCAAAAATACTGCAACTTGACAAAGCAATGGTATTTATGTCTATAACAACTTAACCAATTTAATTAGGTAGTATTTATAGTTAAGAGCCATAGAGGGCTGCGAACAACGACGTAAGGGTACTTAGTTTTTTTTTCACAAAAAACTTACCTACTTCCATGCTTGCGAGCCGCAGCGGCTCGCGCAGTGCGGACGCTTTACGTCAGTCAGTTGGCCAATAGCCCCACAACCTCCACCAATCCGGACTTGCCCCCCGTCTGTGGAGTATGGCCTAACCTTCCCGAATTATGGGAAGAGACCCGTGCCCCTGCAGTGGGGACGTTATGGGTTGTTAACGAAGGAGGTATCAAGTTCAAATTAATATCAAATACTTAGGTCTGTAATCCCTTGAAGCTGAGAAAACATCAAACTTCTAAGTCAACGCAATCGAAAGATACGACTGTTCATGCCGCATATACTGACACTCGCAAGGGAAGCAATATCTTATAGCACAAGTAAAGGGAAAAATCTGAAAACCGTGATGATCCGTCTGCTCGTTTGCCAATTATCACATAAAAAAAAACCGTTTTGTTGATTATAAACTTATTTACAGTCATACCTATTAGTTTGCATGAAACCCTGAATGCGCGAGTCCGACTCGCAATTGACCGGTTTTTAGGGTTCCGCAGTCAACAACAACAACAGTTCCCCTTATAGTTTCGCCATGTCCGCCTGTCCGTCCGATGGCTACTTATGAGAATGATTAAAAACTATTTATTCCGTGGAATTGAATTGTTTGTCACTGTCGCCCATATAGTGAAAGTACCAGGAAAGCATGACCGAACAGAAGGTAGACAGTGCCGGATTACTTTTTAATCCGCGTCTGGTTGCCTGTCATACTTCGTGTTCAAAAGTACCAGGAGAGCATGACCGAACAGAAGGTAGACAGTGCCGGATTACTATTTGATGATCTCCATCTGGTTGCCTGTGATACTTCGTGTTTAAAAGTACCAGGACACCATGACCGAACAGAAGGTAGACAGTGCCGGATTACTATTTGATCCCCTAAGCCAGTGTTTTTCAACCTGTGGGTCGCGACCCCCCGGGGTGTCGCGAAGCCTTTTTCAAGGGGTCGCGGGTAAAAGAAAAAGTAAGTGTTTAGAGGTCCTACACTGCAATGACATAATATAATTTCAGTGAGAAGGCTGGGCCTGTTTATTTTTTAACAATTTGTCAAAACGTGGTTATATTTTGGAGACGTTAATAAGTAAATCACTTTCTAATTGAAGAACATTATAAACGTAGTCTTTCAAATCACTAACATTTTGTATGTTTATGGCTCTAGGGGGGTCGCAAGAATTTTTTTACTTGCAAAGGGGTCGTGTATTAAAAAAGGTTGAACAACACTGCCCTAAGCAATACACGCCCTACCATCTTAGTAGTAGGTTATTAGATCATCACACCCAGAGGTATCCAAATATTCATTTCCATAAGTTGAATTGAACCTGCGACTTCCTGATGTGAAGCGAGCGGACTAGCCACTAGGCCACAGAGCCGATCGAGGCCGGAGTGATTTCAGCAATGTCACAGAAGAAAGCTCAGTGCTCCACTATCAGTTTCATTCAGCCTATAAATGTACTATAAAGCTACCCACCAGGTTTTCTAGTAGAGGGGGCCAATAGGCGTGTATTGTTTAGTTAGGGCATCTACTAGTAATCCGGCACTGTCTATCTTCTTTTCGGTCATGCTCTCCTGGTATTTTAAACACGAAGTATCACAGGCAAAAACTTGTTCCCATTGCTGATGAGTATGAATGAATTTGAGTATGCTAACGAGGAACCACACTTGTACGATAATAAGAAAACAATAAAAAAAAAACAATAAATAACAATAAAAAAATAATTTAAATAAATGTACTAATTGCGAATTTGAACGAACTGCCAATATGAACAAATTAAATACATTATTTTATGACAGTAACATTAACATACAATATTGCTACATCATTGTTTCATATCTTCCAAGATAAGTCAAGAGTGAATCGGTGGGACCAACCAGTGGGTCAACGCGGTGGGACCACGAGTCGGGAGCGACTATTAGTACTAGAGCTGTAATTTGGCACGAATATGTATATTAATCACGCCGAGAAAGCCGACAGCTAAACGGTTGTTTCTAGAAATGTGAATAAAAAATACGGCAGTAATATACCTACGTAGTCGGTCCCATAATGAATTGGCCTAACTATGAAATAAAAAAGAAAATTAAATGCAATCATTTTTATTTTTCAATATAGTCTCCATCAATACTGACACCACTTCTGACATCGGTGAAATAACATTTCTAATCCTTTATAAAAATAATCGCAATCTTTGTCTTCAAAATGACTGAAGACGGCCGCCTGCAACTCTTCATCGCTTGAAAATTTTCTTCCCCTTAAGTCCCGCTTTAAATTTGGGAATAAGTAATAGTCGGACGGAGCCATGTCTGGACTATAAGGTGGATGGTCCAGCTCCGTGAACCCGCATTGACGCACTGCATCCTTCGAAACACCGGCGGTGTGCACGGGGGCGTTGTCGTGAAGCAACAGGACGCCTTTACTCAGTTTGCCTCTGCGCTTCTCCTTTATAATATCTCGCAGTTTATATATTAATGAAGCATAATATTCGCCGTTTACGACTGTATTGCCAGGTATTGCGCTCTTTAAAATCAACCATCAAAATACCTTGAAAATCCCAAAAGATTGTGCACATGATTTTTTTGGTAGATTGTTGCACCTTTGCCTTTCTAGGCGGCTTTTCACCCTTATAACGCCATTCCATTGACTCGCGCTTGCTTTCTGGATCATAATATAACACCATAGTTTCATCACCAGTCACTAGTCTCTCGATCACGTTCTTTGGGTTTTCTCCACAAAGATCTAAAAACTCGGCAGCACAGCGAACTCGCTCCCGTCTCTGCACAGCTGACAGAAGTTTCGGGACCCATCTTGCACTGACTTTTTTCATATGAAGATGTTCATCGATTGCACGATGGGCGGTACTTTTAGAGAGCCCAAGTCTAGCTGCAATTTCTCTAATCTTCAAACGGCGGTCACTCAAAACCTCTTCTTCGATTTGAGCAATAGTATCGGGAGTGAGCACTTCTACCGGTCGACCGTCATGGCCGATATCTTCGACGGTTTCTCGCCCGAGGCGAAACTCTCACCCAATTTTTTACTGTGCTATAAGAGGGAGAACACTCCTTATACACACCATCTAATCGTTCTTTAATTTGGGCGGGGGATAAGCCTTCTTTAAATAGAAACTTTATGACGCTTCGATACTCGGTTTTCGACATTTTGAAAAAATACGCGACACTTGTTGTTCAAACAAACTGCTAAACTGAACTACGCTCGTCAAGTCCATGCGTGTTCGTTTATAAAGTGTCTGAGAACCGTACTATTCAATGCAACATAACATGTATCGACATGTCGCGTAGAACTATATCAGGCCAATTCATTATGGGACCGACTACGTATCTAACGAAGTTGAAAGGAAAACTATCACAGCTAGTAGGCTTTACTAGTTAACGAGTAGTAATAAATATTGTAAGACGGGACGTTTTTCCCTTTTGTTTAAATATCGTATCCTTTTATGCCGTGTGATTTGCTTTAGGTTAACAACGATTTTTCTCTTTACTCAGGCCCATACATTAAGATATTAGAACAACCACAGAGTCATGTGAGGTTCCGCTACAGTACTGAGGGGGATCATAGCTACCTATATGGGGAAAACACAACTGGATTGGCTACTTACCCAACGGTTCAAGTAAGTCAAGTATTAAAAAGCACATATAATCATAGATTCATTCTGATAACATACGCTCATCATACTTATGATTAAGTTTTATTCAAAGTGTAACTATAAATTAATTAAGTGATTTAACTATGAACAAAAATCTTCAATAATATTTCCTAACATTTTAATTAAATAGAACTTAAGCAGTCATTATTATAAATAAATAATCGGTATTTAAATTACTTTATTTTTTTTAATGGCCATAACTACGGCCAATTATACCAGACCTCTCCGCCTCGTTACCTACGGGAGATATTTTTTACTTGTTTTTAATTAAAATACATCATTCAACAGTTGGTGAATTATGAAGGCGCAGCTCATATGAGATGTGAACTGTTCCAATGGAACAGGGATGAAAAACACCCGCATCAGTTGAAATTTCACAAACAGGAGCGCCAAATAGACTATTTTGTACCTGTTAATGGAAGCTATACAGTATAGTGAGTATTTAATACATAATAAGTGTTTTCACCTCTCCAGCATGAAAAGGGTGCCTTTGGTCCCTAAAACTCAAAGCAAAAACGGTTTTTGCTGCGAGCGTGAGAAAAAGTGATTCGAATTTCGAACACGATCTTTTGCGCGGCGCTGAAAAAAATATGGGCGATAGTTCCTTCAGAAACTCATTTTGGCCTAGCGATTTAACTCATAGGCACAAAATGTTGTCTGTTATTTAATGAAATTTAAGTTTATTAATTTTGCTATTGCATTTTTAAAGACGTAGTAATTTTTAAAATAAATCAAAGGCCGGCAACGCACTTGTGACTCCTCTGGTGTTGCGGGTGTCTATGGGCGGCGGTAATCGCTTACCATCAGGTGATCCGTCTGCTCGTTTGCCACCTCTGCCATAAAAAAAAAAAATGTACTAGTAAACATGAAAATCGCTTACTTAAAAACTATCATGTTTGGTTTTCATCTTAGGTTTTCATAAAAATGACAAGCAGCGCAGTTTCCGAACGCAACCTCTAAATTAAAAACATTATAATAAAAAACTTTATTGCTACCAAAGAGAATTTAATCAACTACGTTTTTACTTTTCTCGCTGGTCGAGGTGAAAAGTTGTATGTTTAACACGAGAGCAAGTTATTTTGATATCTCGTGACTTTAAATCACTCACTGTGCTCAGTAGTCTATACTAGAATCACTCGCTACGCTCGTGATTCAATTCTAGACTATTTCGCTAGTTCGTGATTTAAAGTCAGCACTCGTAGCAAAAAATAACTTTGCTCATTAGTTTAGTACAAATAACTATTAGGTACTTAATATTATACACGCGCCTCGTCCTCTAGAGTAGTAACTGCTGATATTTATTCAGATTAGGTACTGTATTCTCCCAGTGATCAAAGACTATTTCCAAGGATGCTGACAATATCATAGTATCTTACGTGACATAATAAACATATTAACGTCATTTTAAAATAATTATCAGGAAGTTTTTGAATCTTACTTATTTTAATGGCATGCGTTACATTTTCACCACATTTAAACTCAGTGTTTAAAAATATATATATTATTCGTTTACAGTTTCAATGCAAAATATTACTGACAATTTCATAGTTCGATCTACTTTTATGGCACTATTTGGGATATACGATTCTCAGTATGAACTCAAACACATTTTTTATATCAGTAATTAGATGTTTTATAGTGTACACATTTTTAAAAAAATTATAAGGGAGGCTCTATACATATTCATATATCTTTGTCATTTACATAATAATCTTTAGTGCTCAAATATAATATAATATATAATATATATATAATATATATATATATTTACTACGATCGTAGTCACTCGATCTCGACTATATTATGTATGAAAGCATAAGTAATCTATATAAAATTCCAAAAAATGTATGAACTTATTTGCCAGAAAACAAATAATTTTTTTTCAACGTATAATTACGTTAGTTCGCTAAACATTTTTTTCTGGCAAATTAATTTACATATACGTAGGTATGTAGTTACTTATTCTGGTATCTTACACACTGCCCCATTACACATGCCCCAAATGACTTACGCAGTCTCGAAACTCTCGAATAGGCAACATCAACGTTATTAATATTTCTTAGATTAAAATTATGTCTGTCACTGTTTTTACGAAACAAATTATTTTTTCGCACATATCGGATTGCCATTTTTTATAAAATGTAAATAGTTTCAGTGTCAGCCACATATGTAGAGTAGGATTCAGTAAGACATTAATACATACTATGGAAATAACTAAAATACACTAGTCTCGCAGTACCTACCTACATACATCTGTCAACTGCCTTATTTTCTTAACAACGTATGCAGCTGTACTAAACCGTCCGGCTAAAGTTTATATTTCTTGAAGATTACCAATCTATTCTGGCCAAATTAACTTTACAGTAATTAGAAACCTGGTTTGAGAGCTAGCTTTCAGCTACCTACATAGTTCTCTAGTTTAACAGTTGAAAAAATTTCAATTTTATGAGCTACAATTTTTATGAGTGTTTCACGAAAAATGCAATAATACAAGGATAACGTCAACTCAACCTGACCGAAAGGCTTCGTACTCTCTACAGCCTAACAAAAAAAAGTTATTATCTCGAGAAATGTATAAGTATTAAAAATATAGGTGTTGTGCCCCTCTCCCTTTTTTTAGTATTGTGATTTAAGCTAAACCATAAGTTTGTAGCTAGATCAGAAGTACCTTATATAATTTATTTATTATACACCCAATCATCTATACAAACATTGGCACTTGGTTTTCTTTTTTTTTTCAGCTTTGAAAAACTCCGTATAATTGCTAAAAGAAGAACCGCTTATAGTAAGGAACTACGTGCACAGTATTTGGAAGCTCACCCTGGTGCAAGAGAGAGGGATGTATGTAACGTATTTGTTTTATTTATTTTTTATTATTTCGAAACAATTTGTAGAACCTAATTTCCGAATGTAATTCAGTTTCATAAGGAGACATTTTATTTTATTATAGTTACATCATATACATTCTTCACAAACTTATTTATACAGGGGATGTTAAAAAAGTGCGTTTGAAATTTTAAGGGGTTACTCCAAATCAAGTAAAGAATACAGGAAAAATATTGAAAAGAAAACTGATTAACTGAAAAAAATTGATCGGATTTTTCAATATTCTTCCTGTATTCTGTACTTGATTATGAGTAACCCCTTGAAATATCAAACGCACATTTTTTAACACTCTGTATAGACTTAGATTTACATGACTAAGTAGGTGTAACGGAAGTTTCTGTGGTTTTACGAGTAGGTAGTTCGCTGTCTGAATAGCTTGTGGCTAATAGACTGAAGAAACTGTTTAGGATGCAATTATATTAAAGTCTTCTCAAGCAAATAAATATGTACATGATACTGGTACTGCTGGTTCAGTGCCGAACAAACGTAAGTATTACTTTTTGTTTGTGAAACAACTTGATAAATCCATAACTCTCTGTAGCTTGGTGTTCAAAGTAAACGGTGCGTGCCTGTTACATAAATATTGTTATAGGTCGTAGGCTTAGTTAGACCATGATCGCATTCATTACCATTCATATTAGCCACCCATCCACCCATTTATAACTCTTTGAGTTTCGGACGCTTATTTGCATATGCAATAATGCAACGCATATATTTGTGATCGACTATTGAGTAGATATATGAGTAGGTATATGTTTTGTTTATTCATTGAAACAAGAATCTCTTAATAGGTTCTAAGAACCAAGAGGAAGACATTAAGTTTTTGCGTGTCTCCTTAACATTCCTGCGACATTGCCACCACCCGTCGGGCCACATTCGACTTCAAGTCAAGTGTGCTTGGTTCAAGTGAAACAATTGAGTGGACTACTTTAGTCACGTCCCGTGTTTATAAAACTCGTTATTAATACACCACAAAGCTGCATTGTTATTGGCCCATATAATGTAGAAAGATAAAATGGGTGTATAGCTTATTGAAACAAAGAAACATTTTGTTACCCTTTGAAGTGTATATGATTATATTTTTATTTTGTACAGAGAGAGAATGTTATTTTAAGTTTGGTATAGAGTTTACTTGGCTCAGTTATCCGAATTCCAACAGAAACTACTAGAACTAAGAATGTTATTATTTATTTAAAATTATTAAACTTGTATTCGATCGGCAATCTGACATCAATAAATGTATTTTCAGGTCATCGATAGTGTGTTGTTAGTATATTTTAAATGTATTTTGTACTCAAAAAACATAAAAAATATGTAGTATGTATTTGTAAAACACTGAATGTAGAGAATGATAAAACGAAGAGATAAGAAACGTATTAATGATTATGTGTGAAAGCTACAGCGCAGCTTTATCAAGAATAAGGAGAGCCTTGCGCTCAGTGTATAGGCAAAAAATATAAATATTTTATTTGGCAAAGGTAATAATTAATAAAAAAATAATCAAATTCGTTGACTTACTTACGACTATGTTTTCAGGTGAATAAGTACTGCAAGAAAAAGATAGATTTTAACAAAGCGAGGCTGCGGTTCAGTGCCCACGATGTGCAGACTGGCGAAGAGATATGCCACGCATACTCGACGCCGATATTGGACTCATGTATGTGTCCTTTGTATATTTTCGTATTTATTAGTTACAGTTAAATCATATCTCAGAAATAGAGAAGATAAGACTAAAACGAATCGTGAATTCGTGCCACATTTAATGTAGGTATTGCAACTTTGTTAAATACATAACATAAGCGATTGAAATAAATAAAAGTAATTGGTTATGCACGGTTAGTATTCAACATTTTGCCAAACTTTCAAACTGTTTAATCGCATAAAATAGATTAAATTGATCAGCCGATTGATTAACTTAAATGTATGGAAACTTGTTGTATGGGAAGTTTTGGAATAAACTCTAAATAAATAATAAATAAAGCCCGTAACTAAAGACAATTTGTAAAGTTACAATAATTTACAACTTGTCTCCATTTGCAGACCTACATTTTTTTAAGAAATGTGTTGGGGTGAGTTTCTTTTGGACTTGACGTTCCTTTTCGCTCCGCTAAAACTTCCCGAAACGTTGAGTGTACAAGTTTCGTGTGATAGGAACTTTGTATTGTACTAGGTAGAAAAAAAGACGATTTAAAAGAATGTGTACAGGCAAAAAAGTTTCATATCGTCGTTTTGGAGCGGGGTGCAAGTCTGTGTGTACTGTACAGCATCTACTTAAATAATTAAAAATGTTTTGATTTTGATACGCAGTGAACAATGAACTTTTGTTGGCTGAACAGTAAACTTTTGTTGAATGTTTATATTTTTCAGTACACGCGGATACCAACAAACCGCGCATAGTCAGAGTGTCAAAGGTGAACGCCCCAGCGAGTGGCAGCGAGGAAATAATGTTACTCGTCGAAAAAATTAATAACAGTACGTAAACCTCTGAAATACGAGAGAATTACTTTATTTTTACTAGCGCAACAGATACTATAAGCATTTACTCTTGTCATGCGTCACCAACGGAACCTTCTTTAAGTTGCTTGTTTGCACATATAAAGTTATACATATACAGTTCATATGATGAACTTCCAACAATAGTGGCTTTTTTCAGAACATACAAAAGTAAGATTCCGTGAGGCGAAGGGCGCTTGGTCGGCAATAGCGCATCCCGTGTACAAGCACCACCAGTTCGCGATCGTGTGCAGGTAAACAGTTTACATCTCGGTCGGGACTGGATTTGAAAAATAGAGTGAGTAGACATTATTCAATATGAGACATCGGTCTACGTATTCTACTCTGTAGATATTATTCAGTTCTTTCTCGCACTGTTTTAGTTTGTGGTGTCTCTTATAAAAATTCTGCCAATGTCATGTCAGTCATGGGAGTGACACTACTGACACTTCCGCCGCAATAAAAATGTATTGAAACGATAGGTTGCTGGCGGCAAACATGCGGGCCAGAAACCCGCAAGACAATAAAAGCGCCCTAAGACACGTCTACAACTTACGAAAAAAACATTTAATTAAAGGAGAAATTGCGTCTATTTCAGCATCCCTCCATACAAAAATGGAAACATAGCGCACAACGTGGATGCATTCATAGAGCTATTTCGCGAGACGGACGGTGCGACGAGCAACCCCATACCGTTCAAGTACACAGGTAGGCCGCACCTAGCGCTGCGGGGCCGCAAGCGCGCCGCCGCCGCCCCCGCCGCCCCCGCCGCCCCCGCCGCCCCCGCCGCCCCCGCCGCCCCCGCCGTGCGAGGTCAGTGCATCACGCTCAAGACAACACTGCACACTGCAATTGACAACATTTCAAATTACTGACCCCAATTTTAATGTGTGTTTCACGGAGAAAGGGCAATATTAAATCACAATATTTTTTGCAATAATTATTATTACGTATTTCTTAAGCATTTTTTCTCAGTTTTTCTCAAGCAATTTTTCTCAGTGAGGGTTTTATAGGCTGTATGCATATGTATATGGTAACTGTGGCAACTGGGTGACAAGTAATTAAAAAAAAAAATTGAACTGGTACTGACGGAAAGGCTACAACCCTATACAGTCTGAGAAATATCTTTGAAAACATTTTTTATCCCTCATTCGGTGGAAGCCACTGCAATCTTCACCAATGATTTTCACAACGACCGGTCGGTGTGAAAATGCTTGGGGGAAGCTTTTGACCAGCAGTAATGTCCAGATGATGATGATCTCTCGCTCACTACCTCATGCGACATTACCGCAAGCTTGTTTGTTGTAGTAATAATTTGCCAGAAGTATTCGAAACATCTTTTCAGAGAATTCGGACCAGGATATGATGGAGACTTCTAATAAAACTAAGGTATTTTTTGTTTTGCTTTAAATTGGTATTTACAACAGTGTGTAACTTTAAAGCGAATTGGACTGAATTCCTGTATATTTTGAGCTAACATTCTTATTGGTACTTTACTGCATGTTTTTGTAATATAAAATAGTTTCTACTATAAATTAGTGATTCTACTATAAATTGCTATATCAGCTGATTACTTATATAGTCTTAATTTACAGATCATATGTGCCCCTCAAGTGTGCGATGTGCCAATTTCTCAGCAGTGTTGGTCTACAGATTCTGAAATAACAGTGCCTGAAACTCCTGAACAACTGATATCCCCAAACGATCAAAAAGCTGACTCGACTGGCCAAAACTCTGATACAGATTCAGGCATACAAGAAAACAACTACTTACCAATATATTCGGACGAAGACATTTTGAGTTTATTAGAGGTATAAATCAATTTGATATAGAAATTATGGAATATATTATAAACTTTTCTGTGATGAGCAGAATTGTTTGCTCTGAGTCTGGGTGTATTATATCTATATATGTATGTATTTAAAAATATATGTGTATTTATATCAGTCTGGTTCCCAAGATACAGGGAATTCTAGTTTGGGGCCAGATGACCGTGTGTGATTTGTCCCAGATATTATTAGATATTATTATTATGTACTTACTTTTATTTATTACATCCCTTCATTTTAAATGGTTTTTTTTTTCAATTTTTTCAGGGCAACGAATTTGATGCATTGATGCAGGGTCCGGTGAGTTTTCATGAATAACCATTAGTAGACTGGAAAATCAAAGAAATTCGTTCGAAAGTATTTATACATTTACTAATTTAAAGGCTACGATTTTGAATCTCTAATTGGATAAGATATATTCATATCCGATCATGTTGGAAGTGTATACGTTTGTGAAAACCTTGTAAAAACTCCATTGTTAGTCGGTGGAAAGATTTTGTACATCCGATATTAATTAACATTCAAAAATTAACTTCGATTTTAAACAATCAACTGCACTTTTTCCGTAGGAGATAAGTCTTCCTGAACATTCGGTAGAAGAAGAAAACTTGCCAATACTACACGGAGATCCAGTCTTGACTGAGGCGGCACCAATGCTTAGTTTCACTGCGCGCCCGGCCGTTACTCAGCCTGATGAAATAGAAGCTTTCAATCAACACTACCGAAACTTGAATCGACCTGGTAAGAACATTTTTAACATTTTGTTTATTAGCTATATTTGTCCCACTGCCGAGCAAAGTTTGTTTTCGCCTCTTTTTATTATCCATTGATTTCGGCTAATCCCTGCCAACCGTTATGGAAACTAGTTTGTTACGCCATGTTCTTGGTCTATCGCGACCTCGTCTGTGTTCTGGCAACCTTATAGCCCACCTATCCTATATCCTACCTATCCTATAAGATTGCACCTTTATTCAAAGGAAAAGGCAAAAGAGAGGATATAGATGGATACAGGCCGGTATCTATTATCCCCGCAATCGCCAAAGTACTCCAAAATGGTCTAAGCTCTAGACTCGCTGAGTATCTCGTAGCGTCGGAGTCACTGTCGGTCAAGCAATATGCGTACCGAGCCGGACGATCTACCAAATCGCTGACCAGGGAGCTCGTTAAGATGGTGGTCGATGCTCGAGAACACAAGCAACATGCTGCGGTGATGTTGTCACCTATCGAAAGCATTCGATGTCGCCTATCATAGTGTTCTAGCAGCTAAGTTAAAGCACTATGGAATCTGTGGCCCCCCACCAGTGGCGTGCAGTCCATAGAGGCAGAAAAGCACTGCCTACCCTGGTAAATCTGCCAGTTTTCAAACAAAAAAATTAAAACTTACGTATTATATTACACGATACTTTAACATTAATTTAGCGTTACGCCCTCCGTTTTTGTTTACTCAACTCGTAAACAGCGCCACCTTCAGATTTTGAGAAAAAACGCAGAACTGAAGTTAGTTAAATCAATATATAAAGACAGTGCTGCCGACTGGTGTCATAAGCAGACAAGATTCTGCCTGTCTTTCGCCATTTTTTCACAAACACAAGTACAGTATTTTATACGGTTATAGTGTAGCCGCTGTCTATGCGTGTGAATAATTTTGTACTGAAATTGCGCGTGTGTGCGTGATTAGTAGGCACTGCTTGTTTGATTACACGGCCGTTTTAAGAGGTCTAATATGAAAGTAGTGCTAAAAAGAAATAAGTTGGCATTACAATTTGCCGTGTATTTTTTAGTAGCTGCAAGATGGTTGCAAGACAAATATATGTTGCTCTTTGAGTTTACAAATAAGAACCATTTCATTTTATTATTGCTTTTTGTGAGCCCATTGTTTTGAAATTATTTAAAATAACGCCATATTCTTTGTTTACTGGTTGTAAGTGTAACGAAGTTTGAAAGAAAAATATTATAAAATTAGCTTATTGCGCGTTTGTTGATAATTGATAATAGCTATTTCTTGTTGCTTAGTGTTTAAGTTATTAAGGATAATCCGTGCATTTTATTGTCTAACAGTAAAAGAGTTTGGAATGACACTGGCTTTAAATGCCGCATCAAAGTAGCACAATCTCTGCGAAAAGCACCTAGAGTCTTGTTTAAAGTTTCACATAATATTTAAAAAGTCATAGGTATCGAGACCAGTTGAAAAGGCCAGTTAAAGTTAACCGATATACTTATGGTAAGTTTTCCATTTTTATATTTCTGCCTACCCTATGTGTAAACTCTATGCACGCCACTGCCCCCCACTAGATCTATTTGTAGATCTGTTACATGATAGGTCACAAATTGTAATAGGAAGTGGAGGCGAAGTTAAATCTGACCCATTGTGTACCGATGCAGAAGTTCCACAGGGGTCTTCAGTCTCCAACATACTCTTGTCTCTGCATTTGAACGACCTGCCGAACGCGATAACTAGTGCCAGCGTACTAATGGTCGCCGACGACGTGGCAGCGGTAGTAGTCGCTCAAAGTATGGAAAGCCTGGAGCAAAAGATAAATGAATCAGTTATTCAAGAAAGGGAATAAGTCAAATGCCTTCTGGTTCTTACAGGCAAAAGTTACGAAATAGTTAAGAAATGGAACACGTAAAAACATTCGTCTGAATCTTATATGAAGCGTCAAGCTTACCTTCACAAGAAACAGAACATTTTAGAAAACAGAAATCCGTTTTTTTCATCTCCTAAAAAGTAAGGTCATTTTGACATGTTCCCTTTCTTAAATAACCGATTCAAATAGTACCGCTGGGGAACTCTTCCAATGGTTCCAAGTGAACGGACTAGCTCTCAACCTACAAAATACCCACTTCCTCCACTTTGACTTGTCGGGTAGACCCCTCAAGTCCCTGTGTGTTAACTTAGGGGGTCACAGGATTGAGCAAGTAAGAAGGACAACTTTCCTCGGCTTCGAACTAGACAGGGGTTTGACGCGGGAGTTTCATGTCGAAACACTGTGCACGAGACTCGGCAGTGCCTGCTTCGCGTTGAGGCGACTTTCGCGCGTGATGGACCGGTAGACGGTGCGTGAGTGCTACTTCGCGACTGTGCACTCGCTGTTACAGTATGGCTCTGAGGTCTGGGGTCGCGCTGCCGAATGGGAGCGCGCCTTCCGGATGCAAAAGCGAGCCGTGAGAGCTATAGTGCAAGTACGGCAAGACGTGTCAGCGAGGCCGTATTTCAAGTCGCTTGGTATTATGACGCTGCCGTCACTCGTCATTATGCAGGTAGCGATATTCATGCGAGAAAATTTTTCTCTATATAAAACGTTTAGAGATATACACGGTCGCGAAACTCGTAATGCAGACAAACTTATTCCTCTGCCCCACTCACTTAGCAAATCAGAGAAACTGACACACATCATGGGACCGGGAGTGTATAATAGCCTGCCAGAAAATATAAGGTCTTCAATAATTATGCAAGCGTTCAAACATAACCTAAAGCGCTGTTTAATTGAGCAGTCGTTCTATAGTTTTAATGAACTGAAAGCTTTATAGCTTCGCCATATTAATAATATATTTAATCTGGGGGCACGGAAGTGCCCCCGCCAAGACGAGCCAAGCGAAGCGCAAGGGCACTACCTACCTTTTCTCGAAACGCTTCGTCGTTTTTTGAACTCTCATAACTTTGCTTTGGATGATGCTAAATAGTTAAATAGGGCGCATAGATCAAAAATCTTGGCTCTACATGAGATATGACCACTTTTTCATATACTTTGAGTAAGGTGTAGTGTAGAGCTTGTAGGTTTAGAGCTTGCAGTCTTTAGAGCTTGGCTTTATACGAGATCTGATAACTTTTTCACAGGGTAAGCTACGTAGACTCGTCTTGGCAACATTTTTACATGAAAATGTTTTTGGTGGGATATATTTTACTGTATGTAATACTACATTTATTCGAAATAATTAATTATTGTTAATGCAAGTATCTTATTTCGTTTTTAAATTCCAATGTAAAATTATTTATTTATTACCTTTAAATGACATGTAATTTACAAATTACCAATAAAGATGGATTATGGATTATCCGATTGCGAATGCATGTGGCAGCTATTTGGATCATCAGAACGCAGCAGGGGGTGACTTTACCCTAAGGATGATTCACACTAGACCGTGTTGGGTCCGAGCCGAGCGTGAACCGAGTGTCGGCCGTAGCACGGTCAACTAATATTACATATATTTTGTATGGACACACTCACGCTATACCGAGCGGCAACCGAATGACGGTCGAGCAACGGTCAACGGTATAGCGTGAGTGTGTCCATACAAAATATATGTAATATTAGTTGACCGTGCTACGGCCGACGCTCGGCTCACACTCGGCTCGGACCCAACACGGTCTAGCGTGAGTCATCCTTTATACGTAAAAACTTCAAACGTCAACCTATATTGATAGGCTCTTTATTATATCAGTACCATTGAATTGATTTTTGTTGAATTAAGATTAGCCCTAATAATAAATTAATAAGTTCTTTCAGTCACTTTCTTTTGCAGTGTGCAGTGCATACAGCACCGGTAGCATGGTTTGTTTCGTTCTAACGCTAAGCTAATGAAAGAGACAGCTGAGCTGTTTTCTCGCGTTTGGCGCGACAAACAGCTTTGTCTACGCCTAATGCTACCGGTACAGGTGTAACAAAATAGAGTTATGACGCTTAACCTGCAGCTTCTGCTCATCATATCGATTAACTTTTGTTCTATAACGTCGTTGAAAGCGCTATTTTCAACTTTTAATTCAAATAAATCAGCTGATTTGCCTACTTAGTATGGGAAATTCATGTATTTTTGAGATATATCAACAAAGTGGTTGGTTAGGAAGGGTAGAAGTCCCTATTTTCGCGCCCTACTGTCCTACAAAGAAAATAAAGACCTCTAAAGAGACAAATTCACACACGGTCATTTGTTATCTAGTCTAGCTAGAAATCCCTTTTATAGAGTTACTCGTAAAAAAAAGTCCACTTTTTCGAGCAAGCTGAGTCAAGTATTCAGATGAACGTTAAAGTCCTACAAAGTTATTCACTGGTTCCTCCCATACCCCGCGATCCTCATACCACGGCTTAAGAGCGATAAATTAATTTTAGTCCACTTTCCTTCCAGAATATTTTGGCCAAGACTGGATAAACGACATGCCTCCTTTTCAGGTAAGGCTTTATCAATCGTAACTAATTTCAAACTTGCCTGTTTCTTGGATTTAATGTTTTATGTTTGATACTGTAAAATTAGTATTCATAATTGCTTTTTGTTCAGAATACTGCACTATTATTAGCTTTATTCATACCTGATTCGTTGCATCCATCTATCTAACAACAAATACACACACATAAATGAAAATCAAAATAATCAAATGCATACATGAATACCATTAAATATTTTCATGATTCATTCACACTTAGGAAGAACCATACTGAACACTAGAATTACACGCGAGCGAAATTTGGAACACCTTTATCCGCACATAATGAGATGACAGGTAATTAGAACATTTTGCATATTTCCATTATTTTGTGGCATTATAACTCGTATGATAAACCCACGTAACAGAGAGTGTTATTTTTATTGTTTTTTCAGGAAGTAATACCAGACTCTGCACAGAGAAGAGTAAGTTTCAATTTAATTATTGGTAAACAATTAATTCGCCATTCTCTAGGTATTCCAAGCCACGTAAGTCCATCTATGCTGACTTTTTCCAACTCACAACCATACCGCCATCACCGAAATTGATGCGAGGCCTGTGTCCTACAGTGAATCTTTTCGAAACGATGGCAGTCGTTAAGCCATGTCAGAGGCCTTATAGGCGACTTGAAAACTTCTTTCTGACACTGGGGTTGGCCACTAGCCCCACAACTTCCACCAATCCGGACTTGGACCCGGTTTTGTGGAGTATGGCGTAACCTTCCCAAGCTATGGGAAGAGACCCGTGCCCCTGTAGTGAGGACGATGTGGGTTGTTAAAAAAAAATTTTGGGAACGTACTAACATTTTCATACCGATTGCATTAACGGAAAAGAAAACTTCAAAATCAGAGCATTGAGATTACAACGCGACCTTTATACGCATCTATTAATCCAGATGACTGCGTGACCGCGGGCGATGCTAATTGCAACACCAAGCAACCGCCGTCTATACAGGGTGTAAGGGACAGGTTTCCGAAAACTTTAAGGGCTTGCTCAGTAGACGAAACTGATCAATTTTCCACAAGAATTTTTTTCAGGAAACGAAAAAAAACGGCTTCTCCATAAACTTGATTGGACAGTTTTTTTTTCGTTTCTTAAAGTTTTCGGAAACCTGTCCCTTACACCCTGTATACGTTGGAGATAGACGTTTAATTGTGACACACCATAAGAAATAGAAAGAAGTTGTTCTCTTCAACCTCTTGTACAAAACTAAGATCCGAACCACTCAAGGAGTAGACTAGACTGACTAGGTGGCGTAGGTGTGATCTCTCCCGACTTCTATGCCGATCTCCACCTAGGACAAACATTTGTGTGACAATCATATTTGTTTGCTCTGTGTCTGTGTTTAATATCTAAAAAATTGGTCTCTGTTTCCTTTTGTACACGGAATCCTAGTTTGATTGATTAAATAGGTTTGTATATGTCTCAAAATATGATCCTAAATCCCGTCTCTGTTGTAACGCCAGGAATGTAAGGACTCGGAATTTGAGAAGATCGAATTCCAAATGGATATGAGACCCACAATTCTGAAGATCAAAGAGAGACCCGATATTATAAAGACACACCGTACTACTGGTAAATTGTCGGAAATGGAAATAATACGCGAGGTAAACTTTTTTATAATATTCTTATTGTGGTTATACAATATTTACGTATATTACACTCTTATACCAAACTCAGATCCGAACCACTCAAGGAGTCGACTAGACTGACTAGGTGGCGTAGTTGTGATCTCTCCCGACTAGATCCAGATCCCCACCTAGGACAAACATTTGTGTGACAAGCATATTTGTTTGCTCTGTGATATTAATATCTAAAAGAAGTATGTATATGTGTCTGTTGATTGATTAAATTGCTTTTTATATGGCTCAACATATGATTTTTATATGTCTTAAAATATGATCCTAAATGCCATTTTTGTTGTAACGCCAGGAATGTAAGAAATCCGAATTTGAGAAGATCGAATTCCAAATGGATATGAGACCCACAATTCTGAAGATAAAAGAGAGACCCAATATTATAAAGACATACCGTACTACTGATAAAATGCCGGAAAAGGGAAAAATAAACGAGGTAAACTTTTTTATAATTTTCTTATTGTGGTTATATAATACTTACGTATATTATCATATTTTAGTCAAGTCATTGATTTACACTAAAAGGACGGTGTAGCTAACGTTTTAAAATTGCGCCAAATACCAATTATTATCGGCTTCTATTATTTGGCAAGGAAGAACCAAGAGAATATTCACATGGGCTCATCTTTTCGTACTATATAGTCTCGTTTTTAGGAGCAGTTCTAAAATATGTATAATATTAAAACTATATTTCTACCTTGTTTGTGGTAAAAAAATATATTTTTAAATATCTTTAAGTATTCAAAGTGTTTCTTTTCTACCTACCTATAACCACAGATTTTATAATACTAACGTACAGATACCTCATGTCATACAACGAAATGCGACTGCCGAAACTCGGGCTATTCTTCGGGCTATTTTTTTCACTCATTGATAACTACCGCTACTAGCGACATCTAGGGCGCGGGATTTTATAGAATTATGAATTACTAAATAAAATACATAATTTGAAATATTAAAAACAAAACTTAATACCACCTATTACATTTTTCAATCGTGTGGTATCAGCGCCATCAATCAATTCGCGCAATAAACTGTTACTCAACTCAGTACGTGTCAGTACTCAACTCTACAAGTTAAGATTTGATTTTGTCACCATGCATCGCCGTCATCAGACAGGGTGTCCACTTTCTGGAAAAGTCAGGGAAGTCAGGGAAAAGTCAGGGAAGCTTTTGGTGGTCAGGGAAAGTCAGGGAAATGACCTGGCGACCTGGAAAAGTCAGGGATATTTGAGTTTTCCCAATAATCGTCAGTGAGGGAAACATCCATGCTCTAGTCTGATATCTCCTTGTCTCTGCTGATATTTAACCCAAATTTTTGAACCTATTTTTTTTAAGTTATCTGTGACCTACATCATAACTTTTCATTCCACAGCTTGAGGGTCCTAGGTAAGAAGCACCTCTGAACTGAAATGTTACGGTTTGAGACCAATTTGGCTTTAGTTGGTGGGGATGAATTCCACTCCGATGGCGAGTGATGCGGTGATAAAATTGTGCTGTAGGCATGATATCGAACAGTTTCTCAGAACACATGCCGTTGTATAAGGGGTAGAATACACACAGAAAGCTGAAGTCTCTCTGAAAGCTGAGGGGTTCTAGACCGTTTGTGAACTCTGGCTCGTTGACAATTCTGATCGCGCGTCGCTGGGTGGAATCGAGGGGGTTCAGCTGATGCTTGGATGGCCCTGCCCAGAGATGTGAGCAGTACGTACTCCATATGTGGCCTCACTTGAGCTTTATATAGCTGCATGTGCGGTCTGGGTGTAAAGTACCGCTTTGCTCTATTGGACGTTGCTAGAAATATCGACACCGAGGCTCCTGATGCTCATAGCAACAGCAAGACTTGTTCCTTGGAACTGGGGCGCCACACTAAAAGGGACTTTTTTGGCGTAGATCGCGCAGACTTGCGTCTTCGTGGTGTTAAAGCGGGCTAAGTTAAGTCTACCCCATTCGGATAAGTCTTGGTCCAGAGAGTCTTCGACTTCAGACACAAGCCTGGCATGACTTTCCTACACCTCGGCGCGCGGGATGTTTGCACGGCTTATGTACTACGCATCATCCGTACTATCATTCGCATAGCAATTATTACCAGGTATTTGCAGGAGATCATTGATATGCAGAAAGAATAGAGTATGGGTTTAGTGTTAGAAGAGTAGCCGTCGCAAAGAACTTGAATGCTCCCATCCGATCCAATTGCGCAATCCCACAGTATGCAGTATGCTGGTAATTTCGATACAAGTGCGTTATGCCAGACCCTGTCGAACGCCTTCGCTATATCGAGGCTGACTGCCAATGCTTCCCCTCGCCTTTAATGGCTTCGGCCCAGCGGTGTGTTAGGCATACTAGATGATCACCAGCCGACCGGCCATGACTAAACCCGTATTAGCGGTCACTAATAAGGTCATTATCTTCTAAATATTATGCTAGGAGCTGCTTATTAATTACAAGCTCCAACACATTTGAAAGAAGGGAAATAATAGCTTTTGGCTTGTAATTCAATGAGTCAGTTCTTTCCTCTTTTTGGGGACTGGTTGCACAGTTGCAACTTTCCAGGATATTGGCACACGGCCTGTGAAGTAGGAGAGCGCGTAAACTCTTCTCGTTACTGGATTCTGGTCTAAATGGGGCTGTGAGACAGGTCCATCAGGTTAATAATGATAATAATATCTGGGAGAAATCACACGGTCAATTGGCCCCAAACTAGGATTCCCTGTATCTTGGGATCCAGAGACTGATATACATACACATATACTTTTAAATACATACATATATAGATATAATACACCCAGACTCAGAGCAAACAATTCTGCTCATCACAGAAAAGTTTGCCCTGTGTCACGCTCTTTACACTGCTGTCACTAGAGGCTCTACATTTCCACAGCACAGAAATTCACCTCAATAAGATGGTTGGAAAATGATCCTCGTCTTGAAAGAGCACTAAACATTTTTAATAAAGTGTATGACACGATCCTAGAAAACCACAATAAAAAAATTAAGAGATGCACGTTCAGCTTCTGTGAAGTCAGTATTGGCAGATTTCGAACCATTTTTACGCCGTCAACAAAATCCTCCAAAAACTATTCTAAAATGGATTATAAGGGTCAGGGAAGTTTAACAAAATGGTCAGGGAAAGTCAGGGAAAAGTCAGGGAAGTATATTAGAAATTTTGAGTGGACACCCTGTCAGATAATTTGTAGAAATGGACAATAAAGTGCATTATCGGCCTTTGTCATACTTTTAGGTTATTTCATAATTAAAACACTTATTTTTAGCAACTTAACGGGATTTTTATTCGTTTTGAATGAACTTCGATTACAAATCGATACTTGTCGTGCCATCTATTGACATTTTAATGAACTAAGGTTTTCGTTGTATGAAATGAGACCCCGTGCTATAACCGAATTACCTTGTTCCCACAGCTCATACAAGATATCATTATTATAATAAAGCAAAATGGACCAAGGAGTGATTTGCAGACCAAACTAATTACTTTGTTTGAGTTGGATCTACCTAATGGTGATACGTGAGTATACTCGTTTATTTTTCAATAGTGCATTTTTGAAATGATGTCAAACAAAACAAATGTCGTCTCATAGCTCCTCTACATGACGGGCCATCCTGGGCGAGCAAGAGGGAAAAACTGTAGGTTAGACAAGGATGTACATACTTACATCGTTAAGCTTTGTCTCTCTAGCTGGCGTATGATGGCCCATCATGTAGAGGAGCTAGGGCAGCGGGGTATGTGTCTGTGATATCAAAATTTAGTAAAAGATTGATTGGCATACTCAATAAGAGGCCATAAAATGTCTTTGTTAAGTTGTCATGTTATCAAAGGGCAATGGGTAAGGTAACAAAGTGAATTGTAGGATTATGAACTATATCGGTATGAGCTGCCCTTGTGGAGTAGTTTAATTTATCCTAAGAGCGCTTATCTAAATTTAGTTGGAAAAAAAAATGCCACCCTAGTTTGTGGTAAATTCCTTTTTTAAGATACCAGACAAAAATATATTAACAAATAATTAAATAATTGATTATAGTAATTATTTCTTAGTTTTTAATAATAAGTATTACTTACAAACAATTTAATTTTTTAGTTAGTTTTTTTTTAATTATTATTATAATATTTGTTTTATTATTGTTGAAGAAGTAGGATTGCGGTTATTACGAAAATCAGTTCATCTTTCAACAAACCTTTTTTTTTCCAAGTGAATTCAGGCATGCTGTCTTAGGATGAATTAAACTACTCCAATAAAGACAAGAGCAACAAAAACCAACATAGTTCATAGATGCTACAGTACATTGGGTACGGTGCCCATACAAAAATACTAATTCTCCTTTAAAACATTTTCTTTTATAATTCCAACAATCTCTTTTCATAGTATTTTAGATAATGCGGATTGTTTATTTATGTCTAATATTTCATAAATGTAGGTCATTGCTGTCCTTGTGTATAGACAAAAAACTTATATAGATAGTTACTTTAACTATAACTTCAAGATCGTCTACCCTAGATACAAGACATACAATCTTTTTACCTACAATCATCTTACAATATTATAAATCTGTGTGCTACTATAATATGATGATGCTTTTTAAACCTACGGGACCAACGCTAATTTATACAGGGTGTAACAGAAGTGTGTGACAATACTTCAAGGTTGGCTTTTACCCATCAAACTGAACAACTTTTGTTCTACAACTTTGTTGAAATCGCAAAAAATTTTTTGGACTTTTCATACAAACTTGGTTCGCCAGCTGATCGATTTGTATGAAAAGTCCAAACAATTTTTTGCGATTTCAACAAAGTTGTAGAACAAAAGTTGTTCAGTTTGATGGGTAAAAGCCAACCTTGAAGTATTGTCACACACTTCTGTTACACCCTGTATATAAGTAACATCTGTTATTACAGATTTCTACACATGGCACTACATCGGCGAATATTCTCTCCGTTGGTCAAAATATTGCATGCCGTTAATATGACCTATGTACTGAACGAAGTCAATGACCTTAACCAGACTGTACTACACCTCGCAGTCATCAACGAGTTAGCTGAAGCCGTGCGATTGCTTGTATCTAAGGGTAAGACAGTTATTGAGTGACCACTTATTAAACATCATTATTCAAAAACGTATGTATGAACTATGTAGTGGTAGTGGTAGATTTTTTATTTTACAAAATGCTTTATATCTTTTATTTATTGGAGCTAGACATATAGCAACATTTTACTATGTAGACAATATTATATGTATATAGAAATTCGGCTACTAAAAGTGGGTAGACCTAGTGACCACAAAAAAAGTGTTAAAATATTTGTAAACAAATACTTTCATAGACCTGGCAGGTGTTTGTGAGAGTTAAAGAGAGCAAACTTCCAGTAGTTTAACTTTTGTTATAGGTATGTTTTTACTTTTTAGAAATAGACTTTATAACAAATATTAATATTATACAGGGTATAACTTTATATTTTTTTTTTGGACTTTTCATACAAATCGATTAGCTGGCGAACCAAGTTTGTATGAAAAAGCCAAAAAATTTTTTTGCGATCTCAACAAAGTTGTAGAACAAAAGTTGTTCAGTTTGATGGGTAAAAGCCAACCTTGAAGTATTGTCACACACTTCTGTTACACCCTGTATATTATTATTGTAAATTAAATAGATTTGTTTAACAATTTCTTTTTGGACTTTTACAAAATTACTGATATTTTATGAACATCATTCCGAAAGTGGTCACTCGGTGAAAATATACAGCAATCTGGATGTTTACTCCTTGATAAAAGTTATTGAGATTTGCGCAGATTTATTTATACAAGCTTCTTGAGTCATGGCAGAAATTTTAAAGCACCTTATATTATAATTCATGACTCTGACAATTTCAACGTTAAAAGTGAAAATATTTACAAACATCCGTTTCGTGTTAAGAAAAGCTTTCATTACGTTTTGTTCTCGTGCCCAGGTTGCGATCGAATGCTGGTGGACGCTAAGGGCAACAACGCACTACATCTGGCGGTGACGTCGTTCCCTACGCTGGCAGCTTTATTCGATGCCATGGCAGTTATTAAAGTGCCATATAATGTGAATGCCACTAATTATGGTAAGTGAAATTTTAATATTCTCAGATGGATGACGTTCCCTGTACAACTTACTTCCCTCATAATATTTGTTCCCAGCTGTAGACTTCACGTGCTCCCAGGAAATGACATAGACTTGTTAACGATCCATTTCGTCCCCACTGCAGGGGCACGGGTCTTTCCATGACTCGAGACGGTTAGGCCATATTCCAGACACAGGGGCCAAGTCCGGATTGGTGGAGATTGTGGGGCTAGTGGCTAACAGTAGGGCCTATAAGACCTCCGACATAGCTTAACGAATGTCGGCTTATATTTACATCTGTCATAATTACTTCATCTGGTCTAGAACTACGTCAAAAGTAATAAAAAAGATAATAATATTGTATTTTTTTCGTATTCCTGCTTGTTTCTTCCGCTTCCTTGTGGACTGTGTTATTGAGAAAAACATATCGTTTAGAAGCTAAATTCCACTTAATTTATTTATTTAAATTGGAATACAAGAATGGCGTTCGTCGCCAATAGAGGCGACGAAGAGAGAGAGAAAGAGCGGCGGAAATGGCTAAGAAACTTGCTGCATCCAACCTTACAGAGAACCTAACCGCCCTCCACTTGGCAACTATCAAGGGATGCGAGCTGTCGTTGCGTTTGCTGCTCGAATACGGCGCCGACGCCGGGGCCCGCGACCCCTGGGGCCGCACCGCGCTGCACCTAGCCGCGAGCCACGGCAGAGCGCGGGCTCTGTCTGTACTGCTCGACCATATGGATGCTGTAAGTAAACCGTCAGCTTCGGCCTTACTTCTGTTGCAGGCGATAAAAATCGGACAAGTGCTAGTCTGACTCGTACACCGAGGGTTCCCTGTAAACACACAATATTGAGAATTTTACAATTTTACGACTGTACACAGAAGGTAAATTTTGTATGTGTTAAAACGCTACAGCTCACCGAATATGGCCCCTCAATCGACCTCAATAAATAAACCCTCAACACAATGGGTGAGAGATAAAAAGCTATCCTAAGAGTTTGGACACTATTCCTTTCCAGGGCGACGTGGACGCTACCGACTGCCGCGGGCACTCCGCACTGCAGGCAGCCTGCGAGAGCGACGACGTAACTAAGAGTACGCTAGCCATCATCCAGCTTTTATTAGAAGCTAAGGTAAGCACGACAAATATATGGTTTTCTAAACAAAAAACAATAACGAATCCAAGAAGACGCTAGCGTGATTGCCAATACCCTAATGATTGAGTGACTCCAATGTATGAATGGCACCTAGCTTATATGCACGACACTAAAAATACATTGTCTGGCTAAGTATAAAGGGACTGCTAAATAATATGTCACCTTATGAGATAATAACTCTTCAGTTTATTAATAAATTAATTATCAGCTCTATAAATATTGGATGGATTTTAAAAATTAATCCTTGTTCCCAGGCTGACCCAACAAAGTGCGCGGACAATACGAAATCGGCTATGAAACTAGCTAGGCGTCACCCGGAGATGCGGCAGGTCATACTGCGGTACCAACGCACGTCGCGCCTAGATGACTCCGAGGACGAGTACTACACTGCTGATGAAGGGGTAACTAATGTTATTTTAGTTTTTAGGACCTTGATTTTATACAAAAAACTAAACTCTTGCCTTAAAAAAGATTTGCAAGGAGACGGTTGACTTATTAATGCTTATTTTACATAATAATGATATTGAAATGAAATGAAATCTAGACACGCGGAGCGTGTCCAGCCAAGTTCACGTCAAAAAAGAACTGGCGAGTAGCTCCGTGTGTAATATTACACGAACCATTTGGAGCCACTTTTGTCACCTTCATAACTCAAAATCTATTGAACATAAACACACCAAATTTGGTTTATCTATTAAGACTTCCTAGATAAACGAGCACTCAAAATTTTATAAACACAACTCAAACGGTTGGTATAGATTTTAACGTCCGAAAATCGACATTTTTATGACTGACATATAGATCAAAAAGCTTACCCACTTCCAGATGACCTACAGAGCACAGTTACACATAGTAGCCAGTAGGTGTACTGTTGTAAGTTGTAACAGATAATGATAAGATTCGGTGGGTGCTGCCATGCCCAAAGTAGAAGAGATATCTTGTGTTGATTTAGTAAGTAAGAGATAATGTACTTATGTCAGTGACATTAGACAATACAGAGAGAGCATTCGAAATGATTGCAGAAAAAGTAGGAGAAATTGAAAGAAATCGTCAGGAACATGATCACGAAGATGACGGTCTAGAGAACCCGTTGGACTTCTGACCTGTTGAAACTGTAAATGCAATGGAAGATTTCAGAAATGCCAAAGATTTCATATCAGAAAATGAGCTCGAACAAATGATAAAAGGTCTAAATGTTAGACCAGAAACGTATTTTCGATACAATTTGTAAGACTTTGTTAGACAAAACTGCAGTTTTGGAGAATTTGCTAGTAGGACAGGCGGCACAGGAAAAAGTTGTATCAATACCATTAAAAGTTGGGTTACGAAGCGAATGAACAAATTACTTGCAGTAGCTGCATCCACTGGCATTGCCGCTTTAAATATAAACTGACTCACAATACATAGGCTCCTACAGCTGCCGGTAGAACATGGAAATTGTCCTACTAAGTACACTTATCAGATCAAGCACTAAAAGTTTTACACATTTACATGTGTACAAACATGAATGTCTATGTAGTAAACAATGGCGCGAAATTGGTATGAAGTGTCCGGGGTTTTTTTTATTATTAGTAAATCACTTTTAAATAATATTAATAAATGTACTCACAAAAAGTAATGATATCGCATCAAAAACATAAATGTGAAAATGGGAGCCAAGTTCAATATTATGATATGGTGTGGTTGTCAAATTT
This sequence comes from Coleophora deauratella, assembly GCA_958295455.1. NCBI lineage: Eukaryota > Metazoa > Arthropoda > Insecta > Lepidoptera > Coleophoridae > Coleophora > Coleophora deauratella. The sequence continues at coordinate 6,256,318 of OY282398.1, forward strand.
ACTGAGAAAAGAATTGAGATCTAAATGGATGCCAAGTTCTGTAGATAATCCTGAAATTTATTTATAAGAACGTATAACATTCTTAAGTAAATTTAAAACACAATTTATTGTTTTTTACTGCTACAACAATGTTTGCTATTTAAAAATATGACTTTCTAAATTTAAATAGTAGAATTATTTACACAAAGCAAATAACTTATGATCTGTTTAACCTCAACTTTGACTTGGCTAGTTTTCACATACTAGTCATCTTAAATTTGGTTTATCAACGTATCATCTTTATGTTATACGCAAGTTCTTATTTTTATACTATAAGGTTCTATTCTTCTGAATATTTCATGTGCTGGTAAAAACTAGCCAAGTCAATGATGAGGTTAAACAGATCATAAGTTATTTGCTTTGTGTAAATAATTCTACTATTTAAATTTAGAAAGTCATATTTTTAAATAGCAAACATTGTTGTAGCAGTAAAAAGCAAGAAATTGTGTTTTAAATTTACTTAAGAATGTTATACGTTCTTATAAATAAATTTCAGGATTATCTACAGAACTTGGCATCCATTTAGATCTCAATTCTTTTCTCAGTAAAGTTGACAACCACACCATATCATAATATTGAACTTGGCTCCCATTTTCACATTTATGTTTTTGATGCGATATTATTATCGGGATAGGTTTTTAAATTTTCTTCGGGTTCATTAGCGTATTCTTCAATTGGTATCGACATAACTTCAGTCGGAAGTATTTCTAAAGATACAGGCCTGTTCTATGAAATTACATGTTATCTTACATTTTGTTTACCCTGTTTATGGCGAATAAAGGAATTGAATTGAATACCTACATACCTTAAAAACAAGAAAATAATTTATACAGTGTGAGTCTTTATAAAGTGCACATATGAAAGAGGGTGAAATAAGAGCCAATTTTATAGCCCAAAAAAAGTTTTAAAAAATTGTGAACGTTTATTTTTTTAAATAACATCTGATGTCACCAAGTAAACAAAACGTAACTTTTAATTAAGCAAGCTAGAATGTTAAAACAAAAAAGTGAGGACTGGCAATACATGGCCGTGCCACAGAAATAAAGAAATACCTACACAAAACTAGCATTTAGAGCAACAGTGTAAAAAATAGCGTATCTGGAATACTACTGTTTAATCAGTTAATCATTCATAGCAAACGTTGTGTGTAGTTTAGAAACTTGGGGTTTTTTATTATTTGAAAGCTAAACTAATTTCAAATATCGTAAAGTAATAAAAAAATAGGGTTAATAGGTGTTATTTTTTTTTGCAATTAAACACAAAAAATTAAAAATGTTCTGTAAAAAAATGCTTATATTTAATTGATGGTGTTTATTTTTTGTGTAATTTTTTTTTCAGTGGCACGGCCATCTAATAATACCAATCCTCACTTTTTGTTTTAACCTTCTTACCTACTTAATTTAAAAGTTTCAACGTTTTGTTTACTTGGAGACAGCAGATGCTATAAAAAAAAATAAACGTCCATATATATATATATATATATATTTCTGGGCGATAAAATTGACTCTTATTTCACCCCCTTTCATATGTGCACTTTATAAAGACTCACACTGTATATTTATCTGTTACAGGAGAATGAAGACTGCATTTCATCCAAGTTACAAGGCTTAGTAATAAACGAAGTAAAATGTTATTAAATAAACTGCCTTGAAAAAGTCGTAGAACAAAAGTTTTGAAAATATCTTGCAATCACGAGCAGCAGCAATAACGTAAGCACGTCGAAAAATTTATGAAACAGACAATTTGAAGTACAACAAATCTATAAAATCGATGTGTGATGCAATGGTGCTATGATTATATTATTGGATAAGTATACATACATGACGTCCTTTTTTATACCACTATCTACATATGTGTATGATGTTATATGTTAATAATCATTTTGAAAGTTTTTAAATAAGGCAAATGTTAATAGTACCAAAACAACCTAAATCATTATATTTTACTTGTAAGTTAGCTATACAAAGTTGTTGCTTTCAACAAAATTTTATAAAAATCTGAATCGAAGTCACATATTTTAAAATTTTATTTGAAATGTTACTTTTATATTACTGCTATCTATTTTTTTTTATGTGATAGGTGGCAAACAAGCATCTATGTGTATGATGTTATTATTTTTTAATCATTTTGAAAGTTTTCTCTTTTAGACATTATGTTTTAAATAACGCAAATGTAAATTTTACCAAAACAATGTAAATCATTATATTTTACTTGTAAGTTTAGCTATACAGTTGTTGTTGAAATTACGTATTTTAAAATTTTAATTGAAATCTTACCTTTATATTACTGTAGCGTCAAAAACTGGGCGTTAGCTATGTCTGCTGACTATATTACTTAATTTGGCCTAGATACATATTATACAAAGCTTTTTGAGTAATTGAAAAGTACAATTGCTAGTTTTAGCTTATATTTAAGAAGTTTGAATTTGAATTTTATGAATAAATTGTATTTTATCTAAATGTATGTTTTTATTTTAAGGTAATCTTGTGTGAGCGACCCCAGCAAGCACTTTTTTCCTGGGGCTCCTAGGATAATCCTACCTATCTCAAATTTTAGAGCATAATTAAAGCAATCATCATGCCAAGGGAAAAAATTAGATCGATCATACTTTTCGAGATACGAGCGCCTAAAGGTGTGCTTGCTGGATGGCAGTCCACCCAGCAAGCACAACTGGTGCACAAAAACTACGAAGACTTGGGAAAAAATTTTGATGCACAGATTTAGAGCATCATAAAGTGAGTCGGACTGCAAAGTTTCATGAATGTCATGTCAATAGTTATCTCGCTAGAACGCAAAACCTGTTTCACGTTCTTTTCACGAATCTTTCTAGCAGTCACATCAGATCTCAGCAGTTACAGCATCTTGGTTCAAAATTTTTATGCCAGGATTTAGAGCAACTCGAAAAACCTATGCTCAATTATTTTTGAATCCCAAAAATCAGTACTTTTTGTGCTACGAGCCAATGTTTTTTCCTTGCTGGGTGGACATAACAAAAGTGACAAAGGTGTATAGCTTTGCAACTAATATGAATACAAGACTGGTTCTTATGCTCAGATTTAGAGAAAAATTAGAGCATTCTGCTAAAAAAAAAACTAGAATCCCAAACGTTATAGTTACAGCGGTCAACGCTAAAAACTGAATTTTCCCGCCAATTTTTTGAATAATTACGGTGACTCGCGGCAGATTGCGACGTTGCCGCTCTTATTTATTTCTAGTTCAAGCAATAACTGACTTTGTGCTGTGAGTATAAGGTACATTTGAGTTTCAAACTATCGATTGTCATTTACACTGATAGACAAGAAACAAGCGGGACAAATATAAATGGAAGTGTTGGTGATCTTACAATACGTAAGGGTTTAATATGACAAGAATTGGTATTATTGTATCGAGCCGGACGACGTACTGCCGTTTAAGTTGACAGCTGATATTATATCTTTATATTTTATAGCTTAAAAGACATGTCACGAGGTCACTGAGTGTTAATAAAAAAATAACTCTTGAAAAGCCTAAAAGTAAGAGGAAGGGTCTCATTGATGTCGGCTATCGTTGTTTAGACTTCAGGGATCAGTGTCACAAATTAAACGCATTTAGGGCTTTCACATTTTGTTTAATAATCAGTCTTACGCAGCAAAATATATGTAGAATCTTTTTATTTACCTAATAATTAAACTGTGTGTAAAAAAGTACCATGCCAAACCAACTCCATAATCAGTAAATGTGTCATCAATTCTTTAACCTTTATACTAGTAAAAATATAGATATAAAAAAATATATATTTTAGAAACAGAAATCCATAATTAGTTTTTTGTAACTTTTATACACACGAGGGTTTTAGTCAAGCCGAGCTTCTCTTGTTTTGTTTTGTTGCTTATCATTTTTTTTTATATTTCATTCTGTGTGTTACCAACGCAATAAACTAATGACAAATAAATTTTACCCTACATCCACACATTCGGCCAATGCAACGATGAAGACCGATAGTAATAAAAATCGGTCACCACAGCCGCAGTTCAGTGTGACTTGCACTCTTGCTTTTTCGCGTCGATAACGTAGGTTAACTGAATAAAAGTTAGATAATTATCTGGATAAGTTTTTCTGTTAGTGACATTTAACTCGACGGTTTTCGCGTTTTTCAAGACACTCTGACACATTCGTGCCAATTAATATCTTTAGATGGTAGTCGTAAAGTTATTTCAGGTGTCTGACAGTGGGGTTCACCACTAGCCCTATAATCACCATACAAATAAAAATATTTTTATTTGAAAAAACTGACTTTTATATAGGTACAGTGGTCTTGAACGCGGCACTAGGTATACCTTGTTTCAATCCAATTTAAAAAAAGGCAAACAATCTTATTAGGGAACTGACACATGAAAACGTCAAAAATTTCGTACCTGCTTCATATTTTCATTGCTTACTTTGATGAAGTTGTACCACGGAACCCTACACTGCGCGTGGCCCAAAACGCACTTGACCGCTTTTTATTCAGTCGAATTTATAGGATTTAGTACGGAATATTAATATGACTAATGTGTTGGTCGAATGTGTGGATGTAGGGCGTTTTGAGTTTTGTTTTTGTACTGCTATATACAAATATTGGAGCATGGCTGAAATCGGAACGATGCCGCTGCCGCCACCACCAGCAAGACGCAATGATGAACCACAAGCGTTCCGTATTATAGGTATTCCGCTATCGTATGATTTACATGTATTTATTCCCATAGAAATATATAAAATCGTCCTTGTTTCTAGTCTATCAATGTAAGTGACAATCGATAGTTTGAAACTGAAATGTACCTTATATTCACAGCACAAAGTCAGTTACTGCTTGAACTAAAAAAATTAAGAGCGGCAACGTCGCAATCTGCCGCGAGTCACCGTAATTATTCAAAAAATTGGCGGAAAAATCAGTTTTTAGCGTTGACCGCTGTAACTATAACGTTTGGGATTTTAGTTTTTTTTTTTAGCAGAATGCTCTAATTTTGCTCTAAATCTGAGCATAAGAACCAGTCTTGTATTCATATTAGTTGCAAAGCTATACACCTTTGTCACTTTTGTTATGTCCACCCAGCAAGGAAAAAACATTGGCTCGTAGCACAAAAAGTACTGATTTTTGGGATTCAAAAATAATTGAGCATAGGTTTTTCGAGTTGCTCTAAATCCTGGCATAAAAATTTTGAACCAAGATGCTGTAATTGCTAAGATTTGATGTGACTGCTAGAAAGATTCGTGAAAAGAACGTGAAGCAGGTTTTGCGTTCTAGCGAGATAACTAGTGACATGACATTCATGAAACTTTGCAGTCCGACTCACTTTATGATGCTCTAAATCTGTGCATCAAAATTTTTTCCCAAGTCTTCGTAGTTTTTGTGCACCAGTTGTGCTTGCTGGGTGGACTGCCATCCAGCAAGCAGCATACGCCTTTAGGCGCTCGTATCTCGAAAAGTATGATTGCTCTAACTTTTTCCCTTGGCATGATGATTGCTCTAATTATGCTCTAAAATTTAAGATAGGTAGGATTGTCGTAGGAGCCCCAGGAAAAAGTGCTTGCTGGGGTCACTGACACGGTAATCTTTATTTATCTTTATCTTTATATTAGCGTAGGCTGGCAGGTACAAACGATATATAAATGAAATCCCGATTAAAAATAGATTTTAAAATATATTTTCATCTTAATCTAAAAATAAGTGGAACATAATCATTTAAATTCAATATTAAGGTTAAACGTCAGTCACCCTATTTCATACAAATTTACCTGGCTATTAACTACACAAATAACCACTATATTTTCGATTTTATCTGTCCAACGTAAACTTTGCAACCTTTTATTTTCTCCAAATGTATATAATTATATTATTTATGTCTGTAATATCATTAAAAACTGCAGTAAAATATCATAAATTTTACGCATGTAGTGGTGTATAATTCAGCACCACCTTTCTGATATTACAGTAACTACAATCTCAACTAGTCTGTTAAGCTTTGTTTAGCCCAGGATTTCGTTTTTAGCGCCATCTTGCATTTTGCTTGAGCATTACCAAAGTAGCAAATTTATTATAAAGACTTTTTAGTCTGAGTAATTTATGCTGGCAAACTTTTTTTATATTCAGAAAAAAAGACGCTGTCAGTCTCACGTCAGGGACATCTGAAAGACGAAAATATTGTTCACCCAACAAGGTCTAGTTGTGAGTTTCAGCTCGATATTTGTGATATACAGGCTGATATTTTTACTTATACAGGATGTAAAAAGATCACTCCTGGAAATTTAAATTATGGGATCCACTCATGAAACTGAACAACTTTTCCGAATGAACCTTAAGAATGCTGAATACTTAAGACAATTTTTGGACACACCATACAAAATTGGTCGGTTAGCTTACCATATTATATGAAAACTACATTTTTATGCGAATTTTGTATGGGTTGGTATGTTAAAGTTTCCAGAAGTTACAGCCTGTATAAGGTGCATTCAAAAATTTTTTGACTCATACCATGCCCCATTTCAAATTTTAACCGCCATCGCTTGTCCGCTCGCTTCACATCAGTAGGTCGCGGGTTCGATTCCCGGTGGGGTGTAACTTTCTGGATTCGGTTTGGTTGGTGGTAGGGCATTTTCTGAGCCCGCCTGGTATATGCCAGCATCTTATTTAAGTCTTGCCGCCAAACATCAACGTTAACAGCATTGATGTGTTCCGGCATGAAGGTAAGATAACCAGTTCCCCACTGCGTTGGGGAATCTTGGTAAGCCCGCTTTCGTATTCGGCATCATCGTCACTTACCATCAGGCGAGATGATGCCAAGGGCTTACCAATTGGGGGTAAAAAAAAAGATGATAGCTAACCAGGCAGGCTCCGAGAATGCTCTACCACCGACCAAACGGAGTCTTACATATTATAGTTAGACTCTGCCGGGAATCGAACCCGCAACCTCCTGATGTGAAGCGAGCGACTAGACAACGGAGGCGGTTTTCCGGGAGTATTATTATTGTCTCGTTTGACAAAAAGTAAGTAGTTACCAGCAACCACCTGATACAACCCGAACCTTAGATATGTAGATTTTCATACACGGAAAGTAAAATCCCGACAAAAAGTTTCACATATCAAGTAAAATGTCTTAGACGTCAATATTTATAGACTCGACTGTAAAAAGTAATGAATTCACGCCATGTAGCACAAAGTTTCAGGTTATAGAATAATTTATTTCTCACAAAAGGATAAACAGTTATTCACTTACACAATATTTTTTGTCACCAAAATATATTCCTAAACATAGTCGTCTATGTACAAAAACCTCGTTTTATTCAAACTCACTTGTCAAACATGGTTATGATAATTTTTTCCAAAGTATTTTGGCGCTTTCAATGTGGAGACATTGAAAGCGCCAAAATACTTTGGAAAAAATTATCAGGCATTCCAGGTTTCGAACGCGGTTTTCTTATCTCTTCAATTAAAGGCTAAAAAACAGTATCACTCCCTATCAGAGCATGAAGTATAGGCAGCATTGTTGCTTTTTATGTTCTTGAAATTGTGTCAAAATCGCAGCATGTTAAGGTTTTATTTTAAATTACTTACCTATACGAAAACTTTATTTTTAGATACATTTTGTAAATACGAAACTCCTGATTTAATTCTATTACAAGACCAAAAAAGGAACAATGTTGTCCTTATTCTATGCTCTAACAGGGTGTAACACCGTTCCAGCCTCTAATGGAGGAGGAAAGAAAACCGCGTTCGAAACCTGGACTGTTTGTTCTCCAGCAACTCTCGGTTTCAAAACGCTGGCTTGTGGAGACATTGCAAGCGCCAAAAAAGCTTTCGAAAAATTTATCATAACCATGTACTTATGACAAGACAGTTTGAATAAAATTATATTTTTGTATTGTACATAGATTTCTCTGTTTGTGGTATAAAATTATTTTAAATTGATTTGTTTTAAATATGTTTAAGATCCAGCTAGTGCACCAGCTTAAACGATTGCAGGCGAGAATTATTCTCTAAAAGAGACCGACAAATATATAATATTCCATCAATGGACAAAAGTTTTCAACAACATCTTCTGAGAGCACTATACCAGGGTGTCCACGTATGGGATCAGACATTAGTGCCCATTCAAAATCTCTCACGTCCGGCTTAGTGAAGGTGGGAAATAACCACAAATAATCAGTAGATACCGACATGGACTACTGCTGTGGCTGCTACCGCTTGTTTAGAGCTAATTTGGTGCAAATGCAGTTCAAATCACATTGTGGCTTTAGATGTAACTGTTAAAAAAAAAACAAATGAAATGCCCCGAATTATGCCTTTGCAGTTCACATTTTCAAATGTCGGAAGAATGAGCACTCAGCTAGAACAAAGGTATACTCGTTATTCATTAGTCATGGGTTTCTGGCCTAATAAAATATAAGCTTCCCTATTCCCAACTAGTTGTTGTGCAAGTGAGGTACTTACACATCTGGATTCTGGACGAAGCGATCGCCCGCCCTTTAGGATACGGTGCTAAATATTTTAAGAGGGAATAGGAAATGGACATTAATATTTTTTTAAACAAAAATAGTTAAGATAAGATAAGATAAATATACTTTATTGCACACCAAAAGAGTACAAATAACAACGAAAACATAAAATATTTAAACATTGATATGCAAAGGCGGTCTTATCGCTATCAAAAATAGCAGGTTCGATTTTTGTTAATTTTAATTTTTTTGTCTGACATGGTGAATCCAAAACTGAAGGCTGCATCCTCGGTTCATCCGAAAACTACACCAAATTCAAGATTATTGCCCAATATAATAGATAACTGAAGCGCGGCAGATTAAAACGCTCACGCATGCCTTGCGCCGTGCAACGTTCAAAATTTATTTCTGAAGCTTTTTATTTAGTGATTGCCGTTAGTGTCTCTGTTTTTTTATTTTTGATTAGTTTGGTTTTCTACAAAAAATTTTTGTTTATGCCATTAGTGCACATTTTTTAAACTATAGCATCTTGTTGGTTTTTTTTATTTTTATTTTATTAGTTTTTTTCACAATATGAGTAATAGATTGAACAAAAGTAATACAAAAAATGAAAGCTCCATACTCGGTTTATTCGAAAACGATACCAAGTTCAAGATAATAGGTCAAATAGACCTGCCAGGGGGTGTGGGGTGGCTACCGGGCTAAATCAGCTTCTATTTATGTACCATATACGTGTGCCAAGTGGTTTTCTTTAATCATAAAATTTGACCTCGGATACATATAAGCTTACACTATTCAGGTGCCAACAGTGAAGGAAGAATTTTTAAAAAAGAATTATTTGTGCTATGTTAGGTACCTTGTATTTTTGTATTTTATCCTGTACAGAGAAAATAAATTAATTATGAATTATTTATTAATATTCATATCCGCCATTAAAAAAGTTACCTTGTGTATCCAGAATTCAAATAAAATTAAATGTATTTCAGAACAGAAGTTACAAATGGCACATTTAAAACACATTTTTTATCATCAGTACAACTAAAAAAACCGGCCAAGTGCGAGTCGGACTCGCGTACCGAGGGTTCCGTATAAATTCATAATCACACATGTCTTGAACTCTATATTTTTTATATTTGCGTTGATTGAATGAAAGGTAATTTTCGGTTTACGATTTATGACGTATTAAAAAAAAACTACTTACTAAAGCTCGTTCAAACCAATTTTCGGTGGAAGTTTGCATGGTAATGTACATCATATAATTTTTCTACTTTTATCATTCTCTTATTTTAGAAGTTAAAGGGGGGGGGGACACACATTTTACCACTTTGGAAGTGTCTCTCGTGCAAACTATTCGGTTTGGAAAAAAATGATATGAGAAACCTTAATATCATTTTTGAAGACCTATCCATACCATACACGTACATGTTTGATGAAAAAAAATTTTTGAGTTTCAGTTCTAAGTATGGGCAACCCCCAAAATTTAGTGTTATTTTTTTTTCTATTTTTGTGTGAAAATCTTAATGCGGTTCACAGAATACATCTACTTACCAAGTTTCAACAGTATAGTTCTTATAGTTTCGGAAAAAAGTGGCTGTGACATACGGACGGACAGACAGACAGACATGACGAATCCATATGGGTTCCGCTTTTTGCCATTTGGCTACGGAACCCTAAAAAACTAGATGCTTTATCCTATACTATTAAACGAGTTAAGTGTCCCGACGATTTTGAATGAAATTTCGGCTTGAAACCTTTTGATGAAAATCTAGGATTAGGGGTTAAAAATCACCATAAATCCAGATCTATGAGAGAATTATCTTCGAAAAGATTCATTTAAGGGAGAATTCAATTAATGATCGAAATTACATAATAAGGAGAACGCATATGATGCTTAAATTTAACCATCGCTTATAGGTACATTGCGTACATGATTGTAGACTAGCGGTTTTGGTGCGAGCCGCTTACGTTTTGCTGCTTTTAGGTCCGGATTCGAATACCACCCATGAGACTTTATAGTTCTTTGTTTTTAATTTTTTTTAATTTTTTTTGTGTGAACTTATGTAAATATTATGAAAATAAATATAAAGACTTAAGAGTGATAAAAAAATATATTTTAACCTCTTTGTATTTTAGAGACAAATAGCGCCATCTTTGGCCATATAAGTTAATAATATACCTGGTGATTGTGCCGCTCTGTCCCGTGTTTGAAAATAGGAAATTTTCCAAGGTTTTCTCTAAACTCAACCAGATGGCGCTGATAACATTTGCAATAAGAAAATCTCTAAAAAGTCGCCAAAACTGATTGATATTACTGACTTATAAATGATGAACAACTTTCTAATATTACGTATCATTGAATATTTTTCAATTTTTTTTAATCAAAAAAAAGGATGATTTGCATGTATTTTTTTCAATAGAATCAAATTATAAAAAAATATTATAGATATTTTCAGAACAAATATTGCTTGTCCTTTCGTCCCTTAGAAGGCCACTACCGACTAAAACAACACCCTGCAAAATGTTTCATAGAAAATATATCTTATATGTACTACTAAACAATTTATCTTAGTTTATAAAAACTCCGATTGAACGAGCGACGCTCGATCTCCCAGCTAGTTCAATATAACAAGAAAATTATCAGTATCATTATTTATATTAGAATGAATTATTTTAAAATTATAATACCCATTTAAATTCAGTCACTGGGACGATATTGGGTTGTTAAATAAGTAACTATGATGGTTATCATCCCAGCGAATGTGTTATTATCAATCAATCTGAAGAGACCGTGAGAGTGAGTGACTGAATTTAAATGTATATTGGAGTAATTTATTATTCTTTAAATGATTATACTGATAATGATATTATTTTAATTAACAAAACATCAACTTTTCTTAATCAATTTTATCAATTGAAAAACTTTCATCTGTATGGATAAAATAAATTGAAAAAATTAATAAAAAAATGAATCTATTTTTCTCGACAATGAAAACTAATTTCATGCTGCCACTACACGGAAGTAATAAGGGGGCCATTCCCTACATATACATAAAAGTTGTGATTCCTAAGTTTGATACTCTCCTTAGCTTGCGGAGGCACTACCGTGATTCCAAATAGCGTAAGACTTGGCTTGTAAAGGCTTGCAAGGCCGTGCCTCCACAAATTTTCGACATCACTTCGTATCTCCTTGCATGATACGTATCTCCTTGCAGGCTATTGCTAGGCAACGTTGTTATTCAATAAATGTTATGTGACTGAACAGATATTTTATGTTTTTAATATTGGCGACGAGGCCAATTCAATGGATTTAAAGAAATTAAAACGTACAAGAAGCTCAGTACAGTTTATTAACGCGCACAGAAAATGTGCTCGACACTCAAGACCCAAGTAAGTATATAGCCCCGCTTGGAGTCACTCGACAAAACAATAAAGGAATTTCACGAAATACAGAACAACATAGAACTAGAAACCGAAGATGAACATCTTGAGGAAGAAACCTTCTACAGATTCGAGTTTGAGAAGTTGTGTATAGCACTGAAAACTACATTACGAAAACTAAGTATTGCTTCACCACTCAAGGGGAGACCTCAGTCCGCTTGAGGCAGACAGAAACTCCAAGAGGGACTCCCTACCTACTGATGTTTGGAAAAGAGTTCAGAACCAAGCTACATGCCATGCTAGTCCCATACCTAGACCGGAGCCACGTAGTCAGAGGACAAGGAGGCATTTCTCTCCTGGAGACAAGGTGGCCAGGAGTTACTCCTCTCTTGCCCAGAAGTTTGAATTCGGCACAATAACCCGACATCTGGGTGGAGTACATTATGAAGTCAGAACCGATGGGGGACTCCTGTGGATCCGTCACCTCGACCAGCTGCTGCTGTGTCCTGATTCGCTAATTGATTTGCAGGCCAATGCTATGAATGATTGCTATGCGACATTGTTATTCAATAAATGATTTTTTTCTTTTAAAAAATCTTTTCTTTTATCGCTCTTGGGTCTTGTTATTTACCTATTTACTTATGTTCATAATAAATAAAAAAATTAAAAGACAAACACAATAAAGTCTCGTAGGATACGAACCCGGACCTAAAAGCAATAACGTAAAAAGTTCGTACAAAATTTGCCGCCTGCACCTCTGGGTTATGGACTACTTATAGAGGTTAGTCAAAAATAAGCATCATATACGTAAAAAAATTATGTATGTGTGCGTAATTTGAGCCCTTATTCATACGAGATAAACGCAAAACTATAATTGTAAGGGGACAAATATATCGAAATCCTTATTAAATTAACATTATTATGGTTTATTAGCGTACATTGATCATGTAGCTGCTCGCTGTTTTACGTAGTATAGTTTAGGGTTATTTATACTATTTTTAAATCGAGAAACCAAGTTATAGTCAGATTAACGCCATCTAACGGATTTTTTCAACCAGGGAGCACTAACGTTTAACCTTAATATATAACTTTATTGCCAATAACGTTTAATGTGAACACATTAACAATCCAAAATTTTTAACAATCGAAAATAATGCTGCCGTACAAATTAAGAACAGTAAGTGACAGATTTGGAGCGAATGATTTTGAACCTTGTATCTCACGAATAAGATTCAAAATCAATCGCGCGAAATCTGTCACTTACTGTGTTCATATTTTGAACAGCATAATGGTGTGTCCCTACCTATCACAGAGTTCCTAAAGTTATGGTCTCTCTATTCGTCATAATTATAAAATCTTGATAATCCTAACTAGCATAACAAATATAAGGTGCTTTTAAAAATATTCTTCATACAAATCGATCAGCTAATCGGCCAAATTTGTATTTAGACTACCTTTTTTTTGCAAATTAATTATGTTTTCCTTTTTTAAAGTTGTTTAGACTCATGTGCAGAAACCATAGTTTGAACACGTCAGATATTTTAATAGCACCCATTATAGTTTCACAATAGAATAATCTAAATTAGTCAAAAGTCTCAGGAAGTTTACAAGAACACTCAACAAAAGTTATCTTGTTATTCGCTGACATATCTTCGAATGACAGCTGCCGCTTCGTGTTGGCCCATGTCTTGTAGATGCATCGCAAATTGTTTCGATGTCATATTCTCGTCAGTTTCCTGAGGACAACATTATTAACGAGTCAATTTTACAGGAAAAAATTGAAGGTTTGATCACTTTTGCATCAATTTGGCATCTATAATTATGATAGCAAGTGACATACAGGTAAATTTAAATTATGATGTCGGAAGTGATGTACAAAACTGAGAGAACGCCCATTATAAGCCACCTTGTAGAAGCCCCGGGTAACGAGTCTTATACCTATTTTGTCACACCTGTACAAGGTCTAACAAAATCGACGGAAACTACTGAAACCCAAAGTCAATTCGCGATAAAAAAAAATGCCTTTGTAACATGACAAGTCGATCAGCCGATCTGCCAACTTATGTCCATATTTTTTTCGCGAACTGACAGAATTTCTGGTAAAAGTGTTGTTTTGTTTCATGAATTTAGAAAGCCCCAGTTTAGTCTTCAGCTGATCTTAAACAGGGTGTTAAAAATGCGTTTGACATTTTAAGGGATTACTCAATCAAGTGTAGAATACAGGAAAAATTTTGAAAAAATCCCGAGCTACATTTTCTTTTCAGTTTCCCATACAAATTCTTGATTACTATTTAGATTTAGTGTGGCAAACAGAAAAAAATAATTGTAGATCGGATTTTTTCAACATTTTTGCTGTATTCAACACTTTTTTTCAAACAACAAATTTCAAACGCACTTTTTTATACGGTATACCGGATCCTAACTACTATTTTCTACAGAGGCACGGAAGCGCGGCAAGTAATGCCAGGTAATGTTGTCTTGCTTGCACTCGCAGACACGTAAATCACCACTCGCTCAATGTCAGCTAACGGCATGTAGTCATGCATGTACTGGTGCGTACATAGCTCAGCGTCATATCTGTCGTAAAAACGGCGATCGATGTACAAAGCGAGTTTTGGTGGAGACTGCGTTTAAGCTAAAGTATTGTATGACGTCACTCGGCTAGGCTGTCTGCTTGAAACATTGAATATTTTATTTGTGGTACTCACGATCACGAGGCCCTCGTCGGCCGATTCGAAGTCGTCCTCGGGCTCAGACTTGATGTCATCATCGATGACGTCACGGCAGCTCTCAGGTACGTGCGGCCATAGGACCTCCCTCAGTGCGGGCTTGTTCAGGCACATACGCCAGGCTGGCCGATTGTACTCCTCGTGTTTTGTGGGGTCGGCCTGGTGACAAACAATACAAATAATAGTTTTCATTGGGTTTTTACGATTTAACTTATTTGACAGGACCAAACTTAAGTATTCTGTCTATTTCTTCGTACATCGAAAAGAAACGGGACAGGACGCTTAGGTGTAGTCCTGTCGAATAAGTTAAATCGTGAACACCGAATCGACACCATTGACGAACAAAACCTGTTGTTGGACTTGTTAAACTTCGCAATTGTTGTGCCAGAAAGTATCAAAATCAAAATGTGAGGTTTTTCAAGCCGTCTATAAGGCCTCTGACATGCCTTAACGAATTTATATAATAAAAATGAGTGGTTACCTTTTTTTCTAGAAGCAGTTTGGCCATTTCAACGGTGTTCGCATGCTCGCTGCTGCCACACACAATCTGCAGAGCAGTGTTACCGCATCCATCCACGGCGTCGATATCACCCTGAGACAAAGTGGTGTCATTTATACTGAATACAACGAAAACTTGTAGCACTTACTTTACTGTCAGGTGAATTGATAATAACGATAAAAAGCTACGTACAAAAAAAACACGTAGCTAACTAAAGCCTTCACAACCGCTAAGTAACTATTCGTAGGGGCTAAATGCAATGTACAGTATGATTGGTCATTCGACGTGATCCTTCAAAGGGGTTATACTAAAGGTCATTTGCAACAAATTAAGTCCAGTTAACCAGGGGTCAAAAATGTATGGTTACTGAGCTATTACTACACTGTAGAAATTAAATTGGTACTTTTTTGAAAGCTGAGAAACGAGAGATCACTTAAAAAAACCCTTTCTCAAAACTTAAATAGTCTCAAAAATAAAAGTCTTAAGTTGCATAAAATTTATTTTTTTTATAAATTTTCCATAAGTTGTTAACAACCCATTACATCCCCACTGCAGTAACTCGGGAAGGTTAGGCCTTACACCACATACGGGGGCCAAGTCCGGATTGGTGGAGGTTGTGCGGCTAGTGGCCAACAAGTTTTCAAGCCGCATATAAGGCCTCCGTCATGGCTTAACGACTGCCATCTAGAGATAGCAGCCGGCACCAACGGCTTAACGTGCCTTGCGAAGCACGGAAACGGTCGAGATAAATGCCACTAACAGTCAAACCCATCCAGGTTATGGCCGTGTCTATAGTCAGTTAACTTGCGTGATCGACGCGACCACGCAAGCCGCACTGAGCCACGACCGCCTCCTAATTTTCCATAGGTAATCGAGTATTACAAAAAAAAATGTTGTGAACTTGGCGTACAAATTAAAGGAACTTGCGCTGGCTTTCTGTTACAAGCCCCGCATTGTGATTATCTTCCGCATGGACATTCAGTTTAGGGACATTAGAGGATTTTAATGCGTACTTTTTAGAATTCTTTATTTATAATTTTGTGTGTAATCTTACTATGTAAATAAACAAATAAATGACAACTTGAGGCACTCACCGGCGCCGCCACATTGACCAGGGCCCGCAGCGCCGCCACGTGGCCGTCGTAGGCAGCCAGGTGTAACGCAGTCCGGCCCGCGCTGTCGGTCACGCTGTAACTGGCCCCGTGTCGCAGGAGCAACTTTGCACTTCGCTCCGAGTCGTATATGGCGGCTAGGTGGAGTGCTGTTTGTTTGTCTGGATGTAGAATAAAAAGTAATATTACTAACAAAATAGCTGCGTGCATGACATTTTAACTGCGGCTAGACAATTCTAAAAACATAGTCTTCCTTCATACAAATCGATCGGCTGTTTTATAACCGGCTTCAAAAAGTACAGTTATGTACATCATCCCAGTGAAAATAGCATCGAAATCCGTTCAGTGGTTCTCTTTCAAATCGCGGAAAACACAAATATATACAAGACAAACTGATAACTGTACTTTTTGAAGCTGGTTAAAAAAACAAAAGCCGATCGATTTGTATATTTTTTTAGAATTATCTAGCCGCAGTTAAAATGTCATGCAGCTATTTTGTTACACCCTGCTAATAACCAAAACCACTGAAGTTAAAAATTTGCTTATATATACGTAAATATTGTAAGAACACAGAAAAGGAAATAAATTGGGTAAGGTAAGCGATTTTCAACCGACTTCAAAAAAAGGAGGAGGTTCTCAATTCGTCGGAATCTTTTTTTTTTTTTATGTATGTTCACCGATTACTCGAAGACGCCTGAACCGATTTTGAAAATTCTTTTTTTGTTTGAAAGGGTATACTTCACAGGTGGAAAATCAACAAAACATAGCAAAATTGGAGTTGTTGCGATTGAAGTCGGTTGTTTTTAACGTATTCAGCGTGGTCAATTATACCCATTCAAAAACTCACCTTGGTTATAAGCGTTGAGGTCGCAAGCCACGTCGTGGTGTCTTATAGCTTTGAGCAGCGGCTCGAGGCAGCTCTGACAGATGACCGCGTAGTGGATCGCATTGTTCCCCTCGTTATCACATAGCATCGGGTCGCAGCCTGGAAGGACAAGCGACTAGATAATATTAGACATATTATGAAGTAGTTCTTGTTTAAATGTATAGCTGTACAACTGTAGTTAATGGCATTTTATAATTTCAGTCATGTTTTTGTCGTTTATTTAAAAGTTGTAAAACAAAAGTTTACACATTTGACTAGATTGGCTCAAATAATATAGTCTTGATATGCTTTTACGACGCCGCCACTATGGCCGTTCAAATACAGAATAGTCAATCAAAACCCATCCAACTGCATCGAGGAGTGAGACAGGGGGATGTCATATCCCCAAAACTGTTCACAAATGCGTTGGAAGACGTTTTCAAGACTATGGACTGGAAAGGACGTGGCATAAATGTCAATGGCGAATACATCTCACACCTTCGCTTTGCCGATGATATCGTCATAATGGCAGAATCGCTGCAAGACCTACAGGATATGCTGGATAGCCTTAATGCTTCCCGACTGGTTGGTCTTGGGATGAACTTGGACAAGACTAAAGTCATGTTCAATAAACACATCGTCCCGAGTCCGGTTATAGTCGAGGGTAAACCTCTCGAAGCTGTTCAAGAATATGTCTACCTCGGGCAAATCGTGCAGTTAGGTAGAAACAACTTCGAGAGGGAGGCCAGTAGAAAAATACAGCTAGGCTGGGCAGCATTCGAAAAGCTTCGTCACATATTCACGTCGCCAATACCGCAATGCCTGAAGACAAAAGTCTTCAACCAGTGCGTCCTACCCGTGATGACATATGGCGCCGAAACGTGGACACTAACAGTGCAGTTAGTCCACAAGCTCAAAGTCACACAGCGTGCCATGGAGAGAGCCATGCTCGGAGTTTCTCTGCGCGACCGAATCCGAAATGAGGTTATTCGCCAGAGAACCAAAGTAACCGACATTGCTCAGAGAATTAGCACACTGAAGTGGCAATGGGCCGGACATGTATGTCGAAGAACTGACAACCGGTGGACAAACAGAGTGCTACAGTGGACACCGCGTTTGGGCAAACGTAGCGTGGGACGCCCCCCGGCTAGGTGGAGCGATGATCTGCGCAAGGTTGCTGGTAACAGCTGGATGCGCGTGGCCGAAGATAGGTATAAGTGGCGTGCCTTGGGGGAGGCCTATGTGATATGTCCAACAGTGGACTAATGCAGGCTGATGATGATGATATGCTTTTAAATACAGCCACCATTAAAAATCAGAACTGAAAAAAAAAAATTCTAATCTGAAAAATCTAATTGTGCCGTACTACTTTTTGAAAACTGAAATCGATCTAACTTAAACAATCCGGTAGTTGACTGCTAGTCATTTGAGTTACTTTTTTTGTCAAAAACGGCATTTTGTTCTAAAAATGTTTGAAATTTTGTACGATGACGTCATTGTTCAAAGTAGTAGTTTGCATACTAATTAGGAAATTCTTATAAATTAAAAATTGAAAA
Organism: Coleophora deauratella; assembly: GCA_958295455.1. Taxonomy (NCBI): domain Eukaryota; kingdom Metazoa; phylum Arthropoda; class Insecta; order Lepidoptera; family Coleophoridae; genus Coleophora; species Coleophora deauratella. The sequence goes on from OY282398.1 coordinate 6,274,947, forward strand.
TGTAATGAAAATTAAAGTAATTAAGGTTTTCAACTATTTCAATTATAGAGCTATTTAGTCAGTAATATTTCGTAATTTATTTTTCGTGCAGTCAACTCCCGGATTGTAGATCACCTTTCGCTACAAGCAGCTGTACAGCGGCGGGCATGTCGTTGATTACGGCCAAATGCAGGATGGTCTGATGCTGGTCGTTAGTCTTGTTCAGAAGGTGCAGCATCCTCAGCGAGTGAATAAGTCGCACGATGAAGTCGAAACTCGACTGGTTGCTGCAGAGATTCATGTGGAGGAACCTGTAAAGGACGAAGTTTTTTTTTATCCACAATTGGTAAGCCCTTGGGATCATCTGCCCTGGTGGAATATTATGATGATGCCAAAGTCGGAAGCGGGATTACCAAGATTTCCCAACGCACAATGGGTAAATGGCTATCTTATCTTCGTGCCGGAATGTTTTTAATGAGTGAGTCTACTTTTTAAGCGAAGAACGACTTTGCAGTTACATTAGTTGCTACATCCTGTCTAGCGATCTGTAACTTACAGCTTATTTTTTCAGAACTTATATTTTAGCAGAGACCAGACACAATTACTTATATATATATACTCACGTATCGCCATTGGAAAGCTTCAACTCGAAGAGTCTCTCCAATTTCGTCCGTACTATTTGTTTGTTGTATCCACGTTTGGTTTTAATCAGTTCGCATACCTCCTTCACCAACTGCATGCAAAACATTTATTTTGATGTTATAATAGTATAGATATTGTACTATGTTTTAAAACATTTTAAATTATTTCTAAACTCTTCGCCGTATCAATAACATGGAACATTTATGCATGACCAAGAAAATTTACTATCCAACACTTACTTTCCAAAATTCTGTTTGTTTTACTATCATTCAATAGACACCATAAATAAAACAGACAAACACAAAATATTCTTTGAAACAAATACTAATAATATAAATTAAGGAAATTTCATACCATTCCTACCTGTCTGACCTCGCTGCCATCTTCAGCGGAATAGAAGGCGTTATACTCATTATGGCCCTTCAACCTGTCTGCTATTTTTTCTTTCTTTTCCTCTTTGGTAGATGTAGATTGGGGTGACGAGGATGGCGACAAAGGTTCCTTCTTGATTTGACCCTGAATAGATAAGGTAATGTATTTGATATAATTTCAATTAATTTGAAAAAAATCATGGTAAATTATTTCTCAATAGAGTATTTGACTGCATCCAAAATAAATAATAAAGTATTATATTTACTAATAATTCATATTTTAAACCAATTTTCAATTTTTAATTTATGTTTTCCAAATTACTGTCAAAACTATGATAGCTGTGTGTGACTGTGATAGATGATCAGCTATCATGACATAGAAGTAACACAAACAACTTCAGAACAAAATCAAAAGTAACTAACATTCAAATCTAGTACTAGTAATCAAATGGCGTGTTGTTTAGGCTAACAGCAATATTATATTTCCTAGGTTTGCACATCCAATCCGCCAATCCGGACTTTGCCCCCGTGTATGGAGTATAGTATGGCCTAACCTTCCCGTACTATGAGAAGAGACCCGTGACCCTGCAGTGGGGACGATACAGGTTGTTAACGTTACACATCCATCCTTATTCTGTCAAAGGTTTATTGCAGCTCTGATTATCATCATCTTATGATACACTTGGGCATCAATCAATGGCCTCTGCGTTTTACAGACGATTCAATGCAGTGTCTTGGCGCAACGACTATATTACATTTTAATTGGGTATTAGCTATTGAGTACAATACAGAAGTAGTCTTATTTTACCTGACTTCGACCACCATCAGCTACAAGACTTAGCTGTATCGACTGGCGAATAAAGTCCATGCTGCCGCCATTCTACAGAAGAAAAACAATTTAGTAATTATTGTAGCATGTATGTACATCTTATTCTTAATATATTATGGCACAATTAACCGTTTATCCTCAAGGCATAGACGGTGGTTGCCTGTATGCATGTAGTATGTATGTTATGTTTTCAGTAAATGAACACAGTTATCGTGCAATGAAGAAATTACCTTATCCGATAAGCTTTCTCCAATGTACTGAATGTATTCTGGAACAAATGAAATTGATATCAGTCTTGAGCATATTCTTAAGAGGTCCTTCTAAAATACCTGAAAAAAATAAACAGTGGCTTCTACTCATGAAACTGAACAACTTTCCCTAAGGAACCAACACTCAATTTGCAAAAAAATAAATATGGCCTCATACTGATAAAGTGATCGGTCAACTTTGTATGGGAAGTCCACAATTTTTTGCGAGTTCCATAAGGAATAATCTTCAGTCAGTGTCATGAGTACAAGCCACTGTTTTTTCTTCCGATATTTTAGAAGGACCCTATACATATTAAAATAACTAAATATCTAAAAATAAATACAAAAAAAAAATACAATCTTACCAGACCAATCCGTCTCAGAGAACCTCTTCCGCTCCTCAGACGGTAAGTGGGGGTCTATCAGCCGCTCGAAGTCTGATGAGTTGACCTGTATAATAGGAGGCTCCGGTACGTTCGGCTGGCCTAACATAGGCGCAACTTGCGCTGCCGAGGGAACCGCCGTGACCGTCACAGACTCTGAAGCCGTGAAGGCGTATAGGGCGTCAGCTAAATCTCCATTCGATGTGGTTGGAGCCACTGGCATTGGAGGTATCTGGTAAAAAGGTTATATGTATAATAATTATAGGGCGAGAGTGAACAGGCATTATTTGAGTTTGAGTGTACCATCCTCGACCACATTACCACTTTCCATTAGGTGAGATGTAGTCAAACGCACTTAAATTAATAATTAAAAAGTTCGAATTAAACTACTGACACATAATTATCCTATATCAAAGCTTTGTATCATGTATTTGTATATCGTATCATGTTTTACTTACTTCTATGTGATACACAGGAACGTTTGGATTATCCTCCATACAATCTTTATTCTGCTGAAACAAAAAACAAAGTTGAAGATAGGAAAAAAATAGCGTTCCGTCGAATATGTCAATTATCGATTATTAACTTACATTTATCATTTCGACTGTAGTAGGCAAGTCACCTATACTTTTTAGCGAAACACCTGAAATCAAAAAACGATAATATTATGTTTTGTGGCATTTATTATGTATATTCACAAAACACAGATCTGTCATCAAAATACACACAAAATAAACCTGCCAGACAAAATTCTTCTACGAAAATACAACCGAAAACAGGTATTTCCTCATTTCTTTATCTGTTGTAATATGAATTTGAATCCTAAAATTAAACACACGGAAATAAGAACGTCTCAAAACGGAAGTAACGTTTTTATTTGTTTATGGTTTAAAATTTTCGAAGCTAAATGAATACCACTTTACATGTACTTTCATAAAATTCTATCAAGTTGTAAACTTTGCTTTTCGTCACAAAAATAAACGATGGAACAAGACATTAAATCTTAGCCAATTAATAGCCTATTTAAAATACCCATAATAGATAATCATCAGTTTTTTGTTACCTTAAACAGACATCGTAACAAACTCACTAGAAGAACTTTCCATCGACGAATGCGAAGAGTTCGGCCGTCTCCGTTTGTTCTGGCGGAATATCGGGTCTGCTTTGTACGTAAACTCCTTGGGCTCGCTGGTGCGGCCGTCCGAAGGCCGCACTAATTCAATGAACACCTTCACGTCACGAGATGGGTGGAGATCCTTGTATGCTGGTGTTCTGAGATATAATAAATGCAATAAGGTAGCAGATAGGCTCTTACAACCAAGAAAATTTGAACTATGTTTGAAAGGGAAGATTTACGCACCGGTTTGTTTAAGCAAAACAACAGACCAATGTGATTCTTGCTTCAATACTCAATTCAAAAGAGATATTTAAAGAAAATAAATACCACGTGCTCAGATATAAGCATAATGATTACCTGAACACTATCGCATACTGGTGATGTACGTCATTCAGCAGGAAATGACCATTGGCAGACCATACCTCCTCGCCCTGGTCGTTCATTTCGAACAGGCGCACCATTATGTTCTCTGAAACAAACACATTAATAACTTTATAGATAATCATCATCAAGACGTTCACTGCTGGACAAAGGCCTCCCCCAAGGATTTCCACACCGACAGGTCCAGCGCTGCCCGCATCCAGTAGCTTCCCGCAACCTTCACCAGGTCTACCAAGTGGGAGTCCTGCCTACGCTACGTTTACCGGTGTGTGGTCTTCACTCGAGCATTTTATAGATAAACTGTTATATAAATTGCGTAAAGAAAGAATTTAATTGAATTGAAAAGACGATATAATCGCTACGTTCGCGTTCTAATTAATAATTCCGACTGCATTAATGGTGCTGTTTGTACGACTATTTTTGAGAAGGAAGTTGTAGACTCTAAAAGTTAACCGATTACCTACCTTTCCAAACCGCAGTCTGGAATAAATACCCATGTAGCCATGTAGTCATGAAGATTGAAATCACACGCTACCTCGTTTCTTAAATAACAACTCCTCTTTTTAATCTTTTTTCCTCCGTTAAAAATCAAGCATTGAGAGCGACGATTCGAGGAATCAATTGAATTCATCAAAAATCGATCAAATAGAAGTTGTACATCTTCATAAATATTTATAAGCGCATCCTTTATTTTGTATAAGTACATGAAACTAACATTACATCACAAGTACCTATCTATACCTAAGTACTTATCATTATCTTAGCCCTCAAGATCGGCAAGGCACTGATAACCCTTCTGGGGTTATAAATGCTTATAGGCGGCGGGCCATCAGCCTTTTGTGGTCTTACTCAAAAAAAAGTAAAAGCCAGTCATCACCCAGTCAAAGTTCGAGATTAAATATTTCATACGAAGTTTAACACCCCATTTTACCCCACTATCCAAAGTGTAAAAAATACATAGAAACATTTGCACCATAGTACTTTCGAGAGACGACGTAAGATGTAAAAACTCAAGAGGCACGGAACATATTAAACGTTGAAATTATTTTAAGTGGTGTCGCCTTATCAACGAAGCATCGCTAGCAAATCTGTCATCATTAGTTCTGCATGTATATATTGGGATTGAGCACCACTTATTATCGTTAGTCGCTTTCACTCATTATTATTTAAATTTCTATGCTTTCACTATTTGACGAAGTCTAGTAGATAGAAGTAATATATGTATTAATTAATCTTTAATGTTAGTCATTGTGTTATTTATTATCCCACAAAGTACAATAATAAAATAAATAATAATAATAATTTTCCAAGATAATCCACATCGCGTACGCCGGTCATAAATAAACTACATTTACATTCAGTTAACTGCCATCCATTAAAACATAATTACGTATTGTTGTCAGCCAATTATGTTTACAATTTTTTTTTATTGTACATAATATGTTCGCTTGCTACACGGGTTGCGTTGCAGATTTTTAGCCTTTATTTTACAGAGTTATTGTTCAAAACTTTCACATTTTAAGAAAACAATTACACAACATCGTAACAACTCGAAAAAAAAACTATTAAAAATTTGCCTTGTGGGGAAAAAATGGAAATCAATGCCCAAATCAATAGATATTTATGCCCAGACTGTTTCCGTAGCTCGGCTCTAACGGTATCTTGTTGGCTTGCTTCTCTGTATGTTTATCCCAAATTGGTAAGCTATTATTAATTAAAAAAGTTATTTTGCTTTTAAATACTTTGAATATCATCAATATAATATTCGGAAACTATTTCACGTTAAAATTATCAATTGACATTATTTTTTAAATTAACAACTGACTATTCGTAATTCGATGTAGGTATGTACTTTAAAATTTGGATTATATTATGTAAAATAAGATAATAATTTGAATTTCAATAGGTTTATGGTAGCACCGGCAGTTTTGTTGTTCAGGTAAAATGATGATGACGTATTAGGTATTACTTATGTACTAAATGATAGTAAAAAAAAAAACTTATTTTGTGCGATAGTACAATACAGTTTGAACTCACTTTTGTTGACTTTCTCCACCAAAAGAAACACGTCGTCACTTCCCCGCGCCTTCCCGTAGTGCCGATCCATTCTGCAGATCTTCAAATCATTCACTGCTGCGCTTTCTGCGTAAAGAAAAGTATAAATCTTTATTTATTGTTTTAGTCTTTATAATTTTTTTAGATACTAACATACTTATTACTGTATTTACTTTTATTTTTGAGAAATCGACTACAAGGCATATTTGACCAGATTACCACTTTTCTGAAAGTTATCTTGAACAAAATTATTAGACCTTCTTGTGTAACTTTATACACATAAAAAAGACAACAACTGTAGGAGTGTAATATGAATGAATATCAATAATAGTTTCGAAAAAAGTGTCGTCATTTGTCTTTGAATATTTTAAAAATAACTATACATAAAACTAATCTTCCCATTGAAATATGAACTACTAAATTCGTGTGTTTAGGTGCATAAAGATCCATCGGAAAAACATATTCAAATTAAATAATCAATATTTTTTTCGATAAGCGTTGAATTTCTCACAGCATATAAAGAATAAAGACAAGCAAATAAAGGTAAATAAAGAATAAAGGTTTCTTCACCTAAAGTCATTACAGGGTTATTTTTGGATGGAAACGTACGTACTTGTTATAAAGCAGGTACATACTATAGTATATCTTCACTCACTCATGTTGTGTATGGGTTCGGAGAAAACCGGCGAGCAGACCTCCTCGTCTGTCGCGACATCATGCGCGCTGAACCTCAGGCGCACTATGTTCAGATTGATGGACTTGGCTATATTCTCACAGTGCTCGCGAAGCTACAAAAACGAGATAAGTCAACTTTTCGCCAGCATACGTACCGCAGGATTGACAGAAGAACATGTCGCCGGTCTTTTTGGTATATGTACTTGCCAATACGTTTTACTTTTAGGTAATTACGTATAATCTCACTGACTAAATGTCTTGATAATTGCTATATATAACTGATGTCTATTGATTTTCGAATCTAAAATAGGTATGTAAATATAATCGCAAGCGTGCGCATGCGACGGTGTCCGAGTACTGATTAGATATAAACGTTCCTTGCTTCCTTTGAGTCCCGTAATCCCGTTAGTTTTTTCAACAAATACCTATATTTATTTATTTATTCGAGAGTGACAAAAAGTCACTGAAAAGTGATCTCATAAAGAAAGATGTATACAAACTACTCTGTGATTTAAATAAAATAAAATTATATGTTTCCTAAAACCTATATTAATTATTTTTGTAACTAAGCATTTCATTATATCATACCGCCATAGTACGACTTCCCGATAGGTAATGGACCAAAAACTGCCGTGTAAGTATAAAGTTATATTATGTTATGATTAATAATTAAGATATTTGGATTGTATAATTGAGATCGATAAAGTAATCAATAATGAGTCTTGTGAGCCGTTGCATGGCCAGGGGGCGGACCTTACTTAGCTCGCCCAATCAGTTTTGAAGTAGTAGATTTTAGTGGCGGGGTGCATCTTGCTTAGAGCGAGCCCAGCCAGATGTCGCCCAGGCAGTTCCTGTGTTGACTTACGCGAGAGCCGCACGTTTAAGTGTGTGCATATTCTAACAAATACACGTATTTGTGACAATCTAATACATGTTCTCAATATACACGCCCAACCCTTTCCTGAGATTAGTAAAAATTACATATACTTATACCAAGCAAACAAACGGCAGTGTAGGCTCTCCAGACTCCAGACTTGAGTTATTTGAGTATGTCATTGTTTTGAAACAGTCACGTTTAGTTTGTGTTACAATAAAGCTCTGTTACTTTATCCAGCTTGGCAACAACTGTACCTACCACAGAACTCTAATAGGTAGTTAGCTTAATCAATTGACATCGCCAATTAATGCTGTTTGCCTGATGTTTATAGTACGGGCAAGTTAGGTGAAGCTAGTATGGCGAGGTCGAAAAAAAAAACCTAAAGCTGATTTTTTGCACAGTCGTTCCTCGGGACCATAGAAGTATACCCTGAAAAGTCCCCACTCCTAGGGTGCCGGCGTCCCCCCCCTTCCCCCCCTCGAAAGGTCCCGATTTACAGTATTTTTCATTTTACTCAAAACCAGTAGGAGTTAGATGAAAACTGTCAAAGAGGCAATTAATTCTTATTAAATTACCTATCAAACGGTACTACTTTCATATCAATAGGAGTTTTAGTTATTGAGATATGCTTGTCTATATATGATAAAAAAATTGAAAATACCCAATTTGTAGCGATTTCTTGATTTTCTGAGAAAACTATAAAAGTATTTATAAAACATTGTTGATAAAAATTATTCCTTTCATGTTTAGCAACAAAACGAGACTACAGTAATTAAAATTTACAAATAATTAATTAAATTGAAGTTCGTTACATCTCAGCTGATAAATATGATTAATGATGCGTGTGAGCAATATTTATTCTACGTGTGTGTACCTGTAGGTACATGAATAGTTTGGATGGACATCAACTGAATCCTCAGGATTGGAGTGGAAAATTTTGGGGTAAAGCCTTATACCTGTGGCTATCAAGTTTCTATTTGCACTAAACCAGTTGCAGATTCACATCCTGGACACTCCATACTAATCATTTGAGTTATTTACCTACTACAATTTCCCTATCTAAAACGTAGACGCGAGCGAGAACTGAGTGACGAGTGTCGACTGGCGACTGTATGGACTGTCACCGGACCTTAGGGGTGGTGAAGTCGCCTTCAGAGAGCAACAGGGATTATTCATACTTAATGTAACTAGAACTATTTTATGTAATGTGGCAGGCACTATGGGTCGACACCGTGGTTCATCTCGTAAATAATAAGATAACATAGATGAATAGATATCCATGATCAAAAGGGCGAATAAACATAATAATTCGTAAATATTAAAGAACCATATGTTTTATTTTATTTCTATTTTAAGGCTTTTTTTATATCCATATGACAACTTTATACGTGGATAATAACTACAAGTTGTCAGTCACGATGTTTTAGAGTTGAAATTTATATGTAGAACATTAATCATATTTATCAGCTGAGATGTAATGAACTTCAATTTAATTAATTATTTATAATTTTTAATTACTGTAGTCTCGTTTTGTTGCTAAACATGAAAGGAATAATTTTTACCAACAATGTTTTATAAATACTTTTATAGTTTTCTCAGAAAATCAAGAAATCGGTACAAAATTGGGTGTTTTCATTTTTTTCGTCATAATATGTAGACAAGCATATCTCAATAACTAAAACTCCTATCGATATGAAAGTAGTACCATTTGATAGGTAATTTAATAAGAATTAATTGCCTCTTTGACAGTTTTCATCTAACTCCTACTGGTTTTGAGTAAAATGAAAAATACTGTAAAATGGGACCTTTCGAGGGGGGGAAGGGGGGACGCCGGCACCCTAGGAGTGGGGACTTTTCAGGGTATACTTCTATGGTCCCAAGGAACGACTGTGCAAAAAATCAGCTTTAGGTTTTTTTTTTGACCCTAAACATTAAATTGCCTGTACTATTAAGTGACGGATATTTCTTTTAATTATTAGCCTATTTCTATAAAACATTTAAATAGCAAAACCTATTCGTGTCAAACATGTACGTTATGGAACTTTAAGACTACCTATACGTATGATATCTGATTCTGCTGTCAATAAAATACGGCATTACACAAAATAATTCTGTTGTTTTAGCCGTTAACTTGTTATTCTGCTACCTGTTATTATTATTTTTGGGACCACCACGAGACAGCCCTATGTAGGGTCACTGCCTATATTGTATATGAGTATTTCTGGGGAAAAAATATCTTAAGTCGTTACTACTTAATATTAGTCAAAACAATACACACAGAGGTCCGAAGGAGCTTTTTAACATAATTACTTAATTTAAGTTTCATGACTCAAAGGAGACCCAAATAACTAGGTAGATAAATAACTTGCGAGAAAAACAAAGGCACACACATACGATAATAATAAATGGCTTCTAGAAATCTGACCTAAGGAATGCTCGACGAATGTTTATCGATGGATTAAAATGGAAATGACTTCCGTTAAATAGGTACTTGGCTCTTTATTCTTGGAACAACAGGGATAACTGGTGGTATAGTAACTTACGCAAATAGGGGTAGGATTCGTGTGGTTTCTGTTCATCCTACTGGACAATTTTATTCTACAATCGCTAAAAAAATAGGACATTAAATAGAAATTGACAATCGAAGGTTTTCGTGAGTTACGCCTCCATATTAGGGTGGGCCGAAAATCAACTTTTTTGATTTCTTTATTTTAATAGCGACAAAAAGGTGCTAGGTGGGGTAGAAATGACGTGTGTAAAATATTATTGGTCGCTGTTATCACTAAGAGCCTCCGGATTCACTTTGAAAAATCTGAAAAAATAATTTTTAGAATCGATTTGAAGAGACCATATTTATTAACTGAATTCAATTATTTTATTATTTTTTGCCCTATTTGGGAGCAAATACGGAATATTTTCAAAACAAAATAAAAAAACCTCTTCTTTTCAATAACTTTAGACGTCAGGTGAGGGGTCAGGGGGGTGCAGATTGCACTTTGCGCGACCATTTTACTCTTCAGTAATTACGCTATGGCTAATGACATTACAAGACAAATAGTTGAAGTGCACCCGAAACGTGACGATATATAAGGTGCTACTTTATTAGTGCCCGATATTTTAGTCAGTGCTCCTACTCCTGATTCTGATCAACTTTCCTCAAGGAACCCATAGACAAATCGCAAAAAAATTTTTGGGCTCTTCATACTAATTTGGCCGCTCGGCTGATCGATTTATATGAAGAGTCCAAAAAATTTTTTTCGATTTGACTATGGGTTTCTTGGGGAAAGTTGATCAGAATCAGGAGTAGAAGCACTGACTAAAATATCGGGCACTAATATAGTAGCACCTTATATGTCCTGTTTTGCGCAAAATGGGATATTAAAGAAAAAATATTGCATTTCTATGAAAAGTTATGAGTAGGCAATGTGACAGTTAAAATTAAACAAAAATACAAAAAATAACTTTCAAAATATTGTGACAGTTATTCACAAATAATTCAGACATATCACGTTAATTAATAAATCCACATAAATCTTATTCCAAAATACCACAAACAATCATGTAGAGTTTCAGCGTAGGAAGCTAAGCTTTGTTAGATATTTCTGCTTGTAATTGTATGAATTTGGCAAACTCTAGCTGCCCCAAAGCTCAAAAAGTGCTTAAAAATCAGTGCAGCTTCTTGCTGCCTTAATGAGGCCTTGCTCTGTCTGATTCACCATACCTATCACGAGTTTTGGTGAGCATGGAATATTTCACGCTGGCATCAGTCATTTGAGTAACTGTTTTCCTTTAGAACAGCACTTCATTGCCACCATGGGCTCATTGAAATGTATGTATGAGAAATCATCAAACTTAACCGTTGTAGAATAATTGTTGCGTGTTTTTTGTCATTTTAGCATAAATTCTTGCTTTTAGAGCTTCCAATATGAACATTTTATGGCTTGCTCTGTACCACAGACATCGACATTTTAAATCATAGGTTTTCTTGAGCAAGTTAATCGATTAAAAGGCTGCGCTGTATTTTCGGCTTTTTCTGAGCTTTGGGGCAGGTACAGTTTGCCAAATCCATACAATTACAAGCAGAAATGTCTAACAAAGCTTTGCTACTACGCTGAATCTCTTCGTGATTTTTCGTGGCAATTTGGAAAGAGACATTATGTAGATTTATGCATTTTACATGATATGTCTGTAACATTTGTAGAGTATAATAACGGAATTTGATGCTTTTGTCAAAATATTTTCATTTTTATCTTCCACAATTTTTTTAAAGTTTTTTATTTCAAATTTTTGTTGAATTTAAACTGTCACCTTGCCTACTGGTAATACTTCATAGATATGCAATTTTTTTTTTAATATCACATTTTGCGCAAAACAGGACATATATCGTAACGTTTCGGGTGCACTTCAACAATCTCTCTTTTAATATAATTAGCCATAGCGTAATTACTGAAGTGTAAAATGGTCGCGCAATAAAGTACAATCTGCACCTCCCTGACCCCTCACCTGACGTCTAAAATTATTGAAAAGAAGTTTTTTGTTTTGTTTTGAAAATATTCCGTATTTGCTCCCAAATAATGCAAAAAATAATAAAATATTTGAATTCAATTAATAAATATGATCTCTTGAAATCGGTTCTAAAAATTATTTTTTCTGATTTTTCAAAGTGAATCCGGAGGCTCTTTATTACAACAGCGACTAATAATATTTTACACACGTCATTTCTACCCCACCTAGCATCTTTTTGTCACTATTAAAATAAAGAAATCAAAAAAAGTTGATTTGCCACCCTACTCCATATGTCATATTTATTCAGTGAGATCTGTTCTGTGAAAATAATACTTTATTTCCTACCTATATAAAATAATATAAAAGTAATTTATTAAATATATTAAATATTTAGTTACTAATTTATAACATTTTGAAAACAAAAAAAGTCACTCACCTCCTTAACATTGACGTTTTTATTATTCTTCATTCTTTCCATGTATTTTTTGAACAAAAGTCCTGGGACGTCTTTCTTGGCTGTATGTATAATGCCCATTCCAGCGAAACTAGAAGCACAATGTTTTTTTTTAGAAAAATCCTTGACACATGCATCAATTGATTTTTATGGTAAATGCAACCCGGATAAGAGTAAAATTCTTATACCTAATAAATTTACTGGTGGGATAGGTGCTCACAATGGTAAGCCCTTGACATCAACTCACCTGATGGTAAGTGATGATAATGCCGAGCGAGGATGGAAGCAGGGTTAACTTATAGTAAGATTATACATCATTGGTAAACTATTTTCCACAAAAAAAACGGTGAACTGTCATAAAGTTGATAGGAACTGTCCATCTTATCATGCTGGAACACATCAATGTTATTAACATTGATATATACATATAACTATCCAGACATGCTCAGAAAATTGCCTATCAACAACTACACCGAGTCCTACAAAACTGGACTCCACCGGGAATCGAACCTTCAACCTCCTGGTGTGAAGCAAGTGACCTAATCACTACGCCACAAAGACGGTAGTTATTCTAACCGTTTTGTCTGTTCTAACTACATTTTTACCTCGAAACTAGACTTACTTGATACCTAGCTACTAAATGATGTAATTAGTTAGGAGTTATTATAATAGGTCTAAGACAACTCAAGAATTTTTAAACCAAACAGATACTAAACAATTTTCAAATTTCACACGCAGAAGACTCGCGCGGATAGGTACGTTACAGTTCGGAGATGTATGATATACCTATGTAAGGCAAAAAAACATAAACGCAAACTGCAAACTTTACATCAGAGCCGAATAAGTTTTGAGATTTCAGAAATAATTGACCACGCTGAATACGTTAAAAACAACCGACTTCAATCGCAACAGCTCCAATTTTACTATTTTTGTTGATTTTCTCAAAAACCGCTGAATCGATTTCGATAAATTTATATGGGACCACCTGTGAAGTATACCCTTTTAAACAAAAAAATAATTTTCCAAATCGGTTCAGGCGTCTTCGAGTAACCGGTGAACATACATAAAAAAAAAGGTTCCGACGAATTGAGAACGTCCTTCTTTTTTTGAAGTCGGTTAAAAATATATACAATTACAACGCTGTAAAAAAATCTATAAGTCGTAAAATTACGAAACCTGGACCATTCGACGGAAAACATAACTGATTAAGAACCTGCAACAGAAAAGTTTTGCTATATCGTCCCTCGCACCACTAACTCACGTATCTCATTTTTGCAAGTTCTTCAAAACAACCGTTTTTCAGTTAGGGAATTTCAAACTTCTATTATATTTTAATTCCAAGGACATGCTGAAATAAATCTAATATACCTATATATAGAGTAAAGTTTCTGCTTTCATTTGATATATTACCTACTCACTTAATTGTATTTGTAATATTTTTTTTGATTTTTGAAAACAGATACGAGACTTTGTGAAAACTTTGTTTTTCAATATCCGAATAATTTTCCACTTACGATCCTACAGTTACACTAGTTTTATTATGAAAATAGGAAAATATCCGACATAAAAGGTTTGTTACATAATATATATAATATATATGTTTTCAACCTATATGTAATAAAATATAACAAATCATTAAAGAACTACTTATCACCAAGTCCTATAGTTTAATTAGCCAGAACTTCCCTGCGCCACCGTCGTTCACCCCCCGCAAACATCCTAAAGGCGCGGGCGCACTCATCCAATCCGATCAGATCCGACAGATGATGTCACAGTCCGTTCCAGTCGCTGTACATTTTGTATGAGGGCGGGTGTACTCATCCGACTCCGACAGTTTACCGGACTTATAAAACGGATCTTATTTTATCGGTCTCACTATTCGCTGTACATTTTCTATGAATGTGCTGCACTCATCCGACACAGTCTGACACTGACATCCTTACAGGACGAGATGAAGTGTTATGCATATTTCATCGACATTTAGATTTTAGTTATCGATATACATATATATTAATATGATAATGTTTTATAGGTACCTACAGAAATCAATATATTCAAATGCATATGTTTGTATGTTTATTATGGTATTTTGTATTAATAGAAAAAAAATACGATTTAGGAAAATGTGTAAAGCATCTACTCAGATAAAAATACTTTGATTTTCAATAATATTTACATATTTAGGTTCTGTACTGTAGCTACCCAAGCCTCTTCTTATTTTAATGTAATGCGTTTTGAATAAAAAATAAAAGGTTCGTTTTTATCTTTGGACCTATTAACATACACTTTTAGAATATCGTCGGTGAGTAAACAACACCGCGTATGTCATTTTTACCTACTTTACAAGTCACCCAAAAAAACTATTTGATTAGTGGTGGCACAGAAAAAATACTTAGGTAGTGTTATTTTTTTTAATAACGGCTTCTTATCGGCCGATATGTTTACCTAAATCTTATAGGTACATAGGAGTGCGTTTAAAACCTGCATCCAAAGGCTCTCACATCGGAAACGCAAAAATCAACTTGTGCGGTGTTGTTTGCTCACCGACGATATGCAGTTTCATGTAATGATATGATATTTTTAATATGAAAAGTTCTATGAGAAAACCACAATTTTAGATGTCTTAAAACACTTGGTTACCTACCTAGGTAACCAAGTGTTTTAATACATCATAAATCAAGCATAGGTATACTTATACTTTTACGCTGTATTAACAACAACAACTTCAATAATTGGTGTTGGCTAAAAGCCCAAAGCACACATGTACTGGGCACAACACTATTCAATAACAACGACGCGACGACACTTACTTTGTGGTTAACAGCGCTGCTGCACTCATCCGATCTGGTCAGATCTGACAGAAGATGACGTCACAGTCTGATTCAGTCGCTGTACATTTGGTATGAGTACTACTGCACTTATCCGACATCGACAGTTTACAGGACCGATGACTTTCAAAGCGGCTCTTATTTTATCGGCTCTTACTAGTCGCTGTACATTTTCTATGAACGATGATGCACTCATCCGACGCAGTCCGATGCTGACATTCTTACCGGACGAAAAGAAGTGTTGTGCATAATTTATCGACATGTTTTTACTTACTATATTAAGGTTTAATGTATAGTTATTGAATATACAAATGCATATGTATGTATGAATATATTATAGTATTTTGTACTAAGTGAAAAATACTATTTAAGAAAATGTGTAAAGCATCTACTTATGTAGAATATTTAGATTTTCAGTTTTTTATATTTACTTGTTTAGGTTCTGTTACCACCCAAGTATTTAAGCGTAATGCATTTTTAATCTCACTAATCTCATCTCACTAATATTATAAATGCGAAAGTATGGATGTTTGTTTGTTTGTCAATTTGTTTGTATGTTTGTCAGTTTGTTTGTTTGTTTGTTTCGCTTTCACGCCGAAACTACTGAAACGGATTTGGATGAAATTTGGTAGGTAACTTAAGAGTTCCCGTAGGAATGCTTAAAAACTCAAAATTTTCACTTCGTCACTAGATGGCACTATCTTAATATTTTCTTTCTTTTTGGACACAATTCTGAAGTCCACGCGGGCGGAAGATAGTGAAAAATAAATACTTACGTATAGATTCATACAATATACCTATGGGCTATAAATATAACTAAACATACGAGTAAAAATTATTACATAATATTATAATAGTTGGTGTAAAAGTCGAGCACATTTTCTATCGTACAATAGACAACACTATTCAAAGCGACGACGACGCTTGCTATGCGGAGCGGGCGGAGCTGTGGAATATATGTTTTCATCAGACAGTTATCGGACCAGTGCAGCAGCGTACATCCGACAGGTTTTTACAGAACCGATAGGTAGGCGTGGCTTGGCTGTCGAATCTGACCGGATCGGATGAGTGGAGCAGCGCTGTAAAACGGTGGATGACTGTTGCCGTCCGACAGTTTACCGGACCAGTGCACCCGCGTACATCTAACAGTTTTTAAGAGGACCGCCAGGCTGACGGATCTGACCGGATCAGATGAGTGCACCCGCGGCCTAACAGCATATCAACCGTCTATCTCTCGCCAAAATAAAGAACAGTATAATAATATCGTATCGTATCTCATTGCCTAAGTAAATAACATTTCACTAAAAATCCTATATGAGATACGATATAATATTTTATCAAAGTCTTAAAACAGGTTTTGACTAAAAACCCTAAGTGAGTTACGTCACTTAGTTGAATTTTTTCCTGGATTTTTATGAGATACGTTAACTATGTAAATACCAATAGCATGAGAACCACTATTCATACAGAAGCGTGAGTTAAAGGAAAACATAGAGAACGACCCAAGGAAGTCAGTGGCAGTCCTAACTCAAATCATCAAAAAACTGAGATACGTGACTTAGTGGTGCGAGGGACGATATGTGCCGTTTATAGCGTTTATGCTTTTTTGCGTCGGTATAAGACAGCAAGGCATAATAAAGAGAAATAATTTATATCGACGATTAAGAACTAAACACTCCTATCTGCAAAAACCCAACTTTGAAGACAGGAGTATTTCGTTCTTAATCGTCGATATTTAAGAACTGACATCAAGCTCTCCCTGTACCAACTGCAAACTGTGCACACTTGTTGTGTTGATACTTCTCGTCGGCGTACTCGTTCACGAACTTGGTGAAAGTTGTAAGTATAAAATAATGTCTCACCTGACTTTATAGCTACCATGTTCGGGCACAGCAGTGCTGACATCACGATCCTCCTGTTCATCTTCGAATAATTTGTGTGGATGTTCATCGTCCTTGTCTGCTTGCGAGAGCCGGCACCGGATTATGGCCTTGCCGGTGTAGTTCACCAGCTGAGGGAAATCATCCCATTAACACTACAATGCGAACATCATAAACGCCGATTTGAAAGTTGTACATATAATTTACTTATAAGTACACAAGGTGACAGATCAAGTAACACCACTTGCATTTACTATGCTACAAATAATACAGAGAATTATTATTGT
This sequence comes from Coleophora deauratella, assembly GCA_958295455.1. Taxonomy (NCBI): domain Eukaryota; kingdom Metazoa; phylum Arthropoda; class Insecta; order Lepidoptera; family Coleophoridae; genus Coleophora; species Coleophora deauratella. The sequence goes on from OY282398.1 coordinate 6,292,459, forward strand.
AAGGGTTGTTCAAAATCCATACAGGGTGGGTTGATGTGTCGTCATTTAACATGGAATCACTTATCTAGTATCTAGGTCGTAGTACTATTATCTAATCTGTGTCTAGGTCTAATGTCTATTTAAAGGAAAGACTAGTGCTTAGTGCTACTCTCTGCTAGTTCCAGAGTAGCATGTTAAGCTGTTGGTGCCGGTTGCTATCACTAGATAGCAATTACGCCAGAGCCCTCATAAGTAGGGTTGCCAGGTGTCCGGCTTTAGCTGGACATGTCCGGCTCTTTACAGTCTTGTCCGGCCAAATATCCGGCCCGTCCGGCTTTTGTTAAACTTTTCGTCAACCCCGCCCAGCCAAATATGTCGAACGAAAGCGCGAGTAACTGACGCAGACACGCATGACTTGCGATCTCTTGCAGGAGTCGCACCTACCTATAATTGGTTTACAAAAGAAAAACCAGTGTTTCAGGCCTTCAGGGCAAAATGTCCGGCTAAATATGGATCTGTGTCCGGCTTTTCTATTTTTGGGCCTGGCAACCCTACTCATAAGCAGCTTGAAAATTTCTGACACTGGGGCTGGCTACTAGCCCCACAACATCCATTAGTTATGGCTTAACCTTCCCGAGCTATGAAAAGAGGTCTCTGTCCCAGTAAGTGTTGATGATATTGTGTGTTAACGTGAGTCGAATCAGGAAATGAGGAGATACAATGATAAACTGAAGTGGCAGTGGGCGGTACACATATACTGTTGGGCTAGGAAAGTTCTCGAGTGGTGACCGCGCTCCAGAAGACATACATTACGTGTCTTCGTTGCCTAAGTGGGCATCCCACTTGATGGACGATAACCTGTTGAAGGTCACAGGAAACCGCTGGATGCGGGCAGCGCAAGACTTCTCACTGTGGAAATCCTAGAGATCCTTGAGGGAAAAATCTGTTCAGAAGTGGACTTGTTTGGACTGGTATGATGAAGCAGAAATATCCAACCAGTCCATTGTGTTCTATGTCTTAAAGTACATAGACAGGGTTGAACCATATATGACCGCACGGAATCGCATTTTCCCGTTTCGCTATCCTTTTTTGTCACTCAGAAATATCGTTCACTAGACGCAACCTTTTTGAAACAATGCTACACGCAATGCCGAAGCGGTTGCCGAGTCGATACGCCGACTTGACGGGGAGCGAGAGAACTTCAGTCGAAGAAGAAAGTCTATCTTCTTTCCTTCCTTCCTCCCTCACTTACACATGCAAGCATCTAGTCTCGAAGAAGAAGCGCTTTCTTATTTAAGAAAAAACAAAGCTCTGTTAAAGATAGCACAGAGAAACCTTTATCAGGTAGTATAAATTCGGAAGGGGCGCGGCCCCCCTGGTTCATTTTAGGGGGGGCATTTAGCCCCCTCTGCCCCCCACTTCCGCGGTCACTGAGAAAATATACGTATACAGCCGTGAACCACGGCGCCGTGTGCGGGGCACCCCGTCCCCTCCACGGCACCGTGTAATGGGCAGTGAATGTGTAAACAATCCTCCTAAAAAGTTGTATTATTATTTTAAAATATTGACATGTGTTTACAACAGTGTTGGCATTAATCAATTATTTTTTTAATCAATTAGTTAATTTGATTAATTTTAATCTTGATTAAAATAATCATGATTAAAAAAATAATCTTAATCATGATTACTGGCGTTAATCATTAATCAATAATCATTAATTGATTAATTTGATGAACTTGATTAAGGGTCGATTTATATTCTCAGCGGCGCGGCCGCTGTTTTGAGCGATCGCGGCCGCGCTGCTTATCAATTGATATTCAACAGCTGAGCTGCTTAGGTTGATCATATCTTCAGTGCTTTAGGCGGACAGTAGCAATGATAACGTCGATGCCATTACGTTATATTTAACATAAAAAGAAGATAATTGGTTACATATGACACCACGGGGGTGAGGCGCGGGACGTGAGGCGCGGGGCCTGAGGCGCGGGGGTTGAGGCGCGGGGGGTGAAGCGCACATAGAGGGGTGCAGGGGTGAGGAGCGGGTGCGGGGGGAAGTGAAGTGTGGGGCAAGGACACGGGTGGAGGGTGAGGCCGTGGGGAGCGGGCTAGGGGGGTGAGGCGCAGGGAGCGGGGTTGTATGCCACACTGAAATCGCATCTTTGTCCGAAGGTGCGATTCGCACGACGAAATCGTGCTTACGAACGAAGATGCGATGCAATTCGCACGGTATGCCCAGGGCTTGGAACCGGTGCCATCTTGCCATTTCGGTACCGGAATAACGGTACCAAATGAGTACCGGTACCAGAACCTAAAAAGTACCGGTACCAAATATCGGTACCCGCTAACGTTGCTATTTCGTGCAGTTTTCGCTGCTTTTGGGTAATACACGGATTACCAGATCGTACATTATTATTGTGCCATGCTAAGGGGGCGCCAAGGGGGCGTTAAGGGGCACCCATTTGTGTACATTTGTGAACACTATTGTACATTATTGTACATGGCTGTACACTATTGTACATTGTTGTACACTATTGTACATTATTGTACGCTATTGTACACTATTGTACCCTGCTGTACACTGTTCTACACGGTTGTACACTGTTGTACGCCCTTGTATACTGTTGTATACTGTTGTTCATTGTTGTACACTATTGTACACACACTAATGAACACTAATGCACACTGATGTGCACTGCTGTACACTAGGGTGGGCCGAAAATCAACTTTTTTTGATTTCTTTATTTTAATAGCGACAAAAAGGTGCTAGGTGGGGTAGAAATGACGTGTGTAAAATATTATTGGTCGCTGTTATCATTAAGAGCCTCCGGATTCACTTTTAAAAATCTGAAAAAATAATTTTTAGAACTGATTTCAAGAGACCATATTTATTAACTGAATTCAATTATTTTATTATTTTTTGCCCTATTTGGGAGCAAATACGGCATATTTAAAAAAAAAACTTCTTCTTTTCAATAACTTTAGACGTCAGGTGAGGGGTCAAGGGGGTGCAGATTACACTTTGCGCGACCATTTTACACTTCAGTAATTACGCTATGGCTAATGACATTACAAGACAAATAGTTGAAGTGCACCCGAAACGTGATGATATATGTCCTGTTTTGCGCAAAATGGGATATTAAAGAAAAAAATATTGCATTTCTATGAAAAGTTATGAGTAGGCAAGGTGACAGTTAAAATTAAACAAAAATACAAAAAATAACTTTTATAATATTGTGACAGTTATTATACTTCACAAATAATTCAGATATATCACGTAAATGAATAAATCCACATAAATCTCATTCCAAAATACCACAAACAATCATGAAGAGTTTCAGCGTAGGAAGCTAAGCTTTGTTAGATATTTCTGCTTGCTATTGTATGAATTTGGCAAACTGTAGCTGCCCCAAAGCTCAAAAAGTGCTTAAAAATCAGTGCAGTTTCTTGCTGCCCCAATGAGCCCTTATTCTGTCTGATTCACCATACCTATCACGAGTTTTGGCGAGCATAGAATATTTCACGCTGGCATCAGTCATTTGAGTAGCTGTTTTCCTTTAGAACAGCACTTCATTGCCACCACGGGCTCATTGAAATGTATGTATGAGAAATCCTCAAACTTAACCGTTGTAGAATAATTGTTGCGTGTTTTTTGTCATTTTAGCATAAATTTTTGCTTTTAGAGCTTCCAATATTAACATTTTATGGCTTGCTTCGTACCACAGACATCGACATTTTCAATCATAGGTTTTCTTGAGCAAGTTAATCGATTAAAAGGCTGCGCTGTATTTTAGTCTTTTTCTGAGCTTTGGGGTAGGTACAGTTTGCCAAATCCATACAGTTACAAGCAGAAATGTCTAACAAAGCTTTGCTACCACGCTGAATCTCTTCGTGATTTTTCGTGGTAATTTGGAAAGAGACATTATGTAGATTTATGCATTTTACACGATATGTCTGTAACATTTGTAGAGTATAATAACGGAATTTGATACTTTTGTCAAAATATTTTCATTTTAATCTTTCACAATTTTTTTAAAGTTTTTTATTTCAAATTTTTGTTTAATTTAAACTGTCACCTTGCCTACTGGTAATATTTCATACATATGCAATATTTTTCTTTAATATCACATTTTGCGCAAAACAGGACATATATCGTAATGTTTCGGGTGCACTTCAACAATCTCTGTTTTAATGTAATTAGCCGTAGCGTAATTACTGAAGTGTAAAATGGTCGCACAATAAAGTGCAATCTGCACCTCCCTGACCACTCACCTGACGCCTAAAATTATTGAAAAGAAGAAGTTTTTTGTTTTGTTTTGAAAATATGCCGTATTTGCTCCCAAATAATGCAAAAAATAATAAAATATTTGAATTCAATTAATAAATATGGTCTCTTGAAATCGGTTCTAAAAATTATTTTTTCTGATTTTTCAAACTGAATCCGGAGGCTCTTAATGATAACAGCGACCAATAATATTTTACACATGTCATTTCTACCCCACCTAGCACCTTTTTGTCACTATTAAAATAAAGAAATCAAAAAAAGTTGATTTTCGGCCCACCCTACTGTACACTAATGTACACTATTGTACACTTATGTACGTGTGTACATTCAGCCGGTTCCCATAGTACCGGTACCTTATCAAAGTCAATGGTACCGGTTCTCAAAAGTACCGGTATTTCAAGCCCTGGGTATGCCACACTGCTACAAACGGCGCGCGGGTGCGTGGCGCGGGGGATTTACGATATGACCCTTGTTACAAACAAAAACAAGAAGTATCCGAGTCAAAAACATACATATATACATACACGTTCGAATACTGAATGAACGTATGATGAAAATTGACGCTTCGGACGAAATTCGGACGAAAATCGTCCGATGGTTCGAATTCGAAATCCGTGCCTTCGTCGTGCACCGCAGCTTCGGACGAAATTCGGACAAAAACCGTCCGTTGTTGCGGAACGCTGTCGCATGCGAATTTCGTCGGTTCGGACTCCCGTCCGATTTTCGGACCAGTGTGTTTTCCGTCTTAACAATTGCCGTCTAGTGATAGAAACCGGCACCATGCGAAGCACTGAAATGGTCAAGATAAATGCCGATCTAGGTTATAACCGTGTCTATAGTCAGTTAACCTGTGTGATCGATACGACCACGCAATCCGTACTAAGCCATGGCCGCTTCATTTGGACATAGTTAATCAGAAAATCAAAATTAATCAAATTAACGATTAATGATTAAGATTAATAATCTTAATCATTTTAAATTTGATTATGATTAATTAATCTTAATAATATTTTTTGATTATGATTTTTAATCATTAATTTTTAATCGTTAATCAGATTAACTTTGGGCCAACACTGGTTTACAATATACCATTATGACGTGACATGACAAAGAAGGCTGGAAAGAATATGAAAACTCCTTATACTTTGCGGCCTTCTTTCTTAAGAGGGCAGTACAAACAACAACAACAAACAAACCCTAAAAATAACAACACAGTAATTCAAACTTAAATAAAATAAAGAGACCCTATTGTTTGTAACAATGAAGCTTTGTTGATAAGACCTTAATACATATAATAAAGAAAAATGTAGGTACCATAGTTGATTGGACATAGTGTTTTTTGTGTTAACACATCAACCTATGTATAAAATTGTACATAATATGTATGTACATACAGTAGCCCAGTTGAATAGTACTCTCACTCTATAGTTCATTCCAATCAAAAAAAAGCAAAAGGTAAACAAACATAGTATGCAGATGACATTGACATGTGTCAGTTCCATAGTAAGTTTGTTTACGTTTTGCTTTTTTTTGATTGGAATGAACCAAAGATTAGACTTCAGCAGAACCATAATTACAAATTATGTAACAATAAAACTTCATGAGACACTGCTAACTTAGAAGTAAAATAAAATACACTGGTGGACAAAAAAATTGACTCAAGGTTTGTTTCCCGACTTTTGAAAAAATAACTCAGTCTACAAAACTACTAAATACTAAAAACAAAAAACTAGAAAACCACCAAACTAAAATCATAAAGAGTAAACACACAGTTTTTGAACTTTTTGGTTTGGTGTTATTTTGCTAGATTGAGTTATTTTTTCAAAAGTCATGCAACAAACCTTGAGTCGATTTTTTTGTCCATGATTATAGATAAAAACAATGTTATGGAGCCTCTAATCTAACTGCATAGATACCTATATTTTTTAACCCAATATTGGCAAGCCCTTGGCATGATCACAAAGGTAGGTATAATACAGTAATGTATTTTTTACCTCAACAGTAGGGTGAGTCTTGTTTTTGGTTGCTGTAGTGGACTTGCCCAGCAAGCAACCGTGTGTGCCGACCATTTCACTTTTGTATCGGAACCGAAAGTAGTTCTGTGGCTGCTCCGTGATGCACAGAAATGGCTTTGTATTGACTGCACAAAAAAAGAAAATGATGATCCAAAAGTTGAAAAGTTAAAAATGTATGGTATAGGCCAGCCTGAGCTAGGGTTCACTTTTTTTTTTTTTTTTTATGGCATAGGTGGCAAACGAGCAGACGGATCACTTTCCAACTTAATCTTCACCACCAGGATACCTGATCTGTGAATACCTATTCTCTGTCTAAGCATGGGCATTGGTTGGTGGGGTGCACTTAAGAGAACATTATTGCAACTGTACTGAAAATTTTTAGTACTTAAATTTTTTTGAGTGTGTGTATGTATCTATATTTCTCTGACATGCTCTGTAGCATAAAGGGCTTGATGGATTTTAGCTTGAGAGCTGTTGTTAGATTTGTCTTGATCCCCAGATTGACATAAGTAGGATACATTTTCATTCAGTCAGGTTTTTTTAAATATGATTAGGTTAATATTATAAACATGGTCTTTAAATATTGCCTTTTCTCAGTGAAACATGGATAAAAATTGGGCGTAAAAAAATTAAATAGTGTTAATTCTCTATGGATATGTACGGGTAGTGGTATGCTACTTGAATGTCACAAGAAATAGATGCTGGACCAGAACATAGAATAGTGGAGTTGAAAATAATTCCCCCCCCCCCCCCCCCTCACCCATATCGAATGCCCACTATTGTACATTTTAGCCTACATTTTTACCTGAAAAGTGCTTTGCACATCGAAATCATTTAAGCACTCTAAAGAGAACCTCAACCTCTTGCATTCCCTTCATTGCAGACCAACTCTTGGGGCCTAGCTATCTCGCCCCTAAGGATACCCTCTGACCGGAATTAGTCATAAACGAATCTTACATTTGAACGAAAGTTATCACAACAGCCTTGGTTTATAAATAAATAATAACTCTTAACTCATTGCTCACCATCTGCATGCATGGATACATCCTCACATGTGATTCCCGATAGAACATTGGCCAGTTGGGGTACATGCTGCGAAGGCGAAGAGTAAGGAGATCCAGTCCATGAAGATCCTGATCCTTCGCTGAAATCGTGGTCACTGCTGGACATGTTTTGAACTGTTTTTCACTGGATATGCACTAGTATTTTTCACAATAAATCTACTTCACGAACAATAACCTGGTTAAAGTATAATTTTCCTTAAGCTGGTTTCCGTAAACACAGTTTCAAGTTCAAGTACTCACAAAACAATAAAATGTACGGCTTATTCTACGAACGCTACATACATAGCTATAAGTTGTTTGACATTTCAGTGTTGCAACTCATAAAAATAAATTACCCCATATAGCACAGGGGTCACCCTAGGTCACCAAATGGCGGACTGCGGTCCGGATCCAAACCGCCGCCGAGCCGACCTATTTTGTGCGGACCTTCAGTAAATAAATCAACTTACGCAATTTTTTAACTGTGCAAGTCGAAGTGTCAAAATTTACATAGAACAATGTTAAATTAATGTCAAATCATATACAAACAAAAAACAAAGTAAATAGACGGGAGGATGTAAGTAAACCTTGGGAAAGGGGTAGGGGGCAGGGGGAACTCAGCTGCTGTGAAAAAGTAGGACCAGACCGCGACGGTCATATTATTTCCTAAAACGGACCCCAAATGAAACTAATTGTGACCCCTGCATAGTACATTCTAATAAAAAAATGCAAAAGGTAAACACAAACTTATTAGGCAACTGATGTTGACATGTGTCACTTCCGTGGTAAGTTTGTTTACCTTTTACTTTTTCTTGATTGGGACAAAGTATACATACTTTTGAATATTCTCTGCTCTAAAGCCTACCATCTTAGACAGTTATCTTATCTCTACCAAATAAACCAACCAACACAGTATACACAGAGATTTAAAAAACTGAGATGAAAAAAAAGGTTGAAAAAAATCATGAAAAAAACAGTCTTTTTCTAGAGCAGGTTTTTTTTCAGGTGTATGAAAATAAAAAGAGAAGTAATTAAATGGTTTGCCATAATTTAATTTGGTTATCAACAAAAATTTGCTGTTTAATCATTTGGACAGCAAACAATTATTTGGTTTGCAATATAGAAGGTAAAAAAAACTGGCTGCAACCCTTGGTCTGCAAAAAAATCTTAATGTGGTCAACAATTTGACCAATATGCAGTCAGAGTATAATATTATTGGCCTGCTCAATAAACATTCGCGCTGCGAAATAATTACTTGGTTGGCAAGATTTAATAATTGGTCGGCAGAAAAACAGATCTATAATATATGCAGCTTATATGATAGGTAGGCATATATAAAATATGGTTAGCTATTTAAATAATATATTTTCGTTTGTATTGAAAAATCGGTAATTTTCGTTAAAGTGGGTGGTTTTTGAAGTTTTCAAGCCTATAAGGCCTCTGATATAGCTTAAAGATTACCATCCAGTGACATCAGCCCGTTAGTGCTGGTACGTGCCTTTTGAAGCGGTCGAGATAAACAGTATTAGTCCAACCCATCTAGGTTATAACCGTGCCTGCAGTAATTTAACCAACGTGATCGACGCGACCACGCAAGCCACACTGAGCCACGACCGCTTCCTATATCACCTTATTACACCCACTCAAGCAAAGATATTAGAAGAAATATCTGTGTTAGGGGGCAACTTTTAACGAAAATGAAATTAATAATTGCGCTCATTTTGTGCATGACATGTAAAGTTTATTTGATAAACCAAATATTTCAGCTAACAAAACATGATTAAATTTAGCTCACCTAATGCAGCCAAAACAATTAATTGGCTGTCGAATAAAATTTTGAATAATCCAGTATGACATTAACTGCTAATCGGATCTGAAATATTTGCTGGCTATAAGTAGCCGACCAACTAGTTATTTTTACCAACCAAATATATTTTTCAGCTTAACAAAATGCGAATATTTTGCTTACCGTTAAATGATACTCAAATAAAATTATCCTTAGGTGGTTATCGTTAAATAAATTTATCAATATGTTGTTTATTAATTTTGAACATTTGAAACTAACGTATTAGTTTTTTATATATAGTAATCAAATAGCTCATAATTGACCACGCTGAATACGTTAAAAACAACCGACTTCAATCGCAACAACTCCAATTTTGCTATGTTTTGTTGATTTTCTCAAAAACCGCTGAATCGATTTCGATAAAATTTATATGGGACCACCTGTGAAGTATACCCTTTCAAACAAAAAAAGAATTTTCGAAATCGGTTCAGGCGTCTTCGAGTAATCGGTGAACATACCTCCTCCTTTTTTTGAAGTCGGTTGAAAATAGTTGGCACTTAAATGCTCAAAATGTTTAGTGAGCGACAGGATGTCTCCAATCCTTGTTTGGTTTATGTTTTGGTTAAAATAAAATATCTTATTTCATAAATGTTGAATTTAATTGATTTTATCTGAAACAAAAAGAAACTTTTTTAAGATTGCGAAAAATTTATTTAATTTACATCACTAGGTATACATACCTACCACCTTTGAATATTATCTGCTCTTAAGCCTACCATCTTAGCTCAGACAGTCATTTTATCTCTACTAACCTACCTGACATTCCTTTAAAGTCTAAGAACGAATTAACTTAAAAAATTGGAAGTAAAAATGGAAGTAATTAAAAACATTAATAGTTTTTACATAATATAACTAGCTATGAATGTATTGGTGTTTGCTGTGAGTGTTTGGTGCCATTACGAAAAATCGGATATTCAATTCTGCGGTAGACTTGCATTCTGTTGGAGCCGATCTACGAAAACTTGTGTGTGACCTTTATTAGACGTAACGTAATGAGTGACAAATAGCAAATGTCACGCCGAGAAAGTGAGGTGGGTAAAAAGTATTTAAATGTTTCTTTTTCACTTACGACGCAAGTCAGCACTAACTGTTAGTGCTGATTTGCCCTTCTTTCTCCCTGAATCGAAAACATAAAATAGCAAGCTTTGAGTAACTATGCACCACGAGTGCCTCATCTACAAGATGATTTTTAATGACGGATACAGGTTATTTTATTATTCAGGTCAAAGGTACCTATGAAAACATGCGAAAGCGCAATAAACTCAGTTAAATGGTGGAGTGCGGTAAATACTCGGTATTTTTTTGCGATTTAAATAAAATCGTATTCTTACAATAAAAGTTTTCCAGTATGATCGATGAGCGTAAACCCCAACTTCTGTTTTGTGACTTCTTGTTACAAATATGTATATCGTAGTATGGGAATAAAAGTATGGAAGAGGTCGTGGCTCAGTGCGGCTTGCATGAGCCGATTGCATGATAACTGACTACAGACACGGTCTTAACCTGGGTGGGTTTCACTGTTAGTGGTATTTATCTCGACCGTTTCCGTGATTCACAAGGCACGTTAAGCCGGCTGCTATCGCTAGCCATGTTGGAGGCCTTATAGGCGGCTGAAATTTTCTGACACTGAGGTTGGCCATTAGCCCCACAACCTCCACCAATCCGTACTTGGCCCCCGTGTGTGGAGTATGGCCTAACCTTCTCGAGGTATGGGAAGAGACCCATGCCCCTGCACTGGGGACGATATGGATTGTTAACACTTATGAAACTAAAATTCACAGTTTGTAGCAAATAACTTAAGCATGGTATCCCTGCATGACGACAGCAGTGAGCAGGCGTAAGGCCGGGCTCGGGGAAGAACCACGCCATGACATGACTCACAAAAATCCCCGTAGCTATCAGAGCAAACGTAGAGAGAAATTCATTGAGTAGTTTCGCCATAATGTGTTAGAGAGTAGAACCAGTAGAATAACAGGGGCGTGTCGGGCCGGGCCACGCGCAATGTAGGGTCCGTAGTACTTCGACAGACACTGCTTCAACGTGAAAACCTTCCGTCTTACAAAATTGAGTAAAGCCTACTTAGCTGTGATAGTTTTCCTTTTATCTTCGTTATAAATATACAGGGTGTAACAGAAAGGTGTGATAATACTTCAAGGTTGGCTTTTACCCATCAAACTGAACAACTTTTGTTCTACAACTTTGTTCAAATCGCAAATTTTTTTTTGGACTTTTCATACAAATCGATCGGCTGGCGAACCAAGTTTGTATGAAAAGTCCGAAAATTTCTTTGCGATTTCAACAAAGTTGTAGAACAAAAGTTGTTCAGTTTAACGGGTAAAAGCCAACCTTGAAGTATTATAACACCTTTCTGTTACACCTGTGTAGGGTCGCTATGAAATACCTGAAAAAAATGTAACCACGGCTTCTACTCATGAAACTGAACAACTTTCCCCAAGGAACCTATACTCTATTCGCAAAAAAATTTTTGGTGTTCTCATATTGATCAACTGAACCGCTAATTTTGTATGGGAAGTCCAAAAAAATTTTTGCGAATTGAGTATAGGTTCCTTGGGGAAAGTTGTTCAATTTCATGAATAGAAGCCATTTTAATTTTTTTTCAGGTATTTTAGAGGAACCCTATATTATTATATTACTGCTGAGAATTTTTTCCACATTTATAGAAACAACCGTTTAGCTGGCGGGGGGACACACGACTTTTAAACAATTTGAATTTTAAATATTTCTAAAACGGATCCCTGAATCGAAAAATGGTTTTCGCAAACCCACAATATTTTTTAAAGAACTATCCATCGACAACCCACACCATGGGATAGTCGAGAAAAAAAAAAACATCCCCACTTCACGTGTAGAGGGAGGTACCCTGAAAAAAATATTTTTCAAGATTTTATTTTACCACTTTGTCGGCGTGATTAATATGCATATCCGTGCCAAACAGCTCTCTACTACTAAGAGTGAGCTAAGCCGCGGACAGACAGACAGACGGACATAGCGAAACTATAAGCCTTGTTGACTTCGGATACGCAACCCTAATAATGACAGAAAGTAAACTAATAAAAATAATAATTATGTAGGAACCTTGTAGAAACTAGAAACTTAGGTATTTAAATAAAATGAAATATGATCTATTTTATTTACCAAGTTTATACAAAATATCAAAAACTAAAGTTTAATGTTATAAAATAGAAACCTGCCTGACACCTGATGTTAAACTAATAAATAAGTTCAAAAACTAAAACCCGACTACAGAAAATCTCTCTCTGAAAAGTATGAAACAAGAAAGTATTAATACATACAGGGTTATTTTTAGACCTCCCATCAAAACTTCACAGTGGCTTCTATTCATGAAACTTTCCTTAAGTAAATGGTCAATTCGCAAACAATTTTTTGGGCTTTCATACTAATTTGATCACGTGATTAATTTTTTTTTGCGAATTGACCATTGGTTATTTGAGGAAAGTTGTAGTAACGGTACTTTTTTACCCAACATGGTACTTTTTTTGGTCATGACTTTATGGGTAAGTACCAAATTTTTTTGCACTGTAGCACAAAGGAAAGCAAAGGATTTTTTTTTAGGTATTCCGTATCTATTCTGTATATTTTTCATACCAGGGGAGTGCAAGAGAACCCCTTTCCGTTGCCCACGTTTCCCCCGGACACTATTAAAGGCTTCCGTATTTCACCCGGGCACATTTTGTTAACCCCTTCTGGACAGTCTCCGGACGCCCTCCGAACTACGACAAATCCCCGGTAACCCGGACGGACGCGGCAGCCCAATATCATCAATATCGTGAAAACCTAGTCGACTGACTCGGTGGCTAAGTGGTTAGCGCTCCTGACCTCTGATCCGAGAGTTGTGGGTTCGATCCCCACACAGAGAAAACATTTCTGTGATGAGCAGATTTGTTTCCTCTGAGTCTGGGTGTATTATATCTATACTGGGTGTAACAGAAAGGTGTGATAATACTTCAAGGTTGGCTTTTACCGATCAAACTGAACAACTTTTGTTCTACAACTTTGTTGAAATCGCAAAGAAATTTTCGGACTTTTCATACAAACTTGGTTCGCCAGCTGATCAATTTGTATGAAAAGTCCAAAAAAAATTTGCGATTTGAACAAAGTTGTAGAACAAAAGTTGTTCAGTTTGATGGGTTAAAGCCAACCTTGAAGTATTATTACACCTTTCTGTTACACCTGTATATATGTATGTATTTAAATGTATAATATATGTGTATGTATATCAGTCTCTGGTTCCCATAGTACAGGGAATCCTAGTTTGGGGTCAGATGACCGTGTGTGATTTGTCCCGGATATTATCACGTCCGTCACGTGAGGGATACGGGCGAGGGAGAGACGACTGGACAAGTTTGTAGGTCCGCGGACCGCGAAGTGTTCTGCCATTATGTTCTGTGCGGCAGGCAGGTTGACTTTCGCGAATGTCACAGATTTCATGTCACAGATACCTCATTCGAGTAGCGACGATAACGACACCGACACGATACTAATATATCGTCAGCTCGGACGACAATGATATCGTCCGACGATATCGGGACGACATCGGTATGTGACACGAAACGATGTAACCAACAGCTTGTTAAGTGGCACGTTACAACTATTGAACCAATTTCATTGAAATTTGGCAAAACTTGTAGGACTGAGGCACTAACGTTAAAGGCGAGACACCCACATTAATCAAAGAATAGAGAAGAAAAACATAATTATTTCATTAGGTACTTAATACAATTTAATTCACCGGTTTTTTCTTCGCCCACGGATCCTGCTTCACCTCGCACTGTGTCGTCACCCGATATCGGCACGACACGACGATAACGTTGACGACAAGGACACAGTGTGAAAGCGTTTAGTAGCGATTGTATGAAACTACCAGTCCGATGATATCGTGTAGTAACCGCCTCCGTAGCCCAGTGGTTTGTCCGCTCGCTTTACAGTAGGGGGTCGCGGGTTTGATTCCCGGCGGGGTCCAACTTTGTAGGACTCGGTTTGGTTGGTAGTAGGGCATTTTCGATCCCACCTGGCTATCTACCACTATCTTATCTAAGTCTTGCCGCCAAACATCAATGTTAACAGCACGAAGATAGCCAGTTCCCCATTGCGTTGGGGAATCTTAGTAAGCCCGCTTCCATCTTCGGCATCATCATCACTTACCATCAGGTGAGATGATACCAAGGGCTTACCAATTGAGGGTAAAAAAAAGTTATCGGTAAGTTACAGTTATCGTCCATTGTGAAAACACCCATACACAATACAATACACGAGGCTGTATGGCCATAGAAGCCTTTAAGCCTTTGCCTTTTCCGTATTAATAACGTAAAAAAGACCAATGTCAATAAAATACAGCTGATTTTATAAGCGATTCCTTGTAATGTATGTACCTACCTATTTGTTTTGCGTTTGTGTGATTGAGGGAAGAAATCCGATAAAAGCCAAAAATAAAAATAAAAAATCCTTTGATTTGAAATTGGCGGAATTATTGTGCCTAGGGCCTAAACACGATAAAAGGCTAAAGGAAAAACACCGGCAGCAATAAAAACTTGATGTAAACCGTTTACGTAATTTTACAATAACAATATGAATAAAACGTATAAATCCACTATGTTATTAATTAGACCTAAAACGTGCAGTTTGTACATAAGAACGTTTTTATCGAGACCCGCAGCGTCAGAAGTTTTGACTGCATATCTGGTGCAATGTAATGAACCACCTTGGACTTCATATTTTGTAAAGGTAATATCCATTTATCTGAATATTAAAACGAAGAACTTTGCTGCCTTTACATAGATGACCCCCTGTTGGGGTTATCTAAATGCCCTTATCAAAAGATTTGTGATGCACTCTACAAACACCAACCGAATTCAATTAAAAATATTTATTCAAAGTGCCGCGCACCGGAAGACGCAATGTGCCTACATTGCGTCTTCCGGTGCGCGGCACTCCGACTGAGTGGACCGACAACATGGTGAAGGTTGCAGGAAGCTGCTGGATGCGAGCAGCACAGGACCAATCGGTGTGGAAATCTTTAGGGCAGGCCTTTGTCCAGTAATGGAGGTCTTTTGGCTGATGATGATTCGAAGTACCTAGGTAGCACTATTCTTTTCGAAGGTTTTTTTAAAGTGTAAATAATACAAAGTACTTACCACTTAGAACTTGTATACCCAACATGTCTAGTATTTGCGGAGAGAGAGAGAGAAAGAGATGTTGGATCCAAAAGAAACTCTTGAGTACCATTAGAGGGGTTGTCTATCTCTTTGTAAGTTCTTATCCTAGGGCCTCATCATTGAAGAAAAAGAGTAAGGTATTATTAGCTTTTACTTACTATTGTATCACTATCTGCTATCCTAAAAAGAACTATAACATACGTGCAAGGAATATCCTATATAGTTAGTGCGGGCTTTACCTATGGTGCAGTGTGTGCAGTGCACATGGGTGAAGGGTCCTAGGGGGGCGCCGAGCGCCGCTTGCGATACCTCCAAAGCTTTCGGCCCCAGCACTCTCAAAAACCCTGTGCCCATGTTATGGCTGACACTAGACGGCCTACCGCCATCTAATCTCAGTCTTGTCCGGCAACGGCAATTAAGGTGACGGCAGCCTTATCTCTAACTGATATAACTGTTATTTTTCCATTTTGACCGTGCGCCTACTAGAGGGCGCCAGGGTATCGATTGCACACGGGCGCTACATAGGCTAGAGCCGCCTCTGTATGTAGTTCTAGTCATTTCCTTAGAACGGCAGAGCAAAAGATGCAAGTAGCCAAAATACATTGTTGGGCAGAGTTTAAACTCATGAGACTTGTTTTTCAGTACAGTAATGTAAAAGATGACCAATTTGGGATGTCAAACTTCAACTGGAAAGTGGGAAAGTCAAACTATCAGATTCTGAGGACGGGCTGTTTTCCTTACATCAAGTACCACTGCTCAAAGAAGCAAGAAGAAGATCTTAACACATCTGATAAGTTTATGAGAGTAATTAAAGTTGTAAATTTTGGTAAGTTATTCTTTAGCAAAACTACAATGTTAGCCACCTATTTGACTAAAACTGTTAATTAGAGATCATAAAAGAAACAGCTCCATTTTTTTACCTAAATACACTTTTTTTGGGAGATTTTCATTACTGCACTTGCATATTAGAATTTATTATCCAATTAAAATCCGAAACTATGAATTAACTGTAGAACCTGTCAATGATTCATTCATATTTATTTTTAATATTTCAGGTATACCATGCTTACTTTATGGACTAGCAGCTACCCAGTTAATCAGACATAGAGAAATAGTGCATACAAGTAAAGGGCCGGTTACAATATACTTTTTGTTGCCAGAGCACAAGGGGTCTCGATATTGAAAGGTTTTGTAATGTTGTTAATTTATCTGTAAGTTCTAGTCAATGTAACAAATTAAATCATAGTTTTTAATGCAATTTATTTTATTCAGTATTATTTGTTTCATCATCATCGCCAGCTCCGTGGTCTAGTGACTAGTCTAATTGCTTCACAGGACGTCGCGGGTTCGATTTCCGGCGGGGTCCAATTTTGTAGGAGACTCTGTTCGGTTGGTAGTAGGGCATGTGGCGTAGCCACATTATCTTAACCTACCTTATTTACACATCTAAGTATATCTACTACTACTTACCTTATAAATTTATGAGATGTGACACCCTATAATGCATGCTACGATTACTGGCCAAGAGTGAATCGATGGGACTACGAGTAAACAGTCAATTACTCGTCGACCCACCAGTGGGACAATGCAGTGGGATCACGAATCTGGAGCGATTTTATTTACTTTTTTTTTGAAATCTAAACTAATCTATATTTAATTAATAAATATATATATTTTTAATATTGTTGTTACGTCGTTTCTGCTATGTAATACAAAGTTCCTTCCATTCGTAATTTTTAAGTTCAGCTTTTCGGGAAGCTGATAACTTAGAATTTTTAAAAAGCGGCGAAGTGCGAGTCGGACTCGCCCATGAAGGGTTCCGTAGCAGCAAGTAACATAATATAAAAGTTCTTGTAGTTCGTTGTGTGTCCGTTACCCCAGCCAGAAAATGTCGAATTTCGTCATTCGAGTGTAATAGATAATTAGTTGTCCAGCTTCTGTAATTGTTGCGCATATTTTTGAATTTGTTCTGCTGATAGTTTTTTAATTATTTGACAAAAACATATCTGGCTGCGGTAACGTTACCCCAGCCAGACAATTTTTGATTTTTTGGGTATATTAAAATAAAAATTAGCTAAATAATTAGTAGTCTAGACGAAGTAAATGTTGCGACTTAATTTGTGCCGATACGTTTTACGGTTGCGAAGTTATTCAAATTCCGGCTGGGGTAACGTTTGCAGGTTTGCTGGATCTCTGAAATGGTTAAGCGCACATTTATAATTTTTCGTATACCACTTCTTATGAATTAGTTCTAATTTGTTCATCAATAAAAAAACAACAATAATGTACCGTTTAAAAGTTATATTAATAAATAGAATTTTCCTTTAAAAGGTCCTAGCACGACAAATAAGAGCTCTCAAGACTCACTCAAAACGTTATTTCGTAGCTTAAAGCTGGCTTCAAATGTTTGTGAATTTTTATAAGTATACTGTAAGTAATTAATAAGTTATGATGAAATTTTATTCAGTTGGGGCCACGATGTGCAGTGGAGTTGTTTGATCGCCGATTGACAGAGTTTCTTGTGGTTTTTTAAACTGAATGTTACGTCAACAATTAGTTGCCTAGTTCGATTTCGTAACTTTAAAATTTCAGCGTTCTACATTGAATAATTAATGAGATAATCGAAAAAGAGACATTGTGAAGTGCATGACCGCGGTAACCCGACCAAGTTAAGATGGTCACAGAAAAGCGGCCGCGCAGTACATTTTGTACTCTAGCATTTTGTAATTTATAGGGTAGTGTTACGAGTTCTATACAGATGCGTACAAAAGTGTAAATAAAAATTATTTTTATTAATGCAAGTCGGTAGTAGGTAAAGATGACATGGAGGGGTAAAGATGCCGTGTTTGACGGTATCAATATATGTATTGTCAACTCGTGACCCGCCCCGGCTTCGCACGGGTGAATGCTAATATTATGCATGTATTATACAGGGTGTAACAGAAAGGTGTGATAATACTTCAAGGTGGGCTTTTACCCATCAAACTGACAACTTTTGTTCTACAACTTTGTTCAAATCGCAATTTTTTTTTGACTTTTCGTACAAACTTGGTTTACCAGCTGATCGGTTTGTATGAAAAGTCAAAAAAAAAATTGCGATTTGAACAAAGTTGTAGAACAAAAGTTGTTCAGTTTGATGGGTAAAAGCCCACCTTGAAGTATTATCACACCTTTCTGTTACACCCTGTATACATGTAAACCTTTCTCTTGAATCATTCTATCTATTAAAAAAAACAGCATCAAAATCCGTTGCGTAGTTTAAAAGATCTAAGCATACATAGGGACAGACAGACAGCGGGAAGCGACTTTGTTTTATACTATGTAGTGATATACTGTCATCACTTGAAAACATTGTCAGTATTATTGAAAGTGTCTGGTCCGCTTAACAATTAGATACATAAAGAAAAAGAATTAAAATCATAGAATGTTTATTATAGCTCGGGGTAGGAGTTTATTTTTCACTCAAACGGTAATGTACGCGTCTGTATCTCATTTCTAAGATTATTATACTACACATTTTAAGGCGGGAAGTACACTCAATCTGAGTCGGTTGATGCATGATAATTTAATATCGACCGTAACGCCAATCATTTTAAGTTCAGATCACTGTGGGTACCGTCGCGGCGGTTACGTCAAGGCCGAACGCAAAATTCTCGAGATTTCGATGTTTTTATTACTTTTCTTGGCTTTCAAATAAGTTAAAAAAATCCGTTCAATACAAATTGAAGGTATTAAATTGGCCGATTTTTGTGTGTTGGTTTCAACATAAACAAATATTGTGTTTCCGAGAGAATTTGCAATTAATGCAAAATACAGGCTTTACAGGATATTTTTTTTCATCAAAGTTTCTGTTATTTTAATGATTCTGTTCAATACAATTTGTTTTTTATTGTTTCAAGTATGTTATATATTTTTTCATGGTGATAGCTTTAACCATTATTTCAAGAATTTGAATTGAATATTGCGATTTGGCTATACTTAGCGCCTTAAAAGGTAAGCATAATGTACTGCGCGGCCGCTTTTCTGTGACCATCTTAACTTGGTCGGGTTACCACGGTCATGCACTTCACAATGTCTCTTTTTCGATTATCTCGTTAATTATTCAATGTAGAACGCTGAAATTTTGAAGTTACGAAATTGAACTAGGCAACTAATTGTTGATATAACATTCAGTTCAAAAAACCACAAGAAACTCTGTCAATCGGCGATCAAACAACTCCACTGCGTGTCGTAGCCCCAACTGAATTAAATTTCATCATAACTTATTAATTACTTACAGTATACTTATAAAAATTCACAAACATTTGAAGCCAGCTTTAAGCTACGAAATAACGTTTTGAGTAAGTCTTGAGAGCTCTTATTCGTCGTGCTAGGACCTTTTAAAGGAAAATTCTATTTATTTATATAACTTTTAAACGGTACATTATTGTTGTTTTTTATTGATGAACAAATTAGAACTAATTCATAAGAAGTGTTATACGAAAAATTATAAATGTGCGCTTAACCATTTCAGAGATCCAGCAAACCTGCAAACGTTACCTCAGCCGGAATTTGAATAACTTCGCAACCGTAAAACGTATCAGCACAAATTAAGTCGCAACATTTACTTCGTCTAGTCTACTAATTATTTAGCAAATTTTTATTTTAATATACCCAAAAATAGTCTGGCTGGGGTAACGTTACCGCAGCCAGATATGTTTTTGTCAAATAACTAAAAAACTATCAGTAGAACAAATTCAAAAATATGCGCAACAATTACAGAAGCTGGACAACTAATTATCTATTACACTCGAATGACGAAATTCGACATTTTCTGGCTGGGGTAACGCACACGTTCGTTGTAGGTAAATTGCGGTTTACGATTTATGACGTATTAAAAAAAAACTACTTACTAGATCTCGTAAAAACCAATTTTCGGTGGAAGTTTGCATGGTAATATACATCATATATTTTTTTTAGTTTTATCATTCTCTTATTTTAGAAGTTACAGGGGGGGGGGGGACACATTTTTACCACTTTGGAAGTGTCTCTCGCGCAAACTATTCAGTTTAGAAAAAAATGATATTAGAAACCTCAATATCATTTTTGAAGACCCATTCATAGATGACCCACACGTATGGGTTTGATAAAAAAAAATTTTTTTTGAGTTTCAGTTCTAAGTATGGGGAACCCCCAAAATTTATTGTCTATTTTTGTGTGAAAATCTTAATGCGGTTCACAGAATACATCTACTTACCAAGTTTCAACAGTATAGTTCTTATAGTTTCGGAAAAAAGTGGCTGTGACATACGGACGGACAGACAGACAGACAGACAGACAGACACGACGAATCCATAAGGTTTCCGTTTTTTGCCATTTGGCTACGGAACCCTAAAAAAAGACTTGTGTTTTCCCTCCCATTAAACTAAGTTTTGTAAGGGACATTAAACTACAGTCTTAATTTTTTTCTTTATGTACCTATTGTAAAAAAATCCGCGATAAAGTTACTACATAAGTACAGATAATATTCGAATACGTGAAAATTATTATTGTAATTAGTTAATGTTGCGTCTCTTGTAGACTACTGATAGGATGTATTGTTTACTTCTCCTCAGTCTGGGATAGGGCACTGACAGAGTGGTCAGGATGTTAAGCGCTCTCGTAGCTGCCATTTTGATACTTCTTATCTTATTAAAATGTTACAAAAATGCTTATAAAAGACCGGATAACTTCCCACCAGGTAAATAATTATCAGTGATTTTAAAGTATTTAATGGATAAAAGTTCGGATAATGTAAGTACCTAAGTCGCTAACGGCTATTTTTCCTGCTATGAAATATATTTCATACAATGCTCTACAGAGCATGTTAATAAAATAACATCATTTATAAAACGTTTCGAATTTAAATAGATATGGGACATTTAGTCTAAGATTTTACCCCAAAGAACCCCAACCAGTCCCTACAAATAAAAACAGGACTTTATTGCGCGTCTGGCTATGTTGTTATACCATAGCTTTCAAACAGGTGGATCAATTTGAACGTGTTCTTATGTTATTTAGCAGGTTTAACTATTTTTAGCAGAAATTGGTTAGGTGTTATGTATAAAGTGACGAACTAATAAGTAAGTGGGAATGTCACCCTGAATGATTTTCATTACTAATTAAATGTTACTTAACACTTCCTTTTGAGAAAGCTGATAATTAATTAAAGAAGTAGGTAAGTACATTAAATCGGAATTGTTCCGTTAGCCGCAAATTTTAGTTACGTCGTCGTCGGTACTTTAACTTATACACTATCAACTTTCTCAGGGCCTCCAAGCTTGCCGGTCTACGGAGCCTATTGGATTGTCCGTGCCACAGAGTACTCGAACCTAGCGAACGCATTCATCAAGTTAGGCGAGAGGTACAACACGAAGCTGGTTGGCTGCTACCTGGCAGCCGTGAAGGTCGTCATTATCAACGACAGCAAGTTGATCAAGGAATTCCTCAACTGCGAGGCTTTTGATGGACGGATGGATGTCATCTTGTTTAGGCTCCGGTCTTTCTGGAAGAAGCTTGGTGAGTTTTAAAATTAAGTAGGGTAGGCCAGGGCTTCCCAAACTTATTTTTACTGTGCCCCCCCCCCCTGGCCAAAAAGTACCTACCAGTTGTAGGTACTAGCCTAGTAACAAGTTATCATAAAAATTAAACTAAAACTTATTAGAAAATAAGAAATAAATAAAACCTAAAAAGGAAAATGAAAAGAGATATTTATTTTACTTTGTTGGCTGGCTACTAATGAAAAGGACGTGCTTGCTTTTCTGAGAATATAGCTTCTCAAAATGGGGCTTAAGTTTGGAAATTTTCACTCTCATCTCTTTCTCTAAAATTTTCGATCTGTAATTGTTCTTTATTACTGCAACTGCAGAAAAACCTGTTTCGCACAAGTAAGATGGCACGATATTCGTGAGAAACTGAGCTCCAAAATTCAAGCAGTTGGTCTTTGTTGTATTGGAGCTAAAGGCTGGAGTCACAGGACAATTCTATTAATTGTTCTTCTTCCTCTGTCACTCGACTCGGTCCCATCGACACAGACAGCCAATCTATGTAGATCGTCTCACGACGCCCCTGGGATGATGCCGCGACGCCCCAGGGCGTCACGACGAACAGTTTGGGAAGCCCTGGGGTAGGTGATCTGAAATAAATTACTCCCCAACTTATATTTCCAAAAAGCAAAAAAAAATCATCATTATTTTGTTTTCTATACCATCTTTGATTTTTAATTAATCAAAATAAATAAATTGATCCTTTGATAACACTTAAAAACTATGACGTCACTTCTTAAAATATCGAAACCGAAATCGTAATTATTGAAGCTTCGTTAGATCCCATAGTTAGTACCTATTCTTTAATTAATAGATCTATCTGGTTGGCCGCTCAACACTTCCAGCCCCGGTCTCGCTTTGAGAATCTTGGCCTGAGATAATATACGTAAATAATATTTATATGAGCTTACGCTCCCACTCGAAAGTATATTATGTACAATATCTGTATTACCTATAGGCTACTTATATAACAATATAACCGTTTAGCCGGTTCTATGTATCCTGTAGTTTTTTTAAATATCGTCGTGGAAATAAATTAGGTGAAAATCAGCGCTGAAAAGACACATTGACAGCAGATACTTGTTAAATCCACTATTGGAAAGCCCTTTTCCATTGCCATTTTTTTAAATGGGAAAAAATGTTTTTTTTTCTATAGTTTTAAGTTTAATTTATAAGCAGTAAAGTATAAACTTACTTAATCGGATTTAGATGGATGCTTGGTGTATAAGTACTTATGTATATGAAACAGATGTTGTTAAGTACCAAGTCTAAGTAGTAACTTGTCTTAAAATATACCAAATATTTCGACAATTAATTAGGTATATTACCTAGTAGAAATAAACGAATATTACGAACTGTCATCTATAAATATTGTTTTCAAATCTCTTTTATTTTTGAAAGAAGGTATTATTTATTTAACCTTTTGCTTGTTTAATATTCAGTAAAGATAATGATTTCTTTAAACAGCGTAATTACTTAATATCCACGGCGTGGATTTGAAACCGAAGATCTGTTGTCGCGCCTCCGAATGTACCTATCTATCTATTATTTTTCTATCTCCTCACTCATCGATTAGAAAGCCGAAAGTAACTCAGAGAGAAAAATTCAACTGCGATACTACTATTAAATTGATGCCTTAAGTTCTTGTTGGAAGAGAATAGGCATAGGTACAATATTTTGTGGCGATTAGTAATTGTTGCTTTATCTTCTAACTAACGTTGCCCCGGACTAAGCCAAAGTCCACTTTACTTGATTTTTTACACCCTTCTTAGTATGGTCATTGGTCACGTATGGTCCTCTTTTCTATGTCCGCCCTCACTTCGTCCAGCCATTATTTCCTGGGCTTGCCACAGTCTCTAGAGTCTTCTATCTGTTCCAGACTAACTATCTAGTGTGCTCGAAGCTCCGCTCGGTAGGCTTGTATTAAAACTATTAATGATTTCTTTTCGTGGCAGGCATATTTTTCACGGATGGGTTCTTTTGGCACACGCAACGGCGGTTCTCGCTGCGCTATATGCGCGACTACGGGTTCGGGCGGCGCGACGGCGCTCTCGAGGAGATTGTTGAGAACGAGATCAAGCAGATGATCGATATGAGGCTCGGGGGGCCCCTGTACCCTGCGGAGAAGGTGAGGAATTCAGAACTTTAAGCTAAGGTTGCTTATCACAGGCTGTGCGACGACTTTACATGCACAAACAGGTATTCGTAAACGAGAGCAAGAAGATGTGATCTATGCTCCTCGAGGAGTTAGACGCCTAAGGCCTAGATGATACTAGAACCTATCCATTACAAATATGTTCTACGAAAACTATGAGAGAGTCGATATCAAATTCAATTCCTACCACGCGTATGAACCCTGAGCATATAAAAATGGTCATTTTGCGGCACTTATTTATTACATTTAAAATGTTTTTAACGAACAAGATGAAAGTGTATTTTAATAATTACATAGGGAGCTACTACATTGAACTACCGCTATTATCATTCGCACTTTGACTTAATGTAGTAAGTAAACTGAAGAATATCTGAGGTCAAGTTGTCAGGAATGACGAATGTCTATGCCCTAGTTGCAATTTTATCCTTATACAGAAACATGATCACTATTGTGTAATAAATAATAGTTTATATGATCTACGTTACGAGACAGACAAAGAAGTTTAATTTCTTCGTTACCTTGGGAGTGGGGTTTAATTCTGTAGAGATGTGAAGACCGACATCATATTAATGAGATGTACAATAGACCTATGACTTAATAAAAACTACACTACATGCAGGTAAATAATAAGGAAATATAAGCCAAACAAAAATTTACAGGAGCTCGTGAACGGCGAACTAGTACAAATGCCTCACTTCTTCGCGGCACCTTTCATTAACGGAGTCTGCTACGTCATCGCCAGGCAGACACTCCCGAGATCAGACTATCACGCCTTATGGGATATGGCTAGGGGAGCCCTTCTCTTCCAGAGGAGTTCTGATGACCTGGGTGGAGCCCTATCACTCACGCCGTGGCTAAAAGACATCCTGCCTAATTGGAGTGGATATAATAGCTTGTGTAAGGGGAATCAGAAGTTACTTGACTTTTTTGAGGTTTGTATCATGTTTAATTTATTAAAATAGGTAGTTTATTATTGATTCCCGTCCAAGTGCCGGCTCTAAAATAAAATTGTTGATATTTACGACATTCTGTAAGTGAACAGTATGTAGTACATTGTATGTAGTTACCTACTCTTTTTTCAATTTTAATCTCGAAATCACGCGACCGGCAGGCTGCCGCACCGCGCCGGCAGCCCGATAGATAGCTATAGGTAGACGACATGTGACATCGAGTCAATTGTTTCATTTCGGTGACGATATTTTATCACTTTAGACTCAGAGATAAATGGCATAGGTAGTTTCTATATTATATCTTATTTCATCCCAACCAGCAACACTGATGACGAATATTTTTCCCAACCAGTAACAGTGTGACAATAAATAAGCGGTGTTACTGGACGGGAATAAACCGAACTGACGAGTGTCACATATCATTTATCTCTATATTTACAATTTAATGGTCCTGTCCTATTTATAAAATTTAAAACATTTTTAATGATTTTCTTTTCTAGTGTTTTTAAGAAACACTAGATAAACACTTAAAATTTCATACGTTTCCTTTAGACATTAATTAACGGGGCCATGGAGACATTCGACGAGAGCCACAACCGCCACTTTCTCGATGTGTACATACGCAAGATGAAACAGGAACAGAGAGAGAAAAAGAGGACCACTTATTCAGGTACCTTGTATGAGAAATGAAATATTTGTAAACGTAACTTTTAAGGTACTTATTGATTGCTTTTGTAGTAAATACAGGCTGACTACTGACAAGCGCCAACTGGAAGATGCTACATACGAAACTGAATAACTATTCTCAAGGAACACATACATACAATCGAAGTAACAAAACTGCCGATTTGCAACCGTGCATGCAAACTGCAAACTTGGCATGAAAAGATTTTTTTGCATTAATTGTATTATAGATACCCTGGGGAACATTTTTCAATTTCATCCGTTTGTTATTAAATAAAAAGTCACCTTTTGCTTGAGAATAATCTACGTCAAATTTTAATTTGTGTATGATACGAGATAACCTCAGTTTAAAAAAAGGTTTTATTTCATGAGATAACCTCTTCTTAAAAATTATTGTTATCATATCAGTTTGACTTGTAAGTACATACTTACTTGGGTTGTCAGAGATTTTTGTTTATAATAAGTATTTTTCGTCTGGATCTATTTGTGCTTGTTACTTGTTAGCACACTACTGGAGAAAAATTGATTTTTTGGAGCCTTTGGCACAGAGACTAAGACTTATACGGGAAATATGTAATCGTCCATTAAAATACACTGAGTCGTACCGTTTTAAATCTTATTTCGCCATCTATAGGCTTGCAATTTAGTTAATTTGATGTGCAACTATACAGGTGGATTTTTGAGATGGGGCAGTAAGGGCAGGTACCTTAACCGTTATAGCTACAGGAAAACGTTCTTAGTAGACTAACTCTAACTTTTAGACTTATTTTGACCTGCATTCACAGATTTCGAAAAAATGTACTGTCAGCAAGATAATTGGCAATTTACCCAAAAACTTGTATGATGCCAATCGGTCCAGTTTCCCGTGAGGTTCAAAAGTCTCTATCGGACCAACTAAGGTTAGAGTACTAGAAACTTCAGAAATCGCAAAAACTTTTCCTGTATAGTATTTTACTGACGCGCGATTAAATACTATCTTTTTCTCACTCACTTAAACCTCCTTGAACACACACAGTGCAACAACTACAGCTGACGTGCACGGACTACATGTTCCCTGCCGCGTCGGCGACGGAGTCAACGCTGGCGATGCTGGTGGAGCGGCTGTTACTTCAGCCGGAGCTGCAAGCGCGCGTGCACGAGGAGATCGACCGCGTGGTCGGCCGCGACCGCATGCCTACGCTGGATGACCGCTGCAGGTGCCTCATCTGTTAAAGTATACAAGGTGTAACAGAAGTGTGTGACAATACTTCAAGGTTGGCTTTTATCCATCAAACTGAACAACTTTGTTGAAATCGCAAAATTTTTTTTGGACTTTTCATACAAATCGATCAGCTGGCGAACCAAGTTTGTATGAAAAGTCCAAAAATTTTTTTGCGATTTCAACAAAGTTGTAGAACAAAAGTTGTTCAGTTTGATGGGTAAAAGCCAACCTTGAAGTATTGTCACACACTTCTGTTACACCCTGTATAGTTCCCACTGCAGGGGCACGGGTCTTCCCATAAATCGGGAAGGTTAGCTCATACTCCACACACGGGGGCCACACTCCAGTCCAGGTTGGTGGTTGTGGGGCTAATGGCCAATCTCAGTGTCTAAATTTTTCAAGCCGTTTCAGGCCTCAGAACTAGCTTAGCGACTGCCATCTAGTAATAGCAGCTGGCATCATTTTCATAGGCTTGTGTGTATTGTATATTTGGATACTGAAATGACAGGTATGGTATTCGACAGGTATTTCTCAATTTTCTATGATTGCCATCAAAGTTTAGATTAATTAAAAAGCCGCCAAACCGTTGAAGACGTCATACATGCAGGTCACGTATGTCATAACGTCACTTGCTTGTAAACAAACTTTTTGCTGTCAAATCGTAATACGTAAAACTTCGACTAACATTTACTCGTTTACAAGCAGGTGACGTCACTCCAAATTCAGCAATCCCGTGCGTTTTTAATCATGCGGTCAAACATGAAAATTGTATTATTTTATTAATGATTTTTATAAATAAAAATCTTACATATTTTACAATAATATGTTGGCTAAATCGGTTTAAAAAAATGTTAACTGTTAAGCTAACAACAGTTTGATCTATATTTTCAATGTTGTCAAATATCCTATTGTTCACAGAATGCCGTTCACGGAAGCTTGCATCCGAGAGGCGATGCGCTTTGATACTCTGGTGCCTCTCAGCGTGCCGCACCGAGCCACGAGAGACACTAAGTTCGGGGGATACGATATTCCAGAGGTACATTTATTTTTAGCTTAGCTTCCATCTATTAACATTTTTGGTCATGTATGTTTTATATTTGCTATCTGTACAGACAAGTCAACCCTAATCTTCTTCGGCGATTTTGACGTGCATTCATTTGATTTTCATGTAAAGTGGATAGTACATATGCTACGATATATGTATGAGGAACCGTGTACCGTAGCCATGATGGCCGTGGTGAAGGTTACGGTTTGAGACATCTTTATTTCTCATAAGAATCACTTCACTTACATGAGAAACTGAAATAAATATAAGATAACAAGTAATATGGGCTTATCGAACAAGTTAAACATAGTTTTATATTACGAAGCATAATATATAAAATTAAAAACAAATGCCATAAAAGTTGAGGGTAGACAACATTAGCTAAGTTGATGGGGGAACTTGTGTCGCTAGACAGCGTTCCACTCAGAACAAGTGAAACTGGAGGAGCCTTGCAGTACTAAAAGTTTTTATTGAAGAGTTTAGGTGTATTGTGTTTATAGTGTGGTTTTAAGTAGTTTTTTAAAAATATTGAAGGATTTTTCTTCTTTTATATTTTTAGGTAATTTATTATATAATTGAGCACCTTCATACATAATACACTTTTTCCCAAAATTTGTCCGAGGGGCACGTAATTTTATATCTTTGCATTTCTTAGTTTAATTTTCTGTGTTTGCTGTTTTTTAATAAAGGTTATTTCTGAGTAAATGTTTTCATTAAGTATTTTTCTTACCAGTATACATGTGTTATAAATATATGTTTGTGTAATGTTCATAAGGTTTGTTTTTTTTTTTTATGGCAGAGGTGGCAAACGAGCAGACGGATCTTTATATATTATTTTAGTGGGTGAGAGGTAATCATAGTGAAACAATACTTTGATTAATTTATTCTGACTAATTTGTAGGC
Source organism: Coleophora deauratella (assembly GCA_958295455.1). Taxonomy (NCBI): domain Eukaryota; kingdom Metazoa; phylum Arthropoda; class Insecta; order Lepidoptera; family Coleophoridae; genus Coleophora; species Coleophora deauratella. The sequence continues at coordinate 6,321,319 of OY282398.1, forward strand.
ATTGCAAATTAGTTTTGGCAGCAGTTCCCCATATTTCAATTAGGTAATCAATGTGGGGTTTAATCATAGAGTTATAGATTGTATATCGTACTTCTTTAGGGAAGCGCCGAACAGTGCCACGCAACGCTCCTGTAAGACATGTCAGTTTGTTTTTAATTTTTTGGATATGTGGTTTCCATGTCATAGAACTGTCAAGAATTAGTCCAAGATATTTTTCCTGATTTACTCTGCTAATCGTTTGGTTGTTAATTTTAAGTTGTTTTTGATTTTTAATATTTTTGTTTTTTGCTGCAAAAATTATTGTTTTTGATGTGTTGATTGTAAGGAGATTACATTGAAACCACGTATTAAACAAATTCAAATCATCTGCGCATCATCTAATACCGCGTCAATGGAGTTACCAAAGTAAAATAGACTAGTGTCATCAGCGTACAATGTGATATCGCCTTTAAGTATATCTTTTATGTTGTTGATATAAACAAGGAACAAAAGGGGTTTCTAAAATTGATCCTTGGGGAATACCGCATGTTATGAGTTGGGGACTACTTTGATTAAGACCAATCTTGACTACTTGGTGACGATTCGCAAGATAGGATTTAAAGATCTCGTATGCAGTTCCAGTGATACCGATGTCACTCAGTTTGTTAAGTAATAGTTCGTGACTCACTGTGTCAAAGGCTTTTTTTAAATCAATAAAGATACCTAGCGCTATTTGTTTCTGATCAATGCTTAGTTTTATTTTTGTTACAAGGTCTACAGTTGCTGAGAGTGTATTTGATTTTGGCCTAAACCCGTATTGCTTTTCATAAAGAAAATTTTGTGAATCCAAATAGTCTTTGAGACGCACGTGGAGTACCCTTTCAAAGATCTTTGAAATGACTGGAAGAACTGAGATTGGACGATAATTGCCTGGATCAGATTTACTACCAGATTTATAGATTGGTGTCACTTTGGCGACTTTAAGACTGTCTGGAAATATCCCTTGATCTAGACACATGTTTATGCAGTTTGTATAACCCCTACGATTAAATTTTTCACACAGTTTATAGATTTAGTATTTATACCGTCTAGACCAGAGCTGGTATTGCAATCTAAACCATCTATTATTTTTGATATTTCGTCAACAGTTGTTGGAGTTAGTGTGTCAAGTGTTTTAGCTTCCGTTCCAGTTTCACGTGTTACTGTGGAATGGGTTAAGTTACCATGATATTTTTTTGGAATATCTTTAGCCAATGCTGAACCAATAGTTGAGAAAAAGTTATTGAAGCACTCGCAGATCTCAATGTCTTCAATGATAGTTCTATCTTCAATAACTAGCTTTGTAGGGCCTGTTACTTCTTTTATTTTATTACTGGATAGGGTATTTATTAGATTCCACATTTTATTCGAGTTTTTCCTGCATTCACCGAATGCATGTATACAGGGTGTAACAGAAAGGTGTGATAATACTTCAAGGTGGGCTTTTACCCATCAAACTGAACAACTTTTGTTCTACAACTTTGTTCAAATCGCAAATTTTTTTTTGGACTTTTCATACAAATCGATCAGCTGGCAAACCAAGTTTGTATGAAAAGTCCGATTTTTTTTGCGATTTCAACAAAGTTGTAGAACAAAAGTTGTTCAGTTTGATGGGTAAAAGCCCACCTTGAAGTATTATCACACCTTTCTGTTACACCCTGTATAATACTGACTTTTTGTTTTTTGTATGACTTCAGAGACTTCGCTTCTTTTCTTCTTGAATTTTTCTTCGATAGTTTTTTCACTGGGGTTATTTTTATGCTCAGTCCAGAGTAGATTTCTTGTATTTATTTCATCTATAATTGTCTTTGTTATCCAGTCCTGTCTTGGAGGGTTTTGTAATTTAGTTTTATTTACTTTGATTTTTTTTACAGCATTGAGCAATCTTTCCTCTAGCTTAGAAAAGTCATGTCCTGAATTGCTATCTCGGTTTTCCATTTCTTCATAAAGTTTCTCATAGTCAATTGCTTCATAGCTTCTCCGTTTTAAGGGCTTTGGTTTAAATCTTTTTAGTTCAAGGAACATTTGTTTGTGATCTGACATCGATGATTCAATGCTAGATGGAAGTCATTTTCTCTCAGGTTTGAACTCACATGATCTATTATTGTTTTCGTAGTTGCAGTGTTTCGAGTGCAGTGATCTTCATCTATTTTGTTTATTATTATGTGTCCGTTCTCTTGTAAGGTTTCTTTGTATGGTTCATTCCAATCGAAAAAAAGCAAAACGTAAACAAACTTACTATGGAACTGACACATGTCAATGTCATCTGCATACTTCGTTTGTTTACCTTTTGCTTTTTTTTGATTGGAATGAAGTATATATATTTGTTGTAGTGTCAGTACTTAGTAAATTTATATTGTAGTCCCCAAACACGATTGCTCTTTTCATTTTGTCTAGTTGTTGTACGTAAATGTCCAGAAAATTTTTGATGTTTGAAGATTCTGGTTTCCGATAGATAGCACCAATATAAAGACAATAGTTTTCTATGTGAATCCACAAGTAGTGATTACCATTCTGACATGTTTCTTCAATAAGACCATGTTTTAGATTGTTATGCGCAAAGATTGAGACTCCACCGCCTCTGGTATTAGGTCTATAATTGAAGTAGTGTGTATATCCTGGCAACTGAAATCTCTTTGCTTCGTCATCTGAAGGTTGTAATTTAAGTTCATAAAGTATACCATAAAAACGTATAATTAAATTCACATTTTTTTTTAATGAACGGACTGATTGTAATGAAACTTTATACAGCTAAGAAATACTTGAATCCGGTAGTTGACTGCTAGTCATTTGAGTTACTTTTTATGAAATGTCAAAAACAGCATTTTGTTCTAAAAATGTTTGAAATTTTGTACGATGACGTCATTGTACAAAATAGTAGTTTGCATACTAATTAGGAAATTCTTATAAATTAAAAATTGAAAATGTAATGAAAATCAAAGTGTTTTAGTTTTTCAACAATTAAAATTAAAGAACTATTTAGTCAATAATATTTCGTAATTTATTTTTCATGCAGTCAACTCCCGGATTTGCAGTAAGTGTGAAAATAACTTTACTGAAAATATAATACGTATACGAAAATCTTAAACCATTATTATTATACAGAAGAAAAGATAGATATGGCATTATTATGAATGTTTAAATAAGTTTTTTAGTTTTTCATTGAACCGTTTAGCCATTCAAAAACATACCGTCATAGAAGACGTCCACTGTAAAGTAAAGGCCTCCCCCAAGGATTTCCAAATCATGGGGGGGTATACCGTATTAGCTCACCTTGACAGGCAACTTGGTAAAAGAGGGGGTGGTGCTATTCTAAGACCACACACACTTAAACTTTGATATTAACATAAAATATGCATGTGGTGAAAGACAGGGTCTCATATATTCTTTCTATTGTTATAGGACACAATGGTCAGCCCTAACCTCGTGATGCTGCATCAAGACAAGGAAATTTGGGGCGACCCTGAGAACTTCCGCCCAGAACGTTTCTTAGTCGACGGAAAACTGAGCGTAGCTAGCGACAAGTCCTTGCCGTTTGGCGCAGGTGTGTGTTTATGTCATAAACCCATAAACTGAAATGCTCAGAGCATAATGCATTTAATTGTATAATTGCTGACGATTAGCTAACCAACAAGAACAATATCGCTCAAGTCAAGCTGCTGAAATGTATTAAGTGAAATGCCAAAAAACGTAACTCTGTCTTTGCTATCGCGAAGTCGGGTCAAAAGACAAACGATCAAACTATTATCGCTACGTAACGTAACGTCAACTAACCTTTTTTGCATAAATTAAAATTAGCCTCCAGTAAAGTGTCAATTATACCTAACTACCTACCACCTCAACCTGCAAAAAGAAAATTTGGTCAAAGCATACTCTAATTATAATTTAATTAGTGGTCGAAAAATGTTAAAAGCAATCTATATTGTGGTAAATGTACGGTAAACGAAATGTTCACATGATGATAGGTTTTAGGAATAATCTTATAATACTTTTATAAAGGTGAATGTTTTCAATGGTCGATAATTGAAGGGGCTATACTGAGCTTAGCGCCGCCACCAGTGTTTTATTAATTGCTGTTTTCACAGACAGAATTTTAAAAAAAGTGGTCGACAGAAACATTAATGTACCCCTGAGCAATTTTTAGGAAGTATTACATATTTTCTAGGATAATCGTGTTAGTTACAGATAGCAAAAGTGCTAAAAACGGGCACTTTTGCTATCTGTAACTAACACGATAATCCCAAAAAAAAATTGATCCTTTCTAAAAATTGCTTAGGGGTACATTAATGTTTCTGTCGACCACTTTTTTTTAAATTCTGTCTGTGAAAACAGCAATTAAGAAAACACTGGTAGCGGCGCTAGTTAGCTCTGTATAGCCCCTTAATAAACGACACTATGTTTTTGACTCACCATACAAAAATGGTCAATCCAAACGATCGATTTGCATGGGGAGTTTTTGACGTTTTTTAAAAGTGTTACCTTACCGGTGCTGGTAACTAATGTGAGTTATCACACTGGGTATATTAGTGTTGTTCAGTACATAACTAGTTGCTTCTCTAAAAACATAACTAAAATAAAAAAAACTAGAAGAAACACTTTTTATATTGTATCTGCTATTTTTTGCTTCCATTATTGATTTTTTTAACGCACCTTGCAGGACGCCGCCTCTGCGCCGGGGAGACGTTCGCCCGCCAAACCATGTTCCAAGTGTTTGCTGGGTTCATGCAGGCGTTCCATGTCTCTACGCCAGACGGCAAACCCTTGCAGAAGCCGGCGAAGAGGATACAAGGCATCATTACCACTATACCGGAGTTTTGGGTGCGGCTTACTCCAAGAAAGTGATACAATTTTTATCAAATAAGTACTGGCAGGTTCTGGTCAGTTAAAGGTATACATAAGAATGTTTTTGCTCATGTGGATTCATTGTGTTATAAAGGTAATGAGTTCTGGGTTCTTTTTTTTATTTTAGAATTTTCATAGGCCGTAAGCATATTAGAACACACCAAGGACAATATTACTACGTGTATTGTAAAGTAGTACACAAAAAATAAGGCGCGTCGGTTATCTTCGTTCGCGCAGACAGGAACAAACTATCGACGGAAACACCCGAAACTATCAACGCACGATGACAGCTTTCTGACAGCTGACAATTTCATTGAATCAGGCGCGAAATCAATCAACCAATAGCGGCAGAGATTTTCGGAACGTAATGACGGGTGACAATGAAGCTACTTGATTGGTCCATCAATTTGACGCGTAATTAAAATATTGTCTACAGGTCCCGTCGAACTTTAAGATCGCTGAAGGGTACTGAGTGGGGGATGTGTGCGTTCACTTAGAATCCTCATGCTCGAATTTCGAAGTAGTTCCTTGGTTCCAGAGATGAGGCTGCCAGCGAAACATTCCGCTAGCAGCCTCAGTGAAAAACTCTATTTTCTCTGAAACTACGATAGCACATTTTTTTCCTTTGGGCACTATTAGACAATAAATATTGGCATAATCAGAATATCAAAATTCGAGCATGAGGATTCCAAGTGAACGCACACTTCCCCCACTCAGTACCCTTCAGCGATCTTAAAGTTTGGCGCGACCTATACTGCGCAGGTACATCGGCAAGCCTTATTAAATGTGTATTACTGTACCAACATTTTCGGTTGCGGCTAACATTTAGATCGTTCGTTTTCGGCCTAAATAAACGTCGGATTCAAAGATGTGGAATACTAATATTTATATTTAAATTACTTATTATAATTAGTCAAAGTGCTTAAAACAGTGTTCAATAAAGATAATAACTAAATTCCACTTATATGTTATAAAGATATAAATAAAAACGAATAAGTACTTTAAACAATATGTTTTATTTCAAACTTGATGCATAAAAGGTACGTATAATCCTAAGACACACTTATTGTTTCACTATTATTATACTTTCAGTATTCACTATTATTAGCACTTACGATATGATTACTAAATAATTATGGAATGCTGCAAAATGCATGTAAACAATTTTAAACAAATTTCATTCAACAAAAGAGATTCAATCACAAACCAACAATTTAAAACTTATAGAAAAATATATTGAAGGAGCTTTCATAACAATTATAGATTTTGATTCTTCATAATTAATTATCCATAAATACATAATATAGGTTTTTCTTATAAAAATATTACATGAACAATTCTCTTATATCCTTGTATGTGGAATGAGTTTCTTTCGAATTTTTCTAGAATAAAATGCTTTAATAACTCTGTGAGTAAATATGATAATATACTGCATTATAATATTTATTATGAGCTAATGCACTGTTGTAATTGGGCTCTATTGGGTATTAGAAATGAAATTTGAACCTATAAACAAGATATCTATATACTTTACGTTTATTTGGAAGACATTCCGGAAGAGATCTCTCACGCAGGTTTTGTGCACGCGAAAGAACTGAAGATAACAAAAGGCAAAACTGATGACATAATTGTCACATGACTAATGACACAAATGTCACATGTTTAGTGGTGGAACAGCCGCAAGTTTGTGTGGGCAAGAGTAATGTTGTGTTCGTCACACGCGGCGATCACCTCTGCGTCGTTGTTGGATCCTGATGGACTGCCGATATACTCCACTCCGCACTGTAGAAGGAACAATTAAGATTTCATTAGCGGGGGGAAGGGAATTTGACAATAAATATGGTTTTAAAAAACCTACTTTATGGACGGTAGTTGAAAAAAGTTAGACAGGTTATAAGTGCGCTGCTCGTGAAGAAAGCTGTCAAATGAAACCGAAACGACAGCTCCATAATCTGTCGTGACGTAATTTAGATCCGGCTTCGGCCAAATTCATAAAGAGCTATGCGCAACTGTAACACTAAACTGAGTATAACACATTATTAGGGTTGATCTTAACGTAGTTTCTTCACGTCCCTCTATTCCTTTTCTTCACATAGAAAGTTTATTCGCTATACTTCAATCAATCAATCAATCAAATATTCTTTATTGCACATTTCTTTTCTTTATTCTTTATTTTCTTTTTCTTTATTCTTCATTTGTTTAGGTACTTAAAAAAAAGTAAAAAGACATATATATATTGCATCTTCGTAGGGTTAATACGGACAAAGATAAGTCTACTCCTATTCGGCGACTTGCTCCAGAGTATTTTCGACTTCAGACACAAGCCTGGCACGACTCTCCTCCACCTCGCCTGTGTATCATCAGTACTGTCATCTACATAGCAATGATTACCGCGTATTTGCAGGAGATGATTGATATTGCGTAGAAGTAGAGTTGGCGAGAGTACAGAACTTTCTATGGCTTCGGCCTTGCGGTGTTTTAGGCATACTAGAAGATCACTAGCTAACCGGCCATGACGGAACCCATATTGGAAGTCATTGATAAGATCATTTTCTTCTAGATATGCTAGGAGCTGTGCATTAATTACACGCTCTACCACCTTTGAAAGGAGGGAAATAATAGCTATTGACCTGTAATTCGATGGGTCAGTTCTATCCCCCTTTTTGTGAACTGGTTGCACATTTGCAACTTTCTAAGATGTTGGCATATTGCCTGTGGAGTAGAAAGGCGGGAAACTCTACTCGAAACTGAAGTCTGTGGTCTACCTACATTAAACAGGGCTGTGACTGTGAGACAGGTCATCAGCATAATGGGAGGGACTAATGATGTATTGCAATCTATGTACAAGCTAATCAGAGACAGTCTAGCACGTTAGGCTCTTTACACTGCTATCACTGGAGGCTCTTCATTTCCACACTTTCACCTCAATTAGATGGTTGAAAATGATCCTTATCTTGAAAGAGCACAATTTTTTTTGTCAAGGTGAGCCAATTTGTAATAGCTGACAAGGTCCCAGAAAACCACAATATAAAAATTAAGAAATTCAATGAAAATCAAAATGTTATCTCGTTTAGCTGCTGTGGAGTCAGTTATGGCAGACTGCGAATCATTTTTGCGCCATCTCCAGGTAAAAATCAAAAACAAACCATCAATCAAACAAATCTTTTAAAAACTGTTCTTAAATGGATTATAAGGGTCAGGGAAGTTTTACAAAATGGTCAGGGAAAGTCAAGGAAAAGTCAGGGAAGTATTTTGGAAATTTTGAGTGGACACCCTGAAAATACATAGAATTTCTCATGTGTACATAGAATTTCTTAAAAATATACATAGAATTTCTCATAAAACGTGGTAAGGTCTTAACTTTTTTTGGTAAACAGACCATAGAGCCGTGACATTTATACACATATACACAAGAAATCGGTCTATACTTCATTTGTTTAAGTACTTAAAAAAACGTAAACAATCTTGTTATGTATTTGAATTTAATTTGAATTTAACCGCCTTCGTAGCCCAGTGGCTAGTCCACTCGCTTCACATCATGATCATCATCAGCTTCACATCCCGGCGGGGTTCAACTTTGTAGGACTCGGTTTGGTTGGTGGTAGGGCATTTTCTGAGCCCGCCTGGCTAGCTACCACCATCTTATCTAAGTCTTGCCGCCAAACATCAATGTTAACAGCATTGATGTGTTCCGGCATGAAGATAAGATAGCCAGTTCCCCATTGCGTTGGGGAATCTTGGTAAGCCCGCTTCCATCTTCGGCATCATCGTCATTTACCATCAGGTGAGATGAAGCCCTTGGCATCATCTCTCACCTCTCATGATGCCAATGCCAAGATTCCCCAACGCAATGGGGAACTGGCTATCTTATCTTCATGGCGGAACACATCAATGCTGTTAACATTGATGTTTGGCGGCAAGACTTAGATAAGATGGTGGTAGCTAGCCAGGCGGGCTCAGAAAATGCCCTACCACCAACCAAACCGAGTCCTACAAAGTTGAACCCCGCCGGGATGTGAAGCTGATGATGATCATGATGTGAAGCGAGTGGACTAGCCACTGGGCTACGAAGGCGGTTAAATTCAAATTAAATTCAAATACATAACAAGATTGTTTACGTTTTTTTAAGTACTTAAACAAATGAAGTATAGACCGATTTCTTGTGTATATGTGTATAAATGTCACGGCTCTATGGTCTGTTTACCAAAAAAATTTAAGACCCTACCACGTTTTATGAGAAATTCTATGTATATTTTTAAGAAATTCTATGTACACATGAGAAATTCTATGTATTTTCAGGGTGTCCACTCAAAATTTCCAAAATACTTCCCTGACTTTTCCTTGACTTTCCCTGACCATTTTGTAAAACTTCCCTGACCCTTATAATCCATTTAAGAACAGTTTTTAAAAGATTTGTTTGATTGATGGTTTGTTTTTGATTTTTACCTGGAGATGGCGCAAAAATGATTCGCAGTCTGCCATAACTGACTCCACAGCAGCTAAACGAGATAACATTTTGATTTTCATTGAATTTCTTAATTTTTATATTGTGGTTTTCTGGGACTTTGTCAGCTATTACAAATTGGCTCACCTTGACAAAAAAAATTGTGCTCTTTCAAGATAAGGATCATTTTCAACCATCTAATTGAGGTGAAAGTGTGGAAATGAAAAGCCTCCAGTGATAGCAGTGTAAAGAGCCTAACGTGCTAGACTGTCTCTGATTAGCTTGTACATAGATTGCAATACATCATTAGTCCCTCCCATTATGCTGATGACCTGTCTCACAGTCACAGCCCTGTTTAATGTAGGTAGACCACAGACTTCAGTTTCGAGTAGAGTTTCCCGCCTTTCTACTCCACAGGCAATATGCCAACATCTTAGAAAGTTGCAAATGTGCAACCAGTTCACAAAAAGGGGGATAGAACTGACCCATCGAATTACAGGTCAATAGCTATTATTTCCCTCCTTTCAAAGGTGGTAGAGCGTGTAATTAATGCACAGCTCCTAGCATATCTAGAAGAAAATGATCTTATCAATGACTTCCAATATGGGTTCCGTCATGGCCGGTTAGCTAGTGATCTTCTAGTATGCCTAAAACACCGCAAGGCCGAAGCCATAGAAAGTTCTGTACTCTCGCCAACTCTACTTCTACGCAATATCAATCATCTCCTGCAAATACGCGGTAATCATTGCTATGTAGATGACAGTACTGATGATACACAGGCGAGGTGGAGGAGAGTCGTGCCAGGCTTGTGTCTGAAGTCGAAAATACTCTGGAGCAAGTCGCCGAATAGGAGTAGACTTATCTTTGTCCGTATTAACCCTACGAAGATGCAAGTGTACTCGTTCACTGCAAAAAAAAAACCGTTTACTGTGCCGCCTCAGTTCCAAGGAACAACGCTTGCTGTTGCTACGAGCATCGGGATCTTAGGTGTCGACATTACTAGCAACGTCCCACTTTGTGGTCACCTCGACGGCAAGGTGACCCTTGCAGCGAAAAAACCGAGTGCTTAATAGAGCAAAGCAGCACTTCAGACCCCGACAGCGCTTGCGGCTATACAAAGCTCAAGTAAGGCCGCATATGGAGAACTGCTCATATCCCTAGGCAAGAAGACCCAAGTATCAAGTGAACCCCCTCGACTCTACCCAGTGACGCGCGAAAAGAATTGACGACCCGAGCTTACAAGCGGTCTAGAACCCCTCAGCTTTCAGAGAGACTTCAGCTCTCTCTGTGTGTTCTACCGCTTATACAACGGCTTGACTTCTGAGGTTCTGAGGAACCGTTCGACATGATGCCTACAGCACAGTTTTACCACCACAACACTCACCATCGGAGTGGAATTCATCCCCACCAACTAAAGCCAAATTGGTCTCGAACCGTAAGGTTTCAGAGGTGCTTCATACCTAGAATCCTCAAGCTATAGAAAGCGAAGTCATGATGTAGATTAATAACTTGATAAAAAAATTTTCAAAAGTCTGGGTTAAATATCAGCAAAGACAAGCAGATATTAGATTAGAGCATGGATTTTTCTCTCACTAACGATCATTGAAAAAAACTCAAATATCGCTGACTTTTCCAGGTCGCCAGGTCATTTCCCTGACTTTCCCTGACCACCAAAAGCTTCCCTGACTTTTCCCTGACTTCCCTGACTTTTCCAGAAAGTGGACATCCTGATTTTTTACATCCATGTTGTTTGCGCCGCGCCGGATACAATATAGGTATGATTCTTAAATACTATTGGACAAATGGCTTAGTCAGCGAACAAGGTTAATGGCTCCTCTACATGATGGGCCATCATACGCCATCTAGAGGCAAAACTATATGAAAGTAGAGTGAAGATGTAAGTACGTCCTTGTCTTGTTCTGGCCCTCTTGCGGGCTCATGGTTGTCCATCGTGTAGAGGAGCTATTACATGTTACACGTTACCTGTTTGGCGCGGTCGATATTGTCTCTGAAGGGGAAGAAAGCGTCCGAAGCGAGGGCCACCTTATCCATCTTCTTGGTCCACGCATCACGCTCTTCGGCTGTGAGAAGCGCAGGCGGCGCGCCCTCGAACAGCTGGCTCCACTGCTCTAGTGGCATGTCGGACCCTGGCGACGAGATGGATTATTTTTTATTTTTTTATTTATCCGTTTATTTCAGGCGTAAAATATAAAATACAATACATTTAAAAAATATACAAATACTATACTACATAACAATATAAAATTAGTATTCACAACTAAGTAGGGATAGTTTTCTTCAGTTTCGCCTCCCTGAAGCGTCGGAATACAACTCCCTCTGGCTGGCCAGAAGTCGGGGCTCAAGAATACTTTCTGGTGTTTGGCCAGAATCTGAAGTTTGAAGGCCCCAAACTTATTGGGCCTGTTTGACTCAGGGTCTCCAAAAACACCTCTGCCGCATTAACTGCCTTTACTTGACTGTGATAGTGTTATTAAATTCTAGTGACAATGATTTTGTTAGTCTATAACGCCGGTTTCTCGTGGGTACTTCGTTCATTGTGTTGTGTTTGTCGTAGCTAACCATCAAGAAGACATTAAAATAGCATAAAACCGAACATCAGCGGAAGATTCTGCCAGTCCCATGACTGACATGACAATGGCAGAATTCTTTTTGGAGACGATACAAGCTAAAAGAGATACACCCAGTTGCACACAAATCAATCTTAATTATAGGAGCATTCATCATCATTATCAGGCAAAAGACATCCATTGCTGAACAAAGGCCTCACTCAAGGATTTCCACGCGCACCGGTATTGCGCTGCCCGCATCAAGCGGCTTCCCGCGAAATTCGGCAGGTCATCGGTCCACCGAGTGGGAGGCCTGCCCACTCGCGAACTCCACTCGCCACTCGAGAACCTAACTGCCCCAACGGCCATAAGAGCATTATCTATATCTATACATATAATAAAAATGTAGAGGACGCATGTCTGTACATAGAAAAAAAATGCTCAAAACCGAGTCAGGGGGATGTAAGAAGAGCAATAGAACAAATACAGATTTTTTTCAATTTTTTTGTTTCTCTGACTGTTTGTCTGTTTGTACGGGCAATCTCCAAAACTGCTGGACCGATTTAAATGAAATTTTGCATGGTGGTACCTTATATCCCCGGTCAATATCTTAGATACTTTCAGAGAAAAGGAGGACTGTCTCTGATACTTTTCATCCCGGAAAATTAAAGAGTTCCCGTGGGATAGCTAAAAACCTATTGTAACTTATACAGCTTAGTACACAAGAACTTATGCACCTAATTTAGTAAAATTTGGCATGCTGGTACCTTATATTGCCGGTCAAACAATGTATATTATAAAATTTATAAATCCCATAAAAGTGACGGGTTCCCGCGGAAAAGTAAAACATTACAAAAACAGTGTCTAGCATAGCGTCTTTCATCATTACAATATAATATAGCTGCAAACCCACCGACTGACTGACATAATTGTTCTCCCAGAAGAAGCCACGGGGGGTAAAAATCATATATAGGGGGTATAGAGGGTGAGTGCTGGTGAGTACGGGAAAACTTCGAGATCTTGGAAATCTGCTTCTCATCAGGGAGTAACCCTACTGCCCGCCGAAACTATGACACTTAGGGGGTACCTCTTGAACAAAAAAATCTCTACACCTCGGTCAAAATTGAACGGTGGCAAGAAAAAACCAAAATGGCGGAAAACAAGATGGCCCCCATACAACATTCAAAGTTTTTTTTTTTTTTTTTTTTTTTTATGTGATAGGTGGCAAACGAGCAGGCGGATCACCTGATGGTAAGCGATTACCGCCGCCCATGGACACCCGCAACACCGGAGGAGTCACAAGTGCGTTGCCGACCTTTGAAATGGGATGGGGGATGGGGGAATGGGGAGGGGGAGGGGGGGGTTGGGCGTCCGGTACCCTCACTCACTCGGCGAAACACAACAAACGTTGCTTCAACAAAGTGCAACATCTCCAAAAGTATTTGAGATTGATATGGGGTGCTTGAACCAAAGTCATTGAGAATCAAGGGGGACAACTGCCTGACCTAATAAAAATCCAAGATGGCGGATTCAAAATGGCGATGAATATGCTGCTCACCAGGGTGTGACCCTACTGTCCGCCGAAACTATAACATTCAGAGGGGTACCTCTCAAACTGGATGGTTTTCTTCACGTGTTAACGCGAACGAAGTTGCGTGCGGAAAACTAGTTATACTACTAAAACTGTAACGGGGTCGATTGTGTACATGGAATATTTTTTGAAAATAATAACGGTAGTGGGGCCATGTCTATCGATATAGAGACCAAAACAATTAAATTTGGAATTTTTGTCCGTCTGTCTGTTTGCGCATCACGCAGAAACGGCTGGGCCGATTTTGACGAAACTTTGTACGATTATACTACGTAACCCGGAGTAACATCATAGATACTTTTTATTCCGGAAAAGTCAAGGGTTCCCGACGAATTTGAATGCTTCAATAAATACGAAACTGATTTTATTGTAATTTGGCATAATGATACTTTATCATTACTACTAAACATCCAAACTTTTTCATCTCGGTTTCATGAAGGGTTCCTACAGGGTGCTACAGGAAAACGACAACACCGTATCTCTCAATTTTTTAACAGGGTGTCCACTCAAAATTCCTAAAATACTTCCCTGATTTTTCCCTGACTTTCCCTGACCATTTTGTAAAATTTCCCTGACCCTTATAATCCATTTTAGAACCGTTTCTGGAGGATTTTGTTTGATTGATGGTTTGTTTTTAATTTTCATCTGAAGACGACGCAAAACGGTTTCGCAATCTGCCATAACTGACTTCACAGCAGCTAAAAATGCTTTTAACTAAGGGATTTACATTGAATCTTTTATTTTTTTATTGTGGTTTTCTAGGTCATCTATTACAGATTGGCTCGTCTTGTCAAAAAATGTTAGCGCTCTTTCAAGACAAGGATAATTTTCCAACCATCTTACTGAGATGAATTTCTGTGCTGTGGAAACGAAGAGCCTCCAGTGATAGCAGTGTAAAGAGCTCAACATGCTGGACTGACTTTGAATAGCTCGAACATCGATTTCGATACATAATATATTATTACCCACCCACCCATTATGCTGATGACCTGTCTCACAGCCCTGTTTACTGTATGCAGACCACAGACTTCAGTTTCGAGTAGAGATTTCGCGCTCTCCTACTCCACCGGCCATGGCACATGGCACATCCTGGAAAGTTGCAAATGTGCAACCAGTTCCCAAAAAAGGGGATAGAACTGACCCGTCGAATTACAGGCCAATAGTTATTATCTCCCTCCTTGGAAAGGTGTTGGAGCTATTCTTCCTGCATAGCAATAACCTCCTGCAAATACGTACTGCCACCTTGTCGTTGGTGGGGGGGGGGGGGGGGGGGCTTGCGTCCTTATGACCTTCAAGGCTATGCCGGATAGGGTTACCTATACCGGAAGCGAGGGACCAGACGAAGCGCAGCACAGGAGGGGGCGCTTGAGGCTATTCTCAGTGATATGCCCTGCGCCACCGCGGAGGAGCTCCCTTGGACCCTTGCTGAAGGGTCTAATTAAGGGTTGCTCGGGGGCGTCGATTTTGTCGATGCCCCAGGGGGGGTCCCGCGAGAGATTTTCATTTCTGCGCGGCGTCGGTTGGCGGCGGAGCCCAACATCTTATCCGCCGCAGGGGGTTGGCTTTCCTGGCCCCCATCGCTTCCAGACAGTAGACGGGAGGAGTCTGCTGTCCACTGTAAGGAAGCAGTTGGAGGGTGCGCTCAGCGTCCGAGTGCGCCCTACAAACGCGGGTGGGCAGATTTTCTGCCCTTCACGCAGCGGGGCTGCTTTCGGGTGGCAGTCGCCGGTGGAGGACTGGACGAAAAGGCTCTGCCGGTTTCGCTTCGAAGCGGGAACGCTGTGGGGTTTTAGCCAGTAGGAGTTCGGCATAACCCAGTTGCTACCCCCACAGTGATTGAGTATCCATGATGGATTTCCCCACGTAAAAAAAAAAGAAAAAGGTGTCGACATCTAACTTCGGGGTTACCTTAAGGGAAAGTTTACCCTTGCAGCGTAAAAACCTGGAGTGCTCAATAAAGCAAAGCTGTACTTCAGTCAAAACCCAGCCAGCGCTTGCAGCTAAACAAAGCTCAAGTGAGGCCGCATATGAAGAACTGCTCATATCTCCTCTGGGCAGGAGCTGGGTGCAACTGAACTCCTTCGGATCCACCCAGCGACGCGCGATCAGAATTGTCGACGACCCAGAGCTCACAAGCGGCCTTGAACCCCTCAGCTTTTGGAGACTTCAGCTCTGTTCAGTTCAGTGTTCTACCGCTTATACAACGGCTTGTGTTCTGAGGAACTGTTCGACATGATTCCTACGGCACACGATTATCACCGCACCACTCACCATCAGAGTGGAATTCATCCCTACCAGCTAAAGCCAAATTGGTCTCGAAATGTAAGGTTTCAGAGGTGCTTAGAGATACCTAGAACCCTCAAGCTATGGAATGCGAAGTCATGATGTAGATCACTGATAACTTGAAAAAAAAAATGCTTTAAAAGTCTGGCTTAAATATCAGCAAAAACAATGAGATATCAGATTAGAGCATGGATGTTGCCCTCACTAATGATTATTAGGAAAAATTCAAATATCCCTGACTTTTCCAGGCCGCCAGCTCATTTCCCTGACTTTCCCTGACCACCAAATGCTTCCTTGACTTTTCCCTGACTTCCCTGACTTTTCCAGAAAGTGGACACCGTGATTAAGATAAAACCTTAACTTTTTGAAAAGGCGTGTCGATTACGGTACTTTCGTATCATTCGTACTGTTGGTCCTGGAAATTCAAAGGGATCCCGAGGAAAAAGCTGGAAACTGTATCCAAGTTTTCAGGTGAAACTTTCACTCTTAGATTAGGCGAATCAAAGGTATATTCAGTTAACATTCTTGACCCGGAATTGTCAAGGGCTGTCCCGAGGGAACTGACGGGATCCTCTTTTTAGATATGTCTATAGAGTTTTACGGTGTAGGTAGCTGTAGAATACCGAAAATATACGTATAACGTAGTGAGGCTGAAATAAGCAAAGCAAACTACGTTTGTAAATGGTATTTTTATTTCGTACCCAACTATTCAAGTGTAGGGAAATATTTATCAAGTGGTGGTGTACAGGGTGTTATATGGCGTAGGCAATATCCTGGACCTGTTCTTCAACTTTTTCTTTAAGTACCTAATATAGGCGGCTGAAAAACTTCTTAAGTTGGAGTTGGCCATTAGCCTCACATCTTACCACCATCCAAACTTGGACCCTGTGTGTGGAGAATGACCTAACCTTCCCTAGCTATAAGAAAGAGATCCATGCCTCAGTAGTGTTGGTTATGAACATAAATTCTATGCAATTATATTTTCTTTTTTCTTTCTCCTTATCTTCTTATTTTTTATTTTTTTATTTTATTTTTTTCCTTTATTTTTATGTTTTTTTCTTTTTCTTTTATATTTTTCTTTTTTTCTCATTTCTTTGTATTTTTCTTTCATTCGTTTTATTGTTTACTTAATTTTGTTATTTTCTTATTTCTAAAAAATAATTAAGCAAAACATATGAACTATTGTGAAAACCCCAACACTGACGCGTAAGAAGTCGCGGGCACCAGCTAGTCGTTAATAAATACATTATTTTTAATATCGTTGCACAATGCACATAGCTAAACTAAAAGAGATAGAATATATCAACTATGTTAGGGATAATGTACTTTATGTCACTGACATATAGCCGGGTTCGCATGATCGTTCGATATATATCAATTGATATATATCGGATATATATCATGATATTTATGTTTGATATATATCAATATTTATATTTTCCAAGCTTCTAAGAACTGATTCTTAAGAATGAATATGCCAAATCCAAAGAATAAAGATATGATTATAACAATAATAAATAAATGAGTTTAATTAAATTAACTATCTTCAAATTAGCAAAAATAAAATATACATTTTAGATTCGGTTATTTCGAAAAAACATATCAGAGTATAAAATTTGAATGTTATTTTGATAAACATCTTCAAATATACCTACATTTTGAATTCAGTTATTTCGAAAAAAAAAAACGAATTAGTGCAACAAATTGAAATTAGTATGTAATTCTGATAAATATCAAAAATATCGGATATATATCAAAAATATCTGATATTTTGATATTTATTATAAATATCGGATATTTACGAACCCTGACATAAAGTACATTATTCCTAACTTACTTTTTGTCAGTTGGCATAACTCCGGCCATATTTGCAAGTGGAGTTAGCTGATTTTGAAATCCACCGACACAGATATAGAAACTAAAAGAGACGGAAGCTCACCGATGGTGCCGCTGACGTAGTTGTCTATCGCGTTGGAGCGCACGGCGCGGCTGACGCTGGGCCGGAAGCGCGCGGCGAGCGCGCGCGGGTGCCGCCGCAGCCACCACAGCGCCGCCTTGCCGCCCGCCAGCCGCGTGCAGTGAATGCGCGACTGTTGGCCCGCGCCGATGCCCACCACCTGTGCGGTCACGACACGACGTTATTGAAATGAAATGAAAATATTTTATTCGAAGTAGGTAGCAGTGTACACTTTTCGAACGTCATTCTTTTATCTACCAATTTTTTTTTTAATGTGCGGAGTGAAAAGAAACGACGGGTCCAAAGAAATTACCTCCAATACATTTTTTGAAAACATCTTGTATTCTATTATCGACATTCATGAATCAAATATCCTATCCAATCCAATCTGTTGTCTCCTCAATGCTAAGGATCGTAACCGTCATGACCTAGAGATATACGGAGGTCTTAAATTTATAGATAACATTCATGATTGGCCATTTTATGACAGCAAGCAGAAAATCTTTTTTATTTAAAATTTCTGGTACAACAAAATATCTTACCCACAATCGGTGACAATACATGTTATACCTACCAATGATTCGATAAAAGAAGAATTCACCACGGAACACAATTTGTTTATCTATGTGTGTTGAAATTAATTAATACGTGACTCTGATCTCAACAAAAAAGGTTGTAGCTTGAAACTATGTTTTATTTTTATTTATCGAATATTCTTCATTTCTCATGGGAACTGTTTAGTTTCTATAAAATAATACTCACTTGGCCGTCCCTCGCAAAGCAGACAGAGTTGCTTTGCGTGTATTTCAGCGCAATAGTCGCCACAATGAGATCCCTGACAGCATTTTCTGGCAAGTTCTTATTCTTGGTGACGATGTTCTTGAACAAGTCCGCTGTTATCTTGGCGTCGTTGCGCTTCTGTTCCAGTGTGAGGCCGAATATTGTTTTTTGCTCCATTGGAGTGGGCTCGTAGGTAGGATCCATCTGGGAACGGTGCAGTTAGGATTAGGGTTGGCCATTGGGAAAAAGAAGTGGAACACTAGTATTTAAGTTTAAAACTTTATACAATAGAGGGTTCTAACCTAACTCATTCTGACATCTTAAATTCTGGAGACACGGCAGTGCCTGGGCCAAGTCTTGCAGATAAGCAAAAAATAGCGAAGGCATTCATATTATCCTTTTTTCGAACTCGCAACTCATGGCACTATAAGTCCCCCGTATCTTTCGTTACTATTTGTCTCTAATAAAGTAAATAATGCAAATCAATCACAGACAAAATCAAGAGGAGTCTGCTTTATTTTTGTTCACACACAATCCGCAAACATTTGCGATAAATCATTTCAAATACCTGCAAAACACAGTAGCTTCCACCCTTCTTCTTCTTCAATATCTCCAAGGCTGCCGGCGAGTACCCCGGCGCCACGATGCCATCGGAGACCTCCCGCGAGATGATCCTGGCGGTGACCTCGTCGCATTCGTCGGAGAGAGCGATGAAGTCTCCGAAGGAACTCATGCGGTCGGCTCCCCGCGCGCGTGCGTATGCGCAGGCAAGCGGCGACAGCTGCGGCAGCAGGTCTTCCACCATGCACACCGCCGCCTGCAATCATATTACAAGTTTATACAGTTAGCAGTTACCTAAAATAGCTTTATTTTTAATGGAGTAAAATGACAATGGAATGTCGCTAGTTTTTTGCCCTTTGAAAACGTCAGTTTACTCCGTCTTTGAAGAAAATGACGTATAAAAGTTTTCTTCAAGTATTCCAACTGTTTAGATGGGACCATGGAATGGCATGGAATGACCACCGATAAACAGGGTTACTTAATGTATTTCAATATAATGGAACATATTCCTAAGCATCCGAATCTCCATCTTATGCTACTTATTTCTTGTTTGTTAACCGAAAAACAACAAAACGATTTAAATAACAAACAATCTTTCCTATATTCATCATCCGAATCTCCATCATATTCTTCTTATTTCTTGTTTGTGAACTCTTTATAGTGCGACCATTAAATGACTAACAACTCCCTTCGAAGAATCTCTCCTAGCTAACATTTTACTTCAGTAAACGTTTTTAAAACCATAAATAAGCAGAGCTAAAAATTCTTAAAAGAACAAACCTCTTCGTTAGTGAGAGGTAGGCCGATGGCTGCTCCAGCGGGCGACACGTGCTTAAAGCTGGTGGCGGCCGGGAGCCCCAGGGCTTCCTTCAGCTCCTTCACCAGTTGCCACGCGTTCAGGGCGTCGCAAAGGTTGATAAAGCCGGGAGCCCCGTTCAGGGTTGTCAGTGGCAGTCTGTCGCGGGTTGTGAACACTTGAGCTGGTTTCTGGTGAGGGTTCATGCCTAAGAAAAAGTTAATTAATTATAAAGTGCTCTCAAAATATCTGCCAGGGCTCAAATTGGGGTTTCGACTACTGATGTGCTATGCCCGGGAATATTCCCGCAAGACAGAGACAGCGCTCTGTATTACATATAGCGCCGTCCCTTGGGAATATTCCCATGGGAATATACCCAATATTCCCAAAGGACGGCGCTATATGCAATATAGAGCGCTGTCTCTGTCTAAGGGAATATTCCCGGTAACGGCACATCAGTAGTTTCGACTGATGAATCTGAACAACTTTCCTCAAGGAACACATTGTCAATCCGTAAAAATTTTTTGGACCCTTTATACAATTAACATAAAGCCTGGGATTTCAGAGATGGTAGTCAGTTTCTGAGAAAGATAGATTCAGTTATTGGTATACAATATTATGTTATGTAACTATAAATTGGAGTTAGTTCCATGAACCTCTGTTAAGGGAGACTTGAGATATAAGCTGTCAAACCTAACTGTAAAATCCCATAAAAGCATCTAAAATAATATACGAAACTTCTGTGTGCTTTTGTAACAGGATTGATGATGTGAGTAAAATAAGATATCGAACAAACATCTGAGAAAAACACAAACAAGCGTCAATAGCGTGACCCTAACAAGACGATTACACAACAGTTATCTACTGTATGTTATCTCACCATATCTCAAGGTTAGCTGACTCTGGCCGGCGGAGTACTGCTTTCTGAAGTAATCCGAGATCGCTGTGTCGTACTCTGATGTGTGGGTGAACGCTTTCAGGGCCAGCTTTTGTCTGTAAAAGGAATAAGGGTTCAGGTAAAATAATCACGATATTCTGCTTATTTACTATTATGATTTTGTTATTTATGAAAATAATGCAAAAATATATATGAAGGTAAAACTGTAGGGAGGACCAACAGATATCATAAATGATACTATGCATGTTAAAATCTACCACAAACAAACAAGTTCTTAACAGTCACAATCTATAATATAGTTTCTTATATTAAAAAAATCATACCTAGTTTCAGCAGAAGTCTGGTGGTTCTTCTTCAACTCATCAATAACTTTTTCATAGTCACTAGGATCGCAGATAACAGTGACCCTGTCGTGGTTCTTAGCAGCTGCCCTCAGCAGGGTCACACCCCCAATATCAATGTTCTCCACGGCGTCGGCGATGGTGACGTCAGGTTTGGAAACGGTCTGCACGAATGGGTAAAGGTTGCACACAACAACACTGATCATGTCAAATTTCTGTTTCTTCATGTCAGCTTGATCGCTGTCGGTCAACCTGGAATGGATTGTTAAGTTTCATTATTTTAATGGTTAGATTACCAAATTATTTTATGAAAAAATTATGCAGTTGCAAAATTATGCTCTACAATAAATCGTCAATAACAGACATCATGCTGTAAGTAGGCACGCTATTTCAGATGAGATTGTTGTCTTCTTAACAACTTTAACAATTTGTCAATTCTAAAAAAAAGAGTATATATTTTCCCAAATAAAAACTTCCAGCACTAGATCATACATATAACACAATGATGAAAGTGATAAAAAACAATTTACCTGGCCAATATACCAGCGTGAACAGCAGGGTGCAGTGACTTCACTCGGCCACCAAGCATCTCAGGGGCTCCAGTGATATCGGAAACATCTTGCACTTTCAAGCCAGCGTTGCGCAGAGCAGTGGCTGTACCACCACTGCCAACCAGTCCCAGACCAAGCTCTGACAGGCATTTTGCTAGCGGCACTAGTCCGGTCTTGTCCGATACACTGAGGAGTGCTGTAAGTAAGGATTTGATTGTGAATTAAGATCTCTGTGCATATCCTTGTCTATGCAAGTAATTATAATAAAATTAAAAAAGATTCTGTCCTATAAATGATGATGTATGTCTGCTTATGCCTATTTGTTATTTATCTAAACTTACTTTCACTTGAGCACGGAAGCCCTTTTTTATAAAGCTACATTTGATATTTTTATTTCTTGTCTGTTGCTTGGTATACATTTTTCATTTTATAATTAGGAACTCTATAACATTTACTTCTTCTTTATCTTAAGAGCTAGGCTCTTGTCTTTGAAAGAATCGCATAACATTTAATAAAGTATCTATAAGTTATCTAATAAGGTTTTTAATATAGTATAATAAGGTTTAGCTTGCAACTTTTCCAAAAAAGTATAAATTGTCAATTAAAATTCTGTTGTGCAAAAAAGTCCAAGTTATTGAAGTCAAGCCTATATTTATATTTAGTTACTTATGAACTTCATTACCTAGGTAATCTACATTCAAAAAATGAATATGCAACCATCATCACTTACCTAACTTTCCATTGGTCGCCATATTTGTCACTTTCCGCAGACGCTGTTGAACTGAGTTGGAGACTGCAAAGTATTAAACTCTTTACAAGTATATAGTGTTATCGCTGGTGACCTCTTGCAGGGGTCCTGATATTAATATAAACTTGTTTATTCACTGAAGGGTAGGGTTGTCCATGACCCATAAAAAATATGTTTTATTTTATAGAGATACTTATTGGAAATATATGTTTTATAAGACCATTTGATCAGTATGTGATATTTTGGAAAATGGGTATGTTGAGAATATACAGGGTGTAACAGAAAGGTGTGACAATACTTCAAGGTTGGCTTTTACCCATCAAACTGAACAACTTTTGTTCTACAACTTTGTTGAAATCGCAAAAAATTTTTTGGACTTTTCATACAAATTTGGTTCGCCAGCTGATCGATTTGTATGAAAAGTCCAAAAAAAATTTTGCGATTTCAACAAAGTGGTAGAACAAAAGTTGTTCAGTTTGATGGGTAAAAGCCACCTTGAAGTATTGTCACTCTTTTCTGTTACACCCTGTATATACTGGGCAGTTTGCAAAATGGAACTTAAGGAATTTGATACATTAGATTATATTTAAGTCTGTAGGTATATTATAAGGTCGCAAAGTTTTGGTTGCCTAGTTTGGTTACATAGGACATGTACTGATTGATCAAAGTCCCCAAACAACTAACAAGTTAAAAAAATATATTAGGGACGTTCCTCACCTAGCATTCGTCTGTAATAATAATTCTATTTATTTCGAACAAAAATAGTTCATATCACATGTAACAATCCTAGCATCGGTTTTCAGAATTACATTACAATACTACCTCACTGACTGATGAGCATTCTCCTGTAATGTAACAATCCAAGATTCAATTTACACGGGTGTTACAAATTGTATCATTACAGGTTGCGCACTGTAACGCTCAGTTCTCCTCACTTACTGATGTAATGTTCAAATCTGAACTGTAACATAAGACAAATACTCCTGGTGAGGGACCTCCTTTACTTAGATTTTTAAATAAATTATAGTTTCTTTAATAATAGATGTATTTAGGTACAAAATAAGTGGTTTGGCACCATGGCAAGTTCACTTACAATTTATGTAACTTTTTCTACTTTTTGTAGAGTCGTTTATTAAGCATTACTTATTAAATTACTTCTATGCAGGCAAGTGCCAACCCTCAAAAATCATATTAACATCACTAAATGATGAAAATCTTTATACTGTTACTAAAGCTGGTGGATACGGGTGCGTCTCATTTTATATAAAAACGGGAGATATAATTTCATTTCAATAACGCTCAAATGCTATAATTATCATGAGATATACCAACAAATGATATAATTTTGTTGAATATAAGAATTAAAAGCTCTAATGATTACCTTATATAAAATCGTTTGATATAACATTTATAAGACATATCATTATATATATATATATATATATATATATATATACATATATCCTCCTCCCCTCACAGGTCGCCGTGTTAGGTTTGATTGATAAAATAACCACAGATCGACTGCTTGCTTGCATGTTTGCTTGCCTGCCTTCATGCTTGCTTGCATGCTTCCTTGCCTGCCTGCTTGCTTGCTTGCATGCTTGCTAACGTCCTTGCTTAGATCTAGTGCTTTTATGCTTTCATGCAAATTCAATTAATTTAGTATACAAAATATATTTTATAAAGAGTTCAAATTTCAACAGGCGTTTAGTTTCGTCCTGTCCATTGTTATATCTTTTAATATCTAATATATGTTATATGTTTTCAATAGTAGTCCAGTAAATAAAAGATTTGAGGTCGCATTAAAGACACCTGACTAAAATGGTTTGGAAATAAAAGAATTGGTGTTTTACTAAGCATTCGTGGTAATTTTGCGATTGTAAGGGCGTTCAACCCTTAGAAATACCTAAAGACGCCTTTTAACTTGTATACGCCAAACAATAAATGCACTTTTGGGGAAAACTGAGATTTATAACTATAGTTACCTTATAAATATGGTACTTAAGTTGTCTCTAGTTTAAAGCAATAAATTCTTAATATTACGATATTTTTTATATTATTGCGTGAAAAATAATACTTACAAAATGGAGCCTTCGGAGATTTTTATGTTTTTTAAGTCTAATTGTAAGACTTGAACATGTGTTAAGTTTTCACCTAGGTGACTATTTCAGAACCCAGTTAAAAACGATTTTTTAAAGATTTCTGTAGTACACATTAAAGACACTACAAATATTTTCTTGGCTGTGCCGTAACACTAATATTATCTATTGGAAATCATCATCGTCCCTTGTACAAACAAAGAAGTTTCTTCTTAAAACGCATTTTAGCTAAAATGTATTAGACATTATAATTATATTTCAAACGCCGAGAAGGTGCGTCAGCTGCCACGTACGCATAGCCAGTGTGCGACAGAGACGGAGCTATTGGGTTGGAAAAAGACAAGTGCGCGGATAGCTAGATGGAAAGTGCGAAACGCAAATGTGATAAAATGCACAATATGATAGGTAGGTACTAGTTATTTAATAATAATTGTGTCATACTCATTGGATTGTGGGCATCCAAACGTGATCATAGTACTACCGTTCTACTGATTTACTACATAGATATACCTACTGTAAATTCAATTCAAAAGAAGAAACTTTGTCCTATTGATTCGCCGAACATTTAACTCCAAAAATTATACATAATTATTATATTGAAATGAAATGAAATAATATTTATTCGAAGTAGGTATCTCTGTACACTTTTCGAACGTCATATTTTTCTACCTAATACGAAGTTCCTACCACTCGGAACTCGTATACCCAACGTTTCGGGAAGTGTTTGCGGAGAGAGAAGAAACGTCGGGCCCTAAAGAAACTCCCTCCAACACATTTTTTAAAATAAAATTCTTATATGCTATTACAATGTATGCTATTATATTGTCATGACATGAGTGTCATCGCCATTTTTCCATGACTTTCCATGAGCCTGCCAAAGCAACCTCACTTCCAATGCCAGTGGGCCTGTTCTTATGAAGTAAAAGTAGGTAGGTATTTACGCTAAATTTCACGAACTAGATGCGACATATTGTCGTTGCGATTTACCGTAATTTTGGAGCAAGAATCAAGACCTCAAACTTGGCATAGTTGTTCCTTAGGTGGTCTTAAGTGGAATAAGCCCGGGAGGCATTGGGAGGCATCACGGTGGCGGCGTTATTATACCGCAATAGCTGTCCACTTTGCTTTCGCTTGCCCTCTTGAAGCTCTCAGTAACTGACACGTTTCGTAACCCAGCATACGAGTCACAAGACCACACCAACGTAATTTTCTTCGCTTAAGGTTCGCCTCAATTCCGTATACGTTTGCACGGTGTAGAACCTTTGTATATCTTATATGGTTGGACCAGTCGATGTTCATGATATCACGGAGGCACTGCATGTGAAATCTATCGAGGCAGCGTATTTCTTTCTTATTAGACTGGTGGCGAAAATAATAAAAGTGCTCCGTTTACCGAGTTTGTTTCTCTGGCTCCTATATAGCTACAACAATTATCAATATTTTCGTCTTGATTCGTAGATCATCAAATAGCCAGTCATAAGAAAGGGAGAGGGGGGCCGATATAGCTATGACGAAACAAACGACCTAACGACAGGCTATTTCGTAATATCTGTACCAAAATGAATCCATCGATATATACCTGTCATAGCTCTATATAAACACTATGTCTCTCACGAATTGAGGAGGTTTGGAATTACTTTGGACATATACACCAAGATCTTAGTAGCTAATATCATGCGACCGGAAGAATGTAGGTCTACGTTTGCCAAAAACTGCTAAAGCTGAACCAATCCCAATGATCTCAGGGTCGAGGTCACATTTGAATGTTATTGCACTTCCCAAATACTTAAACTTCTCCACATGCTTCATGACATTCTTACCGAGATACATTTGGAGTTAGATTGTTCAGTTGTCTCCCAACATACATAACATCGATCTTACTTACACTGTCAGTACTAATTTTTTTTTAATGACTCGTCAAAACTGGTCATCACCGTCAGTTGTTAGTACGGACTACGGAAGTGTATAAAGATGCCTTTTGGGGTGTTATGTGTGTGGCTCATAAAGTATGTTAACAACCCATTACGTCCCCACTGCAGAGGCACGGATCTCTTCCCATAACTCGGAAAGGTTAGGCAATACTCCACACACGGGGGCACAGTCCGGATTGGTGGAGGTTGTGGGGCTAGTGGCCAACCCCAGTGTCAGAAAATTTCAAGCCGCCTATAAGGACTCCAACGTGGCTTAACGACTGCCATCTAGCGATAGCAGCCGGCACCAACGGCTTAACGTGCCTTGCAAAGTATGGAAACGGTCGACATAAATGCCACTAACAGTCATATCCATCCAGGTTATGACCGTGTCTGTAGTCAGTTAACTTTCGTGATCGACGCGACTACGCAAGCCGCACTGAGCCACGAACGCTTTACTAAAATTAACATAAATTTGCTTAAATATATTATTGAACATAGCTTTTGGTCATACCCAATCATGCAATTTAGTAGATCCTATCCATTGTTTTTATTAAACAAGTCATTTATGGATCAGATTTGTATTCCAAAGTACCGACGGATTATTTGTTTTCGATGTAAATAATATTTTCCTTCACGATTATAAATAATTTAAGCACTTATATTGCATTTCTTAAGTTACCTAAGTGAATTTGTAATTCTTTTTGAGAAATAAATATCTCAAACCGTGTATGGATCTTACAGCTCATAATTTTATTGTTGACATGATTTTTAATAGAAATTAAGTGTTAAAAAAATATGTGCTGAAGTGAGTTTCTTCTGGACTCAACGTTTCTTCTCGCTTCGCAAACATTTCCTGAAACGTTGAGTGTACAAATTCCGCGTGGTAAGGACTTGGTGCTAGATAGAAAAACTATTTTGTACTAGATAAATAACCATTTTTAGGGTTCCGTAGCCAAATGGCAAAAAAAAGGAACCCTTATGGATTCGTCATGTCTGTCTGTCTGTCTGTCTGTCTGTCTGTCTGTCCGTATGTCACAGACACTTTTTTTCCGAAACTATAAGAACTATACTGTTGAAACTTGGTAAGTAGATGTATTTTGTGAACCGCATTAAGATTTTCACACAAAAATAGAAAAAAAACAATAAATTTTGGGGGCTCCCCATACTTAGAACTGAAACTCAAAAATTTTTTTTTCATCAAACCCATACGTGTGGGGTATCTATGGATAGGTCTTCAAAAATGATATTGAGGTTTCTAATATAATTTTCTTCTAAACTGAATAGTTTGCGCGAGAGACACTTCCAAAGTTGTAAAATGTGTGTCCCCCCCCCCCCCCCCGTAACTTCTAAAATAAGAGAATGATAAAACTGAAAAAAAATATGATGTACATTACCATGCAAACTTCCACCGAAAATTGGTTTGAACGATATCTAGTAAGTAGTTTTTTTTATTACGTCATAAATCGTAAACCGCAATTTACCTTTCATTCAAGTTACAACGAACTACAAAAACTTTTATATTATGTTACTTGCTGCTACGGAACCCTTCATGGGCGAGTCCGACTCGCACTTGGCCGCTTTTTTTTTAAATATGTTGTCCACGTTATTCGGATTTTATGAATTTGTTATATTTTTTTAGTGAAAGAACTTGAAAGAAGCCTTTATTTAATCAGAAATGAATTAGTCTTCCTTGAATTATCCGAAAATGATATTATCACACTTGACCTAGTACATAAAGTTATGGACGTATTAGCTCGAAAGAGGAGCGCGACCGAATCAAACTTTCCTTGCCTCTCCTCGCCACTTTTGTGATGCCTCTCGATGCCAATAGTATAAGGAAGACTGTTTTATATTTATATGGGGGGATTAGTAAAAAAAGTGTCCAACTGTAAGCAGTAAATAATAGTTCAATAATCCATCAGAGTGGCGCTAATGTAGACTAACAAAGCGGATTCTTTCCTTGTTTTCTTCTGTGTTTCTAATAACTTTTCTCGCTTTCTTTAAAATTTACCCTTTTTAGGGTTCCGTAGTCAACGAGGAACCCTTATAGTTTCGCCATGTTCGTCTATCTGTCCGCGGCTTAGCTCAGAGACTATTAGTACTCCAGAGCTGTAATTTGGTACGGATATGCATATTAATCCTTATATACTTCCAGCCTCCCGAACAAGCCGGTTTCCGAAAAGGCTTCAGTACCATAGACCACATACATACGCTTCGGCAGATTATACAGAAGACCGAAGAGTATAATCGACCACTAAGCTTGGCGTTTGTGGACTATGAGAAAGCCTTTGATTCGATCGAAACCTGGGCTGTATTGCAATCTCTCCTAACGGTGCCAGATCGATTATCGATACATCGAAGTTTTGAAGTGTTTGTATGAAAATGCCAGCATGTTGGTCCACCTCCAGGATCAGAATTCGAAACCTATCCGGCTGTAGCGTGGGGTGAGACAGGGAGACGTTATATCTCCGAAACTGTTCACCGCTGCACTGGAAGATGTTTTCAAGCTTATGGACTGGAAAGGACTCGGCATTAACATCAATGGCGAGTACATTACTCACCTTCGATTTGCTGACGATATCGTGATCATGGCTGAGACCTTGGAGGATCTAGGCGCAATGCTCAAAGGACTAAGTAGAGTCTCCCAACAAGTGGGTCTTAAAATGATACATAGATAAGACGAAAATCATGTCAAACACCCGTGTTACACCCACTCCTCTGAAGGTTGGAGACTCTACGCTCGAAGTTGTTGACGAATATACAGGGTGTAACAGAAGTGTGTGACAATATTTCAAGGTTGACTTTTACCCATCAAACTGAACAACTTTTGTTCTACAACTTTGTTGAAATCGCAAAGATTTTTTTGGACTTTTCATACAAACTTGGTTCGCCAGCTGATCGATTTGTATGAAAAGTCCAAAAAAAATGTCTGAAAACACACTTCTGTTACACCCTGTATATACCTGGGACAAACAGTCCAGTTAGGTAGGTCCAGTCCAGAAAGAGATCAGCCGTCGAATCCAACTTGGCTGGGCAGCGTTCGGGAAACTTCGCAATATCTTCACGTCCAAAATACTGCAGTGTCTCAAGACTAAAGTCCATGACCAGTGTGTGTTGCCAGTGATGACATATGGATCCGAGACATGGTCGCTTAGTATGGACCTTATAAGAAGTCTTAAAGTCACTCAAAGGGCGATGGAACGTGCTACGCTTGGTGTTTCCCTACGTGATTGAATCAGATATGAGGAGATACGTAGGAGAACTAAAGTTACTAGATCTTTTTGAATTTTTTTTCTCGGTGTGGGGTATCGTTGAATAGGTCTTTCAAAAATATTGTGGGTTTGCGAATTTTTCGAGTCATGGATTCGTTTTCGAAATATTAAGCTTTAAAGTGCAATTTTTTGTGAAAGTCATGTGCCCCCCCCCCCCCGACAGCTAAATAGTTATTTCTAGAAATGTGAAAAAATTCACGGCAGTAGTATATTTAACGAAGTTAAAAGGAAAACTATCACAGCTAAGTAGGCTTTACAAGTTAACCCTACAGTGCGCGTGGTCCGACACACACTTGACCACTTTTTATACAATAACACCACCCTTACTTAACGCGTTTTGATGGACACTTTTGTACACAGAGACAGATCTCCTTACATGTACCCTCCATAGCCATTTTTTTTTCTAGCGATGGAAGCAATTATTTGTTCCAAATGAATTGGTATTCCTTTAATTGTCCGATAATTATCACACTTGCCCCAGTACATATAGTTATAGAGATATAAGCTCGAAAGAAGAGCGCGGCCGAATCAAACTTTCCCCGTTTCCCTCGCCACCTTTGTGATGCCTCCCGATGCCTCCTGGGCTAACACTCAAGACCACCTAAAGAACAACTTTAAACCAAGTTTAAATCCTTGATAACACACACAAAACCCAATAGGTAGACACGTGACCGCGGATGATGCTAAGTGGAACATCAGGCAACTGCCATCTATATCTTGTGAATAGTAAAAAAACGTGCCACACGAAAAGAAAAGAAAGAGAGAGAGAAATATTGATCCAAAATTAAAAACAGTTCTCATACAATATGTTGCATGAAATCCCCAGCTATAGCTTAGCTGAATAAAGAACTCGCGGGGTAGAGCGGGCGCCGTGCATGCCGCATTCCACCGCCCGCGCCCCCCGCTCAACCCGCTCGCGAATTATAATTGTTATTAGATTATTACAGAAACTGTGCAACAGATTGACCGGGGATTTTTCTTAGTCTTAGTTTAAAAAAAATATTACTATTAGATTTCATGAAAATATTCGTAGTGTCTTTAATGTGCAAGGGTTAAAATCGAATAAAACTTAATAAAAAAAAAAATAATGAAGTCACCTTGGAGATAATTCTCATGGTTATTGACAGTGGTTATGTACCCCCTAAGACAAAATATCACTCACCTTGCAGTATTTCTTTTCAAGTTATAAATTTTTAAATATATTATATTCAATATCTACTCAATGTTTTGATCTCGATCGGGGACGATTATAAATATAAATAAAACGTCTTATAAGAAGCCCTCATGTAAAAAATCACCAGTTTTCTATTTTTTGTTCACATTTAAATTTAATTTTGTTTCTTTAGGGGCTAATTACCGAAACATTATCAAATACTCATAAGAGATTTTCATGAATTTTCATTTTGCAATTATTTAAGTAACATATTCTAAATTTTCACCCAAAGTGCATTAAATGTAACCTACTCCATACAAAAATTCGTAGATTGACTGGACTAATAGTAGGTTAAATGAGTTTTATATCATATGATTGTTATATTGGATGTTTATTATATACAGCGTTTATTATACCTTATGAAATTATTCTTTTTAAAATTATATCTAGAGTTTATTATATCTGACAATCGTTATATTTAAGAAAATTATATGTTTGGTTTGTATATCTTCTAAATGATATATCTTTTGTGTTTATAGATTCTATTACTTACCCGGTGGATACTAGCAGCTATAAAGAAAATAAAATAAAATGATAAATACATATGGTTCATTCCAATCAAAAAAAAGCAAAATGTAAACAAACATAGTATGCAGATGACATTGACATGTGTCAGTTCCATAGTAAGTTTGTTTACGTTTTGCTTTTTTTTGATTGGAATGAAGAGGTATAAGATGAAGCAAATAAGTTATTAGCACAAAAGCATATTTTATGTTATTAATATTTTTTTTATATTTCCCACTCAACATTTATTCTCTATTCTGTAAGAACTCTACAAGCTGTCGCAGACCTGGTGAACTCAAGAATTTTAAACAGCCACCTTTAACAAGTTCACTGTGCAATTGAAAATTTGAAGTTGACCCTTCACATGCTCACATACATTTTTTGTTTTACTTTGACTATTACTTATTATGACTTCCTGGCAACACACTATTCAATGATTCAAAATGATCTTCCGGTATTCACAGGTTTTTTGCACAATTTCATAGCCCAAGCGTGTAAGCCAATTGGAATGCTTCAACTCACACCTGCGAGATTTAACACGTCTATTAGTTCACAAGGTAGCGTGGCCCATATGTGGTGCACTCACATATAATTTAAACCTCAAAATGCCCCACATGTGGGTCATGCAAAGTGAACGTGTTAATGACCACATATCGAAGTAGCTTTAACCCATTGGGCGCTTCGCCACTCCCCGACAAATCGTGCCCCCAGCGCCAACGCTATAGCAGACAAAAATGTATGAAAATCCCAAATCCTGGCGGTGTGGCACGGAAACGTGGCACGGAAACCGGTTGTTGGCCATAGCAGACTGTGGCACTCAAAGGGTTCAATAAAACTTATATTTAGGTTAGACTTGGAAGTTTCATCAGGTATTCATTGTAACAACCTAAATAGTAAGGTTATACTGTTCAGAATCAGAACTTGTGTGGACTTTAAAAAATTAGGTTAAGTAGGTCTACTTTTTAGACCGTGTTTAGAACATGTTTTGTTTTTGGTCTACGGTTCTAGCTACATTCTGCACGAATTTAAGTGTGTAGTTATTACAATTATATTACGAACCTGTTTCTTTTTATGTAAAGATTAACAACTCTTATAACTTTTGTCTTATATATTATTATTAAACATATTTATATGGGAACAAATCATTAAATCCAATGTAGGTATTTTTAGCTTACCTGTTTCTTTTTATGTTAAGAATCAACAAGGAGTCTGTTCTAACGTTCAAATAGTATATTTTATGGGAATAATAAAATGAAAACAACAAATCCAAAGTTTTTATAGAAAGTTTTTTTTTTTTTGTTTGGTTCTTTCATGTTTCCTGCTTTTGCAAGGAAAAGGCAAAGGCTTCTCTGGCCATACAGCCTATTCTTACGTAGTTTGCTCTTCTCTAAATCTTTTTCTATTTCATTTGAGTTCTCATTTATCAATTTCTGTTGTCTTTAACTTTTTCTGTATTCTTCAACAAAATGATAGCACTTTTGATGAAGATTTCATGGACTTCTTGAGAGCACTCGAAACACAGTCTACACACTTTTATTTCATTATCCTACATATTAGACACTTAAATTAGGCACTTTATTGAACAATACACTATCAATATTATGCATTAAAAACCACGATATCTATTTTTTCGGATAATAAAACAAAAATGACAAACTCTTGCCGCGAGTTCCCGCCAAAAAGTCAGAAAGTTTAGTTTTTTTTCGACTTTTTGACAGTTGTTTTTAAGAACGCGTTCCGTGACGCGACGTGAACCCGTGAGAGTATATTTTATCGTGGAAGCAGGAAAGCATAATATAATCCTTTCAAGTATAAAAGGGACAAACTCTTGTCAGATAAATCTTATCATTATCATGTTTTAACTTATTGTTAGTTTTAGAACTGGTCCTCCTTCATTATCCGACTGCGTCAGATGAAGGGGAACGCTGCGAGTGCACTGAGACGACACGGTAAGAACCGACAGATGATGACGTCACAGTCCGATCCAGTCGCTGTACATTTTGTATGAGTGCGAGTGCACTCATCCGACACTAACATTCTTACCGGACTTATAACTTATTTTATCGGATCTTATTTAATCGGCTCTTACTAGTCGCTGTACATTTTCTATGAACGCTGCTGCACTTATCCGACACTAACATACTTACCAGACGAAACGAAGATGCATCATTTATTGACATATTATATGTATAGTTTAGTTATCGATTTACATGGTATATTAATATGATAATATTTTATAGGTACCTACAGAAATCAATATACATTTATAGAATATTCAAATGCATAGGTATATGTGTAGATTGTGAATGTGTAGATTATGATATTTTATATTAATTGGAAAAAATATGATTTAAGAAAATGTGCAAGTAAAACATCTACGTAGATAAAAAATACTTTGATTTTTAATAATATTTACATATTTAGGTTGGGTACTGTAACCACCCAAGTGTTTTAATTAATGTAATGCGTTTTTAATAAAAATACAACGTTCGTTTTTATTTGTTGTACCTACAGAAAACATACACTTTTAGAATATGCAACTTCATATCATGATAGGTATGGTATTTTTAATATGGTAGGTTTTATGAAGTAACCGCCATTTTAGATGTATTAAAACTCTTAATTGGTTACCTACCTATGCTTTTACTTTACGCTGTATTTATAACAATAACGCCAATAAGTGGCGTTGACCAAAAGCCGGGCACATTTTCAGGAACGACAGGTGGGCGTGGCTTTGCTGTCGGCTCTTATTTTATCGCCCGGTGCACACGCGCCGTTATGTTTTTCGAGTGTATGTATGTATATTTCTTTGGCACGCTCTGTAGCCTAAACGGCTTGATGGATTTTAGCTTGAGTGAGAGGTGTCGTTAGATTTGTCTTGATCCCGAGAATGACATAGGATACATTTGCAGTCGGGTTATTTAAATTATTTTTCAAAAAGGTTGTTTTATGGCTTTGAGTTTGGAGGATCCCTGATCCCAGGCCTGATCCAAGGTACAATAGTTGAAGTAGTTGATTGCATCAATAATTATTTATGAAATATTTTCCACGTTTTTTTTCTGAGTATCTAACTCAAATGACTAGCACTCAACAAGAGAGGCCACAACACAAACCACAAGGCACAAACTAAAAGAGAAACCCTTGAGCCTAAAATACTATGCTTGGTTTTAGATAATGATCGTTTTCGTGTAAATGTACACGAAAATATTATTGATTGCCTAAATACAGTCATCCTTACTATTATTATTATAAATGCAAAAAGTGAGTTTGTCTGTTAGTTTGTTTTTCTTTTACGTCGCAACGGAGTAACAAATCGAACTTTAATTACATGTAGCATTAACTATCTATCCAACAGATTTCAATGATTAAAAAGAGCTTAGATAGAGGGCGGGGAACAACACAGGATGGATAAGTAAATAGTTTTATACCGGAAACCTTATTTCATATCCATGCTGGCGGCACGGCAGCTGTAGAGTAGCTGGAAAAGCTCACCTAAACCGATAATAATAATATTTGCCGTTATTTAATTGATAGGCGCTTTGAATTGACCGAGCCGACCACTCATGATTTGATTGTAATATTAATTAATGAAATACATATATCTTCTCAATTTAGCATCAGTTTATTAAAGTAGGTAGCTATGAAGTAGCAAATTCTAAACGCTAATTAGTCATCCCATATCTCGTGATTTGGATCTGTTTCTGAAAGATAATCCTTCTGCAATATCGGACGAGGCGTGGAAGTCGCTGCTGTTACAGGATTCTGCGAAATGTTCTCAGGCATTATTTGCGCCTTGGACGGGCATTCCGACATATGTTTCTTAATTAGTTCTTCTGGCAGACGATGTGTAGCGTTGTACGGGCATATCTGGAGACTTGGAGAACGTTTCTGACACTTTACGATGTGACCCTGCAAACGGGAGCGTGGTACTCGATGTATCTTCTCGTAGGGGCACGAAACAAAAGGATCCTCCATTGTCTGAGTTACAAAATAATACTTTAGTGATGTTTTCTATCACTTGTCTAATTATACACAAACTATTTATAGTTCCAGTTCAAGAAAGTGCTTTTAGTACCTAAGTATTAAAACAGAAACAATATCACCTGTTTATTCACTGATACGGTGTGGTTATAATATACAACTCACTCATGCATACATATTAGCAACGATGTTTTTTCAGTTTACCCACATTTATTTATTTTTGTTAAGCCTCCGACACACTCATGGAACGAATGATGGTGGATCGAATGGGTGACCGTGACCGTGAAGTTAGAAGCCTCATGCTCGAATTTAGATGTTCTGATTATGCCATTAATGAACACATACTTACTGCCAAATAGTGCCAAAATAATAAAAAAAATAATGTGCTATCTTAATTTCAGTTGCTAGTGAAACGTAAACGTAAACGTTAGCGAAAAACTCGATTTTCTCTGAAACTATGAGGCTTCGAACTCACTGTCACCCATTCGATCCGCCATCATCAGTTTCATGCATAGCATGAGTGTGGCGATGGCGGAGGCCAAAAAGAAGTTGCATATCGTGGGAGCGGAGTGCAAGTCTGTGGCGGAGGCATTAGGTATAGACAATAAATATACAAGACTTCATTTACTTTACTCAGTCTTTGCTGCAACGCAACGAGCATGGTAGCAAATACATACTTTGAAGTAACAGTTTTACCCAAAGTATTACAAAGCGGAGGGTAATGTTTTTCGGGTATATAGAAGGACCCTATATACAGGGTGACTTTAAATTAGTTCTTGATACGAAAGGGTATGCATGTGCTCATGATAACAAACAACTTTCCCTAAGGAACCCATAGTCAAATCGCAAAAAAAATTTTGGAGTCTCCATACAAATCGAGCAACTGACCGGCTAAATTAGTATGAAGAGTCCAAAAATTTTTTTTGCGATTTGACTATGGGTTCCTTAGGGAAAGTTGTTTGTTATCATGAACACATGCATACCCTTTCGTATCAAGAACTAATTTAAAGTCACCCTATATAGAGTCCTTCTATATAGGTAACCCTATATATAGGGTCCTTATGAAATACCTGAAAAAAATTTAACTACGGCTTCTACTCATGAAACTGAACAACTTTCCCCAAGAAACCTATACTCAGTTTGCAAAAAAATTTTTGGACTTCTCATACTAATCAATCAACTGATCCGCCAATTTTGTATGGGAAGTCCAAAAATTTTTTTGCGAATTGAGTATAGGTTCCTTTGGGAAAGTTGTTCAGTTTCATGAGTAGAACCCACTGTTAAATTTTTTTCAGGTATTTTAGAAGGGCCCTATATTTAATATTTATGTAAGTATATGTGTTTGTACATTTAGCTAATTTACTTTGTGGACAAACATCGTATTTATTAGGTAGATTATAAGTAATACCTATTTCGAATAAGTATTTTACTTTACTTTTTAACATGTCGGTTTCATTATTAACGTACATATAGCAATTAAAATGAGTTTAGGGATGTGGGCACAACATAAAAACAACATTGCTAAAAATTGCAATGTTTCAGTGCTATGGTAATTAATTATAATACATATTGCTAATATAATCAAACATCCTCTTTGGCTCAAACTTCGTCGTCTCCGGTCCGGGACCCTGCCGAAACCGAAATCGACTGGATGATTGATTCAATTAAGTTGGCTGAACCAATATTTTAGGAAGCTTTTTTTGTTTGTACTTGAGCTGAGGTTTGAAAGATTCTAAGCAGTTATAGAGCGAGATTCCTCTAAATCACCACTTTCATGAATAGAAGCCACTGTGAAGTTTTGGTGGGGGGTCCAATAATATTCCTGTATACGTAATACAATTAAATACTTACCTAATCTAATTGGATACAGTACATTTGCAATTATTAAAGATCAAATATAAAGTACCTAGGGAATCTAAAATCGACCTGTATGTGAAATAATCAGAGCTCACCTTAATACAAATATACCTACGCTCGCTCTTAAATTACCATTTCTTTTATTTAAGTGCCTCTTATTTTAAAATAGGTACGTCTGGTATTGACCACTGAGCATATAATCACTACGTTCTGTGGTATTGACTTTGTAACTCTACACGAGGCAAAGCATAAGTATCGATCCACGATACATATGGGCCAGTGTAGTTTGAACTGTATGTACAATCGTACTGCTCTAATAAGAAAGAAGGCCGCAATGTATACGGTTTTTCCCCCTCAATTGGTAAGCCCTTGGCATCATCTCACCTGATGGTAAGCGATGATGCTGCCGAAGATGGAAGCGGGTTTACCAAGATCCCCAACGCAATGGGGAACTGGCTGTCTTATCTTCACGCCGGAACACATCAAATGCTGTGACGTTGATGTTTTGGCGGCAAGACTTAGATAAGACTTCATATACTTTGCGGCCTTCTTTATTATGAGGGCAGCGTAGAATCATGATAGAATCCCTAGTATAGAGTGCGCTCTGTAGACATTTGTTCCTTTTGTTAACTCTTTCGTTGAACTTAGCAAGAGCTCATTTTTTTTTGGTTTATCCTGCCTGTAACAATTGTGTACATATTATTGTGATAACTGATAATTTTTATTAATGATTACCTTCAATAAACCAAATAGATGGGTAAATATTATTTAAGTGCTTACCTAGGTAATTAACGTATGTTATTTTATTGCTTGCTCATACGAAACTGATAGTCTTTCGCGTTTTTCTTTGTTTTTTCAATTAGTATTATATGGAGTCCATAAAATCTGGATTAAGCCGCTCAAAAATTTGCATGGGGGAAAAAAGGATCTATAAAGTTGCAGAACAACAGGACTTTGAAAAATCCGATTCATAATGTTGCAGAACACTGAAGCTGATTTTGAAATATCTATTTTACATAAATAAATAAATATCCGGGACAGATCACTCATACTAGTTTTTTGTGAAATAAGTAGTACATCTGTACAGTACAGGATCTTAGGTATGGCTCCGGCTATTTTTGTTTTATTAAACGACATATTACAATACATTTTGTGGTTTTTGGTGTGTAATATAATATTGATAGAGTTGTCGCTTATAGCTTTTTTAATGTAGGTAATACATAACTCTATTACTTTTATTATTGTATCATTTCTGTATGTTTTATTAACTCTATTATTTTTATTACTGTATGTATCGAATACTTACGTTACGTTACAGTAAGCCTTAAGTGATGTGATGACTGATGTTTTTAGATTTTTCTCTTTCGATATTCAAATGAGCACCACTATTGTTATAAGCATCTTAGTAGACTTAATAGAAATCACCGCTCAGACTAGGCTGTATGGCCATATAATCCTTTATAGGGCAAGAAAATAAACATTTTTTAGTAGGTAGGTACGTACTTTTCATTGGAAAGAATAAAATTAAAAAGAAAACTAAGATAAATGAAGTTTACGTAATGTATGGTACATGGTAGGTATACGTAGCACAGCAAGAACTGGTTTTCGTCAGAAACAATATATTGTTCACTAAGATCATATTAGTTATTAGTTCAATATTTCAGAAGCACAGCCAGTATCCATGAAAAATTTATAAACAATCGTCATTGTTCTTGCATTTTAAATATTTTACATTGCAACATTCTACAGTAACGTTTTCACTTAAAATACAAAAGGGGATATGCTAATGAAAATTAAGGATAATTGGAGGCCCCACTGTGTGGTGACAGCTAGATGACGTCACAGTTTGCTTACGTAACTGGATAAAATAAAACCATAATATATATGTAAGTCATGAACCCACTGCATGGACCATACTAAGTAAACACCTATTTGGTGAAGATCCTATGGATTATACACGAATTTTAACGAGTGACGCTCTTCAATTCAATACATGTTTAGCTTACCAGTCCAGTTAAAAAACAGACATACATACATGTTGTATGTACCCCTTTTTGTTATTGTTGTTATGTACTCACAATCAGTAGAACGCTAAAAGGTTTACAAACAGACATATTATTATAATTATTAAACATGAAAATTGATCTCCTTTTCGGGCAGTCGAGTCGAGGAAAAACAAATGAAGCTTTATTTCAAATTTTGTTTTTAAAGCTGTATGTCTGGAGGAATGACTTTTTTGTTCCTCAGCCGCGACATGATTTTGTGTAATTTGTAGTTTTCGTCATAAAACACGCTGAATACGTTAAAAACAACCGACTTCAATCGCAACAACTCCAATTTTGCTATGTTTTTGTTGATTTTCTCAAAAACCGCTGAATCGATTTCGATAAAATTTATATGGGACTACCTGTGAAGTATACCCTTTTAAACAAAAAAAGAATTTTCGAAATCGGTTCAAGTGTCTTCGAGTAATCGGTGAACATATATAAAAAAAAAAAGATTCCGACGAATTGAGAACCTCCTCCTTTTTTTGAAGTCGATTGAAAAGATTATAAAGGAAATAAAACATAAAAAAATATATTCCGATGAATTGAGAACCTCCTCTTTTTTTGAAGTCGGTTAAAAATAGGTAACTAAGCCAATCTTTTTTAAAGTTCCATATATAGATGGATGAAGGTAGAACAAGTGACAAAAAGACGTAAAACCGCGTAAACCGAGTTTTAACGAAAAATTGTTTCAATTCTTAAAGGTCAGATTTAAAATCATTTGTCGTGAAAATACAGCTTGCATTCCATTAGACTGTATAATAAAGCATCAATTACACGATTTTTCGTGCTATTTATTTATTTTCTTTTATTTATATTCTTGAAAACGCAGTTTTACGGTGACAGATACAAGTGTGCATAGTTATTTACTAGACTAGATCATGTAGCCTTGCTTTTTGACCTTTTGTGTTTTTGTATACTCTTCACTGAGTTTCCTTATAAGTACCTATTTTTCTGGAGTCTTCGTTACACTTCTTACCGCTTTATTTTCCTTCCACGCCGACTCTTGAACCTGACTAGAATTTAAACCGTTAGCAATCGTACTGCGTCTCCTATCCTTGGAAACTTGAGAGACCTTTTAACGATCAACAACCTCTATTTGCTAATTTACCTATTAGATATGCTATAAGTAGGCAAAAATATATTGTTCTATGAAATTAAAGGTATTTGAATCTTATACATACATACATATAGAAAATTTTCATCCGAGCGGTTATCGTGTTCTACCAGTCATAGATATAACTTTAACTTAATTGACACTTCATTGCATGCATTTCGGCCAAAACTCTTGCACTTAAAGAGCCAGCTTATTTTCGCTTATAATAAGACGTATCATCAATCCTAGATCAATTGCTACTAAAGCAAACCAAGTCCAATTAAATATTCTAAGAGCAGCAGAACCAGCATGGAAAAAAATAAAAGACATCGACTGACATGGTTTGGTTATGTGTGCAGGATCATTCCCCAGTCTTCCCCAGATTATATTATACCAAGGTTTAAATTTATAAATATGAGAGTCAATGTATAACTACGTAGTACTATTTATCTAATCCGTGGTACATATATATAGGAGCTGGCGTTTTTAGTTTTTCTTTTAAATAACAATTACAGTGGTATATCAGCTCTTAAGCGTACTCTTCATAGTCATTTCATAAAATATACAATATGTACAATTATAATCAAGTAGGTAGGTATGTCAAGGAGCACTATAAAGTTAGCTTCACGTGACAATAACCGCGGTGCTACAACGCACTGCTAGATACAACTCCATTAAACTATGTGTGACAGTAAATGCTACATCTTACCTGTCGCATAGGCAGGTATCTCTATTCAGCACAAGGTTAATAAATATAATAAACATTTGCCTTCAATATGCGTTGCGATCTTTATCTTTACATTGCACTAGATACGACTTCATCATAGATATGAGTGAAATTTTTTTTTATTATATTGTACAATATATTTTTTGACATTTTGGTGAAACTAGGATCAAGCTGTTTGATCAGATTTTGCTTATTGTATGAAATAAATTACTCCTCCTTTTTTAAAAGTCGACAAAAGAGTTTGATTGAGAAATACTCAGTGTTATATATGTGTTGATTCTGAGTAACCCCTTAAAATTTCTAATGCATTTTGTAAACATACTGTATATAAGGTCTAACAAAATCAGCTAAAACTATTTAAACAGGGGCTTCTACTCATGAAACTGAACAACTTTCCCCAAGCAACATAGTTAATTCGCGAAAAAAATTTTGGGCATCCCATTCTAAGTTGGCCGATCAGGTGACCGACTTGTTAGAAAAGTCCAAAAATTTTTCACGAACTGACTATGGGTTCCTTAAGGAAAGTTGTTCAGTTTCATGAATAGAAGCCCCCGTTTAAATAGTTTCCACTAATTTTGTCAGAACTAGTAAACATATTAAGTTATCAACGAGATCTCTTCTTTTTCATTTTCTTTCATACAAAAGACATCAACGAGACCAGCAAAAAGCAAAGTATACATTTATATTATTATTATTACTCATTTATTTCAGACAGAGTCCATATTTGTTAGTATACAACACACAACTTAAAAATTACTGTTAGTAGATGAACACGAATACCACATACTAAAAATTATCTATTTATATTATACATTACGGCCCTGGAGTTCGTATGGGTACAGTCCCAGTGCCTGAGAAAGGGACTATCAGTCCTATCTCCCATCATATTCAGGATGCTGCTGACGCTGCCACCCACGCGGTGCATCAGCGATGCCGCCCTTTTTCTAATTATAGCCTGAAAAGAGTCAGTGCGAGCCTCCGCAAACATCGCCGATGCACTACAGTAGCGTGACAGCCCCAGCAGCAACCTAAAGCCATTATTGTATTGGACTCGCAGAGCGTTATAGGTCTTCTGCGTATACTTGATCCACAGACTGCACGTATACAGTAATACCCCGCTTAACGCGACCCCTTTTTACGCGGATTCGTTATAGTGCGATTTTTAAAATTCGCGCTAATTTACCCCGCTTTACGCGAATGCGTTGATTGGTTCATTTGCATGCTAAGTGGTGTGATTGCATTGACCAATAGCAAACCGTAACTGCTCATTAATTGAAAAACGATTGACGGTTGACTCGCCGGTAACTCCAAAGATAGGAAAATAGTTTTTAGAATTTTGCAAGAGCGCAAACAAAATGCGACACAAAAAACCTTAGACAGCTATTTTTCTAAAGTGCGAAAAAAAAGTGCAAGTGATTAATATTTTGTGACAATTTTCTCTAACAAAAGTACATTGATTTATATTTTAACTCGTTATTTGTTTGTGCCCCGTTATGCGCGAATTTCGCTTAACGCGATTTTGTCTGGAACGCATCACTCGCGTTAAGCGGGGTATTACTGTAAAATGACTGGCAGTACGCTTTAAAAAGTGTGACCTTGACTTCGCGTGTGCTACGTGCAAATCTGCGGGCCAGCATGTTACATCTGACCGCCAAAGCTCTGCGTTCCCTTTCAATGTCCATATCATCATTTTGATCCTCGGTGACCCAGTGTCCCAAATACTTAAAATGCTCAACTATTGCTATTTGTGAGCCACAAACCATGGGCCGCCGCATAATTCTCGCATATTTTGACCAGTTTCCTTAGAGCACTGATCGATAGGCTCAGCAAAACCATATCATCCGCATAACTTATATTGTTGACACATTTTCCGCCAATAGAGCATCCAATACCGGTTTTGCTGAGCTCAACGATCAGGTCGTTCATATATAGGTTGAAAAGCTTGGGGGAGGTCAAGCCACCTTGTCTTACCCCGCAATCCAAACCATACTCTTCTGAAAACGACCCTGCCCACCGAACCTTATTAGTCTGATGGTCGTACCAATATTTGAGCAGACTTATCAGGTCTTTAGGAGTACTGGTATCCTTATCCAACTTATTCCATAGTACATCATATGAGACAAGGTCGAATGCCTTCGACAAATCCAAGAAACATGTATATACAGGGGTGTTTCTCTCAGTGTAGTACCGGACAGTCTGCTTGAGACACAGAATTGCAGTTTCCGTGGACAGACCAGGCCTAAATCCAAACTGTCCATCCGCCAACTGCACATGCTTGCAAAGATTTTGATCAAACAGACTGTCCAGCACTTTAGCCACGACGGTGGCCAGCGAGATGGGCCTATAGTTGGATTTGTCGGAGGCATCGCCCGTACGATTTTTTTATGATGGGCACAACTATTGTTTCCATGAGCCTAGACGGTGAGTAGCCGTGACCAATACAGAGATTATACAACATCGTAAGTACACGGGGCAAGTGAGAGCCGGCCTGCTGCAAGTGCTCTATGCTAAGACCATCTTTCCCTGGAGATTTACCTCTCGACATAGTCATTATTGCTTTTGAGACTTGCTTAATACTGAAACGACTAGGCTTTCCACTGGTATGACTCTCTGCACTGAGCACCTGCTGCTTTATGTTCAATGGACTTTCCACTTTAAATTGCTCTTTAAACATGTTTGCAATATCTTCTGCATTACTGATTCCACAGACATTAGCCGGCAAACTAGTTTTCGGATTTAGTTTGTTTGTGCGCTTCCAAAAACCACTGAAGTCTTTAGCACTATGGTGAGTTGCAAGTATATCCATTTTAAGTTGCAATTGTCTGTCTTGGCACCATTTTAGCTGAGACTTAAAGTGTTTTCTGGACTCACACATCTTGTTATATACATGACCTACACTCGGTTTGCCGTACAACAACCACAAACGAAAACATAATCTAGCT
The DNA here is from genome assembly GCA_958295455.1 of Coleophora deauratella. NCBI lineage: Eukaryota > Metazoa > Arthropoda > Insecta > Lepidoptera > Coleophoridae > Coleophora > Coleophora deauratella. The sequence continues at coordinate 6,365,345 of OY282398.1, forward strand.
TCATTGTGCGCTTGTCTAACATACTTGTTCCAACCTATAACATGCCTACCATTTCTACATTCCTTTTCGTCATTGCTCTGTTCTGCTGCTTTTTGCAATACAGTAACAATTTTATTATATAAGTATCTAAAATATTTCTATGATCTATATTATTACAGAAATTATCTGCACAAGCACTCAATTCAGCGGGGAAGTCGATATCCCTTAATTCATTCCAACATACCTCACGGTATTTATTTATTTGCCTGTCATCTCTCTCCCCCCACAGTATTTTAATAGAGAAAAACACATTTTTTTCGCGTTAGATGATGCCCTTTTGTATTTTGTGAGATGTATTAAATTACCTTTCTCACTTAGTGTGATTCTGAGCTAATGAATCTTGCAAGCTTCACAAACCACCAGTCTGGCCATTTTAAAACGAAACTATCATAGAGTACTATGAATAAATCTGGAAACTGCTCTGGCGGAGATCATTTAAGGATCGAAGTTTAAATTTATGTACCTTTTTTATGTTAAGTTTATAACATATATCGTTGCCACTACTGGGGCATGAGCACATTTCGGACACCTCATACAAGTGTCATATTCTGCTTTTATTATTAATGACGTTTAACACGCATATAGATATAATGTGGCTTGCACTAAGCAACTGTCACCGGATCTTACCCGTTCTACAATGTTGTAGAACAAAAGTTGTTCAGTTTTATGAGTAGATGCCCGCCTTGAAGTATTACCACACCTTTTATTACACCCTGTATACTGACGAGTACCTATTTTGGGAACTGAAATTGTGTGCAAAGTTTCAAGAATACTTAACATCCAAGCTGCCTTAATTTAATACAAAAGGCAGACAATGATCTTGCAGTATCGAATGCTTTTACCTTCTAAAATGTTTCACGAAATTCACATCCAGTGATTCCAGAAAAATTGGCCAATGATTGGCAAAAAGTGGAGTAGAACAAAGCCGGGCCGGCAAAGGAGGTGCATGCCCTTCCTTCGGGGCAGGAATTGGGCAGTGGCGCAGGCGTCCATCAAAGTTAACGATTATTGCGAGACACGCATCAGACTGCGTGCGAAGATTAAGAAAAATATGAAGTGACTCAAGTAAGTTACATAAAAGCCTTTCAAGTTTTTTTCTCCTCACTAACAATAGCTTTTTCCAAGTGGTAGAATTAAAAACTTTGTACAGGGTATCAGACAAACTAACAAGGGCCAATATTCATCATATCAGATCATACTGATTAATTTTCCCTTAGGAGGGAATTATCAAAAAATTAATAAAGAGGCCGTGAAAAGCCATTAATCAGATATCCGTGGGCCATTATAATCAATCTGGTTAGCTAGCTCCCCAAGTTTAGGTATAACTGCCCCCGATCACTAGTTATGATAAAAGTTTTTTTTTAAAAGTAAAACGAGGAGAACTTTGTGCGTTGCGAATTATAAAGCTTTATTTTCCTCGGAGAATACGAGTATGTGCGTCTTACGCCTGCTTCATTTATATTCTGTAATCATACCAGAGGCTCTATTTGCTCCACGATCTATTTCTCTGTGACACATCTAGAACGAGATTGATCCATGCAAAAGTTTAACGACCTACCATATCGGCCAAAAGCTATTTAATTGAAACACCATAAACGGCGGCGGACGAGCGAGTGCCTGGTGCCGCACCTGCGCTGCTTGCGTGCGTGTGCGCACATTTTCCGAGACTCTCACAAGGGTTTAGTAGAATATCGTAACTAGTGGCCTTTGTTCCCTAGTTGCACAAGATTTTCTATACGCTTAGTGGAATTTTTCATCAGAATTTCTACGATAACTGGCGTTTTTTTTAATAATTCTAAAGACCACTGACTGCTGAATTGATAGGTATCATATGAGAACCTATTCTATATGGAGTACTTATTGATCCAAAGTTTATTCCTATACTCGTAAACTAACATGGCATCAAAAGATAGGTTAATTCAATGACGTATACGAATCTTATTAACTAATCAAAGCAGCGGTAATTCATCGTTTTTGCAGCAAATGCGAAAAGGTGTAATCAGCCTACATATAGTTTATTCCAATAAAAAAAAAAAGCAAAACGTAAACAAACTTACTTAAAAAGTAACACATGTCAATGTCATCTGCATACTATGTTTGTTTACCTTTTGCTTTTTTTATTGGAATGAACTATAGCTACTGCTTAAACCGTCTAAAACAGACGTAGGTACAAGGTTTCGGTGGTAACAGAAAACCCCAAGGTACAAAAAGCGCCTGTAGTTCTCCACAAATCACTGGTACAAGGCGTTAATCTTGCAATTTGCTCGTGTCGATACTGAGAGGTTGCTAGCTCGCCTTCAAAGGTCTGACTATCACAACCCAGGACTTATCAGATCTCTGAGTTTCACAAACCACCAGCTAGGGAAGGTATAGGAATAGGATAAGATGGTTATTGGTTTTTTGTAATCCAGGTTTAGAAAAACGAAATTCGTTTGAATGAGTTCTATGGAAGAGATGATGACGCAGAAGATGAAACCACGCAATGGGGAAACTATTCTCCATGCAGGAATACACTAATTATATGAAGACTGGTGTTTTGCCAGCCTAGCTAGCTGAAGTATGCTAGCCAGGTAGGCTAGTTAATAAAAAATAATTGAACCCCGTCGGGAATCCAACCTGTGATCTCCATATGAAGCGAGTGGATTGGCCTCAACGTCGGGGTTCGACGGCGGCGGCGGCGGTGCGACGGCGGTTCGGCCATAACGTAAGGTACTTATTAATTGCGAAAATTCGTGCCATAAATACTTAATTAATATTAAATAACGCATGTGAAACTTAACAGGTGATATAACAATAAATTTATTATTATAATAAAGTCCTGGGAATTAAGTTAATGCCTAAGTATTATATATTTTGTTTAATATTCATAGCATAATCAACTGAGTGTCTTAACGTAATTATGCACTCATTGTGTTGTTAACTTAAATGTGTGTATGTGTATGTTTATCGCAACAACAGTCCCATTAATACAAGGAAGCGTTATTCATTGATAAATATTTATAAAAAATTATACTGTTGCTAACTGGCTTTGCCGTTTTGTTTTTCTGACATCAGTAACCTATGTTTTTAACAAACACTGTTCGTGTTTGTATTCATCAAAACAAAATGTTTAAAAACGGATAAATTGTTGTTATTTATTGTTCATGAAAAACTGTTTTTTTGCTGAAAGCCTACGTCAAATTCTAGATGTACTTATATTTCAAATTTAAGTAAAAATCATATAGAAATTAACGTATATAAAGAATGTTAATTAGTTGAAGTTTACGGATAATTAACAAAACTAAATCATTGAAGGTCACACTAATTAACATGATGTAATGTATCAATGATCCAATTTATGTTTATTATATCTAAGCTAGGTTTTATTTCTTCATGATTGACATCCAGGTAGGTAACTGAAACTTATTATTTATCTTATTTTATTTTATTGTTTAGTGTACACTGATACATGATAAATACAAGGATTGTAAACGTAATTACAAATGGTATGCTTAACTCTGTAAGAGTTTTCTGCCAACAAACCAGTAAGTATGAGAGAATGGGATACTTACTACTTACTTAGGTATATGTGGAAGGTTTTACTGCCTTTATACAAGGTGTTAACAAATTAGTTGTCATTAACTTAAATTGGGGCTTCTACTCATGAAACTGAACTTTCCCAAAGGAACCCATAGTGAATTCGCAAAAAAAAAAAATTGGACTTCCCATATTAAGTGGGCCGATCAGGTGACCGACTTGTTATAAAAGTACAAAAGTTTTTTCGCGAATTGACTATGGGTTCCTTGGGAAAAGTTGTTCAGTTTCACTAGTAGAAGTCCCAGTTTAAGTAATGACAGCTAATTTCTTAACACCTTATACAGAGTGTTAATAAAAGTGCGTTTGAAATTTTAAGGGGTTACTCAGAACAGAATCAAGTACCCAGAAAAAATATTGAAAAATCAGCTCTTCAAATTTTTTTCAGATTTTCATATTAAATCTGAATACTTAGTGAATCAATAATTTGTATGAAAAAATGAAGAAAAATTTGAAGAGCGGATTTTTTAAATAAATTTCCTGGGTTCTATACTTGAGTCTGAGTAACCCCTTAAAATTTCAAACGTACTTTTTTAACACTCTGTATATGCAAGTGAAAAAGATTAAAGCGTTTTACAAATAACCTAAAATACTTTTTCTTATCCACATTTGGTAAGCTTAACTAAATAAGCTTAGTCGGGGGTACGAGCTGAATATAATAATATTTCTGCAAAATCAATCAAGATGTTTAGGTAACAAGCAATACACGGGAAAACATTAGGTACTCTTTTTCTGGGGCAAACGGGTTAAAATAATGAATGTCAACCGCAAAATACATACGTAACAGGCGCACCGTAGCCTTACCGTAGCGTACTACGGACATTTGTATTCGATTTTCCGGAAACCAGACACGTTCCCCTTTCGGTTTTAGTGACGGTTTAGAATAAGTGCGCTAAGAATGACAAAGATTTTATTTTAAACGATTTTGTCTTAGGTTACTACCATACAGCCGTGTCACAACTTCTTAAACGCCAAAACTACCAGTAGTCATTTGGAGAATCGATAATAATTAATGATGGTATAGCGTATTATTTGATCACATCACAAGATAGTAGTTGAAAGTGCCTCACTCACGGCTAGCCGGTCTCGCACGGCCTTGCCACTGCACCGGCGGCATCGGCACCGCCTGCATAAAGATAACATGTGTGTCGATTATTTACCAAGTATTTTTACAACTGAGCCTTTTCCGTAAACTTTGCATTGTTTGTTCACGAGAGATATACACGAGAAACGTTGGTGCACTTAAGTGTACGGTACGATGCGTCGGTATCGGTCACCTCTTTGGCGTATTGCTAACAGGTATTGTCTATTTAATTGTAGTATTAATCCTATTCCTTGTAGCTTTGTTTTAATTATAATAATTTGTTTTTTATTGATACCTAACCTACAGTGGAGATGAGTGACTGGATAATACTCTGCGCCGGTTACAATTATGCGTTGAATATTAATGCATTAGATTATCTAGAAGTTTCTGTGCTCACAAACGGCAAAGGAGCTGGTGATGCAGTTATCACGTGTTGCGATAACAAGTTGGGCATTGAACGAGACATTATCCTTCCGAGGGCAAGGGTGGCCCGCGTGATAGCCGGCTGGAGGCGGTCGAGGCCGCCGGGAGAGGTGGCGGCGCGCTCACCAGCCAACTATCAACAGTCAGTCAGTACACGCGCGCGGTAACTGTTGCGCGCACGCAGTATCGCTATAGTATCGGCAAATACCGCGCACCCAACCGTCGCGCCGTCCGTCAAAACAATCCGCTTCTTCAGATAGTGCAGCTGAGATCAGTTGAGTGCTGTTACTGTGATGCGCCGCAGCGCGACGAGCTATCTCTTGCCGAATTGGAAAGTGTAAACAGTTGGTAAACAGTGAGTGATGCAGTAGCCTAGACACCGCTCTCGCAGACTCCGCGGCGCCTGCGCCCCGCTGACCGTCAGTGACCACTTACACCCAAAATTTATCAAGTGTGCACTCCACCTGTGTGTGAGATAACGTGATGTGACAAAGATACGTGTTGTGCTGTTGGATAAGTTTCGTGAAAGTGCGCTGCGCGGGCGCTCAGAGGCGCCGACAAAATGCTGAACTGCACAGACTTGGAGTGCATTTTGCACCACCATCACTACTATGCACATCTGCATCATATACATCATCTGCAAAATGCACAAGACTCAGGTAAGATTTGAATTATTTTGGTATAATATGCGATGTTAAACACTAGAGAAACAAGTATGAATACTTTATCATAGTGCACAGACAACCTGTATTGATGTTATAAGAAAAAGCGGACGGGAAGTCAATGTTGTTGATAACAAGTTCAGGAACTCTGATTCACTTGTCCGCATGTCCTCTAGAATTTTTTCCTACGAGTCCCGTTTAGCTTGCGATACAACTTTTTATGTAATAAATGAATTAGTAAACTAAGTAATATAATAAAATAATAATGGTTTTTGTGACTTGTAACTGATTTTCTTGGCGATCTTGACCTTTCCGATCAATAGTTAGCTTAGTCGCATAAGTTAAGGCGATAATGTGCCGCACAAGGTTCGTTACGCGATAGGCGAGCCGGCGGTGGTGCGCACACGCACAGGTGTGTGTCGTAGAATGCGCCACGCAATGCGCTGCCGGCGGGAGCAGCGGCGGCGCGGCGGCGCGGCGGTTTTCTCCAGCTCGTTCGACGCCGGCGCCGTTCGACGTTCCGCTTCTGCCGCGAAATTAACAAAATATTTCACCAAATATTTGTAAATGGCCATCGTTTTCTCCTCCACACAACATACGAGTTGCTGCTGATCTAATGACGGACAAGTTGCGACGACTCGACGCGACGTTGGCGTTCGCGTAATCTGACGAGCAATTAAATTTCAACAAGAAATAGGAAATTTACGCTAATATCATTTGCAATAACTGGAATTACTGTAATGACATTCTTAGCAAATAGGTATCGGTCAACACTCTAGTATAGTTACGTCATAGCGTAGTGTAGCACAATTTTACGAACTCTTGTTCTTACCGATAGATAACTAATTCGACAGACAAGTATTCTTATAATTTGTTCACTTGTTTAAATAACAACTTATGAACGTCATGTCAGTTATTTAATACCTACTTTATTACTGATATCTATAATTTGCCTCACACATCGTAAAATTTAAAATTACATGTTTTGAATGTGGCTCTACTTATCATGTTGATTTTAATAACGTAACGGTGCTGTGAGCGAAGTAATTGCATTATTCTAATGATAACAAATATTTCCTTTAAAATTCTAAAGGAATACTCCTGATTAATAAAAGATTTTATCTTATAAAATAACATGTATTTCTAAACTTATCAGTATGTAAATATTGCATAGCATTTTTGTGCTATGCGTGTCTCAAAAATATTTTTCGCTTGCATTAATTTTAATAATCTAATAAATGCACCGTGTCCATACCTTTTTGTATTGACTCTCCAAAATTATTTAACTTTACCTTTTTCTGTCTCTCCTCGTCTGCGCCTGATTCAATTAATGATGTCTTTTTCTATTGATATCATCTTATAATAGAACAATGCCATGAGTTTCTAGTATTCATTACTGTATGCAAACTGCTTGTTGACAACAACAACAAGAAGTATAAACAAAACATTAACGATAACGAACAAAATCTATACATATACACAAGGGGTACTTAAAATAGATTAATGCACGTATGAAGCCTTGACATTTTGTAATCTGACATTAGCTTTGTAGGTTTATTTTTGCGCCTATAAATACTTTTTATCTGACCGAACTTAAATGATTGCGGGTTTTTTAAATATTCAAACATGGTATTCAGTCTTATAGTTTACATAAAAATAAAAATGTTACATTTATACTAATTTACTACAACATAACAGGAAGATAGACCAATGATCATTAAACAGAAAAGTGGACTATAAAAATGAATAGGGTCGTATTGTTGAGGTCAAATTTCTTGTTACAGAGATGTAAAAGGTAATAGAGGAATGAAGAGGCAATGAAACATTGCACAGGTACTGAGGTTCAAGATAATTAAGCTTCAAAAAATATGTGACATATAAATATAAATCTTTGTATGTATGATGTTATGATAGAGATCAGTGCATAAAAAGTTAATGATTAATTTTTGTAATTCACCTAAATTTATACCTTTAAACAATAATTTGAGAAAGAGACTTAATACAATAAATTTAATTTTGTACAGAAATCATATTTAAAGAGAAAATTTATAATAGACAGATTTGGAAAATAATTTTGCAGATTAAAAGACCTCATTTACTTAACTATGTACTAATAATTTTCCGGAAAACTGCGTGCATATAGATGAGTGTATGCTAGTGAAAAAGTAAATACATAATATGCAAACTGAAAAGTATCTACAGGATACAGGATAGAGGATGATATAGAAAATACTCATAGAACAGCTAGACGTGTTGTGACAGAGTTAATATAATATTTTTAAACTTTGCGACCTGCATATGCGTAGACAGGAATTTATTATTGTGCCAGTCACTAGTAAAACATAACAGACATGCCTTCAAACAATTGTATGACACTATCAGTAGTTACGTAGATGTTTGAGTTATTTGAGAATTAACTGTGAAGTTTAAAAAGTTTACATTGAAATTAGCACCTTGTTTTAAAATCCTACGTTAAAGTCGGCTTTCTCGACATACTTGTATGAAAAATGTTGGAATATAACTTTTTTGACATATCCTTATGTGTGATGTTACAGTTGTACTTGCGACTTTTTGAATGTTGCAAACCTAATTGCTTTCGATCGTGCGATTTTTGTGATTACTTAAACGCTGAAGATTCGTTTTAATGTTTATTTTATGCATTGATATGTAACAACGTTGTATGTAACATTCATTTCTAACTTATCGCAATAGGTCATATGATATTATTAAAAATGTTTTTTCCATTATTAATATATATTTCCCTTATATTGTACTTAAATATATCAGCTTCAGGCAAATTTGTTTAGAATCAAGATATTTTAGGAAATAGCTTTAATAATTTTATTTTTATTTAGTGTCATTCTTTTTCAGTTAGAATATTTGTATAATATTATGACTAAATATTTGCTATATATTTGTATGAAAATGAAATCTTCATAATGATTCAATTCAACCCTGCTCAGAACTACTTTGCTAAACGCTTCCTTTCATGCATAACTGGTTAGGTCAGGCGGCAGGCTTACTATCTACGTCCGCTCACTCGATAATACTCATTAAATTAAAAAATATACCTATCTCTATTACAAATACGATTGAGTGACGAATATTACTGTCCTTAAGTGTGTCTTGTGCCAAAAGGAAACAGGAAATCATTTTTTGCACACTGAAGAAAAAAAATCTTGTTACTTTTTCATACATAAACATATAGGTAGGTATTATAGTGAATTTCTACGATATTTCGTAATATCGTATCGTATCTTACGCAACTTACCCCAAGTGACTTCTAAAGTTAACATCGTAATACCTACCTACTTATTCATACATAAGTGCTTCTACATATTCAAATTTTCTGAGTTACGAGTACATTTATTTCTAACTCAATGCAAGTTCTGCACTCAAACGATCGTTGACTTGTTGACTTGTGACGCTGTAAACTTCTACGGGGCGTTGTCAAATTGCTTGTTTCCGCAGTGGCCTGTTACCGGCGCGAATTAAGGACCTCTGTATAAGACAGTCTGTGTACACGGGTCTGAATCGTTAAAAAGCGGTAAATAGTAGATGCTTCTCATGGAACTAGACAACTTTACCCAGGGCGTTTGAAATTTTAAGGGGTTAATCAGAATCAAGTACTTATAAAATACAGGCAAAATATTGAAAAAATCCGATCTTCAATTTTTTTTCAGTTTCCCATTAAGAATTTGTAAGGTGAAAAAAATTTTAGATCGGATTTCTTCAATATTTTTCCTGTATTTATACTTGATTCTGTCTGGGTAACCCCTTAAAATTTTAAACGCACTTTTTTAACACCCTGTATACATAATATGACAATCTACACTTAATAAATTGATCGGTGAATTTGTGAAATTTGTAAGGGAAATAAATTGTCCTTGGATGAGACTACCACATACGAGTATAGCCTAATGAAACGTAATAAATAATTGCCCCTTTCCATCGATTTATGTGGTATTTATACTGAGGAATAAAAGATAACTGAGTATAGTCGGTAAAATAAATAAATGTGTAAGTTGGTAAATTTGACACACGCAATGCAAAAAACGGATGTTCAACTTCATTGTTAAATTAAATTACGTTCGGGCAAATCGTTTTGCTCAATCAAACATAATTCTGCAATTGAACGTAATATAATTAAATAGTTATCATGATTTTCCACTGATACATTCGTGTCAACACAATTTTGATGTCGACGCGGTGCATCGTCCTTTTACATGCGTTGGCACGCACCACACTATGTCGGTATTCTTAAAGGGCGAGTGAAACTATTTGAGCGAACGAGGTTTAGTGTCTTACATCGGAGTCTCCTTTCTACCTGAGTTATGTTTTTTCGGTGTATGTGTCATATTATAAAAAAAGTTAACCACGGCTTCTACTCATGAAACTGAACACTTCTCACTACTATAAGGCTATATATAGTTATCCTAGTGTCGGTATATTAAATAGGTAGGTACGTAACAGCGAATCGGTATTCGACCGATTCGCTGTTATTATGACTATGACTTAACCAGGTATGTGAAACTTTTTTAAGTTGAGGTCCAAGTTTATACAGGACAAATAAACATTGATATTTTGATGTAATATATAGGGCCCTAAAATACCTGAAAAAAATTAACAGTGGGTTCTACTCATGAAACTGAACAACTTTCCCTAAGGAGCCTATCAATTCGCAAAAAAATTTTTTGAATTCCCATACAAAATTGGCCGATAGGTTGATTAGTATGAGAAGTCCAAAATATTTTTTGCGAATTGAGTACCTATAGGTTTCTTGGGGAAAGTTGTTCAATTTCATGAGTAAAAGCCGTGGTTAAATTTTTTTCAGGTATTTCATAAGGACCCTATACATATAAGGTGTTATCAAAGGTACTGACATTATTTAATCTAGGTCTTTCCCGAAAATTCGTAGTCAATGCACGAAAAAATATTAGTCTTCTTCGGTCAACCTACAAATTATAATAGTATGGGACGCTCATATTTTTTGCGAATGAACTATAAGTTTCTTAGGGAAAGTTGTTCAGTTTCATGAATAAAAGCTCTGATTTAAATAATGTCAGTACATTTGAAATCGCTAATATTGTTAATTATGAATTATATGTAAAAGTTATAAGTGCAAAATTTAATTGATTAATGTACTTAAACATCTTTTAAGGAGGTCTGGTATGTTGAAAATTATTATAGCAAAGTTGGCGCAAAGTTTTTTTATTTATTCAGGCACAATGCAAGCGCTTCAATATTAGGTTCAGATATACCTACAATCAAGAAACACAAAGACGACAGAAAACAGCAGCTCTGCACGAGTAAATAATAGGAATAAAGCATGAGCTAGTGTTCAATTTTTTTTTTGATATTTCGGAAGATAATTTCATTAAGTGCATTTTCAAGATAATTCAAATTCTGCATAAAGGTTTAACAGGTAGGATACGCACCCTCGGGCGTATCCTACCTGTAAAACCTAAGTGTTATACAGGGTGTTAAAAAAAGTGCGTTTGAAATTTTAAGGGGTTATTCAGAATCAAGTATAGAATCCAGGAAAAATATTGAAAAAATTCGCTCTTCAATTTTGTATAATTACCCTGTATAATTACGCCCGAGGGTGCGTATCCTACCTGTTAAACCTTTATGCTAAATTATCGCATCCGGCCTGCAGGCCGCGAGTTGCCCGTACATGACAATGCCCGTTCGTCACGAAGTCAACCAAACGTTTTTGTGGCTCCTAGGCTCTTGTCTTGTGTGCCATATTATACAGTGGAATTATATAACACTTGTAATGCTATTAGCTTGGTTCGGTGAGTAATAGGCCGTGACGACATTTTTTTAAAATCTTTTACCCGGTTTTTGTAGTTATAAAATCACATAAATTATGTGACACAATTCTCGACGGAACCGACGCGCTGGCCCGACTTTTATTTAAATTAGATTTGCACATCGAGTAATGTTCCATGTTATATCATTATTGGCCGACATTAAATTGTCGGGTGAACGTTTGATGATTGAAATTATATCACTGGTTTTTTTAAATTATGACTATCTATCCCCAGATTCAGTGATATAATCCACCATTTCAGTAGGTAAAGTACCAAATACGTGTAATTACTAAATAAAAAAGATTTAGTATTAAGACGGTAAAGTATTTTAATCTACTACCACTTTCCTATTTTATGAGACAACAATAAGGCGTTTTATCTAATTTTGTTCACAACATTTTATTAATATTATACATTTTATCATATTTTTGTATAGTATAATTTATTGGTAGGCAAAGTTTCAAAAATCAAATCAATCAATCAAAAAAATCAAGAGTTTTACGGTGTTATACAGGGTGTAACAGAAGTGTGTGACAATACTTCAAGGTTGGCTTTTAGGCGAATCGCACACTGAGGCGGTTTCCAAAATGTACTAGAAATGTATGTAGTCGCGGCGGCTACCGCCTGGTACGCGGTTGCCCGCCAACCGGGCTAGCCTCGCACACGGGCTAGCGCGGTTTTCATACATTTCTAGTACATTTTCTAACCGCGGCGGCTACCGCCGCGGTTGGAAACCGCCTCCCGTGTGATAATCACCTTACCCATCAAACTGAACAACTTTTGTTCTATAAGTTTGTTGAAATTGCAAAATTTTTTTGGACTTTTCATACAAATCGATCAGCTGGCGAACCAAGTTTGTATGAAAAGTCCAAAAATTTTTTTGCGATTTTAACAAAGTTGTAGAACAAAAGTTGTTCAGTTTGATGGGTAAAAGCCAACCTTGAAGTATTGTCACACACTTCTGTTACACCCTGTATAAAAACTTTTAGAAAAAAAAGTATGCGGTGTGTCTGCGCGACAAAACTCCGAGATGACAAATCAAGCATGGTACATAGAAACACCTGACGAGACATATAGGATACTGTAATTGACGAGACCTCGCTGGCCGCATCAGCGGCGACCGCGCCTCAGTCAATCTTGATAGGACCAAATTACATTAGCCAGGGTTCAAAGCGAGCTTGACATTGCGTGCGCCCACCTCTCATCACACCAGCGGCAGCCATTATTGCATAACTACACAGGTCAACCTCAACTAGGATTTAACAACAGTCTTAGAGTTAAGTCGTCGGCGCAATTTATGTTTCATTCTGTCCTTCGCCAATAAAATAATTTGTTCGTCAGAAACGGCATCAAACTTCCCTTTTTAGTTTTTTTCCTTATAATGTAGAGCAATCATCATCAAACAATAAAAAATGGAAGTGCTATATTTTGTTGGAATGACGAAGCAGAAAAAGATGAAGTCAGATGAAAGAGTTTGTCTGCGCATCACATGAATTTAATGTGGTGCACTTCTTCCAATTTCAGTTTTATTTTATCTTAGCTAATAAGAGTGGTCAAAATACAACAATATTTACACATTCAAAAGATACGCGATTGGTTTTACTAAGTTTGTTTGTACAGAGTCGTATTTGGTAGATAATATGAAAACACTTGCCAGCGTACCGTGAAATACTTGACACAATGTCGAAGATAAACGTGTTAGTTCTTCTAGAGTCCTTAATCTCAGCTTCAGTGCTATTAAAACTACATATAGAGTTCGATGATCTCGGAATGGTCTTTGAAAACATGCAAGCATTAATTTTGTACTTGCCAAATGGCCAGCAAATATTACACTGCAAATAACTTTAAACATAAAATGACAATATAACTGTAGACGATCGTAGACTCTCTATTATACCTAGGTACGAAGATTTAGTGTGAATCTGGTAAGAAAATGTGTTAAAGTGTCTTGACCGTGATGTGTGAAGAAGAAAATGAAAATTTCTCTTGAGGTTTATGGTCTTTTAATGTATAAAGTTTCTTAATAAGTAGTAAATTATTTACTATTAAATATAATGTTGTGTTCTGGAAAAAGTTCCCTAGAAACATATACTTTGTAAAGTCATGAATTATCTGCAATCTGAGATATAGCTTATGTCACTCACATTCGACGAGTTTTCTCGAGTAAGCAATTTTCTAGCTACAGCTTTTGCAATACTAATGATAATAATTCCAGTTATTTTACACTTTAAGAACTAAAAAATATTTGGGCTTGAAAAATATTTTGACCGGCCAAATTAGTATGAAGAGACCATATTTTTACAAGCGTCGGTGGCTCGGCGGTTAGTGACTTCGTCCTCCTAACCTGACGTAAAATGAAAAAATCCGCTCTTAAATTTTTTTTCAGTTTTCCATACAAATTCTTGATTCACTATTCAGATTTAGTATGAAAATCTGAAAAAAAAATTGAAGAGCGGATTTTTTCAATATTTTTCCTTGATTCTATAGTTGATTCTGAGTAACCCCTTAAAATTTCAAACGCACTTTTTTACTATTCTGTATAAGTATCATCCCTTTCGTTGATTTCCTCTTGGATAAAGCACAAAGTTTATTTTCTAAATCAAACATGGAAAAACACTATCAAACAAGTAGTAGTTCTTGGTTAACCTTGCAAGATCTGACGTCATATTTTATATAAATATTTTACTCAGTATGCACTTAATCTATCGAACTTCGTCGGTGTATGACCACAATCGAGACAGGAAGCTGAAACAGCTACATTGCCGTAGTAATAACAGATTTTTTTGTGTTCTTTACAAATACAGTAATACCCCGCTTAACGCGAGTGATGCGTTCCAGACAAAATCGCGTTAAGCGAAATTCGCGCATAACGGGGCACAAACAAATAACGAGTTAAAATATAAATCAATGTACTTTTGTTAGAGAAAATTGTCACAAAATATTAATCACTTGCACTTTTTTTTCGCACTTTAGAAAAATAGCTGTCTAAGGTTTTTTGTGTCGCATTTTGTTTGCGCTCTTGCAAAATTCTAAAAACTATTTTCCTATCTTTGGAGTTACCGGCGAGTCAACCGTCAATCGTTTTTCAATTAATGAGCAGTTACGGTTTGCTATTGGTCAATGCAATCACACCACTTAGCATGCAAATGAACCAATCAACGCATTCGCGTAAAGCGGGGTAAATTAGCGCGAATTTTAAAAATCGCACTATAACGAATCCGCGTAAAAAGGGGTCGCGTTAAGCGGGGTATTACTGTAGAGCAACAAAAGTGTAAACAAACAGCCTCAGTGTTTGTGTAATGTTGGCATTACGTAACCAGACGCAAAGTTAATTGCGATTTATTAAAATTGATAACTTATTGCAGAAATATCGTAGTTCTATTTTTTTCATTAGAACCATTATTTAATTAGACAGTAGAGATAATAAAAGCATCTATTTATGATTTAAAAAAAATCTGATGTTAAAAATTATTGCATTGTAAAAAAAGGTGTCAAATAAATCTCATTGTGCAGGAGATAATGAAAGATATAACCTGTATGGGCAAGACATAATTATTGATCAAAGATACAGATTCATATTTAACGTCACTGGGCAAAGAGTGACATAATAATAAGAGTGACATAAGAATGAGATAAGAGAAGAACGATACCAAAGAAAATTAAATGCCACAACGTCACTAAATAAGAAAACCTCATTTTCTCGGATTTTTGTTTCTCAATCATTGGTTAAATCTGATGTGAATCTGATCTGAATGGCGCTAGCTGGTATGTGGGTCATAGATACATTTATATATTTTATGGAATCAAAAACGATGATGCCGATTAGGATTGAATTTTTTGGATCAAGCTTTTCTAGCGCCATTTTGATGATTGCTTACGTAATGTTATGTACAGCGAAAGAAAGAAACAAAGAGACAGTTTTATCAAACCTGTACGCTTGCACAGGTGCAAATTGATCTACAAGCCTAGCGTTCGAGGTCAGTGTCAGAGCTATCCAATGTGGGTCATGGAGCCAAATCAGGCGTGCTTCAATTAACTACTAAATTAGCTTGTTTGTTAGTTCTTCTTAAGGACATTTTGCGGGGTGTATTCTGACTTTTACCTGTTTTAAGTATCTGTATTTAATTTGGCTTGTTATAGACGTAGAGAATCGAATATTTGCTAATTTTCAGGATTAAACAGCATGTTGCCGTTATAAAGTATATAAAGGCTTTTTTCCATTAACATTTTGTCTGCGGATCACTCAAAATCGGCCCGACGACAATGCAATGCTTACAGGGTGTGCGTAACTATATATGAAGCAATTACGTATCATGTAAGTAAGTAGGATTTTGCATCATTAAAATTATCACTGCGGATCACCCGCAATCTGCCCAACGCAATGCTAGCTAAAACCTTAATTTTCTCGCTATATACCACGAGCATTTTTGCCATTTTTACGAGTTCGATTTACACAAATATTGTTTTCAGCTTCTGGCTATAAATGTAGAAATATGTTATATGAATATCATGGGAGCCTTTTTAGGGTTCCGTAGCCAAATGGCAAAAAACGGAACCCTTATGGATTCGTCATGTCTATCTGTCTGTCCGTCCGTATGTCACAGCCACTTTTTTCCGAAAACTATAATGTTGAAACTTGGTAAGTAGATGTATTCTGTGAACCGCATTAAGATTTTCACACAAAAATAGAAAAAAAAAACAATAAGTTTTGGGGTTTTCCCATACTTAGAACTGAAACTAAAAATTGTTTTTTCATCAAACCTATACGTGGGGGGTATCTATGGATAGGTCTTCAAAAATGATATTGAGGTTTCTACTATTTTTTTTTTCTAAACCGAATAGTTTGCGCGAGAGACACTTCCAAAGTGGTAAAATGTGTGTCCCCCCCCTGTAACTTCTAAAGTAAGACAATGATATAACTAGAAAAGATGTATCATGTACATTACCATGCAAACTTCCACCGAAAATTGGTTTAAACGAGATCTAGTAAGTTTTTTTAATACGTCATAAATCGTAAACCGCAAATTACCTTTCATTCAATCAACTCAAATATAAAAAATATACAGTTCAAGACATGTGTGATTATGAATTTATACGGAACCCTCGGTGCGCGAGCCCGACTCGCACTTGGCCGGTTTTTTTGACTACCAACCGCACAGAAGCAGGTCTCTTTTGATGGATGATCGTTATCGACCTGTTGGTTGCCGCACTGTGAAGTGCGACAGCAAAAAGTTGTACTTTTGTGAGACTGCTTTCATGAATCGATCTTGTTTAATTTATTTAGATACAATCATGTGCCATGGTGCAACGTAAATATAGAAAAATATTTGCATTAACAGTAGTTAATCACTACCACGATGTGAAGTCTTCAAATGTTTTACGGTGCAAAAATCCTTAAAAGTGTTCAGTAATTTAGCCGTGAAAATGTAACAGACAGATCGTATCGACGTAAAAATTGTCTGGTTTTTTTGTCAGTCTCTCATTATAAAAAAATCTTCAGTGCGCTTGGTATCAGTCCTTATCGACCTGACATTTTCATCTTCTAAATTTTCACTTTCTGATTGTGAAATCGTTTTAACCACTATCATATTCAGTCTGCTTAAAACCAATTTGAATTTATCACAAATATTTTTGTGATTTCTCGACAACAAGTACCATCTACCGTAAAGTTATTACGAACACGTACACTCGTGAAGATAATAACCTTCTTTATCGCAAACAAACTTTTCTGCCACGGGGCGTATCGAATGGAGTAAATAGTAGTCGACTCGTCCCTGCCTAACTGCTGACGTTATTTCTTTTCATAAACTTCACCTTGTCTCGTTTCTTCTTTTTCATGACAATTTTGAAGGAATCTCATTAATTGACAATGGTGTTACGATAGCTATTTGTTTTTGAATGTACATGACAACGCCACTGAACGTTTCTATTATAAAATAACGTAAGATTTAAAGTAAGGTTTTATAAAATAGTTATGTCCTATTAATTTCCGTTATTTTCAAAGTTATTGTTACTACTCGTAGATAGGTAAAATATTAACTAATATGTTGTCTGACAAGTTAGTAGATTTAGTTGCACTATTACGCAACTTAACATTGAACAAACGACAACAGCAACATAATCAATTCATGAAATATGGTGGGTACAACTATACATAAAACAAACAAGTTTTAAACCTACTAACCGCCATAATGCGCAAGGCTGGCATTTTGGCCAAAATGTACGCCTTGGGGTTACGAAATACCTCCACACCAAAATTTGAATTCGGTTGGAAAATACGAACATTTTGCAGGGATACAGTGTCGTTTATCAATTTTGTCTACTCACGGTCGGTTAGTTTAGATAGCACACCAGTTCTTGTCACACACATGAATGCTGTAGGCGTTCGATAGGTATATTTTGTTCGAAGCGAATTATATTTTGCT
The DNA here is from genome assembly GCA_958295455.1 of Coleophora deauratella. Classification (NCBI taxonomy): domain Eukaryota; kingdom Metazoa; phylum Arthropoda; class Insecta; order Lepidoptera; family Coleophoridae; genus Coleophora; species Coleophora deauratella. The sequence continues at coordinate 6,383,367 of OY282398.1, forward strand.
AGAGTGTTCAAATTAGAATTAATTTGCTGAAGTCATTGAACATGTACGGAATTAATTTAGATCTAAAGTACTTATTTTACGATAGAATTAGGAATAGTGAGTTTTTGATATCGCATCATCAACAGCATTATCAATTCAGTAGTGTTAAAGTGTTAGACAAAGGTGACACCAGTGTGTACTGAGTAATTAATTATGAAGACAAAGTAAATATCAGGTTTTATAATAACCTAATAGGCTGTTTGTTAATATATAGGTAAGTTTATTTTGTAGTTAAATTAAAATATTGAAGTTGACCGCCGAGTGGCTAAAATAAGATGAAATGAGTCAGTATATCATTGGCATGAACTCATCTTAAAATGCAACATGCGTGTGCGCCACATTGTCGTCGCATCGTCTGCTTCAGTAATCATATTTCTTACTTCTGACGGCCGCAGATATTTCATCAGTTTGTGTCTCCGTGAATATGGCAATCGATTGTTTACAAAGGGAAACAGGTTTAAGACTATGTTTGGTTGAACTGACACAAAAACCCAATATTTTAAAATGAATAGGTCAAAAGTGTACTTATACAATAGTTTCTATAATTTCGACACTGAGCTTGATAAATGATTTTATTTGGAAATCATGTAGAGTTATGTTAGTAACTTAGTATATCCGGTAAGATAGACGATCCAATCACTAAAGATTTATGTAGAAGTTTTAATAGTGATTTCTCTTTAAACACGCGTATCTACTTAAATCAATCTCTTAGTATCTTCGGACAGCTCGAGTTCGGTGTCTGAAATTGCATTAGTCCGCTTTCTCTGTCATGCACTGTCGGTAATAAACGCCTTTGATAACAGGATTCCGATACCGAAATGACAAATGACATCGTCATGTCTCCTTCCTTCCTGCTGTAACAGGTATCAGAGGCTTTCACCTGTTTTGTCGCTTTACTCCTTTGGTGAATACTGTCTTTTACTGGCCTTTTTATGGTCTTCTGGAAAATCGTAGAAACACCTCGTACAAAGAATTTAAAACTCTACTAAAAAAGTTTTGTATCTAAACGACTTTCTGTTAACTTTAAGTAACAAACAATATCATAAAATCGAGCTACTGGATACTGTTGTCTATGCTTAACCTATAAATACTTTGTCATTTTCCTGGGAGGTCTTTATTTTGTCAACAAAGAACGTATGTCTACTCACATGAATTATCAAAAGGAAAACACCTCGAAGTTCTTCACGATCATTTTAAATACTCATCTATATCTTAAGTTCCTTAGCAACAGATGTTTATTGTCCCGACTTACAATATTTTATGATAATGAGTTAATTAGAACCGTCGCCATACTTAGCTATCTATTTAATCAGCATTCTTCGTCTCTCCATTTAATCTTCTCTGCACAGATAATTGTATTCTCCGCATTTCACTTCTAAATGTATTATTTTCTCTGTAAGATTTCTATGTATAGCATATATTTGTTGTACATCGTAAATGAATATTTTAACAACTGAAATATTTAGCAGTATTTCAAATACATAAACATTTTTTTATTATATTTGCAATAGTGCTAGTCACAGAGGAAGTTTGTAGCAGTAGCACAAATTGTATTCATCCTTAAAGAAGCATCGACCTCAAGTATTATATTTATAAACGTGCAATTATATTGTACTGGTTAATAACTATATATTGCATTTCCCTTCCTGAACGACCAGGCCACTCGCAATAATTCCGCTTTACAAAACGCGAAACATGTTCATTCAATGAATGTCAATTACATACTTATGGTGGACATTTTATTAACATTGCATAATACTTTGCCTTTTTCTTGCATAGTTCGCTGTTGTTTCGCTTCGCAATAACGCCGACAGTTTTATAGTAGGGGATATTAGGTATTGTACGTATAAATTGATTGTGTAATGTAAAATTCACAAGTTAAGATTCAAGATTTGATTGGTTTTTGATTTTCATTTAGTATAGGTTTGTAATTTTGTATTTGCGATGTGTCGCGTCGGCGCACTGTTTTGACTAGCGTGGGTCTCCTTCCGTTGGTTTGTAAACTTGCCGTGGGAAAATTGGGGATTCGCTAATTCATTTATATTACGAAGTTTAGGTTAAAACGTTAGTGTTTTATTTTCTATGATTAACCTATTTTATAATTGTATTTTTCTCATTGCTTTGGTAGATATGTTCATAACCCTTATGATAGGGCTTACCAGTCCGTTTGTTGACAATGTTGAAAATGTTTAAAACAGTGACATAATTAAAATAATGCCCTTTTTAGACTTATTTCGATTTTTACAAAGTTAAATCTTTCTGAAATTGTAACGAAAGACAATTTAGCGAACACTATTTTAATATTTATTCTTTTTGCAGTCAAAGCATCTATTTTATTGGAATTAATCTTTCAGGGAAATGAAACGGTTATAATTTTTTTCTTATTTTTCTTTACACTGAGATGAAAATATCAAGTGCAGCAAACTCACTAAATATTAGAAAATTATATCCCTTGGTACATTACTTTATTCAGATGCTGACGGAGACTGGGAGACAGGATCAAGGTCCAAACACAGGCAATTTAAGCTCCTTTTACATAACCAACTAACTTCTTCTCCTTCTCCTTCTTCATGAGCTAATACTGGCAGCAATATAAAATTTAAAGACCACGTAGACACCAATTTCAAAGTAAAGTCCAACGAACTTATGTTATTATTATAAAAGTTCTTATTAAAATCACTTATTTGGAGGTTGGAGCTTAGGAAAACTGGTGTAAAATGAATTGGAATACGGTAATACCATTTCTTTTCGTGACAGTTGCTAAAGAGCAAAATACTATCATTTAATTTAGAATTGATGATCTAGGTATTATCTAATCTGTGATCTAGATGCATTACTTATGTCGCAGTCAAATGGTCCAGCTCTTTACTTTGTGCCGCGGTTATGCAACTAGGCAGACAACTGAACCAGGTTATGTCATGGAATACTATATCTTCTTCCGAACCGGAGGTCTGCACTCATTGTCTGCATTCAAAGTAGCGGTTCTTGATCTTTGGACCTCGGACGTCCGCTCGTGACGTCACCGGTGACGTGAAGATTACGTCACGAGTGACTGCGTTCACAATAGACGCGAAAGTGCGGTAGAAAGTCCTCTTGGGTCAGCACGTTCGCACTAGTTAGTGTGTCAGTCTGGGTTTTACATAATATTGAAGTACAGTAATTATGCTTTTTGCGTAACAAGTTCAAACTATTAGAATACCATAGTTTTTTAATGACTTATATTGTTAGTTAAGTCACAGTTATCGTAATGAACCAGTGGGTGACGCCTATAGCTAAAATGGTTGCCTCTAAGAGCTCTATACATAACAAAAACTTTAAAACATATAAAGGCATTTTTTGTGAGATTGTACTATTTAAAACCGATAAGAAATAAACGAGGTATGTATCTTGACCAATTTAATCAACGTAAATACATCAGACAGAGGGTGATGTACGTGACATTACCCTCTGCTGGGGCAATCGGGTAAAGACTTATTCTCAGCGTAAAATAATGAAAATTTCTTCTTTCTGACCAGATTCACAGGTTTAAAATTATTAAAAGATGCTAATAAACAGTGAATCAAAAAAACGTCTGCATCATTTCAGTATGGAACACACGACTTGAGGCGACTTGTTGACAAGTAGCTCGACAGCAAAAAATACCGGTCTCAAAATCTCAATGAATGTGCATATTTTTTGCATGATAAAAGAGTAACGAGCACGGTTTGATAAGTCACTGAGGCAAAAAATTAAGAGTCTAGTAACAATAGAACCATATTCCCACAGAATGGAGCGCCGCCGCCGCCGCCGCGCAAGTGTTGTGCTGAACTAATGTTTGTCGCGGTTAGATGATTTAGGTGACGGTGACATACGGCTGATTCGAATAATAAACAAGAAAGAGCTACAAAAATCGAAAAATTTGCGAGGTATGAGTATAGTTATACTTAAGATTATAATATTTTCTTTACTAAGTCGTCAAAAGTTTTCGTCAAAAGTTTTGGAGACATTCAATTGCATTTTGTATTCGTTACCTTAATTGGAAATTCTTCATTGTTATCCTTTATAACCGTATACTACCAGTACTTCAACTCATCAACGTTACGGCAAAATTAAAAGAGTAATGAGTCTTGAGATTTGATTATCGAACGTACTTCGACCAACCGACCGACCGTAGTAAATGTCGATCGGCTGCACTGTGCGGCGTTTGTGTTTCCTGAACAAACTGCGAGGTGCATAACTAGGTTTTAAGATTTAGTACAGATTTCATAAGTAGTTAGATAACATCGGAAGGAACTTCTACCTTTTTGGGTAGTCTGTTCGATAAGTGACATTTTGTAATTAAGGAAGTAATGTAAAACTATATTTATATTTCTCTGTAAACTGATCATGGTGGGAGACAAACCAGATCATAGACACACGATCGATCATATAAGAATGAAGGACTTACTTGTTGTTGATCGGTATGTCGAGCGTAAGTATTGGGCAGAATAATGATATACCTGGGCATACCACCAACCACCAAGGAGCTTCGATAAAACAGAGACAAAGAATCACGGAGGACAGACACATCGGCTCATTTTAAGCTGACCACATACACATGCTGATATTAGTCGTTTGTTATTGTAAGAAAATAACTCCAAAAGTAGGCCCCGATGGTTTCAATGTTTGTAATGACTTTAAAAACTCAATGACAGAGTAGTTCATTTTGAATTCAGTACAGTCTACAACTGCTGGTAGAGTTGATGTGGTAACGTAATGCTTGTAACCTATCTGTGTCATTTCCACAGTCTGTTCATGTATGGTCTCGGTGAGCTCAATAGTGTTTTACTTGTGATTTACGTAAGAAGTGTAGGCAACACAAAAGTATTACTATAGGTTTCAAGCCAAAAGTAAGGAATCAAATTAATAATACACAATTAGTTATTGATTTGACGTTTTCTATGTTAAAGTTGGTTGTTATAATTTTTCTTTAATTTTCATGGTTTATATAGCCTGTATCTTTTATGTTTCTATAGTTTATTGCATGTGCTCTTGAATTTTATTTAATATTGAAATCTTTTATCGACTTTTCAAGTTTTAGATGCGCTTGTCTCGGACAGACTTACGACTAATTTATTTATGAGTTTGCACCCAAATTTTTTTATATATGCGCCATATTTGACCAGTTTTTTTATATGACGTAGCTACAGTTGCTTGTATACATACATAATTAATAACGTCAAATTCGACTATAAATATATCCACGCCAGAGTTTTTATTGAAAACTAATCTGCGTTTGATTTTTTGCTAATCAAGTGGTTATAGTATCAAATTTATATTATATTGTAATAGCTTTTGATCATACGGTATAGTATTATAAATGCCTACTGGGTTCTTTGCTCCTATAGAAAAGATTAATGATAGTAAATCTAGGTGCTTAAATATTTTTTTAATGTTGTATAATGCGATTTGATAAAAAAAAATACACGTTGTATATAAAATAGATGCATGATGTCTAGAATGATTTGTATTTAGTTGAAAAACGCAAAAGGTAATTTACTGTTTCATGAACTGAAATAATGATTTACTTTCCCAAGGAATCTAAAGAAATGGAGGAAAAAGAGTTTGATTTATTTACAAGTTGCCTCTCTCTCTTTCTCTCTCTCTCTTATCGTGTGGCACAATTTATGTCCTGGATATTTATTATATTTATTTAATTAGTCGGGAAAGTTTATTTTTGTTTTAATTATACAAGTCTCCTTGAGGTTCTGTTTCATTATTAACACCATTTAACCTGTACATCCTATACATATTTAGATAAATATTTTACTTAATCAAATGATACTAAATATTATATTAACCATAATATTGAGTTGAGAACGTTGATTTCAATCTCACCTTCTAAAAAGCGACTTTTCTTCCAAGCCTTTTCATTGTGGCGTAACAGACTGTAATAAATTATACAAGTGTTCGCAGACAGTGCAACCAAAGATCGGTGAAAATCAGTCAGCATACTCCTTCACACGTACATGAGGGAAGTGATCAACTTATGTTGATTTCTTACACTCAAGCATAAGCGGCATACGTAAATATATATGTACCTACATAGTGTTTAATTTTTTAAATAAGGGCTCAAGCGCCATTTTTATCTGAAGTTTTCTACACACTGAAAGAATAAAGGAAGCGATGGTTGGACGGGGTTGATTGAAGAATATTGAAAAATTAATAAGAGTGAAAAATTTCGTCGATCAATCGTTCGTTACAACTTGACTGGTTATAAAAAGTCCGGGCTTTCATCACGGACTTCAGAAAAACCGGACCGGCGCATATCATTTTACTTGCCTTTTATAAAGATGCTGTTATAAAGGTAACAAAGTTTTTTTATCCAGTAATGAGTGAATCAGAACGTATTCTATGATCGACCTAATCTTACGATTCGCTGACGCCAAACATTACATACTACGAATCTAGCTTCACTCTGTATAATAAACAACATTGATGAATCAGGTACTGTATTATACAGACCGTGATATTTAGAAATAAGGTATTAATTACAACTTTACATAACTGTTCTTATAGTTTTACCTTTGTGCACTGCATATTGTTTAATACTTATACGCTAATTTAAATTTAAACCTATGTGTGATATGTATATGCTATGTAGTTTTACGTACATATGACATACAGGGCTAACCATTTGAGTATTAAAAACAACAAGTGACGTTTTTTTTTTTTTTTACCCTCAGTTGGTAAGCCCTTGGCATCTTCTCACCTGATGGTAAGTGATGATGTTGCCGAAGATGGAAGCGGGCTTACCAAGATTCCCCAACGCAATGGGGAACCTAACTTGCACGTTGCACCTAACTAACAAGTTCTTACATACTTAATACAAAACACAAGGGTAATTTTCGTTTTTGATAAATAATGTACGTTACCTTTTTTAACTGCCAGTCATTACCAATCCAAATGTTAACTGATAGTATAAAAAACCTAAATAACCTAGCCTTATCTATCTATCTGTCTAATCTAGGGATCAAGACGCATCTAACGACACCTCGCACACATGAGTTCGTTTAGAGTAAAAAAACATTACTCTCTGCTGTGGTGATCGGTTAAAAATACTAATAAAAATCTGTTGTTATTGAGTTTACGTAAATATATTTTTCTGAGTTTAAAAATAATGACGGTTAGGCACTGTTTACAATATGTTTCAACCAAAGAACAAGTACTCATAACACATTTAGACATAATGTACTATGTAAATGTCCATTGCATAACAAAGCTGCAAACGTTTTTGTAGAACAACAGGTTGTACCTACTTGACAAAACTATATTATTGTTTATTTGCAGTGGTTGTACACCAGAACGTATTTTAGGGGGTCAAGGCATTATTCGTAATTGTACGTAATATTAAAAAGGATGCGTAATAAAATACGTAGAATAACCGTCAGGACACCATAGCGTCTTCACTGTGCTGGAGCGCAGGACTGTTCCCGTATTGCAGGAAGGTACCTAGGTCATATTAGGCCATACTGGTGCAGGTTGTAGTTCTAACGCTAAAACCCCATTGTAAGATGTTTTAATCCGTATCTATGACTTCTGTGCTGACCTAACGACTACTATCTATTGATAGCAATAGACACCAACGGCTTGATATACCTGGAGAGGTGCAGAAATGGTCAAAATCATTGCCTCTAATAGTCAAGCTCTTTTATCAAGATTATGACTGCATTACGCTTTGATTAGGTCAAGGAAGAACCAATGTTTGTGTGACAAACATTCTACACAATGAGGTGCTGTAGATAAGTTAATAATTTAAAAGGTATGAATTGAAAGGTATAAAAGATGCAGGTACACATTAATTGTAGATAATTGTAGCAGATCCAATTGTTCTTGGTCAGGCAAATTTCGCAAGGAGATCCAGAAAGCAAGGCTCGTCCTACTGGTAACCTTTAGGTGCTCGGTCGAATATTTCGGAAAATATGACATGAATTGGGTAAGATTAAGGAAATTAATTTAAAACACATTTTGCGACACACCGTAAATTATATGAAACAGTTACACAGCCAATCATTGCATAGCGTAACCCAAAGAAGTTAAAAAAAGGTGAAATATCATATTTTAAACAAGGATTACATGTTTATGTGGAGACTTGAGAAGTAATATTAGGTATTTTTAACTACATTATCATGTTAAGTTAGTCTATGCTATAGCCTTCTCTAGTTTAATTGATGTCGCTCGACATTAATCGTTTAAAAATGGACTGAAATGTGCATTGTGTAACAAAATCACATAATGCGTACCATACGAGCCTATAATACGATTGCACTTGCGAGACATGTGACTCGACCTCGAGTGCAGATGTTGACACGCACTGCTCTAGGATTTCTAGGACATTCTCTTGTCTACTACGCTATGCCTGTGCACACGCAAGCATCCTGTTACATGCTGCATGTAAATTAGCTACTCTCGTCATACGGAAGGACATCTAGAATGTTATTGTTTCATGCCCGTTCAATGGTTTCCTTTGTAGTTACATTAACAATGTTTAAAGTATAAGCGCTATTTTTCACAAGTATTTGTTTAGTAGTCTGCTGTGCAGTTGACATGTGATAAGATAAGGATAGGGTAGTAATATAATACTGTCTTTAATTTTCAATATTGAACGGTCGCAATGTTCTTGTGTGGCTTTAAGGGCGATAAAAGGCGTATTATCAATGTGTTGTTTGTCGCTTCTTATTTGTTTTTCCCACTAAGAGGAATCCATTTTAACTAGTTGAACATTGGGCAATTTAAAATGCAACTTATATTTAATGGTGTAATTCAGAACTGACTTGAGAATTAAGAGAAAATATACATTTGGACTTTGAATTAGGTTATTTTTATATTATGGCTTATTCCTTTATGTATATAATTGACCACGCTGAATACGTTAAAAACACTTCAATCGCAACAACTCCGACTTCAATCGCAACAACTCCGATTTTGATATGTTTTTGTTGATTTTCTCAAAAACCGCTGAATCGATTTTGATAAAATTTATATGGGACCACCTGTGAAGTATATCCTTTTAAACAAAAAAATAATTTTCCAAATTGGTTTAGGCGTCTTCGAGTAATCGGTGAACATACATAAAAAATAAAAAAAAAGATTCCGACGAATTGAGAACCTCCTCCTTTTTGTTGAAGTCGGTTAAAAAAGAAAATTATTATATAATTAGGAAAAGCCTAACTTTTTGTATGACACATGATATAATTATAACGTTAAAAATGGTAAAACTGAAAATTATGCCACTAAAGAGGTATGACAACATCAGGTAGGGTAGGAATGACTTACATTTTCTTTTCATGCTAAATATAAGCCTTAAAGTTCATTGCTAGCTTAAATGTATAGACTATCTCACTTTTGGTTTTTCAGCTGAAATCCATAATTATGGTATATTTATGGATTTCATGCAGAATTCTTAAATGGATAATGGTTTGAAAATGTAAAATTAAACTCAATTTTTATTTTTCATTATCGTAAATTAACCATTTTAAAAAGAGACGATATTAACAATTGAAAAGTTAAATTCTTAAACAAAGACATTTAAGTAGATGGACTAGCCTGCAATTTTACTAAAGTAGGCATATTAAACTAACGAGTGAGTCAATCGTTAGGCGCTCCTCAGGTCGTAGAGTCATAACACGCCGCTGATAACACTGGAACGAGTCGAAACGATCGCTGTTCCAATTCATAACATGATGTTACAATGACCGATAGCGATATATACTAAAGAAACATACGTCATAGTATTTCATCACTAGTTGTTTAGGTGAAAACGCTGCAAGCCGTTACGATTTTCCGCAATGCGCTCGAGCCCCCTTCAATTGTACGTATGATAAATGATCTGACAGATATCGTCACCCTAATTGTCATCGATCGTAAGATCATGTGTGATGCAATTTCATCGTACGATCCGACTAGTACTAAATATTTTATCAAATGAGCAATTAGGACAACCTCATGTTGCGGTGTCCAAAATTCTGTAAAATAACAGACAGTGCCATTTTATTTTATAGCTTAGCTAACAATGTTCTTTCAAGGCGCTATAACATCTACTGGTAACATAACTGCGGATTATGAATCAATGTGCTATGTAATGTGCGATGTGCAAGACATGTTTAGGTTATTTTAAATACTACATCATCAACATCAGCCAAAAGACGTCCATTACTGTACAAAGGCTCTACTTAAAAGACTGAAATTGTACTTACCTACATATAATTACTTTGGCCTATAACATGTTTTTACGAAATCCTAGGAACGCGGCCGATGCTGTTAGCGTCTGCTAAGTTTGTAAAGTAGTCAATGTTTTATCAGACATGACTTCTTCTCCCTCATATTAATTATATCCTGCTTGTATTTTTGGCACACTAGATCCAGTTAACTTTATCTGAGTCTGAGACGTTTATTTAGCTACTAATCAGTCAATTCAACACAATAATAATAACAATGTTAGATATATATTAAAAAAAAATACAAAATTGTTTACTAGGTAAAAACAATATCGCGAACGGTTGCATTTATCAAAGTATATTTCCACCAGCTAATGACAGATGTGACCTGCGTCTATTTAAAATCAAAAGTTGGAATTTGAAATCATAATTTCTAATTCGCTTCCGGAAGTTAGTGTAATAAATCAATGTATGGTCTTATATTATTTGTTTTATAATCCATAAAAAGGGCATGTCAATACGAATAAAACATATTAATAAAAAATATACAGACACACTGCATATTTTTTTTTGTAACCTTTTACCGTTTGGCTTAAAAAAATTGTCACTGCTAACACCAATTTGACGGTAACTATTCTTCTTACTCAGTAGCAAAGAATAAGAATAGTAATCAGGCTTGAGAAAAGTTAACAAATAATCTGATTTTGTATCCCACACGTTGTCTGTTACACACACACTCATAAACATATAGAGAGTATCCTTTTTTATTTAATAGTTTTCGTAAACTTTAGTAATGATCGATCCTCATCAGTAGGTTTTTTTGGTATGACAATACTACCTTCGCCACACGCTCCTTAGTCGCTCGAAAGTAGAAATCGATAAAATGTTTACAACATGACGTTTGGATCCATAACATAGTTTCCGAAGTACATAATGTCATGTTATGTGATGATAAGAAAATTGTTTTGGATCGGAATTTATGCTTCCAATCTGTCACTGGAAAATCCCCGGTGGCGTGGAAGGCGTTAAAGTCCTTATCAGTAGAAAATGCGATAACCCCATTCAAGTGAGTTTTGACATGCGTAACTGCAAAGTGCAACTAGTAATTGGACTTGAAATAAGGTTTATTGGCGTTGTCATTCTAATCATCTTACGATTAACTCGGGTTCGGTACCTCACTTGACTCACCGGGAATGCAACTGCATTTAAGTGAATTCTAACATGATCAAAATGTCAGCCCCATCTATCCATACAATTAAGTAAATAAATGCAGATTTCGCAGTGTAATTTATTAATTTGGTTTTTGTGTAAATTTTACGAGTAACTTGTAGGTTTGCATTCAATGCTTTTTAACAGGCATTCTGTATGTAATACACGTCACCATATTTGTTTGAACTGTGATTTTAATCATGTTTTTACTCGTACTCGTATTCACTTTAGTATGTTTACAATAGTAACTCCCCTAAACTATCAAGTATTCACTGTATGGCAAGTAAATGTTTGATAGTTTGAATCGGTATCTAGAATTTATTAATAACCACGGTAGGTAATAAATATGAATTATACTAACTCAAAAAACATTGGTTAACTTTTTTATAAACGAATTCATGACTTGCTTAAAAAATCTGAACTACATTACTGACGTGTCATTTTGTGCAGTTTGCAAAAATATTTGAATCCTCCGTTGCCCAAAAACTTTTAATTATGAATACGGAATAGGGTTCTAATATATTTTTGCTATTAAACGTCTCACTTCATTAACAGTGGAATTTACTTCACTATCACCACCTGTGCGATACATGATTTCGCTAGAGAGTGGACCAGCGGCACCGTTAATCTGATTACCATTCGAGGTGTGCACGCGCATGGCCAGGTTGACACCGAAACTGCGCAGACCAGGTCCACTACCATAATTCAGTCCAGAAAATACAGCTTTAAGCGTTGACTAACAGGTACATTATTTGTTAACTGACTTTAAGAGCTTTTGATCTCAATGAGAAATAAAGACAATATTTATAAAGTCCAAGATATTCTACAATAATGTTAGTATATTTTTAATATACGAACACGTGTAAAGTATGTATTTGTTATATGCGAAATTTGTATTTAAAACATAACAATTTTCAATATGCACCATGAAGAATTTTTTTAACGGAAAGTATAAGTTTCTTGAATTAGCCCTCAAGAATGTCACATTTTTATTGTGAGAGACGAAACTTTGGTTATAAAAAATATTATTTCTGCAGTAAGAAACAAATCCAAGACAACAGAATCTCTTGGCGCCAAATAATTTCCAACTTTTTTCAGTGTATCAATATAAACGTAAGTATATGTATAAGTTTATATAAGTTTGCACTCGAGTAATGTTAAGTTAACAAATAGTAGTGGATAGCCGTCGTCTAGGATTAGCAATTGAAATGAATTTGCGTGTAGTGTAGAGCATGTGTTGAGCAATGGCGTAGGTCAGACCTGCCTGCCAGCAGGCCGACTGACTCGTGACTGCACAAGTCTATGGTAGAAAAGTGCATATAACTCTTAGTTATGTAGTAGGTGCTACGTGAAATTTACAAAGGAAGGTTACGAACCCAAACTCACCAATATAAATGAAACTTTACTGGTATACAAAGTAGGCTATTCTGAACACTATTTACTAAATATACTTAATAAAAAAAAACCTAAGATACGCAGGGTAATAGACATTTCCACATGTGTGTAATGTAGAGCATGTGTTGAGCAATGGGATAGGTCAGACTTGCCTGACAGAAAACTTAGCAAATGCAAAAAAAATATTCATATAACTCTTTAGTAGTACGTGAAATATACAAGGGAACGTTACGAACCTTAACACACTAATATGAATGAAACTCTATAGGTGTTTAGAATAGGCAATTCTGAACACAAGCATGTGCTTTACTAAGATATATAAAAAAAAAAACCTATGATACGCAGAGGATATAGATAGATTCGAGCTCTAAAATCTGTCAAGCGGTAAGTCCGCAGGATCATTTTAACAAACAAACTTACTAACATACATCTCTGGACCCCACTTGTACTTCTAAATATCATTTTCTAAATGTTCTTTTGTTTTAGAAGAACGGCAACATAATTCCTACCAGGACTAAACTAGAATAAGCTACAATAGAATGAAAAATATTGCATCTGTAGAACACAATTTACTCTATACTCAACTGAACTTTTGATACTAAGAAACGAGTTCACAATGTCCGCGTGACATAAAAATATTCGCAAAACAACATAACAGTGAAAGTTGCCTGACGTAAGATTGATTTCGTCGCCGTCAACTTAGCCGTCTCATAGAATGGAGTAGGTGAATAGATAATACAGACAAATAAAAAGTGTAGTGTACTTTGTTATCAATATGTACTTATCCACTCCACGGTCCCAGAAATATTTGTTTGTAAATTATAATAACAATAACATCTACATATTTTATATACGTAAAACCTGAACTCTTGTCGTAGACTCAGCGTCCGGCCCCAACAAAAATGTTGGCCTCTGGCAACAATACATTTGATAACAATGCCAAATATTATAGTAATTTTAAGACGAGAACCTATACGCGTTCCTCTTAGCAACCTCTTCGAATTAGCATTTTCGTCTAAGTTGGTAATAAACGAAAATGCTAATGTTAAGTTGATTGACCTCTTAATTAAGTACAAACAGGTGATTCAAGTGGCAAGTCTTTTTTCACATGAAGCTTTAAGCTAACTTAGAGTTAAAGAGCAAAGGTCACTTTACTAATCGGGAACTGTTTGCTTGATTTGTGGCAAAGAGGGCACTTCCCTGACATTTCCTGTAATAACAAAGAAGAACATTATTATCTTTGGTAACAAATGGAATGGCATTATTATAACTAACTACTTCACATAAGTTAACTGACTCGGAGTTATAGCGACCATAGCGATTCTAACTTCTATGTTTTGATCATCGTCTTCTGGTTGCAACGATGAAGGGTATAAATCTTTGCCTATGTTAGTGGTAACTTTCCTCCGAGTTACGCACTGGCATTCATTCACAATGCTTTGGGCGCGGCGGCCGGCGCAGCAACGGTTACTTCGCGAATGTTCTACGTCGCCAAGGACCTAGCGTCGATAGAACCGACACGTTTAGGAATAAAGCTCTCTATAAATAGTATAAGGTTTTATGGGATAGTAATTAACTGTCGTCAGCCAGTTACAAAAAAGATTCGTCTAACTGAAGAGTGTTAAATCTACAATCTACAGCGTTTTGACATTTTTACATTAGGTCCTTAGGAAAAAACTGTTTTGTTACGTATAAGTAGGTACAGAATCTACAATACGTGCTATAAAATGTTTATCGTTCACTTGTAATGGTGCTTTAATGTTATTACGATATCTAAATGGGGTTTCTAAAGTTCGCGTTATAACTAAGTTAACTAAGTTATAACGCGAACTTTAGTCTTACACAAGTAAAATTATAAAACACGTGCATTGCTAACTTACATACTGATTGACTCCAACTAATTAACTTACTTGTAAAGATTATCTTGAAAGTATACTATGTTAAAATAGTACGTTATCTAAATTGTAACGGCTCGTAAAGTTGAGATACAGTTCTCTAATTAAATTGTGCACTATTACTTAGTAAGATAACATCTTGTACCTCAAGTTTACATGTCAAAATCAGTATTGAAGTCTAATAGTAATTAAGAAAACCTTTTAGTGTTAGTAAAAACTAGATAAGGATATGATAACATTGCATATACTAAAATGCAATGTAATATCGGCAGTACTTACATTGTTATACTTTTGTTAATTTAAATTGGGTAATTATAAATCGAGCCGCAACAATATTTTTTGGCCACGAAACCCAACCTCTTTTCATAACTAAGCAACGGGAAAATAAGAAAGCTTCTAATATACTTATTCGTCTTCTTCACAACGCCAACTAAATATTCCAAAGACAGCGTCAAGCAAAGAACAACAATTATTATTACTTGTCCTACTGATTCACACACCCACACACACACCACCTAATTTACTAACTCTGCCACGGATTTTACAACTCACCAAAATTTTACGTTTATATAGCTTTAAACATGTGTTCCTCAAAAAATATTGTTCAAGCTTCAACTAGAAAACTTCATATAAGTATTATAATTTTGTAGGTGTTTTTATATGGTATAATGGTATGCTATTACTTAAAGTATTTTTAAAAAAATATATATGTTTTGTCACCCTTTAGATGCCCTTTAGTAGTTCCTAATATATTTAGTGGTCATTTACTAATTTTAGGTACATTTGATGATCAATCAATATATTTGGTTGTATTTTAGGTAGATGTTTATAAACAATCAATATATTTGGTTATAATTTTAGGTACATTTGATGATCAATCAATATATTTGGTTGTATTTTAGGTAGATGTTTATAAACAATCAATATATTTGGTTATAATTTTAGGTACATTTTGATGATCAATCAATATAGAACGAGTTATATTTTATTTAAGTTTCACTACATTTTAATTTTTAATCGTATACTGAGTTATAAAATTTGAAGTCAAATTCATTACTTTTTTGGTGTCATATATAAATATTTTAGAAGCCGACTACTTGAATATGTGTTACAAATTCTGATGCTATAAGTAATAACTACCATGCTGAGTTGTATTAACAGAAGCTTATATCTGACGCAGGATTATGATAAAATCAGGGGTTTGATCACAAAAACAGGAAGAAGACAAAATTTATTACTTAATATTATCATAAACCTAAGAAAATTCAATTTTTCGATCAAAAACCTGAACTCGTTTATATCGTAGTATAATTTTAGAACTATTTAGAAAAAAATGTGTCTCCAAGAAACACCAATATCTCTTAAAATTTTAGAACCGTTCAGGAAATAGGTTATGAAAATTGTTCCTCCAACAAATACTTATACCTTATTCCAAATTGAGACGACCTAATTTAACAGAAAAATGGTTCTAAAATTATAAGAAATATTGGTGTTTTCCGTATTTTCTTAGGTTTATGATAATATTAAGTAATAATTTTGACTTCTTCCGGGTTTTGATCAAAACCCTAGGCTTTTGATCAAAAGCCTGATTTTATCAAAAACCTACGACACGACATATCGAAGATTTATAGTGGATATGATAGTATTTTTAGACGCCCATTGATGGTGGCTGACTTAGTAATTCAGAGGACAATGTAGATTTTAGAGGCGAATAATGCTATTAAATAGAAGCCTGTTTAATTAGCACTCATTTAAATGTAATGAGACGATTAACCAGGACTATCATATAAGGAATACGTAGGTATCTAGTACCGCATCGTTACCGGTATCGGTACCAGATTTTACGATTCACTTATACTTTGAATTTTCCATAGTTTCAAAACAGTTCCAGTGTAATATCTACGTCTTTCCGCGCCTTCTAGATAATGTCACAAGTAAAATGAACACAATCGGTCACTTCCTAACGATGGCTGCGCACGCGCAGGTCGCGGTCGGTTACTCGTTATATATTACTCTTGACCAGAGATCAGGACCGATTTAGATGCATAGATAGATAGTCATGACTTGTTAGACAAAACCATAATGAGTTATAATGTTCACAAATGAAACTAATAGTTACAAACAGCTGCTGACCAAGAAATGAAATTTCGAAAATGTCCCGGCTTTCAATACTGGAACTGAGATCGTGATATTTCTTTGCTAGGTTAGGTAGGTAAACCGATGACCTTTTTGTGAAATTTTTACCACTGTAACAAAATTTTGGAATCAATCTAAGCTGATGGAGCTAAGGCTCATACATTATATCGAGATATAAAAGCCATCATCAGACCTTTAATATTAAAAACATTGACAATTACTTTACTAAAGTACTATAACTTCAAAGTTTGTCCGCGATTAGTGCAATAATAACACTTTTATTTGATGCACATTTTTGGGATTATAAAATCAAAATAAAAAATCTTTTTTATTTAAGTAGATCTTTACACATACTTTTAAATCGTCATATTTTTCGTCATACCTAGTACAAAGTTCCTACCACTCGGAACTTGTACACAAATGATGAAAAGTATTTTAGGTGGCGACCTGATGAAGACCATGACTGACAGTGCGTATTGGTTGATTGTTCGGATGTCGTTGGTTGCTTATATACGAGGTGCTTTAATGGTGGGTGAACATGTCTCGGCATGGATTATGGATATTGTTCACATTCACCATGAAAAATCATTTTGTATAACTAATTTCAGACAACTCAACTTTGGCTACGCTGTGCATCTATTAATATACACTGGTGGACTAAAAATCAACTCAAAATCTGTTGCCCAACTTTAGAAAAAATCACTCAGTCTACAAAACTACTAAATACAAAAAAACAAAAAAGTAGAAAACCACCAAACTAAAATTATAAAGAGTAAACACGCAGTTTTTGAACTTTTGGTTTAGTGTTGTTTTGGTAGATTGAGTTATTTTTTCAAAAGTCGTGTAACAAACCTTGAGTCAATTTATTTGTCCATGAGTATAGTTATGATTTTTTAAATATAAGTTCTAACAAATTAGCTGAACCTATTTAAACTGAGACTTCTGCTCATGAAACTGACAAGTTTCTCCAAAGAACCCATAGTCAATAAAAAAAAAAATGAGTTTTCCATACTAAGTAGGCCATGTGGCAGAGCAAGTTAAGAGACAAAAAGAGTGACACAATGACACAATCGCCACGTCTTGATATTAAGTACAAACGAAGTTGCAATTTTGCGGGCTTCTCGGGAAACCGAGACATCAATTACCTGAAATTTCAAATTTCATAAATTAATCCTTCAAAGTTATTGAGATAAGATTTTTTTTTCACACGAAAATTTAAGTAGTTGAATGTGTTAAAGACATAAAAATTGTGATTAAATAATTAACATTTGTATAAAGTAGACTTAATGAGGTCACATTATGTACATCGTCTCGACACCACATAAAGGAACGACTCACGTGTTGCTAATTGCCCACTACTGAGGAAAACACGTCTAATACCTATTCATATGAACTTGTACATTGCCACTGTATATGCTTACGTTATTTAGGTTGGATGAGGTTGTATGTGTATGTATAGACTTAAGTGGCAGTGCCGTTGGGGCAGTAAAGTCTTCTCGAATGGCGACCGCGCACCGGAAGACGCAGCGTGGGCAGGCCCCTGACTCGGTGGATCGACGACCTGGTATAGGTTGCAGGAAGCCGCTGGATGCGAGTCGCACAGGACCGGTCGGTGTGGGAATCCTTGGGGGAGGCCTTTGTCCAGCAGTGGACGTCTGTCGGCTGATAGATAGATAAATAGATAGTATGTGTATGTAACTGACCATGCCAAAGCTTGCTTTGTTTGTGCCTGTTTGTGTGATGGTATTTACGTCCAATTCCAAGAATATAAAGCCCGGTGTACACACATAAACATATATTGACAGTTGATTGTGCATAAAAACGAATAGCACAATTAAAACCATTCTGTTTAACCAAATATTAATTTAGTCCTTGACGCTTAGGGTATTTACGTTAGATAAATATTATATAACGGCAACACGCACTTCAAAATCTAAAAAATCTGCCATAGGCGCAACAAAATAAACAGATTTACATTTACGTACCCCTATCAATAGATATTAAACAATAGTTAAATAAATAGACCTCCTCCTGGGCTAGTTGGGTCAAAATAGACTTTCTAAGAAAGATACCTAAAGATACTGCTTAAGTTTTTCCAGTACCTAAATAAATGTTTTCCAATAGCAAGAGAGACTGCTTATCAATAGCAAGAGATACTGCTTATGATTCTTTAACACCCAAAAAATTACTGCTTTTCGAAGGAAATAGCTTGCTTTGATGATGATTTATTTTAAGAAGAGTTTATAGGAAATGTTGCTTAATAATCTTTGTGATATAGCGCAGTATGCGCTTGATTCGAAGTTGCCTTAAAATATCAATAAATAGTCGTTGAAATGAACTGTAAAATCCCTAAAGTACGGAGTTTTTTTTATTATTACAATAATTTGATTATGTTTTGCTTTGTCCTGTCCGTCAAATTGATTCGTCACTGTTACGCATGAATAAAAATACTGTATTTACGTACTGAAAATATTGTAAACTTGGCACTATGTAAATCATTAGAAGCGAGAAAAAGTTACGATAACATTTTTATCGTACAGATTTTTGTTAAATAATAAGTTTTAGACAAAGCAAATACTGGCCGAAATACAGGGTGTAATTAGAACACTCCCGGAAGCTTAAGCGGTGTTTACTTCTCATAAAACTGAATTTGTTCCCAAGGAACCCCGTACTGGACTTTCAAAAAAGGTTTAGACTCCATACAAAATTGGCTTATTAGCCCATTAATTTGTATGAAAAGACCATATTTCTTTGCGAATTCAGTATTGGTTTTATAGGAAATGTTGTTCAGCATCAAGAGGAGAATACACTGTCAAAGGCTGTAGCAGGATAAAGAAAAAAAAAATCCAATATTAAAAGGAATTCGAAGCTATTATTTCAGATCATGACTCATGACATGAGTTATTCTCCCAAGACGTAGTCGCTTTTCGTTCGGTGTTTAGCTGTAACTTTTATATACACTATAAACTATACAGTAAAGTCCAAAGTCTAAATAATACATACAGGAGCTACATAATTAAAGAACACATATACTGACTGGTGACTTTTTATTCTATCGGTAGAAACTTCTCCTTTAATTCAGCAACATTCCCCATGGAACGTATGCAATGGCAATCGGAGTAAAACGATTGCGAACTTTGTGTGAAAAGTAAATTGTTTTGTACCGGTTCTGTAAATTTCATTGGAAAAGTTATTCAGTTTCATGAATAGCATCTATTTTGCGCTTTAAAATCCCCACTAAAAAGGCTTTATTCAAAGTCGCGCCACTAATCAAAATCACAATTCCTTATGTACGTCGTCGTGAGTTCCATAGGCTTACTGCTTTTCGGTTAAGATATAAAAACATTATACTTATAAAAACACAAAACACAAAGTAGAGATTTATTATTGCTTTTAAAGTAACTTACTTAAAAGGAATAAGGAAGAATTGTCCAAGTGGTTTTTACATTCTAATTGCACATTTCTAGCAGACAGGTTGTTGCCAGATCGGCTTTGCGTTCAGAGAACAACAACTTGTCATTGAAATGCCTTCAACGCCAGGAAAAAGAATTACCTATTATATTTATAAACTTTTAATACCGATGTTGCTAAAATCCTTCCCTTGTATTCCTTCCTCAATTCTAAATATGCGCCTCAATTGATAGCTACAAATACGGCGTCGGTTCAGTTAATAAGTTGAGACAGAAGAAGTATATTTAATCAAATTTAAAATAGTGTTTTAGACTGCAGTCGTCAAGCCATGTCGGAGGCCTTATAGACGGCTTGAAAACTTCTGACACTGGGGTTGGCCACTAGCCCAAAAACCTCCACCAATCCGGACTTGGCCCCCGTGTGTGTAATATGGCCTAACTTTCCGAAGTATAGGAAGAGATCCGTGCCCCTGTAGTGGGAACAATATGGGTTGTTAACAACAAACTAAAAAAAAATACATAGTAATCAAACCAATGTATGTAAGTTGTTGTTTACTTTAAGAGCTCTTGTCTATGGAAATATTTCCAGGTCTTTTTTTTCCTTAGTCAGAAATTTAAGCTCTGAATACACGATATGATAGTACATTAGCTCGTTCCTTTACTGTCAGGCCAATTAACCCGAAACGTGAAGGTTTTTTTTGCGATTTCATTAAAGTTGAGGAACATAATTTGTTAAAGTTTTAAATCAGTTACTTACTCTTATGAAAGAATGCCAAAATTTTAAATTATCTCCCAAAATTTTATATCCATAAATATATCATTATTTTCCAATTGGCAAGTTAAATATTACCAAAAGATTAGCCTACGTTAGTACGAAAGAATACAACATGAATTCGAACATCTGTGTACTAGCTTAAAAGTCAATAAGTAATTTATAATAACTTTCTGGAATATCTGATGTGCATCACCATAAATATTGTCACATTGGTAATTTACGAGCGTTCTTCTGTTATTTGCGTACTGAACAATCAATTAATAACATCTTTGTTTAAGTTCGATTGGAATTCTGTTATTAAACGGTTTAAGATGTCTACACTTATATAACCTTATAACTAAAAACATACTTTTTGCAAAATAAAAAGAATTTGAACAGTACAGTCAGAGATTTTTTGTCTCTTTAAGATAAGAGGCCACTATAAATTCGTTCTTAACGATTCGAAGCACTAATTCTAAACAATTTTCCCGTTCTATTAGAAACTAATTTTATAGTCAAATTTCATAGGGATCGATCAGCAACTTTGTATGGGAAAACTATTTCTCTTATTTTTCAATATGGCCAGGGTTACTTGGTAAAACTTGGTTATTATCACTGATAGATGATCTCTTTGAAGTTTCGGGTACTGATACCAGGTAACACAGAAGTATATTATATTCTAAACATGTATCGATCGTGTATGTATCTCCGGAAACGCCTTGTCAGTGTTGGAGAGGGGAGCGCGAAGCGTGCGCGGACGCAGGTCTATGTCGTCCGCGCGGGGGGCCACACAAGCGGCGATTTGATTCGAATAAGTTTTTGTGATATTCTCTAATTTATTTATTTATTTTGTATTTTTATTTAGTTTTAGTTTAGTTCTTATTTATTGATTAAAAATATTGTATTTTGTAAACTGTTTTTGCCGAATAAACTTATTTTCTTTCTAAAATCATAATTAACTTTAAGATAAAGTTAAGTGTGGAATAGTTGTCCAAAACCACATGCCGCGTTTTATTTGTCAATAATTTTTTTTTAGGAATCTGAGCCATTTTTAGGAATTCCTAACTTTGTCAGCTTTGTTTCTGAGTTAACCTGAGTAATAAGATGTAACTAAATGGCATAAATAAAGTAAGGGGGAAATTATACACGTGGAATTAAACATTTCACTTTATTGACTGACTCGGTGGCTAAGTGGTTAGTGATCCTGACGTCGTGGGTTCGATCCCCACACAGGGCAAACTTTTCTATGATGGGCAGAATTGTTTGCTCTGAGTCTGGGTGTATTATATCTATATATGTATGTATGTATTTAAAAAGTATATGTGTATGTATATCATCAGTCTATGGTTCCCAAGATACAGGGAATCCTTGTTTGGAGCCAGATGTCCGTGTGTGATTTGCCCCAGATATAATTATTATTTACACAATTTTACTGCAATTATAAATTGGGATATAATTAAACGCACTTAAGAAAATACAATGCACTATTAAAAACGATTTACCAATAAAAACCTTTTAACCACTTTAACACATTTTCAAAAATAATGCTCCCATAGCTAAATAATGGTTCGCAATAGCATAAACAAGAAGGCAGGCTCCTATCTTTGGTTCTCATATGAAGCCAACAAAGCCTTCCGAACTTAAAATATCCGTATCGGGGTCCCCCAAATTCCGAGTTTGCCACACTGGTTCCCGCATTATACAGTATGAGTCTTTAAAGTGCACATTATATAAAAGTGAGTGTAATTAGACCCAATTTAATGGCTTAGAAAAATATTTAACAAATTACTATTTTTTACATCACTGTTGACCTTAGGCATACTATTTTTGAAAATATTTTTCTTCTGACAGTATTTTAATTATAAAATAAATTAATACAGTACAGAGCGATACGCTTAGAGTTGGTTGCCAACTGGAAGAGGTTTTAGGGCCTGGGATACCAGTGCCTTATTAAATTTTAATGTTACAAACAGTGATTAAATTGGGTTACTTGAATAACCTCACCCTATTTTTAGGATAATTTAAGAAATTATATTATAGATAATATTTAAAAAAATAGTATTTTTTACATCACTTTCGACCTTAGGTATACTATTTTTTTAATATTTTACTTGGCGATTAAATTGAGTCCAGCCACTGGAATAACCATTATTAATAACTATTTTTAGGATAAGTTTGAGTGAAGAGATATAATAAATATTATCTGTGATTAATGTGCCTATGCATTGTATAGCGACGTGCCTTAATTTAGAAAAAAAAACTCCAAACACGTTCAGCTCGCCAAAACGGGTCGCGCCCGCGTTTAACCCAATTCACATGAATAGTCTCATGTTTCTTGTTGTCTTACGAAGTAGCCATTGTAAATTATTTCAATACTGTTTAGTTATTTAATTAATATTATAGTTGTACAAAACGAATAACGATTGATGATTAGCCAAAAAGCGTAGATTTAATTATGAGCCGGACCAAAGATGAAGCAATGAAGACATAATTAGGATTCGTCTTATATTTGCACAACAATTAGCAAACCGATTAATAACTACACATTTGTGTCGTAGTCCATGAGTCATTAAAAACATCATTATATTAGATGTTAACAAATTAGCTGGTACTACTTAAATTGGGGCTTCTACTAGTGAAAATGAACAACTTTTCCCAAGGAACCAATAGTCAATTCGCGAAAAATATTTTGTACTTTTCTAACAAGTCGGTCATCTGATCGGCCCACTTAGTATGGGAAGTCAATTTTTTATGCGAATTGATTACCGGTTCCTTTGAGAAAGTTGTTCAGTTTCATGAGCAGAAGCGACAGTTTAAATAGTACCAGCCAATTTTTTAACACCTTATATAATTTTTCCACTTCATATGTGCACTTTTTAAAGACTCACAACTGTATTGTAACTTAGTATGCCAGTAAACGTCCATAAATAAATTCTCCTGTTATAGAGTTCATTTATCTTTATTTTTGAGGAAGACAACATTTTCAATGTTGTACTGTGTAAAAGTAAAGTGAAAACTATTGATTTTATTATTTTATTTATTTAGAAACAAACAGTCATTAACCTAAATTAACAAAACATCTTATTATACTTAAGTTTCCTATTTATAATAAACTTATAAAAATATATATATTTCATTAGCCATCGTCGCAGACAAGACAGACGTCGTAATCGAACAAAACAGTAAAGTATAATGATGATTTTGAAACTAAATGTTCATGGATTACAAAGTGTCAGAAAAAAGTTTAATTTTTACTTGATGCTTAAAGCTGTACAGTGAATAAGAAAACATCAACATCCAAAAGGTGATCGTTATAGAATTTGCAAGCACGACGTATAAAACTGTTATTTACCAATAATTTTTTACTAACATCTGACAGAAACAGCGTCTTCTTACGACAATTTCTTTCGCATTGGCGCGGTATTCTAAAGCAAATACTTTGCAATAATGTGGGCGAATTGATAATATTATTTAATATTTTAAACAAGATTACAGAATCGGTGTAATTGCGACGCTGCTCTAAGTTTTCGACCCTATTCCTCCTTGACGAAGATTCATAATCTTTATAAAAACCACCAGTACAATACGGGCCCTCGATGGGCTTTCACGAACTTCCTTTGCAACCTCTCAATCCTGTCTATGTGTACACCGTAAAAAGGGCGCCACACACTACAAGCAAATTCCAGATTGCCTCTAACGTAACTGTTATACAGCAGTTTGTAGGTACGAGCATACTTAAATGGTTTTAATATACGAAAAATAAAGCCTAACTGCCTGAATGCCTTATTTAAAACTTTATCAAGATGAGGTACAAAAGTCCGTTTTGAGTCAATGATGACTCCAAGTTCCCTTACCTGCGTAACTCTATTTAAATTATTTTTACAAAGGGTATAATTATAATGTATGATTTTAGTACTTTTGGAAAAGGTTATTACTTGACACTTATGAGCATTGAGGTATTGTTAAAACAGTAAGACTCAAAATTGGCAAGATCGGATTGTAGTTGTACACAGTCCTCGATATTACGTATAATTTTAATTTTTTTTTGTGTCATCTGCATAAAGTAACATATTCGATTGTTTATCAATATTATCAATGTCATCAATGTAAAGGATAAAAAGCAAAGGACCCAGATGCGAACCTTGTGGAATTCCAGAACTGATGAATTTATAATCTGAAATAAGCCCTCCGAGTGCTACAGCTTGACTTTTTGACTTAATTTGATTTTAAGGTACTAACAATTTTTATATAATATTGTATAAATATAAACCACATAAATCTATGATTTACCTATTATCTTTGAAATTTCAGCAATTTTAAAATATCTGTAAAATACGATTCACACCACAATCTTTTGTTATACCCGATCCAGTGCGTCATATTATATTACCAGTCAGTCCACCAATAATAAAATTATTGGTGGGCGGACTGGTAGCTTTTTTCGTGGCCACATCCGCGCTTGACTCAGTCGCCCTTGTTAATGGCATTGCACTCACTGTTTAGATGACAAGTCAACTGATCATGCGACGTGTTACAATAACATTGATTGCATCTAAATGGCTGGATACTATGCGCATGATCATCTGTTTATAGAACAGAGTAAAGCTATGAATTTATTTGATTCATGCTGTATATTGTGGCGTCTGTTTTCAGAAGTAATAACTTGTCACGGTTTAGAGCATAAATTATCTCTTAAGTACATTTTAAGGCTGTATAGGTTAGGTGTGTACTTAGTTAAATCTGTTTGCACCAATTTGCAAATTGTTAGTTTTTGTTGCAAAATTGATGGTTAGAATAATTATATTATTTTTAGAGTCGAAGCGTCCTCGAAGATTTTCCGCATTTTTAAATAGGTTAGTAACGAAATAGCAGTAGGTATCTAACAACGAATAGTTATAGTTATATACGTAGTAACTGCGTATAAAAAATTGCAGATCAATAAAGACAAGACTAAAGAATTGTTGTGAAGTACAAAAAAATCGTGATCACGACTTTGCTTCACGAGAAATGTTAATTTGCAAAATAAATATTTTTCATAATTTTATAGATGCGAAATCCTGATCGCTCAATTTGCACGTTTTTATATTAATTTCTATTGTATGCAATACATAATGCTAAATATTTTTGTTGCAGGTACTGTGAAGCTCTATCTTATAGTATGAGGAGGCTTTCTTTTGAAATTTTAAACCAAAACATTTCATATTGTCGCTCCGCTTGGGGGAACGGGGTGCAAGTCAGTGTTTTAAACTTTGCTTAGGTTTTAGTCTGGTTTTGCTCCTATACTATACTCTACAAGCACGCATCTGAAAATACAGCACAAATTATGCCCAAAAATTACCCCAGAGAGTAGGTGGTTATGAGTTAGACCTTATATTTATTTGATTGATTTATTCTTATCTTCGAATATGAATAACGTAAACTGCATTTTACACATTATTATATCATAGGTATAAATAAATCTAATTTAATTAACGAAGGCATTTGTTAATCCATGAATGCATATGTATGTATTTATAAATATAACACCAAACAGAAGATATTTTTACAGTTAATATAAATAAAGAATTTAGTGTACAAAGACAGTCTTATTGCTAGCAGCGATCTCTTTCCGACAATCCTGTGGTACAGACTCCATCGTGTGTTTCTTCATTAGAGTAACAATTGTTTTTTTGTACATAATTGTTACAATTTAAATAATTCAACCGCAACTAAGCTGTATGATTCATATAATAATGTTTAATGATATTTTGAGTTGTGTTTAGTTCCGTCATATACACGGCGAAACAAAAAGTAGTAGCAATACTTCCAGGTGGGCTTTTACTCATGAAACTGAGTAACTTTTATACTGTTAAGTACAGATCAGTACAGAGAATTGTTTAAGGAAAATCCTAGAAAAACCACTTGAACGCACATAAATTTAAATATCCACGAGATTATTTTGCGTATTAAGTTTTTTGTCCAATACATATAAGCTAGCTTAATGCAAAATAAACAGTTTTTTATATAAAAAAGTTGTTCAATTTTAATAATAGATGCCCTCTTAAATAAAATGTTGTCATAACTTCTTGTGACGCCCTGTATATCGTAGTTCTTTTTATCTTGATTCTCGTTACATATTATTACCTTTAGGTTTTATTTATTCGTATGTTCGTCGGGTATATTTCTGTGATATTTATCTCTGCCGACCAATGATAACAGAACGTGTGCTGCATAATGATTTTTGATGATATGAGATGATCATAAGTTTGGTCTACTATATTTACGTATGATTTAAGTTTGTTTCATTTGAATGCATAATATACAGGGTGTCCCAAAAAGTATGGTCAAGCGGAAGTCCAGAGATAGAACAACTCTAGGGCTACCCAAATCACCCCCATGTATGTACAGCGATTTTTGGTAGTTTTTGAGTTATGATTTTTTTTAGGATTTTTAAATTTTTTGGGCCGGATCGGATTTCATATTATTTTTTAAAGAATTTATTACAAATTTCCGGTATTTTTTTAATGTCACATATTTATTATGAATTGTACTTTCAGGCACAAAATAATAAGCTTCGTAACATTAGTGTAAGTAACAAAAGTTATGATAGAAAGTCAAGAATTTTAGATTGAGCGACTCAGATTTAAACTTTCAGCATAAAATAAAAAATACAAAAAGGTGTTTCCAATGCTCTTCGGTAATTTTAAAAACTGCACGAGATTCTAAGCTTTCAGAATCATATTCAAAAAACAGTACTTAATGGGCTTTTTTTTCCTGAAATAAGCCGTCAAAGTTGTTAAGGTAGAAATTTCCTAAGGAAGTTATTGAATTTTTGTCGTCTCTAGTTATCAAAAATAATTACTAATTTAATGAGTTTTATAGAAAAAAATATTTTAATTTAAAAAAGAACGTTTTGAGCAGAATGGTAGCGGAAATTATCACACATTTATTTTTATGACTCATCAGCTAATAATTCCGCAGGACGCAAGAAGTCTGCAGTGCGAGTGAGGACTCGTAAAGTGATACAGTAGAGGTACTGTATCACTTTACGAGTCCATGATGCTTACATTGAAGGTCGCCAACCTAATACAAGGTCTGCGCGTCCATTAGAAATTCAAGATCCAGATGTAGTCGAATCAGTGCTTGAAGAAGTGGCGAGAGACCCATCGACTAGCACGAGAACCATAGAAAACCGTATGGGAATCCCAAAATCAGAGGCACATCGAATAATCAGAGGCAATCTAATAATAACTGATTAGTCAAGTTAAAAGAAAAATGCGCAGTTTTTTTGAAAAAAAAGGTGATAATTTCCGCTATCATTCTGCTCAAAACGTTCTTTATTAAATTGAAGTATTTTTTTCTATAAAACTCATTAAATTAGTAATTGGTTTTGATAACTAGAGACGACAAAAATTTAATAACTTCCTTAGGATATTTCTACCTTAACAACTTTGACGGCTTAGTTCAGGAAAAAAAAGCCCATTAAGTACTATTTTTTGAATATGATTCTGAAATCTTAGAATCTCGTGCAGTTTTTAAAATTACCGAAGAGCATTGAAAACACCTTTTTGTATTTTTTATTTTATGCTGAAAGTTTAAATCTGAGTCGCTCAATCTAAAATTCTTGACTTTCTATCATAACTTTTGTTACTTACACTAATGTTACGAAGCTTATTATTTTATGCCTGAAAGTACAATTCATAATAATTATATGACATTAAAAAATACCGGAAATTTGTAATAAATTCTTTAAAAAATAATATGAAATCCGATCCGGCCAAAAAATTAAAAAATCCCATAAAAAATTCATAACTCGAAAACTACCAAAAATCGCTGAACATACATGGGGGTGATTTGGGTAGCCCTAGAGTTGTTCTATCTCTAGACTTCCGCTTGACCATACTTTTTGGGACACCTGTATAAAATAATATATCTAATTCTAGTCATTTTAACGCTTCATTCGTTAACTTATTGACCGCTACGCTACTCTTTGAAATCGTGCCCCACCGCCAACGTCGGCTCCACCAGCTGACAAAAATGTATGAAAATTCAAATTCCTGGCGCCTGTGGCACGGACACTGGTTGTCGATCTTAGCCGACTGTGGAGCTCAAAGGGTTAACAACACATATCGTCCCTACTGCTGGGGCATGGGTCTCTTCCAATACTTCGGGAGAGGGAGAATGGAAGAAAGGGAGACTTCTTTAACACTACATGATCAGTAACCGGAAGTCTTTAACCACAGTATAAAGACATTATACAGTATGGCCACTCCCTGCAGCTCTCTGAATGCTACTCACCCCCCCCCCCCCCCCGCCCCCCTGTGTAACCGATGTGTGGTCACATTTGTCAAGAGATTGGCAAAACAAAGTACAGTTTATATAATAAATAACCGAAGCCAATTTTATTTTTTAAGGAAAGCGCTAAAGGCTTCTAAGGCTATATAACCTTGTCTGGTGTATACAGCCTTCACTTTATTTATTTGTAAAAGTCTAGATAACAATAAAGACAATGAGGGCTAATTATTGAATCTCGATTCAACCCTAGTACATCACGCACACATTTACATGTGTACAATCATAAATGTCTATGTAGTAAATAATGGCCCGAAATTCGTATGAAGTATCCGGGGTGTGCCTTTAACTACTAAAATTTTAAAGTAGGTATAGTGTGATGTGAATCTAGTTAAAAGTAAAGTCGGTTACCTTATGATGTGTCTGGATCTGTACTCGAGTCAAAGAAAACAATGTATCTTCTTACTACCACTTGACTTGCATTGCATTGCAATTATGAGTTTGTAGATAGGGTTCCCAAAGTAAAGGGAATCCTAGTTTGGGTACTTGTACTATTGGGAATTCTGTGGTTTGGGGCTAGATGACCAAGTATGATTTGTCCCGGATTTGTAAATGAAACATTACATTGATCAAGTTCATTGTCATGGACTTGTCATGGCTTTCAAAGCCCTTTTTTCTACAATTTAGATAATGATGTCTCAAGTCAAATGTCTCGACCATACAAAAGATGTCAACGAGTGACGCATTTCTAAGTACGAGTATTAATTTATTAGGTAGGTTCTAGCTGGTGTGCCCCGGCTTCGCTCAGGGAGTTGGCATACAAAAGATGTCAACGAGTGACGCATTTCTAAGTACGAGTATTAATTTATTAGGTACGAGTAGGTTCTAGCTGGTGTGCCCCGGCTTCGCTCAGGGAGTTGGTATGAGATCGTGTGGTAGTTGGAATAAAAGGAGAAAGCTTATAATCTAAGAGGTATTTTTTCATTGAAAATATATATCCACACACGAAGCACGCAAATCCAGTAGGTTATGACCGTGTCTGTAGTCAGTTAACCTGCTTGATCGACGCGACCACGCAAGCCAAAGAGAATATAATCACTGACGCAAGCCGCACTGAGTGACGACCGTTTCTGCTACAGTACTTGTTTATGAACAACATTTTTCATTTTGTTATCCGGGGTACGTATTTTTCGAATTCCCTACTCGAGAGCAAGCTACGTATAGCTGACCGTGAGAAAAGCAGGAGTTTTCATTTCAGAAAATTCCACAACATTAGTGTTCCCTTGTTTGCACCTCCCCTCTCAGCTCCCCTTCCGCAGCCCTCGAACAGAATTTTTTGCCTTCCACTTTCACCCACCGATACCAAACTCTCTTACTTTTGAATGCATACTAAGGGCTATCTTTCACTATAATCACGAGTGGTTGGCAGTGGATGGTCTAAGAGAAAAAGCTAGACATACCCACACACACTAGATTTTTATATATAAGGTGCTACTTTATTAGTGCCCGATATTTTAGTCAGTGCTCCTACTCCTGATTCTGATCAACTTTCCCCAAAAAACCCATAGTCAAATCGAAAAAAAATTTTGGAATCTTCATACAAATCGATCAGCCGAGCGGCTAAATTAGTATGAAGAGCCCAAAAAAATTTTTTGCGATTTGACTATGGGTTCCTTGGGGAAAGTTGATCAGAATCAGGAGTAGGAGCACTGACTAAAATATCGGGCACTAATAAAGTAGCACCTTATATATTGATAATTACCACAAAAGTAATTTCCTCACGAAGTTTTATTTTTCAAATAAATGCATGCATCTGAATTCCATTAAAAAGGTTTTACTACATTTCATACAATAATTTTCGAGAAATCACGGATATGCTTACGTATACATACATACATACATACCTTTACCTTAGTTAGGGGTTGTTAACAGGACATTTTTATGGTGTACTGTGAGCCAATGTTTTGACACGTATGTATGTATAATTATGTTGGTTTCTTTGGCTAAGGCTAAATCATAAATGGTTCAATGGATTTTGAAGTGTAAAGTATCCTTGTTAGATTCATTTTAAAATCCCTAGTGCAATTATTAGCTTTGTTTTTTTTTTCATTTCTTAGCTCAGATTATAAACAGTAGCGTTTTTATTTTATGAGTTCCTTTTATAGTTATATGGTTGGACTTTTTGGCGGGAACTCGTAGCAA
Organism: Coleophora deauratella; assembly: GCA_958295455.1. Lineage (NCBI taxonomy): Eukaryota > Metazoa > Arthropoda > Insecta > Lepidoptera > Coleophoridae > Coleophora > Coleophora deauratella. The sequence goes on from OY282398.1 coordinate 6,414,853, forward strand.
TAGTTTGTCAGTTTTCTTTTATTATCCAAAAAAATAGATATCGTGGTTTTTAATGCATAATATTGATAGTGTATTATTCAATAAAGTGCTATTTAAGTGTCTAATATGTAGGATAATGAAATAAAAGTGTGTAGACTGTGTTTCGAGTTCTCTCAAGAAGTCCATGTAATCTTCATCAAAAATGCTATCATTTTGTTGAAGAATAGAAAAAGACGACAGACAATTTTTATACACTTTTTTGACCCAGAATACTTTATTTTTAGAAGAAAAATATTTAGAGAAGAGCAAACTACGTAAGAATAGGCTGTATGGCCAGAGAAGCCTTTGCCTTTTCCTTGCAAAAGCAGGAAAGAACCAAACAAAAAAAAAAAAAAAAAAGTTATATGGTTTTTGTTTTGTTTGGTTCTTTCCTGCTTTTGCAAGGAAAAGGCAAAGGCTTCTCTGGCCATACAGCCTATTCTTTCGTAGTTTGCTCTTCTCTAAATATTTTTCTATTTCATTTGAGTTCTCATTTATCAATTTCTGTCGTCTTTAACTTTTTCTCTATTCTTCAACAAAATGATAGCACTTTTGATGAAGATTTCATGGACTTCTTGAGAGCACTCGAAACACAGTCTACACACTTTTATTTCATTATCCTACATATTAGACACTTAAATGGCACTTTATTGAACAATACACTATCAATATTATGCATTAAAAACCACGATATCTATTTTTTCGGATAATAAAACAAAAATGACAAACTCTTGCCGCGAGTTCCCGCCAAAAAGTCAAAAAAAAAAAAAAAAGTTATATGGTTTCATTTTTACGTTTATTTCAAGGGACGTTACGACTTAATAATAATTCTTTTTTATTGGAGGGGGATTACCCAGTCGCACCTACTTTAAACGTCAATTGTTTCAGTGATACATGTTATCATGTTATCATTCATCTTGTGTTTAATAAAACGTGGAATTTAACTTACCTTCTTGTTATACTTTGAGTTTATTGTTAGCTAATTGAGATAATAGGCAATAAATTAGAAGCCAACTGCGTTGAAAGAAACGTACCTACCTATAAATAAGATTGTTAATAGGATCACTCATTGGTATAGTCATTAATAATAATTTGTTGTATCTAACACCCAAACCCATAAATATATCTTCGCCACTCATTAATCATTATACTATAACTATACTTTGTGAGAATGTACTCTTCACATATTCATTATTTTATAGAGATTATAGGAAGATATAAAAAATATTTTGTTTTGAAAATACCTACTCAGTAATTTACTTACTTATTTCGCTGGCTCCGCGACCCAAAGAGTGATTTGGTAAAATTTATTTTTACAAATTTATTCAATCAAAATAGAGTTGGGTTCTTGATTTTTAAATACATACCTTTGATTTTTATTTGTTTTCATTTAAGGGAGAAGGAAGTACATATTTTGTAATCTTATCCTAAATAGATTTTGAAATGCAAGATGTCGTTAGACTGGTCTCAGTCGAAGTGTTCAAGGATGTATGTGTGTATTTCAAACAATCGATTTTTTTATTTGTAGAAACTTCTACTCATGAAACGTTACTTTACTTTACTTCTTTATTTAAATCAAAAAATTTCATATAAATCAGTTGACTGGCCATTTTTTATGTAAACTCCAAATTTTTCTCGCGAATTACGAAAAGCAAAAGTTGTTCAGTTTCCCAAGTTGAAATCCGCCTTAAAGTATTATATCACCATTTTGTTACACAGTCATGTAACTGAATAACAATTTATCTACCTCTGAGCGAGTTTATGCAATTTTCGTTCTAGGTATTAAGGGAACTCTTGAGCCAGTGCATACCTATAGATACCTAGTAGATACCTAGTAGATACCTAGTAGATAGTAGGGAGGTAGATAGTTATTTGTTCAACTAGTGAGCAAAGTTATTTTTTGCTTCGAGTGCTGACTTTAAATCATGTCAAGAATTGAATCATGAGCGTAGCGAGTGATTCTAATATAGACTACTGAGCACAGTGAGTGATTGAAAAGGCACGAGGCTTAAAAATAATTTGCTCTCGTGTGAAACATACAACTTTTCACCTCGACCAGCGAGGAAAGTAAAATCGTAGTTGATTAAATTCTCTTTGGAGACAATATAGTTTTTTATTACAAAGTTTTTAATTTAGGTTGAGTTCTGAGACTGCGCTGCTTGACATTTTTATGATAACCTAAGATGCAAAACAAACATGATATTTTTAAGTAAGCGATATTCATGTCTACTATTATAGTACATATTTATTTTAAATATTATGTCTTTAAAAATGCAATAGCACAATTTATAAACTGAAATTTCATTAAATAACATATAACATTTTGTGCCTATGAGTTAAATCGCTATGCCAAAACGAGTTTCTGAACGAACCATCGCCCATATTTTTTTCAGCGCCGCGCCAAAGGTGGTGTTCGAAATTCGAATCACTTTTTCTCACGCTCGCAGCAAAAACCGCTTTTGCTGCGAGTTTTCAGGGACCAAAGGTACCCTTTTCGTGCTGGAGAGGTGAAAAAGTTATTCGTAAATACATTGCTGCATGCCGTACATATGTGACTACTACGACGTCGACTACGCAGCTTGCGTGGTCGCGTCGAACACGCAATTTAACTGACTACAAACACGGTCATAACTCTGATGGGTTTGACTGTTGATTGGGTTTGACGTGCGATCACGGACACGGTCGAAATAAATGCCACTTTATTTCGACCGTGTCCGTGATCGCACGTTAAGCCGTCGGTGCTACTTTTTATTACTAGATAGTAATCGTTAAGTCATGTCAGAGGCCTTAAAGGCGTCCCGAAAACTTCTGACACTGAGGCTAGTCACTAGCCCCAAAAATTCCACTGATCCGGACTTGGCCCTCATGTGTGGTATCCCCCCCCCATCAGTGGGCTACGGGTTATTAACGAAAAGCAGATCTACGTCATTTGAACGTGATGATAACGTAAGCCTTAATACTACATAATAAGCTTTTGCTTGATGTCAGTCAAGGAAATGACCGAAGACATCTTCACATGGTGGTTAAAAATCACCTATTACTCGAGACAGGATGAGACGAGTTAAGCAAACCAGCGGAGCAGAACTGAACGACAGGCTTTGTGCCACGTTATCGCTTATCTCCACGTGTTGCTTTGTTCAGCAGATCTTTAATCGTGGGAATACGGAGGGAAAGGAATTGACAAATTGCTCTTTATAGGTGTGCAAGTCAATTCGAATATCCGATTAGGGCGTATTCTGCGTAAGAAATGTCATCTGTACTCAATTGACGACACCATTTGACCTTACGTTTTTATGAGTGTTTTATGTAAGCACGTTATTTATTAGTCTTTAGTGCAAAATATTGTAAAAATGTGTCCTCGGGCAGTGGCAGCAAAGACAGAATGGTCGCGTCACGAGTTTGCATGAGACCTGCTTATTATAAACCAGCCTTACTAAACGCTAGAATCAAGTTTTTATCAGATAGTGCCAGACACCACCAATTATTCTGTTTTTTTTTAAATAAAATTATGTACCTAGTCTTGGATTTATTTGAGATACTGAATCAGAGAAAAAAAGGCTGCATGCTTTCAATAAGGCTAACAATATTATTATTTAAAAAACAACAATATTAGTTCAAACAAATGGCTGGATAAAATGTAATTTTCCTTTCATGATATGCCAGGACTAGTGAAGCGGCTACGACAGCGTAAGCATGGACTTCAGATGTTCAAATGATCGCATTAGAAAAATAAATTTGCCATACAAACTTTAACACAAATAGGGCCCGCGAATTTCCATATAGTCACTTTTCAGTTTAAATTTATGTTTTTATTTTATTTCAATGATTTACAAATAATATCACCATACTAGTCTTTTTTTAAATATTCTACTTTAATGGACTGGATTTTGAATACATAATGTGACACTTAAATATTGTACAGTGTGCTACACAAATGAATTTCATCTTTTTTTGTTGGACATATTTTTATAAGTTGCCTTAAACATAAGAAAACAAGTTTTGTATTTTATAAACGATAGCAAGCACACAACGATGATTTTTATTTTTATTTGATTTGGTTTATGCCATTCGTTTTTCGTCGACATTTTAAAACGTCTTTGAGTCGTACACATCTGTCATACAACCGAAAATTGCTGGAAAAAGTGGAGATGACGTTTAGGCCATTGCAGCGCGTGTCGAGTTGTCCCTGGCAAGGTGGAGTGATGATTTGCTCAAGGTTTATGGCAGCAGCTGTACTCTTAAACTGAAGACAGGTATAAAGTAACGTGTCTTGGGGAGGCTTCTAAAAATTTAAGAGCAGTTCTCTTATCTGTGTAGCAATCGCAATTTATCACGGTTTGTGCTAGTTCCTTGAACTCCTGGGGACTTGAACGACACGACCCCAACTTGGGGAGGCCTAACTATGTTCTAAATTGAAAATAGTAAAGCTTACATTTTGGCCTCGGGTTCCATAAATCTCTCTGAAAATGGATGACCTAGCCAGGGTACTTATTGGCTCGCTGATGAGGAATTGATAGCGGCTTTTTGCTACAAAATAGAAATGGAGTTGCACAGTTTGAATTTGCAGTGGATTTTTGCCTTTAATCCAGTTTTTAGTACTTCACATTATGTATGTATGGTTACGTTTGATTTATTTTAATGTTCCGGTCGGACGTGGATGGAACGTGCTTTGTTGTTAGAATAATCACTACCCGGAAAAATAATTGTTATCAGTGGCTTTTATCTCCTGTGATCGAGTGAAAAATAAACGATTTTGTATTTTCTGCCTGCTATACCAAAAGCATTGCTAAAATAAAATATTCGTAAAATATTTATAATAGACGCGAATTACCGTACCTTTTATTTTTCAAAGCAGAGGGTGATATAGTGGATACCACACCCTATCATATACTTGCGTTTATAAATAAAAAGGGTAAAAACAGATGAACCGTAAAATTTATTTTATTTACAGCATTGTCTCCGCCTACGGCAGGGCTGCGACAAATAAAACAGTACAGACAGATCTGTAGGGCACACAGACGTAGTGCAACGCAACATCTGATGGCTACGAGTAGGAAAACCGGATAAGGAGTTTTTCTGACGATATTACGTTGTTTAATAAAAATTATCTATTGCCTTAGAAACCTCGCACGTTAAATTGTTACATAACGCATACAATATTAATACATGCACCCTGAATGCGCCACATTAATTATAGATTCATTCAGTGCATGTAATCGACAAGATGTCACCGTCCCGCTCACACAGACTGCTTGCCCGCCGACCATTCAGGCCGCCGGCCGTGACGTGCAACAACTGGACCACAGCCAGATTTTCCGCAGCAAAGCCTTCGGCGACCTGCGAACACGATCACAACGAAAATGTTATTATCGCTGTAAACTGGCCATAAACAATGAAGTCGGCCGGCATTCGTGCGTCGATCTGCGCGCAGGCCGCACGCGCGACAGGTACTCGCGACCGCGACATCCTCCTATTTATATATCGCGTATTTGTACCTTAGCGTGAGTTCTGTAATCAATTTATTTTATTAACTTTGTATTGTTCGACCAAGATACACCTATCCTGATGTGTAAGGCAGAAAGTGATAACGGAAACCCTTATCGCCGCTCGCGCTGCCTGCTCTTGACTTGACAATATCAATGCACTTGACATTGCGGTTTAAGATCTAATGTTTGAACACTTTTTTTTAAACTAAGTTAAATTTTACATAAAATAAATCAGTGCTAAAGTGCCATTCGTCAGTCGTTTGAAATATATTTCACGGGCAGCGGCTTGTGGGTTATTTGTGTAATTTGTTTCGTTCCCTCATGAATATTAACGTTTAACGCTGAGTCGTCCGCAAAAATCGAAGCTATCTATATTTATTATTCTCGACCAATTGTAATGGAGATGCAAGCTGAGATGAGACACTCGAGCATATTAGACTACATGCAAATCGTACAATAGACCGAGATTGGCGGAAATAACGATTCAATTATATCGCCGCGCCTGAAGAATGTTGTTCTCTGCGTTATCAGTAGCCCTGATGGCTTCGTGCCTTCATTGTTCGCTGGTTATTTAGTAGTACTTTCGAATGGTGATTGTGGAATAAAAAATGGTGTAAATAATGGTAGCATTTGTATTGTGATGATTTCGGCGAGGCTCAAGGATGGGTGCGCGCTGCCTACGAGCGTTTTTCCGCGCTGCGTCACGTGCTCACGGGAAATGTTTCGATCGCGACTCGCGAGTGCAAATCGCAGTTATATTAAAACATGTGGAACTAACACACTTACATACGTAATAGCCCATAAAACTGATCGTTATACTTTATTGTATTTGGAGGTAAATTTTTGCATTTTATAAATAGAAGTTATGAATAGAAGACGGGGTGTTGTAAAAAGTACTTAATGGGCAGTCAACTGATATCGAATCGAACAAGTTTTATTACTGTCACGTTTTTAAATTATATGAAACTGCACAGTATTTTGCCCTCTTTGCTAATCATTTTTTTAAGAAAGGCTTAAAATATCACGATTCTAGAACAATTATTATACCATCATGTGAGGTATCGTACCTATAGGAAGAAGAAAACGTCTATTTAGAGTGACGTCGCGACGAAAATCACGCGCTAGCGCACCCGCCTTCGCTCTTGAGTCGAGATAAAGCGAGCGACGTTAAGTGACACTCGTATGTTTACTACTTTGTCTCACAATCTTTCAGTATTGTTTGTCTGATTCACGATTTTACTTTTATGCCTATCTTTTTCTTTGCATTGCTTATAACTTTGATCTCGAAAGATTAAATTAGATTTGTCCTTCGTTTCGATTATTTTCTTTTATCATTGCTCTATCACGTATTCGTGTGCGTTCTCCTAATATTTTTGTGATTTATCAAATGGAATCGATTTCTATAAGCCAGATGTAATAAAAAATAAGTATACAATAAAATAAATCTACTTCCGTTCAATTCCGCAGTATTGCTTACAATATTTTTGTTGTTTTATTTTATTATAGATACTTAATAGCTTTTGGGTTTATGAATTATCTAAATTTTTAGTGAACAAAATATATAACAATATCTTAATAGAGACATAAAATTTTCTTAGTTAAGAGACGTGCTAGTTTAGTGACGTGCGGCGATAAAAGGTTTAAAGTGTGTCGTATTTTCTTTGACTCGTAATCTGAAGGTGTCAATGAAATGTTGTCATTTCATAATATTACATTGAGTGATTTAAGAATTCTTATGCATTTGAAGGGATGCATCATCCTGTAGTTTTAAAAAAGGTGCATATCCTTTCGTTCCTCGTGTCTTATGTGATTCTGCCCTTAACATCAGATAGAGCATAAATTTATATCTCAAAATAGTTAACATTGATTTTACTTTCTAGACACGAAGAGGAAAGTTAGCTCAAGAACAGACTCAAATCAGCGAACGAAAATAAACGAACAGACAGGAAGTTAATTACGGAAATAAGTTCCTAGTCAGACAGTGCAGTCGGACTTATTCCGATGTCTTAAACTGACAGGTGTTGAAACTTAATACAATTTATCTGACACAAGTGTAGTACAAAGTGACATTTGAGTGGTATGTGAAAGAAAAGTGCGAGAGGGATGCCACGTGCGTTAACACGCGCGTCTGACTGGTGAGACTCACGCGCAGGAAAACTGGAGGTCGACACGTATGAGGTGTCAGTTGTCGTCCAGCTGACAACAGATGTCACCCCGAACGAAGCTGGTGAGTTATGTGATGTTAATGCTGTTGATTATGGTCGTTGAGCCGGTTCATTATAATGTCAGTTATTATATTTATACGTATAAGTGTATGTTGTCTGTGCATGTCATACCGTTATAACTGCTAAATTTCTAAGAAGTTAGATGTTGGAATTTAGAACTAACTTAAAATGTCAAATATCTGAAATACCTGAATGCGTAGAATTTTCGAGAATGTTTACAAAATAAGATCTCATAATAGTCGTTTTGTCGTATGAGCAGCCCTCTGATACTTGATAGTGAGCTATAATAGGGAGTTTTCAGATGACGTATGTCACACCGTTCAAAAATGTCTCAATAGATGGCGTTTATAAGCTTTGGCAATGTATTTTTAAAAACAGCGTAGAATTTACGGTAGCAAAATAGATTTAATATTGTTAAAAATATATAAAAAGCCACCTGAACATGGATTCTTATTAATTGAATTAACAGAAACGATAAATTTCCAACTTGGTCAAGTATGGATAACCTGGGTGCGTTCTGGTTTCTCTGTTATATGTAATTTCTTCTTCCGAACCAAAAATAAATTGATTTTAATACATTCTTATGATTAAAATGCAATTTATAACTCGGTATCATATTAGAACTCTTTGAAGAAATACAAAAACAATACTTATAAGCTTTGTGCATCAAAAATTATGAAAAGTACTTTTTAGATCAAAATGAAAAAAAATATTCAATGAAAAGTAATCTTCGAAAGCTATTTATCATTATTATGATATTAGTCGGTAATATCAGTCAGTTTTGACGATTTTTAAGAGATTTTCTTATTTCCAATGTTGATCAGCGCCATCTAGTTGAGTTTAGAGAAACCCGTGGAAAATTCCCTATTGTAGTGCCATTTCGCGTACCACATCGTATTAGGTAGTAATAGTGTGTATTCTTTGGCACGGGTTTCCGTCTCAATTCAATATTCAGAAATAAACGTTGAAGTTCTTATATTATGCAATAAAATAACAGTTAAGAATTCAAAATAAAAACCTTATTTACTACACGATCCCAAAAAGTTTAAGAGGAAAAACATTGTGGCACCAACAAGCACATAATTATGCCCTAGTTATAGTTTTGTTATGTTAGTGTTGGTTGACAGTGTAGCACTACTCTACCGTCGCATTACACGGCCCGGTCACGCGCGGTTGACAACCTTGCACTTGAAAAGGAAAACTATACAACACTATGATAACAAAAAAATAGAGTGTTACTACTATTTAAGATGAGCGTTCTGTATCTGTCAGTTTGACCATTTTAGATTGTGTTAATTACAGTTTAATGAAGAGAAAACTTTAAGGCTTTGTTTAGTGGTATTGTATAATACATTAGCTTGGTAATTGATAGCTAAGTCACTATTATCTAGAAAATGTTGGATAGAAAAAGATGACTGAAAAACGATATATAATTTGAGAGAGGAGATTGTTAAACAATTTACGAGTATAATATGTACGATAGTACATATATTTACTTTCTAAGTACGTAAATCCAGTAGGTAGAGGTAGTGCAGTTACGAAGAGGTGCGAAGCACACGTATAGTAACTAAATTCGAATTGACATTTTATTTTGTGGTTTGACCTGGTCTGAAGTAGTGACTGGTCTAACTGGTCTAGAACCGTAAGGTTTCAGAGGTATTTCCTCCTTTGAACCTTCAAGCTGTAGAATGAGCTTCCATACAAGGTTTTTCCTGAGGTTGTAGTATAGACATTTTCAAGAAGGGATTGAAAAGGCTTTAAAAGATCGGAACATCATTGCAAACACTTCCTGAAACGTTGACTGTACTAGTTCCGAGTGGTAGGAACTTTGTATTAGGTTGGAAAAAATGACGATTTAACTGAATGTGTAGATCATCTAAAGTACGTATAAATAAGAAAACAGATTTATTTGATTTGTTATTAATAACGCTCCTGGTATATTATGGTAAGTATATTATAAATGCCTATAGGCGAGGCTTGGCGTAACACTGCACGGGAGAATACAAATTGAAGGGGTCACGATCCTCAGCAATGAGGGACCGACTAAGGAGGAGGAGGATAGGCGGGAGTAACCACTTCCCATCAGGTGGGCCCTAAGCCTTTTGCCAACTTTTACGATGTAAAGCGGAAATATTTTTTGGTGAATGTGTGTTTGTTTCTTTCTGTGATAGCAAATTTATTTTATGTAGAATTTATTTACGTATACTTTTGGTAAGCATGCGAATAAGCAGAAAAGTACCATGGAGTTGTTGTTAACGCTAAAATGAATTTGTATCTCAAAAAAAAAAGTAATACCTTTTCGTCGCGTACACCATTTAAATCGCACTTTACCCAAAATGATTTTTATTCTTAGCTTTATTAACAAAGATAATTCTATGTAAATTACATTATCTTGCTGGAGAGTAATTTCGTTAACCTTGTATTTGATTATTAACATAACATTAAACATTGTTCGTACTAGGTATACGTATAGGTTTGCGTGACCTTGTCCTCAGAGAGTGACGGATGGGTAAGTGATGGTGATAATTTCAGTAAAATATAACGACGATACTCTATAAGTATCAGTGTTATGTGAAAGTACAAAAGCCCGATATCAGTTGTTGCCCGATTAAGTTCATGTGGGTTAGTCTAAATAAAATTCTTTGCTACGGAAGATTTACAAGGTTTTCAATAGCTTATAAACATGTTTTAAAAGCATACAGCTACAAATAATTCATGACTTGCAGACCATCAAGAATTTCATCAATTTCGTTGACTCTGTGGGCACCGTTCAATTTCCCTTTTACCTCGCTAAAGAGAGGCAAACAAATATACCTACAGTGTTTTCGGTACTTAGTCTCGTCATTTTCCGCCAAATGTTGTTTTACTATGTGCGTCTCGTCTTTTACATTGTAATCTACTGAACTGTTTGTGTATGATAGTTGCGTGTCTTTTGGTACGTATTAGAAGAAAGTAGCCAAATGCCAAGCCCAAAAGGTCAGTTGTCAGTTCTTGTAATGCCATTTTAGAAGATATAAGGAATAATATGTAGGGCGATTTAACATTGCTGGTAAACATTTTCAAAAAAACATTTTTCTTATGGAGCAAAAAAACTTTTTTTCTTGTACTAGTAATTGATCAGGAGATTATGAATTTCAGTAAAAACTCGATTTCGAATTCTTAAAATAGGCGTTTTAGATAAATTGAAGCACGAATAGATCCTTCCTTTAAAGATTTCATTCAATCAAATAACCACTCTGTAATTTGACCTTAATGTAACATAATACAATTTGCCTGAAGTGTCTAATTATAGGATTTTTTAGCAAATTAAAGAGCACACATGAAATTCACAATGAGTGCACGGAACAATACCACCAGAACCTGTACTTTGTTCAACGTGTTTGTTTAGGTTATTGTTTTTCAATTTCCGTGATTTTTTTTCAATTCCAAATCACGATTGCACTTATTTCGCAAACCGGTCAATTCAAGCCTAATAGGTAAAGTAGTTTACCTGAAAAGTAGCCTTGCAGTTTATTTAGAACTTAACGGACGCTTATCACGCGAACGGCATTGCTAGTCCACTAAATTCGTGAGGATCGCCCTATGTAATAGAACACCATGGCCTTGGCTCTTACGTCAATGCCTTTCCCATGAGCCATTTCGCCGCCCTGGCAAGGTCTATCTACTCACTGTCCTTTGGAAAAACATAAAATAGAAGTGAATATGTATTGAGTATGAAAGTTAACGACCTATGGAAACTGTTCTCTGAGCGGAAAAATAGAAGGTATAATAGCCGCCTCTAATCCGCTTGTAGACAACTTCTCCTGCCAGTTGGGCGACACATTTGGACTTGTAGAAATAGTATGTAGAGTAATGGGTACCTTGAACAGTAAGGTGGACTTACGATCGATCTTGTGAAGACTATGGGTAGATATTGAATTTACAGGAAGTTATTGGATGCGTGTGAATATGGAGGTGGTCAAATGGGAAGGCTAGTTTATAAATAGAATTCAGAAAGCCACGTCAGAAAGTGACTTGACACCGGCTCTCTCTATTAAGTACGTTAATAATTAATTCTTAATATGATATTTCCAGCAGTGGACATTTTTCGGCTGATGATGATGATATTTTTTATTACAAATTATAATTAATAGTTTTAATTAATTGTTTTTAATTCGTTAAAGCCTCTATTTCACTATTTACCTACCTCTGATGGAAGTATACGTAATAATGATCCCACATATTGAAGAATCTACTTCATTTAACACTAGTGGAGTTTGTTGATATGCCGTTGTTTTTAAAATATTTTTCTACTTTTACCGGAGTAAAGAAGAAGAAAACTGAAAGTGTAGAAAATGTTTACTCTCACTGCCTGAGACCGTGTGTCTCATACAAAATAAGGTTTATTATGCGAACTAACTTGCTAAATGAGTGGACAGGACAATAGCAGAAGGTCCCCTTCGCTAATAAAGATTAAAATCCATTTATTTATTTTTTGTTCTAGTTTATGATGACTAATCTAATTTTATGGCCAAATTATGATCTTTTTATTGGTCACAACGTAAACTTTAAGTGTTAAACTTTATATTGCAAAACAAGTAAGACCTTGATATAATCTGGTATTTTGTACCCGTTAAAATCTTTATGGGAGCAACAATAAAAATAACTAATAAAAAGTGATTTAAATATTTTTACTGGAAATCTTAGTTAAGAAAATCATTTTCGTAACCTTGAAAGATTAGATCAAACCTAGCTAAGAGTATTTTTCAAGTTTCAAGTTTACAATCCTAAAAGTTTTATTCCATACACCATTCTTATAGTAAAAACAGGAGTTAATTGTAGACATATTATATAGGGTCCATATGAAATACCTAAAAAAATGTAAACCACTGCTTCTACTCATGAAACTAAACAATTTTCCTTAAGGAACCAATTACTATGAGAGTAAAAATTGGCGGTTCCGTTGATCAATTACTATGAGAGTAATTGATCAACGGAACCGCCAATTTTCTATGGGAAGTCCAAATTTTTTTTTGAGAATTGAGTATAGGTTCCTTGGGGAAAGTTGTTCAGTTTTATGCGTAGAAGCCGTGGTTAAACATTTTTCAGGTATTTTAAAAGGACCCTATATACAAAAATAGAAGCTGCTTGTAAAGTCGCCAAATATAACAATTTCAATTTCAATTTCAATTTATTTATTGCTTGCCACAGTTTTTATGGGTCTTAAATATCTTATATTGTACAATGTGACACCCCGTTGGGGCAATGCAATACAAGCAGAGAGGGCTTACATATTAAATAATTAACTATATTAACTATATATAAGTACCTATATCAATTCATAATTTAATTCATTATTTGTGTAATATATTTATAAAGTTTTTAATTTTTACATTCTTATTTACGTATTTAGTTAGTGACTTGTAATGCATTACAGATTTTACCATGTATATAACATGTAATTGATTTGTTAATATTGATAATATTGGACATTTACTATTACATGTTGTTTAATGATATGTATATAATAATATCGTTTATTTTTACTTTTTATAATATTGTTTTTACTTATGCTAACCTCATTATATTAATTTTCAATAGTTTTATTTCTATATATAAAATAGAAATACATACTTACAATTTACGATATTTATCTAATCCATTACTTTTAAACTAATTTATCAATAAAAAACTCTTTTAGACTGTAGTAAAATTTACTGACTAGAAGTTTCTTTAGTTGATTTATAAACATGGTTTCTTTCTGTAAGCCCTTAATATGTGTTGGAATGTGATTATAGATTTTTATTGCCATACAGTGAGGTCCGTTTGCATACAATGTCATTGTTGAAAAGGGGATGACTAGTTTGTGATCGTTTTTGTTATTACGTGCTATCGCCTTTTTTGGAGTATAGAGTTCACTGTTCTTTCTTACAAATTTTGCACACTCAAGAATATACAGGGATGTTAATGTAAGTATTTTATATCTGATGAAATATGGTCTACAGGAAGTCATAGAATTTATATTGGCTATGATTCTAATACACTTTTTTTGTATTATGAATAGTTCTTCAATTTTGGAACAATTTCCCCATATCACTATGCCGTATTGGAGCCATGAGTTTGCATAGGCATAATAGCTGGTTATTGCGGTTTTATTATCAGTGTTTTTTCTCAGGTGATACTGCTCTCATACTTTTGTTTTTAAAAAGACAGAACGTGGACACCTTACGTGGCGGAAACAACCAAAAACATTACTACGAAACGTATTTTTTTAAATATCTACCTACAAATATCGAGGTTTTTGCCACAACAACATAGGTTTTAACTTTATGATGAGAAATTTTCACTTTGTTATAAGCTTTCTAAAGCAAATAGGGAAGGTCATAGCTTTATCAGCAGTCATTATCGTAATTATATCATTAGATACGACAGCTCATTAGCGTTATTGCGAACAGATTTGCTTTAGTATATTCCTTGTGCTTTACGTATACAGAGTGGGCAAACAACACACAAGGTGATGGATCACTTACCAATCGAGTACTTTTGTATAGGTATAGGTACGACGCTTCCATCAAGTCAGAATAGTTTTTTAGGAAATTTCCTACAAGACAGTATACAGTTTACTCCATTTATTGACGGAGGTGTACCATAATTATACGGGTTTGAAGTGTACAGAATTTTATGCAAGATGATGCATTTTTACGAAAAGCGAAAAGGTGATTCATAGTGATTTTCATATGCTACATATGAAAATTTGGTATAATGATGATAGAAAAAGATTGAAAGATGATTTTTCAAAAACCCACGGCAGTTAAAGCGTATAATTATATTATTTGTAACTTGTGGAAAATAATCACAATTTCTAGTTTTGTTTCTAGTTCTGGAGTAAGTAAATAATTTTATAGAGGGTATAACAAAATTTGTGTAGGTTGGATAAACTGTTTGGCCACTTTTGGATTATAAACAAATCCTTATCAGTAAATATATCAACTTTTTGCTCATAATATGCTCCTAAAACAGAACCACAAAGAACTTCATCATTATTATGGAAGTGACCAATTCTTTATGATTGCCATAACTCGATACGTGACTGGAATCGGCACTGCATGATCCTGTGGCAAACTTATCTTCAACGCCAAGTGCGTCAGCAATCATCTTTATCGGCTCTGAAATTAGGTCGTATTTCTCTTGTTTTGTCTTAGCAACGACGTATTTCGTTATGTGCGACCTTACGAGGACAAACAGGAAGATAACAATTGAAAATGTCCTTGATCTCGTGAACTTCTTATCAGTTGCTACGATTTAATGGAAGTGCAAAATATGAGACCCGCGTAAGCTACCTTTAACACTACATAGCGTTCCCGTGCTGAGTCAACGCCTCAATTATGTCTGATTGGGATATCATTATATTTATCCATAATTAGCAATCCATTAGTGGCATTACTTTGAAGAATTATTTTCCTTTCAACGCTCTTACAAAACTTATTTAAAGTAATAAAAAAAGAAACATTCCAAGAACCTGCTATATCGTTAATGCTGTTAATGGAAAATCCAGGACCTAATGACGGAGGTATAGAGAAATAAAAAAATTGCATAAAACAAGCAAACCACTCAAGATTCAGAGCACTACCGGAAGATTTTACATACTATTTTAAACTTTACTATAGATAACAAAACGTATTTTTTTTTATCCACAATAGGTAAGCCCTTGGCAATTAATACAAACATGAAAATTGGTTTAGTAGGTATATTTTTTAAGATGATAACCAATTTTCATGACTAGTGGTTTTTACAGCTTAAAGGTAACTGCGGAACTAGACGTAATTGATGTTTTGCATAGTCTTAAAAAAAAAAAACTATGTTTTATCTGCGCCGTTTAAATGATCGCCTCATTCCAATATGTTGCAATTATAATATTTTTTTAAACGAAGTAGGCAGTCGGAGTTCTAGAGGCACAGCAGTGTGTCAATCAAGTTCGTAAAAAAGAGCAACGGGACACATTGACTGTGAGTTATAATAAATGAGCCATTTTAGGCCACTTTCGATAAAATAATGCAGAAAATGTTGTTAGTGTAGAGAGACTGTATGATTAAAAATTATAAAACAGACACGCGGTGTGCGTGCCGGTCCTAACGTAACCCTTAGTGCGAGCACGCAAGTTTTGCTAGCATTTGCATAGTTTACTTAGCTCTATTCTAGGCACATTAAGCCGTTGGTGCTGATTTCTATCACTAGTCGAAAAACTTTAAGTCATATATGTGGCCTCATAGGCTTGATTACTTCTTAAGCGGACCAGACACTATCAATAATATTGAAAATATTTTTACATCAATATTTTGACAATCCATCGTTTAGTATGCGTCAGACCTTCATTTGAACCATTTCACTGTCAATATATTGTCAATATTTTGTCAGTTCTTGAAAATATTTTCAATATTATTGATAGTGTCTGGTCCGCTTTACTCTGGGATTCACCAAAAGGCACACAACCTCCACAAGTCCGGCCTTGGCCCCTGTGTGTGGAGTATAGCCTAATCCTGAGGTATTGGAAGAGACCCGTGCAGTGAAGACGACAAGGGCTGTAATCGTAATTTAGGTATGTTTAAATTTAGAACGTCACATGTATAGTTATAATGTTTAAGCGATGGAAATCAGTAGATCATTTCACAGTTTTTGTTTTATCTTGAGCCTTTGTATGCAAATCGTAAATACGCCCATCGTTTTACAATGTGGAGATGTTTTTGCAAAGTAAACGACGGGCATGAAGTGTTTGAAGTATTTAGACAAACAATCCCTCTTTGCTTGAACAGAATGACATGTTAGAATAATTAATGGTTTTCATACAATGACATTAGGTGTTTTTAGTCAACTGAGTCATGCTTGAACAATTATTTTATTACAATTAAATCATGTCCGGTACCTACCATTTTTTTTATCAACCAACTTAAATATTTGCTAGACTTTTCTGAGCCATTAAGTATACGTACGTATTGTTTTTTTAAATAATGGACAGATTGGTATTTTTTTTTTAAATGGAAACTCAGAGAAATATTCTTAGCTAGGATTCGTTTGAAGTTCTCGAAGTTTAAGATACATATTTCTGGTAATAAGTATATATGACTTAGCTAAGTGACAGAAGAAACCAACGAACAACGCAGTTCGTTGATGTCTTTTGTATGGCCGAGTCATTGGACTTGATCTATGCTAATGAATATAAGTAAAACTAAATGGTGTAAAATAAAAACAATTCTCGATACTTGAAAAGCCAACTACTAACTATCCAACATCCTAACATAACTATCCACTTTAGAAGCCGTCTGTTCGATTCTTACTCACAGCAAATATTTGTGGGACAAACAGTTTGTAATTTTTTGTTAACTAAATGTAGTGTTCTGAAAAATATATTGAATATCCTAAAATAATCGCGACGCTGCAAAAAGTTTAAAGACACGTTCCTTCTGATTTTAAATCGTACTCACACATAGGTCATAAAATGAAAATAAAACAATGGCAGCGACACCTAATAAAACGTTCCTAGATAAACCGTACGTGGTGTGACTTAAAAAGTACAGGACTATACATGGTGATGATGTTTTCAGATGATTCATGATACTATTTTATCAGTTTATTTATTTGACAGATTAACCCTGAAACTGGAAGAACCTACTTTTAACTGTATAGCGGTCCAGTATATTCAACAAAATTATTCAATTAACATAGTTTTATACAGATAGCTCAAGGGATATAAGTACGTACACAAGTATTGTTTCCAATAAAAAAATCAATCATTTTATTAATATTTTGTATGTGAATTAAAACTTACAAAATTAGTAAGTTTGACAAACTGATACTTATTTTAAACGGATTGTTTGATTTTTTTTTTGCGATTGGTTTTAATTCACATACAAAATATTAATAAAATGATAGATTTTTTTATTGGAAACAATACTTGTGTACACCAATTTTGTAAGTTAACTGTTAACTGGTGATTCTACTCATCGCACTGAACAACTTTTGTTCTACAGCTTTGCTCAAATCACAAAAAAAATTTTGAACATTTCATACAAATTGATCATCTGTTTTGCTATTTTTGTATGGAGAGTCCAACAATTTTTTTGCGATTTGAGCAAAGTCGTAGAACAAAAGTTGTTCAGTACGATGAGTAGAATCCCCAGTTAACGGGTACGACACCAATTTTGTTACAACCTGTATACCTACGATATTTTTATTAATCAGTATACTCGTATATTACTCGTATGTACTGAATTTTTAGAAGCATCAAGTATAATTTTGATTTGTATATTACCATTTCTGAACATTTTATACTAATGGTATGTATGTATTTATTAAAGAAAAATACTTCATCATCATCATACTTACAATTACTTAAATATAAACAAATTTTTGAAGTAATTAAATAAAATATTTTCAAAAAGAAAAGTATGAAAAAGAAATGTATATTTTGAGTTAACAAATTAATGCCCTACACGTGACCGCGGGTGATGTTAAGTGCAACACTAGGCAACCACCGTCTATACCATGTGGATAGAACGGTTAAAATGTGCCACACGATAAGAAGAAGAACAAATTAATGAAACTTTTCTTATAACTTAAAACCATCAGACTGAAGAAACACGCTGTGCACGCCGGCGCCGATAGGTACCTGAACATGGTGTGTTTGCTACTTGCGGTCTGCGTCTAGTTATCGAGAACGCCGCAAGAATCTTGCCTCGGTTTCGTAATATGTAATAACTAACACGTAATTACCTATATCGAAGCGGTCGTGGCTCAGTGTGGCTTACGTGGTCCAACGATCACGCAGATTAACTGATTATAGACACGGTTATAATCTGGATGGGTTCGACTGTTAGTGGCATTTATCTCGACCGTTTTCGTGATTCGCAAGGTACGCTAAGCCTTTGGTGCCGTCTGCTATCACTAGATGGCGTCGTTAAGTCATGTTGGAGGCTTTAATAGGCGCGAATTGACTCTGTGAATGCTTACACTTTCTTAGTCCCGTGTCCCAGCAACGGACAGCTATAAAATACATCACTGACTAAACAGACAAAGATGTTGCAGAAAAGACTGGAAAGAATGTAAACGAAACTGCAAAAACACTCACAGAATCAGTAAGTAAGTACGAAACCAAAAATGAAGACGAAGACCAAATCATTTGTATAAATAAGAACTTACTTCAATGAACAATTTATTTATTTAGTTGTCACTTAAAATATTATTTATTCAAAGCCGTCCATCATACGGACATCTTTTAAAGTCAAATTACAAAGTCAAGACACGCATACTAATCGTTTGTCATTTATCTTCCGAGTATTGTGAAACACGTTGAGTATTTTTTATTGATCTAATTAGATTGCTTATAATGGATTTATCCATTTCCATTAGGAGTGGAAATATTAAGATAACCCCTTGCCGTCAACTATTTTGAACGAGGAGCGTTCTCTGAAATTGTTTGACTTTCGGTTTGTTTGTACTAGTTTAGAATTGTTTGAAGCAAAACATTTTTGCAGCTTGCAAAGTGCAGTTTGAGAATGAAATAAGTGGATAAGCGGAATCTTTGCCCGACTGCCGGTTATAAAACATGGCAAGCCACGCGACTAAGAGCGCATCTCTATAGTTTCTATAGAGACGCAAGATACAGAGATTGTTATATAGTATAGAATTGTTAGAGTTTTTTGTACGTGTTATGATAAATTTAAGTCCCTGACTATCGTGTGTATAAAAGACCTTCACCTTGAGAGTGATGCTCACTTTTTGTGGCGTAGTTGTCATCGTCAATGAATCTTCCTCATAGCGCTTTCGAAGAATAGAACCAATTTATTTTACAATGCGAAGAAAAAATTGTGGTCTCTTAGATCGTCTACATTTTTCATTGTGACTTGATAGGTGCGTACTTACATGACTAATGTTAAACATGCGTATTGTCTTGTTTTTTTTTTTTAAATGTACTGAAAGCACAAACTGGAGCTACTATGTACTAATAATTCAAAATTTTATCGGTATTACTGGCTTATAAAAGGTGCTAACAAAGGTAGAGTGATACTAAAGCGATGTGGTTTCAATTTATGGGCTTCACTACCCCACTCTACGACCAGCTTTGGAGAACCCCCTAATGGTCATCTTTGTCTATTCTTGACATCCATTCCTGTTACATAGTTTGTATGTCGCTTTGCTGATTTTTCAGTCTATTTTCTTAGCATGTAGCATTACATTAACATTGCTACCCCATAGAAATGACTTTGGGCGCCGGTGGCCTGATGTTGCACTTTTCATTCGCGGTCACGTTTCGGCCATTTTTTGGTTTTACGCCTGCAGGTCAGTGCAATGCGACCTTTAGAAAATTCCAGCAGACATATTCAGGTTTCCATATGATGATTTGCCATATTCTGTCAATTTTATACGTATGTTTTTTGAAAAAAGTTCAGATTCATTGGTATATAAATCTTAATCTTACTTTATTTATCAATAAATTAAAACATACAAAAACTATTACATTACAACACAGACATAAATATCTATGTTCGTTTCCTATGATTTATAGGTATATTCTCTTTGTGTCATTCAAAACGAGATTCCAAATTGAGATAACGAGTATACATACACGATAACGATACTATGACACTATAGGTATTAAACTCGAGTGTACAACCATAAACACTCAAAGAGTTGAAGATCGTCGCGCGCGCAGTTTGAGCACACAGAGTTGAAAATGTATTTCTTTTCCGCTCGCTATCGATCCAGTTCTGTTGATCATAGGCAGATTTCTAATCTACAGCCAGGTAATGGAAAACATCCATCGACTTAAATGAGTTAGGTAACATTTTAGTGCATGCATTCATAGATCATTTTCTTCATTTATTATAGTACTTAATGAGACACTCGTTGGAATAACGAATAGAGGAGTAAAAAAACGATTAACGTTAGTGTTTACAAATGTTTTCAGTTCTCTAGGAAAACATTGTTTTAAAAGCTTCAAATGGAAATGTCACTTAGCTTTAGTGTAAACAAAACGATATTTCATACATTGTTTTGAGTGATGAGCAAACACATTGACCTAAACTTATACCTGCGCAGTAGCCGCTTTTTCATTCTTGCAAGTGCTTCGCGACACGTGCGAAATTTGCGTTTCATTATCAAACATGGAACAGTTTCGAAAGAGCCGAATGTTGTATGTTTTGTTGTTGTTTTAATAATAATGAATCCCAACTCAATTACAAAGACACGAGTACCTTATATTATGTTATGAGTTCGACCTTTGTTTTTTTTTTGGTTTTACGCAACGATTTGTGGAAAGACAAAGTAGA
The DNA here is from genome assembly GCA_958295455.1 of Coleophora deauratella. Classification (NCBI taxonomy): domain Eukaryota; kingdom Metazoa; phylum Arthropoda; class Insecta; order Lepidoptera; family Coleophoridae; genus Coleophora; species Coleophora deauratella. The sequence continues at coordinate 6,435,883 of OY282398.1, forward strand.
TAGATAGTATAACCAATGGACCAAAACCTTGTCAGGCTTGTACACTTTTGAAACAAAATTATGAAGGGTCTTTCTGAAATACCTGAAGAAAACGTGATGGTTTCTTTTAATTCTATTCATAAAATGAAACTGAACAACTGTTCCCAAGGAACCAGTATTCAGTTTAAAAAATATATATATATTTACCCATACAAAGTTCACGAATCAGCTAATCAATCCAGGAGTTGACGAAAAAAATGAAAAATAAATTACGAAATATTATTGACTATATATTTCTTAATTTGAAATTATTGAAAAACTTAATCACTTAAATTTTTATTGCATTTTCAAATTTTAATTAATTAAAATTATCTAATAAGTATGCAAACTACTATTATGAACAATGACGTCATCGTACAAAATTTCAAACATTTTTAAAACAAAAATGCCGTTTTTGATATTTGATAAATAGTAACTAAAACTACTAACAGTCAACTACCGGATTAGTAATATGAGATGTCAAAAAAATATACATATTTTTTAAGAAATTAAGTATTGGTTACTATGGGAAATTCTAAAGGGTTTTATGATTCTGATTTTTCGGACATTTCAGAAGGACTCTATCTAATATATCTGTGCTTTCGCACATCCTGTGTTTTGTTTTCTGTACCACTAAAACATGCCACGGAGACGCTCGCGCATCACACATCAATTTTTAAAAGTACTATTTGCAAATTTAATATCTATCCATTTAATGAGTAACAGAGACATACAATCACATACATGCTTTAAACCTATAAAACCCCTATTTTGTGTCATCGTGGGTTAAAACTCACTCGACAGCTTAAATCCCACCTACAAAAAACACTTTGCACTACAAAATACAATAAACCATTTAGATATACAGGCTCCTTTAAACAAACAGACATGCATAAAGACAACATTAAACCGTAAAGTATTACCCACTTCCGGTCAATTTGACTGGAGAAAAAAGGTACGACATCGAAAAAGTTTTGTAATAAATTCGGCCATACATGTTTTGTAGACAGCATAAACCTCGGGCGTAAACAAATAACTTTGACAGGGTTAAGGCCTCAGACTAAAGAGTCTTTATTTCATGTTAAGGCTGTGGTAAGACGACTCGGAATCTCCTTGGTGGATCTTAAAGAGCCTCATACAACCTTCTTCTGCTTGTTTTTGGTAGAGCCACTTCCTGTAATATGTAATAGGGATTTATCGCTCCTTCCTTGAATGCGCTCTGCGTGCATCGAACTATACATACATGACTTATTTTATCCAACGAGCGGAAAATAAGATAATCGATGAGATGCATACTCAAGGCACCTACAGTCGAAGTAAAACAAATTTTTGACTTTTCATATAAAGTTCGCAAATCGGCAGATAATTTTTTTACAATGTTTGTTCCAACTTCATTGTTTCTATGTAGAATGTTGTAGCGATCCAGTTGTCGTCGTAAAAACACTATATGTCAGTAAATTAATGCAACAATAATATATTTAATTACATAATATATTTTATTTTCGTTTGAGATAAGCAGTGAACAAGCTCCATCGATATGTGTTCTCGTATCGATGATAAGCTTTTTATAAAAATCATGGCCATCACATAATAAGGGACATGCGCTGGGACATGTTTATTTGTTTTGTTTCAGTATTTGAGGGTCATTTGATCTTTTAGAAGTGACAATATGACACATTTCGAGAAAATCTTATGTAAAATAGTTTGTTTATGTTAAAACTTTGGCGGAAAAATAACAATTCGTTCGCTATAAAGTTTACAACAGGATATAAAAGTAAAGACTGCTATTTAACAGAACTATTGTACGATAAGATGAACATACGTTTAACAAACTTGTTTGTTTCCTTAATCTCTCTTCTTATTGTCAGCTCTGTTAGCTTTGTTCCTGTTGTTTGTGTTACTGACAGTGGTCGTTATTGATATCCTTGTTTCCTCGTTTACAACTCATATCGTCCGTCCCCACGACTGGAGCACGGATCTCTTTCCAAACATCGGGAAGGTTAGCAAATACTCCACCCTTGGAGGCCAAGTCCGGATAGGTGGAGGTCGGTCGTAGGGCTAGTGGCCAAATCATAAGGCTTTTGGAATGGTACCAATGGCTTAACGTGCCTTGTGAAGCACAGAAACGTACGAGATAGGTACAATGCCACTAGAATAAAAACCTATCCAAGTTATGACCGTGTCTATAGTCAGTCAAACCACGAAAGCCACATTGAATCACAACCACTTCTTTTTTCCCTAATATTTATAAGTATTTATTTTCTATTTGTATATTTGTCTGTCGTTATTTGAAGAAATTTCGATTTCTTTTAACCGCTTTCCGAAGTAGGCGCAATTTGGATTTAAAAAATAATATTTGTTAATCCTTAGCATACCTGTTTTGAAATTGAGGTCGTAGCACTCACTTTTTATTTAGAAGTATATTCCTTTTAAGAATAAAACAGACAAAGTGCGAGTCGGACTCTCACATCGTTGGTTCCGTGCCACCTCACAGGATATTGTATTAATGTTGTTTACATTTATTCATAAATATGTTCCCTTTCTTTAAATTCGGGATCATAGGTGCGGTTTATTTGTTAACTATGTATGATTATTTCTGTTTTAACGACAGAGAAAACAACAATTTTAAAACTTGATTCCAAAGCCTATTGACAGACATAAGTCCTATGGTATTTAAGTTATTAAAGAAAATTTGAAATAAATATTGTAGTTTAAAAGTAATTAGAAAATTAAGAAAGAGTTTTTGTTGTATACGAGGCACATATTAAAACAATTATTTGGATATGTTGAAAAATTTAAGCTCTTATCGAAAATCTCAATGAAACAAGAAAATTTCACGTGTCTTGCACGACAGACTGATACAATTTGTGTTAAAACGTTCGACTTGATGGACAAGTAATCAAAAATTTCTTTAAAATTCGAAGGCTGGCTTGAAACCAGACTTGCGCTTGCGCATCGCGTCGTCAAACCGCATTTTTGCGCGCAAAAACTTTTGTGAAGACCAAATCTTAGTAGCGGAGACATACCAATGTTTACCCGGGATCTCAAATAATATCCACCACAGTCGTTGATCTAAGGCAAATATCTAGAAGAAAATATTTACATTTTATTAGTAGTCGGTATGTCAATACTCAGTTTTAAAAAAAACAGACGTCCGAAGGTATTTACTATGTACTGTACCCGAATCTATTTTTTTATTATTTTTTATGGCAGAGGTGGCAAACGAGCAGACGGATCACCTGATGGTAAGCGATTACTGCCGCCCATAGACACCCGCAACACCAGAGGAGTCAAAAGTGCGTTATTATGTGAGCATAACTTGTCACACAAAATATTAATTCGGTAGATATTTTCCTGTCACCCACCTTATTAATTATTTGTTTACGGTGGCCACGTGCCGCAATGTTCAAAGCTAACAGCCGCTCTGACCAGATACTGACAGCTATTATGTGTCTGGCTGTACACGGCCTGATTGATTCGGCCTAAATGAATTTTAGAATGATGAGAATCTATCCTTAAAGGACGATGAAAATACATCCTTTTGTATTTGACCGGTAGCTTAGTGCAACACCAAGCAACATGATCAGTTGTGCCACACGATAAGAAAATACCAGGAAGTCACCCCTATTTGGTAAAATGGATCCTGGATCGAGCCGTTTTCTATTATATAATCGTATAAGTGAAACGAGCCTCGGGGTCTGGTCAAATTGTATCGTACGAAAATGTATGGGTAATTGCTACAATCCATTTAGCATAGATTTTTGCATAGTAGCTGCAAGGTGTGGGCGGTTCTATTCAAGTTTAACCTTGAAGAGGTGTCAATATAAATATTTAAATGCTTTTTTTGCATTTCATATAATATTATAGTTAATAGAGACAATACGTTATAAATAAACGTATTTGCGCAGCCGTCAATCCTACCAAAGAAGATATACCTACATTGTTTATGGTATAGTCAAATTCTAAAATGAGCTGTTTTACAAAGGGCTTAGCAGCTGTAAACTGTATGCAAAAAAAACGGAATAAAACCGAATAAAACGGAAAGATGCTTAGGTTATTTATCACTTATCAGGTTAGGCTAGTAGACCTTGGTGTGTGAGATTTGGTTTTACACAGTAGTTCCAAAAGTGGCCAGTCTTTTGTAAAACGGCTAATTTTAAAACAACTGCGACATACTCGTACGATTACGTATTGACATTAAACAGTCATTCATTTATCTTGAGGTTTGATAGAATAACTAATATGTTAATATTATTACAAGAAATAAGCTATTACGCACTTACCACATGCCTTCTCTACTGTTCTCAGTAAAATACATATTTGGCAAATATATGAGTTATTTTCAGGAGGCCTTTGTCCAGCAGTGGATGTCTTTTGGCTGATGATGATGATGACGATGACGAGTTATTTTAATTATATTGTTGTACAAATTCAAGACTTAGAGATTCCGTAAGTTCCGTAACGCACGGGAGTTCGATTCTCGGTGGTATCCAACATTATCAGATTATCATCACTTATGGTTAAGTTGGCATAATTATGCGATAGTGCCAAGAAGGTACCAACAGTAGAAAAAAGAACGTATACATAAATGACGTTTGAGAAGAGAATACTAACTATTAATATGTTCTTCTTCATATCGTGTGCTGTCACTATGTAAACAAGCCTGCGAAGAAGCGGTACCCGAAGTGGCAGTACCATACAGTTGATACAGTCGATACTTGGTTATACTATTGGGTATTCTGTGGTTATGCGTTTACTGTATATAAGTAATGTGGTATCCATTCGCGTAAGACACACAATTTGTCAAATGTGTATAGATGATACCAAGTATTGGTGATTTAAAATTTTCCATTGTGATCTACGTATCAAAATAAATGTTCGCTTTTATGAATTAAACTATGATTTATCTACTGATGTTTATCATAAAATATATAAAATAAAAATATAAAAATACATATTTACCTTTATCCTTGCCAAATAGAGCAGCTGTGCATTTAAGTACGTATTTGCGTAACCATAACTTCGTTAAGTTTAAATTGAAATAAATATTTCATATTTTTGCAGTTGGAATTCTAAAATACTTTTTTTTATTTTTGAGTTTCCGACTGGTAGTCGCGCTAATAATACAGCCTACAAGGGCAGAGGTCAAGCCAGTGTTGTAAATCTCTAATGACATGGTTTAAGTCATAAGAAAATGCAAGTTTTTAATAAAAGAAGCATTTGGGAGAACATGACTACAAATAAGAAAAAGGTACTTAATTCTTATTAGATTTTGAGGATATTTAAAAGACGGAAATGACTTCGAATGAAATATTTTGAACATCGTATAAAAGTAATTTAAATTAAATTGCATCCTTAAACAACCGTCAATTTGCAAATCGACTCCCCACATAAAGTCAGAAAGCTAATTATATAATTTACACTAATTATATTATATAACATTATCTTAAGATTCATTAAGACCCCAGAGGTCTCGGGTTTAAAGCCTGGCCAGTGCATCAATTTCGAAACTTACGTGCATTTTCATATCGATTGCTTTAATGGTGACTCGTGAGGAAACTCTGATTACTAGATGTGTATTGTGTACGACGGTCCGCTGTACACGTCCGTAGATGTAAATCTAAATGCCCAACACGTGACCGCGGGTGATGCTAGGTGCAACACTAGGCAACCACCGTCTATTTACCTTAGGGATAGGATGGTTAAATGTGCCACACGAGAAGAAGAAGAAGGCAATTATATTCTTATTAAAAAAATATAATACTTTATACAGTTAGATATACTATTTTTATTGTACACCCTTTTCTTATATACAGAATCGACTTCTTGATTTTTTACTCAGGTTTTTAAAATTATATCCCGACACTCGTTACTTAAGTAAGCCTAGTCCTCAGTTCGACTTTTCTATACGTAACTTCGTGCCAGTCAGCCATATTTCCGCTCACCGCTGAATCATGTAGTTGTTTTGACGCTAATTTGATTACACTACATGTGTCTGACTGACCTTTCCATTTTCAGAATTAATTCTGTATTAGGTAAATAGGTTGGTAAGGAATTTATTACTTTATAGGTCATCTTTCTCTTTCTGATCGTTTGGCACAAATTGACCTTGCTATCTGGGGATAGACGGCGGCAGTTGCCTGTAGTTGCACGTTTAGGGCATAACGACAAATAACCATGTATGGGTCATCGTTTTCGAGGTCGTTAACAACCCATATCGTCCCAACTGCAGGGGCACGGGTCTCTTCCCGGGATGGTTAGACCATATTCCACACATGGGGCCAAGTCCGGATTAGTGGAGGTTGTGGGGCTAGTGGCCAACCCCAGTGTCAGAAGTATTTCTAGCCGCCTATGAGGCTTCTGACATGGCTTAACGACTGCCATCTAGCGATAGCAGCAGGCATCAATGGCTTAACGTGTCTTGCGAAGCACGGAAAAGGTTAAGTGCCACTAACGGTCAAACCCATCCAAGTTATGACCGTGTCAGTAGTCAGTTAACCTGCTTGATCGACGCGACCACGCAAGCCGCATCGCACTGAGCCACGAGCGCTTATCGTTTTCGAGGTATCATAGTAGAAGTTTAGTTTAGATATACATCTAATATTTTATTGATTAATTTTTGGAAACTGAGTAGTAAATGTAACTTTTCTAAAACAACCTTTTGTTGTGCGGTTCTAGATTTTACGATTCACAAAAGCCATGACTGGAATTAACTAACAGCAAAATCTCTTTTTAATTAAAACTAATAACTATAAAAGCTTGCGTGTAGTAATATAATAACCTTTTGTGATTCAGGCATTTTGTTTATGAAGGTCTTTTATTGACCGATTTTACTTTATAAAATAAATAAACTGTTAATCAAAGCGACGAAGTGCGGCTATATAGCGCAGTCACGTTGATCATGCAGGTTAACTGACTACAGACACGGTCTTAACTTGGATGAGTTTGACTGTTAGTGCCCTTTATCACGACCGGTCCTGTGCTTTGCAAGGCAGGTTACGATTTTTGTGCCGGTTGCTATCGCTAGATGGCAGTCGTTAAGTCAAGTCAGAGGCCAATACTCAGCTTAACTGACACTGGGGTTGGTAACAGCTCGACAACAACCTCCAAAATTTGGACATGGCCCCCGTGCGTGGAGTAGAGCTAACCTTCCCGAGCTATGACAAGGGACCCGTACCCCAGCAGTGGGGATGATATGGGCTGTTAACGAAATATATTGTAAAGTATTAGAACCAAATAAGAACAGCAATAGACTACTTACAAGAACGTTAATGTTTCTAGTGTGTATGGGTGTAAGTACTGTATACTGTTTCTTTTCCCGAGTTTGTGTATTGTCACTTAATACCCAGTAGTACAAGTGCATTGTGGAGTGCAAAGTGGCGTTAGGTTTTCTGGGGGGCGGGCCATAGTAAGTAATATTAAGCTCGTTTTATACTTTAACTGACTTGGTAAATGTTTTAATCGAATAATGAGTTTTTATTTTAAGATAGGTACGATGATAAAACAGACCAAGAGAGAATGCGTTTATGTTTGTAAGTACTCTGTGACGGTTTCCTTCACAATATTAAAACCTAATGCAGGGTGAAGCTAGTCTGCCTGTCTGAGTCATTACTTGATCCAGACTCGGACAGAGGGGAATTAAAAATTCATGGAAATGGGCACCGTAATTGTTGAGAAAGGTTGAAAAGTTTCTCTTGGTAAGTAAGTAGGTATCAGTTGTCCCTTCTGGCTTTGTTCTTCAATTGTTTTGCAGGTGAGCCTGGTTATTTTCAGACTATTTTCGGACTGGGATGGAACCGTTAATGGTTAATAGCGTATACAAAACATATAACAAATTATAAGCAAATGTTAATAAACAAAGTCACCGAATTTATTTTTCTTGTGTACGAGTATAATCATTTGCTTATAATTTGTTATACTTATGTTTTGTATACGCTATTAACTATTAACGGTTTTATTTCATTACAATACACCGAGTAGTTTAAAATATAAGTAAAAATATAAAAAAAAAACTATAAAAACTGAAGGACTTTTTTAATCTTATAAATATGTATATCTTTTATTAAGATAAAAATTGGAAAAAAATATTTGTGTTTTTTATCGAGGGGCACACGTATACAGATCAGGTTAATCGTAATAGATCATTCTGTTTTTTACTGGTTATAAAGATTTTCCACAGCTTCCAAAAGCTATGTAATTAGTTTGAGTATAATAATAGGCCACGATTAAGTACGATCTAATAGCAACAAAACTACGATTCACAATCCAAAGTTCGATCACAAAAAAGAAGTGAAACCTTGCGGTGGTATCCTCAGCGTAGGTAGTATGGTTTTGCAAGAATTATGTGTACAGTACAAATTCTACTGTAGAAAATGTGAGTTAATTAAGATGCAAAATCCGAAAAACTAGTATTTATGACGACATTCAAAATAGATAACATACTGATGATAAACTAAAGTGCTATTTTGGTATGCATAATTTGTTAAGTATAAATTTATAGCTTCGATAGTGATGCTCTTTGTGAAAGGTCAAAGGTCAAATAGCTCGCAGTTGTACTCTGTAATAATCAGCCATAATAACTACAATAACAAGCACGTTTGATGTATGTTAAGTTTGGTTTCGCTGTAGACGAGCGGATCATTGATAGCCTAGGTACTATAGGTAATCCCTAGGATTCAAATTGAGCACTACAAGAAATGATGGATTATAATCATCATCATCATTGTAGTTAGTGACGAGTTTGCTACAGTTTTCTTAATTGATATTTAATATACGTGGTTGTTTGTAATATACGTAGGAAATCCCTTTGGGTATGGAACATTGATTTAAGAATTTCAGTATTAACTATTTAAACATTTTACCACTCCTGAAATTAAAAGCATGGAACCAAAAAACTTCAAAACCTTGAACCTATTTTTTACCAAACATAGACCGGAATGAAATCTGCTTTCAAATAAATAAGACTACATTCAAACCAGTCCAGGTTCATCCGTTTGAGAGCCACATAAACACACATAGACAGACATACTGCCGTGATTACGATAAGAGCAGTAAGTCTGTGAACCACATTTTCGACTTTTCGTCACATTTTTGCATTTTCCGAATTGTTTTCTTAGATTATTTAAAATACAATTTCTGAAATGTGTAGCTCAGATTCTGTATTTTACTGCGTTATAATTTATCTGTCTTATTTATTTGTTCTTACATAATTAAATGATGAAATGGGTGAAGCTACTGCTTTTAAAAATATACTTACTGCTCTTATAGTAAGCACGGCAGTATAGGCTACAAACTTGTAACCTTACGGTCGGGGTTAAAATAGTTTGAGTTGAGTAGATTATACAGATACTATTAGGTTCTTATCTTTTGTAAAGTAAGTATCAGGATGTATCTGTAAATTCGTCCTAAAAGTTACTAAGAACATTCCATCGTGTGTCACGTTTGACCGTGCTGTCCCGAGGGATAGCGGCAGTTGCCTGGTGTCGACAAATGAGCAATGCGACCGTCACACACATCTACTTACTAGAAAATAGCTCACCATGTTTTTCTCTATAGTTAATCTATTCTTTAAGTAACCTCACAATTTCTATCATTAAATCCATCTTTATTTAATAATAATAATACATAAGTAGTAAACAACATTTCTAAAGAAACATTTCTTTCAACGTCGTAGCTACAAGTAAAACCTCGCATGACTATTGTTATCAATGCCGTGAAGTGCTCTCGCGCAGAGCAAATAAGGCATCTTCAGACGAGTTGTTATCTATCACTCTTAACTGCCCCAGCCTTTATTCACAAGGCCTCGCTATCTGATCATTCATTCGCAACAGATCCAATTATTACAGAAGCAAAAAACATCCTTCTATTCTCAGACAGGTACTGAATTGCTTGTTGGATTCGAAAAAACTCTTGGAATTCTAGCGCCCACATTAGGCAGTACTTATTATTCAATCGTACCTTATCTATCATCATTATATTAGACGGGAATAGTCCAATGTTGCTGCTTTATGGGAGACATATTATTTCCAGCAATCTGTTTCTTCTTATCGAGTGGCACAGTTTAACCGTGCATTATGGATGCACGGTGATTGACTGCATATGTCGTGGGCAGAACTTGGAATTGGCTAGATCATGAAAATGTCTGGCCATGTCGTGAGAAGCTCCGAAAAACTCTAGGTTAGGATAGGTTACTGGTGGCCGCAGTCATTTCATAATCTGGCCAATTTCTACGACCTGGCCACGACATATACATAGATGCTACGCTCATTATCCTAATACAAAAATTACTTTGCCATAAATAGTACATGTAAAAAGCAAAATAGACTGGTAAAAATCAGCAATTAACCTAAAAACCCGCTTTAACTCAGTGATAGTGCTAATAATTATCATTTAATTCAGGCTTTATACTTCATTATCTTCTCAAGTTATGTTTAGCGCTGCCAAGGTTGGTTATATTCTCTAGATATTTATATTCATGATTCCAACATTTTTCTGTACTAAGACCAGATGCGGTTACAACGTAAAGGTGTAATTTATAAATTGTGCAATACTTCATTGTGGTTATTACTGGAAGTCCTCTTCGAGACGTGACAGAGTCAATTGCTTGAGTTGCCTATGGACGTCACAGTCAGCAGTTAAAATAATTTTGTATCGGTACGTTACACGGTTCTAGATAAATTGAGCTAGTTACATAATAAAACCAATTGATTTAGAGATTATTTTTGCTGTAGAAGCTGGCGAAAAGACAGACAGCGCACCTGATATTATATTGATAGGTAATTCAATTGATAATTTACAATTATCGTCAGTTCCGAAACAATTTTGAAGTTTTCTTACTTTCTTAACGCGGATAAACTATCTCCGATTTGTTACAAGTAAAAATACGTGGAATTTAGTTTAGTAGTTTTCTAAATAAACAGAAACAACCATTTTATAAGCATAAAAAGATCCAGTATCTTGATATCTACTTAAAAATTGTATCATATTTTCATGTCATTGATTTACTTTCCTGAGATATGGAAATAAACCACCACAATTCGGCTTTTAAATGTTATTTGTGTAACATTTTATGTATTTATCTTTCTATTATATTAGAATAGTAGAGCTTAAATGAAGGGAGAAAAATATTGATTTGATATATCAAGACATAGCGCGACAGTGATGGTTGCATAGCATAGGTATTGCGCTCACAAATCCGACCTTTATGCATCTTTGGTAGGGATGTAACGATACATAATTTTGCCGATACGATACCGATACCGATTATAGTAGAAAATAATTGGCGATACAGATACCGATGCTGATATCGATGGCTTAGAAGATAATAAATCAAATTAATAAATGTAAAGCATTTGTGTGTCTTTATTATGCATAAAAATTAACTATTAGGTTATCCGGAATAAATCCTCCGACTTTAAATATACATATTGTTTTAAATTCTAAATCTTCACATTGATCCATTACGTGACAATGCTTGCGGCACTTTGTAATAAATTAACTATACTACACAATGCACTAGTATCACGTGCACAAAATCTTACAAACTTGTATAAGTTGTAATTAAAGAGCGGGGGATTTGCTCCGGACAGCCTAATATATTTAATAGATAAATAAATAAAAATGACAAATCAAAATTCAAAGGACTTATAACAATTAGCAAGCAAGCAAAGTGGTAATTAAGAAAGTAATTATCATTACCTACACAAAGTAATAAAGTCACTACTAAAATTTCACTTTTGGAAGATTTTTGTTAAGGCGGGAAGTACACTCAATCTGAGCAGGTTGACGCATGATAATTTAATATCGACCGTAACGCCAATCATTTTAAGTTCGGATCAGTGTGGGTACCGTCGCGGCGGTTACGTCAAGGCCGAACGCAAAATTCTCGAGATTTCGATGTTTTTATTACTTTTCTTGGCTTTCAAATAAGTAAAAAAAAAACTGTTCAATACAAATTGAAGGTATTTAATTGGCCGATTTTTGTGTGTTGGTTACAACATAAACAAATATTGTGTTTCCGAGAGAATTTGCAATTAATGCAAAATACAGGGTTTACAGGATATTTTTTTTCATCAAAGTTTCTGTGATTTTAATGATTCTGTTCAATAAAATTTGTTTTTTATTGTTTCAAGTATGTTATATATTTTTTCCATGGTGATAGCTTTAACCATTATTTCAAGAATTTGAATTGAATATTGCGATTTGGCTATAATTAGCGCCTTAAGAAAGACATTTGTTTACGTGGATACGTCTGTTTTCGTTTGTAGTAGGAGGTCTTTTTCGCTTTGCCGTCAAGTAACGCAACGTGCCACGCGCGTCGCTGTTTCGCGCGCATTTCGAACTACATACTTGATATCGGTTGTATATAATCGCCGGTGCCGATATATCGACAATTTTTTCGGTATCGGAATCGAAATCGTTACATCCCTAATCTTTGGTTATTTCAGACAGAGATGTTCAGGTTTCTCACAAATTATTCTAGAATATTATCATATGACGTAATTACAATACTAAAAATCAAACTATAATCATGTGGGAAGTATTATATAATATGTATTATATACCTCCTGTATGGACATGAAACTACAATATTCCACCTTCATTGACGTAAATACCTACTAGTAATGTTATATCGTAATTGGAGTCTATTGTATGTATCTATTTAGGTAAGTATATATTGACACATTTCTTGTGGTTTTCCTGTAGGTTTTCTCTTAGTATTAAGTCATCAATGTGTTTTATTCAAAAATCTAAGTTCTTTGTTTTCACAGTACATTGTGAATTATCGCAGATTTTGGTCATGCATCAGTGTGAATGTTTTTTTTTTTACTATTTTCTTAAAATTAATTATAAAATACTGTCGTAAGTCAAATTCATCGCCTTTTCCTAATTGTTATAAAACCTTATATTGATGGTGAAACGCATAGTTAGTGAAAAGTGTAGGTTTGATCTTAAAGTTGATACGAGGAAAATGTGTCTGAATTGCATCATCTAACGACAGAGATAACAGTCGGAGGGAATCTTATGTTGGAAGAAATAAATATGTATAATCATTCAGGTAAGTAAATAAACTTTTGGTCTCTTCGATATTTTAATCCATCACTAAATGTTATATGATTGTTTGAAATTACGTTTTTCATTGTAACCACTTTTTCATAACAAAATACATAATGTGAATCTGTTGCCAATATTATATCTAAAACTTGCAGGTGTTTTACTCTTGATTTTCACTAGAAGTGAGCGGTCCAGTCAAACAAGTTTGACATTACATTACGTATAGACGCTGGAGCCCGTGACTTGATTTTTATTGCTCTTTTGATGCTGTTTTGTCATTAAAAGTCATAGGAAGACAGACTGGACTGATATCTTTGCTACATACGAAAATTAGCACCAAAAATATAAGAATTATCTAGATTTATCATGTTGGAACTCTTCATATTTTCGCTCACTGCTGTTCTATGTCGATGTCGTGCATTTAAATAATATGATCAGATAAGATACAGAGACTAAACAGGTAAACCTGTGCCATTTCATCGCGACACGGCGACACTTATCCTCAACTCAACCCATCTTGGCGGAAGTACAAAACGATTTGTAAATGTTGTCAACAAACAATGCTGATCTGAGGTCGATACTCCGATTTGTATTCACTGCTGGTCCCTCGGGCCGACAGCCAAACTGGGCTCTTGACAATGATATCATAACACTTATGAGGTCGTCGCCTGTTGTACTTTGACACACGGAAAGATGGTACTTTCCTGATTCATCAAAGAGTATCACTAAAGGTAAGGTTCAAGATCTTTTGCTGTGGATGTAAGGGCCAATCAGTGATGCTCTCGAACTTGAGAGAAGTACATACTTACGTATACAGGTATGGGCGCTGTAGTCAAAATACATATTGATTAATGAGCTTAAACTGGTTTATGGCTAGAGCTAGGTAAATTATTTATATATTATGTTTAGTAAGTGAACAGACAGTTAATGAATAAAGTTTTGAGTGCCAGCGAATTTGCCAAATAAATTTTAATTATGTTCTCTGACTTATGAATTTTCCAGAAACTAAAGTGGAGTAAACGCACACAAATCTGACCCATATATCGTAATATAACTCAGGTCTAGCAAGTGGGTATGAATTAGATCTACAGAATAAATTATGGAGTCAGCCAATAATTACATTCTCCACTGTCGTTGTATCTAAGAATTAGAGTTCAAAATCAAACCAAGATTTGCTGTACTCAGGTAATGAGTAACTGGTTATTAGCCCTTGCGTGATCGGAGCCGGATAAAAACTCTAATGATACACCTCACTTCGCCGACGTGTCAACTCTGCAAGATATACGTACTCGTAGACTGTTAGCGAACACCGACCACAAATCACATAGAACTCAAGTACTGAACTATTTATCCACTAGAAAATGTGAAAGACCCATACGAATGTATAATGGTTGTTCATGTAAAATAAGACAGATTGTTTAACAATAGATTAATATTACGATTAATGAGGAATTGATCTCTAAAGGGGTTTTTAAAGATTTACAGCCTTTATAAGTATAGCTTGGCAGCGTATTTGAACATAACACTCATCTGATTGTAAAGAAATGCAAGCGACGAGGGAAATTACAAACACTTGATGGTTTGCGACAAACACTTTATAACTCCGAAATAAGTGACAGTCGCACTGCCAATTATGTTCATAAGTTAATTATTTATACTACGGCAATACCAAACTTTAGCAGAAGAGTGATTAAAAATATATATTACAAATAGCAGGAATTTCAATCGAAGAACAAAAAAAACAGTCTCTTCGTAATAATTTTGGACTTCTTGTACTACCTCTTCTCGAGTAGATGAGGGGGTTGATGAGGGGTGTTTTAACACGTTGATGTAATATAAAACTGCGTTACAAATTAAAAAAAAATACCTATTTTAAATCCTGTTTATTTATTCGTATACATTGCTGATTAAGTAAACAAACGTACTTTTTCACTATCACGTACTGTTTTTTTACGGTAAAAACAATTTATTAGTAAATAACAAAATTAAGTGAACGTCCTGTATACACACTGCATTATTAAAATATCAATTCGAGTAAAACCGACGACAAAACTTATTATTAATATATATTTTAAATTATAAAATATATGGTTACCTTATATGCTGTATATGTTAAAAAAAGTGCGTTTGAAATTTCAAGGGGTTACTCAGAATCAAGTATAGAACGCAGGAAAAATATTGAAAAATCCTGTATTGCACCCAAAAAAAAATTTTTTTTTTACTTTTAGCTGGGAAGTATCTCCTCGGTTTTAATACTAGCATTAATCTTGTAACATATCTGCGTCCCAACGACCTTGAAATCACTTAATTTGACTAAGGGTCCTTGGGCAAAGTTGTTCAGTTTCATGAGTAGAAAACACAGTTAACGGGAATGCAACGAATAAACACCCAGTATTAATATTTAATTAAACGTTTCTTAATTTTATTGTTATTTTCTTTGATTTTAGTATGGACTTATTTTTTATTATTAATGTTACTTATTTCGTGGCGTTGCGTTCCGATTCTTGTGATTTTGTACTGAGTACAGGAGACTCAGGTAGGACTCAATACGACGTAAAATATTGACGAACTAATTGACTTATATTCAAAATAAAGTTTCAAATTGGGATCTAATATCTGTCCACTTTCACCTTGCACACATGAAGATGCAGTTGGTATAATAAAACTTAGTACTGCCCATACAAAACGATATACTGATTCTAGCTGTACTGAATCCTCGAGTTGCAGAAATACATAGGTATAAAAACTCTTTACTAAAAACCACGGAAGTCGACAATAGAATTATGTATCTATTTACTTGATACATAATTTGTTCGTCTAATTCATTCATACATAGACATCTAGCCTAAACTAATTATGCCAGAGATAATTATCAGACGAACAACAATAGTCAAGGGCGCTTAGCTAAAAGCTATGCACTAATGATTGTAACTAGGTAGTCGTATTATAACTCGAATAGTCGCACGATTAGTGGGGAGCAACCTGCCATAAAACTAAAGGAGTTTCAAGGTCCCGAAGATGCCTTGTTTACCTTACATTACTAAGTAAAATTCTAATTCCGGGTGTTTAAAGTAAAGGTAAACAACAGACACGAGGAAAAGCCACATGTAGACAATTACAATGTTAATTACAACTTCAGAGAACTATGTCAAAAACGTTAAGTGACACATTACTCATTACATATAATACCTACGTGTTTATTTTATTTAGTGGAAAAGGAAGAAGTATTGCATTGGCAAGGATCTTTTCTTGTCACTGTTTAATGTAACATCTACCTAAAAAGATGCTTCTGCTTTTAAGCCAATTAAAAAAACTTTTAAATTCACCTATTGTGTATATTTGTATGTTGGCGATTTTCTCGAAAACTACTAGACTTTTTGAAGAAGTATTTTTGAGAGAAAATTTGTAGCGGAGGAAGAGTCAGAAGGGTTTGGACTATCGTTATCGTTTGACAAATGCCGACACATTGACGCGACGTCTCTTGTCGAAGAGTATGGTCCTCTGGCAAACGAAACTGCTAGAGTGCCCGTGTAGTTCATGCGAAGTTTGGCCAGTCTGTCGGTTAAACGGATTTAGTAAAAACTTTCGGTAAAAAATTAGGTATTCGGCCATCTCTAAATAATTATTCAATCTCGCTAAAACATAGACTCAAAGAAAATCTTGTTTGAGTTGCACTGGTGATGTTGAAGTTTACAATAACATCTTTTAAATTCTATAAAAGCTTTATTTTTAACCGACTTTAAAAAAAAGGAGGAGGTTCTCAATACGTCGGAATCTTTTTATGTATGTTCACCGATTACTCGAAGACGCCTGAACCGATTTGGAAAATTATTTTTTTGTTTAAAAGGGTATACTTCACAGGTGATCCCATATAAATTTTATCGAAATCGATTCAGCGGTTTTTGAGAAAATCAACAAAAACATATCAAAATTGGAGTTGTTGCGATTGAAGTCGGTTGTTTTTAACGTATTCAGCGTGGTCAGTTATTGTGTCCAAAGCTCAATTCCCAAATATAGTAGTTTTCAAATTGAAACGTGTCAAGGCAAAAAGCATTTTGGTAACAGAAAAGTGTTGAATAAAAATACATAGTGACGATGATTTTCTTATACTATGCTCAAAACACTTTTAACGCTTTTGTAACATAAGATAAAAGCTAGTGAAACTTTTTGGTTGCTTACCTTACTTATAAGATGTTGACTATACGTTGACTCGTCATTTTGCTTCTCAATAAGTTTATAGTTTATAGGTATCTTTTTTAGTCTGAGCATCAATAAGTAGTTATGAGAAAAAATCTACCTACCTACATATTACGTATTCAATTCAATTGTTAGTAATTCATAGTAGATAAGTTAGACTTTGACTCCTGACTTCATATACTCGTAAGTTACACTTTGACCCCTAACTTTGGTGCGATATTTGTCCTTTGGTAAGTTCATTTAAGGTCCTTAGCATTCCAAGATCTTTACTTCTCGTAGCGTTTGTAGATTGTGGTGTATTTTTATAACAGGTACCTTCATTATGTAATGGAATACCTATAATTTGTAATGGTTGCCGTGTGTGCAGACCTTGAACTTTAAAGGTACCTGCGGAGCACACGCATGCTTAGACTATTCCTACGTATAAAACGAATAGGCACCACAGTTATTTATATCTATTGTATTTTATTGAATAATTTGGTAGATGTTAACAGCCCATATCGCCCCGAGTTCTGTTCTGGGCGCCGCACGTGTCTCTTCTTAGCTCAGGAAGGTCCTTTCTGGGGAATAGGTTATGTCCTAGCCATTTCGGCTGTTCCGAAATAAAACACAGAATTTTACAAAAAAAGAACTTTCTTACATTTGAATTTACGGCATATGTACAATCTTACCTTAGAGGAGACTTATTTCGATAGCTTCTAAAATAACCAAGCTGCTGAGCTACGTATCAGTCAATAAAGTATTTTTAAAGTTTTAAGGCTACAAACATTCTTTAAAACCTTGGTCATGTAAAATTTTCGAAATGGCGTATTCAGTGTTTTAATTTAGAACAGCCGCTCTTTTATAATGTTAACGCAATATTGGAGTTTAATAAAATTAGTAATCCGACTTCGACAGGGTAATAAAAAAAATATTGGCAATATTTTAACAGTAGTTTCTACTCATCAAACTAAACAACTTTCCCCATGAAACTCATACTCAAAAAGCAAAAAAAATATTGGACTCTTCATACAAATTCTCCAGCTGGTGGATGAACTTTGTATGGGAAGTCCAAATTTTTTTTCTTTTTGCCCATGAGTTTCTTAGGAAAAGTATAGTAGCCACTGTTAAAATATTGCCTGGCCTTTTTATTTATCACCCTGTATAAGGTGCTCTCCAAACAGCTTTCTTCAAAGAACACATGGTCAATTCGAAAAAAAAATATATATAAGAACACTGGCATATATTTTGAGAGCATCTTTATTTTTCAGTAATCATGTTCTTTTATTTGAGTTAACGATTCATCGTGATTGTGGTAAAGATCATTGTCCAATTCTGTAGAGCTCTTAAAATACTAGGAAGTTTAATGAACTTTTGTAAGAACTTGCCATATCCGGGGTCAGTCATACAGCCTTCTTACGGAACACTGTAAGTACTTCTAAATGCCCTACACGTGGCCCCCACACGACACCACGCAATGCCTCTCAGCGCTTGGAATAGCATGTTATAATGTGCCACACTACAGTGCACTTTGTTTCCTCACGACAACGTTTTCCTATACAAAACCAATACGGAATTAATTAAATGCACTTTTGTTTGACATCCATTAATTTACCTTGACTAAAAACGTTTTCGGTCGGACATGAATCCGGAATCTTTGACTTTTCCGCAGCGCACCTTTGCGTTAGACCTCAGAAGTTCAACACTTTGTTGTGAAAACATTATACGAGTACGGTTTCTGTACCTACTCATCGGCATGGGAAGCGGTCGTAGCTCAGTGCGGCTTGCGTGGTCGCATCGATCACGCAGGTTAACTGACTACAGACACGGTCATAACCTGAATGGGTCTGACTGTTAGTGGTATTTATCTCGTCCGTTTCCGTGCTTCGCAAATCACGCTAAGCCGTTGGTGCCGGCTGCTATCGGTAGCAGTCGTTAAGCCATGTCAGAGGCCTTATAGGCGGCTTGAAAACTTCTGACACTGGGGTTGGCCACTAGCCCCACAACCTCCACCAATCCGGACTTGGCCCCCGTGTGTGGAGTATGGCCTAATCCTTCCCGAGTTATGGGAAGAGACCCGTGCCCCTGCAGTGCAGTGGGGACGTAATGGGTTGTTAACGAACGTACCTACTCATGATATAAACTTTCCTCTTTAAACTTATAATTAGCTTAGGGAAAGCTTCTGAATATTGTTGTAGATACCTATTTTTGGGTTCTTAATTTGTTATTACGACTTATCTGTCATCTATCATCGATGATGTCCAGCGCAGCGACCGTATCCGCGGCCTGCGTATGCGCCGCCGGCGGCAACGGCGACCGTCACGCGCCGCTGCGAGGCTGCCAGTCATCTCCTACTCTACATATTATTATTATGCATTACCAGTTAATTACCCTTTCGACTTCTGCCAATAGAATGACATTTTTTTTTTCCTTTTTCAAATAAAATTTGTTACCTCCTTATCTTGCCATTCTAATCCAGGAACTCTCCTTCGTATTTATAAGAAGCAGCTGCAGTTGTATTGTAAAATTTTAGTACATTCGGCTGTAATCTTTACTGTTTTACTAATATTATATTAAATGCGAAAGTGAGTTTGTATGCCCTTCTTTCACGTCGCAACGGAGCAGCAGATTGACGACATAACTTTTTGCAGAGACAGTTGACGGGGAGGAAAATGACATAGGTAGGCTATATTTTATCCTGTAATATTATATCGGTTCCCCTCGGAATTGCACAAGAAACTCCAAAAATAATGAAACTTGACAAAGCATCGCTATCTGATTTCTTATCTAAAAATTTTGCAAAAAGCCGAATTAGATAGCGTGGGACAACATATTATGCTAGTTTTATTCCAAAAAAATTAATTTAGTGCTGGCGAGCCCATTGTGGCTCGCGCATTGCGCATCTTTAACGACAGTCTCAAACAGGATGTCCATGCACGCTTCAGATGGAGTCTGGGGCAAATACTTGTTCCAATATAATAACAACAACCTTGCAAGAAGCCCCTGTACTGGATGCGAAAGGCTTGAAACCAGGGAAAACTGGAAATACCTAAGCATATATACGGGAAGGCTGGTTCAACTATGTACTGCTGCTAACGCCTGAATATCATGAAGATATTATGCTCTAATAAACCCTGTAAAATGTACACGTTACGTGTGCTGTCCTCGTACTGGTCTTCTGTTCGGGCAGCAAATTCTGTCAACAAAACTTCAGTTCGTGTTTAGCTGAAAACAAAATGACATATTTTTACAAAATCGGTGTAAGGTTCCGTTATCTGGATTTACCAGGGTTCGAAAGTATCCGATATTTATAATAAATATCAAAATATCAGATATTTTTGATATATATCCGATATTTTCGATATTTTTGATATTTTTGATATTTATCAAAATTACATACTAATTTCAATTTCTTACTTTAATACATGATTTTCGAAATAGCTTAATTTAAAATGTAGGTATATGTTTGATAATTTGAAGATTATTATTAAAATAACATTCAAATTTTATACTCTGATATGTTTTTTCGAAATAACTGAATCTAAAATGTATATTGTATTTTTGCAAATTTGAAGATGGTTAATTAAACTAAACTCATTTATTTATTATTGTGATAATCATATCTTTATTCTTTGCATTTGGCACATTCATTCGTAATAAGCAGCTCTTAGAAGCTATAGGAAAATATAAATATCAATATTGATATATATCAAGCATAAATATCAATTGATATATATCATGATATATATCCGATATATATCAATTGATATATATCATGCGAACCCTGGGATTTACTAATCGTATCTACTAATGATGAAGCTAAACAACTTTGTTCTAAGACTTGAAATTGCAAAAAACTTCATAGTCATTTAATGGGGAGAAGCACCAGTTTTGGAGCCTAATTTTTTTGTTCTACAAGATTATTTTAATGAGGTTTAAGGAAACATATCCAAACCAGGCTGTTATTCGGGTCAAATGTGACAGATGACAAAAATATGGACTTTACATACAAAAATGGTCAATCCGACAATCGATTTTTATGGACAGTTCAAAAATTTTTAATTTAAAAAGTGATAGAACAAAAGTGTTCACATTTGTATTATAAATAAATATCCGCCACTAAAATCACGTGTTAAAAATTACACATGAAACCTGAAAAAATTGACAGCCTGACCAGTCGGGTAAAAAAAATTACAGGCATGTACATTTTTTATCTAAGACGAAAAATCTTTATTCGATCATGATAAGACGCCTCTAGTTTTGTTTTAACTTGAGGGACGAAGTGCTAGTTTTATATGATTTATTTATATTTAGAATATTTTATTTATTTATTGATTTTGACTTTATTATTTTTTTGTTTCAGCAATGTCGACCGATGGGTCGACGACGGACATCAATGGGTTGCTCAATGACACCGGTAAGTAAAGTTAAAAATTAGTAATTTTCTTTTAAAATAAATTAATTTATTAAGGTAATTATTTGAAAGTAAAAATTTAATGATACCTATGATGCAATAATAACCTTAATATGCAAAGTCCGACTGGGTGCGTGGGTACCACTGTTCGCTCTACTCCTGCCGTTAAGCAGCGTTCAGTGTTTCGGTGGGTGGTAGCCAGTGCAATTATAATTATGTATACCATCTTAGCCCTCAAGGATTGGCAAGGCGCTGACAACTCTTATGTCTGGGGTCACATGCTCAAAGGCGGCGGCGGCGGTAGCTACTTTCCATCTGGTAGGCCGTCAGCCTTTTGTCAACTAATACAAAAAAAGAACCATAATTGGACGTAGTTTAGCAGAAAGGGCTCAATTTACAAACCTTTGTTAGTGGATTAAGTACTTTAAGGTTTGTGGATAGAGTCCTTTCTGCTAAACTACGTGTTTGTGGATTGAGTCCTTTCTGCTAAACTACGTCCAATTTTGTAAAATTTACATATTTAATAGTTAGTGACATCTCTTTGTTTGGAAGAAAACTACCTGAACAGACAGCTCAATTTTTCGTAAACTACCACGCACTACAAGCAGTAATGTAACGTAATAGTATGTCACAAAAAGTGTAGATGGCGCTGTACTCGTGAATGTAGTGCCATCTAGTGGATTTTAGTGAAACTATGATGTACATTATTTTGTTGTGTAGCGTTGTAAAGAGCTAATAATACACCCATTGTTGAATAGATGGCGCTGTTGTTGTAATTAGCGCCATCTGTGTTGTCTAGTAAATATCATCAGCATCGTAAAAGTTCAAAGGTAGCGCTGTATTCGTAGTGACTGGCCTCTCTTGGATTTCAGATGAGTAATATCTATAGAAATACATAACACTTAAGTAGATGGCGCTGCAATGTACTTGATGACAAGAGAATGGAGAGATATGGAGAAGAGCATTAGTTAAAAAATTTATATAGGTACCTACCTAAATAAAATATTGGTGAATAAATCAACGAGCAATTGCTACATAAATATTTTATTCATATTATAAATCTCCAAGTCACATAGGAGTTACCTACTTATGCAATTTAACACTTATGTTAGTACGGAGGTACCTAGGTAGGTATCTTCTGCTTGATTTATGACCATTTTATAAGTAGGTAGGTAATTAATTTGTGAATACGGATGAATAACGGTGACATTGACTATCCTTGTTTTGTTACCACAACATAGAAAACATAAAATTGTTATATCCACAAGACAAGATTTCCACAAGCCATACCTATAAAGTTTTACCCATAATCAGTTACATACACAGACTTTCTTTAATGGGAGAATGCGGTTAGTTAACTAGGTAGGTATGTGAAGTTCAGATACTAGGCAGGTAAAAAGATCCATACTGCCCTCAACCCTCATAAGGAAAATAGCCGCAAAGTATATGGAGTACGCGTATACTTTGCGACCTTTTTTCAGTGGGCAGAATACCTACTTATACAAGATGTTAAAAAAGAGTTCATATATCAAGAATTTTCTTGTGTTCCATAGGTACTTGATTCAGAGTCACCCCTTAAAATTTCAAACGCACTTTTTTAACACTCTGTATTTCCTGCTAGGACCATGTTTCCTGGGATAGGGAGGGACTTAGACAAAATTTCGTTTCAGATAACTATTTATACTTAGGTTGGTATAGTAACAATCTAGTTACATTATTAAAAATAATGAATAATTTATATTTTTAACCAGGTAGATAAAATAATTTAAAAAAAATCTTCACTGGAGAGTCCAAGCATTTGAACATACGTAATTTTGTCAGGGAAAACTGGAAAAATGTTTATTTTATTATGCATTTTCAAGTTTAGAACACAGATCTACTTTATTCTACATGTACAAATAACAATCTAATAAATACGCGAATTACAAGTAGGCGGTCTTATTGCTCTATGCCAGTGTTTTTCAACCTTTTTTATTACCTAGCAGACCTTTTTACAAGTTCTTGCGACCCCCCTAGAGCCATAAACATAGAAAATGTTAGTGATTTGAAGGGCTACGTTTGAAATTTTCTTCAATTAATAAATGATTTAGTTATTAACGTCTCCAAAATAGAGCCGCGTTTTGACAAATTGTTAAAAAATAAACAGGCCCAGCCTTCTCACTGAAATCGTATTTTTTCATTGCAGTGTAGGATCTACAAACACTGACTTTCTCTTTTACCTGCGACCCCTTGAGACAGGCTTCGCGACACCCCGGGGGGTCGCGACCCACAGGTTGACAAACACTCTTAGCAATCTGTTCCAGAAGTTCCAGATCGACTTTTTGGGCTAGGTACTACAACTGCGTACATCTGCTAGGTAAATCCAAATGGATATTGTGACGTAAATCCACACACGTATGATACATATAATCTGCACCTAGTACCTAATACTATGATGATGTCACCGGAGTTCCCTCGATGTTTTGTTGTGTTTACATTTTTTATCGACGTAATTCCAAAGAATTTGTTTTGTTTTTGTTTAATCCCTGTGTGACGTGACGTGTGACCGAATACAGTGATAAGTTGGCCAAGTAAGAACTAGGTACTACGGAGGGACTGTGACTCCTGCAATTATCTCCTGGGTGTTTTCCTTGGAGATTTTCTGAAAGAAACAGTTACGAAAACTCACGTTTATTCGTGGATATACTGTCCTACAAACTTTGTTGGAATTTTGTTGAACAAAGCCTTCCACTTTATTTTATAAGTTATCTTGTCAGGCAGCGGCTCATCAACAAATGAAGACCAAACGTAGATCGATCGAATTATAAGTACGAGTAATTTAAATTTTATTTTGAACAGCTTGTATCGCTGAAAAGTTCGCAATTAACATCTCTTCATCCACCTATTATATCTTTACATTAGTGGAATGTCAGCAACTTTGTCTGCGTTGACTTTGTATGTAAACAGTCTCCGTCGAGTCCGATCGTAAAATGTAAGTTTCAATACAAACTTTGAGCGTTTTCAGCCTGAGTTTAATCTAAATTAACGGTTTCTAGATATTTGGACAAAAAACTAGTTTAGTACCTATTTGGCTACATCTTAGAACAGATGTATATTTTGCTACGAGTAAGTATAGTATTGGAGCCAGCAAGGTGTATGGGCCTGAACATATAAGAACGTTGGAAGGAGTCTAGCTCGAAAGAACTTTTTATTTTCAATCGTTTGGCTCGAGTCTTACAGTCCAGATCGGTCACTGAAGTTTTTTATGACGTTCAGAAAAACTTAAAAAAGTCGTATTTGGGCCTAAACATAGTTCGTTCGTAGCGTTCCTTTATGTTCAGGCCCATACACCTTGCTGGCTCCCGATCTAGTAGGTTTACAAGCAATTTCAGCATTACATACATTTTCTATATCTGTCATTTTCGGATTTATAGGTACATTACTCGGATTTAAGACTTACATTTATGATTGACAGACTTGAAAAGTTTTTAACAAATCATAAGTTATTGATTAGTGATGTCAAGCAGGATAAAGAAGCAGTAGGTAACTAATACAAAGATAAGTATTATATATACATCTTAATTTGAATTGGAAATCATCTATTTAATTATTTCAAGTACGTTAAGAACGAGTTTCCGTAAAGACTAGGCGCTTTAGACACATGTACTAAGTATCTTAATTTACTTTACTACTTTACTACAATAGGGTTGCAGCACAAACAACGCACTGTATTGATTAAATAGTAGATATTTGAAAATAAACGTTTAAAGGTGATAAACTTAATACCGAGTACCGACGTACCTTCACGGTATTAAAGCGACTGACGTAAACGTGACGAATCTAGAAGTGTGGCGAATGATGTCTCGCTAGATGCGTATACGCCTGACTGATTGGATCCCTGACACGTACTCTTAACTGTGATCAAGTTCAGAATGTCGTGTTTCAAAACAAAATACATAGAATCAATTCATTCTTGAGTAATAAGTAGAACGACGTCGCTCTATTTTGCTACTGGTTTTCCAGTTTGGTTCTTTGGATGGTGCAAGTTTTTTAGAATATTTATTGTAGATTCGGATAAATGAAATAATTCTTGAATTTTGTTTGACGCATCTTGGTGACATTTTAAAATATGTTTTTTTTTCATATACACGCTCCGCTGCTGGGCAGAAATTATGAAGTCACACAAATTATTTAAAAGTATTTTAGATCGTGACATTAACAATGCTTTCAACACGACACGACGCGGGGAAAACACAGTTTCATGACAATAATAACTTAAAACCATTTCAAATTAACTTTAATGACGAAACGAAAGTACAAGAACACGAATAACAAGTGATGCAACGGAACGGTTAGTTTCATTAATCACCTACCTATCAAAGGCCGTCAGTTCAGCACGATTATGGAACATTGGGAGTATTCCACAGTTGATAACTACCTATTTATTTATTTATTATAAATTATAAGCAGCGCTAAGCCGGGGTCAAGTGTCGGATAGTTATAATTGGAACGGTGTTATGAATAGCGCTCTTATCACGCGGTCCCCCGCGGATCAATAAATATGTTGCCGCCGCGCCGTGCAGTTATGCAGGGGCTGTCAGTTTTATTATCTACCGTCTATGTACACGGCTATAACTTAGAGTACATGATATAAACCAAAGCAAAGAGAACACTGAATCCAATTTCATAATTTGTATTTTATTTCTTATAATCCTTCTAAACCTAAACACTGTTAAATACTTTTTTCTGTATGATTCTAATTAATAATTCAGTCTAACAACAGCTAAAAGTGTGAGTCGGATTAGGGCAGTGTTTGGAGAGAAGATATAGAAAAATCTCACTGCCGATTACACTTAAAAAGATGCATCCCTATGAAATACTACCAGACAAACGGACATATTATACCCTACGTTAAGTGTGGTCAAGTCTGAGGTTACACCCTGTACAGATGTAGGTTAGTAATCTCTATGAGACACAAACAAGCTTGTTTCCCACTCTTTACAAAATAATATACGTCAGTGTTATCGCGAGATGGCGCCAGTGCATGTTATGAAACTACAACCGTTTGAAAATAATATTTTCATGATTACTTGTTTTGTAAGTTGCGCACACGTCAATAATGGCCTTTATAGTGTTGCAAGAAGTATTTATTCCAAATCTTATCGGTCACGTTATCAATTACACAATTAGGGTAACAACGATATCTTTAGATTCCTTGCAGTCCAGAAATGTGACTTCAAACATTCTTTTGCTATTCGTACGAAGAATTCGTCATAATTGCCTTTAATTTTTTTATTATTAGTTGTTTAATGTGGAATCTCCCTAATTACATCCCTGATTATGATTATTATGATTACATCAATTTGTCTTTTTTATCACTGGCTTTTGAGGTGTACTCAAGTAAAAACGCTAACAAGGTATAATGTTTATACGTTGTATTCGGTCACATTGGTTGCCAAGATTTTGTATTTTACAATATATCGTTCTTCGATATTTATTAGAGATTCGTCATAGCTCGATTCTCCCAAAAAGGCTATATAAATCTTCTCTAGATAAAATGTCAAATGTGGAATGCCAAATAGAAAATAGGAACAAGAAATGTAGTTTCGGGCCGTCGTCGGGCCCCCGTAAACAGAGAATTTGTGCATTGCATTCATTTAAAACAATTTGGGTTATTGTATACCTATGTGTGGGTGGGTATTCATACATTACAGACAGAGATATACCACAGATATGCAAGATTCTATACAAATGAATACCTACAAAAAGTTTCGATATTATTTAAATTGAAGGAGAATTTTTTATTTGTTGTTTGTAAAAAACCAGTGTGTAAGGTGGAAACTATTTATTAGAGTTGACGAATACATAAACTATCTTGGTTACAAACAGGAACCTTCACAACATTACAGCTATTAGCGGAAGTTGACTGAATGTCATCAGGAAACTGTTAAACTGTTTATAGAATGTCCTTAAGATTAAAAATACAATAAATTAAAGGGTGCAGCAAAAAAATGTAGCAAATACATAGCAATACTTATTTTTTGCTGAAGTTCTTCTACTCATAGAACTGAATATTTATACTACTACGCGAAATTCGCAAATACTTCGACTTACCATGCAAAATCCCCCCTACAAGCTGACTGATTTGTGTGACAAGTCAATTTTTTTAAAGGTTTCATCAAAATTGTGAACCAAGTTTTAGTATGATAAGTAAAAAGTATTGTTATACATACAGTCTTGCTTTCACAATACTTTCGTATTGCTGCACTCTGTATATACTGGCACTTTATCCACCTGAATGCAAATCCAAGGTATTTAACCAAGCCTAATTTATTCATGCCAATAACAATATGGGTTTACGTCAATAAATGCATCTCCACCGATCAGTTGTGGGGACGATAACTATGTGTTGCTTAAAAAACCATACAATGGATTGGCCATTAATAAATATGATCTCTTTTTTACAAATCAAGTCCTACAGAGCTGGACCCCGCCGGGAATCGAACCCGCGACCTCCTGATGTGACCTGTAAGCCACTAGGCTAGGGAGGCGGCTATGAATGATATGAATATTGTTTAAAATATTTTTGTTAAGAATTCTATCAAAAATATATTTGCCAACCGTACTTGGTACATCGAACCCAAATCTACCCAAGTCAAAGCTCTATTACAAAGTATACTCCATATATCAAAGTAAAAAACGATTACATTTTATGGATTTTTTTTTTCGATTCAAATTTTTTAAAAGAGCGTTTTTGGATTATTATTTTTTTTGTTAATTGTTGTATTGTGTTTTGTATTGTATTTCCGCACGCTTGTCATTACATTATTTTTCACACAATTTTTTTTTTATTTCAGAATCAGATCTCACCAACTTATCGCATCTTGGTAAGTGGCCATATTCATTTTTTCTTCATATATTATTTTATGTTTGTTATTTGTATTTTGTGTTTTTTGTTCACTGCTATTATTTTATACGATATGGATTGTATGACCCTCCAGTAGGAACTGGGGTGCAACAATATATGATAGCGCTGGAACGATAGAACAATATATGAAATATTTATCTTTATGTTATTATTATACTATTTATTATCATGGGTGTGGAAAGTTAAAGCAAACTTTTGTTTAATATCGTAACAATAATTTGAGTCGAATATAGAGTTAGATACATACCTATTACAAGACATTGACTGCGTACCTGTTTAGCAGCGCTCGTCCAGTCTGGAAATTCGCTATAAAGAATTATGGCAAGATCATACCTGACTTTTTAAAACGTATAAAATAAAGACGAAAACAAAAATAAGTTAAATGTTACTCTTAATTTTTAAATAAGTCAGTATGGTTATTGAACCGGAGGAAATTAATTAATTCTTTTTGGAAGTTTAGTTGACTGGAAGTGTAGTTACTGGTCCCGTAGCGCGTTCCCCGTTCCGAGCACCCGTTCACTTTGACAACAGGATAGCCTAATATAAATAAGTGCCAAAGGGAAAGTACATAACAACAACAGTAGAATGCGTTTCAACAAACAGTTCCTATGCCGTTATGCCGTTATGTTGGCAGCAATGTTTTCCACACACACTACATAGAACGCAGACACACACTACATAGAAGATAAACATACACTAACAAAATCGGTAGAAGCGTCTTCGCGTGTTGATGTCGTTGATAGACAGGAGAGCCAACATAACGGCATAGGAACTATTTGTTGAAACACTATATCTATCACTTGTTGTGGTTTTAGTGTTGCCATTTGCTAGATACTTCACAAGTGTAGAAGATTATTTCATATTTCACTTTTAGTGTAAGGAAATTATTCTCTTTATCTTTTTTCTCTGGTTCAGAGAGTCTTAATTCTTGAAGGAATACGTTATGGAGTAACACCTGAATAGTTTTTTGTATTTTATATTTTTATACTTTAACAAATTTAATCCAGGTAAATTGATATATGGCAGTTTGACATTGTTCTTTCCAAATTGTTTTTTTCAATTAACTTAAAAAAACATGAAAATTTGCATTAAGAGTGAATAGTAAGTGCAGTTTAGTAAGTGCAATGCAAGTAGCAATCGCCTCAGGTTCCCATGCATTGCGGGCCTCATTCTATATTGACATTCCCTGGCTGGAGGTACAATACCAGCAGCAAAGTCCACGTCAATACAACCGCGCGAAGGATGTTTTGCAAATCCGCCGGCACGTGGCGGCAAATCCAAATATCTGATTAAACGTCTACCGCAGCTGTTTTGATTGTGGTTGCCTAGTCAAAATAACTGATGATGAGGTAGTGTAAAATATTCTATAATAAAATACTATAAAATGTAAAATAATGGCAGATAATTTATTCAAAGCACATGTAAAAATGCTTTAGCGCTGTTTAATTAAAATACTAAATTATGTTAATGACAAAAATACAGGCTGTTAAAAAAGTGCGTTTGAAATTTCAAAGTGTTTCTCAGAATCAAGTATAGAATATAATACCGGGAAAATATTGAAAAAATCCGTTCTTAAATTATTTTTCAGATTCCCATACTAAATCTAAATAGTGAATCAAGGATTTTTCCAATATTTTTCCTGTATTCTATATACTTGATTCTGAGTAACTTCTTAAAATCTCAAAAGCCCTTTTTTAACATCCTGTATATGAATGAATATTTATAAGGTCGTTGATTAAGCTGGTATTTCTTTGATGTGTTGAAGTGAGTTTCTATTAGCTTAACGTTTTCCTCGCTTCACTAACATTTACCAATACGGAAGTTTACAAGATCCGAATGATAAGAAAGAACTTTGTACTATGTTAAAAAAAGATTTCGGCTACAGTATTTATTTACAAGTTACATATTGTATTTATTTACAAGTTACATACAAAAAGTTTCATTGTTCACAACTCACTTTTTTGAAGTTTGAAGGAACAAAGATTAAGAACTTTACCGTTATGGCTGTATTACTGAAACTTGTAGGTATAAGATAGCCGTCAAAGAGAAGCTTTTATTAGATCCAGGCCAATTATAAAATAAATACTCGTCTTTCTCAAATCAAATTTACTACTCTATAATAATCTGGAAGTTGATCGAACTCCTGATGTTTAGACTGTCGTCTGTTGGTCTCAATGACAGATAGATGACAGGATGACAGGTTTACTGCCGACAGTTCAGAGGGAAAATAAACTCTCATAAATCAGCAAATGCTTTCAAGTAACGTGTTAATAGATCAATACATTTTCAATATAAGCAGAGTCGATTTATAAGAATTTAATAAGTACCATTAAATACTAATTAGGGCGTTGTTTTAGGGGCAATTTAAAGGTAAGATATGACAGTTAAAAGGGACGAGGGTATTACTTTCCCGATTTGTAAAGAAATGCTGAGATAAAGCAAAGAAATGAATAAGGCTGGAAAGCGAACCCTAGCGCAATTCAGGAGGTAGCGGGTTGGATTCTCGGCGGGGTCTCATTTATAGGACTCAGTCGGTTGGTGTTAGGTTAGTTAGGTTTAGTCTTGCTTACAGAACTGATGTGTTCCGGCATGAAGATAAGATAGCTAGTTCCCGATAGCGTTGGGGGATTTTGGTAACTGGTGGTAACACTTCCGTCTAAGGCATCATCATAATTTAT
This sequence comes from Coleophora deauratella, assembly GCA_958295455.1. Classification (NCBI taxonomy): domain Eukaryota; kingdom Metazoa; phylum Arthropoda; class Insecta; order Lepidoptera; family Coleophoridae; genus Coleophora; species Coleophora deauratella. The sequence continues at coordinate 6,467,129 of OY282398.1, forward strand.
CATCTAATGATACCAAGGCCAAGGGCGAACCAATTGTGAATTAAAACAAATCGTTTCAACAGAGGCAACATTTATATTAATAAAGCGAGTAAAAAGGCAAATATTAATCAGGATAGCAATAAATATTCTTACTAAAATTTCCATTGTACCTATTTGGAAGGCAGATATTTGAATATTTCCACATCAATTTGTCGGCCGTCACTCGTAATTTGTCCCGAGTGACACATTCATTGTTATTGTTGGTCTTTTAAGCGCCGCCGGCAGCAGCGCAGCGGCTGCGCACGAGCATGCTTTTCAATTAAGACCAAGACTTATGATAGTTATAATTGGCGTCGGAATGATGGCTCTGTTTACTATTAAATGTAGCAAATATGAGAGTTAAATTGTCTTATAGTCAAATAAAGTTAAATTCCTATAATAACAGTAAGTTTTAATTATTTAAATGATTATGAGGGATCTAGGGTTATAGTATAGGAAGAGGAACATCAAAGTGAAAGAAGAGGTTTTGTAATTAATTTATGTATACTTGTGAAGTAAAAAAGTTTATATTTTCTGTCAATCTCAAACAAATTGTATACATGTTATTCTATTAATACCTTTAAAAAATTGTTGCCGCTAATGAAAACAATTTTTTTTAAAACAAACGAGTGGATAAACTGAAAAAGGTAAAATCAGATAAAAAAACATATTATTGCAAAGCCACATAATGTAAGAATAAAGTTACAAGTTACTGAAAATATTTAGTTAATTTTTTACCAGTAGAAAGTCGTTTGAAAGTCAAAAGCAGTCTCTCAAACGCTTTTTCTCCAGCGGCGAATCTATTTCGAGTTCATTATTTGCAATTTGCAATGATCTTCAGAGACGTTTTTTTTAAATCGAATCTTTTCTTATTACGTGTGCCGTTCTGGACTATTCACATACTTCAAAGCTTTGTTTAGTATATAATAATTTCAATGTTGTTCCTGTAATGTGTCATTTACATAACTTTTGTGGAACTATTGGCTTGCGCAGTGACGTGCGAACTAGTTCACAATACATAATATTTGCAGTATCAGATACTGAATAATAAGATGTTTACGACGTATCTGCAGCAAAACTTTTTGCGTAATGTTTTGGCTCGTTTTCGTGTCACCGACTGTCTGGACTATAAATACTTGCTTCGCAAAGTTTCCAATTCCCTTAATGAAAATTCTGTCCTTTAGTGAGTTCAGTGTCGATGTTTCCGTCATCTTGGCAAATGCGACAATTCATACATATGGATAGAGTCTGGCCGTACGCTACGCCATAATTTGTTATTTACAAACAACATAATTTGATCAAAATAAGGTTGATTATGATTACGTTACGCGTCAAATTGCAATATATTTTTTACGTAATAGTGTTAAATTATATTTAAAAAATAATTTGGGTCAAACTGTGTTGCCATCCATAACATTACAAAGTGACGGATAATTGACGGAAAAATGATTCTATTAGTTTTAAAACCGCAATGTCCACAATGGAAAATATTTAGGTAATTATTTATAACTTTTTTTTTTCGCTTACATGTTCAGAGGATAGCCGTGGTAGTTTGCTAAGTATGTAAAGTATCCCTAATAGGGATAAGGTGGCATACGACCACGGCTATCCTCTGAACATAACTATGTAAGAAAAAAATATTTCCTAAATATTTTTCAGTGTGGAAATTGCGGTTTTTGAAACTAATATACTCAAATGTAGACAACTACAACTGCAACTGCAGCCTTTCTTTACATTAAGCTTCAAATACTTTTCATTGTACATATTATTTAGTCCGTTTTCAGCTTAAATGGCACAACCACGTATGGGCCACACTTTAGAAGCGAATGAGCCTGTCTTTACGAAGTATATTTAGGTCTTTGGGACTAATATTAATTTTATACACCACAGAACTCATAAACTCGTGCATGTGTCCGGCAATGTGACTGAAGTGAGGGTTATGTACGTATACGAGTATTATGTTTGTAGACTGCGACTGTCGTTCCACTCAATTTGGCATATTTCAAGCAATTTCAGCGAATGAGTCAAAGCCGATAGTTATTAAAATAGTATGAATATGAAAGGAATAAATAACGAATGTTCTCAAGTTCACAATGAAACGTGAATGATTGATTTGGTCATGGTAACTTCGAAATGTGATATAACCAGGTTTAATAACGAAGAAACGTGGAAACATTTTTACAAGACTTGCGAATAGAACAACCGTTGTTACACCACGGTTAGATAACAAATTTATTTATCAACTGCTAAGGTTCATGATAGTATGAAAAAACTCTTTATGTATTTAAAGTTGGTTGGATAAATATAATTTGCTTTTAAAGTTCATAATAGAACAAAACTAATTAACAATGTAGTAACTTAAAGTCAAAAAAAATTTGTGATTTAATCATAGTATTAGAACCAAAATTGTTTAGTTGAAGAGTAGAAGACCGCTTTACTCCTTTTTGATATACCATGTATGTATGCACTGCAAGAAGCAAATGATGCACATAATATAAATAATATTGACAGAGATGATAAAATTCAACATACAGCTGTTCGCAGTTTATAAATTGCATGGTCATTGGACAGCGCATATGTGACTGGAAATGTGACTGTCTTGCACGTGCTGTATAGGGGTGAATAAATCGATATGGAAGCATATCGATGTATATGGGTGAATAGTTTTAGATTTAGCTGGACAGGATTTTAATCTTTATTTTAGGAGACGAAGCAACTTATTTTTGTTAGTCTAATATGGATTATTATTATTATTATTATCGTACGGCCTTTCGAAAGGAAACCTGCGTTATCATAAATTTATATCTAAATTCTGTAGCCAGTCTACAGCCGCCGGACTGAGCTCGTTGAGCTCCATGACTCCGCCCACAAAGCGCCTGGTCGGGCACTCCTCAACAATATGCTCGACTGTTTGTTGCGGCGCGCCACAGTCGCATGCCGGAGACTCCCTAAGCCCCCACTTGTACAGGTGGTAATTGCAGCGAGCGGTTCCTGTCCGAATACGGTTGAGCGTAACCCAAATTTTCCGGCGCTCTTTAAAGCCTGGAATTTGCACGGAAGGGTCTCGGACTAGACCGCTCGTTGAGCACTTGTGTGCTTCCCATTCTGCTTGCCATGATAATTGTTGGCTGGGGGGTTGTTTAATGTCGGGGTCTGTCCAAAACGGTTTACGCGACCTACGGCGCCCTGGGATGTTCTTGTCGAGAGTTTTTCTGATCGGCATCTGATGTGGTAGCTGAACACGTTCCGCTTTTGCCCATTCAGCAGCGGCAGCCTGCTTACGTCTCAGGTGGGGGGGGGGGGCTATATGTGATAGCACAGGCAGCCAGACAGTGGGAGTGGGGCGCAGTACACCAGTGATCGAACGCATGACTCGGTTTAACTGTACATCCACTTTGTCCGTGTGTGCACTTCGGTACCAAACCAGGGCGCAGTATTCTGCTGTGGAGTATACCAAAGCCAATGCAGTCGTCCTCAAAACATCAGCACGAGCACCCCACGAGGTTCCGGCTAGTCTGCCGATCAGGTTTACCCGTGACTTGGTTTTCTGTGCGGTATTTTCCAGGTGATCGTGGAATGTTAGAGATCTATCCAGCGTGACACCTAGGTATTTGGGGGAAAAGTTGTGGCGTACTCTCTCACCGTCGAACTCGATGTTAAGTTCCTCGCGGGCCTTACTATTGGTCAGATGAAAAGCGGCAACCTCTATCTTAGAAGGATTTGGGCAGAGGCGCCACTTTTTATAGTATGTACTCAGTGATTCAAGATATTCGGTAAGTGCAGCTTTATCCAGCTTTGGATGTTATAGTTGTTTGCCTGCACATTAATCGCCACCTAGTTATACATTATGAAACAAGACAGGTATTAGGACCTTTTAACTGCATCTGTTTGGATGGATCGATTATCTAGATACTTTTTTATAATGTTTGCTCTACGACTTTGCTGAAATCACAAAACAGCTTGTCCATACAATGGCCAGTCCATTTTATTGTTATTTCAGCGATGTTATGGGACAAAAAATGTTGAGTGCCATTAATACGAGTAGCAATCTCAGCTAGCGGTCCTACGTTTGTTTTGTTAACTTGTATACAAGTTATGAAAATCCGCAAAGTATCCGCATACGGTGACTTTTACGGTAAAATACGGTGTATTTTCTGAAATGCGGCAAACGGTAGACGTTACTAGCTGCTACACATTGCAAACTGTAATAAAAGTAAACCCGTTTTGAATTTTTTATAAATTTAAAAACATAAAGAAAGAAAACGATGTTGCGATGTCGATAGGCCTTTTCAAAGAAATTTCATAACGTCGCTCTGCGGAGTGGGGTGCGAGTATGTGGGCCTTTTATTGCTTCCTTTGTATTTATGATGATATTATCGCATTTCTTATTAGGTTACATAAAAAATTTTCGCTGCCAGCAACTTGACATGAGAAATAATCAGAAACCTGCCTGAAAACTTATCAGGTAAGCGGGCACTGCGCAATTTTCTTTCATCCCAACTTCCTTGTTCAAAAACAATTAATTGCTCTCGTAAATTCTCGGAAAGCAAACGCTCTTTGTTTACTGAAGACTATTTTTGATTTCACACAGGCGAAATGTTTTGTTTTGTTGCCGTCTTGAGACTGTCCAGAGCAACATACGGACAATTAAACTGTCTGATTATTTTTAAAGGTCGCAATGTGAATTGATGGAATCAGAGAATCTGCGTCATAAAGTTTTTTGCGAGGTGTTCTCATTATTGTTCTATCTAATGGCCTTACTGTTTAGCCCGGTGTGTTGTAAGAAAACTGAGTATGACAAAATTGATGAAACAAGGGTTAACGTAATTCAGTAAATTTCGTTGATTTTATACAACTTGTCCTTCAGTCACAGTGAAATGCTATCTTACTAGAAGCTTCTTTATACGACTAAATGTTAACAGTCTTTATTCAAATATCAGCTTGTTTATAATGACTACTGCACAAATTTTTTATTTGTCTTTTGTTGTGTTATTTGGGAAATCCTCATTTTAGTCTATGAACATAATATTTTGGCTGGAAGACGTTCACCATTCTACAGAGGTTTCCCTTTGAGTTTATTGAACCACTCATTTAGGTAAATATTTTTTGCTTTAATACAGGTTGGCAGTCTTTGGTTCATAAATTATTATCAAGAAAAACATTTTGTTTGCAGACAACTACCTTTTTTCTTCAAGATGTAGGTAATATTAAACAGAAAATATACTGTAATTAAGGGACTTAAAACAAAACTCGACTATGGAAAAAACAAAAACATTGTCTCGTTATCCTTTATCTGTTTCTTACAATGACTTATGTAGTATTTTCTTCCTTACCCAATTCTCCTTCTTTTCTTCTTTAGGTAATCTCACTGTTCTTTTTATACGAGTACATAGATCGTATTGGTTGATAATATTGTAATATTCTTCGTCTACTGCAACAAATACTGTATTCCGTTTATCTTCTTATATACACTAATCATTAATCTATAAGGATTAGTTGAACAACGCATCTTTCACACTTTTGTTGAGTAAAAAGTTCAGAAAATCACATACCTACATGCAGTGTTGTTACTTGCTTATATGTTTTGTTTATTTTGAATTATCGACCTGTTATTCTTCCGTAACCAGCTTTTAATTTATTCGGTTTTAAAAAAGGTACCTTAATAATGTTGTGAATAAACAACCAATCATCTAGCATGCGTAGAGGAAGTACCTTAATACATTTATGGAAATAGCAGGGAGTTTAAAGTCTACCTATAAATTTTCCAATGCTTTTTGTCCTCAATGACTCTAACGCAGCATAGCGTGGTGACCTACTAACCCAAAAGCCAAACGCATTATACCTAGTTAATCATTTCGTTGTGTATTTTTATCGTATTCGCAACGTTACTGTAATCGGCTTCATCTATTTTAACAGTGTATGTACTATGGGAAAACTGACACTAGACCTATTTCTGACTTGAGATCCTATAAGACACAAACGATTAACCGATTTTTCCACCGAGAGCGTCTTCATTTGCTACGACACATACAGGTGTGTCTAAAACCATTGTTTAAGTGTGTATTATGAAAAATAAAGCATAATTGATCAAATATTTATAACAAAGTGAAAAACAGGAAAATATAATTTTAACTTATAACTTCTAGTTCTTTTAAGAGACTAATAACATCGTTAGGATAGGACTTAACTTGTTTTATGGTAGATTTCTAGTTTCATAGATTAACCCATTAACTAAAAACTCAATTATAATTAGAATGCTATGCTGGGAATTGCTTGAAAAATGATAATGAATATTTTCATATATTGTTAAGTTTTGTTCAGGTGACGCAAGTAGACGCAGCCAAATTTAGTATTATATGAAAGCTACTGAAATGTTCTTTATAAATATGTTTGAAAAACGGGTTAAATGCGGTTAAGTATAAACTTATTTACTATGAGAAAGAAAAAAAAAGATAAAAACACCTTGTGTTTAAATCAATATATCTTTCAAATCGTAAGTAATATAAACGTTTAAGTTATTTAGTAAATATGTATTTACCTGAACTTATGGAATCCATAATGTTTTAATCCCAATATTAGCTAAATAAAATATTAAACGTTATTCAAACAAATGCTCAAAATTGTAATAAATTGCTCCATAATCAATCACTGTTTAATTCAATCGTGTGGGTAACTAAACAAAAGTTTCAAACATTTTACAGAACACTAATCGGTGGCCTAATATGTGTTGTTGCTAATTTAGGTAACTACTTTTTAATCAGAGTAACTTCATTTTTATCAATTATGGCTATAAATTACGTGAATTTCACCTGTTATTTTAAACACTGCAGTTATTTTACAGTGTTAGATCATTTATCTGATTTTCATTTTCTAAAACGGTGTAAATTTGGCGTTAACATTTTTCGGGATCAATTCTCGAGCGTAATTGAAATCGAAAAATATTGATCTCAGAAATGCACCGTCAGCAATATTTGACCTTACGGATTAATTTTTTTTGGCTTGCAAGCATCAAAGGGACTAATAGACTATCTTTTCTAGCCCCAATCCTGTTTATTACTTTTAATATTAAGTTAATTAATTAATTAATAAAGTAATTTTAAGAATAAAAGGGGAGCTTGGCAATGGTTATACGTCACATATAGCCATAGCGAAGATACCCTTATTTAGTTTAGTTTTTATGCGACAGAGAATTGGTTAATAATGACAAATATATTCGTTTCTCAGTCCCAAGTACCAAGGCCAGCTCGTCAGCTGACCAGGAAGATTAGTTGAATCGCTTTATTTATAGTCTCAACCAATACAAACAGAGACAAAGCGGGGCGTGACTGCGCCTGCGTTTGTGCTTGCGTCGATTCAGCGCAGCTTGCCTGTAAAAGTGAGTCTTCTATGTTCTATTGTGACGACATCTAACAATACAACTTTGTTATCTTCTTTGATTAGGTCAGGAGTAGTTATTTTTAGTAAGGCTTTTATGTTTGCCTCAGCGTTTCTTTCGTAATGATCACCCGGAACTTCTTATAATTCGGTTACCTATAATTATCAATATACTATCTATAAATGGCCCATCTATGTGCCTGATCAGCTCATCATAGGCCTGGTCTATTATTCCTTCGGTTGATAGTGAGTCGACCCGCATTTTCAGCCCAAAAATTCTGGTTCAGATCCTCACCAACACACCATTGAGTTCTTCGAATTATTTACATACAGATTATCAGTGAAGGAAAGACTGCAAAAAATCCTGTAAATATGAATAGTAGATGTGTATGAGATTGCTTTGCAAAAGTAAATTTAGGTGTAAATCTAATAGCCTTGCATGTCATGTATCACAGGTGATGCTAAGTGAACACCCGGAAACTGCCATCTAATCCTTTAGGGATACAATGGTTGTTTATGCTACTCTATAAAAGAGATTAATATATGTTTTTAATAAAGCAGTGTCTATTTTGAAACATATTTGGAGATTATTATGTTTCCTTTACCATAACAACTTTATTTTGTTTATCTGCTAGCCATGCAGCTCCATTGCCAAGTCGAACAAATAATCCTAAATTTACTTACGCAGGTGGGTAAGTGACGATGATAGTCACAAGATTTAAGCAAATGTCTCAAGGGTGACGATGACCGGGTTGTTTGTATGTCCCAAGTGGCTCTGATAATGATGATGGATTACAAACATGGTCTATTTCGCACTATGTCAATCTCAGTACTGTTTGAATTTATAATACTCGTAGATGACATTATCATATGTATGTTATAAAATCTTTTACACTATCTCTCTTTTGATCCTTCCGCATTTAGCTATAAAAATGACAAACATAATATTTTAGGATCTGACACTGACAGAGTAGTAGTCTATGATATTGTTGATTTTCATTCTTTTTTTAAGAAAAATAGCTGTTTCTTACGCTGATGATCGGATCAGCATGAGTTCAACGACCGGCTTCACGACTCATAGTAAAGATATAAATATATATGTATAAGCATGTATACAGAAAAACAGATTTAGTTAAGATCTTCGTAAAATAGCAAAATTCACGAGTTATGTTCTTGAAATTATTTTTCTCTTATTTGCGTAGCTCTCGGAAACGTTTCATTTGAGCAAAGTTCTACATAACATAGGTAACAAACAAAACAATTGACGTCACTCTCTTTGATGTTATGCTGCATTGGACACGGTGATCGCGTTTAATGGCAAACCTATAATTTTAAATAAGACATAATGGGACTGATGATTCCCACACTCATTTTAACGACTTACTTCTGCTGATTTCCTTTGTTTTCATTAAAATAACCTTAATGTTCGATGCCTTAACGCAGTGTCCAAAGCCAAAGTCACCGATATAACTTTTTCAATTTACCAGTTAAAGAGACAGTGGGTAGGCTCGTAATTTTACTGAATACTTCTTCATCTGAATGACAGACAGGAAATGAAGATATCTCTACTATACGACCCAAAAAGTAGTGTTGAACGGCTCCCAATGATTTATTTATCGTTGATTGTGAATAAAATTTAGACGATCCAGACTCAGGCCAATAGGGATACAGCCTGACTACGATCTTTTGGAAGGTGGATGACATCGACAGAAGGGCGCTTTTGTCGCAAATCTGACATTTATTTCATACAAATAGTGTCATTTTTAAGATGGCGACGTTAGTTCCGGCTTTTCACCACTTACCAAAAGATCGTTGACGGACTGTAATATATTTTCAACACAGGACTATTTTAATAAAATTGAGAAGTGGATGGGTGGATTTTAGAGCTGAAAATCATAGAAAAACTAACACATTACCGATTAGAATGTAATGTAGCCCGCTTTCATCTTCGGCATCATCATCAATTACCACCGTATAAGATGATGCCAACAAGGGCCTATTGTTGAGTTAAATCAAGTTATATAATATATGATATAGTATATTATATGTAGTTACAGAAGTAGCTATGTAAATGAAGGATTCTCGAAACGGTGATTTGTCATATTGTGCAACCAATACGTAGTACTCTGATAAGATAATTTACGTCGTGGTATAGAGAGAACCACATTATATCGTCCACATAAGAGTACATACACATTATCAGTTATCATCACCATAATTGATGATCGTGATTAAACATGATAGCTAGGTATGTCCTATCTATCTACTTGAGTGTGTTTTCAAATCGATATGCACAGTGTTGCTTTATTTATTTATGTAAGAACTTCTGACTAATCGTATAAGATCCTTAAATAAATGTACATTACAGTACACATTACAGAAAAAACATTACGTAAATAAAAGAAAGGGGATTTACTAAAACATAAATCATATGTATAGTTACCTATATAACTATACATTTACATATATTACACTAAACACTGCTTATTACTTGATTTTCCTTATGATTTGAGTGATTTGAAAAGAACGGGGCTTCACCAAAAGCAGAGCCTTAGCCTTAGAGTAATTAACACTGTTTTTAAATAATATGTCATCCAGTTGTCTAAAAAGTATTCCCATCACTAACGGACAAACAATAATTTCTTGATAAATGTAATTATTTTAAAAATGTGGATAATTTATTATTGCCTATTTCATTATTAGTCTTCTTCAGTCTTAATAATAAAAAAAAATCTAGATTATGTAATCAAAAACATTTGAAAATTATGACGTTCGTTTCCAGCGGTTGAGTCTGGTGCGTGGGCGCAGAGCGAGATCCGTCTCAGCAATGTCGTTGCGTCTGTCACGCACGCCATTCAGCATAAAATTAGTAGTCGTATCTCCATTGAATTTTATTGTCGAAAACGTTGAGTCAGTCGTCTCTAACCCTTAGAAATAGAACCCACGGTTGATTGGTATAATGGTTTGGGTGGAAAAACTTAAAAAACTGCGCAATTCGCATCGTCACAATTCTTCACATTAAAATATTACGTAACTTACGTTTAGTACTATAAACAAAGCCTGTATGATGGTAATATGACTGATTAGAAATGGCCTGAGCCTGCCTGTTTACAGTAATTGTAAAGATTTACTAATTCATTCATCATGTTCATTATTACTTATTTTGCAATAGGTATCTCATGTCATTATCAATCATGTTAAGACTTTGCCCATTAAAGATGTAGATCCAAGTCCCGTGCCTTGGGGGACACCTGCGTCATTACCATTACGAATTCACTTGTGTTGTGTGTGTCCATAGCTGTCCATAACTTGTGGCTCAGACACATTTGTAGACGGATCAATAGCTCGTGGTACATGACGCTGGCATTACGTGTGACGGACGGGTATAGTGACCTTGAGTTACAGACCTTGGTTAGCGTGGTAACGCGGGGTCACAGTTTTAATGAAGTAACGTTAATACCTTCTCAATACTTAATAGCAAACGTTTTAAACCAGTTTTATTACAGAAGAGATAGTGGCTTCGTTTTTTTCGGTTATGATGAAGTGAAGAGATGTGAAGTAAACTAAAGAACAGAGGATCTTAAAAAGAAAGGTGTTTCCCCTTTAGAATAAATGTGGGACACTTTAAATTGATGATCCAACTTAATTTGTCAGACTACAAGATTATCGAGACAGAAGATAAACATAACTTGAGCCAAAAAATATCTAACCATTTTAATGGGAATGCGAAGTGACCTACACCTGTTTCCGAAACATATTCAGACGTGACTGATATGACATGGCATAACATGACATGATATGGCATGACATAACATGATATTTATTTTAGTAGTAATATGCGACGGGCTGACCACGGCACGCTGGACCTTCGGGATCTCTCACCATCTATAAAATATGTCAAATGCTGGCCTCGTACGTACGTAAGCGATGCAGTTTTATTTTGGGATAAATAATGGAAATTTAAATGTAGTTAGTTGAGAGTTGAGACGGTATTGATTCTGATAAAATATTAAGAAGACAAGAAAATGTGTGCAAAGCTGTTATAAAACCTCAGGATGTTATGATGGAACAAAAACATAAAATCAAGTTAAGGCTTTGTATTGTAAATACAGTAATAAAATTACGTATTTTGTATTTTAACAAAACATTGTACGTAATGTTGTTTTTTGGACCACAATTACTCTAGAAATAAACAAGATAATTTAATTTAAACATAATCAAACAGTAAGAAATAGAGGCAATGGAATTTTTCAAGGTACTTATGGTTACAAACTTTTCCAGTCGTCAACGTCGCGACGTAATTTTCAACAAATATTTATTATCTTGAGTTATGACGTAATTTTCAACTTATCTTTTAGAAGTTAAAAATATAAAAAAAGATCAATAGCAGGTACATATTTATGTATTTTATAGAAGACTCCTAACTGATGTGATGATGATGGCGTTTGAATTCAGTTAATATATAGTTTGCCCAATATGTAGTTTGTAGGTAGATAAATACATTATTTATTTACTGTGCTCTACCTTTGTTTCCCGATGCTACGAATATCTGTGTCTAAGATAGAAAAATTGTTAATTTATGTCGGTAAAAACCCATATTCTGTATTCAATACTTTTTCTTTTCCAACAATACTTCTCTATTATGCGACATTTTGGATTATCATAGTCGTCACAAAGTATAATTTTAATTATTGTATTTTGACTACTGAGCCAAAGTCTGAAGGTGAGTTAAAACAAAAACAGAAAAATTAAATCCGCAGGCATCATAAATCAGTTAGGTCTGGATGACAGCAGCTTTCTGCACCTGACTAATTTATAGAGAAACAGTTTGGATAACCTGTGCTTGTAATGTAACATTGCTCTATAACGCCTCTGTTTGCGCCGTTCAGATATTGCCCAGACGCATTTGGCTAGATTTGGAATCGTAAATATTGAGAACACTGTTTTATTGACTTCTTTTAGAACTAACTTTTCCTGCTTTAACGGTGGTAAAATAAAGCTCAATGTCCAATGAGACAGATTACATATGAAGACCTTTAAGGAACTGAATTGTTTCTCTATGCTTGACTTAAGCAGTTCCAGAACAAAAAACCGTCAAGCAAAAAAAAAGTGCAAAAACATCTTTTTCGATCCTTAACAAAGAAAAGAACGAACGAAACGGTTAAAAACGAGCAAAGATCCTTAACGAACTGAAAACCCCAAAACTCATATTACGATGTGTTCATAAGCTTTGACACGGTCAAATATTGAAGTATCTAATTAGCTAAAAGCTGTTCTAAAGAATAGATACGTAAAGACAATGCAACCTGAATCCTGGCTATATCTAGACTGGCTAATCGATAACTATAACCAGACAGGGAGATAGTGTACCTCCTGTAAGGTCGTAGTGTTACTGTTATGTAATCTGTGGTAAAGGGTGGAGTGCATTTTCTGGGTCAACTCTGACGTCAGGACTGCCCTACAAACTACGCGCCGTCTGCCAGGTTATTTCTGTTCTTTTTCCAACACATCTAAACACAGGGTGGTGTCCTCTTGCAGTATCTGTTGCGTAATGCTCCTTACGTCAGAGCGATGCTCTTTTGTCAGTGGCCCACTTGTGACGTCAGCACCGGCCTATATATCTGAAATTTTCATGTTGTATTCATCTGTTTTATGTGAGACAGAAACCACTAAATAGTCCCACACTTCATTTGAGAGAACAATCAGGAAAATCATAACATCAACTTCAACACACGCCATAAAAGTCATTATTGTTTTTGCATCTTTACGTCATACAACAGAATAGTAAAACGTTCTGAATTTACTGTCTGACGATGCATATGTTAAAATTTGGTAAACAATAAATGTGGGATTAGCAGAAAAATAAGTAGAATATCAGATATAGGAAGAACAGAATGAAAACCAATAAAAAAGTACAATTCAGTGCAGCGGAGGTGCATGTATGTCCAGCACGATGTTACCGTATGTAGTCAAAACAGAAACTCTTAAGAGTGCGGTGTCGTTAAATTATTCGTCTTAGTCTTAATCCGTCGTCGGCTCTTTAATTGTGCTATTAAATGGGCTGGGTAAAAATTTCATGGCAATAATAAATATGAAAAAATTAAAAAACGTTCTTCGAAAAAAGTGTTGTATACTAATGATGCAATATGACGTCAACGGCGGCCTATAAACCGCTGCCAAAGTATTTTAGTTGTGTTTTGTTTTTTTATAGAGCGCATCCCGATGCAGCTCTAATATTAGATTGCACTGTCGGTACATTCAGCACCAAAGAGCTGGTGACAGAATTCCTAGATGTTGGTACATTTTGCTGTCAACGAATCTTGCATTATCAACCTAAAATCAACCGGTTGTAACTCTCAGCAGATTTACACATTTCAAATTTTTTTTGCCTTGTCGTGCCAGGTCGTGGGCAAGTACAGATTTACACTATTATTTATTTATTTATGTCTTAGCGTAATATAGTCATTTCTATAGTCCAGTAACCGCCACTGTGTACTGTATTTGGTACTTACCCTTACCCACCTAAACTTTTACTACACACTAAATGTTATAGAAATTGTAAATTGTATTTGGCGTTGACTGTACATGCTGTGTTACTGATTGTGTTATGCGTTCTGTTAATGTTCAAAATGTGGGTTAATTGGCTAGTGCTTTAATGGTTAATATTTTGATAAATACGTTGCATAAGCTTTTGAAAATGATGACTAAGTAGTTCTTTTTATCCCAACGACAATAAACGTTAATTTCTCTGAACATAGAGAGATGAAAGTAATTTGAGCTTTGACCTTTTTACCTTTGGCGGTCCCATTTTAGACAAAAACATATTTTATACTAACGTACCTGAAACATGACTTTTAACATTTTGGCTTCTAGAAAAGTTTAACTAACGAGTATAGAACTGAAAGTTCATGGACAGGTTTTAAAGCTCTGACAACGACTTAAAATGCCACAATGGAGACCGAATATGTCTAGGCAAGGTCAAATGTAACATGTAGGGGCCGATCGATCGATGGGTCAATTATCTATTTATATCTTAATATCTAGAAAAGTAAATGTAACTCAGCTCCTGTAATATCACTGTTTCAACACATAGTAGATGTATAGGTAGTAGCTTAAATTTAGAGCAGTAACGCCACTGTATATGCATTAGTGTATCTGTCAATCAGTAAGTATGGACACTCCTTGCCGCTCTTTAAATGCGACCTCATCTTCATCTCTCTGCTGGTCAGATATGGTGCCGTTTACTTGACGTAAGCCACATTTACACGTGTGCTAGCTAACGTCACGTGTTAATGTAGGAGTAGTGGGTTATTATAATGCGTCATATTTTTGGTGTGTCCGGGGTGTGGTAACAAACGCCCCCTACCCTCTGACGTCAACCTTGACATTTCAAATTCAGCAGTACCAGTTCCAGGGTACCTAACCCTAATGATTCTAACCAGTAATGGCTGGGTTTGGGTTAAATATTGAATGGGTAGAACATTATATTATAAGGCAATAATCGTTGTTTGAAACCAATGGTGATATAATTATATACTTGGACCCAATCATAATGATAAAACACTTCAAATCAATGGTTCTATTATTATCACGTTTACCAATCTATTCTTGAAAAGACAGTCATACTTTCATGTCATTAAAGCTCTTGATTAATGAATGATAAATAGTTGAATCGGACTCGGTTGAAGTATCTCTTACTGGTTTCACACAGGGTGTAACTAAAGGCTTCTGGTGTAACACCTAACTTAGCAGAGCGACTCAGTTTCCTCAATACATACACACAATGTGACGGTTTCCATTTAAAATTAGAAATATATTGTGTGTTACATATTATATGTTATGTTATTATATGTACCAACAAAATCAAAGAATACGATGGGTTTTCTACTTGTAAATCTCCATACTAAAGAACTGTCTGTAGAACACTGGAGGATAACCTGCAATATTCAATTCACAAAAAAAATCTCAACCTACAAGCGCCACTATGGCTTCAATCAAACCCACAGCTTATGCTTAATGTGCCTTTTTGGTATTATACTATTTTTTGTGCTATATTATCCTTGTTTTAATTTTGTATTTTTTATGCTAAATAAAGCTTTATTCTATTCTACGAACTGATCAACTTACTTTTCACCACATATTTATCTAGTTATATATTTAAAATTGTCTTGAGTTCTCCCTTTTTCGTTTATGCTAATGAAGGAATGTAGTTCA
This sequence comes from Coleophora deauratella, assembly GCA_958295455.1. NCBI lineage: Eukaryota > Metazoa > Arthropoda > Insecta > Lepidoptera > Coleophoridae > Coleophora > Coleophora deauratella. The sequence goes on from OY282398.1 coordinate 6,482,735, forward strand.
GTGTGATGGGGAGAAAACCCACAGGCTAACGGGTTCTACAATTATTTTGTTATATCCTGTATTTCTAACCCTAGATTGTAACTGTCACATTATAGTCCTGTTCCAGAACCAAAGCAAGATTTACTTGACAAGCGTCTGTTTAGCGAAAGATTTAGAACAGCCTATCCTGCTGTCAGAACAGAACGCCATTTTTGAGTGTACTGGACAAACTTAGACGCTACACAAACTTAGAGGTCACAACTAAGGAGAATAACACTGGTAAGATATTTTTTATGAGGAGCCATGCTTGTTACGAGAGCATAGCTGAATTATAGGCACGACTACACAATGTTTCAATTATTTATAGAAATTTCTGGTCCATCCGTTCCACTTGAAAGTAATTCAGTCAATTGCATGTAAATAGAACGCAATTGGCCTGATCTATACTGTAGGCGAAAATACGCAAAGCACTCTGCAAAATTAATAAGATTAGTATAATTGTGTGCGTAGTGAGTGTGGGAACGGTTTATAAACGCGTAGTGTGTCGTTGAACTGGCTCAAAACCCGCAACCAGCAACCGGGGCAGCAAACAGGTGAATAAACCCACACCGCATTTCGTAAGGGGCACAGGCCCAGGATATTCAGACTATGTCGCCATATAACGGACACATTTAGATACGGATTCGCAATATGACTTTTGTGCTGCATACGAATAAAATCATTAAGCTAATTCACAAGGAATTCGTAGAACAATAAATGGTCAAGAAAACTAGTTTGAGGGAATTATTGTATATGAAGACCAAGTCTAAAATAATTGTCTAAAAAACTGGCAAAATAACATAAGCCTCCACTTAGAGTAATGGGTCAAAAATGATAGTGTAAAAATATATTAGGGTGTCGCTTCTTTACGTTATATGTAATAGGTAATAGTTCGTATTCTTTCTTTGATAGCAATGTCCTCTCTTGGAAAAACAAGTCATCATATACAATAAGAGTCAATAGATCACTTTTGTTATACAAAATAAAAGAACGTCCTCGTTTACAAGTTCATTGTCTTTATGATATAGGTACAAATAATTTTTACCTGTAGCAGTTTATTACGATATAGCCATAATGTTTATTTTAATTATCAAAAAATGTATGGGTCTCGTCGTGTCTATTAGACTTCGATATAAAATTAATTTATCTAAAATAGAATTTATTGAGCGACATCAAAAAAATATTATATTTTGACTTAAATTGAAATGCTATATTATTAAGGCAAATTATGATTAATATTTCGCGAGAAGCTAACTTTAGCTAACAGATGACTCACATCCATATCTCGTAGCAACTCGAATCGACGTTGCAACATCATGTAAAAAGGCAATAAATCTCTCGAATACACAATGCTAAATCTCCAACAGTAATATTAAGATAGAATAAATAAATTGTGGAGAGCAGACATGCCGTCTGAGAAGATTCATGTTTGTAAAATTTCTCAATCACTGTACACCCCTTATTCTTGGCCAAAAATAAGTAACATAGTTTCTCTCTCTCGCCTCTTTCGCCAATGACCAAGGACTCTCTTTCGCCAATGAACCTTAAAAAAGATTGACCTAGAAAACATTGACCTAGTCATATAGAAAACATTACCACGAGCGCTGCGCCTTCATAGACTCATAGAAAAGACATCAACGCGAGCATCATGTAAGTACGCATTAGTGCGAGCTACTGACTTGGGCTTAACTTTACTAGGTTACTCCCAGAGGTTTTCACTTGTGCAATTGAAAATCCTTCCCTAAAGAACTTATGATCGATTCGCAACATTTTTTCAATTGTCAAAAAACAAATTAAATTGGTCAAAACTTATGATGACTAAATTAAGAAGGTCAAAGAGGAATGTTCTGACATCGCTAAAAAGTATCACTGACAAATCAATACGAATACGAGTATCAGCAGAGTTCATTCCCATTTCTCCGCCACGACAGGCACGGTTAAGTTCAAGGTGAAGTGATCTAAATGAGGACAATTCTCCGCAACTTGTAGGTATAGTGTAACCTTTCTTCTTTTCGAGTCGATAACAAACCTGCCTATATAGTCTCGGCCCAAAATTCAGCCACGCGAATCGCACTGTCCGTAGCACACATTAGATCTTCCTGCGTGCAGTTGTTTGGGCACGCAGGGCACGATCTTAAATGCTCCATTGTTTGGGGAACTACCCCACACTTGCACTCCAAGTTGGAACCGTCTGAGAATCCCTACCCGAACAGGTTCTCCTTGCTGCGGCCGACCTGCGTCCGAAGTCTATTTAAAGACTAAACCTTTTAAGACTTTAGTGTAACCTTTGAAGATAAGTTTAAGTCAGCGAAAGGTCGCCTTATTGATTTTATTAAAAAATACGACTACCTCGCTGAAAACAATACAAAAGTTTCACTTTTAAATCTCCAAAACCTCTAAAGGTTCGAATGTTTTTTCTAAAATAAGTACTTATACTCGTATTTAGAGTTTTCCATTCGCCTACGTATATAGTTATATATTTTTATAAATAATTTGAGTGTGTTTGACTAATAATATTTGGTGACAAAGAGTTTCACTGTTTTATCAATAAATATCTATTACAATACAGTGTTAAAAAAGTGCGTTTGACATTGTAACTTTTTTACAACTTTTTTTTCAGTTTCCCATACAAATTCTTGATTCACTAGTATGGGAAACTGAAAAAAATGTAGATCGGATTTTTTATATTTTTCCTGTATTCTGTACTTGATTCTGAGTAAACCCTAAAGACTGTAAAGATAGCTATAAGAAGATAAATAAAAATAAATAAAAAAAAAAAAAATAAATAAACATTGTATTTGTGTATAATATACACTGTATTATACGGTGTATTTATCTGTATATCTGCTGAGGAATTTTACATCTACACAGGGCTAACATCCTCCCTTGCGTAAAGTGAGACTCAAGTTACTAGTATACAATAAACATGATTACTATGTAATTAGGTATAATAAATTCTTATGCATATTTGCATTTACTTCCTTCTTCTCACTACCTACTTAATCTGATTTTCTTATACTTATACCTAGTTACTTCACGTTTTATCCAACGAGGAAGCACACTTTCATAACACTGAAGAAATAATCTGTCTATTGTCAGCTTATTACTGGAGCAATTATGACATAAATCGTAAGGAGTATAATTATAATGGCGTGTTAAAACCTATTATACCTATCTTATGGGATATAGTTAATGCACGCCATTTGATATTAACACGTGGAAAGGGCATGTAACACTTTTCTTGATTTTTTTTTCGCCAATACAAGCTTTGCGTAAGCGAAATAGTAAAATCGGTTTAAAGACTTCCATGACAGATGTGTTTGAACTTCAAACATATCTGTCATAGAAGTGTTTAATCTCATTAAATAATTTGTCTCCGTAATAAATTAACATAATGAAAACATCATGAAAGGTTTCCCATATTTTTCTTCCCATCGTTACGCCGGCAAATGTAAAATCACATGCACTCTTTCTCACTTGATAAATGTACAGAGCTACCCTTGTTCGAACGAATATTTTATTTATCATATAGGCAATTTAATTCCTATTTTTTTTATTTTAACATTGTTAGTGTTGTTCATCTTTAGTCCCTCTGAGTTGTCTAGCGGTTTTCAAGCCGCATGTATTCTGATTTAATTTTCTCCATTGTGCTTACTTGAACTGTGTAAATCTAATGCATTTTTTTTGTCAAATAGTTTAAATCTATCAATCTTTTTTCTTTTCAAAAAAATAAATAAAAAAAGATTAAGTATTTTATAATGTACTTTATCATATCGTAAATATAATAATATTACATGCATTTAAAGAATAAATTACATGCATTTCAAACCACGCCCCAGCACAACGCTTTACTTATCTGAATTTTAAATGTGAAATGTGAATCGTACCTAACCTCTGAGCGTGTATTCTGCAATCAACTGTTTAAATAAAGTTAAATCGAGTAAATACCTACCTATCTACAAAACAATGATCGCAGTTTCGTCAGATGGCAACCGTTACCGTCATGGGCAACAAGTGTTGATAGTAGAAGTTGTTGCTACCCACATACAAGGGGTCATGTCCCCGTGGAGACATGCAGATGACATAATACTAGTAGGTACATACAAGTCGAATCACGACTCTAATGATATGCGAAACCATTTAGATCGACCAATATTTTAACTTGGCTCGGCATCGCTTTACGAGAATAAATAGCATGAATTTTAGCTATTTAGCTATATAAATATAAGAGATTAAACGCCCATTGTATATATTAAATAGAGAACATCTTGGTTGCCTACCACGTGGATACAAAAATAACTTCACGAGGTTAGCTACAGTGAGTTCAACATTATCAAGGTCTGCTGCATATTCCAAGCAGATTTATGCGAATGCATTGAAGCAGATGAAAAATGTTTGGATTGTTAAACGGAGGGTGCCTCATAACAGTCATAATACGATTGCCTAAACGCGGTCTCTGAATTAGCTTTGCTGCATAGCCTATAAGGTATGTAATTGATAAATAATATAATAAGTATTCATCAATGAAACAGATAATGTAAAAAAATTATTGATGTTATTGAATCAATACTTATTTTTAGGGTTCCGTACCTCAAAATGGAAAAGGAGCCCTTATAGGATCACTAGTGTGTCTTTAATCTGTCTGTCGACGTCGTCGGTCCTTCTGACACAATCAGTTTTCTACGAATCTACTGAACCGATTAGATTGAAACTTAGCACATGTATCGATTTCTGTGACCCAAACACGGATGTGTTACCTTAATAAATGAACTTTGAGTGTGTGGGGGGGGGCACTTTTAGACCAAATCAGATAATGAAAAAATATATTTCAATCTGTACCATGAAAAGGCTGAAAGGGCTTGTTGTAAGGATCTGAAATATTATACATATATATATTATATATATATATATATATATATATATATATATATATATATATATATATATATATATATATATATATATATATATGTATAATATTTGAGATCCTATATATTTTATAATGTTGAAACAAATAGTTTAAAATTTATTACAGACGAAAATTTACAATCTGCTATCGAATCTACTGAGCAAAAAAAAACATACAGAAAATAGTTCTTTCCTTACAGATTATTGAAAAATCTATAAGAAGTCAGTGATTTTAAAACACGATGATTAAATTATATCAATATTATTTGTGCTCGAGTCAGATTCGCGTTTGTCCGGTTTTTACTGAATTTTGAGAACCCTTATATCATCATTATTTTATAGGATTTACGAATTGACGTCAGTGATATTGAATTGGAAAAACAAATAACGATTACTCAAATTATTAATTATATTTATCACGCCATTTTATAAATCAATCATAATAAAAGATAAAAGGTTAGAATGTACCTATTTATGTAATTACATCAGAAGATTTATTGCAAAAAACGTTGTTTGTATACAAAGCGAAATGAAGATTATACAACACAATTTTAATTGCAGTGTTTTGATAACATCGATAAATTAATTTTACTTGAGAATTCTTTACTCTCTGTAGCAACAAGAAAACTTTAAAATTCACAAGTTTACGTAACTGTGGAACTATCTGATATTTGGTAGGTAGTTGGCAGTTGGCAGCAGAACTAGTTTAAATATGCCAATGAATACTTTTAAATTTTTCTTTTAATTTGCATGTTTGCATTGAATGCTTCGATAAGTCTCATAAATTAACTTACATGCCTGCTCAAGTTCAAGGTCAATGAGAACATTATATGTGACGGTCGGTATATATGTATTTCGTCTCAAGCAAATATTTCAAATTATGACTCAGATCTAAATCGGTTAGAAACTGTTATCTGTGGATAAATCACAAAAGTTTCATCTAGTATATTTATTATAAAATACCGAAAGCTAAAACATAATGAGTAGAGATGTATGTCATCAAATTGTAGGCGTATAAAGATCGCAATGTACTCCGTTCCTTTCCGTTCCAGTAGCACACTGACCAGAAGTTCTTCTGCAAGGGCACTGATATCTGCAGATAAAGAAGGTGATCAAGGTGATGCACCCTACGTTACAGGCATGCCCGTCGTGGCGGCACCTGGCATGCGACGGGTCTCTGAGGTAAAGTATGCGGTCTGCTACCTCGGATTCCCTTTGTAGCCTAACAGGTACAGCCGGCGGTGGGCAAGCCAATAAAGTTGGAGGTGCTGCATCTGTCGACCCGCTGTGGTTATGCAACTGAAATCCTCCCGAGACACCAGTGGCCACGTAGATGCAATCAGGAGTGTGTACTTGTATTTTAGTGTAAAAAGTACTTTATAATAAAATGATGGATGCATATTGGTGTAGCATTATACTATTGATTATAATAGGTGAACAAGTAATAGAAATAGTTAAGCACTTAAATCTTCCACTTTGGCTTCTTGAAACCACATGTTGATGCCACATGCCTTATCTTGATAGGGCTGGAAGGATGAGCAACAGTGTACCATCTGATCCGTTGGTTGATTTGATGATAATATTTTTAACTAATCCCTTCTAACTACCACAACTAATAACTACCACCTTAATTCTTTTACATTCACAACTGTTTAAGCGTCTCACTCGATGAGACAGGAAACCTTGCGAATCTTAAGATATTTAGTTATACATATAACAGAAATAGTTCAGTACAGTTTGTGAACGTTCTAGCTACAGTTTTAAAAATCCATCTATACTGAACTGGCATTCTATTTGTACCTGGGTATATTTAGGTTAGGTCATATTTTTATCGCGGAACTCTGTCCGAGCTGCATCGTTCTGGATACGGCAATAAATGAGATTTAGCATTACCGAACGGCGGCGGCGGCGTGTCGCTGACCTTAAATGTACTGTCTGCTTTAAGAACGTCGTAAATAGTGTCTGCATTACTGATACAAATTGATCTATGGGAAGAAATAATTATTTAGATTTTTTAAATTTTTGTCATATATTTTTAAGCAATAAAATGGGAGATTTGTATCCAAAACCTTAAACTGACGAATCATGACAATATTTTAATTTTAATGTTTTTGAAGATGAGCGAAACAAATTATAACTAAATGTTAAGGTGTCATACCAATACTTTTACTAGTTTATAACACCTTACAAATACATATCTTTCTTTGCAAAGTTTGACCTTACATTTCTTAGAACAGCGAATGGGACGGTCTTCTGAGAAATCTTTTATAATAACTCTGTAAAAATCGAGGTGGCCCACAAACCGACCGACGACCGTTTTATAGACTTAGGTATTAATACCGATTCTTCACCTGGGTTGGTGACGTGAAAGAATTGATTCTCAGTATAATCAGAAAGAATTTCAAGAGAAACAATTTTTACAAGGAAAACTTAAAGACGTCCGAGTTCTTTTTTCTAACTGAAAAAACCATATAGGTATTATGATGAAACTCAATATTTTTTTACATCTTACAATACTTAACGAAATTGACTAAACACAGTTTCCAAAAATGACAGTTACATAAGGCGTTTTCTGGTCATACAGAGGAACATTTGGTTTGTTTTCTTTGCTGTTCATATTCCGCAGAATCCTTCACTTTCAACGAAAAATAGCTGATGTATGACTATAGATAAAAGTTAAAACAAAAAATATATTTATGGCATCGTTTAGAGTTCTAGAAAAGCTAATTACAGAATGAGAAAGTAAACGTGTTTCATCTCACTGACCCATTTCTTTGGGGGATTGGGCTGCGCTGCTGACGTCAATAGTGATATTGAAGACTACGTTATGTGGCTTTAATACGAAACGAGTGCAATAGTTGTTGATAGGTTTGGGCCAAAGACGTTAAGGGGTTATAGGAATACACAGTTAAGGAATACCATTTGCTTCAGTTTATTTAGTCGGAGCCTACCTCAAAGTTCCCACGCCTAGCCTTTGTCTAACATCCTGTATGTATATATGTGCAGTCTATATAAAATACGTGTATGCTAACTAGATATCCTACATGCCTGCACGAAATTTTAAGGGATAAGTATAAATACGCAAAAGATAATGTAATAATAGAGGTACGTTTCGTCCTAATTTGATAAGATTTTGCAGTTTTTGGTGCAGCGTATTAAATCTTCAGTAAGTTAGGCTACTTTTGCTGAGTGAGATGTAAAATTGTAAACATACACTCATCATTCTTACTGCGGGGGTGGATCCCATGGACATACGTAATGTTTACAAACAGTCGGTAAAGTGTTATATCTGTCCTGTGTCTGGTGAGTGCTGTAATCTTATTTGCCAACGTTGCTGCGGCAATTGGCCCCGTTTCAAACAAAAGGTAGGTACATAGTCGCGACACTGATTGCCAAAGCCAAATTAGTAGGTAAGAGTAGGTTACCGAAAACACTGCTTGTATCGGAAACCAAACATCTTCTAAATGAATGGGTGTGAACTTTGCGTCCAAATGTTTACAGTTCGTCCGCGATAATCAAAATATCACGTGATTCTGAAAATACCTGAAATATAGAGCAAATGTGTGATTTTTCTGGATACACTATTTTTGCTTGTTACCTGCCAATGTTTTTCACAGACGCTAGAAAAAGTGACATCACAGATAGTGTTAGTAAACAAGTACAATACGTTTTGCTCTGGTATTAAAATTATAAATCGCAGCTTAGACCGAATTATGGGCTCTGTAAAGTTTTGTAATAAAATTTCATAGATATACTCACCTAAACCTAATTGCCGTGGTAATTTTTTTTCGTCCTGGGTTCAGAAGTTAAAAACTCGGGTAATTTTCCACTAGCCAGGCAGGTTCAGGCGAACTAACTCTGTAGGTACTATAACAGTCTTAGAAGCCAAGGCATCATGTTCATGGGGTCAAAAATCGCGGCGCCCGCGCCGAGACGGGTCCTTGACTCGTGCCCTTGAGTTTTTTTATAATACCAACGGTCTTTGGCATCTTTGCGATTTCCTGTATACCTATTTAGTGCAATGTATGTATAGCTTGCTACTATAGTAGTGAGATTTTGAATTTTAAATTAGTTCAACCGTTGCGCTGTTGCTGCGCATTTTGCTCGACTGCTTTGCGTGCGCAACGTCATAAACGGCAGGTGTAGGTATTTATACGTACGTACGCAGAAATACAATACTTATCCTTATCCTTACTAGTATTGTAAATCTGAAAGTGAGTTTGTTTGTTTGTCCTTCTTTTATATCGCAACGGGGCAGCGGATCGACATGACAAGTAAAGCAAAATTTTATTTTGCTATAATACCTATAGTACTAATCCCATTTCAATATTTGACAAAGAGTTAGATGGAGGGCGGAGACCAATATAGGATCGTTTCATCCCAAAAACTAATTTCTGTGCTAGCGAGCCGCAAGCAGCTCGCGCAGCTGCGCAGTTTGAACGACGACGTCGACGGTGATAAAAACTTTTTAACAAAAAAATTAAACCGCCGAAAAAACTGAAAAGCAAAAAATAATAAACCTTTTTATTTAACCCTAATAACTAAGTTCTTTAAGTAAGTATACCTAAGTAATTTTAATTGCTTTGTTAATTTGATTTGTTTATTTCTTTAAATTTAAGGTAATTTAGTGACCTTTGTTCATTGATTGTTTGGCGTCGACTCAAAATTACTCAGGTTGTACTTACATTCGTTTAAGAACTTAGTTATTAGGGTTAAATAAAAAGGTTTATTACCTTTTGCTTTTCAGTTTTTTCGGCGGTAAATTTTTTTTGTCAAAAAGTTTTTATTTTATATTTTTTTGTGACTATAAATTACCGTTATTTTCCCACCTTTAGGGTAGGATTTTTTTCCAAATTTATATGGGACCAATTTTGAGATATACCCTATCCAATAAAAAAAGAATTATTATAATCGGACTACTCTGTAAAAAGTTATGCGTGGTCATACATTACAATCAGCGAGTGAACAATCAATCATCCCCTGTTTTCCTACCCTTAGGGTTGGATTTTTTTTGCAAATTTATATGGGACCAACTTCGGGGTATATCCTTTCCAATAAAAAAAGAATTATCAAAATCGGACTACTCTGTAAAAAGTTATGCGTGGTCATACATAAAAAAAAATAAAAAAATATACGCGTCGACTTGAGAACCTCCTCCGTTTTTTCGTCGGTTAATAATTGACCACGCTGAATACGCTAAAAACAACCGACTTCAAACGCAACAACTCCAATTTTGCTATGTTTTTGTTGAGTTTCTCAAAAACCGCTGAATCGATTTCGATAAAATTTATATGGGACCACCTGTGAAGTATTAACCCTTTTAAACAAAAAAAGAATTTTCCAAATCGGTGCAGGCGTCTTCGAGTAATCGGTGAACATACATAAGGATCCGACGAATTGAGAACCTCCTCCTTTTTTTGAAGTCGGTTAAAAAACGACATCCACGCGGCCAGAGACGCAAGTAATCTTTAGGTTTAGTTCGTTTGGCGCAAACAGGATACAATACATGAAGTTGAATGAACGAACGTACTTACTGGATTAACTTGAACAATTAAAATTTAACGGTTCATAATTGGATATCCGTATTTGTAGTTATAAGATATATAATTTTTAAAAGCGTTTTAGAACCGATTATAATTTAGATCTGTCTGTGTAAAGAACAGTTAATTTTGCCAAACTAACTCGTTCAGTTAAGTTGATAGCAAATAAAGAATATCAGAAATAGGTACATATTTTTTTTTTTATAAAAGATAACTCTTGATAAGTACCTAATTCCCAAGAAACTTTCCGAAATGTACAGTGACTGGTAGGTATTTCCCACGTTATCGCAATACGTTCATTTAAACTTGTCTTTTGTTTTATCAAGTCATGAATTAGGTACGATGTAGTTTTCCTTTGTGAATGAATGATAAGATCTGATAACAGGTGTGCAGCGCCGTGCGACAGAGCTGTGCTTGACACGAGCACGGCGCCTGCGCATGCATCCATGCAATCAAAGCAAACCTCCGTTAATAAAGGCGTAACGTTGTTTAGGTACTTACTTATAGGGTGATGGTTGAGCGATGGACTGGACAAAGTTTTGTTCTAGCAGTATATTAGTAAAATTAAGCATAAGTACTCCAAAATATATCTATTAGTCTTTGAAACGAGGATCTGCTAAAAATTAAACAAAATTACAATCGATCATTTCTAGCAATACAAATACATACTTAAAACACTATCAATCATAGAGTGGTGGAAAAACGCGTCACAACTGCACAGACTGCACGACTGTAGATACGTGAAATGACGTCCGACTATAAAAATCTTACTTCTTTACAAATTCAAAATTGTTTATTTTTTAAGGAAGAGGGCTTGAAGAGGGGCTCGTGAACTGGAGCATACTGAACATTTTTTGTTCTACGAAGTTACAGAAATCGCCACAAGAAAATATTGAAATCTATATACCTAAATACTTACAATACAAATTGATAAGCTGTTAGACCAATTTTCTATATTTTTTTAAGATTTCAGCAAAGTGTAACAAATATTGTTATGTTTCTTTTTACTTCTCGTTGACGTATGTATTCTTAATCAAAGTACATAGGTAGTATGAGTTGTTTGCGAAATAACATCTGCTTGCTTACTAATGTTACTTTCAGAAATGTTGTGATTAAAACCAAATGTTTGTAAATATGTACTGTAAGAACTTAATTTAAAAAAATGTTAAAACTACATTATTTTTCTATTTGAAACACATGTAATAGCGTCCAGAGTAAAAAAGCCATGAACGAAATCTGAATAAGACCTCATGTTTCGATTTTCTGTGCTTCGCAAGGACGGACGCTTAATCACTATATGACATGTCACATGTCAAAGTTGAAAACTTGAGTTCACTTCGCAACGTAATATTTTACACTCTAGTCCCGTTTCTGACGTATGGCATTACCTTTTCTATTATTCTGTGGTGGTAAGGAGTAAGGACTCTCTGGGTTGTTTGTTAATGAACGTACGAATTTAGATTTGGCCCCCGTGTGTTGTGTGGATTATGGCCTAACCTTCCCGAGGTATGGAAAGAGACCCGTGCCCCTGCATTGGGGACGATATGGGTTGTTTTGGTCCCAAGTAACAAGAACGCGCGAATGAAAATTTTATAAAAATGATTGCATTTCATAGTTCTAGTAAAAATTTTAGTTTCACATGAAGAATACACGTGCTAGTGAGAGTTATAAAGAGTCACGTACGATGAATAGTTAGTAGGTAGGTACCTATACATATACAACGTAACATGGTCGTGCAGTTTTTAAGTCCGGTGTTCCTAGGATGTTCCTCATATCAGTTAAAGTCTATCATCATTTAGAGACAGCTAAAGATTTATTTAAAATGTACGGAAATTGTTTTTTTATTAATACAGATAAAGTAAAGGTACCTAGTTAAGTTGCAGCCTTGCCTTGATATATGAATAAAAACTAAGATATTAAGAATTGATCACGAATGTAGGTACCATCGAATTTTATGTAATCAAAAATTAAATTTATCATCAAAAACAGAAATCACTACAGAATAGGTACACTCTGCGATAGAAATTATTTCAGTATAAAAATTATAAATCTACTTACCTATAACAAATTTAAAAAGAGCCTGTTTTGCCCTGGTTCTTGATAGGAATATTTCGTTTCATTCACTTTAATTACTGACTGTCGCCTCTAATCTATGGTGTCGTATTGGATGCCAATCACGTCACGTCACGTGTACTCTCCAAACACGGGCCAGACGCGTGACACGCGATGTTCGCAATCGGAGTCAAGTAAAGCAAGAGCCCATTCACAGCGATTATGTAGTTTGTAGTTTGTAGATAGGTACGTATCTGTATGTCCTGTGAGTCCTGTCCATTTTAGTTTAAACTTTAACAAGCACAAGCATTTTTGTTATTGCTAATGTGGCATACATTACTCCGTTGACTGTTATGTTGGAACTCCTCGACGATATCGCCAGTCATTTGACATTTCATGATCTGGCAAATTCCTATGATTTGGCCACGACATATACATGCTTCTTTAGTTTCTGAAGTTTCACTAATTATAAAAAAAAAAATTATTACGTAAGGTAAAACGTCTTTAGTCACTTTTGTTTCTCGTAAATAAGACGGCTGAATCAGCAAACACCAGTCACTAGGTAAAACGTTACCTGAATTCATCTTATCAGCCTTGATGTTTAAACTTTTTGCGAGACTGGGATTTGTCATACTTACTTACTACTTACTTACATACTTTGTTTACTTACTAAATGAGAAATACTTACGGTATTTTAGTTACATCATCGTAAATCAATTACTAAATAACTAAGAAATACTAAGAATTGATTAGCTGCTAAGTAAATTCAAATTGTGTCATTGAAAATACATACTTATACGTTGTACCATTGATAAAACTTTTTGGTTAGTGTACCTGTGTAGACATGTATCAACTTCAGGCAAATCTTTAAGAGGCTTTAGAATTAACTGTGAAATAAGCTCTTTTACAAACCGTGTAAACTCTTTCTTCATTGTACCAGCATAAGTATTTTTGCCACCTTTAACAATACATAGTTTCAAAACCTGAAAATAGTTTATGTCTCAGTTATAGTCTGTCAAGAAAGTTTTGTAAATAAATGAGGGTGCTGTTCGTTACATACAAAATAGCAACATTCGAGCATATTCACCAAATGAGTATTCAAAAATTTTAAGCCCTTCCATCAGACCTTATTAAAATTCCAATAAAATCGGCTTCCAAGATTTTTTTGACAGACTGCAAAAGCTTTTGAAGTAGATATGTACGGGAAGGAGTGTTCACGTACTTAGTTGTAAGTCACTCACTAGTGGTAAGAAATAACTAAACACTTTTTTAATAATTAACCCTCCTTTTGCATTCCACATCCACACGTGCTTTGATATTGCGTTGCGTCAGATTGAATCACGTGTGGTACCTTTATTTATATACTTACTTAACTCATTTACAAGTTATCTAACTAACCTTTCAAAGGATTTGTTGTTTTCATTGAGCAAGCGATCACCGGAAAACACAATCTCACTTACGGTTTTTAGAATCATTTCATAATAAAATGTTACGTAAATACACAACGTATTCCACCATAATATTTTAGTATTAACCGATATTAATTAACAGTTTTTCGTTGTAGATAATGCAAATGGATTTCTGTCAAATGTTGAGGCGCATGACAACATACTTCCATTGTGAGTCACGCTTTGGGGCAAAGGCGAGCAGCTGTATCCGTTGCTATGTCCTGACCTGGTTACATTATTGTGATTTCATTCTTGACTTCCTTTGAAAGTTGTATATGTAGGTGGTAGCAGTATTCCAAGTTCTGAAATGCATAGTTAATCAACCAGTTATTTACAAAGTTTATTGTTTTTTGGGAGTATATCCGAGATTGTTACATAGAAGAACACTTCCATATATGTGTAAAACTGTCTAGACTCAGAATTAGTATCTGACAATGTCACTTTCAAATTTCAGATGCCGTTCGAAGGGCTCTAATATCTGCAATCACCCTGGCATACTTAAAGTTGGTAAATTGCTAATTTACGGCTATGTCTAAGCATTTTAGGACGTAATTAGCATATTTAGGTAGGTACCCTTTGCGATGATGATCAGGAGTTTTGTAATAAGGATTGAAACGAAAAAAGGGCAATGCTTACTTACACTTATTTCCCAATATCGTCGCCTGAGAGTGAAAACCTCGGGACTGCAAAATTGCAAAACTATCTATTATAAATTATAATTATATTTGTAGCTTTTAACGAATTTAAGCCAACAATTCGATATGAATTTTAGAAGCATCTGTAACCTCATCAAAGGAGACGTTTCACGGGACTATGGAGCTTGGACCTGGTCTGTGTACTAAACATCATAAATAAGTCATTAGAAACATAGTCTTTTCTAATTGTACATTTCCTTCGATTTACCTTCGTTGCGAGGTTCATCTAGTTTCTCAGATTTAACAATCGCAACACATAAATCATCAAACATGGCGAAGCGAGCGCAATTTTGAACATTTTACGTTCAGAAACTAGATTTTGTACATACCATTGAAATTAATAATTTAGTTGTCCGACAAGTAACTCGAAAACCAGCTGCTATGCCTGTAATAGAGGCAAGGCATATCCGCAGATTTTAAAAATCGTACACCAATGTCAGAAGTCAGAACAGAAGGGTGTTCAGTCAATCAGAGTCAGAGAAAGCATCTGAGGAATACCGTAATTTCTGAACGTGACCTACTATTGCAAGCTTCAGTGTTACCATTTATATTGTAAAAAGTGCTGACAAAACATTATGCTTGAACCACGCAACCCTGCTTCTAATATTTTTTTCATTATTTTTCCTAGAAAGCCTATATTTTTTTCTATATTTTTCGTACTACGTACATGTCCAGGCACAATATGAAACGTGTCCTTTGCTAATGGGGAAGAAATTGTAGTTAACAAAATGTTTATGACCAGGTTTTTCCTTTCTCCTGAAAAATTACCCTTTCCGCATATACGAGGTTTTTACTCTCAAGCGACGATATGTCGATAATTGACGCGCTGAGAGCAACAGTGGTGTAAGTCACATTTTTTAACATCTTCCTCTAGTCCACTTTTTAGCACTTTAGATGATATCTACTAAAATCATAATGAAACTACCCTATTAAAATGCATCTTGACATAGTGACGAACATGGATAAACGAATAGCTTTTTATGAAATAAATGATTTAAAAGTAAAATGTATCCATTTATGCGAAAATGGGGTTACACCACTCTTGCTCTCAGCGCGTCAATTTTAAAGTACGATGACTTTTATTTTATTGCCTAAGCTACGTTTCTCCCTATCATAAGATTATGATCGAGTGAGTAATAGTCTGACAAAGCTTTTCACCACCATGGGCCTAACTTTTTTTTTGCTACAGTAATGTTCAACGACTAATCAATTCAATGACAAATATTTCTATTAATAAATAAATAAATAAACTGTTTTATTGTCAGGCACGGGTCCCATAGTTTCATGTTATATTAAATTTAAAATTAAAAATTAATTAAAATTGGTATATAAAATTAAATTAAAATTAAATAATATAAAAGTTAAAGTTGGTTTAATTAATGTCAAAAATTATTCAATTCAATTGTAATTGCAATGTCAATGTCAAGGTAACAATAAAGCAACCCGTAAGGTACACATCACTCAGCATATTGCATTATTTGTTTTTATTGACTATTGACAATTGGTCATTCTCGTTCACGGTAAAGTAGCCATTATTCGATATTCCAGTGCAAAAACACTAGGTTTTTTTTTATATTCGCCTCAACTAGTTACTTATCAAAGGGGTTTACGGTTTGACCTTTTGTAAATCTCAAATGCAAACTGCCAATCACAACACTAAAATACGTACGCGCATGACTGCAATGCATGATAAGCTCGTGACTGTTCGTCCTATTGCCGCTGAACTTGACACTTATTTCGAAGCCTCGCTCCAATGGCCCTTAAACGTTTGATTGCTCATTAGATTGAGCAAACGTACGTTGCATCTAGTATTAGTAAATGTGAAATAGACGAGCATTGTCTTTTTAGATCTGTTTCTCTAATTTCAATAGGTCTCTCTATTCTCTACTCACTGAAAACTTACCCTACTTCTAAAACTTGGTCCAATTCAGATTTTTTTATGCAATCGTAGTAGTTTTTTGTTTGAAGAGGTATCCTGTGTTGTTCACAATTTTTTCATTACTACCTACCCTGTCTGTAAATATGTATAATTCAAAATTGAGAGGTAAATTCTTAAGTTGTGATCGTCTGTATCATACCTATGTAGATGAGTATAATATGTTCTGTAAATTTCACTGCTTGCGTTTGATTTTTGATTTTAATTATTAATTTATTTGGGGTGTACTGATCCCATCTGCTGTCTCGTTAATTTAATGTTTTTTGCATAATTGTTATTGTGATCAAATTATTTTATATCCACACGACGATGTTAACAACTGCTTGCTGAAAATAATGGACATTTACTCATGAATAATCCTAAAGGAACATAATATAATATGGTTAATACAATAAAAACTTTGACTATTCAAATCACTCAAGTATTTTAACCGAATAAAATATAGTGTAATTTTTAGGACGTAGACAACTTAAAAGTCCTTAGGAATAATTCATACCGTAAACTCAAGACAAGAAAGTTTTTAAGTACTACCTCATCTAATACGTCTGTTTCAAGTTTTTTTTTGTACACAATATCTATAAAAATGAAAAACACTTCAATTTTGTATCAGGATTTGAGTGGATTCTGAAATAACCTTATTTATTAATTATCCTTCCTTGTCTTCTAGATTTAATTGGTTAACATGTAGTAGTCCTCGTCTACGTTTGACCCACTCGCACGTAGTTTAGCGCCATAAGAGAAAAAGAGACAGCTAGGTAGTCTCCCACCTCGGCGCCATTGCACGGTCCAAGCCTCATTCGTTTTCGTGCGCGCACGGCTACCGCACGTAGTGAAAAATATTTCTTAAAAAGTTCGTTAATTATTTGAATTTAGCAAGTGTGCAAAAATGTGCCTAGAAGAAAATAAATCCTTACGTTACTTTTAAATAAGGAGGTTATGTGGAAATGAAATATGAAAATCATTTAAAAAAAACAAAAATAACAAGTGCAGTGAAAATTATCTTTATTTTAACATGATGGGAGAATTAGCTTCGAGTCAACGCGAGACGTTGACCAATAGCCATTTTTGCTTCGAGTCAATGCGGGACATTGACCAATAGCCATTTTTGCTTCGAGTCAATGCGGGACATTGACCAATAGCCATTTTTGCTTCGAGTCAATGCGAGACATTGACCAATAGCTACTATTAGAGTTAATGCGAGACATTAACCACACTATAATATTCCTGTTTCGTATGAACTGGAATCATCAGCTTTCTAATGCTTATGCGGCTGCTCCATCAACCCTCGCTCGCCGCCACAGGTGAAGCGTTAGCAGCATCGTGGCTCATATCACTGCATTGCCACCACAGCCACCGCTGCTTATGTAGCCGACAACGATGCAGAAAAAGCGGCAATGACGACGGATGGATTGCCTCCCGAAACCTCCTGAAACAGCGCTGCTATAACCGCCGCGCCGTCCTCCAAAACCGCCGCCGGCGCCGCCACCACCAACTGCCACCGCCTACAGGTGATATATTGTATCACAACAATTATAAGCATTTGACGTCTGATTAATTTTCCGGCACATATCCACCGCCATCGTGCGTTTGGACTGATGCCTACTATCCGCAGTGAAGGTTCCTTCTAGTGTTTCCAAATGCGTGTGTTATTATTTCAAAACCATTTTCGAGAAGGACGGTCTATTTAAAAATAAAAACAATTTTCTTGAGTTTGTCATCTGACAATAACTCCAGAAGTTGTGGCGATGAATCTAAGATGGAGACAAAAACACAGATTTTGTTGTGTATTAGCTATTTTGCTTACGTTACGGTTATGTCCAATACCGCTAACCGGATTTATTGAAACTACGCACATCCCGTCATTTCAGTTTAATTGATTTAATGAATGAAAGAACTATCCGACCGATTTCGGTCATGTCGACCACTTCGACTCCTAGTCGACTTGTTGGCTGCGGGGCGCCCGAAAATAGCTAATATACTCAATGCAAACCTGTGCACAGTGCAGTTTAATTAAGTAATATATCAGCCTTTTATTTATTTCTTCATCATAAAATAAAATACTTATACACTGGAATCAAAAGGGAGACACTCATTTATTCCGTGTTGTGTTTGATTGTTTTATGAAGATGTCATAGGGCATGCAGAAAGCTAACGAGTCGAGTTGCATCGGATAGCGAGCAGGGACATATTTATGTATGTATGTGCAACTGCCGCTTAGCCAGCCCAAGCGCAACCCGTCGCATCGCCGCGCCGCGCCGGCCTATTACTGCGAAGCGCACCCGCCGCCGCGCAGCCGCATTTTAAGGTAGCGGGTAGATGGAAAAATTTTATGGAAATATTTTATGGATGCATTAAAAAGCTTTTTGGTATAACTAGACCATTATACACAAGATATAGAAATAAAGAATCTCAGTCTCCCAAATGACACATTAACCTTCTTGGCCTCTGGCCAAGTCCTTGCCAAAATATGGTATATTTTTTGTCAAAATTGTAAAAGTTAATGCAGCATTCCTTTGAAAAACTCTTTGCTTCGAGTATTATTTTTATAATCCGTAAAAGTGAAGATAAGGTTAATTTATACTGGAACTAAAATGTTCATCAAATATTGTTGTACATTTTGAATATTGATAACTTTAAATCTATTTTATCGTAGTTGCCCAGGGCAGTTACATGGTAAAAGTAATAAAATCGGCCGATTTCCTCGTGCTCATGCATGATTGTATCATACTTAAAACACTTTTTCTATATACTTGTGTTTAACCTTTCAGCCTGTGCTCAACCTTTATAGGACTCTAGTGCTATGAACACTATAGTGCTCATTAGCTTAATAAACAGATACAGGAGTATTTTCAATCGGTTTTTACTATACTATTCTATGTTATTCTTCTTTTCGTGTCGATAACAAGCCTAGATGGCCTTAGTCCGGGATTCAGCCACACGAATCGCACTGCCCGTGGTGGCACTCGTTGGATCTTCCTGCGTGCAGTTGTTTGGGCACGCAGGGCACGACCTACACTCCAATTTGAAACTGTCTGAGAATGTTACCACCATTATGAAATAAGGTTTTTTGTACCTTATATTTTAAATTGTCTTTTTTTATGCCTAGCTTCTACTACTTGCACGAAACTTGCAATGACAGCGTTTCGGGAAGTATTAATTATAACAAATACATATACCCACGTTACAGGTATACGTTTTCTTATGAAGCTATGCCTGTTTTTTAAGTTTAATGCAAGTTAAGTCTAGAAGCTACCGCAATCACCAGATAAGAATAAACAATAATGATTTATGGGCGAAATCTGAATATTTATATGGTGCACAATCAAAATGTTGACCTTTGCATAAGCAAAATTTTCGTTAATGCCTGCCTCCACAGTACACTGGAGATGTCCTTGTGAGGGTAATAATGAGGATGGTTAAAATTATTTATTGATACTGTTTAAGATTGCCTATAATCAAAATACACATTAAAAATATTTATATGATGAATTAAAAATGAAACATGTGAACATCAGCGAATTTCGCGAAAACAAAATTATTATAAGCCATACCTTACGTGAAACTTCTGGTATATTTGGAACATACATTATTTACAATTAAGCGACATCATTTCGTGGGTATATAAAATTACAGCAACTTTTTGTCTGTATTAACCGAAACACACAACGAAAGAGCGAGAAAATAAAGTGTTTAAAAGTTGGGACAATAGAATACTATTGCTGATGTGCTGAATAATAAATATATTTATATTTGCATCACACATATACATATAAAACTTTCTAAAGTTACTGTTATCAATACAGTCTAGATAAATCTACTAAACATTTATAAAACAAGAATGTTTCCTACTGCATTCCAAAACTTATTAATAAGCTTATCCAGCCTAAAATAATAATTTTAACTAAAAGGATAAATACAAAATGTAATTAATACCAAAATGCATTTTACTGAACAGACCTCAAAACCCTTTTTCGGTTTATAATCTGTGTAACTCTATTCTACGGTTCCCACCTTTTCCAATTATTATGAACTTCAAATTATTATATTGAAATTATGACTTATTATGTACTAAGCAATAACTAATAAGTTAAAAAAAAAAAAAAACACCTGCTGATCAAGATACCAAAGATCCGTTTTCATACCTGACGTAGGGTCTGTTATGAAATCATAATTCATGTATTTCTTATAAGTGAATCTGAAACTTAATATTCAAATATTTTCTCAAATATTTACTTATTCAATTCGTATAAGGAACGAACAAATGCATATCGTCAGCACTGTGCTGGACATGAAATCCCTATCACTGGTCGATAACACCAAGTTTCAGTTCACGTCTGGCTTTAAACAGTGGGGGAATATTATCAATCAAGAGTATAGATTCGTTGGTTTGTTCACGGCTCATCCCCATTGCGGATATATTATATAGTTATTCGGGTTTATTTTGTGTTATTATTTTTTTGCCAAATTGCCTAAAAATGAATTTCTGATGTTCAAGGTGAATTATTCAAGCAGTACATGAAAGATGTACAGGTTAAAACCATATTTGTTAAAATACGATACATAGTGTAATTAAGGTACCCGAATATCGTATTAGTTTACCATTTTAGCAGTTCTTTGGACTTAGAACAGATTTTCCAAATAGCTAAAAGGATGGAAATGTCAAACAAGTTCCCGTATGAAATTTTAAAGTATATGTCAATAGATTATTAATTTATTACTAAAGTAATTCATATCCGGTTATGTAAGACGTCTAGAAAAAGCATACTTAAACGACGCTGCATATACCTTTCATAAAACACTATTGTCTATCGCTACACTTATGCTAAGTGTAACCTCCTCACTCAGAACCTAACGTCAAGTTCAACTCACAATCAGACTAACAACCACATTCATAAAATTGAACAAGATTTAATTTTATTTTCATATTGTTTATTTGATAACCTTCTAGGAAGTGTTATTTTTAATAATTTATTGTGTACACAAAATGGGCATAATATAAAAGCTTACCATCAGATATACGCAAGGGGTGCAACTTGTTTCTAAAAGAAATTTCTTCCAGAAATAAATTTCTGTTAATTGAATTGCAGTTTTATAAATTCTCTCAGATTATATTTTATTGCAATAATTCTCATACCTATTACCTACAACATTGTTAGTCTCTCTAAACATCTACATGTTAACCAATTAAATCTAGAAGACAAGGAAGGATAATTAGATGATCAAACGAACTTACCTCAAGTGAAGTTCGATCTTAATTATCCTTCCTTGTCGGAGAGATTTAAGGTCCCTCCCTGCCCTAGAGTAGACAATACTAGGATGCTAGTATTAAAACCCCTAATACCAATGTTGTAGGATGTAGGTTGCCTTTTTTATTCTCTAAAATGAATGAGGCTTGGACCGTGCAATGGCGCCGAGGTGGGAGACTACCTAGCTGTCTCTTTTTCTCTTATGGCGCTAAACTACGTGCGAGTGGGTCAAACGTAGACGAGGACTACTACATGTTAACCAATTAAATCTCTCCGACAAGGAAGGATAATTAAGATCGAACTTCACTTGAGGTAAGTTCGTTTGATCATCTAATTATAGTCTGAACTATTAAGTAAATTACGCGTTATTCCCGTTTGTCCCCGAATCTTTATGTTTAATTTAATTAAAATTAAATATGATATTAATAAATGTTAATGATAATTATAATATAATTATTGGCAGTTTTAATATTAGGGGAAGATCCCCGAGAACCGGACACTTAAGGAATAAAAAATAAATAAAAAAAATTTGTAATAGTCTAATTTGTTTAATTCAATTTAATAAGCTCCCAGCTATTACCTAAGCAACACAGATATATCAGCAGTCTCAAATGTTACTTTACAGCCAACTTTTCGTTCATGTTTAAACTTATAAACATTATTTTCAAAAACAATTCGTAACAATATCTTTTAGAATAGAACAAATCAAGAAAACGTATCTTAGTTCTAATGAACTTTGGTCATAATCAAGAAAAAAAATAGATGACTTTCTCAGGGGTGTTTTTTGACATCACCTTTTCGATGGCTTTTTTCAATATTTCATATTAGGGGGTATTCTTACATCTCGGTTTGGGTTTACCCATATTGAATGTAAAAAACAAAATACAAAAATAATGACTACAATAAAAACAATATTGCTGTAAACTGTCCGGTATTAGGGGACTTTGAGACTGTCCGAACTTAGGGACCCTTAGGAGTACATACAAGAAAAATTCTCATTCACATTGTGTGTTATGAATCACAAAAAAACGCATGAGTTATATCAGATTAGGACAATAGCAATAATAATTAGCATCCCATTCTTTAAATGCTGTTTACAGACCCTAAAAAATTACTCCGAACAAAATTTTTACTAACCTCAAAATTTGCACCACGCTCTTCGATCAACGAGTCAGCACTGGGCCACTGGCTATTGGCACACCCACCGCCCCCACACGTCACTTGGGATAAGCTTTGTAACGACGGCATAAAAAACAAATTGGCGCGCTTCTTCATACTGATTCAAATTCTGTCCGGCTTTAGGAGTCGTCCGGGCTTAGGGGACTTCCCCGTATTTAAAATAAGAAATGTTCAAAGCGTTGAATTCTTGATAAAAATATTTCGTAAAAATAGAGATTCGGGGACAAACAAAACTAAAACTTCTGTTTGTCCTCATTCGGGGACAGGCTCGTGAGGACAAACAGGAATAACCGCGAGTTGCCTGCATCAAAATAAAATTATTAAATATTATTCACAAAATATATTTTTTATTGTAACTGCAGAAAAACATGTTCGCTTGGATTTTCATTAAATATTCAATTTTTAATTTATAAAAATTTCGTAATAAGTGCGAAAATTACTACCTACATTGAACAATGACGTCATCGTACAAAATTTCAAACTTGTTTAGAACGAAAATTCGTTTTTGACATCCAATAAAAAGTAACTCAAATGATTAGCATTCAACTAGTGGATTACATTCGAAACATCTAGGTTTTTTCTTATTTTCTGATTTGTCCCCCAAAAAAGTGGCCTTCACACTCAAAATTGATTTTAGGTAAACTATGTTTGGGTCACAGAAATCTTTATGTTTCAACTAAATCGGTTCAGTAGATTCGGAGCAAATGGGTTGTAATAGACGAACACACGAGTGATCAAGGATTTATTTAGGAATACAGAACCATGTCAAATTGTTGCAAATCTTGTTAGCAAACTCTACATTTTCTGTAATTGTGGCACCAATTCAAAATGGTATATGGGACTGCTCGGTAATAAATAACAAATAACACACATTACAAGAATTGAGATTTTTTAATTATCTTTGTTGACAGAACTTATCAATGTGAGTCTTGGTAAAATTCGATAATTAAATAAACTTACAATTTCAAAGCTTCTTTCTTTGATTATAATTTTTTTTTAGTTATCTTTCACCTTCTTATAAGGCAATCTATCATGAAATAATCAGAAACATTCAACGATTGTTGGTAACTGAGAAAATTAAACTAATCAATCAATAAAGTGAATTATCCTTCCTTGTCTTCTAGATTTAATTGGTTAACATGTAGTAGTCCTCGTCTACGTTTGACCCACTCGCACGTAGTTTAGCGCCATAAGAGAAAAAGAGACAGCTAGGTAGTCTCCCACCTCGGCGCCATTGCACGGTCCAAGCCTCATTCGTTTTCGTGCGCGCACGGCTACCGCACGTAGTGAAAAATATTTCTTAAAAAGTTCGTTAATTATTTGAATTTAACAAGTGTGCAAAAATGTGCCTAGAAGAAAATAAATCCTTACGTTACTTTTAAATAAGGAGGTTATGTGGAAATGAAATATAAAAATCATTTAAAAACAAAAATAACAAGTGCAGTGAAAATTATCTTTATTTTAACATGATGGGAGAATTAGCTTCGAGTCAACGCGAGACGTTGACCAATAGCCATTTTTGCTTCGAGTCAATGCGGGACATTGACCAATAGCCATTTTTGCTTCGAGTCAATGCGGGACATTGACCAATAGCCATTTTTGCTTCGAGTCAATGCGAGACATTGACCAATAGCTACTATTAGAGTTAATGCGAGACATTAACCACACTATAATATTCCTGTTTCGTATGAACTGGAATCATCAGCTTTCTAATGCTTATGCGGCTGCTCCATCAACCCTCGCTCGCCGCCACAGGTGAAGCAGCAGCATCGTGGCTCATATCACTGCACTGCCACCACAGCCACCGCTGCTTATGCAGCCGACAACGATGCAGAAAAAGCGGCAATGACGACGGATGGATTGCCTCCCGAAACCTCCTGAAACAGCGCTGCTATAACCGCCGCGCCGTCCGCCAAAACCGCCGCCGGCGCCGCGCCGCCACCACCAACTGCCACCGCCTACAGGTGATATATTGTATCACAACAATTATAAGCATTTGACGTCTGATTAATTTTCCGGCACATATCCACCGCCATCGTGCGTTTGGACTGATGCCTACTATCCGCAGTGAAGGTTCCTACTAGTGTTTCCAAATGCGTGTGTTATTATTTCAAAACCATTCTCGAGAAGGACGGTCTATTTAAAAATAAAAACAATTTTCTTGAGTTTGTCATCTGACAATAAACTCCAGAAGTTGTGGCGATGCTAACAATGAATCTAAGATGGAGACAAAAACACAGATTTTGTTGTGTATTAGCTATTTTGCTTACGTTACGGTTATGTCCAATACCGCTAACCGGATTTATTGAAACTACGGACATCCCGTCATTTCAGTTTAATTGATTTAATGAATGAAAGAACTATCCGACCGATTTCGGTCATGTCGACCACTTCGACTCCTAGTCGACTTGTTGGCTGCGGGGCGCCCGAAAATAGCTAATATACTCAATGCAAACCTGTGCACAGTGCAGTTTAATTAAGTAATATATCAGCCTTTTATTTATTTCTTCATCATAAAATAAAATACTTATACACTGGAATCAAAAGGGAGACACTCATTTATTACGTGTTGTGTTTGATCCGGTAGTTGACTGCTAGTCATTTGAGTTACTTTTTATCAAATGTCAAAAACGGCATTTTGTTCTAAAAATGTTTGAAATTTTGTACGATGACGTTATTGTACAAAATAGTAGTTTCCATACTAATTAGGAAATTCTTATAATTTAAAAATTGAAAATGTAATGAAAATTAAAGTTTTTTAGTTTTTCAACAACCTTAAATAAAGAGCTATTTAGTACATCATATTTCGTAATTTATTTTTCATGCAGTCAACTCCCGGATTGTTTTATGAAGATGTCATAGGGCATGCAGAAAGCTAACGAGTCGAGTTGCATCGGATAGCGAGCAGGGACATATTTATGTATGTATGTGCAACTGCCGCTTAGCCAGCCCAAGCGCAACCCGTCGCATCGCCGCGCCGCGCCGCGCCGCGCCGGCCTATTACTGCGAAGCGCACCCGCCGCCGCGCAGCCGCATTTTAAGGTAGCGGGTAGATGGAAAAATTTTATGGAAATTTTATGGATGCATCAAAAAGGTTTTTTGGTATAACTAGACCATTATACACAAGATATAGAAATAAAGAATCTCAGTCTCCCAAATGACACATTAACCTTCTTGGCCCCTGGCCAAGTCCTTGCCAAAATATGGTATATTTTTTGTCAAAATTGTAAAAGTTAATGCAGCATTCCTTTAAAAATCTTTGCTTCGAGTATTATTTTTATAATCCGTAAAAGTGAAGATAAGGTTAATTTATACTGGAACTAAAATGTTCATCAAATATTGTTGTACATTTTGAATATTGATAACTTTAAATCTATTTTATCGTAGTTACCCAGGGCAGTTACATGGTAAAAGTAATAAAATCGGCCGATTTCCTCGTGCTCATGCATGATTGTATCATACTTAAAACACTTTTTCTATATACTTGTGTTTAACCTTTCAGCCTGTGCTCAACCTTTATAGGACTAGAGTCCTAGGACTCTAGTGCTATGAACACTATAATGCTCATTAGCTTAATAAACAGATACAGGAGTATTTTCAATCGGTTTTTACTATACTATTCTATGTTATTCTTCTTTTCGTGTCGATAACAAGCCTAGATGGCCTTAGTCCGGGATTCAGCCACACGAATCGCACTGCCCGTGGTGGCACTCGTTGGATCTTCCTGCGTGCAGTTGTTTGGGCATGCAGGGCACGACCTACACTCCAATTTGAAACCGTCTGAGAATATTACCACCATTATGAAATAAGGTTTTTTGTACCTTATATTTTAAATTGTCCTTTTTTATGCCTAGCTTCTACTACTTACACGAAACTTGCAATGACAGCGTTTCGGGAAGTATTAATTATAACAAATACATATACCCACGTTACAGGTATACGTTTTCTTATGAAGCTATGCCTGTTTTTTAAGTTTAATGGAAGTTAAGTCTAGAAGCTACCGCAATCACCAGATAAGAATAAACAATAATGATTTATGGGCGAAATCTGTGAATATTTATATGGTGCACAATCAAAATGTTGACCTTTGCATAAGCAAAATTTTCGTTAATGCCTGCCTCCACAGTACACTGGAGATGTCCTTGTGAGGGTAATAATGAGGATGGTTAAAATTATTTATTGATACTGTCTAAGATTGCCTATAATCAAAATACACATTAAAAATATTTATATGATGAATTAAAAATGAAACATGTGAACATCAGCGAATTTCGCGAAAACAAAATTATTATAAGCCATACCTTACGTGGAACTTCTGGTATATTTGGAACATACATTATTTACAATTAAGCGACATCATTTCGTGGGTATATAAAATTACAGCAACTTTTTGTCTGTATTAACCGAAACACACAACGAAAGAGCGAGAAAATAAAGTGTTTAAAAGTTGGGACAATAGAATACTATTGCTGATGTGCTGAATAATAAATATATTTATATTTGCATCACACATATACATATAAAACTTTCTAAAGTTACTGTTATCAATACAGTCTAGATAAATCTACAAACATTTATAAAACAAGAATGTTTCCTACTGCATTCCAAAACTTATTAATAAGCTTATCCAGCCTAAAATAATAATTTTAACTAAAAGGATAAATACAAAATGTAATTAATACCAAAATGCATTTTACTGAACAGACCTCAAAACCCTTTTTCGGTTAATTATCTGTGTAACTCTATTCAACGGTTCCCACCTTTTCCAATTATTATGAACTTCAAATTATTATTTTGAAATTATGACTTATTATGTACTAAGCAATAACTAATAAGTTAAAAAAAAAAAAAAAAAAACACCTGACGATCAAGATACCTAAGATCCGTTTTCATACCTGACGTAGGGTCTGTTATGAAATCATAATTCATGTATTTCTTATAAGTGAATCTGAAACTTAATATTCAAATATTTTCTCAAATATTTACTTATACAATTCGTATTGGGAACGAACAAATGCATATCGTCAGCACTGTGCTGGACATGAAATCCCTATCACTGGTCGATAACACCAAGTTTCAGTTCACGTCTGGCTTTAAACAGTGGGGGAATATTATCAATCGAGAGTATAGATTCGTTGGTTTGTTCACGGCTCATCCCCATTGCGGATATATTATATAGTTATTCGGGTTTATTTTGTGTTATTATTTTTTTGCCAAATTGCCTAAAAATGAATTTCTGATGTTCAAGGTGAATTATTCAAGTAGTACATGAAAGATGTACAGGTTAAAACCATATTTGTTAAAATACGATACATAATGTAATTAAGGTACCCGAATATCGTATTTGTTTACCATTTTAGCAGTTCTTTGGACTTAGAACAGATTTTCCAAATAGCTAAAAGGATGGAAATGTCAAACAAGTTCCCGTATGAAATTTTCAAGTATATGTCAATAGATTATTCATTTATTACTAAAGTAATTCATATCCGGTTATGTAAGACGTCTAGAAAAAGCATACTTAAACGACGCTGCATATACCTTTCATAAAACACTATCGTCTATCGCTACACTTATGCTAAGTGTAACCTCCTCACTCAGAACCTAACGTCAAGTTCAACTAACAATCAGACTAACAACCACATTCATAAAATTGAACAAGATTTAATTTTATTTTCATATTGTTTATTTGATAACCTTCTAGGAAGTGTTATTTTTAATAATTTATTGTGTACACAAAATGGGCATAATATAAAAGCTTACCATCAGATATACGCAAGGGGTGCAACTTGTTTCTAAAAGAAATTTCTTCCAGAAATAAATTTCTGTTAATTGAATTGCAGTTTTATAAATTCTCTCAGATTATATTTTATTGCAATAATTCTCATACCTATTACCTACAACATTGTTAGTCTCTCTAAACATCTACATGTTAACCAATTAAATCTAGAAGACAAGGAAGGATAATTAGATGATCAAACGAACTTACCTCAAGTGAAGTTCGATCTTAATTATCCTTCCTTGTCGGAGAGATTTAAGGTCCCTCCCTGCCCTAGAGTAGACAATACTAGGATGCTAGTATTAAAACCCCTAATACCAATGTTGTAGAATGTAGGTTGCCTTTTTTTATTCTCTAAAATGAATGAGGCTTGGACCGTGCAATGGCGCCGAGGTGGGAGACTACCTAGCTGTCTCTTTTTCTCTTATGGCGCTAAACTACGTGCGAGTGGGTCAAACGTAGACGAGGACTACTACATGTTAACCAATTAAATCTCTCCGACAAGGAAGGATAATTAAGATCGAACTTCACTTGAGGTAAGTTCGTTTGATCATCTAATTATACTAGGTACTCGTATGTAACAATTTAAAAAAAGCACCTAGTATTAAGTTATTGCGTTTTTCTTGCTCTAACACTGTTAGCAAAGATGCCTAGCTATGAAAATGTGCACAGCGCAAATGGTTCTGATCATCTTAAAATAATAAACTACATATTTCAAAAGATAAATATTTTATACGTTATTTATGGCACTTGATTCGTCGATGCTATGTTTCTTGGACATTCTGTAAAATTGCATTCTCTCTTTGACAACAAGCTTGTGTATCTCAGTCTGTAAATTCAGTGCAATATCAAGAGGTAAATTTCTTAATTGTGCTGCTATGTTATTAGCAAACATTTGAAACTCATCATTTAAAATTTCCATTTTATGAGTAGCGTTTCTGATTTCCCGTGGTATTTTCTTCTTCATATCTTTTAAACCTTGTCTAGCAGCATTGCTTTTATGAACAGGATTATTGATTTTAGGTTTTTTTGCTGGACTTGACTCAAGACAAATAATATCATCATCGTCATCATCCTGACGGACTTCTTCAATTACTTTTTCCTTATTAGTTAGACTATCCGTGGACGTGCTTGATTCGTCGTTTTCATCGCTGTCTGAAATATCTTCCTGAAAAAAATATTTTTTTGACATAACAGATATTTGACACACAGAGATACTGGTGTAGTACGGCTCGTTAGCTCAAAATCGGTCTCATCCGACAGAAATCATGAAATTTAGCATTCATGTAGCTTTTGCCAGTACAATAAAAAATAGAATGGGGGACAAGTCATATAGTGAATTGAATTTACCCCCCCCCCCCCTCCTTTGTGCCCAAATGGAAGTTGTTAATAGGTCTTATAGTTTTTAAATTATGCTTATGTTTCTTACAAACATTACGAAAATACTGTTCTAGCTGGGGATTTAGTACGATTTGGATCAAGGGCTTAAACTTGGCATAAGTATCCCTTAGGTAGTCTATGTAAAGTTTGAGCCCTTGATCCAAAATCAAACTAAATCCCCAGCTACTCGTAGGATTGTATTTTCGAAAAAAGTTAAAAACTAATGGAAGAAACGTTAGCATAATCTGAAAACTATAAGACCTATTAACATAGTTTCAAGAAGATTATTGTAGAGAATTTAATGGAAAATATTTCATTCATTACCAGTTTTGTTGTATGTTTAACCGTTTTTCCAAAAACATTGAAAAACTGCGATTTGGGACTCAAGAGGCGGGACGGGGAAAAATTAACTATAAGACTTGTTCCCCTTTTAATTTTTTATTGTATCTGCAAAAGTTACATGCATACCTTTCATGATTTCTGCCGGATGGGACCCGATTTGACCTTTTTTGAGCTAACCAGCAGCCGTACTAGTAGAATACCTACCTATTTAAATAATGGTTGTAAGCTAGCTTATCTCATATTCTTATAAATAAAGAGCTAAAATCAGGTTCTTAAAACAGAAAAACGAATACCGAAACCTTTACTTATAAATCTTCAGTACCATTATAATTATAATTAATACTAACTAGAAGTACTTATAATAAAAATAAGAAAATCGAACCTCTGTATTGTAATCGTAAGAAAAAACTTTCAAGTTTGGAAGAGCACCGAATTCTAAACGTAGTGTACCATCATATTTGTAAACAAACATTTCTCTTCTGAAATGGGCCGAGCATATCCTAGACGTCGATACTGGATACCAGTCCTGCCGGCCGGTGGCTTCGATCCACTTCAGTTGGCGCTCTGGATTTTTTGGAAATCTGAAATATTTTATTGAGAACTCAAGAAACACTTGTAGATAAAACACTGGGCTAACACATAGGATACTCTGTAGCCCGGAGAACTCAGATTTTTACTTTGTCACACACAAGATGGCGCTGCCTTGATATTTTATTTTTCTCTGGACCCAATTGTGAAGTCCACGCGAACGAAGTCGCGGGTGGAAGCTAGTTTATCATACTTTGTTTATGTATGCTTATCTGTAAACATATTTTGAAACATTCGCTATATTTTGACAAATGGGACAAAAGGGTTTCTTTGCGCGGGTTATTGAGTATATTAAGACTTCATATTTGACGCGCTGAGCCGCTGAGAGCAAGAGTGATGTAAGCCACATTTTTTGAACATCTTCCTCTGATCCACTTTTTAGCACTTTAGATGATATCTTCCTTATTCATAATGAAACTATCCTATTATAATGCATCTTGACATAGTGACGAACATGAATAAATGAATAGTTTTTCTTAAAAATTAATGATTAATGAGTTAAATGATTTCAAAGTAAAATACCTACCTATATCCATTTAAGCGAAAATGGGGTTACACCACTCTTGCTCTCAGCGCGTCATTTAATCCAACATGTTGTTTTATTGCGGACATAAACTGCTACCAAAAAAAGATTAAACAATCGTGTTTGCTTGGTATCAAATAATTAGTACACTTTGAAAATTATAGATAATCTACGATTCTAAGATGTCTTACAAAATTTGGATTTTCAGAGAGCTTTCAAAATACGATATGTGTAGTATGTGTGTGTGTAGTATCGCTTACCATCAGGTGATCCGTCTGCTCGTTTGTCACCTATATTATATAAAAAAGACCATTACATTACATTAACAAAATTTCAACGCAATTCGTTCTTACCTGTGAAAAGTAATGTTACTACCTATGTTTCCATCTCTTCTGCCATCATTAGCACATCCTAAAACTGTACAAACAAACTTCATGCTATGATATAATGCCTAAAATTTCTAACCCGAATCATACGGCCTGTGTTTGGAACCGTTTATTTTAAAATTTTTGTGTCACCAATATAAAACTCTACGCCAACGAGAGTATAAAAACATAAGCGGAATACGATAATACCACACCGAGCTCTGACCACGCCTGGATTGAAACTAAGCTACTGAATAGAAAGAGACAGGCTCTTCGCGGCTATTTCGTTTTCGTTGCGAGGTGGAGACGAGAGGAAGGGGAACGCGCCGCGCCGCCGCGCCGCGTCATCTTTGCGCTGCGCTGTTGCCAGCTAGCTGTTGGGCCGTGCGCCGCGCCCGCTGGTTTCATGGTTGAATAATGCTGGGTATACTCGGCAGGTAGGGATTCGGCCCCTCTACGATCCGCGTTCCATTATTTTGATTTTTTATTTTAAAATCAAATAAAGTTAGAGCAATAGTTGTGTTTCATCCGAGATAAGTTGATTCTATTCTATTCAGTAAGTTAATGGTGTCAGATAAAATATTTTATCTTAGAAGAAGGTATAAGGTCGGTACTCGTTTTTTCTGTTTTTAGATAAAAAGACAAACAATGAAATGAAAAAGTAAATCTTCAATACCATTATAATAACGTGGTGAATGTCTGACCTATTGACTAAAACTGTTGAAGAGAGAAACTTAAAAATTAAATAATAATATTATTTAAGTTTCTATGAAAATTTAATTTCCATCTAGTTTGATAGGCTGGTTACATTGGAAGTGTAGACGGAGCAAGTCTTGTGGACCCCATTAGTCATGTGTGATATAATTACAATCAATACTAACTAGCAGTATAATAAAAATAATAAAATCCAACCTCTGTATCGTAATCATAAGCAAAAACTTTCAAGGTTGGAAGAGCACCGTATGCCAAACGTCGTGTGCCATCAGATTTGTTGACAATCATTTTACTCCTGAAATGGGCCGAGCATATCTTAGACGACCATACTGGTTGCCAGTCCTTGCGACCGGTAGCCTTGATCCACTTCAATTTGCGCTCTGGATTTTTTGGAAAACTGAAATATCGTATATATGACTTCATGTTTAATCCAACATGGTGGCTTATTGCGGACATAAACTGCTACCAAAAAAATATTTAACTATCGTGTTTGCTTGGTATTAAGTAATTACTTAGTATACATTCTGAAAATTATTGATAATCTACAATTCTAAGATGTCTTACAAATTTGAATGACAAACAGCTTTCAAATGACGAGTATGTGTAGTGAAGCCATTTTATTACATTACATTAAGCAACGCAATTCGTTCTTACCCGTGAAAAGTAATTCTAATATCTATGTTTCCATCTCTGCTGTCATTGCCACATCCTAAAACTGCACAAAATGGCCTGCTAAGATATAATTCATGGAACCTCCAACCCTGAAGATCATTCGACCTGTGTTCGGAACCGGACATTTTTAGATTTTTGTGTCATCAATATGATGGATGACGTGAACAAAACTTACGCCAACGAGAGTATGAAAACATAAGCGGGAAACGATAACACACGCCGAGCTCTAAACACGCCTGGATTGAAACTGAGCTATTGAATAGAAAGAAAGAGACAGGCTCTCCGCGGCCTCTCTCTTTTACGCTGCGAGGTGTAGACGAGAGCGAGAGTAAGGGCAGCGGTCGTCGTCGCGCTGTTGCCAAACAAGACAGCGGTTGGGCCGCGCATTGCTGCTGCCCGGCTGGTTTTGTGGTGTGAATGAATGCTGGAACTCGGCAGGTAGGAACGTAGGAATTCAGCCCCTCTCCGATCCGCGTTCCATTATTTTGGTTAGAGCAAAGATACCCTCTGACCCTTTGTTTTCATCATCATCAGAGATAAGTTGATTCTGTCTTTACAGTAAGTTTATGGTCTCAGATAAAATATTTTATCTTAGAAGTAGGTAAGGTAGGTATTCGTTTTTTCTGTTTTAAGACGAATAATGCAATGAAAAAGTAAAATTGAAGGTAGGTAGTTAGTAGGTACCTAAATCGTAAATAATAATCATACGTATATTCTCAAGCGATTCTATCGAGAAAATATAGGAAGACGAACGTAACTGTCACTTACCTGTTTTATATCATATTCGGCAGTTTTCACATCCATGATTTCTTTAAAATTATTATACCACGATGGAGGAACGTAGTTTGCGCCCTCTTTTCTTTCAACTCGAACTATCTTTTTCTTTTCTTGATTAAACGTAAGTTTTATACTCTTCAGTCGTTGTTTAATTTGACCTTTGGATATTATTTTGTCGCATTTCATAGTGTCTATTATAGAGTGGTAAGCCAGAGCTCTTGCCGTCTTGTTGCTGTACAAATCTGAATTTTTATGCCATAAATGCGGATGTGCTTTATAAATGTCAATAAACCTGTTGATTTCTTCTACAGTCCACACCGACGATGTCATTTTGTACGTAAATTAAAATTATTTTACAACAAATATTTGTAAAACGTCGTTGACGAGAAGTAAAGGAACGTTACTACAGCAAAATAACGCGCACGTTTCTAGCCGTAGCAGCAGGCTGACTGAGTGGCGCACTACTGCGTTGCTTGTCTCACTCACACAATACGCATGAGAGCGAAAGAGATAGAGACATCTAAAGACTAGGCAACGGCGCTATGACGGCAAGCATGGATGGAATAGCAATAGCGCTCACAAAAATATTTATAATAAAATTAATAATGCTGTCAATTCGGAGTTTACGATATTAAAGTTATTTGACAAGACTAAACTTAATTTAAGCATCCTATCCTTGTCATTTCGATACAGAGCGAAAAAGACGAAACACTTAAATTAAGTTTAGTTCTGTCAAATAAGTTTAATCGTGAAAACCGAATCGACGCCAATATTTAATACCTAGGTATAATATTTTCTTGTTTCGTACTTTTCAGAGGGAGATTTTTCCGTAGTCGGATAATAAGTATAAATAATATAAATAATTTTAAACTACGGAAAAATCTCCCTCTAAAAAGTACGAAACAAGAAAATATTATATACTTCATTCCAATCAAAAAAAAGCAAAACGTAAACAAACTTACTATGGAACTGACACATATCAATGTCATCTGCATACTACGTTTGTTTACCTTTTGCTTTTTTTTGATTGGAATGAACTATAGGTAAGTATAGTGATGTTCAGAGGATAGCCGCGGTAGTATTATTGTATAATGTCAATGTCATCGATGTAGGTAACACGATGTTACCTAGGTAGCCTTCTGTCCGCTCATCAATTTGTTTAAAAGATTAGACAAGTACTTTTAAACATGAGATGTAAGGGACAGGTTTCCGAAAACTTTAAGGGCTTGCTCAGTAGACGAAACTGAACAAATTTCCACAAGATTTTTTTTCAGGAAACGAAAAAAAATCGACTTCTTCATACAAACTGTCCAATCAAGTTTATAATTTATAAGCCCTTAAAGTTTTCGGAAACCTGTCCCT
Source organism: Coleophora deauratella (assembly GCA_958295455.1). Lineage (NCBI taxonomy): Eukaryota > Metazoa > Arthropoda > Insecta > Lepidoptera > Coleophoridae > Coleophora > Coleophora deauratella. The sequence continues at coordinate 6,518,256 of OY282398.1, forward strand.
TACACCCTGTATATGCAAATTGTTATTGTTTTTTTACTACCGAAGTATAAGTAATCAAAAACACAGAGCGCAACACACACAGAGGCGCCCGAGGGGCGGTGCGAAAGCGTTCCGGGAGCGGTATTTTTGTAATGTTCGGATTACTATGAAACCCTCGCCGCGCGGTTTTGGTGTGAAGGGTTTAATAGTAATCCGAACATTACAAAAATACCTCTCCTGGAACGCTTTCGCACCGCCCGCCCCCCGGGCGCCTCTGAGTGTGTTGCGCTTAAATGTTACAGTGATACTTTTATATTTAAGCTATAGAAAGCTATAATTGTTCAGGATAAGATCAATAAATAAGTTAAAACGTACACCTAATACATTTAGATGTTAAATCATATCATAGTTATTTCGTATCTAATTAGCAGATTATGTAAAAAATGGACAAGACGTAAGAAATCAGTCGCAAGAACGCTTAGATTTATGCAATATGTATAGGTAATATATTTGCTTCATTAAATTTTAATATTTTATACATCACTTCAAATTAGGTATATTGTGTTGTGTAGGTCATGCAAACTGTTTGAAACCAGAAAAGAATAACATAATCCAACGAAAAAATAACATGCTGTTTTACGGTTGTTGTTGATAGTACTTCCTACTTTTAGCAAACATTCTTATTTTAAAGAACGTATTGCTTAATTTAATTCTCATTGATTAATTTAATTTTCTTATTTATTGATTGGGTTTTGTTTGATACCTAATATACGAGTGACATGTTTGGCCGATTTGACCATTTCAGTTTTCTAGGATAGTCGATTCAGCCATCAGATTCGCATCACCTTGGGCGATTTACCAAATTAAAAAGTCAAATTATGAAAATAGAAACTACACACACGGGGTGTAACATAAAAGGTGTAGATAGGACCTGAGCCGTGAACTGGGCTGAGCTTTTATTTATTATATCGAACAACTTCTGTTTTTAAATCTTTGCTGAAATTGCGAAACAATATTTCCATAAAAAGTTCGTCGCTCATCTGATCAATTTGCATGAAATATTATTGATTTTAGTGTAAGAAAAGAAAGATCAATTTTAGATTAAAAGCGACCCAGTAACGTAAGAGGTTCTACATTTTATTTTTTACCCGACCCTGTATGTTGGTTAGGTTACGTAAGGTTGTTATGGGCACAACTGCACAACTTAAGTAATCTAACTGACACTTTAAGAATTATTGTATATTAATGTATTTAGCACCGACGATGACGTCAATTAACTGCTTTAACATACACAGTTTTCAATTTAAAGATAGAACAGCTGCAGGGATTAATTAATGGTGTATTTTTTGTTTCTGTAATCAATCGTCATACACTGCAAACAAGGCGCAAGGTAGGAACACTGTGATGTAGAAATTACTCAGGATGATGTGTTTAGCTATGGATAATTAAAAGGTGTAATCCAGGGGGTGAGAAGGTCTGATGTACGGGAAGGACTTCTTTGAAAATCAACCCATAAGTCTGAAAGGGGATATAATTATCGTGTAGACGTATTGAATTAGCAAAATTAAAGCTCGACACAGATATAGTTAGGTACCTATACTTACTGTTTTATGATTAAGTTCAAATTAGTTTTGTTTTCTTGTTCCTATGTTTTATCATTATTTTTTATTTTTAACAATGCTTTTATTTTTGTTGTTTTTCTATTTATTTTTGCTTTTATTTTGTTTTTATTATTATTTTATAATATTTTAAACTATTTTTTTGTTTATGCTTATATTTTACTATCGTTATTTGTAATTTGAGTGTGTTTTTTTGCAAATAAACATTTACTTACTTACTTATGAAATATATCCTATATTTACCTCAAGATTACGCTTTTTTACTCTTATTTTACTCCTATATCCTCTTAAAAGCCTGGGTTTGGGCACTCCTTTAAGCTATGTTCGGCTAAAGTACACGTCGATGCCCAACCCGCTGTTTTTCTAATAACATCCAGACTCACACCTACTTTTTTCGCTTTCACAGCAGCATGTCTCGTATTGTGTGCTGAAAATATGCTAACATCTATTGCAGTATTGTAGGTTGTAGGAAGGTGTAGGTACCTGACGTGACTTAGGTACCTAGTTCCAGATTCAGATACATATTAGGTACTCGTAACGTAACGTACATAACGTAATGTATGTATGTACAATATAACAAATGCTTGAGATGAGATTAATCAGGGCCATTTTCACGTTGCTAAAATACATATCGAGGGTTCACGGGCGACTTGTATTAAGCGACATTTTTAGAAATGTTCAGGAGACTGATTTAAAAAAATATTTCTTAGAAAAATAATCATTAAAACTTAACTTCTTAGTATTATATAGATTGTCGATATTCTTAATATTTTAAATATTATTCAGAAGTTATTTTTTGTAAGGTATTTTGTAAGAAATAAATTTTTAAAGTAGAGGTTACCTGTGTTTCCAAAAATGTCGCTTAATACAAGTCGCCCGTGAACCCTCGATATAAAAAGTACACCTGTCTACGTTTTGCCCGATAGTTTATCTGATATTCATAAATAAGCAGACATCATATTTTTATGATACAGCCCTTATATAAATATTGGACGAATAATACAATATGATGAAACATGCATAATATGCCTAACTTAACTTGATATGAATATACACAGTGGACACTTTGTTTATGAACTAAAGTTAAATATGAGTTAAATTTATCATTGGTTTTCTTAATCACTTACTATCACTTTCATTTTGACCCATGCTGGCGCAACTTTTTTTAACTTTCATTTCTTACTAACTTCATCTGCGGAGATGTGAAAGTGACAAAGTGTAGGTATAGTTTCACTTACGATAGATGAATTGATTATTTTTGTTTCGGAAAGTTATTACTGTAACCTTTTGTCTATCTAAGTATTTTGCTTAGTACAGGTCAGATTTTTCTACCCATTGGTTCTATCTGTACGGAAAATAAGGACTTCTAAATGGTAGATAGGATTTCTAATCGTATAAGATACAGCATATAAAATAAATATGACTAGTTCTCGTATCCTACAACCTTGAATGTTACCTGTAGCGTCAGTCTACAACCTTCAAAACTCATCAAGACGACTCGCGGCGTCGCGTCGCCACTCGACTGATTTATAATCAATAATCATAAATATCAATTATTCAGCCATATCAGACGGTTCATTTTATAATTCACATTTTACATTTTGGTGTTATCTATAATATTTATGTTTACATTACGCTATTTATGAACAAATAAATAAATCTACATATTCAAAAATATTACAGATATATTAAAATGTATTTTAAATAATTTAGCAAGTATATAGAATACACGACATAATTTGAGAATATCCGATCTGCAATTTGTTTTTAGTTTCCCATACAAATTCTTAACTCACTATTCAGATTTAGTAAGGGAAACTAAAAAAAAATATTCTAGATCGGATTTTTTCAATATTTTTCCTATATTTTATACCTCATTCTGAGTAACCCTTTAAAATTTCAAACGCACTTTTTGAACACCTTAATTTAAATCGTATTTTTACATATGTATCAAAATGTATATGATTTTGATGACTGATGTTAAGACCGAACTTACACAAAGCTTTAGCTTGGCAAGTTGCCCGGAAAATAATGTGATGAAATTAGGTTTTGTTGTGAGCATTATTATGACAAGGTTTATTTACTAGAGAGAAGGCTTATAAATAGAGGATCTTAGTCAAAGTGTGAGTAAGCCTGAGTTTAGTCTGATAGTGATGATTCAAACCATTTCTTAGCTAAGCTGATGACTGTTCGCTCGCCGCTGCGTTGAACTTATTTTGTTTTACTTTATGTTATTTTATGTAGGAAACATTTTTTCAATATTTTTTGTTTGAAAGATACTAAGTTATTACTAAATAGCACTTGGTTTCTACATAGTATACATATAGATTTGGAGGGTTTTTTTGCTATAAATCCTTGTCTACTCCTAACCTACGTATACATTGCAGTAGGTAATCATGGAATTATTTATTTTGGTATAGCGATAAAAAAGAACTTGTACAGTGAATACTAGAAAGATCATATACTTTCTTGGTATCTAATAGTCTTGGAAAATAAACATAAAATAGGTAGGTACATGTTATAGTTTACACTGAATTCATCTAAAAGTCTTCACATTAGTGCAGTACGCCAAGCTTGTATTTGATTCCCTTCCCGATGCAAATCTATTTCAAACTGTGGCGGTTTGCATTCCCCGACGTCCGTCGCCGATACCTTTTTGGTCTTATTCGGTTCCAGAGGATAGCCGGGTTCCTAAGCAGAAAGGACTCCAATTTTGTGAGTATTTTTTGTACCACCAACCAAGCAAACCAAATGAATCAAGGTATCCAGAGGGCATTTTTTCCCAGAAATAAAATAAGCTTTCGAGTAGGTATAACATATTCCAAACAGACAACGATTTCGATTCAGAATATTTCATATTTTTGAGTCACAGTTCTACCATTAGGTACTTTAGTATATTAGTTATGTAAGTCTATTTCCCACTTAAGTTCTTCTGATAAATATTATATTATTTTGTGTCAGATAAATTCAACTTTATTTAACACACCCATCGAAGCCATGAGATAAATACGAGTAAATGGTTTGTAAATCTATAAATAACTTTACAACAAGTCCTTCGGCTTTCACTGAATGTAGACCAAACTTCCGCCCATGTACAGAGCTGGCACTAAATAAACCAGGACCCAGTGAAAGTCGGTTTCAAGAACATTACTCAACAGTTACCAAACCGGACTTAAATTGTACCTAACCTAACAGTTTTCTGCTCTCAATCCAAAGTCGTAGATGTCAATGGTTGGTCGTTTATATCATTTACATAAAGTGGTTGTGTCTCTACCACGATTGTTTATTGTGCAATGATAGTCTGATTGGTTCTGTAATGGACTCAATGGTTCTATTTATCAGTGTTTAGTTCAGTGGGTTCAGTAAGTGAGTACTACCTCTGGTACTACATAAAATGTCGGGAGATACTTCAACATTAACGTGACGAACCATCACACACTTCACTGACACTCTACTGTCTTTTCTTTAGAATGTTAAAGACAGATTTATTTAGGTACCTAAACACCATACAATTATCAAAATTGTTATTACAATACAATAATTTTATGATGCATGCACTGCCAAGCAGTGACGCGACTACCTACGTAGAATAAAAGTGCTGTATTACAAAAGACAGATTAGGTTCACCATCTTTGTGGAAGGATTACTCATATAGATAGACATAAACTGGTTTCAAAATATCGTAAAACGATTATAGTTACGTATAATATGCGCGTGACTACTGCAGTTAAAATAATTAAGTTTTACAGGTATGATTTTATGGTGTATTCCTCAGTAATAACACTAATAATGCAATTAAGTTTTATTTAAGGTGAATGTGCTACATCACTTGGGGAGTACGTGCTATAATAGTCTAGTAGAGTGATATGTCTGTATGATAGCCGTGTCGGTTGAAAATCACGTGTCACAACAATAAAAGACTAATAGAACTAAGTCTTAAATGGGGCTGACGTTAACTAAAGAAACACTTTTTTAACTTCGCACAATCAAAGTCAACTTGTAACGTTCAAACAAAACATTTTTTGCATGTCAAAAGGTATTATACTTAAATTGTATCTATGCAGAAATTAAGTAAAAAAAATTGGACAAATAAACGGTTGATATTTCAATAGGTTTAAAAACTGTCAAAATTACAAAATGAAGCTATTACCGACTAAGAAGAATACTGATACCTTTTTGATATTAAGATATAATAAATTATGAGGTCCCTTAGTAGTTTTTAAAAAGCATAAAATCGCCTTTTCTTAATTAACTGTCATTAAACGTAAAAAGCAGGTACATTATGTCACCAAAGACAATACAGAAAATATACCTGTCGTCTTTCTGTGGGTCATACTGTACTGGAAGGTCTGGAAGTAATCTGGAAGCCTGTTGTATCTAGTTGAAACGAATTTACTCATGGTAAAGTTTCAAACCTGTCCTAGAACTTCAAACTCTGACGTCCTACTAAGGCTGTATTTAGAAAACAAACATGCATACACTTAGATTAGCATAAGTATTTTGTAGTAAGGTTGCACGAGGCTCCTGTATCGTTGGTTAAAGTAGAAGACTAGGAACGTGACCCGACCGAACAATGATGTCTGCTTCTATTATAGAATTTAAGGCGAATGATTTGTTTAAAAAAATTCTTATCGTAAAGCTGTCAGTCTAGCTAGAGCTAGTTTCCTGAGCTAGTCATGGCTATACAAATATTAGTGTTCTATACTATTAACTGACAACGCCGATCTAGCAGTTGACTGCTAGTAATTTGATTTTTTTTTATAAAATGTCAAAAATTACATTTTAATCTAAAAACATTAAATATTCTATTCTATTTCTCTATTTGGTATTCCACATCTCATATCAAGAGTGATTTTGCTAATGTCTAGTAAAAAATAGGAGAAACTTCAATAAAAAAATGGCGAAACGCCACTGTCAAGTAAAAACATCGATATGAGAGACATTAGATGAGGTTAATAGTCCCCGACTGCGTAGTCGCTGATAGTGGTTTGCTCCCCTATGTTGAGTAGCGCCGCCTTTTCGCACACCATTCGCAATCTGACAAGCGACGAGTAAACATCCCGTATTTAAATGAAAATATGTCTACAGTGCAGTGAAATGTGCTAAAACAATAAAAAAATAAAGAACAAAACTAACAGCAACATTTCTTATCACTTTTTTCTTGTTATTTTATGAATATTTTGTCATTTTATAGTGATGCTACGCTACTCGTCGCTAGATGTCGCCAGTAGATAACATTAATTAAATACATGCCTCTCTACTCGTCGCTAGATGTCGCTAGTAGATAACATTAAATACATAAACCTTAAGCTTATCACACAACGGCGATATTTGTTTAAATACATGCCTCCCTCTTCACCCCGCTTCAGCCCCCGCAAGACGAACACGCTGGTTCAGAAACAAACAGAGCGAGTAACCTTATCTAATGTTTCCCATATCGATGAGTAAAAATAACGGCTCTACGAGTGATGCCACGTGGTGGTTTGCTGCTGGAACTCGGAAAACGGAGCTGTCTCCATAGTTAATCCTCTTATTCTTAGTACCGCTTATCTCGGAATCGGGATTACAGCTATTTATCCATCACAAAAATAATGATGAAACTATTCTATAACGGTAATAGGTAATTGTAAAATTAACTCAACAGCCGTGTGCTCGATACAGAGTCCCGGCAACCAACCCTAAAATTTATTTAAGACATTTTTAGTAAAAAAAAACATACCTAGTTATAGGTATCATCTTCGTAGCCTTATTGGTAATTCCTATTTTATTTCTGGGTGGGTCTACTTCACTCGATATAGGTCTTTGTTCCCGAATCAATGCAGTCACGTGTACTTTCTAACTGAATCTCTTGCCACAATACCATTGTTTGTATTAAGTAAATGCACAGTTCAAGTCCATTTTCAAAACAGCTAAACATTATGATTAAGAGTTCAAATCGAACCCGGCGTCACGTACTGGCTGTACCAACCATAAAAAAGTATTTATTCACAAAACACGATATTGTTTCATAACGATGCTTCAGGAGCATTGGTTTCTGTTTGTATATGTTTATGACGATCATGAACTTAAATAAATTATATATCAGTGCAAAAATATCCTCGTCAGTACCATAAATAACATGTAATAAGTATTTATTACACGAGATATATTAGACGAGACCCTCTGGCATGCCTTATTCTTAATATTATATAATAGTTAATCTTTTTTGGTTATACCTGAGCGGGTCTTTTAAAAATCACTCAACCCAGACTTCTTTAGAAGATGGAACGAACAAAAAATGCGTTTGTCGAGGACTGTATTATTGTAGGGTGGATGGAACAGAGCCCATGGCAACGCGACCGGCAACCTGCTTTGGGCACCTGGCGTATAATATGAACATGAACCAGAGAGAATTGCCACGCCATGTTGAGGAGATCAAGCTGCTTGTTACAAAATCTCAAATAGCAATTTGATTTTCTTTGATGATTACTGTTTTTTTTGTCTGCTTCAGGAACACGAGTACCTAATTAGATTATACAGGATGTATGATAAATGTGTAGCAATACTCTAATGTGACCTTGTACATAACAAAATAAATAAGTTGCGTTGTATTTTTTTTCTTAAATTGCTAAAATTCCATCAGGAATTTTCTGAATATTCGGAAGTAAGTACCTACTACCTATGTGTAATTATAATTTAGACACGTTAATTTCATATCTTACGTGAGTGACATTAATTATTTGTCAAAAGTAATAATTGCCTTATTGACCTATCATAAGTATTTTGTAATAATGTTACGACTTACGCCTATTAGATTTTTTTGTCCCGGATATTATCATTATTAAAAACTGTAGTTATCTGGAATAGACAGCTTATTATCTTTGGTGAATTCATATGGAGTAGTTTAAAAACTAAAGTTATTTGATACTTTTTCGACTTTTTGTCGTAGGTTTTCAAATATTTTATTACCATGTCACTAAGACGACACACCCTGTACTGTATACATCTTCTAGAGAAAAGAAAGACATTATACCTATTAGGTATTTGGTTGATACCTAAAAAGGCGTTGATTGTCTGGAGTTTTGTGGCGCCATCATTGTGCGTGCGTGTCCTTTTCATTATTATAGCCATGTTAGTAAAATGCAGTACTTACTGCTTAGAACAGGTTTCACGTAATATGAGAACTAGCTTGAAACAGCAGAAAACAAACCGGGTACTCGGGATTGGAAGTTGGAAACTTATCGCTTTGGTCAGCTAAATAATAAATTTCAGAATTTCCCGAAGAAGGTTACACGTGTAGATCGATCGTGATTGAGTTGACATCAGCGATATCGTTAGAGGCCTCGAACAAAGCCATATTGATCAACAGTCACGGAGGCAGACATTTTATGTTTATGTAACAAAATGCTCTTCTAACACACACTTGTAAAGGAAGGTACTTATGCGTATCTAGAATTCATCACTTGTCAAAATGTATGCGTAGGTACCAACAAAACTTTGAGGAATTATGTTTGTTTGTTTGAATAAATTATTGCTTTTCAGGATGTGAAAAGGTAAGTATTGTATAAGTTCTGCCAAGAGCTGATGGCTTGGCTCCTGCTTCAACCTGATTGTATGCTAGGCCAGGGAGTACATTAACCCCATCTCGTAGAATGCGAGTGCATTGCACCAGGCCAGGCGCGACGCCACACCTGACGCGGGGTCGTTAGGAAGCCATCGACCACAGACTAGCCACATTACCACCCATCATTACAACAGAACACCTTAATAATGCTGGTGTCAGATATACGCATATTATGACGCTAAGCGAGACGCAAGGTTAACGACAGCATTGTGATTATGAAAGTAATTCGAAGAGGCAGGTACATAATGTACCGTCTGATTGCATACACATACAGCCTACCTACAGCTTATCTATGCAATCAGACTGCGCACACATACCTACATAGTCGATATGTTCTTTTAAACGTGGTCGGGTAACTACTAACTATGCAAGTAACTACGTAGGTATATACTTTCAATAAAAGTGGATAAGAAAAGAAAACGTTTAAAACACGAGATTCAGCGATATAGTCGCAATCGCAATGTGCATGAAATATAACGAGGTTTATATTCGTCAATTTCCTCATTCTGCTTAGCTGGTTTTCACGGAACATCAGTTAATTAAAATTTAAATCACCATACGAAGTATTTCCCCGTGTTTTTACCTCAGTCGACTTTTCCATCTGGACGAGTTACATCATCAGTTAAAAGGAATTGGGTGTGCTGTTTTATATTTTTTACTAAAAAATTGTCTATTATATAAATAATATGTACTGTACATTAATAAAGTTCAGGAAGCTTTATAAATAATAATAATGCTTGTTTCTTTGATTTAATCATGTTATTTCCCAGTGTTTTTATCTCAATCGAATTTTCATCATGACGGGTTATATCATAAGTTAAAAATTAAAATTATAGAATTGCTGAAGATTAGTACATATTCAGGAAACCTCCATCAGTACCTATTGCTTGTTTCTTTGATGTAATCATGCCATCATCGTTTCAAGATATCACCATAGAATGATCTCATTGGTAATATGAGTTTGGTTTCCGTGGGGGAAAACAATAGGAAAAATAGTGGCAATAAATACCAATAAAGTATACTTATTTCAGAAGGTACTCGAAATAAATATTAAATATTTCCAACAGTCACCAGTTAAACCACAGGGGCCATTCCAATGTGTTAAACTTCCCCTCTTTTTCCTGTTGTGTGTATTTTCGACAAAATGAATCGAGAGTGTGATCTAATCCATAATTTTACGGGTCTTCTAAAGAATATTAATTTGACCTTTGTTTTAGATCCTGTAGGTATTCACAGAAATTTTGCTATTAAAATTCATCAAAAATACAGTGCATTTGGTTGCAAAATTGAAACAGTTGTCTTTTCTGAACCTATCTCTAATCTGGAGATGGGCGTAATCAGCTGCGACACAGTTTTTACTAATGTAGCTGTTTACGAACAAAAAAATTGTGTGATAATCTTTGTTGGTTCAATAAATAATCTTTAAATCTTTAATAATCTTCTTGCCTTATTCAAGTTTTGAAAAAAAAGGCAAGACAGGGAATCTAAATAGGAGTGATAAACAACGGAAAACATCTTGGATATCCATACTGAAATCCTTACCTCACATAAAAGCGATACCTGCCATCTCACCAAAACGTAATTTGCAAGCGCTTTTGATTTACTATAATAAGATGATAAGATGAATCTCTTTTGTTGCAGATGCGCCAAATGATGCGAATTACATGATATGCGGCGTCGTGATCGCGATGGCCCTGGTGGGGCTCATCATAGTGCTGCTCGCACTCACCATCAAGTAAGCATCACGTCAGCATGGGTTCAGTTAGTGCAATAGGGTGGTTTACTGCAAATGAATTATTATTCACTAAATAGCCCTTTTGTGGAAACAGTAGGTAGGTACTTACTTATAAGCTTGGAATTTCATTACATGTGCAATTTTTGTTTAAAAAAATAATCGTAATAAGTATAGCACCGGCTACACTAAATCTGACTATATGTATAATGACGTTAGATTTCAAATATTGTAAAAATAAATTGTCGTTTTCCACATTTGATAAAAAATAACTCAAATAAAATGCATTCAACTACCCTATTGCTGATTTGGATCCCCACGATAATCTAATCTCTCTCTCTTATCGTGTGGCACATTTAGCCGTCCTGTCCACAAGGTATAGACGGTGGTTGCCTAGTGTTGCACTTAGCATCACCGTCTTTCCTTAGTTTTCCCATGATAGGCAATGAACTTCGAAATTGTAAGTCTATTTTAGAGAGTGCAAAGTAGCAATGAATGATGATACTTAGTGTCCTTTATTATATTGTAGCTCTGAGATAAGTAAAGTTAGATAGGACAACATTTATTTCTTGTATTATGTAAGATAAAGTGAAACTGAGTTACGAGAAACGGAATTTCCAACTGGTTGAATATGGACTAGAAATCCATGCGGATATAGTCTCCTGCCCTTCACTAGTCAATAACAAAACTGCCACACAAATAGACACAGGATTATATTTGCTCAATACAAATCAGCAATAAATATTCCTAAGACAATACCTAGAGAGTTGCCAAGAATACGGATATTAGAAAAAATAACAAATATTATAATCTGGTTTGTAATTTTGTATGGGAGATACTTAAGGTGACACTGAAACTGCCCCCTTTTAAAATGTCATAAACTTTCCTGAAACAAGATGTGTACATATATTTGGCAGTCACTCTTTATTTAGTGCAATTTTGTTGCCAAACCTCAAGTAAATTACACGGCACGGTAGTAGATGCCTAGTGTGTAAAAATATGTAAAAACAATTGTACCTATGACCTGAAGAACAGTCTAGATAATGACATTCATCTTCATCATATTCATCATCGCATTACATTAGAAATTAAACGTGAATGCAGAATAAACTATGTGCAGTCTCGTGCAACTAAAAGTACCTATACAGCCAAGTAGTGCAAGAAGTACTAGATGGCACGGTAACCCTGTATACTTTTAGGTTTTTTTTTAATTCGAGATTTGGGAGCGTTTGACTCCAATCTCACCTGATGATAAGTGACGATGGAGTCGATAGTGGAACACGCAATCCCAAATAAAACCTATGCACTCTCGCCTTGAAGACCCCCAGGTTATAAGACTCGGGAAACACCGACGCCGGCAAGGAATTCCACTCCTTGCACACTCCACACACAGGTGCACAGGACTATATGTATATGCTTTTACATAGCAGGATATTTCGATCCCATCTTCAAAAGACATTACCAGTAATAGCTTCGCTTCAAGGTGTTTAGTATCTTGCTACCATAAAGTGCTCTTTTGCCAGCCATAAACCAATCGTTTGAGATATAACAGTTTTTTTATGATGGGTACTATAATATTATTTAGACAAGATACCTATTGGGATATGAAGGAAGGATATAAAAACTAACCGAATCCCGAGTTGATAACGTTGGCCAAAAATCATGGATTAAATTATAAGTAAGTAGGTATTATAACTTTATAACTCATTGGTAGGTTTAGTTTAAAAAAAAGCGGGCAAGTGCGAGTCGGACTCGCCCATGAAGGGTTCCGTAGCAGCAAGTAACATAATATAAAAGTTTTTGTAGTTCGTTGTAACTTGAATGAAAGGTAAATTGCGGTTTACGATTTATGACGTATTAAAAAGAAACTACTTACTAGATATCGTTCAAACCAATTTTCGTTGGAAGTTTGCATGGTAATGTACATCATATATTTTTTTTAGTTTTATCATTCTCTTATTTTAGAAGTTACGGGGGGGGGGGACACATTTTACAACTTTGGAAGTGTCTCTCACGCAAACTATTCAGTTTAGAAGAAAATGATATTAGAAACCTCAATATCATTTTTGAAGACCTATCCATAGATACCCCACACGTATGGGTTTGATGAAAAAAAATTTTTTGAGTTTCAGTTCTAAGTATGGGGAGCCCCCAAAATTTTTGTTTTTTTTTAATTTTTGTGTGAAAATCTTAATGCGGTTCACAAAATACATCTACTTACCAAGTTTCAACAGTATAGTTCTTATAGTTTCGGAAAAAAAGTGGCTGTGACATACGGACAGACAGACAGACAGACAGACAGACAGACAGACATGACGAATCCATAAGGGTTCCGTTTTTTGCCATTTGGCTACGGAACCCTAAAAAGTATTGCGAGTTTTGCGTAGTGCATTTTTTGGCAGATTTACAAGATTTTTTGTCGTTGTCTTGCATTCTCCGTCGATATAATCATTTCCTGTCTAGGCTATAATTCAGGATGTAACAAAATACGTGTAGGACCCTTTGACTGGAACTTTCCCCACTGACAGGTTTTATTGAATGATTAAACTGAAATCACAAAGCTTTGTACATAGTACTCATATTGCACTTAGGCAAGTTAGGAACAACATTTAGGCAAGTTCTATACTCACTTGTATGTAACGACTTACACTTGTTCCGGGTACGATTCGGGGCGGTATTTTTGACTAATCAGTTTTGATGGTGCTATTTTTTATATTATTTGTGTGTATTTATTCATGTTTTGTGTGAAATAAAATCTACTTTACCACTTACATAACGTAGGAAGTGTATAAATGTAGTTCTGAAACAATAAACAGGTAATCAACGATGGAAATAATTAATGTCCACATAACAACAGGCCAAGTCCAACGATAATGCTGAAAATTTAATTATCACAATTTCAACGCAAATTATTACCCTTGAACTTGGTAGTTTGTGGTACAAAAAATAAGTGTCGGATTGTAGGTAGAACTCGTTATCTGGGGGTTTCAAGTCGGTTTCTCAATATACCTACCTATTTACTTTGATTAAATTATCATACACAATTCGGAAACAATGAGTAGGTGCGAATAGAGCACACAATTCTGTTCGTAATTTACAAGGCTTACCCGCACATATTAGTCTAAATGAAACTACTTAACAAAATATGGAAAAGTACCTACGGTACTTACTCTTTAAGGCCCACCGTGTAGTTCAGAGAAACTCAAATTGATTGTACGAAATATCATCCAGCTATCAGTATCGTCACTCGATCTGATATCATTATTTCTACAGTAAGTATTTTACTGAGGTCTGAGATGATACACAGATGAGATATACGATAGGGAAAAATAATACCTTATACAGGACGTAAAAATATCTCTAACGGACACTTTAACTGGAGCTTCTACTCATTATAGGTACCTACTGCATGCACAACTGTCACAAAGGAGCGCTTTTTTTTTTTTTTTTTTTTTTTTATGAGATAAGGAAGGCAAACGAGCAAGTGGGTCACCTGATGGTAAGTGATCACCACTGCCCATAGACACCTGCAACCCCGCAACTTTTTGGGACTATTCTTACAAGTTTACTCACTTGATCGGGTTTTGTATGGTATGATATGGAGTAAAACAGGAACAAGTTCTTTTATAAATTCTGGAATGTAGACTCTGATGTAAGGGTGCATTTCCACTGGAGCAGAGCGGAGACGGGCAAAAGTGACCAATCAGATTACTCAAAATCTCCGCTCCACTTTATTTCGAGCAATATGGTTGGTCAATTTGGCACGTCTCCGCTCCGCCCCGCTCCAGTGGACACGCGCTCTATAAAGCCTGTGTTATCAATAACAATAAGAATTAAATATCACAAACATTGATTAAATAAGAAATAGGTATATTATTATTGTATGTCTATATTTAGAGTTCATGGTACATATTTACAGTTCAGACGGAAGCAAAGTCACAGGTGGTCACTACTAGTAGTAAGCAAGTAAATTAAACTCCAAGGCAATAGAGCGGTGTGCGCGGTAAGCAGTAATTGGCAAGTCGGGGTATTTTAGTCAAGGATTTTAGAACATCGCATTTTATTTCTGGCTGAAATACTTACTACTACTACTATATATCTTCTATTATCTTCTACAAGTAGTCGGGTAATTTGTTTTATTTTAAACCAAAATAATCATATTTATCACTTTATGCAACAAACATGCATGCCATCAACACCGACACGTAACCCCCAAGTTATTTAAATTTTTGCGTATTATCGTTTAATTGAGTTTCATAATCTATGTAACGCTCTGTTTGAATGTTGCTAACAGGTCTCAAGAATTTTCTGGTTAATAATAAACGTGTTCCATTGTAGTTAATCAGTCACAGCGATGATTATTAGCAATTTTTGAACTATTTAATTTAATGTATAAAAATCTTTATGTTGATTCTCATTTCATTTTATCGCATATGTAGGTAGATAGATGAGTCTAAAGTATACATGCTGTGTAGCAAAATAGACGTGATTATGTTTTTTTAGAGGGAGGGTAGTTTTAAATTTATATTCGCAGTCTCGGCAACCTTTATGTTTAGTTTAGTTTAGCGGTGGTTGTCTTGAAAAGAAGACCAGTCGAATAGCTTGTCATTGTGTGTTTCTATAACTTCAGTTTTATTATTATGATATTAGAACTGCTTTAATTAGATGTGTTAATTTTTGTAAGTAACAATTAGTTTAAGTGTGACAAACTTAGAATATCAGTATTGTTAAACTGAGTGAATAGACAAAATGGCGCAGATTATTTTAACGTTAACGGAAATCACGAGATCTTTGAAGAAAATCTTAAAGAAAATGTAAGTAATAAACAAAGTAATTTAACAATGTGTGTCACTTATACACGTAATAGCTATATTATTAGCAGTATTTTACCTTTGTTTGAAGTGTCACTTGTGTTAGGTAGTAGGAAAATTTCCATTCCACAAAATTAAATGTGACATTGGTTTGGCCAAATATTGCTAGTTAGCAAAATAACGAATGTCACTTTTCTCATTATGGGTTCTCGATAACTCAGAGTACAATAACCCAGACATTACACATATATTGATAAAATATGGTATTAATATTCTATTGGTATCTAAGGAGACCGCCAATGTCAGGTTTTATTTACTGAAAATTACGCAGTTACTGACTGTAATGGAAGTCAGAAGTGTTTTAACAAACAAGGCACCGAAGCCCTATATGGCTCGGCATTTTTCCGTGGGTACTGGGTAGTGAACTAGGACATCTAGTTTGAACTGGATAAATCTAGCTCATTTATTTTAGTTTCCATTCATGTCCTTGGCATGTAATTATACAGAGGCAGAGTGAGAAAATTGGTATTTCCTCAATGAGACAGAACAATTGACCCGCGTGTACGGAATAATTAATTTGTGTAATAGTTATACCTACGTGGCGTTTTAAAATGTAATATAACGGTCAACTTTGTTCATAAGTTCAAGGGTAAACACAGCTAATTATAAATAAGTGACAGCTAAACTAACTGATACGCAGTAGTTTTAAAATAATTAAAAAATAATGGCTCAAAGTACAGCGACTTGATTCTTTAATAAAAATATTATTTAGTTCAATTTATCTATTGCCTTAAGTTAAACTCGCAAATAAAAATATGAAGAGACATCAAGTAAATAAAAAGGGGTGTTTAACCAGGTTTAACTAAATTCGATATAAAAGCGCGTTTTGAAAATAATTCCAGACATCGAGCCAAGCCGGCAAGGTCCACACACACCCACACTGGCGGTCTGCCAAGCCAACGGTACTGTCTGGAGACTGAGAACCGATTCCGTGTATTTTCGCAGCGATCAGCCAAAGAACGCCGGTAAATCGCAAATTAACTACCGAACGGTATTTTAAACCGCTATCGAGACCACGCTGAAAGTTTTCTCCGTTTGTATCCCCCGCCTGTATCCAGGTGTCTTCTGTTGATGTTAAAAGTGAAATCAAATTTGGATCTGAACCAAATAAAACTACGCTTTACCCTGAACATAATAAATAATAACAATTTTCGTCTTAATACATAATTGATGTTGTATCAATTCATCAGCCACATCCCATTAGAATATGAACAGATAAACATAATATTTATTCTCAGTGTTATTGTATGGTGCATGTTAGAAAGCTGTACGTTAATTTTGAAGGTTTGATGAGATGGGTGTTCAATCGTCCATCAAACTAGTCGTGTCTGGGAAAGATTCCAAGGAAACAAACATTGGCACGAATATGAAGTAAACATTAATTTGCTTTTATTTGCCTTGGCTGCAGCATTTTAGTCTACCTTTTAAACTGAAAAGCTTTGCCAGTGGATGGACTGTCAGTTAGGTTTTGTCATCGGAATTTTCATTTATTAGAAACAATTTGTTTTTTATTGTTTCTCAATATACTTAAAATCTAGATGTTGAATAATAGTTTACCTAGATGTGTGAAACCAGTATAGTTAACTATACCAATTTAATTGTTATTGAATAAACCTTCTTCATAATTCAAGTCATATTTTTATTCGGTTGTGTCTTGCTTTTAATTGTTGACCGCACAAAAATAGCACACCAAATTAAAAAAAAATACATAAGTTTTCTTTGTTGCCAATACTTATTAAGCCGATTTGCTGAACTTACGGTGTTTTGCTACAAAAATAACCATCCGTGATGCGTGGTCGTGAATTGTCAATGTTCACGAAGGTCCATGTCACGCCTGACATCCATCCAACTGTCATTCCCACGGCCGTGGGACCCACTAGTTTGTACGGACGATCGATTACGATTACTATACTCTTCCGCTTTCCATGTATAAAAACTCACACAGATATGTGCTAAACATGAATCTTTTATTTTGTAAATCATATGAGATGTACATGTGCAGTCTCCTTAAATATATTTGTTTGTCTTGTACAAGGGCTTTTGTAGGTTTTTTCACAAACTGTTTCGCTTTCAACTTTCATACTTTTAAAACAAACATGAAAAGCTTAATCTAAGCAGATAAAAACTAGATTCAGTCAGAAATAATGTTTCCTTATCACTGAACGCAAATTATTTTTGTGTCAAATTAATGAATTTCAGCTTTGTATTTTTATATAAATTGTTGGGATAATCTAATCACGAAAACAGCAAACAATGTTTTCGGCTGATTGCTTTGACGTCAATTGTTAATCGAATTATAACAAGTAAGTAGTACACTGCTACACATATGGATCTACACAGTATGTAGGTAGGCACGTGATAGTTTGCCACTTCCTACGCGGGAGAGCTTTTGTATGATGTTTGTGGAGCAAAGTTCGCGTTAAACATAGCTAGCCAAACCTACAAACCTACTTTTGGATGGGTGTCTTTGATAGGAAGTGTAGTTGATAAATGTTTCGCGAAAAATTTCTGTGCGACAGTTAGCCATGTATTACATCGGTATAGATAGATATTTTCTGTTTAGAAAGTCTTCTGTCGCGGTCGTGTGAAAACTTTCACCGTCTATCAATTTCCAACAAGAGATATTATTTTCACACATGTGAATACGTGAATACCTATTAATGTATTCAGCATGATCTTGAACGATTGTCTTTAGAATGTAAGATATGTATTTGTTGAATGCGGCTCAGAGTACGACATCCGTTGACTGACGTTCAACTGTTTTCAGTTCAGGCACGACCGCCCGATAACAAAGCCGTCCGACGCAAGATATTTGAATGCGAAAGATGTTTCACCTGAAGAAACAATGTGACAATTAGTGTTAAATGACGTCGGGACTACGAGACTTAGTGTGTCGAATTTGCTTCAATGTGACCTATAGTGTTGTTCTCTTGCTTTAAGTACGATATACCTATGGATTCCTTAAGTTTTCAGTCGGTGTGTAGATAGGTAGCAGTGACAGATTTATAGTGGTATAGAAGTGCTATTGTGGCAGACGTGGAGCGTGACGTGTTGGCAGTTGACTTAGCGGGGTCAAGTCCCCGTAACATAGCAATGAGGTAACGGGAGAGGCAGGCGCCACCCACCGGTGCGCGCGCGGCCACCGCCGCCGCCGCCACCGCCGTTCAGTCAGCTCAAAGTCAGGCAGCTCAGCCAGTCAAATAGGCACCGTCGCGTCGACCGTACCGTACGTATTGCGAGCCCGGCGCGGCGCACGGCAGTCCGGCGGGCTGCGCCAATTTGCGCGGTTTTCTGGCGCATTGCCGACGCCACCGTCACTCAGTGACGCGTCCGTCTTCGTCTCCTGATGCTCTTCGCTCCTATCGCCGTCGAGGCGATGAAGTGTAAAGAGGAAAACTGTGAGGTCGGCGTCATCCTGGAGCACAACTCCCTGATCGTGCTCTCTGTCAACAAGACGATCGTCTGCCTCTGCGGGAGAGATAAGCGCAACCCCTTCGAGCGCGGGTATTCTCATCGTTCAGTGTGGTACGATGCTCTAATTTCATCATTTGTTTTTGCCTTCAGTTTACTTACACAATAGATAAAAGTTAACTTTAGTAGTTGGTCATTTTAACCTAGCAATTGTAGTACACACATGGATGAAGCAGTGAAAAGTTTTTTTTATCGTAATTGCCTTCATATTTTCTTCTCATAATTATTGTGTAATTTGAGTAGGTGGTCGTTCTTTGTGTCTGTTAGAATTATTATATGAATTGCAAACCCAGACTACAATAATACCAACAAGTAAATACAAGGTTAACAAGTACAGGCCAAGGCGAATTCTAGCTATACTTCGTGCTCTATTAACAAACTACATATCGCTTTGACGGTGAAGGCAAACAGTGGGAGGAATCTTGCACATCTAAACTAAGTGTAAATCTAATAAAAAATGCCCTCACGGGGAAACTTAAAGCATTTCGAAATGAAGATGACATAGGTTAGGTACCTATGCGGGCGAACCACTCTGCCAAATTCTGCGAAAGTAATTATGTATTGTAGGTAGGTAGGTATATAGGTACGCGCGTACATTATTATTGTTACTTATAAGTAAAAACATGATTGGCGGTTTATTTGTGCCACACAATGGGAGGAAGGAAAGTTTTGGGAAACTATGTACATATGTATATATATGTTTTAAAGGAATATTTTGGGACTGATTGCTTGTATACTTCTTCAGTTGTGTAGACTATATTAACAAAATAGAAAATGTAGGGCCCGTTTTACTTATCATAATGAAACTAAAATTCATTCTTCATACAAAAATTACCAAACAGGTGAACAATTGGAATGGGGAGTCCAAAAATTATACATACATATTTTGCAATTTTTGCAAAGTCGTAGAACAAAAGCTGTTTAGAACTGTGACTGCGGCCTATTTTGTTACACCATATTTTTCTAATTTACTACTGGTCTTATATGAACTGATTATTGATCAACTAGATCTGCATTGTTACGAAAATAGGGTTAGGTACGGCGGCGGCGTCATTTCCGTGTCTCGATCGGCCGTTTTGTCGAACATGCGGTTACTATTTTAAACTGTAACTATTGAATGAGTCATAGCGGACAGAAACGTTAAAATGGATTGTATAAAAGTTATATAGATAGTGTATTGCCTATAGATAGAGCGAACAGGAAAGAATGACCGGTGTGACTCCAGGCAAGGTCGCGACAGCGGACAACGCCTTCCAAAGCCTTCCAAGAATAATAATAACAATGTACATTGGACTTTTGAAAGTACGCAGGGAAAACTATTAGGCATTTCATTGTATGTTGATTTCGAACCATTTGGTCTTTACCGCATAAACGTACCTAATAGGTACTCCGAGTGCGCAATTAACTCGTCTTTTGTTAGAACGAAATAGTCAAATGCTCACATAGGTACGTTTTGTTTGCAAAATTCTAGGGATGCATCGATACGCCTTTTTGCCGATACGATACCAATACCGATATTCTTAATAAAATATCGGCGATACCGATGCCGATACCGATACGCTTGTTGAATGTAAATGAAGGTTAAATATTATAAATAAAATACAATACAAGTTGGGTTGTTTTTTAGTTAATGTAAAAAAATACAGATTTGGAACGAGATTATTAGTTACTGATATTAAAATAATAGTTAAATAATTAAAATAAACACGAATAAGATTTTTGTTTAAAAAAATAAGTATGTTCAAGTATTATGGAGACAGGTGATTTCGCAGGTCTGTTTAATTAAGACCTGCAGTGAAAATAGTCTCTCAGCTGATGTGATAGAACTCATTTGGTAACTAAAGTACTTCTGCGCCATTTTTTTCAAGTTTGCATTAAAAGACGTCATTGCGCCAGAAAACAAGCGGATCTGCGTCTTTCGAGATATTAGGAGGCCTTAGGTACCTTTCGACTTCTTGTTTGAGAGAATTACAGCTCAAAGTGGACAGGGGCTCATCTTCGTCGGACTCTTTAAAAGTATCGTTGTATCGGGAATAAAAATATCGCCGATTCCGATCTATCGGCAACTCCGAAGTATCGCCGATATATCGGTATCGGTATCGGTATCGGATGCATCCCAAATTCCAAGCAGGATTTAAAAACAACATTATAATGTAACAACATAATGCATTTCATAAACAAAAAGCGACGAAAGAAACGTTCATGAATTCGTCAAAAAGGTGGAACATGAATTACAACAGACCAAATAAAGTAGCATAAAGTTGATCATCCAAAGGTTAATAGAGGCTGTAATGTAACCTTCTGACTATATCTGTAACCTGTTACCCTCAAGTTGGCGACAGCTGGTGTTAAACGTATTACACTAGATTGTACAGAAGTTCATCTCTGGAACGTTGATTAAAATAACATTTATGTAGGAAATGAAGAAATATTTATTTTATTTTCTTAAGAAAATTACTACTTATTACTATTTATGAATATGAACATTGAGTGACCTGTAAAGAAGGACCTAATTCTTAACTTACATACAAGACACTTTCTAAATGGTTAGTCATTGTTATTGGTCGATTGAAATCCTAACTTTCCTTTCGTTACACACTTCATTACCCGACTGCCCAAGCGAAGGATAATGTTTTTCGGGTGTATGAAAATAATGTAAGTTGTCGGTTTTATTTTACGGCGTTCTGATTCTTACCAAAAAGGGTTGCTGAATTTTCAAGTGCTAGGCGTCGATTGATTTGTCTTAATCTCCAGCTAGAGTGACATTGATGTTTTTTTTTTTTGTTAAATTGGTAATGTTATTTTAAACCATGAAAGTTATGGAACATCTACATAGTAAGGCTCGTTAGCTAAAAAAAATGACACTTCCGGTCCCATCCGGCCAAAATCATGAAACTTGGTATGCATTGCACAAATGAGGGGGGCAAAAATCAATACGCCCCTTCCATTTTTATTGTACCTGTAAAAGCTACATGCATACCAAGTTTCATGATTTCTGCCGGATGGGACCGGATTTGAAGCTAAGAAGCCGGACTAACACCCAGTATTTATTATCTTTATCAGTGGCGACCATAATACAAAACAAGATAGATATTTTGTTTATAATTACTAATAATCCTCCTTGTTTTTATTGCAAAGGTGTCTTTGATAGTACGTTTCTAACGTATAGCACAAAGTCCAATTAAAAAAGTAAAAAAAACATTCAAAGTAACTGAAAATGTCTGGTTTGACAGACAGGTACGAATCCACTTATGGCAGTTACCTATAATTTTATCGTTATCATTAAACGTAAACAAACAATAAGTCCGCATTCTTATAAATACTGGTGCGTAGTACTCACTGTTTTACTATTATGGTCATGCAATCGTGTATGTTAATTTCATTAAATTAATTCAGTTTCTGATAGTCATTTATTTACTATGGATATCTACCAGGTACAACTTGGCCGCGTTCACACCAAACATTGTTAGCTGCCGTCTCTACTCAGCTCTGGCTTACTGTGATGTGAGTTGAGGCTGAGAGTGTACGTGTGATGGTATCTATCGGTTCGATGTGAACAAAACTTTGATATTAACAATAGAAAAACAGTAAACTATATGACGCTAGCTCACATTACATAGATCACAAATGATTGTGCTGGACGCGGTTTTATATTGGTCTTCTTTGATGATTTGATAAAGTAGGTATAAATTATATTCTTGACTTCGGAAAGGTTAGGCCAAAAGGGTGATGGGCACTTAAAGACGCTCCACCTCCACGTGGTGCTGCTGGAACTCGGAAAACGGAGCTGTCTTCCGAGTTAATCCTCTTCTTATTATATCTTGTTTCGGATTCGAATCACAGCTATTTATTCATCACTAAAATAACGTTGAAACTATTCTAAAACGGTAATAATTGTAAAATAACTCAACAGACTTGTGCTCGGTACAGAGTCCCGGCAACCAACCGTGACAATTTTGACTGCTGATACTTTTTCAGAACATTTAATTCGTTTTGACTTTTACGCATCCAAATATTGGTACTCATAATACTTATAATTATTTTCATTCTAAAATTGTCTTCTTTCAATTATCAAATTTGATAATAAAATATAAGGCTTGAGATTATTTTATAAACTGTAACAAAAATGCAGATGTCTGGGAGAATACATACTGAGACAGAAAATCAATTTTGAAGGTTACTTACACTTTTAGTGAAGGGACATTCAAAATACATAATTCCATTGTTTTAAGTTTGTGTTTGTTGTGCACGTAGGAGAATTTAAAAGGTAAATTTTAGTTGCATGCAGCGAGCGCCTTGTAGTTAGCAAACACAGGAATTTTTATTTGTTTTGTTGCCTATTATATTGCGTTTGTTTGTGCCAGTTACCTGCTGATTTTTTAGGACATGACATTGGCATTTCTAAAAAAGTCTAGAATTAATTTGTTTTCTTTCATCTGAGCTCAAGACACGGATGAGAAATAGGTAGTTGCTGCTCAGAGGTGTACGGTACGATTGACCCACAACACTACGTTCCACATCTCACTGATGGATGTGTGTCATGACCAGTCTTCGACAAGTTTATTATTTTCTCAATTTCTTTAATTAAGTATCTTGAATTACATAATAGTACTCTTTGCAATATATACTCTCAACAGTTAGTAATAACTGATTATCTAATACATACATAGTTACAATAATTTTCTTTCATTGAGCAGCACAGTGAGCGGTATCTGCGATTTTTAGGACGAGACGTCTTCAATGTCATTATCATCATCCATTCATCCATCACACTTATCGTACAATACATAATATCCAAATATTGTATAAAAAATTACTTAAGTACTTATCTAAATCTTCAAACTTATGAATAATTCTGATATAGGGAATGAACAGTTTTACAGATTGTCGCTTAATTGATTTACTCTCTGAACGATTTTATTTAGTTGCGAATTGATCGGACTTCTATATGTAGGTCATATAGAAAATCAAATAAGTGCGCCCTATTAATGGTAGGAGAGATAAGATAAATTGCCGAAGATAAGAAAGGCAAATGATTGGATATTCCTCAACAGTTCAAAAAGGTCGAATTCAAAACCTAGGATAAGAATTAACGAAATAGGCATTTCTACCCTGAAATTCAATTCATCTCTTAAATAGGTATGCACATACAGTTTCATCTTTGATGACGTCAATGACCCCTTATTAGAGTGACTTCTAGCGGAATATGATTTCAATGGCAATAAAACAAAACAAGTACCCAATACATATAGGTATATTTCTCTCACTGGTTACAAGTTGCAATGTTATGAGCTATTGCATTTTATTTTCAATTATTAATACAAAAATGTTATATGTAATAACTAATAAACTTCAGTTAGATGTAATTATACCTACTTTCATATCTTAAAACTTTAATACATACGTTTTCGGCAAAAATCTTCAGATCACATACCTACTCATTTAAAGAATATGAAATCCATACGAAAATGACTTAAAAACAGCGCAAGATTCTTCTCGTTGATAAATCAGACTAGAACTGGAATTGACATTGTCAGTGGATGATAATTTAAAATGTTGATAAGTAAATGCATCGTATTGCACTTGAACTTGAATTAATATTATCCCAGGATGAACTTTGATTAGCAGATGCATTGCAATGATAATTAATAACTGACTGATGTTCATGTATTTATATGTTTGTTTGTATTATATTTCCTGTAACTTTCCATTCATCTACTTATATCAAAGATGACTAACTTTGAAACTATAATACTAATATTCACCTATGAAACACAATGAATGATAAAGGACTACCACTAGGTATATTAACTTATTACTAGAGGGTTACTAGACTGTTTTAAGGCCAATGACTTATAAAGGCTGACTACCTGTGATTATTTTGCCCAGGGCACAGAATAAACTCTGTGGCCCAGGGCATTATATTCAAAGGCATTCAGTTTTGCTATAAGAGAAGATAAGGGCATTGCACTTTCCCGCTCTCCCTTGCGCCCTAATTTATGTTTCTCAGTAGACAGAATGCATACATCTTTTTCATATGTACACTTTTAAGTATTCGTTAGAAAGAGATGCAACATCGGTATTTGTTCCATCACAGAAACCCATAGGTTCAGTATGTCCATATTTATATGTATTTATAGGTATATTAAGTCCATGGAGTGTGGACTTTGAACTCCGTTAATGGTAAAACGAACAGCGTTTCTCTCTGGAATTGTTGCTATCGGACCGATCGATAATATTGTGGGCTCGGCAAATTCAATATCTGTAGAGTGGGGGCGTGTTTCCTGCTTCTACGTTACTTCGTAGGATTTGCTATCAATTACACAGCTAACACTTTTGTCGTAGATTATGTTTAGATTTAACTGAAATTGATAGATACTTATGTTGACTTAATTTCTTTACTATTTATGATACATGAGTAAAATTTGGCAGGTCTGAAACGCAAGAATACTATGAATTCGATATCTACAGTTAAATAGGAAACTCACAGCCGTATACGTAATAAAATTCAAATTCAATAATACATAAAGGGGCTTGTGGACTATAATGAATTTATAAAATTTATAGTCCATGTAGCAATCAATTGGGACAAACCAATAACGGTTGGGTTTGGCCAGAGCGGCCTCGTCATACCTACTACGTACGGTACGTACAAATGACGAGAACCGCCATCATTCGTAGTTTTTCGCGGAAAACCGCCACATTGTCGTCTGGCCCCCCCTCCCTACACCACAGCCCGCATTGGCGCCGCGTCACTCCCGCGTCTATAAAAGCGCTGCGCTCCCCTCCACTTCAACTCAGACGCATGGAGTACTCCGTAGAGGTCGTTTGGCACGAGCGAGCGCTTTGCTAGGCACCTGCCTGCCCACTATACGATACAATTCTAGTCACCAACGCGCAGCTGAAGCTCGTGTAACGCGGTGCACCGCGCGTTCCTAAGAACAGTGATATGTGCAATAGCTTTTAACAAATAATTGTGATAATTTATAAATATTAGTTATTAGAATTCGCGCGTACTCGATCGCGATACGGCTGTGAGTTAAAAAGAACTGTGAAGTTGATATGTTGTGACTGTCCGACTGGAACTCTTTGCCTGTGATCCAACCCAGTGTGTTCAGCTATTCTTGCGCGGAAGGACCAATTGCCAACATGGTTGGGAGCAACGGAACTATGATGGCGATTCGCATCGTTCACAGCAAGCTGCGCAAGCGCGAGGAGCACTCGGCGTCGGTACACCCGGCGGAAGTCCTGCAGGCACCGCCCGCGCCACCCGCCGAGCCGCTCGCCTTCAGACAGCAGCCGCTGTGGCAATTCCCACCGCCACTGCCTCCGCCTTACGTCTATTCTCATGATCAGGTCAGTATCATTATTAAATTCCCACTCAGTCATCAGTTGCCTATTTTAAGAATCGAAGCCAGTTACAGCCGTTATACTTGACCTCAATCATACTTTACACAACGCTGTAGTGCATTCATATGCCAGATTCGACGGCTGCATCGCCTTGGAAACGCTAAACAATATTGAAAGGCACACACACTATTTTTCGTTACGATTGCATGTAATGCAAAAGAAATCGTGACTTGTCCAATCTACGTCCCCGCCACGAGAGAGAGTGTTACTTGTAGTTTAGTCACGATAACTCAGTGCGAAACAAATTTAAATGTCGGGACACGGTTGCGAGTAGAAAGCTGGCCTGGCGAGCATGTTGTAACAGCTCGACCTTCTTTCTTCGTCTCGCGAACAAAGGAGGCTAACGCAAACGATGGATGTACCCAGAGTAAAGCAAAACATTTTAACCCTAATAACATGCTCTGATTGCTACTCCTCGAGGCTAATATAACCATTCATTGATTGTGTATTGACTGTTGAACGACTGTAATCGTTTGCATGAGCGCATATGAAGTTGAGACAGACATCAGGAAGCGGATAATGCTAATGTGCCAGTCTATAGCGTATTCAAGGCTTGCTTCATACTGGTACGGCCTTACTTAGGCATTCTTAGATACCCTTCCTATATACGGCAAACTTATAACCATCTACTTATTTAACAATGTAATAGAAAAAGAAAGATTTCGTTTAAGAGTTTAAATCTAATTTCAAAATGGCACCCTATGCAGTTTTCTGTGTTCCATGGACGAAACAAGAAATCGTTTCTAGTTTCGTTTAACAATAAAGTCCATAAAAACAGTTACATACCTGGACGACCTTCTATAACGTTCGCTCAAATAGCAATCGTGTCTTTAAATAGCGCGAGACCGAAACTATTGTGTAACGGCTGGAAGTTTATTTTGAAACCCCAATGCGTATGCAGTGAATGCATCGGGGATGGGTAAATGGAGAAACGAACCGGACGTCGGTTCAACAAACTATACTAACTATCTACCCAGATGTTGCCCTTCCATCAGACATAACATAATATGGCATCGAAAACCATAAGATTAACGGTTCTTTTCTCTTTGTTTCCAGGACAATATAATGCAGCGCAATGGGACTGAGCGTGCTAGTTTTCGCAGCCTCCGCAAAAATATAGGCGGTCGCTGGAAGAGGCTGGTGAATAAAAAACCAGAACAGGAGGTGTACACGATTCCGCCCGAGCTGAAGCCCCAGCTCAAGCAGATATACGTGTACTAGCCTCTAGGGAGGGTCTTCGCAATCAGCGAGAAGCAGGATACTTCGACGCTGAACTCCTAGCTGAAACTATACAACCAGATCTTCATGGTTGTTACCTAAATCCATATCTAAGCTCGTATATCATTTACATCTTTCACGGCTTTTGAATCTTTCAACATATCTTTTCGACCAATTATTCTTCTAATGACCAATAATTTAATATTTTCTTAAATTCAGCACTATGTTGTGATGTAAAGCCTAGATTTGTATTATTAAGTATTAGAACACTGAAGATGAGTGTTGATCAGTTTCTGAATGTCGACAGTATGAGTGATAGTCAAATGAATTTAGTTTTATTAATTTAATGTTATGAATGAAATTAGGAAGATGCGGTCGCGCACACTAGTGACGAAAATCCAATAATTAAGATTTAATAAAATACTATGATGCCTTGTTTAATTGTAATTTTGACTATTAGGGCATTTTGTAGTTTGTTTAACTTATTTGTAGACAATGATCGCATTCGTTAGGAAAAACCGATCAAATAGCTAAGTGAAGCTGTATTTCATACGCATGTAATTCGTTGTGTTGAGATTGATATTGTA
The DNA here is from genome assembly GCA_958295455.1 of Coleophora deauratella. Lineage (NCBI taxonomy): Eukaryota > Metazoa > Arthropoda > Insecta > Lepidoptera > Coleophoridae > Coleophora > Coleophora deauratella. The sequence goes on from OY282398.1 coordinate 6,546,746, forward strand.
CAACATATTTTTATTTGATGCAGTATTTTATAATATCAAATCAAATTGTTTGTGTTGTGAGTGAGACTGAGATATTATGGTACAACTTTAATTTACGTAAAGCGACACATTCTGTTACAAACAACCGAATATTGGTACTTTTAACTGTAGACACAGTTTCAATTCCGACCAAATTTCACAGTGAGAATTATGAATGACCTAGTTGTTGAAAGTTACGATACTTGCATCGCATGCTCTGTAGTGTTATTTCAGATTTTCGCCCGGTCCTTACTGTGATAATATGAGAATGTGCGAAGGAATAAAGTTGAATTGAGAATATCAAAATTTGTATTGATTGATGCCTTATTATTACTATGCCCTGTTAACACAACCTTGTCAATTATGCCTGTAGCGCAGAGGACCGCTGGTGGAGCATTACAATAGCTCATATTGAGCCTGATATTTGGCGGATTTAGAGAATAGAATAGATAATAGATAACTACATTACATGATTACAGCAATTATGATTGTTTTTGAGTTCTAACTGTTGCAGGAAAACCACCTCGTTTATAATAAAAATGATATGTATTATTAACAGCGTGAAAAGTTACTTTTACCTAGCAGAATGTATAATTAAAATAAGTATTTCATTGAAATATTGAAAAATAAATTCCAATCTATAATAATGTACACATTCGTTTCTTTTAGACCTTTGTTAGTAATACATCAATGGTACATAAATCACATACATCTATCACATAGGAAAAATAGATTTTTAATAACGAAATGCCACTTTATCATTAATGAAGGGACAAAGCCTGTCCGAATAATACTGATTATACCTATATTCAATCAAAAACTAAACATTAGGTTTGCATTAAGCGAAGCTGAACGGAAGAATTTTACTAACGGTCCAGCTGCATTTATTGATACGCTATCGTTTTTATTACGAAAGACTACAACCGACGACGCCCAACGCGCGGCGACGACGCGACGTGGTGACGTGACGCCACAATATTTTGTGTGTGCCATCCATCACGGTACATCACGACCATCAGAGACAAGATGGTTCAATTTTGTAGTCAGTTATAGTTAGGGCCAGATACTTGGCACACTGCTCTATAGTTACTATTGATCGTAGAAAAAACATCGGGCACATTAATTTCTCTTTTTTAATGTTATAATATCCTGTCATTTCTTTTAATAAATAAAAACGTTAGTACCTATTATAGTAGGTATGTAGCAGAGAAAAGGAAAACGGGAGATAAGATAACGTTCATAATTTTTACTAGGTTTTCTATTTATTTGGGACTAGAGTTTTTTCCTGGACAAGCGGGAAAAAATAAAAAAGCGAATTTTGGGTATCTTTATAGGGTTTCAGCTTCAGTGTATTTAGTAAGTGGCGCCATCTATTTTTTGCCCATACATTGGAGCAACGCCATCTATTGAAAAAGGCTAGAAGTTGTGCATGTTGTTCTAGACTAAACATCTCTACGACAGTAGAGAATGACGACAGGAAAGTTAAAAACCGCTAACGTCACCTACCTACCTATGAAGTTCGTATATATTGCGACAGGTGTCACTGTACTGCAAAAGCGATTTTTGCGAGGGTACATCGTCGAAAAGTTTATAATTTAGATACCTACATAGGTATTTTGTTTTTTCCTTATGCTCAAGGTTCTGCAATCGTTTGGCGGATGTGATGAATTTAACGAGTTTGTATAATCGACGGTATAGGTAAATACGCTTACTACGAAGTCGTAAAATCTTTCTGCAGCAATAGCTAGGTATAACGAGTTATAAATGGGGAAGAAAACGCAAAGCTATTTGCAGATGGCGCTACGGACGCTTGAGTCATAACAACTTTAAATTAGTTCCGCGTTTTTTATTATCGAGGTGTTATAAATTGTTTTTTTTTCTTCTTTAAAATTGTTAAATGGAAAATGTATGCGACTTGGACTGGTCCTCAATTAAAGGCGAAGTTGAAAAGTACATAATTGAAAACGTAACTTTTCCCACTTCTTCTTCATCCGAGAATCTTTAGGAAATTAATGATTTCCATTATTATTGCAACCAATCGTTACATAACGTGGCATTTTTTTAATAATCTTATATTTAGTTCACGTAAACAATTTTTTCTATACGTTTTGACAGTTAGTATGAGTCAAGCAATATCAGCGCCTCTATCGGCGAGCTTTGTCAGTTTTCTTCCCCATTATAATAGTGGTTTTTATAGTATACAATTTAAAACAGGTGACTAATAATTCGACGATAAGAATCATTTAGTAGATAAGATGCTGCCATTCATGAAACTATGTATATTTATTTTCCAAAGGAACGTTTAAAACATTGTGCTCTTTTACGAGTTAATTTGCGAAAAAATATTTTGCTAAGTCAATTTTCTGATCGGCCAACTTTATGAGAACTCTTTCTCCTAACGAACGCCTAAAATTTTTTTACAGAATCGATGATGATGGTTCCCTAGGGGAAAGTTGTTTAGGTTCCCAGTTTAAATAGATTCAGATGATTTTTTTGGTCCTTAATATAACATGAAATAAAATATATATTTTTAGTATCCCGTAATCGTCACGTCGTGTTACTAAATTATACCTACCGGACTACTAACCAGAGTATAAATAAAACATATGTTTGTTTGATAACTTTACTACTTCCCCAATTCGTGTTTAGGGTTTGCATTATTGTATCTATTTTTATTTATCATAATTTAATTTAATTTTCAATTTAATATAATATAATTTAGTTATTTTTGAAATTGATAGTACTAACAATTAGATGTAAGTTTTTAATTTTACTAACAAATTATATGGATCCCTGGGTCTGAAATAAAAAGATTTTATTTTTTTATTTTATTATCCGTTCAAATTTACTATCCGGATAAAACGGATATTAAAAATTTAAAATATCCGGACTCCGGATAAAACGGATAATACGGATAGTTTTTAAAATATTTTAGTTTTCTTCGTTAAATGTATTTTTATATAGGGTGTTTATGTAAAAATATGATTAAAATGAGCAAACACACTGCTGCCCAGCTTATACTATTTCTAACACCGCCCAAACGGAATAAAATTTTGATTTATTTCAATTTATTTATTTAAATCGCAATTCGTGACTTAGAGTAGAGCGTACGCCTATTATATGAGGTTCTGTTCTAGTAGTATTCATCAAGAGACACCTGGGTTTCCTAGCACTACATAATTCAATAGATTTTCTCATATGACTTAGTTTGATTACAATTACATAATTATTTTTATTATTCACGTACAATGTATATTGTTTCTTGAATAAATGAAATTAAATGACTGGTCACAGGGCAGGGCACAGGTCTCGATCAAATCAAATATTTTTTCATAGTCCAAAATGCCAAGCATAGCGACTGATATTCTATTATGTTATCTGCAACAGCGGATACAGGCTGTTAAAAAAAGTGCGTTTGATGGGGTTACTCAGAATCAAGTTTTGAACTTTTCCTCTGTATATGTGATCGATACTGAAACCTTTTTGGATACCGACATATTTGGTTGGATGAAAGTCGTCATACCCACGTACAAAACGATTCGCGATGACTCTCCAAGACAGCTTATAAAAAACAGAACTTCTATATTGATCGGTTCACTCTTGACAGAGTATTCGTCGTCATCATTGCGTAGCTTTACTAGCCCGTCGAAAAACATTCCTCTCGCACCGCGGCTCTTCTGGGACATTTATTTATGGGAATTCCCAGCGCAGTCTTCAACTGATCTGTCCATTACATGGGAGACCAGGCGTGTGCTCTGGTGGCTTCGAGTTCCATACCAAATGCTCAATAGATGCATCTCTTGCATGCATAGTAAAAATTTATAGAGTAACGTTTACTTATGTTTACTGGGATAACAACAAAACAAAACAGACTGTAGACATGATTCTAGAAATGTGATGGTTCGCCAGCAGGTTCTTACTGCATTTTATTAAAGAAGCTCACCACCACATTTCGTGCCATACCGTAAACGTTCGTCCCTCAAGCTAAACAGAATTAAACAACTTGTTTCTGCTTTCAAAAGCTCAGCCGTGATCCATCATCAGTCGGTGCATTGTTGTTCTTCAGCTGTTTAAGAACCATTTTAATCCTCGAACAATTTGATGCCCGGGAAACACGACTTCGGTACAGTGCAGTGTCGGGTCAATCTGGCTCTTGGGTCTTTACGAGTTTACAACTTTTACAAATAGTCACATTGCTAACAGAGAGGCCAATGGTCGCCTATGACTGTCCTAAGAACTTCTTAAATTATTTCGATAGCTCAGAAGAAATCAATAAAAAGAATGACGAAATTAAGAGTTTGTCTATGTTGTTTCCTATGTGTCCTGACAAACGTTTTTTTCGTTAATGTAGCTTGTACTTGCTATATACAAAACTGATTAGTGGTTTATTCATATGTAAATAATATAAGTTTCTCTACATAATTTAAATATTTTTTTTTACTAAAAGTCTAGAGTATTTTCTATCAAGACCTCCGAACGAACGTTACTAGTGATAATTCGATTAAAATTATGCTTCTGTAATAGCCTTCTAAACAAATTTTATATTATCCGGATATTCGGATAATTTACTACAAATAATCCGGATAGTAAAATTGACGGATATCCGGATAAAACGGATATCCGGATATCCGGATTGCAAACCCTATTCGTGTTGCTTTGTTAGTCGTCTTCTGTGAGGGCGGCACGGCTCTGTGGCACATGGAGGGAGCTAGGGAGATGTGCGAAGCGCTAAATAATGAGGGAAAGCCCTCGATACAATGAGGCTTATTCCCGCTCACAACAAAGACCGCGGGACGTGCCTGCCGGAGGCACATTTCAAGTGTGCTCCGGTTTGGGCAATAGGCACACTCCAGCCTGATACTCGTTGTTAAGCCGATAACAGACTGTGCGAAATCGATCAGCTCGGGAGAAAAAAATGTATAAAAATTCAATTTCTTTTTTATGGCTATAGCTACTTACTCGTATGTATGTTGTTTAGTTTCATGTGCAGAGTCACTACTTAGTAGATCTGAAGGTATGTTTGTATGTGTAACGGTCACCCTGCTTAAGAAAAGGATGTGCTAGCTATGGTTTGCAGGGTGTGACAGATTAGGGTAAGAACCAGTTGACTGTACCTAACTGCTACCTATGAAGCTGAACAACTTTTGTTAAGACTTTGCAGGAGTAGAAAAAAAACCACATAAAATGATCTTGACAGAGTTGTTGTAGGTAGTGGCCGAGACTTTCTTGGAAGTCGCTTCTCAGTTTAGTTAATTCGTTTTTGTTGTATTCATTAGCAAGAACAAGTTAAACATACTAAAGACATCAACGAGTGCATCACGATATTTGATAACTTTCTACGTAATAACGAAAATTTCCACTTTTCAAACTTTGAGAACTATAGGAAAAACCTAGTTAAGATTCAGCCGGCTAAATCTTAGCTATATGTATAGGTATGCCACCCAATATACATAAATAAAGATCAAAAATAAAGGCACCAAAATAACTAATGCCAAGCAATTCAAACTTTTCTACAGACATCAAGTTTAATGTGAAATGTAAGTAAAGTAGCATGGAGCCATAAACCGGACCATCGCATCGGCGGACGTTATGGCACTTTTACGGGAGTTCCCATAAGTCACCCTCAACTTGGACGGGAAACACCGCGTTGCATTCAATCGTTGGCAGACGGTGCGGAAAATGACTTCCAGAGTCTATCGCCCCACTCGACTACCTTGGTGCCAACTGGAATTGTTAGAGTTCGGTGAAGGAATGGGAAAACGGTAAACACGGTATAACAGTATACTCTATTTGGTTAGGGTGGGGAATTTTTTAGAGACCACCTGGCTAGTACCCACAATCTTAACCAAATCTTCCTGCCAAACATCAGTTAATAGCATTGATGTGTTCCGGCATGATGGATAAGATAGCTATTTCCCTATCATGTTGGTAATCTTGGTATCATCACCATCACCAGGTATCATTACAAGGTGAGAGAATTCCAGGGGCTTACCAACTAAGCTTAAAATTCTTCTTATTTCACAAATAAAGAAGCAAATTTATATACTATAGGAAATATTTTGCAAGAACCCATTGGAATTCGTTGTAGTTACGCTTGGCCGGTTCTATTTTGAAATTGCATCCAGTGCCCCCGAGATTTCTTTGTTATTATTGTGCAATGCGCAGTTCTTTTGTTGAGTCACTGCTGCACTGCGTCGAGTTATGACTTCCAGCAGGAGGTGTGCGCCTCGGGACGAGATGAAGGAAGGGAATTCGCTCAACGCTGGACAATCCCGACGTTGATGTGACAATACCAACTGTAATAGAAAAAAGAATAATGTTGATATCTCGTGCTTAGTACCTATTGAAAGATATTGGTAATATCTATAGCGTAAAACTATATAAACCAGCAATCCCAAAAAAACATTCGGTATTGACAGTTTCCGTTTCATTTCTTTTCGTCGTGTCCGACTGCCCAATAATATTTCTGCAGTATAAAATGACTAGTCATCATCGATCTCCTTCTTACGAGCAAGTCCCCAAAATGACCATCTGGGAAAGTAGTCGACTTTTCAAAGTCTGAATAAAGAGGACTTCCAATAAGCGACTTCAAATCTTTTGTTTTGAAGGGATTGTAAAAAAAAACAATTCACCTATTATAGGTTTCGTTGAAGATTGGTAAAAATAAATAATTCATTTATTTAATTTATTTTTTTTATATTTATTTTTTATGTTTAGCATTTGACAAAAGTATATATATTGTAATAAATAACACATAAAATAAACAAAACTAAAGAAGTAAATAAGGAATTATAATAAGAAAGGGAAGGGGGAATCTAGTGCATTGCTCGTTGATGTCTTTTGTATGGCTGAGACATTTCACTTGATCTAATAAAAAATACTTACCTAACATCAATTTAAAAAAGTAATTGAAAAGCGACTTCAAATGACGTCACTGGTACGGTAACGTAAACTGCTCAAGTTATCCAAAAATCTTTCCTTTTTTTGTGTAAGTAACTTGAAAGCGATTACTTTTTCAAGCGATGAAATTTTAATAAAACATGGTTAATTTAACTTGAAAATATGAATTGATTATTTTCATTTTTTCGACCCTAAATTAATGTAGAGTATTTTATTGTACTTCAGTAACGAATTATATAAATCAACAAAAATACAAAAGGCCGAAGCAAAAAGGAGAAACAAGAATAAAAATTTCCTAGGAAGACAAACGAGGAGCGACGCGACGTACGATGATTCTTTTAACAAATCGTTCCTAATCCATTTTGTAAACTTTCTGCCAAATTGGGGCGCGACTGCACTGGCGACAATTTAGGAGAGACATATTTTAGACGATTGTCTTATTTTGTATATTTTTTTTAAAACATCTCATTACTAATCGGATTTGTACCTCTAGTGGTGAGACCGCGAGATTTTCATCTGGTTAAGAAAAGCTCGTGTGACCAACAGACCGACAAATACCGTAAACTTTGTAATAGTCTCAAAGTATCTTTTGTTGTTTTTCGAATATACTTCCAGGAACAGAGGACGAAATCAGAATTTTGCTATAATATTTTAAATGGTGTCTACTGGTATGGATTTACTATATGCCATATTTATGACGGTGTTGAAAAATGGAAAAACAATATCCTTCCTTCTCTCATGAAACTCTTTTGCTATATACAAAGTTAATCAAATTGCCGACTGCTTTGTATGAATAAAAAAACCAATATTTTTTTACGATTTATCTAAGTATAAGTACAAGTACAAGAGCCGTTCAGTTAAAAGACTACATACTCATCTTAAATAAGTTCATGTTACATCTTACAAAAGAAAACTTCTATAGACGGGAGATTAAGACGAAGAAAACGTACACAACAAAACCAATTAAAGCATAGATCCTAGTGAGAAAACCACGTACACAAAATAAAAGTAAAGCCTTTTAAACCCGCCGTGAAAAGGCACGTTAATGTGGAAGGTGTTCGAAATTAAAAGCATAAATCCGGCATAAACGGCTTAAAGCTGTAATTACTGGAGCCAGTCGTAATGCCAGGACAGCCAGAGGACTATTACACAAACGGGGCCGGATTTGAACTTTGTGCCCTAAGAAATTTTCGTCTTTATGCTTTCATTTTGTCTGTATAAACTCTAATTGAGGTTTCTATAGTATTATGAATCTGAACAAAAAACTTAGCATTGGAAATCCGAATTCATTTTCGCGACTTTACAATAGGTAAGTTCCTACGAAAAGTTTAGGTTAGTTTCAAGAGTAGAATTTTCAGCTTAAATAGTTTCCGTTTATTTTAATAGACCTCATAATTATGGTCCTTCTCACAAAACTATACTTTCTTTAATTCCTTACCTTTACTCCATAGCATTTTTTCTATTTTGTTATACTAAATCTTCAGCTGATTTTGCGGATTTAATATAAGTTCCTAAGTGGTAGTCAAGTCAAAAGTACCTCAGTTCGTCACTGCGCAGTGCATGGAAGATTACCAAGTGTCAGATGGTAATGCTTGTAGCGACGCCACTGAACGGCACATTTCACTAATTCCAGATGCCATTTTATTTTATTTGAGGTAAGCACTCGAGTGGCGACCGCAGCTCGCAGGCCGTAAGGTAGGTTAGACGGATCCTACCGGATGGACTGATGTGCTAGTCCACAGAACTGTAAATAAACAGGTACTTCGAATTCTGTCGTCTAGTAAGATTTCCAGGAAGACTGACCACACATGGGCCGTAATATATATGTATATAACATTGCTAAGTTAAAGTCTACAGGGGAGACCAATATATACAAGTGGACTTCTTTCGGCTGATATGATGTTGATGATATATCTGTATAAAATTAGAACATAATATTATATCTGTTAAAGTTTCGTACTGTATGCTTCCATTTGTTTATCTACCAAATATTAAACGTTTGGTAAAAACGAGAGAATGTTATCTTGTTAACTAAAGGAAATTGAGTCCACCGCTAATCTGGAGGTAAATGTGTGTTCCTCGACCCACGTGACATTGACGTCAAAGACCAAAGGGAAAAGCTAAAATCAAACCACTATACTGAGGAAGGATTTAATTAGTTAGGTTTGTCTTGAAGCTTTGAAATATAATATCATACTAATTTAGAAGACATACAATAAGAGAGACGATGTATTTTAGTATCGGATATATAAGGTGTTAAGAAATTAGTTGTCCTTACTTTAACTGGGGCTTCTACTATTGAAACTAAACAACTATTCCCAATGAACTTATAGTCTAAGTAATGATAACTAATTTGTTAACACCTTGTATATAATTAACGAAAATTAAATAACCGTAGAATCTTTTTTGGACAAAACCCTCCAATCAAATTAACTATGTGGTATATTTAATTATTTAAGTAGACTTTTGTTGCTATAGTTTGTCTCGATATGTATTCAGTATAATTGTCACTTACCTACTGCAATTGTCATCGGTTGGAGTTGGAGCAGAGAATGACGTAAATACTGTTCCTTATGATTCACTCAGACCCCAGGAGGAGTTAAAAAGAACCCTTATTTGAGTCAGTAATCGATTCATAGGTAATGAATCTGAACTCTGAAATTCTGAACATCTGACTGTCGAATAACTGATATTATAATGGCTTACCTATCAAAACATTGGTAAGTAGAAATCAAGTTGATACTTTTCATTTCATATGTTTGTGTCTTTTCTCTGTGTGCTCCCGTTGATGTATTTTTATGCGTTGTTTGGTTTGTAAAATTTGGACTGTAATACAATAAACCATTAAATACCACTAAAACTATTTGTATTTAGTAACATCGAAGATCGATTCAGTGTGTACCCAACCAATAACAGTTCGATTATTCATTGTGTACCCAAACAAAGTACCAAATGATGGCTGTTCATCAAAGGAACTTTCATAATTTTAATAGTATCTTTTAGTTACCTTTTAGCGTCTATAGGTACCGCTCAAAATTCTCGAATGGCAACGCAGATGCGCCAATCTTCCTAGCAAACGGAGCGCGAAAAATAATATTCTCTCCTGTATGGAGTTGTCTGATGTATAACAATAGGATATGATTCCGATTGACTTGGCAACTTCAAAGGAGAGCATTAGCGTGCCAAAAGAGGAACCGAACTTAGTGCTGTAAGGGGTGTTTTAGTCGATAACCTGAGTAATAGTGATTGTATCAGCCAATATGCATGATATTGATATAAAAATATATAAAGAAATTATTTTTCGCAAAAAGTAACTAATTTTTCATACAACGGTGACTGATTGATCAGCCTAACCGATTTGTAAAAGAAACGAGAAAGAATTAAAATATTTATATTATATACTATTTTAAATTGTTTCATCTATGGGGACAGAGTTTTGGTAGTTTCGGAAATATTTCACTTCTTATTTTATTAGTAATTTCTGTTTTAGTAGGATCTAAGCCGCGGAAGGCACCGCCTTTATTAAAACTTCAACATAACGAAACTACGGTAAAACCAAAAAACATTTACTACTTAACAATTTCCTTCAAATCTAAATAATTAATCAACGACCTCCAATCGGGAAGAAAACTGTAATGAAATAAACGTTTTTTTCCTCCATCAAGCGAACAAACGGCAATTTTCCCCTTTGTCCCAAGCCGTGAAATCTTAAAAACACTTTCGATTTCTTCAATTACTTAAAACATTCCCGGGGAGACTTTTCATCTGCGACGTTTAACCAGAGGATCGACTTCTCGATTGACTAGAGGGCTTCAAAGGGCGCGGGGCGGGCGGAATTAACGCGGCGTAGGGCAACTGAACTGCCTTCAAAGGGAAAATTATTTCCCTATTTTCTTTCAAAATTTCTCTAGTAACAATGTGAGATTGGCTTTTGTAACAATGTGAGGAGTTTTAAGTGGAAATGGGGGATGTAAGTAGTTCAATTATTTTGGTTCAAATGTTGATATACTTTCATTTTTATTTTTGGTAGCAGTTTCGTTACACGCTACAGTAGTGGTCTTCAGTGTCTGAGCTTCTAACATTTATTTAGTAATTTTTTTTCTTCTTTTATTTGGTTTACCAACGAAAGTTTACATTAAACATTGCAAAAAAAACAAGGAAAAAATAACTTACTTAAATGTAACATTCACTTATAGGTAAACACAACATGCACCAAAACTGACTTTTTTCATAGATTCCCTCTAAAACTTACACTTACCTAAGGTAAATGTTAACCCACACGATGTTACGCAAGTTTCGTTTTGTATTCAGCCTATTCCCATTCCCGCAAACAAATAGCAAAGGTAAGATCTAATCTCGACCATTTCGCGGCTCGAATTGCTCATTGTTCTGATTAGTTTTTTACCGAGGACAATATTTGTAGTGAAAGCCTAAGCCTATAATTTGAATACAGGGTTCTATAAGATGGGGATTTTAAAACAAAAAGTGCTGTGTTGTCTTGTTCTTGGATAAACAAAGTGTGTGCTTGGAATAGTCGAGTAAGGTAGTAAATAAAAAAGACAAGGGTATCGTTTGAATGGGTATTTTTTAGACATTGGTAATGGTAATATTTTGTTGTGTTTTACAAAACTGGAACTTCTTAAAATGAACATATTTATGACAGGTAACGTGACTTATAGGAAATCAAGGCAAATCTAACGAGATTTTACATTCCAAAATTTATTAAGCCATTTAGGCTCGGTCTCAGTCAACTTAAATCATAACTCTCCGTAGTCCGTTAAAAAACTACTGTTTATCTGAATGTGTCGCGACTGCAGCATGAGACTGATAACCCCATACAGCCTAGCCATCGAAGCTTACCGGCCATGAAAGTGTTAATACCTAATGAAGTTCTACGGAACCCTAACGCAGTTCGTTCGCGAGCCGACGCCAGCGTCATAATTCAGCGCCCCACTTAGCGACTTGCAAATGGATTCCATTACAGCAATTTAGTACACGAGTCCTATGGAGGTAGGGAAGGGACATATATATTATATAGAAAAGATGTCACCCATGTGCTGTGGATAAGGAATATAAATTATCAAAGTATCAAAATGGTGCGAAAGTAAGGAATAGCCTAAGAAAGCATTTTTATTCGACTCGACTAGTTAAGAAGAAATACGAGATGTTTTGGATTTTAAGGTAAATTTATCCCCTGAGAGTAAAACTGAGTCAGTATAATTTTTTTTAAGGGATGCCCAAGTGCAGGGTAAGGTTTTTATTTAAATTGGTTTGGTATTGATTGGTTATGAAGAATCAGTCCGAACTTTCTTTACTAGCAACATCCTAGAAAAGAGTTGCGTCTTTGTATTTCTAAGCGGATATCACACTGCGAATTTTTATTTGACACTGTCAGAGAAAAAACCGCAGCACCGCATACCGGAGCGGAGCAGTTTGCAGTGTGATATCCGCCTAAGTCGCTAAATTAGTGAAGCAAGTATAAGGAGAAAGTCTATTATAGGCAGATAACTATATGTTTAACCCACTCACTAAATAATATATTCTATAAGCACTTATAGGCGTGATAGTGTGTATGAGCCGGTGTCCTAAAAGACGAAAGGACTTGATGATGGTTGTTTGGGATTCTAAGATCACCTTAATCCCCTGAGGGTATTATATGGTTGACTGGCTGCTTAACTGGAGGGTTCTTTTTAACTGAAAACACGGCATAGAATCGAAAAGAGTGGTGGGAGTCTTCTTGTGCTGAGAGGCCAAGATCCACTTTGGTTGCTGAGTCAGCGAAGTAAGTAAAAGGCTATTGTTATTTACTAAATTTTTAGGGTGCATTTGCGCAAACATGATATCTCATCTTTAATAAAAACTGAGTGGGGTAAAAAATGGGGTTTCGGATTTTTTATCTTAATACGAAAAATAACTCGATAAAATATTTGTGCTTCAATCATATAATCGGAGAATTTTTAAGTTCATAACTTTGATAGTCAACTCCCAACAATTTACTTTTTGAGATATTTCAGTTTTTTATTTAGGGTGCGATATTATAATATACCTATTTCTAGTGAGAATAATTTACATTTAAATTCTTTCAAAAAATTAATATAACGTATTTTTTATGCTCATATAAGTCTAAACTTTAATATACAATTACGTATTCAAATGTATCTTACAACATAATACGGCACATTTTACACCAGTTTAAAACACCACTAAACAACTACAGTTTTTCAACCTTTCCTATTTGTCGGGAATTTATGCAAAACACAGACTCGGACAGGACATAGACTGATTCTTGTTTTATTGATTTTTCAATACAATGTTATCTTGCAGCGGAATCTACTGCAACTGAACTCGAGTAGAATGTTGTAGCTACTCGAAATGAAATTACTTCGCAAGTAATCGGATTTCGAATGTAATACATTTGTATGAAAGTAGAGGAGTATTTTTCATTTATTTATTATATTGATGATACAGGTGCAAGATAAACGTTTGGTGTTAAGTAACCAAACGTTTATGGGATTTTTGAGCTTGAACAATGTTTGGCTTGTCAGCTGATTCATAAATAAGGTAAAAATATACAATATACATATACGTATGAACAATGTAGAAAACGTTTACCTACTCAATTGCACGATTAAGTAGTAGGGCAGGTAGGGTAGGTAGTATTTTCTGAGCCCACCTGGCTAGGTACAACTGTTTTATCTAAATCTTGCTGCCCAACATCAATGATAGCATTAAAGTGTTCAGGCATGGTTATAACACAGCCAGTTTCCCAATGCGTTGAAGAACCTTGGTAAGCCCGTTTCTATCTTCGGCATCATCATCACTTACCATCAGCTATGATAATGACAAGGGCTTATCAATTGTGTAGATATAAAAAAACATTCGCGCAAATGTGTATTAAGATACGGCATTTTGTCACAATCCACATATGTATTTGTATTGTCTCATCCATTATACGTCATATCGAAAGCGTAGTATATCGTCGTAGTATAGTAAGTGCTACGGCTGCACCAGGGCGTGTGAATATTTCACTACAGGAAATTATACCGTCCTCCGATACAAGGCGTACGTTCGGAATACTATAAAACGAGAAAAAGTTCCTCCTGTTAAGCGGAAACATTTGTTGAATAATGTATTTGACTATTATAGTTTCCACGGTAGGATTAGATGCTGGCTACTTGTTAAACTTGTCAAGACATATTCATAAAGAGCATTTTTGGCACTAATTACTTACATTGGGTGGATACCTGTTATTGATTTCTATTGGTCATTTATGATCGTATAAACACTAATACCAAAATGAACTTTGGAGAAGGATTTGAATTATCAAGTTTTTACTTTCATACTTCTGTATGCTTCTTTATACTAAGTAAATTCTGATCATTTGTATCTGTTTCTCTTTAACTACAAATACTTACCTTCAGATGGATACAATGTGAAAGACTATTCCGCGAGCTATAAAGTCAAAGGTATTCACCTAGCTCAACAACAAAGGTCCTATTACTGTGTTGAACAAAACACTGAAACTCTAAAACCGGCGCACGCGGTGAATGGGGGATGAGATCGACGCATTACATATTTACGACTGGTTGATACGGAAATTGCACTTTTGTAATATTCACTACAAGTGGGATTAGCCGTCGCTTCGAGTGTTGAGGGATAAGCGTATTGCTTTTAGTAGCGATTGGTAAAATATAAATTATTTTAACCTTACCATCAGGTGATCCGTCTGCTCGCTTGCCATCTATCCCATAAAAAAAAAAAAAAAAACCTTTATTATTATTATTTATTTAATTTCACAGATTACTGAGATCCACATTTTGTTAGTAAACTTAAGCTAGATTAGTAAAATAAATTAGGTACATTAAATATTATTTATGTTCGTGGAAGAGTATTTTCGAAGGCCACCTGGCTAGCTATCACCATCACATCTAATTCTTGCCGCCAGACATCAATGTTGATATATTCCGGCATGGATTAAGATAGCCAGTTCCTAATTGAAATACAAAAACGCTTCCATCTTTGGCATCATTATCACTCGAGATACCAACCATCAGTTGAGACTATGCTAAGGACTTATCAATTCTGAATAAAAAAAGCTCTTTGTTTCCATCTGATGATGGACGCAACAAGATCAACTTAGAAATTTAAAATACAAAAAAGTATGTAGAATATGCATTAACTTATTGTTTATTGTTCAATTATTCATTTTATCATACAGGGACGTTAAATATAGGTAATAAATAAAATTAAATACTGTACCTACTTAGAGGTTGTCGTAACTTTATGGTAAAATAAAGTATTTTTTAGTAGAAGTTTTAAATTTTGTTTTTTTGTCTCTTTTTTTAATCGGGTGGCACAATAAAATTTAACAATGCTCTAGATATAGACAGCTGCCTGGTTGTTTTTGTGTACGAATATTATGTTGTTAAAATTAATAAATTAAAAAATCTTACAATTTGTATTTTGCTAGTTATATGAACAATTTTATCCCACAATCTAGCTCACAATTAAAAAGTTAACAGTCACAACAAAAACTAACTTTGCTCGTGAGTTACACAAAAAGCTATTCTTTTTTAATGTAGCCAGAGATATGAAATTTATAAGAGGATATTTCTGTCCAAAATATTTGATTCTTACTGAACTCTTTTTGTCTCACAAAATAGTTTATACGTAGAAGATCGGAAAGTGACAGTAAGTGAAGTACAAAAAAACTCAAGTTTCTAAAAAGTACTTAGAACCTTCGTAAACAAACCAATATTGCACCTCTTCACCATTACACCACAGTACTAGTCCCAAGGGGCCGTCCGTCAGTGCAGTACGATTCGACACCTCCCCAGAGGACCAGCCCTGCGCCCTTTCTGCAGTGCAGTAATTGCACCCTTTATCACAGTTGTTATAGATCGGTACACAAGATAGCGGCACATTTGTTCTTGTTTATTTCATTTGGTTTGTCATATTACCTGTTTCTTGCTTAATGTTTTTATAAGAATAAAAAGGGCAAAAAATACAGCTTGGAAATTGGTTTTGGCTATCTCATAAATATTAGTATGTTGTTTAAGTACGCACATTCCTACTTAGTTAAGTTAAACTAGTTAAAAATCACATACTAGTATATAACTGGCACTGAAACTTCTTCTATCAAACATTTCTTAGATACCTACTTGTTGTTACTGGTATTATTATTTTCCAATGAATACCACTGAAAATCTTATAAATAGAGCAATTGAGGATTATTTTACAAATATAGGACTTCAAATTTCGGTCATAATTAATATCTTACTACCCTCAGCGCATTAATTTCCAGCTCCCCTTAAACAGCGCCAAAGTTGAGAAAGTGTCAAAAAGTGAAGGGTTCTTAGCTTCATTCAAAGAGGAAAGGAAGGACTTAGAGAGATTCCCATGGCCTCAAAAGCGTTGTAGAGCCTTTGGGTATAGCTGACACTCTCATACCCACCCAATCAAAGCAAGACATGAAATATTAAAAGGTCATTACGCTAATGAAACGTATCAGATTCCCGACGCCGCCTTAGACTCTTGTGTTTCGGCCGTCTTTAGAATTTCTTACGAGGGACTTCTTTGTTCCAGCTTTAAGTTTGCAACTTGCATATATGAATATTTTTGCTCTTAAAAGACGAGCGGGTAACTTTATCTTTAAGGAACGTATATAAATACGTAAAATGTTCCAACAATGAAGTGTTTACATTGTCATTCATTCTTTTGTTGGTACCTCTACTGTGGATAAAATTATAACCAATTTACTACATTGCACATAGTCAAACACATATGTTTTTTATTTTTGGTCTCTATTTTTGTAGTTTAGTTGAAACAAGTGTAAAAACAGTTAAAAACAGGCTATATAGTAACGATTTGCATAGAATCTGGCTCCAGTCACATCGTATGGTGAGTTATGCCACGGTCGGTGCCACAATAATTCAGCCACGAAAGTGCCACTACTATACAAACACCATAACTCACACATAACGTAATTCATAGCGACGTTTCCCATCTGACCTGAATCTTTTGATGCGATTTCTGACCTTTTACATATTTAGGCACGACAAATATCAAGCGTAACCCGAACGATTTCAGTGATATTAAAGATATTATAGACGTGTCATGTGATTTTTAATACAAATTCAATAGTTTTCCACCTTTCCTTTCCAGTGAGGCTTGCGTGGTCGCCTTGATCACGTATGATAACTTACGACAGATAAGCGGCTTAAAAACTTCTGACACTGGTTGGCCACTAGCCCCACAACCTCCACCAATCCGGACTTGGCCTCCATGTGTGGAGTATGGCCTAACCTTCCCGCGGTATGGGAAGAGACCCCGTGCCCCTGCAGTGGAGACGATATGGGTTGTTAGCGAGTTTTCCACCCGTTATACATAATTACCGAATTTATTTCATGAGCAAAATAACCGATGCACAAGGTTCTTCGCGCAGGTGCAGTGCAAGCTTAACTAATATTTTTGCTGATGACAGCAACTTCATCTGTGTGGAAATCGGAAATTTCGGAAAATTTCATAAGTTTATCGAAACAAAACTTTCCAGAAAATTCTATCATGCTGTACACCTTTTCATCACATCGGTAATCTTCGGTTCTTAAATAGTGAGTATACTCTAAAATATTTTTAATAGATTTCTGGAATTCTCATAATAAATACATATAAGAAACCAATGTAGATATTAAGTAACAGAATATCACAACCCACGGTTTCACTACCCTTCTCACGCACAGTCAATGCAGATTAATTTCTATAAGACTTCTATAAATATTCAGAGTAAATTTGCTGTGACAGACGGACAGACACAGAGTGATCCCATAAGGGTTCCTTTTTTCCTTTTGAGTTATGGAACCCTAAAAATGTACATAATTTTAGTGTAAACAACAATAAAATTAATTGAATTATTAAAATATTTTTACCATTAAGAAACTAACCATTAAAAACAGATTTTTAAGATATTATTAAAGCGACAAAATTACAAGGAAAATTATTGATTTACTTGCACTTTTACAGACAAAATTAAATGATAATCAATCAAAAGATATAAAACAAATAAGCAGTGTACAAGAGCTCCAAATCTCCAAAGCTGTCCCGTGTAAGGATGCTTAAAAATTAAGAGCTCATTTCGCTCGCTTCAGCATATATTTAAGACGTCTATACGTATATTGGTATTATGCAAGCAAACGACGGGGTTCTAATACATGCAAACTATTGTTACATTTATTTATATGTATTCCTTAAGTAAACACAATTTTTAAAATACCCAGTACAAGTAAATGAGCTGTGTTTACTATAACTGTTAGACGTACAGAACAACTTAGTGTATTATTTTGAAGGGTAGGTACTCACCTGTGTAATTAAGAGCTACCTATTCTGCTTTGCGAAAACAATATTCAGTACAACGAACCTGAACTTTGCTGTAGTTAATAACCAACTAGGTCGTTGCACATCTCTCATTACACCTTAAATGGCAAGTTTAAAACATAACCTTTTGTATTGTATGTTTCATATGTTCTTAAAGTAAATTCTCGGCTTCTAGAGAATATATCGCTGCTTCTGCTTGGAATAGGAATAGAATCAACACTATCAGCCAGTATTCTATAGGGTGAATTGTATTCGTTTCGTTCTCGTTAGCTGTTGCTTCTACTTGTGAACAACTGTGCAGTACACTGGTGTATGGACATAGTTTTAGGCCTCCCAAAGGCACGCCGCGGCCGCTTCCAGAAATGCGCTCATCATAGCTTTACCTAACCGCTACGCTTGCCTCAACGCAGTCTCCAAACCTGAATCTTATTAAGAAATAAAAATTCCAAAATTAAAGATTATCTTATTCAGTTTTATACTGTCCAACTGGGTAAACGAGGTAAAGGTCCAATTATATTTTAGGATTTCTTTAGACGTTTCTTACTGTAATTTGTTGAGTATAATGAGATGAAAGTTCACCACCTTAAGTTTTCAAACTTATTTAACTTTACGAATTATTATACTATTGGTATCCAAAAAAACTCTGCGATTTTTTGAGACTGCCTCTATTTTTGTACTAAGAAGCCTAAGTGAAAGAAGCTGTACAACAATTATACAAAGGCATTCATGAGGCAACGTTATTAGCGCCATCAGGCTACGTTTGATATACTGTTATTATAGTAGCATAGCTAGGCAAGAGCACCTGTTTACCATTTAACGCAAATATTTACACTGGAAGATTTAACAAGCACATGCTTTCGCGGATTCCCGCCGCCTACGCCTGCACTACTAAGATAATGTTCCTTTCGTATGTGAATATTACAACTTACGGGAACACAAACGAGAAGTTTGGCGTTGTTGTCAGTGCGAAGAGTTGTGGGTGAAGTTTTCATTTTGAGCTATCTATCTAACTATCCTTAAATATGGTGTCACAATACTACTTAAATCTGGGTATTTAGTCATGGAACTATTATAAATAAGTTTTGTTCTCCTGCACTATACAGCACTTTCTTATCTGATCTTCTTATAATGATCACTGTAACAAATACGACTGCTGTCTTCCAAGAATCATTGGATAGTATTTTGTGGATATAATATTTTCCTCGCACATGTTTGATGGAAACCCCCACACATTTCCGCAGCACAGCTACACATCCTCGTACGACACATTTTCCTCGCACATCTCTGGTTGAAAAGCAGCCCGCGCGCCGCAAGGGCGCCAAGAACTTTTTCAGTAAAATAAATGTATTTTTTAGAAGTAATTTTGCACGAAAGGCATTATTTGTTCTACAATAATAATTATTTGATTAACATAAAAGTTGTACAAAACCGTTTTAAATGTGGTTCCGCTTCCAGGATGCGTATTAGATATTTTGTGTAACAATTTGGAATCCGCATGACAATAAAAGCGCCCCTACTATATAAGGTTTAAAAATGAAGAGCGCAATATTTAAACATATATTTTATTGTTTAGTAAGTTTGCATCCGCATTTAAAAAAAATCTTCTGCAGGAATTTAACAAGAGGAAAGAGCTTGGCTGATTGGCAATTAAGGGGATGGAGAGCGTTCGTAAACAAATTGCCAAGCGTGTCGCATAATTTCAGCAGAATTCACAATTTGCAAACGCATCCAGAGTACTATTTGCTTTCCAAATTTCAAATGAAAGTTTGGAATATTTTAGTTGCTTACTTTGCTTGTTCACTCACTTAAAAGTAGATATACATATATTAGTAGTAGTATAGTTTATAAATTGAAGTATTAATTACAAAACATATCGCCATTGGTATGTTGAAAGTAAAATCTTTAACACCCGCACACCACATGGCGGGGTATAAATTGTTTAACCGGTCGAACGATTTTTTTTTTAAGGTAATAGTTGTCTACTAACGTATGTTCTGACAAGTAATACAGTTTCTACGTTAGGTTCGACTTTAATTTTGATAACACTACCATTAGTCTATTAAAGTGCCTAAGATTTGGCTCGCGATATTTTACTGGTTATTGCATTTTTAAAAGTTTTATTATGATTAGCATCAGATGCGATGATGTCAACGACAGCTAACAAGCTTCAAAGTATTGAAATAAAATTGCGTTGGAATACAAAATATTTTTATAGCAATTCAGAAATCTGAAAATCATTCGTACGTTGCATATGCTAAAATGTTGCCATTTAGCTAAACAAAACAAAACAAAAAAAAAAAATTACCAATTTACACAGCTTTAAAAAAAAAACAGAGTTTTTAATAAATTGTAAAATATTTCAGCACTGAATCTATACTTACCTCTTTTTCGCAGAAGCATCTGAAAACTGTCAAAATAATGCCTTTTATTTTAGTTCGGAAAAACATTTTCATTCCCCTTCCCATAAAAACACCGACAATGGCACTCGTCTCCAATGCAACCGTGATGCAACGACGCGAAAATATTGGAATCCATCCAATAAGTTGATGTAATGAAAACAAGTTTGGTAGGTAAGACGTTCGCAATTTCCGAACGAATCTTTGTACGTTTTACGAGAGACAATGGGTGTTTACGGGCCGGTAGTAGTGTGTCTAGTTAGTATTGGCTTGTTCTTAGGATGCTGTAGTCCTTTCGAGCGAAGAGGACCTAAATTAGAACTTCCAATTAAAATTATTTCAGGCTTTCGAGTTATAGTTATAAAACATAAAATAAAAAAATGAAAATACAGGCTGTAAAAAGGCCTGTCCCGAAAGCTTCTACTCAAATTACTGATACTTTTCTTCAAGGCACATTACATTACAGAATTGTCAAAACTAAAAAAATACTTCCCATTTTTCCTGAGAAAGTTGTTCAGTGTGAAGAGTATTTAACAACCTGTATTTCAGAATGACTAAGGAAACCCGCAGGAATTTTTTTGTCATCGTAAGTTTGTAATTCAGCTATTAATATAATATGAGCTCATTTTAATGATAGATTTTTTGTTTATCTGTAAGTTTATTATAATATTTAATAATACTTCTACGTATACTTGAGATATGATACAATAGGAGAAAAGAGTTGTTACTTGCCTTAACGAGAATACGCAATAATGACTGAATCCAAAATTGAATCTCGACTATTGAATGAATGAATGAATGAAAACACTTTATTGCACAACATAAACAGGATAATAGGTAACTGATTGATTACATTGATTTGCTCTTCGTGCATAATCAACTTCACTTCACTTCACTTCAAAGGTGTGGTTGTCAGTTTTTTTAAATAAGTCTTTGGAATACTTGAAAATACGGAGCGGTAACACCTTGATTTTGAACTTGTATCGATTCATGTAAAGTTCTTTTCTAGTATAGTTTGATGCATCTATTATATGTATGTAAATACATATAGGTCCTTCGGGCATACCTGAAAAAATGTTTTTTTTTTAATTAAAAATTTGAGTGCGTTTGACTACATCTCACCTGATGGAATGTGACCATATAGTCGAGGATGGTACACGCAAACTCAAATAATGCCTATTCACTCTCGCCTTGAAGACCCCCCAATTAATGCAATCGGGATACACGGACGCAGGTAAGGAGTTCCACTACTTCGCAGTTCGCATAAAAGAGGAAGCATATCACTTCGTGCGAATAGATGGAATGACAACTACAAAGTGATGAAAGGCCTCCCTGCGCCTAGTTGACCGAAGGTGGAATGGAGCTGGGGAAATTAGGTCATGAAGTTCTTGAGCACACTCTCCGAAATGAATTCGATAAAAAACCGATAAAGAGGCGACTTTGCGGCGATGCTCAAGGCTTTGAAGCTTATTTAAAACAAGCAATTTAGCATAAAACTGGAAAAATTAAGATGAATACTTGAAGCAAAATTAAACTTACTTGCGATATATTTTATATTTCATCTGCCAATCCTCATAGGACAAACTGTTTGGCAGCGGGCCGGGCCAGAGCCGCGACGCGAACAACTCATTTTACGCTCCGTGCGATCAACTCGATACGGCGCATTCTGAATCTATTGACCGTTTCCATCGGCATGGATGTTCCGGGATCTGGATGTACTTGTTATAAGGTTTACCGGAATGTATTATGTCTTTGACATTTAGAACTATCACTAGACATACCTACCTACAATATTTGAGTTCGGAACGGTCGGTCAAGGGTATGTTTGGTCAAAAGTTTTAGTAATTACTCTATGTGAGTTAGAAAATGATCTAAATTTTAAATTTAGAATCTCACAATTAGAAATGTTAGTAGGCTACAAGTACATCACTTTTTAATTTAGATTTATCCATAAAAATAAATTAAATAATACAGCACAGTCTTACGTTCTACAATTTAGGCATTATAAAAGCCTGAGCCTGAAACAAGTACATTAATTTACTAGTTAAACTGAAGATAGTTTGATCCATCATCCCAACTTAATGGGACCGTATCTAAGTACGCTAAAACCCCACCCTTCCCACCCGACCCACTGGTGGAATCAGTCAGTGAAATCAACAGTTCGCAAGGAAAATCTTTCACTCCATCACTCAATTCCATATTTATCTGCCAAGCACTCAGGTGTAAATCTAGTCGTGCGTCAAACTTTAATCAGTGCTTCTACTCCTGATTCTGATCAACTTTCCCCAAGTAACCCGTAGTTTAAATCACAAAATAAAATTGTACTCTTCATACTAATTTGGCCGCTTGGCTGATCGATTTGTATGAAAAGTCCAAAGTCCTTGGGGAAAGTTGATCAGAATCAGGAGTATTTTTATAGGCTTTTTAATTTTTGAGAGGGGTTAGTTGCCGGTACGATTTTATGATTATCTCCGTTTCAAAAGAGTTATAACTTTAATACTTGTGAAAACATAATAGATAATAGGCATAATGAGTTGCTCGCGGTCCATTTCACGACTTTATAAACGAAAATGTAAACGGTTTTGGAAAACGTTTTGATTTGCGATGGATAATTGTTTATAGTAGATGTATATTTCTAGTAGATTTCCACTAAATTCGAACTTCCAATTAATACAGTAAATTCAGTTAATACTCAAACGTTTACGATTCCGTGTAGTGCAGCTAGCGAAGAGGAGATAGGTACGCTTAATTGAAATTGTTCATATACATGTCTAGAGCGGCAGCGGCAGGTAATATTATAATTGAATAGTAGAGAAGCAGTTATATAAAATTACTGCGTATTAAAGAATACAGTAATTTTATCGATAATAAAACCGAATAAGTGCGTTGTGTCGCGCGTTCCGAGGGTTCAGTATATACAACAGAAACGAAAAGTCCCCATTGAAGAAAAAACTTAACTTTACAGTCGATTTTTTTTCCTTTGTTTTAATCATGTTTACGGTCAATTCTCCAACTGCAAATGTAAGTTTGTACGCATGTTGTTGAGAATTGTGCCAGATTATTTTAAGACCACAGACTTTTTTATAGGTTTTCCCGTAATCTATAAGTAAAGAACTATTTTCGAAATAGACGAAAATTGATCCCTATCTTCGAAACTATCGAGCCTAAATTTTTCAAAAAACTACAGAAAACAGTGATTACAGGAGAACTTATAAGAAGTCAATTATTATAAAATAAGATGGTAAAATTATCAATATTTTTTGTTTATTAGGAAACCTCGGCGCGCAAGTCAGACTCGTATTTGTCAAGTTGCCAAGTAACAACTTAATCGGTCAAGTAGATTCGGAGTGAGTCTTTTTAGGGTTCCGTAGCCAAATGGCAAAAAAACGGAACCCTTATGGATTCGTCATGTCTGTCTGTCTGTCTGTCCGTCCGTATGTCACAGCCACTTTTTTCCGAAACTATAAGAACTATACTGTTGAAACTTGGTAAGTAGATGTATTCTGTGAACCGCATTTAGATTTTCACACAAAAATAGAAAAAAAAAAAACAAGAAATTTTGGGGGATCCCCATACTTAGAACTGAAACTCAAAATTTTTTTTCTCATCAAACCTATACGTGTGTGATATATATGGATAGGTCTTCAAAAATGATATCGACGTTTCTAATATCATTTTTTTCTAAACCAAATAGTTTGCGCGAGAGACACTTCCAAAGTGGTAAAATGTGTGTCCCCCCCCCCTCCCTGTAACTTCTAAAATAAGAGAATGATAAAACTAGAAAAAATATATGATGTACATTACCATGCAAACTTCCACCGAAAATTGGTTTGAACGAGATCTAGTAAGTAGTTTTTTTAATACGTCATAAATCGTAAACCGCAAATTACCTTTCATTCAATCAACTCAAATATAAAAAAAACCGGCCAAGTGCGAGTCGGACTCGCGCACCGAGGGTTCCGTATAAATTCATAATCACACATGTCTTGAAATCTATATTTTTTATATTTGAGTTGATTGAATGAAAGGTAATTTGCAGTTTACGATTTATGACGTATTAAAAAAAAACTACTTACTAGATCTCGTTCAAACCAATTTTTTGGTGGAAGTTTGCACGTTAATGTACATCATATATTTTTTCTAGTTTTATCATTCTCTTATTTTAGAAGTTACAGGGGGGGGGGGACACAAATTTTACCACTTTGGAAGTCTAAGTCTCGCGCAAACTATTCGGTTTAGAAAAAAATGATATTAGAAACCTCAATAACCTATAGTTTCAGTTCTAAGTATGGGGAACCCCCAAAATTTATTGTTTTATTTTTATTTTTATGTGAAAATCTTAATGCGGTTCACAGAATACATCTACTTACCAAGTTTCAACAGTATAGTTCTTATAGTTTATGAAAAAAGTGGCTGTGACATACGGACGGACAGACAGACAGACATGACGAATCCATAAGGGTTCCGTTTTTTGCCATTTGGCTACGGAACCCTAATATAGAGTTCAAGACATGTGTGATTATGAATTTATACGGAACCTTCGGTGCGCGAGTCCGACTCGCACTTGGCCGGTTTTTTTCCTTTCGAGGTACGGAACTCTAAAAAAAACCGGCCAAGTGCGAGTCGGACTCGCGCACCGGGGGTTCCGTAAAAATCATATTTATACATGTCTTGAACTCTATATCAAATTCTCAGGCCTGCAATCCCTTGAAGCTGTGACAAAAATCAAACTTCTATGCCAACGCAATCAAGAGATACGGCCGTTTATGTCGCATATTTGGACACTCGCATGGGAATCAAAACCTATAGGTTACTTCCCGTAACCTAGAATCATGAAATTTGGCAGGAAGCAAGGTCTTATAGCACAAGTAAAGGGAAAATTCCGAAAACCAAAAATTTGTTGTTACATCACAATTTTTTTGGTTTAGCTTAAAGGAATTGCAGGCCTGAGTATTTGATATAAATTTCAACTTGATACGTCTACGCGTTCCTGAGAAAAGGGGTTTTGACAGACAGACAGATGGACGGACAGACGGACGGACAACAAAGTGATCGAAACCCTAAAAAAGGAATTAGATCAAAAATCCTCCAAAAATACTGAAATAGAAATAGAAATAGAAATAGAAAAACATTTACTGCAAGTAAGGAACGCCCTCACATAATTACAAGAGGATTATAAACCTTGCTGCATGTTTTAACAACAATTATAGTTTATTAGTAATCTGTTTACAGCTTCACGCAGTGGCCTTATAAAGACATTCTAAGCCCCTTTTTTTAAGACACGCTGTCATGGGCCAGCCTCTAATACTATTTAAAAATACCCAAAAAAATACTTCTCAGAAGGAACCCTCATGTTTACCTCCTCCCAATCTGTTTTTGAAAGGAGTGTTGTTGTTTTTCGCAAAAGCCTTTAACCGTGGTCACAAATCAGGGCTTTTTGAAAAAAAAACATAATTACAACATATATACCAAGTAAAGCTGGTTAGCTGACAGGGCTACATTTAACACTGATTTAGATTGGCAGGTTTAAGTATTTAATGTAGTAAATACAGTTTTTTTAGTTTTTTTCCACTCCACTCCCGTGACTAGTAGTACGGCATCGTTATGGGCAATCATTTATAGCCACCATGGGAAAAACTAAAAATTGTATGTTCATTGTGTCTCATTCTGTTTATTATAATGCATTATATAATAAGATACATCATACAGGTTGCAAGTAAAAAGTACATCTATCCATCAGACTGACGAACTTTTCTTCTACTAAATTGTTGAAATTACAAAAAATATGACTTTGCCTACTTGTCAGTATAACAGAATGGACTTTTGAAATCGAAATAGCAATGCCAGTAGAACTATGAGTGAAACGACCAATTTCGCCAATCAGCTCACCGATTTGTATGAAAATCCAAAGATTTAATTTATACTTATCGTAAAATCGATATAAAAAATTTGAATTTTCTATTCACTTACCAGTCTAGAAAAAAGTAAACAGCGTCCATTAAAAATTATCGTTAAAACAATTTAATGGCGTCTCTTGTCCCAGCGTTAATTGAGTGAATCGACGACGAGAAGGGAGGAGGCGCGCGCGACTGAAAAATGCTCATCTGACAACGAACTATAAATGTGTAGAAGAGACACGCTGCATACGTTACACAGAATCCTTATTTATTTATTTATTCTATTTAAAAATTATATAGGTATAATAGATAGATACAGGTAGAGATATTCCTTTATTTGGGATCAATTTCAAGTGTTGTAGACATAATAATAGTGAAATTGTAAAGTACATGTGTGTACATGGAATATTTTTTGAAAATAATACAAGTGTAGGCCGTGCATAAATGCAAGATACGTAGCGAGAGCCATACAGAGGTGAACATTTAATTTTGTTTTCAAGTATTTATCTGTCTTTTGTCGTGCATAAAACAAAAACGGCTTACCCGATCTGAACGAAACTTAGATTTAACTACGTTAAAAAAAGTGCATTTGAAATTTAAAGGAGTTACTTAAATCAAGTATAGAATACAGGAAAAATATTTTAAAAAACCGATATGTATTTTTTTTTCAGTTATCATACAAATTCTTGATTCACTATTCAGATTTAGTACGGGAATCTGAAGATTTTTTCAATATTTTTCCCGTATTCTGTACTTGATTTTGAGTAACTCCTTAAAATTTTAAACTCACTTTTTTAACATACTGTACTGTAAGTAATAAACTTTTATGTACGTACTTACGTTTGTTAGTATGCCACTATCCAGTACCTATAGGGGCAATGGGCATATACTAACAAACATACTGAAACTGAAAGTGGCTGTATTATAAAGAGATTACTTACGAGATATCGTGTGCTGTTACTTTAAAGAAATTACTCATAGACATTGTTTGTTGCCAAAGTTAATGTAGCTCCTTCGATTATAATAGTAATACTAATCTTAGATCATAAAAAGACCACGAGCAACAAATGACTTTAAAAAAATCCTGGTTACTCGCTAATTTTACTACTCAAGTTACTTTTCTAAAAGATAGTAGTTCATTGTCGGGAACATTAGTGACGGACGACTGGAGGCGCCGTCGTGAACAGCACAATACATTTCCTCCTGTTACAGGACTCAAATGGCTCCAACCGATGCAATACGATAAGGACCGAGGTGGGTACTGAGCTATTGTGATGACAGCAATTTAGGATGCGGAAGACACAGAAATAGGCATATAATGGTCTGTGAGTACAAAAATTCTTAAATACCTTACCATAATTGAGATGATCAAAATAGATCAGACTAAAACTTATGTCCAAAACTGTTCCCGTTTCCCCAAGCGAAGGGTTTTCGGGTGATAGAACACCCACATACATAGAAACAAAGTTGTGTTTAATCTTTTTATTCGGTTTTTTTTGTATGTCCGTTTTATTGTTGGGGAAAAAAGGTTTCATTCATTTTGGAGTCGGTGTCGTTAGATTTACCTTGATTACCATTTCCCACGTTTTAATGCAGTTATGGTTTTATAATTTTTTTATTGGTTAAGGTTTTCATTTCTATTGCAGAAGTCTTATTCATCATATGTAGCCAAGACATAGTTTTAACATTAACACAACAGTATCAAATCCATTCCAACCTTAGATAAAGTTTCTTCAAGTAAATATAAGCTCTTCAAAAATTGATCATAGCTAATTTCGTTTACCAAGATGGCTGAGGTTGTGGCAGCTTATAATCGAATTTACGAGTACATACCTACAGAGGCACGAGAGCGTTAATTAGGCAAGATGCAAACAAAGCAAGACAAACAAGAGATTTAATTAACACGACCCCATGTCTACTAACTGGTTCGTGTCAATACGCCCTGGATTCGCTCAAGGGCTCTTGCCGAGCCTACACGGTGGTCACAGACTAAGACAGTCGTATTGTAGTGCTTGAGAATATAGGATCTACAACTATACTCGTATTAAGCCTGTATTGCAGGAACGTAGGAGATGTAGGCGGACGGATGTGCACTGAATGGGTCTTTAGTCACCTAGATATACTAGATTCACCGTTTTGGAGAGACAGTGCGTGACAATGGGTATTTAAGATGTAGGAGGCAAGTCGGAAATCGGAATGCAGTTTAAGGTTATGTGAGAAAATATATTGAACAATTCTCGGTAATGAACGAAGTTAGTATATTTTATGTACAGGAATAAAATATTTACAGGTACAACAGAAAATGTATATTTTCGCATATTTTTATATTTGTATAAACAGTATGTTTTACAGAGTTTCCATCGCAAAAATATTGATTATTTTATGTGGAAGAGAATATACTGTGTAATTTATATACGTATTTATACGACAAATATCCATCTCCTATGGATCCTTCTAAATCACCAGATCAAACCATGATGGTTTGATGCTTATATTTATGAAACAATTTTTTTTTTGTTACGATACCTATACTTAATTTAAAAAAAAACTATTTTTAGACTTCTCATACTTGATCAAATCTCAAATTGATCATTTGGTTTCTCAATTTCTTATGGGAAGTCCCACAATATTTTCCGAGTTTAGTATAGGTTGGAGAAAGTTATACAGTTTAATAGGTAAAAGCCACAGTTCGGTATTTTTATATCAGATATTTTATGAAGACCATATGATATCAACTGAATTACCCCCCCCCCCCCCCTTAGTTCAGTAGGCCACAATCAGTAACCATTATCAGTTTGGTGGGTACCCCACTTTTTGAGCCGCAATTCTCAATCATGGTAAGCGTATCAAAACCTTCGACGAGTTTTCCAAATGCCACATTCACCCCATCAAGCCACGGTGTCGGAACTGTTGTAATAAAAAACTGTGATCCATTCGTGTCCGGACCACAGTTGGCCATAGACAAAGTTCCTGGCTCCTCATGCTTCAGTACGAAGTTTTCATCGTCGAACCTCACATCATCAAAAATGGACATCCCTCCAGTCCCATCGAAGTTCGTTATGTCTCCCCCTTGGCACATGAATCCGGGGATGATCCTGTGGAATATGCTGCCCTTGTATCCGTAGCCCTTCTCGTAGGTGCAGAGGCCGCGGAAGTTCTCAGCAGTCTTGGGCACCAGGTCTGATCTCAGCTCTAACACCAATCTACCGGATTCGTCGTCGTCAGCTTTTACGTCTAAGAAAACTCGCGGTAGTTCAGACATTTATATGAATAATTTTAGAGTCAAAACTTGTATTTAAATCCAACTGATCAAACAAAAAGCTAGTTCATGGAAGAGAATGTTTGTAATATTCTGTAAATTTTGGATTCCTCCAGTATAGGTTTGCTATTTTTTATTTAAGGATTATTTCTATTGACTATTTTAATGATTTCATTTTGGGTGGATGAATTTGATGTTACTGACATTACATCGAAACGTCAAAATATTTAGGTTCATTGTAGAATGGTTTGTTTACAATCTTCTTTGAATTTGAGGTGAAAAAGTTTTGGTATGATTGTATGTTACCGCTTTAGGGCAATAAGTTGAAATATGAAGCTATTGGCGTACTGAAAACATTACACTAACCTGATAAAAAATATGAATTATTTAAAAAAAACACTATAAAAGTTATACTTACACAATAAGAGAAATGGAGAAAAGTCTTAGCTTTATTATTACCACATACCGGACTCTCTCTCTTATTGTGTTGCACAATTTACCCATCTTATCCACAAGGTATTAGGCGGCAATTACCAACTAAATTATGTGCTAGTCATTTTAAAATTAAAGTGCACTGAACCATCTCTACCTATGTACTTTTTTTTTTGGAACGACAGTTTTGAGTGTACTAAATAGTCGATCGCTAAACGCGACTTCTAATATCGTAGTACCAAACAGATCATCATCGGTCAGGGTTGGCAAACCTTTGTTTTGCTTATGATATTTCATTTCACTCAAACAGAATTTTCAAAATGGTTTTCTGATTTCTGTTTTTAAAAACAACAATTCAACGTCTTATACAAATATACCTACGTCTTTTCAAGCTGTTTCAATAGTTGGGCAGGGGTACAGACAGGTAGTAGACTACGCCTTTCCGGCTGGTCGCAGATAAATCACGGGCTACTTGGTATGGCCGCCGCGCCGAGTCCGAACCGTGCACTGCTCGCTGTACTGATTAATGTGCCAGATTTGACCACCACCTGATTTTATGAAAGAAAATCATATTTGTATTAAGATATTCGGTGTAAGGTTGTTAGGAGTTAATGTTGAATCTATTTAGATCTAATGTACTACTCTTCTTTCAGTTACTTTAAAATTTATCATAGAATAAGCAAAACACAGCTACTATACATTTTTTATTTAAAAATACATCAATTTCCTATACAATTTGTCGTCCAAATTAATGTAAACGTATCGTTACACATTGGTCTATAAGTATTTAAAATTCATAAAGTGAAATTTCCTTCAGCTGCTCGGTTCAGTGATAAAAGAAACGCATTTTTTGTACAAAGCATCTTAGAAGATACAAAGGAAAACTTTTCAGCTAACCGCCTGAAAAATATTGCTTATCAAAAGTTTAAGCTTCTCGACTTGAACTTATTGAATTGTTGATAAATTGTTTTTATGATCCATCGCTACAGCGCCAGATGTATATTTTATACAATAAGGATGTCCTGAAAGTTCTGCGTAAAACGAATAGGTAAGCAGATGTCAACTGTAACCGAAGCTAGTACGACTATTCATTTTAAGAGTACTCAACAACCCGTTAACTGACACATTAGTTGTGTCACGTACTGTGTCAACTCTTATTGTCAATGAAAAAGACAATATGAACGTTAACAGGACGTAATTGTCGCGTTGACAAGATAACGCTGATAGTTAAGTGAGTGCTACTTTAAAACACTTCGGAGATGACTGCGCCTAAAATTTGTTCTTCTTATTGACCGTATTATTAGTTAACTCATTTAGATCAATAATATTTCATATGACAACATTGGTTGTGCAAGTAATTTATATCTATAACAATGCATAGAAAATAATAAAACGAACGACATTCCACAAAAATATCTTCCCTTGAGGGTTGCCACTCAAAGCATACCAAATGCCAACCGCTCCGCGCCAATTCGGGGCGAAATTAATAACAAAAGCGAGCTAAATTGTTTAAATTTTCACTTTTATTTATTTGACAATGGTACATTCAGATTACAATATGATAAATACATTGTTTTATTTTATTTTTTATTTACAACTGCTAAGTCAAACTCAACTATTAAGAAAACTTTGCGGACCACAGACCAAATCTATTATTTAATTTTTTATCCACATTTAGGCGATTATATCACGGGAGGCGGTTTCCAACCGCGGCGGTAGCCGCCGAGGTTTTAAAATGTATAGAAATGTATGTAGCCGCGGCGGCTACCGCCTGGTACGCAGATACCCGCCAACCGCGCTAGCCTTGCACACGGGCTAGCGCGGTTTTCAAACATTTCTAGTACATTTTCCAACCGCGGCGGCTACCGCCGCGGTCAGAAACCACCTCAGTGTGCGATTCGCCTTAGTGAGCCCATCTCACCTATAAGTAAATGGTGACCGAAAAATAATTAGTGAGCCTTTGGTTTCGTATCACTTAATAGTAGGTGATGACCGAGAAAATTGCAGACATACAAAATACACATACTCATATACTCTATGGCTGAACACAAAAGTTTTATTTAAATCACGACAGGCCAATGAACACGGGTGGCTTAAGAGTAGTCCCTAAGTGTAGTACATAAGAGTGTGTGTAAAATAAAATAAACATTGCCTTAAGGTTAGAATGAGTTGGAAAAGTGCATAAATCGACGCTAAAGTAATAAAGGTAAAAGCGACTGAAGATATACGATAGTACGAACATAATAGCTTACATTTGCATGGCCAAGCCGTTAACACTATCCAACTTGCGAAATGGCGTAATGTAATGTTGGTATTGCTAGGATTAATGGACTTTATTAACCAAGAAGCAGTAATGTATAATTAAACAGATTGTTAAAAAAGTGCGTTTGAAATTTTAAGGGATAGGGTAACTCATAATCTAGTACAGAATACAGGAAAAGTTTTTTTTTCAGTTTCCCATACACATTCTTGATTCATTATTCCTGTACCCTGTATAGGGTGAAACAGAAATGTGTAGTTTTAAAAATAAACTGGATTTTTAAGTTGGTCGGTAAACTGATCGATTTGTTAGAAGTATCAAAATAATAAAATAAAAAAACGATTAAAAGTATAGGACTATCCATAGAAAAACTATGCAGCGATAGATCTGTATGAAGAATTCGAAAAATTTGACGTTTATTCAAAAAGTGATAGAACAAATGTTGTCACGTTTGACCCGACTGGATATCTTCACATTCGCTATTAAAATCGATCTATATAACAAGCTTCAAATAGCTATAAATATTGCACATAAATCTGAGATATACGTATGTATATAAAAAGTTTATAATATCGTAATAATAATATCTGGGACAAATCACACATGCTCATCTGGCCCCAAACTAGGATTATGAACTGCTTTATACTATATTTATCTTACTGTGAATAAATTACTGAAAAGGCAAAAATCATAAAATGCGAGTTATTTTTTTACAAGAATTAACTTAAAGCTAAGAATAATCAGTTTGTTTTTTAAAACTATAAAGCAGAAAGATAAAGCATAATTCAAGGAACCGAGAGGTCAGTGTTGTTCGAACATACTTTTATCTTAATAATTATGTACATGATGTCCAAAAATAAATAGCGCAAACAATTTTTTAATATGTTGTTCCATTATTTCAATTGATCCGTAATATTTTGTGTACTTTTCATATCCACTTTAATTAAAGCAGTTGAATTTATTAACATAGAGAATGTATGTTATATTATTCAGCTGTATTTACCGTCATGTAATAAATATTTCGAAGCGTAATACTCAGGTTAGTGGGTTACACCGCCAACGACCGGTTACGAACAAAACAGTTTGTTTGATGTTACCATTTAACTCTTTGTCCCAAAATGACTAATTGAATGTAATACGGTCCAGTCCAACATAAAATGCGGAACTAATTCTTGACGAGTATTTGAACAAGGCGTGTAAAGTTTTTGTTCAGTTTTCTGACTCACTGAAAACTTTTACTTAAAAGGCCTGCATTTCAAGGAGCGTGTTTAATTTGCTAGCAAATAAAGTTACAGACGAACGCTTTCAATTAGTGGAAAAAGTTACAGCCTGTATTTGAAATTAACGATTGATAAAATTGACATAGACGTTTAAAGTTCATATAAGATATTGTTTTTAAGTGGAATCCCTGTGTTATGTCACATATATGAGAGAAAAAATATTATATAAATAAAGGCAATTTGAATTAACATTTACTTTTAATAGGCACATCAGTGAAAATGAGTGGTTTTGTAATAAAAGTATTTTCGGCTCTTTTGTTTATCTATGTGAAAGTGGATTCAATGGCTCTGACTGGGCCTAGCTTGTTAAGATACGACCCCTGTGCTCAAGGTATTCTACATTTTGATCGATTAGATGA
Source organism: Coleophora deauratella (assembly GCA_958295455.1). NCBI lineage: Eukaryota > Metazoa > Arthropoda > Insecta > Lepidoptera > Coleophoridae > Coleophora > Coleophora deauratella. The sequence goes on from OY282398.1 coordinate 6,580,917, forward strand.
GACATCCTGGCAAGCCGTGGTTAATATCGGACTGTACAGTAAACTGGGAGAAAACGACGTATCCATCGATTTGACTTTTGAAAATCCTGTGCAAGTATACGGCGTATGTAAAAATATGAACTCTAAAATTTTGTTAAATCGGTATGTTATCGTTTATGAAGTTCTCACTATCATTTTGGTTGCAGGTATCTCATAATTGCACAATCAAAGTAATGGAAAATAAACACAGATACATTTTTGAACCTTTAGATCCGAAGCTTGTAAGATACTTCTTCTATGTCAGATTAGAAAATAATATAACTGACGTACCCAATGTCAAGAAATTTACTTTCAACAATGAGTCCCTTTGCGATGATGATGTTAAGGTAAGTATCTTAAACACAGCTAATAAGACCTCAGCAAAAGCAAATTCATCTTTTATGTAAGATTAGAAAATAAAATAACTGATGTATTCAATGTTAAGAAATTTACTTTTAACAAAAATACCTTTTGCGATGATGATATTAAGATAAGATAAACACAACTAATAATAATCAGCAACAGCAAACTAAGTAAGCTTAATCTCGCAAAACCAATGCTACCTATGAACATTTTCATTGAAAAGAAACAATATGATTATCTATACTCAAACTGTTCCAGGCCACACAAAACGTACAATCTCTGAACGTGACTTTTAAAAGTGAAAACTATAAGCACGTCTGTGGTCGACGCTCACTGCCAAACGCCGAGCTTACAACGATGAGGAGCGAGGTCCACCCTGGGGACTGGCCGTGGCACGTTGCCATCTTCATCAGGGACGTAGACAGCAACAGCACCAGTTACATATGCGGAGGCAGTGTCATCTCGCGCACTGCTGTTTTGACAGGTGAGACAACAAGTAAAAAAAATACGTGAATGACATTGTAGCGAAAAGAGAAATTTTGTGTCAATATGTGGACCAAATTCTAGATCTTTATTACAATCGATATTGTCAGTCTAGTTTCCTCTAAGACTATTCCATATTAGCCCTTTATAGGATCTGCAAAGCACTGATATATGATGCAGCTTCTTCAGCAACACACTCTTAGTTCATATGTCTTAAAATTAATAATAAATACTTGTTGGGTTCTGGTTCCGCATAACTAGAAATGTCGATTCCACTTGGAAGTTTATTAAAATTGTATGTCGTTGCAGCGGGACATTGTGTAAGCAGTAAAGGAGTCATGACTCCAGCCAACAGAATTATCGTGGTCGCTGGTACCAACAACTATACGGATCGCACGCAGCCCGGAAGGCAAACTTTTATTGTGAGTTTAACTGCCACATTTATTTTTTGGGTTAGCATTTATAGTAGTATCTAAAACACGTAGTTAGTATCTAATACTATAGGTGTATTGCACATGCCCTGCAGAATATGCTGAGTCGGAGCGGTTTCAAATTTACCTCAGCACAAGTTAATCTAATAATTATAATCTTATATTGTTTAATACCTATCTTGTTACCTATGTAATAATGAAATGATTGAGTTTACTATAATAGTTTCTGTAAAATTTCACCTGAAAATTTATCTGAAAAAAGGTTCGTGTGTTGTGGCTGCGAATGAATATCAAATCTATCTATCAAGCTTAACAAATTGTTTTCTATGCTACGGAGCCCTCATCTCGGAAGGTAAAAATGACATTAACGTGAATCTTTAATGTATTCATTTATATTATTGGTGTAGTAAATAGTTTTCGCAGTCGCAGTACCAAAAACCGGACAAGTTTCCATCGTGTATTCTTCTTTAACTTAGAACTAAAATATATTCTTTAACTGAGATCTAAAAAGCAAATTTATGTAACAACGTATCTGACAATGAGTGAAAATCTTCTTTGCTTTGTCTGACATGTATCTGACAATGAGTGAAAATCTTCTTTTTAGGCTAACGAAGTGGTGCTCCACCCGAACTACCGCGATGACGAGGCTACCGCAGACCTGGCCGTGATCCGCGTGTCACAGTTTAGATACACAGAGTACGTGCAACCTGTCTGCATTTGGGGCCCCGTGTATGATAAGACCAACCTTTTCGGATACCAAGCCACGGTAATTATATCACAATTGTACCAGATGCTCTTGCTCATAGTTCTGTTGACAAAAGCTGAGTATTTTAGCAGGTTTCTAAGATAAATCTTGCATTTCAGTGCGAAAAAAACGTGCGAAAATATTTATTTTCACTATTATTTTTTCAATGAGTAAAATATCTATAATAGTGAAAATAAATATTTTCGCACGTTTTTACCGTTTATACCGCACGTACCTACCTGAATCAGGAAAACATGATGAAATGTCTACCAAAGAAAAAGAGTTTATATATTATTCTATTTAGTGTTTTTTATTTTATTGTAAATTTCAGATGGTTGGTTTCGGTGCCACTGAAAACAACGTCCAGTCAAATTTACTGAGGGCTGCGTACACGCTGGTACAGAACGACTCCACTTGCACTGATTATGACAGTGATTTGTATGGTCCTCTTCTCAACGAGTTTACCTTCTGCGCTGGCTATGGACCTAATTCTAGTGAGTTTAGTTTTTATTTGACACTGTATCTTTTTAAAAATCAATACCAGTTTTTTCCAAATTAATCGAAGCCAAAATTTTTATGACAGAAAAAGGATCAAAACGTATTTGTTTTCAAGAAATTGCCCGACTACCCTTTTTTTTACGCTACATCTTTTGCTTGAGCTCGCCAATGGGGAACAATAAAATCGATGAACTAATCTAAAGTAGACAACCCTTTAACCCTTCTGAAACTCACCCAACACCTCTAAAATGTAATATTAGATCCACCCTTGAATCTCGTGACTTAATAAATCTGGTTCCGTTCCGCGTCGAAAACTTTATCTTCATAATGCTCCGTAAGCAGCATTTTATATATACGTAAAAATTTCAAATTCCAGCAATAAATCCTCGAAACGGAGACAGTGGTGGCGGTCTGGTTGTGCCCATGACGCAGCCAGACAATAAGATCAGCTGGCTCCTCCGTGGAGTCCTCTCCAAGTGCGGGTTGGGACCAAACCAGACTTCGTGCAATCCTAGTTACTACGTTATCTACACGGATGTGGGACCTCACTACGGGTGGATTATACACCATTCTGGACTGGTTTTTACCAATAATATAAGTGATAGAATCGTTGTTCCGAAGTGATAGTCGAACTGTGAGGGTTTAATAAGAGTGACACAAAGTTATTGTAAGTTTTAGTTTTCGTTACAAATTATACGTAGTTACTTTAGTCAAAAATGTTAACATGAACTTTGCTGAAATAGAAATAAATTTATGTTAATTTTCATGCATATTTTGAATAAAAAATTATGTATAACAAATAGTATCCTAATTTATGATACTTAGATAAGCGAAAAATAATTTACGTTTAGTTATTCTCTTTAATGATATTAATTATGGTAAGAAACAAAATAAAAATATAATAAATAATTTAAAAGATGCAAGGCATTAATCTTTTCTCATAAGAAATTGTTTTTACTTAGGTATTTTAAGAAGGGAACTTCAAAATTTAAACTTGGCTACAACAAAACCAAAGTGAAGTAGCTTCGTGGACCTTTATAATGCGGAAGTTTCTTATTGTTCGGCGACAGTTTTTAATAAGATCTTAATAAATTATGCAATAGTACCGCCAACTGGTGCCTCGGATAGCACGTTACTCCTCTTTTTTTTTCTACTTGGATGAACCCGTCTTTATTGTTTAAGGAGAAACGCAGTTGCAAATTCAGTGAATTGAAACAGAACACGTCTACTTATTATTTTCTGTGATGTCTGCGTAAAAATATCAGAAAATATTCTATATACAATAAACAACTCACAACTGACTTGAGTATTTTTTAAAGAAGACACGCAAAAGTGTATTTTAGACGTATCGAAGGCAATACATTTATGTCAGGAGAAATAATAAAAAAAAGGTTAATTGCATTGTTTGTACGTTTACATTCTCCACATAAAAATACAATATTTACGGAAAAAAAATGTCGCACGAGAAAACTGCTTTAATTTTGTTCTGAAACCTGTGGAAGTCATAAAAGATAAAGTGTTTTTAAAGAAAACGGAGGCGTGTAATTGAATTTCTGAAGCGAAAAATGTATCTGTCTGTTCGCCTTTAGTGCACCTATGGCCAGATATCTTTAGGAGTGAATTAACAACAGTAAATGTTTGTATTTTATACCTATGTTATATACCTAAAGGTTTAATTGTAGATAAAAAAGAAGAAATAGATCAAACCAATTTAAAAGATATTCTTGGACTAAAACTGTTATATTGAGTAGTTGCAAACTGAAATCTGTGTAAGATAAAAAAATTCATTACCTTTTCATTTAATTATAAGAAAAATATAAGGCGTTGATGATAAGACTATTTTTAAACGGTTCTACTGAATGAAAGTTGTTGATATAATTTAGGTACAATATTTATTTTACGTTTCGGAAACATCTTCTTATAGGAGGGTTGCTTCAACGCAATTATCAGATAGATGCCTGAGGCGCTCGGTAAAGACCCCAACTCAAATAGTTATGCATCGCAATTGCACTCAAATAAAAATTGTTTTCTTTCTCCCTCCTACCTAAAGTTTACTTTGCGCTCTGTTTTGAGAATTCAATCAAGAACATAAATAAAGCAGGCGCTTTCGGCAGTTTTTTTGCAAAATTTTTGAATTGGCGCTATCCCATCCATTTTTTAAATATCCATAGTATCTGGATAAATAAAGGTACCCGTAGAATACTTATGTGCTTTTGGCTGACATATTTTAAATTTAATATCTGTTTGTGTGCTTTTTTGGAAGGAAAATCTGTACCTTTTTTTCGATGTATGAATTCGATTTTCGAAAGATTTTTTTCCTACCTAATACGAAGCTACTTCTATCCTAATTTTCTGTATTCACTACGAACTGGAAGTTAGTTGTCCATCAGTAGATACCTACTTGTACTATAATTTTAGAAGAACAATGATATTAGACTACTAGTGGAATATAACTGAAAATGTACATACATATACAAGTTGACGTTTTATACGCGGACATATGGCAAAAAGTATATTTTACTCGTGTAGCTGGATAACTTATCCAGATAACCTTATAATCAAAGCATTTTTACTTTTGAGTGACGAGGGAGTAAGGCATTACACAAGGAATATCATTTGGCACTTGTCACCTTGTAAAAAAGTCACAGCATTATCTTTACATCATACATGTTTTTCAAATATAATATCAGTTTGCTAAAACGTAAAGTTTTAATTAAAACAAATGGTGTCTTCGTATAGAATGAAATATAACAAGAGAATACTCGTGTTCAGAATTTGTATGCTTGAAAAATAACATGAATTTATTTCTATTTCAGCAAAGTTCATGTTTGAAAATTAGCTCTGCAAAGATACCTAGATAATATGAAAACATGAGTCGGTTAGAAACTTATTAAAGCACTACCCACATAAAGTTATATTTGTTCAACATTCTTATTTATCTTAGCCTATCTTATTTCATAAAATTACATTAACTTGTAAAGCGTAATTATTTTCAAAGTAGTTATAGATAGTTCAAATGGTATTTAAATATGTTGTAATAATGTAATTATAACATTCATGAAACTTTGAAGTAACGTCCTGAGAGTTTTTTTTAAATAAGAATTGATATTCAATAGTTATTACAAGAACATGTTTAATTTGTATTTTATTATGTATAACTTATGATATATAAAAACCGGCCAAGTGCGAGTCGGACTCGCGCACCGAGGGTTCCGTATAAATATAATTACAATCACACATGTCTTGAACTCTACATCAAATTCTCAGGCCTGCAATACCTTGAAGCTGTGAAAAAATCAAACTTCTGTGCCAATGCAATCAAGAGATACGGCCGTTTGCCACATATTTAGACATTCGCATAGGAATAAAAACCTACAGGGTACTTCCCGTATACGTAGAACCATGAAAGAGTACAGCGGAATAAGCATGGCCAGGCAAGCCAGATGCCCCTCGGGAAAGTTAGGTTGATATTTTTATCATGACATCAGCTTCTCAAGAGAAACATTTCCCTAAGCTATTTCTTACAACATACACACAGGCAGAAAGACAGACAGACGGACGGACGGGCGTAAGGGTTCCTTTTTTCCTTTTGAGGTACGAAATGAAATGAAATGAAATGAAATGAAATAATATTTATTCGAAGTAGGTATCTCTGTACACTTTTCGAACGTCATATTTTTTCTACCTAATACGAAGTTCCTATCACTCGGAACTCGTATACACAACGTTTCGGGAAGTGTTTGCGGAGAGAGAAGAAACGTCGGGCCCTAAAGAAACTCCCTCCAACACATTTTTTTTTAATAAAATTCTTACATGCTATTACATAATCCGTTCCGTTCCGGTGGCTCACTGACCAGAAGTTCTTCTGCAGGGGCGTTGAGGTCAGAGCATAAGGGATCATGGGCAAAGTTGTAACATCCTAATTGAGTGGCTCGAGCACCGAGACGGTGTCCAGCATCCAACCGGATCCTGAGGGTACGTGGGTGACACAGCCTCAGGTTCCGAGGTCATTTACTGAATCCTGCCGGCAGCACAGGAGACCGTTCACCTGGGGACGTATCAACTCTCGTCCTTGTGCCTCTATGCAGCTGAGATCTACCCAAGACACCAGTGGCCACGTAGATAGGATCAGGAGTGTAGGTGGCTTTTGCAGTCGGGATGGGGGCGGGGGGATGGATAGGGCCGACAAGTATACCAGCAACGAGTCAGCATGTGGAAGATAGATACTATACTTGGTGTGTAACATTTACAGGGAGAAAAGTATGACTGCTTGTTTTGAAGTAGTTGCAGTAGAAGGGTGTCTTCAGATTCCATTGTACTGTCTTTTTATGTTCTATGCTTTATCAGTAGGAATTTTGCTACATGCTATTACATAATTGGGTAAACAACAAAGTTATAGTTAGTTTAGTTACATACCAGTTCAAACGGACAGCACCCGATCACGAGTATAACTCGGGAGTCAGCCATCGCTCCCCTCAACCATATTTGAGGGAAGGGAACGACCATGCTCCCCATACGCCACCATCCGCACAAACATTTCAGCGAGCATGCACCGCTCCGGTCAATGGGAAAATATATTCATTAATGAATCTTCAATCCTTCCAGACCCTCCACAATATGTATATGTATACAATACGGAACCCTAAAAATCGTTTTTTGAAAAGTTCCGCTTTTGAAATCGAGTATCCAATCGATAACTCAATGATTATAAAACTATGTATATAGTCCGGTAAATTATAACTGGTACAATTAATTTTACCTAAACTTGTTCGAGGTTACTAGTTCTTCCTCTCAAGTCCTATCATGTATATAGCATAATACGTATTACAACAATACTTGATTCATTTTTAGCACTTTAACAATCAAGCAAGCTTTAAGCTGCGTCGTCAGCGCATGACTCCGCATAAACCAACCATGCACTAGCAGGAAACATCCTTTCTGTCCGGCCAGCGGTGTAGCGAATTGGTATTGGACCTCCCACGATTTATGATGCTAATAGAAATTAGGTATTGTCTTGTTAAACAGCTATTTTATAGTGCCATTCCAAATCTTAATTAACAAGTCGACATTAATATCAGTTGCTAGTGGTTTGAATTGAGCACATAATAAGAATAACGAAAACAATTTAGCGTAGTTTCTTTCTACATTCTAAATGCCAGGGACGTATTCTCCACAGGGTCATTCGGGCGAACGCCCGGGGCGGCCCGTCCCTAGGGGCGGCCCGTCCCAAGCGGTGGCCCGCCCAGTTCTCCAACAACTCAAATTTTTTCATTAGCTGACTGAAAATTGCATGTACTTACTGTAGTAATTATACGGGCGCGGGAGTCTCGATGAGTATTGATCTCTTTCTCGAAGTTAAACCTATGAGTTGCCGGATATTTTACATAATTTTCGTCATGTCCCTCTTAATTTTGAGACCCACTTGTTGGGAGGCTCTAGTCCATCGGGCATTGAATTGTGCCTAGGTCCTCTAAGGTCTCACCCATGGTCACGATATCATCAGCGAATCGAAGGTGAGTGATGTACTCGGTGTTCATATTAATGCCGAGTCCTCTCCAGTCCAGAAGCTTGAAAACGTCTACCAGGGCAGCGGTGAAGAATTTCGGAGATATGTAACGTCTCCCTATCTCACCCCACGCTGCACCCTTGGAGTGTCGATTTGGCTCCGTTGGAGTGTAACTATTTGTCTCTGCTGGTGTAACCACACTCCTGTGTAATGCTGTAGGCTTTCGTCTCACGAGCATGACGGAATTAAACCTGCTTTCGGAAGCTCAGTCGTAATTCCATCATCACCCGTTGCCTTGTTGTTCTTAAGCTTTTTGAGAGCCATTCTAATATCGCACAGGCTGATGTTTGGGATATCTTCTGTATGTGTCTTCTCTCGGGTCTTCAGCCAGATTACTGACAGGTAAGATAGATAGATAGATAGATATAACATTTATTCACTTACACGACACTTTTTACAAAACAGGTTTAAACATTTAAACGTTTTTTCAAGCGTGTGGTCGTGTATACGATTAAGTGTCCGTAGAATTTCTCGATCTCTTCTAAAACCTCAGAGTTTTACCACACGATTCTGCCATCCACAGTCTTCAGCTTTGTCAGTTGGCTCAGACCAACAGACAGGTCTTTTGCCAATACTTTTGACCCTTTATTGCGCTCGATAGCCTCTTTAATGCGATTAGTAGGTATTAAATTGGCGAATATGGGGACTCAAGGACATGGAGACCTGTCTGATTAGTCGCCGATACTGCCAAGCATCTTCAGAAGATTTCATAATCAGGCTCCATCTTTCCTCTATGACCTTGCTGGTGTGATCTGAGATGTTCTTTTTGAACGGCTGTATTTGAAAGCCGTATTTGTTCCCAGCCGATCGGACAATGGGGAAGAAAACTGACAAAGCTCGCCGATAGAGGCGCTGATATCGCTTGACTCATACTAACTGTCAAAACGTATAGGAAAAATTGTTTACGTGAACTAAACATAACATAATTAAAAAAATGCCGCGTTGTGTGGCGATTGGTTGCAATAATAATGGAAATCATTAATTTCCTAAATATTCTCGGATGAAGAAGACGTGGGAAAAGTTACGATTTCAATTATGTACTTTTCAACTTCGTCTTTAATTGAGGAACAGTCCAAGTCGCATACATTTTCCTTTTAACAATTTTAGAAAAAAATAACTAATTTACAACACCTCAATAATAAAAAACCGGAACTAATTGAAAGTTGTTATGAGTCAAGCGTCCGTTGCGCCATCTGCAAATAGCTTTGCGTTTTCTTCCTCATTGCCTCGAGGCTGATTTAACGAACGCACTTGATTTTGATGATTTTTCTGAACAAATGTCGCATCGTCGCTCATCGTAATCAGCTAATAAATTTGTTTAACTATTTATTACTATATTTCTGTTTTTCTGTTATTTCCTTTGGCTATGGAGGATGAGGGGCGACCCGATCGTATTCGCCCAGGGCGTGAAAATCTAAAATACGTCCCTGCTAAATGCTAACGATAATACGTAAGACTATTGACGAAATTAAATGTTAAATAGTGATAATTCTACTCTTATAACATAGATATCAAGGTACCAAAAAATAATATTATGTGTATTTTTAAACCTTAAGCTTTTATTGTTTAGTTTCTCCTTCAAATGTCCTTTTCATTTTTAAACGTTTATGTTCTATATGAAGCCTTTTCGTGAGAAATCTAGGAATGTGCATAGCTGCCATACAACTTACTATTTATTGTATGTCAGCGCACTGTCCCACTTGCCACATCCATAGATAGATATTTAATCACAATCATATGCTGTATATTAGAGATCATAAGTTAATTTAATTGTAAATTCTGACACGAAATGCCCTGAAAGAATAATAATAATATGTTCCCTCTTAGAGCACCGACTTTCCCAGAATAAAAATTCCTGACTACAATATTAAAAACTGAGTCTTAGTCCCTGTGGAAATAAATCTTGACAGTGAACGTATTATCAGGTACATGCTGGTAACTCCGGAGAATCCACCTCCTTGTGACTCGTGTTTGACTCTGACTAGTAGCCGACCAATTCCGTGGCTGGCGTGAACAAGTTGATATCTCGAGTTTTTACTTATTGGCTAAAACTTCCTATGACTATGGTTTTATTTGGAGAAAAATTACACATAACACAATGCTTATTTATTACACATTTTTATGTGTATGTAAAAAAAAACCATAGGCATAGGAAGTTTCAGCCAATAAAAAAATACTCAAGATATCAACTTGTTCACGCCAGCCATGGAATTAGGTATCGGTCTTGATTTCCTGGAAGATGTCTCGTGACATTATTACGTATTATGTTAGAATTTATATTTAAATGTCAAACTTGAGCTTTCCGCTAGGCCGCGTTTGTTGCCAGTTGCCAGTAGTTACCACTCGGCAGCATGACGTGGCGCGACGTTCTTAATGTCGACGTTACGGCTGAGCAGGCGCCGATCACCTGGCGGAAATTATAACCATGTTAGTGCTGCTAATAAGATTGTTAATTTGAATTAATGATTTTAAATACTCAGTTTAGTGCGAACACGTTAACCGTAAAATATTTGTTTGGGGTTGGTTACTCTGTAACGAACACACGTCTGTTGAGTTAATTTTACAATGATTACCGTTTTAGAACGGTTTAGTTTCAACGTTATTTTTGTGATGGAGAAATAGCTGTGATCCCGATTCCGAGATAAGCGATAATAAGAAGAGGATTAATTTGGGAGACAGCTCCGTTTGAACAGCAAATTCATTAGACATTCAAAATCAAAATGTTTTTTTTTAAGTAGATGTTTTGCCCATACTTTTAAATCGTCTTTTTTTTCTACCTAGTACAAATTTCCTATAATTTGTACACTCAACGTTTCGGGAAGTGTTTCCGAAAAGAGAAGAAACGTCGAGCCCAAAAGAAACTCGCTTTAACACATTTTTTAAAATAATACTTAATTACTAATACAATTAATGTCATCAATAATACACTTATCAGGAAGAGCAATACATTTTCAAATGTCTTTGTCATTTACATAACCTTTTGAGCACAGAATTTTTTTTAGATGCGTTTTGAATTTGTTTTCAGGCAGATTTGTTACATTTTCTGATATTTTATTATAGAATCGTACACATTGCCCCACAAACGACTTTTTAACTTTGCTCAGTCTCGAATAGGCAATATCAATGTTATTTGTATTCCTTAGGTTTAAATTATGCCTGTCACATTGGCAAAATCACTCTTGATATGAGATGTGGAATGCCAAATAGAAAAATAGAATAGAATAGAATAGAATATTTGTTTGATCATGGGCAAAACGATTAAAAGTATGTGCGAAATATGCTATGAAATGAAATGAAATGAAATAATATTTATTCGAAGTAGGTATCTCTGTACACTTTTTGAACGTCATATTTTTTCTACCTAATACGAAGTTCCTACCACTCGGAACTCGTATACCCTGATACCTGACCCTGCTTCATACCATGATCAGTAAATTCAGACAAAAACAAAAGGGGAAACAAATTGTTTTCAAAGAAAAACAACAACGTTTACATTTCTAGTCTTTTTTAACTGATTAATATTGATAGTTATTGGCTGAATATTCATATTTATTATGTAGTTTTTTTAATACCATTTTTATAGAGCGTAAGAAACAATATCAAAAAGAGAAGCTCACTGCGTGCGTCGATCACGCAGGTTAACTGACTACAGATACGGTCATAGCCTGGATGGGTTTAACTGTTAGTTGCATTTATCTCGACCGTTTACGTGCTAGGCAAGTTGGTGCCGGCTGCTATCTCTAGATGGCAGTCGTTAAGCCATGTCAGAGGCCCTATAGGCGGCTTGAAGCTGGGGTTGGGTCTAGCCCCACAACCTCCACCAATCCGGACTTGCCCCCCCTTGTGTGGAGTATGGCCTAATCTTCCCGAGGTATGGGAAGAGACCCGTGCCCCTGCAGTTGGGACGATATGGATTGTTAACAGGAGCTCCTAAAAGCAATATGGCCAGTTTCCATCAGGTGGGCGTTCAGCTTTTTGCCACTTCAAACAATATAAATAAACATATAGAAAGATTAATTATACAAGTATGAAAACTATTTTGAGGGTTCTGTAGCCAAATGGCAAAAAACGGAACCCTTATGGATTCGTCATGTCTGTCTGTCTGTCTGTCCGTCCGTATGTCACAGCCACTTTTTTCCGAAACTATAAGAACTATACTGTTGAAACTTGGTAAGTAGATGTATTTTGTGAACCGCATTAAGATTTTCACACACAAATAGAAACCTATACGTGTGGGGTATCTATGGATAGGTCTTCAAAAATGATATTGAGGTTTCTAATATATTTTTTTTCTAAACCGAATAGTTTGCGCGAGAGACCAAAGTGGTAAAATATGTGTCCCCCCCCTGTAACTTCTAAAATAAGAGAATGATAAAACTAGAAAAAATATATTATGTAATTACCATGCAAACTTCCACCGAAAATTGGTTTGAACGAGATCTAGTAAGTAGTTTTTTTAAATACGTCATAAATCGTAAACCGCAAATTACCTTTCATTCAATCTACTCAAATATAAAAAATATAGAGTTCAAGACATGTGTGATTATGAATTTATACGGAACCCTCGGTGCGCGAGTCCGACTCGCACTTGGCCGGTTTTATTTCTTATACTCTCTTCTCGCAACGCACTTGTGACTCCTCTGGTGTTGCGGGTGTCTATGGGCGGCGGTAATCGCTTACCATCAGGTGATCCGTCTGCTCGTTTGCCACCTCTGCCATAAAAAAAAAAAAAACTTTACTGTATTTTGTGATACCACATAAAGATTTTTTAATTTGCCGCCTTTTTCAGGTTACGCTTTCGTTTTTTTCTACATACATACATAATATCCTTTCGTACATTATGTTGGTTTGTTTTTTTTAGTCAATGAAAAAACTTTCTACTTCGTAGAGATTTTGTAACTAACCGTTTTAACTGTCGTAAACTAGTCATCCTGCTAATATAATTTCCTATAAATATTAAATAGAGGATGTAACAACCCTTCAGTTTTTTTATTACTTTAATTTTCTGAAATCTAAAATATTCTTCTCCTTTGGCATTCCACAAAGTGTGATTTTGCCAATATCAAGTGAAAAGTGATAGGCGTACCTAAGGTTTGCTGCTGTTCACAAACTGTTCACAGACTGACTCGGTGGCTAAGTGGTTAGCGATCCTGACCTCTTATCCGAGAGTCGTGGGTTCGATCCCCACACAGGGCAAACTTTTCTGTGATGAGCAGATTTGTTTGCTCTGAGTCTGGGTGTATTATATCTATATATGTATGTATTTAAAAGTATATGTGTATGTATATCAGTCTCTGGTTCCCAAGATACAGGGAATCCTAGTTTGGGGCCAGATGACCGTGTGTGATTTGTCCCACATTATTATTATATTATTATTATATTATTAGAGAACCTAAATTCCAATAAATGCCAAGAAAAGCGTTTACGGTGGTATACAGGGGTTGTAAACTAGGAAGTAAATAATCTTTTTTTTTCGGATAAGTATTAAGTAAGCGTCAAGCAATCCCGTGTTTTACGTGTAAAAGCATTCCGCACCTGGGATCGTTTCGTGACAGTGCGCAATAAAACCTTTTTCGTTGCAAACAAACTTTTGCGCTCCCGCACCGGCTTAAGCCGTCAAGCTTAGAGGTGAGAATGAATTGTTGTGTGTGAATTGAATTGAATGTTCAGAACTTAATAAGGTTAGTGGAGCGAGAGGCTGAATTCGGATGCGAATATAAAAAATTGGTGGCACGCATTCGCGTGCTTGTTGTGTGTAGCGAGAGCACGACACCATTTATGGGAGAGGGTTCTTCGCGACACTCACATGAACACATGCTTGCCAAAGTTTCAGTGTAATTTTCAGGTAAATTGTATTATATTTAATAGAGTAGGCTGTAGGTAACTGCCGTGGGATTATATACGTCATGACGTATATAAGGCCATGGCCTTATCATAGGAATTGGCCAGTCATTTCATGATCTGGAAAATTCTATGATTTGGCCACGACGTATAAACTGGTTCGCCAGTTTTCTCTATTTTCAAACTTCTGAACATAAAATGTCATGGAAAACTAAAATGTCATTCAAAAACGTATTCATAACTTATAGTACTTTTGTTGGAGTACTATCTGCGGCACTGAATTCTGAATAATCTTTTACCAATATATTGCTGAATCGAGAGAACTTTTCTGGTTATATTTCTATTACGATCCCACTGATTAACAAATACAGATTCATTTTACTAAGGCACAAATATGTTATCGAGACATCACATCGTGTATATAGTAATTTCCACTTTACAAAGATATTTCAAATGGCACAAAACGGAAATAAAATTTATCGTATCACATAATATATCAGCGTCTTTAAAAATCATTATATTTGTATATCTCCTCTTTTGCGCAAAATTTATGCAGTAGGGGTAAAAATACCACTTTTTTACGTTGAAAATTCTCTCTCTTTGAAGAACCACAATTCGACTCGATTCCAAATCTTATTCTCAGCACGTCCTTTTATAATCATGTTCGAGTCCTCCAATGTTAGATAAAGTCGCCTGTTTTCCACGAAAAATGACGTCTCCGAAGTAACTCCGTTGCGACTTTCTACGTATGGCAGCAATGAAGTAAGTGATGATCCAGTAAAGTATTTTTAAGACGACTTTCTTAATTTATTAATGAACCTACGTAAATGCATGTGGAATGTTTATTTTAGTCCTCTGTCTGTAATAACTACCAATAATTTACCTTACCAAAAATAATCAAATCTGTACTACATGAGGCGTAAATATAAGGCATTCATACTAACATCTACAATTTTATGTATGTTTGCTGACCGACTGCGTCCAACCAAACTATAAGGACGTAGTAAAAAGGAAATACAGGGTATTTGGCTTCATCTCGCTTCAGTTTATTGGAATAGGAAGTGACGGAAGTGGGCTTACCAAGAATCGCAATTGTAATTAATTATAATATGCATTTTTTTTAATGGTGGATATGAACATAACCAGGCTATTATTTTAATCAAATGTGAAATGTTTGTTTTACTTTTTAAAAATAAATTACAAAAAATTGGACTCCACATACAGAAATGGCCACAATCGAACGATCGAACAGAGTTCAATATTTTTTTCTTATTTATTTAAAAAGTGGTAGAACCTAAGTTGTTAGATTCGCTTCAAATAGCCTGCATATGTTCATATGCAATGAAAAATCGCCTTGTACAGTTTGTTATTTTCAGTCGTGCAGTCAAAGTCGAAATTAGACAAATGCTATTTGATCCAACTGTATGTCCTTGTGTCCTCGTATTTATTCTGTCGAACGATCGTATTATGGCCAACGTTGGTGCAGCTTCCGATTGGCTGGGATTTAGTCGAGAATTGCCCAAATGAAAGCTCAATGAAAGTGTCACGGAGAGACTGTGGGCACATTTGTCCACGTCCGGAAAGCGAGGACCGGGATTGTCCGCATTGCCGATGCTGAACCGTAGGGTGGGGCCCGAGTCGATGGTCGATGTTCAACTATATCTGTACACAATGTAAAAAAGATCACTCCGGAAAACTTTAAAGGGTCTTCTACCAACTTTTCCTGTGAAAACTACTGAATTCGCAAAAATAATGGACTTTTGATACGTATTTATCGCCCAATTTTGTAGTGAGAGTACAATTTTTACCTTAAAAGTTTGATCAGTTTCATGGAGTAGAATCATAATAGAAAAAAATATTGTTAACAATCCATTACGTCCCACTGCAGGGGCATCAGTCTCTTTAACCGAGAAGGTTAGGCTATACTCAACACACGGGGGCCAAGTCCGGATTGGTGAATATTGTGGGGCTAGTGATGAAGTGCCAGAAGTTTTTAAACCGCCTATAAGGCATCCGGCATGGCTTTACGATTGCGATAGCAGCCAGCACCAACGGCTTAACGTGTCTTGTGAAGCACGGAAACGTTCGAAATAAATGCGACTAACAGTCAAAGCCATTCAGGTTATGACCGTGTCTGTAGTCAGTTAACCGGCGTGATCGACGCGACCACGCAAGCCGCACTGAGCTTCGACCGCTTCGAAAAAATCTTATCTCTAGTGAAATTCACTATTTAAGTTTCTGTAAGTGCTATTTTTACAGGTTAAGGTACTTTCGTAGGAAGCTATATGAATTTATTTGCAATGGAAATAAAGGACCACGTAAATAAATAATGTTTATTTACAATATCAATATGTTTTATGGTTAATATTAGATTTAATATTTCTAGTGATCAATGCAACGATTCTTTTTTTTTACACCCGCTGTCTAACGTTATAGGATAGGGTTATTCAATCAAAGAATTCTTATACTTTACGTGAGAAATGATTCGAATAATTATTGTTTTGAAAAATAGTTTACATTTAATAAACAAAAACAAAATCATTCAGTACTAAAGTTCAGGATTTCTCAAATGAAGTTTATTTTATCGAATGAAGTACATCACGGCGGCCATCCCTATATTTGGCACTTCCCACCCTGGGGTCGAACGGTGGGTCATCAGAGTAAGCCGAAGCCACCCGAGCTGCTTCTATAGCACGTCATAATGCCAGTTACTGCTTGTTTTCGTTTATTCATGAAAAGGTATATATACTATTATTATAGCTCTACCGGACTTAGTGATAGGAAAATATCCTAAAAATGTTATCTTAAAAACACACAATGATATTATTACGTTAAGGCTAACTAAAACTAGATAAATATATTGTAAATACTTACGTATTATTGTGGGACCACATAACCGTGTGTGATTTGTACATGCAAATACTTTTTATGGAAAATTTATTATTATTTATTATTTAGTTTCGATTGATATAAGAAAATTTGATCAACTTTGATTTTGAAGTCTTATTACAATGAAATTCGTGACACCGGTAGTACTATAATTTGAAAAGTAAGAGACACTACTTAACAATAACAAGCAATCTACATACTATACGTATATCTAGGCTTTAGATGACCTCGGAAGAAAATTCTGGTCCTTATAAATAAGAAAAAATGCACCTGGTACCTGCCTGCCAGCGAACTTTTATAAATTATTAACACCATCCCCTTTCCAACACATTCCACCCAAGATTTTCCGTATGAGCGTCTATTAAATTAAATGTGGGGCTTTTCAGAAACAGCTCTTTATGATATAACCACAAATCCTTTGAGCCCACCTCCAGGAGAGGGTTTCTCAGGTAAGATTTGAACGGAGGTGTCCTTGTTTTCATTTCTCTAGATAAATGCCAGAATTATTTGTAAATGCTATTGTAGGTATATTTTAATGTAACGTTGTCAGTGACGCAATGGCGGGCGCTGACAAAAATTCTGGTGACTTTTTACATTTGTTACGTCTTGCTCAGGGCAGTCTAATAGAATTGTAGGAAATCGTAAGGAAATAATCCTTTTCGCGAAGGGTACAACTACTTTGCTTTATGCCTAAACTTCAATATAAATTAGCTTTTGGTCTAAGTGTCTATTTGCCTATGTGGCTGTTTGTCTACTTCGCCTAAGTACTACCTCGCTATGTACCTGAATCATATATGACCTAAATCGCGTTATGCCTAAAAATTTTTTACATAAACTACGAGTATATACAAATCTATTTGACCACTTATAATTTTGAGTAGGTAGGTACTCTATGGTTCAGTTAGTGATGATGATACAATTCCATTCAATCATTTAAGTCGCAGATTAAAGAACATCTCTTTGCGCTGTCATAGGTAGTATTATATCCACTGCATAGCTTCACTGTCGTTCATTGTTTACTTTGGTTTATATATGTATATTATATATATATATATATATATATATATATATATATATTATATTATGTATCTATATATTTTAATGTTTATATATATGTATTTATTTATTTATTATCATTGTATTTTATAGGTTATTATTGTTTTGAAATTAGTATAGTTTAAATTAGATCTATTTTTTTTGTATGTAAATTGATAATTACGTAATTTCTGTTGCTCGCGTTCTACCTCGATTCCTTGTATTTTTTCCAAACCCCGGGTTGTCTGGAAGAAATCGCTTTTAGCGATAAGACCGCCCAGATTGTACTACTTGTTTCTTTTTCTTTTTTGTTTTGTATGTGTTATGTGTATTTGTATTGTAGTCAATAAAGAGATTTGATTTGATTTGATTTGATGATACTTCAAAATGATATTGTTTTTGAAATTTCACGTTTTAGCTAATATTTATTATTGTAAGTAATATTTTCTCCATTTTCGATATGAATTCAACAGAGATTTTTATAAAAAATAAAAAAGGTGGAGACAATTTGTTGAAAGATGGCTATTGTTACACAAAAAATAAGTGCAATAAGGATGGTTCGTCATTATGGCGTTGCTCGAACCGTAAGATGTGCAGCGCTTCTTTGAAATTGAATTCAAACAATGAACTTCAAAATGTTCAAGAGTATTCATGTTTTGCCAATGCTGCGAAAAATAAGATTGCGGTAATTACCGATAAGGCTAAAAATGAGGTATGCCGCACCTTTGGGCCGATACCCAAAATTTTAGAAAAAATTGTATTGAACGATCACGATGGCAACTCAAATTCCTTGAGTGATGTTGAATTTAATGCGGCATCTTTATACAAAACAAAAAAAGATTACACTATGTCGAGCTAGAAAGAAGTTTTTGGGAACCGAGAAGAAATCTTCAGATGAAATACTAATGGTCCCGAATATAATAGCTCAAAATTTTCTAGTGTGTGATGATGGTGAAGCCAAGAGTAGGATTTTGATATTCTCTACCTCAGTAGCTTAGAGAACCTTGAAGTCACTCGAAGGTACTGATATGGAATTATATGGCGATGGTACATTCAAATGTGTGCCGTCAGGATTCTACCAACTTTATTCAATTCATTTAAATATAAACACTGGGAACAGGGACACTGTAAACATAGTTCCAATAATATACTGCTTATTGCCTAATAAATCACAGGATACATATATTCGTCTATTTCAACTTATTAAGACTCATTTTGAGATAAATTTTAAAAGATTCAAATTTGAATTTGAAACCGCCCAAATTCAGGCACTAAAAGCTGTTTTCCCAGAAATAGCGATTAGCGGATGTTATTACCATTTTTCCAAAGCTATATGGAAAAAAGCTGAAAATTAGGGTGTTTTAGCTACACGCGCTGGTTACAAGATGACCGAAATTTGTGCACATCTTCCTTTGCTTCCTACTAGATATATATCAGATGTTTGACAAGAAATTAAGATATTAGAGACTGAGACTAATACTGAAACCACAGGAAAATTCAATAAATACATAGAAAAACAGTGGTTGGGAAAATTACACGAAATTATTAGTTGTGCCGGCGATATCCATCGCACAAATAACTCTTTGGAAGGCTGGCATAGACGCTTAAATTCTAGGATGAAGGGCGAACGGTCATTTATTCACTTCTTATTTAAGTTAAGAAAGGAGGGGCAGTGGCAAAGTCTTAAACTAAAACAAAGCTTATTTGAAAGGAATAAGAGAAGAAGAATAGATGTGTTTTTTAACAGAAGATACAAAAAGGAGGTGGAGAAATTAGAAATCCAAGAAGTAACAGCGCTATATTTCATAAAAAAAACTGTGCAAAATAAAAAAGGATCTTTTAAAAATTCATAGTCCTTAAAAAGAAAAACGAATAGTATAGTTCTTAAAAAGGAAAATAGAGTTTAAGTTGAAGTGATAGATAAGTAACGTATAAGTTTAATTTTAAATTATAAGAAGAAAACTAATTAGATTTTTTGTTCATTTTCTTGATACGCTGTTTTATTCCATTGAATTATCTGACAATACAATAGGAGAATGGCGGACAGTATATTGAACTCTTTCAAAAATATTAACTTCTTACTACCAGTCATTTTATTCGGACACTTTAGCACCTTAGGTACCTACTTTCATACTAGAAGTAGGGAGTAAGGGAATATAATTACTCGCTTTAAAACTAAATCTCAGTAGGTCTAGGTATTATTTTAGCCTTTTCCGCTGCTGACCTATATCGTAGTAGGTCGAACTATCGTTATGCCTACATCGCGTTTTAATTAGGCATAAAGCGAAGCAGTTGTCCTGCGAGTTAGGTACCCTTCGCGAAAAGGCCTATTAGGATGTTCTTTAAAATATCTATCAGGGACTGAACTAAGGTCAAGGTTTTTTCTTTATTCAAACTCTTCATTCAAGTCGGTCAACTGATCGGCCAAGTTTGTATGAAGGGCCTGAAATATTTTTTTGCATATTGACTATACATAATTCCTCAGCGAAAGTGGCTCATCGAATTCATTTTCTTTTTGTTTAATTTTTTTTTATTTGATAGGTGGCAAACGAGCAGACGGATCACCTGATGGTAAGCGATTACCGCCGCCCATAGACACCCGCAACACCAGAGGAGTCACAAGCCACTAGCAGATATTATTTTTATAAAAATATCTTGTATCTAATTTGGGTGTGTTACGAAAACATATATTGCCAAGTTTGCAGCTACTTCAACTACCTACCAAGTAATTACAAAAAGCAGCGATACTAAATACACACCGAATAGTCCGAAAGGTTCTGCAAATATAATATATACAGAATTTAACCCAACGACATATAATAGCTCTTGGCTTTGGACCACTCCAAAACACTTAATTCTTTTTTTAGAACTCCAAAAATATTATAATATCATAAAATCGGTATGTTTCCGTAAGATCGCGTAATCGTTTTTTTAATGAAATACGATTATCTTCCAGAAAAGCCGGATTATCAGCACAGTACTGTATTTATATATGTATGTATATTTGTTTTTGTCTTAAGTTCGATTCTCAGCGAGGTCCAATTTTGTACGACTCGATTTGATTAGAGGTAGGGCATTTTCTGAGCCCGTCTGGCTAGCTACCACCATGTTATCTAAGTCTTGCCGCCAAAAATCAATGTTTATAATAGCATTGATGTGGTCCGGCATGAAGATAAGCCAGTTCCCTATTGCGTTGGAGAATTATTCTCGTAAACCCGCTTCTGTCTTCATCACTTACCAACAGATAAGATGATGAGTTGATGACCAAGCCGCTGGACTGACCAAGTCAAAACTGTTACATGACTGACAGTGCCACCCTGAAGCAAGCCGAGGACATATATGCATGGCGAAGGATTGTTAACACCTCAAAAAAGGCACTTCAAGATGGACATGACCTTCAGAAATGAATAACATGACTTATCAACTGAGGATAATAAATCTCTAGTTTGATTACGAAGACTATTCATTGATACTAATTATAAAATTGTTTACTGCTGTTTTGTATAGATCAACGACAATCCTGTGTAGGTCAGACGCTAAAATGTTTCGCGAAAAAGTATGCACAGAGTGGCTTTTCAATTAATTTTTTCATTAAATACGGTTTATTTCCGTAAAACAGCGTGTTAATTACATGATTTTGATGAGTTTTTAATTAAGACAGGCGTACTTTCGTAAAAAAAAATATTTAGCAATATAACGTTGATAGACATATTATAAAATAAGTACGAGGATGTTCATCTCTTCAAATTTTTAATATGATTTAGCCTTCCGCGGTTTAAGAATTTTACATTACACCGTAAGGTCTGTTAGATTAATATACTTTACCTCTCCCTCGCTGCTTTTCAATTTCCATTGAATTACTTATGGCATTAGCGCCCGCAGGCGAGTTCTGCTAAGAATTTATGAATCCCGATTTCAATTTACTTACTGGTAAAGTCGTGAGCAATGTCAATCAATGATATGAACAAATATTTACGCAATCTGCTCACGTCCATAGAATAAAAATTAGGTTAATACAACTTAACAAATCGGTCAAATCGAGGAAAAAACCTTTTACCGAATGTTGTGCGCGAAACATGCACAAAGCCCTACGAGGTCCAATTTGACCCAAATGGACACACAAATAGTTGAAAGGAGGGCTCTATTCGCAGGGCACGAGGTCATTATTCGCTCTGTAACCCGGCGAAAGTGTCAGGACGGCAGAGGACGAGCATTTATCTACATCCTGAGGGTTCCACTGATTTTGGGAGGGATATATTAGAGAGAAAATGGGGTTTTTCAAGAAATCAACGGTGAAATAAATTATTTTAACCGGTTTCGGTGGCGTGATGAAGTTTCGATGGCGACAGTCGGGCAAGTGGGGTGAGGGTAGAGAAATAGGGATACGGGTGTAAAGCGACCGTCGCATGGCCTTAGTAGACATTCCAAAAAGACAGTCACTCTAATTAAGTTCTTAGCTACTCTAGTTGCAGCTCTTTATTAAAAAGTCCGTTTTTTAATCTCAAACTTTTTCTACAGGTAGGTATATTAAAGTTGTTAAGTAAGGAAAAATTCCATTATAAAGAATCTACTTACGGTGAAATGTCTTAAATCTAGGCCATAGTAGGAAGAACTAAGGTAGAATGCTGGGAAAAATCTAACCTAGAGATATCAAATCTATGCAGTTAGAGGAGTTGTAAATTCCGCGTAGATAGAGGCCGCAGAGCAATCTTTTGCTCCATTTAATCTTTCACGCTCGCCGCGTATGGAAATTGGACGTGAAACGAAATATGCGCCGGAGCAGTAGGCATAGAAGGCACAATTTGTGGAATAGTTACGTTACGGGTGAGATTTGCAGCGTCGTTACCGAACGGAGTCGCGTTTCAAGGAAGGCTGCAATATGTTCTGTTTTTTGCAGTTTCAAACTAAAATGACTTTAGTTTCAGACAATATTTTCTGAGAAAACTAAATTATTAACAATACAATTTAGGAACAAAAACCTCTAATATTTGTAGTGGTTTAATTTTTTTTTTATTTTGACCAATGTTTACTTAAAATACGATATCTGACAGTGAAGTTTAAAACTTTAATGCTGCGCACGATTTGGAATTTCAAAGATTCTTATGAGGATAAGCAGTAGGTATAAATATAAGATATTACTTCGTGTTATTATCATACAAAGTTTCTTTTAAAAAATAAATGTTTCAATAAAAAAAATGTTTAAAATGCTTTTTTTAACAAAAACAAAAACTTCAAAAAAAGAAACATTATTTTGGTCTACATAATGATAGACATATTCCAAAGCGTTATAAATTATTTAATTATTTAAAAACATACACGCATACGACCCAATTCCACTATAATATTATATAGGTATGCACCAACATAAATAAAAGGCACCTACTAAAAGAAAAATCCAAACACACAGAAATAAATCTTGCCTCTCCTACTTCGGACATCCTTCAAATAATACCAACAATATTACGATTAACCCGTCTGGGATAATAGATAGGAAATAGGATAGAGGGGAGGAAGAAATTAGTCATCTCTGTGTCAGAACATGTGCGCGAAATATCAGTGTATTTTCCCCGTCAATGGACCTGAGATAAAACAAGTGGTTCCCGATAAGAATAAAGCCTTCTTGGGTGAATCAGGCGTACCCTGCCTGGCTCATCTCTTTATTTCGCAGTGGTTTATCTGCCTTACTTTATATAAGTCAGACAGTGAGTCATGTTGGCAGTGATACATCATTGTTGTATTGTTTGAGTGATGTAACCTTTCTGATTTGGAAGTAATACAGCATTCTACTTAAAGAATAGATAATATAAATATGATCGGAATGTATAAAATTAGGTACCGAATTTTGATTACAAGCTTCTATCATTTACGAGTGACGTTAGCAAAGTAGTACCAACTTTACTTTGTTTTATGTCATTATTCTTTATATGAGTAAATTTTATCTTTATTTTGATGTTTAAGGTCTCGAGTAATATTCGTTTATTACTTTGTGCCGGGTTTTTTCATCTCTGACTGACACGTTACTTTTGTTATCCAGATAAATCTTTTTCAGAAGTTAATGAAATTTTGTGTTAATTAGGTATTTTAAATTATACTTATTACAATATAATTTCGAATAATCATTTAATAATAATCATTTATTTGAATAAATTACTATTTTGCAGTACAAGAAGAACTCTGACTTTTGTTTTTAGTTTAAAATACAGAAAAATATTGAATAAATCCGATTGTTCTTAATTCACTATTCAGATTTAGTAAGTATGGAAAACTAAATAAAAATAATTGTAGATCGGATTATTTCAATATTATTCTTGTATTCCATATTTGATTCTGATGAGTAACCTCTTCAAATTTCAAACGCACACGTTTTTAACATCTTCTATTCTGCAATAAAGTGTTTTCATTTATTTATTCAAATATATGTATATTGTTTGCTCTGAGTCTGGGTGTATTATACTATATATGTATGTATTTAAAAGTATATGTGTATGTATATCAGTCTCTGGTCCCCAAGATACAGGAATTCCTAGTTTGGGGCCAGATGACCGTGTGTGATTTGTCCCAGATATTATTATATTATTATTATTATATATCGATAAAATAATATTCTACATATAATACTGGGCTATTTATCAGAGATTTATCTTTTCTTGAGCAATGTGTTCTCTGTTTTATTACAACCTGTTGTTGTTGTACATACAAAGAGTCCAGACACAGAGCAAACAAATCTATTGATTTTATTTTATTACTGTGTAAAAAACAATTATAAAAGACAGACATTAACAGAAAATATATACAATTTACTCATTATACAAATGTTTGCTCCGAGAAACCCATGACGTTCAGAGTAGAATCCAGAGCGGTAACCAGCCACCAAGTCCCCTACCTCAGTTATTATTTTTCAAAAAATGTACACAATTACATAAGCTTATGTATAGGTATACATTTACAGGTACCCACAGATAATAAACAAGCGACACTATCCCAGCCCGCATCTGGGCCGGGTTTATGCAAACTTGAGCAAACTTCTCACTACAACTACTCGTATAGTTTCGGTTTCGCTCTTCGAAATGAGATAAAACGGGCTCAAGAAGTTTAATGAGTTACAACAACAGACTAAAGTTTGTTTGGGTCTTGTCGTTATTAATTTTGAGCCTTAAATAATGTAATTTAAAATTTTAAAGTAATATATCGAAGTATAATTATATCCTCCGCCCCCCTTGTAAGATGATTTGCTGTTTAAAAAAAACTAAAAAAAACCCTGCCTGATTGAAGAGTTCCACTATCCATCTCCAGGATGCATCATCACACCCTCGTCGCCAAATGTATTAGTTTGGAATCGTTAAAACAAAGCAAATGAGCCCAAACTCGTGAGATTTACCAGAAGCCATTAAAGAGTTCCACTATTTACCTCCTGGTTCCATTAGTATATTAGCTCGATGGAACCCAATTATTGTATTGTTATCGCTATTATGCTTCTACAAAATTTTAAATCGATACGACCATAAGAAGTTGGTTAAATTCGACTTTCAAATTTGTTTACATAAGTACCTACATAGTTACAAGTAAAGCTAATAAAAGCGTTTTGATAAGAGTTCACTAATTTCAATGAGTTGGAATCTTTTTACAGTACCTATAGGTTATATATACATTATACTTAGTACCTAATAAATTTATTTACTTATTATTGAATGTTCATTCATTCAATAATAAGTAATTAAATTTATTAGGAAAACACTTTATGGCTGTAATGAATCCTTTTTTTTTTACTTTTCGTAGATTCCCTAGAATGAGATGAATACAAAAAATTTGTTAATTCATAATGACTGAATTACCCAAAATCAATTCCAGTTTGTTATTATTAATATATCAAAGGTAAGTTTAAGTAAATACTCATATGCTACAAGCATTCTTGATTAATCTTAAGAAAAAAAAAACAAACATTCCAAATGATACAGAAACGCCTCGGGGATTAATTCTCGTATAAATTTGAGCATAAATCATTCAGCGTGACTACCTCCTGCTGCTCTGCATATTGGCTTTATGACGGTTTTTTGTCACTTTAATTCACTGTAAGTTTATTTAAGTGCGCTGATTGAAAAACAAACATGCCTTTCTGTGAATTTACAAAATTTTAACCACAAAAAAGGTAAACCGTAAACATTATACGATACAAAATAAATCACAGAGTGCGCCGCAAAAACGAAATTAAATCCTGTATGATTATTTAAAAGCAATCAGCTTTTCATATTCAAACATTACGTGCGTGCACACCTAAAGGGAATGAAACGATTAGACATACCATAGGTGCTACAAAATGTCAAAAAGCAAAAGCACAGAGGGCTAGGGGGCGGCGACCGCGGCTTTGGAAGGGCGCGGGGCTGTAGGGGCGGGGAGGGGAGAGTGGCCGCCAGTCTCTAGTCGACCGCCGCGCAGTGAGCCCGCGTGTGATGCGCCCCGCGTGTTGACGCGACATGGCCTCGTCAACGACCGGTAACATCGTCGTCGAGTGGTTGCGATCGCTTCACTTGGGCCAGTACGCGGAAAGTTTCATAGACAATGGTTATGACGACTTGGAAATATGCAAACAAGTCGGTGAACCCGATCTGGACGCTATCGGCGTTCTTAACCCTGCACATCGGCAGCGGTTGTTACACTCGGTTCGCTCTTTGAGGGAAGAAGGTGCGGCAGCAGTTTACTTCACATTGGAGGAAGCGGCTGCAGCTCGAGAGTCATGCCGCGATTGTGAGGAAGAAGCTCGCAAAGAGCAGGCAGCCGCTGTTGTAGAACCTGCCAAGTATGCAGACGAATACGAAGAAGGAAAAGCAGAACTGGTTAAGATACCCCGGATACAGCTCAAACGCCTGCTTCGAGAACGTCTCGCTCAAGATGGCATCCGCTTGAGCCTGCAGCCATACTCCACAACGGTCAGTGTTTTGTTAGCCCGAAGCGGGCAGTGCTCGACGCGGTATCTACACATGGTTGGTTGATTTGTGAAAGTGGTATTACCCATACAATGTTACTGATAAATGAATCAGTATACACCAATGTGTTAAACGTGGATTGTTGTGTTCAAGAAGTTTATTGCTTGTTTTGAATATCACAAGAGACCGCGTAGAGACACTGCCTGCGGCTTCCCATTTCTTTTGAATTAGTCTGTGTGTGGTATGACCGGGTCGTCTTCGGCTGCCCCGGGCGGGTTGCTTCGAGACGTGTTGCCATAAAGTTTGTTGCGTGCGTGATTTCCCTGGAGATGAGGAGTTTGCGCGCCTGCCTGTCGTGAGAAGATTGTAATCGCGTGCCTCCCGGCTCTAAATTGGGCTTTGCGATAAATCGCGCAACCTGTTTTAGCTCCCTCAAGCGTTAATTAGTAACGTTCTACTTAATGTGAACTTGATGGCAAGATTAATCCCAATAATGCCAGTAAAGTTAATGTGGCATCTTAAGAAATGAAATCTTCATATCAAACTAAATACCATTCAAAAACAACTAGAGTGATAGTTAAGAGAACAAAAATATTTTGAAGAATTCATATCCTTTACCACTCAGTCGGCTAAATAATCAAAAAGAAGAACAATGAAATAAAAATAACAGAAAAACCAATGAATATAAATAGAAAAGAATAGAAAAACACCAAAAAATACATGCAACATAAGGTACAAAGATAATATCATCAAATACTCTAGAAAAAATAATTTAGATAATAAACAAAGTAATGATGATCGTGTTACGGAATATAGTCTAAACTTAACAATACGAACTAAACAATACGAATATAGTCTAAACTTAACTTAAAATTAATGCTATAAAAGTTAATCAGCTAAAGTCCTCCTCAAGCGTTCATACCTACTTATAACGAAAACATAACAAATCGTAAAATAATTTGAATATCGCAAACTGGTTGTCTTCATCGTATGGGCGGAAGCGCTTAGTTGATATTTTAATTGAGCTGTTATTAATTATTCGGCTGGGTAGTTATTAAGAGGGCGGGATATCGCGCCCACGAAGGCACGCCCTTCCTCGACGTGTATAGTTACTGTATCCAGCATTTGTCATATTTCATTCCATGCTAGGTAGGTATGATATTTTGAGTGACTCAAGTTAACGTTTATCTGTCGTCTTTTCCCTTATCATGGAGTTGACGGATTTCTGTTTTGATGTTAAATTTCTTCAAGTTGACGTTAACTGCACAAGACTTGATATTTTATAGCGGCACAGTAATTAGTTTTGTAATTTACTACACCAAAACCTTTATTGTTTTCTGCGACAGCAGGTAAACCACGTAAATATACTGTTCGAATAACTATTTTCATGCTTTTACTGCTTGCTGAACGTCTTTGTTTCCAAGTTGTATATGTATACAATGCACACTTCTAATAATTTCACTAACAAGCGGTTGGAAAATAGCTCACCACAATGGACAGTACATAGGTACATTGTAGCTCACACGCGAAAGACTTGAAAGGAAAATAATGCACTACTCAAACAAAGATAATAACAGACTAAGTAAAACGCTTTTCCAGCACAAGAAAATAAAATGAACAATACTAGACTTTTAAAAAAGTATTAATATCAGTGGAACTCAGTCGATGAGACTACAGTGCAGTAATTACCTGTGATGATTTTTTACCGGTTTTCGAGCCACGACGAAACCTGTTCGGGCTCAAGTGCGCCAAGAATTCAGATCGTAAGGCGCGTCCAGAGCAAGAAAAAAGAAACCCAAGCTGTTGCCACCACAAACTCTTAGTTGCTCGACTCTATACGAACCCCATTTTGTTCAAAGGTAGTAAATATTTACAAAGTAAACTTTGCACAAGCACTTACTAAATCTGTTTAATGAGAACAAATTCTTTTCCTAAAACCACATTGCATTGTAGCTGATACAGCTGGATTCTAGAAGCACATTTCGATGTCGTTTCGAACAATAAATCTAATTTGTCGGGCGCAACATTGATTCCATTAATGTCCCTATTTGTATCAATTTCGCCATAATAAATGGTACGTGCTGTCACCGTTAAATTATTTCAAAGCTCACTATCACCATGTTGCACATTGTGCCATCGATCCACCCCCGTGTCTACCTGGCTGGGAGCATTCCTTTCATCCGTTCGCGAGACAAACAAAGCCGCTGGCTACAGTTTTTTCTAAACCGTTTTGTGAGGCGATTACCACCGGAACTGAGCACAATAACTCTGACAAATTTCATCGGGGGGTATCGATATCGCAGTTCCGACTAATAGGCCAATATTTATATTTGTAGCCGGCCATTGTACGTGCCACATCCGCTATTCGACTAAGGCTTTCCAAATTGAATGTGAACGTATAATGATTAATGTGTATAAAAATCACAAGTTCCATTGGAGCATCAGTTTCAGATACAAATCATGAAGAGAAAAACAATGTGTGTGATAATCCTCTCGCATAA
This sequence comes from Coleophora deauratella, assembly GCA_958295455.1. Lineage (NCBI taxonomy): Eukaryota > Metazoa > Arthropoda > Insecta > Lepidoptera > Coleophoridae > Coleophora > Coleophora deauratella. The sequence continues at coordinate 6,610,208 of OY282398.1, forward strand.
TCAGTTATCTATTGTATGCTTTACGCTTGCGTTCCCATTGTGATCGATTACTTCCTCTAAGTTGCTAATTTTATTTTATTGCGGTGGGCTGGATGGATCTTGTGAATGTGCCGGATTATATTCACATTCACGCCTTTTAATGTATTGAGAATAATAGCATTCAGAGTTTAGTGTTTTATGACATGGCATAGATAAATTGAACATAAAATATTGACCTTGACTTTTCATTATATAGTAATTTGAACTTTTATCTAACGTGAAAAATACTTAAACGGTGTAGCGTCAAACTATGAAAATGTTATTTAAACGAAAACAGTTGTTGGTGAAAAGATAAGAGAGAGGAAAAGAAGGAGAAGGAGATAAGTGAAACTAAATTAAAGAATAAACAAGATACTGAAGCAGCTACTTTTAAAGGGTCCTTTGAGTTGGTCCCTTTACCGACACATTGATAGCCGGCGGTTAAAATGCCATGCATATTGTAATGAAGGTAAAAAGAATAATCTCTCCATTAGGCTTCACGTCGGTGAAGTAAAGGCGGCCTTGTTATCTCATATACTCGAATAGGCTGAAAAACTATTGTTTTGTGAAGGGTAAGAAGGTAGTATCGGAATAATAAAGAACATGTTGTAACGGTCTTAGACAGTGTTTTTGGGAATACTTAACGTATTTAATATTTTGCCTTGTATCTCTAGATATAAGACATGATCGTTAATCATGAATTTATGAATATTGATAATGAGCACAATTTAATAATTGTACGTTTCTCGAAACTATTAATTATTCATATTAACAAAAATATATCCTTTGTTGGCTTGTTCCTTTTACCCGCAACGTTGTCCATGTTTTATGCTGATTTTAGGACGCAAATGGGTTTTGAAAGATCACCTCTTGGGACCCATGTGTTATTTTCAGCCGCCACAAAACTATTCTCGCTGTCTGCGAAGTTTCGTAACTCTCTTCAGTACACTACTTGACTTGAACTAATTTTTTTCTTGCTAGAAATACGGGATTATTATTCTTAACTCTTTATACAAAGAAAAAGTTACGGGATAAAATTTCATAAATATATACATAGTTATAAAATAAAATAAACTTTTCAGCATGAATATCTCAAAAATCTAGTTATTTATATCTATTAAAATAATAAAACTACTCCATCTGTTATACAAAACAAAAACCTTTGCGTTTGGTTTAGGGTTTATTGGCTCGGTCGGGTTCTTCTACCTGTCCTTTATGCGCTGTTGTCTGGCAGAATGTTGTTGTTTTGCCCTGCTTATGCTCCTCTGATATTTTACTGGTCCTTATACGTACGTAATTTATGATGAATGCATTGTACTCATGTTAAAAAACTTTCTTGACGACAATTTGAAGTATCATTAAAAGCAGAAAACTTCTAGAAATGCCAAGACATTGCAAGACGTCAGGTGATAATATTGATCTAAGTAATAAAATTCAAGCATAATTTCAAGGTACACAAGGTGAGAGATCAAGTTCCACCCCTTATATAACCATAACTACGATACATACATCACAGATAACTGTAGGAAAGGGACGCCGAGCGCTTCATACCGCACGAGAAAAAAAAAACATATTGCACCCTCTCACGATTCTCCGTTTTATTGATGTGTCGCCTCGTGTGAAAACGTCAAAAGTTCTCATATAACGTGAGCTGTATATTTCGCTAAACAAGACACAAGTGTACATGAAAGCGAAGACAAGATTACAACAACATTTGTTTAGAACCCGTCAGGTGCAAACTCAACGTTTCGTAGGAGAGCTGGTTCTGTTTGCGCGCTGCACACAAGCTCGACCTAACGGCAAACTTCGGCGACTCGACGGCAACCGGCAAGGGGCTAGGTGCCAAGATTAGCATCAGTGATTGTAAGACCAACACAGTTACCGAATTTGTTACTGTCAAATATGTGATTGGGCTTCGTTGAGTTGCTATTGATTGATTAGTCGAAGAATATATATTAGAGATTATAGTAATTGTTTGCAAAGATAATCGTGTAGAAGTAAATAGTATTTCCTTTTAATCATGTGGTGCTTTTGTAAAAAAAAATCTCGCACTGCAAATGTAAATTACTATATTAATTTTGTTCACATATTTTTCCATATTATTTTGGACTGTAATATTTTAACAACTTATTAATTTTCATTATTCTGTAAGTATTACTTTAAAACCTTTTTACTTAGGCATTGCTCAATGTTATAATATAATAATAAATTAATATTCTGATTAAATATGAGATATACAATAACAATTCTAATAAAATACGTATAGTTGCCACAACTTTGTGAAATGATCTTGCATATTATAACGCTACCTACCCATATTTTTTCTTCACTTAAGAGGCTTTTCTACGACCACTAAATAAGCTCTTCAAGAATCCACTCATTTTGTATTGCCTTGTCCACAATCATCGAGAGATTTTATAAGAATATTTGAGTGCCAGTGAGTGCCTACCTAAGTTAGTTATAATATCTCAAAGTATTAAGCATTTTTATGAAAACATGGCGTGGGCCCGTGCCGACAGCTTTCTTAATAACAGTGGTATAATTGAGAGAAATAAACTATTTTGTTGTAAGTTCACTAGGACACAGAGTCGCCGATGTATGAATGAATGTATCGTAGATGATCTATGACTATGAATGCAGAATTTTGTGAAGCGTGGCTATGAGTATGTCAGTTACAAATTTACTTTGAGACTAGTCATTTTCCTACTTAGTTATGTTAGTAAAAAAATATTTTTATTAGATAAAACCAGATGCTCATAAACATGATAACTACTACTGTTTTAATTCATTTCATTTTCATGAGCAGCATCAACCATCTACGACTATCTACTAGCTGTCGTTTATCTAATAAATAGGCACCCTGTTATTATTAATAATAACATTAATAACTAAAAGGTATGAATAAAAATATTTGAGATTCGTTTCGCTTTAACAATTTACATCAAAGCCAGTAGTGCCGTTAGGTAAGATTCCAGTGTCATCACACCACACAGTTTATAGCTAGACATTAAACGACTCATAATCTTTACAATGTAGTCAGTTTTCATCACAGTAGTCATTACTCGCTTCTAAATTTATTTATAAGGGTTCTCAATCAAACACGACGGGCTTCCGAGAAAGTGTGTGAAGAGTAAAGTTGGAGAGACAAGTCAGAACGCAAACAAACCGATGGATCCTCTGTCTCTAATGCATGCAATGCTGTGATTATGTTGGTCTTGATTTGAGTCAATATTTGACAATGTCAATTTCATGATTTCTATTCGAGTGCGTGCTTGTTTATAACAGTAGATATTACTAGAGAATTATTATTATAATCAGTTGGACCTTCCTTGCATAAATATATATCTTTTTTCACTGGGATAATTTAAGTTTCATGCCAAATTTTATTTTGGAAATGGAAAATTATGGAATACTGTATACAGCACGTTTAATTTCATTAAAACTGTGTCAAATGATCTACTAGCAATTGTTAGAGAAACGTATAAACTGTTAAAATTGTATGTAACAAAAGCTAAATTGATCGCGTCGGAAAATATTGCGTTCACACGCCGTTTCACACTTCCAGCCAGTTTCGGCGCCGCGCCGTTGAATATCGATTTTTTTAATTAACTAATTTGTTTTTGTTACTGTTATACATCGACAAATCGTTTTGGTTTCCATTCAATTTTATTTTGAATTTTAGGTGTTTTCTATTATTTATATAAAAAGGTTTCTTAAATAATTTCATTTTAGGTTTGAATATTTAAAAAAAGACACAAAATTCATTTTCTGAGTAACCTTTCACTTTTGTTTTGACTTCTCAGCTTTTCTTTGCTTACTTTACTGTAATTTTGTTTCCCATCTATAATGAGCGACAATCAGATGCTATTATTTTCATATTAACTTTTGATCGGTTCCAACCACTGCACTGGAATTTAATGGTCTGCTCTCAAAATCGGTAAATAATGATAGCTTTTTCGAAACTGTGATTATGGCTCCTTCAAAAGGCTCATGTAATTGTATCATTAAAATGTAGCTTCCTATCTTGTGAATATGTTTTTTTTAAGATATTCAATTTAAATATTTTAAAAAATTTTGCGCTTTTAGCGATCTACTATAACTATAAGTATTGATATAAGTTATTTAACAAAGATATATGGATTATAATATTTTCATGTTGAATTGATTTTAAATGTGGATCGCAATATCAAAATTTTAATACGTGAAAGATGATATATGATGTAGACTTTATGATGGTCAGGTCAGAACTCAGGTCTACCCTCAAAGATGAAATTTCTAAGGTCTCGTGTTTCAAGTATAAATGGGACGATAAAACTTTGGAGCTAATAGCTTGCGTGGGTCGACTGGCGGGTTTAGACAGGTTTTAAACTGCCTCAAAATAAAAAGGAGGTTCTTTATTGTTGTGTCCGTCAACCGCGGCGCCTGGCCACCAATTGCGCAGCGGGGTCCAGCCGCCTCCATAGGTGTCCATGATTCGTTTAATTTATATTAAACTGTAAATTCTGTGTCACTTTTTCTTTCTTTGTTGATGTTATGTCTTCAATTTGTTTGACATTCTTTATATCTTCTCTTTTATGAAGTAAACAGTTTGTTCTTTATTGATAATATATATATTTTTGATAGAGTTCAAAGAGTTTTGGCATTTATTTGACTTTTTTGATGCTTTTTTGCATTATTTTTAAAGGCCGTATTTATTTTACAAAAACATAAGCATACTGCATACCTATCAAATGAGTTTGTAACAGAAGGCAATAAAATAATGTAACAAGATATTATATCCTTTTCAACCGACTTCAAAAAAAGGAGGAGGTTCTCAATTCGTCGGAATCTTTTTTTTTTTATGTATATTCACCGATTACTCGAAGACGCCTGAACCGATTTCGAAAATTCTTTTTTTGTTTGAAAGGGTATACTTCACAGGTGGTCCCATATAAATTTTATCGAAATCGATTCAGCGGTTTTTGAGAAAATCAACAAAACATAGCAAAATTGGAGTTGTTGCGATTGAAGTCGGTTGTTTTTAACGTATTCAGCGTGGTCAATTATTATTTGAATATTATGAGAATATGCTAGTACACTCATAATAAGTTTCTAGTGGGAGCTTTAAAACAATATATACCTCGTTAGATACTTCTGAAAACAGTCTGCTAAGTTCTAAATCTTTCAAAGTATCACATTCTCCTTTTTCAACGGTTAAGAATGGTTCCAAAGCGCAAATGGTTTTAATAATGTAGCTCTAATTCTTAACGTTTTATAAGGTGTGTCACATAAATGAATTCAACGTTACTCATTCAATGTCCCAAACAAAATAATGGGAACACTGACGCAAGGCGATTAGTATGCATTAATAAAGTCAAATGAACAAAGATTACAGTTATCACTGGACTTGCAACAATTGACATTTCAAATATAATACCTTTAATTTTAAATTTTATCTCAGATTTTAGGCCGTTGGCTTATGGTATTAAAATAAGTTTACATTGAATGACAGGACAGTGATTCATTCATAGTTTAGCGGTTTTTATCGTTATCTGGACATTTTAGATACCAAGTTTAAAAGTTTGACTGCAATTTTAAAACTCATATAACTTTGTCACTATCTACAAATATGTTTACATTTGTACTTATATCACATAAAATAAATACTTATGATAATCAAGGCTCAGTGTCATTTGTTGTGGCTACTTTTTGCCCGCGGCTTCGCTCCTGTGTTTTTGTTTTTTGACTTCATACCCACAGGGTGTAAACGATATTATTTTATTAACTCTTTGCTGTCTGTTTGTCATACCTATAAATTACTGTATCATAAAAACCATAATATGTAACATTTACTTTTTCAACGCAGTAAGCAAGACGTCGTTATTGTAGCCTTTAAGCTTACAAATAAAAAGTTTACAAAAACGTGTTTTTTATGTTTTTTATTTATTTTCGCTCGTAATAACGATAATACGTGTACATTATGTACCACCTTCATACTATGTGTGATTATATTGTAGTAGTAAGTAGTAGTAGTGACTAAAAATACTATTCAGCGTGTTAAAAAAAATTCGTTTGAATCATGAATCTGAATAGTGAATCAAGAATTTGTATGAAAAACTGAAAAAAAAATATTTGAAGAGCGGATTTTTTCAATATTTTTCCTGGATTCTATACTTGATTCTGAGTAGCCCCTTAAAATTTCAAACGCACTTTTTTAACACCCTGTATAACACCATGTTTTGTTTTTTTTTCTGTACATCAGACATTATCCAGGACTTCCTTTAACTGTGTCAACGTTGTTTATGTAAATTATGACTGTTTCACAGTTAGTCAGGAGACAACTGTTCCATCCGTCCGTAGTCCGCAGTGTCCAGTTTAAAAGGGACAATGCATACGGGCGCCGAGGCGTGGCGTGGCCAACAAAGCCTAAACAACAGACGAAACGCTTTTTGTCGGCAACCCTCGCTAAATTAAACAGGGAGGCTGTTTTATTCTATTTTTTACAGTGTCTATGGCAAATGAAGCATTTTTTGAGGAATTCTTGTAAAAAGATTTTTCTATTCAAACATTCCGAGAACTTTCGTGACTAAATATATATGTAATAGTAAAAAGATGTTTATGTAAATGGTGTTTGATTCTCTCTTCTACATGATTTATTGTTAAACAAAATCACTCAGAACAGTAGTGTTTAAAGTCTATGAATGAATAGCAAAATAGTGACTTAGCGTGGTTTTGCATGTCTACAATCGTGGTTTTGTCGACTAAATATTTTGTCGCGTGCAGGACAACTTCACTAAGTAGGTGTACCTTCAATAAAAGCAAATGAAGTAAACAGGAATATTTGAAACGCAACTTTTTGTTGGAGACTTGTTTTATAGCAGTTTTTTTATATTTTTTATTGCTGTTGTTAATCCAAACCTATAATATTCCTTCTGTAAATATATGATAATAACTATGTAAATATATGATAATAACTATGTAAATATATGTAATAGTACTTTTTGATCTGAGCATCATGTAGCTGTAGATGCAGGCAGTAATGATCAGGAAGCATTCTCGAGCATATTGTGTAAAATATTATATTTAATTTTTATTCTGTATATTAGTACTGAAACCAGTAGTGTTTCCACGACTTCGTTTTCAAAGATTTCTGATACAGTTCGTTGAACCCATTGGAAAATATTTTTTCCTTACAAAATGTATCATCCAGGTATACATATGGAAGGAACAAATGAGAAGTGAGGTTTTATTTATTTAAATGTCACCCTTAACATAAGGCCGCAAGGATTGAACGTTCGCTTCTTTGCTATTAGCGATACCTATTGAAAAATAGAAATACAAAAGTTATTGCGCTTAAATTGGAGAAATATAGTACGCAACTCCTTTGTATGGAGGTTACCCCACGCTTTACAAATAACTCTCCTAGCGATGATGTTCATAAAAAGATTAAGAAACTACGCATGTGTTTCTTATTTGTGAAGTGACGCAGTCTTTTATCCTCAATTTTTTATGAGATGTAGTCAAACGCACTCAAATTTTTAATACATAATAAATAAAATAAAATAAAAAACAGAAATGGCGAAGTTTCGATCAATTGTTCTTAAACCTTTGAAACACCATCTGCGAAGATTTGGGGGCAGTTTAAAAGGTTTCATAATTAATCAGTCGCCGGATGCTTGTTAAGAAACTTGAACACTTCTTGATACTTCTTCTTACTTAGATGTTTGTTGACTCGTTTATATTACAGTCCAGTTATACTGGAATAAATTGTAAACAACTTTTTAACTCAGCTTAAAGATGTCTTCGTTCGGAACTTCCGAATTTGTTACAGGTTTCGCAAACACTTGATTATAGCATGGCTGATTTAATTATATTACTATTACTAATAAAATTCTTAACGAAACAACGTTTTAGCGTCAAATAATAAAAAAGACAACCTAATAATCGATTTCTGTTCATTTTTTCAAAAAGTAACACGGTACCGACTTCGATGAGTACATAATCCTATTATAGGTATAAAACTGTTTAAAATCAGTGGGTTAGTTTCTTAAAAAATCAAAGACTAGATTTACACGAACTTTAGGACCACTTCAAATTTTGCTACACCATTTAAGGGCATCTTTAGCCACACACATTTTACTGTGGCTGAAGCCTTGTTTGGGCATAGGTCTTTTCCCACATAGAGCCTACGTACCTAGATCTAACTTATGTACTGCTCTAAACAATCAAGTCGTCACTGATTTTGAAATTTTAAATTTGTTATTCTTCATTTGGTATTTTATTACTAAAACTACTTCATTTTTGATTAACTACCTCTGCAAAGAAATAGTGCATTTTCATTTAGAACTTCCTCCAAACGTTTTCTCATATTTACGTACACTTCACCCGCTGGTTTCGTTAAATGGAAACTGCAGTAATTTGAAACCGCGCTCCGTGCGACTCGCCTCGCCAGTAACGGTGGACAGTGTCCCCTAATCCAGCAGTAAACTGTTCACAACAAAACTCATTACTCACAGCCATTCGTGGCTACCTGCTAGTTTCAGCGGTCTTGCGGTCTGAGTGACGAGTGGGAGCGGTTGAGGGGTTAACGTTTGTGGGTGCCACTTTGTGTCACTGGCTGTTGACAACTAAGCTGGTACCAAAGAGTTCATATTCTTTGTCTTAGTCGGAAGTAAATATTTTTTAGTCTGAGGTTTTATAGTTCAGATTTTATTTAGTATCTCTGCCAGTATTGAATGAAGCCTAACAAAAAGTTTATATTGTATGTGTAAGTTTTCTTTTAGATCTTGTGGGATTTGATATTTCATAACATCAAAGATATCGCTTATTAGTTTGGATAAAGAATTTTCACGGTGAGGTTTCCGTTGTAGAGTTTTTCTTAGCATTTTCTATGGCATACATAGGCAGCAGTGTTGGTTCTTAACCTTGCAACCTCTTAACATTAAATCTTACTCGTAATATAGACGTGTCCTTTTTGTCCCACCTGCGATATGTAGAGTCCTATCAATAGGCACACTTTGATGGTGTTTATATTTTTTAAAGATCTAAATAAATTATAACCGTCATCAACTTAATCCAGTGTGCCTAATGCTGAGGAATGGTCTCCTAATTTTTAAGATTTCTTATACAAAGGGTCCCTACGCTATCCATTTGCCGACTTAGCAGTGTGTTGCAGGATGCTATCTTTTTTATCTTAATAACTTTTAAAATTTTAATTTTTTGAGTGAAGGTGTATAGTATAGTCTCTGTTATGCATGAAAAATTACAAAATGGACGTTGCGCGTTTAGCTCCACATACACCTTAGGCTCTCTTAGTATGCGAGTCCAACTTGCTTTTGCATTTCTTTGTTTTTACATACACATAATGATTTTAACAGTGAGGCAGATTAAATTTTATAAACACCATTAACATTTTATATGGAGGTCCTACTACTTGCAAGTGAGTATCGTATCCGACCACGGACAGCCTGCAGTATCCCAAAGAACAAAAGTTCATCACTCACGCCTCTCCATTACTTAGGTCAGCAGATTAGCGCACGGGGCAACTTGTTCGTTTTACTGTCAGGATAAGGCCCGAGATGCCCTGTACGAAGTTGCTATTGCTACCTTGGACTGGAGATTTTTAATTATGTCATTAAAACTACCCTCGGGCGTGCGTGGCCGTGATTAGTTTGTATTGTGGCGGAGGCACGTTCGCTATTTAAAAGGCTCGAGTGGTGCCATCATAAACTTACTTAATTTAGTATACTCACTTTAACTTACTTTAGTATACTTTGTTAGATGTTAAAAGTTTAAATTCTGTTTGCGTTATCATGCGCTTAGGTACCTATTACATGTCTGCGTTTTTTGTTAAAGATAGCAGTTACATAAAATTATTTTGAACATTTTTAACATACATATACTATACAAGATGTAAAAATACCACTCCCCGAAACTTATATAGCGGGTTCCACTCATGAAACTGAACAACTCTTTTCCAAAGGAATTCATACTGAAGTCTGAAAAATTTGGACATCAATTTGTATCAAAATTGGAAGCAAAATTACCCGTATTTTTAATTCTTTTTTTTTTAAGTTTATAATTCTGTTTTTTTTTAATTATCTTGTGTCACACACAATCAGTTAATCAGATTTTTATCTGGCTTCCCTTTTTGTCGTGAACTTACAAACGCCGTCTTATGAATTGATTTCACGTGATTTAATCCTTACTTTATTAGACCTATTAATAATTGTAATCCACATTTCTTATAAGATTTTTAAGATAAAATATAATACAAAATCCGAAGGTATAGTAAGAATAGTGAACACGATTAATATGAAGTGGTTCGGAATCCAAATAGAAATTAATAACAGAATTTGTATGTAACAGAATGATTAAACGTTCTTGTTGTTTATTTTCTGTAGATGCGAGCAATGAAAATATGACGGTCACGTAGGCGAAGGTTTTGTTGTAACTTTTAAACAACTTTTACATTATTCCACACGGCTACTCTAATTTAGTGCCTGCGCGTGGCTTCACCCTGCTACGAGTACCACGCGCCAACTTAAAGTTTCAAGTGTGTTGTAAAAGTTAAAAATAATTAAGTCACCCTGCATATGCTGGCCAGGTGAGTTCGACACACCTGCCGCATTTTTATTCGTTCATTGCGAAACTTAATATGCAGAGTTAATTTTTTTGCATCCTTATTTTTGCAATTTGAGCCACCACAAGACTGTGGCCTGGAACGACAGATGAACCACTTAATTCGCAGTCTATTGAGCTCAGGGTCGATCACTTCAGATCAAAGGACACAAATAAAAGGAGGATGGCTTTGTCCCGCACGGAATCAGGAATAATAAGGGCCTATTGATTACCCCGTAGAAGTAACGTGAAAGAAGCATGTCAAGGGTTTATTCGGAGCCATGGATGGCATTAACTAAATAATGATATGGTTCCAAGAAATAAAAAAACATTGTTTACAGGGTCCAACAAGAATGTAATCATAATATTTCTTGAATAAGAATATGCCGATCCTAGTGTTACTTTATACAATTAAGCGGAACACGATTTTTTTGAAGAAATCTCAACTAAGTATAAGTTTGTATGGGATATGATTTCTTGCAGAGACCTGAAGTTCATAAGCTTTATAAGGAACAAAAAAATGCCTCAAGCATTGTTATTAGAATGAGTTAATTTGGCTGAAAATTGGTTTGCTTAAATAGAAGTTATTGAACTTACTTTATCACGTGTACTGAAAAACGATTACGTAGTAGTGTATGGGTTTTGCAGCGCCACGCCATTTGTGTGAAATGTCTAACGAAAGGGCCCTTTTCTTGTCACCCGAAATGGCAGTCATTTATTTGTTGGAAGTTGGAAAACTAACTACCACGAAAACTCAATTCGAGTGGTTACGTCACGAGATCGATGGAAACTTGTTAACGGACACGAGCTTTTCATGTTTGTTTGTCTTTTATTTGAAAGTTTGCAATGCTGCGTCCAACTAAACCGCTTTTATACTTATAATAGTATTTTCGGTTCCACATCCTTGATTTTAGAAGATTTTGTAATGATTATCCTAGCTATCTTTCTATATGCATTTTTATTTTCCTCATTTCCTTATAAGTACGGATATCGCGAGAGAGAGTAAACAAAAAGTATCCTAGTTATCTAGGAACAGTTTATTTTATTGATAAAATAACTTTTTTTGCTAATACATATTATTAATAAAACAATGTAACTATAGTATTAAGTATTTAAAAAAATTGCGATTTCAGCGAAGTCGTTAAACAAAAGTAGGTACCTAGTTTAGTATAGTGAGTAGAAACACAAATTAAGTAATATCGTAGTTACTTTAGAAGTACCAGTCCCATACCCTGTATATCGAAATTAGTCACAATATACCTCAAATGTAGGTCAATTGTTGTTATAGCAATTTATGACAATGCACTCCCTCGATACGGGATCCACAGGTTACCTCGGTAAATCTTTGTAAAACTCTTTTACATATTATTTTTTTGTATTTATTTTATTAAATCATTAAAAATGATTAAAGCCTCTGTTTCAGTTCAACTTATAATATACCAACATAGAATCTTCTTGGAACTGTAAAAACTGTACTTATGCAGTCTTGCCATAGATTACATGAGCATGGCTTGTTTCCTAGAAATGTTATTGTGAAGATTCGTGAGACGCTTGTCAATCTAACTTGTGTAAGTACATATTCTAATGGAATGTTTCAGAAACTGGCAGCCAATGTGTTGTGCGTGTTAGCAAAAGAAAGGGAGGGAAAACTTTCATTTTTACGCCGTCTACGGATTCAATATCGACGCGGCTTGAATGAGCTTGGGGTAGAAAATCGTTAATCATTCCTTTGTTGGATTTTGTTACAGCCTAACTCGTTGCCCGCTTGTTTGGCCCACCATTTTTCCCTTTGAATGCTAAAAGTGGGTCCTGACGGATTGTTTTTGTAAAGAAAACAACGGGTCTTTAAGCATTTGTGAAGATGTAGATGTAGGTATGAGTGGACGAAAATTGAAACGTTTTTTTTAATAATTTTTGTTTTGTGTTCGCTCCTTTGTTTGGGTTGTGATTTTGTATTCAAACAAGAGAGCTTCAATATATGCCGATGATGTGGGCCAAGATAGGGTAGGAAAACATACAAAAATTTACAAAAAACACTGTAACATATATTTCTGTACAACAATATATAGGTTTAGGTTAGGTCATCTGCAAAAAGTTTATTTCAACCCACGATTAACTGGCTCAGTGATCAATTCACGAAAGCCTACATGTACATTTTTTTCGCATTTTATTCGAGACTTCCTTCGAAAAAAGTCGAATGAACGAACCGGCAATGAGGTGCCGCGGCGGAAATCCTGCCACCATATCCAGCCAGTTTCTTACGGCTGATATTTTCCTATTTCACCGACGGGTCCCTCGATTTCCGAGCCTGCCGACTGCTAACTAGTGCGGTATCCTTGGTATTTCACTCCCAGAGCGCGAGTGGTAGAAAACTCAGACTTATTTATTTTATTCCTTGTTCTGTAGATAAAAATACATGACTTTGTTCCCTGACAGTCTTACGTAGCACATTGCACACCTTTCTGTGATTGTACAAATTAGATGAGTACTTAAACGTTGCTCATTCATACATGCGGACTACACAAACTTAGCTGCTAAAAAGTCTCTGGAAGTCCCTACATGTAAGGTACGAGGTACTACGAGGTATACGCAAACAAAAGTAGGTCAGTAGGTCAAAATAGAACAAAAAGCCTTCAATTGCTTATTGAAATATCCACCGTACATTAATATTTGTTACTTTCCTTACTTATAATGTTTATTCTCCTCCGCTCCCTTAATTTGCGAGGAACAGAAGTTCAATAATACAACCTCCATATATATTTTTATTGGCGCCGCATGTAACGTAAGCTGATTGCCGCCTGTACCAGCCGTTGTGGATTGTGTTGTCGACCATTTATGTTGTGGTCGTTTGCTATTTCGTGGTCGTCGGCTGTGCCTACGCACACGTCCCGGCCATGCAGTGGCCACGGATAGCGTTATTGAGTTTAACGTTGCAATGCGTGTCAAAAATAGACTTGAAACACTATTATTGGAAAATACAAAGTTCTTGTATTTATGAGATTTGATGGCACTACGCTACGATGGCAAATATGGTCGCAAAAAATATAGAAAAACTTTAATTAATTTTATTACAGCCAAGACTATTAAAAATACCAATAGGGCTTACCAATTGTGGATAAAAAAAAAAAAAAAAAAAAATACGTTTAATTTTACCTTTACAAATTAAATTGGAATACATGTAAGTACCGTTTTTAAAGAAGGATAGTCACATAGGCACTTTTAAAGAGAGATTTATAGTCACTCCAATATTGTACAACTTGTGCCTTTTAAAGTAAACTTCGCTTGCATGCCTACCTGTACTCATTAGTAAGATTAATACGCCAGATTAAGCAGCGTTAATTCCGTACTAAAAGGTTAATGAAGGTAATGTGAACCTATTTTATACTGAGCAAAAGTTATTGTTAAACGTTACAATTTATGTAACAGTTGTTGCAGAAAAATTGTCTTTGTAAATACCTTCCTTGAGTAAAGAAATCAGACTTAACTAAGCATAGTTTAGCAGAACGCAACCGTCATCTTTCCAAATCAAAAGCTAGTTCTAATGACCGAAAGCAAAGTCAGCAACAGTCAGCCAGTAAACAGCGACCTACACTTATTGACCAAATAAAATTCGCAAGAGCAAAACTTATCGCCGGGAACAGGCCTCCCGCCTTTAATTGTGTGACAAATAACGACCAGTCGTAGGTTATCACCCTCTTGTTGACTCAGATTTGTCGTCCAAATCAGTGCTGTACAAATAGTAGCTTCCGATACGGTGGAGAATGGCGTCCGTTTTTTACAGGGTTTTACGTAACGAAAGTTAACTGTAGCGAGTGTAGGAAAGGAGGCCAATGTGTAGAAATTGAAATCGGATTATTAAGTTTTAAGTTGGATGTAATATTTGGATATTGAAATTTTATAAGCGGATTTCAATGGCATTTTATAATGATGTGTATTCATACAAAGTGACAGGTGCGCAAATGAGATAATAGATGCATTTTGATATGTATAATAAAGAAAAAATGATTAGAGCTCAAAGGAAGGTACTCCATAAGTCTGATAGTAAACGTAGTAAGAGTTACAGATACTAATTGCTTTCGATGCCTAAAATAGAAATCTTTCTTCTTCTAAGTATTCTAAAATTTCTTTTTGACCATCTAAATAATGTATTTATACATTTATTTCCACATTTTGGGATTAGTTCTATTTTGAAAATGTGTCTAGTAAAACAATGTCTGTCTATTATACTCTCTCCTTGTCTGAGACGGGTTTCACCATGTAGTTTAGTCTATAATATTATATTTTTACGACCAATAAGATTTTATCTAGACTTTTTATCGTCCAGCAGTTTCTTTGATACCGCTTGAAAAATAAGTTTTCAAGTCCCTTAAATAATTGTGACACATTCATATTTTTCACTCCTTCATTATGTTTATTTCTTGTACCGGGAGATGGTAGGTTTTTAATATACATACTTACATCTTGTTAAAGTCATAACTGTATTAGCTTTAAGCATTAAACATAAACGTTAAGTTGTTAACTTTGAGCATTGAAAATACTTAGCCGCACATAAAAAATCAAAGTAATCTTGTTATTTTTATCATAATCTATATCTTCTCATTTTTTCCGAGCCAATACAGAAAATCGCTATGAAAAAACTCGGAGAACCCACACACGCGATGGGAAAATAAACATGTAACACATTTTGCAGTAAAGCCTTTCCTCTACGCCAATTCCACTGTGTTCCAGTGATTGGTTCCCAATTCCCAAAACACTTGTAACTCCTCTGGTGTAGCGGGCGTCTATGGGCGGTGGTAATCGCTTACCATCAGGTGATCAGTCTGCTCGTTTGCCAGCTATGCCATAAACTAAACTTGTTGTCATAGCAGTTTTCTGTATCGGCTCGAAAAAGCTTATTTTTGAGGCTAAATTATTTTACTTATACGTCATATTTAATATTGAGGCCTTTTTACTGATAAGAATCAGTCCAAGAGTTTTTCAGCTTCAAGATTTTTAACTGACTCTTAATATCAGTAATTCATTTTACGTTAGATTGCCTGTAATCATCGTCAATCCCTTGAAATTGCATGGTTAATTTGTGTAACTCGCTAAGATCTCTATCTTGCAAAGCTAGCGTTTCATCTCTCAGAAATGTAGTATTCTAGTACTACTACTAGTGCACGGTAGAATCATTCTACTTCTCGATAGGCGAACGCATATTTCTACCATAATGGCAAAACTTTGGGAACAAGTACGGCTATGTAGGAACTTGAATCATTCTTACGGTTTAAAGTAATGCTGAGTTATGAGGGAAAAATATAGGTTAACTGTTCAACTTTTAGGTTGTAATAGTTAAATATTTTTTTGGAACAATAAATTATATATGTTTATAATGTTGAGAATCACGGTTCTATGTTGATCCATAAAAATGTATAAAACATTATTTATTACTGAGTTATGTATGGGTAAAGTTTACGGAACGCGTGTTTGTTATTGTGATGTTAATATTTATGTATATGATCAAAATAATAATGAATTTGTATTTGTAACGTCAGATAATAGCAGATTAATGTGTCTGTGTATATTCTTTAGTTTATTACTCTGGATAAAACACTAAGTGCAACACTAGGCAACCACCATCTATACCTTGTGGATAGAACGGTTAAATGTCCCACATCGTAAGAAGAAGACTCTGGATAGGTAACCAATTCAAATATTAATCAACTCAATCAATAGGTAATCAACATTTGATATCAACACTATAGTCTCCCAGTAAATTATTGTACATAGAGCCGTTAAAAATCTGAAAGAAAGCAGACTAGTCTGCAAAATGTATAGTCGGTCCATAACTAGTCAATACCTTTAAAATACAAACCCTAAATTATCCATTACTTAGATTTAGAGACAACTTTCACAGCTATGAGAGACAAAAAAAGCAAATAAAATTTTATACACATTTAAACATCGAGACCTCGTCATCTCATCTATATGTATTCCCAACAAAATGTTCTATACTACAAACAAAACTATCGTCCGACACCGCTCGCGTGGTCCTTTGAATTGCAAAACGGGTCCAGCCATCTCAAGGAATGGTGGCCACAAAAACCTTTTACACAGAGATACAGAACAATGAAGTGTAATATTATAACACGGCTAAGAAAGTTTAATAACGTGTCCAATTTCTTAAGTTTGGTGTTGTTGCTCAGTTCGTTTCGCTTCTATCTTCTTGACTTTCTTATTTAAGTTTGATTACTCAAAGGTTGCGTACTCGCAAAGTTCTATACTCCAGATGAACTTGCTTTACCTGATTGCCTCAGAAGCCGATTAGTTTTTTAGGTACAGGTATAACGTATGTCTGTTTGAAGTGCAAGGAGTCACTAGATTCGTCGTTATCAATTATGTGTCATCCATCTTATATTTAATTTAAGTCATCAGTTTTTTTTTAAATGGTTATTATTAATTTACAGCTATTACTTAATAATAATTATAATTTTCTATACGAAAAAACTTAATAATATAATTCGGTAACATTTACTTAAATCTTTCCCTCCTTTTCCTTTCTTTTAGAAGCACATCCAGAAATATGATAAATCTGTACATTTACGTCCTTGCTGCTCCTACGATAATGCACAGCCGACCTTATTCCCCGATCGACTGGAAAGATGAGGCTAATACCGCTATTAGGATATCTCGGCCGTCTGAGTAGTTCTGAAGCCTCGAAGATTTTGTCTGTATCCGTCTTTCCACGAACTATGGTAATTCTATGCAGTGTTGTATCGTGTTGTTTGCTTTGTGATTTGTTATCTATATCTATGTTTTGTCATCGTTCTTTGAATTTTGATAAATACATTGTTCGATGTAGTTGAAAACTCGTACATATTTGTCCTTTGTTATACTAAGTATTTATTTCATTTAAAATAACAATGAACTTCGTCACTATGTTCAAATATAATTTCGTCTAAATAATTTTCTTTTGTTATTTAATAATTATATACTAATATAAACTTTGTTTTGTTTCAGGTAAAACAACGCTCGATTATTTACAGTTCATAATTGTACAATCAAGTTTATTAATAAAGTTGGCACTTTCAGGTATCATAGATACATAATATGTGGGCGTTTATAAAATGTTCCTAATCATTTGGAGTTTGACTAGTTTAAGCAACATATCTTCTTCTTCGATTCATCTTCTTCACTGTCATCTCTGTGCTTACCGTTGGCTCATATCATCCTTACAAAATCCAGCCATTTCTTCTTTGGCTTCCCTCTTCCCATTTATCCATTCAAATTCATATTTAATACTCTTCTAGTCACATGACATGTCTTTCGTCTATCCTCATAACATATCCGTACCATAAAGACGAACATATTAAAGTGCCCACGCATATTTTATGTCTGAAAGATTCAACAAATTAATGAACTCGGTTGTACCCACATAAATATATGATAATATGTAAGTACTAAAAGGTAGAACTGCATGAATGTATGTTATTGTTTGTTCTACATATAAATTGCGATTAATATAAATTCAGAGCTGTGTATAATCCACAGTATATAGTCCTATAGTCACCCAAATAAATAGGAATGTAGAAAAAGAATAATAAATATTAATTCGCAAAAACAACGAATAGGTATTATGATAAGGTTTGCGATTGCTACAAAGAGATTCGTCATCGATTACATTTTCACGTAAGTAATATCAAGTAAGTGATAATTCAAACTCATAAATAAACTTACGTACAAATGAGTTTATTTAAAACTAGCTTCCGCCCGCCACTTCGTCTGCGTGGACTTCATAAATGGGCCAATAAATAAATGAGAAAGAAAATGTTAAGGTGGCGCCATCTAGTGACGAAGTGAAAATTTCGAGTTTTTAAGCATTCCTACGGGAACTCTTAAGTTTTCCGGGATGAAAAGTATCCTATGTGTTAGCCGAGCGCTTTATGTATCTACCTGCCAAATTTCATCGAAATCCGTTTAGTAGTTTCGGCGTGAAAGTGGAACAAACAAACAAACAAACATCCATACTTCCGCATTTATAATAATTAAATTAATGAGATGATACTTTATGGTTTTGTTGTTTTTTCGGTCGAGCGAAATAATTATACTTGTGCGCAACAAAGGCTTTCGAAATGAATTTTGCCTTTTCCAATTAGGGTTCAGCGATAAAAGGGTGAAGCGTTGTAGTCACATTATTTATTTAGACCGGATCCGGTTGGTCCGTCAGTCGGTCCCGCTGCGTCTAATCCTATCGATCGACATGAGAACTTTCTACTTTTGGAAGTAGCTTGATTTGTAGAAGTGATTGTAAGGAATACTTATGTCATAAGAAGATATATTAGTACCTCTAGTAAACCGTTATGACTATACTAGGTTCAATAAGTTCAATAAAGCTTACATATAAAAATTTCTGCAGGTAAATATTGAAAAGTTTCACTTTACAGAATAGTAAGTTAAAGTTTAAGCTCAATATTATTTAATTTTACAAGCCAAAAGTGAATTCCGTTAATATATTTTCTCAGTTAATATATTTTCTGTAACACTCTCAATGCCTTTTGGTACCTACTTCTCATGAAAATTAATGTTCTTTTATGATTCGACAATCTACGTAGGTATATTTAGAATTTAATATCCTCGTTTAACGTTTGTAATTGCGCCTATACAAATCAAAGCATTTCGTCTACCGCGAAACGATATTAATACACAAAATTAATTACATCGTCAACTCTCGTTTTAATTATGACAATTAAAGTTTTACAAATCAATGTAATAAAATGATTGTTGAAATTAACATGAAAATTAAATATATGACCATATTCACTGAAATTACATGATTATCGAGGTTTTGAGTTTAGAGGTTCCTTCGAATATTATTATAAGTAGGAAGGTAGCTATGTCAATTAAACAAATTGTACGAATTATTTTTTAAGAAATTTGTAATAATTACGTTTTTAGTTCGTCTTTATGCCTAACTATTGTTTTCAGTAAAAACGATCTTCAATATATTTATTACAAAGTCAAACAATGGTATCTGCTTAATGATGTCTAAGCTTTCAGTCACTGTCAGCGTACCATTTATTTAAGAATAGCTATAAAAATAACACCAACCGTACTTCAGTGGTAATTTACCACTTTAATATGAACTACTATATAAAGAGAAATATTTACAAAGCGCGAGCTGCTTACACTGGTAGTTTTCCATTAACGTGCGTTCGACTACCTTTCTGAGTAAACGTCGCTTCGTGTGCTTGGAGTAGGTTTTAACTAGTTTCAACAACTGCGGCTCTCTTGCCTTTACCGAACCAATTTGATCGGCTAATAAATAGCCCGAACAATGGTCGCTATCTGACTTGCTTAGCTTGTTTATCAAATTTAGTGGCATTATAAATATCAGCTGACGATGAAATATCTGGTATTCTAGTACCGTCACTGAGTGATTTGTGTGTAGCCATTCCGGGTTCGAACTGCAACTAATGAGGTTTGTCTTATCATTTTCAACTTGTTGTACAACTTGTAATAAGTCTAAGCAAAGTTGAGATTATGGTCTTTTATTAAGAACAATTTACAAGGGTTCTATATACTTAAGATATCTATTTAAGGAGCGTAATAAATAGCGATGCTAGATGTACTTCTGATATTAATTTAAGAATAGCGATGGCTAAAGCAGCTTATAGTAGTAAAAAAAATACATATTAACATATAAAATGTCATGCAAAAACAAGAATGTTTTAAATTGAGTATTGCTTTGTACGCATCAGAAACATAGACACTAAAGCAGAAGCACTGAAGCAAAATTGGAATCATTTCAGTTATGGTACTGGAGGAGAATAGAAAGGACCAATTGGAAAGAAAATAAAAGAATTCGAGAAAAGAATTGATATAATTGAAAAAAAGAGAAGCTTGCTGAAAATCATAGCGACACGAAAGTTTTCAAAAATTATAATAGAAGGAAAGATAGATGGACCAAGCTCAAATTACATGGATCAGACAAAGAAAATCGCTGTTAGTCGTATCATGGGTTCATGATGCTGGCTGAAGACATGAAAAGTTGGACATTATTCACTGACCAAATAATTTATTTATGAATAAATCTGTCGGTGCATTATATAGAATATATGAAGAAGAAGGAATTGTATATAATAATGTATTTAAATATTAAGGCTCAAACAGGTCGGCAAAAAATACTCAATTTAATTACGCACACGCGCACCTTACTTATTAGCAACGAGTAAAGTAATTTATTTTCAACCGACTTCAAAAAAAAGGAGGAGGTTCTCAATTCGTCGGAATCTTTTTTTTTTATGTATGTTCACTGATTACTCGAAGACGCCTGAACCGATTTCGAAAATTCTGTTTGTTTGAAAGGGTATACTTCACAGGTGGTCCCATATAAATTTTATCGAAATCGATTCAGCGGTTTTTGAGAAAATCAACAAAACCATAGCAAAATTGGAGTTGTTGCAATTGAAGTCGGTTGTTTTTAACATGGTATTCAGCGTGGTCAATTATTTCATTGACAGCTGAAAATATACATAGACATAATTTGATCCCTTTATAAAATTTACAAAGGTACAATTACAGTACATATTATATTATTAGAAGCGACCCCTAGCTTACAAAGAAAAAATACGAAACTCTATTAGCATCTCATTATCAGAGGCAGGAGCCACCCTTCTGTCAAAATATCTCCTTTTATGCCATGTTATTGTATTCTTGCTTGACCATTCGACTGTACACTCAGTTACGTATTGTGATGTGACCATGTTTTCATTGTGGTTTAGTATCAAAGTTAGGAAATAGCTCCTTCTTTTAAAACAAGATCCTGGTGGTTGATTTAAATAAGTATGAGTTCACTGCCTGTGTTTTTTTTTTGCTAATGACTGAGAATACTAAGCATAACTATTCATTTTTTGCTTTAAGTTCCTGTGAAAAATTTGTGTAAAATTTTAAGTGCCTTCGAAGGTCACGAGACCCCTCTAAAGCCTTTGCCCTCTATTGTGCGATGCATATTAAAGGAGCCAGGCTTTTCTTATGAACTCCTTGATTGAACTTTACGATCCAGAATGCCAGTTTTCGGTTTGAATAATTACTGTTAATTCTTCCATAATTTATCTCGAAAGGTTTACCTCGTTTTCTTTGAGGTTCTGTACTTTTAATTAGTTTTGATGTAAATTATTTTGATTATATTTAAGTTGAGCATCATTTCCATATTAACGATGACTGTGATTAAAATATTCATAATCATAGTTTATTGATTCCAATAGAAGTTTATTGTAACAGATGTGAGTCAGCTGTAGATTATATTTTCCATTGCGTTATTTTCAGTAAAAGGGTTATTCATATCCAGATACCTTTCACTAAGTTACAAATAGCCATACATTTTTATATTTTTATTTATCCTACCTTCCTTACCTATACAGCCTACACGAATGTGTTCACTCTATTCCAGAATGTACAATCGAATATTCATGTTTATAACAAGGAGCCAGTAACTGAACATCTAAAGCCACTCCGGGCGAGAATTTAATTATGTAAATGACGATACGTAAACCCACATTACAGAGGTGTATTACGAGTATGTGTTTAATCATACACACCTAGATCTCTTTGAATTGCGTAGAGGTGTACTGTATATTGGACTTGCTTTCCTGGAATTTCGGCTTGTACTGTGCATACTTCTTCTCTAATTTAAGTGCTGGGCTCTTGTCCGTGCAGCTATAATATATTGTGTACTGTACTGTAGTTTTCAAAATATCATCCTACATTAATGAACGAGTAATAGTGTCTAGTTTAAGATTTAAAATTTGCTTTGACGATTGTTATGTTATGTAATGATAAGACTCATTTTATCCATTGATGGATTTTTTCATTTCTATTTTATTTATTTACTTGGAAACCAAGACCGGAAAAGATGATCTTAATTTATCAAGTCGCATTAGTTACTAAGAAAACGCCAATACAAATAAAAACACGAGTTTAATTAACCTTCCTTAATTCTTCAAGTCCTATAAAAAATTAGAAAACAATCTGATTCACGAGACGACGACTGCCAGGATGCTACCATCGTTTTTCACCGCTGCCTCTTATTTGACATGGATTAGGGTCTGAACTTGTACAGCTGACAGATTCCCAAGTGCAATATTTATGCTAGCGTAATATTAGATCTGTGGTGGCTATGAAAGCCAGTGTCGTTGCGCTTCGTGTATTAGATTACCCACTTCGTGCGGTTTTGCGGACTCTATCCACCATTGCGGTTGTGAATCTTCTCACGGTACAAATACTTCTTCATTTGTAGCGAACAAATCCATTTTTTTCACCGGCCCTTCCTCACTAATGTATTTTTTGTCTTGTAGGTAGTACTTATACTTATAACATCGTCATCGGTGTTTCGAAGAAAATAATGTGCACTGCTTTATTATCAATTATCATGATCTTGATACTGGAATGACACATAAACGTTGTATTACAAAAGAAAACGAAACTGAGAGTTAACAATTTTCAGCCGAATTATAATTTCATTGGCGAATTCTTAATCAACCTATTTAACCCAAGCGGTCTGTTTTAGCTTACGTTGAGGCTTTGTCAGCGACGTTCTTTGTAATTTATTCGTTTCTTAAAGCAGTGCATCACAGAAGGAGGACTTTTAGCCGCAGCCGAGTGGGCGGCACCCACCATTGTGACAAAATAATGTCGCCGCACTATAACCTTCCTCCACCATCCGTACACACAATACCAAGCCTTAAAACTAGCTCCTTAAAAGACATTTTCTTCCAAAGAAAAGCATCAGATGGAACGACAAGATAGCGCTGAATAATCAACGCTTAAAACGTCTGGAAAAGGAAGATACGGTAATGTAATATGAATAACAAAACGACAGAGATATATACCCATTTAATTCTTATTATTGCAGTCAACAATGGTATATAAATTATTGTGGAGCGGTTAATTCTATAAATCAAGTGGTGTGTGCGATTTCTCGCGACAAATATTATAGATTTCAATAGGCACAGAATGTTCTCTATCTAGGCTGTGCTAAGCGTAAACCTGTCTAGGCCCCTATTGTGTATCAAACAACTTAGTTACAGAGCAATAATGTTTATATCCATCCCTATTAGGTTATGATTTATCGTATCTCAGTCGAATTTCCGATTGGTAATTATATTGTTTCCTTTTGTCAACCCTCAAGAAATGTGAACTTCTCATATCTGCGATCTGATACTTGATGTGGAATAACACTGCATCTGATCGGAGAGTGTATTTCACGGTCGAGTCCCAGCGAAGGTCCAATTTTCCGGCGGGCTGAGTCCCAGCGAGTCGCTGATGCGGCCCGACGTGTTGACAGCCCTGGGTGCAAGGAACCTGTTAATTTCAAATACGATTTGTTTGAAGTGTCAACTGCGAATTTCTTATTAGATTTTAGATTGTCGTGAAAGAGTATAAGCGAAATGTAAAATAAATATTGTTATAAAATGTATAACAATCAAATAGTAAGTAATAAGTTCAAACAAACTTAATTATTTTTTCCAATATATATCATTTAAAAAAGGTTTCTTTTATACGTATAAATATCTTTTTCTTATATTTCTTATGGATTCTCCAACATTTGTCAACATTGGTTACAAGGGCAATTAAATATATATTTAGCAGTAAGGTGATAGTGGATATGATTTATTCATCATATACGACGACAGTGGATCAGATATACTCCGATTTATCCAACACTACATAGTCCAAGTCGTCTGCAAGTATCGCGTCGCTAAGCACGCCTCGTCTTTTTTATCTTTTATTAAATTTCATTCTTGAGTGTGAATAATTCCCAGAGTATACAAGTCGTCACTGCATAATCTTTTGTTATATTTTAGTGCCTTCCAAGAACTACAAAGATTATTATGAATTTAAATTATAAAATGATGGTTGAATTTAAAAAGCTTAATTTCGTCACACTTGTGCATCCTTTAGTTTCCACTCTTTTTCACGAATCTTTTTTTTATCAAAAAAGTTATTATAGGTTATGACTATATTACATTGGTAGGTAGTTAACTTGACCTATTCTCTGTGACTTTGTTCACGTACTTTATATCTTGTTACTCTTATTCTACCAGTTTGAAGATCACGAGCAACCAGTAAACTTCTCTGATCTCGTGGCCATGTTGGCACAATCGCAGATGCATCACAGTTGTATCTGCCGCCCCATTTACCCTGTACCAAGGCTAGCTCCAGGAGGCGATTGGACCACGAAAGCTAGGGCTGTACCTACTGCTATACTGCACAGTATAAATATGCATAATAAATAATAACATGTAAAATAATTCTTTATTTATTTGACCTAAGTTGATTTTTATAAAACTATCGTTAACAACACATGGAGGGACACACCCAATGCAGGGACATGGGTCTCTTACCATACCTCCGCAAAAATTAGGCCATACTCCACACACGGGGCCCAAGCCCGGATTGGTGGAGGTTGTGGGACTAGCCCAGTGTCAGAAGTTTTCAAGTCGCCTATAAGGCCTTCGACATGGCTTAACGACTGTCATCTAGTGATAGCAGCCGGCACCAACGGCTTAACGTGCCTTGCGAAGCACGGAAACGGTCGAGATAAATGCCACTAACAGTCAAACCCATCCAGGGTAATACCTTATCTGTACATAAAATAGCATAAACCATAATTATAATAAAATATCACCTAACGTATAATAACGAGTAACCTATCTTTCTTTAATTGGAGTAAGCAACTGCCACCCATTCCTTGTATCAGCGCAGTTAAATTGTCCGACAGGATAAGAAGAATACGAACTAAATTTAGGTTTACCGCCATCCAGTGTCAGGTCGTGATAGTGGCCAAGGCCCAACACGACTACCTGGAGGACGTTATCACAAGAGAGACTCAATCAAGCCCAGATGCAATAGTATCGTAGGTGGTTGTACCATGCATGTTAATGTAAAGACAAGATAACTGTCACGTTGATATATTTTATATGTTGTGGTCAAATGTACAGGCAGCAGTTCGTTAATTATTAACGACTTTCTCATTAATCACGCCCACGTGAGGTACTTCTGTATTTCTTATGCATTTGTGTCAATCTTTTACATGGGTGCGTTTATGTTATGGATTAAGTGAAACTTGTTTAATGGGGTTCGTTATTTATTAGTCTTCTCAATTGATAATTATTTTATATACCAAATAAAGTAAGTTGTCGGAGGAGCTAATAGATATCGGAGAAGCGTAGAAGTGTAACATACTTACCTCACAGGAAATTAAATTGATTAATAACATTTTAATGTAATTAACTTTAAACCATATAATAGGAAAGTAAACTTGAGACATCTCGACAATTGTAAAATGTATCTACTTCCTAAAACTAATAATTTCTACGGAACGAGAAATTTTGCATACATACTGCCAAAAATAATAAATAGTTTACCTAGAGAACTGCAAGAAAAATATTCTCAGGACAATGTAAACTCAACTAGATGTATTAAAAAATATTTGTTGGAAATGGAAAGTAACGAATTTATATACCCTATATAATTAGCATAAGTCCTTCTAAAATAATCTATATAAGTGATATGTAAAAGAGAAACCATCACATGACACAAAAGCCCCTCCGGCTTACGTCAGGTGACTAGTTTAACACATGTAAATTTTTTGTATTTTGGTCATTTAATAAATAATAATAATAATAAGGAATTGGAGCTTAAGAACGAAGAATATCCCAAAATCGAGGATGTTCTTTGTTAAATCTGGTCATAGTCTGACAACCCTGGGTGCGTGGCAGGCTGCCAAGCCAGCGGTTTTCACCCCGATGCTCCTGTACGGCCGTCCGCTGCATGCATGTTGTACGTGCGTCCTGATTTATGGACAAACAAGTTCGGCAGCCAAAGGGTTCGGATTTTCTGTGATATGGAATGTAGAACAGATTTCATCAAACATACTAGACTAAAAATAATTCTGCAAAAAATTGCGTTCATAGTATCAGTTTGCCTTTTGTCCCCTAAAACATGAACACTTGAACAGAGATGATTTTAGTGAAAATATAGGTAACTGCTGTCTATTCATAATCAGTATTTTATAATAAGAGAGACAAATAAATGGTATCCACTAGAGCTGAATCATTAACGAATGTACATATTTATAGCCGGCTTAACGTACGGTGCGAAGCACCGAAACGGTCGAGATAATTGCCACTAAATGTCAAACTCATCCGGGTCATGACCGTGTCTGTAGTCAGTTAACCTGCATGATCAATGTAACCATGCAAGCCCACTGAAACACGACCAACGGCTTTACGTACCTTGCGAAGCACCAAAACGGTCGAGATAAATACAACTAACAGTCGAACCCATCCGGGCTATGACCGTGTCTGTAATCAGTTAACCTGCATAATCGACTAGACACGCAAGCTCACTAAGCAGAGACCGTTTTTACATCTACAGTGTAGATATATGTTGATATTTATATCCCTAACTTAATTAATGATTGATTCCCCATACAAACATTCATTCCCTATTTTACCCCCTTCGAGTTTAATTTTCGCAACAAAAAGTAGCCTGTGTCCTTCCCCAAGGTCCCCTCTATCTCTGTACCAAAATTCACCAAAATCGGTTCAGTGATTTAGGCGTGACAGCATAACAGACAGACAGGCAGACAGAGTTACTTTCGCATTTATAATATTAGTATGGATTAGTTTACCAATACTAGATAATTTTCCCTTGAGTGTTTTAATTTTTAAGTGTATCAAAATTATGTTGATTAAGCAGAGTTGGATACATACATGCATTATACAACTAATGGTCATTTGTGACTACCTCTATTGCTACCACCTGATATTAGGGGATGTCGTGTGGCTAACTGCAGTGCCCACAACACACATACATACTCCATACCCATAGGTAACTAATGAAACGTCCATTGACATGCAAATGAAGTGGACAAGCAACACGTGGCTATTACCATTTGCTATTCGTACAAGAGTTTAGATAGTAATAGCTCCAAATAATAGAGCCGACCAACTTTAAAGAAAATAATAATTTAAAAGCAACATTTATAAAACTGTTTGAACTTACACGATCGTTACAATTTTCAACTACAACAAACTTTAACTCTCTTATACGTTACGAACGTAACCCTTTAAATAATGAGGTATCTACCTGTATTAATCAAGTTGCATAACATCACACTTTTTATGAAAATATAGATTTAAACATGGAGTTATAATTTTGCATATAATAGGCACTCAAATTGCATTGCAATTGCACTCAAAAGACTAGTAGATATCTAATTATCTACTAGTCTTTTGAGTTCCTTCTTATGATCTGTCAAAAACGTAATTTTGGTCTAAAAATGTTTGAAATACTTAGACATAACGTCATAGTTTTTCGGCGTCATTAATTGACTTATTTTGTGTAGTTATTAATAAAAAAATTTAAGATAGGAGAGCAAAATACAAATATGTATCATTTACTGAAATGTCAGTTAGAGAGCAATTTAGTGAAAATCATTTTTGGTACAGTCATCTAGCTCATTCATTACAATAATAAAATTTTTAGTGAACAATGCGAATTGCAAAAAAATTGAGTATGACCATACAAAAAGCAGGTCGTCAATATCAAATATACTCATTGTCTCAATAGACAGCCGTTAGTCGTGCCTCAATTTCAGTAACGACGAATCAATTTAGTAATGCCTCGGGGACATTATTAAACAAATAATTTTGTCAGTAATGATGACACGCAAAAATATACCGAATAAGTTAGTGAAGAATACAATTTAGACTGATTTGATTGATTGTCTCTTAATATTCTTCAAAGCAATTATTGTTTATTGACATGTTAAAATTTATTAAAATACTAGCTTTTGCTGGCAGCTCTGCCTGCGGAGATATGTTTTGACTATCCTTGAAGGGACATCCAGTTGCACTATGTTTTACCGTCCTTTAGCTGCTTTAGCTGAATTATAGTAACATCGGTAAAATAATAAAAAAAACTGCAATACACAGTGTATATGTTTTCAAAGCAATAATAGGCATCCTACAGAAATCTGGTGCTTGATCTATCTACCTTCATTTAAATAATTTCAGCGGTTTAGGCATGAAATTGAATGAAACTTTCGTATATACAATATAAGTGAGAAAGTAATATTACTCTAGGACCAATAGGTAAAAGTATCTTATGAGAAAGTGGCGAACATTTTTGTAAATTGTCTAACCAAATTATCCGCATCATTCTTTACGCTCTCAAAACCGGTGTTCATGGAGTTACTACCGCCGGATTTATGTACGGTACTATGGTAATGTACTTGTTTATAAATATTCCGACATTGAGTGATGTTGAAATTGAACGGTGATTGATATCGAGTAATGTATCGGCGTGATATCTTTAGGAGCTCGCTTGTAAATTGTACGTCACAGTGAAAATAAAAATAATTAAATGTCGCTAAAAGTCTAGCGAATCAGGTAACTTACTTACTGCAGTCACGGTACTGTTTATCAGTATTAGTGCAATTATTTTCCAAGAACATAAAATATACATAAATAAATTTGAGAAGCTGTGTGTTTTGTCAAAATCAGGTTCATTCGAAATTAATACAAAGAAAATTTAATTAATGTTTGTGGCTGGCACAACTTTTTAGACCACACACGTCTGCTGAGTTGATTTTACAGTTATTACAGTTGAAGAAGAGTTTCAATGTTATTTTTTTTAGGATTTACTCGGAAAAAGCTGTGTTTGAGTTACAGAACAAACCCACCACTTGGAGTGTCCCTTAGAGTCTTCACCTTCACTTGACATTGGCGTTTCGGTCATTTTTTGTTGAAGATTCTTACAAATATTTGTATTTGCTTATCTCTTTTCATTTGACATTGGCAAAATCACTCTTCTCTCTTTCTTATCGTGTGCCACAATTTAACTGTGCTATCCACAAGGTATATACGGCATTTGCCTGGTGTTGCACTTAGCATCACGCGCGGTCACATGTAGGGCATTAAGATCATAGAGGATCTAAACTGATTGATTGATATCTTCATAGCTGTGAAATTCCAAATAGAGAAGAAGAAGTACTTTTGTTTTTTAAACAAATAAACCGATATGATAAATTCTCATTCATCTTATAATTTTATATTAATATATCTACAACTTCATTACTATGACTGCAGCATCCACCATGAGGAGACTTATAACCTGTCGACGCATTTCCGATTAAAACACCTAACGCACCCCTACAGTTTATTGTGTCGCCCTTCTCTCGATTTTTCACAGACATCTCCCGTCCTGTGTTGAACGCACTTGATTTACCAAGCACGTATTCCTGCGACTCCTACGCGGGCTTCGTCACGTGACCGTCGCGTCGTCCTTACTGCTTTGTGTCACGGGTGCCTTTGGCAGAATCGGTAATTTTGTTGTGCTGTACTTAGACATACTCGACTCATCGTACGAATAACTAGAATATTCTGTGGGGGCGCTCTTTCGGCGATGACAGCGCTCTCTGAAAGCAAATCGTACGTTCAAAACTCTCGTGTTTTTCTCTTGTTACGGGTAGCTAAGTGATGAGAATAAATACCTACTGAATATGGATAAAATGTTTCGCTTTGAATGGCAAAAGTTTTGTTGTAGGATTCATTCGTGTAATGTACAATACATTCAGCTAGTATTTCCTGATTAGTAGTAGGTAGTTTACCTGTTGATGTTTTAGCTTTGTGACGTTTTCTGAACGATAGAATGTTATTCTTAGTTTAAGTAATTATACATTTCAGTTATAATAACGTCTATCTTCCCACTTTTAGAATCCAATGTTCGTTTTAGTGCTTACAGACACCCTTTATATTATCGTTGGTATGACTTGTATGACTAACCGCTTTTATATGCGGTCAAAAAATTGTTTACGGGTTGTCATGGTGACGGTTGAAGGTTTCTGGTTTTTGCGGTCAGTTTTGTCAGAAACAAGGGGCACCCGGTTTTCCACAAACTTTGAGGCACCTACTGAATTAGGACAGGGAAAGGCCACATGAGTTTCGTATCACCCAAAAGACAACTATAAAGCCAAACAAATACAGCCAATTCACGATTTGTTTGTTTTAGTGTGTACATTCCTCCTGGGATGGCTGAGCCAACAACCTGTTAACATTCTGGATTTGATGTACCTATAATATTAATGTACTTATACAAGTAATCGTCAGAAATCAGCTCCAATTTCTCCGTTCTTGCAGAGTTCTTTGCAATTTATCTCCAAGAAGGAAACTTCGCTCTTGTGCGGAGGTAAATAAATCAAAACTCGGTCGCTGCGTTGCCGCAGTCGAACTCGAAACTATTTCGTTATGTTACGTCAAAGTTAGGGTTTCCTACGGTTTTGTACAAACTTTGTAAACTACGATTAACTTGTTGACTGCACCCTTAAAATAAATTATTTTATATTTTGTACATACGTATATCAAGTTGGAGATATTGTGGAAGGTTATGGATTTTAATTACGTGAAATAAAGTTGAATTGTTGTTATAGGGGTAGTAATATTTTTTCTATTAACTTTTTCTCTCAGGAATCATTTAGCTTAAAAATTAACTTTGTATCGTCACATTATTATAACGTTTTTTTTATTAAGTATAAGTTTATTGCACACACACAAATACGATACAATGGTTATATATTTTATGTACAATTGGATTATGTATTACTGTTTTTATTGTCTAAAAACACTTTGTTGACAGTAGATAGCAACCCTGAGTGAAGTCTGCAAGATGTTCATTATGTTGATAACTTTGCCAGCTGACAAATTACCTCCAACTGGCAGACTGAAAGGCCCTGTTAAAGACTTAAGGGAATAATTAAGGATTTTTCTCAAAAATTACGAATAGATGCAATTCTGTATAAAGTGATTTTGTTGTAAGCATGTTCAATTTCATGATTAGAGTCACTGGATAAGAGGTTCACAGGAATGTACCAGATAGAGCGACAACCCTGTATTAGGATTTAAGATAGATACCTATCTATCTTAAATATATGATAAAATCAAAAATAATAATAAACATCTCTTTTTTTAATAAGGATTTAATTACTGTAATAATTTTTAACAAAAAGTTCAGTTCTTAGCTAATACCAAAATTAGCACAGATGTTTGACCTTAACTGAGCCGATTTTGTCACCACATTTCCTAATTGGTTTATTCATACTCTCCTATAGTAATGTTCCTCATGAACGCCAATTTTCTAGTTAAAATTTTGCTCCTGTCATATGATAATAATTTTTATTTCACAAAAATGACATTTCAGTGCACAGTTTTGACGTTGACTCCACACTAGGATAGGCCTGTCTCGTGGATGTCTATTTTAAAGGAATATGTTTTACTTTGTGTAAATAAATCGAATTTATGTCTCCCAGTCTAGAAGTCCAGGAGTATTCTGTTGAATCATTATATTCTAAGCTACATTCATGAAAAGTAAATCTACCTTCTATTTTTAAATGTTGATTATGCAAATATAACTAATTTTGACTTTCCACGTTATTATGGCGGCGCGGCGCGCGGCGTTCATAATTAATATAATTTTGAACAAGTTTCATTCACCGTTAATGTTATCTGACTAACATATCTAGCGCTCTCATTTCCATACAATGAGTTCTAGCCACTGAATAGAAGTTTCTATTCAATGATTCTTGGGATGATATTACTATTCAAACTAGTCTGCAAATATAAATTTCTCTATTGTACAAAATAATACCGTTTTTATTAAATCTTTTGATAGAGTTTAGAGGACGTTTAGGCAATCCAGGGGCCTTGGTACGGCAAAGATTTGCATAAGAATAATAAAGTTACCAAGGTAACAGCTGGATGCGCATGGCCGAAAATAGGAAGGACAAGTGGCGTGCTTTGTGATGGATGATGTCAGTCATAGAACTAATAAGGTTTAATGATGGTTTTAGTATCTAGTACCGCGAAAATTCATTTTTTCGCTTTCTATAGTACTTTCTATAGTAGCCTAGAGCCTAAAGTGTCGGTGGGTCCACGGTACTGACTTGAACCATCTAAGTGGAGGTTCAAGTCCTAGCCAATGCATCAAAGAGCTTTTAAACTTACGCACGTTTTCGTACAAATTGAACGGTGAAGTAAAACTTCATGAGGAACCCGCACACTTGGTTACTAGATATGCACGAAGGTAGCAATGCACATAATCGTCAGGTGCAAAACTGCCTTACAAGTGATTGCCAATGATGCTAAGTACCACTAGGCAACCATCACAGTCTATATCTACGGTATTTACGGTATAGCACGGTTAAATTATGCCACATGATAAGAGAGAGAAGAGAGTACCTGCCTATGGTTACCTACCTACTTTCATTCACACATCTCTGCCTCGCGCTATACGATATAGTCGGATAAGTACTGTACCAAATCGATACTAATTTGGACAGGCAGTAGCTTAAATTCTACTATTTTCACTTGTCTACAGTATTTTTACAGCAAAATTGACAAACAGGTAGGAAAAATATCAGTTTATCATGGAAAAATTAAATGCTAATGGTCAATGTTAATTTCCAAACTATCACTTCGTCAGCTAACTTAAGTAAGTAAGTTTTTTTTTTTTTTATGTGATAGGTGGCAAACGAGCAGACGGATCACCTGATGGTAAGCGATTACCGCCGCCCATAGTATTCTTAGTGTTGGAGAATAGGTAACTCTTATCCGTATTGCTGGAAGTTTAACCTTCCTACTATAATAAGGCCACTACTTATAACATATTATTAAATTGGAGATGCCTCTACTGAAAGATAGGAAATACTACTGAAAGTAAAGTTAATAAAAATGTTGCCATATTTACGTTCGCGACCATTCGATACTAACCCTTAAAATCTATGTTATCTGTAATATGTAAGAAATAAACTGCTCTGCTGCCTTATACTAAGTACATTGCATCAAACAACAGGCCTGCGTAATTACTGTAACGTCTAGGGATTTTTCCCCAATTGTTTTAAATACAATAGTTTTCCCATTTGCCAACTGAATGGGCAATTGGGCTTTGGATTTGGGCGATTGGGAACAGAGAGTCAAATTGAATCGCTTCGTACAGGAAATGCTCAGATGAACCTCTTGACCCGCCCCCACCCTAGTAATTGGGATGATTTCGTTACCACTCATACTGAATGACGAAAGGAATTCCGATTACGAAACTTCCAATGGTCTCAGTATTTGGGAAGAACAGGCAAATGGGTGCCTTGCATGGGAAGGCTTACATAAAAATGTTGACTTGTAAAAATAAGACTATATGGACCGTATTTTGATTATTTGTTAATAAACTACCCAAATTTTAAAAAATCTACTTCTTAAAATAATATTCTAAAAAATCTAAGGATGATGTAGGTATTTAAATTTGGAGATCAAGAAGAATCTTAAATGAAACATCGCACTACTCAAAATGTAACAAGTCGTTTTGGCTACAGTCTGTAGCGAATCTGTAGTCGGGTACAAATTGTAATATTATAATTAAACGGACATACATACTGTCTCGCTGAAATTCATATGCCGAAACGGAAAACATTATCCATCGCGTGCCTTCGCATCAGAAGTAAGGTAGAAATGATTTTTCGTAGACTTATTTTCATTACTCTTCTATAATATATACAGTTATAAAGCAGTATTCAAAAACATAAGTAAAATTCTATAAGTATAACGTATTCTTAGAGCTGTATTCTTCTACTAAAATAATTGTAGAGTTGTCAAAACTGGACAGCCCTTAGACTAATGGTTAATAAAATGCACACCCTGTACAGTTCACTGCACTGTGACGACCCCTGACGTCATGACGTCACGCCACGAGTACGTAATAATCCTGTAGTCGCGCTCACAGATTAACATTTAAACAAGTTTTATGCAAATCTGCCTCAAATACCAGTCTCGCTTACAAAGTGCCCAAAAAAATATTCACTTTTTATATTAAACTGGATCAAATCATTTAGAATCACCATAACAATAAGTCAGGTAGGTATCTAATTCAGTTTTTAATAACGCGATTCACACAAAGCTTCAAACGGATTTTTTAGCAAACAACTCTCTAATTGTTGAATCAAAAGCAATTTTTTGTGTGCGGATTAAGTTGAAGAATATTTCTAAAATTATATTTGAATATGGCAAGATATTTCTTTACAATAAAGCTCTATAACCAAACTAGGAGTGAGCTAAAGTTACCACTCCTTTAAAACTCCGCCCTGTTTTGTTTAAATACTAAACTCAAATGTTGAGCACTGACTTCATTCCCTCCCTAGGTCTCACACCCTCATTGCATTCCAATCAATGGTTTTATTCAGCCTAAAGAAAGGACCTATTGAATCGTAATTTAGGTACGAGTGGTTAATGGATAAATATGGAAATAGGTAGTAGTGGGGTGTACGCGGAATGGAACAAACAAAGGTTAGGTTGGGTTACTGGAAGCGTAAATACTTAATTTTACAATTTAATCACTGACGTATTGCAGTAAATGATGAGATTATATTAATTTCATTATGCTTATGACAATTAATTAATTAAAAGCTCCAGCGAGTCCTAATCACACAATCACCATATCCATCACTTTTGAAACTTGCGATATGTTCGGTAACTCTCCCATCAGCATCACTCAGGACGGAGGTCAGCCGAAATTCTGACGTGTCGGCAGCAGGAAAACAAGCGCGACGATGTGCGGCGAACAAAAGGCGAATACGACGCGTTTAATCCGTCCACCCATCCCGTTCCGGAGCTTGGAGAAAATTGAATTTATTATCGACTGCTGCACGAGTATTTGACTGACGTGTTATTTCACACGGCGGCAAAGGAAGGCTTGGAGAAGCGGAATCCAATCAGTCAGTTGTATGATAGCATCGATACTCGGCTATCTATCGAATGAACTGGCTCGAAATGCCGTTTTCTATTCAGTTTTGGTGGTGTGCAAGCCAATTTAAAAATATTTTATGTTTGAAATAATATGATATATGTATATTTTTCCTATATTTTATTATAATCTGTTTTTAAAATTAGTAATATTAGTATTGAATTGTGCGATACAATAAGAGAGGGATAGAGAGGTTCATGTATATTTTACGAATAGAATAGAATAGTCGCAATTCAAATAGTCAGAAGATAGATGCTTTTGTTACTGTTAATTTCATAGAAACAGAAGTAGATGAATTATACATCTGATATCGAAAATAATAGGTATCATGTAAGAGGATATGAAAATAGAATCAGGTTTTGGTATCAAGCAAAACATAATAGTTTTACAGAAATAAAACGCAAACTAAGTTTTCTCAGAACACTTAGGTCGCATTTCTTTCGGACTTTGTGCTAGGTAGAAAAAAAAAATATTGACGATTTAAAAGCATGTGTAACATCTACTTAAATAAAAAACATTTTGAGTTTGAGTTTGAGTTTTCCACTCGGCAATACAAATAGTAAATGATTTTGATTTGATATTCAGTAAATACATTTTATATGTTACCCATTTTTTGTGAGAAACATTTTATATTTATATTGACACGATTCAAAGAATAAGTCTCATAAATAGTCTCAACGATGTTGAAGATGTAGACGATTGATCTTAAAAATGAGCCAATTGATTCGTCCAGGCGCGTTAAGCGTTGACAAAACATGTTTTTTTATTAGCAGAATTTTAATATGTTACTTACTTGGAACAATGGAAAGTCGCCCTTTTGCTTCCGGTTATGCAGGTGCCAACTAAGAAAACAAGAATTAATTAATTATAAATTCACATCATTGTTAACAACCCATTACGTCCCCACTGCAGGGGCACGAGTCTCTTCCCATGACTTGGGAAGGTTAGGCCATACTTCACACACGGGGGCCAAGTCCGGATTGGTGTAAGTTGTGGGGCTAGTGGCCAACCCCAGTGTCAGAAGTTTTCAACCCGCCCATAAGGCCTCCGACATGGCTTAACGACTGCCATCTAGCGATAGCAGCCGGCACCAACGGCTTAACGTGCCTTGCAAAGCACGGAAACGGTCGAGATAAATGCCACTAACAGTCAAAGCCATCCAGGTTATGACCGTGTCTGTAGTCAGTAGTCAATTAACCTGCGTGATCGACGTGACTACGCAAGCCGCACTGTGCCACGACCGCTTCCCATGTCAAATTCACATCAGAAGACAATTTTGTATACACTGTACACATACATATATCTAGTTAGTTACCTATTCGAATCAGAGAACATTAAAATAGTGAGACAACGATTTCCCTTGTACTTAGGGAAAATGAACTTTATTTCTATTCTAAGTGACATTTATTGGACTATTTATACGATGAACGACGGTGGCAACATTGAAACACACAAAATAAAATACCTGTCAAAAGCTATAATAATATTCGTAGGCACATTATTTTGTTCTCACTTCTAAGTCTTCGACGAAGGGGCGCACTCGTTTAAAAGGCAATATACCTACCTATTCCTAGAGACAGGTAGGTATAACAAGCGGCGGCCATTTCTAGAAACATCATGATACAATCCTGACAATTCAATACCGGCTCCAAGATAAGCTCCATTACAAATGCCGCCTGACACTGAGCACGACGCATCACATAAAAATGCCTGCCGAGCCCTAAATGGAATGTAAAAGATATCAGAATTGGATTTTTATGTAGTTTTTCTATAGATTTGGTTGAAAATTTAGTGCCTATTTGCTTCCGTTGTGGGAGTTGACCATGTTTTGTGTATTTTATAGCGCTATTGTATTTTATTTCTCTATTCATTGAATTGTTTAACAATGGACTTACTTTATTAAGTTTCATTTTACTATTGGCGTACAATAATTTTTAAAGCTTACCTAACGTTTATTTTTAAACCGTCTATTATTCAAACTTTTATGATTTTGATAAATGAAAGCAGTTATTCTTTTTTAAACATGTCTCTGAAAGATTGTTTTGTCTCTTAAGCATTTCAATTAACAATCGTTTTATTTTTTTCCAGGTAAATATCGAAACCAGACAGCATTCAAGGGCTTAACTTCTAACTACAAGCGGTAACGTTAATGTGACGTGACTCGTGACAGTCAGTAAGCAAGTGTCATTTCCTTTGGTACGAGTATGCTCGCTAAGCTGAAACGCGTGAAAGTGCCGTCGAGCAATAAATGCTGCCGTGCCGTGCAGCTAAGGGTACCGTCTAGACTGGATGTGTCACAGTTCTATCTCTTTATTATATATAGAGCTGCTTTCAATCTTCTATGGTCTCTGCATCTTTTACACACGATTCACGGCAGTATCTTGTCTTGATGCAACGTTTTTGTTGATCTACCGAACCGATGCAAGCGCGACATACTCACCCGCAGGTGACAGGGAAAGTTAGCGGCACGGCAGCGGCATCTGCGTGCCGCTAGGGGCTTTCCTGATGGAACAACTACTTTTATAAGTAAATAATTGTTGCTTACCTAGATCAAATCGAAGTCAAATCAAACGAAATATGTTCGAACAAAAGCAGAAAATTCTTTGTGATAAATTCCTTTTCTTCAATCTACTGATTTTATAGGACATAATTAATTCATGTAACTAAATAGACAGTTTGTCGTGGCCTAGCGAGTCTAATGGTCAAATTATGTCATCATTTAAAAAAAGCTATATTTTTTCGTTTGAACAAAAGAACAAATGCCACAAAGTAAATTATTAATTTCCGTCAAATTTTCATTCTTTTTGCATATCCTCACTTTACAAAGCTCCAAGTTTACCTTTGCAAAAACCTTTCTAATACATAACTTTCGTGCGTTGCCAGCTTCTTTCTGCTAAACTAGCCTCAACCTATCATTATCCAACCGTAAGGGCAGCGGAAGCAGTGATTTGACTTTGACTAATGACTTCACGACCCTTATAAGCGTAACCCTTCTAGCCGCGATATTTCCATGTTCGTCACGATGATTGTACAGTACATGAGGCGAGGGGGGAGGTTCTTTGATCTCTGTAGTCTCCGCCGCGGCCGGTGGTCTCCCAGAACATCCTTTCATACCTACTTACTGCACGTCCCGCATGTGGCTTCCGTCCTATAAGCTTTTGAGCATATTATTATACTGCACATATATCTATTAAGAGATCATAGTCGGTAAGCCATTATGGTAAACGATTGTTGATAGCTTTATTGCTTCTTTTCGATTCCAAATGTAATTTTGAGGTTTGAGTTATTTATGGTTAGTGCTAGTAATTGAATGTCGTAAAACGTTAAATATTTTGTATTCGTCGGCGTGTGTAGGTGTAATGCAGACGACAACATGTTTTATTAATTACGTTTTGAATATTTTTATGTGAGCATCTTTTTCAGTGAAGTTTAGGAACAAATGGAAAACATTTATAGCATTTACGTTCAGTACTATTTCCACTGCACCTTCTGTAGCAAACTAGATTTCCATTATTTATAACCTCGCTCCACCAAATAGAGTAGATTCACTATTCGGGAAAGTGCAGAAATCAATAGTGTAGAACAAGCTCGTATTTTTAAAATGCAATTCTGTGCTGCTTTGCATCGACCATGGAAGGCGCAACGTCTACCTACCCTATCCGCCAGTCGATGGTTCCCGTAAAATATTGAAATATTTTCGGTTCTATTCCCGCGGTGGTTTTCGTAAGAGGATTTAGCTTCAGTGAGATGTTTACAAGAGCCCTAACAATGTTATTCTTCGTCTTGACAAGCTTGCGTTGCGAGTGGAGGCCGGCGATCAATCATGGCCGAGTGTTGGGATTATCGCGCTATCGATACCCAGATGTTTTTATTGTTACTTGTGTCGAAAAGAAGTAAATTGATAATACGGTAAATTGATAATATTTGATATGAAATGAATTTTAGTTTCATATTATGATAAATGGATTCATTGCTGTTAATTTTGTTTTATTCCTTGCTAGTTCATAATTTGCCATTACACTTTTTTTTTGTTTTACAATCTCATCTCACTAATATTATACATGCGAAAGTATGGATGTTTGTTTGTTTGTTTCACTTTCACGCCGAAACTACTGAATGGATTTGGATGAAATTTGGTAGGTAGATAGATAAAGTACTGAGTTAACACATTGAATTTTATCCCGGAAAACTCAAGGTTTCCCGGAGGAATGGCTAGAAACTGAAATTTTTAATTTTTCACTAGATGGCGCTGCCTGAATATTTTATTTCTCTTTGGACCCAATTCTGAAGTCCACGCAGACGAAGTCTCGGGCGGAATCTAGTAACGAATAAAATAACATTTCGCGAATAAAAATAAAGGGCCGTTTATATAAATCGCAGTAACACACTACTCAAGGTAACTTTAAAAAATACATAAATCTAAATACTTTTTAAATAATTATATATTTTGCAATTCAAGAATGTATCGTTGGTAAAATAAAGGGATTAAAAATGTTTAATATAATAAAACATCTTACGTCTTCCTATTCTCAATGATTTCGATTATGAGTTAAAATAAAACGAATCTGTAACATTATTATATAGGTATTTAAATGTAACTCTTGCAAGTCACATATTTTAGCCCCTTTTCGCCGTGGATTTAATCGCGATAACACATGTGTCGCATCTTATTACGGGGCGGAGATTGAGGCACGAGCAAACAGGTCGTAGGAGCTATCCGATGAGAGTCAACATGATATCACTTACGCGACCTTCCCTCACAAAGTGTATTTGTATTGACCAAATTCCTTTTCATCTTTCTGTGTAAGCAAAGAAGAAATTCCAACTAAGTTTTCTGCCATCTCTTATCGATAAATTCTTACGTCATCACTAACTCCGAAATCGCGACGCCGGCGTAAAGTTGAAATTTAATAAAGCTGTAATGTTTAAGATAAGAGTATTAAGCAGATAAACGATATTTCTGATAATAAGTTTGTGAATAAAGTTTAAGAGGCTTATAAACAATCTAGATGTGATCGTTGTATAATAAAATGTTTTCAACTTTATTGCTTCGCTTTATACGAGTGACAAACGTAATAAATTCCATACCGGGAACTCATAAAAACTGAAGAATATATAGTGATGTCACCGTGCCGTAGCGAGAATAAATGTAGCAGTGAATAAGTCGCCCTTAACTTTCGAATAAATAAACTGGAATGACAAAATTGGAACGTTATTAGTATGGTTTTTGTTTTCGTTCAGAGGCTGATAAATGTCCCCGAATGCGGGGAGCGACGCGACTCGACTAACCTGCCTAATTTATTACTATTTATCATATTACACAATTAATGATCGCGAGATATTTCTTAGTCTGTTATTCAGAGACAGTTAACGAATATAATTGATCACTGAGTAGGAGACGGCCAGTGTTGCTAGTATGAATAATTTCTAAATTGCTCTAATAAATTAATAGCTCAGGAGACGCCGGAGGCGGGTTTTTGATAACGTGAGAAGATTATACGGTTTATTGGTACGCTAAACCATGTTCTAATCGCTTGAATAACAAAGGAAAATTATGATTTTAATAATGAACTAATTCAGACCTATTCAGCGCTACCCTAAATTGATCTGCATATAACATAGAAGTACGAGAAGAGAGTAGAGAGTAGTAGAGTATTTGATTGATTGATTGATAGAATCTTCTTTAAAATTAATGTTTCATCTAAATGTATATTTAAAATCATTAGTTTTTGCGAAGTGAGTGGGTATTTGAATGAAAGTATGAGCTTATGTTAAGCTTTCCTAGAAGTATAGATAACTTATGTAAGTTTTCCAATAAGTATGCTTTATGTTTTTCACCGTGGATTGTCAATTTCAGTGGCATTGTTCCATATTGTTCGTTAATTTTGTTAGTGTGCTAAGGGAACGGAACGGAAAACTTGAGGCCGCAAACGTAAAAAAAACAGTAATAAATAATTTTCGCCTAACTTTGTTTCTGTGAACTTATTGTTGTTGTATGTTATACCCAGGGACTCATTTAGAATTGATGGATATCAGTTCATTATTTCAGATTCATTATAACTGCTAATTATAAAGATTATTGTATTCTGTGCTCTCTGGCAATAACAAAAAATAAAATTTGTCTCGTCATCTTCAAAATTCCAATTTTAGTTTTTGATGACAAAGTAACGTTGAAGAGTCCCTATACCATAGCAAATCAAAAGTTGACACTCAATAACCTTAATTTAAATTCTGACTCCGGAGTGGAATTTTTACTCTTTTTTCATGGGTTTGAGACATTTTGGTTCATTTTTTGCCATAGTAGTCTTATGTTTTTTTTTCTTATATTTTTCAATTATTTCGTTTTTATTTCTTTTACTTTAATGCATAAATATGTTGAAACTTTTAATATATGTAGGTATAGTTAAACCCTGTCTCTCTGAATGAGTAAATGTTTATGTGTAAATATCATGGAGTCACATGAAAATGTAATCAATCTTTAAATTCTTTTGGTATTTCAGCAAATTCGTAAAGCAAAATTATTCCGTTTTATTACTGAACCCCCGTCTTAAAATAATGCTACACTATTTTCTTCCACTCTGTACATGTAAAATATTTATTTATTACTATACAGATATGTTTCCGTGACTTTGAAGTAGCCCCATAGCTCATTAGCGGCTCTCAAGTGGTGCGACAAGATAGAGTGAGTTTCGGCTTTTTTGGTCTTATCGTTCGCGTCAAAATATTTTATGTCCCCACAATTATACGGGCGAACAAAAACTTCAAGAGGGGAAGCTAGGAATTATTATTGATTCTATGGGAAACAATTTACAAAACAGAACCCGTTTTAAAAAACTATTTTTTACACTACTTAATATCACCGATCTCGAAACCTACTTTTTATATTTTTTGTTACTTTGCACAGTCGAAATCGGCCTTAAACGATTTTTCGCCAAAACCATTAGTACGAGCGATTGTCTCAAAAAATATTTAGAAGTTTTAATTACATTTTGTCATGTTGTAATAATATTATGTCGGCTGGCATTCTTTGATGTCGCAGGGTTCGTTAGTGAATAAAATATTAAAAACCACTCAAAACCATTTTTTTATACAACACTTTTAAATTTTAATATAATAATGGTAACTGCACCTCTTAAGTGACAGTTTTTTTAAATACAATTTTATAGGGAGACACCTGTCTATTGACCAATTAAGAAAATTGATAGCAATTTTGAGGCTATAACGTAACGAGTTTTTAATTCGAGACACCTTTTCCATCACTTCCCCTTGATAGATACGGTCATTGCCCTATTAAAATAATTAGACTCTTGTGTTCTATGACTAAACTGAATTCACGCAACGTATAAATTGCAAGTTTATAAAATTTTTAAATTACTACGTAGACAAAACAAATAACAATATGAATTTTTGAAAGTATGTGTAATCCGGTAGTTGACTGCTAGTCATTTGAGTAACTTTTTATCAAATGTCAAAAACGGCATTTTGTTCTAAAAATGTTTGAAATTTTGTACGATGACGTCATTGTTCAAAATAGTAGTTTGCATACTAATTAGGAAATTTATATAAATAAAAAATTGAAAAAGTAATGAAAATTAAAGTGATTAAGGTTTCAACAATTTCGATTAGAGAGCTATTTAGTCAATATTTCGTAATTTATTTTTCATGAAGTCAACTCCCGGATTTATCTACCTTTATTATATGGACGGACGGGTTATATTTACAAATTAAAAGAAATACAATTTTGACACGCAATAAATGATAATATTTGTTAGAAGTTAATTTTTGACAGAAAACTTAAAAGTACCGTCGCGTCAACAACAAATAAACGAAACATTCTTCAAAGCGTCCGTCTGTATTTTACCCTTTGGTTTTTGTTGTAAGCTGGTATATTTGATCTGTGAACTTTATATAAGTATATATGCGGTTGGTATTCCGTCGTATGTGCTACTACGTTTTACTCTACGAAATCCTTAGATTAGCGTAGGTACTTGTTACACAAAGTATCCCTTTTGTCGGTAAAGATCAAAGGGAATCGCAGCCCTATTTAACAAGGGAGACAAACAATTTCTCTAGTCTTTTGTGCATTATTAAGCAATAATGGGTATAAAGTGCTTACGTAGTTTGTGTTAGAGAGCGTTCACAGAATAAGGTGCCTTATAAATTTACCTTACCTTAGAAATACCCATTTTACCCAAGTTGTTTAGAAATAAACATAGGTATTCTACTCATCTAATCTTAAATAAAAACCATAATTGCAGCCACCCGTTACTTGCTTTTAATACTATACAATCCTATAAGTTTCCAAGGTTGCCTGGAAGAAATCGCTCAAAGCAATAAGGCCGCCTTTGCACTGTCTGTAAATATTTTTTGATTTCTCTGTACTACTGGTGTGCAATAAAGAATATTTATCTTATCTTATCTTACGAGTATGTAAAATTTAAGGAAATCAGGTTTTAGTGTTTTTTTATTAATTTATTTAATTATTAGCAGTCAGTTATCTATGCTGCAAGCTTTTCGAATAAAATTAAATATAATTAATCTCAACCTCAGTTCAATGTCGGATCCTAATTTGCCAATGTTGCGTTCCGGTCCCTCCGACAGCGTTTCAGAACGACACTTGTTATTGTCATTCATTTCCTCTGGCTCCTTTTTCGATGGTCTGATCACGTGATTTCGACACCCCGTCGTCATCTCCCTTAAGAGTAATTAGGCACCTCTGTAATGCGGCAAGGCACCAGCAATATTAGTGGCAGTCTTGATCTTACGCTACTTTTGCAGCGAAATGTCAATTTTCAACGAGTTTCTCTGTTGTGTAAGTAACTTTAACAGCAAAAAGTAAAGGACAAATTTTAAAGAATGAAACGTTTAATTAAATCCATTCGATTTAACTCGCAGCCAGTTGTTACTTTTGCAAATTGTGTCAAGTCTCAGAATACTAAAATTTAATAATAAAACGGTTGCACCTGTGCGAGTGCGCTGCTGTCGGTAAAAAGCTTTGGTTCTTATGTCTCACAGATTAAACAAGCTGTACAATTTACGACTTTTTATTACAGCTAGGTAAATATCAAGATACACCTGTTGCAAAACTTTTGAAATACGCCACATACCATATTCATAGAGGGTGTAAACGACTTTTCACGAATACTTAAACGGGGGTTTATACGCATCACACTGAACAATTTTTCGCAAGGTGAATTCTCAAAAATAAAAACAACTGTCTGATCATACTGAGTGGGCTGATCAGCTGACTGATTTGTAAGAAGTGTCAAAAAAACTATGAATTCAAAATGGGTTCTTAGGGAAAGGTGATCAGTATGATGAGTAGTTTTCGGGGTAGGTTGATTTAGTGTTGAACCATATCTGGCCGCACGGAATCGCGTTTTCCGGTA
Source organism: Coleophora deauratella (assembly GCA_958295455.1). NCBI lineage: Eukaryota > Metazoa > Arthropoda > Insecta > Lepidoptera > Coleophoridae > Coleophora > Coleophora deauratella. The sequence goes on from OY282398.1 coordinate 6,655,042, forward strand.
GCGCTATCCTTTTCTGTCGCTCAGATATGGTTCAACCCTTACACCCTGTTAAGATTGAAAAAAATTACGGTAGTTAGGTATTTATTCAAGAAAAAAGGTTTATGAAACTTTCTTAGCAATTGGCGTTAGTGTTTACTTAGTACGTTTAATACCTATTTATTTTAGAAAATCAAGTTTTATTTTATCAGATCGAACTAGTATAATCTGAGGAAATCCTTTTTGCCAGCTAGCCAATCTTGTAAGAAATATCGGGTTAACAAGACTTACACTGAATGGAATAATCCAGAAAGGACGGAATCTTGCAATAAGCTCAAAATAATTGTTATTTTGTTGTATTCGAAGAATTCGCTTTGCTTATCGGATTGCTTAAATTTTAAAAAAAGTTGTATGTAACTTAATGGTTTTATTTAAATAAGCACACTTGTATATTAAGAATTATTGCCAAATCTAGCGTAAAAAATAGCGATGTAGACGAAAAATAGACTAATAGATAATTATTTATTTTCTTACTAGCAGGTTACCCAAAAATATGTAAGTGGTGTAACTGTCTCAGTAACAAACAATATATACGAACTTACATATAATAGCCGCATAAAATCCCTAAGCCACATCATTCAATTTCATGTAAAGGCAAGTCGCAAGGTATTGGTACACTAGACGCCACAGTGAAATGAGGCGTGCGAGCAAAGCTGTGCAATTTGGCAACTTCTGCCGGGTGCTGGCTGGCAATGAAACGGCTAGCGTTGTGGAATAGTGCTGTGGAGCTCTGGAACAAACAGTAGGTAACTGTTATAAATCTTATACTGTTATTTTTTAACAGTTTTACCCATTGATTTATTAAACCTCATTAGCATAGAGTATACGTATTATAATATACACGGAAACTCATTGGTTTACTCGACTACGGTCGTAAGTGTGACCGCGACTGTTATTTTTCTTTGGTTTGGCCTAGAGCCTAAAGGTTTGGAAGATTCTGGTTTCATCTTCTTAGCGTCGTAAATTATTTATAAGTCAGTCTGGTTCTAATCTATATCTAGAAAATAATACCATGACTACTGACTGAATGAATACAACTCGCAGTCGAAACTGTTTAAGATAGAAACTTTATTATCGGCACATAATATACTTCCCAAAGATTGTCTTGAAGAACACTAAGAAAGGATTTTTTCGAATAATATCGACCCTTAAGGGAATAAAACGAACACCCCATTGAAGTTCGTATGGAAAATTAAATTTCCAGCTTAATAAACTGGTTAAGTTAATAACATTTTATTTTAGTCTTTTGATATACCTATTATAAGGCTATCTTATATTTTATTTTCATTAGGCTACCATTCAGTTTGATGACAGGATCTCTAGTTGCTACTGTATTTGTAGATATCAGATTCAGATCGAGGGCTTGTAAGTAAAGGTGGAACAATTTGGCAAGCTAAAGGAGTTTGGTCTTGCTATAAGCCGTAGAAATCGTAGCTATTCTGGAGCTTAGACTAACGTTTTCTACCTATAATTTGTTGGTAATATCACTAGAATTCTTTAATAAAATTCAAAAATAATTTTATTTATGAATTATTCTTTAGGATATTTAGCCCTAGTAATATTAGTTATTAAGCAACCGATGTTAAAGGAAATAAATATTTAATTTTATTTATTTTATTTATTTTATTTATTATTATTTATTATATTTTGAATATGTCTGAGTAAGCGTGTATAAAATGTCTTAAAATTTTATCGAAATCGAAAACTTCTATAGAAAAAAGACATACCTGAAAAAAATGTTACAGTGTGTTCTACTCATGAAACTGAACAACTTTCTCCAAGGAACCTAAACTCAATTCGCAAAAAAATGTTTGGACTTCCCATACAAAATTAGCGAATCAGTTGATTGATTAGTATGAGAAGTCCCAAAATTTGGCATCGAATCTGCAAATCTCAGATTCTACTTCACGTTTGGAATACTGCTTTGGCAATCCTATTATGGTGTAGATTTAAATGTACTTTCAAAATAATACAAACCTTTCAACAAAAGATACGCTTTCAAAATAACTTGTTTGAAAATTGAAACCAATTGGTACTAGGATAAACACCTACACCCCCTTTCTCAAAAATACTACAATTATTGAATAATAACTGTGAAATTAGTAATGTTAGAAATTAATTGGTTATAACATCACTTTATTAAATTAATTACGTACTTTGTCTTCTATCACGTGTTGCGAACGCCAATTACACAGTAACTTAGCTTGGAATTACTTGCGTTACTATATGCCTATGTACGACTACTTCTACACATTCAAAACTCAATTTACATAGTGTAATTATAAACAATAACAGCCTTCGACATTAGATACAAACAATTTGCAACATGCTGTGTACAGAAATAGGTTAGAAAATGTCGCAGGAATATTGTGAAATCAGCAAAATTCATAATACATACGAGTATTAGGTATTATGTATTTCCACAATTAGCTGAACTTCTTTATCTATGGCAGTCCTTCTGAATTTACACTAAAAGTTTTATTTTAGTCAAGTCTAGACGAAAGATTCTTTCATATTTCAAAGTTTAAAGAATATCAGCTGTCAATTATGAGTAAAGGGAGCGGTTGTGGCTCAGTGCGCCTTGCGTGGATGCGTCGATCACGCTGGTTAACTTATTGAAGAAAGACATGGTCTTAACCTGGATTTGTCTGTTAATGGCATTTATTTCAACTATTTCCTTGTTTTGTCGTTGGTGCCGGTTTCTGTCACTAGACTGCAGTCTTTAAGCCAAGCTTTATAGACGGCTTGAAAAAAAATCTGACTCTGGGGCTGGCCACTAACCCCGTAACCTTCACCATTCCAGACTTGACTTTCCCGAGCTATGGAAGGAGGCGCGTCACCCAGTAGTGTAAAGACTGTGGACTATGGGTTGTTAACATATTGATAAAAAAGTTCGCTAAATAAATTATGTTTAAGTAGTTTAAGTAACTTGTGTTGTCTACCAGTGGTTAAGGTTTAACGTACATCAGCTATTATTAAATAAAATGCTTTATCTTTCATTTAATGTCACTGTTTTACGAAAATCTGTTAAAATAATTTATCTTTCTAGGAATACTGTGAAATTACCGACGGACAAGCTGCCACAGATACTGTTCTATACATAATAGAAAACAATTTCAGTTGCCCTGTCACAGACTAGATTATTACGGCGATAACGTGCCATCCCTGTTATTATTGGTCGTACATTACAAACTGTAATTTGTGAATGTAAGGCTGGTAACAAAATATAGGCGGTTTGTATATAAGTGTTATTGGAACTGTGGCAAGAAAGATTGGTGCTATTATGTTCACATATATTTAAAGTTTTCTAATATTTATGAAGTGTTTTAATGGGTTTTTGGGTTCCATATTCAAAGAGATTCTAAGAGACCCTGTTTATTATTAAGCCTTTGCAACTGTCTGTCCATCCTTATAGCATATTTAAATGTTGATAATACTAGCCGAATGTTTTTTTTACATTGGCACGGGTTAGTGGTATGACGTCTTTTATTGCGCGAGTCTATTTCGAAGTCGGAAAAATCTAAGTGGAGCAAGGGTGATATAGCAAAAGATATGTTTAACGAATTGCAAGTACCAACACATATATTATTGCAAGTTTAAGTTCATTGAAATTAGAATGTACTATACTAGTAGCATCAGGGACAAGAATTAACTAAGTATACTTTAAAAAAAAAAACTATATTTTTTGTGATAACAAAAACCTTTTTTACATTCCGTTTTTTGCCATTTGAAAGCAATCTACTCATAAACTACCTAGTTCCTGTTAGTTTCCTATAAGTATTTTTAAAATAAACTTTACTCGCGGCTATGCACCAGACCAGGCTCGTTCGAAACAGCCGCCATAATTCATCATTTCAAGTGCTCACAGCAAGCACGAACCGTACATCAAACGCAGAACTCATAAATATTTTAATTTTAAAACACAATTACTATTCAGATGACATCCGCAATTCAGATTTCATCCACTTACGGTAACGCGGTTTTGGTGGAATCGGTTTAGGTGTGGGAATTTTTGTTTAATTATTTTATTTCACCGAAATTGTAGCCACTAGGGCTAGGGTATCGGTCTCTCCTAAACATAGTAGGCAACGAGTTAAAATAAACAAGTACCTCGTAATACCTCTATCAGTAGAATAACTTACCTAGTTGTAGTAGTACAAAAAAGTATTAAAAATATATTCTATATTTATTAAATATTTATTATATTAAAAAAATTGAATATAATTTGTTTCTACTCTTGCAGCATTCGCTCTCTCAAATAACAGCGGAAATTCTGTCTCAAAAAATAAGGTTTGACATTTCTGTCCCAGCAGTTAAAACAGTAATTACCAGAGAACCGTCTAATGTTTCCCTGGGGTGTTCTACTAAAACGTAATTTACGTTTACGTCGGGTCGAAATCTGAGGGGTCCCCACACTTCAGTGCCCACAAAAAATGTCCTTTCTGTGATGCGAGTTGATTGTAGAATTAGCTTCCCTATAAAAACTACAAATTACTTGAACTTTAATTGCCCATAATATTTGTATATAGTTAACATATTATGCATTTATATAAAAAAAATGTTTTTAAAATACTTATGTAGTTGCAATAAAAATACCAGCTATCCATTAAAAAAACGAGACCTAATAGAAAACTTTACATAGAGTGCTAGAGCAAGTAAACTCAAAAATGTCTCAATTAGTTATTATTGTATCTGTTGTGAATCTTTTATGAATTACATACTTATTGGAAAATAAACTTCTAAAATCACAGGCTGCCTGCGATATCATCATGTCGCTTGCATCCGACGCGACGACGCGACTCATTTCTGGGAAGACAAATTACGGATTCCGTGGCTGCCGGGCGGGTAAAAAATGCAGCAATTAACTTCTCCCTAAGAATACACGGCGCACTATTTTAGTGAACGATCATTTCGCTCGTTATTTTCGTCTGTTTACACTTTTTTGTCAACAAATACTTCTTAACTTTTAAATCTTAACTACCGACTCAACAAATTATTATTGCATTAACGAGAACTTCAAAGGAGATAGTTTCCTATAGAAATAGTTCTATAAGTACCTGTTTGAATTCCCGGCAAGTACCATTCATATCAATCTGACTGCTTATTAAAGTTCAAGAGCTACGTTATTCGTTCCCAAGCAGTAACAAATGATCTTGGCCAATATTAATGTGGTAGCTGGTCTCGACTCAGGCCTGGCTTCGTTTAAGCCTCGCGGAATTTATGGAGTTAAACCGGTTGAAATGTAAACCGTAAAAACGAGAGGCAGGCGATCGCAATGCCAATAAAATAATAAAGTAATAAAAATAAAATGATATTAAACTCGGTAGGGTGCAAGTTTCTAGTGGAATGGAACGCATAAAGGCTTTAACTTACATTTCATTTCATCGATAATGGCAACAATTATTGCCTATATTTTACAATGGACGCAGCAATTCTGATTTATTATTAGCTGGCTCGGTTAGTAATCAAAGTCAGACGTAACTGTAAACCCGGTTGATTACTGTCAATTAATTATGGAGGCAAAATGCAGTGTAGTGTAACATAATCAGTTATTTATCACCGAGTTGACAGGGAGAGTCGTTTGTCGCCGCTCGCCCACGGCACGGCACCACCTCTCAAACATTCGTCACATCGCATCGGCGGTTGTCTTTATTTATATTTCTAAACCTTATAGCACCTGCATTAAGGGAGCTTATTTAGTACGAGACCGTCATTAGTTAATGTGATGACAGTTTGATAACGCAGCCAATCTTGTGCCATCCTCTGAGAATACCTATTTCTGAGCTCGAACAGATTCAGAGATCTGTCATTTTAATTTATTACCATACGCTTCTGGGGGTCCACTCCAGGTAAAGCAGTTTGAACAAATGATGTTCAGTGTTCAGTAAGCTTAATGAAGCTTACTAAAAGGTTTTACGAAGAAACAAACTGCACTAGGGATATAATTTAAATTGCATGATTTCTTTTTTATTAATGTCATTGGAAAAAACCATCTACCTATATAATATCATAAACTGAAAATTTACCATTTAAAGAATGGCAAACATTTTTAATTGCCGTCATTTCGGAAAGGTAAAACAAAATGCGCGAATCAAAAGTAAATCTTGCTGGCAGCGTGCTTACATTCGGTTTAATCAAAGGGCCGGCATCAATGCGCCTGCGATTCCTTCTGTTTGCGACGAACAGAATGCAATCCACGCGCAACTCTCACAATCGCGCCGCGGCCGCGGCTGGCCAAAGAGAAGAATTCAAAGAACGAACGGCTTTTTGAACCGCTCTCCACCATTCAAATTAGCTTAATGCGTTTGTACAAAGCTCAGCGATAAGCGAGGGACGTCCGCTCTCCCGCTTTCTCGTAGCTCAGAAGCCGTGACAGCCAAAACGAATTAAAAAATAAGAATTTCGAAATGATTTCCTGACGCGTCAATTATATTGTTTCCTTTCATTACCGAGATTATTATATTGGAAATGTTGTGTCGTATTCCGGTCGGCGCAGACGCGTCTCATTGGTGACAAAACTGAAAATAGATAACAGATGTAAGTATCGCGTGGTATCGCATGCAACCATTTGTCGTCACAACACGCGCGCTCGACCGTTGACAGATTGGAGGGTTTAAATTTAGAACAACTGTCTTTCTTTTATTGGGAGTTGAAGATGAAATATTGCCTGCCGAACTTGATCTTACATTTTGTGTTTGATATTTGTAAATTGGAGCGGAAAGAATTTAAAACAGGTAGGATGGATGACAGTGATTTTATTTTATTAATACACTCTTTAAGAATGTATTTTATAAATGCAAAAAATATCTAAAAGTTATTTTTTATGCTTTTAATCCTAATTGATTCGATTCTGACTCTTAACTGTCGGTCTATTTTTACCTTTTCTGCTATTATACCCTGTTTCAGAAAGGAATAAACAGAATGAAAAAAAGGTTTTTAAGGTGCGCACTTTTCACATGGGCAAACTTATAATTTACGCTCGTAAACATGTCACTGACGCAACCTAAACAAAAACATATTTAAACGTATTTGGCTTGTGAACCGGTGTTAACAAACGTTTTCGAATAGTAGTTTTAATAACTTATAATTAGACAAATACTTGAATCCAAATAAAGATCAACTGTGTATTGTACTGAATATTTTTATCGTATTTTTTTCATAATACATATTTAGATCGCCAGGCTACAGTCCTATTTTTTTTATATTTATGTAAATAAAAGACAGCCCTCGTGTGGTAACAATGTGTAGCTTTAGGTAAGGGTTAGCTTACACTGACTGATGTTATCAGCTCGAAGATTTATTTTAGTGCTAGCATTGCTACTTTCTGTGTGAGCACTAAAACACAAATCCGAATATTTACGAGCGAGTTCGTTTCGTATGCCGGTGGATGTGTAGCACGCGGCTGTCACTCGCTGCCCACGTTCGATATTCAAATGCTTTTGTTTATGAACCGCGTGGCTTATGGGTAACAATGTTTAGGAGTACTGCGGTTAGTGGAACCGATGGTTCTGGGAAACATTGTTAAGTTTAATCTAAGAATTGGTTCCGGCTGTTACTTAGTACGTAAACATTAGGTGTAGGTATGTGAATCCTTTGTAGAATGTGGCTATCAATCTAGATTTTACCTATTTGTATATGTGATTATTATGACTTAATAAAAAACTTATAACAAATAATTTAACAATAAAACTAAAATCAACCTCTTATCACTACAAAATTTTTCTAGGAACTTTTTAAAAATATTATTAAGTTAGGTTCTATTTTTCCATGGTGGGAACTATAAAAAAAATATTCAATTTCATGCATAGTGAACGGTTAACGGTTTAGGTATGCTAAGATCTAAGCTAAGAATAAATCCATATTCTTATACTTTATGCAGAGGTGTTTGTAAGCAAATCTGAATTCCCAAAAACTAGGTAGGTAGTTAACAATATTCTAGTCATAAAACAATCACATATCAGTGAGTCACACCACCAACGAGTGACATTTCTCCAGTTTAGACTCAGACGAGGTGTAACGATCGTGTCCCGCCCACGGTCGTATTAAAATGCACTTTATGCTTTACGCCTTATCTCTTGTTTTGAATGTTTAGGAAATAATATGTCAACTATGCGTCAAAGAGATGTAGAATGCTTCAATAAATATTTATAAGCTGTTAAAAAGTAACGCTGAACTTTTGTAGCCGAACACTTGTACCTAATATCAATTTGGTTTTATCTATCGCTTTAAAAAGCTAAGGGTTTAGACAACTTCAGCTACTTTTTTTAAATAGTTGAAAAATTACAAAAAAAAGGAATGAGATGAGAGTTCTGATTTGTGGGTGGAAGTCTTATTAAATTTTTTTCAAGATATTCTGGGAAAACTTCATGACGAATCTATTGATGAATTGGAAAATTTTCGTTGACCTTTACCCAATCATGTACCTACAATATTAGTTGTAAAAACGTCCACCCGCATCTTTTATTATAGACTTTCTTCTGTCTTCAGTATCTCTCTATGTACAATTTCTTGAAATAAGTGTATACGGAATCGAATTTTTCTCAGAATAATATTGCGCTTTGTTTTACCATATCGTATAGAGCTGGCGCGGCGCTTGGCTGTATTATTTTATTACCGTGAGAATAGCACAGACACGCATCGCATATGACATCAAAACTCAATAACCGTCCAATACATTCGTTATAGATTTCACATTTCCGATCCAAGTGTTGGGCTGTATACAGGCTTCGTAAGAGAACATCGAATAACACTGCATCGAAAGACAGTAAAACAGACAGTAGAGGGCATGTAATCAGTTCATTACTACTATAATGCCTTTTGTCATCTTTTTTCAAAATATGTGCTTAAATTACATACAAGCACTTACTTATCTTCTCTCTCTAATAGTCATATTGGAAGACCGACGAAAAAGAGGGATGTTATTTTGAAGCCTACGTCTGTGTACGTAATAACTAATAAGTCTGTGTACATGTGTGTCCTAATGTTGCATCGTAGTTTCGGGAGCGTGGATCGATTTAATGCGGTTTTCTACTTGAAAGTAGGTTTCATCGCCGCACCGCGTTAGTAGCTATTTTTGATGAAAATCAGTTCGGTAGATTTTGAGTTATTCGACTTTTACTGTCAAGGATGGTATAATATTTTATTATTTTAGGTGCTATCGTAAGCTTTACCATGGTTAATGATTTTGCGTAGCGTAGGGTAGCGCCCATTTGGCACGGCGACCAGTTAATATTCGATACTACGAACTCGAATCCCGCTCCACACTTTGCTGTACTGTATACCATTCTACTATACGATGTGCACGGATAATATTTTGAAATATACGTCTTAAACTCGACTTTCCAATATTTGTTGCGACATTAAAGTTTACGAGTGTGCTTGGCAGTGTTGTGTTTTAGCCGGCATTGTTTAGGTAATCCTCGGCTTAATGGGTTTTCGTACTCGTAACTTTTGGAAGTAAAGTTTCAAATGGATTCGGAAGTAACTTGAGTATGGACTGGTGGCGCTATTGTCAGATTAAAATGCCTAAAGTAATTTAAAGTAAACTTTACGACTCTTGAATACATTTTTAATTTTGGCTGACACCTATATTAGGTACTTGTTTACGGATGTCTTCCTAAACTCCCACGCAACTTGTCTTAATGTGGTCTTCTTAAATATACCATGTCCACTATTGTAGTAGGTCAGTGAAGATGAAGACTATTATGGTAAAATGTAATATTGAGCTTGTTGCTATATTCGGTACTTAGTTAACCCTACAATTGAATTTGAGGCATCCCGAGCAAATATTTAAGTTACATAACATTAAGTGACTCAGTTGGTCGAAACTACGTCCAGAACAGCAATCTATCTTCCAAGCAGACGTGCCAGTGGTTATAGGGGCAACCAGTATAACTGTACAGTAAACCATGAATGAAAGCACCCTGTTTCGGATCCGACTGGGGGCAGGTGATACTGTCACACATAAATTCTCCTCGGTCGGTCGTCGCCTTGGCGAAGCACGCGGAACCTCGTCTTATTGTGCCACCATTTGTTTTGTTCACCGTGGAGACGGGCTATTTTCGATTTGCGATCTCTTTAGTCCGATTCAGATGGGGATTTCGATTTTGTGGCTGGCTGCTGGATTTGGACGGGCTTAGTTAGAAATTTATTGGCCATGTAGTTTGAAATAGGAGATTTTAGTGGATAAGTGACGAGGACATTGTTAAGCGGACAATTGAGTGATTTTAAATTGTTTATAATATGTTTACGTGAAATATTTACTGATTATTTTTGAAATGTTTAAATTCGAAATTTTCAATTTTTATCATAACTAATATTTGCTAACATTTATCAAGTTCTATTATAATTATAACAGTCAAATAAAAGCGTCACATCTTTATATACATAAGTACTTAATTTTGTCTCAAACCGGTTTGGTATTTGTCTGCAAGAAAGGCAAGCGAGGCAAGTTCTAAATTAACATTTACAATCTAATTCGCACTACTCGTTCATTGTACCCTACTCTTGTTTTATTTAGTACTGTCTAGAGGTTGAGCTATTTTAAAGTTTAGTTCTCTAAAATATCATCCAGTGTACCAACGTCACAGAATGTACTCCAAGTCTTGGGCTAGTTTTTTACTGTCGTGGCTTGTGTCTTATGCCTCTTATTATCATAACAATTTACAGCTATAGAGCTATAGGTAAGGAAATTTTGATTTTTAGGGTTCCGTAGTCAACAAAGAACCCTTATAGTTTCGCCATGTCCGTCTGTCTGTCCGCGGCTTAGCTCAGAGACTACAGAGCTTTTAGTACTACAGAGCTGTAATTTGGCACGGATATGCATATTAATCACGCCGACAAAGTAGTAAAATAAAATCTTCAAAAATTTTTTTTCAGGTTACCTCCCCTACACACGTGAAGTGGGTATGAATTTTTTTTCTCGACTACCCAATGGTGTAGGGTGTCGTTGGATAGGTGTTTCAAAAATATTGTGGGTTTGCGGGAAGCATTTTTCGATTCAGGGATCCATTTTCGAAATATTAAGATTTAAAGTGCAAATTGTTAACGTCATGTGTCCCCCCCCCCCCCCTTGCCAGCTAAACGGTATTTCTAGAAATGTGAAAACAATCACAGCAGTAGTATATAACGAAGTTAAAAGGAAAACTATCACAGCTAAGTAGGCTTTACAAGTTAACGAGTACAAGTCAATTTTGTAAGACGGGAGGTTTTTCCCCTTGAAGCAGTGTCTGTGGAAGTATTAAATACATTAATTAATTAAATAAACTTTTATTTGGTCCACCAACAGTCAATAACGTGATACATATTACACAATAGTATGGTTACATAATAGATCAATACTTACCTACTTAACGAAACGCTGAAGTTCCAAGTTCCGAGTGGTAAGAATTTTCTACTGGGTACAATTTTCCACTAGAAGGAACACTCTAACAGGAGATCAAACACATTCAAAAGAATGAAAGAGTTCGAATATTAGAAATCATTGAGATATTCAGGCTCCTAAGGTTTTCACGTACTTAAGCAAACGTGTGTAAAATGCGTATAGCGAATATAAATGCGATTCCTAGGAGAGATTTATTATAAGCACCGGTTGTGTGTTCTTTAATGACTCGACATCCGATAAGAGCGATAAAACTAAAGGATATACTCTCTGAATTAACTACTGGATCTTGAGATAAGTACGTTTAATGTAACAAGGGAGGAGCTCATTCGTATAGTTTGAATTTAACAGGAAATACCTATGTTAGTTGTAGTTAGCCCTTTTTGAGAATTGGGAATTTTCTCTTAACGTGTGGCACACGTTTCACTGAATTTCATATCGGAAAGCCGACAACGTTTGTTTAAATGACCTACGTTTTGGCTGTATCTTTTTTTCATAATTATAACCACGGACTAATAGCATGTGATAGTTGTCTGATTCTCTGTATTATGGGAACTTAGTAACGGGTAAAAAAAATACATATGTTTTATTTGGGTCAAAGAAATCCACATGTATAACAAACAACTTTCATATAAATTTTTCATTTGGACGTACGTTACTCTTATAAAATCACCTATCATCATATCAGCTAGAAGATGTCCGCTGTTGAACATGTGTGTACGGTTAGAATAAATATAACCAATACAATAATTATTATTTAGAAATCCTATAAATAATGAAATACCTGAACATAGATACTTAAACAAAATTTACAATCAAATCTAGATGAGAAAGGGCAGTCAATCACTACAGACAATCAGCATAAAATTATAATATTGGAACCTATGTGCCAGTGTCCAGCATACCTTATGGGCTACAGTCAGCCACAACAATAACACCAATCATAAAACATAACTGTTAAAGTTTTATAGGCTAGTTCCGTTATGATCGTGATCACTTGAAAATTGGAAGCCTACAGAAACAATAATGGTTTCACACCATAAAATCAAAGTAAAATACGCGATTTTAAATTTCAACCTGACATGTGGTAATATGTACAATATTTTATATAGATAATATAGAACTTGGTTGATGATGTTATCATGAACCTGAATTACCTGTAAAGCCTCGTAAATTCAACAGATAAATCAGTCCAGAAGATGTATGTGACTTACGAAGTATAAAGAGTGAAGCAGAAAGATGTGGTAATTCTTAAATTTATTTGGCTGGCCGTGAAAAAAGAAACATTTTAATGTTTTACTGCAGAAGGGTTTGATAGATCAGCTCAATAACAAATCCGACAGGTTTAGGTAGAATTGTCAATTTTGTCAGCGAGAACGCAGAAATCTTATCAAGTTTAGAAAACTAGCGTTAAAATAGAAAAGCGTTTCATTCTTCAAACGTTCTTAAAGCCTTCAAGGTCGTTGGCCTTGTCTCCATACAATGGGAGTAATGGGACGATGTGAAACGACGGGCATCCTTACAAAGGCTTGGAGCTCGGACTGTCACAGATTGTCGTAGCTAACTAGCCATTCTGGATAGTAAGTAGCTGTCTTGCAATCTGCTTTAGCCTCTTAGGCACTAAAGATCAATACTGCTTCTCATTTATTTGAAGTTGCAGTTTTTTTACCAATAATATCATATAGTAATAATATAATATCATATAATATTCATTAGATCCAGAAGAGTTTGTTATGAAAGTAAGTTTTCTATTTTAACTAAATTTCATGATTCACTTTCTTTATTATATCTAGTTTAAATTTAAGGCTTTCTTCGTAAACTTTATTTGCTTGTTTAGTTTTTTGTAATCTGCCACCGTAATCGTCAAAATATTTTACTTTCATTACATAGCTTACGATGACTCTAGATTGCCCAATAGCCATACAAAAATTTTCTATTGTTTAAAAAAATTTAAGTAGTTCAGTGAATTAACGTAAAAACCTTTAAAGTACTTCGTTATAGTACCTATTAGGCTAAATGACATTAAAAATAAGACACTATCACTGTCATCATTAACATTATTACCACATTCACTTACCACAGCGCTTCCGATACCAGTTTTATGACATCGCCTTAATGGCAATTCCTAGGCTTGACAGCTGTCGCTAGCTGCTTAATGAGCATAAATTTCCCATTACACTCATAATATTTTATAGTGCGCACTATAATTAGCTTGCAAACTTTCATAAAGCGCTCCTCATAGGAAATACAATGAAAATTAGCCTTGTATTGCACTTCATATGATCAGATAAAATATATAGGAAAACTTGTAGTGAAATATAGCAACAATAATAAATTATATTACTCACTTCACTACTGATTAGCTAGTTATTCTGTAGTTGCAAACTAGTTAACTGCCCATTAACATTAACTCACTCACACTAACTAATATAAGCTGATTAAAATGCACGCGAAAAGTTGTAAATTCACGTGGCGCGGGAAGGTCTTCAATTAAACTTGTTATAATGAAACCCTGGAAAAACGGAGTGAATAGCCGTAAAAGAGAGACGCGGATAATTCCCAAGTTTCGCAATTTATACTCATTTTAGGAGAGTTCGATGGCGCAGACGTTTCGGTGGGCTCTTGGGGCTGGGGTCGATAAGATGACTGCTCCGATTATTTTCGAGAGACAGCTGAGGATCGTTTTCGTTAGATTATATTACCTTTCTTATTCACGGGTTAGCTCTTGATATGGATCTTCTCTGATAGAGTGAATGATAAAATTGATGCTGATGAAGTCCTCGGAATATAAGGGTGGATCTTTCGCCTTCAAGGCTGATAAGCCACTAATGATTGAGTACTTATTAACAGAGTTTTAATAATTATTATATTATTTTCGTTTTAATTACAATACTTCTCTGTATTTTTACTTTATTTTTGTACATGTATATTTTATTTTAATTGTGATTTTTATTTTATTAGAATCGCTAAACTGATAGACGTAGAACAGATGACCGTTGGGGCGTTAAAGTTCTCGAGTGGCGACCGCTCACCGGGAGATGCAGTGTAGGCAGGCCTCCCGCACGGTGGACAGATGACCTGGTGAAGGTTGCGGGAAGCCGTTGGATGCGGGCAGCACAGGACTGGTCAGTGTGGAAATCCTTAGGGGAGGCCTTTGTCCAGCAGTGGACGTCTTTCGGCTGATGATGATGATATTTTAATTGGTATTTCTATAAAGAGTATTTAATTTGATTAATTGGCTTAGTATTTACATTTAATTCAGTCCAATACAAATAGCCTGACAAACATTTTGAAAATACAACTTGAAATAGGACTTCTTCTGTCACGAAGACCAACCTTGAGGTTGAGAGCTTAGACGAACTGTCTTATAATACTTGTAATTACACTCGCAATCTTATTCAACCCACTGAGACAACGACGCCATTAGAACAGGTCTAAGACAAAGTGACAGTAGAAACCTGCAACGCAGATGCTACCTCTATTAAGTTTATTGCATCATTATGATTGTAAAGTATTTCTGAATCTAGTTTATATAAAACTGTTGTAGGCATCGTGACGTGTGGCGTGTCTGGTCTGTGTTCGTTCTGACTGACATAAATATATTTTTTGATATCGCTATTCGCTACACGTGTCTGTAAAGTATTAACAGCAGGAATAAAATAAGCACTTCAATTGTTGTTCTATATATATTCACTGTGCCAATAAAGTGTCGTTAACCTCTAGTCATTGACAGTTCCGCATATAAACTCCTGAATTGTACAAACGTATAAATAAAATTGAACGGCGATATTCAAACTTCAGGCAGTTTTGATTACCTTTAGTTTTCGTTATGTAGTTTTTCGTAAGAATTTCTATAATGCGTCGGGTATTCAATGAACTCGTTTCTATGCCTTAAACGAGTGCCCGTGGTCCAAATTCTCCATTTAAATTCAACAGCGGTTTCTGTACCTTTTGCGAACGCATCATGGGCTTATTTATCGTTGTCTTTTATTGTTGTTCTTTCACTTAGTTCTCTTGGACATGTTGTTTTATCTTTTTATTTTCAACTTTTTCCTTGTTTGTAAATTAGGTATATAAGTATATACCTATTTAAAGGATTTATGTTTTGTAGTTAATATGATTGGTTATTTACCTCGGACTCCATAAATTTTACGTTAAACGAGATTTTTCTTCATTACTTATGAGCAGTTTTTTGTTTTATTTTTTCAGCCATTTTACGATAAACGTCTCATTGTTAGGTATAGAATCAGAATCGATCAAGATACTAAATAAACAATGAGTATCTAATAATTCACAAAACAAACCAAAAAGGAATTTACGCTGGAAACACTTGCATGAGAGTGCGAAAGAACGTCCCGCGAGCGTTTTCTCATGCTTAAGTCGAATGGTTACTTTAATTTTTAGTCGAGCACTTGTCGGTTTTACGAGCGTACGGCGATTTAATCCACTTAAAACCCAAAGCACAAACTCTAGCCGACAAAGCTCTCAGCGCGGTCTCATTTAAAAATGGAAATAAACCTTCGGCCATCTTTGACTCCGGCGCGGCCGCTGAATGAATCCTAAGTGCGCTCCGCTCGCCTGACGATTGACTTCGCTCGCCACAGTTTCACTCAATAATTAGTTTTATTTTAGATTTTTACGAGGGCAGTGACAATAAATGTAAGGTTTTATGTTTGCGAAACTATACCCTTTCACTGTTTATTCCAGTGCCACCTCCTCCTGATGAAGTTGTTTATGAACTCAGCTCAGTAAATTTTGTTGTTTTATACGTCTTTTTGGAATTTTAACTGATAAATCATTTATGCTTCAATATTATTCACTAACGTAGGTATTTATAGAAATTCATGCGTCTTGTCTTATATTCTTTGCTTTCATCACTTTATTTCCGGAACACCAAAATTGTACGGAGGTCTGCAAATAAAAAGGAAGAAAGATAAGCTAAGGGTTTCATCCGGGAATATTTCTAGGACCGCCGTTGTTTACACAAGGGAAACGAGAAGTTATTCCGCCACGACCACGACTTGGCTTACTGGCCTTCATGAAAGAAAGAGTCCATTTGCGTCGAGATTATTTTGTATTTGTTTATTTTCCGCTTTAACGGTTTCTCCGATTTCATACCTATTAATTTTTCTTAGATACGCAGAAGATATAATATTCGGAAATCAGCATTAAAACATCCGGTAACTTTTTTGTTAGTAAGAATATTGGCAATATTAAGAAATTATATATCCAGTAGTAAGAAATTCTAGGAACAAAATGACGTACCTGTCTTGTGAAAATATATCTCATTTTATATTACAGTTATCAAGTTGTGTCGACATTATTTAAAACTATAAACATCGTTGTTATTGCATTCACATTTAGATTTATGTGGTTGCGTGCGGTAACATTTCAGAAGTCCAATCGAAGTTCTCATTATAGTTACAATCGTTTCTATAAATTGTACCATGATGATTTTAATTGCCTTTCTTTGCATCTGATCCCCTTTTACTCTTTAAAAGAAATTAGGTGAAAGGAAGAGATTTCAGAAAAAAAGTTCTTTATGTGTGCAGTTGTTGTCACGCTTCTTGAAATATGTATATCGTACATTAATTTCACATTCTTACTGCGTCTACGAGCAAATTTTAATTAAGTTAATGAATATGTATAGGTATGTCATTGCTAGTGTAAGCAGTCAAAAAGTTTTCTTATTTGTACAAAAATTTGGATGGCTTCCAAAATTGGATTGTCTACGTAACGAAACAAAGTGTTGTCGTTAATCTTGCTGATTATTTGATGGTTTTTTATTTATTTTGCTGGCTTCTGTGGATTTTGAATTTATTATCTTGTTTTTTTATCGATTGTAAAGTTTTGAAGACTTTGTAATCAATATAGAAAACAGCATAGACAAATATATTATACTTAAATGTATTTTTTATGTATAGAAGTATACAGTATATGTATCCGTGTGCTTATAGCCAAAAAATGTTTGATGGACTTTGAAGTGCTCAGTGTCGTTAGATTCGTCTTGATCCTCAAATTGACATAGGATATTTTTATATGGATGTAGTCATATTTTATTATTTTTTGTTAAACTGGTTAGGTTATCTCACCTCTCGTTCATACATACATTTGTATAAACGTATATATACAACATACGTTAGAAAAATTGGAAAACTAACCGTATTACTGACAAGATTAGCGTAAGCAAGCGTAAAAATACCTGAACGGGGAACTCCCAACTTATTAAACTTATCTAATTTAGTTTTTATTTGCCAACAGGATGGTGACAGAGGCTACTTGGAAGGCTTAGCGTCGCGTTATGCGGATCTCTTCTCTACACACTATGGTGACGTTCTAGACCACCTCGAAGAGCTGAGACGACACGAGTGGGAAGAAATGTCTCCCCGGATGAGGGTACTTGGAGGCCCTGGGACGCCCCAGACGCCCCCATCAGCTAGCCCGGGCTCCTTGGCGTTGAACAACCTGACAACGTCCCATTCCCAACCAATCTATGTGCCTGGAAAATATTCGGTCAGTATCCCAGTAGTACGTATCACAAGTATAATAACACATTTTCTCTTACTAATAAGCATGGATTTTGTTTAGTGCAATTTCTGCAATGCATGATTTTTCTTTTTATCGGCGGCAACTTATATTAACTTAGAGCTAGTTTGGTGACGTAGGCGGCGCATACACTACACTGGTTTTGTTATTATCTACCTATACTGTTGCTTTAATTTAATCAAACATTAAGAGTATTTGTCATAAGTGACCACGCTGAATACGTTAAAAACAACTGACTTCAATCGCAACATCTCCAATTTTGCTATGTTTTTGTTGATTTTCTCAAAAACCGCTGAACCGATTTTGATAAAATTCATATGAAACCACTTGTGAAGTATACCCTTTTAAACAAAAAAATAATTTTCCAAATCGGTTCAGGTGTCTTCGAGTAATCGGTGAACATACATATTCCGACGAATTGAGAACCTCCTCCTTTTTTTGAAGTCGGTTAAAAATAATAATTTAACTGTTTTCACGAAACACGCACTGAATGTAAAAGTCCCATCAATTTGCTAAATCGTCAAATTAATAGAATAATAGCTAAATGATAAGCTGACGTTGGCTTAATTGCTTAACTAAAATGGAGTCCCGAATGCATTTGTAACTCTGCATTGCAATTTGGCAATACAGTGCTTCGTTCGAAAATTCTGTGGTTAGGTTACGTTAGCAATTCAATTTAATTCTATGCAAGATGAAAAAGGGAGAGAGTACGAACAACTGCTTTACATTTCCGTGGAGCGTCGTTTCGTTGAACCATAATTGTTGTAAACAACCCATTACGTCCCCATTGCAGGGGCACGGGTCTCTTCCCATTACTCGGGAAGGTTAGGCCCATACTCCACACATGGAGACCAAGTCCGGATTGGTGGAGGTTGTGGGGCTAGTGGCCAACCCCAGTGTCAGAAGTTTTCAAGCCGCCTATAAGGCCTCCGACATGGCTTAACGACTGCCGTCTAGCGATTGCAACCGGCACCAACGACTTAACGTGCCTTGCGAAGCACGGAAACGGTCGAGATAAATGCCACTAACAGTCAAACCCATCCAGGTTATGACCGTGTCTGTAGTCAGTTTACCTGCATGATCGACGAGACCATGCAAGCCGCACTGAGCCACGATCGCTTCTGAACCATAATTGTTAATATTAAATGTAAGTTTTATACAAATTGGTCACGAAAACATGTCAAATTTTAAACCAGTTTTTAAATTTGATTATTATTGATTTTTTTTGCTAAAAAGTAATAAATGATAGATAGATGCTACTCTGCGAAAAAATAAAACAAATATCCTCAAGTAAACTTTCTCCTTTTAAAAAAAATTACAGATATATATTATTATTATATTATTTATTATATTGACATTTAGTATTGTACTCAGTATAAGTATTAATTATAATGGGGTTGGTTGCCGAGACTCTGTACCGAGCACACGTCTGTTGAGTTAATTTTACAATTATTTCCGTTTTAGAATAGTTTCAACGTTATTTTTGTGACGGAGAAATAGCTGTGATCCCGATTCCGAGATAAGCGATAGTAAGAAGAGGATTAACTCAGGACTGGAGACAGCTCCGTTTTCCGAGTTCCAGCAGCAAACCACCAAGTGGAGCGTCTAAGTGTACATCACGCTTAGAGCCGTGACTTTCACTTGACATTGGAGTTTCGCCATTTTTTTTATTGAAGATTCTCCCATTTTTCACTAGACATTGGCAGAATAACTCTTGATATGACATGTGGAATGCCAAATAGAAAAATAGAATAGAAGTATTATATTAGTAGAATACACTTTAAACTTTTGCTCCGACTTTATCAGCAGTATCAGATTCGTTCAATCTCATTAAGTAACATCTGTTTACCGCTTTTCAGCGAGCTGTATATAAAAGGCCGTCTATGTGCTATTTTCTATTTACTGTTTTTGCGCTATTTCTCTTTTATTGAGTTTTTTAAACATAAACAGCCATATTTTACATAATATACTTTATCAACACCGTCACGAAATCCAAAGAGAAAGCCGCTCTACGTCAACAAATCCTTAATCTGCTTTTTTATTGCTCGAATCGAATCTACAATAACACAAAACTTTTCATTCCTAAATATTAAGCTTATGTTTTGTATCCTAGCCATCAAGCTGCCTTACGGATAGGGAAGAGGATGAGATATACGGCTTCGGATACGGCGTGTTCGGGAAGCAGATGGTGCAGAGACAGCAGCAGCAGAAGCAACTGCTTCTGGCGCAGCCCACACAGCCTCTCATGCACAACCAGCCTCACAATTACCAGAGGTGAGTGAAGCAGATTTGAACTTTAAGTACTATCAAAGAATACTTACTTTTACATAGAAATTAAAAATATTTTAAACCGTCTGCGGTCTAGTGGCTAGTTAGTATACATGCTTCACGACAGGAGGTCGCTGGTTCGATTGCTGGCGAGGTTCAACTATGTAAGACTCGGTGTGGTTGGTAGTGGGGTCGAACTTTTTTTTTTTTTATGGCAGAAGTGGCAAACGAGCAGACGGATCACCTGATGGTAAGTTTGTAGGATTCGGTTTGGTTGGGAGTAGGGGTCATTCTCGAAGTTCATTTGGATAGCCACCAGAATCAGAATCAGAATCATAATCTTTATTGTTGGCCATGGTACAAAGGTCTTAAATTTAAATTAGTAGTTTCACATAACCTGCCCAAATAAGCATACAATAACTAAATATTCACATAAAACAATCTATTAAAATTAAAATTAGTAATACCATAATAAATAATCATGCAAATCATAATAAATCAAATAAATCAAAATAAATCGGACATAGTTACATGGAATAAAATGTGATAAAATGTCAATTATAATTAGGCATGTCAAAATATTACATTATGTTATTAGTTATTACCGTTATTGTCATTAAAATATTCATTAATAAGTTTCATATATAAGTTTTGCCGCCAAACATCAATGCTAATAGCATTGATGTGTTCCGGCAAGGGGATAAGATAGCCAGCGCCCCATAGCACTGGGGAATGTTCTTAAGCTCGCTTCCATTTACGGCATTATCATCACTTACCATTACGTCGAACTAAGGGCATATCTGAATTTGTTAGTTTAAATCGATATAATTTTAATATAAACAAATAACCTGTGGTAACTTACTCATACAGTTTATTACGTAAAATATTAAAAAATCGATACTTTTTAAAGTTTCCTTAATTGCTTTCGAACTATTATTTGTCCCTGGGTGGCATTTCGTTTTACGTTTCACATTCACGCGACTCAGCCATTGAAAATAAAAATCAAATACACGTTATGTGACATGAATACGATTGAAATTTCATTTTTTTTCCTCTAAAGGGAATTAGTTCGAGACCAAACGATTCGTACGTGACTAAAATACACTTTGTACCGATAACTGATATCCAATATGGATATTTCCGAAATCGTGGAGGCCAATGTTAAACATAAAACGTTATCGATATCACAATGGAGCGGATAAAACGTATTCGAGAAGGGAAATACGCGACCTTATGCGATTTGTGGGGGTATTCATAAATTTTGACTTAACAGGTGTACTCGTTAGATAAGCTTCACGGTGCATGTTTAACGGTTATCTAAATTGAAATCGGACATTCGATTGGCGACACAGGCGGACTCTCGGAACGACGATAGTTGGGTTTGAGTCACTGGGGTAATGGGTAGGCAGGCTGTCCTCCCTGAGAATAGAGGTACCTCATACCTAACGAATAAGACTGACATTATTAATACTTAGTTAAAAAAAAAAAAACTTAAATTATGATTTCTCAGTTCACACGCCGTTTTAAATTAGTAGTCATATTTTTGTCTATTAAGCCACAGATACGATAATAGTGCTACGTAGTTTAGCTTAGTTATTATTCGTTGTATCATTTATAAATACTTCAGAGACTTTTACTGAAGTTCATGTTCCCACACCAGGATTACCTATTATTTTGTACTCTTATCTTTAACCAACTTCAAAAAGGAGAAGGTTCTCAATTCGACTGTATGTTTTTTGTACATTTGTTACGCGATTACTCCGCCAGCTATGAATTGATTTTGACGATTATTTTGTTTGGTAGGTCATACTTCAGAGGTCACTCTATTATCGTGTGGCACAATTTAATCGTCCTATCCACAAGGTACAGGCGGCGGTTGCCTGGTGGTGCACTTATCATCACCCTCGGTCACGTGTAGGGCATTTAAGATTTACACCTACGGACGACTTCAGAGGTAGTTCCATAATTTTCTTATCGAAATTGATTCAGCGCTTTTAAAAAAAACAACAAAAACAAACAAAGCAAAATTGTACGTGTTCAGCGTTGTCAATTATATAACGGGCCATACATACATAAATATTTGTAAGTATTACTTATATAAAATTGCGTTTTACCAAGCACGAAATAATCTTGTAACAGTAAAAAATCATATCGTACATTAGAATACTTGTCCTTAAAAGTACTACTTTATTCATTTCAATCTTATCATGAATTGGGAAAAGTATATTTAATTTATGAGAAAAAGCTTCCAATTCTTTTATTTTCCAAGGAATTTCCAACTGTCTCAAATTTTCTTCCCACATTAAATATGAAACAAAAGTGATTGATGTGCCTTCCTTCGCGGTCTCTTCAAGGAATTTCAAATTGCAATTTACATTTAGACGGTTGAAATAGAAAATTGTCTCCAGTATTTGTAAGTTAAAATTATGTTTCGACCTTACATCAACTGAATTAAAACGAGTTTTCTATTCAGAAACCTTATTTGGCAAAGTAATGTTATAAAATTCTATTCACCACTCTATAAGACTTCATACTTTATTACATTTAGAACAGCTAAAATAAAAATAAAATGTTTTTTTTATTTATCTGAATAAATTGTGACATTTATACGACACAGGGTGAAAGAATACCATAAAAAAATAGAAATAAAAAACGAACGTGAAAACAAACAAACAAAAAAACGTGTTATCTATGTATCTATCACGACCGGAAAGTATGTAAAGGGTTGGTTCCATTTTTGAAACGGAATAACTTAAAAGAACTATAATAGATTATAAGTATCAGTTTTGGACTCTCCATACAAAATTTTCAGCTTGGCCGTTAAATTGTATGAAAAGTTCAATGATCCCTTTGATGTAGTCAAATCCCTGAGTTTTTATTTTTTTATTTTCCGTTAATTTAGTAAGTACACATCCAGGGCGTAAAAATAACTTTCTCGAAACAGTGTGTTCTACTCATGAAACTTAATAACATTTCCTATGGAAACTTTACAGAAAACGCAAAAATCATTTAATCAACGTCAAAATTAATCAATATTAAAACTCTTTTTAAAACTAAAATGAAAACTTTTTCATTTTAGTTTTAAAAAGAGCTTTAATAATCACTTATACAGAGTGTCCCAAAACTAATGCGACAAATTTTGGCTGGTGATAGCTTTGATCAAGACCTATCAAAATAACGAAACATATGTTCAGCAAAAGTTTATGGTTTTCTGGTTGTACCAGATTTAAAAAAAAAATGAAAATCACTACCTTACGGTGGTTTTTTGAGCTTTTGTTATTAAAAAACCACTTAATATATATTTTTTTGCACTCAAATATTTTTGATTAGTGTTTCTACCCGAATTTACTATTTATTCTACAAAAAATTAAAGATGCCATCAGAAATACATCATTAATTCAAGAAAAATCTTTAAAAATATCCGATAATGAAACATTAAACATTGGCGACGTAAAAAAATATATTGAATGATTTTGTCTCATATGCTATACAAAATCCTTGTTTCATGCCCATTTTAGAAATGTATAATACTTGGAAATTTTCCTTGCAAACATTAAGTTAATTGCTATTTGACATTGTATTTCTTTTCATGTTTGACACTATTACTTTATTTTATTTTGACGATCATATTATCCTCTGACATCTTTTTAAATAAGTATATTTTGTAAGTTGACATTGATAATATGAAATAAATGAATCTAATCTAATCTAATCTATTTTTGACCTCAAGGTGCTGATTTAAAAAAAAACTTATATTCGAGGTTTTACAAATAAAAATAATTAGATTAATTAAAATAGAAAAGAGATCATGTGTGTGTTCTACAAAGTCACTGTAACTTTCTACCTGTGATAAAAAAAGCGGCCAAGTGCGAGTCGGACTCGCGCATGAAGGGTTCCATACCATCGTACAAGAAACTCCAAAAAACACGTCTCTTGTATGGGGACCCCTTTAATTTTGAAATATAATTTTATTTTACTATATTTTTTAGCGACTATAGTAATACAAACTCTGTGAGCATTTCATTTAAATCGCAAGAGTGACAAAGCAGCGGCGACACTGTGCCACAAAAGTACCCTAATCGGAGACAACTGTACTATTAGATTTTGAATACACCCAAGCTACTGTTTGGCAGACTGCCTGGCCGAAGTAGACAAGACGAAGACGTTGTTTTGGAAGAAAGACGGAAAAGTGGCGGCAAAATGTTTCTTTTTTAGGGTACAAAGTTAAAAGACCAACGGGACCCTATTATTGTACTAAGGTTCCGCTGTCCGTCCGTGCGTCCGCCCGCCTGTCTGTCTATCAGCGGGCTGTATCTAATGAACCATAATAGGTAGACTGTATTTCTGTTGCCGCTATAACAAAAAATGATAAAAATGAATTAAAGGGAGCTCCCCTACTAGAAACGTGTTTTTTGGGTGGTTTTGGCTCGATTTAAATAATAGCAAGAGGTAGACGCTTGATTGAAACGCTCACAAAGTTTGTATTACCATAGTCGCAAAAAAATATAATAAAATAATATTTAAAAATTAAAGGGGGTCACCATACAAGAGACGTGTTTTTGGAGTTTCTTGTACGATGGTACGGAACCCTTCCTGCGCGAATCGAACTCACACTTGGCCGGTTTTTACTTTTTTTTATCTCAGGTAGTAAGTCACGGTGAGGTGACCTTGTAGAACACACACATGATCTGTTTTCTATTTTAAATTAATGTAATAAATATTTGAAAAACCTCTAATAAAAGATTTTTTTTAAATCAGCACCTTGAGATCAAAAATAGCATTTAACTCAATGTTTGCAAGGAAAATATCCAAGCATTATATATTTCTAAAATGGGCATGAAACAAGAATTTTTTATAGCATATGAGACAAAATCATTCAATATATTTTTTTTACGTCGCCGATGTTTAAAGTTTCATTATCGGATATGTTCAAAGATTTTTCTTGAATTGATGATGCATTTCTGATGGCATCTTTAATTTTTTTGCAGAATAAATAGTAGATTCGGGTAGAGACACTAATCAACAACATTTGAGTGCAAAAGAAAATACAAATTAAGTGATTTTTTTATAACAAAAACTCAAAAAGACCCACCGCAAGGTAGTTTTTTTTTTTAAATCTGGTATAACTCGAAAACCATAAACTTTTGCTGAACATATGTTTCGTTATTTTGATAGGTCTTGATCAAAGCTATCACCGTCCAAAATTTGTCGCATTAGTTTTGGGACACCCTGTATAAAATAGTATTCGAATTAAAAAGCTACAGTGACTTCGTCCTCTTTTATCTACCGTTCCTGTATTTTAATTATGTATAGATAGGTATTTTAACTATTGCAATAAATTTTAACACCTACACAGGTACATATCTGTTTTAAGATTATTCTACTATAATCGATTTACCTTACGCACATGAGTAGTTCTAAGTTCAGAAGCGTCGAAAAGTTATCTTTAACGAACCAACAGATATGCAAATATCCAGTTAACAAATCGCGTTTCGCATTTAACGAGTCGGTCCAACAGCTAACGAAGGCGGTTCACACAGCGCTCAGTCTAAAAGCAAAGCAATTGCACAAAACAGAAATGTCATTTTATGTTACTGAACAAATAAAATTACACTGCATTAACAGCTGTAGCGATAGGTATTTTTAATACACCGTCTTAAATAATCTTCACCAAAACTGTAATGAAACTCATTACCTATTGAATTCCTATTGAAGAATTTTCTCCAAAATACCAGAATCCAAAATTCCAAAATTAAGTATTCGGACTTTGGAATCTTGTCGTGTAGTGCGGAATCAGTAAAAAAGACACTTATTCTTAAATCACACAATTTAAATATATCCTTGACTGCTGGCACCCAACATGCAACCTCATTCTGGTTCTGATATTAAAGTATTTACCAAACTTAAAACCTTACTTTGTAACAGAAAGGCAGGAAAAGAAGAAGACATGTTGCGCCGACCCCAAATAATTGGGAACAGGGCAGGAAGATGATGATGAAGTATACATTATGTATAGGTTCTTTGACAAAGACAAATGACGATAATGAATAACATGTGAACTTACCTTCTGCTTAGTTTGCTATAATTTGGTTTCTAATAATACTAATATTAAAATCCAAAATGCATACGGTCAAACAGAGGTCCAGCAGTAGAATTAATCATCGTTAACTACCTATGTCGTCTCTACTTGTGGGGCACGGGTCTCTTCCCATACCTAGTATAGGTTAGGCTTACTCCACACAGAGGGCTTAAGAAATTTCATATAGTTTGATAAAGTTACAGACTCTTTCCGTTAACGTAGTTTCAAATTTCAATAACTAATGAATAAATCAATAATTATAGGTGATTATCAATTTTAATAGCACTCGACTCTTTAAGCAGATTAACCGTGCCTTTTATTCATTAACATATTCATTAAAATGGACCCGTTCCATTCAGTCTTCATTAGTGGGATTGTTGATGCCAGTGGCCATTAATTTCTCATTAATCCTGCAGGAATTCAATATAAATTTACGGTTTTTAAAGAATTATTTTATTTTCCAATGAATAAATTACACGTGCTCTCAAAACCAATTGGGCCCGAATCAAGACAATTAAGCCAAACATTTGATTTTGCAAAAAACTATTCGTCATCTTCATTAGCTCAGTTTTTATAACTCCTTTGTTTCTAGATACGGCCCTAATACGTTTCATAATTGATTTGCATGCTAAATTACATGGAAACTGTCAGAGTATTCAAAATTATACCAAACAAAAATAAATAAAACCACTTGTTACTTTTTTCATTTCTTTAGATTCTATTTTGATATCTGTTTAAAAATAGAAACTAGAAAATAGAAATCCTAACTAATCAAACATTTTCCCTTGTTCTAGTTGTCTCAGTCCAAGGTCGGCCTACTTCTATGAATTCCCTCCAAGTGGTAAGTTTAAAGTTAATTACAAATGTTTAGTCTTTGAACTTGATAAGTTCTCCTTTCTCTTTATAAATTAAATGGCTGACATTTCTGAAAATGTACAGTAGTTTTTGGTAAACTGTTTACAGTTTTGTTTGATGCTTCATCAAAGCTGTATATCTAAACGTCTGTTTCATGAGATAGAATGGTTGCTCCACATAACAAAATTTAACTATCTTCTAAATTTAATGTATACGTACTACTTTACGCAGATAATTGCCTCGGTACAGCGAAGAAAAAAGTGACGACGTTCTCACGGTTGCTGCGCGGGCTCAAGTCACATAGGAAAGAGAAGCACGGCTCTTGCTCGCCGAAGCACGCGAACAGCCCGCGGCAGATGCTGCCTCCGCAAAGGGTAAGTCATCTTCAATACACCTATATATTATAGATACTTCTGGTTATATCAGGAAGTGGCGAGGATTATAAATAGGAAAGAAGAAAATGAAATTAAGGAAGATAATAATTTATTGAAGTACTTCCAGGTGGCGGACACAAGTAGCCGTCCGCCGACAATATTAGATGCATCCAAAAATAGTCACGAATCTTTGAAATAAAAATTCATTGTTTTGTTTCTTATACTGACTATACCTATTTACCTCCTGGGATTCTTGCAGATTGATTTTCGAAAAAAAAAACCACTTTATTTTTACGTAGCAGAATCTGTAAATTAATATCTGATAATTTTATAACATGCATGCGAGTAACATAAATGTGAACCCGAAATTCAGTCAATATAGAAAACCGTTGTGGGCCTCCTAAATGTAGACACAGAGTTATTGTTGATACTGCAGGCTTGTAGTGGAATTCTGAACGCACGCTCGAAATTTATGGAGACAAATGCGTTGAACAACTATTACCAAACGTGTAGAGCTCTGGAACTATCGTGAAACATTTGCCTTGTACTGAAACAAAGTATTTTAACTATTTAATTCAATTTTAGAAGGGCCAAAAACAATGTTTTGCTTTGGTGAGATAATAAAACAATAACACAAAATTTTACGTTTACAAATACTCACGCCTTATTCCCATTGGGGTAGGCAGTAACCAGATCGCCATTCGCTCCTATTCTGACATAGTTCTCTTGCAAAAATATAATAGTTTGTCAGAATTTTACCACAAATGATAGATAATTAAAACCAATTCTTTCGATTATGTGCCTACATTTAAGATTCTCATGCCGTACGTCGCCCGGAGCGTCTGCCGTCTGTCTGCATCCTTTTCCCCTAACTTCCATACTCCCATAGATTCTCCAGCCCCGCTATTATGCGCTTCCGTCGCGCCGCGTCGTCGCGCTTTGACATGCACTCATTGCAATTAGTATGACGCTCTGTTGTTCTCTGAACCTTATGCGATACCCCATTCAGTGTCGACGACTGAAGTGTCTGCTTTGCAAGTTTGCGGGATGTGTGGATAAGTTCAACGATTTGAATGGGAGAAGCAAAAATATCGCAAATTCACAATGCACTTGGCATTGTGAATTTAGACCGCAATGAAGTTCAAAAAGTGATTCGTAGTCGTGCTATATTTTTTTTAATGCAATTTTTTTTGTAATCAAGGTTGCCAATGATTTGTTTCAAAACAACCTACATTTTAACCGAACTGAGTTAAGACGACTTGTTTTAGAATATATTTCATTAAACATAAAAGTGTTATATTACGGTACAAACTTATATAGGGTGTAACAAAATTGGTGTAGGACCCTTTAACTGGGGATGCTACTCATCATACTGAACAACTTTTGTTCTACAACTTTGCTCAAATCGCAAAAAAAAATTGGGCTCTGCATACAAAAATAGCAAAAAATGGCAAAACAGATGATTTTGTATGGAGAGTCCAAAAATTTTTTTGGATTTGAGCAAAGTCGTAGAACAAAAGTTGTTCAGTACGATGAGTAGAATCCCCAGTTAACGGGTCCTACACTAATTTTGTTACACCCTGTATGGTACCAAATATCTTATCCGATTTCAGATTTTTTTAACAACCGTCTTATTAGATCAACAAAAATAAATGAGAAATGTTCTATTGATTTGCATAAGAATTTGATATCGTATTTTTATACTTTGAATTATAAATGAATTTTTTGCTACATGGTACAGCATCGTATACACTGTAAACTGTGAGTAAATTTACAGCGCTAGAAGTTAATATGCGCGGTGAAGCTATAACATTATTTTTAACCCGCAATAGTCTAAACAGCGGTCGGTGTGGTCCAAACAAAGTTGAAACTGCATCAACACCTTAGAAAACATCTATTTTAGGTCTTCTCAATAAAGATATAGTTACACCTACGTTGAGTCAGCTAGACAAGAAATAAAGTAGGAAACTAAAATACCATTACACACATCCTATCCCACTAATATTATAAATGTGAAATTTCGGGTGTTTGTTACACTGAACAAACTTAAATGAAATTTGGCACATTGTATGAACAAATTTAAATCCCACACATGCACTGGATTAGCATAAAAATACTTTTTATCCCAGTAAATGACAATTCTGGAGTCCACGCAAAGAAAGTCGCGGGCAGAAGCTAGTACAGGATAATATAAGGAGTACTGTCATCACTTAGCGTCTACCCACCATATCCACAAATAAAGACACAGAATAATAAAATAAATGTCCAGTAGTCCATATAATAAAGATAAAACTCTCAAAGGAGCCCGGGTGCAGTGCAACGAGATAACATAAAAGTAATAAGAACGTATGTCCTGCCTGTCCGGTTTGTATTTTACGGCCGTCACCATCTAAGATTTCTTTAACAACCTATAACATTGCATTGCATTGCATTAAATAAGTAAATAGGTAGTTAAGTTAAGGAAAAAAGATGGTCGCGAAGGTCATGAATCCCCATAGCTATATTTACTAGTAACGGAATTTGATATTTTAAAGATCTTATGCTTCAAATGTTATACAGTCTCGTCGATGGAAAAAGATAATTCAATTTTAGGTTTCGTTCTGTTTTTGTTTATTTCTTTACTTTCTTCATTTCTTGAATATTTTTTTAGACTATGGTCGACACCGACAGCATGCGTTGGGCAGTGAGCCTCAGATTATCTTCAGAATCACCCTAGAACGGTACTATGATATGTAAAAAGTATGGTTTTCACTGCCACTGTCATTATTCAACGACAGGTTCGCCGAATAGAGTTTTTTATTCGGCTTCGGTTTTTACTATTCGTATATTTTCACCCTAAACACACAGACACAATTTTTCTCCCGGTTTTGTTATTCTTCCGTTACTATCCTCAGAGGACCCACATATCACAATACGTGTTTATTACTACTGTATTCGTCATAATGTTTTATAGTATCTTTTGGTAATTCTATTTTCTGTGCATTTGTTGTGCTGAATTTGTAAGAATTCAAGTTTTGGGCTAGTGTGAACTTATAAAGTATGAATGGTTTTTCGATAGTATGCACATATGGTCACCTCAAATCAGAAAAATGCCTTTGCCTTTTTTCGCATAAGCGAATGCACATTTTTCGACTGACTATAAGATTACTGTTTCCTTTATCTTTCAATTCTTAGCTTAGTTCGCAACTACCAAGACACCGAACTCATCTTACCCGAATTAAGTACAAAATTTTTCCACGTCCACCTATATATTTATTAATCTTCGGGGGAGTGGTACGTCGCCGCATGCCTTTTGAGAAATGACGCCTGCCAAAGTTAAGTCGGTTGAGCCAAGGCGACGGGCCCTGAGTTATGACCGTTTGCAGAGCAAGGGGATAAAGGCCATTAGGGCCCGGTATAATCCTTATCGGCCAACTTGCACTTAGGATTAGTCCTGTCAGAAGTAGCCTTTTTTCGGTATTGGCTCAGTTGTGTTCGACTGTGATTAAGGGATTAATGGCTCTAATGTTATGTGTTTTACGGAATCTTCCGTACTTGTAGAGGAAGAAATTGAAGGATATTTGAATAGGTGTTTCCAGTTAGTTATTCCTTGAAATCGTGAAAATCTTGCATTAGGTTTAAATTAACGATGATCATGAAACTGCTAAAATTAAAGTTTTAATTTATTTTTCCATCATGTCACCGCATTTGCTATAAGCATGCAGCGTAGTATAAATATAAGCGGACGATATAGGTTCAATAAACCATATTTCTTAAATAAATACTGTACCAATGCCAACTGAACGGAAATGTTTCAGAAAACTAGCAAAACGTAACAACTTCTCATTCTTGTGTATTTGGAATAAATATTTGAATAGTCCTATGTATTGGCACCTTGCCTCGCAAGCCGCTAACTCGGCGCGGGGGCTTCGTGGGATTATGGTCGTGTAGACGGTGCAGTAGGTCTGGATATAGCAATAAAACGGATATGGGATACGAAAACGTACATAGCGCAGTTTTACTCAGAGGTAGTTTTTTGCCCACTAAATATGTACTTTAACATATTTAGTGGGTAAAAAACTTACTCTGAGTTAAACTGCGCTATGACGTTTTCGTTTCAAAGTTTCAGTATTCAATTAAATAATCGAGTCAGCTTTAAGGTCAGATGCTAACACAGACCTCTTGCGCTTTAAACCACTCCATATCCGTTTTATTGCTATAACCTTAAAAGGTTTTTATCAAACAAAATAAATGTAACCTTTGACGACTGCGAAGATTGACGATGACGGAATATACGCATCTCTAATAGGTGAAA
This sequence comes from Coleophora deauratella, assembly GCA_958295455.1. Taxonomy (NCBI): domain Eukaryota; kingdom Metazoa; phylum Arthropoda; class Insecta; order Lepidoptera; family Coleophoridae; genus Coleophora; species Coleophora deauratella. The sequence continues at coordinate 6,686,874 of OY282398.1, forward strand.
ATATTCAAAATATATATATTTTTAAACCAGTTCTTAACATAGACCACTTGAATTTTGACTCGCCTTATATCCAACCCAGTAAAACGTCATAGTTGCACTATCTCAGTTCGCAACACAGACTGTATCTCAGTTCGCAGCACAAACTGGTGGTAAACAGTAGCGGAAAGTCAATAATACTATTGCATGCTCCATTTGTGGCATTGTGTCTTAAGATCAGTATTAAATCCCATTGACAGCACTGCAGTTTTTATCGCTTTCCTGTGATATTGTCTCCGTATTCTGTTAATGACTTAATAGTCGTTAAGTTACAGGTGAATTAAAAGAGGTACAACTGAGTTAAATTTCTCTTGAACAGATAATAAAATAATATCTAATAAAATCATAAATTATTTCAACATAAATCCAAATAAAACTAGAGGATGGATTAAAAGCAACACAAACCAAAGCTCTAAATGCATACAGTTCTGCAAACTACACAAGTTCTGCCATCGGGTACATTTATCACGTTTACTGCGGTAATATTTTCATAGCGCTGTTTTTGACACAACAATCTTTATATTAACCGTGTATACGCTACTGCTATGTAAATAAACAACCTCGTTCATTCTTGCCGTTTGGTTTGGAAGTAATTGTTTGCTTTCTTCGCGATGTTTCGTCATCATTAGGGCGTTTTGGAAATAGTGTTTCTGTCCTGTCTTACGAACCTTGCAATTTTGCGTATACCTTGTTTAGTTACATGCATAAAAAGGGTGTAGCTTGTAATCGTGATGCAGAATATTTTTATTAAATGACCTTGCTAACATGCAAACAAATTTTATACTTTTATGGATTGATTAACTAACTTTGTATGGGGAGTACGAAAAATTTCATTGAAAATTCAGCAAACTAGTAAGTAAAACTAAAATTGTTCACACGACACAGTATTGCAAAGAAACATACCTAACTTTAACACGTTCACTGTCCATAACTCCAAAAAGAGTCACAAAGACGGAACTAGAAGTCCATGACTCCGTATGTAGTCACAAGATATTTACGTAATTTACGGGCAATAGAGCTTGAATTTACCTTAGAGCAACAAATGTTCGTTATTTCCATAGACAATTCCATAACTTGCACATAAAAGTAATTATAAGTCTAAATTACTTGAATAAATAAATGAATTATTATTATTATAATTGCAATGAACTCGACGGCGGTAATTCAAACTTATACAGGGGGACAGTGAACGTGTTAAAGTGCTGCGTACTTTTTGTATATCTGGATGAATCCTAGCAGCCTTTTTCTAGCACAATAGATTTTCACAATAGGTTTACTATCTTCTACAAAATGGCTGTTATCATGTCTGTGACTAATATACCTCCTAGTACCTAGAAATTGTTTTCAAAGTGCCCGAAGTCCACAGCAATTTACCTCGCCTATCTTCGAGGGTAGTGTAGGACAAAATTATGTTACGAGTTAGGATCCCGAAATGGGGTCATTGAAGCCGTGAAAGTTGCAACATTCACGAAGGTATGTACTCCGAAAGATATGTACTTAAAGGTAAACGCCTATTCTATCCTTTTAAGATGATATTGATTTTTTGATAACCTTTACAATGTATACAGAGATGAATAGATACTTATATTTAGATTGTTTTTCGCAGGATATATTTCTACAACGTGCTGTAATGGAAAGTAGGCATTACGTTAATAAAGTCAGAGTTAAATAAACCATAATGAAAATTATGTAGCGAAGTTACCGCAAACTCAAAGTTACAGCTTTTTAATTTACTCCCACATATACGTATGTACCAGTACGTACTTACATACCTCCACACATGTCATATTAATTTAATGCCTACTCACAAAGATATTGAGGGTAATAATAGAATAATATTGGGTTTGTGCATAAGTACTTGGACATTTTTATTTTATAATATGATTCAAAGTAAGACATAAGCTGGATTAATCGAGCATTCTACAGAATGTTCTAGGAGCTTTATACTGTGAAGTATAAAAAGGCGCTCGCGTTGCGCATTATTTAGTTTCTGATCGAAATGGAGCCACGTCAACTGCGCACGATAAACTAGGGACTAGTGCAAGGAAAACAGCAGAAAAAATTAACAGTGCATTCGGACCGGGCACTACTGCTTATTCCACTGTGAGCTATTGGTTTAAAAATTTCAAGAAAGGCGACACAAACTGTGTAGTTAAACCACGATCCAGCCGGCCAGTCATCTTCGACGAAGACGCTTTACGCTTATATTTGGAAAAATAACCAGATGCGACCACCACGGAATTAGAGCAGGCGCTTGGGTTCGACCATACTACCATTAGTCGGCACCTGCATGCAATGGGCTACCGTAAAGTAATGAGTCGATGGACGCCCCACGCTCTGACCGACACAGTGAGCGTGCAGCCCATGTGGCCATCTGTGAAAGTCTTCTGTTACAATCCCACAGACAAGACTTTCTAAGGTCGATTGTCACAGCTGATGAAACCTGGGTTCTATATAATAACGAAACACGGCAGACTTACGTACGGACAAAGCGCGCCAACACAGCCAAGATCAAACCGCCATGAACAAAAAAATATGCTGACGGTTTTCTGGGACTGGCAGGGAATAATTTATTGGGAACTGCTGGATGAGAAAGAGACAGTTAATGCCAGTATTTATGGCGATCAAGTCTGAAAGTTAGCTGCAGAAATAGTACGAAGCGTCGGAGGAAAATTTCTGTTGCTCTTCTTCACGACAACGCTCGGTCACATAATTCGAAGTCCGTCTGCCACCACATCCGTTTGACTGACTCGGTGGCTAAGTGGTTAGCGATCCTGACTTCTGATCCGAGAGTCGTGGGTTCGATCCCCACACAGGGCAAAACTTTTCTGTGATGAGCAGAATTGTTTGCTCTGAGTCTGGGTGTATTGTATCTATATATCTATGTATTTAAATGTATATGTGTATGTATATCAGTCTCTGGTTCCCAAGATACAGGGAATCCTAGTTTGGGGCCAGATGACCGTGAGTGATTTATCCCAGATATTATTATTATATTATTATCCTAGAAGAGCTCGGCTGGACAACAGTTCCGCATCCACCGTATAGTCCTGACATTGCTCCGTCGGACTATCATTTGTTTCGTGCTTTATAGCTTCAGCTAGGAAAAAAGAAGTTTGAAAACTACGACCAGCTCCTAAACGAGGTCGCCGGATTTTTTAAATGTCAGCCTCCTTCTTTTTGGGAGAACGGCATAATGTCTTTACCAAACAGATGGTTACACGTTGTTGATAATGATGGTTATTACATTGTTGATCAAATGATTTTCATTTATAAAAAATATTATGTTGAATATAAATGTTTGAGTATCCAAGAATTTATGCACAAACCCGATATAATTAATTAATTACAATGAAATTCAATGAGAAACAGAAACGTGTGAATTTGATATAAATGACCCAATAAATCGTACGACACAAGCTTAAAAGCATAGGGTTGTCGCATTATAGGCAAATTCTATTGTCGGCCACTTTCCTTTCCCTTATCAAGTGCGAAGTCAACGGGCCAGCTTTGTGCCTCCTATGATTAATTGATTTGTCCGTACATCCATACCCTTATTGTTATGCAGATATCCTTAGCTTTTCCGTTCTTAAAGTGTGTGATGATAAATGGAACCTTTTTGTTGTTCAACTCAATGCTCGGAGTTTCCGAACGTATAGACAGCATGGTAATTAGTGTAAGAGTGATTCAGTTTATTTGTTTGTGTGTGTATTTGTATGTTGTTTGCTCTGAGCTACTCTCTCCTGGATGTTCCCAGTTTCTTTGTTTGTTAGGTGAACTTACTATCACTAATTTAATTTTTAATATCAATTCAAATCAAAATTGTTCTCTTATATTTATTTATTTTTAGTTCTCTGTGTCATTAACTATACTATTTAAAATGTTAGGTTTCATTTATTCAGTACTGCTGCAACAATTAATTATGAAATAATTTTTACTAAATACTTAGCTCTTTATTGAAAAAAAATTGAAATGTTACTAGTTTTGAATTTCATAACTTTTTTATTAATAAAAAAAACATAATGAGCACGTAAACGACTGTACGAAGTTATAACATCATAGTATGCTATTTCAAACATTTTTTGAACCAACTGTCGTTTTTGACATACATATTTTTATAAAAAATAACTTATACAATTTTGAGATATTGCATAATTAACAGGTCTGTATAAACTCGTCATGCTGAATACCTTTTAGTCTACAACTTTGCTGATATTACCAAAAAAAATTATTTCAACTTACTTTTATCATCTGTTTGATCAATTTTGTATGGAGAGACGATTTATTTTACAAGTTTAACAAATTCGTAGAATCAAAGTTGTTCTATGTGATGAGTAGAAGTTGAATATTGTAATTTAAGATAGTAAAAAATGTCTTTCTTTTGGCATAATTTGGCTGGAACTACCTAATTTATCACAAGGAACCCTTGTGACTAGTAAAAAAGAGGAATGATTCTTTAAAAAAGTTCTTTAAGTAAAGTTTTTGTCTTAAGTTTATTATAATCTCGGCGTAAACATATTGGACGAAGTGCTGTGATAAATTACTCTAGAAAACTTCGTATCATTCTTTCGTCTCATGATGGAATTTGTTTTCAACTCAGTGACTCACGATTATCGTCGTAATATTGACTTATAATTATTTGTTTACCAATTTGTTTTAAGCCTTTACATAAACATAAAACCTTTCAGTTACTAACACTTATTCAGTTTACTTATTTCATTTTATGACTTAATATATATTAACCCTTCACGTCATAATCGTCACCAATATAAGTTAAACTAAGGTTGTAGAATTAGCAAGATGAAGAAGCAATAGACAGGGCATGTAGCGCGGAGATCTTGATACGTAACCGATGTGGAGGAAAGGCTCTCGAGTGTGACTGTAGGTCAAAAGACTTGCACAATTATCGACTTGTCCAAGTCTTTTGACCTACAGTCAATCAACACCAATGTGTTGGCCCCACACCAGATGGACTAATCTGGACAGACTTATAAGAAGCTACCGGATGTACGAGTATGACTCAATCGAAGTCTATGGTGAAGACTGAACAGTGGATGCCTATTGATTGTTATGATAAATTATTATCATTTTTATTGTCTTAACTTCTCCTTTACTTGTTTTATGCTCGTTGGCCTTTTCTTTCTCTTCCTCTCTCTTTTATTCCTTCAATCAATAAGCTGTTGCAAGTGTTGCATCTTAACAATTGGTTCAAAATTTTCTCCATGATTTTCATTTAGACAACAGGTCTTTCTACCTATGTACATCATGAATCCAAATCCTAAAACTTATCCATTCCCCAGGTCGACACGCCAGACAGCGTACTTCAAAGCGGGCTAGGGCTTGGCCCTGGACCCGACACAGCCCTGAGGTCCATGGTCGACCCCCGCGACTATGACCGCCTCCGCTTCTTTCAGATGAATGCCGCCCATCCAAACACCTTCGAAGAGACTATTCATAGGGTGAGGATTATCCTGACAATATGTTTTGACGTGTAGCTGGTACATAGCTTCAATTGTTTTGTTTGACTTGGCAAAAAAGTTACCTCACTGTCAATACATATTGCAGGAAGCTGTTGAGCTCTGAATAGCAATTTTTATCAATATTTTTTTTGTCGGTATTATATTTGGGATTTATTTTTGTGTTTTTATTAATTTATATATTTATTAAATAATTCTACTAAAATACTAAGATTAATATTTTATTTAAATTTCCTCGAGTGTCAGTAAGTATTGCAACTATTTTTCATTACATCATCATGCATGTATTAAATTTTATGTGTATGGTATCCCATAGTTTATTTTTAAAAAAACTTGCTATTTAGAGCTCCAACAGTTCCAAAATTCAAAATTCATTGACTTTATTTTCAACATTTTGGCTTTCTTTTATAAAACGGCATGCTCAAAGAATTGGAGGTGGTTCCATTTATTCATAATTATTTATTATTTAGTCTTATTCTCAAACTATTTTGGTTCTTTCATTGAATTTTTATAAATTCTGTGTTTGTCTAGATTATCTTTGCTCTACAATAACACCATACGCATTATCATAGGTTTAAATTATATTATTGTACAGTAGAACCCTGACTTTCTCCTTCTTCTCCAAGTAATCATTCAATATCAGTATTATCACCAATTGGTAGTGCACCAAAAAAAAAAGGCTAGTATGCCTTTGTATTCAACTTTGTATGAGAAGATCCAGTAACTTCGAGTACGCTTTTACGAGTAATGTTTCCGTTCAACTTTGTTAAAGATTTTCCTGCAGATCAAACTAATCGTAAAATGTTACACTGCTGCGTCTGAAATACCAATAACTATTTATTTATTGTATTTGCAAAAAATGGTAAGGTTTCTAAAGCTAAAACAAAGTAGCAACTGATGGGTACCTGAAATACATAAGATAAATCTGTTCCATAGACAATAAAGTTCTTTATTATACTTATAAGTATAATACAAAAAAGTCCCAAAACAAATTGCATTGGTGGGAAATAGTTTAAAGGTGGGTAATCTTAGGGTTAATTAATAAGATAAAACTGTGTAACTATAGGTAAGTAGGCATGCATGTAAATGCCCTAGACTCCTTATATTAAATGCATAGTTCATCGACCTTGCAGGAAGGAGATAGCAACAATGCAGTATACAAGTAAATATATTTTTTAATGATTTGTTGCAGTTAAAAGTGCAAGAAGCGATGAAGAAGAAGGACAAACTAGCGAGAGAACAAGAAGAGGTAATTTTTTTATTTTGTCAATTATATTTTGTTTGTTTTTATCGCCACTTTTATGACTTCTATTGATGCCTACGCCTGAAACAAAGTAAATGAAAATATTTTTTATTACATTATGTTCAGTGTTTAACTTATCAATTTATCATTTTTATGGTCATACATTGTCGTGTAGGCCTCAAGACTTTCCTTCCATTTATTTGTGTAGAAATAAACTCACCAAGCCCAATCTCATGTGTGAGCCGTCTAAGTTGTAATCTTCAGACGGGCGCGAGCATTTGCCTGCGATCCGTGGGCTAATCATACCCTAATCTGAAGCTAAGCCTATTACTGGCAGTCGTACCGCTTCCCTACGAAACTTCGGAAGCCCTTCCCGGAACATTTCGAACACCCATAAAACCATGTCACCCTGGTACCTTGCAATATCGAACTTGGAAATTTTACTGCCACAATAAACTGTTTACCCCAGAATTAGGGTGATACGGTTCGGAACGAGATATATTTGGTGGGTTATTAAAAGTCCGGGGTAGATTTTAATCATAATTCGTAGTAAACCATTTTATTGAAATCAATGAAATTGACAAGTAGACAGACAATACTTATGCTACACTGCTGTTTTGGAATTCATTGAAATTATTTCACAGAGAGTTTTCAGTTTTTTGATTGTTTTTATCTGAGCCTTAAATTAAACGTCTCTTTCTATAAATTAATTAAGTCAAATACAGATTACACATGCTTTTTTCAAACTTTTCACGTCTTTTACTTTAGTTTGAATACTAGGAACGTAGTCATTTATTATGCCCGTTTGTCTACTAAGGCAGGTAAGGTTTCAGTGCCTTTTCATTACTTTTGGTATTAAGATATTTAACGTCAAAAAAAAACAGTTAAATTGTAATCTATAAAATCATTGCGGGAAAACATATCAGTATTCCCAGTGATTCAAGCATACTGTAATGTTTCTCTTCTAATGCAGTCTCGACATGAAATCTCATTTGCCTAGAACGCAAGCCCCTTCGCACTCAAAACGCCTTCCGTGGGACAAAGTGTGCATAAATTAACTTAATGTCCAATACTTTTCTACTTACGTAAAAGTGGTCTCTTTATTACCTCCTTAGGCAATTTATTGCTGTCGCTTTTTTTCATAGCATTACCTGTGCTTCGACCTTTTCCATAAAGTTTCTAATATTATCAAGGAAACATTATTAATGGTACGTTTTTACTAGATACGATTTTCTTAGTGGTTGTTTTCAGACATGTTATTATAAAGTATTCACCAATGTCAAGATTGATATAATTGATAGCTTCAGGAGGCTCAATGTTTAGTAATATAGTCATGTAATATTTTTATGTTGTCTTTATATACGTAATAAAGCTGTATCTATCCACTCCGTGTGTAACATGTGCCAGTGTTATCGTGATAATTTGTTTTATGTTCACACCATTATTGCCTAATAAGAACACGTTATCCATGTTAAGGAAAACCCCATAATTTTTTTTAAGTCATGTTTTCTTGTATTCGCCGCCGTTCCATTGTTATGAAGACAGGTACGATAGAAATTGGCCGTTCCGAGTTTTATGAGCAGATTTTATCATACATGTTGTTTTGTTTCAGATTTTGAGGGATATCAGACACGGCCTTATGAACATGGGAAGGGATGGAGTGCGAGGACCTTTAGGAGGTAACGTATAATATACATAAATCTTTAAAATATAATAAGAGTTCGAAGCAACTGTTAATTTTTTTTGTCGTTCCATGTGTCAAACATAAAATTGAAATTTAATTGTTAGAAAAAATAAGCACCTTATTTCATGTTTCAAATTCAAAATTCTTGCTTTGTTCTTCAGTCGCTCAAATTTTTTTGCATGATTTTCCATTTCATACTTGTTTGATTTGATTTTTTGGAAAATATTGAAGCGATTGGAGAATGAAGTACCGCATGAGGCTTGCACGAAATTTGAAAATCGTCAGTTTCATATTTTGGATGCTTTTATTATTTCCTCGTTCATTTCCGGTAATCGGATGCTTTCGATGTTTCTCTGATTACGCATTTGTAATAAGTTATGCTAGTGTTAAAAGAGAAGAGTGATATTATTTCTGCGTAAGTGGTTTTACAAATGTTTTATTGTTCTTCATTTATTTATTGTCATTCATCAACTTTAATTCATTTACGAAAGGAGCCTAAGCATGTTTTACAACTGTACATACATTTTTTGTACGATTACGCACGGCTTTCTATTGTCACAAGCTTTAAAGCGCGTTGTCAGTGGTTTCGCGCTTCGCAAACTTGTGGTCACATCACGGTAAATCATTCTTATTAGCACTTTTATTTGCATCGTTCTCGTGGAGTTACGTAACGTAGAAGACTAATAGAGCAATGGTTTACAGACGACACTTACATGTACGACGACGAAGCGAGAGGGCTCTCGGGTCGAAATCACTGGTACGACGAGCCACCTTACGAAAGTGATCCTGAGGACTTCCTAATGAGCACGGGCAGCCCAGCAGCGGCTTTTCATAATGGCCGTGTTTGTTTTACATTGAATCTTCGGAACGAGCCGAGAGGCGAAGGTGTAATATCTCTGCGGAGCGCAGGCGATATAAGTTTAGCGAGAACCCCAAGAAGGGGACTGATAATTCCGCAAAGCGGCCCTTACCCAACTACTGTGATCCCCTTACGAACGGCAAGGGACCGGGAAAGTGGAGACTACGCGGCGTCTGACATACAATCTATAGACTCGAGGCTATCAGGAATCTCGTTAGAATCAAGTCGGTCCGAGCGCGACTGTAGAAGAGGTTACAGGCAAATGTCTGGGTATCGGATAGGGGCCGATCCATTGTCACCCGCGTCGTCTGATTATGAAGATCAAGAAAGTGAAACTGACTCCCAACATATAGCTACAGTACACAAGGTAATCGATCAATACATAGACACATCTTGTGTACCCGAATAAATACTGTGACTAGTGTGATATTTATATTTTGACAATAAACTTTATTAATGTTTTATGTTGGTTTTCAGTCAGCTGAGGATTGTGAAGGAATAACACATTTAGCAGGAAAAGTGAGAGGACTTAGGCAAGATGTTCAAAGAAAAATATCAAGGTTAAAACAAGAAAGGGGACCAGATGGCGTAGATAGAAGAACGAGTGGCGATCAAGCCTTCCCTTGTTCTAATAGTTCATTTGAAAGTCTCCCCAGCGGATCAGGCAGTAGTGAGTGGATTTGCTAAGCTATTTTGTCTGTGTTAATATAAAGTGTTTGTAAATATTGATGTCTTTCCTTTCTCAGTAACATTTCGCCCCCTAACATACTTTTACACACCTACTAATAGATTGCGTCTCAATATTAACAGAAACCCATAGGTTACATATTATGTTATACATATTATAACTTATTCAGAGGTGTTTAGTGGAATCCTTTGAAAAAGCGATTAAATTGTATTCTATACCTAAGTACCTATTGAAACATTTTATGTACAGGCACACAAGCTTTGGTACGCGCCGGTAGTAATCACTCATCTCTCTCGGCAGAAGAAAACATAGAATTAAGTCCGGCGGGGAGGAGCTTACTTGTGCCGCAAATGCTATGCAGAGCTCGAGCCCTCGTCGATTACACACCCAATATTTACGAGAAAGACGCCTTGAGATACAAGGTAACCTATCATAATCATAGTGAAATCCTTATCTTTCTATCTTACCAGCTAGAAAGTAAATAATCCATTATTTGTCAACAGAAAGGCGACATTATTGAAGTGATAAACATGAACGCTTCCGGAATCTGGCGAGGTGTTTTGAACAATAAAGTTGGATACTTCAAATTTGCAAATGTCGAAGTTTTGTCTGACAGGGATACAGTTCGGCCAAGACCGTCAAAATGGTGCAAAAGTAGAGAAAGGCTCTGGGAGACACGACCGAGAACAGTAGAAGAACTACTAAGAAGAATAGATTTGCCTGAGTACACAGTTGCCTTTGCTAGAAATGGTTATGAAGACATAGAACTTTTCAAAGAGATTGAGCCTTCTGATTTGGACTACTTAGGAATAATGGCACCAGAGCATCGCACACGAATCCTTGCTGCAGTGCAACTACTCCATCAACTCGAATGTGAGTTTCTTTTATTCAGTGAGTACTTTTATATTATTTATATTTTACTTCGCTGAATGACTATTTAAAAAGTTTTCGGTATTTTTTTTATCTGTTTGTTGAAGGAACAACCTATCTCTCAGTAAAAAAAGTATACCGTCTCAATATAGTTTATTTTGTTAAGGTGCCGAAGGAGACGGTGAAGGTGAAGGCGGCTCGAGCTCGGAGGGCGGGGACTCCCCATTTGGCCGAAGACAGTTTCCGCGAGACTCTGGCTGCTACGAAGCGAGTGTAGTCGGAGGCGTCCGTGTGCGCACGTCACCTTTAGTTCACAGAACCGAGGAGCCTCCCCTCAGACCACCAGAACCGGCGCCGCAAGCGAAAAAAACCATTCGAAGGCGTCAACCCGATGACGCAGAATGCGATAGAATCGAACGCTACCCTGGCACGGTTGGCGAAAGAACGACAAATAGAACCAGTGGTTTAGCAGGCGGTGCCAGGGATGATACTTGCGAGTCCGATCATAGGTTGAATGTAGTTAAATTCGTTGCGGGCGGGGAGCCCTGTGCTTCGGAGAAGAGCAGCGATTCGGGTGTTAGCAGTTCTTCGCTGAGCTCGGCGCACCCGCACCGTCCCTGAGCGAGGGCGGCCGCGCCCGCGCTCGCGTAGGTGCTGGCGCGGGCGCGGGCGCTCTCCGCGCTTCCCCCCGCGCCCTTCACCGTCTCCACCCCCGCCCCTGCCCCCGGCCCCGCCTCCGGCCTTGGCCTCCGAACCGATACTTCCCCCGCCGACACCCTACCTTCAGCGCCGCCCGAAGAAGATTAGCTTTAAAAGCCATCCTAAAAATCCGTTTTCGTTTTGAATTCGGAGTCGATAGACCTTGGAATTATTATAGACGCTTGTAATAATCTAAACAAATAATTATTAGTTGGAGTTAAACTGGCGCTTTATATTGTATTTCCAAAATAAGACTGATAATTTGATATAATCCATTTTATAAAAGTTCATTTTTAACTTTTATAGCATACCTACAATTGTGCTCATTTTAATTTTAAATTTTACTTTGGTGTAGTCAGTAAATTAATCCTACCATTAGCATTTCTGCAATAGCTGAAACTATTGTAAAAGTATCTAAAGGAAAAGTGAATTCCTTTACAATATAACAGAGATATCATTCATATTCTATTATTGGGATGTGACGTAAATTAAGAACGCTTAGTGTCATTCCGTGGTAGAAGTTATGAACTTCGACAGAAAGGCATATCATGAATTTGTTTTTTATTGCTGCTGAACAAATACCATTCCCTAATTTTTATAACACAAATTTTTGGGCTTTTAATTCTTGATTGATAAAACCAGTTGACGTTAAAAAATGGAGTAACTATGTACTTTATCTGAATTATTGGTTTATTTTTATTTATTCAAAATTTGTTATGAAAACAATAAAAGTAAATAACATTAAATAACATTAAACAAGGCAATAAGTGTAATATAATTAGATATCTTGAAAGCGTTGCAAGCGCATTTAATTGTAGTTCTTGTAAATAATTTAATAGATAGACTAATTGCATATTTTACGTTGAGAATTTGTAATTTATAGAAGAGCTTTATGCGATAATTCGCAAGTTTAGTACGATAGGAAATACAATCTGAAATTTTAAATTTCGACTCGAAAAAAAAACATATTAAGAGAAAATCTTTTATAAGTATTAACTTTGAACCGTAAAGCCTAATCTTGTGTGAAGCATTAAAACAAGTGCAGTAACAATAAGGTTCTAATCAGAAAATGTCAATTAGTGCCAATCAGTTTAATTTAATGTCATCGTTTTCTGAAAACATTAAATATTTATCGCTTCTAAATGTTTGTTAAATATGTAGGAAAATAAAACGGTATAATTTTTTTCTAATATAATTTGGCACTAACAATAGTATCTACATTGTTGAAACATAATTATTTGGAGCACTTAAGGCCGCCAGTGTTCGAAATTGTAAATTTTGTAAAAAAAAAATATTAGAAGAAAAAACACTTATTAACTAGTCCGAACTGTTAAATGTACATAGATAAATGTTTGTTACTTGTATATTGTAGATAGTATATATATTTCTCTGGAAAAAAATTATTGTAAAGGCATAACTTAATTCTTATTAAAAATATAATTTATTTTCAAGACTTATCGATAATATGAAATATATACATTTTGACTGTCGATAAATTAAGATTTGTGTTTAAACGATAAGTATATTTTAATTTACTTAATTTTAACTTTATATTTCTTTTTCATCTGTTAATAATTTCAAAGCTTATTAGCCATATACGTATTTTTTAAAACACAATGTGTAAACTTTAAATGTGTTTACAAACACGGATTCTAAATAAATAAATTCCCAGAAAAAATATTTTGTTGGTTTTTCCAAACCCTGTACCTGAGTGAATGTTATAATGATTAGAATGGCAGCTGTCAATTCCATACAACCTGGTGACAAAGCTTTTTATCAGTCGGGAATTCAGTGTGTTGTGTGATTTACCAGTACGTACGCAATGAACTTATTAGTAATCCCGTCCTATATAGGTTCTTTGCCAATATCTAACCTTTGCTTTAGCTAAATTACTTTTAGGGGTTTACATAACCCTTAGTCAAGTCTTATTGCAGGTGTTTATCAAATCATCATAAGATTCACTTGTACATAACCAAACGTATTATAGAAGGTAACTTATACACTGCAAAGCATTAAATAAGTACATATGATGAGCTTTTTCTGCTAGTTCTCCTCACCTTCATAGGATGCCAACGGCTGTGGTTCACATTTTACTACAAGCATAAATTGATAGAAATAGAACCTAGTTCCATTTGAGAGATTTTGAATTTATCGTTTGACATTTCATATGTATAATATATCTGATATCTTTTGAATTTCAAGGTATCTTCGTTTGTTGGCATAGACTTGTCTTGATTGCTAAACTTAGAGCTCTAAGCTCTCGAAGTGAAGGAGTAACACTACATCTGAGTAAGCACAAATTGTTTTTCATAGTTTCATAGGTATGAGGTGCTAAATATAACTCATGCAGTCTTGCACCAACTTTATCTAGATGCTTACTTTGGGTTAACCATTTTATAGTAGAGGAATTATATGGATACACCTGGTGGTAAGGTAACGAGTTATAACGCTCTTAGACTCAAGTTTGAGGACAGTAATTACGGCCTCTGATGAAACGTTCCAAAGTTCGTTAGAAGTTTAATTGATGGGGCAGATTACTATTGTTTGCGGTAAAGTTTTGGCTTAGGTAAAATTTTGCGTTAATGGAATTTAATGCAAAAAATGATAATAATTATTAAACTTATTTTTAGGAACATCATTTATACAGACATTATGAAGAAGAAAATCTCATTTCGAAAAATCATTGTTATTTGGATATAGAAGCAGATTTTGTAATGTCAGATTCAGGCATCAGTCAGTCGGATTTAGGCATTGATTGGGTCAAATGTGACAACTTTTGTTTTACGAGTTTTTAAACAAACCAAAATAATCTGAATGTTATAAAAGAATGTGATTTATAAAAATAAAACAGCCGAGTGCATAAAATGTATCCTATGTCAATCGAGAGGTATTAAATAATTAACTTATTATTTATTAACTGTGGAAATGAATTGTCGCCTGTGGTATTTCCGGACCAATACGACATTCAAATATCAAGAAAAGAGCGTAATATGGGAGATTAAAAGCCGGCAACGCACTTGTGACTCCTCTGGTGTTGCGGGTGTCCATGGGTGGCGGCGCGGTAATCGCTTACCATCAGGTGATCCGTCTGCCACCTCTGCCATAAAAAAACAGACACCTCACACTCCAAAATTCTTCAAACCATTCTACTACACAAGATGCCAGTGAAATAAACAGACAGACATACATATACCAGAAAACCATTACCCTTCATTTGAGCAGTCGAGAAAAAGTAATCAAGTCAAATATACCTGTTACGACTAATGCTGAGTGGGGACCCTTTTTTAGTGTCACTATGCAGCACCTACATTTATTTTTAGCTTAAGAACGAATGTCTTACTTTAAGGTGTTGTGTTTTTACATTAAATAAAGAGTTTCTATTTCTATTTCTATTATTGCACAAAACAAAATATATATCAGTGATATTTAAAAGTACCTACTGAAAACTACCGACTTGGTACAGTTTATTTTATTCATCTCAAAGTGACAATTAAAGTTGACAGCTCCGCCAGTCAGCGTGTCATTGCCAATTCTCCGGTAAAGCAAATTACTGCTTGCGCCGGCGCAGGTGGTCTACGCGGAATGTTGATGTTGGTACTCGCGCCGTAATTTTATGCTGAAGACCACATTCAATTATGCAAATAGCTCAACTACTAGGTAAAACAGGAAACTGTACTTCTAGGAGTATGTAAATACAAACGAAGGGACGGTTTTAAACTTGTCTCCTTGCTATAGCAATCTTTTTCTTTTTTAATCGTTTGTGCTTGAGTTTATGAAGACATATTTATTTATACGTTGGTACTGCGTTATCTTAGAGACCATTCATCACTCTACAGGGTGTAGAAATACCTCTTCCGAAAAGATACTCGTCATGCTGGACACCTTTATCCAAACAACGCATGTTGAATTCTCAATTGTTTTGGACGTTTGATACAAATCAGTCAGCTAATCGGCCAACTTTGTATGGAAACTCGTTTTTTTTAGAATTCAGTACGAGTTTCTTAAATTGGAGAAAGTTGTTGCATATGATGAGTAGAAGGTCCTGTTTAGATTTCCGGGAGATTATTTTACACCATGTATGGTTAATACATCACATACATATATATGTCGCAGATCGATTGCGATTCCACTGTTTTACAAAACCGTTAGTGATTTTACAAAACAGCGCCGTTTTTTAAAACAGCGCCGTTTTGTAAAACAGCTGAACAACACATACACTGCGGCGGTACCAACATCTGCGTATAAACTTACTGCTGCGATTCTGACTTGTGCGCATTGTCTATCGATGCTGGCTCCCAGCAGTCTCTTCGCTGGAAATGGAACCTTTTGGTTTTTGGGTGGAATCTCGACACCGAATCTGAAGGTCAGATATTCGCTACTTTTTTTTCACGTATCGAACATCTTTTTTTCTTCAATGAAGATGTTAGTGATGGAGATTGATGTTCTTAAGAAGGGTAAGTACTCCACTTTAACTTCTGTTATAAACTGTAAAGTCTTTGCTCCGCTCTAACTTAAGTCCTGGATTTAGTAAATTCATTGCAATCCAAGTGAAATTCAATCAGTTATGTAAGGTGTCGATCACTCCGAATATAGAAAAGAATAAATTAAACTTTTTGTAGCTCTTCACAGTAAAAGTTAATTATTTGGAAAACCACTGAACCAGTTATCAGCAAACATGACTTTGAAACGCCCCTATTCAGGTTGTTTTTAAAATAAAAACCGTATCCATATCGGTCCACCTGTTTGTGAGCTACACTATCACAGGAAGACAAACAGAGACGCAGGCACACATAGGCTTCCTTGTACCACCACTTTTTGGATTGTGGGTTGAAAATATTTTCAGTTGTATTAGGATAGATAACATGGTCCCCGCAACCCATTCAAAGGTCGGCAAAGTACGTTTGTGACTCCTCTGGTGTTGTGGGTGTCTATGGGCGGCGGTAATTGCTTACCATCAGGTGATCCGCCTGCTCGTTTGCCACCTATAACATAAAAAAAAACATGGAATTGATCCCACATTTTCCACAAAAGTATCTAACGGAACAGGATCTTGGATTAGTCAAATTGTTGGTCCAATATTATGAGATCCATGGAAATAGACCGGTGACCCTATTATGGTAGCGCTACGGTTTGATACGAACGATGACTATAGTTGCAATAAATCATCTTTTTTAAAACGCTGCATTAAAAACATACGTAGTCACTATTGCACATAACAGTTAATGTCTTTAGTGGTTCCCACTACTGCGCTTCTGGCTGGTAAACCATCGATGTTTTGATTCTAATTAAGTCTGTATAATTATTCGGTTTCACATACAAGTCCTACTAATCGTCTTAGGTGGTCCGCATACCCTGGTATCTGGCTTAGATTGGTAATTCCTAGGCCCCACGATCCAATCGCCGTTTACTCCAATAAGTCACCGGCCCCGCAATTTCCTTCATCTCAGGCCTGATCGTTCGAGGCTTTCACTTAAAATGCTGGTTGTAAATCAAAAGCCTGGGTCCTAGATAATAGGATAGGAGCGGAAAAAAATACAGTTAGATGGTTATCGAGATAATTTAATTTGCAGTTATGGCGTTTTTACCCAACTGCTCAGGAGGAATGTTATGTTTTAGACTGTTTGAATAATGTATGTATGTATGTTCGTTTCATTATTACCACCTTCAGTTAATTCAAAATCAGAAAATCAAAATATTGTTTTAATTGACTTATTCGTCAACTCGCTATAGCTAGCGAGTTGGCACCTTCCAATTTTTCCTATTGTTTTCGTCGTCAACTCGCTAAAGGTTAAATATATGTACAGTCAGCTACAAAAAGTTTTATTAAATTGAATATACCCACATTAGAAGTGCCATTTATGTGTATAATTTTTCTTTAAAATAAAACAATATATTGATTTTGAGATAGATATATGTATATTATAATACAACATTATTATAATATTATTAACATGACAATAATATAAAACTGGTAATTTAACTAATTATTATAAAAATATCACAAATCAACAATATCAGAAACTGGAATGTATAGTATTTGGGCTAATTATTTCTTAGGAACTTTAAAAAATCACAGACAGTTTAGCATAAGTAAGACTGACTTCACTAAATAACAATGACGTCTCAACGGGTTTGCAAAAAGAATTAGAAAGAGATAGCGCTATCATAGCAAAGATATGCGCGCGGGCGTCGTCGGCAAAAGAGATAGCATGCTTGGGTATCATGCATGCGTCATCGGCGGTGCCGTCCCTTCGCCTCATTTTGCAACTCCTATATTTATCGTATCCCGAAATCAATGTAGATAGTCGGTTGGTATTGAACCGGATCAGCCAGCGCGGGCAAAGCCGCGGGAAATAGTTTTGCATAGTTTTTGGCTTTAATCCTTTTTCATCTGACTGTACTTATAACTGTTAGCGAGTTGACGACGAAGACAATAGGCAAAATTGGAAGGTGCCAACTCGCTAGCTGTAGCGAGTTTATGGCTAGCGAGTTGACGAATAAGTCTTTTATTTAGAACATGATTAATTTATTTTAATCGTCATTAGTATTACACTGGATTTTGATAATATATTTTTTATACAATATGTTAGATAATTATTACCTATCACATACCGATTAAAAAAAAAAAACAGAAATCTTTTTCTGAAATACTGTTACTCCTTATGACTTATACTTCATTCCAATCAAAAAAAAGCAAAAGGTAAACAAACAAAGTATGCAGATGACATTGACATGTGTCAGATCCATAGTAAGTTTGTTTACGTTTTGCTTTTTTTTGATTGGAATGAACCATACTTATTATCCTTATGACTAACCTTCAGACGAATTTAACTACTCGTTTCGATTGTGCAATGTTTGTACTTTGATCTCTTACAATTTGGTTCATGTATAATACCTATCCTCATTTATGTCACCTATGACAATTTCCATTTTTTTTTTACCCTCAATTGGTAAGCCCTTGGCATCATCTCACCTGATGGTAAGTGATGATGATGCCGAAGATGGAAGCGGGCTTACCAAATTTCCCCAACGCAATGGGGAACTGGATATCTTATCTTCATGCCGGAACACATCAATGCTGTTAACATTGATGTTTGGCGGCAAGACTTAGATAAGATGGTGGTAGCTAGCCAGGCGGGCTCAGCAAAATTCCCTACCACCAACCAAACCGAGTCCACAAAGTTGGACCCCGCCGGGAATCGAACCCGCGACCTCCTAATGTGAAGCGAGAGGCAAGCCACTACGCAACGGAGGCGGTATTTTATCTCTAATTCGATGTATTCAACCAACATATTGCGTACAAATTATGTTACAGAAAAACAAAGCATTTATTAGAAACATTTCCAAATATTCATGTTGCAACTTCGAAGCGTTTTCGGCCAAAGTTTCACGTGGCTGGGACGGAGGGAGAGTGGCAAAAAGTCCTTTCCATTTAATTTAACGGCGAGGACGAACGGCGCGAAGAGCTCGCTTCCATCCACTTTATTGTTACTATTTTTTACACAACCGGCATTCACCGGTTTTGTAGAAAAAGGAGTGTACTTACTGTACATTGTTAGTGTTCCGTACATGGGTGGGTAGGTCTATAGGGCTGCTAAAAGTGGTAGATGTTTCTTTTGTCCAAATTTGAACTTTGAAATGCATGACAATTGTGTGCTTATTTTTAATAAAAACAAATTATTAAAGTACTAGGTTACGATTACGATACTTTACGATTTACAAAACTTTTTATGCGCGATTTCCAGTAACTGTGGTTGATTTCAAATTAAGTTTAAGTTAATTTAAAAATAGATATACACTCAGACAACAGATAAATTTTTAAAGCTATTAAAATTATAACTGAGACTATCAAGGTGAGTTGAATGTGGAAGCCCTATTTTTCCGTAAACTTCTCTTTTTTCATGGACATAGATAGTCAGAACTTTTTAGTATTTAAATGGCCTTCGTTACAAAAGCATCATCGTGCTAACGATTTCTTTTTTTTTTTGAGGCTCATTAACTGCTTGATTTACACCTTTCGTTTATTACTCTGTATTCCAAGTGGGTAATTATTTCGCTTTCATATTAAAACAAAACAACAAAAGAGTTAATGAAATCGGAATCGTTGAATGTTAGTGTCCAAATTGCATCTCTATGTATGGCTTGACACAATTTGTAACCAACTCATCGCGGCTCACATCTCGATTGTGGAATGAAATCGATTTACACTCGACGTCGAACGGCGACTCCCAAGGGAGCCAATCGTAGTGACAGCGGCGCGGATATTAACCACTCGATGGGCTAATTGTCACCAGTTCAATTATCGAACAGCTGTCACAGGACAATCTAACAAGCCAACCCGTCTCCGGCGAAACAAGTTTGCGGCTATTCAATTAATCACTTGTTACTGTCCTCTTGAAAGAGGCGTTGAAATAATCTGAGGGTGAAGATCACTTCTCACGAAATGAGACAACAGTTTTGAACATTTTATTGGTGCATAGATCAAATTTTAAAAAACCAGTTGTGCTTTATAAGTCTTATAACAGTGATGGGGAACTACCATATTGATTATAGGTTATGTATATAATTTTAAATTTTTTACCAACCAATATAAGTAAGTAAATATACATAAAAACAAACATACAGCTTACACACCATTTTCTAGATCCATTTTCTTACAAAGATAATTGTCCTTCGTCCTGATAGTTCCCTGAAATAAACCTACCCTTATAATTAATTCAACATAACTAATTGGCAGATTGAACGCACTAATTACATTACATTAACTAATTACCAGCCAAAGGACCTCCGTAGCGACGAAACGTTAATGAATTAAACGACAACAAAAGGCAGGGAAGAAGTGGATCACAACGAATGGACGAGCCCTGAATAAATGATCATTCGCTCTCAGTGTTGCGTATTGAGGATTAGGAAATGTTTTGGCACTACGTATCCTTACTTACTTACTTCGCTGGCTCTACGAGAATCTTGGCCTTCGACACCAAATGCCGTAATTTTTTCAGTTCTTTTCATCATCACGTCAAAATACCCTTCAAAGAGCCGTCTTTCAATGGAATTCAGATCAGATATATAAGTGTGTTGACAAGTTATCATGTCCTTATCCGGGTAGGTATATGTTTTCTGTCCTTATATTTTAAATACAGGTTATAACATAACAGATGTAGGTAGGACTCGTTAACGGGACTTTTACATTTTGTAACACTCTGTATATCAGACTTTAAACATATTAAAGTTAGCAGCTTCTTGCGAGCAGCAGAGAGAGTAAGCTCCGAGTGGTAGGCACTTTGTACTAAGTAGACAAAAAATGACGATTAAAAATAATGTATAAATTAACTAGTTACGTCAATAAATAAATAATTTATTACACATAAATAATATTACAAATTTGACACACCATAAATGCACATTATTCGCTGATGATATATCGATTATTGTAACATCAGACAAAAATAATAATACTATAGAAGATCACGAAAATGACTTCTTATCTCACTAATCTCACTAATATTATAAATGCGAAAGTATGGATGTTTGTTTGTTTGTCAGTTGTTTGTTTGTTCCGCTTTCACGCCGAAACTACTAAATGGATTTGGATGAAATTTGGTAGGTAGAGAGATGAAGCACTCGGCTAACACAAATTATCCTGGAAAACTTAAGGGTTTCCGTAGGAATGCTTACAAAATCAAAATTTCCACTTCGTCACTAGATGGCGCTATCTTAACATTTTCTTTCAATTCTGAAGTCCACGCGGACGAAGTCGCGGGCGGAAGCTAGTTAATAATACAACAGATATGATTATAAGCTGGCTTGTGGTTAATAACCTAAAAATTTATTTGAGAAAATCTAATTTATTCTGTAGATCTTTTAAAACCCTGTTTAAAGGGAAATAAAGAATTATTATTAAATAATTATTATTATTATTAAAAAAATAATTTTGAATTTTGTTCTTTTTATTGCATCGCCATCTTCTTTGTCTTAATAACGCGGGACGTAACTATTCTTTAAACCGCCTTAACTTGTACTTGTAAACTTAGTTAATTGGATCAGAACCCTCGTTTGAGAAAAACCCATTGTTTTGTTATCGAGGCGAAGTTTACTTTGCGTTCGGCTGTCAGTAATTAAATTTTCTTAATTGAGAAATTCCGTTGATTAGATGTTGTTTGCGATTTACATCGTGTCTTGGCTGAAATTTTCATGTTTCTTGAGTACTTAATGAGCACTTTGACAGAGCATTTGTTAAATAAAAGGTACCTTTTGTTTTGCGTATCATCATACCCTATCTTTTCTTTTATTGTAGGTAAATAATTTATAATAAATTGATAGAAATTCTATGAAATCTTTCATGTCTTAAAACTTCGTATGTTTTATTTTAAACAGAACTTGTCATAAGAGTGTCATTAAATTATAACTAAATTTTACATTACCAGTTCAGAAGCTTTACACAGAGAAAGTAAAATAAGAAAAGAAAAGTAAAAACGTTTTTTCTTCAATTTTGTTACCTTTAAATGTTGGTTGATTTAGATTCATAATATAGTTGAACCGGAAAGTGATAATGGGAACATTAAAGACATACTTATATGGTTTATTGCCAGTATGAACCTGTTTAATTTATTAAAGTCTTTGTAACAGAAAGCATTGTTGGATATACCTTATTCACAAGAATCTGTTGCAATTAAATATTTAAGAAACAATCGTTGTTATTAAAGAAAACACTTTAATGAAACATTGGATACCCAAATGAAAGCTTAAACACAAAAGGATTAGTTAAACAGTTTGTCACGCAAACTTGGGGTAACTTCATCCGTCTTAACAATATCAAAATGGTACACACGTACAAAAAAATCTGTGTACTTTATAACAAATAGGATATTATAAACATTTAGTCTCTTTGAAATCCTGCGTTTAAAACCGTTATCAAGAGTAATCGCAAACTTTCATTTACTCCTTTCATCTCTAAACTCTATTTATATAATTTTCTGATAACTAAAATGCTTAGATATCATTTTCATACAGCAACGCATTCACCAGCCATAACTTCCTAAAATACTTCAAAGATGTTCTATCAGGTCACAAGAATTATGATTTTGATTTATTTCATTCTATCGCATGTATTACGATTGTTATAATTATACTCGTATTTATAAAGGGTTCATTAAAATTCTTAACAATGTGTAATAGAAATTAAAATACTGTCACGCATCACGAACTTGGCCCGTTGCACCACGCGCGCAGAATACTCGTGGTGCCATAATGAAGTAATTATACCGTTGTACGTGTTATGCCGCCGATGGGTTATTTATGGGAGTCATGAAGCCTTTCATATCGACGAAGCGATGCTGGATTTACGCGCGATAATTGTGTGTTGCGTGTCGATGGTAAATATTGCGTGTTCAAACATAAAATATTTTTTGTGGTTGAAACTACATGTTTTTTTTAATACGCATTTAGTTAGCACTTGGCATTATATTACCTGATGGTAAGTGATGATGAAGCTGAAGATGGAAGCGGGCTTACTAAGATTTCCTAACAAACGGACAACTGGCTATCTCATCTTCATACCGGAACACAGCAACAATCTTAACATTGACGACTGGCGGCAACACTTAGATAATATAGCTAGCTAGGTGAGCTCTGAAAATGCCGTACCACCTATCAAACCGAGATCTACCCGCCTGGAATCGAACCCGCAACCACCTGATGTGAAGCTACGTGGCTTAGCCAATACGCTATGGAGGTGACCAAAATTTTAAATGAGAGTGAAACTTTCCTAGGAGAATCATTTAACGTTTTTTAGGGTTCCGTAGCCAAATGGCAAAAAACGGAACCCTTATGGATTCGTCATGTCTGTCTGTCTGTCTGTCTGTCTGTCTGTCCGTATGTCACAGCCACTTTTTTTCCGAAACTATAAGAGCTATACTGTTGAAACTTGGTAAGTAGATGTATTTTGTGAACCGCATTAAGATTTTCACACAAAAATAGAAAAAAAACAATAAATTTTGGGGGCTTAATAAATACTTAGAACTGAAACTCAAAAAATTTTTTTTCATCAAACCCATACGTGTGGGGTATCTATGGATAGGTCTTCAAAAATGATATTGAGGTTTCTAATATCATTTTCTTCTACACTGAATAGTTTGCGCGAGAGACACTTCCAAAGTTGTAAAATGTGTGTCCCCCCCCCCCGTAACTTCTAAAATAAGAGAATGATAAAACTTAAAAAAAATATATGATGTACATTACCATGCAAACTTCCACCGAAAATTGGTTTGAACGATATCTAGTAAGTAGTTTTTTTTAATACGTCATAAATCGTAAACCGCAATTTACCTTTCATTCAAGTTAAGACGAACTACAAAAACTTTTATATTATGTTACTTGCTGCTACGGAACCCTTCATGGGCGAGTCCGACTCGCACTTGGCCGCTTTTGTTTATTTCTTTCGTTAGCTTTCTATAGGAAAAAATAATATAATTTTAGAAAACGAATATTTTTAAATATTTTTCATTTCTTTCATAACAGCTTACACGTAGAAAGGATCAAGTATTTTCGCATTACGCGCACCATAAAATTGTTCACGTAAATAAAAGCTGTTCACGTAAATTATTATTAATACCACATGCATTCCAACTTGAGTTATGATGTAATTTTTCTAGAATGCACGCAAAGTTACAGGGTGGTAAGGAAAGCAAAACTTATTAATAAGTTGACCGAAGTAGGCGAATACGCTTTCAAGCACTAATGATGTGGAAAGTGCTATTCCTTGTAACGAGGATGAGGTGTTTATGATGATACGTGGCTCTTGCTACTTGTGTTACAGTACACAGAAACAGGACGGCGTTGCTGCAAAAAAATGACGTAAGAAAAAATATTAAATCAAATATTTAAACTTAATATAATAAAATGCACGGAAATACAGAAACACAAATAATATACAAGGTGATTTGTACATAGCTGAAAGCTTAGCTTCTAGGAAGCAGAATCAATTTTGTCACACGATATTGCTAAAACAGCAACAAAGTTATGTCTTTTCTTAAAAATTGATGAGCTTATGAGCCAAGTTTGTAGGAAAGTTCCATATAATGGATGGCGATGGCGACTGTAGATTTGTACTAATTGCTATATTAATCAAAATGCCCTTTTCATTAAAAAAAAGATGAAGATAACTGTGTCGTAATAACAAATTCAATGATATGCTGACAGTAGATAGGTTCTTCGTAAAAAACATGGTTTCTTTCAGTTAATAATCATATTTCTATTAGCGTGGGCTTTTAATTATGATGTTGAATTACTCTTTAGATATCTTTTTCATATTTATACCTACTATTAAAAACCTTTCACTCTCCAAATACATCCCTTTAGAAAGTGATCAAATAATTAAAGAATTTATAATTTCACAAAGGACTTAGCCCCTCACATTTTAAAATTACCTGAGTATAGCAAAGGTTTCTCTCCAGGTATTTTTCGAAGGTGACATTTGCAATGTGACGTCGGTCTTTGGCCGCCCCACGGTGACGTATCGGCGGCTTACCTCGATCCCTGAGCCGACTGATTTATGGCATGCGTAAATCTCCAATTTACACCACACCCTATATCTGCCTACTTGCACGTCTGTTGTTATCTAATCTGTGGCGGCAAAATGTTTATGGCCGTTGGGCGGGAAAACGATAGAGCGAAACGCATGGATGGAATTATGACGTATGTATGTTATGATTCGAAGTAGGTACATCTGCTAAATACTCAATGGAGGTTTTGTTATAAACTTTTTAAGAGCGTCCTTTATTTCATTAAAACGTAATATTTGAATCCAAAGAAGTTTTATATCGTCGCTCCGCTCCTGCAAGTCTGTGTTTGAATCATTGAGAATATAAAAAGTTGATAAAGTAACAAAGAGATTAGCTATATCCATGTTGGTGTAACACATTAAAAAAAAATACGACATGACTAAAATTTGTTTTGTGGCAAGTACGAAGACATTTTTTGCATTTAACACTTTTATAGAATGAGGCAGATTCATTTAATTTGATGAATACGCCAAAGAACATATTGAAAAAAATCTTGCGTACCTTTTCCTGATAGAACAATAAAAAATTTAATTTGACTTTATTTCATATTTGAAAAATTATTGCAAGACAATGTGCATGTAAATAGCTAGAACGAACGACTCCTCAAATGACTTTATTTAATGTAACATTCTAAAATATTTTCGTCAGTACCAATGTGTATGGCAAACGTCTTAATAAAAAGCGAATACATTTGAGTCGTATTTTCCAAGCGTTCAAAATTCAAGGTTCAGCACTGTGATACAGCATTAGGATACACATCCTTTTGGCCGTTTTCTTTTCAGAACTAAGTTACAGTGAAAAGTTACATCCCTTTGGTCGTTTTGTTTTCAAAACTAAACTGCAGTGGAAAGAACTTGTAAAAAGTGATAATCCGAAATGCAATAAAAATAAAACTCACCAAACATGAAACAAAAAAGGAGCATACTTCAGCACATTTCAACACTTTTTCACTGACATTACACTCTCACAATCCGGTACTAATCCCGGAAATAATACGGCCAGAACAAAAATGCGAAAGTCTAAAGATAAATAAATAATGGCTAAGTCCGTTTTTACATTAACATGGTTGTACGACTACGTGAGGGTCGGACGGTCGTCAACCGTCACATTGTTTATTCAGTCCGGACCTTTCTGCCTAATCCCTATCGACCAGGGCGGGCGGATTTTTGAGAATCTACTGTTCGAGTACGTAGTAATGAAAGTACTTGGGTTTGAAGGATTTTTCAGGATGAAATACGATGGAATCGCATAGCACTGACGACGTATCTGTCAGCGATTAATTTACCCTTTAGTATTGAGATTCTGTTCTTTTTTCAAAGCACTTGCTATGAAAATTTTGAATCTTAAATAAGCAAAATTGTGATTAATTTTCCACTCTTACATACTTACATGTATGTGTTACAATTACTACGCGCTACGAGCAAACTACGCAAGTATTGTCATTCAGCTCTGCAGCTGTTAAAATCTCAAAGGCAGTGAAAATGTCGGTGCCTTTTGAAAAAAAATTAATAACCAGAATATATTTTTGGAAGTCTGCCCAATTAAATAAATATAAATAGCAATGAACTATTTTTAAGCAGCAAATTTTCATAAAATAGGCTTTCTAAACTTATCAATCCCAATAGAGATTGAGTTAGAAAAGGTTAATATTTGACCTCTTCAATGATATTGTCTGTAAAAGCTATGCTATTTCAAAACAGTTCATTACTTATAGGCATTTCATTAAGTAGACTCTCAATAAATATTCTGGAATTTTGTTTTCTAAAATGAGAGCTCTTTCGTACCTCTTAAGGCCGTAATAAGTTCAATAAAGAGTAAACTAAAACGAAAAACTTTGATGTCTATCACAGAATATAGGTAGGTATATTAGATCTGTATAGGTACTTTTTATGGCCTTATCTACGTATCTGCAGGTCCAACAATTCAGCCAATGTCACGTTGAGGAAACTGTACCTTTTATATTTATTTACTGCGTTGACAAAAAAGTAATATATTTATTTATTCGTATTCAAAAAAATACAGCATTTACACATCATACATAGTTCTCAACGCTTAGAGGTCGCTTGGGTATAAGTTAACTAAACTTAATAAATCAAATAATTATTTTTACTTAACTTATAGAAGTTAACGTTGTGTATTGCGTAAAAAATTAGAAGTTTCTTTGATAAAAGTAAGACATGGAATAATTACAGTCAGCAGAAGTGAATTATTATCGCATTCTTAAAAAGATACACCTTTTATTTTTATTTGTAACAGAGTTAAAGTAACAGAATTCGTTCCTTTTAATCATTTTATAGCTCAGTAGCGGAATTATTGGCGTCTCCTTAATTGGAATCGGAATGAAATAACCCTTGCATGACTGTTTTACATTTTCATTCATTTACTAATGCATTTATTATAATATTTATTACATTATCTAAATTGGTACAGTTTTCAAAATGCTACCAATCTGAAATCCCCGAACAGCGAAATCATTGGGAAACGTTAACCGCTCGGCTCCTATTGAACATGAAATGTTGACAGATTTGCATTTGAGAGGCGAGTGGCTGTCATCGAGCCGGGTTTATGCAGGAGTGACCCATGTTTATAATAACTATGCAAATTATTCCGATGCCGGCCCTGATCAGGCCCGTTGCGGTAAATTCAATTTGTAACTCTGATTAAAGCCAGCTTTTGAGCGGTGGTTCCGTCAAAAGAACCGTATAGGTAAGTACCAGATCCGTAGCGGGATTTGGGGAATATTGTTTTTAATTACAACCTTTTTTATTTATGCTTACATCAGTAATTTTCGTTTCAGGTTCGTTTCAAGTATGCTTTTGAGAGAAATGGAAGGAAATATTTAAAAATTTTGTGTCAATTGCTTTAAAAGGGGATTATTTTCATTTTGTGTTAATATTTTATACAGGTGTAAAGTATAGTCAAGCGGAAGTCCAGAGATAGAACAACTCTAAGGCTACCCTACCCTAATCACCCCCCATGTATGTTCAGCTATTTTTGGTAATTTCCGAGTTGTGTTTTTTTGTATTTGTGGATTACTTCGTTACAGAAAAAAAGGAATGTTTAGTTATTTGTTCGATTAGTTTAATATTGTTTTAATGTTGTATTAGATGAAAAATTAAGTTACTTCTACAGTTATTCAAAACTTTTTTGTGTTAAGGTTTATTCAGAAAGTCTTGCTTCATTAAAAAAAGTTATAACCGTACTTTTTGAAGCCAGTTAAAAAAATCATATTCAGTAATTGTTATATAACTTTCGTCAAATTTTAATATCAAATCAGTATTAAGCCAATTCTTTCAATAGAAATATTTCCCAAAATTTCTGACTCAGTAGTACAGATACTTAACTAATTTGGTCTTCAATGGCAGGTTTTATGAAACATTTATATTACTTTTTAAATGAAGGTTACCTTTTGAAAAATTTAAAACATATTGCACTGAATAGGTTGTCGAAATTCACGCTATAAAAGGAATTTTCTTCTTATTTGCAGTACTATGGGTCTAACATGTAATGCTTTAAACAAATAAAGGTATTGGGTGTTCCAAACTTCTTAAATGATGTTCGTTCGCCCCTCCCGGCTTCAACCGGATTCCACTCGTAAGCAGCCGCTACCCGACCCTAGTTTACACTTGTGTCTGACACACAGCTGTTAAGTTTGGGACGCAAGTTTAGAATATCATCATTTATTTTATATCATCTATGATATATTACAGTGATTAATTATATAATAAAAATGTGATGAGACAATGTGAGTTGAGTAGACCAATAAAATTTGCAAGCTTACGAGTATTACTGTAAACTATACAATATGGTTGGAATATTAGTAATGTAGATGTCTCACAGCTGATATAATGAGATATAATTGACCACGCTGAATACGTTAAAAACAACCGACTTCAATCGCAACAACTCCAATTTTGATATGTTTTTGTTGATTTTCTCAAAAACCGCTGAATCGATTTCGATAAAATTTATATGGGACCACCTGTGAAGGATACCCTTTCAAACAAAAAAATAATTTTCCAAATCGGTTCAGGCGTCTTCGAGTAATCGGTGAACTTACATAAAAAAAACAATAATAATAAAAAAAGAATTCCGATGAATTGAGAACCTCCTCCTTTTTTTTGAAGTCGGTTAAAAATAAGATACAATTCATAGTAAGTATTTCTTAGAGAACCTTTAAATCCCGCCTTGGTTTCTGAGTAAGTAGTTTTTACAATCACACTGTTTTAATTTTAGATAGCACCTCAACAGTATTTTAATAGTTTCTTATTTTAAAGACCTATCCACAAAAGTTACCGACTACGTCTCGACTACATTAGTGACTGCTCGGCAAATGACGCAACGATCCTAGCGTCCGTGTGTTTTATTCTATTGTAATGCGTGCATTCTTATGCGATTAGACTAATGCCATTTTGATTAAAATGCATAGCGCTTGAGCTTTTCCCATAATGAAATTCATGATCTAAGTCAGTGACTATTGATCTCATGTAAAAATATTGACTTCAATCGGATTTGTGGTAGGTAACATATAAAAAAAAAACCCTATAAGCAAGCAAATAATTTCATGCTATTCGATAGTATTACTGGTATTACTACTACTTTTTGTTACACCCTTTACAAGTTAAAGACCATTTTACAATTGAAATAACATTGTTAAAATATATTCAATGTAAATATATTATTTTTATTTGGTAACTACTCTTAAACTGTGAAAATTACAAGACAATACAAGCTGAAAATAGATATATATACAAGATGAGCTTATTCGTGAGTAAAAAACTGAACAGCTTTTTCTTAACGAAATAGCTAAATTTAAATCAGCAGACCAATTAATATGAAAAATCAAATTTTTTTTTGCAACTTCAGCAAAGTCATAAACCAAAAGGTGTTTCATTTCATGGGTAGAGAAGAGACCCACCTTTAAGTTTTGCTACACCTTTTGAAATAATTATAAATACATAAGTACATATTATAAACAGCTTAAAATAAGCCGTAAGAACTATTACTTCTAGTCGTCGTAACTACTATTGGGTGCTATTATAATTGTGTTTATCTTTCTCGGTCATTTATTTCGCTCGGCCGTCTCGCTCATCGCACAACCATCCAGTGGAACAAAATAATGAGTGTGACAATCAAACACGGCTTAAAAATAAACACCATCATATGAAGAGCTTTCACACCAGCTACTAATATGCGAGTTTATTATGTCTACAATGGGTCTCATAGATTTGGTCGTGAAATAGATTGGTAGGTAAAGCTCAGTGCACTCACTGCGCATCCATCTGAATGTATGTTTTATAAAAAATTGGTCACAATTTACGTTATTAAACAGATATTTTTACAAAGATTGATAAACTGAATAGATAAGTGTTGTTCTAGAATTTTTATCCACAATTATTAAGTCCAAGCACCTGAGGGTAAGTGAAGGTGATGCCGAAAGGTGGAAGAAGGCTCACCAAGCTTTTCCAATGCAATGGGGAAGTCCTATTTTATCTCAATCCTGGAACAAATCAGTGCTGTTAACATTGATGTTTAACGGCAAGACTTACAATTAGATATGTCATAAATGACATCGGTACTACCAGATATTTCCAAAACCTTTTAACAAAGACAATATCATACCTGGTTAATAGCACCATTTGCTGTGATTAGTCATCAGAAATTAAGCCGAATTACAAACTTTCAATTTAAATCGAGTTTCTATCCGGGACCAATAAATGTTCCAGTAAGTAAAATAAATCATTTTCCGTTTGTTTTAATTGTGAAGAAACACAAATTCCGGTAACGCATGGTACAAAGGATGTATAACATGTGTATAAATATCTCTCCCGGAAATCCGGGAGAAATATCGGGAGTTTCTATCCATCATGCTAAAAATTATCTGTAACTAGTACTCATGTAGTTTGATGTGTATATAAAAACTAGTATTCCGCAAGCGACTTTGTCCGCGTTAACACTTGAAGAAAACCCATCCAGTTTGAGAGGTACCCCTCTGAATGTTATAGTTTCGGCGGGCAGTAGGGTCACACCCTGATGAGAAGCATATTCACTGCCAACCATCGTTCAGATTCCCTATACACAACATTAACAAATTCTGGGTCCGAGCCAACAAAACTTTTCCGTACAGAAAGCTTTAGTATGGCGGCCATCTTGAAAAATGGCGGAATTGAAAAATCAACCCAATATTTGTTATCAGCGATTGTGAAAACCTCCAGATGATAAATTTCAGCTGGATCATCGCAACTTTTTCACCCGCCATTTTGAATCCGCAATCTTGGATTTTTGTTACATCAGTCAGTTGTCCCCCTTTATTCTCAATGACTTTTGTTCAAGCAACCCTATCAATCTCAAATACTTTTGGAGATGTTGCACTTTGAATTTTGTATGGCGGCCATCTTGTTTTCCGCAATTTTTTTGTTACCATGCAATTTTGATCATGGTGAAGAGAAATTTTTGTGTGAGAGATATCCCTCTTAGTATTATATTTTCAGCGGGCAGTAGAGTCACTCCCTGATGAGGAGCAGATTTCCAAGATCTGAAGGTTTTCCCATATTCATTGCCACTCATCGTTCAAATTCCCTATACACAATATTAAGAGATTCTAGGTCAGAGCCAAGAAAACTTTTCCGCACAGAAAGATTTAGTATGGCGGCCATCTTGAAAAATGGCGAAATTGAAAAAGATTCCTCATCAGCGATTCTGAAAACCCCCGGACGCCAAATATCAGCTGGATCAGCGCAACTAAATTTTCAGTCACCATTTCGAATCCGCCATCTTGGATTTTTATTACGTCAGGAAGTTGTACCCCTTCATTCTCAATGATTTTTGTTCAAGCACCCCATATCAATCTCAAATACTTTTGGAGATGTTGCACTTTGAATTTTGTATGGCGGCCATCTTGTTTTCCGCCATTTTGGATTTTTCTTACCACCGTTAAATTTTGACCAAGGTGTAGAGATTTTTTTGTTTGAGAGGTACCCCCCAAGTGTCATAGTTTCAGCGGGCAGTAGGGTCACTCCCTGATGAGGAGCAGATTTCCAAGATCTCGAAGTTTTCCCATACTCACCAGCACTCACCCTCTATATCCCTAATATATCATTTTTACCCCCCGTGGCTCCTTCTAGGAGAACAATTATGTCAGTCAGTCAGTGGGTTTGCAACGTATTGAGAAACAGGTCTGATATCATACGTTCATAAATAAAATAATCGACAACGCTGAACACGTTAAAAACCGACTTCAATCGTATATATTGTAATAAGAATTGCGATATTGCAGAACATGTAACATCGCCTCCGCTTCGGTTTTCATACGGCCGAACTTATCCGAAAACAAAATAGATATTTCAAATTGAGGGATGAACACTGCAACATGTTAAGACATCTGCTCTCCTCGCGAACACGGAAAGAGCAAAATTTAATATTAAATTAAGGTGTTCGCTGAAAATAGGAGAATAAATCCCGGTGATATATGAGATCATGGGGCGCGCTGATGACATCTGTGAGAGACAGAGCCGTATTTAGGTATTTTTATCGTCTGTTTCGATTTAGCTTTCAGATCCGCCACCTCAACCTGTTTCTTGATCAGCCAAAAGACGTCCACTGGTGAAGAAAGGCCTCCCTCAAGGTTTTCCACCCCGACCTTTGCTAGGTCATCGGTCCACCGAATGGGAAGCCTACCCACGCTGCGTCTTCCGGTGCGCGGTTGCCAATCGAGAACTTTACTGCCCCAATGGCCATCTGTTCAACGAACTTTGTGCCCCGCCCACTGCCACTTCAATTTAGCGATTCTGTGAGCCAACCTGTTCATTTATGATATTTTATTATACTTCTGTGTTCTTTATTTGAAGAAGCTAGCAATTCCGTTATATTCGTATGTAGGTAAGGAGACAGAACAAAAGCACATCACGTCAATTTCTCAATACAGTTTAGATTAAAAAACGCAAAGTTTTTACTTAGTTATAAGTTTTCTTTTGAAGGCATATGCTTTAGACAATATCCGACACAGATTTTATTTCATTTAAAGGGTCCCGATTCCCGTATGGGGAAACTTTATAAGGTCATTCTGTCCTCATTTGGTCTGCAACGTCGAAGTTGTTTAACCCACTTCAAAAAAAAAGGAGGAGGTTCTCAATTCGTCGGAATCTTTTTTTTATGATTGTTCACCAATTACTCGAAGACGCCTGAACCAATTTGGAAAAATCTTTTTTTGTTTAAAAGGTTATACTTCATAGATGGTCCCATATAAATTTTATCGAAATCGATTTAGCGGTTTTTGAGAAAATCAACAAAAACATATCAAAATTGGAGTTGTTGCGATTGAAATCGGTTGTTTTTAACGTATTCAGCGTGGTCATAATGAAAATGTATCATACCTAGTTTTATTAAGTTTACCGATTCAAAGATATTGGCCGCAAAATTCTAAATGTTTCTAAACTGTTTGACCTAGAACCTTTAAATTAACTAGGTAAGAGGACATTAATAAGAACTCAGGTGATCCGTCTGCTCGTTTGCTACCTATCACATAAAAAAAAACTCTCAATTAAAATAATTTCTGGTGTTTTGTGGTAAACTCTTTGAGTAGTAGGTGTAAAACATAAATAGGTACCACGGAACTAAACAATATGCTTTGTCTGACATGCACTTGCCGTTTTTAGGGTACCGTACCCAAAAGCCAACGGCACCCTATTACTATGCCTCCGTGGCCGTCCGTCCGTCCGTCTGTCTGTTACCGGGCTTTATCTCATGAACCGTAATAGGTAGACATTTGAAATTTTCACAAAGTATGTATTTTTGTTGCCGCTATAACAAAATATAATAATGATAAAACTAAATTAAAAATTAAAAACAAAATTAAAAATTAAAGGGGGCTAGAAACCTGATTTGTTGGTGGTTTTTGCTCGATCTTAATAATGGCAACAGGTAGACGCTTGGAATGCTCCCAGAGTTTGTATTGCTATAGTCGCAAAAAAATTAAAGGGGTCTTCATACAAGACACGTCTTTTTGGAGTTTATTTTACAATGTCAGTCAGTCAGACTCGCACTTGGGTGGTTTTTATTATATTTTTTAGAGTCTTTGTTTTTTGCAACCCACGTTTACTTACATCTCGATGCAATATCTAAGTCCTGACTCCGTCCCTGTAGGTACTTACATCGAATTTAGGTGTCCCGTTTCCATTTTTACTTTATAAGTTTAACAAGAAGGCTGCTGCATATTTTCTTTAAAGTTTTCAGATTTCATTATATAATATAAAACAATATAAAAATATAACCTTTTGTATATCTATATCTTTTATCTATAGCTTTCTATTATATTTTTTGCTCTATTGCTCTAAACAATGTCTTAACCATATTTTTTATCAAACTTTTTCTAATTATAAAAACATATATGCAAATCACACACAATCATTTGACCCCAAACTAGGATTCCCTCCTTCTTTTGAATATACCTACCTACATTCTATATTTATTTTAAAAAGTTGAATTTGATACCGGTTTTTCCAACATCTAAAAATAAAGCATTAGAGTATTTATTTTTCTGCTAAAGAAAACAGGTAAACGTGAAATGTACGGAAATACTTCTGGTAGAAACATCGTCGTGTGTGGCGCTTCGCTTGTCTGTGGAAGAAAACAATAAAAACTATAAAGGATAGTTTTATACTTTTTTTCGACAAATAAGTGATCTTGCACTGTGCAAGTCACTACTAAAATGAAGGATATTGTAAAACTCAATATTTTTTTAACAAAACGTTGATAAAGCTTGCCTTTAAAACTATTTTCATGTATGTGCAGATTTAATTTTTCTTCTGACCTAATATATTCAAATTTGTTTTAATTTATCTGACTGTAATTATTTTTATAAATAAATTGTTTTTTCCTGTTTTCTATTTAAGATTTTCAGGCAAATCAGAAGGGTTTTATATAGACTAATTCGATGGCTCAGTTGTTAGTGCTCCTGACCACTGATCCGAGAGTCGTTCGATCCCCACCCAGGGCAAACATTTCTGTGAGGAGCAGATTTGTTTGCTTTGTGTCTAGGTGTATTATATCTATATAATATGTATGTAAACGTATATGTGTAAGTATATCAGTCTACAGGGAATCTTAGTTTGGGACCGTGTGTGATTTGTCCCGGATATTTATTAATTTATTTATATTTTTCTTATACATTATTGATTTCACGACTGCACAGTGAGTGGATACACTAAAACCATTAAGGCGCGAACCCGCGAACTATTCGAATTAATTAAAGTTAATTGTTGTGAAACTCGAGCGTATGTCGTAAACGTCCAAATAAAATGCCGCATCGTTTTTCGTCGCCGCTGCCGCACCGCTGATTTTATGTGATGGCAAATGCGGTTAGTGGTTTAACGTGGTTCCATCGCCTTTATAGAATGAACGGTTTTTCGCCTTTTTATTATCATAAAAGTACATTCATTATAGTACATGAGGCCAGTCATCGTGATGGCAGCATTTGTTGTTAGACAAAGAAGAATTTATAATATTGTGTCATTTGGAACCAAAAGTTTTCCTGCATGTAAGTAAGTTAAAATTTGAACAATTTCACCTAACTACTGTGACTTGCAAAACGCATTTTATAAAAAATATTTATGTATATAAAACTTCGGAAAGTGAAAAAAAGCTGGATTAATCATTGACAATTAATGGAAACTGTAAAAAAATCCTCTAATTGTATTGTGGTACCTATGGGAAAGTTATTCAAAGTCATGATTAGCGAATACCATTTGCTGCTTGCCTCTGTATATAAAAAAAAACTTATTTCAAAAGTAACATGACTACAGTTAAAAATACAGTTTTCATGTTCTTGCGTTAATTTTCTAGTAAACTAGCAGACACTACGACGACGCGTTCGAAACTAAAAATCAAGTTTCATTTCTAGACATAACCAATTTATAAGATGGCAATCTTCGACAAACTGGGGACGAAGTGGCGGATATTCGGTCCACGTCCACATGTCGGACGCCGGAGACGGCACGGGTTGGAGACGGGCGGCTGTTAAGATTGAACAACCTTTTTCTACGACTCTGAAAAAATCGCGAAAAAATTGTTGGACTCTTCATAAAAATTGATCAGTTGTTTAGCCAACTTTGTATGTAGAGTCCAAAAATGTTTTTCCGATTTCACCAAAACTGTGGAACAAAAGTTGTTCAGTGTGATGAGTAGAAGTCGCAGTTAAAGGATCCTACGCCTATTTTGTTACTATCTGTATAGTTAACGGATTTTGTCAAAATTTTGAGATAAGTTCAAGCTTAAGCAATCTTAAGTTCAAGCTTATGAAGCTAGAGAAGGAAATGATATACTCTATATACTAAACAGAGCGCCGACCTTCCCCAGTTTTTAGGGTTCCGTAGTCAAGAAGGAACCCTCATAGTTTCGCCATGTCCGTCTGTCTGTCTGTCCGCGGCTTAACTCAGAGACTATAAGTACTGGACAGCTTTAATTTGATACGGATATACATATTAATCACGCCGACAAAATGGTAAAATAAAATCTTGAAAAAAAATTTTTTCAGCGTACACGTGAAGTGTGGATGTTTTGTTTTCTCGACTATCTCATAGTATGGGGTGTCGTTGGATAGGTCTTTCAAAAATATTGGGTTTGTGAAAACCGTTTTTTGATTCATGGATCAGTTTTCGAAATATTAAGCTTTAAAGCGCAAATCTTGCTCCCCTCCCTGCCAGCTAAACGTTTGTTTCTTGAAATGTGAAAAAATTCACGGTAGTATTATATATAAAGAATTTAAAAAAAAACTATCACAGCGAAGGAGGCTTTACAAGTTAACGAGTAGTAGCTTTCTTACCTACTTCATAATTCCATTGAAAATTACTTTGAAGCAGTTGTACTATGGAACCCTACACTGCGCGTGGCCCGACACGCACTTGACTGATTTTTATTATAAGTAATTTATGTAGAAAATGCAAAATTAAATTTCCGTAGTTAAGATTTTTTTCTAAATCTGAAATGTTGTCAATTGTTGTCAATATGAGTTATGAATTTTATAACTCAAAAAGGGAAAAACATACCTTGAACACTGTAGTTACTATCAGTAGAACTAACAAAAGTACGACTAACGCTAGTAAATAGAGTGTACAATGTATGTTTAAGCTTTTTGTTACAAAATTCTTTACTATAGTATACGTACGACGTATATCAACACTACGTATACGTAGTGTTGATATTGACATTTTACGATTTTATTAGTAAATCAAAGAAGTAATTAAAAATGCAAAATTGACGCAAGTACAGTCGGTACTCTCTTAACGTGTTTTATTTTAAGAAACAATTTAAAATTTTCAGATTTCCATGCGTTTATTTAATTATATAAAATGAAATTTTTCCTTAAATAGGCTGACACCTGTACTGTTTAGTAAGTATCGTATTAAAAACCAAAGTCACTATAAGGTGTAATGCGTTAGAAACTAACTGACAGAGCTAACGATGGAATATTCTTATAACGAAGTTTCTAAATTATAAGTTCTCACATTTGTATTATGAACTTTATAACGAAGCCATAACTTTTGCCGCATGCAAGTTTTAAACTAGAGTTCTTTGTAATTTAAAATTTTCCAACAACGTACACGTACTTTCAAGTGGGAATTATAGTACGAAATAACACGATGTAGGTAAAGTTTCCTGGAATCCTTATCAGAAGTGCTTTATGCTCTCCGCCTTAGTTAGTTTCATGTCTATTTTTAAATGGCCTTTCCTTTTTTACGCAACGGCCCAAGCGGAAGGTGATGTTTTTTGTGTGTATGTACGTCCATTGTATTCTTACTCCGTGTAGCTAAAACGATTTAATGGGTTATTTGTCTACGAGATGTCATTCTTAATTCCCAGATTTAAAAGATAAATTTATATGCAATTAGGCTTTGATTTTTCTGTTAAATTGAATAGGAATATGTCCTGATAGCGATTTAAAAAAAAAATTGAGATTATTAAAAATAAGGTTTTCTAAAAATAAATATTTCATTTACATTACAGAATAAAACAAAATTTTACCGAAAAATCAAAACCATTTTAAAGTCTGAATCCAATTTGGTACGGAAATTATCTCACGATTTAAACCAATATCGAATCCGAGTCCAACCGAGCGTATCATTACATCTTTTCATTTTATTTTATAGAATTCAGTATGCACCATCAATTTCGGTACCACTAACGAAAAAATGATTTTTTAAAATATTTTTTTCATTAAATAGAAGTTTCTATATAATTTTCTCGAATTCGATTTTAACACTAGATTATACTTAAACTTATCCTATTTCCTGGAAACCCTTAAAATGAATTTGAGCAAAAATAAAAACAGAATCAATTCAAAAAAACAGAGAGAACAAATATAAAACCTCTTTTCTCTGTACTGAGGGAATCCTCTTCATAAATAACTATAGCAAAGTCATCAGGGGCGAGGGTTAGGGCAGGCGTGTCATGTGAACCTGCCATCAATCTTGGACTGTACTGCCGCCGGTGCGGTGTTACTACTTCATTGCGGTATCATCCCTTACTGCTTTCATTTAATCAAATGATATAGGCGAGAATTTTACTGATTCTTTTATTATTGCCTTGAAAAACTTAACAAGGATATTTTTGAAAAATACTTTTTGTGTTACAAATTAATTAGGAAAAATATTGATTTTTTTTAGTTTCCCATACAAATTCTGGATTCACTGTTCAGATTTAGTGACAAAAAAAAATTAAATCGATTTTTGCAATATTTTTCCTGTATTTTATACTTAAGTCTGAGTAACTCCTCAAAATTTGAAACGTACTTTTTTAACACACTGTATAATGTAAAACTTATTTCGATATTTTTCGGTACTGATATGAAAAGTTTCCGCAAAACTCTCTCCGCAAATATAGGGTGTACCGCTTGCCGATATATATAGCTATAATATCCAGCGTTAGCTACACAATTTATTTCTAGGCTTGAAGCAGATTAGTGTCCTGTCTAGACGAGAAACCCATTACAAACATTCATCGTATAATATCAACATATAAATAAAAACAAAGGTAAAGCATATTCCCCTTGGGAGCAACAATTTCGTAGGTTCTAGTAACTTTACTTACTTATCGCGAGGAAAACTCCTTAGGAAACTTCGAAATTATAAAGTTATTTTCGTAGGACTTTTCCGATTAGAAAACAAGAAACAATATAAATGATAAAAAAACCGACCGAG
Organism: Coleophora deauratella; assembly: GCA_958295455.1. Taxonomy (NCBI): domain Eukaryota; kingdom Metazoa; phylum Arthropoda; class Insecta; order Lepidoptera; family Coleophoridae; genus Coleophora; species Coleophora deauratella. The sequence continues at coordinate 6,726,184 of OY282398.1, forward strand.
TGCGAGTTAGTTGCTCGCTAAAAATAACTATTTGTTGCGCAAACAGATTACAAAATTAGATTTGAAATGGTATTTTCAGTATCGTTTTTTTAAATGAAGTATATGGTACACAATAACACGATATATAGAAATTTCGAATTTCTAACAAGTTCATTTTTGACATGTAGCAATAGTGGCCGGAAACTGTTAATTTTAATAGAGCCTCTTTTTTAAATTTTAGTTTTTATATAGAAAAAGGAAACTTTCTCAATAAGTCACCACATATCAGGTTAAAAAAACAATGTAGGCTCTTTTTTCCTATAATTTTACCTATATCCTTCCAAAATTCTTAATAAAAATCTCTTTTCAGGGCTGTAAATCATTCCGTTTACAAAATAGAGACAGGGATATAAGTACTAATGGTCAGAAAGCAATAGGACTCCGTTAACTTAACCTTTGAATGGGTCAACGGCATCATAACAAGTTTATTATGAAGTTTATTATCAACGCACCCTGCTATATCTTTAAGTCGCTAACCACGTAATTATGTGTGTAACATACGTTCAATCAAACAAACGTGATACGTTTTTTTATTCACAATTGGTAAGCCCTTGGCATTATCTCACCTGGTGGTAAGTATGACGATGCCGAAGATGGAAGCGGGCTTACCAAGATTCTCCAACGCTATGGTTAAGTAACCATATTTATCAAACAATAGTTTTTGCAACTTGCACCAAGCAATTTTAATAAACACCAGCTAGTAAATCAACTGTATAATAATGCATCAAAGTGTACCGCCATCTGGAAATTGCTGGAGAAAACTAGCTACTCTTTCTGCCAGGAACAAAAAGTAAACAAATAAATTGAGACTTAGCATATTTACACGAGTGACGAATCGTGTTCCTTTTTTCTTCGCTATCGCCTTCAGACGTGGATAGAGCTTTTGCATTTTTCTTTCAGGCAAGATAAAAGAAGAACAAAGAACATTGGATTTTAAAAAAAAGTTCAATTTAACTACGATAGTCTGATATTTTTAACTGTCTTTGTAGTAATTTGCATGTTTTTTTGTGTCAGAGAGTCCTTGCTATAGCGATTATTACAGTCAACACCAATTCTAATTTCAAGCTTTTCATTGCCTTTTAGAACAAAACAAGGAATCAGAATAGCAAATTTCATAGTGTCTCTAATCGAAGGGTGCGTGTGGGGCCATTCATAGACCTTTTTTATGGCGCAATAACGGGAGTTGTTTTGCTTAAGCCGCCATTATTCCGCCTAATAACCAGTGGATGAGGGTGGTCCCTTTCTGCCTATCACCTGATCAAATTATCATACATAACTCACATTATTGTACTCAATTGCTAGTTGTAAAGTAACGTAGTTTGTTTAAACACAGCTTTCCTGGGGTTGGTACTACTCTATTGCTTTTTTAAGAGGGGTGCGATAATTTATTGCTTTGATGATATATTTTTTTCTCTAATGGATATTGTTCACGACACTAGCCTCCTTCAATACGCATTAAGCAGATTATTACGTAATTTGGGATGTAATGGGTTAGGAGAGCATCAATGATTTATTGATTTTGAAGATTTTTTTTTAATTTTTAAAAACTAAACGAATTACAATTAAACACCTTTCGTAAATATTATTTTGTTTCAGGGGGTGAATTTTTTAAAACTTTTGGACAAAACTTACCTCAATAAATACTTTAATTAGAGAAATTAATAAAATTATGAACTGGTTTAAAGCCTCAACACTTCAGGCGATGAGCAAAACTGTTTGTTTTCCAACAATGTTTAACAACAGCCACAATAACAACTTTTAGCTCAAACAACAAACTGCTTATAAATATTCTTTACCGAAGAATAATATTGTGTTCCAATTTAATCTTGTTTTTAACTTCCCTATTTACATTGAAATATAGTATGAAATGTCAGTTTTAAATGTATACTCATTTTTCAATAATAATTTTCAAAATCTACGTACATATTACCGTATATCAGGCTACAAAAATGCATTGACAGTTTTTTTCTTCAATAAAAGCAAAAATTAAAAATATCGTTTTAATAAAGATAAGTACAGAAACTATTTAAACTAGGACGTAGTCAAGTAAGTGAACGCGTTTCCCCGCGGATCTTAAACAGTCAATTCCAAATCCAAAATTATTTAAAAATCAATATATTTCAAGCTCTACGAATCTCGAATTGTAATTATCAAAAAGTATTGGAATAACAACTGATCTAAAAATTTTTTTGCTATAGATCTATTACTGCGGAAAGTTGTTCTGTACTATACCTACACATCCTACTCCAGTTTTGTTACATACTATATACTGTTTATCTCATTTGTTTTCCATTGCTCGTATTTTTCATGCTTTAAAATCTTCCATTAAAATGAAAAATGTCAATTTATTTATCTTTTCTTTTATTGTATAAATTCCTTTTTTGTTTCTATATAGTTGGAGGCTTGTATTAGCATAGTTCTATACACTTGATGATACATATTTTGTAAATTATTTTGCTGTAAGGCTCCCGAATATAAATAAATAATAAATAAACTTTGTAATTAATAAAAGTGTCACAATCTCAAGCAATTCAGTCACTAATGAAGTTCGCTACTTTACCTCAGTGCAGTATAAAATGCAAGTCATGCCTCTGGGTGACGCACGGGTCCCCTTGCCCCAGCCATCGCGACGCATCACGTCGTTATAATGACAAGTCTCACCTCGCGGGCCATTCCACAGGCTGGCCACGTCTCGAAGGGAGGTTGCAGCAGCTTCCCTTCAATGATAAGATGTTAAAATGCTGCTGTTTACTCATCTTTAAATGGGACTCATTTGCTGCGGATGCACTATCCTTTTTACACTACTATTTGTGCAGGAAACGAATAAGAGTCAAAATTGCTTCTGATAAAAAATAAAAAACAATAAAATGAGATCAAGAATTTTCTATTAACTTTTTATGAAAATGTAATGACTTCGAGGTAGACCTATATACAGGGTGTAACAAAATTGGTGTAGGACCCGATAACTGGGGATTCTATTCGTCGTACTGAGCAACTTTTGTACTACTACTTTGCTCTAATCGCAAAAAAGTTTTTGGACTATCCCTACAAATTGATCATCTGTTTTGCCATTTTTTGCCATTTTTGTATGGAGAGTCCAAAAAATTTTGTGCGAATTGAGCAAAGTCGTAGAATAAAAGTTGCTCAGTACGATGATTAGAATCCCCAGTTATCGGGTCCTACACCAATTTTGTTACAACCTGTATAGTATTAAAATCGGTACCATATTCTGAGCAAATTAACGAAAGCAAAAAAGAAAACACTGGTCTACAGTATTGTAGTATCGTAAAACCAATTTTAGTTTTTACCAATTGATAGCCTCTTTCGTATTTTTGGTGCAGTGCTTTTGAAACACGACATTTTAGGCCCCTCTTGTACCGCTACAATTAACCATAAGTATTAATACTGCTTCCCCCAAGTTTCCGCGTTATTTCTCCTCCTTATTGCATGGGGTGTGGGCGAGTTGCTTTATTGGCACCGATTGTGTCTTCCTGTGTGCTCAGAAAGTGCTCTAGCAACACTGTCCCTTGTATGAATGTTATTGTTTATTGGCTTTCCCCTTGCGATGGTTGTTTTCACACTTTTGCGAAATGAGTTGGTACGTGGTGGTCGGTGCTGCAGTATAAACAAACATATTTTGTTTATTTTTGACGAGAAGAGATCTCAACCAAGGTTATTAGGTCGTAGATTTTCTATACGAGTACTTTATATAATACTAGCTTTTGCCCGTGGCTCCGCCCGCGTAGATGTCGTTTTATGACTGTCTCTAAGGTATCCTACAGGAACCATGTATTTTTCCGGTACAAAAAGTAGCCTATGTGTTAATCAAGTATTTGATTTATCTACCTAGCAAACACTCAAATCTATTCAGTAGTTTTGACGTGAAAGTGGAACAAACAAACAAATATCCATACTTTCGAATTTATAATATTGTATTAAAGTAAGTTTTTTAGCTTCACATATTTATACATTTCAACTTCGTAGGGGAAACAAAAGTTACGTTACATTTGAAAGCTGACCAAGACTCAGGCTTTGGAAATACCTTGGAATCAACCGCCTCCGTGGTCTAGTGTCTAGTCTGCTCGCTTCACATCAGGAGGTTGTGGGTTCGCTTCCCGGCGGGGTCCAAATATTTAGGACTCGGTTTGGTCGGTGGTAGGGCATTTTTGGAGCCGGCTTGGCTAATTACCATCATCTTATCTAAGTCTTGTCGCCAAACATCAATGTTAATAGCATTGATGTGTTCCAGCATGGAGATAAAACAGCCAGTGGGAACTGCTTGCTTTGGGGAATCTTGGTAAGCCCGCTTTCATCTTCGGGCATCATCATCGCTTACCACCAGGTAAGATGATGCCAAGGGCTTACCAGTTGTAGGTAAATAATAATAGTATATTATTAAACTCACCTATAAATTATTATAGGCTTTCAAAAGTAGGTAAGAATTTGATTGCGAGTAAAGAGTTTTTTAAATTTTATTTAAGAACCTATTAAAAGTATTAGAATTAACTTTACAATTAACTCACTGAAAGAATTAGAAAATTAGAACAAACTCAGTTACGAAGCTCTGTGGTCAGATCACGGTTACATGTTTTATCGAATCTATTTAAAGAGGTAGGCAGTTAATTGGCGATTCGGTTAATGACTTCCAGTGTGGGGTCTTTTGTACCAATTTGCCCAGTTAACGTTTACTAGAGTGCTCCTTGATTAATCTCGAGGGTTGTGATGATACTTTATTTGTTCGACTGACCACTTTGTTACATTCGGAAAAGCAATACATATTTTTGCATTTTAAATTTTCACTTATATCTGTACTTATATTTTTTTTTGTACTATAATTTGTATAGACATGCTTTAAAAAAGCTTAATACTAAGTAAAAAATATAGTATATTTTCCATTCTGAAAGATAACAGATTAACAGTTTTTATATTAGATAAGCTAGATCCAAAGTAGCTACTCCATTAAGGTACGAATATTTCCAATGAAAAAAGGAAATGCGAAAAACGTGGGATATCGGCCATAATCAAGAATAAATGAGAATACATGTATTGTGACGAAAACAATAACTGTCACTAAACAAAACTTATTCAAATTCCACAGCTAACGTATCACCTACTCGTGTTAAACCCGAAGTGACTATCAGTTAACCCATCTCGACCGTTAAACGATATCTTAACGCTACATCTTGGATCGCAGTTAATAGTTCATATTAGTAACATACATCATCTTTTGTTACGGAGGTCCATTTCGATCTAACTTGGGCCACCCTAATGGCATTAGAGAACATATTTCAGTGCAGTAATACAAACAGACATTATAACCCTTTATTACACATTTCTTATCTGTACAACAGCCAAAGGCAATTCGTAAAATTTTGGATGTGTACAACATCAAAGATAATTAGTTGGTAGCCAACTTGAAAAGCTAATGAATTGGTTATACTATTATCATTTCGAAAAGTACGACAAAGTCAATAGCGACTGTTGAAAAGGTATAGGCATGAAAAAGCATGAGGCTTGAATGGAGATGAAAAACATGTTGGGTCCACCCAAACAAAACTCTATTAGGTCTAAGAATGAACATGAAGATAATCAATCAAACAATGAATTATTTTATCATAGAGATGATGCCATTCTTTAACACTATCCTTTTTGATGCCTATTCTAAATATGTAATTTTTGTAGTTAAACATCTGACAAACAAGACGATTTCTAGTTAACCGTCTTACAAAAGTTTTTTGTTGCTAGCTAAGTTGGGTGATAGTTAGATAGATCATGATAGTGATGATAAGGTATTCGTTTTTAACCGACTTCATAAAAGGAGGAGGTTCTCAATTCGACTGTATGTTGTCTTTTTTTGTATGTTTATTACGCGATTACTCCACCAGTTATGGATTGATTTTAATGATTATTTTTTTATTTGGTAGGGATTACTTCAGAGGTGGTTCTATAGAAATTGCATCAAAATTGATTCAGTGCTTTAAAAAAAAAAACAATACAAACTAAAAAAATATTGCAAAATGGTAGTTGTTACGATTGAAGTCGGTTTTTTAACATGTTCAGCGTTTTCAATTATCTTATAACTATTTAATAATATTCAGCATTAGCACATACAATTGATTTAGCTTAATGCCAGTAGCAAATTTACCATAAGTGATTTGAGAATCAGACGCTTCCCAAGTATTTGTGGTCTCTTCTTACGTAAAGGAGTGCCATTAATAAGCAAATATAGACTGGAGTGCCTACCCAATCCCTTCCACCTATAAATAGACCCTGCTGTGGCACATCAGACAAATGGCGGTCCTCAGAAGATCTATGTCAGTGTTGACAAGGGATTTACTTTGACTTATTAATACATATATTTAGGAATATGTTTATTGTTCCAGAAAGGTGAAACCACATTACTTGAAAAGCATAAAGTGGGGTACGAGAAAATAAATATGTGTAGTAACCAAAAATTTAGAGTTTATGGGGAAGATTTGTTCTACATATGAATACAAAATGCAACAAATTGACATGTTTTTTTTATTGTACCCTCCTTCGGTATAAAAGAAATACTTTAAACACCTATAGCATTCTTAAAGCTTTTATAGGTATCCTTGCCCAAGTTTTTTTTTACACCTGTATACTAGACAGTAAAATTACAAAAGCTGGACCCAAGAGTAAGTACTTTTTTATTAATAATGTCATCGCGATAAAATACGTTTTCTTACCTTGACCTGACTTTTTTTAGCTTCACAATATGTAAATTAGGGAAGGGTCTTTTTATTTGATTGTCGACGCCTCCTCTGCATAGAATTTAAAAAGATTCAATGACATCACAGTGACACGATGACGGCACGTCAAGGGAAAATCTCACTTGACGAAGGTCTAAACCCCACTTTATTGATACATCATGTGTTGGGTGTGATAGACTGACAGACAATATTTTAGTGTATAACATTAAAACCTCAATATTTATGAAGCTTTCCGCATGTTTCATGCCTTTACATACGTCAACGATTAAATCATTCAGAAAAATACTGCGATACCACTTTTAACATCAGCTGAACCAAATCTAATCCAGAACCAAAAATGCTTTGCGTGTCAGGTAAAACATTTATTTTGCCCTGGACTATTTTTATCGTCTCTGAATTCTACTTTACAGTGACTTCTTCTTATGTGAAACTAAACAACATTAAAATTTTATTGAGGTTGCTCTTTAGAATTTGATAGGATCCTTCAAGGTTTCAATAAAAAGATTTTATTAAAAGAAGTTAGTAACTTTCTGAGATTGCGAAAAAGCAAAAAGTTTGTATACTGACAGACTAAATAATCATTTTCATGTGACAGGCAACTGAATTGATCCAGGATTTGTGTAGATACGATACGTTGCATTTATTATTTTCTTATTGGAATGATACTGGAATTTTTATCATAGATATAATATGTATTTAGGTTTAAATGTTTTCATTTTCTTAGATTTATGTTCTATAATATTTGATTTATTAAACCATCAGTGCCATCAATATGGTAAGTAGTTAACAATTATCAACGCATAACACCCCCACTACAGGGGCACGGGTCTCTTCCCATACTAACTCGGGAAAGTTAGGCCATACTCCACACACGGGGGCCAATTCCGGATTGGTGGAGGTTGTGGGGCTAGTAGCCAACCCCAGTATCAGAAGTTTTCAAGCCGCCTGTAAGGCCTACGTACGACATGGCTTAACGACTACCATCTAATGATAGCAGCCGGCACCAACAGCTTAACGTGCCTTGCGAAGCACGGAGATATTGTAAGTAACTCCTTCAATCTCTCGCATTATATCTTAGTCCTCAAATTTACATATATACATATATTATATCTCTGAATATATCCTGTTCTTAATTTATTTTTAGGGATCCGTACCTCAAAAGGAAAAAAGGAACCCTTATAGGATCACTTTGTTGTCCGTCTGTCTGTCTGTCTGTCTGTTAAGACCTTTTTTCTCAGGAACGCGTAGAGGTTGAAAGTTGAAATTTATATCAAATACTCAGGCCTGCAATCCCTTTCAGGTGTGAAATAATTAAACTTCTATGACAACGCAATCAAGAGATACGGCCGTTTATGCCGCATATTTGGACACTCGCATGGAAATCAAAACCTATAGGGTACTTCCCGTTGACCTAGAATCATGAAATTAGGCAAGAAGCAATGTCTTGTAGCACAAGTAAAGGAAGAGTCCGAAAACCATAAATTTCAAGTTACACCACAGTTTTTTTGTGGTCAACCGGAAGTACCCTGTTAGGGTTTTGATTCCCATGCGAGTGTCCAAATATGCGGCATAAACGGCCGTATCTCTTGATGGCATTGGCAAATTTACCATAAAATTTACCATTAGGTACCATTTACCAAAAAAAACTTCTATAGTTTGTTTTTTTCACAGCTTCAAGGGAAGGATTGCAGGCCTCAAAATTTTATATAAAATTCAAGACCAGTGTAATTATGAATTTATACGGAACCCTCGGTGCGCGAGTCCGACTCGCATTTGACCGCTTTTTAATCTTAATCCATTCAGCAGTTTAGGCGTGACAGTGGAACTAAAACATACATCTATACTTTCGCATTTCTAATACATAGTAGTAGGTGGAGAATCCTGTTCATATATTTTTATCTCATTAATGTTTATAAAATCATAATCAAGATGATTGATGACTGACTTGGTGGCCCTGTGGTATGGGGTCCTGACTTCTGATCCAAGGGTCATAGTTTTGATGAACAAACTTTTATGTGATGAGTAGATTTATTTGCTCTGTGTCTGGATGTATTTTCTCTATATATTATGTACAATATTTAAACTTACATGTGTATATCATATCAGTTTTTTGATTCCCATAATACAGGAAATCCTAGTTTGCAGCCAATAATTATGATAAATGCTCGATTTACGAATTTTATTAAATTACAGATTAAAAAGAAAATCACAATAATAATAATAATAATATAATAATATAATATCCGGGACAAATCACACACGGTCATCTGGCCCCAAACTAGGATTCCCTGTATCTTGGGAACCAGAGACTGATATACATACACATATACATTTAAATACATACATATATAGATATTATACACCCAGACTCAGAGCAAACATTTCTGCTCATTACAGAAAAGTTTACCCTGTGTGGGGATCGAACCCACGACTCTCGGATCAGAGGTCAGGATCGCTAACCACTTAGCCACCGAGTCAGACAATAAAAGACACAAAATCGGAAGAAAAGACAAAAGTATGTTTATTTCCAGATACATAATATCCTTTTTTTTAACCTCAACTGGTAAGCCGTTGGCATCATCTCACCTGATGATAAGTGATGAATGATGATGAAGCCGTAGATGAAAGCGGGCATACCAAGATTCCCCAAAACATGGGAAACTGGCTATCTTATCTTCATGCTGGAACACATCAGTGCTGTTAACATTGATGCTTGTCGGCAAGACTTAGATGGTGGTAGCTAGCCAGGTGGGGTCAAAAAATGCCCTACCACCAACCAAACACAGTCCTACAAATTTGGACCCCGTCGGGAATCGAACCCGCGACCCCCTGATGTGAAGCGAGCGGACAAGCCACTAGTCTAGGTGTCGGCTTTACAGTTGTCTACCCAATATTTTACCTGGTGCTTTATGACGCTCAAAATAATAAATATAAATTCATAAAATTGTTTTAGGAAACAAAGGATAAACCTAAGAAGGCAGAGCCAAAACTTCAAAAGGTAAGTTTTTATAAAAAAAATTGTTAGTTCCCCAATTATAATTGATGTATCTTATAAGATTTTATCCGACTACCCAAAGTAGAGATTAATATTTTTCAGATATATTAAAGACTATATCAAAAACGTCTTGATGAGTTCAGGAATTTACATGGGGTATATTTTTAGCAATTGGTGTTAAAAAAGCTTGAATTGTCAGTATACTGCTGAATCTCCAATGATTCAGCTTAGTGATTCTGTATTGAAGGTGAAAAACGTAGAATCACTAGCTTTCTGCCCGCGGCTTTGCATGCAAACAATTTTCGGCTATTCCAAGGGAACCACTTGAGGAATCGGCTTAGCAGAGTCTATGTCCTTCTCCATGTCCCAAGCTACGTGCGTGCCAATTTTCATCAATTATTGGTGGAAGCGTCGAGGCGTCAAGAAAAACACATTTTTATTGTATAGTTTGGATTATAATATGATGATAAATCATCTCTCTAGCACCTTGCACATCTCAGTTTTGTACATGATGCTTAATAAAATATGCAAGCAATCTGCCTACTACTATTCGACGAATGTTTTTTTATACTGGTAAATAAAAATAAGCACATAACGTAATCTTTGAAAAGATTGATGAATGTAGAGGAAGCAAGAGAAGTATGCCAAGATCGTAGTAAGTGGAAGAATGTGGTCTCTGCCTACCCCTCCGGGAAAGAGGCGTGATCTTATATATACATATATACATAACGTAATTTATTTGATTACCCTTTAGTGCATCATTCGTCTCTTTCCGGCGTTTGGTAAACGCATTCGCCGAATATATTGATATACCAATACCATCGATATGGGAAAACAGTAGATGCAGTTAATATTGCGCGACAACGTAGTCGCTGATAGTGGTTTGCTCCACTATGAACAATTCAAGTTATGTCTCTGTGCTTATACAAATTCTTGGGTGAAGTTTAATCATACTACAAACTGTTACATGTCACTAACAATAATACCATAGTAATAACAAGTAAATGCATCAACTTTATGGATATTATTTAAATAATTTAATATTTAACAAACCTATAATATGTCTCTCCGCTTCACCCGCTTTTTGCAAACCGAACACACTGGCTTTGTAACAAACTGAGCGACTAACCATATCTACCGTTTTTCCATATCGATGACCAATAACCCTATTAATAGTCAAAGGAACATCATTATGACAACAGTGTGAATTAAGTCAAACTTAATATACAAGTATCTACCTTGTAATATGATTAATGTAATCTATTATTATTCGTATATACAGCCTTATATTCCAAAATATTACGTGAAAGCTGAAGGAGACGATGCAAGTAATTTTGATTTTGCTGCCCATCGACCTTCTGAAAATAGAACTACGTAAGAATTTTAATTATTATAATAATATAATATAATAATAATAGTATGTTTGTATCAGCGATTAATTATATGATTCTACGTATTTATGAATTTTAAATACTGGACCTTGTTTTTCTGTAACGTAACATGTATTTAATTCATTAAACAATTTTTGGCACAAACTTTCCTAAATAGCCGAAAGAATAGTACTAAAGAATTTAAATGTAAAGATCTTATAGTCATTATATAGTATGATTATGTAGGTAATTCGTCTATTCCTAAATATTTTTGAGATTAGATATCTGGTAACTCGCTCTAAAATTTGTCTGTTAACTTCTTTTCTTCTCTGCAGATTTACTGAATCTTTGTGTCATCTAGTGTCAAATACTTTTGGTGCACTCATACTGTCTTTGAATGAGTTGTATGTGAGAAATGGAATAGTTGGCTCTGTGCTCGCAAATGTATTTTTATCTTGCATTATGACGTACTGTTTATACGTAAGTATACCGTTAGAATCTCAAACATTAAGGTAGTGCCTAGTAATATCTAAGAAAATGCATTCTCAAAAATATTCTATGGCTAACTTCTACAATCTAATCAATTTATTCGGTAAACAAAATCAACACTTCAAACATACAAAAGAAGTGAAATAAATACAATTATTTTATTAGATACATACGTACTTTCTCGCAACTTCTTAACACTATATAATAATAATAAAGTATTTATTGACGATAACTTTTTACAAGACATTATGAAGTCTCTGATTTCTGAACTAGGTATATGACACGTACTTTATTTATCTCCAATGATTTTTAATTAAATAACAGTTTCAAGTACTTAGGTAAAAAAATACCCACACAAACGAACGTGTGCTTTTCTGCGTAAAGACACACGCATTCTGCGTAAAAATAGTACAGGAAGTACTGTTTTCATGCTTTTAGTAAACTTTATCTCTTTATTTTTAACCGACTTCAAAAAAAAGGAGGAGGTTCTCAATTCGTCGGAATCTTTTTTTTTTTTTTTTTTTTTTTTTTTTTTATGTATGTTCACCGATTACTCGAAGACGCCTGAACCGATTTGGAAAATTCTTTTTTTGTTTGAAAGGGTATACCTCCCAGGTGGTCCCATAGTCATCAGGTCAGGATCTGATGATGGAACCCTGGAGAAATCGAGGGAACTCTTCATATTTTATAGGCACACTTGAAGCGATTTGGGTGTTTTTTATGGTGACTCGTACATTTGCTTTCGGAAATCATAATTTGGTGAAGTCGAACTGATGATGAAGACCATAGATGGCCTACGCAGTTGTTATATGTTCTTATCGTGTGGCACGTTTAACCGTTCTTTCCACAAGATATAGACGCGGTGCAGCGGTTGCCTAGTGTTGCACTTAGCATCACCCGCGATCACGTGTAGGGCATTTTAGATTTACATCTACGGACGTGTGCAACGCGACCATCATACACATCTACAAATAAGATGTGCAGGTTTCTTCACGATGTATTCCTTCACCGTTAAAGCAGTTGATATAACGACCTCTGGTTAGGAGGACATAGTCACTAACCACTGTGCCACCGAGGCTTTTGTAATATGTAATTTGCAATAAGTTTACTTTAATGGTTGACGTGTGCAACGCGACCATCATACACGTCTAGAAATCAGATGTGCTGGTTTCCCTCACGATGTTTTCCTTTACCGTTAAAGCAGTTGGTATAAAAATGCACGTAAGATTCGAAAAACTCATTGGTGCACTGGCCTGGATTTGAACCCACGACCTCTGGTTAGGAGAACGGAGTCACTAACCGCTGAGCCACTGACGCTTTTTAATACGTAATTTGCAATACGTTTAATGTTTACATGGGAAATATTGTCAAAACTGCCAGACCGCTATCTTGGCCTACTGTCACAGTACAGTACCTACAATATCGGTCTACCTTGCGTTAGAAAAGAGATTTCTTAAACGTTGCATTTCTGCTAATGCTCGTTCATCGTGGGGTTTATTTAACAATTTAGAGGGTTCTAAATCAGATAGAGCTATTCCTTCTAGAGTCTTGACTCTGCTGAGAGCTACGTATACTTGTCCCTTTGCAAAGTTCTTTTTCCCTAAATCAATGACAGCTCTTTCGAGGGTTGTACCCTGTAGTTTATGCACGGTTACAGCCCAGCATAATATAAGAGGTAACATTCGACGCTCAACGTCACCATAGCCTCTAGTTGCTTGGAATGTAGCACACATTGGCGGAATGGAAACGAAGCCATCAGCATCTTTTAATCTGCTACCTATTGTCTCGTCATCAAACTTAATGAGAACAGCGTCCGGCATTTCACCTTCTTCCAACTGATCTCTGCGTAACGCTGGCCATTTGAATCCTTTTACAACACCCATTGCCCCATTTACGAGCCCATCCGAAACGGCGATATTTCGTCTTAACATAACGCGAGATTCGGCAGCTAAAAGTATCATCGGTAAAAGACCACCGCAGTTATTAACGTCGCTGGGAATAACATTATCCGGAGGTGTTCTGCCGTAGGTTGCTGCTTCACGTGATTCGTCAGTCGCGTGTACCTTGTACGTACGGTTTAATGCTGCATTCGCAGCGGTCATTTTATTGTTGTATTCATCAACTTGTTTAACAGTGGGATAGATGCGAACCACGACACCATCCGCAAAGTCCCCCGTTAAAAGGATCCTTCGTCTTTCACACAACAGTTCTAATTCGGCAGTTGTCAGCTCTCCGAATCGTAAATGATTGAGAAGATCTATAAAATCCTGATCATTTCGCTGTCGCATGTTTATTGTCAATTCGCAGAAAGAAAATTGGTGCCATAAGTTGACTTCTGCCGAGCACCATGCTGGTTGCATGAAACACCAATTCCCTTTTACAGGTGGCAGCTGCATTATGTCACCAAACAACAGTATATTTAATCCTCCGAATAAGAGATCATTGTTCTTAAACTCTTGAAGTCTTAGATGTATCATACGAAGGTTCTCGTACGAGACCATAGAGATTTCATCGATGACTAACCAATGAATGTGGCGCCACTTTCTTCTTTCTTGTTCCAATTTGTGACCAGTCATCCGAGTGTATGCTCTAGCATTTCCCTTTTCAATTGGCAAATAGAAAACGGCGTGTAGGGTTTTACCAAATATTTGACGAGCGGCAACTCCAGTCAATGATGCTACTTCCACAAAAGTTGGTTTAAGCAATGAGTCTACAGTAGGAGCATAACATCGTTTGATATGCTCTACCAACAATTTCAGAATGAAAGACTTGCCGCTTCCTGCTCCACCGGTAATAAATAGTAATAATCTTTCGTCATCGCCGTTAAGATCATTTCGAATAGCTTGTGTAATTTTTTGGAATAAATTGTTTTGCTGGACGTTCAACCCACGTATATTACCCAAAAATTCATCATCTGTCATTACTGCGCGTTGACCGAGATCATCGCAGTAGTCATCATGGTCCTGTATTATATGTTCGTCAGCACATATAAGCGGCTCATTTCGGGTACCATCGGTATGCGTATTATGAACGGCATTTAATGCGGCTGCTTGAGCGAGTGCTTGCTGTATTACTTGCTCTGCATGAGCAAATTCTTCAGAGCTAACGCCGTTCAGCAGTGGTCTCAATTCGCCCTGTCGTCTTAAAAAACATTCTTCCGCAGATTCTCCTCCTAATAAAAGTTCATTCTCATCTCTGAAAGGAATATGGCAAACAAGCAGGTTATAATAATAAGCCTCTTTGTCACTGTTGAGAGTATAATACCGCGTGCGTAATACTGCCGGTTTATTGCGGATCCGCATTCGTGAATTGTCTCTCAATTTAATATACCTCAACGGTTGATTTTCAACATGTCTCATCTCTATATCGCCGTCATCATCAGCCCATGTTGAAGAAGATACAGTCTCATAGCGGACGGCAAATTCAGCGAGACTTATGTTTTCTAGCTCATCGGGTCTAAGCACGTAACGGTCGAAAATATTGTTGTACATTGCTGTTTCATCTCCATCAAAACGCAGCAGCCGGAATCGTTCTTCTGGTTTACAGCTGTTAACAAACACTGCTTTGCGGCTACTCATTTTAAGAGGAAGATGGCAAAGACGGTATGCACATTCGGGAGCACTGACCAACCGCTGTGAAAGAATAGCCATTGAGACGGAAAACAATTGATTCCATATGGCGCCACCGCTTCTCTTTGCTTTTGTAATTGCTTCCCGTACTACTTCTCCCGTATCATGTGGCTCACATTTACTTGCATACTTCGCCACATAATATGCGACAGCCGTAACGTTGCCACATGGCTGTATATCCATGTTTCCCTCCCATAGAGAAAGGAGTTCAGGGTTGTAATTATTAACCATGGTCTCAGAGGGCGTTCTTTTCAAAACACAAAATCGCCCATTATTGGACAGAGCTTCATCGGGACCTAAACACGTTGTGATGTCTGCTGGTGCTTTAGGAAAGCCAAACCGACAGCAACTGTCATTGCGGTTTTTGTGACAGGTGGCTGTGTGTTTGTGTATTTGTACATTTTCAACCAAACTGCACAGCAATGGATCGTCAGGGTTTAAAGAGCACGATATAATTTTTTCAATTACTGCTATGCCTTCTGTAGTAGAAAAATCTGGAACCCCGTCACACCACAATAGCATATGTAAATGCGGACTTCCCCTATTCTGAAATTCTATCCGATACCAATAGTCCTGAATAGGACCTCCCAAGCAGGTGTTATTGTTTCTTAAATAACGCATTAGAGCATTTACTCGTACACTGAACTGGCGTGCAACTACGACTGGATATTTCTGCACCAATGCCAAACGTTCTGGAAATGATAATACTTCAGCGTTACGCATATTATCACCGTCAGCAATAAGTAATGCTTTGGTCATGTCTGGCCAATTTAAATCGTTACAAGACAAAGTCATAAACCAAGTAGGAGCTCCGAGACTCCTAACCATAGCAATTAATTCTGAACAACACCGTCTCCAATAGGAAGCAGAACCTCTTATATTTCTCATAGTTAGGTGCATGTTCTCCACTAGTCCTTGAGGTGTTCGTTCCCCGTAACCTTGTCGCATTCTACAGGATACCGAAACGCTAGATTTTGCACGGAAGTATTCTACAACAGACAAGGCAAAAAAAAGGTAGTCGTTTCTCTGGAATCGTTTTTCTGAACCCATTACTCTTGCTTGGAAATAGTCTAGAGCTGTAATTGAAATATCTCTTTCTTCACCAAAGCCGTTTTTTCCATCAGGAAACAAAAAATACCAACCCAGTTCCTCCATTCTTCGCTCCCGCTCTATATTTAAAGGAGGAGCGGTTTTACGGGTGATTTCTGCCAACCTCACTTCAGTCTCTATATCATGGTCATTGACAGAAACAACGTTACATAAATCAGGAACCCCTTCGTCAATAGTGTGAAGCATGCTGGTTGTATACACAAATCGAGTCTCTGTGTTAGTGGTTTCGCTATGATCTTGGGACAAGATTCGGTTAACACCTTGGCATTGGATTGGATGAACAGACAGTGGTATATGATCTTGAATACTTTGGGCCGAATCCTCAATAACCGGCTGTCCGCCTGGCTGATTTTCCAACTGTTCCATTTCTGGTGAAATCATTATAGGGGTCAACGAATACACGTTTAACATTATGGAATTCGCAGAACTGTTTTTATTAGAAATATATAAATTTCTTCTCAAAATGGCATACAACTTTTCTATACTGCTAAATCGCATGCAGCAAGCCGTACCCCTTGATGGAGCCTTACACCCTTTAGCACCGCGGGCATGGGAATCGAATAACCAATATGAAGGCATTTCCGAATCATTTCTGCAATGCACTGCAACTGTAACAGCATTGCAAGTTAATATTCCGCCTTTATTAGCATTTCCCTCGAAAAATTGCAATAAAGCATTTTTCAAGGTAGGGAAACCGTCACTACTGTTGTCGTTCTCAATATGACCATTAAATGCTGCTTCATAATTAACGCTAAGATTTACAGCTCGCCTGTTGAAAATAATTCGTGGTAGCAGCTCTGTCGCAGCTAAGTACTCATGATTTACTTCGCGATCGTCTGGGTTAACTCGAGCAGCAATACACTCACGATAGTACTTATCTCCCAATATAACAATATAATCGATGTCACTTCTACACCACGTATTGGGATCTAGTAGGTTAAAAGCGGTGCAGGCGACTGTTGCAATGGCTGTACATTGCTTACCGCGTGATTCTGGGCTAAATCTTTCATTTCCTTGATGAAAATATCCTTGCAATATAGCTACATCTTCATCAATATTAGTATACGCGTTTAGTTGCCTTGGCTCTACTATTGGCTCTGGTTGAATATTTACAGGTGCGTCGACAATTTGTGTTATTGCAGAGAGATCTATCATATTAGAAAATGACGGACGAACATCTCTGTAAAGCGCATTATTAACCAACAACCATTGCAATGCTTGATTCAATTTTACCATATCTATCTGAAATTCCCTTGATCGTTGTAAGTTTTCTAGGTTTTCTGTGACTATAACTAGCCCAGCTTGTAGTGGTTGAAGCGGAAGTTGCTCAGCCAATTCGATAACATCCTTGGCGAAAAGAATAACTTGTCCTTTACACCAATCCTGACTGAACCGGTTTTGTACCCGAATAATTTGTAAGAACGGCACAATTCTCAACAAAAATCTCTTTTCAATTTCTGTCATATTGGCTATTTCTTCAGGAATATCTGAAACGGTCATTTTGTTCCAAGATGCCTGAGCAGGAATTTTTCGTTTTTTAATATTGTTCGAACAACGAGTACATGTGACAATATTACCTAAAGCGATTAAATCAGCAGGGAGTAAATTATCTAGATTGGTAGTTATTAGTCTTGTACGCTGCTGAGGATATATCATTTTATTGCAAATGTTGCATGCCACATCAGCAAACACATATATCGCTGATTTAAATTGTTCAGAATTCGCTAATCTTCTGTTATCGCGGGCATGCATATTTATGAGACGAATCGCTCTCTCTTCTGCTGTTTCGTTAAGTAATACTTGAGCGGATTGGTGTCTGGCTAAAGACAACCGATGTTCGCGCTGTTCAGCTGACTCATTCGATAATCGTTCCTGAATAAGAGACAACCGATGTTGGCGCTGCTCAGCTGACTCATTCGATAGTCGTTCCTGAATAAGAGACAACCGATGTTGGCGCTGCTCAGCTGACTCATTCGATAGTCGTTCCTGAATAAGAGACAGCCGATGTTCGCGCTGCTCAGCTGACTCATTCGATAGTCGTTCCTGAATAAGAGACAGCCGATGTTGGCGCTGCTCAGCTGACTCATTCGATAGTCGTTCGTGAAGAAGAGACAGCCGAAGTTCGCGCTGCTCAGCTGACTCATTCGATAGTCGTTCGTGAATAAGAGACAGCCGATGTTCGCGCTGCTCAGCTGACTCATTCGATAGTCGTTCGTGAATAAGAGACAACCGATATTCGCGCTGCTCAGCTGACTCATTCGATAGTCTTTCATGAATAAGAGACAACCGATGTTCGCGCTGCTCAGCTGACTCGTTTGATAGCCGCTCCCGTATTAGTGATAAGCGATGATCACGTTCTTCTGCTGTTTCATTAGACAACCGCTCTTGAATAAGCGACAACCGATGCTCCCGTTCTTCTATAGTCTCTTTTGTATTTTTTTTTTTGTGCATAATTGCGCATCTGAGAAAGCCTTTCTTCACGGTCTTTGGAAGACTCTCCGAGACGCTGTGCTCTATTTCTTTCTCTATTGCGCTTTAGGCGCTCATCTTTGTCGTTTTCAGACTCCTGGGTTCGACGCTTTCTCATACGAGAAGCATGTAAAGCAGGCCTCCCCATCATGTACCACCTAATCTATTCTGCGCACCTATGTTATATACACTTAACTAAAAAGCAAGAAATAAAAATTATTTTTCAATAAAAAAAAAACCGCCTTCAAAAAACACCCAGGAACTAAAAAGCAAAAAATAATTACTCACATTAACATACGATTTCCTACCCAAACCTATTAATCAAATTTATATTACAATTCCAGTACAAAAATCAAGTAAACTAAACACTGAATTATCTTTAAAATAAACTCATTTTAATTATTAAACGATAACTATTTTAATACCTAATTACAATTTATAATGATCTATTTACACAATTGCAATGTGACAATTATTATCTAAACCTTTTATCTATTAATTGAAATAAAATATTATTATATGTGCTAGATACCTATTGATGTGTTTGAAGTCGGTGCCAAGTCCAAACACAACAAGAACAATACTTATACTTAGTGATTTATCAAGGGTTACATTAATAACTAAACGTAATTCTAATAAAATAACAAAATATTTTTATTAACGTACAAAGACAGCGTCAACAACACTAAAACGCATCAAAAATTTTATTGCATTCGAGACGACTGTCAACGACGTCTGCCCGCACGTGTCTGCCCGTTTGGGTTGCATCGCTCGGAACGAGCCCCCCACCCACGCTCGCTCGAGCGTTCCGCTCCGACGCACGCGCGGCGTATAGCGGGGGACCTATTTGGCTTGGCACCGACTTCAAACACATCAATAGGTATCTAGCACATATAATAATATTTTATTTCAATTAATAGATAAAAGGTTTAGATAATAATTGTCACATTGCAATTGTGTAAATAGATCATTATAAATTGTAATTAGGTATTAAAATAGTTATCGTTTAATAATTAAAATGAGTTTATTTTAAAGATAATTCAGTGTTTAGTTTACTTGATTTTTGTACTGGAATTGTAATATAAATTTGATTAATAGGTTTGGGTAGGAAATCGTATGTTAATGTGAGTAATTATTTTTTGCTTTTTAGTTCCTGGGTGTTTTTTGAAGGCGGTTTTTTTTTTATTTAAAAATAATTTTTTATTCACTATTACTATGTTTTGTCTGTGTACTGTAGATCTAATACTTATACATATTTGAAACTGTTGCAGAGTATAACAAAGTCTGCGCATAAGATATATGGCATCACGCAGGTACCGCAGTTGACGTATCCAGATTTAGCTCAAGCGACGTTGGATATTTGTTCGTTTCCAGCGTTAAAGAAACTCGGTGGAAAATTCAAGTAAGAACGAAAAGAGACTTTTGATCCTGGGCTTAACAATGCCACGATGTATATGATAATGAACTTTGTTATATACATATAAATAACTATCTGTGGTGTAGAGTACTTAGACCAGCCCAGGCTCGAAAGTCTTTCGAATATATATTTTTTAAAACAAAAACTAAAACTTTGTGACTTACCTATGTTTTTAGATCTGTGGTGATTGGTTTCATCGTCGCTCGTTATATAGCAAAATGTTGTATCTACCAGGTAATAAATATACTTTTAGTTACTAAATAGATATCTTTATGGTCCCCTTTAAATAAACATGTGCGAGTATATTCAAATATGGCCGAGGTCTTCCGAGTGTCCGTAACTTAAATCTTACGGATTAAACTGTTTTTCGTGAATTACGATTTGCTTTCCGAAAAATTCTTGAAATTATACGTATCTTCGTGAAATTACGCTTCACGTGTTCTTACCGGACATATAAACAGCTCTGAAATAAATACATATAGACCCACAAATATAATATATTGTACTATAATACTAGTAGAAGGTTATTTAGAAAATGTGTTGAAGTGAGTTTCGTTTAGCTCTATTTTCTTCTCGCTTCGCTAACACTTCCCGAAACGTATCGGTTGAGTGTACAAGTTCTGTATAGTAGGGACTCTACTAGGTAGAAAAGGAACTTATTAAAAGAATGTATAAAGCATTTACAAAAAAAAATCAATAATTTGGTTTTGTCAAAGGGCGTTCAACAATAGATGCAGGAGTTGCTTTAGTATGCAATATTTATGAGGCATTCGAGGAATCACAAAATTCAATAGGGGTATTTTGTGATCTACCTAAGGCTTTTGACTGCGTAGAACATCAAACCTTACTCATAAAATTGGAGCATTACGGCGTGAGGGATAGGGCACTCGGTCTCCTTAAATCTTATCTTGATAATAGAATGCAAATGATACAAGTCAAGGACGTTAATTCTACTGGGTCCACTGTGTAAATGGGCGTGCCACAAGGATCTATTTTAGGCCCTTTCCTTTTTCTGACGTACATCAATGATTTGCCATTCATGGTGCAAAACCTTTCCAAGATTGTGTTGTTTGCTGATAATACTTCCCTTCTTTTTAAGGTGAGTAGAAAGACAATCGAAATTGACGAAGTGAACAACACTCTCTCTAAGTTACTAGACTGGTTTACTGCTAATAATTACTGAATGCGAAAAAAAATGCAGCAAGTTTTCTTTGCCAAATGTTAAACAGACTCATAATAAAGTAACTAGTTTTCCGCACGCGACTTCGTCCGCGTTAACACGTGAAGAAAACCATCCAGTTTGAGAGGTACCCCTCTGAATGTTATAGTTTCAGCGGGAAGTAGGGTCACACCCTGATGAGAAGCATATTCACTGCCAACCATCGTTCAAATTCCCTATACACAACATTAAGAAATTCTGGGCCCGAGCTAACAAAACTTTTGCGTATAGAAAGCTTTAGTAAGGCGGCCATCTTGAAAAATGGCGGAATTGAAAAATCAACCCAATATTCGTCATCAGCGATTGTGAAAACCTCCGGATGATAAATTTCAGCTGGATCAGCGCAACTTAATTTTCAGCTACCATTTTGAATCCGCCATCTTGGATTTTTATTACGTCAGGCAGCTGTATTCTCAATGACTTTTGTTCAAGCACTCCCTGTCAATCTCAAATACTTTTGGAGATGTTGCACTTTGAATTTTGTATGGCGGCCATCTTGCTTTCCGCCATTTTTTATCACCATCCATTTTTGATCATGGTGTAGAGAAATTTTTGTTTGAGAGGTACCCCTCTAAGTATCATAGTTTCGGCGGGCAGTAGGGTCACTCCCTGATGAGAAGCAGATTTTCAAGATCTCGAAGTTTTCCCATATTCACTACCACCCATCATCAAAATTCCCTATACACAAAATTAACAGATTCTAGGCCCGAGCCAACAAAACTTTTCCATACAGAAAGCTAGTATGGCAGCTATCTTGAAAAATGGAGGAATTAAAAAATTGACCCAATAGTCAACATCAGCGATTCTGAAAACCCCCGGATGCCTAATTTCAGCTGGATCAGCGCAACTAAATTTTCAGCCGCAATTTTGAATCCGCCATCTTGAATTTTTATTACATCAGGCAGTTGTCCCCCTTCATTCTCAATGCCTTTTGTTCAAGCACCCCCTACAAATCTCTAATACTTTTGAAAATGTTACACTTTGAATTTTGTATGGCGGCCATCTTGTTTTTCGCCATTTTGTTTTTTTCTTGCCACCATTCAATTTTGACCAAAGCGTAGAGATTTTTTTGTTTTAGAGGGACCCCCCAAGTGTCATAGTTTCGGTGGGCAGTAGAGTCACTCCCTGATGAGGAGCAGATTTCCAAGATCTCGAGGTTTTCCCATATTCACCAGCGCTCACCCTCCTTACCCCCAATACATCATTTTTACCCCCCGTGGCTACTTCTGGGAGAACAATTATGTCAGTCAGTCAGTGGGTTTGTAGCTATATTATATTGTAATATTAAATGGTAACGAATTAGATTTTGTTCCTAGTACAGTTTTTCTCGGCATAACTATACATAGCACGTTACAGTGGGGCCCACATATTGCAACTCTAGCGGGGAGGCTTAGCTCGGCTGCCTACGCCGCCAAGAAAATAAGGCAATTGACGGATGTAACAACTGCCAGATTAGTATATTTCAGTTACTTTCACAGTATAATATCTTATGGCATTTTACTGTGGGGACACGCAGCAGACATTGAAACCATTTTCATTCTACAAAAAAGAGCAGTCCGAGCTATATACCAACTACGATCCCGAGAATCACTTCGAGATAGATTTAAGGAAATAAATATTTTAACAGTTGCCGGTCAGTTTATTTACGAAAATATCATGTACGTTCGTAAACTTGTTCTTCAAAAATAGTGACAGACATAACTGTAATTTGAGAAGTAAAAATAATCTTGACATAGCTTTCTCGAGGCTTAGTAAGGTGAACAAATCATTTGTGGCGCAGTGTGTACGCTTTTATAATAAAATTCCGAATGACGTGTGTGAATTAACAGAATGTAAATTTAAGAAACATATAAAACTCTGTATTTGTTCAAGAGGATACTATAAGACTGTAGATTATTTTAATGATAATGACATTTGGAATATTCCTCCAGCAAAATGATATGAAATTTATAAGAGTGCTTAATGTACCTACGTAAAGAAATAAATGATTTTGAATTTTGAATTTTAAGCAACTTCCTCTGTGATTAGCTGAAGTAAATATAGTAAATAGTAAAATTGTTAACCTTTATTTCAGATTGTAATGGCTCGTTGTTTCAACCATTTACTTGTCAGTAAGTTATGTTCAAATATACATGGTGTTAAAAAAGTACGTTTGAGATTCTAAGGGTTACTCAGAATCAAGTATAGAATACAAGGAAAATATTGAAAAAATCCGATCCACTTTTTTTCAGTTTTCCATAAAAATTCTTGATTCACTGTTCCTAATATCTGGTTAGTGCTTATGACAAAATGTTAGGCACCATCTAGAGATGCTTTAAAATACTACTGAAAAACATGAATTATTAGTACATTAAGCGTTTTTACCCGACTGCGCCAGAAGGAAGGTTATGTTTTTCGAGTGTTTGTATGTATGTATAATTCTTTGGCATGCTCTCTGTACCCTAAACGGATTGATGGAGTTTAGCTTAAGAGGTGTCCTTAGATTCGTCTTAATCCCCAGATTGGCAGGATACAATTTAATGCAGTCGGTTTTTTTATATAGTTAGGTATTTCAAATTGAGTATAAGTTTCTTGTAGAGATCTATTAAGTTTTATAGTGTTTCAGAAGGACCCATATTAGTTCGTCAGTTTGAAATGGCTTTTTTAAAGAAAAAAAAGTTAAATTTGCTTATTCTGACAATTCTGTATGCTGTTTCCCACAGAAAATTATCAGACTGACACGATAAGGATGAATTTCGCAATACTGTTCGTACCTATTTTACTGATTTGTATGCTGAGATCGACAGAGTACATAGCTCCGTACTACATCATGAGTCGTTTATTTACATGTAAGTAATAATTATTATATTTTCAAAGACTCACTGGAATATTTAGGATACGGAGTTGCTGCTATCTGGTTTGGTTCGCGACAAGAGTTAGCAGAGCCACTGCCGTGACTCCAGAGTTATTACATAAACTGCCTTTTTTGTATGGATTAACAGGACTGGTGTATAGATAAAATATAGTTCGCAGATCTTGTGTAAAAAATATTTAAGTAAATCATATTTAAATATTTATTTCAGTGATATTTTGCTTATACATTATTGCCATTATGGGATTACACAAAGCACCAAACTCACTTATCAGCTACCCTGTAGTCAGCAGCGCATCGTCTTTGTTCAGATTGATCGGAGGCTGTGCTTTCGCTATGGATACCTCGAGCGCCATTTTGACGGTAGAGAATGACATGAAGGAGCCAAAAAGAATATACCTCATCATTATGATAGGTATGGCAATAACAAATTTTAATATCGAAGACGACGTTACTTATTACTTCATTGTATGTGTGTATTGTATGATGAATAGGACGTTTAAAACGGTCCTTCTTTCCTTCATTTTCATTCATTTTATAATTGACCACGCTGAATACGTTAAAAACAACCGACTTCAATCGCAACAACTCCAATTTTGCTATGTTTTTGTTCATTTTCTCGAAAACCGCTGAATCGATTTCGATAAAATTTATATGGGACCACCTGTGAATATACCCTTTTAAACAAAAAAAAAATTTCCAAATCGGTTCAGGCGTCTTCGAGTAATCGGTGAACATACATAAAAAAAACAAAAAAAAAAATCCGACGAATTGAGAACCTCCTCCTTTTTTGAAGTCGTTTAAAAACAGAATAAATACCAGCTGTTCGAATAGGAATTCTCTGAAGGAAGGTTCTAAAAAAAGAAAGTTAAGACAATAAAAGTAAAATAATATTTTAATTTCATGAATATTGGTATCAATTTTAGGTTCAGCTTTTACCATTGTTAACAACCCATATCGTTCCCACTTCAGGGGGACGGGTCTCTTACCATGCATTGGGAAGATTAGGACATAGTCCGGATTGATGGAGGTTCTCGGGCAAGTGACGAACCCCAGTGTCAAAGGGTTTTCAAGCCACCTATAAGGCCTCAGATAGCAGCCGGCACCAACGGTTTAACGTGCCTTGCGAAGCACGTAAACGGCCGAGATGAATGCCACTAATAATCAAACCCATCGTAAATTGGGTGATCGGTGAGTTGAAACCCACTCGCATTTATTTGAACCTAAAATGAGAAGAACATAACGTTTATGAATTTTTATTCTATGGATTAAGGAATTTTAAGAACTTAATTGATGCAGGTATGGCAATAGTTACTGTGGTGACGACGACAATGAGTGTGATCGGCGCCTACGCATGGGGGTATGATACTAAGGCACCAATAACCTTAAATTTTGATTTAGTGCCGTAAGTAACTTAAATTGTTTTTTAAATAATTTGAAAACTTTGCAATTATATAGGTTACTTTTGATTTTATAAACTGAACAACTTTCGCAAAGAAACTTGTATTCAATTATGTACCTATTTAACAAAATTGGACTTCTATACAAAGATGGCGAATCAGCTAATTAATTAGAATGAGAAGTTCACCGCGAAGCGCGTTGTATTGTTGTGACAGCCAACATAACTAGCGGAAGCTTTAGGATCGCCTTCAGAAGAATAAACCTTCAGAAGTTACATATGTCCATAGACGGCGGTAGCCACTTTCCATCAGGAGAGCCATCAGTCTTTTACCCGCCTTACATCACAAAAAAATCCTACACACAAATTTTCTATTAAACCTTGTTATTAAACTAATACCTACTTACATATCAGGAGACCAAGTCCACCTGGTACAATATGTATGCTCAGAATCAGCTTTTAGTAGTTGCTTAAAAATCTTGATAAAATTATTTAGTAGTCCATAATATTCTATTCAATTCTCTATTCCAGAACAAAGTACATTGTATAGGAAAAATTTAACATAAAAACAAAGTATAATTACTATCTAACACTCACTAACATGCTTATATAGCTAATATAATTCACTTAAATAAGAATCATTTTAAAAGTTTTTAAAATTCCACCACATTTTTGTCGACTTTAAGTGGACTGGGAGGAAATTAAACGATTTCTCGTACAGTCCAATTCTTAATTTAGGAATTACGATATTGTGTTGGGAATGTCAAACCTACATACGTGTATCTAAACGAGTCTTTATGTGCTCTTCAGTTTCATATTTCTCAGGTCCGCACCTTTTCCGTGGCACTACCAGTGGAACGACTGGTAGTTCCATAGTTAAATTTCATTTACCGTAGCACTACTAATTTAATTTGATAGGTTTACTCTCAATCCAGCCAAATAAAAGCTTTAGGTATACCAGTACTTCCACTTACTTTACTTCCAGTTACTTTGACTACCTATATTGAAAAACGAAAAAACACACTTAACAATAAACTTAGAAATACCCTTAGGGCTTTAGTTTCGCATGTTTACCACTTTTCTACGCCTATGAGCAACACAAAAACATAGCTATGCAAGAATTAAATAATGCTATCTTATAAAAAAATGCTATCATTCTAATTATACAATCACTTAAGATTCACTTTAGTTAAATAATTAAAAAATAAAGTTAAAACATAAATAAATTTGACTTTTATTTTTGTAGATATGCAAGATACTTTAAAATTGGATTTATCTTTGTAACATATTTATCGTTTTCAATCGAATTTTGGGTCTTTTTCAATCTTTTATGGATACATATTAAGAAAAGACATCGAGAAAAAAATTACTGGATTTTTGAACGCCTATACAGAGCTGGTTTTGTTCTGGCGATAACGTTGACTGCTTTAGCGTTCCCCGACATATCCGGGCTCTTGAGTTTCGTGAGTAGCCTGACACCATTTTTTACTTCCTTCAATTTCTTTAACTTTACATCAAAGAGCCAACTGAGTGTTTTTTTCTGTGATATGTACCAATAAGGTTGTAATTTCGAAACCCTCTTAATAATTATTATATTGTTTTGATACGATTAGGTCATTCATTCACCTTTAACAACAAAGTTTTTTTCGCTTTTGTAACAAAAAATTATAATATATATTGCAGTTTGGTGCATTAACAGTTGGAGTGCTCAACTTCATATTTCCTCCAGTTATAGAGTTCCTCATTGATGTCAGACACAACGGTTTTGGAAGGTTCAAGTGGAAAGTGATCCGCCTAGTGGCTATCACGTCTTTTGGAATAGTTATAGTAATCGGAGGTACAGTTTCAGGGGCTGTAAATATTGAAGCTGTATGACGTTTTTGGATTAAGGTTTTTAATAGTAGAATTTGTAAGTTTTATAAGTAATAGATATTATTTGCTGACTAATATGTTAATCTAACTAATAAATAAGTAACAAAACTATTTTTTTTATTTAACACTTGATTTTTTTTACATAAGCTCCAATTTTGAGATCGATCCTTAGCGTAATGGATTTTAATGAATTAAATGACCATGTAAAACTAAAGAAATCACTCTACTTGTAAACATGCACAAATTAGGACATACATATAACAGACTAATTAATCAAATTTCGTGGTCAAGTGACACTCAGAGCTGTGCGACATGGTCCGAGTTTATAATTGTATTCCCAGTTCGGACAGCGTATGATTGATTACTCGACGACCGGGTTCCCATTTGCCACCTGACATGAAATTCTATCGACATAGTATACGACTACAATAGCTGCTCAGATGATGTTGTTAATGATTTTCTTATTATCTAAAATTTTATTACTTATCTAGATTTTTCTGAAATGTTGAGATGTTTGAATGAGAATAAATTGGATGAACCTGTTTTGATTTTTGTTAATTTCTTATGCTTGTAAGAAATGCTTATTGGATGAACAAATATACAATTAGACTTTGAGAATATTCATTAAGTGCTAGGCAGTCGAAAGACTCAAAAATCTTTTCTTAGTTATTAAGCTGTTTCCAGATTTCGACTTTACATAAAATAAGTACTCTTATATTTTATTCCAGTGTAAAGGACACGTTTCATTTTGTGCCTGGACATGTACGTAGTACGAAAAATATAGAAAAATATAGGCTTTCTAGGAAAAATAATGAAAAAAATATTAGAAGCAGGGTTGCGTGGTTCAAGCATAATGTTTTGTCAGCACTTTTTACAATATAAATGGTAACACTGAAGCTTGCAATAGTAGGTCACGTTCAGAAATTATGGCTTCATCCACATATTCCTCAGATGCTTTCTCTGACTCTGATTGACTGAACACCCTTCTGTTCTGACATCTGACATTGGTGTATGATTTTTAAAATCTGCGGATATGCCTTGCCTCTTTTACAGGCATAACAGCTGGTTTTCGAGTTACTTGTCGGACAACAAAAATATTAATTTCAATGGTATGTACAAAATCTAGTTTCTGAACGTAAAATGCTCAAAATTGCGCTCGCTTCGCCATGTTGGGTGATTTATGTGTTGCGATTGTTAAATCTGAGAAACTAGATGAACCTCGCAACGAAGGTAAATCGAAGGAAATGTACAATTAGAAAAGACTGTGTTTCTAATGACTTATTTATAATGTTTAGCATGTACACAGACCAGGTCCAAGCTCCATAGTCCCGTGAAACGTCTCCTTTCTTACTGATTCATTGAATAGAAGCTGTGCAAAATCAAATTATATCCAACAACAAACTAGGTAATACAACTTTCTACAATTTTATGATTCGGTGTGGTAACTATGCGGGCTTAATGTCACATCTCAGCGTACCTTCTAGCTATAAGCGACAAACAATAGCCGACATACTGGTTAATATTGACACTCGACAGTAAAACATACGGGCGTGTCTGTCCACCGTCCCATTACAATACGTCAAGCTTGTCACGAATGTACTCCGTTATTAATGTTGTTGTTTTAAAAAAGTGGAAAGAAAATATTTGTTCTTTGGTTTTTTGACATGGTTAGGTACCTACTTAAAATTTGGTTTCATTAAAATATTTTTCAGTGCAGAGTTTGCTTCGATTTCTTTGAAATGCCTATTAAGCTTATGATTTTAAGAAGACATATCTACTGACATGTTCAGGTATTGTACTAATGAGAATCTTTAAGAGTAATATTATAAATGCAAAAGTGTGTTGGTTTGTTTTGTATGTCTTTCTTTCACGTCGCAATGTAGCATCAGATCGACAAGATTTTTTGCACAGAGATAGTTGATGGGGTGACAATTTATACAGTAGAAATATTGAATTCCTTTGGGAATCATACCAGGAACCCAAAACTAATGCTATTTGCAAACAAAACAATCCTATTTATTGCTATAACTACTGAACTAATTTTATTGAAAGGTAACAAGCTTACGAGTGTGGGAAGAAAATATGATATTTTACCCCGAATAAGTCATATCCGTGCTCAAGAGTAACTTGCACACCGCGCACTGCGTACCCTCAACGATATCAACGTAACGTAGGCAGAACCGCGAGCAAAAGCTAGTTTAAAATAAAAAATAATTATTCCTGAAGTGGTTCCCAGTAAAAAAAAATGAGCGATGCAGCGGCCATATGCATTGTCTTTATACATGTATCTAAATTAACCACTTAAGATGGCAGTCTTTTGATAATGTAGAATTGACCTCCATTCTTATCCATTCGGGGGAGTAAGGCCTTATGTTTCCGAAATTTGTAAACAGATCCTCGCTCAAGCAATGGAGAAGTTCTCAGTATTTAATAATGATGAAATCTTGATAACATTTCTAAGAGCTTGCATGTAGGTCATTTTAATAAAGCTTTGGTTTTGGCATCGATTCTGAACCAGTGTAGACCAACCACCATTCTTATCCATTTACGTGACCGCAACTAACTGGTAACATATAAGACAAATATCTAGCAGCAGATTTCTAAGAATAGTCTAATTGACCTATGTCATGTACGGTCTAACGATTGGTCTCATTAAACCATTACCAGTGGTTAGATAGGTATGTTACAACCACAGACTTAAGAAGGCTTAGCGTGAGAAAGTAAACACTCACTGCGGTAGACGATAAAACTTTATTTTGTGCAAAGATATTTCACAATAAAACACTAATAGTGGGTAATTAGTTTGCCCACAATCAAAGTAGGTATGTTTGAGAAAACTTATTAACAGAACTCTTCAGTCCAGTGACTATTCTAATGCTAGTTAATATGATTGTCGCTAACTCAGCTCCTCTAGAACTACGTAATATCATTAATGTTCTTTGCTAGTCTCACTAATATTATAATAATACATATTATTAATTGATGCGAGAGTGTGTTCTTTTTTAATTTGTGTGTTTGATCCACTTTCACGTCGGAAAACACTAAACGGATATGGATGAAATTTTTTAGATAAATAAATCAAGCACTGCATTGCACGGTTCCAGTAGGATAGCTACTATTGCATAGAAATCATTTAAGGGATAGCGAAGCAAAAACTCATTTGTATTTCCTTTCCCGTAACAACGGAGCAACGGATTGATGTATTTTTTTGCACACAGTTAGTAGACAGGGTAAGAAGTGACAAAGGATACTTTCAACCCCGAAAAAAATTTAAGTTCCCGAGAGATCGGAAAAACGTTTTGATATTATTTTATGCCGAAACTACTTAACTGATGTTACTGTAATTTAGCATATAGATAAAATACAGGCTGGAGGACAGAACAAAAAATCTAAACATAACATAAATATTTCCATGCTCAGTTAAGTATAATCATAAAAACGATATCCACACGGACGGAGCCGCGGGTTTAAAGCTAGGAAATAAAAAACAAAATATACGAATATAGCAAAAAAATGCTGGAAACTATATGCGAAAAACGTTTTTACTTACATAATTGTATCTTCAATAGTACGAAAGTAACCTATGAACTGTAGAAGATCGTTCTCGGAAAAAGGTAACTATTTGATCCAATTTGCTAGCTACAAACAGATTTATTTATTATTTTAGTACAGATAAAAAGAAACGCGACGTTTGCGCTACGACAGAGACAAGATAAAAGATTGTCAAAAGACTGTCCACACTGACGGATATTTCAGAATAATCTTTTCACAACTTGAAAGTGTTCTATTCCTATAAAATATAAAATTAGTGAATTTGTCGTCGTTTAAATAAATTAAAGGGAGTATTTTACGTGAGATTGAATAACGTGTACACAGACATCTGAGTTTATTCGCGTCAGAAGATTTATATGACTTACGTGGTTTCTTTGGTGGGTTTCAGCGAAATTAGCTTTATTTTTAGATAGGCATATGTCACTTTTTTTTTCTTGAGTCTCTGTGAATAAGTGTATTTTTATGAAATATTTCTTTTTATTCGTAAAGTATGTCTCCAAAGCCAAAGCATAAGACATATTGTGATTGAAGAATGGTTATTTTGATTATGGTGCGATGTGGATGGGGTTAATAACCAGAGTAGTAACGATGGTTTGCTAATATTAAAGTAATTGATCTCATCCGAAAAGTGTGTAATCTTACTGTATACTCATAGTCTTCAAGGAAAGCTTCCCTTACTTCTTAGGTAGCCAAAGATACTCTTACTTTTACACTGGTATAAAAAAATAGGTGCAGAATCCGTTAACTAGGGCTTTTACTTATCACACTGAACAAATATTTGCTTTACTTAAAACATTTTGTATGGAGAATTTAATTATTTTTATATTTTTTAAGTCATAGAACAAAAGCTGTTTATTATGATTTAAGCTAAGTTCATATAATCATGTTTTTTTAAGTAGTTTTGCTATTAATCATCCGAGTTCTTACAATGATGCCTACATCTGTTTCTTATTATTCTGTGAAATAAACATATTTTTGTGACAAAAAACTTATTTAAGTACTTAATTTTTTTTATTTTATCTATATATATCGCACTAAATACATCTAACCATACACCGAATGCCCTTAAGGAATTATAGGGCTACACCAGCTGGATTTCACATGTCAAATTCTAATTAGACACTCACATAATGAACATACAGTGTTATACAATCCATTACAGTTAAGGCAGATGTGTCGTTCCATGTGCCGCCATTAACACAATCACGTCAAGTTTGACGTATGGGCGCGTGACGTAACAATGAGAACTCCGGTGTTATTATTGGCAATCGTCTATTTCACTAGTTATTGCAGTAATGCTGCTAAAATGTGACCAATCACGTTCTGCTAATATATTTTATGATTGCGTGGGCATAAGGCTGAGTCGGTGGTCTCTCTCTTGGATAAGGACTCCTGTTTGCTAGAATACTGCGGGACCAAATTGATGTGGGATTTTAATGTCCGCTAATGGAAAAAATATCATATCTCAAATAATGAATGGTTTTTTTTATTGAGTAAGATGACAAAAGGCTTACCGGCCCACCTGGTGGAAAGTGTTATCGCCTCAGAAGGGTTATCAGTGCCTTGTCGATCTTGAGGACTAATGTGGAATGCCTCTAGCTACGTCCGTACTTTTTGAACATAATTATTAATTATTGTACTGATAAAATCCTAGTCTATTATATGCTTCTGATACTTTTAGTTTTGCTTTTAGATAAAGAAAACAAAACTATAATACGTGAGCCATTTAATGTTATTTTTGAACCTGTCCTTGCTCCCCTGTGACCGCACATAGGATTTGATCAATTTTTGTCATAGTATTGTTCTAGATTCCTTTAGACGCTACGCTACGAAGAACGCTAAATATAAAGTATACGCCCCGTTTCATAGTTATTTACTTAAATAAAATAAGTAAAAAAGAAAACATTTTCAAATGTTAGGTATAATAAATGAAATCGCTGTTTCTCTTTCACCATACACATGCAGCTTCAGTAAAAACACAAAATAACAATGAAAAAGACTCAAAATAAATCATAACCTAATACATAACGAAGACTTAAATGACCAAGTATAGTAATTTGGGAACCTCTTTCTTGGATGGATGCACGCATACTTACATGTCTATTTATGTACATTTTTTCTTTTTATCATCATATACTTTCAATATAGATAATGTAATACTAAGGGGGCGCCGATCGTTCATTAACGCCGCCGTTGCTTTTTAAGTTATTTAGATAGTATTAGGTTTAAAAAACAAAGAGCAAAAAGTACGCTGGACCAATACTAGTCCATACTAATAAAAGGATTTTATAGCACAAAAGCATAGATTTACTTAAAGTTATAACTTTAACACTTTTGTTTCTATCAACATAACCAACGAATGTAATTACCAAGGTGGTTATTCTGATAGTAACTAGAGTATTCAAGGTACATATGTGTATGACTTTAGTGTTATGCAGTCCTATACAATATGGAGTACAATAATTAGTTAGGCGTACTTTTAGTAATTTCGTTTTGAACTCAAAGGAATAATTTAAAAAGTACGCTCGATACGCGCTTAAGTATTGCGTACAACAATAAAATACAGTCATGTAATTTGTAGATAAATTATAATAATTCCCCTCTAGGGCACATGACGCATAAAATATTTAGTACATTTACATCGAGAACGTGTATTTACGTTATGAAAGCTCCGATTTATGATTTTCGGTGGCTCCGATACGCAACCATAATGTTTTTATGAAGGGATTATGATTCTGAACGTAAAAAGGTTTTACGGTTCCATAAATAGGGGTTCCAATATCGGCTTTTCTTTCTTTTCGTCGAGTGAGTGCATTTTGTTAAATGAAGTGAAACGTCATTAGGATATTAAGATTAAGCAAGTTACCTATAGATTAAAAAATATATAATTTTAATTGATTGTTTAAATAGTTTTTCACTAAATTCTCTTCATTTAACCGTTAGCTTAAAAATAAAGACGAATGAACCAGACAGTACATAAAAGTCAACCGCCAGCTGTACCTAGGGGATAGCACGGTTACCACACGATATCAGAGAAAGTACAAAAGGGATTTTATGTCTGCTTGACGTTTATTAAATAACTAGTTCATTTTGTTCTCGACAATCAAAAGTTTCAACTATACATAATATAATTTAACAAAACAATTAATTAAATAACTGCTTAAGCTTAACTGGAAATCAAGACAAATCGAACAACGCGTCGCAATATATGCACATCAAGCCGTTTTGGCTACAGGTGGTAACAATAAAACGGACACGCATACACCCTAAAATTATTACCTTTGGCTTGGATAGTCAAGTCCAGAATAAAAATTTGCCTATATTAACATATACTTAGTGTTTAATCGTCTTATTTTGGATATAAGGTACTTACAACATATTATACTAGGTAAGAAACAAAACTAAAAATGTGTAAACATTAACAAAATGTCGCTCTTCAAAATAGTGTGGATATGATTCTTTATTTTTATTTTATTTTTGATGTAAAATCACTTCATTAATGTAGCATGCAGACAACTGCCAATGCCAACACAAACCCCTTAGGTTTAATGGTGTTGTTATGTACAATATTTTGTAAGTTTTCATATTATTGGAAATAAATAAATAAAAATAAATCCGTTCAGAATTTTCGACGTGAAAGTGGAACAAACAAACCCACATATCCAAATGATTCTGTTGTCTCAATGCCCCAGTTGCAGTGCCGAATGCTCCAATAATTTCCAGTGCACCAAAGTGTGAAAATGATCGGCGGACGGTGGGGCATCAATCATCGAGGAACAAAATTAAACGTCACCCGTGCCCGGTGCGTTGCTGCGATGTCTCCGATGGACACCGGTGTATGCAGAGTAATGTGCGATGATAGAGGAAACTGCAGTGCCGATAACAATTTGTAGCATTTCTCTCCAAAGCACCCAGTCTCATGCTTAGGTAATCAAACTAGGATAAAAAAAAATATGAAAAAAATGAATGATAAAATCTTTATTTCGCTTTCGAGGCACATATACATCAAATGATTGGCTTTTATTGTATTTTATTCATTATTTATGCAGTTTATTAGCGTTACATTAAATAGGTATTATAATCACTTTCGATTTGGAATTCACAACGTTACTATGTCTCTCTGCCTGCTTTGTTGTCTAAACTCTCTCATCGGTCTTGGTAATTGTCTGGGCTGTAATTTATTGTTTGTTGAATAAATGTATTATCTTTTTGTCTATCGCGAATATATTCTTCTAATCTCTCTCTCTTATCGTGTGGCACAATTTAACCGTCCTATCCACAAGGTATAGGCGGCGGTTGACGGTTCTTCTAATTATAAATTCATATTTAAACGGTAGGTATACACTGAAATTAAGTTCTATTATCAACTCTACATTCTACAGCGTTCAGTAAGTAATATTATTTGCTTATAATTACTCTGTGTAAATTCGCAATAGACACTCATTAATTCTTCGTTTGTCGAGGCCTGAGATGAAATATCAGAACATTATTAATGCATCAGAATTGAATATTAATATGACTATTTCAATAATATTCAAGTCTTTTTGTAAAATAATATTATTTAAAATGTTCCAGATTAGTATAATACTTATGTGCTAAAAAGTCCTTAATATTATTATTCGATTGCCTCAAAAGAGGGTAATTTTTCTTGGTTGTATACATTTATGTATTATGTGTGTTCATTTGTTGACTTCATCCGTACCTTAAACGGACTGAATGTGAAATCTACAGCTGGGAACAGATCCGAGTGGAAAAAAGTAGTCTCGGCCCATGCACCCCTAGGTATTACAGGACTGAAAGAAGAAGAAACGGATTGGGAATGCCAGTGAACTGTTGAGAAACGTAACCATAATAAAATTATACTGTAAACACGTGAACCTAACCTAAGAATTTCATCTCAGTTTGTCAAACACAAATCTGTACCTACGTCAAAATATTTTTCAATATAATATTATGTATATTATTAGAAACTCTTGGTTTATGTAATAGTGAGAATTAGGGATCTCACGCACTAGCCGGCCACTACTACGACCAATGCGGCCAAGTACGCGACGTATGTATGGTTTCTATACTGCCCTCATAACAAAGAACGCCGTAAACTATACGGAAACTCCATATACATTGCGGCCTTATTTCTTATGACGGCATTATAGGTTAAGCTTGGTCACTTCAGCCACTGGCCGTGGTCGTGACCGGCTAGTGCGCAAGATGCCTAATTCTTACTATTACATAAACCAGGAGTTTCTAATAATATAATATTATACTGAAATTGTTTAAGATGTTCCTATTTAATTGGCATATAACAAGGAGTATGCAATTCACCTAAACCCAGAATACGTAATAGTACAAGTAACCTAACTAAAAGAAGTGATCAGGGAGTTCACGATACAAAGATCGAATCTGTGTCCTATGTATTTATATAAATATATTCCCATACTAAATCTGAATAGTGAATCAAGAATATGTATGGGAAACTGAAAAAAGGTTGTAGATTGGTTTTTTATTATTTTTCCTGTATTCTATACTTGATTCTGAGTAACCCCTTAAAATCTCAAACGCACTTTTTTAACACCCGTATATAAAAGTTCTTTACCTTGCACTCATCTCCTGGATTGGCATATAATTTTAAAGGCTCTACCCACCACCCGGTCTACCCGCCGCCGCGCCGCCCTGGTGCTGTGAGCTAAGCGTGTTTGCTGCGCGAATTTGTGTGCAAATATAATAAAATATACTGGGTGATAAAAAAATGTCTGGCAATATTTTAATTGTGGCTTCTACTCATCAAACTGAACAACTTTTCCCAAGAAACTCATGGTCAAAAAGCAAAAAAAAATTGGACTTCCCATACAAATTTTATCAACCAGCTGACTGACGGATTTGTTTCTATGGAGAGTGCAAAATTTTTTTTTGCTTTTTGAGTATGAGTTTCTTGGGGAAAATTGTCCAGTTTGATGAGTAGAAGCCACAGTTAAAATATTGCCAGACATTTTATAATCATTCTGTATATTTTTATCCTCAATTGGTAAGCACTTGGCATCATCTCACTTGATGGTAAGTGATGATGATACCCAAGATGGAAACGGGATTTCGGAGATTGCCCAACACAATGAGGAATCATTTTATCTTCATGCCGGTACACATCAGCGCTGTTAACATTGATGTTTGGCAGCAAGACTTAGGTAACTTGGTGGTAGCTTAGGACTTAGTATTTAGGCATTTTTCTTCATAACCTTTTTAAAATTTAGGCAGTCCACTCAAGAGGGTTTTCTATACACAGTTGGTAAGCCCGATCTGTCGCATAATATAGGCAAATACCTTTTTAGTCTGAGCATTCAGAACGTGAAGCTGAATAAAACCATTAAAAAACATACACGAGTACCTATAGACGTTAAAGAGGAGATTACCATAAATAATAAGAGATGATCTGAATAAGCGGCGCTAACGTTCCAGATACAAAATAATGTAGGCAGGTTAAAATTATAACCGTTAACCGTAAAGAGGGATTAGGGCTCGCTGTTGACATATTGTTATTATTACTTAGCGTCGATGTACATGGTGATGACAAAAGGTTACCGACGTTAGGTTGACTGTTAATAATTATAAACCCGTTTTGTTTAATTATATCATATTTTATAAAACAAAAAAAGAATTAAGATGTACACCTGGAAACCATTACACTTCGCTGGGGTACCTAGATAAGTGAAATGGAATCTTGCAGCTGACATACTGTTTGATTTATAATAAGTATCTTAATTAATATATTTGCCTACGGTGCCAGTCGGAAAAAACATTTCGTAGTTTTCCTTCTATCTATTTTTTTTAACAGAGAGTAGCAGATGTAGATCCGGCTTCTCAATCATCATCATACAAAACAAACAAAATATTTCGGTCTACGGATTTAGTGAAATCGTCAAAAATGAGTTGAACCTAGACAACCTTACCTACCTACACCTGTTTTATAACAACCTGTATACAAGTTCAATGTCGGCGGAGCCTATCTTCTACAGTGGACGTCTTCGGGCTGAGTCGATACTGATGAATAGATGATGACTTCTAGCGTTTTACTGACCCATCCTTAACCTACTTACTTATCGCATTCAGTGAGATAAATAATGCAGAATGTGGTATGGATTAAAATTTAAACAGTTCAGATTCAACTCGCTATTTTAGGTACGCCCTGTAAATGAAACCACAACGTTTCACCCGGCTCAGCCACATAATCTGTTACCGTTTCGGCTACGGTAACTACGGCTTATTTATTGTTATTCTTCCGTAAAACAACACCCTGTAAAATGTTCACCTACATTAACATAATGAGTGCATCATAAAATTAATTAATTAATGCCTTTACTTACTGTTCGTCGGTTAATAAAGGGTTCGTGAGTAATGTTTTATCGAATTCCATTATACATCAAAAGAAGTTTCGTACTAGCTAGACCAAGTAATATATCTATAATATAGGAATAAACATGGTTATAAACAAAACCGGCCAAGTGCGAGTCGGACACGCGCACCGAGGGTTCCGTATAAATTAATATTGACACGTCTTGAACTCTATATCAAATTCTCAGGCCTGTAATTCCCTGAAGCTGTGAAAAAATTAAACTTCTATTCATAATATAAATAAATAAACTCCCTAAGCATGATCCCTATGGCAAATAACTTATGTATTTTTAAATCAAATTGCATTAAGGCCCAAAATTCATTAGAATATAGGACTCAATATAGTTTTTTTTTAATCCTGTCAATAAAAGAAGGGGAAGAAAAACGTTTTTCGAGTCTCTCAAAATAAAGTACTTATAAAAATTATGTCTATGAATAAAATAATTCTGAAAAGGTTTTTATGAAATCTGCATTCATAATCCCGTAATTCTGGGTATCACTGATAACGCCCACGCGTCAGTGCCACAAACGCATTTCTGATTTATCGATCCCCTACCATCTACAAATTGGTTTTAATTAGTTTTTATTTCTAGCGCAGTAGGGTTCAGGGATAACACTCCCCTTCGTTAATAGTACAGCTGATGACAATATTTTCATCGACTCTACGATGGGTGAGGAAGGCCCTTCGATCAACACTGCCCTTCAACTCGAGGGGCAATATGAGGCAATAAAATATATAATAACGTTATTTATTTACTTTGATCTCTATTGGGAGAGATCGTGAATTGTTGGTTGACATGTTTTCCTTTATAGATTTGGTAAAAATACACTTAAAAGAGTTTTCGATGTGCTTTAGTGTAGCAGTAAGTATTTTAATGGTTTCTGAACCCTTTCAGTGTCCATATTTTATAATAACAACAATAAATATTGATTACTTTCCTTTGTAGACAAATCCGAACATTGATATGTACCTAGTACCCTCCTCTGTAACTAAAAAAACAATCATGAAGTCTACAAAGCATATAAAAGTAAAGATACTCCGGACCTAAACTCATATAATGTTTCACGATATTCGTGATAGGTATAAACGGTTTGGTCTTATCACAGCCTAAGTAAACAGTATCTACATACCCTAGCCATGTTTGGCAGTAAACAGTAAAGAGAAAAACTTCTTACAAGGTCATACAGTAAAATTGGAGGAATATGATATGAGACGCAAAGATGGAGTTGAGATTACTTTGGCCAACAAACAAGTAGGGAGTTCTTTATAATTTTTTTTAGAGATACGTGAAATTAATGTTTATGAAAAATAATTCAGAAACAACTTTCTCTATTAACTATGTAAAGTGTCTTAATTGGATTAAATAATCAAGTAAACATTAGTCTTTTTTTATGGCAGAGGTGGCAAACGAGCAGACGGATCACCTGATGGTAAGCGATTACCGCCGCCCATAGACAGCCGCAACAACAGAGGAGTCACAAGTGCGTTGCCGGCCTTTGATATGGGAGTACGCTCTTTTCTTGAAGGTTTGAATGTCGTATCGGTCCGGAAATACCGTAGGCGACAATTCATTCCACAGTTTTGGTTGTGCGAGGCAGAAAGTTTCTAGTGAAACGCACAGTTGTGGACTGCCAACCATCTATGTGATGGGGATGAATATATTGTCGCGTAGAACGATGGCGAAAAGAGGCGGCAGGGATCAATCCGAACAATTCCTCGGAGCACTCCCCATTGTACATGCGATAGAGAATGCAGAGCGAGGCTACATCTCTACGCAGCGCCAAGGAGTCAAGCCGATCTGAAATATCCTGGCAGCCGATGATTCGAGTTGCTCTCCGTTGAATACGGTCCAGAGGGAGAAGCTGGTACTGGGGTGCCCCTGCCCAGAGATGAGAACAGTATTTCATGTGAGGCCGAACCTGCGCCTTATAAAGTTTCAGGCGAAATACTGTCTCGATCTATTGAGCACACCAAGCTTCTTCGAGGCTAATTTAGCCTTACCCTCTAGATGACCACGGAACTGGACTTCACTCGATATGTCGACACCAAGGATTCCGATACTAGCTGAGGCATTAAGGGGAGTGTCCTCAAAACGAAGTGATACGACAAATGGCATTTTCTTGGCAGTGAACGCGCAAACCTGTGTCTTAGTGGGGTTAAATTGGAATCTTTGATAATACTTATTTAGTGACTACAATAACTGTACTAATCTTTTTCCAGTGTCACTCTGGCGTGTCCTTTCTGGGACATCCTGTATAATTCGCGTGGTAGGAACTTTGTACTAGGTAGAAAAAAAACGACGATTTAAAAGTATGTGCAAAACATCTACTTGAATGAAAAACATTTTGATTTTGATCGATCTCATCCCGTGCTGTTTCATGTGAAGATGATATTCAAAATCTCTATCATTGTTTTTTTGTTATCAATTAGATAAGAAAGTTTTTTTTTTGTATTTAAGACGATGTCTTGTTTACGCAGTGTTGCGTCTTTCACGGGTGACCACTGAACCAGGGTTGTAACTCAATATAGCTACAACATTATGCTGATTGGCAACCTTTTTAGTTGTACCTGTGCTATTTGTTATTATTTTTTGTAATTTCTTTGGTAATAAATAAAATTGTACCTAATACATTATGGCCATATTTTTTGAATTTGTGAGAACAGAATATAGCTATTGTAAATAATCATAATCATTGGTTTTCCATTTTCGCCAAAATCTTCACATAAAGATGTGGGAGATTGCAATTTTTTCCAAAATTTACACATTAAACACTCGTAGATATTTCCTTAGAGAGATCTCGTAGGATGAAAAAACTGAACAAACTGTAACGAACTGCACACAGTCTGTTGAAAATACTTCAAAGTTTCGTCTCGCCAAATCCAATATTCCCGGTGTTTCGTTGTCAACACGTGCCTACGTTTGTTGACACATCGCTTTACGCCGTCTTTGCCCTACTTCGAGAAAATAGCACCAGGGAATATACGGCAAGATTTTACGTCGAATCCTCTGAAATGTAGGGAACAATATAGTATGTAAGTATATAGGAACAACAAAACGCGGAGTGAATCAACATGAAACCTGGTACAGAATACCAGTGTTACTTGCGTTTATTGGAAAGATAGCAAGTATTGGCAAAAAATATTCAAGATTAGGTATTTTAAACGTAAATTCTTAGTTGGTTTAATTAATTTTAGGGTTTGATATCCAAAGGATCGTACCTTATTACTAAGCCCACGCCGTCTGTCTAATTGGATGTTTTCTCAGGACTTTATGTTTACCGTGATACGTTAGTTTATTTTTTTTTGCAGAATACGATATAATACAATATGATTTTTATCTCTAATACAAATCAGACATTATGTAAAAGCGAGTCCGGTTTACACTTGCTTGCTTTGTTTTAAGTATGGACAACTGACTCGTAACCTCATAAACAGTTTGAGCAAGGATATAACTTGAGTACCTATGTGAAATAAGAAAATTAGTGTACTTATATAGATTTTGTCATCATGAGGCGATGGTAATTTTCATAAAATTTTTCGTGTTTGGAAGGTAACACGTGTAGTGTAAATACCTACTAATAATTTGTTCTATTAATTGTATGGTGATGTCGACTTTAACAATAACATATTTGTACTTTTTCCTATTTCCTACTAAGTAAGTGTGGTATAACAAAACTGTCTCTTCCCTGAATTATATATGTTCGAAATTTCAATTTCCTAACAAAAATTATATAGCAAACATGTCTTCTCTGCGCTGCGCATCCACATCTGCAGACGTCTGGCGTTACAAACAGGCGCAGTATCCAATTATGTGGATGGAATGTAACGGCACCACAGCCCCATTACGGCCCAACGGCACACAGTTGTAATATAAAACGCTTTATTTCATCTGTTTTTTTTATTAAAAAGGTTGTGCATGTCTTTCTAGATTTAGCCGTTTTCGCAAATCAATTCTTTCTCAATGTATTTTTTACTTTACTACAGTACGTGACATTTTTATAGGTACTAAGATTAGGTAAGAACTACCTACTAAGAATTGGCATTATGTACCTAATTTGTTAGTAATTTTCTAAACACAATTTGGCAGCTGAAGCCTCTCTAATTCTTTCTACATGTCCTAGCCAGCGAAGTCGGGCAGCTTTTATTTCCCCGATGATGTTCGGCTCAGATATTAGTTCTTCTATTTCATGGTGAACCTTTGCCTCCACTCTCTGTCGGTCCCTAAATCTTTCGGGTAGCTGAGCCAGCGAAGTAAGTATTATAATTTTTTGATTTTCCATTTAAAATCCTTTCTTTTCTTATAAAATAATATGAAATACTTATATCATAACTTAAGATAAAACGTTTTTTTAATTTTCATGACTAATAAGTT
Source organism: Coleophora deauratella (assembly GCA_958295455.1). Classification (NCBI taxonomy): domain Eukaryota; kingdom Metazoa; phylum Arthropoda; class Insecta; order Lepidoptera; family Coleophoridae; genus Coleophora; species Coleophora deauratella. Next base: position 6,769,085 of record OY282398.1, read on the forward strand.
ACAGATAGAGCTGGGCAAATGAAAGCGTGGCCTGTAATTTTCTGAAACTCACAGTCACTGTTTTAGGCAAAAACTTTAATTTCGTAAAATACTTGTTTGATCACGGGCAAAACGATTAAAAGTATGTGCAAAATATGCTACATGCCATGATCAAAAATTCAGAAAAAAATACAAGAGGAAAAACAAATTGTTTTCCAAGAAAAACAACAATGTTTACATTTCTAGTCTAGTACCTATAACTGATTAATATTGATAGTTTTTGGCAGAATATTCATATTTTTTTTTACTATAGTCGGTGATACATGAAGATTTTTTGAATTTGCCGCGTTTTCTCAGGTAACGGTTTCATTTGCCAACCTCTAATATTCATCATGAATCTAGAGCGAAATAATAGCAATCGATTGAATATTGTATTTCGTCCTAGAAATTATATCGATACTTCTGGGCTCAAAGGGCGTAAACGCTAAATAGACCTTAGGCGTATACGCCCTTTGAACCCAGAAGTATCGATATAGTATTCTATGACGAAGAAGATTTCAAGATTTATATAATTAAAGGGCCGTCGAGGAAAATAGATGAACCTTATCAAATTTTTTTATATCATTCTAGAGCAGAGTTTAGACTTACCTTTGTAACACTCTCAATAGAGAACCAATAAAACACCAATACAGAGGTAATCGTTCGCGAGGGTTGATAAACGAAGCGATTTAACTTCGCCCCAGCAGAGGTGACTCAGCGAGCGTCCCAACTTTAAATTGCTACCAAAGAATTTTACTTTGAGGGACTGCCGACTCTAGAGATGTCACTGCTGCGGATGCTTATGATATTTGGTATTCTTATCCAAAACTAGAATTCTCTGTCCAATAGGTTTTACCTACCTTTCATAATCTTCCTAAACTATCAGAAGGAAACTAAACTTGAAAAATATTTATATCTAATGAATGACAGACCTATCTGTTGTTTAATGTTAATGATGGACATCAATATGGACATATAAAATACATTTAATGTACCTTTGAATTTATAACAAGCATTTTTTTTTTATGTGATAGGGGGACAAACGAACAGACGGATCACCTGATGGTAAGCGATTACCGCCGCCCATAGACACCCGCAACAGCAGAGGAGTCACAAGTGCGTTGCCGACCTGGGGGATTTGAAGGGGGGGAGGTTGAGCCTCCGGTACCCTCACTCACTCGGCGAAATACAACGCAAGCGTTGCTTCATGCCGGTTTTCTGTGAGGCCGTGGTATCACTCCGGTCGAGCCGGCCCATTCGTGCCTAAGCATGGCTCTCCCACGGTTAATTTAATAATTAGAAGCTATTAATGTCTCTTTGATGTAATACATATAATAAATCAGATATAAAAATAGTATATTTCTGTGTAAGATTTCTATACTAAACTTGTTTAAACTTATATCTCTTAGATGAAACAATAATTGGGTGTGAAGATAATACATTTTATACGTAAGTTTTTTATTCCAAACGTACTGTAAAGCGTCGAAATTGTACAAGTGTCAAATTAGTTGGTATTACTTGAACTGGGGCTTTTACTACTTAGTGAAACTGAACAACTTTTACCGAGGAACCCATAGTCAATTCGCAAATAAATTGTTTGAGCTTCCATACTAAATGGGCCGATCAGGTGACCGACTTGTTAGAAAAGTACAAATTTTTTTTGCGAATTGACTATGCATTTCTTGGTAAAAGTTCTTCAGTTTCACTAGTAGAAGCTCCAGTTTTAGTAATACCAACTAATTAGTTAACACCTTATATAATTATGACTGAGACATATTTTTAACGCAATAATCATTATCGTTCTCTCCAGCCATTCATCGCCCAATTTATATAAGTATAAAATAATCCGTAGGTCTATAGCCATCCTCAAAAGCATCAGCGCCACCAAGCCGACTAGGACTCGAAAAATTCATGACCGAAATAGATCGGATGGTTCGTTGATATCCGTAAATTTTTCCACCACTAGTCGGCTCTCGGTACGTCAAAGTCAGTCTCAAATCATGACGTTCACAGTTTGTCTTCGATGTGGGTCTTCAGTTAGTTGTTGCAACTTCATGTTTACTTGGGGTTCGATATTTGCATCTATTTGGCAAGCAGATACTTCAATGTCTGACGCTGTTAATGCTAATTTCCACTAATTGATTGGCATAACTTGTGATTTGAAAATGTACAGTTGGTAGTAATAGACATGAAGACATGAGTATGAGAACATAAATATTTGATTTTCAAAATGCAAAACTATTTGAAAATTTGTCTTCTTCTCAAACATACCTTGCAGGGCAATATAATTTATCGAAATGTTATATTTATATAATAAATAAATAATAAAATAAATAAATATCCGAGACAAATCACACACGGTCATCTGGCCCCAAAGTAGAATTCCCTGTGTTATGGGAACCAGAGACTGATATACATACACATATACGTTTTGAATACATACTTATATAGATATAATACAGCCAGACACAGAGCAAACAATTTTACTCATGACAGAAAGGTTTGCCCTGGGTGGGGATCGAACCCACGACCCTCGGATTAGTGGTCAGGAGCGCTAACCACTTAGCCACCGATCTGTCTTGTCTAATAACTGTTTAAGTGCAAATTTTTTCAATACTCATTTTATTTAAAAAATGATTTCGGAGAAGGTTAGGCGAATTAACTATAGTTTTATGAAGTTTCAGCCAGAAATGCCAGCTTTCAACCATCGTCTATTTGAAACAATCATACTAAATTACTCAAATCAACGCGAGCACCAAGATTCTTTGAAATATTAACACTAAACAGTCAAATAAAATTCATCTCGAAACAAATAACCCCTTTAATACTCTATTATGCTCGCTAAAACTATCGTGTTTATGATATCCCTGTGCCCTAAATAAAGGGTTAGTGAAAAGGCATCAACGCGTGCAATATGCTAAGTCAAAATATTCATAGGAAAGACATCAACGCTAGCAAGTAGTAATATAATAATAATAATAATTTATTTATTTATTCAGACAATTTTTGGTCCATTATGTTAGTAAAATTACTTAGAAACGAATGTTAGCGTTTAAAGGCTAGACAAAGAAAACACGAAGGGCTTTCACACTCCATGCACACTAGCTGTAGAAGGCATGAGGCCCCTGCCTGACCAGTACACGCATGAAGTGGAAAAGTAGTATAGGAATAATAATTTTATTACCTGAATAGCTCTATCTTCGTAATTTTGCAATACAGCAACAGCTTGCGAATAACATGTTAATATAACAATAAATAAAAATAACAACCCTTGGTGCTAACATCTCTCTGATTAACGTGGTTATCTAGATAATATTTATTAAAAAAAAATTGTAAAAGGCAAAAAATATTGGTATGTCAACACATTCACACACAAACGCCGTATTGTTACAGCCTCGTAGGCAAACCGTATTGAAATAACAGCCGACGACACCGTATGGTAATGGCGACCGGACGGCCACGGGCCGGAACCGGACGGATATAAACAGAAGCGGAGCGCAACACGCCGACCGTGTCCTAGCTAAATGTGGCGCTAAACATTGGCAGAGGCTTTGCTGAAAATTAATCTATGGGACAAACAATATACATAATTAAGGAGCAGATCCGTGACTTTAAGCGTATCGTCTTACCATAATAGTACCAAAGGAAGAGATGTATTTTACAGATTAAACGGTAGTGACGCTAGGTGCTATCTTTTTCTTTGTTATACGTCTAGTATAATACAACAAATAGTGTTGTATCCCAAATTACACAGTAAATGCCCGGTGACGCCCTGTTTTGTAATCGAAAATAGTATAGACTTGTTTTGGCATGTACTAATTTGCTATTTCATTCTAAAACTAAGAACATATATCCTTGAATGTATCGACTGGATTTACTTACACCTTCAATAAAAAGATAAGAGGCAAGATATGTACCGGATCTCTGAACATAATGTGTAAAATTTTAGCACAATTGGATATCGGGTAACTAATTAGCTTCCTAAATTTCAACCGCGACGTCGCGTCGGATTGACATGTGAATGAAGGTATTATAAAAGCAGTATAAGTGTGTATGAGAGTATAACGATTGTTCAAGTCAACAAGTTTAGTGTTGGTAAAATAGAGAATGAAAAATGATTACAATCAAGGTTCGGAACCGGTTAACAAATACCGGTTAATTTCGTTCGAATTTCGGTTAACGATTCCGTTCAGGTTAAAACCGGTTTCCAGCTTAACCGGTAAATTTGAATAAAATATCGGTTAATCAGGAAGCGGTTTTCTAACCGAAATAAGAACTAAATTAACCGGTTAAAACCGAACTTAGTCAAATACAGGCGCGTCGCGCGGGTGCCACTGCCCGAGTCTTCTGCTCACTTTCTCGCACGCTTTCAATTGATTGCACGCGGCAAACATGCCTACAAAGTCGCATATTCTTCAAATTAACCGGTTAATTCCGTTCGAACGAAAAAATATCGGTTTTGGTTAAACCGGTTAAATATACCGGTAACCGAAACCTGAACGAAACCTTAACCGAAATTATTTCGATATAGGGGTCAATGACCGAAACCGGTATTTTCAAAAAACCGGTTTCCGAACCCTGATTACAATGCACGAACTAAACAAAACTGAACTCGTCGGGCAAACTTACAATTATTTTTCGCAACAATTTATAGATAAGTATTCAATCGCGTCTTGTAACATACACAGTCAGAAAGTTTACTTTACATATAGAAATTAATAGATAGCTATACTGGGTCTAGCAAAATATAAATAAAATATAAATATAAAATTCTCACGGTAAGCTTCTACTAATGAAATTGAGTAACTGTTGTTTTATGACTTCACTGTAATAGAAAAAAGAAAACTAAGTTCATTTCCATAATCAGATTTACCCAATCAGTCAATTGATTTGTATCAAGGGTAGAAAAAAATCCTTAAACAGATTTTTTACTTTCACGAGAACTCTTGGTAGCTATTCATATCGTCCCCACTGCAGGCGCACCACTGTCTTACAGGAGAAGCCTACCTTTAATTATTGTTACACTTTCTGTTACAGCCTTTACGAGTATATTTATTTTTCGTTATAAACACTTTAAAAACTCGTAGGCTCGTAGTCATAACTTAGAAAATTGTGGAATAGTTTGTTTTTAATAACTATTGTTTTATCAGATTTCTCATTACAATCTTTATGATGATTTAAATGTATCTTGTATATTTTACATTGTAACTTTGCGAAAAAAAAAACAGTTGTTTTGTTTTCACCTTTCGTGTGTCCCAAATGTAACCTAAAATTCTGGCAAGAATCCACAAGCTTCGTTTATATATCATACTGTTTTGACACTTTCATATCCTGGTAAAGTTAGTGATGAAACGACGATTGCTAAAAGCTTCTTTGGTTAAGAAACATGAAACCTCTTGGCGTTTCTAAACTATTTGAACTCTGAAAAAAGTCTGACTTCAATACTAGTTTTCAGTAATTTACAATTGATTTGCCAACTTTGTATTAAAACTAAATTTTGTCTCTACACCATGCTTGGTCCAACACACACGTGGCCAGTTTTTATTAAATTGTCAAGTAATTCCGTAATCTAAAACCAATCTTTAAGTATTATGTTTATTATAAATGTACCTGTCAATATACTCAAATATTCCAGATTCCAAAGACCAACCGCAAACAAAATTCTAACATCACTAAGAGGCATAAAGTATTAAAAAGCCCGTCGCAAACCGGGTAAATGGCTCAATAATGAATAACGGGCAAAGTTCCCTCCCTAAATATCAGTCTACCTGTGTAACGAACACCGGTATGCACTTTCACCTTCATTTCATTACTCTCGCGGGTGAAATGTTTGTAATTAACACCGAAACTTCGTCGGTCACAGTCAGGAGAGTCGGTTGCGTGCGGCTGTTTGCCTTCAACACTTTTGGAGTACCACAGGGTGCCGCTTTTGGGCTACTTTTTAATTGTGTTGGATATGTACTTTATCTTATTCATTTTCAATGAAACAAAGAAATGTTCTGACAAAATTGAGATATACACCTTTTTTATTATTTTGGATATTAGAGATATTGGAGTGCCGCCGTAGGCAAAGACAGTTTTTCGTGATATTATCAGATTTTAGCAAGTAAATCGTTATGAAAAAAGAGAATTGTTTGTTTTCATGCTAAATATCATTCATTCTTTTTGTATATCTATTTTTTTAAAACACAAACATTGTTTGTTTCCAAGCGGCAACTATTGCATTGCTATCCATGATGGGAGGCCCAATGCGGAGGGGAAAACTTATTCAATTTGACTGAAGAGACAACTGTCTTTTGGTTTGGAAAGCATCGTGTTCCAGCTTCACCTCTCGCGTTTTTTATTTAACTTGTTCCTCGGCAATAGGTAGTTTCATTCAATCCGCTCCCGACATTAGACATGCAAGTCACGTAGCTACGACAGCTCTCAGACCGAATTGGGTTGTTCCCAATACACAGACATTCGCGTTTACATTTGCTCAAGTCTTAAATTTTCCTATATCTGAATCGAAGTTCGTTTTATTCTAAATAGTTACGATATAATCTTAGAATTATATCTGAATGACATCTGAAAAAAATAACTATGCTATCATCTTGTTCATACTTCCTTCCTATAACCTTCTTTAACTTTGTTGTTTTCCTTATTCCCTTTTTTTTTAAAGAAGGACTTTTACTTAATATAAAATTACTTCATATAAAGTAAAAGTCATTTCACTTAAACCATTTGGACAATTCGCTTCTCTTATACAGAGTGTCCTTAGCCAAAGTTCACCGTGTGAGCAGCGTGGGACTCCACCGGCGCGGGCGGCGGTGGCTCGCGCGTGCCAACGAACCACCCAACAAACGTTTCGTTCGCGAGCTGGCTCCTCGTATTTGTCTTCATACTTTGTCGCCGAAACTCATACATTATTGATCAGTGAATCTGCTCCGTTCAAGCATCCCATCCAATACGAATGTTTGATTAATTCATAAGTATTTAGAAGTTGAAAATTTTGTAAGTACGCTCTGTAAATTGTTAGTGTGTGAAAATCCTTTATAATATTATAATACTTACCTTTCTATTTTTTAAAATTTTCAAAAAAATTGAAAGAATACATTATACTTTTAATACAAATACTGTTAGGGTCCTGCAATGTCTTCTAAGTGCTAGTTTTGTAAAGGTTAATGGCTGCCTCTCTTGACAAACGTAAATCCCTGATCGAATCGAAAAATTAAGTTTTTTTCTCATTAGATAAGTTTATAGACTCGTTTATTACATATCAGTACTTTATTTAAAAAACCTTTTGAGGGTTGTCTATTAAATACCCCTATAATATCCATTAAACGAACTGTAGTAAGCACCACGACCGTCACGAGTGTATTAATCACAGCTGTTAATTCTATTAGCGGGTGGTATGCGGTTGTTTATCGGTCGCCGGTCACCGGCAGCCGCTGCGCTGGTCGTTTGTCAACAGCGGACAGCAGTCAGCAGTCACCCTTCGGTCACCACCGCAGAACGATCCAGTCACGCACCGCTCACGGGACTGGAAGTAGGTTAGGCGGAATAGTCTGACTGAACTCTTTGGTCTTGTTTACGTATACCTACTTATAAAGCTGCTTCGATCACCCAAAATACTACCCGAAATACTTCCTAAAAAATACAAAATTTATTTGATTTTTGTAGAGCAAAAAATATAGAAATAATATATGTAAATCTAATAACGAATAATGTACAGTTTTATGAAGCGAAGCTTTTTCTTTTTATGTTTTTGACTTCTGTATATTAAACTAAAACTGAAGAAGATGGCAAGGGAGCCAAAAAGTACAACTGCTTATATGGCCCTAAGCGCACTACGGACTTTCAGTCAGTTGAAAGTTAGATTGACATCCTTCGTCACATACTTTATTTAGCCTATTTATTCTTAATCTGTCAGCGTGCGTACGCACTTTTAAGTAACTTTCATTCTAATTGTGTTACCAGGCCAACTAAACTATAGGCCGAAGTCTGTGTATATTGCGCTGTGGCTGTAAGACACTTTCCGGTTCACACAAATAATAAGATTTCACTGTGTGGTTTGGAACAAATATCCAACATCAAAACTACACAAGTTCATTTCCATTAAACATCTCCATGTCTCCCTAAAGACGGAAAGTAAGAAATAGATCAACGACAATCAGATCCCGCGAATGCTAACCAAGCAGATCTTTTATTCATGCTCACCAAATGGCAATTACAGAAACAGAGTCCTTGGCACGAAAGGAAAGGAAACATTGTATAAAAAGCTCGGGTCGCCGTTAAAGTTAACTGGGGCGGGAGACGCAGAATAACCCAAAGAATTATTCTCGCAATGTTATGGTAGGCCGTTTCCTTTTCACCTTATCTTGTGTTCTGTTTTGTACTTACGAACACATTTGATTGTGTTATATGGGCTTGGGCAAAGAAACTCGCGCTCCTCCCAGGGGGATGAGTACAGTTATCATCAAAAGTTTACAAAAAGTATCCTAGGCTCAAAGGTAGTGATTTGGTGCAGCTTTACCAGAGGTAATTCCTGAAGGGTCAATGTAACAGTGAGTTTTTCAAACATATACATACATTCACTTCATGGAAATATACCTGTGAGTAAAAACAATTTTGTAGTCCAAAGCCATAATCGATTCGCGAAAAAGAAATGGATTTCTCATATTAGGTACTGATCGAAGTGTGTTTATTGAGGAAAGTTTTGCAGTTCTATCAGTAGATACCATGGTTTATATAGTTTCAGCAGATTTAAACCTTATACGTTTATGCATTTAGTGATTTTTTATGTCAGTCTCTGGTACACTGAATACAGTGAATCCTAGTTTAGGGCCAGATGGTAGAGTGTGATTTTGCCCTGGATATTTATTTATTTAATAATCGGTCATAATATCTTACCATTCTTTCATTTTATCCATGAGGAGACTATTTTGAACAAATTAACTGCCAATAAATCGCTAAACAACACAGAATTTAACCACATTGTCCCAATTTAGTAATGCCACAGAATAAACCCACCAGACTAGACAATAAGCAAACTACATGAAAATTAACGTTCGCCGAAGGATAAGTAATGGCATTCGACCCAAATTCATAGTGGCCACTGGCGCTTGTAACGAAGCCGTGTTCGCGCATAATGAACCTACGAATGGCCATTCCTGAATCATACCTTAACTCATTTGCATGTTATATAAAAACATCACTGCTTTGGGGTCAAATTCATAAACCGTGAACTATAAATTAAAATTTTTAATTGTTAAGATGAATTTATTTTTCGCTCAAAATAAGGTATAAAAATCTACACTAAAAAGATACTTACTGAATGACGGACAACATGAAACATACATTCCTCTGACGATTTTCAATTATTGATCCCTTTAAGTGGTGTAATGGAGTATTATTTGTATAATAATAATAATATGCCCGGATTGTCCGACGCTTTCTCTCCTCGTCGCAGTGACCTCCAGCCGACTGTGCTTCTGCTTGAGCAGCTCCTGCCACTTCGCCTAGCGCGAAGTAGTCAGAGTAGCCCAAACGTATACTTCCAAATAATAATAATATCTGGGACAAATCACACACGGTCATCTGGCCCCAAACTAGGATTCCCTGTATCTTGGGAACCAAAGACTGATATACATACACATATGCTTTTAAATACATACATATATAGATATAATACACCCAGACTCAGAACAAACAATTCTGCTCATCACAGAAAAGTTTGCCCTGTGTGGGGATCGAACCCACGACTCTCGGATCAGAGGTCAGGATCGCTAACCACTTAGCCACCGAGTCAGTCAAATGTAAATCGTATGGAAATTGAGTTTCCGATGTCGAGTCGCGCTCCACTAATAATTAATTAATCCACATGTTACTAATAATTAAATATCATTAAAAAGGTGATACAGTGACTTGCGTCGTGATCTATTTAAGTCATCAAAACTTTTCACTTTTTTGGTCCTATTTATTTGGCATACATCAAGTCAGTGAGAAAACACCCAAAAACAATGCTCAATGAAATCCAATCAAAACTACTACCTAACTACTTTTACTATTAATTAACTACTAAGTACATAATAATAACACGCGTGACAAACATTGTGACGTGCAAGCTGCGGTAAACTTGTTGCATGTCTTCATTCCATTTGTTATATTTGACCGTTTGGAACAATTAACAAAACAGGACAGCCTAATCTGCCTATTGAATCGTTTCGTCTCAGTCACGCAAAACTTGTTTGAAAATAAATAAGCTAATAGCTTATAGTAAGTGCTATAGTAAAGACGTTTATTTATCTGTTTACACATAAAATTCGTAGCTGCTATTGTGCCAACAAGGCGTGATTTTTTAAAATAACTAGGCTGTATAGAGTGAAAATCTTACTTTTCAATTTTTTTAAAACAATTTTTACTAGTTATTGCATGCAGTTAAATAAGGACTTCATGAATAAACTTATCAGCTGAACATGGTCACGGCAATTATACTACTTTTCAAGATTGAGATCATCATCAATTCATCATCATCAGCCCAAAGAAGTCCACAGTTAAAGAAATACTTTCTCCAAAGATTTCCACGACGAGAGATCTTGCGCTGTAGATACATTGTATGGATCATTAACAACCCATTGATATGGGTTGATCCCCACTGCAGGAGCACGGGTCTCTTCCCATAACTCGGAAAGGTTAGGCCACACTCCACACATGGGGGCCAAGTCCGGATTGGTGGAGGTTGTGGAGCTATTGGCCAACCCCAGTGTCAGAAGTTTAAAAGCCGCCTATAAGGCTTCCGACATGGCTTAACGACTGCCATCCCGTAATGGCAGCCGGCAACAACGGCTTAAAGTGCCTCGCGAAGCCCGGAAACGGTCGAGATAAATGCCACTAACAGTCAAACCCATCCAGGGTGTGACCGTGTCTGTAGTCAGTTAACCTGTGTGATCGACGCGGCCCTGCAAGCCGCACTGAGCCACGACCGCTTCATTATACATTATATGGGTAACTATATTAAACCTCATCAAATCATAGAAGTTTCCAGTCTGAAACCCACTAACTCACAGAGTCTGTGCATAAAAGAGCGACATCATCTCGTTCGGATATAACTGCAGTCGACCGCAATCCGCTGAGTGGGCGGACTGTCACTGATCTGGGAATGTTAGGAAGTTTCAGGTATTACTGATATACTGTTGCTAATGGTCACGTCTTCGTGTAAAAGACATGAAGTACTATGGATGGTATATTAGGACCCAGCTTACTTAACGCCTTAATCGTTATAATACAACAGGACAAAGAGAACCGACTGAAACCGACCAAGAAATGAGAAAAATCGAAGACTGATGAGAAATAATTATGGAATTTTTAGATAATTATGTCACCGTAATCTGGTGAATATAACTCGTACGCGTCATTTTATGAAAAACCAGATAATCACATAATAAAAGTTTAAATACGCGAAGTTACGGTATAAAAAACTAAATTTCACGAAAAATGTTTTTTTCAAACACCACGAACGAATATTATACTTCTTTCATTCATACTTTTAGGCGAGTTTATGTAAAGAAACAGTTTTTTCATGAAATTACGTGTTGCATTTCGTAAAATCGCATGATAAACACAGATTACCCAATTTTCCGGAATACGATGAAATTACGCGTTTGTAATAAACAAAATGAAATTGTTCAGTTACTAGAATTAAGCATTTTGCTTAAGTGTATAAAGTTTCATTAAAATATGATATCAAAGTTTCCAACCCAATGTGTATCGATAAATTGAATTTTATTATAGCATAGCTTTATTCACATCAAATTCTCGCTTTAAATTGGTTCTTCAGAATCGCTTCAAATTGATTCGAAAAAGTGCCTCTCATTTAAATTGAGATCAAACTGAATGGCCATAAATGTAATAAAAGGTCTATTAAGGGTTTATGGGCGCGTTATTCGGTATTCCACGGCCTGTGTAGCGCTCTTTTCGTTTCCTTCGAGGAAGTTTGCCGAATCGGTAATTGCTGGTTATATTAGCTCACAGATGAACCTTATAACTTTTTCTGCCTCATCACTTCCAACGATCATGATTTGTTTTTATTTCTCGAAATATAGCGGAGGCACAAACGAGCAAAACGCTATACGAGCCTATACGTACTTATACTTTATTACTTTTCGTTCTAAATTGTAGGAAGTTGTGTTGCTTCCGGTTTCCGCTGAATCTCGTATTGGAAATCAGAGTTTCTTCCAACAAGCTTCGTTATTTGTGTTAACTGCAGTAAAACTTTGATATAAAAATATGTTTTAAACTTTTGCACTTACCTTCTCTACGCTCACCTCGAATGTTAATTTGTCTGTTTGATTGAAATACATTCCGTAAAAAAAAAGTCGTAGATGAATTTTGTAATGTATACATATTCAATAAAGCGTTTACAAACATACATTATTTTTTAATTTTAATAAATCAATATATTTTTATTTATTTATTTAATTAGATGTTATACACATTCTTTTAAATGGCCTTTCTTTCTACCTAGTATAAGTTACCATGGCTATTGCTGGTCAAAGCTAAAAAAATGAGTGATCGTGGATATCCCTACCGCTGGCTGTCCGTCAAGCGTGCATAAAATTTCACGTGTACGATTCTGCCGACCGCATGGAAATCACTCGGTGCGTTGGGATATGGCATGCGGCATGCTGGCAGGATTATTTTAGTCGTTAAAAATTTTTAATATGGAAAAAACAAAACTTAACTTTTAACTAATGACTAAGACTGACTTGGTGGCTAAGTGGTTAGCGATCCTGACCTCTGATCCGAGAGTCGTGGGTTCGATCCCCACACAGGGCAAACTTTTCTGTGATGAGCAGAATTGTTTGCTCTGAGTCTGGGTGTATTATATCTATATATGTATGTATTTAAAAGTATATGTGTATGTATATCAGTCTCTGATTCCCAAGATACAGGGAATCCTAGTTTGGGGCCAGATGACCGTGTGTGATTTGTCCCAGATATTATTATAAAAAAAAACTTATAAAGAGGGCGCCGTACCCTGCCACCATAATTTTTTTATTATTTCATTGATTTGAAAATGAACATACAAAAAGTACGCCGGACTACTAAAAGGAGAGTTCTCTGTGGTTGTCTTTGTTGTTTGTGTCATAAAATGCCCTTCTATATGGATCATAATTATGCATAATTATATGAAAAAAATATTAATAGAGAGAGTATTTAAGTATATTCTCATGAGTTTAATGCCTTTTCTCGAAAATTCTAATTTATTCTTTCAGCATACTTAGTTTTACCAATTATAATGGTCGAACGAACATTATTTCCAAATTATATTAAAAGCTTGCAAATTAATATTAAAATAGAATCACAGACTGGCTCCAAATTAAGATTCCATGTGCTATAATACGTACGATATGATTCAAAGTTACTCAGATTTTTCAGTAAACTAATATTTTCTCGAGTTCTTATAAATATTTTGTGTATAACTTCATCAAAGATAGAGGGGCTCTCGCTTTGTCTACGTTCGCGATATTGAGACAAATGGCCTTCGCAATGGTATCGCGCGGACACGCAATTTATTTATTGCAAATTGAAGAGAGGATTTGTGTTTCGGTGTACGAGAGAGTACACCTCAAATACAGCCTGGTGCCTTTGTTTAATTTAATATACTCTATTAGGTGAGTCTGTAATTAAAAATTAATCTCAAATGAGTAAATATACATCCTATAATGTTACATAATTTATTCGGAATATCAAAACAAATATTAAGTATGTATAGTGAATGAATATTTATTTATTTCCAAGTTTAAAAGGCGTTTTCATAAAAATGCACTCCCCACCTACGAGTTCATATTTCTCCGACATTTCCAAACTTTTCAATTTGGAACTCGAGATAAAAGGTAGGCCTGTAACTCATTTTATTACCCTGGTTTGTATACGAAATGTACATTTTATTTGTGCTCCCCCAGATATTATACGTTTACTATCCAAAAATATGTCGCTCCGACCCTGCCTCCTTCGTGTGTACTAAAATTGTAAAACGACACATAAAACAAATATTGTCTGAATAAAACCTGCGAAACGTTCGAATTGAATTCTTAAGGAATTGAAGGTTTTGTTTTCTTGAATGTTTAATGTACATATTTGTATTTTACCTTATTGATATTCCTAATTCATTTTCTGATGGACGCTTTTCCTAGCACTTACCGTATAAATTGAAGTTACAAATATGACATTTATTATAAGTGCATTAAAAATAAATAAATAAAAATATCAAAGGTAAAGAAATACGGCAAAAATTTCTAAAATAATATTCCGCAACTCGACTTGATACATAGGTCTTTATGTGTTAACACGTTGAAATATTACACAATTTTCTTTACGAGCTAAACGGATTTATAACAATGAAAACCGCTCCAAACACTGTGTTTCTACGTAAAATTTATTTCATAGAACATTTTAAAGGTGAAGTAAAATAAGGAAGCTAAATTAAATTGGAAGGTTTTGCGTTAGCGTTAAAAAGCCAAAGCTTGTGAAATCTATTTACGTAAAGCGTGGCTTGGGTCTAATTATAATCCGGCTTATGTTAATATGTCTAGATGAATTATATAAATTCTAACACTTGGTGAAATTTTTGACAATTTATTAATAGTTAAATTTATTTATTTTCCTGGCATTTACCTGGAAACGATAAAAAATAAAGATACTAGGTATAAACACTTATGTTTGGTTGCTTTCCAGGCAAAAACTTCCTTATCCAAGAACGATCATATCGTATTGCTTGCTATACAGTTAAATCCTCGTAAATTTTACAAATCCGTTTAATCTAGAATACAACGCGAGATGCCTTATAACCTACCAAATATAATTATATTAATTAATAATAAATATCTGGGACAAATCACACAATGTCAACCGTTCCTCCGGCATTAAACTAGGATTTCTTGTATTATGGGAACCAGAGACTGATATACTTACATAAATTGATATGTATTTATTATATTAGTATAATTCACCCAGAAACAGAGCAAACAAATTTCCTCATCACAAATGAAATATTTGCCCTGGGTGGAAATCTAACCTACCACCCTCGGATCAGGAGCTGGAGCTCCAACCACTGAGGCGCCGAGTCAGTCAATCAGAAAATAATAAACAAAGTACTATTTTCGACAAAAATAAAACAATGGAAAATCACCAATAAATGAGTGTTATCATACTTTTCTATCAAGTGCAAACAGAATAAAAATATCACCAATATTTTTAGCGGCGCCCTGCACAGCATCACGTACCAGTCTAATACTGCAGACAATCATAAAATGAAACATCATAAGGGAAATAAAAACTGAAAAGAGGCCCTAACGACGAAGGACGGGGTCTCAACAAATCGGCGGCCATCACTCAGACTTATAGCTGGGGGCGCGAGGTCTGCCCATCGTGGACCAAATAGTGCCATTTAGGACAGAGAATAATATAAGTAAGCCCTTTGAGGTTTGCTATTCGATTTGTTGCAGCGTGACTGTTTGTGAGTGAGCTAACAAAAAAAAAAGAAAAAAACGAGACCGACTCTTAATTATTGTTTTTTTTAGGGAAGTTAAAACTTACTACATTATAGATTTCTGTAACCCAAACACGGAACTGTAACCTTTATGTTACTTTTAATATTATAATTATAGTTTAATATTATAAATGAATTTAAGGGGCAAATCAGTTTTTTTTTTAATTATGCAGACTGTACCGTGTGATAATATGTCGAATCAAAGGGCTTATTGTAAGGATTTCAAATACATATACATAAGGCAAGGTAGCATAGAGCCACTGCGCATTCATTTGCGCAGTACTAAACGCAAGTCTCACCGACACACGCCACGTAAAATTTTTTAAGTTTTTTTTTTTTTTCTGAACAAAAGTGTTCAAACTAATGGCGTAATTTGCTTCATATCGTCGAAACCAATATTGTTATACAATTTTATTTTCTTTTGATATCCTGGGAACTGTTTTAACTAACAGTAGATCCATCTTTGGTTTTGTTTCTATCGAGCAGAAATTGCTGAATCGTGTTTCGGATGGCGTGCGATCGTAGAAATATAGCCAAAAATATGTATTATTTTTTCAAATTTCACTGTAGTTTTACGTCATTACTGTTCAAAAACGTCATTTTGTTATGAGAGCACCTTATTTAAAAAAGGACACGAAAGTAGACGAAAATTGACCATTCCCCCTTATCTCCGAAACTAAACTGAGTCTGAAATTTTGAAAAAAGAAAAATACAGAAAATTGTATTGCAGGACAGCCTTTAAGAAGTTTATAGATCTTAAAATTTTCCGTATTGTTTTTTATACGGATCCCTCGGTGCGCGAGTCAGACTTGGTTATCTGGCTTTTTGTTTTTACAATATGCAGATATTTCCTTTTTACCCGATAACAACCATACATTTGGTAACAATTGCCCGTGAATGTATTTTTTGATGAGGCGAAAATAAATTTATTAAATTCGTATTTAATTTTACACGTAAGCGTACCTACTGATTGTGCACAATACTATTATTGTAGGAACTACAAAACACAGGGCGTATAGGTTCCTTATTCCAAAAAAATACGATTTAGAATTATAAGGAGACCATACAGGCGGCTTAAAAACTTCTGACACCGGGGTTGGCCACAACCTCCACCAATCCGGACTTGGCCACCGTGTATGGAGTATGACCTAACCTTCCTTAGTTATGGGAAGAGACCCGCGCCGCTGCAGTGGGGACGTTATGGGTTGTTCACTAACTACTAGAATTGTAAGGATGAAAAATGTACCATTTACAGCTTTTAGGCGAATAAAAAATCATACAGGGTATTTCCTACGAATAAAACAGATAAGTAAGTTGGTTTATTAAATTGCCAAAATGTATTCAAGAAACAATAAAGCTTCTAATCGCAATTAAAAGATAGTCTTTGATCAAACTGTAGAAAGGAAACTTAGTGAATTAGTTTAATGGACACTTCTGTTGTTGTTCCTCGGAATTACAAAACAATAGACAGAAAGTTAAGATCAAAAGGAATAAATAAATATTGTTTAATTTCCATAACAGAATATTAATGAGTTTTCTCACAGCTTCTTAATGGTAGTGAGTCATCTTTTTATCGAACTTAAAAACTTTTTGCGAAATCACAGTGATCCTACGAACATTATTGGCTAATTAAGTGTTCTAGGTCAGTATATAAGGTGCTACTTTATTAGTGCCCGATATTTTAGTCAGTGCTCCTACTTCTGATTCTGATCAACTTTCCCCAAGGAACCCATAGTCAAATCGCAAAAAATTTTTTGGGCTCTTCATACTAATTTGGCCGCTCGGCTGATCGGTTTGTATGAAGAGTCCAAAAATTTTTTTTTCGATTTGACTATGGGTTCCTTGCGGAAAGTTGATCAGAATCAGGAGTAGGAGCACTGACTATAATATCGGGCACTAATAAAGTAGCACCTTATATACAGAATGTTAAAAAAAGTGCGTTTGAAATTTTAAGGGGTTACTCAGAATCAAGTATAGAATCCAGGAAAAATATTGAAAAAATTCGCTCTTCAATTTTTTTTGCAGTTTTTCATACAAATTCTCGATTCACTATTTAGATTTAGTATGAGAATCTGAAAAAAATAATTGAAGAGCGGATTTTTTCAATATTTTTCCTGGGTTCTGTACTTGATTCTGAGTAACCCCTTAAAATTTCAAACGCACTTTTTTTAACACCCTGTATAGATTAGCAGAATTGTTAATGGAACTCTGTATTTCATTTTGAAGTCGTTAAACGAAAATAAAGCCACAAATAAATACGTACTTAAAATGACCCGTAAATAAATAAAAGCATGGGAGATTAAAGAAAAACGGAAACGTTTTAATTCCAGATAAATTAAATTATATTACCGAGTCATGAAAACACGAAGCTCGCTAACGAACGGTTATCGAGCAAAGTGAATATCGGAAACTAACTTTAAAATAAAATCATACAAAAACGTTAAACCACCGAACAGAGTAACAAAAAATATATACAGAATGATTTTTTCTGAGCAACTTGCTCCAAAGATAACCAATTACAATCGGAACAAAAAAAGTGGACTCTCCAAAGTTGGTTAAACAACATGATCAAATTATATGAAGTGTTCAATTTTTTTTTTGCTCCGATTAAAGAATTCCCTTGGACCTTTGTTTTATTACAATACAAAAAGCCTCTCTTCTCTTGCCTGGCGTGTCGCATAATTAAATGTTAGACGGAAATGGCCTCTTAGCATCTCTTAAGGTTACGTGAAAGGCATTAAGATTACACCTATATGCACGCATTCTACGCAACGATATCATGCCTATAATATACATCTTGTAGAGTTGCAAATAATACAAACCGGTCAAATGTGAATAAAACTCGCCCTAATAATCCCGAACGGAATGAAATTTTAATAAAAAATCAAAATCAAATCTGCCGATAGAATCGAAACCGCCGATCATAATTCTAAGAAACCGCCGATACACGATAAAGTACCTATACCAAACTATACCATTTTATCAAAGATGACACAACATTTCTCGTGTATCACAATGTATTGTTTTATTTGGCCATAAAGTAACGACAGTCATTAAAATATTACTGTGACCAGATGCAATAAATCCCTCTGCGAGCCCGTAATCCAACAAACTAAGAGAAAATGCACGTAAAATGGAGCATTTAAAATTTATCGTCGGAAAATATTACCACTTTTGGACCAAGGAACCCGCTAGCTTAGCAAACTAATGTTGCGGGTGCTTGCTGGCGAAATGGTAAAAAGAAACGGCGGTAATATCCCTTGCAGGAACGTAATTTTGTTTTTTAATTATTTATTTTTCTAAAGAGATATACCCTATTAGAGAGACTGTATAAAATAAAGTGGTCAAGTGAGTGCCGCTCCTTAGCACTCGCCTCATGAAAGTAATTGAAAGATCGGTTGTGATATTGTAGTCTATAAAATCGCGATGTATAAAAAGCCTGATACGTACATTTACTAGGTAAAACTATTTATATATTATATAATATGTATTTAACAGCAGTCTGCTATCAGATAAGAACTAATTCAAAAATAATATGATCTCGTACCAACCAGTCGGTCGGACAGTAAGTTGGTTGGGTTCGCTCTGTACCAACTCGCACGTCCGTACCGGCGGGAGAGGAGGCAGATAAGTGAATTGTCGGCGGTGCTGCATACGTGACGGGCGTCGCTTTCACACGCGCCCCGAAATCCGCAAACGCGCCTCTAATCTGAAACGAAAATTAACTGTGAATGGATAAAGAAGTGATACAAAAATAACAGGCGAACTTTGAAAAATTCAAAAACACGACATATGTGACAAAATGTTGAAACTAAATAGTTAAAAATATTCTTATGATACCAAAAATATCTAAATCGGTTCAGCCGTTTAAAAATTATGGTGGAAAAATATACTAATAAATAAACTCTAAAAATATTACACTTATTTTTTTGGGTAGTCGTGTAAATAGACTGCCTACACTATGTTGGCCTATTAGTGAATCTATTAGTATGAAATAGACATATTCATATTCACACCCCGGACACTTCTTACAAATTTCGCGCCATTGTTTACTACATAGACGTTCATGTTTGTACACATGTAAATTTGTCGGAGATGTACTAGGGTTCATTGTTCTTTAATGTTAGCAAGACTTTTACAAATAAAGTGAAGGCTGTATATACCAGACAAGGCTGTATAGCTTTAGAAGCCTTTAGCTCTTTCCTTAAAATAATAAAATTGTCTTTGTTTAATAAACTGTGCTTTGGTTTGATAATGTCCATTTTGATTATTATAAGTAATGTTGAAGTATAAAAACTACTCAGTTTTATGAGACAACCCGTTGTAAGGAGTCGCAATAACATTTTGCTATTCCACTGCTACACACTGTATAAGAATCATTTTAACCTTTTCTCAAGTGAAACTAAGAACACCCCTTGGATCTTTCTTGGAGCTTTCTCTAACAGTTTTATATTACTTTGTCGTAGGTACTACGTGTGCTACGGCATAAATTATCTGCTACGTTTTTTTTCCGTAGTGAGTAAGCTAATTTAATTTAAAAGGTTGTCACCAAAAGCAATATTATGGGGAGTGTACATTATGGGAAGTGTACAAATCAAAATGGAGACGTTGTTAGCCGAAAGGTAGGTACTAAAGGTATATCTTTTCTCTGAAAAATGTACCCAGGAAATTCATAGTTTAATAACTCCATAATTGACCACGCTGAATACGTTAAAAACAACCGACTTCAATCGCAACAACTCCAATTTTGCTATGTTTTTGTTGATTTTCTCAAAAACCGCTGAATTGATTTCGATAAAATTTATATGGGACCACCTGTGAAGTATACCCTTTTAAACAAAAAAAGAATTTTCCAAATCGGTTCAGGCGTCTTCGAGTAATCGGTGAACATACTCCTTTTTTTGAAGTCGGTTAAAAATACCGATACACATTTAGACACAGGTAATGTTAATTTTCAGCACCACAAAAGGTATATGTTTATACTTCTAATTACCTGATAGCGAAGATTACTAGCTACTAACAGATAACAGAAGCGACATTGTGACTCAGTGGTACATTTTGTGGCCTTTCCGTATAGTCGTCGTCCTGCTGGAAAAAAAATATATAGAAAGAGAAGCACATAGTAGTTACAGCGTGTTAAGGGGTTGCTAAAAGGTTAAATGCCTCCTTTTCTACTCGTTATCTTAAAAGAAGGTCTCTTGCTAACCTCGTTCGCTATTTCTTTGCAATTGTTTTATGTCATTCATCCATCTGGCTGGTAGTATGCCTACTCTATTACAACCTTCGTCCACTTGTCATCTTTCCATCTAGTTATGTCTCTCACCCAGCCAGCCTCATTTAATGCCTTCAACCTTTGTACGTTGAAGATTGTTTTGTGTTGTCTCCAGCGAATATTATTTGGAGCACGTTTTCCTTCATGAGCATTAAAGTTCCAGTTCCATAGTAAACAAATACACACCCTGTACTGACAAAAGTACTTTATACATGAAAAAGGGTTAAAATGAATTTTTTTTACGTACTTACCTGTTTTTATCTTATCCAAACATTCCACGCTTTGCTGTGCTAAAATGGAAATGTTTACAGTACAATAAAATGGTCATTTTACTACCTCCGCCCGCGTTTAGTGCGCTCTAAAACGCGCCAGTGTGATAGTCCTCCACCTATTTCTCTAAGGAAATGCTTCTTCAAGCCCTGACTGAATGGTGCCTTATCCCAAAGTTCGCAGACTAACTTAAAGCCAACCGACACGTCTTTTATTAGAGGTTCAAGTTTGAAACGAGAATAACTCACTGAGATGTGTTAGTTCGAGCTAATGTAGTCTTTGTAGAGGTTTGTAGAGCTTGAGTTAAAACAATGGATGGTAATAGGTAGGTAGGTGGTTACAGAGAAACTACAATTTCTCTGCAGAAAGCTTTCTGTTGTAAGTACTTTTTATTTTATTTTTACCCGAATTCCCACCTTCACTGTTACCATTTATAGCCAAAAGGGCTTGATAGATTATACGTATACGTATCGTTAGTTATATTTTGATCCCCACAGATTGGTGATAGAATGCATTTTTTCAGTCGACTTTTTTTTATTCAAATTGTCAGTTTTTTAATTTTAAAACTTTTATTTCAAAAGCTCCTACATTTAAAAATATCTTTCGTATGTACAATTTTTAGATTTTTCCAACGCGACCGACGTGAGCAATGAGGATTAAAAAAAAATTATTAAAAAAATTTTGGAAATTTCTGATTAAGAGTGACTATAAATTTTAAAAAATAATTCAGGATTTTCTGTATTCCAATTTCCAGTAAAATGCGATATCAAATAAAAAACAAAATAATAATATATTTTTAAAGAAATAATAATGTAATAAAGAATCATGGGCTACACAAAACCTACGAGCATTTACATTCACGTTGAGCTGCCAATATACATATTGCCTACCCATGATATTCGGCATTTAAACTCTGAAACCAAATAAAAAATGGAATTGAAAATTTCACGTGGAACACAACTTGAGTTCGGATGGTTGCTTTTAACGACGAATCGGCAGTTTTGGAGCAAATTCAGAACCCTTTTAAAAGTTTGTAGTGATCGAACCAATGGCGTTTTGAAAGTCTCTTTATTGACGGTGCCAGAAGTACCAGCATCCGAAGCAGTGAGTAAATCAGCGACACTTCCATCTCAGTATGTACCAACTTTGTTAGACGGAGGGCTTGCGAAGAGCCACTCTTTTAATATCATGTAACAAAATAGGTGAAACGACTGGCTGCTGGGGAACAGAGGCGTTGGCTTTCATTAAAGAGATTGGCCGTCGGCTTCGTGAGAGGGGCTGTGACGCTCGCTCCGGAGCGTACCTGCTGCAAAGGTTGTCCATTGCCATACAGCGCGGCAACGCGATGTGTGTCATGGGCTCCTTTGCTGCTGGTACGGCTCGGGGGGGCATTTTTGACTAGACTAGTGATATTAGTGATATCACTTTTTATGTATATTTTTTTTATTGACCACATTTGTTTATGGAAATAAATTTATTATTTAACAGAGAATAATAATAAATAGGTAAAGGAGCCGTAACACGCGGCTTCTACACATTATACTGAAAAACTTTTGTTTTACGATTTTGCTGAATTTGCAAAAAAAAATGGATTCTCAAAATTGGCCTAACAGCTTATCAATTTGTATGGAGATTCTAAAATTTTTACTTGCAAATCAACAGTCATAAAACAAAATTTGTTCAGTCTGATAAGTAAAAGCCCCAGTTAACACCTCTACACCAATTTTATTACAACCTGTACAATACGGCACCCATTTTATAAATGGGAATGCCTAATCTTCCAAATATTTATAGATCGGTGACACGACAGCAATCGGAATCGATTTAATCACTGGAATCATGCAAAGTTGGCTGGCGAAGTTGGTCCCAACTTCTGGATGGAACAAATTGGAGCAACGTGGCCCGCGGCGGGCGTGACGGTGATTTCGAGATTTGTTTGTCGCCTACAATAGTGGCGATAGCTCCGGGCGTTTGGTTCACAACTATTTATTGGTGTGACCAAATTTGTTCTATTTTAGTTCCGTTGTGAACTGAGGAAGTAGAATTAGACTTTTCACATGTAGTTATTTTTTGCCTATCGTTTGTTCGTATTTTGAGTACAGAAAGCGATCACACAATTGCGGTGTGTTTATCCAACCTAGGATTTTTTAAATGTAAGTGTATATTTCCAAATCAAGAGGTTTTTCTCCAATGTTTTAAACTAAAAAATAGCGAACATTAAATCCATTCTCAAATTTCACGAACCCCCGGCAGGTGACTTGAAACTATCCAAATATCCAAACAGCAAGATGTATGGCGGCAAGTTTCTGGACGTGCCGCCGCCGCTCGCATCTGTCAAGGGAAGTTTAACGCCCGGTGGCGCACGGACGTTTGCTAAATTGCCTCAAACGTCAAATTTTCGATTTGAATTTATAGGTGCCTAAAGTTCTAGAGCATTGATCAAGTTTTTGCTCTAATTATATTGTAGTTCGCAAGTCCCTTGGTATAAGAAAGTTTTTATGAGAAAGATTAATGCGACATGATTTGTAACTTGCCAGAACTGCAAGAACACTTAATCTTTACGTTGAATTATGTTTCAATGATAGAATTCCTGATGTTTCCAAAATACTGTCTACTTAACTTGTTTGCTTTAAAAATAAGAATATAATGACTTCCTAAAACAATGACACTCAAGGGAATAAGAAAAATTTACCCATTTCTCACACTCCAAACCCCTTCAAACCCCAACAAATCGTTTACATTACACTACAGACTTAGCCAATAATACTGATTAACATACACCCAAAAAACATCACCCTCCTCAAGTGACAGTCGGGTAAAAATTCCATGCATTGCTGAAAAGGTAATAATAAAATATACTTTGCATGTCAACTTTACCCCGATCAAGTCGCCTTACACCCAAAACGTCTGAACGTAGACAAACGAGCAAGAAAAGGATATTTGTCTGTCGATATTTCATCCGATTCTCATTGTAATTCTGACTGCGTATGCGATACGGAATCGATAACAGGAACGAGTGGCCCTTAAAAAGGTAACCCATCATTTTGGTATTCGGTAGATGGGCATTAGAGAGAGACAGATGGAAGGGTACTTTACACAAATATTGAATGATAGAACTTTGATCAAAAATTTTTTTTTATACTCAATAATTGGGGTCCCACTGAAGTAACAAAGTTACAAGTTACTCAAAACAACTATATAGGGATTTAGTAAAGGTACCAATATCCATTTGAACTAAATAACTTTTTTGCCACCTGTGGTCGACTATCATCTGCTTGCTTTGCGCTGTCGAGGCTGCGAAATAATCTAACTATAGAAAACATAAAAAAGGCGTATTACGGATATTTCCACTCGTTATTAACTTACGGTGTCGACCTATGGGGTGCTGCTGCCGATCGTGATCGTGCCTTTCGACTCCAAAAGCGTGCGGTCCGTATTGTAGCGGGTGCACCCTATGATCATCCTGCCCAGGAACTGTTTAAGAAACTTAAAATACTCACTCTGCTCAGTTTGTACATTCTACAAATGTGTAAACAGGTAAGGCAGAATTTAAGTAACTTCCCAACTTTAGGAGACCGACATAGCCTAAACACCCGTAGCCGACACCTGCTGCAGGTACCACGGTGTCGCCGCGCGAAGACACGCCGCCACGTCACCACTGTTATATAATGCACTACCAGGGGATGTAAGAGACGCTCCTAGTGATAATACTTTTATAAGTAGACTAAAAACTATATTGTTAAACCTAGCCTGTTACAACATTGATGACTTCTACAAAGGTGTGCGGAAACCGCAGGCCCAGACACCATCCACTTGATGACTGATTATACATTATGTATACATTATTATCATTTATTGTAATTCATAAGACCCAACATTATATTTATATATTTTTTTGTTTTTACAATTCACTTAATATTTTATATACATATATTTGACATGTAATTGAACAATTATGAAATAAATCTGAATCTGAATCTGTGTTATCATTATTTTATCTCCCGGAACACTTCCAATTATGAGTATAGGTCTTTTATAATGTTTCGCTTAGCACAGTTCCGAGTCACATATATCCAGCTACTCCCTGTAAATCTGACTAGATCATCAATACCATATGGAAGGGGGCCGTCCAAAATTCTTCCGGACGACTGTCGCCACTCGCACTCGA
Source organism: Coleophora deauratella (assembly GCA_958295455.1). Classification (NCBI taxonomy): domain Eukaryota; kingdom Metazoa; phylum Arthropoda; class Insecta; order Lepidoptera; family Coleophoridae; genus Coleophora; species Coleophora deauratella. The sequence continues at coordinate 6,794,345 of OY282398.1, forward strand.
GAACCTTTCTATCCAGTTTTTCAGAAGAAAACAAATACCCACTCAGAAAAAAGTGACTTTCTGTACGAAGTACATCGAACAGTTGATTTCTGTGAAAAAAAAAAAATTCAATTTAGATCAATTTAAATCATACGTGCCTTGGGAAAAAGACGTTGCTCTGATTTATGAAGAGAAGCCCCAGATAAATAGAGTTTCAGTATATATTTGTTAAAACCTTTAAATGTCCAATTAACTTTTAGGTATGTAACGAATTCGATTAACTTTGTTCTTTAACGAATAGGTACGCCGAATAAATTTTCCCAATTTGTAAACGTACGCACTTCATTTAAAACCAAAATAAAATAGAGGTTTTACTTTTACCAAAAACAAAAATCCACATCATTCATTTGAATCCAACTCCAAACCAGAACCATTATCATAATGTCAGTCAACATTTTAGGTAGACAATTTTTTTTTATTCAGAACAGAATTCATTTCCAAATCAACAATTTGACGTTTTCAATAATCGAGGGATATAATTGGAGCCGGGAGGAGGGCCCTCACCATCATGTCCGATGTCACGTGCAGGTTTCAGGTCAAATGATAACGGTAATAATATTACCATAACTTACATAGCGAAATATTTAAAAGCACTTGTCTTTGCCCGCGACATTTTTTTTGTTGTATTTTCTAATCATTATTACTATTTTGTTTTCCATCCGCCACTTCGAAACTATTTATATAAATTTATTTTTTATATGTTTTCAGGAGAATATAATGGATTGGTTGAATGTCTTCTGGGAAATATCTTACAATAAAATAATGTTTTCAAAGATCACACTAGAGGACAATTTTTCAGGAGTCATATATTTATTGGACCATAAAATAAATTATAATATAATATGAACCCTATTGTCGCATAATAATCCTAGTTTAAGGTCGGATAAACGTGAGTGTTTCATCCTTATATCATTGAAGAAGGAAGAGTTTAGAACTACGTACCTGGATATAATCAAAAAGGCACACCCAAAATCTGTACATAAGTGGGTCCGCGGTCCGTATAGCAATAAGAAAGAAAATTAAAGAAAACGAAAGGCAGTTCATCATAACTCCGTGAGATTGGACCAGAAGAGCGTGATAAGAAATTTGCATTTAATGAAAGAGTACTAAGTGCGACCACACACCGTCCGAGGCAATACGTTTCATAGAAATTTGCATTTTTATGAAAATTCCGTGCGACACCGCACTTGAACCGGCGCGGGCGGCGGTGGTCTGAACAAGAATATTTCACCCACCTTGAAAAACTGCCGAGGGAAATTTATAAAGATCTTTTTAGTGCACCTACTCTGTTCAACGGCAAGTTTCTAAACAAAGCCTTCTTTGATGTTTTATATAATAACAATACTCAGGACATAGTAAAAATAGTCAAAACTTTTAAAGGATACTAAAATTGTCCATGAAACTATGATATTAGAGATAACAACTTGGTAAGTGAAACTGAAAAATAACATTAGATTAGATAAAAACCCATACTAATAATTATCTCCTTAGTTTTTACTTTAAAACAATACCACCAAAGTTAAATCTTACCATAACCCTGTCATATAAGAAATACTCACTTTAAAAATCTTCCAACACAGCCGAAAGTTTTCAAAGCCCTAACCAAACAAAATAGGGGTACCAGCTTAATTGCCGAATAGTGCAGAAGCCCGTTAGCTATTTAGCGCACGTCCTCACCTGACGCGGGCCAAGCGGCTACTTTAACCGGATTCCACTTGGCTTGTTTGCTTTTAACGAATCCAACTTTACTGGATTAGAGTGAAAACGGCTCTGCAGATACACTCGTATTTAGCGGCGTGTATGTTACAATTAACCTATTTTAGAGTAGCGATAGTCTCTGTGTGGATAAACAATGGGTTTTATTGAGTTCGTCAATTTGTACACTTGAAAGACACGGATAGCTGATTCATGTTTTTTTTTGCAACAGTTTTTTAAGCGTACGCTTCAAAGAAGGTCGCAGGTTAGATTACAAGTGCAACTTTGTAGAACGTTGTTTTATTATTTCTATTTCTAGCTAATCAGTACCATCTTCTCTGAGTCTTGCCGCCAAATATCAATGTTAGCGGCATTTACAAGTATATACAATAAAAACAGTATCATTCTTTCGTCGAAGAATTTTGGTTGGTGGTTTTGGTTCCATCTTCTGCACCATCATCATAAGAATGCCGCCGAATAATTTGATTTTTTTCGTGCCACTCACAAAATTGATAAAGTGGCGCAATTTGAAAATTTATTCTTATTTTGTATCACGCATACAAAATCACACATTTATTTATGGTCACAAAACACACCAAAATACATAAATTCTATATTTTAAACGTTATATTACTATTTAATATCATCTCGCTCGTCCGTCAGTCCCTGCAGACACTGCAGTTACAAGTTATCATAGCTCCACTAAATGCAACTTAACGACGCGCATAATTAAGCGCAGTTTAGTGCAGTTCAACACGATTTCTCTGAGTGTTCGACTAAAATAAATTTTCAGCTCTCCAACACAAATAATACTTGGACATACGCCGGCGAATTGCTCTAATGGACTTCCGGAATATGTAATCTTTCGTAAGGTGGATTGTTGATTTGATGAGGTTTGGTAGGAAGCTGCTGGACGCGGGCTACTAAAACTCGTGCTGTATGGAAACCTATAAAAAGCCTTCTTCACCTTACAGCTGAAAAGATGGACGTAAACTTTGTTATCAACAGCCTTAGATCAACAGCCCATCAGCTCATCAGCATCCATCCTGGAACATGATTAACTCTTCATCTAAAATCAGTTCATTGCACATGACAAAACTGCAATATTGACTGACTCGGTAGGTTAGTGGCACATTAACTTTCCTGACTACTAATCCGAGAATAGTAGGTTCGATTCGCTCCCAGGCCAAACTTTTCTGTGATAAGCAGATTTATTTGCTCGTATCTGTGTTTAAACATTTCTCAGCGTTTGGTTTCCATAATACAGAGAAGCCTAACTCGACACTGTGAACTTGTCCCTGTCCTTTTTATATGTATTTCACTATGGTTAAAGAGCATTGCTTAATTTTAAATAATATTTATTGTTTAATTCGAAAAAGTTCGATCTCACTATACTTTGGCCGAAACATTGGCCTACGATGAGGCACTAGCTGACATTTGTGCTGTTAATCCATTTATCGGGTCAAGTCATGCTTCATGAAGCACTGATACGGTTCAACCGTCATAGTGTGATGCGTTGATTCTATATCACATCTATGTATATACCTAGTTGCATACAGGGTGACTGGTACTTACCTGCAAACCTCTTACTGGTGACTTTAGGTAAAAAAATATTTCAAGAACTTTGCTAATTTCTCCAAAAAAAATTGGACGTTTTATACCTGATCTGTTGAAGTTATCCACCACGTATTCCTCGACACGGCTCATCTCTTGGCATGTGCACGAAGGTGGTTGACGAATCTGAACTTGAATATTTTATTGGCCTGCATATCATATTGACAATAACATTGTCAGCTCAAAACCACAGTATAAATATTTGTACTGTACGTACAACATACAGTATGGACACACCCTACCCCTCTGTAAAGGCAACCTGCGGGTAACATCTGGGGACGAATATTTAGCGCAAGCTACGCAACTCACACATTTACGCGGCATCTACAAATGCCATGTTTATTTAGTAATAACGTGACATTTGTTTGAAGTGTCCGGGATGTGCTATTATAGTATGAAAATTTCATTTCATTTGCGATTTCAAAAAAATTGAGAATAAGTTTGTAATAACTAGAATTGCCAATTAAACAAATTGCAGGTATGAACCAATCGCCCTGTATACCGAGTACATACCAACGTATAATGCATGCAACCTATCTTCGAAAACCATTGCATGAGTGAAATAGAGGGCAGATTATTATGATATGGTTGATGCTTCATTGCGTCAATTTGGGAGTCGTAATTCTTTTCTCATTGCTAGTAGTGTTATAGAGGAAAACTGCAATTCTATACATGTATACAGGTGTAACAAAAATGTATGTCAATCCTTAAAGATAAAAGGCTTTTTCAAACTGAACAATAGTTTCTCCAACTTGCCTGATATGGCAATTTTTTTGGCCTGTTAATTGTTTCATAAAAGTATATCAGCTGATTGGCCAAATTTTGAGACTGCTTCAACTCCGATATAACTAAATACAAAATACATATATGTATATCAATCTATTATGAAAAATAAAGTAAAATGGAAAATGAAATTTCCTTTCATACGATACCTTTTAATAATCTTCCAACCGTGAAAATAAAATGTGGGTTAATTTGAGAAGGGATCCTTGCTCATTACGAGGATGAAGACCCTTCTTTATAACTTCATTTCTCAATGCGTGTAAGTTAATTTTTCACCTATTTTATTACTTGCTCATGTAACTTTGTGAGTAATTAAAACTATCTCAGTTAAGCTTTATATACCGCAGTGGACAAAAACACAACATAGACATATCGAAGGATCAAACGAAATAGGTTATTATTTTTTAAATTAACACCAGCATTACTAGTTAGCAAGTAAAAAAGTAACCTGATATTACCAATTTACTGTATCAGTATAATCGGGTCAAAACCGCAGAGCGGCATTCGTCGCAGCGGAGAGGACCGGAGCGAAGCCTGCGGGCCGGATGTATTACTGGCGGTCACTGGATAATTCGAGCTATCACCCGGAGGTGCCGTAGGGCTGCCATATTCCAACGACTGACCCGAGATAAAATCTCTTTTCTGCACGTTCGGTCAAGGCTCAATGTAGCGTGTGATTTATTATGAAGCAAAAACGTAGTTAAAATCAGTTGAGTATAAATTCCATCCATTCAAGGAAAATGCTACCGACTAAGATGCTCCTAATTGAATTAATTGCGTGACTTCATTATTCTTTTTTGTTCTTTATTATTATTTTTATTTATTATATAATTATTCTTTTTATCGATGTTCAGTCTGATGATTTTGATTGAGAAGAAGGTCTCCCTTTTCTCAACTAATTACTTAGTCAAAAATATACATATGAATAAACTATATCTATTTCTATGGATATGAACTCAAAGTCGGTTGTAAGAGCAGAAAAGATATTAACTCGCTCGCGCAAACTGATTTCGCTTCATTATACCTACAAAACGCAAGACGAAAACGTCACAAGCTTTGATTCTATAGTCACAACTTTTTTATTTCCTAACTTGCAAATAATATTCATAAATTATTAAAGTTCAGAAGTAACCCTACTTCCCGAATGTGAACCGATAATTACCGGCGGATAATCCGTCGAATTACTTACCCAAATTATCGTAGATACCAATCGACACTATCCATAGAAACTGATGGGGTATCAATTCGCAAGAGATGTGGTCACCGATATGGGAATTACTCTCTAATTGTACTCATTGACAATTATAAATATTAAACCTAGCTGTGGGTGATGATACCTAATTATGATTTAATTAGCCTAGTAGGTAAATAGGTAGTTAGTATTTATAAAAATCTATTTTTCGCATTCAAATATTAAAATCACCCCTGTGTGTGCGAGAATTAGTGCTCAAGCTCCTGTATTTCAGACAAACCATAGGAGGAAGGTAACCCGAAGGTCGCCTGGTAAGTCTACCTAGTACCGATCTAGATAGCTGACGGTGCCTTCTGAACGGTTTCGGCTTGGAAAGCGTCGTTCCCGGAGCATCCAGGTGAGTGCTAATTCCTTGCACACAATTTTCGACACATACCTAAAAATACTTATATTTCGTAACTTGTCACAAACTTTTCGATATAACTAAATATAATTAAATACAGTCCACTTATTAATCCTGTTCTGTTAATTTTCATTTGGTAGTGTTTGCTACTGATAAACATTTTTATTTCTTTCTTTCAATTAGACTTCATATCGAGGGTTCACGGGCGACTTGTATTAAGCGACATTTTTAGAAATGTTCAGGAGACTGATTTAAAAAATTATTTCTTAGAAAAATAATCATTAAAACTTAACTTCTTAGTATTATATAGATTCTCGATATTCTTAATATTTTAAATATTATTCAGAAGTTATTTTTTGTGAGGTATTTTGTAAGAAATACATTTTTAAAATAGAGGTTACCTGTGTTTCCAAAAATGTCGCTTAATACAAGTCGCCCGTGAACCCTCGATATATAAAAATCCTGTCATACTGATCACACGGGTCATAAGTACTTAATTGTAAGCAAGGGGGGATGTGGTATAACAATTTGTAATTTGTAAAATCAATCTCGTCGAAATAACAGTTTTGTCGAAGTAGCTTCTGTCGAAGTAGAAGTCAAAGTAATAAATTGGTGATATTTTATCCTTTAAAGTAGTTGTTGCTAAAGTACAGATCGACATTAAGTCATCTTTATCTCAAAAAATTCTTGACAATCTGAATTCTAGATTAATTTCTAGTACCAAACTGCATGTAAACGTTTTCACACTCGTATTGGTCTTAATATCCATCCAAATATAGTAAAATAGTTAAAATATTTAACTTATAAGTTAACAAAAAACTAATTTTGATTAAGTGCATAAAAAAATACTTTAAAACTGTACCTGCTACGTAAAGGAGAGCGACCCGGGCTTGTCCTCGGAATACATAATTTAAGTTAGATCGTAAACCCTCCCTCGGCCACTGAAAAATTCACAATTACCCACAAGTTAAAATATACGGCAGTAGGTGACTTCAATGTGGAGTTACGACTATGGAAGGCAAACTGGAAGCGAAAACGATTACCTACTTTTATTTAACGAACTTGCAATAAGCTTGCAACTCTCTCAGAGCCGCTGAAAAATATTTAAACCACAAAAGTTATATTCAAAGAAACAACTGAATCTCACCAGTCAGCTCAAAACACAGAGGCTATTTCAATTTAATCCAAAGTTTGACTAAAAGCTTATTGTTCTGCTGGTGCACAGAGAAAATTGAATTTCTCCAATCCAAAAGATTACTGTAGCACCGCGGAACGCGGATCGTGGCAAATCGGAAGTTATGACGTTTTGCTTCAGACCGATATTGCATATGTAGGTCAGTGCATACTTTGGATTAACTGTGAGTATAAAAGTATTAAAACATGTTAATGTACAGTCTGATTCCAGTAAAGAATGGTAAAACATGTATAGTCATTAAGATACTCTAACGGTGTTCGCAATTTGAAATTAAAAATAGAACAAGCACTAACTTTATGCCGCTAGAACCTCGGTACTTTATCATAGAGAATGCCGCCGTCGTTATCTGAAAAATATTACTGTCTCTAATGAGACCTCTCGAGTAGTGTAACTGCTTAAAGACCTCCGAAGTTGCGTCGACTCCCGGGTCGAGCTTATCTATGCTTGGAACTTGGCTCTGGGGAGCTTGAACGCTGGGGTACTATCTCTGAGGTATTGGAACTCGAAAATCAGAAGTGAAACGAGTTTAATGGTACGTGGTTAGAGCATTGTCGCGTCACCATAGTGGAACCCAATGATCCCCAGAGTGTTCTGCAACCCACTTAAGCAAAATTCATTTTTGTATTCGTGTGTACAGCGCTGTATAAAAACCAATAAAATAAATGTATTCAAATGTTTCCGTGCTTCGCAAGGCAAGTTAAGCCGTTGGTGGCGGTTGCTATCGCTAGCAGTCGTTAAGCCATGTCAGAGGCCTTATAGGCGGCTTGAAAAACTTCTGACACTGGGGTTGGCCACAAGCCCCACAACCTCCACCAATCCGGACTTGGCCCCCATGTGTGGAGTATGGCCTAAACCTTCCCGAGTTATGGGAAGAGACCCGTGCCCCTGCAGTGGGTACGTAATGGGTTGTTAACAACATTCAAATGTTATATAAAAGATTTTTTAAATCAGAGTAGCCCAATGTAAATTGACCTTTAATTAAAAGTAAATTGTATTGAACTTTACTACTCGTACACAGAATCCATATAAAACTATATGTTGTTGTTGAACACAGCTGTGCACAGCCAGCTTCTAATGGGCTACCATAGATTTTAAGGGGCTACAGCGTAGCTCTTAAATGTTAAGTCAGCTTCTTTCACCTACGGGGTAACCTTTCGTTGTCCAGTCTAGCCAGTTATTTGCAACTCTCCGTCCTTACATGTTCTTTAAATATTATTTTACTAGCTCAGAGTGTATAATATTCTATACTTTATTTCCTGTAATGCAAGAGTTAAGTATCTATCTGGGAGTAGTAAAGTTTATAGAGACCACAATGCTAAACTTGCCTAAAGAATCAAGCATTTAATACAACTTAAATTATTCTGTCCGCGTCTGTCTTCCCCACAAGGTACGAGCGAACAGGCACTTTAAAGGTTGCTTTGTACATACTCGGCAGCATCGCCACTCAACATCAGGTAAGGTATTGCCAAATGCACTTAAATTTTTGATATAAAAAACTATTTGCGAATGTGCAAACAAACTAAAATTTTCTGCTTTAGTCTTTCTCTCTGGTACAACTAACAGTGCTTTCCCAAAGGATAGACTATGGTTGCATGGCGGTTAATGCAATCGTTTGTTTTCTACTGATAACATTTTGAAAATAAGTTCCTAGCTATGCCTGGTGTAATTTCTGTTTCGTACCACAGAATAATAGATAAGCTTACGTGCGACCAAGAGTCAAGTCTTTAGCGTGGGATCTCGGTTCAGGCACGTTACAGATGGAAGTTGGATAAAAAGTTGCAGGGATGTTGTAATTAATGGTTAACAGAACAAATACGAGTATGTGTTACCAACGGACAGTGTCCGAATAACTAGGAATCAAAGTCGTTTCGCTAGCCTATCTCACTCAAGACACAAATGGTACAAAAGTGCTTCCCGCTCCTCTGAAAATTAGCTTAGACGCGCTCGAAAATTCAATTTGAACGAGTGTGCTCCGACTTTCTAATTTTGGGACCTAGAAAGGAATTTTAAATGAAAAAAGATTTATGTGGTTAAGATTGGAGATAGATATTTTTGAATACTTTCTTGATTAAAATGTAATTTACGTTATTTGAAAAAATACTTGTAGGAAGTTTTGATAAGGAAACTTTTAATGTCGGCAATTTTTTTTATTAAAAGCATTTACAAAAAGAAGTCCTTTATGAAATAGCTGCTTTATATTTAACTTAAAAGTAAGTCCTTTAAGTTACATACACATTGAACAAAGTAGCTATATCTTGCTTGCGTTCAAAAAAATAAATCATAAATTTAAAAGTCCTCCATTTCACGGTCCCTCACTTCTGCTATCTCAGCTCAAAATACAAGTAAGCAACAAGAACCGACCGTGACTGCGGGGTATTATGCTTCCATCTTTAGGGGCGATGCTCAAAGTGTTTCGGTACCAAAGTACCGCTAGCCTTCACTTATTTTGAAAAGGATATTTTAATTTAGCAGTTAAACGAGAATGAGATAAAGAAAATATCCGTTGGATTAGAAAAACAAGGCTGTAACAATAATCATAATATTGCGATACTAACATCAGTAATTTTGTCAATGTTTTTGTTTGATTAAATTTTTGTTATTTAATTTTATTATGAATATTTTCTTGATTAAAATATAATTTACGTTATTTAATAAAATACTTTTAGGTAGTTTTGATAAGGAAAAGATACTTCATTTTTAAATTATTTTTAATGTCGGCATTTTTTTATTAAAAGCATTTTAAAAAATATTTCGTTTTTGATATTAAAGCTTCGGATCATTTTTCGTGTTCCGGTGTTCTTAAATATTTCTATGAATTTATATAAAACACGAATAAACGTGAATGTTTTTCGAGTGTCTTCATGATGAAAGTGCAAGAAAAAAATATATTGGCACGCTCATCTCATTGTAAAAGTGTTTCACAAATAAAATTATGCGTGTGGTAAAATTTAATATGTAGACAAACATATTATTATTTATCATATTATTTACCATATTATTTTATATATTTCTTATATTTATCGTAACATTATAACCCACTTAGTATTTGTTTGGATCACACTCATCTAGCTCATGTAAGAAAACAGATAGAGTCTTGTCTTTTGCCTTTACATAAATGAAATTTTTAAATAATATTTTATAAAGTATTTAAAAATCTTCCCGTCAAAATGTTTATTCATGCAAGTCCTGAGACAGAAAGTTCTTGAAAGGATTTGGATGAAATTATAATAATCTCCCGGACGGCGAATCGGGAGTGGATCAACAGGAATTAGCATTTATATTCAGATTTCAGTTAAATACAAGTGGGTACTTATCGTAGCTTTGCATTCCTCGGTTATGAAGGGAGGATCTTGCAAGTTTATAAGGGCTATCCGAGTATTATTTGTAAGCAAGAAATTGATTGAAGATACTCGCGAACGTGGAAAAGTTTCAATAAAGCGGGCGGGCGGTAAGTCGGTTTATTCTCATTTTAGCAAGAGTGGCGTTTTTGCACAGTAAGTTGATATGATCGCATAAAATTTTAATAACTTGAATGTATTTTTATTTTGATATTTTTTAAATAAAATCAGGAAAAATGTATCCATGTAAGTTTAAAACTTTAGGAGTTCCATGTAATACAAAAGATTTTTGTTGTTTTATTATAGACTGTAACTAATATCAATTTTTGTATAAATTACAAAACGAACTCGTTTTTAAAAAAGTTTTTATCGCTTTCACAACAGTTTTCAAAAATTTTGCACAGTACTGACACATATACATATAGGCATCTCATCCGATTAGATGAAATATTATGAACACGAATATTATGAGACGAACATCTACATCTGGGTGATTAATATGTCTATGTCTGTAGTTAAACGTATAAAAGTATGTACAGTCAGCCACAAATATATCTGAACCTCTCCGTCTCCTCTGTGTCTCTGTGGCTGACTGTACTTGTTTATGTATCTGGAGCTCTTAGCACATGGAATGTTTGTTTGGGGTCAATGACTGTGTATTATTTGTTCCAAATATATTATTATTAAAATAATTGTATTTAAAAGGTACTAGTACCGAGCATATTATATTAATTTTACGCATAAAAAGATAAAAGGTTTCTTACTCAATTATTTAAAAACACAAAGCGCTGACGCCGCCGTGTTGTTTGGGAACGCCTCGTACAATTAAAACGACAATTAAACGTAAGCATTAATTACAGTGACCTCTATTTAGGCCCATTTCCCTTTTGCTTATTCAACGGGACCCTTGTGACAGAATAAATTTACTAGAAGCGCTATACAAAAGATTTAAGTTATAAATAATCTTTGAAACTTTTCTCTCCAATTTTTTTTTAATACTTCTGAATAAGTACAGTGTGTTTTATTTGTATCGTTCCAGTTAACTGTGACTTATCCCAAGGAGCCCCTACATAAATTGGAGGATAAAAGGTTTTCATGAGATGCCGGCACCGAAATACATACAGGGTGTAAGGGACAGGTTTCCGAAAACTCTAAGGACTTGCTCAGTAGACGAAACTGAACAACTTTCCACACGATTCTTTTTCGGCTTCTCCATACAAACTGTCCAATAAAGTTTATAATTTTGTATGGAGAAGCCGATTTTTTTTTCGTTTCCTAAAAAATATTCTTGTGGAAAGTTGTTCAGTTTTGTCTACTGAGTAAGCCCTTAAAGTTTTCGGAAACCTGTCCCTTACACCCTGTATATGGAATTTCATTCTTTATTTCCTAAATAATTTGCACTTTGAATTTTTTTTAAACTTCTAATAGGTCAGCCAACAAATACGTATTACCACATTTCTCTTGACCTAGATAAAGACCTATAAATCTTAGAAATGGCTTTAAGTCAGCGGCAAAAAGCGAGGCCAGAATTATATAAGCCTAATTGTGAATATTTATGGCCCTCAAGCCAATACTGCGCAGTTTGCTTAGCCTTGGACAAACAGTTTTTCGGATTGTTTATGAGATAAACATTACTTAAAATATTTTTACGCAAATTCAGCTTCAAATAAACAATATTGGAATCTCGTTGCTTTAGAAATGTACCGAAACTACCATTATGAATATACAAAATATCAGACATTATAGAGGCAATACCTTTTTCTGTATCCAAAAAAATTACAAAAATCTAGAATTGTCATACTTGAACAAGGTTGTAGAAAACAATTTGTAGGATTAAAAAAAAAAAAAAAAAAAAACATTTAAATATGTATAACCAAGGATAATCTTACGCCAGTTGACCCGTTAAGCTGGTAACCTAACCAATTTGACAAAATCTTACTAATATTTGACTGCTGAAATCAATACGAATCTAAAGATCTCTCTAAATCAGAACTCTATCATCGTTTGTCATCATCATCTGTCATCTTTTTGGTTTCATAAGATAGCATACATACACAACAAAAATATTACCTTCCGCAAGCAAATATTTAACTTTTATGTTACGTAAATCATTACTACGAAAAATAAACCTCAAAAATAGTTAATAATAACTTAATAATTTGTTTCAGTTGATAATTAGTACTAGTACTCAGTAAGTCAAGTCAGGAGTTAATTATAGCTGGTGTCTTCGCGAAGGCGTCGACCCGTGATATTGATATTTAATTTAATATGAATTTAATTTAGTTCCGCGAAAATCACTTTCATAGATATTTATGGCGAACTCGCACAAAATTTGAAAAACAGTTTCGGGGCTGTTAATGGCGCACTCACACTAAAAGTATAAATTAATCCAAATAAAACAGAAATCATTTATTCGTGGTTATAAGTATAAATAATTACGAGATTTGGCATTTCTGAATTTACATATTTCCTGCAATTTGAACAGTAAACCACAGTATAATATGATTACAAATATAATATTGACGTCGCATTGCACGTCCGTAGGTGTATCTCTAAAAATGCCCTACAAGTTACCGCAGGTGATGGTAAGTGCAACAACAGGCAGCCTGGCAGCAACCGTCTGTTCCTTGTGTTAGCACGGTTAAATTGCGCCACACGATAAGAAGAAGTCAAATATACATTTATAGGTTTACATTTTAATCGTTTCATTCTTAATAACTATGGCTTCTACTAATGCAACTGAAAAACTTTCCCGAAAGAAACCATACAATTGGAGCGAGAAAAATACGCGATCAGTTTGTAACGGGAAAGGAATGATACACTAAATGCGCCTTTACTGCTATAAAGCTAAATCTACAGGGTGAAATTGAAATTGCGGACCAAATTTTAACTGAAGATTCCAGTCATGACACTGAACAATTTTCTCTAAGGAACCAATTCAATCGGAGCAAAACAAAATTGACTTACCACACAAAGTTGGCTACTCACAGGTCAATTTGTATGAAGAGTCCAAATTTTTTTTGCTCCGATTGAATTGGTTTCTTAGAGAAAGTTGTTCAGTTCCATGAGCAGAAACCACAGTTAAAATTTGTTCCGCGATTTCAATTTCATCCTGTATATAAAAGCTATTTGAGCAAAATATATTTACATATCGCTAGCTGTCATATGTTTATAATCCTCCCTCTCAAGTTTGAGAAATCTTCACATTTACATGCAACCAGTTTAATCTGATCCCTTATTACTCAAACTCCGGTTGGGTACTGTCAATCCATTTCTCACGTCGATAAGATAACGATTTAATGGATCGAGAAAGTGAGGTTGCTAGCAGACTACGTTGTTTTTTTTTTGGCAAGATGGAAGGGACAATTTTAATGATTTTTAATGCAACCAATAGGTAACCTCAATTATTTAATGAAAAATAGAATGCGTCTTTAAATACCTTCAGACAATAAGGGCAGGAGGCTGAACTCCAAAACGTATCAATATATTACCCGAAAAACAGCTTCCTTTTGAGGTCGTTGGCTAAAAATGCTATCGAAAAGTTCTTGAATTCATAGATTTCACGGTGAGAATAATTTTTGGTGATGAAAACTAATGATTGAGGGCTATTTAGAGAAAAGTGGATATGTATTAGTCCATTAATCGATCTATAAATCTAGTTAATTAACATAGGTAAAAATACCAAGTCTCACTCAGGATCTGAAGAAGTGTGCCGTAACAAACGTCCCTCGATTTCGAAAAAAATTATTAATTTTCTTGTGTCTGGGTGTTTTATTTTATTTCATTTTATTTGGGAAAAACGACAGCCCATTCTTAAACTATTATACTTAATATACTTCACACTTATATAATAGAGCCTTTACAGTTTTCCACGATGTACAAATAAGTAATGACTACTGAACTGTAGTCACACTGAAATAATGTACAATAAATATACCTAAAAAAATATATTTGCAGTTATATAAAAAAGATAGACTTATGTAAATAAATAAATATCACCAGTGTGAATGCGAGTGTGTATGTGTGTGTGTGTGCGTGCGAGTGTGCTTGTGTCTGTGTGTTATAGTATAGAACAACAATATAAGTAATAAACTACCACCTTAACCACATGAATACCTACCTACCTAGCCCTACGAAATCACTCTTGGGATAACATAGGGGTATGTCTAGTGCGCTTTGTGGGAGCATTAAAAGCTATTTGAATTATATCTTTAGTAAATGAGCGAAAATATTACTTATGTATAGTAATGTTTTCGCTTACTAATAAGGATCTAACAGCCTTGAGTACTGAGTTGTGGTGACACGTACATTAAGTGCATTATTATTATCAAATGACTGTAAATAAATATAGAAGTTTGCCATCTGATTGTCCATTAAATAAAGAGGTCGCTGTATGTCTGTGTCTGTTAGGCTATTAGGATCATGCTCGCTTTCTAAATATAAATAATTAGTGAAAAGCAGTGACAAAATATTTTGTTTACATGTTTAATCATTTCAAATAAACACACTTCACGTATCAAAGTCGCTCGTGTCAGGAGAACCTCACAAAGAAGTGACAAAACTCCTTCGTTGGCCCGCGTCCTAATAGTGCACGTGTGAACGAAACGAAATCGATAAGGAAAAAATATAAATGAACTGTGTGACACCAGAGGGTTCGGAAAGCTCGTTATACTGAAAAATAGCGTTCCACTTTTATTTTGAACCATTTTATTTCATCCGAGTGGCTGTGATACCGTCTTTGTGTTCGATACGGCTGACACTTATCAATGATTGCCTTTGATACATGTTGTCGGTTAAATATAAAGTTGATTCACTTAGAATTCTTACTTAAAGCAATTTTTCTTTGTAAAAATATCAAGAGACAAGTCATACACGTCTCCAAACTAGGATTATGTATAATGGCAACCAGATAATGAAGTACACAATACAGGTACGTTTAAAATAGTTTAAACACATACATTAATAGATATAGATATAATACACTCAGATACAGAGGAATCAAAATCTGCTCAACACGTTAATGTTTGCGCTGTATAGGAATCAAGACCACGACTTTTAGCCCAGTAATCAGGAGCATTAACCACTGAGCCACGAGACAGTCCGGTAGTTTTGTAATTTTAGTCGTTTCACTATTTGTTTGGTTTTTCCATTACTTTTATGTCCTGATAATTTTAAAATCTTTTTTTTATTGTTTTAAGTATTATGTCACCTTCTTGGTAGTTTGATCATGAAGCCGGGTAATTAAATACTTTTATATTAAAAAAATATCCTCCTCTTTTTTATTTAATCTACCTTTTTCAAGTTTTTGCATTAAACTAGTATGATAATATTGTTACTAACTCACTTTAATCTAAAATAAAGTTCACAATAATATCCCCCGTGTCATTCTCAATAGGTCGTAGTAAGCTAACGGTATACACTTGCTATTTCCAGCCATTAAAGACAGCAGCTTGCAATTAAAAGCAGTCGCGATAGCTTCCAGTGATCGTTATTCTGTACGATGCCATTAAAACTGTTTATTAAATCTCTTAAAAGTTTTTTAAAATCTTATTTTTTGTTCTTTGTGTTTATTCAGTGGCTATCTATATTTCTCTTTATGTATATTTATTCACTTATTATTATAAAAAGTTAATATTTAAGTAATTCTCTGTTTTAAAAAAACTACTCTATGTGCTACGGTGCTACGTTGATCTACGCCAAATAACGGAGGTGTCGTAGTCAGCGCCTAGTACTCAAGTCATTTGTGATACTATACTTCATTTGTTTAGGTACTTAAAAAACGTAAACCATAATAATAATAATAATAATATCTCAGGACAAATCACACACGGTCATCTGGCCCCAAACTAGGATATATCTTGATATATCTTTTTATTGATACCTGCTTGTTAAAATTCTCAAACGAGTAGATTGTATTACGTGTTTAATAAAAATGCAAAAGAAACTTAGTACCTACGTTTGCAAGAAATATCAGAATTTAAACATGCACATATGAAGAAAAAGACATATCAAGAGTGTTTACGTTTTTTTAAGTACCTAAATAAATGAATTATTATGTTGAATAACAAATGAATATAGGAACATTTTATTATTCTAGGTGACTAGTACATACCTGTAATTGCTTATGGACTGAACAAGTTATGTTTTATAACTTTGCCAAAATCGCAAAATCATTGAACATTGAAAATACAGATTTGGCTCACAAGCTGAGCAATTTGTACGAAAAGTCCAATTTTTCGTTGTTGTTTAGTTTCAAGGGTAATTACACCAGTTAGAGATGACAGATTATACCGTCACCGTATAAGTTATAAACAATGAGTTATTTGCATGATTTTTTTTCTTAATGGGATTAGAAACAATTAAAGTAAAAATAACAATCGTACCTACTGTAGATCAACTTAAGTTTCCTGTGTTGTAACATTGAAAAAGCTATTTACAAATGCAAATAGAATACGAACTCTTTCCATCCGGATTCAGTATAAACCTTGCTTTATACCTGACGCAACGTATCTCCACTCAAAAAAGGAACACATACATTTCCAACACATTTTATTTGAAACCTTTTCTTCTTAAGCACAAAGTTAGTTTTACATTGGACGAATTTTATGCCTTAGTAGGTGTTGCTCGCTAAATGACGGGTTAGCGTGAAGCTTTATTACAATTTAAGCGAATGTAACAAATTGTAAGAGGTGCCATACTGATTCTGCGCACGTCGGTACTTGTTTGTCTTCTCTTCTTTCGTCGTTAACGCTAACTTCGCTGACTGGTTGCTTTACTGGCTCAAAGGATTTGAGGCGACGTTACCTGAGTGTTTAATATGGGTAATTAGATAATTCTATGTTCTTAGCTCTTGCAATTGTTATTTTGACTTTTGCAGTTCAATAGAATTAACATAGGTGCTTGGTTCGCTGTTAAACGTATGAGACTAAAGAGATGTCTCGGAAAACAAAAAAAAAAATACTACATTTAATTAATTTTACAGTACCGTTGCACATATGTACCTACTTACTCGCAAAAACATAAAGTTAGCAACTCATGAAATTAAAAAAATCTACATGTTTTATTTTAGTATATGTATGTTTTTTAAAAACGAAAATTATGGCGTTTTTGAAATGCTTTTGTTTATCCTGAATGAATCTGTCATAGGTACTTAATATTTTTTATTCACAATATTTAAGTATAAAGTTAAAAAATAAAACTAAAGGCAAACAAGAAGAAGCGGATGAACTAATTCACAAAGAAAATTGCAAACAAAAAAAATGCTAAATGGAATACTGCCTGTAATAAATTTTACTGCCTTTTAATATACGTTAGTGTAAAAATAGTTGCAAAATATTAGGTTTTGTGTACAGACATAGCCTTTGATAAATTCCACAATCCACTGTTCATACTACTACATACTACAGCGACTGTGATAACAGCAAATATTTTATAATTTTCTCTCAAATCCTTATAAATTAACAATCTATAAAATAAATATCGTAAAAATAAAATAAATGACTTGCGATACCCGTACAAGGGTCCCGTCCCCGGAGGAAACAGCCAGAGCCAAACTCCGACCCTCCCCAAACGGGGAATCGGTCCGATCTTGCTTGACCCGCGTGAGGGTAGGCGAGGACACAACCATTACCACCAAGGGTGACTTCCCCCCGTTTCCACCATAGGTAGAAAACCCATGAGAATACCCAGATCATTTCTTTTCATCCTTTCAGGTAAGGAATCTAATTTACGACATGTTGGCAATTTATCTTGGGAACAAGCCGTCAAATGTAGGTTAATACGGGAATACTGAAGGACTATGGGAAATTATACTTGAAATTATCTGCAAAATCATTCAAAACATATTTTATACTTATTACATTTTATTTATGTACGGAAGTAACTAGTAATTATTTTACCAACTAATTTTTTTTTCCAGATTCTTTTTTCGGCTATTAATATATTTTTCGTTAACTATCCTTAGTATCCCCCTTGCTAAGGCACGAGTCTCTTCTCATAACCCGGGACGGTTAGCCCATACTCCACACATGGGGGTAAAGTCAGGATAAGTGGAGTTTATTGACAACATTCAAATATTTTTTTGTTGGCATGTACAAATTGTAGGCAATCCACATATTAAAATCAAGCAGGATCAAAAAAGTCGGCATACAGCGATTAAATGAACTTAAGTAAATATTAGTTGTCTTTATATGGAAGTAGGCATGGTGCGATCTGAAGTATGCAGTTTTAGGCATGTTTTGTGCTACAGATTCTATGAAAATATTGAATAAATTGGCTAAGTGCGATAGTAGGCATCCCGCTACGAAATCGTGGTGCTAGTGGCTAGCACCAATGTCAGAAGTTTTCAATCCTATAAATTATCTGTCAGGCTTAACGACTCCCATCTAGTGATAGCAACTTGAACCATCGGTTTTATGTATCCTGCAAACCACCGAAATGGTCAAAATAAATGCTAAAAAATAAAGTTACGGTCACACCCATCCACGTTATCACGTCAATTAACTGGCGTGTTCGACCCGACCACAACAGATACACTGAGCCACGATCGCTTCTTAATTTAGTTTAGGTATACTTAAATTTTTTTTTATAAGAAAATATTATAGCGTACCTACTCATTATTAATATTTCATAGAGTTGAAAAAGCTCTTTATTAAGTTTATATAATGAACTTCATAATAAGGTTTCCCAACACTATAAAATGTCAATGGTAACGAGTACGTATGCTATAATATTTAAAAAAAATAAGAAAATTAAGAAAAAATTAAGTATAGGGCGTTTCTTACGATCTTTAAAATGGTGAATACAATAATGTGAATTTGTATGTTTTTGTTTATGTATAAACTATATTTTATAGTCAGATTCAAGCAAAAAATACTTCGTAATTTGGGTAAAGAATAAAATCGGATACAAGATTTCTCGAGAGAAAATAATCAGCGTAAACCTAGTCTGAAGTTACCTGCTTATTCAGCGAATCTCCGTTCTAGTAGGTACCAAAGCTCAGTCCCATAGATTCGCCTAATGAATGTACTTCTACTAGCTTCAGGTGAATGATTTTCTTGCAACTACACAGATCTGATATAAAATTTGCCTTAAAGCCCACCACAGACGGAGCTACAATATATATATAAATTTAAATCATAGCAAGGTATATTACGTTATATTTTCTATAGTAACCTTCGAGTGACCACAAACGCAGCTATATTCACCAAATATGTGGACAGATGTAGCACGATATATTACGGTATGGTAAACCGCAGAGATAATGAGTGCAAAAATATATATTATAGCATAGCTCCTATATGTGGCAGCTTGCTATAACATAATATAAAGCTTAGTATATTATATATATTAAAGCTCCATCTGTGATAGGCTGACGAATCAGTCCAGCTGAGAGTTCTTGCATCTTCCCCGTGTATCCCCGAGAGGCTACCAGCGCCCGCGCCGCCGCGCCGTAGCGATACATTTCACGGTATTTTAACATTTTTAACGAGGCTGCATATTTACTTGAATGCGCTTGGCTAGTAAATATACGTTAAATCATACCCTTATCCTGTAGTTATGTGTGTGTAAAAAGATAACGATGTCATTTACTTGAATAAATTTACTTGGACAATTTATTTTGAGGCACAGTCAAAGTTGTAATTGAATTTCGAGTAATTGTGACATGCCTGAAAGAGTTAAAGTTGAAAAATTACATCTTAAAAATCCAGATACATTTTTTCTTTTCTAATAAACATGGTATGAATAAACTTAAACTCATATTAATTTGAAAACGTATTTTCTTATTTACTTGCAATATTATGTGTATGAGGTAAATTATAATGTAATATGAAAATAAAATAATTAAAATTATAGATTAAAAAACTCAAATTTTCATTGTAATACTTTTAAGTCTATTTTAAAAAGTTAATAAGTATATTTTTAAACTTTTATTTCAAAAATTCCTATGGGACTCCATTAAAATTTTTATCCATGCATGGTATGAAAATTTGAATGAATAATGTCTGTCAACATGTGCGGTGTGACAATATCCCGTATTCAGCAATTACTCCCAGCTCCCGTCACACGCCAAACAATAAAAATAAAGTTTCAACTCGAAACTACAGTTAATTTTTATACGTCAATAAATTCGCGCTAATTTAGGTGAGCGTGCCAAAAAAAGAGGCAACTTTTGTTGCTTTGATGTTATTTTACGTATATACAGGATGTAACAAAAAGGTGTGGTAATACTTCAAGGTGGGCTTCTACTCATCAAACTGAACAACTTTTGTTTTAGAACTTTGCATGAATCGCAAAAAACACCTGTATATTTCAGCATTTTTAAATTTTGATTGTACTGTACTTAATCTTCAACACGTCCTTAGGGTTGTCTTATTACAATATTAGCAAAAAATAAAACAACAACCTGTATTGTCTTATCTTTTAAATACCTATACCAATAAAATGAAAGTAAATCAAACAACAGAAAAAACACGGATCGCATTTTTCTTGCAGTGAGCACCAACAATAAAATAAGGGTGGATAAAATTTTCATTCCGGCTTAAGGGAGCTAAACAATAAATATTATCCACATAAAATAGCGTTTACCGTCCAATGGCCGTCCATGCAGACTCTTCATACAATATTTATACGGTACCACTCTGAGTACGCGAAGCTTTTTTCCTTTTCAGGGTTCCCAAGTCAAATAAGGATTTTTTTCCAAGATTCGCTATGTCCGCAGATCGTTGAGTGCATCTAAATTTAATCATAAAAATGTTTCCAATATTTTTTTGTAGAAACAGAAAAGCTTACTGGCTTGTAATTTCATTACGTAATTATATTTATATATATTTATAGTTTGATATTTCAAACATTTTTATAACATTAGACAAATAATAAAAAGTAAATCAGATTACTAACAATAAAAGATGATTATACAGGGTGTAAGGGACAGGTTTCCGAAAACTTTAAGGGCTTCCTCAGCCTGTCCCTTACACCCTGGATAAACCCTTCCTAATAGTTAACATCAACTGATTCAACCATACAAACGGAAAACAGATTTAGTTTATATTTTTTACCTTTTTCTCTAGAGAGCTTGTTTTAAAACTAATAAGTTTCTTGGCCTGGATTTAAGTCCTTAAGCTGGAATCATAATGACATTTTTAAAATTTTCGTCACTACTTCAGCCAAATAATAGTACTATTCCGAAGCGTTTGTGAAAGTTCTTAAGGACACTCGAAACACACAGCTTACAAAATTTTATTTCCTTATTCTGTACACAAAAGAACTACTTAAACGGCGGCACTTCCTGAATTATTATAATATACTGTCAATCAATATGTAAATCACAAACCAATATTTTTTTTCGGATATACTTACAAAAAATATTAACAAAACAAACAAAAACCATAAACGAAAATTTTAAACTTAAGTTCCCGCCAAATAGCTTACAATGTATACTCGTTATACAGTGTTCCCATCCCACGCTAAGATCTGAAGGTGATTAATATAAAATAATGTTTATAACTGAGTACAAATTGAATTGGGGCAACGGCTAAGACAACTTAAACTGAAATTACCGTAGTTATTTACCGTTCAAAATGACTACGGCACCCATCTTTTCATAGAGTTGGAAACGCACTTGACCACTTTTGACTGCTTTCGTCTTATTATTTATTTATTAACCTGTATCCTTTAAGCACTTGTATTGCGAAACGAAGTCGACCGTTTTTTTTTAAAACGCTAGCCTATTTTCCATTTGTCTTTTTGTAAAAAAAAAAGAAATTTTGAACCATGTACAGTCTTTGCGAGATGACAATTATATTAAATGAATAATTATTATACTTGAATCTATAGCGTAAAGTTAATAGGTTTTAAAAACCGGAAACAAATTATGCAGTGTACTGAAACTACATTAAAAAATTTAACTCCCGGGAGTTCATTTTGAAAAATATTCAAAACCAAAAAACCCCACTATATTTCACTAATTTTGTTTTAAGTTTTTTTAAGTATAGCGAAGTATAACTTTTATCTAGGAAATCAAATTATATTATCTACTTCGTAAAAACGTTAATTGTGATTGTTGATAAAACAGGGAGCTTTTTTATGCGAGTAAACATTTTACCGTCCAACAAAACTATTTTGAATTCAAACAGCTCAAAAGATATTATCCTTGTTAATTGTCAATATTTCAAGAATATCCGTGAAGAAACAATTTATTTTATATCCCAGCCCTTCGTTACAACGCAACGGCACCGAAACGGTTACAATAAACGGTAACGTGGTCCATCGTAGATAGTGGTTTTTCGTCCCATATTTTACTATGAGTATCCAATATTCCGTGGCTTCTCACATTCACCTATAAATTTGTCTTACCCGAAAAAATCAAAATGTGCTTAAACACAATTTTCGTATTTAATTTCTGAGCAAGTAAATTGACAGGTCCCCCATGAGCTGGACAGATCAGATCAAGCCCACGCTGAGAGTTTCTCTAAATGAATGCACCACGAGAGCAGCTGTGCGAGAGGAGTTGCGAAGTTTTGTTCAACGGACCACTAAAACTAGGACTTGATGACCACGACCACTCTGCCAAGAGTGAACCGACAAAGAAGAAGAAGAAATTGACAGAACAGTACAAAAGATATAAGATTAAGATATAAGATTTGTTTCATAGTTTCAGCCGGAAGAAGGTCTCTGACCATCCAATCCAGCGACTTCTATACGTCTAAAGTGAAAGATACAAAAAATATCACTTTTTTCCTTTCATACCACCTGTAAATTTTCTTCAACGAATTTTTGAACTGTAGGTTCAGCATGGAAATGTGTTTACACTTGTTGGCGAATAAAATTTCACCTTTTGTATAAAATAATAAAACAACATGCCACTCGGTGTCAAAGGCCACTCATCTCTATAAACCAGAGTTACGATTCAGCCAAATGGACTGTGACCGCTTCCACTAACTTTGCTTTCACTCAGAGTTAACTTAACACTTGATTATTGTTGTCGCTTGATGTTGTGGAACTGGTGCTTTCAGAACAAAACCTAACTTGGAGATTAATTTAAACCTAATTTTATTTGTGTCGATCTAAAACAGTCCTAGTTGTGTCCAAAAGTTTGAATAACGAAATTATGTTAATTAGTAAGAAATATTGCTCTTTATTTATAATAGATTGCTTTAAAACATATTCTTATAAAATATCTAAGTATATTATATGATTATATCCACAGCGGACTTGTGATATAAAAACCGTATTTAAATCAACCCATTCGTTTAAGACTGTCACACGTCACAGACTCACAGACACACATTGGCTTTAAACTTATCTCCTTTTGTACCCGAGGTAAAAAATAATGTTAATAATTGACAATGATATTATAGAAAAGAAATTTGGTATAAAAGAGTCTTAACTTAATAAAATGTGTTAGATTGCATAACCAATATTCAAAAGATATTGTCAAGAAAACAGGTGTAAAACATTCATTAAAATTCTTTAGTAGGGTAGTTGACTGCTGTGTTGCTTTTTATCAAATGTTTCTTGTTCTGAACAAGTTTAAAATAGGTATCAACCTATGAAGTCATTATGTAAGTTTTTTTTTTACTGTTTCATTAAAAGAATATTTAGTTAAGAACATTTTAAAATTCATAATAGATGCATCTACCCTTTTGAAGTTTTTACACCATGGAAACGGTCAGTTCGACTTCAGTATCCTATTTGAGCATCACAGTTTGTTTTTACTGCATGAATTGCCTTGTCTAGAACCATTTCCTTTGAAAGTTTTCCTTGGAGCGAAAGGCGAGGATACAAAAAAAATGGGCGGCGTTTTTATTTTTTGCGCTTGAAATCGCCTTAACTAACTTTATTGCACTTTGACTTTGTGGTTTTACTGGGAATAATCCGGATCAAAATGCTTCTGCTGCAGTGAATAAAAGGTGATACAAATATTTTAAATTGCTATTAACACAATTTGTTCTATAAAAAAAGAGTTTAATCTGCTACGGCTATTTTTTAAAAACAAAACGCCATAAAATAGTTTTCTTTACTGCAGTGTTTAAAAACAATGCGCTTTGTCTTCGCTAGATGGTCGTCGCTTTATGCAGCGAATTTGAGCGGACGCGGGTTGAATGTATTTTTGTTGGTCTGTAATTTCAGCAGCTCAGCCTCTGGCCCGGCAATTAGCCGGTACGTTTTTTAATTCGCATCTGTTCTGGTTACTTACCTCGGAAATTCGGTTTGATTAGTTTGACGAAATAGAGACTATAGTTAACGATTTCTCTTTAAAGGTTGCCTTGAATGAAGTTGACGTAAATTATATTTACCAACACAAGCTTTCTCGCTAACTCGTAAATAAACTAACACTAACGTAAAGATTTTTAAAGGTCTTAATCAATACATATACACAAATTAATTTGCTATTCAGTACACTTTTAGTAATCTATTTCTTATATTGACTTTAACTAAATAACCATAGTACAAGTATGTACATAGTTATGTGAAGTAATGTCGAACAACTTGCAAACGATCATTCTACACGTCGCACACACCGAAAACTTTGCGTTTACCAGTAACAAAATTCAGTACAAATTCTATTTTATCCCTCACCACGTTCACTGCACGAGCTAAGCGGGCTGGCAACAGAATCCGTGAGAATTCCACCCTGAAACAACAGGCAGTCGGTTGGTCGCTAGTCCAGTTCATGGTTGCGTTGGCCTCCTTGTTTTTGCTTTGTTCGTTTCTGCTAAGTTTAGTGAACTGAATTCACGTTTCGTCGACTCTCGTCCCACCCCCTAAATACTTGTATGTATGCGAATTTAAGCCAACTGTCTGTACATAGTTTTCAATGTTTCTACTCGTATTTCTAGTAAATCGAGTTTTGTCTGAGTACGCTCTTTGCGAATTCTCTTCTCTGTAAAGCGATTTCGTTCTTTTCATCCAACATCTTAACCTCTTGTATTAGCACGATGGCAGCATTTTCCCTAACTTTCTTTTTGATAATCCATCTTGACTCCTCGTTTTACGTCTTTTTTGTTCAACTATGGTGTTGAATATCGTGAAGTACTAACAATTTCCTCTTCGATTCGAGTATTGTGATATACAGGCTTATCTTCTCCTAAACTATACCAAGATCCTCAGGGTATTTTTTTTCTTGTTATACAGAATAAATACGCATAAAACTTTGTTTTTCAATGTTCAAAAATTCAAAGAAACTAAATGAGAGTAAGTATCAGTAATATAACTCAGGGTTGAAAAAATAAAAGAGATGACAAATCTAGCAATCAAAAATACTTTTTCAAACATTATTAGAATTTTCATTTACTAAAGCAAGTACAAAACTTTCTGAATAAGTTGGCATTTCATAAAATTGTAATAAAATTCTATAACTAAGTACCAAGTAAAGCCTTCAGTTGAAGGAGAAGGGAGATTGATTTCTTGCAGTTCCGTCGCGGAACTAACCGCAGTGCAAACTTTACATCCGTCTCCGAACACAATCTATTGCAACTTGCAATGGATTGAACAAACTCTCCAAGTTCCTATACATCTTACTACATATTACGCCGTCTTATCGAAACGTTTCAGTTTATTTGAATTTTAGATCAAATCTAACTGAGCGATAGGCTGTCTGAATTTTTTACAGAAAAGTCTTCGATCTTTAAGATTTAGGTATTTGAAACAAAAAATTATAGAAAATGTACTTACTCTGACTTTATAATAATTGACAACACAATCAGTTTCATCCATCGTTAACAACCCATTACGTCCCCACTGAAGGGGCACGAGTCTCTTCCCATACATCGGGAAGGTTAAGCCATACTCCACACATGGGGGCCAAGTCCGGATTGGTGGAGGTTGTGGAGAAATTTCATCCATACAACTCATTTATCTTTATGCATGTAATTTTAAGAATACCTTAATTTAAGTACTAATTATTGTAAGGAAAATGTACCCACTTTTTGTTGTGTGAAATAAAGGTTTAAAAAAAATTAATTAGGTATAAAAAGTGTCATCATCATCATCGTCAAAATTAGCCAAAAAAAAAGCTGCTTTGCCAATCTACTGCTGAACAAAGACCGCCTCCTATTAACCGCTTCCATGGCATAGTGGGCTAGTCCTCTCGCTTCAGTTCAGAGGTCGCAGGTTGATTCCCGAAGGGAACATCTTCGTAGCACTCGGTTTGGCTGGTGGTTGGGTATTTTCTGAGTCCGCATGGCTAGCTACTATCATTTTACCTAAGACTTGCCACCAAACATCAATCTTAATAGCATTGATGTGTTCCGGCATGGAGATAAGATAGCCAGTTCCCAATTGCGTTGGCGAGTCTTGGAAAGCCCGCTTCCATCTTCGGCATCATCATCACTTTCCATCAGGTGAGATAATGCCAAGTGCTTTCCAATAGTGATTTAACAAAAGTCTCTTCCCAAGGATTTCCACAACGACCGGTATCGCTGTCAGCATCCAGGGGGTTCCCGTCTTCACGGTAGAACACAGTGATACAATATTACGGGTATTATTTATACAATAGGTGAATAACATGGAATAACTATTCCATCAGTCTATTAAAAACAACGACACGCGTTAACCTCAAACCTTTAACAGATACACGGTCACCGCTCGTAAAACTTAGAACGATAAAATGCGGTTCCTTCGCCAGTTGCCGACGGGCGTCATAAATATGTATAGTGCGAATCAAGCATGCGTCGCGAATAACGCCACCGAAAACGCGATCTCGTGGGAGCGACGTGCCAGCATAGGTTAGCTGGATGTGACAAAGGTAAGACAAATGCGTTTAGGAATATTTGAAAGGTATCTAACTAAAGACAGATTGACACTGAATGTATGTTTACAACGGGACTCTGTCGCTTTCTGAAAGTTCCGAGCAAAGATTATTCCCAAGAGCTGAAGCCAAATCAAATTATATGACAACTACCCCTTTGTAAACATTAACATAATCATAGCTTCCCCAACGCTCAGGTCTCCTTGCAATGCTCCACAAGTTTGGATTGCTGGAGGTTATGGGGCTAGTAGCTAGCCCCATTATTCAAAATTTTCAAGCTACTACACACAAACCTCTGACATGGTTTTACGATAATAGAAACCGGCAGTAACGGCACAACGTGCCTTTATAAGCATGAAAACGACCGAGAAAATGCCACTAACGATCAAACCTATCTAGGTTATGATCGTGTCTGTAGTCAGGTAACCTGCGCAATCGACGCGACCACGCAAACGTGACTGAGCCTCGTCAAAATATGTATATCAATTTGTAGGTACTAATTTGGTTTAATGTTTAATCTACTTTCAAAAAGCTCCTCTCCAGTGTAACTAACTCATCGTTGCGGTGGAGGCGCATTCGGTTTATTTGCCCTTATTTGCATGGAAACGTTTTTTATATGGGCATGCTTGTTTGTATAGTGGATAGGTGGAGAAAGCTTCAAGCTTGCTGGAAACTGGAGCATACTCCGCGTTTGTATTGAAAGTGGAAAGAGATTTTATTCCACTCGTAGACGCACTTGAACGGAGAAATAGAAACTCTTTTGTTCGTTGAGAGCGCCTGGAATATTCCTGAACTAGTTTTAGATTGTAATAAAAGCTCCTTTGTAAGTTTGCAGGTTAAATGCTTTAAATAAATAAAATAATGATAATATTTTAACAATCGTAGGCACAGACTTCTGTCGGCTTGGAAATGTCTGGAACTTGATAATGTTATATTTTAAATTAAAATATATATATGTACGTACAAAATTCTGAAAATAAGTGTAAGTATCATCACTACATAGTATAAAAACAAAGTCGCTTCCCGCTGTCTGTCTGTCCCTATGTATGCTTAGATCTTTAAAACTACGCAAAGGATTTTGATGCGGTTTTTTAAATCGATAGAGTGATTCAAGAGGAAGGTTTATATGTATATAATATATTGCACCCGTGCGAAGCCGGGGCGATCGCTAGTTGTGTATAAAACGCAGATAAAACGCTATAAATGGTATTCAAGTACTACTTACTCAAGTAATATTTTATAGAACGTAAAACTAAAACAATAAACCAGTATGTTTGGTTCTTCGCGTTGCATTGTCTGCAATGTCTTGAATAGATGCAGTATAATATGATTAAATTTAAATTAACTAAACTGTAAAATATAAACTCTAGCATAAAGTAACCCTTGCACAGCAAATTGTTTTATAAACCAGACGCCTGTTTTCTTGGATTCCTTCACAGGAATATTCAAGGACCGTTTTATTTGTAGCCCCTAATTCCACGAGGTTAGCAAACGGCCCAGCGGTGGCCTTCCCTTATCCCTGGTATTTGTACAGTAATCCTCCGAAAATTAATTACAACCTCGCCTTTGACGGAACAGGTACCTTTCAAGGTAGTGTTCATTGGTATTTTCTGGACATCTGTAACAATGCAGCTGGATAAATTTTGTCTTCAGTTTTTTTTCTGTTTTTCCATATTGTATAATAAATAAGTTAGTAAGTAAATATTAATATGAGCAAAAATATTATAATTGGACATTTTCTTAAGTAAAAGCAACAATAACTTTTCGTTTGTCTTTAGTCTAAAACTCACATGATAGCATAATCCGTAAAGGTAGCAAAATGTAATAAAATCCGTTGAAATACTGTCCTCATAAGAAACAAGGTCTCAATGTATACTGTACTTTCTTTCTTATGAGGGTATTGTAGAATAAGTGCAAACTATGGAGTAGAGACGAATTTACAGTAAGAGACAAATCCCCACTACAACGAAAAGCCACGACCTTATATAACCTACACCGTAACATCGTTTTATGATTTTCCCTAGGCGGATTTACGTATAAATGTATTTTTAAAGCATGTAGTTATATTTTTTAATATAAAAAAATCTCCTTAAAGCAAAAAATATTTGTAAGTACAACCTATGCAGGTATACTATACAACCTCAAATATCTAAGTAGTGAATTCGTTATATTCTGTTCATCTTACATTAATCGCTATCACAGTTATTGAGGAGTTATTCCTTTTATTAACTACATATAAACAAAAAATCCGTCTGCATAAAATATATTCTATATTAATCAATAATCTAAACAAATATAAGCGCATCTGGCATTCCAAAATACACCATTTTGGGTAAATAAACTTACTTAGAATAAGACTTAAAACATTAAACATAAAGTCTTTTAATTATTTTTTAACCGAGTAAAGTTCTTATAATGATCAGAATAACTTCTTGTTTTGGAAATAAAATAATAGTAAAAATTATTCTTACTTGTGTCTTTTTATGGATTTGAAAGCTGACATTCTGATCAGGATAAGATCAATGAATTTATAAAGCTTGTTTCAATCAAAAAAGTATATAAACAAACTTATTAATGTTTTCATGTGTCAATTGCCTAGTAAGTCTGTTTATCTTTTACTTATTTTTGATTGGAACAAGGAATAATAGGTACCACTGTATATAAAATGATCTTTGGATAATAGTTTATTAGGTATACATACATATTATGTTATGAAATATAAATAGTGAATGCAATTTTGTTGAATAAAACGAGATTCATCAGCGTGTATCAATAGCTCTAAAAAGTGCTCTCCAGCCGGCTAGAGCAAAACTTCCGTGTGCAGTTGACCTAATGTACAGTATTCATATTGTCGTATCCTACGAATAAAGCCACAATGGTTTATTTTTATTGCATAATTAAAATCCGCTACCCATTTTACATCATATTCAATCAGAAAATCACAGAAAATCGTTTTCTATCGACTACAAAATAAGCATTAAAAAATTCCACTATTGCTTTCTCCTGAAATATCCGCCGAAAATAGCCACAACAGCCACAGTGCAGTGGCTACTTTCTTTCCTGCGGGGCGGGGCACAACCACTCAGCCCTTTTTCCGTGGACAGTTTTGAATAGTTTTAGTTCACATCCTCGTAGAAAAAAGACACTATGGCATTTGTGGCTATATTCCACGAATTTTTTTTTGGTGTCGGTATGAATAATTGATGGCCTAATAACATTTGTGTCTTTATTCTACGAACAAATTTTATTTAGTAAGTTTTTCGCGTGTTTTACAAATTGTATCAATGAAATTATCAGTTTTATTGATTTCCATTTCATTAACGATTCAAACAATTTAATAAAATACAGAAAAATACACATTTTACGACTTTTTTAACAGAGTTATAAAAGGCCCTTGTGGCGGTTGTGGCTTTTTTCATATTATTTTATACAAGTTCCGAATGGTAAGAAACAAAAAAAAAGTATAAACTGCTACCAACTTCTTATAAAATAATTATTATTTATTAGTGTTCCTCAATAATTAGACACAATATTTTCTAATAATTTACTTTCATGTCTAGGTCACAGATTCGATTCCCGGCGGGGTCCTACTTTGTAGGACTCGGTTTGGTTGGTAGTAGGGCATTTTCTGAGCCCGCCTGGCTAGGTATCACCATTTTATCTAAGTCTTGCCGCCAAACATCAATGTTATCAGCATTGATGTGTTCCGGCATGAAGATAAGATAGCCAGTTTCCCATTGCGTTGGGGATTCTTGGTAAGTCCGCTTCCATCTTCGGC
The DNA here is from genome assembly GCA_958295455.1 of Coleophora deauratella. Taxonomy (NCBI): domain Eukaryota; kingdom Metazoa; phylum Arthropoda; class Insecta; order Lepidoptera; family Coleophoridae; genus Coleophora; species Coleophora deauratella. The sequence goes on from OY282398.1 coordinate 6,825,132, forward strand.
ATCATCATCACTTACCATCAGGTGAGATGATGCCAAGGGCTTACCAATTGGTCGGCAACGTACTTGTGACTCCTCTGGTGTTGCGGTGTCTATGGGCGGCGGTAATCACTTACCATCAGGTGATCCCTCTGCTCGTTTGCCACCTATGACATTAAAAAAAAGGGAAGGAACTCAGGAATTCTGCTCTGCTCCCCTGCTCCAAGTTCTTCAAAATTCATGGTAATTTTGAGCGTTGGTCTACAGTGGATAGACCTACCACAATGCCGCACTAATATTGAGAGACTTGGTCTTCCTGATTGTAGTTGTACTTTCCATGCATTAAGAGCCTCTTCTCAGTCTTGTCGATTTGAAGAAGATAGTACTATAAATCATCGGCGTATAAATATGAAGGTCTATGATGCTTTTTTTCTGAGCTTTTTTTTATTAGTAACTCCAATCTTTTTCTTCCTCGGTCCCTCAATGCTGAGGATCGCGACCACGAACAAGGTCTCTCCATTGGCTGCGGTTGTAGGTGATATGGACTGCCCTCTGAATGTTTCCTCCCACAGGTTTCTACACCTCATCAATCCTTCGGGAAGGTGCTCTACTCCTGACTCGTTTGCCATCCATCCAGAATTATGTGCTTCTCCAAATTATGCCTAGGAGAACGCATAATATGTCCGAAGAAGTAGAGGTGGCACATTACTGGGAGCCTCGTTGTGTAGCTCCTGAAGTATGGATTCATTAGTTCTCATGACAGTCCATGGAATTCGGAGAAGCTTTCTCCAACACCACATTTCAAAGGCGTCGCTCTTCTTGCTGTCACTGCTCTTGCACTAGTTTCCGCCCCAAAGGTACAAGAAAATTGAAAATACTAAGGCACATACAAGTCGTACCTTAGTAATCTGGCGAATACCACGGTTCCTCTAAATCTTGTCTAGATTCCCCATTACACTTTTGGCCATCCCGGCTCTTCGGCGTATTTCGTCTGTGCAGCTACCTTCACTCTTTATTAGTGACCCTAGGTATACAAATTGATTGACATTTTCATCATCGAGTGCATCGGTTAGCGGAAGTAAATACGCTCGGTCCACAATAATTATCATGGTTATATATATCATATCATCATCGAATGGTTGATCTTAAGACCGAGTTTGGCGCTCTCAAATTCTATTTAATCCAGCAAGAGGGCCAGCCATCTCTATCTCGCTGGATGCAACCTCCGCCCAGTCCTCAGTATATATTCGCCGTAGTGACTCCAATACCAATACTAAATTAAAAGGTAATTGACTCAACATTGATGGAGCCCTTCTGTGAGTGGGATAGATTTACGTAGTCTGTCTTACGCTTATTTTTACAAAAGACCTGACAAACTCGTATATGTAAGCGATAATGTACATATTCCTCGGAATATTTCCTTTCCTGAAAGTCCAGGTACTTCGAAGCACACTATCAAACGCAAAACTACTCCCATGTCTAAGAGGAAAGGCAATTAAGTGGTCCTGTTTTGCTCTATGTTCTTCAGAAATTATGGCGATTGTGAAATTGGCCTACAGTAACAGACCTACCACAAACTCGGGTGTCTGGAGAGCGAACATTCCCTGCTAGGTCGACTACAAACATCTATGACTCGATCCTCCTACTTCATTGTTTGATATATCACCTTGATACAATACAATACAATACAAAACAATACAATGTTTTATTGATAACTCATTTGTTACAAGTCATTATACACAGTGGTATATCTATAATAAATTATATAAATTATTGTTTTCTTTAATGTCTACATATTTTATAAAATATGTGAAAATAAATGAAAAATTAAATTATATTAATTCACAACAATCATGAAAATAATGTATGTCATACTACACAAGGCAATTCCAGAAATTCCTTGAAACTGTAGAAGAGCTTGGATATTAACCAGCGTTTAAATTTATATTTAAAAGCTTGGCAGGAAGCTGCACTCGTTATTTCTATAGGTATACGATTGTATACATTAGGTCCCTGGATGTAGACCGATCGGTCTGACTTGGCCAGCTTGTGCGGCGGTACAACTAGTCGATCTTTGTGGGCGTTGCTGCGCAAGTTGCGCGCCTCGTTTATACCCTTACGCTGGAAGGATCCGAGGTTATTGTGAACAAACACTCCAACCTGGTAGATGTACTCGCAGGGCAAGGGCAGTATACCCATCTGCTCGAAAAGCGGTCTGCATGGTTCGTCGGGCGGTGCACCCACCATCGCGCGTACGGCACGCTTCTGCATCACGAATATGCGATCAGCGTCCGCGGCTCGAGCCCACAGCTCAGTGCCGTACGTTAGGTTGGAGTGCACCGTGGCGAAATAGCATGCCCGTACTGTTTCTTTCGATGCAGTGCTGGTTAAGCGTCGGAGGGCGAAACAGGCGCGACCCAGCTTTGTTCGCAGCTCCTCGATATGCGATTCCCATGTGAGCGCACTGTCCATATGGAAGCCGAGCAATTTCGTTGATCGTACCTGTTTCAGTGGTCTATCGCCTAACAGTACCTTGTATGACCGGGAAGTATTCCCATTCAGGCTGAAGGACATGAAACAGGTTTTATCTTTATTTAACATTAGGCCGTTCGTCGCGAACCAGCGCTCGAGACGCGAGACTGTGTCATTCAGCGCATGTTCTAGTCGCTGTGACGTATTTGCTGAGACTACAGCAGCCACGTCGTCAGCGTACATGTAGATCTCGGCGCACTGGATCGCATCTGGTAGATCATTCATGAGCAAGTTGAACAGGGTATTCGACAAACACGACCCCTGGGGGACTCCCATATTGTTTTTGATTTCCGCGGAAACTACGCGGCCTCTGTCGCCAACAACCGTTTGACTTCTATCAGACATAAAAGAAAATAGAAGTGACTGAGCTGGGCCGCGTATACCGTAGTGGTCGAGCTTCCCAGATACGAGAGCATGGTCTGCGGTGTCGAACGCGCGGGAGAGGTCGCAGAACAGCACGGCGACGTGCTGGTTGGCCTCGCGCGCGCGCAGCACGCTCCACACAACCTCGCGCACCAGGTCCGTTGTAGCACGGCCACTCCTGTACGCATACTGCTGGTCAGACAGGGCATTCTGACTAGCGATGAACGCTTCCAATCTTTTATTTAGCCCCACCTCAAACAGTTTGCTCACCACGGGAACTAGGGATATCGGCCGATACGATTTGACGTCAGATTTCTCTCCTTTCCCCTTGTACAGAGGCGCTATTTTTACCCTCTTGAGACCCACGGGGTACACCCCTGCCGCTATACACAGGTTGAATAGATGAGAAATCACGTTCGCTATCGGTAAAATGCACTGCTTGATTAAGTTTGCAGATAGCCCGTAAGTATCAGTGCTGTTTTTCGGTGCTATGTGCAGGCGCGCTATACGCACGATTTCGCCAGGAGTAAACGATAAAAACCGGATGGATGAGTCACTCGGCGGTGCGTGGGCGCTCAGCTGTGAGCAGGCGGCCGCCGTGTCAGCTGGCGGCCGCCTGCTCCTGGCCGTGTCAGATACCTCTATAGTTTTATATACTCGTATCGGCTGTATTCACTAAGTTTGCAGTTATCATCATCATTAGGTGAAAGACGTCCACTGCTGGAGAAATATTTCCACACTGACCGGTCCTGTGCGGCTCGCATTCAGCAGCTTCCCGCAGCTTTCACCAGGTCGACGGTCCACCGAGTTGGAGGCCTGCCTACACTGCGTCTTCCGGTGCACGGTCGCCACTCGATTTGCAGTTGCGCGTTTGCAGTAATATCCTAACTTCATTGTTGATCAGGATCCTGAATGAGTTAAATTGTGTACATAACCTAATATACCTGTAGAGGTGCAGGAATTACGAGCATTTATTACGAGTGAATTGTTTTATCACACATAATCGTAAGGGTCCCAATTCACAATGTTTTTTATTTATTATTTAAGTTAAAATTTATGTTACCCTTGGTAAAAACATTTATATGTCTATTATTTTGATTTAAAACACTTCTTGTTCTTTTCCATTTCTTAAGATTATTTACAGATGAAAACAATAAAAAGCCCTAAACGCCATTACGACCTGATATATGCCGAAGAAAAAGGACGTAATGTCGCTTATCTCTAATAGAACAATATATTCCTCCAGCGAATAAAGAAATAAGCGACATATTTAATAGAAATTTTAATAAAATCGCTTATTTATTATTTAATAACAACCCTATAATAGTTAAGCAATGTTTTGAATGTTAACACTTCAAAAATGACACTTTTTGTTGAAAATAGAATGTTTAAACCTCCTCCTGAAAAGTTGGTATTTTGCCATTACGCCCTTATTCGTAGGATACGACGATATATGTATCGTAGTTATTTAAGTAGGTCCCTGTTCACTTACAGAGTTTTACGTGTTATATTTTCTACAAGTAAACTAAGAAACTTTAAGCCTTATACACGCAAGGGAATGGATGAAGACATCAATAATTCACATGATCGGGTAATTTTCCTTGAAAACCACATCTTAGTGTAGGCATGGGTAGCGTAAGCTTGCATGTAAGTTTTTGTTACTGACATGGGACTTGGTACCTTTACAGGCAATGGTGATTATTTCACAAACATCTTCAAAGTCTTATCAATTGAAACAACGTTTTAAAGTGAAACCTAGTGACCAATCGCAATTTTTTGCTTTATATATTTAAACTAAAATTGGTATAGACAACGCGATGCATTATGGCGCACGATATCACGAAAGTGAATAATGAAAAGAGACCTGTGCATGTTCTCGAGCTTGAGATGAAGTGACGAATCTCTTGACAGTATCGAGACTTACTCCAACATTTTAATTCCCTAAGGAACACATACCAGGAGCCACTCAGAAGCTTCCTTCGCTGAAAGGATTGTGGTCAGACGCGGACCCCTAACTTACCTTGAAAACCGATTCGTTAAATATTTAACATTCCAAAGAGATCGTGATCCCTTTAGGTCTGATATGCTAAAGTAAGATGCTTTTACCTTTACTTTGCCTAAGTAATAAGCTTTGGAAAATTATGCAGAATTATAGTAAAAGTCTCTAATACTTCTGCAGTGCATAACAAAGAAATAACTAGGTAGATTCAAAATATTTCTGTCATGTTAATAAGCTAGCCAAAAGATTGAGATGGGTTGGCAGCGAAATTAATGTTAACCATTTCGGAATATGGGACAATAACATGTTTAGAAAAATATACTTATGAGACCAGAATTTTGAGAAAAGTGAATCAAAAGTAGTGGTAACAATTTTACAGCATTTCTGTGTGACTGTCGCAGTGTCTAATGAGCTCTTTAACAATCCACAGAATCGTGAATAGGACTAACGAAACGCGAAACATGAAAGAAGAGCCTTTGTCTCCATCCACCTGGGCCAACAAAAAAAAACATTCCTCAAAAAAAGTTAATTAATTACGTATGCAAATTGACGAAAAAGTCGTGCCGTTCCTAGCTGCACGGACGAGATAATGAGATTGGGCGAGGCACGTACATTCGTGATTAAATCATTGCGATGAGAATTTTTTTAACTTATATATTTTAACGATTCTGATGGGACGAAGATTGGTTGAATGAAACTGGCAAGTAGAATTTTTTGATAAGACTTTTCAATATTACGAAACCTTTTTTAATGTTCCCAAATTATACGAGTATATGAAGAAAAACCCAGAAAATTTAAGACTTATCACATGTTATCATATCAGATGGTTTTAGAAGTGTTTGTTTCTGCAAATTGTTCAATTTTTGAATTCTATTAATGCAAGCCAATCGATACCCATAAAAAACACAAGTTTTTTTGCCATAGCAATAGGTTACTCCTTACTCCGTCCCTGCTAGCAATCAATGCTGACTGAGGAGTCACTATAAGTAAAAATTTGGTTTGGATTAATACCTACGTCGTATCACTGCGCTTGCACTGGATAGAACAATATGATCTTCGAAAATATTTCATCTATACTCCGTTTCTTCCCGTTGGATAAAAAAAATAACAAGAATTAAAAAAGAAGTAAAAAGAAGGAAAGTGCTAATACTTTCCAACCACAGCTCGTTTGTTTACCTTTTGTCTAAAGCTAAAAAAAAAAGGTATAGTTTTTGTATTTCTCGCATTTTGAGTTGCATGGTAAACAGGGCGTTAAAAAAGTATTCTGAGTAACCCCTCAGAATCAAGTATAGAATACAGGAAAAATATTGAAAAAATCCGATCTACTAAATTTCAAACGTACTTTTTTAACCTCCTGTTTATCATGCAACTCAAAATGCGAAAAATACAAGAAATATACCTTGTTTTTATAAAGTCAATGTATGCTGCAAAAATCTGGATTTAAATAGCGATTCCATAACAGGCATCATAGTTTCTTAATTATTATAAGTTCTTATATTTTATGTGGAGTTTAAGCCATAATGGATGCAAATACGTTAATTATTCAACTTGTTTTCCGTCTGGAATTTGTGATTATACAATATAATTGTTTGTTACTTTATTTCATTTGCGTGTATTCACACTGAAATCTGTATCACATCATATTTTGATGCGGCCGAGTCCCCAGGCCTCGTTGCACGTCATTAAGCGATACTTTACAGCAGACGGCCCTCGAGACTGCCTACCCCCCCCCCCCTCTTTCCTGATACCCCCTTTCCCAAAGGCATGTGGCTTTTGGTTACATCACTGATGCTGGGAAAATTCTATATGAGATGAAAATAGGACTTTGTTATGTAATTTTCTGGATAATTAGATAATGGCTGCAAGGTCATGGTTATTACAAAACTGTATATCTGATCTACTATTTGATTAGCTCTTTTAATTATCGATCTGTCTCTTTTATAAATCTTATTTTGTATCATGTATTATAGTTGAGATATTTGTAGCCAAACTACTCTTCAGCAATATTTGTGGATCGAGTTAGATAAAATGATAATACAAAAAGTGTAATAAATATAATAAAATAAAAGTATAATCTAAATAGTAATAGTAATTCTGCTTTGCAAAATTATTATACAAACAGCATATTTTTGATTCAGTTCTTACATTAATTTTCACTAATGTTATTCCACAAATCTAAAACCTACCTACCTTAAATTTTCAAAGTACTTTTTAGATGGCCTTTATGGTATACCGAAACCAAAATACCAATTATTGTAGCAGACAATCTAGTCGACCTATGTATATGCACGTCACTCACTCGCCGTGATTTTTGTTAGGATTCAGAATGCAGAGCACAGAGTGAATGCTGCATAAATAATATTGCGCCTCAAGCGTTTATTTTTAACTCGCACATTAATTAAGCTTAATTTATTTTTGCTTACTTTGTCGCTTTATTTTGAATTTATACCTTTAATGCGATTTCGCGTTTAAATTATAAACAAACACATACGAATTCGAATAATGTCTGGTTTTTTTTATAGCAGAGGTGGCAAACGAGCAGACGAATCACCTGATGGTAAGCAAGAGTCCAATGATGTGGTTCTGAGGAAACATTCAGGAATATTCTCCAGCTCATACTTGTAATCATGATATAAATTTTTATAAAAATTAAGGTGTTTTTTTAAATATTCAACAGTGAATTTCTTTTGGGTCGACGCTTCTTCTCGCTTCTTTGACACGCACTGAAACCTTGAGTGTACATTACAAAGAAGGAGCTTTGAAATAGGTAGTTCAAAATATGTTATATGTAGATAAACATGTTGGGTTGAATAGTATTAGCAAACATATCGTTCCACATTTCCATAAGAAATTCTAAACCCAAAACGGAACACTCACACTTATTCAAAACCCGTGCCGTCTCCAATTTATTTAGCGCGATAATAAAAGAAATAAATAATTTCCTTCAGCCAGATCCCCTCAGAAGCGACAATTTATTCTCGCCTGACAAGTCTCCGACTTGGGAAAAGCCGCTTTTTTCTGGAAGCTCAAGTTGAACAAAGACTACTGTACACTAAGCAGCAAATATTCTGAAAAACGATGCACCCTACTCTTTGCACCTTAGACCTAAATGAGCATGCTTTTTCTTAGTTAGCTGTGTGGTTCTTGGTACTGAATCGTTTCGTCTCTTGTTCGCAAACTAATCGCATTAAAGGTATTCCTTATGCTAGGGCCAGATATGCGCGTGAATATTCGTGTCGCGTCATCGCGATAAAACTTTGTCTTCGCGCTACGACGAAGTACAATGTCCACATCATCGGGTGACAGTACTGCCATACAAATTAAGAACACAGTAAGTGACAGATTTCGCGCGAATGATTTTGAACCTTATTCGTAATACGATACAAGGCTCAAAATCATTCACGCTAAATTTGTCACTGTGTTCTTAATTTGTACGGCACAGAAGCGCGAACCCCATTCGTCTTCGCGCGAATGATTTGCGGTACAACGAAGTGCGTGGCCAGACCTATCGCAATAACGCGAATATTCGCCGAAGCACGCATATGTAGCCATAGAATTAGTATAAGTAGTGGCAGATCTGCGTTATTTGGACGGCGCTGTGACTTGCATCAGGAATGAGGCGTTGCATAGAATGAATCAAAGTCTGGAAGTTAGGTTATAGTGTGTGAACAATACACTCGTTAAAACTGAATCTTGTACATGTTTAATGTGGAATTTATAGGTTAATTAGTCATGACTAATACTTAATGTTACAGTTAAAATCGAGTTGCATTGCTGGCTGGTTTTACGCAACTGTCTGATCCAAAAGAAGAGTAAAGTTCTGTAGACGATACGATGGAGGAGAATATTGAGTCAGAAGCTTTGATAAATCTACGTGGAGGAAGAAAAATTAGGTAGTTACGTGGAGGAATAAAAATTAGGTAGTTAGGTAGTTTTTTTTTTGATTGACTGGGCTTGACTCTGCAAGCAAATAGGTATCTTGCCACCGAGATTGTTTTCTTATTTTATATAAATTTAGATCATAACTATATAAAAATATTATGTAAGTATTTATCAAAAACAACCATTCGTCGACCTTCATTTATGATGATTTGTCGAGAGAGAGCAGCTTCTAGATGGGTTGCCATCAAAGGTTAGCTTGCATACAAAAAAATAAACAACGGTACTAAGACAATAGGTAATTCTCGGGTGTGTTATCATTGTAACAGTTTCAACTAAATTACAATTCAAATTGCAATTACATCGCATGTGGTTTTCACAGTTGCCGCGCCGAGTTGCGTGATCCCAACTTGACGCAACAACAAAGGGAAGGTGGCTGAACATCGTCACGTCCAAAGTTGTCCGACGAACTGGTTTAGTGGCCTTTGGTACCTAGTTGTCTTTCGTTTCTGGCCTTTAATATTGTAGAATGAGTTTATCTACTGCCTGTCTTCAAATCAAATAAGTTGGTAGGATCATATCTGAAATACATATAAAAGTAGTTTGTTAACAAAAAATATTTTCATTGTCAAGATCGCAATTCAGACACGATATAGTACTAAGCGTAAGGCCCGGACTCCACCAAAACGAGAGGACAGGAGAGGAAATGTGTTCTTAATAACCAATAGAATTTCGTTATTTACATATCTCATCTCCACTTAGCTTCAGTGGAGACGGTTACGCAGGTTGAGCAGAGAGGAGAAGAGCGATCTTATATTTGAAGAAAGATGAAAATGAAAGAGAATTTTACAAGAAGTGGTAGTACAAAACACTGAATTGGAATTATTATTCTTAAAACCATAATTTTATACGAAAAACAAATAGGTATCAATCGCCACTATTTCCCAGCATTGTCGCAACTCCAAATTAATATGAATCTCTAATTTCACCGTACACGTGCGCGCTCACAACTTCGCAGACGCCGCCAAATTGGATAAACATGTGCGCGAAAAGCGCCCGTGCTGCGCTGTTAGCGGGGGAACCAAGGAGATTATAGTTTGTTAGTTTAACTAAAGGCTGAAAATAAAAAAGACTAAAGAAAAGAGGTATAAATAAAGATATTGCTTTAATTTAATTTTTATTCTTCTTGTGTTCCTTTCTTTGCGGTACGCTTCTTCTGCATAATGAGTTAATCTTTTGATTTTTAAGACAGTACTCAGCACTACACTATCTTACCTACTGCGCTATTGTATGCATCTGAAGATTCATCAAACAAAGTAGCGCAGTAGTGTTGTGGAGTCAATTCCCACCCAAGGCAAATATTTGTGTGATGAGCAGATTTATTATATTTTGTTGGCTCTGTGTTTAGATATCTGATGTCTATTATATTAAGTATGTTTCCCCAGTAAAGGGAATTAATGAATGCATTAATGTATTTTGACTTGTTAAAAACTACGAGTAATTCCCTAAAGAGATATAGACGGCAGGTTAGGGCCTCGAGTCTCTTTATTGCACACAAAATAAATCATATTAATTAAAGTAAGAATATATAGTGATGTAATTTGGGCGGTCTTATCATTCAAAGCAGTTTTTCCAGACAACATGGAGCATGGAGACAAAAAATATTTTATTACTAAGACATCCATGTTTTAACGCAGTTTATTGCCAGGCTGTTAAACATTAAGTATTGTTTTCTAATCGTTACAGATAGTTTACAATAGGCATTCTACTTTATTCAATCTCAATGGATCGCTGATTCAACTCTACACATTTTATTTAAAAAAAATCGCCTCACAAACTTTAAGCAAATTTCCACAACCAAAAACCTCACAACCGTACCTTAGTTCCCAGGAGAATAAGCCAACATATTAAATATAACAGGGAGAGTCCAAGACATGCTTCAGTGCTCCCGAGTTCAAAGTCTGCAATCCCGACCCGAGTTGAAACTAAGATGAATCGCATTAGAACGTTGTTAGTGCCGGATTTAAATAGCATAGGGCACTGGGCCCCTAAGCATGGCTTGTTTAATTGAGCTTACCAATAACAGTAGGTAATTGGTCACGAGTTCACCAAGTATTCATAACGTTCTTCCTTAGATATGTACGCATTCCTACTATATGGTTATGCTTTTTGAACATTTATAAGATAGTACTTCAGGTTTTTGTTCCCGCCAATAGCATAATGTTAAGGAATGTAAGCCCATACTTTACGAGTGGTTTATGTAGACTTGTATACTTAAATAAACATGAATATGTTTTTATTAGAGAAAAACAATATCCAATGGGTAGCATGTTATTAATTATTTATAAAATGAAGAAAATGTGTGTTTTAATAATGCCAATGCTAATTCTATATAGGCCTTATGACAACTGTAAGTTAAAAACATTTTAAATTTTGTATTTTACCTATACTTGTCCAAAGCCTATGTATCTACTCGTATTTCATAAAAAAAGAGTTTCCAACCCCCTTTTTCAATGTATGATCGATGAAAAAACTAAATACAATAATGAACGGCAGTCATGCAAACAAACACTTCATAATACAGGGTGTAAAAAAGGTGTGATGATACTTCAAGGTGGGCTTCTACTCATCAAACTGATCAACTTTTGTTCTACAACTTTGTTGAAATCGCAAAAAACATCGGACTTTTCATACAAATCGATCAGCTGGCGCGCCAAGTTTGTATGAAAAGTCCAATTTTTTTTTCTGATTTCAACTAAGTTGTAGAACAAAACTTGATCAGTTTGATGAGTAGAAGCCCACCTTGAAGTATCGCCACACCTTTTTGTTAAGTACATACTGTATGTATAAAACTTAAAAAAATTTGGGACCCCTAGTTTCTGACTGAATCCTGCACTGGTCGTTAGCAGATGAAAAATGCACTAATTCTGAAGTAACGCCGGCTCGGCATCTTGGGGCAGCAATTCATTCTCATTAGTGAGGAGCCTTTCTCATACTTATAACACGTTCAAATCGTGACTTAACTTACTAGATACTGTGATTTAGTAAAAACTAATATTTCCTTTGTTTTTTAAACGAAAAAAGTTTGACGACCTTACACCTTACACCCTGTATACTTGCTAAACTTCTGATCTTATGAAAAAGTATATTTTAATGTTTTTTTACACTCTGCGTGAAATATAAATTAAACTTTGTCAAAATGCCTGATTAATAAAAAAAAAATAAAAAAACCGAATATAATGTTTTATCCAGACGAAGGTCTTATCACATACAAAAATATAATATCACAATATACCTACACAATTATAAACCTGAGCAAACTTCAGATATGAGTAGACGGTTAATAGCGTTCCCAAGAAAATAAGTATACCTACTTAGCCATTTAAATCTCAGTACAACCCAGGTGTGAGGAGGTTTACCCGGCTAATTGTGGTGGTCACGTAAATCGACCCCCTCGCCCAGTTAAGCCTGCATATTTAGGAGGGATAGTGTATATTAAAATATGCCGCACTGCAGCAGTGTCCGGATACTTTGTAGATAACTGTAAGTTACAATTTCGTGACAGGAACTAACCCGTTAAACTACAAAAAATGTGGTTTTATTTTCATTTAGAAAACTTTGCTATGAATATGCATTGATGAAAAATTTTCCAAAAGCCCACATTTGGGATTGACAAAGCAGATTACGCTCTTTATCTTGCGCCGGAATATCCTACACATTTTATTTGATAAGGTGCTTATGCGTTTTAGAAAATTGAATCATCACACATTAGAATTTTAGTCTCTTATAACCTCCTGGCTCTTCCTCTTGGGTATCAGGCATCTATCATTTACCGCCCCAAATCAATGATTTAGGTCAATGTACCAAATATATGCTACAGAAAATAGTATCGGAGTGTTCTGTAACAAAAAGGATGACTATGCTATTTTGCACTTTTTTACAGAAAAATGTTTTCCTCCTAGTTACTAAGCAAATTACTACAGAACTTTCACGGTACAAATCTTTTGTACACTTCGCCTTTTTTTCGAGTAGGTAGTCAGGACGCAGTAGGTAAGTCTGCGTGCGGAACACGTGAATGATTGATGATAAGCAGCTTGGTCTGACATCGTGATTAAACCTGATATTGTTTTGTGTCTGCCTGTGATTTATCACCTGCTAATTTGTGAACACAATTTAGATTTCGAACTACAAAAACGCGTGCTTAGATGTTTTGAATTTATAGGTCCGCAAAGGTTCTGTTGGCGTCAACAGAAGTCAATAAAACGGCTGCAACAACAGGTCCCGTTTTTTTCACATTGGAATAAATAAAAGGCTGAAACGAGACTGAAACCTATTGTCCTTCAAAGCTGTCAAATAAAAAGAAACAACGGCGATAATATCAATTTTCATAACTGCCTCTGAAAAGCGTCGCCCGAAGATCGATTGCTATGAATAGTTTCCGCTTTTTGACATGCAAAAGGAAATAACAGAGGTATTTGTCGCGAACACACGGGATTCAAACGAAAATACTGGCGTGGTTCGGAATTCTGATTTTAAGATCCTTTTACATATCCTTAATAAATAATGCCCAGAATGTTGACTTAAAGTTATTTTTTTAAATAAAGACTTCGTAGGTTGTAAATACTTACATAAAAGTACTTTAATACAATTAATTTTCCTTCTATTTTTATCAAAGTCCACATTATTTTATCAGGATCGATGTGTTCCGGCTTAGATTTAATATACCCAGTTTCGATTACAGAATTGTTAGCCTACTCCCATATTCGGCACCATCATCAATCTCAAGTGAGATCAGAGCAAGAACTTTACAATATAAGGATAAAAAAGCGTAAAACTATTTTCACAAACTGAATTCACTGTGTAATAAAAAAATCTTTTAACTGCTAACTACGGTCGAGTAGTCTGCGCTTAGCATCTTTGTTTGTATTTTATATGTATAATATGTATTTTTTGAGAGTCTGTTACAGATGATGAGTCTTATACGAGATACATATGTTTATATATCTCTTTGATCTAATCAATCATGCATGATTGCTCTCCAGAAACAGTTGGTCAGACAGATAAAAGATTTGTATGATATTTTTTTGCGATTTCAGCATATGAACATAAGTTCTGTTTCATAATATACTAGATCACCCTCAGTTATTGGGCCCTACAGACATATTTTTATATCGTGATGATGTTCTTTAACGACTCATCTCGTCTTATCAATGTGCATATCGATATGTATGTAAGGAGCTTTATGTTCACATGAATATTGCATGAACTGGCCCATGGTGGATGTCTCTCGGATAAATGCCCGTTTTAAAACGTAAACGTGGAGAATTTTTCAGTGACTTTACGAAAATATTTGTTTAAAGCTGAGTTGTTTATCGTTTTACTAATGCTTGTATGGTAAGAATAGCATTTGTTACATTTTTCCGTTTTATAACAGGGAAAAATCCTTAATATAGTGAATTAAACTAGTATTAAACAAATAGAAAAAACGGCTTTATTAGTAAAAAAAAAAGTCACACCAGCGTCAAAATTTGGCTCACTCCTAAGCCTGATAGACTAACAATGAAACTATTTGAACTTTGTGTTATACCGTTACACCGAATCATTTTTCAAATTAGTGAGTGGTAGAAGACTTATAACAAGTATACAAATAATGTAAGTAGAAAATTATATTCTTAAAAATATTTAATTCACATTTTCACCAGAAAACCTGTGGAAAATCTGAAAAATATTAGTATTAATATAGTAGTAGTATTAGTACAACGAAGGATCTATTTATTTGAGATAACCAGTTTTTAGGAGGATTTGAGAAGAAATTTTCAGTTTCATGCCTTTGAAGAGTACTTTTAAAAATATAGGGTGACTTTAAATTAGTTCTTGATACGAAAGGCTATGAATGTGCTTATGATAACAAACAACTTTCCCTAAGAAACCCGTAGTCAAATCGCAAAAAATATTTTGGTCCCTCCATACAAATCAATCAACTCACCGGCCAAATTAGTATGAAGAGTCCAAAAATTTTTTTGCGATTTGACTATGGGTTCCTTAGGGAAAGTTGTTTGTTAGCATGAGCACATTCATACCCTTTCGTATCAAGAACTAATTTAAAGTCACCCTATATATTGCATGCGTGGTGTAAAAAAATAAGCATAAGACCTGTTAACGAGGCTTCCGCTCATTGTACTCGTACTTAACTATACTAAAAACTGCAAAGAGAATAGTAAGATATATTTTTTTCCGATTTCAGTCATAGACCTAAAGTTATTTAGTTTCCAGACTTTACGCTGGTACGACTTTACACAGGATATAAAAAGACCACTCCTGGATACTTTAATGGCGAATTCTACGCATAAAATTATATATAATAAATATATTTGACTCTCCATAAAGAATTATCAGAATGGCCGATCAATTTGAATTTTTTGCAAATTTAGTATACATTCACGTATATTATTTTTTTAATTTCTGTTATGTGATTTTATTTTACAATAAAGAGTTAACAAACAAACAAACGTTCCATAGGAAAGGTTGTTTAGTTTATAAGTTGAATGCCCTTTTAAAGTTTCCAGAAGTATAATTTTTATATCCTGTATCTTATCTATTCAATCATCTATTCAGAAGCCGTGCAAGCGTTCTACGTATAATTCTGTGGACACGGACATTGTTTCGTAGGCAGCAGCGACGACGTAACTTCTGTTTTAGCCTGGGGCCAGGCTCGATTACATTTTGCTGTTTTTGCCCGCTCCCCTCCATATTTTGATTACATAATATAGAAGAGAGAAAACAAATGTTTGGTTTGGATATGTTGTTGTTTTGTTATACAAAACTTTTTGACTCGTATTTTTTCAGACAGGCATGAGTTAGAAAGATTTAATCACGTTTCACATATGTATAATCAGGTTAGCGTGATTCTACTATGTCATACAAAGAGAAATAATATATTCCAAGGTTATCATTTATTTAAATTTTATTTTTACTTGTTCAGAATACCAACAGCTATAAAAAAACAGGGTGAAATTGAAAAAGCGAACCAAATTTTAACAGTGGCTTCCAGTCATGACACTGAAGGACTTTCTCTAAGGAACCAATTCAATCGAAGCAAAAAAAGTGGACTTTCCATACAAAATTGCTACTCAAGGTCATCGATTTGTATGAAGAGTCCAATTTTTTTTTGCTGCAATTGCATTGGTTTCTTAGAGAAAGTCCTTCAGTTCCATGAGCAGAAATCACAGTTAAAATTTTGTTCCGCGATTTGAATTTAACCCTGTATATTGGGTACAATATTTGAGTTTCAGTAAAAAAAAAACTGGCAATTTAATTTACGTAACCACCCAATTTTTTATGTGTTTGGAAAATTATCGTGTCTTCTATTTGATCTTTTATTTATCACAAATTCTTAAAACTTCAACATTGTTAGATAGGCAAGTAGGTACGTACTGATACATGAAGTTGTCCATATCACCGCCCCCGCTGCAACATTGTCGAACTTGAATGTTCGGCAGTAATAAGTCAGCTTGTAGTTGGTCCGCCTCACAACTTGCCGCAACTTGTGATGCCTCTCGATCCTTCCGGACTTCCAGCAATTAAAGTGACTCGTGAACCGAAGTTTGTGTTTGGTTCGTGAAGCTTTATTAAATTACCTGTCGAATACTGTCGGCATAGGAGTAAATTCTATCAGCTTTCAGGTACTTAACCTTAGTTACAATTTTGAACACCCTATGAACATTTCCGCTCCATACTGAAACATTTATCAAAGTATACGCTGAAGGGCCCAGACACCCTTTCAATCTCAGAAGTATATTGCTACGGTGTAATTTAGATCCTATCTGAGGGAGCTATTGAATATATGACACCTTGAAAGAGCACCAGGGGTAGTAAGTGACAAAAAAAATGCAAAAAGGTAGTAAATCCACTCTACTAGCAGACAGCCCATCACTGTCGTTTCTTTGTTAAGGTACCTATAGATGCATACATGTTTATCGACATTAATCTGCTATTCAGGCGTGTTATCTCGAAAGTTGCATGCTTTGCAGGGCTGACGTGGCTTTTAACACAAAGGTCAACCTGAAATGATGAATTTGATCTTTTGGAGAAAATAATTATATATACAGGGTAGAATTGAAATGGCGGACCAAATTTTAACTATAGCTTCCAGTCATAACACTGAACAATTTTCTCTAATTAACCAATTCAATCGGAGCAAAAAAAAATTTTGGACTTTCCATAGAAAGTTAGCTACCAAGGTCATCGATTTGTATGAAGAGTTATTTTTTTGCTCCGATTGAATTGGTTTCTTTGAGAAAGTTGTTCAGTTTCATGAGCAGAAAACACAGTTAAAATTTGTTCCGCGATTTCAATTTCAACCTGTATACATATTATGTTACGTACTTCTCAATATGTTAATTTCAATAAGCATTCTTAGCTATGTATGAGTATAATGTTACTATAATTATAATGTACGTACAGACAAGAGATACCAACAGAAAAAATAAAATAATATAGCTTATCCTTCACAGAAAGAAACAAATAAATCAGGCCAGTGCGAGTTGCTCTCAGTTTGCGTACTACCAAGTTCCACAGAAACCGAAAATTTCTTTTCCTACTGTATCTACTACAAAAAGAGTACCGCCGCTGCTGAGAGCTCGTGGACTATATTTATTTTATTTATTGTAATCATAGAGATTGTAATTACGTATACGATACGGTGACAACACACCCCGGACACTTCATACAAATTTTGCGCCATTGTTTACTACATAGAAATTTGACACTTCTTCATGTCTGTACACAAATTTATGCATGTGTGAGTGTCTAGGGCTGCCTTACGGGCTGCCTATTGCCTACATTAATGCTGCTTGGACATACGGCCTTGTCTTGAGTGTTTTGTCTTTAGCATAATTTTACTTTTTTGGATCCGGCCGGGTACCCGATAATACTTAGTGCCGGATAATTTAGTGGACAGAAATAATAAAAAATACCATTGGAAGAAAATGTTTAAGTAAATTAAAAAAAGATTAACTGAGTTAAAACAATTTTAAAAACAGTAAATACTGATGGAAGAACACTAGTTTTTCTGTCCGATTGGCATCAAGGCGACTCTTTTAGAGAAAAAGGATCACTCGTGGTCTGTCCGTCCGTCTCTGTCACAGCCAATTTGCTGTGAATCTATTGGATCGATTGAATAAATTGAAACTTTTACACATATTTTTTATATTATAGATTAACCCAAACACGGATGTGTAACATAAATTAATTCCGAGGGCGGGCGGTTTATCGATGAAAGATTTATGGAAATGAAAGAACTTCATCAACCTTTTAATATGATTTTTTAACTTATCCAACAACATGAAGTTATCAGCTGATACATTTTGGAAAGTCATATTGCAAATGAATATGTCCTTGAGGAAATTATTCTCAGTTTCACCTGCTACTTACCACTATTAAGGTATTTCGAAATGTAGGTACAAAATAATCTGTTAAAATCTCCACAATCGTCACGTATTTTGTCAAAATAAAAAAAACCGTACAAATATAATTCCATATTGATACCGTTGTACCTATATTTTTTTGTATATTGATATTGTAAGTAATTTATTGAAAACAAATGTGTGATAAAATATACATTACAAAAATGGCTCATACATTAAATATTATCAAAACCTTAAAGTCATTGTTTATGAATAAAGGATTATTTGTTGTTTTGATCAAGTTATGTGATGATTATGAAGATATTTACAAATTGTTTTGAAATGCCATTTTATTTATCTAGTTAAAATCTAATTATCTAGTATTTTTTTTTTTTTTTATGGCAGAGGTGGCAAACGAGCAGACGGATCACCTGATGGTAAGCGATTACCGCCGCCCATAGACACCCGCAACACCAGAGGAGTCACAAGTGCGTTGCCGGCCTTTGATTTGAGAGTACGCTCTTTTCTTGAAGGTTTGAATGTCGTATCGGTCCGGAAATACCGCAGGCGACAATTCATTCCACAGTTTGGTTGTGCGAGGCAGAAAGTTTCTAGTGAAACGCACAGTTGTGGACTGCCAACCATCTATGTGATGGGGATGAATATGTTGTCGCGTAGAACGATGGCGGAAAGAGGCGGCAGGGATCAATCCGAACAATTCCTCGGAGCACTCCCCATTGTACATGCGATAGAGAATGCAGAGCGAGGCTACATCTCTACGCAGCGCCAGGGAGTCAAGCCGATCTGAAATATCCTGGCAGTCGACGATTCGAGTTGCCCTTCGTTGAATGCGGTCCAGAGGGAGAAGCTGGTACTGGGGTGCTCCTGCCCAGAGATGAGAACAGTATTCCATATGAGGCCGAACCTGCGCCTTATAAAATTGCAGGCGATGCGCCGCAGTGAAATACCGTCTCGATCTATTGAGCACACCAAGCTTCTTCGAGGCTAATTTAGCCTTACCCTCTAGATGGCCACGGAACTGGACTTCACTCGATATGTCGACACCAAGAATTCCGATACTAGCTGAGGCATTTAGGGGAGTGTCCTCAAAACGAGGTGATACGACAAATGGCATTTTCTTGGCAGTGAACGCGCAAACTTGTGTCTTAGTGGGGTTAAATTGGACCAAATTAAGTCGACCCCATTCTGAGACTTTCTTTAAAGAGGCCTCAATTTCCGACACAAGTTTGTTTCGGCTCTCGATGACGTTTTCCCGAGAAATGTTGGCACGGCCGGTATAGAAGGCATCACCTGTGCTGTCATCCGCATAACAATGAGTGCTGCTGATTTGCAGCATATCATTGATATGCAGAAGGAACAGTGTAGGCGAAAGCACACAGCCTTGAGGGACACCAGCATTCACAGACATAGAATCTGAGCATGCACCGTCGACTACGACCTTTATGCTTCTGTCTGCAAGAAAACTAGTGACCCATTTGCATAATTCCTCGGGAAGCCCATAAGAAGGAAGCTTCGCAAGAAGTGCTTTGTGCCAGACCCAATCGAAGGTCTTCGCTATGTCCAAACTAACGGCCAAAGCTTCCCCCTTAGTCTCGATCGCCTGTGCCCAACGATGTGTCAGGTAGACAAGAAGATCACCAGCGGACCGGCCCTTGCGGAAACCGTACTGTCGGTCACTAAGCAGCTGGCGGTCCTCTAGGTACCGAAGGAGCTGGCTGTTGATAATGGACTCCATTATCTTTGAGAATAAGGAGGTTATGGCTATCGGCCGGTAGTTGGACGGATTCGAGCGGTCACCTTTTTTAGGGATTGGGTGCACCAAAGCTGTCTTCCATGACTTCGGACTACGCCAGTGGAGTATGAGAGCCGAAAAAGGCGCGTTAAAACTGGAGCCAACTCTGGAGCACACACCTTCAACACGATAGGAGGGATTCCGTCGGGCCCACTCGACTTATGAATGTCGAGGGAAAAAAGTGCTTTACGCACTGAGCGTTGGTGGAACCGGATATCCGGCATACAGCTCGTGCACCGCGGTATGGTCGGCGGCTCGTTTCCCCCGTCATCCAACGTTGAGTTGGACGCAAAGAGTTTGCCTAGAAGATCGGCTTTCTCCTTTGCGTCGTGGGCCAATGAATCATTTCCCATGTGCAGTGGTGGAAATGATGGCGTGCAGAAATTCCCCTGGACAGCTTTGGCCAGAGACCAGAACGCACGAGTTCCCGAAGGAAGACGCTCTAGTCTCTCGCCAATTCTCCCTATGTGCGCTGACTTTGCCCTGGCAATGTCTCTTTTGAAGGACCTGGAGGCAAAGTTAAACTCCTTTTTTAATACGCTGGTCTTTTCATCCCGTACCTTCGCCGCATTTGCCCAGGCTTGGTAACATTCCTGCTTTCGGCGAGAAGCCTTTTTGCAGGACCGACCAAACCAAGGCAGGCCGCCAAATAATTTAATATGTCATTGAGGAAATTATTCTCAGTTTCACCTGCTACTTACCACTATTGATGTATTTCGAAATGTAGGTACAAAATAATCTGTTAAAATCTCCATAATCGTTACGTATTTTGTCAAAATAGAAAAAACCGTGTAAATATATTCCATATTGATATCGTTGTACCTATATATTTTTTTGTATTTTCAATAAGCCATTGATATTGTTAGTAATTTATCGAAAACAAATGTGTGATAAAATATACATTACAAAAAAGGCTAATACATTAAATATTAGCAAAATCTTAAAGTCATTGTTTATAAATAAAAGATTGTTTGTTGTTTTTGTCAAAATATGTGATGAATGATGATTATGAAGATGTTTACAGATTGTTTTGAAATGCCATTTTATTTAGGTTACGCCTTCACTGGTACTGCAGATGCGCTGTTCTTGGAATATTTCTGAAAGACTATATTTATATCGCAGTCTTTTTAACGACAGACGTGAATATACAATGACAGACTTTTACAATATACATTTTAAATGAAGACAAGGCTGTATGGATATAGAAGCCTTTAAGGGTGCACTCTGACAGCAAGTTTTGTACCTTCTCTTTCACACTTAAGCGATTTATATTATGCTATCCTGTTGTCAAAGTGAACGGTTGCTGTCAGATCGTACCCTCGAAACGCACACCACAAATAAATGTCTTTAGTTTGCCAACCCTTGAGTATTAGATCATACATCGGTCACACAGAGGGGGTGAGGTCGCCTTCAAAGATCGGCAGGGAGTGTCCATACTGTATAATATCCTTATACTGTGCGGTGACAATTTTATCTGACTACCGAATACGTATTTAAATTAGAGATGCGCCGAGTACAAGTTTTACCGAGTAACCGAGTACCGAGAATTACTCGGTTTAATGTTTGCCAAACCGAGTACTCGGCCGAGTTACTCGGTTCAGTTAATACATATAATTGATAATTTGTTTTTACATAAACTCTCATTCAATTAGCAAACTAAATTACAATATTACATATAGTCAATTATTAATATAAAAATCCACCACAAGGCTTCTTTAGTCGAAGTGTCCACCCTTAGACGTTCCAGACGCAAAGGTGCCCATCACGCTCGCAGCGTTTCCACGCTCAATAGCTATGGACAACCTTTGCATCACTTTCTATAGCAGTGAGTTCTGTCGTACGAAATTTTCTCGTTTGGAGTAGCTATTACAGCAGTTTGGTGTCCTATCTCAATATAACGACACAGTAAAAACATAAAATAATTTTACAAAAAAAAAATAATGTAGGTCTCCTTAATGTATTTTCTAGTGACCTTTGCGATTTGTTCGCTGCTCATAAAAAAGAGTTCAACGTGTGACACACTATATATAATATATTTACTAAATGCGAGCGATTGTTTTCTGAAGCACAAGTTGTTAGAGAATCCTTGTATTACTGCATTTTAACTTGCCTTTGCTAATTTCAAATATCAATGTCTTAATTGTTGAATCCTTTATAATGTTGTTGTTTTCTGAAATTTCTGAACAAAGCTTCCACTGCATATATGAATATGATGGTCGTAGATTGTCTGTTATTCATTGTAAATAATAATAGTTCAATTTTAAAATACTATTCTCTACATAAATTATAGTTCTCTTTGTTTTCTTTTAATAAAAGGTCATTACTTTATTTAATAAACAGGTTTGTTTTCGTTATATTATCTCTCAAATTATATTACTTTATTTGAACCGAGTACTTGTCATTTGAACCGAGTAATTCGGCCGAGTACGAGTATTAATAAAAGTGCCGAGTACGCCGAGTACCGAGTAGTAAACGAGTACTCGGCGCATCTCTAATTTAAATAAAAGTCTACAAATTAGTATAGGGTTGGCATGTGCTACTGACACTGGGGTTGGCCACTACCCCCATAACCTCCACCAATCCGGACTTGGCGCCCGTGTGTGGAGTATGACCCGTGTCCCTGCAGTGGGGACGATATGGGGTTTAATGAGGGCTTCTGCTCATGAAACTGTAATTTTTTTTTACTTTTGTTTCGTACTACAATTTTGTATAAATCACATTTTTTTAACAACACTTCATGAATTACTTGAATATGTAAAAGTCTATGGGATAGGAAGTAGGTACGGTACTTAATTTTTTTTGCAAGTTTCATAAGTGACGCATAACTTCAAGTATTAGTACAGCTTTTTTGTTACAGCCTGTATATGCGTCAACGCATGAATATAGACAAACGGCATGACTGACGGTATTGCGGATCAAATTCAATTTGGTAGACGAGAATTGAAGAGGGTCCGAAATGAAAGACTACTTGTCGGAATCGTTGGTGAAACAGCTATGTGGCTTTGTGGATAAAATAATGTGGCTTATCTCATTTTATTCATGGGCTATTCTAATCCGTAACATGGAAAAACCCAAAGGCTTTTGTATTAACGTGAAACTGTTATACATATTATTTTAAATCTCTTTTTCTACCTCGTAGAAATGTCTACCACTAAGAACTTGTATAGACGTTGCTATATCATCTGTGCTTGTAACTCAATGTTTCGCGAACTGTTTTGTACCGATTAGCAATTATACGAACTGCCCAGAATTTGTGTTATCTAATAAAAGAATTTCGTAGACGTGTAATGTTTTGATTTCTTTGCCGTATTTTGTATTTGCGTATTTTTAGAAGGCGATTGACTAAATGTGTGTTTTAATTTCAAATCACACTTTTCGTTACAGCCCTAATTTTAAATAAGGTGACTTTTTATTCACTGACAAGCGGCAAATGATAGGTTGCTACTTATTAAACTCAACACCTTTTTTTTAGGCACCTACGAGTATGCAATTGGAACAAAAATCCCCATACTATTTTTTAATAATTTATCACTCAAATTGCAACGTTTGTATTTCTAGTTTTTATTTAATTAATTAATAGCACTATACATAATCTCCCAAGATTGCCCTAAGAACGTAAGATGTCATAATAAGACAAGGCAATAAAACACGTCCACACACTCGCGCTATAATTTCTTTATCTCGCGCCCGCAGCGAGCGAGCGAGCCGACGCGACGCCATTTGTCGTCCTCATCATAAAGCCGACTGCAATAAATAAATTATTATTGCGAAATGCGACATCCGAAATGCGTCTTACAAAACTGAAACTTTACTGCCTTGTACACTCCTATGTCTATGGTTATTTTTAGTAGCGTAGGGTGATAAATTGAAGGAGAGTATTAATTTTAGTCAAAAATCTTATAGCTAAGTATAATGACTTAAAAGTCCTTTGTTTAAAATATCACAGTACGATTTGAGCGACTGAGCACCGAATTTCAAAATCAAGAATTCTCGTATAATTTGGTGTCAATATAAAATTTTATTAAAATGCCAAATCTAGGTTACAAGGGCAAAATCGTCTTTTAGCGTACCTACTCTAGCCGTTTCTGGGATCTTCATTCAACCCATTCGTAATACTAGAAGATAAAAACTGTCTAGACTGTCTTTACAAATAATTGGATTCTGAACCGTTGTTGTGCCTATACAATACAAAAGAGGTCGGGTCCCAGGCGTTTGTCCGTTTATTGTAAAAGTTTAATAGAGAACAGATCCAAAATAGACTCAATATTTTATTGTGCCGTTGCCTGTGGACCCGGGTACTGTGTAGTTTAACGGCGACTGAAGATAATATGATTGTGACAAAGTTTTACTCTTATTTTCTATTGTACCAAGAAAATTATACCGGGTGAGTTTCTCGACGATTAAAAGCGGTCAATCATAGATTCTATGTATAAACCTTAATGATGTTTCCTAATAACCTAGTTTAAATAAAAGTTGACATATTATAATAATTATAGAACCCAATAAATATTGTAAATATAAAAGAATACAGGGTGATAAAAAAGTCCGTTCAAAATTTTAAGGGGTTACTAAGAATCAAGTATAAATACAGAATTTTTTAAAATAAAATCCGATCAATTTTTTTTTTTTTCATTTCCCCATTTAAATCTTGATTCTAATACAAATCAAAATCAAATCAAATTGATCTTGATGCAAAAGCACTTTTTTAACATTCTGTATAAAATTATATTTGTGTATCCAGTGACCTAGCGTCTATTTCTTGTACTTGTAACTGTTTTATTATTGCACGTTCTATTAAACTCATGAAAAATCGGGGAAATTAATAAAATTAAAAATTGTTAATTCACGGATACTGTAATGCACTAAAAGATGCGATTCTTGAGAAAAATGCAATGCACTAGACTCGACATTGAATAGGTAATTAGTTGCACCACCACGGATGCACTAATAATTTATTAGATAGCTAGCATTAAAAACTATATCGTTGCATCTCGGTAAAAAAGTATGGAGACTGAATACCTACATCATAAGAAACGAGTTCAACGTCTTCGCGAGATAGAAAAGGTAAAGGTTGCATTTAGTGAATAGTGCCCATTCAGACAGTATTCAGCTGCGAGTATTCGCCCTCCTTGCACTGCACTTCTTTGATGAGAGCCTGTGCATTTTTTCGAGGATCTGACAGCAGACAAAGACCTTATATACTTACTTCATAAAGAAGCGGTCCTGACTCGGTGTGGCTTGGAAGGTCGTAGCTTAACTGACTGCAAACACTGTCATGTCATAGCCTGGAGGGGTGTCACAATAAGTGGGATTTATCTTGACCATTTCCGTGCTTCGCAAGGGACGTTAAGGTGTTAGTGTTGGTTGTGCTGTCACTAGATTATAGTGGTTATTCCATGTCACAGGCCTTATAGGTGGCTTGAAAACTTCTGACAATGGCATTGGCCACTAGCACCATGACCTCAACCAATACGGACTTGACCCCCATGTGTGGAGTAACGTCTTACCTTCTCGAGGAATGGTAAGAGCCCCGTACCACACATAGGAATTGTTAACGTAAAAGACAAGTCCACCGTTGATAAAAAAACATGAAAAAAATCAAACGAAACCTCTTTCTTCACCTTTTATTTGCAAGGCCAGGTCCAGAGGAAGATGTCTAAGATTGCTGTTAAAAGTTTTCATGGTGGTTTTGGGCAACCGCAAACGTTGCTGCTGCCCGCTGCTTTAATAATGCACTCTAAAATACTGAAGACTGAAGCATTAAAAACGGAAGTTCTGAAACAAACTTTTTACGAAACTCTTTGACAGTTTTACTTCGTTTAAAGAACTTGCACAAAAGGCCTTTTCTTTTAATAATTTTATGTTTTAATAGTTGCTTATTTATTTTCTCAGCAAGTTCAACATTTCAAAAACCTTTTAATTGCTTTTAGTACAAACTATGCTGCTCTCAAAAAGTAAATACTTCACCTTTTTATTATTAACTAGCTTCCGCCCGCGACTTCGTCTGCGTAGACTTCAGAACTGGGTCCAGATATAAATAAAATTTTAAGGCAGCGCGTATAATTTTCAGTGGCGAAGTATAATTTTCAGTTTTTAGCCATTCCGGGAACCCGAAACCCTCGGGAACCCTCGAGTTTTCCGGGATAAAAAGTACCCTATGTGTTAGCCGAGTGCTTCATCTATCTACCTACCAAATTTTATCCAAATCTGTTTAGAAGTTTCGGCGTGAAAGTGGAACAAACAAACAAATAAACAAACAAACATCCATACTTTCGCATTTCTAACATTAGTGAGATGAGATGAGATGAGATAGAATAGATGAAGTATTTTAATAATATTGCAGAAAAAAATACTCGCTTGCGTAATTATTTATTAAATAAGTAAATCGAAATGAGTACTGAAACATATTAAATTATAACGTAAAATAAAATGTAACGAATTTCAGTCCATATGTGGAAGCTTATTTTGGAAGCACTTTGTTATTTATATTATTTATCCATCTTGTTAACATAGCTATAACCTCCCAAAAGAAAATAATATATAGGGTGTTAAATAAGCGCGTTTGAAATAAAGGGTTACTCAAAATTACTGAATCAAGTATATATAATATAATTCAGGAAAAATATTGAAAAAATCCGCTCTTCAGAAATATATATTTTTTCAGATTCCCATACTGAATTGAATAGTGAATCAAGGATTTGTATGAAAATCTAAAAAAAAATTGTAGATCGGATTTTTAATATTTTTCCTGTATTCTATACTTGATTCTGTATAACCCCTTATAATTTCAAACGCACTTTTTTAATACATTTACAACATTTCAAATATTTTGAGAATAACAATTCGTTTTTAACATTTGAGAAACGGTTACTCAGATGGACTTGTAAATTATATTCCTGTCCAATTATGTTTCTTCATATTCATATTGTCTAAGGAAACGCTTTGAAACTGCCGGCTGAAGTTCATAAAACAAAAATCTAGACAGTAGACGTTTTTCTTAGTACTTGCTTTGTCATTGCACATGCACATACTTATACTTAATAAAATACATGTATTTTATTAAGTACATGTATTTTATACATATAAAATACATGTACTTAATTTGTACATGTATTTTATTAAGTACATGTATTTTATACATATAAAATACATGTATTTTATTAAGTATAAGTATGTGCATGTGCAATGACAAAGCAAGTACTAAGAAAAACGTCTACTGTCTAGATTTTTGTTTTATGAACTTCAGCCGGCAGTTTCAAAGCGTTTCCAAGATTCCGACGAATTGAGAACCTCCTCCTTTTTTTGAAGTCGGTTGAAAATACATGACATACATGTTTTTTTTTTAATTTCGATAGATATTTGTTCTTGATAATTATTATTAAGGTTACCCTGATTTAAGCGACATACAGTATAGGGTACTCATAACAGTGAACTTTGTCCAAGGAACTATTCAGGACAAGTGGAAACTGACTTCTCATAGTGTGATATAATACATATTAGAACATACATATACATAGAACGGGATTACGGAACCTAACTGCATAAAAAAAATGAATTTGAATTTCTTGTTCCGCATATTCGCTCACTAGCAAAATACATTCATACCTACATAAAGACGTAAACACTGAAAGCTATCTCTTGGGTGGGAATCGACCTGGCAGGCAGGAATGGCAGGAGGAGAACTAATTGAGGATATTTAAAAAATCGCTACGCTATCCAATCAGACGTGAAGGAGTATAAAATTAAATAAAGAAACAGAATTTTAAGTCTTTCTTGGTCGACTTCTAGACATATTTCTGAGGGCATAGCCTTTATTTTATTGTCTAATGTTTTTCTATGCTATTTTGAAAAATCTAACTCAGTTCCAACTATAATTTAAAATGAAGACACGAAACGGCAAAGTAATGAGATTCGATCGAGCTCTAAACGAATAGGTTTTATCTCTTGCTACAAAAAACCGACTTGGTGTAACTTACTGAAGCACCATTAGTGTTCCGTATTTTTGTAAAACTAAACCGCTATACGAGTTGTATGTTTTTTTTAAATTACCTATAAAAACAAATAAATAAAACTATCTTAATCTTGTAGTACATAATTAATCTTTATACAAAGACAATATTACAATCTGCTCCCCGCACGCAACTGCTGTGCCCTTACAGGGTGCATGTACAGTCTACAAAATTCACTTACCATCTTTATGTTATGTACATGTTATGCAGAAATAAATAAATTATGAATTATCCTGGTAAGAGTAACTTGAAACGCTTTAAAGGAAAATGGTTTGTGTATTTTTTAACCGACTTCAAAAAAAAGGAGGAGGTTCTCAATTCTAGTATTCAGCGTGGTCAATTATCGATGATCTGTAGAGTGATAACTATCATTGCATTTCTTACATTAGTACTAGAATTACAAAGGCACAGTTTCT
This sequence comes from Coleophora deauratella, assembly GCA_958295455.1. Taxonomy (NCBI): domain Eukaryota; kingdom Metazoa; phylum Arthropoda; class Insecta; order Lepidoptera; family Coleophoridae; genus Coleophora; species Coleophora deauratella. The sequence goes on from OY282398.1 coordinate 6,853,523, forward strand.
GTCGAAATATTAGTGTCCTATCGATGTCTAAGCCAAACTAGTCCACGTTCAATCCCTGGATTAACTAATCATAACTATACCAATAGACAATATAATTTTATTTTCTAATGCCAGCATTAGCTAGCCTAGGCATTAGCCTAGCTACAAACTCACAAGTAACAACATATTAAATATTCATAAACAATTAGAAGTGTTTCCTATTTTTATTTTAAGATACGATTTTACCTCTTTTCTGTGTATTGCGGAACTCCAAAAGTTAGCAGGTAACTGATAGCGCTGGTGTTCGAAGGAATTGGCAATACCGTGCGAGGGAATAGTTCTCAAAAAGGAATCCCCTGGGAGAAAAATTAGATTTGTGAAACTGAAACGTGCTAGAGTCGTTGAGGCATCGAAGAAATAGGGGATTATCGAGCTCGGACGGAAGGGAACTTCAGTGTTCGTAGAAAATTACGTATTGATTGGGGATGTTGGTGTTAAACTGTACAAGTTGTATGTTTTGTTGGGTTCACTTAACTAGGTAATATGAATATGTAGGTATATATAGTATATTATTTAATGGTTTCAGACTCTTTGTCAAGCAAGAACAGTCAAGCGAGCAATTGTAAGGATTCTAACGATACTACATACACCTAAATATTTCAACCGTTTAGAAAGTGAAATAAAGAAACTCACATACATAATATGCATGCATATAAGTACACGAACCCTAAAAAAGGAGTTATTTGGGGCAGTCGTGGAATAATTATGTTTTAGTTAGTACGTCTTGATTCAGAATAATATTATTCTTCTCGCCAAACCTTTTTATTAGGGTTCCGTAGCCAAATGGCAAAAAACGAAACCCTTATGGATTCGTCATGTCTGTCTGTCTGTCCGTCCGTATGTCACAGCCACTTTTTTCCGAAACTATAAGAACTATACTGTTGAAACTTGGTAAGTAGATGTATTCTGTGAACCGCATTAAGATTTTTACACAAAAATAGAAAAATTAAACAATAAATTTTGGGGGTTCCCCATACTTAGAACTGAAACTCAAATTTTTTTTTCATCAAACCTATACGTGTTGGGTCTATGGATAGGTCTTTAAAAATGATATTGAGGTTTCTAATATCATTTTTTTCTAAACCGAATAGTTTGCGCGAGAGACACTTCCAAAGTTGTAAAATGTGTGTCCCCCCCCCCCCGTAACTTCTAAAGTAAGAGAATGATAAAACTAGAAAAAATATATGATGTACATTACCATGCAAACTTCCACCGAAAATTGGTTTGAACGAGATCTAGTAAGTAGTTTTTTTTTAATACGTCATAAATCGTAAACCGCAAATTACCTTTCATTCAATCAACTCAAATATAAAAAATATAGAGTTCAAGACATGTGTGATTATGAATTTATACGGAACCCTCGGTGCGCGATTCCGACTCGCACTTGACCGGTTTTTTTATTTGATACCCGTGTCAAGAAAGTGGAAAATTAATTTTGTCTGACATTTTGTGGCGTCCGTTATCTTGATACAGGCGCCATATCGATTTTATATTGAGCTAATTTGCTTTATTTGATAAAAATACATTTAAAAATATTGTAGAAATAGTATACGCCATGTTATCGCGTTTGCTAAATTGGATTAAGGAAGTCACCTCGCTTATCACTTCAGTTCAAATCATCAAAAAATATTACACACTACAAAATCAATATTATTTATTATTATTATTTATTTATTATTAAAGAAAAAAAAACTATCCAAGTCCACATTTCCTCAGCGAGCATCTTTATATTTGGACACAAAAGTGACCGTTTAGTTACTTTTCAGTTCCTAGTCAGTCTCTTCTTGCCTGTCTGTCCGTCTAAGGCGGTTTTCATAGATATACAAAATATTTAAGTATTTTATTTAGGTTTATTATTTTTCAAATAGCTCTTGATCATTTTTTTCGTTATCCTGCAGCATAACATTATAAAGGCTTCCAAGTTCCAATCTCCGCTTGTACCTTACTGTCTCAGAACCAAACAAAACTTTAATGATTTGTTTCAGACAAAATTTGAGGAAGGACTAAGGTAAATATTAATATATGCAAAGTCGGATTGGGTGGGTACCACTGGTCGCTCCACACCTGCGGCCAAGCAGCGCGCTGTGTTCCGGTGGGCGTGTCAAGATAATAATAATATAATAAATATCCGAGACAAATCACGACAGCCAGCGTAATCACCGACATAAGTGGCCTTCCATCTTAGCCCTCAGGCATCAGCATCCTGGTCCTGATAACTCTTATATCTGGGGTTACCGATGCTCATAGGTGGCGGTAGCTACTTTCCATCTGGTGAACCTTCAGCCTTTTGTATGCCAACACAATAAAAAATAGTAATCAATGAACACCTCACAAAAAATCGCAGACAATAAAGGGAAAAGTCTCTGAAAATTTTTAACACCCTTTTTATCCCATAAAGTTGGCCTGATGTCTTCTAACCAAAGGAATTCGCTACAAAGAAACCGTTGATCGGTTAAATCCGCTGGTGGTCCTCTCACCCCATCCTTATCACTACATACTTAGATTGACGAAGGCTTTTTGGGTTGCGATTACATGGTGTAGGTGAAAGCAGAAATAAGAAAATTCTATAAAACTATGATGTTTATATTATTTCTTCATCACCAGTAAAATAACGGATAGATAATAACGATTTATTTTTTTAAGTATAGTATACTTTAAGTATGTACATTTATTACTTTCTAATGTTGACTGTGAAATTTTTCTTTTACGAATAAATTGTATTGAATTGTTTTTTGAGTAAGCCGCTTAATTTTAAAAATTATAATTAGGTACCTACTTAGAATAAGTTTTTGTTTATAAATGTTTAGATTTGTGTTAAATAAAAGTACCTAAAACATCCTTCTTTCGTTCTTATTTAATCAAAATCTTTTAAACAGTAATATCAATCATACATATTTTAAAGCAGAAACTCATCAAAGTAAACGCACCCTTTAAGTGTTTCTGACCCGGTTTATCCCCCTCCTTTATCGAAGGGAGCCTCCAAATCCAACCAGGTAAAGTACATTACACCGACAAAAAAATCTCAACATAGGTTACGAGTCGGGCCTTGCCTTGCCTTGCCTTGTATATTAGGGTTCCATACATATGATCATATAATTTTTTTTTAACTGTCAGAGTTACAAAACTGTCAGGGTAAAAAAGAAAAGGGATTCCATTTGGTTCCTTTTATGGGGCCGAATTTTTTATAAATATTTGGTTTTAGATTAACATTCATTATAAAATATTCCAATTTCAGGTCTATTTCAATTCGACCGTTTATAAATTAATAAATTAAAGAACCGTAATCAGTGATAGTCGATGCCCGTAGCTTAAGAATAGACAGACGGACAGAAAGCAGAGCGAATCTAAAGAGATATCTAGAGGTCTGCAATTTGACCTGTAGATACGAAACCTCAAAAAGTACCTTAACTACTTTAACCATTGGTTTAGAAAACTTAAAAAACGGTTAAAATCTATTATCTTGTGTGAAAAGCGTTTTTATTTATGGACTGTGTTCAAAATGTACAATATCTACCTTACGTTTTTCTTAACATTCTTTATAATATAAGTTAATCGTGTTACAGTGACCCTATTTTCCGTGGCCCGGGCACACCAAGATGCTACACACTGCCTTTATAGGAAGGTTTACCGTATTCACGCATTATATTTGGCCACAATGAGTTTGTAGGATTACAACTTCCCTAGGTTTGGGAAGAGACCCGTGCCCTAGCACTGGGGATGATATGGGCTGTTAACGAGTTTTTAGAGGGCACGTCTGTATTTTACTGCTTTAGTCGCTAGCTTTTCTTATAGAAGTTTTATGGGTCTCAATGTTAATGCAAAGCTGTCCTTGTTCAGCCTGAACAGAGATGACCTAAGCGATATAGCTAGCAATGCAACAGGTTTAGCCAGGTTAATTATTTTAAAATACATAGATACTTATTATTATGTCACAATCTTATTTTTCCCCTCCAGAATGAATGAAAATTCAAACTTGAGACGTTTTAAAAATCTATTACGCTGAAACGTTTCTTATTTTGGAGGCAGGCGAGTTTTATGGCTTGTAAAATATGGGGGACATAAATAAGCCGGTGTCATGTATAACAGCACGTCTACGCTACTGTTTCTACCTGCAGCCGTATTTTATGGAGGCCCCTTTATGCCGGTAAAATAAAAATTATTTTGCAAAACAACGAAAACTTCGAGGTCTCTTCACTTTTTGTTTCACCGTAAAAATAACTTGGAAATTGTAAATGCGGCTAATATTTTCATTTTAAAAGCACAGAACTCTCCAAAATTTTATGTGTATTGTAATATGGTATTTATTACTTGCGAAATCATATTTTTGAAGATTATTTATTCATGAAATTAATTACGCTTTTAGCTATAAATTTTACAAGTAAAAGTACCTAAATTACAAAATACTTTGTATCCAACACATATTCTTTAACATTTTAATTTGTTCATTAATAATGTTCACTGTAAAAAGAACTTGGAAATTGTAAATACGGCAAATATTTTCATTTTAGAAGCACAGAACTCTCCAAAATGTCCTGTGTATTGTATTATGGTATTACTTGCGAAATCATATTTTTAAGATTATTTAGTCATCAAATTAATTACGCTTTTAGCTATAAATTTTACAAGTAAAAGTACCTAAATTACAAAATACTTTGAATCCAACACATATTCTTTAACATTTTAATTTGTTCATTAATAATGTTTTGAACATTATGTAATAGATGTGAAATTAAACCGATTCTTAAAACAACACTACACAGTTTTAGTCTAATATAAAGTATTGGTGATATAAAGAGAGCATTATAATATATTATATCTCTGAAAAAAACGAACACAGTCTCGAATAACTATCGTATAATGGTGGGTCCTAAGAAAATACGAGGCTGAATTGGGGAGACGGACCCGAAGCCTGATTTGTCTATGATTTGATTTGACTTCGTTGTGTTTTATGTGATGTTAAGACTAGGTTTACGTAAGCTAACATCTAGAAAGCTTTTCTTGATCTTTATTAACTTTTCAATATGCACAGGTTGTTGAGAAAAACAGTCCTCGATAAACATACATAGTAATTTTCTTAACATTTTCCATTAAGCCAGTTTTCACCAACAATTTTCCTTATAAACGACCGGTGGGAATCACCACAGGAAAACAAATAAAAAAATAAGTGGTGAAAGTAAATAAATACAAGGCTATCTTCTTGGATTTTATAGCATCAATTCGAGAATACGAGCTCGTAAAGTTAATTAAGTGCGAAAGATACGCCCGCCGAAATTAAACGTATTATATACGTTTTGGGCATCTTTTGCTCGCTTTGGAGTTATAAAAGTGTCCAGCCAAAGTAATTAGGATTACCGTTTACAAATAAACATCTGATTTATATAACTAATTAAATATTATAGCCTCCATCACTAGATGCGAAAATAAGGTTTTGTAGATATCGTAAAGCGTGATAGATTAATATTTATTTAAACTTCAGGCAATCTCATAAAATTAATTATACCATGAATGGTATTTTACCTGAGATATTTCTGAAAGTCAAAATTATATAAAAAGGGTTAGGATTTTCTTTTCTGATGTACTAACAAACTAAATTATCTGGAATCCAATAAAAGCCAAATAACATAGAGGGAGACTTTTAATTAACTGACAAGCGACAAATGGCACATTCGAAACGAAACATTTTCTCCAAAGAAACATAAACAGTGAAGCAAAGAAAATTGACTCCTCTAAGTTTGCATATCGGCTAATCAATTTATTTTGTTCCTATTTCATGGCCTGATTGGGGCTAGTTTAGTTTCATGAGTCAAAAATTACACTGTATATCACATTATTTTACGTATATAATTTGCCTTTCATTGTTCTATTATCTAACTATGATAGTAATATAACTTGTAAAGATAGAAGTGCCACAGATACAATTTTCTACCACTCCACACAAATTCATAGGCCCGCTACACATGAGACACGTGCAAATCCCGCGGTATTTAGCCTTTATTTATTGTTTTACACAATCCGGCGGGATTGTGTACAAGAAGTATGAATTTAATATTTAAGACACGGTTCTTGTCTGGGGATTCTTGTTATCGTGTGTTTGTGAATCTCGTCGTATTGCAACTTTCACGTCCCCTTAAGAAACTGAACTTTCTTTTGGGAGGTTATAAACAAGATAATTTTGTCATTAGATTTAAGAATATGTTATTTTACGGAATTTTATTAAGGGGTGCCACAATCTTATATAGGTTTATACAATCAAGGAAATCTTGTCTCATTCTTTAAGAATATTTATTTCCCGTAATTTTCATTACCGTATAACATTTCCGTATTCTATCAGGGTTATTACAGGGTTATTATATTATATCAAATAAGTGTTTTCCTCTGAAAACATTTAGACAATTTCGTAATCGCCTTTCCCAGCCTCAATAAAAAAATCTTACCAGTTTTCAAAGAGTGAATAAATGTGGCTATACTTATAGCTACCGAAGCGTTAAAACTGATTCAAGTCAAGATAAATTTTTAAGCACTGAAGGGGAAACTTTCTTACTCATTGTTCTTCCCGCGGTCGAAGTTTCAGCAACTCTCACTAAACGACTTTGTCTTTTAAAAAGTATTTTAATTCGATGAAAGAGGCGAACGAGACTTTCCGATGAGATTTCGTCTATAGTCTCTATGGATCTTTTCAATACATTGGGTACTTCCTGGATACTACCTATCCCTACGCCATTTTGTTGCCAATTAATTTTAAATGTGGCTCAGAATTTGCTGAGTGGAAATTCTATCAATGTTGAACAGTAAATGGTATCGGCTGAGATGATTATATTTCGAAACTTTTATGTTTTTCATGCCTATTAATAATTTAGTAGCTATTTAAATTTTTGAACACCCAATATAATAAACGATTGAGACCCAACATAAAAAAGAAGGCTACATGTGTATGTGTATCTGTTTGTGTGTGTGATCGTAGTTATTAAAGGGGTGGACATATTTAAATGTATTATTCAACTTATTCTGCTTAGGTACAGGTGGATATAGTATCGGGTCTGTGCATCAATTCTTGGACACTCAAACATTTATATTCAACATAATATTTTTCATAAATGAAAATCATTTAATCAACAATATAATAACCATTGTTATCAACAACGTGTAACCATCTGTTTGGCAAAGATATTATGCCGTTTTCCCAAAAAGAAGGAGGCTGATACTCAAAAATCCGGCGACCTCGTTTGGAAGCTGGTCGTAGTTTTCAAATTTCTTTTTTCTTAGCTGAAGCTTTAAGGCACGAAACAAATGATAATCCGACGGAGCAATATCAGGACTATGCGGTGGATGCGGAACTGTTGTCCAGCCGAGCTCTTCTAGGATGTGGCGGACGGACTTCACAATATGTGACCGAGCGTTGTCGTGAAGAAGAGCAACAGAAGTTTTCCTTCGACGCTTCGTTACTATTTCTGCGGCTAACTTTCGGACTTGATCGCCATAAATACTGGCATTAACTGTCTTTTTCTCATCCAGTTCCCAATAGATTATGCCCTGCCAGTCCCAGAAAATCGTCACCATAATTTTTTGTTCATGGCGGTTTGATCTTGGCTGTGTTGGCGCGCTTTGTCCGTACGGAAGCCAATAACTCTGCCGTGTTTTGTTATTTTAAAGAACCCAAGTTTTATAAGCTGTGACAATCGACCTTAGGAAGTCTTGTCTGTGGGGTTGTAGCAGAAGACATTCACAGATGGCCACACGGGCTGCACGCTCACTGTCGGTCAGAGCGTGGGGCGTCTTACTTTACGGTAGCCCATTGCATGCAGGTGCCGATTAATGGTAGTATGGTCGAACCCAAGCGCCTGCTCTAATTCCGTGGTGGTCGCATCTGGATATTTTTCCAAATACGAGTATAAGCGTAAAGCGTCTTCGTCAAAGATGACTGGCCGGCCGGATCGTGGTTTATCTCCACAGCTTGTGTCGCCTTTCTCGAAATTTTTAAACCAATAGCTCACAGTGGAATGAGCAGTAGTGCCCGGTTCGAATACACTGTAATTTTTTTCTGCTGTTTTCCTTGCATTAGTCCTTAGTTTATGCTCGTAGAGCATGATCGTGCGCAGTTGACGCGGCTCCATTTCGATCAGAAACTAAATATTGCGCAACGCGTGTGCCTTTTTTTACTTCTTAGAATAAAGCTCCTAGACTAGAACATTCCGTAGAATGCTCGATTAATGCGGCTTATGTCTTACTTTGAATCTGGTCAAATCATATTATGAAATAAAAATGTCCAAGTACCTATGCACAAACCCAATATTTGTATTTTTCAGGTTCCAGTACGGTGGTGTTTAGCTTATTTGCTAAAAAAAATATTCAGTAGTTTTAAAGTTATTCGGATTTTACTTTAGTCGGAGGTGGTGATTCTAAATTTTAGATACGTTGTCAGAAAAGTTAATAAAGTAAAAGTTTTTAATTTGATATCTCTTATCTGTACAACAATTTCAGTGACAAAAGGTTATCGGATTTGAAAATCATCCACGTATATAATGTAAGTATAGGAAAGAAAGCCATTGCTAACCCAAGCGAGCACAGAACCGTAAAAATGCTGTGTAAAGAAGTCGGTCAGCCGTATAAATGCTGAGCAGATGGACGTCGAGACAGCCGCTTCTAGGACACCTTTTCATACTAAACTTGCGCTCCTTTTACCGTCTTATTTTTATTTAGTGTTGGGATTAAAAATAAAAATATATACTTAAAAAAGTAAATTTTGTATTGTTTTTTTTTTACGAACTACAAATGAAAAGACTAAATCATCTCACATAAAGGTATGTGAAAATAGAAACAAGCTGACCAAGATAACCCATCGCAAAATGAGAAACTATATCTATGAGTATTATTATCTTCATGCTTTTAACACATCTAGGTATCTTTAAGGATGTTTGGTGACAATGTTTAGATGATTGTGGTTTAAGCGCAACACACACAGAGGTGGCCGCGGGGCGGTGCAAAAGCGTTCCGGGAGCGGTATTTTTTGTAATTTTTGGATTACTTTGAAATCATTCACACCAAAACCGGGCAGGCGCCGCGCTCTCACACCGCCCCGAGGCCGTTGTGTGTTGCGCTTTAATGCTTTATTATCTACTAAACTGATCTCTTAAGAAGTTGAATCCCGTCAGGAATCGACCTTGTGACCTCCAGAAATAAAACGTGAGGACTGACTATTACTTATGTAAAGTATCACAGATCTTTATGTCCAAAACAAAAGTAGTTCCAAGTAAAGCACATCTCTAGTTTTCACATTTTCGTGGACTGCGACATTTGTCTGTGGGCTTTTATGATAGCTAAGACTACAATTTATGCTCTTGTTGTTTGTAGTTTTTATGTAGCGATGTACTATTTTAAATATTGACTTATATGAATGTGCATACAATAATTCAATATTAATTTATAACTTACATTACAATACAAACTCAGCTCAAGAATATGAACGTCTGCTAACTTTAGCTCAATATCAGAAGTTATGAATAGAGTTGAAGTTGAAAACAGTCTTAATATATATATTTTTTTACTTTAATAATACTCCGACCAGTCTAACTAGGGGCAGGAGATCCAGAACTTAAGCAATTAGTTCGCTTCAGTCAGACAGCAATTAACGAGAAGTACCCACTATTTGTGCAAAGTAAAGGTATAGAAATAATTCAGGCAATGAGAATCGCACTGTACCACTCAGGAGTTCAATCGTTAGCTTAATTGTTCTTTAAATACTAATGAACGAAATACATCGAGCTGCAAGTTAGCGCCAAATTTATTGTGTTGCCATTTGACTTTAAACCCTAAACTGCTCCAAAAAGTGGTCCTGTTCTCCTTAAATACGTTTGAAGCTACAATGGGTTATAGAATGGAACCGCTGCCACTTTTAAATCGGAGACTCGTGACAAAAGTAGGTTGAAATATTGGATCTAAATATTCAAAGGGAGACTTAGGTAAATATTTCCGCTTGTCATTGCATAGATACGTCTTTTGGTAATGCTTTAATAGGAAAATCACAATATTTTCTCTTTCTTAACGAATAGCACAATTTAATTTTGGCATCACAAGAAAAAAGGCAGCTGGTGATTTTAAATGCAACACCATGCAAAAAAATTATTTACAAAAAGAGCATACTTAACAGACAGCTGATTATTAATTTGTTCATGTTCTACTAAATTTCATGGTGGTAGTATCATGCAGGGTCGTGCCTTGATGACCCGAGGTCATTTAAGGAAGTTTCAGTCAAAGTCAAAATGTTTCTTTTATTTAAGCAGATGTTATACACATACTTTTAATCCCTAAAATCGTATTTCTAGTGGAATTCCTGGAAGAGAAAAAAGGCCGGCCTGGTTTATGGAAACAGTCTGCCAAAATTTTTTTATTGTAACATTACAGTAAAAACATTATTCGCACAATACATTCTTCTAGGCAACCCAATGTGTAGACTATACGTTTCTATATTTCATAAAAGATTTATTCGCTGCTACCGCATCGCTATTGTCAACAAAAGAAAAAGTTTATTATATTTGTTATGAACTAAAAATGGTTTCTGGTTTCTTAACCGAAAAAATATTTCAAATTTAAAATATTTATTTCTTTTAGTAGACGCTGTTAATACTCTTTTAATTGTTTGTTTTTACACCAGTAAAAAGTTTCTACTCTTGGGACTTGTGTTCTCACCATTTCGGAAAGTGTTAGCCGAGTCAGAAGAAACGTCGAGTGCAAAATAAACTCACGTCAACACTTTTTTCCAAAAAAATACTTATTTTCTAATTTTATATCATTACAAGATTTTTTATTTCTTTTTTTTTAAATAAAAGCTGGAGGATCTATAAATGACTACATATCTTTCCCATTGACATTTTCTACTGTTTTTATTTTTTGCAACATAGGCACGTTTATAGATCCATTATGGATCTACTTAATGGATCTACAGAGAACGAACGATTTATTCACATGAGTTTTAATGCCTTTGAAATTTTAAGGGGTTACTCAAATCAATTATAGAATACTAGCTACCGCCCGCGACTTCGTCCGCGTGGACTTCAGAATTGAAAGAAAATGTTAAGATAGCGCCATCTAGTGACGATGAGGAAATTTTGAGTTTTTAAGCATTCCTACGGGAACCCTTAAGTTTTTCAGGATAAAAACTATCTTCACAAAAAATCTTCACAGTGTTCTACCCTTTGCTTTATCGAGGCTCCATCCAAGATATGGCAGTGGCTGCAAGCGGAAAGTGCTTAGCGGTTGGACTAAGCGTGATTTATTTTCGGCTCAGCCACGGGGCCCTTGTCACGCCGCGTTCAAGAGTAACAACCATTTATATTCATTACAAAATCCAAACTTGATTTATTTTATTTGACTTTATTATCAGTTTGGATTCTGGCTTTACACGGTAAGAGATTTTGGAGCAATGAAAGAAAAATAAAATCACTCAAAGGGTTTAATGAAATCATAGTACAAAAACTTACTTACTTAAAAGAATACACAGGTAAATTAATGTTTTTAAAATGAGGTGCATAAAGCAGATTGAATTAACGACCCAGAAAGGTTACCTACTCGATATCCTGAATCGCAAACGAGAAAATATCGCAGACGTTCGCTAACAACTTATCAAAAATTTATAAATTTCTGAAACTCTTTGAAAATATTTATTGAGCTCCATGAAAAACCGATCCATACTTTATCCCAAACATTTTATCTCAGAGTTGAAAATGGAACGATCTCCTGGTTTCCGCTTAGTCCTCAATTTAATTTGATCCAGCCAGCAACCGGGTCTAAAACCGCAACATGCTGGGCGCTTCTTATAAACTCCTTCCAATCCTTTGCTGATCCTCCTTAAGGAATGACAAGTGTGGAGTCAGCTTCTTTTTCACGATATAAAGATCAAAGAGTTTCGGTTTAATATTTATTTATAAGTAACGTCCTAATGCAGACTGGCCAACGAAACATGACCACGATTTTTTTAAGAAACTTTAATATGGCAACACGTAATCACGTCGGGTGGCGTTTCAATAATATGTTTCCACCTTTATTCTTCGGTGTTAAAAGCTGAAGATTTTTTGAATTTGCCGCCATTTCTTGTGAACAGCTTTCCCTGTGGAGTCAACACAATTTGTCTTTTTGCGTTCACACGTCAACCCTATCGGCATCGTGAAAATAGTGTAATGCGGAAAACAAAAAGTATAAGATTAGGTCATTGATCGTTGATTGCTTTGTTGAAAGTTTTTTTACACGTGCAGTATCTACTATTTATTTTACTGTATATGAATTACGAGACAAATAGTTTTCGTTTAGAATTTACCTTAGATATTGTGACGTCAAAAGAAAACGCTTTCATCTTTCAGGGTGTACTTGATCTTTGACAAACATTTAAAAAAAACCTCTCCATGTTTTGCCATCCTCACTGCTTACAAAGACTGTCTCACTTTTGGCAAGTCCACGTTAAATAAGATTCCCGTTTTATATTGAATCAATTCTGTTATGGACTACTTTGTTTTTTCCACAATAAGTTTTATTAGGAGTAGTAAGATTTTTTTTTATCATCAGATACGTACAGATAATAATGAAATATTGTTTTTTTAATTTTTAAACATTTGTAGGATATGCTATTTGTATTTATTTCATTTTTGCAAATTCACTTTTTTTTATATTCTTATACTGATATTGGTTGAAGATTTTAATGAGTAACTTTCAAAAAGCAAGCTAGTATCCTACTAGAATTTTTGTTTGGTCTATTGCTGATTACAAATTCTTATTTATTTGTAGGGGACTTTCTTGTGTCAGACACCCAAAAAAAGTAAATATACAGTAAAAAAAGTATATATGTAATATAATGCCAATATTTTTGTTTAAATACTGTATACAGCCGCACGGCGCGATTTTTAGAGCCCAGTTAATTGGGTCGCCTCTAGGGAAATCATTAAGGCCGTTCTTCCATGCTTAATTTTAGACAAAAAAAGAATATTATTGAGTGTAAGGATAAAATAAAAGTTTAAAAACTCCTATGAGTTGTTTTCTTGGTATAAAAATGAAAACAGTTAAGGAAAACATAATGAGGAAACCTGCACATCTGATTACTAAGATGTGTATGATGGTAGCGTTGCACAAGTTCGTAAGTGTAATGTAAATCTAAATGCCCTAAAGGTGACCGCGGGTGATGCTAAGTGTAACATCAGGCAACTTTTAAATTGTGCCACACGATATGAATGAATGGATGAATTAAGAAGTGTTATATTCTTAGTTCAAACCTCGTAATGTAATGCTAATAATCAACTGCTCAGACTAAAAAAGTATTTTATACCAATTGAAAATACGCCACTCCCGAAATATTAGGTCCTTACCTATGAAATTGGCGTTTCAGTTTTGAAAGTTCAACAGAATAATATTACCCCAATAATGAATTTACTTCCATTAAATTATATATAATTTTCTAGCTACATTCAAGGTCTTTCAAGGTCATTAGTGATGTCATGTCTCTTATGTAAAAACTGACTGAGTAGGGTTCCATTAAATACTGTATTGGAGTTTTCTTAGAGGTCAATTGGGTCAATTCTTTCTACCAAAAAAAATCGGAATTATCTGAAAATCGTGAAATATTATGCGCAATATGTTCAAAAATACATATGGTAACGAATAACACGCTGGGATAAGTGTAGCCTTCAAAAATAAAAATAAAGTATTTTTTTAACGAAGAAATGGTGATTTTCAGTGACGATAAAATCCATTTTCACAGTTTCTACACCACTGTGCTCTCAAAATATTCAGACAACGTGCATTTAGCAAGCATTATTTTATTTATAAATGTCCAATGGTACTTTGAAAATAATTAGTTGTTTTAAAACCTTAATATTTTATATTAATTTTGTCTTTGAACTTCTTTAACTAAACGTCAATTTCATAGGTAAGCACCTTTTGAAATTGGAATTTTGATACGTAACTTTTGTTTTCATGCATGTTTGGTTATCAAATCCGTGAAGTGCCATTTCACCGGTATCGGAGAAATATCCTACTTCATTGATTATCATTTTTAATTTTCTTCACAGCCTAGCAGATCTATAATTATTTTATTAAACTACGCATTCACGTACGTACAGTTTAAAATAGTCATATTGTGACCGTGACACGACATATTGCTTAATTAAGCAGTTTTTAATTTATGTGTTCTTAACTTTCAAACTTTAGAGAAAACATACTGACGTTCGTATAAACTGAGTTTTATTCCTAATATCCGAGCTCTTAACCAAACGGTAGAACCTCGAATTATATCAGACGAGAATACAGCAAGCAAATTATATCAATATATTATTGGCAAACCACATCCAATTAGAGAACGAATATGTATAATTACTGTTGTTAATAGGATTATATTGTTGAAATGAACCCAAATGCTGAACCACCAGTGAATTAAGTGAGGAAACATTGTTTGATAAGCTTAACTGCCGCCAACATTCCACCAAACAAACCAAAACTAAATACCTACTGCAGTGTCAGCAAAACTACTTAACACCTAACTGATTCAGCAAACAACTCAATTCAACTACTAATCCAGTTATCTGAGGCTGCTACTAAACAATTTGATTATTCAAATAACATAGTTTGCAAACTAGTCGACATTCCTTATAATACAAGTCTGTATACAGAATAAGATAAACATTAACAAGTTCTTAATTATACTCCAAAATTAAAGCATCCCGTCGGATTTCAATAGGCCGTGTAGTTCAATTAAATTTGCAAATTATTTCATATGTTGTAGACTTGGAATAGAAGAGGAAATATTGTGAGGCACGTGATACGATAAGGCAGCTTTCCGAAAACTATAATATATTTGAAGTAAAGATAGAGGAGAGGAGAGATACAGTAAGAGCAAGGCGAAGGCGAAACTACATAAGCAAGAAAAAAGGCAGCTGTCCTGTCTTATCAGGAGCTTAAGATGCTGGCTGAGGAAAGGAAATACTTGCATCATCTGATAAAAAGTTTTGAGGGCTTCAATCTTCAAAAAGTGTTAGTTTCATAGTAACATGCTTACTAAGATCGCTGGTTCCTACTAAACTAAACTGTCTTCCTCAGGTATTTCCGCACATTTTAACTTATTTTCCCGATTTGATTGAGTAGATTTACACGGCGTTGAAAAAGTACGTTTGAAATTATAATGGGTTACTCAATCAATCTTTTAATTTTTCAAATAAGTAACCAATACATAAAACTCTAAATCACTGAATCGAGTCATATCCAGACACGTGAATACACTTTAACTTAAAAATTAATGAGAAAATGTTAACAAGAGCTTACCAATAGTGGATTAAAAAATATAACACCTCGTTTTTGGTCGGAGGTTAAAAAAAAAAACTGTTCGAGATGACGAGAAAAACATACAAAATACTTTGACCTCACTTTATTCACGAGGGGTCATACGATCACCACATCTATAAGGAATGGAGACCACACTGAACGAGTTGCAGTACCCAGCTCCTTCGTCAGAGGGCGCTAGCACCACCAATTTGGCGCCGCCGCAGCACAGCATGGAAGCCAATGCGAAGCCGGTGCCAAAGCGTACGCGGTCCCGGCACTCCTCGAGCCAGTTAGCGGCGCGCGGCTCTGTAATCGTGCACATTATGCTAATGCGATTGTCTTAACTGGGAGTGCAGGGGTTTTTAAAAGTTTGAATTCGGAACTTGGAACAGCGCCTAAGGTGTTTGTTAAAGATTGCCGCTGGCCATCGTGGAGCAAAGAGTTATACATATAACTAAGAATTCATGTCTAACTTGAACTATCTGAATGAAAAATGTTTTAGTGTCTAGATATTCTTTTGCAGATACAGCATTGTTATCTCATTGTGGTAAACCCAGCTAACCCATAAAACTTACTTGTTTTTCAATATCGCCTCTCCAATTTACCTGATTTCCAGCTTTTCATAACGTATGGCACAAAAATACAAGAAATAAGAAATCAAACTTACTCGTGTATAAGAGTGGTATGATCTTCCTATACATGTGAAGTTTTCTTGCAGTAGAATCTCTTCTAGTGATGGCCAGTACATGGCACGGTGGAGAAGCCCTGGAAATCCACTTAGCGGATTTTCCGCTTGCAGTCACTAACATTATAGCACTGGCGCCGCTTTTTAAGGCGGCTGTACTTGCAGCAAGAGCCGCTGATAGCGGTGGCAACACTGGGATTTTTAGCTGTGAAATCAAGACATTATTAAAAGGAATGTTATGGAGCAAGAAGACTCTCTGATGGTATGTTTCAACATGATTTACGAGTATATGAAAAAAAATATATATTATTCTCTTATTCGCTTTTTGGAGGACTAATAATGTACTGTGAGTGTGGTCGTAAATTCTTAGCAAAAACTAGCTGCTACGAAACGCTTATTTCATAAATTCATGCATCATTTATAAGTTGTTGCTAAATTCTACTGAGTCGGGTACTGAACATTTATTTTGAATTTTGATTTTAAAGCAACAAAATATTTTTATATTTGTTTAACTAAATACTGTAAGGGTCTCAGGATATAACTTCCAATAGAAAAGACTAACACTTTCGCTGAGCTTGGAGCGTTCCAACGCAGGCTTTATACTAATTTCCAAGTGTCTCATGGAGGTAACCAGTGCCCTAACTGTGACTTCAGGTGGTATTTCAGTGTCTCTACTGTCTTCTATTAGCACGCCATCTAAACGGTGGTCCACAATAAGGGAAGCCACATTCAAGAGTTGTCTATCGTTACCATTGTATTCTATTATAATGCTTGGTTTTCTTATAAAAAGTGGTTTGTTTGACTGAAAAATACATCATACATACCGATTATTTATTTAAGTATTTCTACTCGCCAAAAAATGATAAGGCAACCTAAGCCAACAATGGGCAGCTTATAAACTTATGAAAACCAATAGTAGATGAGCAAAGTTCAAACCTTCAAGAAAACAGCATACTCCCATATCAAAGGCCGGCAACGCACTTGTGACTCCTCTGGTGTTGGGCGGCGGTAATCGCTTACCATCAGGTGATCCGTCTGCTCGTTTGCCACCTCTGCCATAAAAAAAAGTTATGATTTAAAAACTAAAACAAAGCTCTTTATTGTAATTTTCGTCTAAGAACTGAAATTTAAATTATTTAAATTTTAATCCCTTTTACTATGCTAAAAATGACATTGTATCTTTAAACAAACATAGTTAGTTCACTTTTGTCAAAACGAGTAGACTGTAATGATAATTTTGAAACTAAAACAATAGTAACTATCTAATGTAACTAGTTGAAACCTGGCTGAGATCCAGTATTATGATAGCATTGCGTTTTGAAACTGACCTCTCTACATAGTTTCAACGGCACCTCGCAGATATCAAACTCGGAACTAGTATCAGATTCTATGTTCAGAACTACTCCGTCTGAAAACTAGTACAGGTAATTTTGTTAGTTTAATACGAGTAATATAACCTATGGAGGCTGTAAATGGATAGATTTAGGACCAAGAAACCAGAGATTTTATACTCATTATACTGAACAACCTTATAAAGAGATATCTTATTTGTGGTCGTGATCCTCAGCATTAAGGAACCGAGGAAGAACAATCTGAACAAGATTGTATGATTCTTATTACCAAAAAAAAAAAGATTCCTTATCAAATGATGGAAAAGCTGCAAGATTTGTATATGAATGTTAGAATTTTTATTGCCTTTTCAACAAAATGTATAACAAAAGATGTACAGTTTGATGAGATGATTAGAAGGTCCAGTTAATGTTTGCTACCTACACCTATGTTGTCACATTCTATGAAGTATTAATAGTGTTCTTGCATACAGAAAATATAAGAAATATTGGACTCTAGCTTCCTGGAAGGTACTTATAGTTCGAAATTAAATTCAGTGCCCACACAAGTTAGATGATACAATTTAAGCTAATCTACAATAGAGGTTATTCCTCCACTTCGCCATAGGTACAAAGATCTTCTGAAAAACATAAATACTGCTCGTTAATGTCTACATGTTCTAGAATGTATCTTATGAATTGATCAAACACGAGTATCATCCGTTGATGTCTTTACTGCAAAACACATAAGTATCGCAACATTTATGTCTTTCCTTATGAAAATAAAATGTATCAAATATGGAATACTAATTAAACTATCGATTTAAGTATGAGCAATACCGACTTTAACAAGGAACCAAAGATCTGTAACATCGCATTTTGTAACCATCAATAGTATTGGAGTGGACTGATTTTTGAGATTTTTCCTGTACTCTACAAATTCTTCTTTGTTTTTCACGTCCTTCAAAACTATAAAGTCAACCTGTGAAAAGGTCAAATGCGTAAAATGAAAAAAATAATATTATAGGCATTTTAAAGATTACAAGCGAAGCTCAACACTCAAATTAGAATATTTTGATTTAGTACTTTCAAATCTTGTTTTTTTACCTAGTATCGTACAAAGTTCTTTACACGCAGAACTTGTACACGCAATGTACATCTTCGAAACATTGCGTACCTAGATAAAACCTAACCTAACAAAGGTAAAGTGCGTTCGCTCTAATGATGTCGCTTGTTCAAACTACATAATATTATACAAAATTGTAACCGCGGACCAAAACTGTGACTGTTAGTCATGACACTGATCACATGGGGTTTCCATACAAAGTTGGCTACTCAGCTCATCGATTTGTATGAAACATGTATGAAGAGTCCATTTTTTTTGCTACAATTGAATTGGTTCCTTAGACAAAGTTGTTAAGTTTCATAAGCAGAAACCACAGTTGGGTCTGCGATTTCAGTTTCACCCTGTATTGGTGATTTGATAAAATACATCATATCATTAAAGAAACATAGTTAACCATTGCGTTGGGGAATCTTGGTAAGCCTGTTTCCATCTGGCATCATCATCACTGACCAACAGGTGTGATGATGCCAAGGTCTTACAAATTGTGGATAAAAAAAGTATTTTGTTGTCTAGGCAACGTCATTTGACGCACGATATCTCGTTCTGTCTTTGTATTTAGGTGCTGAGGATTAGTAACGTAGCGTATTTATTTTATTCATTTTAATTACGAGCTACTTTATCTGAGCGAATGGACTTTAAGTAATAATATCCGGGACAAATCACACACGGTCATCTGGCCCCAAACTAGGATTCCCTGTATCTTGGGAACCAGAGACTGATATACATACACATATACATTTAAATACATACATATATAGATATTATACACCCAGACTCAGAGCAAACAATTTTGCTCATCACAGAAAAGTTTGCCTTGTGTGGGGATCGAACCCACGACTCTCGGATCAGAGGTCAGGATCGCTAACCATTTAGCCACCGAGTCAGTCTAGTCAATGTAATTGTATTTTGTGTGCAAAAAAGAGCCCTTGAGAATCATAATATCCTTTAATTTTATTTTCACTCTGACATGAATTACCTATATCAATAATCGTAGTAAAAAAATAATTGAATTCTTACTCTGTCATCTATATCCAACGGTTCTTTGACAGACAAGGTGACAGACATTGCGATGGGCCTGTAGTACTCCGGATCATACAGTTGTTGAGCACTTTGCACAAAGCGTTTGATGTCATTGAAGAACGACACATCGTGAATGGTAAGATCAACGTTAAAAATATTTATGCCACTGCACCAAAGAGCGTAGATTTGATAGACATCGTACTTTTTACCACCTGAATATTGAAAAGAGATTTTTACCTTGTGAATGTATTTTTTGCCACAAATTTATCTAAAACTGAAAAACAGTAACGTGTCTGACGGATAAGACAAGAGATGGACGAGCCCCTAAGTTATTTAAGATAGAAACATTAACATGGATACATACTATTCTTAAGGGGTTTAGCACTAAGTAAGGTTTTTAAAAATATCGACAAAAGAAACTTGACTGTCAGATAAGGCACAGGCAAATTAACCAAAGCTAAAAGCCTGACAATGGCAATATACTATTCCTTAAGGCTTCACAAAAACACAACGTTTTTTTATCGGAAATATCTATCACCAAGTTCGTGCGGCGGGTTCATAAAGTTAAAGTTTATATGGAAAATTGGATTGACAACTGATTCGACGACTGTTTACATTTGAAACCTACGGGGACCAAGTCGCGGCGATCATGTTATTGATTTTTGTGAGACAGTGCATTTGACACCTGGAAGGTTCCAGTAAGTACGATATTTTTGGTATTACGTTAACATCTACGTATATCCCACTGCTAGTGCTGACACGTGCATGGGTTTCTTCCCTTACCTCGGGAAGGTTAGGCCATGTCACACACGTGGTTGCGTATCGGGAGCCGGGTCGTTCCCTTTTCTCAAATATGGTTGAGGGGAGCGATGGCTGACTCTCGCGTTATACTCGTGATCGGGTGCTGTCCATGTGAACTGGCCTGCTCTTGTCATTGGTTTTTGGAATTGTTAGTCATTAGCTAAAAATATTTTTTTCTTTTATCTCTTTTGAATCCTTTCTTTCTTTATTCTTATTTTTTCATATTTTATTTACAGACATGGCATTGTATAATTCATTTATTAATCTAGCATTAAGATAATCTATTAAGAATATAATACTTTTTTTTTAAATGTGTTGGAGGGAGTTTCTTTAGGGCCCGCCGTTTCTTCTCACTCCGCAAATACTTCCCGAAACGGTGGGTATACGAGTTCCGAGTGGTAGGAACCTCGTATTAGGTAGATAAAAGAATGACGTTCGAAAAGTGTACCCTGCTACCTACTTCAAATAAAATATTTTCATTTTCATTTCATTTTCATTTTCATTGGTGGCTGGTCCAGGTCCGGCTTGGTATTATTTATATTTATGCCTACTTGTATTAAGTATATTACATAATAGATGTAATAACGAACTTGTCCCTCTACTTTTAAAACTAAATTTATTTCCCGAAGGTACCTGTTGCGTACGTCCTAGCACAACGGTACACAACAGTTAAACATTCACCATAGGGTGGTTCAATAGGATAGAAGACACTCAGGCAAGCCCACGAAAACACCAAAGTAACAAGGTATAAACACACTTTAATAACACTAAAACACAACACAAGTTAAGTACCAATGTACTAAACAACACTTCAAGTTAACAAACACAATACACTTTCAAAGAATACACGAAGAAATAATAACACAATCGAGACAATGGAGAAGCTGAACTTTCTATTTGAATTACTACGAATAACACTATGACTTATTATAACGATCTATACGATATACGTGAAGGTAGTATAACATTTCGAGCAATTATCTAAAAAAACCTAATTTTCATTTTATACCCCTTGGCAATGCTGTAAAGGCGACCCCCAGGCCCTCACTTGGCCTCGGCCTAAAGTTCCCTTTTGAGGTTTCCATTTCCTCTTCATATCTCTTAAACTACTCGATACAATACAGTCCAACTTTACATTATACAAGCTGACAACATTCTCCAATTATACAAACAATACTTACTTAGGCTACATACCGCCAACATACTTATAAATTCACAAATACATACAAAAAAGACATATTTTCGTAAAAGTTATACACAAATCTCTAATTATTTCTAAAACTAATAACTTCTACCTATCATGCTTTATTCCACCTAATAGAATTCCCTACGTTCTACAATAAAACAATACCAAATACAAACATTCATTGGACATTGAACCCTAAAAACAGTAAAACCAACAATTCTATAAGCAAATTCACGAACAAAGTGAATACCAACAAAACTAGCTATCGCCCGAAACAAAAAACATGTAAATACTGAGGGCGCTAACAAGCTGGACATACATACAAAGTTACATCAATGACACTATTGTAATTACAGAGCTATTCATTCATTTAACAATTTTCCCTGCTAGAGCAGTAATAGCACACAAGATATCTTTTATCCCTTTCCAACGATTAGAGGAGATCGACAACTGGCGACATATACACTGTCTCACTCTAACGTTAGATATAGTCTAACACACATTCTAAACAATTTCAATAAAATTCAAGTGCAAGTCATTAGCTATTGCTTATTGCATACATATACATATAAGTACAATGCTAAGATAATCGGCTGCCCGTAACATTCCACCCCCCGTACGAGGATACATTTATACAATTCAAAATTATCCTAGGACAATATCGGCGGTGGGCAGCACGATGACTTTCGCTACCGGTCGTCTCAATAGACCGTGACCAGTCTTAACATCTATCACACGCACTTTCCCGTCATTTCCGGGATATACTTTCACTATTTTGCCTTTTGGCCACTGATTACGTGGTAGTGAGTCGTCACATATGACAACGACATCATCTACTTTCACGTTCACTGGGTCATTATTCCACTTCACTCGACGCTGGAGTGACGGCAGGTATTCCTGCCGCCATCGATGCCAGAAGACATCCGCCAGTGCGTTTGCACGCCTCCACTGTCGACGAACATCCAAGTCCGCCGAGCACGACGGCGCGAATGAGGCGGCGCCCGATCCCGTCCCCAACAGGAGATGGTTAGGCGTGAGGACGGTGGGACTTGCCGCATCCTCGACAGGAACATAGCTGAGCGGCCGGCTGTTCACAGTCAGCTCGGCCTCCAAGAGCAAGGTATGCAGTACCTCCTCTCGAGGCGCCTTCTGGCGCAAGGTGACTCGAAGCGCGTTTTTTATTGAGCGCACGAGTCGTTCCCAAATTCCCCCCAAGTGAGGAGCTGCCGGAGGATTAAATATCCACTCAATGTTTCTAAGAGTTATGGCTTCGGCAAATTTCTCATGATCAAATTCTTTCAATGCCGCTCGCAGTTCTCTCTCGGCTCCAACAAAATTAGTTCCTCGGTCACTTCTGATGGTCTGTGGTTGACATCTGCGTGCGATTAGTCTTCTCACAGCCAAGATTGCTGAGTCAATGTTCAGGGATGTTGCCAATTCCAAGTGCACCGCCCGTGTAGATAGGCAGGTGAACAATACACCCCATCTTTTCTCTCGTCTTCTTCCAATCGTCACCTCCATCGGTCCGAAGTAGTCGATGCCGCAATGTACAAATGCGCGCCTTGTTGACTGCACGCGTGAAGATGGGAGATCAGCCATTTTCGGTACAATAGGATTACCACGTAAATGTTTACACGTTACACATGCTCGTATCAATTTCTTTATTGTACTCCTTATATTTGTGATCCAAAATCTCTCTCTTACTGCATTCACAACATGTTCCGTTCCAGCATGCGCAGCTTTGTGGTGGAAGTACTTCACTATCAAATGTGCCGCCCATCCGCGGCCATCAATGATGATAGGGTGCCTTTCGTCAAATGACAATTCTGTTGACGTACCAATCCGACCTCTCACCCTCAACAATCCATCTTCATACAGCATCGGATCCAAAGCCTTCAGCTTGCTGTCCGCTGGTAGGTTTTTACCAGCTTGAAGTGCCTGGATTTCTTTATCGAAATGCTCCTTTTGAGCTTCCTTCAAGATCAATATTTCCGCATCTCTGAGATCATCTCGTTCTAAGGCGTTAGTCTTCCGTCCTCTGCATCTTCTGACGAAGGCCAATGCTCTCGCCGTTATTCTCACCGCTCGATCCCATGCAGAGTACCGCCTAAGATTGATCACAGGCTCTTGGACCTGAGCTATCACATTGACTCTCAGCTCAAGGTCCACTTGAGGCGCTTCCTCGGTAACTGTGTTCGGCCACAGGTGCGGAGGATCGCGCAGAAAGGGGGGCCCCGAAACCCACATGCTTTTATCCCGAGGCCAGCCCAACTTGGTCGCTTCATCGGCCGGATTATCCGCCGATGCAACCCAGCGCCAATCACTTCTATTACTCCCCGATTCGATTTCGCTCAAACGGTGCGAAACAAAACTCTGATAGTCCCTATAGTCCGACGCTATCCACCTCAGCACCGTTTGCGAATCAGTCCAGTAAAAAATATTTACACCTAATCCTAACTCATTCCTAATACTACGTCCTAACCTACAAGCTAAGACTGCAGCTTGCAACTCTAATCTTGGGATGCTCACCACTTTCAGTGGGGCAACCCGTGCCTTTCCGGCCACTAACGAGCACTCACGTTCATCATTATCGTTCACACCTACGAGGTACGCTACTGCAGCGTACGCTCGCTCGCTCGCATCACCAAACACATGTAATTCTAGGTCTTTACGTAGGTCTAAACCATACCACCTAGGAATCCTAACACTACTAATTTTATTTACATTACCTAACCAAGTGAGCCAACTTCTAGCTTCACTCTCTAGCAGCTTGTCATCCCACCCGATGTTCGATTTCCAGATCTGCTGTAACAGAATCCTAGTGGGGATGACCACTGGACACAAGAACCCCAATGGGTCAAACACAGACATAACAAACCTAAGATATTCTCTCTTTGTAGGTATCACATCACCGCTAGCGATCTCTACTGGAATCTTCTTGAATGACAAGTCAAACGTGAGGTCATCTAAATAAGGGTTCCAAATTAAGCCTAGGGTACGCTCTACCGGTATCTGCTCTAGTCCTTTCCCGAATTCTACGTTCTGAGCAACCTGTGTCGAACCCTCTACCCCTTCACACATGGTAGGAGAGTTTGACACCCACCCCCTAATATGGAAGCCCCCTGCAGCATGAGACTGTGTCACTTCCTCAACTATCTTCCTAGCGGTAACCTCATCGTCGAAACTATCCAAATAGTCATCAACATAATGTTTATTTACGATAGGCTCTACAGCGTTAGGGTATTTGTCAGCCAAATCCCTAGCATTCTTGTTTAAAATATACATTGCCATCGAAGGCGAGGATGTGGCTCCGAATATCATGGAGTTCATGACGTACACATCTGGGCGTTTAATTCGTTCTTGCCCGCGCCATAAAAACAACTGAGCCCCCTTATCCTCATCCCTAATTTTCACACGCAAAAACATATCAGCTATATCACCTTTGACGGCGATCCTACCACATCGGAACCTCGTTAACACACCGAATAGCGAGTTCAGTAGTACGGGTCCGCTGAGCAATTTCGAATTCATCGAAACCCCTCTATATGAAGCCGCAGCATCATATACCAGACGAAGCTTTCCAGGCTTATTAGGGTTCACTACCCCAAAATGAGGCAAGTACCACTTAGGGTGTACTTCCCATGCATCTGGTACCTTTTCAGCGTAACCCTCGTTCAGAAGCCTGTCGATCTGAGCTTCGTATGTCATGCCAAATAACGGATCTTTATCCATGCGCCGTTCAATTCCCTTTAACCTCGTTAAAGCCTGATTATAGTTATCAGGAAAGATAGAGTTTTCATCCCTCCATAACAAACCACACTCCCATCCACTTTCAACCCGGCGACTAGTGCGTTCTAAAATCATGTTGGCTCGTTCAACATCCGCGTTCTTGCGCTCGACCTCAGCTATACCTATGCTATCTAATTCAAATTGTGCCTTAACTAAACTATGTAGATCCCTATCTAACCTACTCTTATTAACTAAAGCTGTACAATGGACTGTTTCACAATCAGAGGAAGTGGATGCACAGTATCCCAAGGGGCCATGGATTACCCATCCCAACTGAGTAAGAGAAGCGATCGGCTGACCGGACTTACCCCTTCGGATCTCCCTGCCGACGATGAGCTCCCAGTTATCCTGGCCCAGGAGCAGCAGCGGCTTCGTCTCCCCTCCCTCCTTGCGATCCTCACTGCAATCCATGGTGTCACACAAATCACTAAGATGAGCGTTCTCATACACCGACACTGGTACAGTTTGAGTAGGCAGATTCAAATGAGCCATAGTACGCACACTCACACAATGTTCCAGTCCATTAGGTCCACAAACACTAATGTTCACTTTCCGTGATTCTCTGTCCGTTACCCTTTGTCCGTTCGCGGTCACTATTGTGAGAGGGCACGGCTCACCAACATCACTGGTCACTAAACTACTATCCATTAGTGACACTGTAGCACCATCGTCCAACAAGGCGTGAGTCTGTGTCACGCAGTTGTCTCTCTTGATAGAGACTGGCACCATCTTCAGCAAGGCCTTGGTACACACACCTCCAACACTAAAGGCCCGCTTTACTTCAGCTTCAGGAGCCGAGGGCGTCAACTCGGGTGGGCGCTCCTCAGCCGGCCCACCATTGAAGTGGAGTAGCGTATGATGAGGGGCGTTGCACTGTTCACAACGCTTCGCACGACAAAACTCCCGGTTGTGCCGATGCACAGTGTGTACATTACGATGTACAGGTAACACTCGCGGACGCGGTGCGTTATAAGTCGCACTAACCGAGGGTGCAGCCATGTTCGTAGCTACCAGAAACGATGCCGATCGCGAGCGTTCAACCAAGAATTCAAGTAAAATGTCCAAGCTTGGCGACACACGTAAGTCCACACTACACACATTGTCTTTGCACTTTAAAAACTCACTATATAAATGCTTCTGGAGAGGCGTAAGCTTGTTCAGTATCTCACACACCAGTTGAGGGTTATTCAAGTACCCATCGGCCTTGATGTTCTTCAGCAATGACACACAATTTTTCACAACTGAAGTAAACTTTTGCATCTCCTTTCCACTCTCGGTTACACGCGGTAAAGTCTTAATCTTCCTTAAGACACAATCCAAAATCGCACCAGGGTGACCGAACACTTCCTCAAGGGTACACATAACTTCTTGAGGATCACCTGCACCTCTCAAAATATCCTCCACTTCAATCTTCGCTGGCCCCACAATCGCTTGCTGCAACCTTGCCATGTTCTCGAACGCTTCAAACTTGTATATTTCCGTTGAGCGTTCATAGGTGCGCTTGAATGTGATCCAGTCAGCTGGGTTACCATCAAACTTTGTTAACTCGTATGTCTGCCGCGGTCTAGGCCTAGACATACCTATTATCGCATCCGCCAACTTATCCAATCCCTCCATCCGCCTACGAGGGCGCTCTTCTGACCGCTCCCTCCTCGGCGTCGGCGACGATGCACGCGACTGCGTATCGTCGAACCTCACATCGGCGGCAGAAGGGCGCGGTAATCCACGTTCACGAGGCACCTCTTCTCCCATACGTGGCGTTCGACTCAGCCACTCTTCCACTCGCTGGTTTGTCGCAACCTGCGTCAGCGAGCGTCGTTCCTCCACTTCTTCCTCAGCTGCAGCTTCTGCAGCTTCGATGTTGGCCATCTTGGCTGCCAACTGTTTGTTTAAAACATCCTCCCTTATCTTCGCTCTCTCCATCGCTATTTCCAGCTCAAGCTGTCGCCGCTGTGCGTCCAAGGCCATTCTATGGCTGCGGCGAGAAGCATGGCTCCCCAAGGTGCTCTTCACATCCACTGGTCGGTGTGGTAGCACGAATCCACGAGGATCAACCAGCACGCTGCCTTCCGGGTCACCGGGTATCCGCAGTGGTGGCGGCCGTTGATCATGTTGAAGATCGACTTCATCGGGCTCCTTCTGATCCCGATGATCAATGATTCGTCCCTGCGGAAGAGTGGGCACGAGCGATGACGACGGCGGGATCGTTCGTTGCAAGGCCGCCGCCCCGTCCGCATCCACCGACAATTCCAAATCTGCAGGTACATCTCTCAAGTCGTCTTTAGTGAGCTCAGCTTGCTCCTCCGTCAACTTCTTCGTACTCCTCGTTACTCTCGACATGGTAACTTATAAGTGTCTTATCTATCCGGCTCGAAGGACCAAACTGTTGCGTACGTCCTAGCACAACGGTACACAACAGTTAAACATTCACCATAGGGTGGTTCAATAGGATAGAAGACACTCAGGCAAGCCCACGAAAACACCAAAGTAACAAGGTATAAACACACTTTAATAACACTAAAACACAACACAAGTTAAGTACCAATGTACTAAACAACACTTCAAGTTAACAAACACAATACACTTTCAAAGAATACACGAAGAAATAATAACACAATCGAGACAATGGAGAAGCTGAACTTTCTATTTGAATTACTACGAATAACACTATGACTTATTATAACGATCTATACGATATACGTGAAGGTAGTATAACATTTCGAGCAATTATCTAAAAAAACCTAATTTTCATTTTATACCCCTTGGCAATGCTGTAAAGGCGACCCCCAGGCCCTCACTTGGCCTCGGCCTAAAGTTCCCTTTTGAGGTTTCCATTTCCTCTTCATATCTCTTAAACTACTCGATACAATACAGTCCAACTTTACATTATACAAGCTGACAACATTCTCCAATTATACAAACAATACTTACTTAGGCTACATACCGCCAACATACTTATAAATTCACAAATACATACAAAAAAGACATATTTTCGTAAAAGTTATACACAAATCTCTAATTATTTCTAAAACTAATAACTTCTACCTATCATGCT
The DNA here is from genome assembly GCA_958295455.1 of Coleophora deauratella. Taxonomy (NCBI): domain Eukaryota; kingdom Metazoa; phylum Arthropoda; class Insecta; order Lepidoptera; family Coleophoridae; genus Coleophora; species Coleophora deauratella. Next base: position 6,881,846 of record OY282398.1, read on the forward strand.
TTATTCCACCTAATAGAATTCCCTACGTTCTACAATAAAACAATACCAAATACAAACATTCATTGGACATTGAACCCTAAAAACAGTAAAACCAACAATTCTATAAGCAAATTCACGAACAAAGTGAATACCAACAAAACTAGCTATCGCCCGAAACAAAAAACATGTAAATACTGAGGGCGCTAACAAGCTGGACATACATACAAAGTTACATCAATGACACTATTGTAATTACAGAGCTATTCATTCATTTAACAATTTTCCCTGCTAGAGCAGTAATAGCACACAAGATATCTTTTATCCCTTTCCAACGATTAGAGGAGATCGACAACTGGCGACATATACACTGTCTCACTCTAACGTTAGATATAGTCTAACACACATTCTAAACAATTTCAATAAAATTCAAGTGCAAGTCATTAGCTATTGCTTATTGCATACATATACATATAAGTACAATGCTAAGATAATCGGCTGCCCGTAACAGTACCTATGGTAAATTAACAAAAATAAAAACCGGCCAAGTGCGAGTCGGACTCGCGCACCGAGGGTTCCGTATAAATTCACAATCACACAGTCTTGAACTCTTTATCAAATTCTCAGGACTGCAATCCCTTGAAGCTGTGAAAAAATCAAACTTCTATGCCAACGCAATCAAGAGAGGGTGGTAGGACCTTGTGCGAGGTCCGTCCGGATCGCTACCACCATCTTACTCGCTAATCCTGCCGCTAAGCAGCAGTGCTTGCACTGTTGTGTTCCGGTGTGGAGAGTAAGACAGCCGAGGAAATTACAGGCACAAGAGGCATTTCATCTTAGCCCTCTAGGTTGGCAACGCATCTGCAATCTCCTCCGGGGTTGCAGGTGTCTATGGGCAGTGGTGATCATTTACCATCAGGTGACCCACTTGCTCGTTTGCCTTCCTTATCACATAAAAAAAAAAAAAAAAAAAAAAAAAAAAAAAAAGAGATACGGTCGTTTATTCCGCATATTTGGACACTCCCGTACTTTCCGTATACCTAGAATCATGAAAATTGGCAACAAGCAAAATTGTGATGTAACTAAAAAAATTTGGTTTTCGGACTTTTCCCTTTACTTGTGCTATAAAACATTGCTTCCTGCCAAATTTCATGATTCGAGGAATACGGGAAGAACCCTTTAGGTTTTGATTCCCATGCGAGTGTCAAATATGCGGGATAAACGGCTGTATCTCTTGATCACGTTGGCATAGAAGTTTGATTTTTTCACAACTTCAAGGGATTGCAGGCTTAAATATTGTATATAAATTTCAACTTGATATGTTTATGTGTTCCTGAGAAAAAGGTTCTTGACAGACAGACAGACGGACGGACAGACGGACGGACGGACAGACAGACGGACGGACAACAAAGTGATCCTATAAGGGTTACTTTTTTCCTTTTGAGGTACGGAACTCTAAAAATATGTATGCCTCGTAGGATTTTTTTTTTTAGTTTTATGAGTAAATGAGTAGCTTACGTTTAAGGAAAGAACGAATTGACAGTCATACCGACCACTTAACAAAATATAAATGTTACTTACAAACGTTCAACATTATATTCGTGCATTGATAAATCATTTCATCTTTTACCTGTAAATTATGAAACCACTAAATGATTTTAAGTTTTTCATCTCATTGCATTGAAAATGACTAGAGTTTTTCAATAACCTCACGAAAATACGTGCGTGCTGATAGTTTGTTTATCATCCAAACCATTTTAAATACAAAAGGTATCTTTTATGTTTAACCTATTAAGTTAGAACGTAAGCAGCGTGGTTCTTGTTTCATGAAAATGAATTAAGTATACAAGCGTGACCTAAGTGAATTTGATGTCAAACTTTACGACCGACCTGTTTCTTTCTGAACCAATATAAAAAGGTCTTGCCGGTATAGTTGCCCTATAAAGTATAAAGGAATCGCACAAATAATATCTTTTAGTTGAAAAATTAACAGAGTAGTAGAAACCCTCAAGCCACATTTAGGCTACAAAAAATAAGACATTATTGAATATTTTATTTTCTATTTCGCCAAAAACCTAGATAAGTCAGTTTTTATAATGAATTAGTCTGATGAGTAGAAATTTGAAATATGGAGACTGACATATTTTCAGAAGATCCTTTTATGAATATTTTATACAAACTTGGCTTACAAGCTGAATGATTTACCTTTATGAAAAGTCTTATCTTATTTTGCTATTTCAGCAAACAGGAAGAATTAAATTCATTAAATTTAAACAACAGTATTACCAGTGAAGACACTTGCATATATCAGTCACCCCGTATATCCTTTGTAAATATGTACACAGAGTGTTAAACAAAGTGCGTTTGAAGGAGTTACTCAGAATCAAGTATCAGAAGAGGAAAAATATTGAAAAAATCTGAACTTCATTTTTTTTAGTTGCCTATGAAGTTCTTGATTCACTATCCAGATTTAGTAAAGGAAACATAAAAAACATGCACCTATATCGGATATTTTTTCAATATTTTTCCTGTATTCTATACTTGATTGATTACTCAGACGTAACCCCTTAAAATTTCAAACCCTCTTTTTAAAACCCTGTGTATATTTTAACAAACATACATTAAAAAAATGTTACCAACCGTCGGATACGTCCGACCGTAAACTACCGTCAATGTACACGTATGAAAACTTCTAGTAAACTAGTGATACTCGTCTACGCTACAGACACCGGTTTCAAACAAAACTTTTCTAGCACTTGTCTTGAGAATATTGCATTACAGCCTGCACTCCGCGCCGCCGCCGTGCGCCGCTCATGTCATATGAGTAGAAATGGAGGCACTCCCAATTTATTGCGTAATTAAGTGGAGTTTGCTTCCTCGCCCGGGACCAGCACTCTGCGACGACAAATGAAATTTACGAAGATACCTACGCCTCCATCTTTTGAAGACATAAAGAACAAGTTGTAGGAGGCAAAGGCAGGCTTTCTCTCTCTTAGTGTGTCCGCTGCTCGTAATCCTAGACCACTGGATAGATAAGACTAAAATTTGAGATTTACGTACATTTATTAGTACTTACTACCACATTGATAAATGATGTCATTTTTGGCTCCAAGTAAAAACAAATGAGGTCGTGTTAAGAAATGAAACAAAGTTTTTCTTTTAATAAGCCAAATTGATGCAGTAAAAGCAGCAATTTAAAAGCTACGGACAGTTAGACAATAAAGATACAACATATTCCTAACAGTACTATCTAGTAAATAATTAAAAACAACATAAGCCTTAACAGTTAGCTACAGACAGCAACTACGTAACAGATAACCTTTTGTAAACAGAATTGGGTCGTACACGCAAGAGTGAAAATAATGAAAACAGTTATACAGAATGTTAAAAAAGTACGTTTAAAATTTTAAGAGGTTAATCAGAATCAAGTATAGAACACAGGAAAATTATTGAAAAATCCGATCTATTTTCATTTTATTGTACTACTATAAATCTTGAATCAAGAATTTGTACGGGAAACTGATAAAAAATGTAGATCGGAATTTTTCAGTAATTTTCCCCTTAAAATTTCAAATACACTTTTTAACGTCCTGTATACAATGCAAATGATATCGCAATGTAATCGTACCTTCCCATCATGGAAAGAAACTCAGGCGTACCTATTCTCTTGGCCCCCAAAGGGCATGTCGATATTACCGCTTCAATATTACACAAGGAACGCCGCCGGCAGACAGTTATAATGAAGTAAAATATTCATCAGCGCCCGTCTGGAGATCTCTACTCAGTCTCACGAAAACCCAGCTCTATGCCGCGCCTGCACCTATTCTGATGACTATTCTCTGTCATACTGACTCGTAACAGTTTGAAAGAGTTTAGAAAGTAATCATATTCATACATTACATAATAATCAGAATTGTTTATTTCTGAATTAATGGTCATTACTATTATTTCTTTACCATTTTTACCATTATTTCAAGCTTTTAGCGATAAGCCTTTTTACATTAATTTTTAATACCAATGTTACTAATATTTTCAGCCAGTCTCACTAACACCCAGTTGCAGAAACGATCATTATCTTTTAAAGGAGACTTTAGATACCAATGTCTTGTTAAACTGTTCCAGAAAACTACTTTAAATATGATTTTAAAGCTCCATTAAAATCTAAATAATGAAACGTCAAGCAACCACATTAGGACCGGACCGTTTTTCGTTGCACAAAGCATCATTATCTTTTAATGTGACATTATTTTGACATTTTAAGGTTTTAATTTTAATGGGCCAAAAAGAGCCTATATAATTATTTAATGAACACATTTCAGAGTTGACTTATCTTGATTATATTATATGCCTTGAAATATTTTCAGGCAGTCTCACTACACCTAATAATAAAGTTAAAATAAAGAACTTAGACAGAATTAATCGTCTAAGTCATGATTCCCACGATTTAAGTGAGACGTCTACAGAAACCCAGAATAATGACCTAGCGTTGGTTTCGCATCGCTGCATTTTTGAGGGCCCCGTGTGAGTCGAGGTGCATATTTCGGATGAGAATCTGCAGTGTGCACAGAGAAAAAGGAAAAAGGATTCGCGTTTACAAAATCTCCTTTTTTGTTTATTCGCTCCTAGTGCTATGACACTGTTCGTGCATTAAAGATTATTACAAGTTAAGGTAAAGTTGTATTTTTTAAATATTCAAATTAATAAGGAAACTTTTTAATTAAAATATTTTTGTGGGGTATTCTGTAAAGTTTTTCACACAACTTTTGTTTAACGAATTTGATATTATCCTCTAATGGAATACATAATAGGGTGTAACAAAAAGGTACAGTTAGTTACGCGCTTTTTAATAACACTTGATATGTTCCGGTTACAATGTTTTATCCATTTTTCGAACATAAACGTTAACTATATCTGTACATACTTTAACATAAAACGCCATACCTATATCCTAAAACTTCCTACACTCAAGCTACAAAGGCAAGTTCCAACGAAAAAAAGAAACACATCAAACAATGACTTACCGTCGGGAGTTGGGGCTAAGAGGTCCTAGAGGATTACTTATTAAGCAGATTACAGCAGGCACGCTGAGGTCTCCGCCGAAACCTATTCAATGCTCGCTCGCAGACGGGCGATGAATTTTTGAGAGGCCTGCGCGTGTGTGGAGGCTTGTGTGACTGAAAAAGCTACATTAAGGTTCCGCGATAAAAGTTCAGACAGAGTTTGAGTAATAAATGGAAAGGCTGCCAACAAGAATACGTGTAAAATAATACATAAATTGGTGATTTGACAATACTGGTAAAGTATTTTTTGTAGTAAAAAAGAAATGGTTTGATGTAGCGCATACATAATTGATTTTTTTGTAAACGTACTTATTTCATTTCCCTATTAACTTTATTAAATAATCAATCAACTAGCAGCTCAGTACAAGTTTTTATTCTAATTATGAATCAATAGCAGCCCTTATTACGCTATTACCTAAGAAAATAAATACGAATACTACTTCAAGGCGCTCTAGCGCTGACATTTATATTCGTCTTTAGCACTTCGCAAGGCGCAAATAGCTTACACATTGCGTAAATTCATTTGACGATCATTAAAATCAACGGAATCAACTTATGCGGAACAAACAGTTCTAAAACGAAATACGCTTGACAGACATACTTTTTTCAGAAAACGAATCGGTGCAACCGGATAATGAACCGGAGACTGAGCTCTGAGACGGCGCGTCTCGCGTTCTAATGCACATGCCGCCAGACAGACAGATTATAAAGAACTTGAGAACAATATGCATGCCACTGTTAGATCATACAATCCGTTTTTACATGAAAATAAATACGCGAGTATTATGAAAAACCGGTAATGGCTGCTCGTACGGAATACAAACAGTATTTTGACGAAGAATTTTCCAGTCCGTAAGATTGCGTAAATTTTATGAAGCTTTTTATATCTAACAAATTAAAATGTGGGACACAATAAAAAATTCTTAAGTACGTCAAAGCTAAGTAGCATCCAACGGTGAAGTACCTATGTATCTTCGATAGCAATGGGCGTTTTTCCAGCAATTTTTTCGGTTCGCAATAGATGTTGCTAGCGTTAATCGTACCTATATTTAATATCACGCGGTAAACAAAACCTCTTTCTGTAATAGGTAAAAAACTGCTTTTAATCTACCTTTGAACATTTGTACACCGAAAAATAAAATTAATATAGGTTTAATATGTCATATCATCTTCGACATTCGTTTCGCTGTTGTTTGGTTTTGCGATTCGCGAATGTTTCTTTGTTGTATGATTTGTGGTGTTTATCACAATTTGGGCGGTAAATTATACTTTATTGTTCGCGAACTGTTTGATCTTTGGCTTCGCTACTACAGGGGTAGTATATTTTTAAAAACACGAATGGTAGAAACATACAAATGGAAAAAATAAATAAATATAGGAACGTGATTCAAAGAAAGACTGCGTCGCTACCTCTTAGGATTTTACAGAACCAATTAAAAAAGAAACACGTTAATTAAAAATCAGTAATAGTGATCGGGTGGGTCTGAACACACGTAACAAATAAAACTTATTTCATTTAACCTGCTTCATAAATCAAAAATAAGTAATTTAGACTAAAAGTAAGTCTTCACAAGTAAAATAATATACCTATCTTACGTTTCAGAAAACATACTAGTTTTCTATGAAATCTTTTTTCGTAATATTACACACAAATGTTAAATTCAGAGAATTGGATAAATTTAGGTTATTTATTTATTTTTACGTAGAATTACATTTCATGGACAAATATTTAATCTGGCGAATTGGAATCACACACAAGTTATACAAAATTCACAACTATATATGTATAATCGTTATAGTATTATGGAGAACACGCCAAGTAGGTACTGTGTGTGGCTGTAGGCAGTAGGGGCAAACAAACGTCATGCAAGTTCATACTCATTATAAGCCCCTGTTTGTGTTTGCGCGTAAAGCCACGTGAAATTAATTAAACGGGCAAGGAGAATTAACTGGGACATGTATGATAATCTAATATATGGGTCTTTGACTTCGTTGATATCTGCACACACACATGCGTACAAAGAGTACGTATATGTACACTCAAACGCACACCAGCTGAAAATACTGACCTTCAACTGGCCTCTTTTTGCAAGAAGGTGTGTTTATCACCTAGTTTAACTTATAAAGTGTAGTATTACAACTCGCATGGGGTTGTCAAGTGTGGCAGTGCCAGTGAAAACCGTTTTCCAGCTCCCATCAAGTAGATTTACAAATTGCAGCTTGATGCGTAAAGAACTGGAATTGTGCTATGTAGGTAGACTTGTGAAGGATGCGGTATATGGATTACTAAGTAACTTCTAACGATTCTAAGGAATTAAACTTTTTTTTTTTAATTTCATGAGTAGAATCTTCTACTAAATTATTGCTACACCTTTTTTTCACAGCCTATATTTCTAATATACAAACATAAACATAAATTAAATCAGTTTTCACAAAGTCCGTTTGCTTTATAATACGTTTAACAAACGTTTGACAGAGTAACAACTTCTCGCTCGTAGGTACGTTTTGGTTTAACTATAAAACGTAACAGCTACTTTTTTTATTTCTAAAATGTAGATGTACCTTGCTCGGTTGTACACAAGGTTTTAAGTCCATATAATTGTTACGTTCTTTAATATTGCAGGCAACTGTAAAAACGTCTGGTGAAAATGTTCTCTTGCCAGAACCTTCGCTAAACTTAAGGGTTCTCTAGAGTACTTTTCTCCTTCTTTTTTGGTCGAGCCGTGTTTGAATCGCCCTCTTAACTTTTCAAACACACCGCACTGAAGCAACATGCGAGGATCTGTACGGAGCAGCGCTGAAAAAGTCTGCAATTCTAGGAGTGCTTTGAGATTTTCCTAGGGTCTTAATATATACATAGATGTAATAAGAAAAAGCTGATATAGGGTTTTTGAAATCATAAATTCCTGAATAAAATTATATGTTGGGGAAAGGGTGAAGTTTCTTTTGGAACCGACATTTATTGTCTCTCCGTAAACAATTCCCAAAACGACGGATATATAGAGTAGTAGATAATGAAAATAGCCTTCTAAAAATTACAATGTTACCTAGTTCGAATAAGTATTTTTGATTTGATTCGATTACGATTCGAGGCACCTTTTTCGAGTGTCCAAGGTTTTCGTGTGTTTAATTGTTGGATGTATACAGGCTGTTAAAGAAAGTGCGTTTGAAATTTTAAGGGGTTACTCAGAATCAAGTACAGAATACAGGAAAGATATAAAAAAATCCGTTCTAAAACATTTATTTTTTCAGATTCTCATACTAAATCAGAATAGTAAATCAAGAATTTGCATTGATTCTGAATAGCCATTCAAAATCTCAAACGCACTTTTTTAAAATTCTGTATAAATACATACGTTTATATTATACGTAGGTATTTCCGGTTCATTACGTTTGACGTTTTTCCTTTAACGTTTTCTTGAATGGATTTCGGAGTGCAAGGCTATCGTTAGAGCCGTCCGTCCTAACCCAACTAGCAAAGTTGTCATATAATATCGAGACTAAATAACGTTTGGTTTTAAAAAGGTTATCTAGTGGTATCTCGGATATCAAAGAATTGTGTTATCCTATCCTATCCTATACTATTAAACGAGTGAGTTATCCCGACGATTTAAAACGGCTTGAAACCTTTCGATGAAAATCTAGGATTAGGGTTAAAAATCACCATAAATCGGTCTATGAGGGGAAATTATCTTCGAAAAATTTCATTCTAGGGAGATTTGAGCGATATATAAATAAAATATATTAAAATACACATATAAAAATACACATTATTTTTATAAAATTGCCAAAAATTGCCACATTAAAATTAAATAAGCCTACAGTATAACCCCATAAACATATACTCTTGCAAAAAAAAAAATCTTAAGTAATAAAACTTTATGGAATTAAATTAAAAGATGAATAAGTATGATATAGGATCGTTTGGAACCGGATGGTAATTAATTAAAACCGGCTTATTTTATTTAAATGCACAACTTGCCTTTCGTGACAAGCTACCATTACCAATTGTACGTCTCTGATAAATAATATTTCCAATATTTTTATTCGTGGAAAGGCTATTTGTCCGACATGACGGAATGACCCATATGATGCTTATTTTTAACACCGTATGTAAGTGCGTAGCGGCCCAGCGATTATGGCGCGAGTTTCTTACTTTTTAGGTCCGGATTCGTATCCCACGAGACTTTATTGTTTTTTTGTCTTTTTATTTTGTGTGAACTTATGTAGATAGGTAAATAAAATAAAATAACATTTTGTGCCTTTGTGCTGCCTTGTAATTGGCAATAGGGAATTTTCCACGGCTTTCTTTAAACTCAACTAGATGGCGCTGATCAATAATTGAAATAAGAAAATGACCAAACTGTCGACGGACCAAAAAGTTGATAGTGCGCGGTGGCTGTAAAAAGTCGCCAAAACTGATTGATATTACTGAATAATCTAATAAATGATGATAACTTTCTAATATTACGTATTATGAATATTTTTATTTTTTTTTATCCAAAAACTACTTTTCATAATTTTTGATGCACAACGCTTGTTAGTATTGTTTTTGTATTTTCTTAAATAATTCAAACATGATACCAAGTTATTAATTGCATTTTAATCATAATCTATTTTTTGTTTTTGGAAGAAGAAATTACATATTTAACAGAGACACCTGAACGTACCTAGCTCACACACACTTGATCAAGTTGAAAATTTATCGTTTTTTTTTAATTCAATTTTTGTGGATTGTTATGGTGACATACGTCATCTAAAAATTCCCTATTATAGAATTTATTTTATTTTATTTTTTAATTTATTTCATTACTTATTATGATTTTTTATATATAAAAGGGTAATTTGCATGTATTTTTTTCAACAGAATCAAATTATAAAAATATATTATAGATATTTTCAGAACAAACATTGTTTGTCCTTTCGTCCCATAGAAGGCCACTATCGACTAAAACACACCCTGCAAAATGTTTCATAAAAAAATCTTATATATATGTACTAACTACTACTAAACAAGTTATCTTACGCAGTTTATAAACGCTCCGATTGAACGAGCGACGCTTGGTCTCCCAGCTAGTAGTATTTTATACGAAAGTTTAGTCGTATAATACTTGGATGTATTTATTACATTAACAAAACAACGAATTTGTTTTTAATACAACCATATTAAGACCTTTACACGATTTTAAATCAAATAATTAGCGGCCTTTTCGCGTTATGTAAACGTAACACAATCATTATACGACGAACTTTTGCTACTTGGGAATCATCAGATAGACAAAGGATACATTTTATGGAGACAGGTTTTACTTTTTGCGATTTATTTTTACATTATTTATTATTTATTCTGTTTATAGCAATTTTAAATGGTCAAAGTGAATCTTAAAAGCAAAATTGAAATACATAATTTGCAAAATTTCACGCAATAATTGATTTTAAAATATATCTAGCAGTTTTTTGCATTATCTACAACAATGAGAACAATTCCTGATAATTGTGAATTTCAGTACTACCCGTACCCGACTCATTTCGCCTCTTGTCCAACATTATTTCAGGTAAATTCTAATTACATAACGTTGAGTAGCGCAATTAAGGCGGTACTTAAGAAGTTACGATCTCCTAATAAAAGCTTTATCAAACCTTTTGCGAGAAAACCTGAGGAGGCTAAAATTTATGTAAAATGTTGCGCTTGGCTGGCACAGAACAACAGAGATGCTCAATTTTATAAACTGCTTAATTACCTTTAGCGGACAAAAGACGTAATGAAAATTATGAAACGAACTTACCGACCAAAGTTGAGTTTTACAAGAAGGATTATTCGGTATTCTCGTCTCATGCCGAGTGTTAAATTGGTGTCAAATTCAATTCTCAGATTAAAAATTAGACTGCTAAACATCTAAATTTTTTTATGAAATGTCAAAAACGATTTAAAAAATGATTGAAATTGTGAACGATGACTTATTCAATAGGTACTAACTGGTGCCCGCAACTTCGTACGCGTAGAAGTTGGTGTTTTTACAAGTTTATAAATATGTTCTGACTAACTATTCTTTTGAAATAAGAGAATTACTAAATACATGCATGCTTTCTTGTATAACTCGGATTGTTATTTATCAAAACTACCTAGTGTAGACTATACGTATATAAGCTTAAGAATGTTTTTTTTTATAAATTAAAAAATAATGTAAAGAAAATGCGTGCAAGTAAGTTTTTCTATTATTTCAATCAATTATTAAACAATATTTTATAACTAATACAGTCAACTCCCGGATGCCGACTTATCATTTTAATATGAATTTGGACTGCAAGTGAGATAAATCCAAATTCGATCTTCGATTTTGGGATCGTGTCACGAACCAGCAATTTTTAGCTTCAATCGATCTATTAAGTAAAAACGAAAAAATCTATTAAGTACGTGTAGAACAAATACAGTCAATATATTAGTGCGATGGACGATGTCTGCGGTAGAACGAAATGAAATTTCCAGCCCAATAAGTTTTCAATTACGATAAAAATAACATTATTTCATTCAAGTTTCATCTTATTGATCTGCAAAGTTGACAGTGTTGAAAGACGCACATTAACTAAAAGAGAGAATGTAACAAAATAGGTGTAGAACCCATTAATAGCGTGGTGTCACATGAAACTGCTTAATTATTTAATACTTTAGCAGAAATCGTTTTTATTTTTTCAAATAGAGCTTTCACACATTGTTTATCAGCAGAGCTTTTTGACAAGTTTTGTATGGAACCCATGTCTGACAGTTGTTCTGTATTACGGGAAAACTCCCGGAAACCGTGTCATGCAACTATTTTGTTACAACATGTATGAGACCTTAAAAAAGATTGTCACAGTTTAAACTGTGGTTTTTACTTGAGACGCTGAAATAGCTATGCCCAAAAGATTTTTGGGCTTTAAATGGGATGGTATGGGATTTAAAGATTGGGGAAAGTTGTTTAGATCATGATTAGAAGCCTAGGTACTTTAAAACAGTGTTAATACTAATAATCATACTGACAACAATACAATAAAGTCTAAATGATAAGACTCTTCATACAGTCATACCTAATTTTCGAAGTGTCTTCCCCTCCCCTTAATAGAGACACTAAGAAAATTGTTAATATACGCATTCTTTAACAATATCAAGTAGTAATTTATGCTAAATGTAAAATACTTATTAGTCTTTAGACTAGATTGTAGATAATATTAATAAGGATTACTTTAAATAAATTATGTTAAACAAAAAAAGTTATTACGCATAAATATAGGCATTAATAAAACAGATACCAACTTCATTTTCTGAATCCCGTAGCCAAAACTTATAAAAATAAATTTCGGCCTTATCCCACACTAATCAATACGGAGCTAATACTGTACAAGGGCCGGTAATCAGTCTTTGTTCCCGGCCAAGTTGATAGGGCACAGACATCCGGCTCGGGAGTTTGGCAAGAGGCCTCACTCAGCAAGAATCGGGTCCAGTCCGTATTATGAGACTTTTAAGCATGAAAATATACGTAGGTGCAGAGCGTTAGCTTGATAAAATGATTGCATTATCATTTACTGTGATACGTATCTAAATAACACTACTAGCCCTACAATCTCCACCAATCCAATGCTATTGCAACAGCTGTGATACACGATGGATGGCGGTTATAATATTAATTTAATAAGTATCCAGTAATTTTTCAGACGCCTGAAAACATTACCTCCTTTAAGGAAAATCTGTTAAAAAGTTATCTCGTTATATTCAAAGCGGTTGTTCGCTCGCCGAATATGATTCGATGAACTGTTGGGACCTTCATTAATAGTTGATTCAAAATGACAAGTATTTTTATTATTATTAAATATATATTCTGTTTTTAGGAATTTCCTCGAGGATGTGATGATGGTGCGCAACCCGCAAGAATTTAGATGCGGTTATGCACCCGTGCAAGTAGTACAGACAGCCACAAAGATATCTGAACCTCTCCGTAATACACCATGTATCAGAAATAGCTTTAGTAGGGGTTCAGATATATCTGTGGGCCAGTGTACTAGATGGTATGGCTACACTGTATACTTTTAGGTGCACGGGACTGCACAATAACGTTTGACATTTACTTTTTTACTGGTAAGCCCGCTTTCATCTCGGGGCATCATCAGCGCAGCGCTTTGAATCAGGAGACATAACGCCAAGGGCTTTCCAATGGATGATATTAAAAATAATAACATTAATTTATTATTTAACAGTTGTAGGCTCTCCAAGCTGATCTACAAGTGCTAACTGTATTTCGAAACACAGTGTCGACCTCCTAAAAAATTGCGGTAACACCTATGTATTTATTTTTTATTTCATACGAGGATAGGTCTCATATTGTGAACCTCACCAGATTTCCTTCGTGACTGAAGGGCGTCTACCCTGTAGGGCTCTCGGCTCTACACGGAATTCTGTTTTAACTTGATCACATTGCTTATTGATTATTTTTGGTACTTGCCAATGGTACTCGATTAATATAGAGGTATATTCAACTATTTTAAGAGATGATACTAGAATGCTATTATTTGTGTCATCTTTGGTGTACTTTCGATAAGGCGGACCGTTTTATTTTGTCGTAAACTTCAAATTTTCGTGGTTTATCGTGATTACGGATTTGTTTGTCATTTTTTAAATCTATTTTGTGAAAATATTACATGATTTTCTTCTTCTTCTTCTTCTCTAATATAATAGCTGCAACCTTTTCGGTGTAGCGCAAACCATTCATTTCTGTTCAAAGGATTCTTTTTGACTTATCTGTACGTACATCTGTACGTACTGTACATCACTTCATTCTTCTTCTTCGCCATCAGCCGAAAGACGTCCACTGCTGGACAAAGGCCTCTCGCAATCAAAAAAAGTATATCAAATATTAGTAAAATGAGAAAGCGACCGACAGTCATCTTCATACATATTTCTCACAATATCTTAAATTGGCAACTTTTTGAAAGACTATATTGCAAAAGACACAAAATAAGATAAGGTTTTCGCAAAATATATCTAACATAATAAATAATAATTAAAGTGACGAACCGTTTGCCTGACTGATTGACTCACAGCTTTTTATATACCAGCTTTCTGAGCCAGATCTAAAATGAGGAACACCCCAACCAATCTGAACGTTGCTCCGTTGTGTGGAGTATGGCCTTAAATTCTCACCTCTGCCATAAAAAAGGTTTTTTTTATGGCAGAGGTGGAAAACGAGCAGACAGATCACCTGATGGTACGAGAAGAGACTCGTGCCCCAGCAGTGGGGATGATATCGGTCGTTAAAGAAATAGCTGCAACTAACTACTAACTTACTAACTAGTAACCATATTTTTTTATAATACTATTTATTGCCTCAAAATTGTATATTTAACTACGGTAACATTAACATGAATTATTATATAAATATGATTTTACTTTTTAATTTACCTTTGATAAAAATATTCGCAAGTGTCGATTGTTTTTATTAAACAATACTTTCAAGTGAACAGTAAATAATCTAATAAACGGCGCTCAACCAAATTTCAGTTAGTGCCGCCATTGACAGCGAGCCACGCCGTGGGAAATTGCTAGTTCATTCACGGAACTGGTTTATTTGTTCCCTGTTTCCAGAAATTGGCCGTTGTTCGTCATTTTACCATCCCCATTGTCGGAGCTACCACTTTGTTTCACTTTGTCAAAGGAAATTATGCTAAATTCTGAGTAGAGTTGTTAAATATGTAGATAGAGAGATAATTCTGTATTTTGTTACTGGGCATTGTTTTCTATTATCTGATTATTTAAATAAACGTCTTTGTACCCAAGAGCGGCCTGAGAAAAATCAATTAAATTATATGTATATGCAGTTTAATTAAATATTAATCACCTACAAAAATAATAGCTCAATCTAAAATCGAAAATTTTAAGTACCTATGAAAAAAGGCTTCAGAATTTAATTCGTTTTATAATCTAAAAAGAGTTCGCAACACGAGGCAATTCACAGTCCAACGTCATAAAACCGAACACCTTGAAACTTCTTAACCGTTAATATCCATACACAAATTGAATACAGACCAACAAAAGTTTCAAGAAAGCAAAGGTAAAAATTTTTACAAGAGACATTTCTAGTCTGTGTCGAGAGGGATTTTAAAAAAGCCCCGAGGGACAGGTTGCGGTGGGTGACGTCTTCTAATATTACCATTTAAACAAGTTTTATGTAAATCGGGCTGAATTCACGAGAGCTTATTTTCGTTTAGGTGACTTTTTGCTGACGAAGCTCGGGTTTTATTCTTACATTTTTAAAGCGAAAATTTACAACTCGTAACTTTTATCGTGGGATCTGGATGTTTTTGATTAATAACATAGTAAAAGTGATTAAATTTCCATTATGGACGGACAGCAACGTAAAAGGTCTAACAGAAGACTTGATAGGCTTCAACGTTACGGCATTTAAAAACTTCAGAATTTTGTAAAAATAATTAATAATCCATATCGATACTTATTTTAATATTATAAATGCGAAAGTAACTCTGTCTGTCTGTCTGTCTGTCTGTTACGCTTTCATGCCAAAACCGCTGAACCAATTTTGATGAATTTTGGTACAGAGATAGATGAGACCTTGGGGGAGGACATAGGCTACTTGCGAAAATAAAACTTGAAATAGGGGATGAAAGTTTGTATGAGGAACCAATCATTTCTCAAGTTATGGATATAAATATCATCATAAATCTACACTGTAAATGCTGTAAATGTAAAATCAGTCTCGGCTTAGTGTACTTGCGTGGTCGCATTGATCATTTAGGTTAATTGACAACAGACACGGTTATGACATGGATGGGTTTGACTGTTAGCGGAATTTACCTCGACCGTTTCCGTGCTTTACAAGGTATGTTAAGCCGTTGGTCTTGACTCAGTGGGCTAGTGTCATCGCATCGATCATGCAGGTTAACTTACTATAGACACAGTCATCATCCGGATGAATTTGACTGTTAGTGGTATTTATCTCGATCGTTTCCGTCCTTTGCAAGGTACGTTAAGCCGTTGGTCGTGACTCAGTGAGCTTACGTGGTTGCGTCGATCATGCAAGTTAACTGAATTACAGACACGGTCATGATCCGGATGATAGGTTTGACTGTTAGTGGCATTTATCTCGATCGTTCCCGTACTTTGCAAGGTACATTAAGCCATTGGCCGTCACTCAGTGGGCTTGCGTGGTCACGGCGAACATGCAGGTTAACTGACTATAGATACGGTAATGCTCAGGATGAGTTTGACTGTTAGTGGCATTTATCTCTATCGTTTCCGTGCTTCGCAAGGTACGTTAAGCCGGTGGTGCTGGCTGCTATCACTAGATGGTAATCGTTAAAGTATGTCAGAAGGCCTTATAGCTTGAAAACTTCTGAGATTACGTTGGCCATTAGACCCACAACCTCCATCAATCCGAACTCAGCCCTTATGTGTGGAGTATGGCCTAAACTTCCCGATATATAGGAAGAGATCCATGCCACTGCATTGGGAATTAGTCGTTAACAAACACTATAAACTTTTGCTCACGTTTGCAATTCATCCCCTACTTGAGTTGAAATATGGTATAAGAATTATATGAAACTTAAACTATTATGGAGCTTGCCTTTTTCAATCGATATACTTACTTGCAAATATTTCTGAAATGCGATAATTAGCGTTTAGTCAAATCAAAATCAAATGAAATCAGTGTTCAGTTATTCACGTTTCCGGAGGATTAACCTTTGGCAGGGTGAAAGAAAAATATAAACCACCATAAACGATGTCAACGCGGGTGAAGCCGCGGCCGGAAAGCTAGTAATAAATAAAATTAAGCTTCTTTTCCGGCATTTCATCTTAGCCCTCTAGGTTGGCAACGCATCTGCCATCCCCTCCGGGGTTGCAGGTGTCTATGGGCAGTGGTGATCACTTACCATCAGGTGACCCACTTGCTCGTTTGCCTTCCTTATCACATAAAAAAAAAAAAACATAAAAAAAAAAATATACCATTTATATTACACATATTTAGAATATCGTTATGTGTCGGGCTGTTGCCTGAGCTAGACTTGGAGAAGTATGTGTTTCAGGTAACCAAGCCTACAGCCTACATATTTACAGCCTACAGGTACATATTTTATGACTAATATTAAAACCTGAATTGTTTTTTTAATATTGCTTTAATTTTGTATGGTAAGCATTATAACAATCACCCAAAATAATTTTATCGAAAGGGGTCAATACGATTTTAATCGATTAACATCGTTAGGAGTTAGAATCTGACAACCTTTCAGCACTGACAACATCAGTTTACGGAGTAAATTAGTGATACTTTGACGAGCGCCGCAATAGTTGTTTATAAGCCTGTACAGTAAACCTAAATGATCCCTCAAATAGAGTAACATTTCTCTCCATTTCCGGGCCGAGCACCTAATAAGTCAACCGTCCTGAGTCTGTGCCGCCTTATTCCGCACTATCGCAAGACAACATTCTCATTTAAATAGTTCCCCCTTCCCATTTGCCCCTTTTCCCAATGTCCCCCTTTCCTGGGGCGACGGTCCCCTGATAGGGATGTTCGATAAATCACTCCAGATCGCGCTCCGTTTAAAAGTTAAAGTCGAGGTCTTCCGCATTTTCATTTCTTTCTTTTCTTTGGTAGAATAACAGACTAGGTGTATTTGTATAGAGTTAACTTGACATCGAATGAAATTTCGTCGAATTTCGAACAAAATTAAAAAGATCTCATGATATTTCAAAATGAAAAGGTCTCATAATAAATAGTATACAATTTTAAATAGTAGTGCGAATGGTGTTCAATCGAGAGCCGAGCCGGGTCCTTCATTTTCCTCTATATCTCTACCTTCTTATTATACTCGTGATCGTGAGAACTATCCTAGTCTTGACTTAGCATTACTCTGTTTATTTCTATGCGATGCTGTCTATTCATTCATATTTTTCAATTTTTATAGTTGTACCTTCGGTATCGCAACATAATGTATGTATTTATAATAAAAAAAACTTTTATTCTTTCGGAAAATGTCAACCAGCTATTGAATGAATGGACGGACAGACAGACGCCATGGTTTAGTAACGGAGCTGAGTGAACGGTGTGAATCGAGTGTACACTTCCATATTATATTGGGGAGGGAAAATAAGTGTCGCTTTTTACATAAGAATTTATAGTTGCACACATGTTTAGTCTTTGTTAAATTATTTAGAAAACTACCGAAATATTCACCAAGTAGCATTCCCAATGGAAGAGACCACTCTTTATTGGATTGCCTACCTGTAAAACTTGTTTTTTAATGCATTACTGTTAATTTTATCCTATTTTATGTTGTGCAATAAAGCGTTTTCATTCATAAATTTTAATACAGATTTTGAAAGTGCAGTGACTACAGCAAAGATTTTAGATGGCTTTTCACTTCTTTTGTTTTAATTTCTTCGAAAATATCGTCCTGTCAGTTTTTAACCATACCTACTAAAATCTTTCTTAAGAGTATCATAACCTCTTTAGAGGACGCAATTAGCGGAGGTGCCATTTTCAGACGTTTAGCGCGACCGACCCGAGTGTATGTCGCTGCTTCGTTGTGTGTATACTACGTACAGTGTGTAAAAATAAAGTTTCCAAAAAAACAACTTACCTACACATTGTGGCTTATGTTTACCATACTGATAATTTTATTTTATGTTTTGTCTTTATAACTCAGAAACTGTTTATCACAGAATACCGAAAATATTTATATTTTTTTTGTTTTTTATCTCTCTTCTAGCACCTTAGGGACCACATGCATGCAAGCTGTTTGAAAATGAATAGAACTCATAGGGAATTGATTGTTTGCTCTCTTGTCTCCTTTCAAAATATAACATTAACCCTAAAAGTTCTTAGGAAGTACACTTAAATGTCAGGTGTATTTTCTCCATATATCATTTCAGAAAATTTCCTCAAGATATTTTCATCAAAATATTTTACCTTCTTACATTAGGTACTTTCATGAAAGAGTTTCTTCACACTCCTGTATATTTGCGCTAAGTGTTTCTTTGTAATGTCGTACTGTAATGGAGCTTTCTTTGAAACATTTTACATTGACACTAGAGAGACAGACTGGTAAAGAGATACATGGTTAGACGAGCATTTCTGTGCGCAAACGTTTACAGAATTACTCAAATAAATAGTCTAAGTTTACTTTGCAAAATTTACAGAAAAATATGTTATTCACTAGAAACTACTTAGGTAATAGGTATTACACTATTTACAGAACTCAACAAAACTTGTATCTGAAACTATAGAATTATATTCTATTCTGAAAAAATTGTATCAGCTAGAAATTTGATTGTTATTTTGGAAAATTTTACACTTAATTAATGAAAGAAACATAAACATTATTTTTTAATATTCGTATTGTGCAAAATAAACATTTTTATTTAAAATGAATATAAGTTTTAACAAATATTAATGCGATTCTTGACTTACACAGTTTGAAAAATAGTCTGAGGGCGGAGACGTTGGAAAACATTAACCGTTTGGAAACTATGTAACTATCTTACGTCGACATGTAGGCAAAGTTCTTTCTCCAACGAGCCTTTAGTTAAATTTGTTTTTGTCGTAAAGAAAATAACTGAGCCTCTACCTATTAAAAACTTTAGCTTTTAGACCTAACACGTAAAAAACTACTATAACTAAATAAATTCAAACGATGAACTCTTAACTACATATTACTATTTGACGACTGTACCTAAGGTGTTACGTAGTTGGTGTAAACTGACGCCCGCCATAAAATATAAACTTGAAACATAAAAACGACAACTTTGCCGTAAATAGCTGATAGTTTAACCTGTACGCTATAAATCGACTACGGCAATGGCAGCTATTATGCCTTGTAACACTCTTTCTTTCCTTAAAACACAATATCTACCGTTCTTCGAATAAATACGAGTACCTATCCCATCACAGAACTAAATAAAGATAGAATACTTTGGAAATAAGTACGTTTTGCAATAACTCAACCATTTTAAATTCGACATGATTTATTTATTTTGTATTTTTTGATTGAAGAGAACCATCGGTATCGTGTCGTTAAAGTGTTGTAACATAATACCGTTGTACACTGAATAACTTAATGATGTGTCACTTGGGGAGTAAGACAAATCTAATCACACATCGTAATTTTCCAAATTCCGAAAATGAATTCAGCAACAGGGATTCATAGATAAACTCAAATAAAAAGCACCAAGTCATTTTTTAAATTGATTGATTGAAAATGGTTAGGTAATCTCTATATTTGACTTAAAATAAGTAAATGTACTCGTAGGTACTTCCAGTAGTACTACCATGAACACAGTATAGTATATGTACTCGTAGTAATTAATCTACTTATTAAAACAATTTTCTTGTGAACTACAAACAAAAATCAAAATATCTTAAATACCTGGAGTTAGTGAGTACATTGTCCACGCGTCCGTTCTTTGGTCGAAAACCACCGGCCTCCCGGGAACCCCTGCCTTACGCTGCGCAAGTTATGGACCACATCCCTCGTAAACTTCAACTATATGAAAACTATCGAGGCAAGCCGGGAATTGAACAATGTAGCCGCAGTTTTGTGGGGTAAATTAAGGGGAGGTGGTGAACTTGCTCTCCAATAGAATACCTGACATCGTAAAAATCTTTGTTTTATTCTCTCAAACTGGCGCAGAAGCATTCCGATAGACGAGTTAAAAGACTAACCGGTGCTCTATTACTTGTTAAATGTGCATGGAACCTTATTATTCCATAAAACGGTTCACTCAAGCGCGAGGAAAATTCACTTATCTGTAGTTTACTCAAGTTAAATTTATGTCAACCGGCAGCGGCCATCTTTGAGGAAAGTCAATTTAATTGTTACCGCAGGCCACAATAAATAACCACTTTAAATGTTTTCGTTTGTATTATTACGTGATTCATATGCGATACGAAATTGTGATTTATCTTTATCTATACTTGATCGTTCTATCGTTTTAAACTTCCAAATGTAAAATTAGTGTAAAAGTAAAAAAAATAATAATAATAATAATAATAATAATGAGGACGGGCTGGTTTCCACAACCAGGCGACAGGTGCACCCATTTTGCGTGATACGTCTAGCCTCACTGCCAGCCCAGCTCCTCCAGGAAGCCCAGTAGCCCCCACAGGTTGTCGACGACTTCCGGGAGTGTCCTCGGGTCCTTGAGGTGTTTGACCCTATATGAAGCTACCTCTTTGCATTCCAAAAGAATGTGAGCAGCTACATATATGGGTTATATTTACGAAAAAATCACACCAGCTGTTTTTAACCTGAATTTAACCCCCCAAACGTCGCCTCATATTCTTGCAAAATAACGAGCGATGAATTCTCCAAAATCTTTAGAACGTGCAGTAGTCGGGCGGCCGTACAAGCGAAGCGAGCGAAGCGGAGCAAACGCGGCGTACATAAATTCGCGAAGTGAGGCACCGAAGCCAGCTGTTCCGCTGTTTTGGGGAAATAAATACGGATTAGACGCGACGGAGAAACATGGGGTGAATACGGGTGTTGGTCTCGCATAGAATCGTAAGGTCTGCATGACCAACAACTCTGCTGAACCTAGACGGCCGAAGGGGTTATTCATGAATATTAAAGTTGCAAGTAATTATGTTTTTTCTTTGTAAAATGTAATATACAAGAAGTATTTTGCCATTGATTTGTCTATAACACGTTTGCTATGACTAATTAAAACTATAAGTAAACAACAACTCTTCTTCTTCTTTTCTCTATAGCATTCTACAACAATAATCTTTGAGTTGATTTGAGTTGAGTTTTTGAGATAAAGAGGGATTTAGCCAACGTCAAGTGAAAGGGATAAGCGAATATTTGGGAGAATCTTCATAAAATAATGGCGAAACGCCAATGTCAAGTGAATGTCACGGATTTCAGGGTGATGGGCACTTAACGACGCTCTAAGCGGTGGTTTGCTGCTGGAACGCGGAAAACAAAGCTGTCTCCCGAGTTAATCCTCTTCTTTTTATCGATAATCTCAGAATCTAGATCACAGCTATTTCTCCATCACAAAAATAATGTTGAAACAATTCTAAAACGATAATCGTAAAAGTGACAGACGTGTACTCGGTACCGAGTCCCGGCAACCAACTAAACCACAACTGATCTTTGTAGCAACATAGTTGAGTTTTATCATCTCTTTATACCGTTTTTTATTGTTCTGAACCCTATGTATATTTATAATTTTCTCCTTGTGTGTTCATATATACCAGGTGATTATAAAATATCTGGCAATATTTTACTGTGGCCTCTACTCATCAAACTGAACATCATTCCCCAAGAAAGTCATGTTCAAAAAGCAAAAAAAAAATGTGGACTTCCCATACAAAGTTCATCAACCAGCAGATTTGTATAAAGAGTCCAACATTTTTTTTTGTTTTTTGAGTATGAGTTTCTTGGGGAAAGTTGTTCAGTTTGATGAGTAGAAGCCACAGTTAATATATTGCCAGACATTTTATAATCACCCTGTATACCTTGTTCCAATCAGGAAAAAGCAAAAGGTAAACAAACTTACTATGGAATTGACACATGTCAACGTCATTCGCTTATAAGTTTTCTAAACTTTTGCTTTTTCTTGATTGGAATGGACTATACATACATTACACTTAGATACAAGAAGATGTTCGTTTTATTTTACCCTACTACCTATGTATCTAATACACAATACGAAATAAGAGGCTTTTAGTATAAGAAAACCGCACCGACCTACAGCAGAGTTTGTACCCGTGTATTTACAATACTTAAGCGTGGTACACACTCGCGGCTGAATTATTGATCGCCAGTGTACACTCTGCCTTGCCCGCCTCTGATAGGCCGCAAGGGAGCATCTTTCCAGCGTCTCTCCGTACCTACGTACATACCTAGGTAAGTAAAATTAAAAGTTCACTTCTGAAAGGAAGAAAAACGTGTCTGGGAAGATAAAACACATAGACAAATAAAAGTGATACAAATTATTAGGGTTCCGTACCTCAAAACCTTAGGATTACTTCGTTGTCCGTCCGTTGGCATAGAAGTTTGATTTTTTCACAGCTTCAAAGGATTGCAGGCATGACAATTTGATATAGAGTTCAAGACATGTGTGATTATGAATTTATACGGAACTCTCGGTGCGCGAGTCGTCGCACTTGGCCGGTTTTTTTATCTGTAATATAGAAAAGAGAAAAGAGTAAGCAATTTGTGACTGAAAGACTTGTCATTAGGCTTGTCTAGCTAAGTAAAATTAGATTGATATCAAACGAAATAATTTATATTTGTACGAATTAAGTGATAAGGCAAAAACAATTTTGATCCTGCGTGTACTTTAATACACCAATACGTATCGTCCATTTTGCGCAAGACAGCGTATATACTGTTTCTTGTCACCCTGCTGACGGACTGCAAACTTGTTTTATTATTTCTGACTTACCTGGTTCTGAGAAATAAGAGTTTCAAACAAACTTGCATAACATTAGTCCCTCGAGTGAAAGTTTTCCAATACCCTCCAACTATTGTAAAAAAATATAACTACTGATGAATAAACTGGCCCCGCAGCACAAAGTGAATTATCTGCCTATTATACAAAGTATGAATAATGGTTAATTCATTAACCACTAACAAATACAGGTCAAGATGTTTATGTTGTTATAGGTTATAGAGGTTCATTGGGAAAAATTGTCCAGTTTTATTTGGAGCATCTACCATTTACAGCTATTTTAAAATCGAAATGTGTTTTATGTGTATTTAAGAAGATGCTTTACACGTTCCTTTAAATCAAAGTTTCGGGAAGTTTTAGTTAGTAATTTTAGCGATGGAAGTTTTAAAAAATGTGGAATAAAAAAAAAGAAACGTCGAGTCCAAAAAAGTCACTTCAACACATTTTTTGTTGTTCTTCAGGATGATGACTAGAAGCTCCAGTTAACGGTTCGTATACCTATTTTGTATAAAAATACATCTCTATCATTAAAATAGTTCAACTTCATCTTATCCACTAGAAAAATCCAACCGTGCTATCGCAAGGCACAAAACAAATACTGAATATAAGAGCCCTGTAATTATTAGTTCACGCATGGAGGCTGTGCAATGGGTACATGGCCTTACACTGGACCTTAAACTTGTATAAGCAATTCGTACTAAACTGGTCCAGAACAGAAATAAACTTGGAATCACATTAAGGACGAGGCAACTGCTACGTGACTGAGAGATTTATCGCCACGCCGCGGCTCGCAGCTCCGGCGAACGGAATTCTAATTGATATCGTTAAATTCGTTAGCTTCTTACTCGTTAGTCGTTACAGTTTGAATTAATTACAGCATTTGTCTGTAACCAAGTGTTAGAGAGGGGAGCGAACAAACAAAACCTTTATAATTCATCTGGTGCAAGTTTCACTTGTTTTGTGTACGTTAACTACCAATATCGTCCCCACCTCACGACTCCACGGACAAATGTCTCTTCCCACGCCAAGGGAAGGTTAGGCCATACTCCACACATGGGGTCCAGTCCAAGCATTGCCGTAAATAGGGCGGTGCCATCGGTGCCCAGGCACAGGGCGTAGACTCTGGGGGGCGCAAGAATGGCCAGACCAGGCAGGACTATTCTTTTTCGGTTTGCTCCTGATAAGTTCCCACTGCGCCCTTAGTGCTCGATTCCAACACATACGTACCTACATGCCAGTATCATCAAAAACGTCTATTAATTTAGACAAAACATCGCGCTAATTTTTTTGGCAGCGCAAAATATTACATAATTGGTCCACCAACACCAAGTTTTATTTTATCACCTTGAATGAAATAAAGTAGGCCTATACATAGCATTGCTCTAGGGTACCTATAATATCTAAAAAAAACAAGGGCGCAGTTATAGAAGCTCGCACAGGGCGCAAAAAAGGCTATTTACGGCACTGAGTCCAAGTCCCGTTTGGGGGTCCCAGGTTGGGGGCTGGTATCTAACCCCTATGTCAAAAGTTTTCAAGCCGCCTAAAGTCTCTAACATAGCTTAATAACAGTTTCCCAAAGCAGGTCTTGACCCGTTCCTTTGGCTCCCTTGTATAAGTGGCCTAAATGATAAGAATAAACCAAAAACGTATAAAAGGGGTAATTTTTAAGGGGTAAAGATTTTGTTTATCGAGAAATTCTTGTCCTTTTATTTATTTATTTACTAGCACATATCCTCCCTTGGAAATATAATGTTGTTTCTTATACCTAATCATGTACCCACATATTTATGTAATTTAATCTAAACTTGATTTTTGCTATAGAAAGTAACAAGCGATAGATGATTAATGATTTATACCCACTCATAACATGAGACCTAAAAAAAGTAACTGGTTTTGACAGTTTGGTACTGCCATATGCCAATACCAATTTCAGTTAATTTTAACTTTACCGCCGCCGGTTTGCCGGAACTTAATATAGGTTTAAAGCTATGAATTACAAACATACTTTCATTCAAGACGATGTTATTTAGTATTCAATACGGCAACTCAATTTGTAGCACTCAGATCCATCGGACGGCTTGAATGCATTTAGATCAGATTGTCTTGAGAGATCTAACCAAGAATTATACCTATATATACGAGTACCTTCGTAGAACTGCGTACCTGATATTGAAACCTTAATATTTGTATTATTTCACATTGGTAAGAGCTGATAATAAAAAGCTCGTAATAATGAAAACGTCGATATGTTTTTATCAAGCCTTTCTCAACAAATAAAAGGGGCATACGCAACATTATTAGTTAATAACGAAACTAATATATCATGACGCATGATAAATAAAAGCATCGAATAGCTAGTTAATATGCAGTTTTACGAGAAATTATTTATATAATTTAAATCTTGAATAGTAAATAACCCAAAAAAAGATTAGAAAAATTAAAACCAGACTGCAAATGTATATTATATAGGATACATTTGCATCTAGGCATCAACATAAATCTGAGTAAACCTCGTACTTCAGAATCCATCCAGCAACTTTAGTTACAGGCTGTAACGATAAAACAGACTCATGTACATACAATTACATATACATGTGCCACAGGTAGATATAGGAATTGGCCAAATCATGAAAGGAAGGCCATCTCGTCGGGCAGCTCCGACAAAAAGAGTCAGTGGAGAAGTTCGCGGGGCTCCTTTTTACTGTAACACGAGTAAACTAACCTTACCTAGACTTTTTTTGGAGCTCCCCAGTCATTTTATAATGTCACCCATTCTACGATCTGGCCACGACATACAGGTTGTAACAAATGGTAATACTTCAAGGTGGGCTTCTACTCATCAAAGTGAACAACTTTTGTTCCAAAACTTTGTTGAAATAGCTAAAAAACTCCTTCACCTATTTTGTTACACCCTGTTTATAACATCCACATAAAATCTTAAACGGTGTTAGACGGGTAATTAATACACAAAGCATGTTTATTGTCTTATACTTAATACAAAATGAAAATAAATATCATTTGATAATTTTGCTTAAAATTCCCTCACTTTCGCAGTAGGTATGGCATTTGCCATACAAAAACAAAAAACAAAAGACACGCATAAAGAGGCACTAATTAAAGTAGCACTTACTTTCTCGTAACTGTTAATTAACTGAATCTACACGCACCCGTACAAGCCCGCATCTCCTTACAAAAGGACTTGTTTACTTTAAAACACTCTTACACTCAAAACCTATAGGTACCAGACATACAACATCCAAACGTGCAAAAAGCGAATAGACGAAGAACAATATTACTTGAAGAAAATTCGTTAACAACCCATATCGTCCCCACTGCAGAGGCACGGGTCTCTTCCCATAACTCGGGAAGTTAGACCATACTCCACACATGGGGGCCAAGTCCGGATTGGTGGAGGTTTTGGGGCTAGGCTAGGCTTTTCAAGATGCCTATAAGGCCTCCGACATGGCTTAACGGCTGCCATCGAGTACTAGCAGCCGGCACCAACGGCTTAACGTGCCTTTTGAAGTCGAGATAAATCTCGACCGGCCATACTGAACAACTTGCTTTACGAGAAGGACGTGCGGCTGCGTGTGTGCAATTATTTCTTAATTTCATTAAAAGTCACTTTTTTGGAGAAGAAATCATCTTTCATTGCCGTAGTGGCGTAAACAAATTGGCGACCGTGACAAAAGAGAAGCAATTCTACGAGAAATCTACGATAACGGAATCTGCTGTCCACGATAACGGAAAAATTCAAATCGAACAAAGGCGGACATCGCGGCGTGTGAAATCGAAACTGCTGATTCAGGGGAGTGCTCTTTCCTATTTTTCCTAAAAAAATAAATAAATTTCATTATCTGCGCTCTTCCTTAGAAGGAAGTGCGACCGTAGTAATCAAATCAATTGAATTTACATCAAAAAATTACAAAGTGGCTTGGGAACATCTTTGTGATCGCTACTATAATAAGAAAATTTTAGTTAATAATCACTTAAAGGCATTGTTTACTATTGAACCAATTACTCGAGAATCTCACAGAGCTATTCGATTTTTAATTGATCATATATCTAAAAACTTAAGAGCCCTTGAGAACTTAGATCAACCGACTGACAAATGGGATGTTCTCATAATTTATATGATGTCAACAAAGCTAGATCCCATTACGTTAATAAAATGGGAAGAATTTAAAAACAATTCTTGGGATTGGTCCTCTTTGGCTGAGTTTATACAGTTCTTACGTAACAGAGCAGACATTCTTGAGACAATGATGGTTAACAGAAGTGACAAAACTGATCATAAAACATTGGGACAAAGAGAACATAAAAAATATGAAAATGAATATAAACATAATTTTCAACATAAAACTTCCAAAAGTTTTATCGCTTCTGCTAACGTTAAATCAATGATATCGTGTCCTTTATGCAATCAAAAACACAGAATCATTGACTGTAGTGGCTTTAAGGACTTATCTCCGGAGGGCAGGTCATCGGAGGCCTTAAAACTGCCTTCGGAGGGGTCATACTGCAGATGATTGTCGTATAGGCTCTTGTAGAATCTGTAAAGAAAAACATAATACTATGTTACATAGAGATAGTAATGTACAAAACAATTCAAACATTAATTCCTTACCCGTATCACTATCAGCCCAGTCAACAGGTCAAGTTCTTCTGGGTACAGCCCTAGTCTAAGTAGTAAATCCTGAAAATAATAACACTTACCTCGCTCGCGCATTACTTGATGCAGGAAGTCAATCCTCGTTCATGACGGCTAATCTGAAAAATAAAATGGGTTTAATAAGTAAAAATATACAAACTTGTGTGAGTGGCATAAACAACGCTCCAGTATTTTTGTCTGAAAG
This sequence comes from Coleophora deauratella, assembly GCA_958295455.1. NCBI lineage: Eukaryota > Metazoa > Arthropoda > Insecta > Lepidoptera > Coleophoridae > Coleophora > Coleophora deauratella. The sequence continues at coordinate 6,910,177 of OY282398.1, forward strand.
TTGTGATATAACTGTTGAGTCTTTAGTCACTCCATTCAGCTCTCGTCTTAAATGTTTAGTGATGCCTAAAATGACCGGCCACTTACCTAATAATCCTATCAACATTTCACAGCTTGACATACCTGTGAACATCCAGTTGGCTGATCCTAAATTCTTCCAACCCGCAGAAATTGATTTGCTTTTAGGGGCAGAAATATTTTATGACATTATGTCCACAAACCAAATTAAATCTGGGCCCGGTATGCCCATTCTTCAAGATACGAAGTTTGGCTGGATTGTAGCTGGACCCCTTGATAATTGTTCCCTAAAACAAAAAAACTTAACTAACAAAGTGCATTGTAATTTCACTGAAGAAATAAGTGACAAACTGTCATAGTTTTGGAGTCTTGAGGAAATTCCAACTTCAAAACAACCTTTATCACTAGATGATGAGTTTTGTGAACAACATTATATGAAAACACAACTCGCTTATGTGACGGTAGATTTTCAGTAATGATGCCCATTCGTGACCCACCAGAAGAACTACTCGGTGACTCATATGATATGGCAAAAAAGCGATTCTTGAATCTTGAGAAAAAATTTAGTAAAAATCCTATCTTTAAAAAACAGTATTGCGATTTTATTCAGGAATACAAGGAGCTCGGTCACCTAACTAAAATAGAAAAACCATCCTTTGGATATTATATGCCTCATCACGCGGTCATTAGGGAGTCCAGTGAAACTACCAAGCTAAGAGTAGTATTTGACGCATCTGCCAAGACTACTTCGGGTAAATCATTAAATGACATACAATGCATAGGCCCGGTAGTACAAGATGAACTATTTGACATTTTAATACGATTTCGTCAGCATAAGTATGTACTAACTGGGGATATTCAGAAAATGTATAGGCAGATTAATTTGCATGAGTCACAAAGAAACCTAGTGCTTATTTTATGGCGCGATGATGATACAAGGCCCATTAATACCTTGCAGCTTAATACCGTTACATACGGTACGGTACGGTACTTCTTACAGGTGCTTCCAGTAAAGAAGACTTAGCACACATATATAAAGGTGTCACTGATACGTTAGCATCAGCCTGTTTGCCTATTCATAAATTTCGAACCAACTGTCCTGAAATATTTTCAGAAGTAACAGAGACTAATTCCCTTGAGCTTAGTAAAGAAGCTGGTGTTCTGGGTGTTCGGTGGACTCCAGACAGTGACACATTAAAGTTTTCTATAAATTTAGAAACAAACTCTCAAAAAATAACAAAAAGAAACATTCTGTCAAACACATGTAGGATCTTTGATCCTCTTGGCCTTCTGAGCGCATGCACTATAACATTAAAAATACTTCTTCAAAAATTGTGGCTACTTAAATTGGATTGGGATGACCCTGTCCCTACCGACATTAAAAAGGTAAGGGAAAAACACATAAATAATATAAAAAGTTTACTTACAGTAGCTGTGCCGCGGTGTGCTGTATGCCCATCTCCGGTCACAGTCGAGCTGCACTGCTTCGTAGACGCGTCACAGAACGCCTACGCAGCGTGCGTGTATCTCCGGTCGATAGATGCTGACAAAGTCGTAACTGTTAAACTTCTTTGTTCTAAAACTCGCGTCGCACCTTTGAAGTCAGTCACAATCCACAAAAAATTGTAAAGCTCTTCGTTGCAACATAAGTAAAAAAGTATTTTGGTCTGATTCCACTATCACATTGGGATGGATTATTACTCAACCCAAACTGCTTAAAGCATTTGTTTTCAATCGCTTCAATGAAATTCGTGAACTGACAGACCGAGAAATGTGGAGACACGTGCCCACTGATCTTAACCCAGCTGACATGGCTTCAAGGGGAGTAGAACCGAGCGTATTAGTAGATTCTAAACTATGGTGGCAAGGTCCCTCTTTTCTCTTAAAATCTGAATCCGAATGGCCTCAGCCTCCTAAAATAAAAACGGACTTACCTGAAATAAAAGTTCATCATGTTCAAAATAATAATAAAATAATAGATTTTGAAAAATATGCAAATGCTCGTAAATTACAAAGAATATTTGCATATGTTTTACGATTTATAAATAATTGTAGAACTACTCATAAAAACAAAGGCCCTTTAGATAAGGATGACCTTAGAAAACTGTCTAACTGAAATGTCACAATATGAATCATTTTCATCAGAAATCCAAACCTTATCTCAAGGTAAAAATTTAAAACCTAAATCTCATATTTTACAGCTGTCTCCATTTCTTGATACGGATGGATTGTTGAGAGTAGGTGGTCGATTGAATAATGCTTCAGTTAGTTAAAAAGAAGCATCCAGCTTTAATAGATAGCAAACATCATTTTACAAAGATTCTCATGTCAGCTGAACACCTACGTCTCTTTCACGCCAGCCCACAATCACTGCTAGTTCATTCAGAGAACAGTTTTGGCCTTTTGGAGGCAGACACTTAGCTAGAAGTACAGTTCGCAAATGAATTTTATGTACTAAACTTAAAGAAAAACTATGAAGTCTTTGCTAGGTAATTTACTGTCAAGCAGAGTATCCGAATTCTATCCATTTTAAATATGTGGCACTGATTTCGCTGGCCCTTTCATGATATCTAGTAAAAAAGGTCGAGGAAATAGAATATCTAAATGTTATTTATGTTTATTTGTTTGTTTTTCTACCAAGGCATTACATCTTGAAACAGTCAGCGATCTCAGCACACAAGCATTTATAGAATGTCTTAAACGTTTCATTTCACGAAGAGGCAAGCCTGATAGCATACATTGTGACAATGGAAAAAACTTTGTTGGAGCAAACAACGAGTTAGGTAGAATAATGCGATCTGGTCTTCGAACGATACAAGATTTTTCTGCTAATAAAGACATTAAATTCATCTTTACATCCCCTTATTCCCCTACATTTGGCGGGCTTTGGGAAGCCGGCGTTAAAAGTGCTAAGCATCATCTTGGACGCATAATTGGAAACTCTAGTCTTACTTACGAGGAGTTGAGTACGCTTTTCACTCAAATCGAGGCGATCCTCAACTCCCGACCCCTTACTCCTTTATCACCTGACCCCAACGATTTTTCTCCTCTTACCCCAGGGCACTTCCTCATCGGGCGGCCGCTGACTTCGCTTCCTTCACCGCCAGCGACAGCATGAAAATTCGCACGAGACACCAGTTAATCGAGAAATTTCGTCAACATTTCTGGGACCGATGGAGGAATGAATACCTGGCAGAGCTACAGCAGCGCACTAAATGGCGAGAGCGTCAGAAAGAACTTAAAATTGGAGATCTAGTAATTTTTAAAGAAGATAATCTTCCACCTCTAATGTGGAAGCTTGGACGAGTCCAGTGTCTTTATCCTGGATCGGATGGAGTTTGCAGAGTGGCAGATTTCCGAACTAGCCGCGGGCTAGAGAGACGAGCCCTAAACAAGGTGTTTCCACTACCTGTGGATGAAGAAGACTTGAAAGCAGCTTCAAGCATCCAGCCCAGCTCCTTTCAAGGGGGCGCAGATTGTTACCGCCGCTGCCACCAGCTAGACGGTGTGAGGCGCTGAGAGGTGCGGGGTATTTTATAATGTCACCCATTCTACGATCTGGCCACGACATACAGGTTGTAACAAATGGTAATACTTCAAGGTGGGCTTCTACTCATCAAAGTGAACAACTTTTGTTCCAAAACTTTGTTGAAATAGCTAAAAAACTCCTTCACCTATTTTGTTACACCCTGTTTATAACATCCACATAAAATCTTAAACGGTGTTAGACGGGTAATTAATACACAAAGCATGTTTATTGTCTTATACTTAATACAAAATGAAAATAAATATCATTTGATAATTTTGCTTAAAATTCCCTCACTTTCGCAGTAGGTATGGCATTTGCCATACAAAAACAAAAAACAAAAGACACGCATAAAGAGGCACTAATTAAAGTAGCACTTACTTTCTCGTAACTGTTAATTAACTGAATCTACACGCACCCGTACAAGCCCGCATCTCCTTACAAAAGGACTTGTTTACTTTAAAACACTCTTACACTCAAAACCTATAGGTACCAGACATACAACATCCAAACGTGCAGAAAGCGAATAGACGAAGAACAATATTACTTGAAGAAAATTCGTTAACAACCCATATCGTCCCCACTGCAGAGGCACGGGTCTCTTCCCATAACTCGGGAAGTTAGACCATACTCCACACATGGGGGCCAAGTCCGGATTGGTGGAGGTTTTGGGGCTAGGCTAGGCTTTTCAAGATGCCTATAAGGCCTCCGACATGGCTTAACGGCTGCCATCGAGTACTAGCAGCCGGCACCAACGGCTTAACGTGCCTTTTAAAGTCGAGATAAATCTCGACCGGCCATACTGAACAACTTCCTTTACGAGAAGGACGTGCGGCTGCGTGTGTGCAATTATTTCTTAATTTCATTAAAAGTCACTTTTTTGGAGAAGAAAACATCTTTCATTGCCGTAGTGGCGTAAACACATTCAAACCCATACCGGGCGTGACCGTATCTGTAGTCAGTTAACATGCGTGATCGACGCGACCACGCAAGCCGCACTGAGCTAAAACTGCTTCAGCAATGACCGCTTGAAGAAAGATAATGGTGTCAATTTTAACAATGATCAATTTTACCGAAGTCGAATCCCTGAAATCAATGGGGAATCAGAGCTATAGCACACCTCGGACACGGATACTTATGTAGTACTAATGTGGTTATGGCCTGTCAATATATCCTATAGATCCATATATGTGGTCAGGTATACAAATACCACTAAACATAAGATTTAACGTTATCGTCATCATCAACCTGTAATTAGTCCACTATTGGATACAGGCCTCCCACCAGGGCACGCGGCTTCTAACCTATCTTCGGCCATGCGCATACAGCTGTCACCAGCAACCCTGCGCAAAATGCCGCAAAACATCGCTCCACCTAGCCGAACGGGGGCATCCCACTCTATGCTTGCCTAAACGCAGTCATCCTGTAGAAAAAAAAAATACTGGCTTTGTTTAATATAACGTGTATTTCATTACTTAAAAAAATATTTTTTTTTACTTTTTAATTTTTTTTACTTTGTTTTGTTTTATTACTTAGTCGATAATAAATTTTACGAAACGAACAAAGGGACGAAAGATAAGGAAACTGCTGTTATAGTTGCCTTTATGTTTAATTTGATTAGCTGCAAACTATGCTAAGGGCTCCCCTTTGAAGATCCATCAAAGAGCAAATTCTGAGCCAATTTTAAAGCCCTTTTCCAGTCTTAAGTTGTGGGTACGTAGGTATTTAATGTGCACTTTAGAGCGGGGTCTTAACGTAAACAGTTTTAAAAGATTAACGACGAAGTTTCGCGAGGGTAGGGAAACTTGCCCCGGTGTACCTACTTAGTTAATGTACTCTGCATTTAACGTTGTTTTATTTTTAGTTTGCTTAACTTCGACTAACTTGTTTTCACTAAATTAGTTGATTTTAACTGTCATTGTTTTATGTTAATCTGAGTGTTATTGTATAAATTAAAGATATAGCCATTTAAGGTAGAGCAGATGTCTAGTATGACAGCGTAGACTTAGTAATAACACACCCTGGACACTCCATATATATTATGTCGCGTTAACCTGCTCCTTAATGAAAATATAAGTAACGTTTGTGCACAGTTATGTGTGTGTCTTTCTTTCAGTTCAGCTTATAGAAGCTCTACTAAAAAATATGACCGCCAAACGATTAAGTCAGTTAAGTGTAGCTTGAAACTCATCAATTACCGAAAGCTGACAGTTAAACAATCTACACCGTACACCATGGCTCTAAGGAGCTGGATCTCAAGAGTGCCAAGTCAAATGTTTCGGTTTGGATTAGATTAGATTAATTTGTTTTATAATCAATGACAGTTTGCAAGCAACTTGCATAAAGTAGGTAGGTAAGTTACAAGCTGTATGTCAAAAAATTAAAGTACATAAGATTAATCTTACTTTGTGGTTGCCGGGACTTGTACCGAGCACACGTCTGCTAAGTTAATTTTTCAATTATTTCCGTTTTAGAGTAGTTTCAACGTTATTTTTGTGATGGGGAAATAGCTGTGATTCAGATTCAGAGATAAGCGGTCATAAGAAGAGGATTAACTCGGGAGACAGCTCCGTTTTTCGAGTTCCAACAACAAACCACCACGTGGAGCGTCTTTAAGTGCCCATCACCCTTAGAGCCGTGCCCTTCAATTGACATTGGCGTTTTCGCCATTTTTTTTATTGAAGATTCTCCCATTTTTCACTAGACATTGGCAAAATCACTCCTTTAATGAGATGTGGAATGCCAAATAGAAAAATAGAATAGAATAGAATCTTACTTTAAAGTAAACACACAAACAAACACGCATGCACACATAACATTATTTATATTTGTAATAATACTCTTTGTTGTACTTTTCACGTATACTTTTAAGTAACTTAAAGTACCTAAACTCGATAAGACCGCCCAGGTTGCACCACCACATATCTTTTTATTTGTTTTTATAATGAAATTGTATTTTGTGTGCAATAAAGAGTATTTATCTTATCTTATCTTATCTTATCTAAACTCTTCGGCTGAATGCTGAAATATAAGTCTTTGTATCTAGTTCGGCAGCAGTTCTTCCACATAATATGTGAATTAACTGGCCAATTTTGTGTAACTAAAAAATAAGCACCAAACTAGTTTTGTGGAATTAATTTATTTTACGATTTTTTTTTACTCATTTTTAAAAGTTTTGTTGAAAACTGCCTTAGTATCTTCGAAGTGGCATGGGACTGTAGATGTCGGTAACTCACGTTAACTTTTCAATGTCAGGCGACTAACTGAAGTCTCTAAAGTTCATCGCATAATACATATTATATGTACACCTGAAAGTCGACAACTCGTAATTTACGGTACCACTTGTTAGGTTTCTCGTTCGACGGCAAAGCCTACACAAAGTCACAAAGTCCGGCAAAATTATCTCGCACACAATGCCGTGACTGCGGAAACTAGAAATAGTCGCATAATGTAGTTACGGCATTGGACATGCACTATGACTAAACTTTAACGAGAGGAGCTTTACTTTTAGAAATAAAATATTAATATTGCAAATTCTGTGGGTGACAGTGACATTTAATTACTAAGAATATATAAGGAATTTTTATATTAGGTACTTCTTGTAAATTCATTGAGAATATTATACAAAGTGGTTCATTGTTCAGTCTATGTGATATTTCAAGACGCTTAATTAAATTTTTCAAAAAAAAAGGACGACGGCAACGTCAATCGCAAGCTTCATTCGTGAACTACTAAGTAACCACAAATCACATCACAGGGACACAGCAGCCTTTGGTGCAAATAAAATGTATCTACTAGAACAAGGGCTTTGGATTTTAACCACCTCCGTGGTCTAGTAGCACATCAGGAGATCACACGGAGTCAAGCTTTGAGGGATTTGGTTTGGTTGGTGGTGGGGCATTTTCTAAGCCCGTATATGTAACCATCTTATATATGCCAGCATATATGTAACCATCTTATCAAAGTCTTGCCGCCAAACTTTGATGCGTTCCGTCTGGCATTAAGATAGCTAACTAACTAGTTCTCCATTGCGTTGGGGAATCTTGAAAAGCCCGCTTACATCATGCAACATCATCATCACTCACCACCAGGTGAAATGACGCCAAAGGCTTGCAGTATCTATTGTTAAGCTTTTATAGATATCCGTAGATGGCGGCATCAGATCATTGCCTCCACCAGTGTTCTGCAATGCAATATTGCAAAGTATGGGTCAAAATGTTTATTAATATTTAATAAATAGCCACAGAACAATTAACGCCGCCTTTCCATCAATTATCCTACAATAAGAATGTATGTAGTAAGTAATTATCTAGGTTGTGTTTGTGCTCTTCGAGTTATAAGGGACCATCCATAAATTACGTCACACGCAATAATAATAATAAAAGTTTTATTTAAAGTGACCAGGACTCAACGCTACAAAAGTTGTAAGAAATATTACGAGTATGTAGTTACAACCTATATCGAGTATAGATTTTTTATGTGTAGCTAAGTAAAGTTATTCTTTAAAGCATAACAATGATAAAGCAGTGTCTCATGAAATTCTACACCAATCCCATATTAAATCTACCAAGTCATGCTGCATTGCAGGTCCGTACTTAGATAGTTCTTTTTGATGATATTTTTAGTAGGTCCCATTTCTTGGGAAGTAGATACCTACACCAATGATAATACGCACCTTGACATCATAACGTAATCATAATGTCATTATACGAAATTTGACTAAATCACAAATTTAACTTTATAAAAGGCGATAAAAGCTCAATTTTGTGATTTTACCAAATTTCGTATAATGACGTTATGGTGCTCAAGGTGCGAATATGGTCTTATATAGGTATCTATCTTGAAATTTTCCAACGTAGATACCGACCGACCATTAGCGCCACCAATACAGTAAGCAACGCGGCCGAAAAAAAAGGAAACTGTAAGTTGGGTGATTATGATATCCTACTGTTAATTGACACCAGTCATCTTATGTGATAGGCCAAGTACTATTCGGTTTATCAAGTATTTATTTATTATTTATGATGAATCAATCCGCCCCTGTTGCGTGGTTTGACTCTGGCTGCGGTGCACCGCTGGCTGAAGCCACAACACCGCGGGTAATAAGTTTTGGACACGTTTTATATTGCCAGCACGGTCTGTGCAGCGCACACGTACTGCACGCGTGGCGTCGGGTCCCATCCCATCGCTAGGGAGGAGATAGCTACTCTATTTGTGTCACTTAGCGCACCCCGGCGCCGGCGCTTCTGCGCTGCTTAGGACTTGGCAATAGATAATATTCTTCCAAGTTAATAAGGAATACCTTTTATACAAAATAAACAAATGGTTAAAAAATGTCGTTACTGAGCTGGAGAAAAAAGCTTACATGCTGCACACTTATCTCACCTATAGGTATAAGCTGTTTGTCTCAGACACTGCAATCCTCATCAACAGTTTATATTAGGCAACTGCACTCTGCAATATTATCTAGAAAGGTTTTTATTAAGTGCACTACTTGATTGCGACAGTATTTATTCAGGGTTGGATTGACGCAAAAATAGCTTCTTCTTCAAAATTATTAAACAAATTAACAAAATTAGAAATCGTTATTACCCCAGCTCTAAAAGTAGATTAATTCGAAAACAACTGAGTCGACTTTCACCAAACTAGATAAGAACCACCGCAACGAACCCTGCTTTTAAATTTTAAAAATCGTCTTCAAATCGGTACAATGCTACGACACCGCAGACAGACAGACACACATTCGCTTAAAAAAAACAACTCTCCTTTGGTGTTAAGGTTTAGGTGAAAGGTGAAAGGTATTGCACATGAAAAATTACCTACATACTTTCTCCATCTCCAATAATCTTGCACATTGTACATTAAATTGTAATAAAAAATAGAGTATTTCGATGTTACTCGCTTCGAAAGCTATAACAACACATTTTCAAAAAGACACCTACAGAGACGACCACGAAACTAGAGTCTTTAGAAATAAATGATGACTTCATAAAATCACGGGAAATAACGAAAATTGCCTTCACAGTCTACTTAGCTGCCCCCTGCTACCCATATATCGAAGTATAGAATGGGTAAGTCCACTACTAGTTGACATAATAGTGATTTGTGGTCCAAGTTCGTTCCCCTGCACCCAGGAGAAATAAGTCGCTCCACTCGCTCCTACTTTCTTAACGAAATGATCGGCTACGTGTGCCTAGTTTGTTAGAGACCATTTATTTGGGGCCGGGGCCAGTTTTTATTTACTCTCAGCACCCTAGAGGATAATTCACTTTCTAACCATTCCGTATCGACCAACTGGGACTAATAAAGTATTTTGTACTTGCAGAAGAAAGCAAAAGTTGGGTTTTATTTGTGCTACAGCCTCTTTCGTCTCTGCGGAATCAGAGGTGGTTAATATGGGATTCCAGAGCCGTCGTTGTATTTTCTGACTTCTATCTATTGTATATCTGGTAACGAAAATAATGATTTTAACGATTAAGTAAGAATTTACTAATCTTTCAACTCACTGCCCCAAAATTCTGGTTATTTGAATAGAGCTATGTTGTAGTGGCCGTGACTACATCTGAAGCCGTTAAAATACTCTAATTTGTTTTTTTAATATACTCTATAGAGCAAGTGAAATGTTTTGGTCAAACAAAAGACATCAATAAGTACTGCACAGAATACAACGTAAATATCTAAAATAAAATAAAAACCTGTATTAACAAGCTTTTTGTTAAAAAAAATCGTTTCTAAAAGTCCTGTAGTTTTCCTTTTTGACAACCATATTAATAGTATTATTGCTGAAGCTTCACGAGCTTTAGGCTTTATCCTTCGTAATTCTAAAGATTTCAAACGTATTAAAACTTTTAAGATTTTGTACTGTACTGATGTTCAAAGCCATTTGGAATATGCCTCTAAGATTTGGAATCCTATGTATAACACCTACATATCTCGCATTGAGAATACAATACAAAAAAGTTTTTACGGCATCTTTCATTTCGCACGAGAGACAATTATGACTCTTCAAAATATCTCGAAGTATGTAAAAAACACCACCTGCTACCACTCAATACACGTCGCGAAATAGCAGATTTAATATTTCTACTGAAGATCGCATCAGGCCATATTGACTGTCCTGAATTATTGACTTTCATTTCTTTAGCAGTTCAAAAAAAGAACATCAGGTATAATCCCTTATTATCCATTCCCGTAGTGTCTACTAACTTCAGGCAGAATACATATTTGTGGCGAGCAAGCAATAATTTCAATAAATTATGCAAAGAATATCCGCTCGATCGTGAACGCCTTAAGTACCGAGGAGAGCGCGTCAAGTGCCTCCGAGGCTATGGTGCTTGGAGACATTGAGTCACAAGCCCATACCCAAAACCCCGCCGACGACAAGGGCCATACGGAACTTGAAGTTGACGCAACGAAGCAGAGCAAGAGAGCTAAGAGGCCTCTTACTGGAGCTGCTAAGAGACGATTCAACTGGTGGCGGCAGCAGGGCAAAAGCGTCGAAGATGCGGCTGCCCTGTGTGCCAAGCCTTTCGACCAACTGCAGGACTTACCGGAGGTTCAAGCCAAGGCTACGGAACTCCAAACTAGGACTGCAGTTGCTACAAAGTGTCCCAGGTCCGAAGAAGCCTCTCCTAGGGAACGACCGAGCAAGGCGGCAAAGCGCGGGCCCTCAGGGCCCACCTATACCGAGGTAGCTGGGTCGGTTCGGGTCAGCATCACTGCCGAAAGACCGATGGGAGAGGATGAACATAGACTGGTGATGAGGGTGATCGGCAATGCGATTGACTCCGCCCCCCCGGAAGAGGAGATAGAGCCGCGTATCACGCGGAGTTCACTCAAGGCGGGGTGGATGCTTCTCACGTGCTACAATAAGGATACGCGCGACTGGCTTGCTAGTCGCGTATCGGACCTAAAGCCGTGGGAAGGTGCCCAACTTAGACTTGTGGACGAGGCCGACCTCCCCAAGCCTTACACGGGCGTCGCCTGGATCCCGGACGAGACCTTAGAGCCTAAGGTTCTCCTGTACCGGCTGCACAGGCAGAATCGCAGCCTCGGTTGTTTATACTGGAGGGTGCTCAACGTCAAGAAGGAGGAAAGGGGGCAAACGGTCACTTTCTCCTTTGACCAGACCGCGTTGGACATCCTCCAGGAAAACAACTTTGAGGTACACCTGACGTCGGGAACAATAGGGACTGGGCTCGTTCACATCCGGGTGAAGGGCACAAGACCAGCCACTGAGGTCCAGGACAAGAGGACTCCTCCCGCCACTACGCAAGCACGGGATCCCAATGGAACCGCGGCTTCCACTAGTGTGCAGGCCGAGCCAATTAGGCAGCCCGTACCCACCAACCCCGTTGCCAGACCATCCAGGCAAGTGATGATTCCGAGCGGTGCCCCCAGGGCCGGCTCAGCGAGTCATCACAACAGGGGAAGGACTGGGAGCATGGCTGCACCTAGGGTCCAAGCTGGACGGGCCACCGGGCCGGTTACGCGAGGGGGTAGTAGAGTAGCGCGGGGGGCCACCAGGGGGAGGCCCGGGAACAATGGTGCGAGAGGGCTCGCGAGGGGACGGCCAGTGCAGCTCCCCTCCATAGCTAGCGAGCACTCGAGCAAGAAGGCGGCGCGCAATCCCCTGAACAACCAACCTCCTCCCCCACACACTTAACAGTAACACACCGCAACAGACACAACACACACAACACTTACACTAAACAGTCCTACTTGTCCAACCCATCCTATCCTTCTCCTATTCCCAATTTTCCTTCCATACTCACTCCTAAAATGTTTAAAGCCATACAAGTTAACCTACACCACGCGAAAGCGGCGAGCACCATCCTGTGCCAAACCTTCGCAGAAGAGAAACTTGACATGGCTCTCATACAAGAACCGTGGGTCCACAAAGGGAACACGGTCTCGGGTCTCAACTCAGCAGGTAGGCTGCTGTTCAATTCCGACGGAGTAAGACCCAGAGCTTGTATAATTTTTAAGAAAAACTTAAATTTCTTACCAATTCCTTGTATGTGCATAGATGACTTGGTAGCAGCGTATGTAGCATTGCCAGGCAGCGACGAGAAGGTAGTTGTCTGCTCAGCTTACCTGCCTGGCGACACATCGGATCCAACATGGCAACTAGAGCCCCTTGTCGAATACTGCCGGGAGCAGAAGACACAACTGCTGCTTGGCTGCGACTGCAACTCCCATCACACCACGTGGGGTAGTACCAATACCAACCGAAGGGGTGAGTTACTATTTGACTTTCTTATATCTAACAACATCCAGGTTCTAAATGTGGGCAACGCACCGACGTTCGTAACGTCCGCTAGACAGGAGGTTTTAGATATCACTATTTGTACGGATCGGCTTGTTGACCGTATAAATAGCTGGCATGTAAGCAATGCAGTATCTATGTCAGATCATAGGTATATTAGATTTAATCTAACCTTAACTAAAACTTTAAGTGTAGAATCCTATCGCAACTGTAGGGCTACGAATTGGGACGGCTACCGCAACGACCTAAAAGAGAACCTCAGTACGATAAGTAAATCCGTCAAAACTAGGGATCAACTAGAATACACGGTTGATGCTGTAACTGCCGGTATTGTCGATGCCTATGTTGACAATTGTCCCCTTAAAACCATAGTTACTAACCGAAACGTACCATGGTGGAACGGCAGATTACAGAAACTTAGGCAATCCGCCCGGGCCCTATTCAACAGGGCTAAGGCAGATGGGAATTGGAATGCATATAGCAGAGCCCTCACGGGATTTAATAAAGAACTTAGGAAAGCTAGAAGGAGGTCATGGCGCGGCTTCTGCGAGGAGATCAAGGGAGCTGCACATGTTGCCAAAATATATAAGATCATGGCCAAAACTCCCTCTAATCATCTGGGATTCCTTAAGAAACCAGACGGAAATTTCACTACCACGCCTAGGGAGACCCTTCAGCTGCTGGCAGAAGTGCACTTTCCAGGGTCGGACGTGGTCAACGCGAGGCTCACCTCAGTCAGCACGGCTCAGTCTAACGCTAGACCGAAGACTGAGGACTGGAGGATGGCCTCGGTTGTATTTAGACCCGACCGGGTTAGATGGGCTATAGACAGCTTCAAGCCCTTTAAAACCGGTGGGGAGGACGGAATCTTCCCAGCCCTATTGCAACAGGGCATTGATACCGTCCTTCCGGTGGTGACGAAAATATTCAGAGCCAGTTTTGCCTGGGGCCATATACCCCACAAGTGGACCATGGTTAGAGTAGCGTATATCCCTAAGGCCGGAGATCGTGAGAAGTCACAGCCCAAGTCCTACCGACCTATAAGTCTCACTTCTTTTCTACTAAAAACAATGGAGAAGGTCATTAACGTGCACATTAGGGAATCTTACCTATTGGAGCGACCTCTGCATGCGAAACAACACGCTTATCAGAAAGGCAGGTCGACGGAAACGGCCCTGATGGAGCTTACCGATAGAATAGAGAGAGCACTAGATCAGAAGCAAATTGCCCTCTGCGCCTTTCTAGACATTGAGGGAGCTTTTGATAACACCTCAACTGACGTTATACTGAAATGTATGAAGATGCGGAACATTGACTTGACTACAATAAACTGGGTTAAGTCAATGTTGACTAATCGGACAGTCAAAACAACACTACTAGGAGATACTCTGGAAGTGAGACTAACACGAGGTTGCCCGCAGGGCGGAGTTTTGTCTCCTCTAGAATGGTCCCTTGTGGTTGACTGTCTGATTGAAGAGCTCAACGGAGCAAACCTGGACACACAGGGCTATGCAGATGATCTGGTTGTGTCAATAGTGGGGGGGTGTCCCTCTGCTATTTCAGAACAACTGCAACAGGCCCTTTTCAGGATAGAACGGTGGTGTAACGAATTCCAGCTCTCAGTAAATGCAGGGAAAACAATTATAGTCCCCTTCACCAGGAAAAGGAAAATGGAGGGCTTAATGCCTCCAACGCTTTTTGGCAGGACCATACCGTTTTCACGGGAAGTTAAGTACTTAGGATTAATTCTTGATGACAAACTTACCTGGAACAAACAAGTTGACCATATCGTAAGGAAGGCTAAGATAGCGCTAGGTGCATGCTGTCGGCTGGTGGGATCCCGGTGGGGGCTGCAGCCCAAATCGGTGCTGTGGGCCTACACAACCATAGTGCGGCCGATGGTTGCCTACGGATGTGCAGCGTGGCACAGTAAGACCCAACAATCGACATGCATCACTGCACTTAACAGCCTACAAAGAATTCCTTGTCGAATGGCTACAAACTCTATCTCATCAACTCCCACTGCAGCACTAGAGGCTATTTTAAACCTCGAACCGCTGCACATCCATGTACAGAAGGAGGCCAGGATGGCCATGCTGCGTGCTATGGACGGTGGCAGGACAGTCTGGCAATCAGTGGTAATGAGGGATCTCTTTGATGCACTCATTGTAAACCCAGCACTGGCCATGCCATCCGACGTCCTCTTAAAGGAGTACAGTTTCAACAAACTGTACACGATTCACGTACCGCGTAGGGACGAGTGGAACTGTGCGGTTCCCGAAACTCTCAAATCTGGTGACCTCATCTGGTTCACAGATGGTTCCAAAAAAGAGGGTTTTGCCGGTGCTGGAGTATGCGGTGGAGACTCGGAGACGAAGCGGTCATACAGTCTAGGCTCGCATGCGACGGTATTTCAGGCAGAGATGTACGCAATAATAAGATGCGTACAAGAAAACCTTCTGAGGTCCTATCAAAATAGAAACATAATCATATGCTCGGATAGTCAGGCAGCCCTTATGGCACTGAAATCACATGAGATTGATTCAAAACTTACCCTTGAGTGCGCCAATGCACTTAATCAGCTAGGAAGGCACAACAAAGTCACCTTATGTTGGGTGCCCGGGCACAGTGGCATCAAGGGGAACGAAATAGCAGATGAGCTAGCTAGGAACGGAGCGGAGGCACCAGCTATTGGACCCGAACCAATAGTGGGAGTGCCTCGTTGCACTGGAAGAAGAATGCTGCAGGAATGGGCTAAGGAACAGAGTAGAACACTCTGGGCTAGTGCCCCAGGCCAAAAGCATTCAAAAGCGCTCATATCTGGTTTTTCGCGGGAATACACGTCTAGAGCACTACGACTTCTTAGGCCTGGACTTAGGATTCTAGTCAGAAGTCTAACTGGCCACTGCAAGCTTAACAAACATCTCTATCAAATGAAGCTTGCAGATACGGACGAGTGCCGATTCTGCCTCGAGGAAGAGGAAACTCCTCTTCATATACTCTGCGAGTGCGAGGCACTGGTCCAAGCCAGAAGCCGATCTCTAGGTGGACCGATGGTAACTCCAGAGGTCATTAGGGAACTCGATCCCAAGTGCATCCTACAGTTCATTAGAACTATTGGCCTTGGGGATATAATTTAACAGGGGCAGTGATCACAATAGATCTACCCAGGTCGCAGTGATCCATTAGGGCCCTCCTTTGGTCCTATACTCCTTTACCCCCAAATAATAATAATAAATCCGCTCGATCTATTTTGCACCAGTGTAGTATCAGCAAGAAAAATGCTGAGTCAGCCTTTCTTTGAGGAATAACAGTTGTCACCTAAAACTAAAGTTACATGGCCAGTGCCTTAATTTGTAACAATTCTCTCTATTGTTGCTGTGGTGTGTACTGTAATATGCCGAAACCTCGAGTTTTACTGCAACATAAAATAACCGACTGATGCTGACTCTTAACTATAATTTATAGGTTAAGATGTCTCCACACAGCGATTGCATTATATTATAAAACAATAGTTAGTTACGAACACCAATGTAATATTAATAATATAATTAATTCATTATTCATTCTATATCCGACCATGGAACAATAAAGTACTTCTCAGCCCCAGTACATCTTTTACTCATCATTTTCCACGACAACCTTCTCATGGCGACCCTTGGCCAAAGAACCTCGAAGAAATTATGAAGAAAGTCTAAGAAATAATTCCACACGATAATAATGGGAAACCACCAAAATAAACAACGAGAAACTGAGAGCAAAGTTATAATAGCTCAAACATCTAGTGGCGACGCGCAGGCATCCAGCAAACTCATCGAAAATGCTATTGATCGCACCGATATTTTACTTATAATTTTGGTAACTATCGCCCTAGTAGCTGCGTTATACGTTTTGATCAAGAAATGCAAGAATAATTTTACAACAACTTTGAGGAGAGAAATGAACCGAGCTTCAATCAACGGCAACGCTACAGCAGCTTTAGTTCAAGAAAAAGTCTAACTTCGAGTCATTAGAAGAAAGAGCAGTGTCCAGCGTACCTCATACCGGCTCAAATACCAATTCGCGGATAAGAAGACCACAAGAACAAGCATCCTACTACGCGCGTCCCGAGATCAATGACGACCTCATTACGAAAAATCTGCATCGAGTGAGCAGTAAGCTATGGATATACTACATATACATAAACTGTGTAGGTGCACATGTAAGTTGAATAATTTTATTTTGTCCTGTACTGTACTCTAATGGACGTTATTAATTGTATTACATTTTAAACGTTAATTATCACTTAAAATAGTATGACTATTGTATCTTTAAGTTTACGTGGAGAATTAATATATTTAAAGGAATATATCATTAAATTAGGATCTAAGAGAAATACAAAGTTAGCTTATGAAAAACTATTACTAGCAAAATCTTTTTATGACAAAAACAATTTATTTTGTCAAGTATAAAGTCGGAAATAGGTAATTCAGAGATAAGCACGTCTGATTTAACTTCTATCAATAAGATAGTCGAAAATATAGATACATTATATTCTAGTATAGTTAGTTTAGTGGACTATACACCTGAAAAATCAAACGATACAGATTCGAGTAGCGATTCAGAAAAATTTTGTGATACCTTAGAAGTTGTAAAAATGGCTTCAAAATTCGATATCAAGACGGCCATTGCCTTGCTACCTACAATGACGGGGCAAGAACATGTTACGCAACAGCTCATTGATGGTATTCAACTGTATAGCACAATGATTGAGGACAGTTTGAAACCAAATTTAATAGATTTTGTACTAAAAACAAGGTTATCGTCTAGTGCAAAATTACGTCTGAAACCCGCTTATACGTCGGTCAGCAGTTTGATTTTTGACATGAAAAATCTTTTAATACAAAAAAAATCTGCTGTTTCCCTACAATCACAGCTCTTACAATGTAAACAGGGAAATAGAACAATTGAAAAATTTGGAGCCGAATTAGAAGAAATATTCGTAAATTTTACATTAGCACAAGCAGACGGAAACGAAAACAGTTACTCTGTTCTTCGTCCAATAAATGAAAAACAGGCAATAAAACGATTATCGAACGCGCGCCGTAGTACTATAATAGCATCGCGTAAATTTGAATCCCTCCCGGTGGCTATAAGATCGGCAGTTGATGAGCAGGCTCTCTCATTTTCTGATTTATACAGTGTCATGAACATAAGGAATTACGGGAACACCAGAGGTCATAGTTGTCGTGGTTTCCGTGGTAGATCAGTTTTCATTAATAGCTCACGATCACAACCACGTCCCAATAACAGTTCACATAAAAATTTTCAAAACTCAAAAAATAATTACAATGAAAATAAATATAGTAATTATAAATCAGATGGCTTAAGGTCAACACGCGGCCAGCGACCTACTCGCCGTTTTGATCCATCGACACGTAATTCGCGGTACTCACGAGTACAATATGCAAACGTAAATGACGTAGATTGCAGTGTTAATGAGAGCACCGAAATTCCGAGAAATCAGTTTTTTCGAGAACAATGAGGAGCATAATTTTGTTTTTAGCTATAACAACTGTAGTAAAGTGAGATTTAGTTTAGGAATAAATTGTAATATTGATTTATTAGTTGATAGTGGAGCCAGTATAAGTATAATTAAGTATGAGTGGTTGTCACAATACGACGACCTATTAACACTTTTGACTCCGGATAGAATTACATTAAAAGGTGTTAGTGGAAAATTAATATCTGAAGGATACATTTATCTGAATCTAAAATATAACGATGAGTGCTTTAGGATAAAATGTTATGTTTTTAAAATATATCATGTTCTTTTAATGGGATACTAGGAGAAAATTTCTTCAAAAAATATGACGCTGTCATAGACTACAGAAATAATATACTTGAATTGACTAATGAGAGAAAAACCGTGTCGGTTCCTTTAAATAATAATTATATTAACATTTAATTCCACCTCGGTGTGAAGTTATCAAACAAATAAGTAGTAACTGTGTCGGAGATTGCGTAACGTTGCCAAAGGAAATACAGGCTGGAGTTTTTATAGCGGGCGTTATTTCTTCGCCAAAAAACGGGTTAATTCCTATAAGAGTTTTAAACACTACTGATGAGGAAATAGAAATAGATTTCTCAAATTTAGAGACATACAGTTTACGGGAATTTGACATTTGTAGTTTCAATCAGGAAAAAATATCAGTAGATAGAGTTAAAACCTTATTAGATTTACTAAATCTCAATTGCTATTTAAACAAAGATGAATAGCTCAACATTGAGCAAATCTGTGCAAAATATGCAGATGTTTTCCATCTACCTGGTGATAAGCTTTCGGTCACAAACTTATTACAACATTCGATTACTTTAAAAGATAATGTCAGTTATCTATTTGGCATGAAAGATCCGACTAAGAGACTGACAAAATTTAGACTTTACTTAGAGGAATATGACTTTGACATAGAGTACGTACCAGGTAAAGAAAATGCAGCTGCAGATGCATTGAGTAGAATGACAATGACTTCTAATGACTTAAAAACTTTGAGAGAACAAGTAGTTTGTGTAACGACACGCGCACAGACACGCAAGTTACAAAATAACTACGATCCAAATATGACTAATCTAGACTCGTCCAGCAACAGGATTGATCAGCCTGTAGCTGTCAAAATACTGAAAAGACCTAAAGACGTCATAGAGTTAGTTCTGTGATAGTATTGAATCAAATAAAGGCATAGACATGTCTAATGAGAATTACTGCGCTTATTCTAAAGCGCGCTTGCTCTTGGATTCTTTAATAATTATTTCATAGCAAGTGAAGTCCCCTTAACAGCACTCATGTATTACGAGGTCGAGTAGTACTATTATCTAATCTATGGTCGAGTTCGGTTCGACACCATTTAGGGCCAGTTACCTGTGCTTCCAAATTACAAGGCATTTAGGTTGGTTTAAACAAATCTGAAATAATACCGATTTACTAATAATAAATATTTTAATAACCAACCATCAATTTTTGTTTGGTATTTTTCGAATTTGTTTATTCAGTTTACGAATGAAAATTTCATTAACTCGTTAATTTTAAATTGTTCCCCAAGTTTTCATTAGAATCTGCATGGATTTCGGTAATATGCATATCGAATATCTTACAATTTTTTGTACAGTCATGACGAAAATTTCTAATTTGTAAAAATCCGATACTTCACAAAATTTATGGACAAAAATAAAAAGCTTGGAACGCGAAGCTGAGCTAGACGCTGAATGGGCAAACATGTGGATTGATCAGCTAAGGCTAACCCGGGTCGGCAAATATTGTCCGGGGCTGGAGCCGAGCCGTATGCACAGCTCTCCGGTCTAGTTCCTCAACAATATATGTCATGATTTGAACTTTGAAGTGACGAGATACATATTTGCCTCTCAGTTTACCGTCGAGAGATGACAAAAGAACGAGAAGAGAGATAATACGTATTGTCATGTAAATTAAAACCAAATATTTTTGATTAAAGTTTGTGTGTTTGTTAACTCTATTGCAATCAAAAATAAAATATAACATTTCAAAATTACACAAGAAAAAAATTGTTGTTGTTGCCCTCATAAGAATTCTAATATATGGATATACTTTGCGGCCCTCTTTCGTATGAGGGCAGAAAAGATGTGCTTTCTGTAACAAAGAAGTCTGTCAGTCCGGACTTCGACTCAGTCACGACATTAATGAACTACCTATGTACAAAATTACACCACTATTAGACACTGAATCTTCTTAATAGCGTTTCAGTAGCGTCTACGCTCTCGCTAATTTATAATACGTTGCAGGCGCCTCGCGAAGATGTCGCCGTTAATAGAATATTAGTGCTGCCACGTAGCGATATGGAAATCACAGATGCTGAAAATGGTTACTATGTTAATTACCCTAAAATTAAATACCTGTTTATACGTATTAGCAATTGATACAAGAATTATATATAATATATATCTATATATATTAAAAAACCCTTTAACCCCAAAGTTTATTTCACGAACAAAAAATATAGGATTCTTCAGTTTTTTTATAAAGGTCGTAAAGTCTATGTTAAAATTGACCCGCTTATAACCCACTTTTTTGGGTAACTAATAAGTCTTCTCAAATACAAAGGAAAATATACTTTAGGTACTTTATGAGGTTAAGTAAAATAAATATTTTAATAATCTGGAAAGTTGTGTAAATTGTAACCAGAATAATAATTCTTACATGTTTATTAATGTTATCTCTAGTTTCATAAGATATCATTGTTATGGTAAGTTATGGTTGTTAATGTTTAACTTTTTATCACCTTTAATCCCTTATCTATTGAATTGCATAAATTATTTGATACCATTATTTTGTAAAAAGATTGAAAATACAGATAGTCTTTCAGTGACATGGACGGATTTCTCTTACATTTACTTTCCACTATTTAGAATAACTTTAAATTAACGAATTTAAAGCAATTAAGTCTTCGTAAAAAATCACACAATACATTTTAAAAATCCATTGGATTTCTGGTTACACTCCAGCCTCTCCACGATATGCAGCTGTCAGGTGGATGCGACCTTCCGACCATCGGTGACAGTTAGATTGGACTCGATACAGAGCGAAACGAGTTGGCCCGCCAAAACCTCTCTGATTGATATGCGGCGGACGCAGAGTATTTTAATTGAATCCCGTGAAAATGTTTTGGAAACATTCGAAAGCTAGAAGCTAAAAATACTATAGATAAAAGTTGATATTTTTGCAGAAAATAAGTCCGATATCACAGGAAACACTGCATACCACGTGGAACTGGGATATGGGTTCAAGAAAGCTATGCTTTACTTGCAAGAAATCGCTTAAGATAAAAATAGAAATACCAGTTTTTTATACATTTTCAGCGGGATCATTTTTTTATAGAAAAGTCAGTACTCACAAAGCTTATTGTCATGAGAACGAAGAAAAGAATATTCACTTGTAAATTAATCACTCACGGATAAGTATAATTTATTAGCGAAATATACTTTTAATACCTAATACCCAACCTCTTATGTTAAGCTGCACCCTCCAAGTGTCTTCCTTCAGGCAGTCAGTTAAGTGAAATTCATTGCCGCTGCATTAGAGACTCACAAATTACTTTCGAAAAATAAGTTGAGTCGAGAAGCTGAAAAACCCATTACGCAGCGGTGAATCGTTAGAAAACTGAGGATAAACATTGTAATTACTCATTAAGGGGGTAATAGCTGGAGGCGGGCAAATTAACGGTTTCAGGCTTCAGGGAGGGTTAAGAGTGAACCGGCCGTGTCGGGATACCTTAAAAGTTAATCTTTGAGGTGTAGACGGAGCTGTTTTTTGAGTGGAGATGCTATCAAAAAAATAATGTTTGCAGTATTTTTTATTTCGATGTACGACATTATTTTAGGACATAAGTAAAAAAGTTAAATAGGTACTTTTAATTAACAAATTCATCATAGTATTGTATAATATGTACCTACACGTATATGTGATACGAGTAAAGGGTTCACTAAAATATACGTAGGTTAATCTATCTGCAATCATGTACCTTCTCATGGTGGGCACTCCCAGGGACCATATATACAGGGTGTAACAGAAAGGTGTGAAAATATTTCAAGGTGGGCTTTTACCCATCAAACTGAACAACTTTTGTTCTACAACTTTGTTCAAATCGCAAAATTTTTTTTGGACTTTTCATACAAATCGATCAGCTGGTAAAAACCCACCTTGAAGTATTATCACACCTTTCTGTTGCACCCTGTATATATATAATATTTGGTAGTAGGTAGGTAGAAGGAAGTTGATGTTGATGCTTGGTGAGACGGTGGTCTCAACATATTAATACAATTATTTATATGATTTGACGCTCTGAAATTGAATCGATTAACACGTCAGTAAAATATTTTAACTGTCTATATACTTTAACGCATACAGTTTACAGACCTAATAATATTTTTTCCTTGAAGAGATTGGGACTGCCTGTTCACCGATATACATGTTTTTACTGTTCGTCATATAGCCAAAACGGGACAGAGTTCTTTAGACCACTTGTTATAAGGACGACATGCGGTTTTAGACCCTTAACATATTAGACGAGTTGCTACTTTATACTGCTTATGTTCACGACCATTCGATACTAACCCCTTGTACCAAAGCTTGTATTCAAGAAACCATACTCATTTTTTATGAAAGAAATAACAAAACTAAGAACGCGAATTGAGTGTAGGTTCCTTCAATAAAGTTTTTTAGTTTCGTGAGTAGAAGCCTTAAAATAGTTTCAGCTGAAACCGTGGAACCTTATTTTTGAATGGGCACAAATGAGAATATTCTACGACAAGCCTACAGCTATCCTGGATATAGTTACTATAAGACACAACATAATATAAGCATACCAACCATACCACAACGTGCGACTGACTGTAATAATCATTTAGGAAAACTACGATATTAGACGCAAACAGAGCTAGTTATGAACAAACAAAGACTCGTTAGCGTGTAACAATATACCGCTATTAATTCAATTATAGAGGAAACATGTCGGCAGGCTAATGTTAGGACTTGGGAAGAGACCCCTAATTAATTTTCTTAATAAAATGTTGAATGCCTTCATATTTACATAAAGCCCAAGATTTGTCAACATTCCAAATTTTTGACCCCAATTTTTATGACTGTTTATGTAGAGAACGCCTATTTATCCGTATTTTTAAAAGTAAAAATGTTGGTGTTTACTTTCTATATATGATTTTTGCACTCACCGACACTCAAAAGAGCTCAAAAATTTTTCAAGTTGTCAATTTTAGTTTGAGTTGTTACGGTTTTTTGACGCGAATTCGATGATCGTCTTACTCCGAGGTACGGGGGTCACGGCGGAAAAACGGTGATAGCAAAATATGTGAACTTTGACGAGCCTCCTGCGCCTTAGACGCCATTGCCACGTCGATGCCGATGGTACCAACGTGTAGCTTACTTCGTCGCCTACATGAACATAAAAAATAATGATGACGTAACAACTCTCGCGACAAATGGTGATTTTGAGCCGAAGTCAGTTTTCTTCAGGCTTTAACGCCGAACTACTCAACCGATCTGCATGGAATAAAATGCATTTTAAAATTCTTCGGATGCATAGGGAGATTTTTACAAGGAAGCAATCTGGACAGCGAGGACCGTAGTAGGTTCAGGAGGTTCTGGGTCGTTCCTCTCTTCAGGGGGGCTTAATGTGGAGTATCGGGTGCGGACTATAGACGTGTATTGAGGTTGTGATGATGGAGAGGAGATTTCTCTTTCCAGGGCTGTCTAATGCGATTCTTCTTCCTGTCCTTGTTCTCATAACTGCAACAAATGAATGTGATGTAGTTTTACAAACCTTGTCTTTTTTGAAGTCGGTTAAAAAAGACAGCAATTGGACGCCTCCAGCTCTGTCCAGACGATCTCAAAGACGGAGGTCCGCACAGCATCCTCGACGCCGTTACGAAAATCTCCGCGCGTCGCCCCTATGGACATAGACGATACTTATTGGAAATCATCGAATTCACGAAAAATACTAGCGGTAGTCCGACTTCTACCCACTTCATTTTTTTCACCTTCTTCTTACATAATATATTCTAATTGCGAACGAATAAACAGCAGCAACCAGCAGCGTGTAAAGAATAAAAATGCTTCCATCGCAACCAGTTGCGAAACTCAGTTGCGATTGCGGCCGGAGTGGTCGCTAGGTAATGGATACCACCGATAACGCTTATTTGGTATTCTTTGCTAGTGCAGTAAAGGGGGTGACAAAATAAGTTAAAACTATCCCATTTTATACAGTTTTGGTGCACCACATTTAGTTAGTATTCTGAAATCTGACAAAAAAATTACTTTCGAAAAGTTTTAATAAATATCCAGGCCAAATCACGTACTACAAAAAAGAACTATCCATACCTGTCTATGCCTTTCGAGCTTTTTTAAGGGTAGCACTATATTTGCAATTTGACATCCACTGTTGACAACTTATAAAAACTTTGGATGTATATCTTGTTTTGTACATTTTTTTCGTTTTAACAATTTTTTTGCAAGTTAAAGGTAAAATATATGTTTTATCATGCAGGAACCATGTGGGTAAGTTTGTTACTTTCTCACTGCCTTTCTGAAACCTGAAACAAGTTTAGATATGAAACTTGGTACAAAACAGGAAAGAGTGACGCACTTTGATGTCGGAGACCAAGATCCACTTCGGGTCACTGAGTAAGCGAAGTAAGTAGTAAGTATCATACATTTGTAAATAAACGCTCGTACGTTTATAGATCATACTGTTATAGCACCGAAAGCTTAGCTTACCTACTGTTGCCCTAGATTCCTGATCCGATAGTGTGAAGGTGGGTACAGTACCGACAGGTAATGAGTGACTTACTTTGATATGAAAATAATATAGATTCAGGTCAGGAAAAATATAAATAATAATCATTTTATGTGCGTATTATGTCCACAAAATAGACACCTCTTACAGCATATTTTTTCTTTTCGTAAAAATATATTCAGATTTCCAGTAGGCATTGGATCCCGAACATCACTGTTCAGTCAACTGTTGCTAAGTCCTGCAGAAATAAACCTGAAACATGAAGACAATAATTACAGGTCTACACCTTTTATTGTCACTTTTTGTGAGTATTTTTATTTTTATGCGACCTAATATCTTATTTTAAAATACAAAAATAGGGCTTAGTTGTTCATTAACTTAGTTAAATGGGTCGCATATTAGAAAATGAAAACTTAATTGAGCATGTTTTGATAGGACGAAATTTAAAAGACCAAATGTTTTATTTAGCAAAACATATTATTCCAAGATAATTCTTACATAATTTACAATAGCTTCGAAGACTGTGATACGTATGCCCGCCCGCCTCCCTTCACAGTCGTAGTAATATGTAGGTTGATGTGAGAACCACAAATAAGAGCAAGTCCGCCCGTCCGTCGACTGTTTCCTTGTGTGTTTGCTTACTACTTTTGGCCATTTTTCATTTATCCAGTTGATAATTAATCATTTATCCAATAATCCTTTTCGCCTTTGAACGATTTGGCCAATAGTCTAAAACAGTGTTTTTCAACCTGTGGGTCGCGACCTCCTGGGGGGTCGCGAAGCCTTCCTCAGGGGGTCACGGGTAAAAGAAAAAAGCAAGTATCCTACACTTCAATACAAAAATACGATTTCAGTGAGAAGGCTGGACCTGTTTACTTTTTATTTTAAAAAAATAATTAAAAAAATTTGGTTTATTTTAGATACCTTAAAATTAAATCATTTTCTGAATGAAGAAAACTATGAACGCAGTCTTTTAAATCACTAACATTATGTATGTTTATGACCCTAGGGGGTCGCAAGAATTTATTTACTTGTAAAGGGGTCGGGTATAAAAAAAGGTTGAAAAACACTAGTCTAAAAGACAATTCAAATGTTGATATTCCAGATTTTGGTCAGTTAAACTTTTGATGAAATGGCATGTTATTTTTTTTTTGTTCTTTTTATTTGTAGTTATTTCAAAAATTTGCTGGATGAAGTTTTTATTTCCTTATGTGCACCCGTTCTATCCATAAGGTATATACCTAGTATTGCACCCGTGAAATGCTATAAAATATAATATTTTTTTAATTACTGCACTGAAACGGAAATCATAAAATATCACATAGGTACTTACATTTGCAAGCAGTTCTACTTCATATAAGGATACTAGTATGTAGCCTATTTCTGTACTCCAGAATAAATACTCGTATACGTATACCACATTCATTATGGGGCGAGGCTATAAAAGACGCGTTTCATATCATTTTATGAATACTTGAACCGTTTGTTTCCGTATGAAAGCGGCTGTATTCCACATACGTCGTTAACACACCTATCGTCTCTACTGCTGGGTCTCTTCCATTAGGAAACACTATATAGGCTATACCCCACACACGGGGACCAAATCCGCATTGGTAGAGGTTGTAGGGCTAAACCTTTGAGCGCCACATTTGCCTAGGACCGACAACCGGTTTCCGTGCCATAGGTGGGCGCCAGGATTTGAGATCTTCATACATTTTTGTCGGCTGGACCCGACGTTGCCGGTGGGGGCATGATTTGTCAAAGAATAGTGTGGCTGTCAATGGGTTAACATACGTTACCACATATCTCCGTCATCAAATCTATATTAACTAGTAGTTCTGGTTGTTAATTTCTTCTATTACTTATTACAGGTGAAGGAGCATTAACACACATAGATATACAAGCATTCATAGAGGTGGGACTACACATAGTAAGATTTCGGCTGAACAACGTGACGAGGAAAGACAAGGTTTTATTACTAAAAATGCTTGAAAAAGCACTGAAGTGGGTCTGTGAGAAGTATGACGTCGACACGTGGCCCATAGCACTTTGTCTTGACCTGCCTAGCATTCTTGTCAGAACTGGGATACTTAAAGAGGTAAGTGTGTTTTATGATCTTGGTAATATATATTTCAGGATAAGTTCTGAACATAAATACCGATCCGAAATAGCAGTATTGACCCGTCCATAATTGAAACATCCTTAAGAAAGTAAATATCTCGGCGATGATGGCTGACCCCAACTGATACCTCTGGCCGAAAATGTTTTTAGAATATTTCAGACTACAAACTTACAGCAAATATTTGAAACTTTCAAGTTCCGTTACCACATTTTTTTTTTAGAGAGAGTGGAGCTTTGATATTGAGGCCGGATCAATAGTAATTTTAACAAACAAAGAAGAATACATCGATCTATGCACCGCAGAAATTATCTATATGGACGACACTTACATCATGAAAATTATTGTGCCTGGTATTGAAGTAACCCTGAGGAACAGTCATATTGTGATGGTTTGCACAGAGATTATTGATGAGCGCAATGTGAAGTGCATAGTGGAGAGAGGTGGCATACTAGAGAGCAACGACTTTGTGTGCGTTCGAGGTGTCAAGTTCAACAGACCTTCGATCTCTGCTAGGGACATAGAACTCATTGAATTTGCTAAAGAATTCAAGGTAAATATTAATACACTATTTGAATGTATCTAGTATTCTTATTGGCCTTTATTCAACACTGAGATTAATTAATTATATACTTGAATTAAATTATTACAGATAGACATGATAACAATACATTCAGTACGTAACACTGATACAATAAAAGAAGTAAAAGAATTATTTAAAGGTAGCAGACTGCCTGTGATTCTGAGTAGCATATGTGAGGAAGAGGGTGTTGAAAACATAGACTCAATAATTAAGGTAATAAGTAAATAAATACTGCGGAACTACATAAACATTATTACTTATTCAATTATTTATATTGTTTCAGGCATCGGAAGCTATTATTTTAGCAAGAGATTTCTTAGCCAATCAAATAAGTGACAAAAAGAAAATGAACGTTATACAGATGCAAATAACCGGCAAATGCAGACAGGTAACGAACATTTCTATCTTTAATTTAAGCTCTATGAAATTAACCTGAACACCATTGCATCATACTTGAAACTGCGATACTCAAAGCCGATGTTATTATTTTTTGTCTGAAACAGTCTCTACCTAAGGCAAAAAGATTGCATAATGTTATTGAGTTTTGTTATTTAACTTAAAATTATATCTTTTTTGTTCAGGCTGGAAAGCCCCTTTTCGTATCTGGGAACTTTATGGATAGCACCCTGAGTACTGGTATTCCAACTCCGAGTGACCTATCTGACATCACGAATACTATCATGCAAGGAGCAGGTTTCATACTGAAAGATTACAAGAGTCCAAGTTACGTGTTGCAAACTCTTAAGACTGTAAATACTATATGCAAGAGCGTGGAGCGTCTGTCTTACGATGAACAAAACTTTTTACGGTTGACAATGGAAGTAAGTGCTTGTACAAATTAAACACATTTTATAATGCTTACTGATTTACCTGCGCACTTTAGAGAACTTAATACACTTAGTATTGTATTTCCGGTGTATGCGTCGATAGTTTGTTCTCTGCGTGATTGAACATTACCGACCAACCTATTTTTTGTGTACTACTGTAGCTCAATGTTACTTTAACTGTTTACTGAATTATTTATTTTGTCGTATTATTAACCCTATCTTTACTAATTTACAGCTGCAACCACCAGTAAGCGCAGCAGAGGCGTGCATATTGTCTGCGGCGTTTACTGTCCGCCAGTTTGGCGCCCCGGTAGTGGTACTACCGACAGTAACAGGTAGGACAGCGGTTCAGCTGTCCCATATTTTATCGGACACCATTATATTGGCAGTTTCTACTAACCTTGCAATATCCAAAAGACTGCAAATCTACAAGGGCGTTCTGCCGATTACCTATACAAGTAAGTCTTTTGATACTTATAAATTGTATACATCTTTACATAAAATTTTACTGGGTATTTGCTGTTGTCTTCATTTTATTTTCTTGATGCCTTAAGTGTCGAGCAGTGGGTAAAGCATAAAAAAACTTCAACATTCTACAAGCTGCTATGACTATAAAAAATATTCACCAGAGGAGCGTTGTAAGAACTGGCAAGACGAGACAGCTGCACGTATCCACTTTGCTGTCGAGTTCGCCATCAAGAAGGATATCATCAAATACGGGAATACATACGTGACCCTGCGCAAAACATACTCCGACTGCGCTTATTGCGACCACGTCAGCTCTGGGACTGTCATGTTGCAGGAGTTTGAGAAGAACAGGTATTTATTGTTTATCCTAAGATTTTATTACTGTAACCCCGATTCAGGTACATACCCCATTGTGACTATGTTATCAAATTTAATCCTCCTCTACCCCGCTAAACATTCTTGGGGAGGCAGAGACTGAAAATCAGAGATCAAAAGAGACAATCTTAGCTTTTTTTCTACATCGTTTTGTGTTATATTATGACTTATATGATAAGTGTTCAGGCAATAAACTTTTTACTTCTATTCTATTTTTCTATTCGGCATTCCACATCTTATTTAAGGAGTGATTTTGCCAATGTCAAGTGAAAAATCGGAGAATCTTCAATTTAAAAAAATGGCGAATCGCCAATGTCAAGTGATGGAAACTTAAAGACGCTCCACGTAGTGATTTGCTGCTGGAACTCTGAAAACGGAGTTGTCTCCCGAGTTAATCCTCTTCTTATGACAGCTTATCACTGAATCGGAATCACAGCTATTTCCCCATCACAAAAATAACGTTGAGACTATTCTGAAATGGAAATAATTAAATAAATAACTCAGCAGACGTGTGCTGTGCTCGGTACGGAGTCCCAACAAAAAACTTTTTACATAATTATGTAGTTTTGGGCGACAAACATGAACCAAGTGATGTAAATCAATTTAATAAGAGCTTCCAAATTAGGGCTGATGCTTAGAAAACAGGTGCAGATAGTTACATTATTTCTTACAAGTCTATGTATATGAATGGATATTAACAAACCTGTCTAACCAAGGTATACCATGGGTATCGCGTTAATTCTTCTTGAGTAGACTGAGATTTTACGTGTCCCGCTGTCTCTTGGTGTTTTTCCAAAGTCTTGAGTGTCGTGCCAGACAAATAGCTATGATATTAAAATACGTTAATTTTGATATGATATAAGGGCTATTTAGGGTGCAACGAGTAAGACAAAATCCTTTGGTATTACTGGCTGTGCCAAGCAGTTGTGCCACGGGTAATAAAGGGTTCCGAACAGCAAATTGACAAAGGTGAATTTTACATGAGGCTTCCACATAGCTCGTAGAACAGATGGCCGTTGGGGCATTAAGGTTCTAGAGTGGCGACCGCGCACCGTATAAAAGGAGTAGCGTGTACTATTATCTAATCTCTGGTAGCATGGGCAGGCCTCCCACTCGATGGACCGATGACCTAGTGAAGGTCGAGGAAAGCCGCTGGATCCGTATTTAAAATGAAAAAGTAATGAATCGTAGTAGCAACTCTTATTTCCTGTTCACTCATTACTATATTTTTCTCTCAGAGTAACCTGCAACTTCGACATTGACAAGGAGCAGCAAATAGCGTACGATATAAAAATATGAAGATTTGCTTTGTATTAAAAGCCAAAGAAAACTTAATTATTTATAAAATATATATCTTTAGCTGCTTTTTTAAATATTTTACTGAATACTTGCTAAGATGCTTATTTTAGGGTCAGTTCATACCAACACATTCCGCCATCACCAGTCTGCCAGCGTCTCAGCCAGCATCTCTTCTCGCCGTGTCTCGGTGTGAACTGGCCTTTATTCTTTTTAATGTTATATGTTTATTTTTATACATAAGTTTAATTTCTAAGATCTAAGTTATTTGTAACTCCTTGTGATTTATTTGTAAAAGTTTTAATTTTTTAAGCTATACATAAGTATAGTTTATATTGGTATTTATTAAATTACAATTTCGTGTAATGAATTGGTACTTTTATTTTGGTTACTGATATAATCAGGTGAAGTAATTTTTTTTTTTCGGGAATTCACTGGCTGCGGGTTTCTCAGGGAAAGTTGTTCAGTTGAATGAGCAGTTTCATCTGATTTTGTAAGACATTATACTAAATTAATAATGATTTTATTTTTACACACATGCCATGCCATGAAGTAGGTACATCACTTTATACAGGATTATACAGGATGTTTAAAAAGTGCGTTTGAGATTTTAAGGGGTTACTCAGAATCAAGTATAGAATACGGGAAAAATATAAAAAATCCGATCTACAATTTTTTTTTCAGTATCTCATACAAATTCGTGATTCACTATTCAGATTTAGTATGGGAAACTGAAAAAAATGGTAGAACGGATTTTTTTGTATTTTTCCGGTATTTTATACTTGATTCTGAGTAACCCTAAAATCTCAAACGCACTTTTTTAACACTCTATAATTATAATTGCATCACGACACCAATCGTGCAAACAAATAAAGGCTTATCAAGTGGGAAACGCTGGCGGCCTAAGGCTTTTTTCACATACTGAGGGCTATTTAGGGTGCAACGGGTGAGAAATATTTCCTTTGGCACTACTGGTTGTGCCAAGCAGTTGTGCCACGTGTAATAAAGGGTTCCGAACAACAAATTGAAAAATGGCGAATTATGACATGAGGCTTATTTTAACACGTTTTATTTACATAAATATTAATCCTCCATCCAGGACATGTAAAGTTGGCAAAGGTTCCGGAGATCGTCGCATGCACTCGAGAAGGTGGGCACAGATTGTTACAGACTGGATACCAGAAGGCCGCAGTGTCCGCGGCAGACCAAGGCGAAGATGGCAGGATGAATTGGACAGGTTTGACGACCAATGGAAGGAGGTGGCTGGGATAGAGATGCGTAGCGAAGTTGAGAGGAGGCCTTTGCTCAGCAGTGGGATAGAGTAGGCTAGTAAAAAAACCCTTTAGGGGTTTGACGTCTACTTCTAAGGAACGGCCACTTGCTACTACTACCACTTCCCAAAATGTAAACAGTCACAGTGACCATATAGACGCCTGGTCAAGATCGACAT
Source organism: Coleophora deauratella (assembly GCA_958295455.1). Taxonomy (NCBI): domain Eukaryota; kingdom Metazoa; phylum Arthropoda; class Insecta; order Lepidoptera; family Coleophoridae; genus Coleophora; species Coleophora deauratella. The sequence continues at coordinate 6,942,423 of OY282398.1, forward strand.
ATTGAGTAGATATTAAATATTTACATTATATACAATGAAAAATTATTACTTGAAAGGAAATATTGCAAGGAGATTGACATTTATTGCAAATATTGCAATCTCAAATCTTTCATTTACTTGACTAAATACTCTTTTTAGTCTAACCCTAATCGAAGAATGTAAAAAATCCTACCCAAAATACACCAAATTAAAAGCAGTCTTTTATCTTTTTATCGATACGTAGCTATTCAAACTCCTTGACCTATAAAAAGATTCACAAAAATATATTTATGACGCATTTCAAAAAGATTAACTTTGTTTTCCTTCAAAGTTTAATTTCAGTACTTGAAAGATTCAAAGACGTTTATATAAATATAATAATTTACACTCATCATTATATACCTGTTAGAATTTTAAGTTTCGTTACGAGTATTGTAATTATTTACAGTTTATAAAATATACTTAAGTATAAACTTCTCAAAATACTTACACACTTACTTATACAAAAATACAAAATAGTACCAGTTCGTACATCTAAAATATTTTGTAAATCGATTTAAAAATATGGATAAAAAACCGGAATCTCTAAAATTTGTAGATACCGATTTCAGTAACCCCGAAGTAATAGATCGACCACACTATCGCCATAGGAGAGCCACCATTGTAGCGGAAATGGGTAATGTTTTTTATCGTATTATAATTCCAGCAACTTATATTTTATGTACTACTGGATACACGATACCTACGAAGGTACACAGTTTATACTTTAAGGCTATACAGCCTTGTCTGGTGTATACAGCCTTCACTTTATTCGTAAAAGTCTAGCTAACAATAAAGACAATGAGGGCTAATTATTGAATCTCGATTCAACCCCAGTATAGTCAGCCACAAAGATATCTGAACCTCTCCGTAATACACCATGTATCGCGAATAGCTTTAGTAGGGGTTCAAATATCTCTGTGGGCCAGTGGGCCATAACGCACACATTTACATGTGTACAAACATGAATGTCTATGTAGTAAGCAATGGCGCGAAATTTATATGAATTGTCCGGGGTGTGGGTAGTAATAAAAACCACCTATCTACTTCATAGTAGATAGATAAATAGCATTGATACAGGAACGTACTTAAACAAGTCCACAAGCACATGTACATAAATAATGGATACAGACCTATAGAACGCGCTGCACTGGGTCAACGTAAAGAACAAAAATATTGATGATCCGGTAAAGAAGTTACTGAAATGTACCCAAGCATAGCCTTATGCTGAAAAAAAAACTTGTTAGAATAAGAATAGAATAAAGAAATAGAATAATAAGTACTGATATAGCATTAAGCGAAGTGCGGAATCTTGGTAAGCCCGCTTCCATCTTTAGCATCATCATCACTTACCACCTGGTGCCGAAACATCCAATAATTATAATATACAAATGAATAATTATAAACTGTTGCAATACAAATCAAATCTTGATGCAGACAACTTAACTCAATTTTGTAAATAGTTTTATATTTATCGCATAGCCGAAGACAAGTTCGTGTCGGCAGTTGATATTCAGAAGATGATAGAGGCTGGCCTGGACGTGGCCAAGTTGAGAAGCTCTTACTGTACAAAGGAGGATAGGATCCACCTTCTGGGGAAGGTGGACAAAGCAGCCGCGAATTGCTCCAAGAAGTTTGGTATCACTGATTGTCCTGTGGCCAGCTGTGTGACACTCAGGACCTGTATTACAAGGACTGGATTACTTTTGGAGGTAAGCGTGTAACTGAAAGAAGCCTTTTCTTTGATCGATAATAATAAATAACGTTCTCGACGACTTAATTCTTATACAAAATTTTGAACAAATTCACAGGAAGTAGAATACTACAAGTTAGAAGACAACGATGAAGTAATATTAACATGCGATTTAAAGAATTATGACAAGTGTACACGAAGCCTCATTTACGTGAATAATTCATATCTTCCTGTAGACTGCAAAGTTGGCATGGAAATCGTTGTGAACGAAGGACAAATTGAACTCGAATGCCTTGAAATAGTCAATGATAAAACTATACGCTGTATTGTGAAGATAGGAGGTCAACTGAAGAACATGTCTCTTGTATCTGTTAGAGGAATGGTACATTCAAGGCCTTATGTTACTCAAAAAGATATGGAGTTAATTAAATTCTGTATCGAATACCAGGTACCTAGAAGTTCTTAATGATGCCTTTAAAAAAGTGAAGTGTTTCACTAGTTATTAATATTAATTTTCAGGTGGACATGATAATAATACATTATGTCCGTCACATTGAAACCCTCTTAAAGGTGAAAGAGTATTTGAGATTTTTGAGTAAAACCATAAAAAGACCTGTAATTATAAGTAGCATCTGCACACACGCAGGTCTCAATAATATTGATGAACTAATAAAGGTGAATACTGTAGTCACTTAGTTAAAATAAAACAGAAAATTGTAGAGAATAACAAAACAGAAGAAACTAGTAATTCTTAATATAAATTGATTAAAATTCAGTCCAAATATACCTTCTCATTTTAATCTCATATAAAATGGTTTGGAGATCAAGGCCATATAAAACAAAATTTTCTCACTCATCCTCTGTAAATTAGATACCAAGCGAAAATATCTCAAACTAGCTTGACATGTCTCAGCTAAGTCACGTCTTGAGTCTTGGCCATATCAAATACTTATTTAGCTAAAATGGGACGTAGATATATAATAGTTCGTCATCCTTGAAATCTAAGTTCGCCGGCGGTGAGTACAAAATTAAGCGACCTTGTCTCCATTTTCATCATCATATTTTCCCGAACGCAATACTCTCTGTTTATAAACTAGGGTCTCTTTACTGCCTCTATGCTGTATGTGTTTCTTGATTATATATTTTTTAATGGTACAGGAAAGTGACGGCCTATTGTTAGCAAGAGAATTTATTCAATATGAATTAGCTAAGCCGTATCAGTTCCGACTGCCCCAGATCCAAAAATATGTGGCGGCTAAATGTAAAGAGGTTTGTAATTTCTTACTTCGATTTACTGTGAAAAGTTATTTCAATAGTCTGTTTACTGATTGTAATTAAAATACCTGAAAATGTCTATATAAAGTGACCAGTTTCCTTGAATGTGAGTAATAAGTATTTCAGATATCCATGAAACTCAATGAGCTAAAATTCATCTTAGGGTATGTCTTAAAGTCGATGAATAGTGGTAAATGGTCAAGAAACTATCCAACTTCCCCCATATTATACAATACAATTAGAGCAAAACATTTTATGTCATGGACATATTCGGAAACACCATGTAGATAATAAATATATTTGTAACCACAGGCAGGAAAACCAATGTTCATATCTGGAGGTGTACTTGAAGATATGGTTGCGAACGCTGAAGAAAACGAAAGTGAAATAACAGATATTACCAATGCGCTGTTGGATGGAGTCACAGGTTTCATACTGACCAAGTGTCATAATGTTGACAATACTATACTCGCGATAGATGAACTGAACGAAATATGCCGCGAAATAGAACCTCTCACTTTCAATATGAGTGATATAAAGCTCATGAGAGACGACGTAAGTAAAATATGGATGAAACATACCTACCAGTATGGCAAATAATAGGCAATAATAAAATTCATTTTTTTTATAACTTGCGAGATAATGTTATTTTCCTCCGTTAGGGTTTAAAGGCTCACTGATCTAATGTAACGGCTGCATGAAGGTAAGATGCATTGCATGCATGCAAGATGTGTTCCGGCATGAAGATAAGATAGCTAGTTCCCCATTGCATTAGGGAATCTTGGTAAGCCTGATTCCATTTTGACATCATCATCACTTATCACCAGATGCCGCCAGGTGAGATAAGAAAAAGGGGTGACATTTAAAAAAAGAGTTGTAAACTCGACTTGTTGCAATGGTTCCACACCCTATACAGCCTTTAAAATACTAACGAAGGAAAAAAATACAGGGTGTAAAAAGACCTCTCCCGGAAACTTCACGGGGTTTATGTACGTCCTATATGAAGTTTAATTACCATTTTCTTTTTTTAAAAAAACCTTTTTTTAGACATGTGATCATTTTTAAGCACGCAATGTACGTGCAGCAATTCATTGACGCAAGCGTGTGTGTGACCGTTTGTCGTAGGTACCTACTAAGTTAGGCAAGCAACGTTGCGCGCATTTTTATGCGATTTGTTTTTGTGATCAGCTGTTGCACTTCGTAAGTTGGTAAATTAGGCAATGTGAGCTTATCCAAAAATCCAGACCCAGCTCCCGACACCATTGCTACAAGATAGGAACAATCATTTTTATTTGGAGTGTACCCTTAGAGACCCTAAGGGTACACTCCGGGGCCAGGGACTCCGCCCCTCTATCGCATATCCATCTTTAGAATAGGGTCATCATGACTAAATCCCTAGGTGCCCCTAAGTCTACTCTTAGTGGAGTTTTGGATTTTGGTTGCAGTTTTTCAAAAACGGTACATCTTACATAAAAATGTCACATGAGCAAAATTGTCTCCCTTGGTAGCCCTTACATGATACAACAGTAAAAAGGCGGAGTTGCGAACAAAAAAAAACTCGAAAATTTTCTAAGTCCCGAGCCCAAAAAAATAAATCAAAAAGTATCGTTTATTTTTGCATTACAAGGCATAGCACCCCTAAGGTTATACTCCAACATCAGCCTCACCGCCCGCCCCTAAGAATAACCTCTGACCTCATTGCCACTGCTCAAAGTTGTCGCTTTGGGCAGGAATTTTACTTATGCTTTCTAAGTCCTACCATAAACACTTTCAAGAAAGTAAATAAAACCTAGCGGGCCATTCACACAGATCTTCAACCGTACATTAGCATCGCCTGAGAGAGATAAAAGCTTTTGTAACAATTTATGGGGGTCTTGCCTACAAAGTTGTTAGTAAAACCTTACCTGGTAGACTGTTGTGGACTCTGTAGTGTTATGCATCCGCAAGTACAACACCACCTCACACTAATCCAACATCCACCATGCACACAATTCACAATTTCCATTACCACGAACACTTAACCGACGACGTAATTATTTGGCATAGTAAAAATAAAACACAAACTATTTACGAAAAACTAAATTATCGAAACAAAATACCTACTACGATCACCGAAAAGGATACGCGCGTCCGCGCGGTCGCGTGGTAGCCCACAGAATACATACTATCTGCATGACTCGCGAGCCGCGACTGTGCAGCGACGCGACGGTGGCGCCGCCGCCGAGCGCGGAGTGGCAACGTTGCCCGCGCCAGAGTTTCCCAACCGCGGGCCGCAGGCCTAAAGTTGTGCCGCAGATTTTATTTTTTAATAATTAATGACTTTGTAGATACGATATGTTATTGTTATTTAAAATGTGTGTACACTTTCTCGCGAATCCCTTTTTACCATCTGGCATGCACATAATTATCTCAACATAAATTAACAATAAACATTCATTATTAGTAGCAAGTGATAGGGTAGGGTCGTAGACTTCACATAACAAATAATGTAGTTTTGTATGGAAAGTACCTTATTCCAATACTCACAGTTTTATTGTAATGTCAGATGTGAAAGCCGCTCGTTGCTGGCACGACTGTGAGTGTAAGCACGCGGTTCTACTAGCCCAAACGTGGACTTTGCCAGCCGACAAACTCGTGTTATGTTCCCTACTCATTTACAGTGCCAATAGTGCCATTCTTCACGTCGTTGTCTCCAGTCACTCGGTACGTGGCGAGCGCAGTAATTTAATTTAAAAGCGAAATTTTATTAATAGCGGGCCTAATGTTGACAAGTCCTGACTGAAAAATCATGTAGTGTGTGTTAAAACTGGGCTCGGGCTTGATGTTCGGTCTTCTCTTTTCTGCTACAGTGATTGAATATGCGTAACGAACACATTCTATCCTTTTCTTTCACGCACACAAAGGCGGGATCCGCTCTTTTTGATGTTTTTGTAAAAAAGTTTTTTTTTCAATAGTAATTAGGTAGTTCGTGGATAGTTCTACTCCGAGCTAGACCTGTGCTTTCGGTGACTAATTCGCCTAGCGCACGTTTCATAGTTATTTTTTCTGTAGGCTTTAAGTTTTTTTGTGTAAATAACTTTCTTTGTTCTGAATAAGATTAGGTATTTGTTATGATTATAACTTTTTTACTTAGATCGTTAAGTGTTTCTTGCTTTTTTAACGTTTTTAGTTGGTAGGTTTTGTTGATAACTTTTGTGTTTATTTTTTGTAAAATGGCTAACCGCCCGCGTCGTGATCCTGTTAATTATCACTACAGCGCTCAAGAGTACGCAGAAATGGTTTTGTGTTATGGCATGACAGAAGGAAATGCCGATGCTGCTTTAGAACTCTATCGAGAGAGATACCCTACGCGACATCATCCTTCGGATTCCCGACTCATTTACAGTGCCTATCAACTTATTTTAGAAAATAGGCCAATAGTTCCGCAGTCGCAAGGTGGTGGGCAGCAGATCAGCGTGCGGAATGAAGAGCTGATCCTAGAAGTCTTGAGATGGAGGGGCGCTCAGTTTGAGCCGTACCTCATAAGATCAGAAAGAAGACGGAGCTAAGATGGTAAGTTTTGATTTTTTTAAGTTTTTGAACGAGTGGCAGCCGTGTCGTTGACCCGTGCGCGCCCCGCTTGTGTGTGTGTCGTTGAACCGCGTGTCCCGCTCGATTGATGCTGCCGCTTGTGTGCGTTTCTGGCAAGTTTACCGTGTTTCACTTTAGTTTTCATTGCGGATTTTTGCTATTTTATTCATTTTTAATTTTTATTTAAAAAAATAAATTGTATTCGGTTTCTCATGTTGTTTAGAGGTAATTAAAAATAATAAAAAAATACTTTTTTTTTTCAAAAATGACATCAAATTTTGCTGTTTTTTTTTACATAAACGTATTCAGTAGCGTGCCTAGAACCCCCCCTTTAAGTTTCCGGGAGTGGTCTTTTTACACCCTGTATTATCTCAAGGAATATCTTATCATTAAAAATAAAATAAAGTATTGGTGTTTTATTTTGAATATTCATTATAACATGAAACTGGGAGTAGATACAATTTTTAAATGTCTGATTACTCTTTAATGTCGATTCTACATTTCAAGTCTCGAACACCAATGACGGCAGCCGACGCTGCAGTGTTCTCTTGCGCAGTGATGGCACAGCAGACAAAGGCTCGCCTCATTATCGTTCCCACGGTCACTGGTCGCACCGCTAAAGCCTTGCAGCACATGAGGCCGAATTGTATCATCATCACAGTCAGCACTAGTATCAATGTCACTAGGCTGCTTTCTATCTACCGGTGCATTGTACCACTCATTTACAATGGTGAGTTTTCTTAGTTTTAGTATGTTTTAGTATTAATAATTTTTTTGATTTTTGTTAGTATGATTTTATTTATTCTTATCTGAGTTTTATTTACTTTATTTAGGAAACAAACGGTCTTTTAATTACGTTGCTAAAACTATTCATAATCAAAAATCAAAATCATAATGTTTTTTATTTAAGGCGGGAAGTATACTCAATCTGAGCATCAACCATGCATGATAATTTAATATCGACCGTAACGCCAATCATTTTAAGTTCAGATCAGTGTGGGTACCGTCGCGGCGGTTACGTCAAGGCCGAACGCAAAATTCTCGAGATTTCGATGTTTTTATTACTTTTCTTGGCTTTCAAATAAGTTAAAAAAAATCCGTTCAATACAAATTGAAGGTATTAAATTGGCCGATTTTTGTGTGTTGGTTTCAACATAAACAAATATTGTGTTTCCGAGAGAATTTGCAATTAATGCAAAATACAGGGTTTACAGGATATTTTTTTTCATCAAAGTTTCTGTGATTTTAATGATTCTGTTCAATACAATTTGTTTTTTATTGTTTCAAGTATGTTATATATTTTTTCCATGGTGATAGCTTTATCCATTACTTCAAGAATTTGAATTGAATATTGCGATTTGGCTATACTTAGCGCCTTATGTTTTGCACATACTTTTTAAATCATCTTTTTTTCCTACCTAGTACAAAGTTCCCACTATTTAGTACTTATAGACCTATAGTTTCATAACCTGTAGTTTTTTTTTCTCCTTTGAGATTTTATTAAATGTTAATTTGTTGCCCCCCCACTGCCCCTTGCCCCTCTTACCCCCTCCACCCCTTTGCCCCTCCTGCACCTTGCCCCTCACGCCCCTTGCCCCTCCTGCTCCTTCCACTGCCCGTCCTGCCCCTTGCCTCTCCTGCCCCCTTGCCCTTCATGCCCTTTTCCCCTTCTGCGCCCTCTTGCCCCTCCTGCCCCCACCCCTACTGCCCCTCATTGCCCCTCCTGCCCCCTCCACTGCCCGTACTATACCTTGCCCCTCCTGCCCCCCTTGCCCCCTTACCTCTCGGCTTCCCCCTTGCCCCTCATATTATACTCGTGTTTTATTGTTCATTTCTTTTAATTTATTATTTATATTCTAACCTGAGAGAAAATAAAACGTAGTTACAGTTTCGTTATATTTATACAATATCGTCACAACAGTTTCGTAATTGTACATTTTATTTGAAAATGACTCCTCTATGTATTTACTATTTGGCAGGTCCGAACCACAGACACTGGCACAAGACCGTCGCAATAAGGGTGGAGTTTGCGCTAGAATACGCACTGAAACGCGGATGGATAGCCCTTCACGATGCCTATGTGACCCTGGAACGACGCCTCGACACCAGCGGATACTGTGATATGATCCGCATCTGGAAGATGGAGATCACTAGGAAATTCGCAGTCGAGTACGTATTTTATCTCTTGTAAAGGAAAATTATAAACTGATTTAGAATATTTACGTTTTAGTGTATGCACTAAGGGTTGTAAAACAAGCTAAAATCAAATCATCTTCTATAATTCTGGGTCTGCCATATCCATATAAAGACTGAGAGAATGCCGTCGGTAGCCCCATGGGTCATCGTATTCCAACTTAGATCTAACAGGAGGTTGCATTACTTATTATATGTTGATACTTTTATAGATCAATCTACTTAATACCCTAATACCCGGATGTAGTGCAAAACAATCTGTGCAAAACCTGGAACGTGATGCTGGGCCATCATCCCCGGGGGATACCGAAGTTAGGTTCTCGGCGAAACAAATCTCTAAAATTATAAATGGTATGAAGAGGGGGAAGTCCCCCGGGTATGATGGCCTCAGCATTGAGCATTTGCAAAATGCTGGCCCTCATCTGCCCAGGGTGCTGGCCATGCTGTTCGGTTTCTGTGTGTCTCATTCATACTTACCGGAAGGCATGCTCAGAACCATAGTTGTACCTATTATCAAAAACAAGACTGGGGATATCTCGTCCAGAGCGAACTATAGACCAATATCTTTAGCAACGGTGATAGCGAAGGTGCTCGATGGTCTGCTTAATGCTGAGCTTGATAAGTATCTTAAACTACACGACGCTCAGTTCGGGTTTCGGCCCGGACTTTCTACAGAAAGCGCAATTCTCAGCCTTAAGCAGACTGTTGAGTACTACACGCAAAAGAAAACGCCTATTTATGCGTGTTTTTTGGATTTATCCAAAGCATTTGATCTGGTTAATTATGATGTGCTTTGGGCTAAGCTGGAAAGTACAGAAATGCCGCGGGAGCTAATACGAATATTTAAATATTGGTACTCTGGTCAGATAAACTCGGTCAAATGGGGGGAATCATTGTCAGACCAATATGTGCTTAGTTGTGGGGTTAGACAGGGAGGGTTAAGCTCTCCAAAACTGTTTAACTTATATGTAAATGCACTGCTCGAGGAGCTCAGCAGCATGCATGTCGGATGTCACATAGACGATGTTTGCGTAAATAACATTAGTTATGCAGACGACATGGTGCTGCTGAGCCCTTCGATCGGTGGTTTATTAAAACTGTTAAATGTGTGTGAAATGTATGCTGCTAAACATGGGCTAAAATACAATGAAACCAAGAGTGAGCTACTTGTTTTCAAGGCAGGCACCAAATGTCCTTCTCATGTTCCCCCTGTACTTCTAAATGGAATACCTCTTAAAAGAGTGTACACTTTTAAATATCTGGGGCATTTGGTTAATGAAAGTTTGCGTGATGAAGCTGACATTGAGAGGGAGCGCAGGGCTCTGTCGACTAGAGCGAATATGATAGCTCACAGGTTCCGTAGATGTACAGCATCGGCTAAAGTAACATTGTTTAGAGCCTACTGTACATCACTGTACACTTGTAGCCTGTGGGCTGCATATTCGCGAAAGTCGATCAGTGCCCTGCGTGTCCAATATAATAATGCGTTCAGGGTGCTGTTGGGGCTGCCGCGCTGGTGCAGTGCGTCGGGTATGTTTGCGGACGCGCACGTAGACGGCTTTCAAGCCGTAATCCGCAAAAGGTGCGCCGCGGCGCTCGGCAGACTGCGCGGCAGTACTAACGGCATCCTGGCCGTATTCGCCGCCAGACTGGACGGGGGCATTGTGAGGCACTGGATGGGGATGCACTCAGCGGTTGCCACGTACACCCACTGAGTCTGCATTCCTGTCTGGTGACTTAGTTATATTTTTATCTATTGTATCTATTTTTATTTATCATAATTTAATTTAATTTTCAATTTAATATAATATAATTTAGTTATTTTTGAAATTTTTGAAATTGATAGTACTAACAATTAGATGTAAGTTTTTAATTTTACTAACAAATTATATGGATCCCTGGGTCTGAAATAAAAAGATTTTATTTTATTTTTATTTTATTTATTACACAAATTTTTGCACTGGGTGGGAATCGTACCCACGACCTTCGGTTCAATATATACGACATATATTTATCAGCCAAATAATAACAATAAATAAACTAGGTTTACGAACTAGAAATAAGGAAACATAAAACAATGAAGAGTAGGTACCAACAGTAGTCGAGAGCGCCACTAAATCAGACAATATAATATGTAAAACACAAACTTTAAAAAACCGGCCAAGTGCGAGTCGGACTCGCGCACTGAGGGTTCCTTATAAATTCATAATCACGCATGTCTTGAACTCTATATTTTTTATATTTGAGTTGATTGAATGAAAGGTAATTTGCGGTTTACGATTTATGACGTATTAAAAAAAACTACTTACTAGATCTCGTTCAAACCAATTTTCGGTGGAAGTTTGCATAGTAATTACATCATATAGAGTGTTTCAAGTGTTTTCATTCATTCAAATATTTTTTCTAGTTTTATCATTCTCTTATTTTAGAAGTTACAGGAGGGGGACACACATTTTACCACTTTGGAAGTGTCTCTCGCGCAAACTATTTGGTTTAGAAAAAAATTATATTAGAAACCTCAATATCATTTTTTAAGACCTATCAATAGATACACCACACGTATAGGTTTGATGAAAAAAATATTTTGAGTTTCAGTTCTAAGTATGGGGAACCTCCAAAATTTATTGTTTTTTTTTCTATTTTTGTGTGAAAATCTTAATGCAGTTCACAGAATACATCTACTTACCAAGTTTCAACAGTATAGTTCTTTTAGTTTCGGAAAAAAGTGGCTGTGAAATACGGACGGACAGACAGACAGACATAACGAATCCATAAGGGTTTCGTTTTTTGCCATTTGGCTACGGAACCCTAAAAAGGCCCAAAATGAATGATCTCCTTTCTCACATTATTGCATAAATATTATTTAAAACTAACATTGCTTTATTTTTTCAGATGTCCCGGCGATGATGATGATGATAAAGATATCGGCAAAGTAGAGAGCGAATTTAATTACTAATCAATATTCAGTTTAATCTTGTAGTTTGGTTTCATTTATAAGTATTATTTATAGATTTTAATAAACATATTTTAAAATTGGCATCTTATTTCATTTATAGCATCTAACTTTCTCAGATGCACAGACTACCTGTGAAGATACTAGGTACTTGTATGATTCATATATGAAAACCTTTTAAACCCCCAACCTACCCCAAACGCTTTTTGAAGCCTTACTAAGTTACTTGATCTATTCTAATAATGTTATTTTTAGGTTTCTAAGGTGCTTGTAGCGAATATTTATGGTGAGAACTTTTACCCAGCATAAATATTTTCTTTTTATATCAAAATACAAACGAGGCGCGGCGTTCCATAAAGTCTTTTTTTTTTTTTTTTTTTTTTTTTTATGGCAGAGGTGGCAAACGAGCAGACGGATCACCTGATGGTAAGCGATTACCGCCGCCCATAGACACCCGCAACACCAGAGGAGTCACAAGTGCGTTGCCGGCCTTTGATTTGGGAGTACGCTCTTTTCTTGAAGGTTTGAATGTCGTATCGGTCCGGAAATACCGCAGGCGACAATTCATTCCACAGTTTGGTTGTGCGAGGCAGAAAGTTTCTAGTGAAACGCACAGTTGTGGACTGCCAACCATCTATGTGATGGGGATGAATATGTTGTCGCTTAGAACGATGGCGGAAAGAGGCGGCAGGGATCAATCCGAACAATTCCTCGGAGCACTCCCCGTTGTACATGCGATAGAGAATGCAGAGCGAGGCTACATCTCTACGCAGCGCCAGGGAGTCAAGCCGATCTGAAATATCCTGGCAGTCGACGATTCGAGTTGCCCTTCGTTGAATGCGGTCCAGAGGGAGAAGCTGGTACTGGGGTGCCCCTGCCCAGAGATGAGAACAGTATTCCATATGAGGCCGAACCTGCGCCTTATAAAGTTGCAGGCGATGCGCCGCAGTGAAATACTGTCTCGATCTATTGAGCACACCAAGCTTCTTCGAGGCTAATTTAGCCTTACCCTCTAGATGGCCACGGAACTGGACTTCACTCGATATGTCGACACCAAGAATTCCGATACTAGCTGAGGCATTTAGGGGAGTGTCCTCAAAACGAGGTGATACGACAAATGGCATTTTCTTGGCAGTGAACGCGCAAACTTGTGTCTTAGTGGGGTTAAATTGGACCAAATTAAGTCGACCCCATTCTGAGACTTTCTTTAAAGAGGCCTCAATTTCCGTCACAAGTTTGTTTCGGCTCTCGATGACGCTTTCCCGAGAAATATTGGCACGGCCGGTATAGAAGGCATCACCTGTGCTGTCATCCGCATAACAATGAGTGCTGCTGATTTGCAGCATATCATTGATATGCAGAAGGAACAGTGTAGGCGAAGTCTCCTTCTAAGACATCTAAAAGGAAAATAAAAACATCCAAAAGCGTCAACTTCGCCTGCCAACGAATCTTCTTAGTAAGCATAATTGATCTTCTTAGTAGTCTCTGGTCTATGATGCCAAACATCTGTATCAAGGGGTGACAGAATATTTTGCGATAATTATTACAATTTATTTATTTCAGTTTATACAAGTTTGTTTTTACTGTTTTAATTATGGTATGGCCAACGGAATACGATGCAAAACTCGACGAAGTAAGTTAAAATACATTAAAGCTGTATCCCAACTTTCCATAAGGCTCAGAAAGGCATTACGAGGTAATTACCTCGTTCTCTAGGCGATTGCCTAGTATTGCACTTAGCATCACGATACTGCAGTGCATCAAGTATCTTTGCCGAGGCGGGAGTGCCCGACTTCTGTGCGGTGATGAGGGTTCGCGTCGCTTCCTTCTGGGAGAAACTGCAAAAATAGCATATAGGGAGAAAGTGCGGGTCTGAATAGTCCAATTTTTAAATTCTGGTTGTCTATTCATCAGAATGAGAACCGAAAGTAGTTTTATAGTAGGTTAATGGTATTTTTTTTATGCTGTGCCTACTATGTATTTTTAACCGACTTCAAAAAAAAGGAGGAGGTTCTTTTTTTTATATATATTTTTTTTATGTATGTTCACTGATTACTCGAAGACGCTCAACCGATTTGGAAAATTCTTTTTTTGTTTAAAAGGGTATACTTCACAGGTGGTCCCATATAAATTTTATCAAAATCGATTCAGCGGTTTTTGAGAAAATTAACAAAAACGTATCAAAATTGGAGTTGTTGCGATTGAAGTCGGTTGTTTTTAACGTATTCAGCGTGGTCAATTATAATATTTAACATTATATTTTCAACTATTGCTTTTTTGGCTGAAAATAAAGAATTATTATTTTTATTATCACAAGCTGTCTGCAAACCGAATTTCTTCAAGATTGTTTGAAGCGAGAACAAACAAACAAACACATTTTTACTTTTAGAGTCCATAGGTACATCAAAAGGTAAATAGTACCCCAATAGGATCACTTCATTGTTTGTCCGTCTGTCTGTCTGTCAAGCCCCTTTTTCTCAGGAACGCGTGGAGGTATAAAGTTGAAATTTATATCAAATAATACGAGTACTCAGGCCTTCAATCCCTTGGAGCTGTGAAATAATCAAACTTCTATGCCAACACAATAAATAAAGATATGGCCGTTTATCCGCATATTTCGACACTCGCGTGGGAATCAAAACATAGGGTACTTCCGATTGACCTCGAATCTTAAATTTTGGCAAGGAGCAATGTCTCATAAAGTCCGAAAACCGTAAATTTGTAGTTACATCACAATTTTGCGCGGTGCGGGAGTCCGACTCGCACTTGGCCGGTTTTTAGTATAAGTTAGGATTTGGGCACGTTTCCTTATGTTGTTTTTTGAAAAAGTCCATAGTACATGGATCGCGTCTCTGAGGATGGCCTCTGGCGCGGACTTTCAGATAGGGGTTTCCACCAACCGAGACATGGGAATCGCGCTATATGGATGTCTATGGCATAATCCTATTCAATAGTGGACATCTTTCCATCATTTGCAGTACGATGCAATGGAGCTGCCAGGACAGCAGCTGAGTGCGGCTAACGCACCCACTCCTCTAGACCACGTCCTCAATTTGAACCTGAAGGCCCCACCCGCATGTCAACGGCTGACCGGCATCGTAGCTTCTATAGGTTTTCATTTTAATCCATTATTGGTTTGCCCTGGTCCTTAGTAAGTAATTTTGATGCTGAAGATACATGCGGACTTACCCAGAATTCGTAAGGCAGGCTATTTTCTAGCTGTTACGTCCAACCAACCAACCAACCCATTACGTCCCCACTGCAGGGGCACGGGTCTCTTCCCATTACTCGGGAAGGTTGCGCCATACTCCACACACGGGGGCCAAAGGTTGTGGATCTAGTTGCCAACCCCAGTGTCAGAAGTTTTCAAGCCGCCTATAAGGCCTCCGACATGGCTTAACGACTGCCATCTAGCGACTACAGCCAGCACCAACGGCTTAGTGCCTTGCGAAGCACGGAAACGGTCGAGATAAATGCCACTAACAGTCAAACCCATCCAGGTAATGACCGTGTCTGTAGTCAGTTAACCTGCGTGATCGATGAGACCACGTAAGCCGCACTGAGCCACGACCGCTTCACTAATCGATTCTTATTTTCTAGTTAAATCACATTAATGTTGGTAACATTGTGGTTTAGTGGTAAGATTTAGATACGACAATATTAAGTAACATATGGTATATTTTTTTTACTTTAGGTTAGCTTAGCCTATCCAAAAACTCTTTTCAGTGGTGTCGATTCGGTTTTCACGATTAAACTTATTTGACAGAATTAAACTTAATTTAACTGTTCTGTCTTTTTCTTTCTATATCGAAAAGACAAAGACAAGACGCTTAAATTAAGTTTAGTCCTGTCAAATAAGTTTAATCGTTAACACCGAATCGATACCATTATTTAGTTACACTAGTTAGTTCTTTTTCTTCTTTTTATAATCTTATATTTTAAGGAGGGTTTTTCTTGTAAGAAAATGTCACCCCATAGTGCACAATCAACATATACAGAAGTACTATTTGCGTTTTATACAAGTGTCTACCATTTTGTACAAAGCCAAAGCTTCCATAGAGGATGGAGCTGATAATATAGTATTACATATACCTACATCAAATATTTTATAATTTATAGACAACAAAAGTTTATCATCTCTGCTTCGTTCCTGACACATTCCATGATTACGTGGTACACATCTTCTATAACATTACACTCAGAACAATTAGGTGTCGCAGATTTATACATGAGGAATCCAAAATTTTTTAACTGAATGTGTCCAGAACGAATCCTCAGAGCAGTTACAACGTCAGACCTACTCATTTCAACCCCGTCGAACCAAGGGGAACGGCACAGCCCGGGTTGAATCTTTCTGTACCATATCCCTTTTGAAAGCGATCGCTCATCAAAGTGTTCACTCCAAAGTTTGGTGCAGCGCTCTTTAACAAGCTCAAAGTAAAGTTCAGAGTGATATCGTAAACAGTGAAAATGTATTCCTTCTAAGGAGGCTTCCTTGGCTAATCTATCTGCTCGTTCATTACGAGTAGGACCCATTGTAGGATAATAGTTTTGATTTGTCGAATCAAACAACCACATAGAACCCGGTGAGTTCGTTCTGATTTTGCAATGCATGATCTGTACTGACAACTTTTGCAATCTTGAAAACTTTTGAAACATTCTATTGCCACCTATGTTAATAATGATGCAATCAACGTTTTGGAATGACGATGGTAGAAAGAAATTACATCAGAGACGATCTCTGTTTGATGCGAGTTTTTTAAATAGATAGAAGAAGACCTAGATACTACACTATTATTATACTTGTTTAGGTTGCTCACTTAACAAAAAAATGTGATTGTGATTGTGTGTGCTACTAAGTGTCATATCATATGTGATTTTTATTTGTTTCATGTGCTTTTGTTGTGCCCTTTGATATTTTCTCGTATCATTAGGATTAAAGGTTAAAAAAGGAGTTAAAAAAGGCTATTTTTCAATTTCAATTTCAATTTATTTATTGCATTCATATGGTTTTACAAGATGGATAATAATAATAAAATAACAGAGCTCATATGACCCCGGTAGGGCACAGCAATAATGGAAGAGGGACCGATATTTCCGTTTTTTATTCATTTAAATATTCTTTTACGCTATAAAAACATTTTTCTAACAGAAACGATTTTAAAGTTTTTATAAACAAAGAAAGTTTTGTTTCATTTTTTATAATTGAAGGGAGTTTATTAAATATTTTTATTGACATGCAGTATGGACTGTCGCTATGTAGTTTTAATTTTGACTGGGGAAGTATTAGTCTGTTTTTTCCAGATCTTATTGGATTTCTTCGAGGAAGTTCGTTTAGTCTTGTGTAGAATTCTGGATATTTATGAACGAATTTACAATTTTCTAAAATGTATATAGAAGCCAAAGTTAAGATTTTATACTTTTTGAAGAAGGGTTTGCAATTGTCTACAGTTTTTATATTTGCTAGGATTCGCACGCACTTTTTTTGTAGTAGGAACAAGTCCTGTACGTCTGTGCTATTCCCCCATAGCATCACGCCATAACTAAGCCACGCGTGTGCATATGCATAGTAAGCAGATTTCGCGGCCGATGCATCAGTTGTCTTTTTGATTTCTCGCAGCGCGTACACGAAACTTGATAATTTTGATTTTATTTTTTGTATATGGGATTTCCAGTTTATGTGTTGGTCTATTTCTATACCGAGAAGCGGAAAAGTGTTAACAAATTCTAAGTTTAAATTATTATAAGTGAAATTTATATCTAAAGATGCTTTTTGACGGGGTCTGAACTGCATTAGTTTGGTTTTAGTGAAATTTATTTCCAGATTGTGTTCGTACATCCATTTAGTGACTGTATCTAAGGTATTTGTTAGTTTTGGAATAATATTTTGAGCATTTGTACATGCCGTTAAAAGTGAAATGTCATCCGCGAAAAGTACTCGTTCACAGTTTTCGGGCAAACATTTAGGATGGATAATAATAATAAAATAACAGAGCTCATATGACCCCGGTAGGGCACAGCAATAATGGAAGAGGGACCGATATTTCCGTTTTTTATTCATTTAAATATTCTTTTACGCTATAAAAACATTTTTCTAACAGAAACGATTTTAAAGTTTTTATAAACAAAGAAAGTTTTGTTTCATTTTTTATAATTGAAGGGAGTTTATTAAATATTTTTATTGACATGCAGTATGGACTGTCGCTATGTAGTTTTAATTTTGACTGGGGAAGTATTAGTCTGTTTTTTCCAGATCTTATTGGATTTCTTCGAGGAAGTTCGTTTAGTCTTGTGTAGAATTCTGGATATTTATGAACGAATTTACAATTTTCTAAAATGTATATAGAAGCCAAAGTTAAGATTTTATACTTTTTGAAGAAGGGTTTGCAACTGTCTACAGTTTTTATATTTGCTAGGATTCGCACGCACTTTTTTTGTAGTAGGAACAAGTCCTGTACGTCTGTGCTATTCCCCCATAGCATCACGCCATAACTAAGCCACGCGTGTGCATATGCATAGTAAGCAGATTTCGCGGCCGATGCATCAGTTGTCTTTTTGATTTCTCGCAGCGCGTACACGAAACTTGATAATTTTGATTTTATTTTTTGTATATGGGATTTCCAGTTTATGTGTTGGTCTATTTCTATACCGAGAAGCGGAAAAGTGTTAACAAATTCTAAGTTTAAATTATTATAAGTGAAATTTATATCTAAAGATGCTTTTTGACGGGGTCTGAACTGCATTAGTTTGGTTTTAGTGAAATTTATTTCCAGATTGTGTTCGTACATCCATTTAGTGACTGTATCTAAGGTATTTGTTAGTTTTGGAATAATATTTTGAGCATTTGTACATGCCGTTAAAAGTGAAATGTCATCCGCGAAAAGTACTCGTTCACAGTTTTCGGGCAAACATTTAGGCAAGTCGTTTATATAGATAATAAATAATAGACACGAAATCACGCTGCCCTGTGGTATAGAACTGTTTTGATGTTTTGCTTCTGATCTGACATTTTGAATGGTGCCCGCTTCAAGGTCATGGTGTTCTACTTCCACATATAAGCTAAAAGCGAAGCTGATTATAAAATCCACAATAGTGCTCACTTTTCAAGAAAAGATCGTTTTAATATCAAGAAAGCTTCGACATAGCAGGCTGCAGGGCATCAGTTGCGGATTCTAAAAACCCAAAAATTATGAAAAACAAAACCTCGCTACCTACTCAAGAATTTCTAACAACTAGAAAGAAACATCTGCAGGCCATAAGAATAATGGCACTGAACGTTGATGTGTGAACAAAAAGACAAACTCAAAAGTGCCAAAAGTGTGAATTTGTTTATTTTATTTTGTGTGTGCCTTGTGCTATGTGTGTGTAAGGTTTTTCTTTACTTATTATATTTTATAGATTGTGTCTAAAGTGTATAATGCGATACCAGTGTTTGATGGGCAAAGTTAGTGCAGTGCATTCATTAATTTTTGCCGTACCAATTAATCTGACGCTAAATCGAAGGTGGAAACTGTTTTTTTAGACTAGAGGTTTTAGTCAGCACTAAAGTTTGGCGATATAAAGCTTTCAGGAACGCAAGGAGGAAGAAACATAAATAAGATTTGTTAAGTAGAGTACGTTATCTACGTATACTACATGGTATAAGTTTTATAAGTGGAAATAGTGTTTTCTGTGCGTTGTAAAATATAATTTCTATTGGGAGTGAAGTGTATACTATAATGTAGTGTTATGTGATACCGAATTAGTGCACTAAAAATCATAAATAATTAGGTTCAATTTCAAGACTGTGCTATTATTGTTTTATATTGCTATGTTATATTGCATTTTAGACAAGACACAACATTGAAGTTTGGCGATAAGATTACCAGGAACGCAAATAGGATGTAAAAAATGATTTTTTATGGGCACCGCTTTCTACGACTTTTGTATTGCATATGCGCCGCGTGCAATCATCTTTGGCTATGGCTGGGATGGCAATAAAGTTAAGATTCTAACAAAAACCAAAAAAACAATTAGAGTAGACAGTGTTACTACGAGAACAAAGCTTTAGGACCGACTCAATAACATCAAAAATTCTAGAAAACGCGGAACACAGAGATACAACTCCGAAAAAAGGATATACAGCAAGACACCCCGATGCAAAGAAAAGACAAAGAACAAAGCGTCACTTCAGAGGAAAGCTTATCCATCCGATAACTTGATACATGAAACATCTCCCCATAACGGTGCGTGTGCACTGGCCGATAAAATAAGAGCCGACAGCCAAGCCACGCCCACCTGTCGGTCCTCTTAAAAACTATAGGATGTACGCAAGTGCACTGGTACGATAAAATAAGAGCCAAAATAATCATTCCACTACTTGAGCCATATAGTAAGCGTCGTCGTCGCGTCATTGTTTCTGAATAATGTGGTGCGCAGTACTATAGAAAATGTGCCCGGCTTTTCATTATTGGTGTTATTGTTATAAAAACAGCTTAAAGTAAGAGCATAGCTAGGTAATCAAGAGTTTTAA
This sequence comes from Coleophora deauratella, assembly GCA_958295455.1. Classification (NCBI taxonomy): domain Eukaryota; kingdom Metazoa; phylum Arthropoda; class Insecta; order Lepidoptera; family Coleophoridae; genus Coleophora; species Coleophora deauratella. The sequence continues at coordinate 6,962,637 of OY282398.1, forward strand.
TACATCAAAAATGGCGGTTATATCATAAAACCTTCCATATTAAAAATACCATATCATGATATGAAGTTGCATATTCTAAAAGTGTATGTAAATTTCTGTAGATACAACAAATAAAAACTAACATTGTATTTTTATTAAAAATGCATTACATTAATTAAAGCACTTAGGTGGTTACAGTACACAACTTAAATATGTAAATATTATTGAAAATCAAAGTATTTTTTATCTACGTAGATGCTTTACTTACACATTTTCTTAAATCATATTTTTTCCAATTAATACAAAATATCATAATATATCTACACATATACCTATGCATTTGAATATTCTATAAATTGATATTGATTTCTGTAGGTACCTATAAAACATTATCATATTAATATACCATGTAAATCGATAACTAAACTATACATATGTCGATAAACGATGAACGTCATCATCTGTCGGTTCTTACCATGTCGGCTCAGTGCACTCGCAGCGTAAAACGTACCCCCCCCCCCTGTATATGTTACACACCAAGTATAGTATCTATCTTCCCCATACTGGCTACGATGCCGAGTATTCGGGCTGGTTCCAACCCCCATCTTTCCCCCTCCTGACTGCGTCGCCCTACACTCCTGTCCTATCTACGCCCCCCTCTGGTGTCTTGGGCCTCCGCGTCCTTGCAGCAATGATGCTGGCTGGAGGGGGTTTGAACTAAACTGAACTGAACTTATGCGATTACTCCGCCAATTGTAAATCAATTTTGATGATTCTTTTTTTGTTTGGTAGGTAATACTTCAGGGCTGGTCCCTTATAAATGTTATCTAAATTGACTCGGCACTTTATGAAAAAAATCAACAAAAACAAAAAATAGCAAAATTGTAGTTGTTACGATTGAAGTCGGTTTTTTAACGTGTTCAGCGTTGTGACGGCCCAACGTTGGAATGTGGCTAGCGTTGTCTATGGACGTATCGCCAATAATTATTATATTAGTGCCGCTCCTAGGAGAACTAAAGATCGAAAAGTGGTACCTATCCATTAGGAACTTCCACAATAAGGTCCTACTACTAGTACTAATGTTCTTCACCCCAGGCAAATCGTGCAGTGACGTAAACACGATGGAGCGAATGATAGCGGCGGGTATGAACATAGCTTTGATCAACATGTGCTTCGGCAACAAAGAAGAGCACGTCGAATACATCAGGAACCTTCGCCAGGCAGCGAAGAACTACAGTGTGAACATGGGCAGACAATACCCTTTATGCATTGCGGTGCTGCTGGCTGGCAAGAAAATTAGGACTGGGAAAATTGCTGAGGTAAAGTGTAGCCTCACTTTTTTGAGATAGTGGCGGCACTAAACAGTAAGGTTGCTTTATGCGATTAATTATGCGGATGATGTTTTTTTCTGAATGACAACCACACATATTCCTTCTGTTATCTAGTAGTACTATTGTCTAATCTGTGCTATAACAAGCAATACATTTCTTACAGATGTACGGCGATTATGTGGAACTAAAAGCCGGTGACACAGTGCGTTTGACAACCGATGAAACGTATAAGGAGCGGTGTTCGATGTACACAATATACATCGACTACATGTACTTTGCCGATCAGATGAAAAAGGAGTACATCGTTCTGCTAGACAACGAGACAATTAGTCTCAAGGTGGAGATGATATCGGCTACCACACTAACTTGCAAGATCGAAATCGGTGGAATGTTGGGGTCGTACAAAGACGTGTTTGTGCCTAATTGTATAATGGAAATGCCAAACTACTCGGAAAGGGACAGAATGGATATTGACCTGGCTGTTCACCACCAGGTTATTGAAAAAAAAATTTTTTTTTTATTATACATATTATTTTACGCAATGGGTTTCTGCATACGATAAGAAACCTAGCCTAGCCTCCTCCATGTCACAGGCTACCTGCGTTACCAATAGTTAAGATAGCTAAAGCATGGAGGTGTCAAGAGAAAACAAATTGTTACATGTAAATATTTGTTAGGATTATTTAAATGACTGGTACAGAAGGAGGGTAAAGTTTCTCGGTTGCCTGTATCATACAGGCTGTATGTGTTTGGCTGTGACCGAAAGGACTTAATGGATTTTAGAGGATGAGCCGTCATAATATGTTTCGCCTTAATCCCTAGAATTTGAATTGCAGAAACTTTAAAATTTATAAAAAAATGTAAAGTTATTTGTCTTTTAACTGGTGATACGTGAATTTCAGAATTCCGTAACTTACTTTTCAAAATATTCATGGCAATTGGTTACAAAGAAAAATCATAATATTAGGTGCTTCATATCATACTCAATTTCATAGGTAATTGACGTTTAGTTAAAAAAGTTCAAAGACAAAATTAATATAAAATAATTAAGGTTTTAAACAACGAATTATTTTCAAAGTACCATTGGACATTTAGAAATAAAATAATGCTTGCTAAATGCACGTTGTCTGAATATTTTGAGGGCACAGTGGTGTAGAAACTGTGAAAATGGATTTTTTCGTCACTGAAAATCTCCATTTTTTCGTTAAAAAAATACTTTATTTTTATTTTTGAAGGCTTCACTTATCCCAGCGTGTTATTCGTTACCATATGTATTTTTGAATATATTGCGCTTAATATTTCACGATTTTCAGATAATTTCGATTTTTTTTGGTAGAAATAATTGACCCAATTGACAATTAAGAAAACTCCAATACAGTATTTAATGGAACCCTACTCAGTCAGTTTTTACATAAGAGACATGACATCACTAATTCATGAAAGACCTTGAATGTAGCTAGAAAATGATATATAATTTAATGGAAGTAAATTCATTTTTGGGGTAATATTATTCTGTTGAACTTTCAAAACTGAAACGCCAATTTCATAGGTAAGCACCTAATATTATGATTTTCAGGTAGACATTCTTATAACAACATTCGTGCAGTCTAGTAAGTGCATATCAGAGTTAAGGCACATTGTTGGCGAAAAGGGAAGGAAAATAGCCATCGTAGCAAAAATACAGACCATCGAAGGGTTTCGCAACTACGACCAGATTCTTGAGGTGAGTGACCAACTGGATAATTTAAGCTTTGATGTTTGAGACTCAGTGCGTGACTTATTTAAAGAGCGTATTATTGTAATGTTCATATTCTAGGTCGCCAGTGGTATAATGATCGCAAGACAAGAATTAGGATCGGACATAAGCCCTAAGAAACTGGTTGTTGCACAGAAGAATATGATTGCGAGGGCTAATAAGGTAAATTATTGTTTAACTAGCTTAGGAAATACAGTAAATTATAATTATTTTGTTTTCCAATTTCTCTAGTCTTTACTATCGCCTACAAAAAGCTTTCACTGAATTGTTCGGGGATACAAATATTTTAAGAGATTTTTTCAAACTGTTCCCAATCAAGCAATACTATAAGTACCTATTCACATGAAACTTTTACGTCGTCAAGTAAAAAATAATAAGAAAAAAAATATATTTTTAAGAAAGGAGGTGGTTCTCAATTCGATTGTATGTTTTTTTTGTATGTATGTTACCCGATTACTCCGCCAATTGTGTATTGATTTTGATGATTCTTTTTTTGTTTAATAGGTAATATTCGTAGGTGGTCCCATATAAATTTTATCGAAATTGATTCAGTGCTTATTAAAAAAAACAACAAAAACTAAAAAAAACATAGCAAAATGGTAGCTTACGATTGATTACGATTGAAGTCGGCTGTTTTTAACGTGTTCGTTCAGCGTTGTCAATTATTTCAGGCTAACGTTCCGGTATCAGTTTGCGCTCACCTCCTGTCAAGCATGCGACACCAGCGACTGCCACTCCGTTCTGAACTGTTGGATGTTGCCAACTGTATCCTGGACGGCACTGATTGTCTGGTGCTCTCCGCTGAGACGGCGGTTGGCCAGTACCCGGTGGAAACTGTCGCTTGCATGGCCAGTGCGTGCAAAGAGGCTGAAGCTTGCATGTGGACCAAGCAGCTCTTCTACGATCTTATTGACAAGGTATCAATACCTCCATCCAGGCCTCGTAAGACGCGGGGCGTTGCGTCAGGCGTCGCGTCGCGCGGTCAAATCAAACACATGGTAATTTATGTATGAGAGCGTTCATGTAGAAGCGTTAACGCTCGCTCATGAACGCTCTCATAGATTACCGTATATTTGATTTGACCGCGCGACGACGCGACACCTGGCGCGCCGCGCAACGCCCCGCGTCGCCCTAAACGAGCCCTGAGGTAATCTCATAATCATACCTATCAAATCTATAAGTACGGAAGTTTTTCATTAATCGATAATTCGCATGTAATTTACATTATTTGATAAACTATTTATGTAAATAAACAATGCCAACAATTTAGCCTTTGTAACTAAGGGCTTCCCAACTGTGAATAAAAGTCTCTGTCTGTCTCTGACTGTCTCTGAGGTAGTAAAAAACATACAGGAATTTCTAGTCGCAGTTTGAAATAATCGTAATGTTGCAAGTAGAACGTCAGAACCCTTAATAAAGTTGAAAAGGTTCCAAGCGTAAAATGTACCTAAGTACCTGTGCACCTAACCAGACCCAGCTGCCTTGCGACCAAGCGACGGGCGCAGCAGTCGGCGCAGTCATAGCTGCCCAGCGCTCCATAGCCGCGGCCATAGTCGTCATCACCACCACGGGGAAGTCCGCCCAGATCGTCTCCAAGTACAAGCCTCGGTGCCCTGTGATGGCTGTCACGCGGTACCATCACGTCGCCAAGCATCTGCACCTATGGAGGGGCATCATACCACTTACCTATGAAGGTATCATCGTTTACCTCAGCCTTTTGTATAGCCTGCTTGACACTCGTACTTGACAAATATATGCAGATTTCGTAATGAATGACCGAAAAGACAAAGTGCAAAATTGCTGAAAATATCCAGTGGGGTATAGTGTCTCACAGACCCAGCAGCTAAAACTATTGGAACTGGGGCTTCTACTCATTAAACATAACTTCTCCAAGGAATGTGTTATACAGGGTATTTTTGGACCCCCCACCAAAACTTCACAGTGGCTTCTACTCATGAAACTGAGCAACTTTCCCCAAGTAACCAATGGTCAATTCGCAAAAAAATGTTTGGACCTTTCATACTAATTTGATCACGTGATCGGCCTGTTTTGTATGGAGATGCCCAAAATTATTTTGCAAATTGACCATTGGTTATTTGGGGAAAGTTGCTCAGTTTTATGAGTAGAAGCCACTGTGAAGATTTGGTGGGAGGTCCAAAAATAACCCTGTATAAAGGCTGTAAATCTAGTCGTGCGTCAAATTTTAATCAGTGCTTCTACTCCTGATTCTGATCAACTTTCCCCAAGGAGCCTATAGTCAAATAGCAAAAAAATTTTTGGTCTCTTCATACTAATTTGGCCGCTCGGCTGATCGATTTGTATGAAGAGTCTAAACATTTTTTTGAGATTTGAATATGGGTTCCTTGGGGAAAGTTGATCAGAATCAGGAGTAGAAGCATTTATTATTTGACGCACGACTAGATTTATAGCCTGTATAGAAAAAAAACTCTAACAGTTCGATCAGCTGATCGGCCAAATCAGTAGGCAGGTATATACAGTATGGTCGTTGACTAAGCATTGAGAATGCACTTAGCACTGTATTAATCATTGTATTGATTCACAAGGCAAACTGACCTATCCAGAACTGATCTAACTATTCCGTCTGTTGATTCAAAATTTCAATTAATTTAGTTAGTTTAGTTGATAGGTTTGAATCTAACCATTAGATTAGGTCAGCTGGCCTTACGCTGCATAAGTAGGTATGGGCTCTCATAGGATATCAAAATCGTGCAGTTTTAGGTAAAGTCCATGTTAATGGGTTACTTTTAGATACTTTACTTATGAAATCGAACATGCTCTAAGTTTTTGCTGAAGTCGCATACAAATTTTGGATTTCAGTTAATTATGTCAAGTCAGATGTATGAAATGATTTATTTGTATGAATATTCCCCATTAGCTTCTTCGATTTCAGAAAAGTTGTTCAGTATCGTGATAAACAAAAAACTGCATTTTTTGGCACCTGTGCATTTATCATTTCACTCTATCCTAACATACGAGTTTATGTATCAATAATCTTTAGCAAACAATTTTTGAAGGTACTATCTTATGTCTCTGGTACTATAGTATGAATTTGTTTCTTTTTAGATCAACCTGACGTAGAATGGCAGACGGACATCGACAAACGCGTGTACTTCGCGACCAAGTGGGGCATGGAGCAAGGCTTTATCAGATCTGGGGACCCGGTGGTGATCGTCTCCGGTTGGCGGCAGGGCTCAGGGTTTACCAATACCATGAGGGTGATATATGCCACCGCTGAGTCAAGGGAGAAACAGACATAGGGACGATATAAGGATAGGGAAGTCTTATGACGCGATATAATAAGAAGGCTTTAGGCAAAACGAAAAGCATAGTACCTATGCGTCAAAATATGTATCAAAGCACAACCTTTTGGTTATTCCCTTTAAGGGTATAGAGCAATAACTTCTTTTTGAAAAATTACCTTACTTCCCTCATAAATAATTTGCACTTACTATTACGATGTAAGTAGGTATGAGATAAAAATAAAAATAAATTGATTATGTATGAGAAAATATTTGTGTAATAACTTTCTATGCATTATTAGGTTTATATTGTTGTACTATCAAAACTACATTATTATAATATTTTTTTAATGCTTACAATGTTATTTTGAACTAAAAGTCCCATTGTTAATTGTAGAGTTTATTTTCTGACATTTATAGATATATATATGTATGTATTTAAATGTATATGTGTATGTATATCAGTATCTGGTTTCCATAATACAGGGAATCCTAGTTTGGGGCCAGATGACCGTGTGTGATTTGTCCCGGTTATTATTATTTATTATATCTCAATCGAAAATTAATTTTGTACTATAATACAAACTGAACCTTCAAATTCCATTATCGCTTCAACTCAATACTGAATTGTAGAAGCATTTCGGTAGCTACGCTGTCCAAAATCTCGTCAATCCCTATTCCAATGCACAGAACAGGTCCAAAATTTAGATCACCCAGACCCTTTCGATTTGCTGTAACTACGGATAGCCTGTAGTCGCTCCGTTTTACGAGACCGACCGGTCGGTGATGTCAAAGGGCTAACGACAGTGGCCGAGCGAGCGGCGGCAATTTGCAACGCTCTTTGAGGTGTCGAATTGAATTTATGTAACCTCGCTTTGAAGCGATGTGCTCCGGCCCGATTGGGGTATTAACCTGGTATGCTGGTTTCAGGTTGGGCTGTAATGGGTTGTACCTGTATGTAGAGAGAGATATTGGACGAAGAACTTATTGCATTTTCTTGCAGTAATTGGTCACATTATACTCGTATTCACGATTTATACCCTCGTAAGCCCGGTACGGATGTACCTTTGAAGGGACAAAAACTTTGTAGTCGTTAAAACCGAGACCTCCAATAAACCAAGTTAGAAGTAACGCCGGATGTTCCTCCAGAGGAACTAAAACTTTAGCGATAGTTTTGAGTTCAAAAATCGCGCCAAATGACAAAAAACATTTTTAGTCTGTGGCTCACAATATTTGAATTCATGTATCCAAACTTTGTTACAAAAATAAAACAAAATGTCAAATGTCAAATTATCAGTCTTTCCGGTCAAGATAGTTCAAACGTGAAGACAAGGTGAGCGATTTTTTTTTTCATGTTAACGTGGTCAAAACTGGCTATTTCATTTTAAGTTAAAATACAAAACATACAAAAACAAGTGAACACATTTTTTTATTGATTTACGTAGTTTTTATGATAAAAATACTTTTGAAAATTAATTGTTCTTAGCAAGGAACATTCGGTCTTGATTAGGTAAGATTTTGTTTAGTTTTTTGGACTTATTTCACTTGGACTTATTTTTTATTGCTCCAGTAGGAGTGATGTAGTATAATTGATATTATGATGATAATGGCGTTTTTCCAGACCTCATGAAATTCAGTAAGGTCATAACCCCTTTATAAGTCTGGCAAAAAAACTGACCCGGGAAACTACAGACCAGTTTCTGTTTTACCCGTTCTTAGTTAATTTTTTGAAAAAGTAATGCTAAATCAAATGATACAACATATTAATGATAATAACCTCCTGCATAACCAACAATTTGGTTTCACAAAAGGTCGGTGTACAACTGATGCAGAAGTAGCACTTATTCGCAATATCTATGATGCTTTTGAGGATTCACAGAATGCAATAAGAGTATTTTGTGATTTATCTAAAGCATTTGATTGTGTTGAACATCAAACTATACTTATGAAATTAAGGCATTACGGTGTAGAAGACGGAGCTCTCAGTCTTCTTAACTAATACCTTAGCAACCGAACACAAAAAGTTCAAATAAATGGCATCAAATCTTCCGGCTCTAAAGTGATAATGGGGGTACCCCAGGGATCAATATTGGGTCATTTCCTTTTTCTTGCGTATATTAATGATTTGCCGTTTATGGTTCAAAATTTCGCAATTATAGTGTTGTTTGCAGATGATACTTCTATTATTTTTAAATTATATAGAAAACTAAACAAAACTGATGAAGTAAACAACACTCTTTTAAAGATACTCAACTGGTTCACTGTAAAAAATCTACTTTTAAATGCTAAAAACACCAAATGTATTAAATTCGCATTACCAAACCTTAGAAATATTGACGCTACTGTAATCATAGATAGTAATGAATTGGAATTTGTTAATAGTACTGTTTTCCTCGGTATAACTTTAGATGCTACATTGCAATGGGGTCCACGTATATATAAACTTTAGCGGGAAAGCTTAGTTCAGCTGCTTATGCAGTAAAAAAAAAAATTATTTGGAGACATGCAGCTGATACCGAAACTATTTTCGTTTTACAAAAAAGGGCAATCCGCGCAATCTATCAGATGCGATCCCGCGAGTCGTTGAGGGATAAGTTTAAGAAAATTAATATTTTAACGGTTGCTAGTCAATTCATATATAAGAACATTATGTACGTCCGCAAAAATCTGCATTTGTTTCGTAAAAACAGTGACAGGCATGATTTAAACCTAAGGAATATAAATAACATTGATATTGCCTATTCGAGACTGAGCAAAGTTAAAGAGTCGTTTGTGGGGCAATGTGTACGATTCTATAATAAAATACCAGAAAATCTAACAAATCTGCCCGACAACAAATTCAAAACGCATGTAAAAAAATGTCTGTGCTCAAAAGGTTATTATAAGATAATATATTATGTGAATGACAAAGACATTTGGAAATGTATTGCTCTTCCTGATAACTGTATTGTTAATAACATACATTGTATTAGTAATTAAGTATTATTTTAAAAAATGTGTTGAAGCGAGTTTCTTTTGGGCTCGACGTTTCTTCTCGCTTCGGAAACACTTCCCGAACGGTTAAGTGTACAAGTTCCGCGTGGTAGGAACTTTGTACTAGGTAGAAAAAAAGACGATTTAAAAGTATGTGCAAAACATCTACTTAAATAAAATAAAATTATTTTGATTTATAATAGATTAATATGATGATCAAAACATGTCTTTGTTCTAATACATAGTCATTTTAGTTCCTCGATATCATAACTACTTACATAAATATAAATCATTAAGTCCGATAGTACTTTCAAAAGAACAAATAATAAATCATAAAATATACTCACCGGCACATTTAACCGCCCACCTCTTGTTCGTAGTATAATTCTTGTTTACTTATCATTTGCCGTTTAAAATGCATCTCATTTAATAAATGGTTCATGATACAGTAAATTAAATTTAATGGGACGTATTTTGGACAATTAGTCTTATACCATAAAAGAAGAGTGGGCGGTTAAATGTGCCTGTGAGTATATAGTTATAGCAGATACACCAGTTGAATTACATTTACTACTATCAGTAGCCTGTACTTATGTAGAATTTATTTACTATGGATTTTTCATAAATACTCTGCTTTTTAATATAAAAAAAACAATAAACATATTTTTTCATTTTATAGTCAAAAATGCCGAATTATCTTTTAAAAGAACTTTTTATTTCACCTTTTTTTACCAAAAATATTTTCCATACACTATTGCCCCTGTAAATTTGAGTAGAGTAGAAAATCTATAACGTGAGAAATCCTTACTTGAAGTGCTCGGCATTACTGAGTACAAATTATTTCTTCTTCTGAAAGTACATTTGGCGTTGCGTAGAACTCGGTACAAATTGACCTTCGGTCTTACGAGGATATATCCTAAAAGAAAACAAAAAATAAATAAACTGAAGAAAACGCTCGTTTGAAACCTTAATTTCAGCAAGCTTATAATAAATGTATAATCTGAAATTTTGAAGGTCTACATCCTAATCAAACAAAGACCTTAACGACAATAGAACTTACCTAACTTTGATAATGGAATATTAGAATGTTCGCAACGAGCCGTGTCATTCTAAAGGGATTCCGTTCTAAGCTGCGTCCGTCCGGCCGTCACTGGACGTCGGCTATCTGGTGTGTACAGTCAGCGCAACGCAATCGTAAACTTTAACGCAATTCCTTTATAAGATTTATTGTATTTCTGCGATTCTGGGCGTCTTGTAATTCTTTATCAAGACATTTTAGATTTACAGAGAGCCGCTGCGCTGCTTGTATTAATCTCAAAATCATGCCGAATAGGTATCTATAGGAGAAGACAATGTTTCACAGAAAAAGTCTTCCAGCTGGAAAATATTATGATGATGATTATTGATAAATGTAGGAAGCGATCGTTGATCAATACGACTTGCGTGTCCGAGTCGATCACGCAGGTTAGTATAAGTAATAAGCCAATTTAAGTAACTTGCGGCTCGATAACTTCTGACACTGAAAATGGCCACTATCCGCACAATCTACATCAATCGGGAGACGGCCTAACCAATGGAAACTAAGCTATGGAAGAGACCGGTACTCCAACAGGGATGATATTCCCCCTCGTATCAGTAGTCCGGTGATTTAGTCCGCATTTGTTAACGTAGTCATGCAGATATACAGGGGTGTTTGACTATACCTGCGCGTCACAGGGTGGATGCAATTACCCTTTAGAGCAGCGCCTCCTGTACCTTGTATTGTCACCTGTTGTCAAAGCAATTCGTTTCGAATTAAATTTCAATGGAATTTTCGAATAATGCAATGATTAACATTGTTTATTGAATTTCTATTCGTCGTTGGTCAACATTTTTTTGTTAAAATTGATAAACTAAAACCTAAGTACATTATTTAATACGCTCCTAATATAAACATTTTTATCTCACTGAAATATTTAATACTTACTTAGAACATAAATAAATATTTCTTTACACAGATCCTATATTCAAACTTATAAGGATTAACTCTACAAAGGATTTTTTTTATAGTCAACAAAGATACATACATATACATATTTAGCTTTAGATAGATATAAATTTCAATTTTTACTGCTAAACGTGATGTCATTCCTTTTTCTCGTAAGTTCTCAGCGCGAAAAGTTATCCTCTAAAAGTTTTTGCAGCCTCCCGCTTCAAACGCAAAGTCACAAAGAAATAACAAGGGACAAAGAGGGAAATAAAAATACAAAATAAAAATAAAAATTCGCGAAATGAAGGTGGAGAATGGCACTTTCGGAAGCATCAAGCAGAGATGGGGGCTAAATTGTTATGTTTACAAGTTAAATTAGACGGAGGGCGGCGAGGTTATTCATAATGGACCGCACGCACCTTCCAGGCTCTGGAGATTACGCACAATTTGCGCTGTCAGATATTCGCGGGCTTCCTCGCGGTTAGGTGCAGGGACGAACAGTCGGACAAAGTCTATAGCAACATTACTTTGCCTTTACACTAAAATCTTACATACTTCACTAGTTAAGCGACATGTAATGGGAATAAAGTGCTTAACTTACGTATAATTATAACCTAATTATATCTAATAACGTAACTAGAATGATCTTTATTATATCCGACAAAAGACGTCCACTGCTGAACATATTCCTCCACTCCATTTTATGACTTATTCTGTAATTCTGGTGCCTCTAATAATTTAAAAGGGTACAAACTATTTTAAAGGGCTCAAATCGCATATTCTACAAGATTTAAAGAAAATACAGGTTTGATTGACAAAGCAAACCTAATACAAGAGCTGCCGAATCCTCGCAGGCAATATGGCAGTGTTATACGTTGCACTATGCCTCCGTAGGCATATCTGCAATATTCTAAAATTATACCCGGTTACGTGCAAAATCAAGAAGACAGAAGGTCAGTCATCCCTTGAGATGTCACGAATATAAATACACAAAAACAGTAAAGTAAGAAGAACAATCTAATGGCCCCTACAAAAAAACACTCAACATCAGGCATGTGGTACAAAACACCTGGCCACACTAAATTGCCTTACTCGGGCCCTGGTCCCGCGGCACCTATTTGTACACTTAATTCGATTTTCCCGCTTCAGAGCGAAGAAAATAGACAATCTCGCGGCTACTAATTTAATTTAAAATGTAGATAGGTAACTTACATTTTTCTTCTTTTGCCTTCAGATACGAAAACGGCACTTTTTAGTGACTAGCGTCTGTTTTGTAAATGGATTAATTAAAGATGAAATAACCTTACCTGATACTTTCATAGACATGGAAACATTGATTTATGGGTTAGACTACTTAAAAGTGTTTAGAGTCTAAACACAAACTTATCAGCTGTTTGTTATTTTTTTACGTTTTCGCCAAAGTATTACTATTTAGTATATTCGCGCAGAGTTTCATTTAAATCGGTTCAGCCTGTGACACGCGGATATACAGATAGATCGACAACAATACTGAAAAAAATGGTTTCTATAGTGATAGACATGTCGCGACGCCCCGATACAGTTGCGGCTAATAAAACTCGTAAAACAGACCAACTCTTCGTGAGTAAGACATTAAATAATTTGCAAACTGGTGTTCAGTTTGCTGAGCACCATCTACTATTATCCGCTTGCCAGCGAATAAATCTCCCTGTGTGTATAGTGTATAGGTTCATTAACCGACCGTCGTAGTAGCTTCGTAGCGTTTGCTACCGGAGGCGTCATCTATTAATTATAATTAATTATTGGACTGGTTTACCAATTTCGTAATTAAAATAATAATATGATACTAAAATTGATATACTTATGTATTAACTTCACAACCCTCATGGAGTGTTATGATAAGTTACGAGTGAGATGTGGTTATTTCGAAAGAATCATTTAACAAGTCTAACCCACAAAAAGAACTCTACAGCAGTTAAAAATTGAACTCTCCGTGCAAAGTTGGCTAATCATTTAACGCAATCAATATGTCTGAGAAACCAAATGCTGCGATTTTAAATTGAATGAGAATGGAATGAATAAAATTTCACACTTCATAAGTTACAGAATATAATATGTTAGATGCAGACTGCATCGATAATAAATTAGGGGTTTTTTATTCATGATATTGGTCCCATAATAAAATTAAAAATATATATATTTGTTTTGTTTTCCAACCCAAACAAAGCCAAACAAAATTATTCTATCAATAACGCTGAAAAACGATGACGTCAGTCCTTAATATTTCAAAGATCTTTTGAACAAAATGTCGTTTTTGACATAATATTGTGATAAGAAGTAGCTCAAATATCTAGAACTCATCTACCCTATTCTACACTTATTAAGATTTCTTTGATGTAAGTCGATGTTCATGTCATGATTCATTCGTAAAAGCGTGCAAGTTGCGTGATCACGGTTCACTGTTCACCAGCCACAACCGTCCACTCGAGGGCAGCGACAAGGCGATACGGCACACCCAGGCCACTCCACCCCACTTATTATACCTTTGTCGTTCCTTTAAGAGAGACCTGGTGCCTCTAATGCGCTATCAAGATGTAAGGTCACCATGCCTTTTGAGTTCTAGTCGAGGAGGTTTTTGTTAATCCTTTTTAGAAGTTGCTTGGGGCTGAAGATACAAGTAATGTTAGGTTCAATTTGTATGGGATTTTTTTGCGATTTCTTTGACGTCATAGTAAAAATCGAGCAATATTGTTATGCTACACTAACTTGGAGATAGTTTTCCTAAGCAAAATAATATTTTCCAGTAGATAGTGATTACGTTTAGTCTATAGTCTGTAGCAATGACCTGTTTTGAAGTAAATAATTGGGGTCATAAAAATGTTTATTAAATTGAATGTAGGTATCTTACCTACTAAACTCTTCGACTAAATTCCCAAATACACTTCGATGTAGTTGGTGTGTACATATTACAAACTTTACACTCTGAAAAATGTGTTTGAAAACTCAGTTTATAAACTTCGATATGTTACCTATATAGTATGTGTATTGTGGATCCATATCAGATAAATGTCTGTTTACAGAGAGAGATTTCCAAGTAGACGTCGTCGTAGTGGATGATGTTTATATACCTATGTAGGTATGTATCTCTTATAGCAAATCCTTATTATGTTACCACATGGAAGATTTAAGGCCGGAGCAGACCAAACGCGTGGCGTGGCGCGTGCGTGGCGTCGAAGTGGCAGCAACGGTTGTAATGTATGAAACTCTATGAGAGGTGTCACACCGATGCAGCGTACACGCGCGTGCACGCAGCGCGCAGTCGTTTAATGTACACAAACGACACATCAACCCACCCTGTTTAGTTTAGTTTATTTATCTATTTATTGTGAAACTTGAGAAAAGGAGGAAATAAAAAATCAACTTATTGTACTTATCAACTCGTGTGATCAACTTATGTGAGACACCAAAAAAGCATATCGAAAGAAAAAAACACGTTTATTGATTTCAGTAACACATAAGAAAATACTAGTATTTTGTACATATTAAATATCGCACCCTCATGCACAATTCGCCACGAACACCTTTCAATACTGTACCAAATATTAAAATAAAATAAAATAAATACATGTAAGTATTTTTCAGTAATAGTATGTAGGTACTTACCACATAAGGCGGTGCTACTTTTTGATAAAAGCTACTCATGAAGTTTCGTATGAAAACGTCTTAACGTCTCCCTAAGCAAAACAATGATCCTAACTAAAGACAAAGCAACCACGGAGAGCTTCCCTAATGAGGCCATCTACTTTAACTTTTGTCTCCAAAAGGCCAGCAGACGGAAAAAACTAAGTAAGTACGCAATTAGCGTGCCACAAACGTCCTCAGTAATTAACTTGATCAAGCTTCGTTGTCCTGTCGAAGTTTTGCTCCAGAAAAACAAAACTAGAGTTGCGGAGAGAACTAGGTACCTGCTTTGTAGGAAGTAGGCGAGTGAAGGCATTCGAAAAAGTAGTCAATATAGGTAGGTACCTACGAACCTCTGAATTGTAAATGTAGTTGGGAAAGTACCAATAACTTGCTTTCAAGAGAACTTAAGTTTACAGTTTCCCTGAAGTCGAAGAGTCTGAAACGGAAGCCGTTGCAATTTATTATTATCAATTAATTCAATTATCAATTAAATATGGTATTTTTAAGCGTCTTCAATAAGCGTTTTCGGCCGGTAAGTATGTATTTTCGAAAAGTACTGGACGAATTGGAGTGGAAATTTTTTATTGATTTTTTTTTAGGCTAGGTTTAGAGTTCTGGAAGTTTAGACAGTACTTTGCAAATAATTTCGCTACCATACCTATACTTGGAAAATTTACTACTTAGCATCGCTCGTTGATGTCTTTTGTGGCAATTCAGAGGCAATTAATTTAATATATGTTGTTTCTATTCTTATTGCTTATCTATGGCCTAAACTTTTCGTAATATAGGAAGAGATCCATGCCCCATTAGTCTTCTTGGTTCCTTTAACTTCTCGATCAATAACAGCTTTCCACTGCTTCCGATCGGCGGCGACAGCGACAATCTCCGGCCAGCTTTTGTCTAGAGAAGCGGCTTCCAGTGCCACAGTCCTCCGCCAAGTAGACTTTGGTCGGCCTCTCTTTCTTTTTCCTGCAGGAGAGTAACACAGAGCCTGCTTGGTGAGACGGGAGTCTTCTTGCCGCAGTGTGTGACCAATCCAATGCCATTTTCTGTCAAGGATCTCTACTGGAACAGGACGTTGATTCGTTAGTTTCCAGAGGTCTTTGTTGGAGATAACATCCGGCCAGAAAATACCCAAAATTTTTCTGAGGCACTTGTTTATAAACACTTGGAGCCTGTGTGTAATATATTGGCGTACGAACCAAGTCTCACAGCCGTATAGCAAGACAGATATGACATTGGAGTTGAAAACTCTTATTTTGGTGCGATGCGATAGATGTTTGGAGCGCCAAAAGTTTGAGAGTTGACCAAACACACCTCTTGCTTTGTTGATTGCTTTGTTGCCCCAGTAGTGGGGATTTATAAATAAGACCAAAGTTTAAATTACAAACTCTTTTTAATAATTGTTAAAATGCGAATTCAAAGGACCACAACAAAACCTCACCCGTGGGACCACAAGTCTGGTGGGACCCTAGACACTTCAACAGACCACGGTATTTTGACCGACAGACAAGGACATTATACAATACGAAAACTCCCTGCCGCTCTCTGAAGGCTACCTCACCTCCCCTATGTGACTTCTAAGTGACCAGTTGTCAAGAGATTGGCAAACCAAAGACAATTTTATTTTCATAAGGAGAGAGGTAATGGCTTCTAAGGCTACACAGCCATGTCGCGTGTGTTAGAATCCTCTAACATAAGACATTTGTAATATTGTAGCAACACAGTATTTGGCGCTGTGACGTCATATCGTTATTCTCCTTCTTGTTACGTGGGCCATGGCCACAGCAACATGCTATTTAAGAAATACAGTCCATTATTAAATTACTGGAGGGATTTTAATTACTATACCAGCCCGCTTCAGCGTGTATACAGTATTCACAGAAGCAATTTAGTACTCGAATATTTAATTTTTACTCTTTTATGTCGCACTGTACATCAAAATATGACGTCGTCGTAATGTACAAAAATACTGGGTGACTATTTATTCGCTTATAATTAAAAGTAACAAATGCTCATTTCATTACTTGTCAAATTATATAACTTTTCTCAAGGTACCTACTTAAACAATTGCAGTAAAAATAAATTAACTTTCCATACTTATAATCGTCATATCTAACTTTGTCATACATTTTTTATTATATTAACTTTTATACATCTACCATATTATTATAATAATAAACTATATAAATAACAAACTTTCATCGATGTAATGCAAATAAATAGGTATTTTATTGTGGTACACGTGGTTTAATTGTTTACTCTCTGTAGTTTATGACTGGTACCAAATTCATTTTCTTATCTCCTCATCTTGGTGACCCCGTCATCCATTCCATCTTTTAGCATCATTAAAATTCACTCTTCTTTCTTACGTGATACGAAATACACTTTGTAATAAAATACTCAATGTGATTACTGCAATCTGCTGCCAGCCGTAAATCTAGTACTCTACACCTGAATTTAGACGTACAACCATGTTTGTTTTTAAGGCGAAAGTTGATTCCGAACTTCTACCGAGCGAATATCGGCGCAATGCCAATCGGCGTCGGGCCGATTGTGGACAAATTCAATTTTCCCGCACCGATAACAGTAACAATAACCGGATTACGGACAGGAAACCGGATTCGATAAACTTGTGCATTTTCTATTGAGGAAGTGTGACCCAGGACACCAATCATAGTTACAGCAGGCACGAATTTAGTTTTGTGATAACAAAAACACTAAAATACGTAGGAGAGTTGCCGCATAGCTCACAAAACTAACCCATCGGGAAGAAAGGTTCTCTTTCGAATATGTAAGACGTGTTGAACAACCTTTCACCAGATGGAATGATGAAGTGTTGATCTAGTCAGACTAGAAACCGAAACCTTGGAAACCGTTTGTCGCTGTATGCACGTCCCTCGAAACCCTGCTACGGCCTACGTCGAGTAAGTGAAAGTCTATGGAAGATCCTATGTTCAGCAGTGGACTTCCAAATGCTATGATGATGCTCGAAAGCATATCCCATTAATTCGCCTTTCTGAGTCATAGCTAAAACCTACTTACTCCTATACACCCCTATATGTACAGGTAAGTATTATAACAACTTTGGGTCATGACAGGAATAACTATTAGATGAACGCTATCATTTTTCAACTATACACGAATAAGCGATTGTAATAAAGGTGCTTCTGTTTTCGGATTTAAGTATTAATGTAAGTTTTTAAACTACTTGCAGAAAGAACATTAACAAGCAATGAAGTACTCTTTGATGTCTTTTGAATAGTCGAAACATTTATATTTATCTCTGCTAATAATCATAACAGTCAGAACCAAACTGTGCGCTATAAAAATATATAAAAAGCTACTCGCAGCTCTAAAATAGTCCAGGAACTTGTAGTTTTCTTGTTGTAGGTATTTTTAAGTGTTACAATATGTGATTTAGATACCTCTAACTTTCAGTAGTTTTTATAAAAAGGTTTTTTCTACGCGAGAAGTTTAATTGAGAGGACGCTGTGTCCTGAAACCGTAGATAAATCAGTTATTCTATACCGAACGTGGACGAGCTCTTAGCAAGTTTTAATTACTTTATGCTCGCCTCAGCGACCTCAGCTCGAGCCAGAGCGCCGCTTCAGGTCAGGAATAGGTAAACTCTGAAAGTGTCTCTCAAAACTAATACAAAACGGCTAAGTACTTAGTAAACAAAAATTTGGTGTATTAATCAGTCACTTAACAAACAGTATATCGTACAAAATGTTTAAATGGCAGATATGGAGTAAAAAAACGTTAATAAATTTTAGAACTCTCCATACAAATCGATACTATTACCATGGGGAGTCCATCATTTTTTTGTCATATTTTAAAAGTGATAGTGGATATGATCTTAAGTGCTATTACAAAATCACCTTGAATAGTGATCTTATAAGGAGTTGCGGTACCTACAACGGACTAATTTCACTAAATGTAGAACTACATTACCTAAAATCAATAACTTTGTTGATTTTAGGTAGTGGTTATAGGAACTCTTAAGATCATGTTTTTTTTTAGTTGTCTTTAAGGGTTGTATTTAAGGGTTTGCGCTAAACTGGTACCACGGTATAGCTACACCTAGATCAGATATAAAATTACTGTAAAATCAGCCGGTTAATTTTTGTTTTATCCTCTGTTAATACCTTAAAAATTATGGGTTCCCTGAGGAATATCAGGGATACGATTATTTAAGGCGAGGTAACACTAAGCTGCTGCGCAATCATTTGCGCAGTACTAAACGAAGGACCCACCCACACGCGCCACGCGAATTATTTACGTTTTAGGTTTTTTTTTCATTCTGAAATGAAAGTTTTCAGACTAATGACGTAGTTTCCTTCATATCGTCGAAACTCATATTGTTACCTATACAATTTTAATTTGGTTTCTTTTAATATAATAATAATATCTGGGACAAATCACACACGGTCATCTGGCCCCAAACTAGGATTCCCTGTATCTTGGGAACCAGAGACTGATATACATACATATATATTTTGAATATATACATTATAGATATAATACACCCAGACTCAGAGCAAACAATTCTGCTCATCACAGAAAAGTTTGCCCTGTGTGGGGATCGAACCCACGACTCTCGGATCAGAGGTCAGGATCGCTAACCACTTAGCCACCGAGTCAGTCACCGAATATATACTGAGAACCTGCTCTAAGTTTTAAGTAACGGTAGACCAATCTTTAGATTGATTTTCTATCGAGCCAAAATTGTTGAATCGTGTTTCAGACGGTGTACCTACGACCGAAGGAAATATAGTCAAAAATAAGTTTTTTTTTCAGACTTGATATTTCTATATTTTTACGTAATTACTGTTCAAAAAAACGTTATTTTAGTATAAGAGCGCCTTAAACCGCCATCTTAGTCCAGTGGCAGTCCACTCGCTTTACATCAGGAGGTCGCGGATTCGATTCCCGGCGCGGGGCCAACTTTGTTGGACTCGGTTTTGTTGGTGGTAGGATATTCTTTGAGTCCGCGCAGCTAGCTACCACCATCTTATCTAAGTCTTGCCAGTGCCACGAAACATCAATATTAATAACATTGATTGATGTGTTTCGGCATAGAGATGAAATCATTGCGTTGGGGAATCTTGGTAAGCCCGCTTTCACCTTCGGCCGGCATCATCATCACTTACAACCAGGTGAGACGATGCGATTGCGAAGGGCTTACAAAAAGTCTCTCAGGTAGGTAACAATGGGTAAAAAACTTCTACTATTTCAAAGTTAATACAATCTCCCAATTTCTAAGTACACTCATTTATAAAGTTGTCCTATTTGATGTCTGTGTTTCAGCAGGATAAAGTTAGATAAAAACCACAAACGTATAGAAACGATGTGTATATAGATACGTGATACTAGACATTTACAACGCGTCTCTAGGCGCTCGCGGGACACGAACACTATTAAAAGTTGTACCAACTTGTGAGAGGAGACTCAACTAAGTAGTTTACGCAGAGTTTACGTCACTGCGAAATACAGCGTGTCTATAGATTGCAGCTAAGTACCTATACAGGTGTCCCAAAACGAATGCGACAAATTTTGGCCGGTGATAGCTTTGATCAAGACCCTATCAAAATAACGAAACATATTGTTAGGTATATTTTGTTGTATTGTAAATAATCACTATAATTATTGCTTAATATTTTCAAAACATTATATATTTACAGCTAAAAATAACATAAAGAGTAAATCAAGTAATGTAAAACTTGAAGATCGACTGACGCACAGAGGGCACCACAGATCAAAGTAAAGGGGAAGTAGAGGGGAAAGCATTGCACGAGGGAAATGGTGGCGAGTGCGCGTCAGTCTTTCAGTCATCATTCATCAATCTTTGAACTTCGAGTGAGACAGTTTGTTGGAAATAGCGCAATGTAGTATTCAGTGTGAATTCTAAATATAATAATTGATAAATCGATTGTTTTACTTGTGTCAATGGAAGATTAAAGCAAAATTGCAACTGCCACTCCGTGTTTTTCTACATCTCAGAAGTGGGATCGCTCACGTTTTAAGGTATGTGTTAGTTTTATTTGAAATAGTTTTTTTTTTCATGGCTTTATTCGCTTAGTTAAACTACGAAATGTTTTATTAAAATGAACGTAATACTTGCAAAAAAATAAAACATAAATTTTGCATTCTACCTACAGAAATACGTAGGCTGCAAACGAACACTCTTTTATCGCCTTAGATTGGATGTTTGGAAAAGATGTATGTTTTGAATGTTAACGTTTATTTTAAGATCAATTAATTGGCGTGTTCAATGAATAAATAATAATATGGCTCTTAAGTAGGACGTTCAAAATAGTAAGTTCAAGTTCGTATAGAAACTGTTGAAATAATTTAGCGATGGAGCTTTTTGTTCTTTGGGGTATTCTCAACATCGTCATGTAAGCACATGCAACCACTCTATACTAACGGCAACATTTTATTATTTTCGTTTCTTATTAGCCGTTTCCAATGTGTGCATTACCCCAGCCAGAAAATGTCGAATTTCGTCATTCGAGTGTAATAGACAATTAGTTGTCCAGCTTCTGTAATTGTTTCGCATATTTTTGAATTTGTTCTGCTGATAGTTTTTTAGTTATTTGCCAAAAACATATCTGGCTGCGGTAACGTTACCCCAGCCAGAGTATTTTTGATTTTTTGGGTATATTAAAATAAAAATTAGCTAAATAATTAGTAGTCTAGACGAAGTAAATGTTGCGACTTAATTTGTGCTGATACGTTTAACGGTTGCGAAGTTATTCAAATTCCGGCTGGGGTAACGTTTGCAGGTTTGCTGGATCTCTGAAACGGTTAAGCGCACATTTATATTTTTTCGTATACCACTTCTTATGAATTAGTTCTAATTTGTTCATCAATAAAAAAACAACAATAATGTACCGTTTAAAAGTTATATAAATAAATAGAATTTTCCTTTAAAAGGTCCTAGCACGACGAATAAGAGCTCTCAAGACTCACTCAAAACGTTATTTCGTAGCTTAAAGCTGGCTTCAAATGTTTGTGAATTTTTATAAGTATACTGTAAGTAATTCATAAGTTATGATGAAATTTAATTCAGTTGGGGCCACGATACGCAGTGGAGTTGTTTGATCGCCGATTGACAGAGTTTCTTGTGGTTTTTTGAACTGAATGTTATATCAACAATTAGTTGCCTAGTTCAATTTCGTAACTTTAAAATTTCAGCGTTCTACATTGAATAATTAACGAGATAATCGAAAAAGAGACATTGTGAAGTGCATGACCGTGGTAATCCGACCAAGTTAAGATGGTCACAGAAAAGCGGCCGCGCAGTACATTATGCTTACCTTTTAAAATGTGTAGTATAATAATCTTAGAAATGAGATACAGACGCGTACATTACCGTTTGATTGAAAAATAAACTCCTACCCCGAGCTATAATAAACATTCTATGATTTAATACTGACAATGTTTTCAAGTGATGACAGTATATCACTACATAGTATAAAACAAAGTCGCTTCCCGCTGTCTGTCTGTCCCTACGTATGCTTAGATCTTTAAAACTACGCAACGGATTTTGATGCTGTTTTTTTTAATACATAGAGTGATTCAAGAGGAAGGTTTATATGTATACAGGGGGTAACAGAAAGGTGTGATAATCCTTCAAGGTGGGCTTTTACCCATCAAACTGAACAACTTTTGTTCTACAACTTTGTTCAAATCGCAATTTTTTTTGGACTTTTCATACAAACCGATCAGCTGGTAAGCCAAGTTTGTATGAAAAGTCAAAAAAAAATTGCGATTTGAACAAAGTTGTAGAACAAAAGTTGTTCAGTTTGATGGGTAAAAGCCCACCTTGAAGTATTATCACACCTTTCTGTTACACCCTGTATAATACATGCATAATATTAGCATTCACCCGTGCGAAGCCGGGGCGGGTCACGAGTTGACAATACATATATTGATACCGTCAAACACGGCATCTTTACCCTTCCATGTCATCTTTACCTACTACCGACTTGCATTAATAAAAATATTTTTTATTTACACTTTTGTACGCATCTGTATAGAACTCGTAACACTACCCTATAAATTACAAAATGCTAGAGTAATGTACTGCGCGGCCGCTTTTCTGTGACCATCTTAACTTGGTCGGGTTACCGCGGTCATGCACTTCACAATGTCTCTTTTTCGATTATCTCGTTAATTATTCAATGTAGAACGCTGAAATTTTAAAGTTACGAAATTGAACTAGGCAACTAATTGTTGACGTAACATTCAGTTTAAAAAACCACAAGAAACTCTGTCAATCGGCGATCAAACAACTCCACTGCATATCGTGGCCCCAACTGAATTAAATTTCATCATAACTTATTAATTACTTACAGTATACTTATAAAAATTCACAAACATTTGAAGCCAGCTTTAAGCTACGAAATAACGTTTTGAGTGAGTCTTGAGAGCTCTTATTTGTCGTGCTAGGACCTTTTAAAGGAAAATTCTATTTATTTATATAACTTTTAAACGGTACATTATTGTTGTTTTTTTATTGATGAACAAATTAGAACTAATTCATAAGAAGTGGTACACGAAAAATTATAAATGTGCGCTTAACCATTTCAGAGATCCAGCAAACCTGCAAACGTTACCCCAGCCGGAATTTGAATAACTTCGCAACCGTAAAACGTATCGGCACAAATTAAGTCGCAACATTTACTTCGTCTAGACTACTAATTATTTAGCAATTTTTATTTTGATATACCTAAAAAATCAAAAATAGTCTGGCTGGGGTAACGTTACCGCAGCCAGATATGTTTTTGTCAAATAACTAAAAAACTATCAGCAGAACAAATTCAAAAATATGCGAAACAATTACAGAAGCTGGACAACTAATTATCTATTACACTCGAATGACGAAATTCGACATTTTCTGGCTGGGGTAACGGACACGTTTCCAATATATGCAGTTGAGGCTTCCTGTTTTATTAAAGTTACAACGAGTAGTTCATCTGAGGAATGACCGTAGCTCTCTTGATATGAAAAGTGTTTATAGCTTTCGCAATTTTCAAGTATTTCAATTTTAGGTAACCTTTGCTAATATACACTCGTTTTCCCCTGCGAGGTACGTCGGGACCGCACTGACGTTACGGCGGAGCTTGCGCAAGAGAGACTGGTTTCCTGCGTAGCTGTAGAACGAGCCGTACATTGCATCGTGCCACCGGGAGTGCGGCTGATGAGCTGCTACATCGCACCGTGCCGCCACCGGGAGTGCGGCTGATGAGCTGCTGCATCGCACCGTGCCGCCACCGGGAGTGTGGCTGATGAGCTACTACATCGCATCGAGTCTTAGCTCTCTTGGTATGGAAATTGTTTATAGCTTTCACAATTTTTAAGTACTTAAATTTTGGGTAACTTTTGCTAATACACACTCGTTTTCCCCTGCGAGGTACGTCGGGACCGCACTGACGTTGCGGCAGAGCCTGCGCACGAGCGACGGGTTTCTTGCCTTTCTGGGAACGTGGCTGTGGGACGAGCTGCAACATCGCACCGTGCCGCCGGAAGTGCGGCTGTAGGATGACCTGCCACATCGCTGAGAGCATAGCTGTAGGATGAGCTTGGAAGTTCATGGTACCAGTCAATTTACGTGAGTCCATATGTAACTGAATATACGGTTGTGTATTGAATTTTATTTCCAAATCCATTGATTTGCCCATAATTTAATTCAGTTAAGGCTGACAGCCCTGATGTATATAGCTTTTCACGATATTCAATATTCAAGTATAAATTTAAATTGATAGCAAATTAATCATACCTATACATAATGAGTAAGCCATTTTATTTAGGTACTCTATCAAAGATTTGACCCTCTAGAGATAATATTGTTTTGTACACGTCCTTTTTGACATTTATTTACGCCTATAAATGTCGCTGGAAGAAATTTTTTGTGGAAATAAGCTGTACGTTTTGTGTATTCTTTGTTTATTAATGTCTTTATTTGCCTCCCTCCTGTGTACAATATTATTCAAATACAAAAACTGAATTTAAATTCTATAAGTTTATTCGGGATCCAAGACGTTAAAAAAAAAACCTAAAGACGTGGTTGGTCAAACTTTGCTCGATATAGTTTTTATACAATAGACCAGACGAATAAAACTATGCCTTATTTTTACATTAGGAGGTAAATAATTCCGACTGTAATCATTACAAATACGGATAACTTTTACAAAAACAATGACGATTTATAGTACAGAGCTTCATTAGATTTTGCTTCTCTCAAAAAGATCACAACGTACAACCATGTACTCTTTTGTCAGCTTTGAAGAATAACAATGGCACTGTTAACGTTGGCTTTGTATTTGCCCCGCAATCTTTATTCTTAATTATTAAAATTATAATTTCTAAATACCTACCGATTCTACAGAGTAAAAGTAAAGTAAATACGTCATACTAGCTATTGTAAGACATGTTGCTTGAGAGGCCTATAATATCGTATTTATCATACAGTAAACGTAAAGTTCTTTTAAAGCTATTGCCAGACCCTACCTGCTGCAAACAAAATACCTAAATAAATATATGAAAGGACAGCTCATTGATTTCACTTGAAGCATTTTCTAGAAACTATCCAAGTATAGGGGAGTTGTTAATTTTTGTGGAAGTTGTTCACTTTGCGGAAATATGATTAATTTGCGAGAAGTTGTTCGCTTTGATGGAAGTTGTTCACTTTGATTGATGTTGTTCAGTTTTGCTTTATCAATTATATAAAAGTTTTAAGATAAAAAGTATATATATTTATCTAAGATTGCGAGCATTTCTTCTCTTTTACCCCTATGAAAACAGAAAGAAAGACAGTGTATCTGCCTTTGAATAGACCAAAAAAAAGGGGTTTATAAATACTAAATGCCTGTTTTTATGGTGATAAACGTATTGTATAGTTTCATAAAGTTTATAACAGCATAATAGATATACATAGTTGCTCTAAATATACAACTATTTGTCTGTCTAAAAAAAGAAACTGAACTACCTACTTGCATAAATAATATAATAATTTCAACATTCATGCGTAATTTGGTATGAATATTGAGGTATCGACTTAGTTAATACCATTTTAAAACTACACTCGGCTTCAAAAAAATCGCACGTCCGTAAAAATAGGCTTCAAGCACTGTTAATCCTTAAGACAAGCAGTTATTCGTAGCAATATTGGTATCATTTGAGAGCCCTATAAAAACTCTTTAAAAAAATATCCATTTCATTTGATTAAAGAAAAAGCTTGACACTTTAAGTCACTGTGAATGACAATGGAACTGATTCTCCTCTTCAAATTTTGTTTGTATTGTTTTGTTTTTTGGGTATAAAAGGGTCGATACAGCTTATCGGGGGATAAATTTGCTACCAACAGTCGAAGAAGACACAGAAGAATATCTTTCATCAGAAAAACGTCCTTGAAGATGGACACTACTACTGCTGAAGCCGCCCAAGTTATCGCACTACTGGAATCAGGACTACGTCAATGTGATGTTGCTCGGCAATTGCACTTGACTCGCTTTTCTGTTCGAAGAGTGTACCAGCGGTTCCTGCAGACCGGTGGCTTTGTCCGAAGGCGTGGGTCTGGTAGAAATCGCTGCACTTCTGCGAGAGATGACCGATTCGTCGTATCGAAGTCTTTGAGAAATCGGTTCTCTAATGCTGTTGAATTGCAACAGCAGCTTCAAGCAGTTCGTAGAAGGGCCGTGAGTGTCTCTACAGTTAGAAGAAGACTAAAGGAGAGAAATATTGTGGCTAGAAGACCTGCCACGGGTCCAAAATTAACCGCAGCGCATCGGCGAGCACGCCTGCAATTTGCTCGCGCCCACGTCAATTGGACCCTGGACCAATGGAGAGGTGTTCTCTTCTCAGACGAAACGAGAGTGTGCCTTTTCTGCAACGATAGACGCAAAAGAGTATACAGAAGACAATGGGAACGTTTTGCCCAAGCCTGCATCCAAGAGACGGTAGAATACGGGGGTGGTTCCTGCATGTTCTGGGGCGGCATATCTGCCGACGGCAAAACTGAACTTTCTTGCGTCTCTCGGACCGGCGGTGCTCGCGGGCAAGGGTCGATGACTGCTCACCGGTACATCACAGAGATCCTGGAAGAACATGTGGTCCCCTATGCTGGATTTATTGGCGACGGGTTCACATTAATGCACGATAACGCTCGCGCGCACACTGCTGGAATTGTGCAGGGCTACCTTCAAGAGGTTGGGTTCCCTGTCATGCAGTGGCCAGCGAGAAGTCCAGATCTGAACCCGATATAGCACCTCTGGGACCAGCTGAAACGCAAGGTTAGATCCCGTGATCCCGCTCCCGCGACTCTTCAGGAGCTCCAAGACGCCGTTATTGAGGAATGGGACAGAATCCCTCAAGAAGAGGTCCTAAAGTTGGTGCGATCCATGAGGGAGCGCATGGAAGACGTCATTAGGGCTAGGGGGGGTAACACTAGGTTTTAGGTTAGTTTTAAGCAACTTTGTTTTGAAAAATTAATCAGATTTCATTTGGGTTTTTTAAGGATTTTTATTGTTTTGTAAATTTTTCTCAGTTCCAATAAAAAACATTGAATGAATTATTGTTTTTGCATTCTCTGTTTCCTTACCTTTCAAATGATACCGAACATTACCAATATTTCATAATACAAATACGATTGAAAGATGTTTAAAATAGATTTCTTAAAAGGTGCGATTTTTTTGAAGCCGAGTGTATATTAGTAAAATATAATATAGAATATACTGTTGACTGATAGAATAGGAACAAAATAAAAAAGGGAGACTTAACATTTAAAAAGAATTCTGAACATTTAAAGCATTAAAAATCCTAAAGCAGATTAATTTTTAAACAATACCTATCAACTGGTTTGGTGAAACCGTTGATATATTTAATATTTGATAAATTTTGAAATATAAATCCGTTATGCAAATAAAGCAGTTTATATTCTCTTGGAAAAGGAAATGAAATGAAATCGTTGGTTAATATATATCTAAATGTTGTAAACATCATAACAAGACAAAGCTTGTTACTTATCAGAAAGTAACACCTTTGTATGAGACTTCTCTATTTCGTTTGAATGGCAGCAAGATAGTCTATTTAAATCTTGCCAGTGTGATAGGGGCTGAACTCTTTCTGTCCCATATGCAGGTTGTGTTATTCACGCATAAGCACCTTAACCTCTATGAGAGGCAAGGTGTGAAGAAACACAAATAAATAATGGATGCATAACAAAAAAATAAGTGTGCAATTATTTTATAATCTTAATTATTCTCTTGTTAGTTTTATTACCTTAAGATTATGATGAGGTTGTATATTTATTCTGAGAGCACGTTCTGAATTTAAAGCTGGTTTATTAATGCACAATGAACTTACCTGTATGTAGGTATGTTAAGAAAACAAAAATCAATAAAGTTAAATAATTTGCACAATTTATGAAAATGAAATTGAATATTGTTAAACATTGTTAATAGTACATATATTTATCGATTCACAGCCTCCTAGGCATAATTAATGTGACATATAAATTACGTTACTCAAATTTGCGGCAAATATATTTTTTATTCGTTTTTATTGACGCCATTGCATTGACTGATAGATTCTAGCAATACAAAGTTGTTTTTGTACGCCACATTGAGTGTGTTAGTATATAGACGTGTTTGCTGGAAGAGTATCATTTTACTCTTGTATAATTTGTGAGGAAAACTTTCACTTACTTGTCGGTTGATAGCTGACGGAAATTTATGTCAGTTACATCTTCGCATTGTGTTGTTATTAACCTCCGTTATGTAAATATCATAATATATAAAGAAGCTCCCTGAGATTTGAATGATATTTAAAATTATAAATATTTGTATCTAATAATTTTAATTCTACTTAAATTCAAAGGGAAATTTATTTAAAAAAGTATATATTGTAAAGAAAACATTAACTATTGTGATTTTATTGATAATGTTTTATCGAAAAAGAACAGTTATATCAGCAAGTCTGTTCCTATATAGACTATTTCTATATTGAACTGATTTAGTGTTTGACGGATCTCTCATATCGTATGGCCCAATTTAACTGTGTTTTCGCAAGGGATAGACGAATATACTAAATTATCTAATTGCCAAGGCACTCTGAAAAAAAAAGTGTGTGCGGTAATGACTGCTTTTATTTTACTAGTTTAGGACCAGATGAGGGTTTGATTTGTTTTGGATAATAAATTGTTATTACTACCTACATAAAAAAGAAAATTCTTCGGGTGGACTTGCGATTATAAATGACCTCGGAAGCTACTCGAGGATAAGGCGTAGATATAATCTTCAATTGTCTACACAGATTGATTTCAATACAATCCTTACGTGATCGAATTGTAACCAATAGCATTTTGAAGTTTCTTGATTATAAAATACGTTCATATGTTTATGCGAAATAAAATGAAGAAATATTTACTCTGAAACCTCAACTACAAGTCAATGTGTACGTGTTCAGATAAAAAAAAAATTATGTATGTATTATGTACTGCCAACAATTTATTGAGATATTGTTGAAATTAACGTATCCGCATTATTATGCAAAGTTTTTATCCGTTAATTAATCTTTTAGTGATATTATCTTTCACATCTTAAATAATCGTGCAGAAAGGAAAATGTTTCTACTCTGTTTTTGTTATTTAAAACTGTCCTAAAGAACTGTAGGATTTACTAAGTTACCTGATCCTGAAGTTAATGTTGTACTTGGTACCTACAATTTATAGTTAATTTAATTTATTGTTAATAAGTGAAGTCTATAATCCGAAACGATCTAAGATATATGGCAATAAAGTGAGCAAATCGTATCTCCTACTAGTGATCGTATCTAGTTATTATTTTCCTAAACTGCTTTAGGTATTCTACAAGACTTGAGAATATATGTATATCTATGCATACTCGATATATACAGAAAAATTCCATAACAGCAAAATGTCAGAGATGTCCCCTAAGCACAGACATAGATGATCCCTTAAGGTTGTGTTTATTTAAAAACTAAAATATTGTATATGTAGTAAGTTTTCTGGGCATACAAGTTCCAAGTGTTAGGAACCTTATTTTAGATGGACGATGAACTAAATTAAATATCGATAAACATAATCAAAGATCGTGTAGTATATTACTGAATTGAAATTGGAGTAGGAATCAAATGAATTCATGATTAAAATTATTTAAGGTTATTTGGGGGGTAGTTAAAGCGCATACGGCCTGTTACCAATTTGATGTTACGGTAATAAGGTCTAATAGGGCCTGTTTTCAAATTGTTGCTACGGTATTAAGGACGTACGGGGCCTGTTGCCAAATTTATGTTACGGTATTCAGGACGAATGGGGCCTGTTGCCAAATTGATGTTACGGTGTTCAGGATAAATAGATCCTGTTATAAATACGGTGTTTTCTACTTTATCATTCACTTACTTTTATTGAACTTCCAAACGATATTTTTGTTTTAAAATTGTTCTTATTTCACAAATATTACGTCATATTTTTGACGAACTGCTTGTGTTTTTCATGAACGTAAGACTGAAAATTTGTGTCAAAAGAGAAAATTATTTCGGGGAAATAGTATTTAAAGAGGAACATTGCTTGGGTTGTTTTTGATAGTGGAAATTACCCAATTATTTATTAAATTAATGAGAAGTAATTTAGTTCTTACGTGTTGTTATAAAATGGAAATATTATATTTAGTACACTTACTCAGTGTGCATATCAGTGTATAAGATTTCTGTGTATAGAATATGTTTGTAGTCTTTTTTTTATAAAAAAATACGTACGAGGTCGTTCGTTAGGATCGGATGGCCGACTGTTAGCTATATTTTGTTGTATTGTAAATAATCACTATAATTATTGCTTAATATTATCAAAACATTATATATTTACAGCTAAAAATAACATAAAGAGTAAATCAAGTAATGTAAAACTTGAAGATCGACTGACGCACAGAGGGCACCACAGATCAAAGTAAAGGGGAAGTAGAGGGGAAAGCATTGCACGAGGGAAATGGTGGCGAGTGCGCGTCAGTCCAGCGTTGCCGGCGCGGACTTTTTGTTCCGATTTCGGAACTTTTGAAGCTTCAGCGGAACTTTTGCGGAACTTAAAGATCATCGGAACTTTTAGTGATAAATAAAGCTCGCGCTGAAGGAAGCGAAACTTCCAAATTCACTTGTTTGGTGTTTGGCGTGGCTAAAAATGAGACGACGGACGCTACTTTGAAATTTTTCTTGGGGCTCGCTTCGCTCGCCCTTTTTTAGATCTCAATGTCCCAGCTCCTGTGAATCGGGACTTTTTTTCGCCACGCTCGAGACTCCCTCGCCGTCACTCTCGGCCCCTAGCCAACGGCTCTCTCCGGCAGGAAAGTTCTGCCTGCCAAGGGAGCATCCCCTCAGCCGTTATGTGACTTTCTTATGACGTGACGTCCCGACTAAGAAATATTGATTTCTTGTCGGAGGGAATGCACCGTTGGATGGCGGCGTACTTGCGTATCCATGAGTAGCGACTCGGCGAGAGAGCCGACCTGTGCGGCTTGAGGACATCGCAGCTATCGAGCTGGGGCTTCCCAGTCACATTCCTCCCCCCTGCCACTCCTCGCACACTATGAAAGCGCGACGAGGATGGGGACGAGACGTGATCGCGGCCAAGAGCTTTTGCTTGGCGCTGCTTCATGAGGCCCGCCCTCCACCCCGCTCTGAGTCCTCAGCTGCTGAGGAAACCATGCGAGGGGGTTATGCCGCTCGTTTAGCGCCGGTGACCGCCCTGCTACTCCCCGGAGAAGAGGCCTTACCTGCTTCTCGTCCCTAGCCGCGGGACCGCTATAGCAGTGCGACCCGCGCCTGCACCAGCAGAAACCGCCGTAGCTAGCCGCGCCGGCTCCTCCGGTCACCCCACCGTCGCCAACCAGCCGGTCGCTTCCATCTGTGCCCCGACGCTCCGCCAAAGTCTCGAGCACGTGGTGAAGCCGGGGCCCAGCACGGCACCCCTGACTCCTGGCTTCGCCACCACCACAGCCACGCCGCCTCTCCAGACCACTTATGCGGCCCGGTTAAAGGCGCCGGTCCGTGCCGGCGCTACCACCGTGCCGGGCCTCTCGGCCGCCACTCCGCCACTACCCCAAGCCCCAAAAGTACCGCATTGTGTACCTTGCAAGCCTCGAGGAGACCAGCGGTATTAACTGGTGGCTGCCGGTTGAGAGGCCTCTCAAGGTGGCCTTACCTGGCCACGTCCGACAGATATCAGTTTAAAATATTTCTGAGCCGGTGATACTAGGGTCTAGTACCTACCTAGTTGCGAATAACGTTGTGGCGAACGGCGACGCACGCACGCTGTGGCTAAATTTTTTTACTGTGGCCTGTGAACGGAACTTTCCAAGTCAAAACGGAACTTTTCACGAGTGGTTTTGGACTTTTTTCATTTTCTGTGCCGGCAACACTGCGTCAGTCTATCTTTGAACTTCGAGTGAGACAGTTTGTTGGAAATAGCGCAATGTAGTATTCAGTGTGAATTCTAAATATAATAATTGATAAATCGATTGTTATACTTGTGTCAATGGAAGATTAAAGTAAAATTGCAACTGCCACTCCGTGTTTTTCTACAATATGTTCAGCAAAAGTTTATGGTTTTCGAGTTATACCAGATTAAAAAAAAAAAGAAAATTACTACCTTGCGGTGGGTCTTTTAAGTTTTTGTTATAAAAAACCACTTAATTTGTATTTTCTTTTACACTCAAATATTGTTGATTAGTGTCTCTACCCGAATCTACTATTTATTCTGCAAAAAAATTAAAGATGCTACCAGAAATGCATCATCAATTCAAGAAAAATCTACATATCCGATAATGAAACTTTAAACATCGGCGACGTAAAACAAATATATTGAATGATTTTGTCTCATATGCTATAAAAACTCCTTGTTTCATGCCCATTTTAAAAATGTATAATACTTGGATATTTTCCTTGCAAACATTGAGTTAAATGCTATTTTTGACCTCAAGGTGTTGATTTTTAAGAAATCTTTTATTAGAGGCTTTTCAGATATTTATTAGATAATTTAAAATAGAAAGGAAATCATGTGTGTGTTCTATAAGATCACCTCACCGTGACTTACTACCCGAGATAAAAAAAAGAAAAAACCGGCCAAGTGCGAGTTCGATTCGCGCATGAAGGGTTCCGTACCATCGTACAAGAAACTCCAAAAATACGTCTCTTGTATGGTGACCCCCTTTAATTTTAAATATTATTTTATTTTATTATATTTTTTTAGCAACTATAGTAATACAAACTTTGTGAGCGTTTCAATCAAGCGTCTACTTCTTGCTATTATTAAAATCGAGCCAAAACCACTCAAAAAACACGTTTCTAGTAGGGGAGCTCCCTTTAATTCATTTTTATCATTTTTTGTTATAGAGCGGCAACAGAAATACACACACACTCTGTAAAATTTCAATCGTCTACCTATTACGGTTCATTAGATACAGCCCGCTGACAGACAGACAGGCGGGCGGACGGACGGACGGACAGCGGAGCCTTAGTACAATAATAGGGTCCCGTTGGCCTTTAAACTTTGAACCCTAAAAAAGAAACATTTTGCCGCCACTTTTCCGTCTTTCTTCCAAAACGACGTCTTCGTCTTGTCTACTTCGGCCAGGCAGTCTGCCAAACAGTAGCTTGGGTGTATTCAAAATCGAATAGTACAGTTGTCTCCGATTAGGGTACTTTTGTGGCACAGTGTCGCCGCTGCTCTGTCACTCTTGCGATTTAAATGAAATGCTCACAGAGTTTGTATTGCTATAGTCTCTAAAAATATAGTAAAATAAAATTATATTTTAAAATTAAAGGGGTCCCCATACAAGAGACGTGTTTTTTGGAGTTTCTTGTACGATGGTATGGAACCCTTCATGCGCGAGTCCGACTCGCACTTAGCCGGTTTTTTTATCTCAGGTAGAAAGTTACGGTGACTTTGTAGAACACACACATGATCTCCCTTCTATTTTAATCAATCTAATTATTTTTATTTGAAAAACCTCGAATATAAGATTTTTTTTAAATCGCACCTTGAGGTCAAAAATAGCAATTAACTCAATGTTTGCTAGGAAAATTTCCAAGTATTATACATTTCTAAAATGAGCATAAAACAAGGATTTTTTATAACATATTAGATAAAATTATTCAGTACATATTTTTTACGTCGCCAATGTTTAAAGTTTCATTATCGGATATTTTTAAAGATTTTTCTTGAATTAATGATGTATTTCTGATGGCATCTTTAATTTTTTGTAGAATAAATAGTAGATTCGGGTAGAGACACTAATCGAAAATATTTGAGTGCAAAAAAATTACAAATTAAGTGTTTTTTTTTTAATAACAAAAGCTCAAAAGACCACCGTAAGGTAGTGATTTTCATATTTTTTTTAAATCTGTTATAACCCGAAAACCATAAACTTTTGCTGAACATATGTTTCGTTATTTTGATAGTTCTTGATCAAAGCTATCACCAGCCAAAATTTGTCGCATTAGTTTTGGGACACCCTGTATAAGTAGTTTAGCGGTGCCCTTCTTGAAACCTAACCCAGGTCCACCTCTGGGGTTGAATAAAGTTAAATTAGGTATTCTTTTGTTGTTATGATCTAGATACGCCGCCGGCGCCGGTCGTTATGACCTTACCAGTATCTTTGCCAGAGGGGTAGTTTGTCTGAATTTAAAAAAAAAACTGTTTTTCTTTGATTTACAAGCACAACTAATAGGTCTAACTCGTATATTACATATCTGAACAGTCTAGACAGATTTTTTCGAAATTAAAGATTGTTCATGTCTCTGGTTTATTTCAGGTCAGCGATATATACAGGTGTGGTTTTGGTCGACAACATGATACTGATGCCAAAAAAATTATAAAAATGGCACCTTAAATTTTAATAAGTAAATCTTAGAAAATAATTAATTATGGTATCCT
Organism: Coleophora deauratella; assembly: GCA_958295455.1. NCBI lineage: Eukaryota > Metazoa > Arthropoda > Insecta > Lepidoptera > Coleophoridae > Coleophora > Coleophora deauratella. Next base: position 6,997,522 of record OY282398.1, read on the forward strand.
TGTTTCCGTGCGTAACGTATTTTAACAATGAATGGTTGCGTAGCAACGAGGCGAGGTGTGCGGGGGTTCGCGAGGGGCCCCGACTGCAGCAGCGCCGCGGGCGCGGGCAGTCTGCGGCATGCCTCCGCGCCGAACCTCCTTTTTCTCAGCGAGAGCAAGCGCCTCTGCGCGTGAACTTACGCTACGACTATGATCAGGAACAAGTCTTTATTCAATAGTCGTGAACTGAGCGATGTATACTTCATTCCAATCAAAAAAAAGCAAAACGTAAACAAACTTACTATGGAACTGACACATGTCAATGTCATCTGCATACTATGTTTGTTTACCTTTTGCTTTTTTTTGATTGGAATGAACCATAGTTGTTAATACATCGCTCAGTTCACGACTATTGAAATGTTTTTCGTGTGGTGTAAATCAAGTCGAGTGTGTGAGATTTGGAGTGACGTCGCGCCGCCGTAATGTGTTACGCAATAAAAACATTATTTACAAACTCCGCAAATCGTGTTCTACCGAAAAAACATCCCATGCTCGAGATAGAGCCCAAAGTAGACAAGAGTTCAAGGAAGAAGCTGTCTTGGAATACTTCTCCCGACAGGTTCATGTAAGTGTCAACTTCAACTTCAACTTTTATTTATTGGCCTCTGCCAAATTTATGGCAATTCCGCCAGTGTCCAAGGTAATTGAAGATGCACTGTATAACTATAATCTAAGTAAACGGAGCTATCAATGAGGTAGTAATTGAGAAATCTGAAACAAAAAAGACAACACAGGACATTCACATATTTGTTAGTATACTACAGTTTAATATTGTTAATACGTAAAAATACATATAGACATGTAAGTGTCATTGACCTTTTTGTAGGAAAATTCGTGAATGAGCCGGCCGTCATTGACCGACTGCGCGAACATGCGTTTTGATAATTTTAGGAAAACTTGGTTATTTTTTCAGTAGAATCAATTTATAAAAAAAAATATTATAGGTATTTTCAGAACAAGTATTTTTTATACTTTCACCCTTAGAAGGCCGTTGTCGACCAAAAGAACACCTGTATATGTAGAAGTGTATGAAAAAATCTTAGTACTTAGTGCCCTCTGCCCTTAGACTAAAGAGTCTTTATTTTAGTGCCCTGTCTATGATTAACTAATTAATTACATTACAATGTCAGTTTATTTTGTTGTAGAGCCTTTACTTTTTTGATATTTTGATTTATTTTTTACGCAGGTATACATATCGATTTATTAGTACTTTTTTATATATTTTTACAATATTTATAATGTCTTTTTACCACGTAAATCCAACAAATATGAACCGCCGCGAAGACGAGGAGTTCGTGCCGTATGTTGAAAACGGTGGGACCATTGTTGCTATCGCCGGAGAGGATTACGTGGTTATTGGCGCAGACACGCGGTTGATTCTGCGCCATTCCATCATGAACAGGCGACAAGATAAGCTCTTCAAACTGTCTCCCACCATCGTTCTCGGCGCGTGCGGGTGTTGGGCAGACGTCATCACCTTCACCAAAGCCCTGAAGCTCCGGGTAAACATGTACGTCTACGATAACAACATGCCCATATCAACAACAGCACTAGCGCAGCTAATCTCTGTCACTTTGTACTACAAGCGGTTTTTTCCCTACTTTGTAAGCAACATTCTCGCGGGTCTCGACAACGATGGTAAAGGTGTCGTATACACATACGATCAAATTGGGCACTGCGAGAAATGCAGTTTCACAGCTACGGGAACCGCTGGTACACTGCTGCAACCACTTCTGGATAACCAGTTGGCTCAAAAGAAACCGTTGAATGAGAAAACAGCTATATGCCTGCTGAAGGATGGATTCACTTGTGCCTCAGAAAGGGAAGTAACTACCGGTGATTGTGTACAGATATTATCCATTAGAAAAGGTAAAGAAATGTGCGAACAAAGGTTTCCTCTAAGAAGGGATTAGTAATTGTATTTTTTTGCAAATAATACTAATTGTTTTTTTATCATGAAATATGGTTTTATTTTCCTATTTACCTGAAGACTATACCTAATTGTTATAACTGTAAAGTACATATAAGCATAAAGCGAAAATGGCTGTAAGGTCTTATTTGACTCGGTCAGATCGTTCTAAAACGTACTAATTCATAAAATACCAACTTCCGGAATTCCAAATGACAAAAATACCACCTGTCGTTGCAGTTTCCACGCGCCCTCCTCCCCAAAGACTTACCAAATAAAAATATGAAACAAAAATAAAACTGTACAAGAGAAACATGGTAATGGATTGACGAACCGTTCCTCCGCTGAAATATCTCGCGATTCCGCGGCGGCGCGGCGGCAGCCCCAGGCCCCAGCGCTCGAGGCTACATATCGGTCGCCCCAGGAGACTTCGTATCCTTAAATTTCCGATGAAAACAAAAGAATCCGTGAACAGGATCGCGAGAGCGGCGAACGTACATTTACATCCTAATTTCCCATGTGGCTTCCGTAGAGCGCGGTATTCGTCAGCGTTCGGCGATATCAAAAATCAAATGGTATCTATATCAAATGTTGGAACTAGACGTGTATGGAAAAATAGGAACTCGTTTTATCAGAAACGACATATTATTACAAAAACATATTTTTTGAAAAGATTATGAAGGTTGGGAAGTGCTAAGTCACAAATATTGTTATTATAATTATCTTGATAATTGTAAAAAATTATAAAATACAATTAAATGCTAAAGATATCATGCCCTAGCCCAAGTCATCAGGTAATAATAAAGATTTTTTTCTGAGTTTCAACAAAAACTATTTATAAGGGTGCGCTGTAGGTACATCAAAATCTGATTCATAATCTTGCAATGTACGTATTTTAAAATACGATATAAAAGCAATTCTGACTCGGTGGCACAATGGTTAGTACTCCTGACTATACCGATCCGAGAGTCGTGGGTTCGATCCCCACCCAGGGCACATTTTTGTGATGAGTAGATTTGTTTGCACTGTGTCTTGGTGTATTATATCCTAATCCTATTTTGTGAATCCTAGTTTGGGGCAAGATGACCGTGTATGATTTGTCCTGGATTTTATTTAATTACAGTTAGTCTTTGTTTTATTGTAAATAGACGATGTCGGTATGGCAGGGACTTTTTCAATACGAGCTTTCGCGTATGAACTCAGTGCACATGATAGGTGCGTTTAGGGTAAAATTTAGAATATTTCTCTTTTCGATTTTCAGTTTTTCAAAAAAGTAACACTATACGGTCATAGATATAGTCATCAAATCCGATTACGGGTGGGTAAAAAGTTTAAGTAAAAACCAAAATAATTGTACCTTTCACAAAAAAATTGTCTTCGCACTTTTTATTGTGACTGTGAGTCGATTTCTGCTGTCACAAGATTATGTGTAAATTTTACTGAAACTTTGGTGTATTTGGACGTCTTTTTATAGTAACTGACAAGGCCTCCTTAAAAAAAATGACTAAAATGTAGTATTTTCAAAAAATTACGATATTATCTCTACATACTAAATAGGAGTGTCCTACGTACGTCTAGTGTAATAAATCATCATGAAATTTGTACTATACCAAAACAAACGCCAAAATTATAAAATTCTTTTGCTAGATTGTAACATGGGCTAATGTTTTATAATTCTTAAATGGTCCCATCTAGGTCGTTTAAATTATTAGTTTATATAGTTGTCCTACGTTTTTCACCTGTGAGAAATACCTGTGATTTGAGTTCATTACAATAATTTCTGTTTAAATTCAAAATCATTTATTTCTTTACGTAGGTAAATTAAGCACTCTTATAAACGTCATATCATTTTGCTGGAGGAATATTCCAAATGTCATTATCATTAAAATAATCTAGTCTTATAGTATCCTCTTGAACAAATACAGCGTTTTATATGTTTCTTAATTTACATTCTGGTAGGTCACACACGTCATTCGGAATTTTGTTATAAAAGCGTACACACTGCCCCACAAATGATTTTTTCACCTTACTAAGCCTCGAGAAAGCTATGTCAAGATTATTTTTACTTCTCAAATTACGGTTATGTCTGTCACTATTTTTGAAAAACAGCTTTAGATTTTTACGAACGTACATGATATATTTTACTAATCTACCACTGGATGCGATATTACCTATTTGTAGTGGAGACACTCGGCTACCGTTTTTTCTGCTTCGATGTCGCTATTTTGTATCTTGTCATTTTATATGCAAGTCGAGGTGCGTGAGGTCGGGGTGTACACAAAAAAACCTGTGAGTGACGCAGTTGTTTTTTACCAAAGGTAGGCAAATGATATTGTTTAATCCACGCAGTTGACGTAGTGCGATTGAAAGTAACCGTTATTGTGATCCTGAAGATAAACGCGTATAGTTTTTCGGTTATGTTGACAGAAGCGTCGAAATGTTCACTTTTTTGTACCTGTGAGAAATGAGACCGTTACGATTCACATAAAGGTGATCATATTGGTGAGTGGTACTACACATTTTATCCGACTACTCCAGAAGAGGAGTATATTTTGGATGATTTACGTGTGTACACCCGCACGCTTGAATACTGTGATATAACTCGGTCCAGTACAAGTTTGCAAAGTGACGCGCGCTACGCTGTAGAGCTGCTTTTGCAGACTGGACGTCTTGTCGCGTTTAGGACAGGGATTTACCGGTACCAAGTAGAGACTACACCAGTCTCTACTCGGTACCAGTCGACATTAGCTCAGAGGCTGCAGAATGCATGCCCAAACTGGGAACTTGTAGCGAGTTAGATGACACCCCCACTGTAGAGGAACTCTCCAAGGCTGTCAAACAGCTTAAGCGCGGCAAAAGTCCTGGAAGTGACGGAACCCATGCCGAAATCATTAAACTTGAGTGCTTGCTACCTATTCTGCACAATCTACTGGGGAAATGCTGGGAGGCAGGTCAGGTGCCACAGGATATGCGCGACGCGAACATTGTCACCCTTTACAAAGGGAAAGGTGACCGCGGTGACTGCAACTGCTACCGCGGAATATCCCTTTTGAGCATTGTAGGCAAGTTATTTGGACGTGCAATCTTAGGAAGGCTCAAAAAACTTGCAGATCGCGTGTATCCCGAATCTCAATGTGGCTTCCGTGCACAGCGCTCAACAGTAGATATGGTGTTTACACTTCGCCAAATACAGGAGAAGTGTAGAGAGCAGAATATACCTCTGTTTGTCGCGTTCGTAGATCTTAACAAGGCCTTCGACACCGTCAGCAGAGAGGGACTCTACACTGCACTCGAGAGCATAGGGTGTCCGCCAAAACTTCTGAGCCTCGTTAAGTCCTTTCACGAGGATATGAAAGGCGCTGTGGTCTTTGACGGCAATACATCTGAGCCGTTCGATATGCGCAGAGGTGTTCGCCAAGGCTGCGTGTTGGCTCCTACCTTGTTCGGTATCTTTTTCTCGTTGCTTTTAAAAGTAGCTTTCGGCGACGATCAACAAGGTATCCACCTTCACAGGAGGACTGATGGGAAGCTCTACAATACGTCGCTTCTCAAATCCAAGCGATTTCGCGAGGATCTTTTCGTAGACAGTCTTCTTTTTGCCGATGACGCAGCCTTTGTGGCTAGTTCCGTTCACGAGCTTCAAACCATGATAGACAAATTTGCCCGAGCCTGTGACCTATTTTCCATGTTTATCAATGCCAAAAAGACGGTAGTACTATCGCAAGGAAGTGTGGAGACACCGAATATACAGCTAGGGGCACTCCTCTTGAAGTGGTCAACAAGTTTGGCTACCTAGGTTCAACCGTGTCGAACAATCTCTCGCTTGATGCGGAGATCGATATCCGTATCGGCAAAGCGGCAACCCTGTTTGGGAAGCTTAGTACAAGAGTGTGGGATAACAAACATCTCACAATAAAAACTAAGATGATCGTGTATCAAACATGCATCTTGAGCATACTCTTGTACGGAGCTGAAACCTGGACATCGTACGCAAAACAGGAACGTCGACTGAACACCTTTCATATGCGTAGTCTACGTGCCATCTTAGGCATAACATGGGAGGACAAGGTCACTAACGAAAGGGTCCTGGAGATTGCACAGCTGCCTAGTCTTACCGCCTTGCTTAAACAAAGGCGTTTGCGGTGGCTGGGGCACTTGCACCGGATGGAGCCATCTCGTTTACCGCGGCGTGTCCTGCTAGGTGCAGTAGCGAATGCAAAAAGATCAGTTGGCCGGCCGTTGCTACGCTTTAAAGACTGCACCAAACGCGACATGGACGCATTCAAAATCAAACTAGAGGGCTGGGAGAAGCTCGCTGAAAACAGGAACGAGTGGCGTAAACGTGTGGCGGAGGGGCGCAAAACACACGACGAAACTTGGTTCAGTGTACTGGCTGACCGGAGGGACAAAAGGCATCGAAACAGTAACTATCTACCTGCCGTTCCATATCCCTGCTCCAAATGTGGAAAAGGATGTCGCTCCCGTATTGGCCTATATAGTCACCAAAAAAGATGCCTTGCAGCAGACACTGCTTAAACCGGCCGTAACAGACGTATAAGGCCTATTTTGATGACGTGTGTACAGATAGCCACAAAGATATTTGAACCCCCTGTAACACCATGTATCACGAAAGATTGAACTAATAGCTTTAGTAAAACGGGAACCATCGGGTTATAAGGAAACCATACATGGATGGGATACAGAGAAGACATCTACCCGTTGAAAATTGCGATAGATGGTGTTTCAAAGCAAAGTGCGAATTACGTTTTAAAACTTAGGGGTTCAGATATCTCTGTGGGCTAGTGTACGTTTGTACGACGCGACGGTTTGTTTATTTGAGCCTGTAGCCTCAACGGCTTGAAAGTTTTTAAATTTTTACCTAAGAGGTATCGTTAGATTCGTCTTCTAACACATATTTTTTTTGCCAATATGATCACCTCTTTATACTAACCTGTAAGAAATGTTATTAACCTGTGAGTTACGTAACTCACAGTGAGAGAAGGTAAGTACAATTATTTTGGTTTTTACCCGGGTATAAAATTATTTCAAAATAGACGGTCAGTTTCATAAAAATTCAAAGACTACGTGTTTACGAACTTCAGCACCCTCTTATAAAGACCGCTGATTTTCAAAAATCACGAGATTATTTACCCACCCGTTTCCCAGTTTCCCACCAAATAGTCTCGTTGTACACTACGAAATATCATACATAGCAGCGTGAAACTTATGGAAACCCATTCCACTGGGCGTCTGCGCACCTTGCCGAGACCTCTAATTGCAATCTGCATCCACCGTCGACAGCTAAAACTGAGGCTTTTGATTACAGCCTCTACCGGCGGGCGCGGCGCCACTCGAGACGGGAATTCGTCACCTGTTGAAAATAATTAGGCAAAAAAATTCTGCGGGTAAAACAAAAAATCTCGTTGCGCGCACTTCTGTACCTATACATAGGTTTTGAGCACTATATACCTTCTTGAAGGTAAACCAAAATACATATTTTTACTGATTCAGTTAATTTTCATGAGTCGAAGCTCACTTTGTTACACCTCTTTTTAGTTAACACATGAAAGTTGAATTTAACCAAATTCTAACTGTCGTATGATTGGACAAATGTATGTAATAACCGTTGGCAATACAATAATGGTATCATCAAGCTAATCCGATAACGGTAGTGGTACCAGGAGGTGGATAGTGGATGGAACACCTCATGAATTTTACAAATCCGTTAATTCAAATTTAACCAACTTCGACCTAATTGTATAGATTTGAAACTTAGCAAATGTTGGTTAAACCGATGACAATACAATAATATGGTTCCATCGAGCTGATCTGTTAATGGAACCAATTTTTTCTAGTAAACTCCTCGAGTTTGGGAACATTTGGTTTAACGATTCCAATAATAGGTACATTACACTTGGTGACGGTGACGACGGTCAAACTCTTCAATGGTTACCCATCAAAGCTTGATTTGAAGAGTAGTTTGAAGGTACATTATATGTACAGTCGATGAAGAGGGGTCTGATAATAGATTCAAGAAACAGAAAGGGGTTGGGTTTGGTATCATGCCGCCTCGTTAGAGGAAAGATGAAGGTTTTAGGGGGTTCTGGTCTGGAGGTCCTCTGGATACCCCTACATTTTTTTTTTTGCCGGAAACCTTATATTTTTTTTAGGGCGGGGCGGCACGATACAAAACTTTTACCTAAAATTATTGGTGACTTTTATTAAAGAAAAATCCTATAAAAACTATGCGTCTCCGGCAAGGGGAAGAGGTATGGTACGCCCCAAACGCATCTCATCCTCCCACACCACAAAATACACAGATACAGAAGGTCCGCTCAATACGCTCACTAAAATCCTAAGCATATACATGCATAAAGACGTATACGGTCGTTGTAGGCAAGGTCACGATACTGTTGTGATACTTTGCCGCGTGACCTTGCCTCGAGCGACCGTATATTTCTATAAGCATGTATATGCTTACGATTTTAGTGGTTTGTATAGAGCGGACCTTCTGTGTCTATTTTGTGCCCTAACCCACCCTAACACAAACCTTCCCCCACCCCCCTCCCCCATATCTAGGATTTTTTATGTGAAATTTGACAAAAACTACGCGTTTCCGGCAATGATGGGTACCCCCCTCCCCCCTATAAGGGAAGCATGATTCTAAACTTTTACCAAAACAATTCTTGGTTGATGTTCGATTATAAATAAAACTAACCAGTTTACGTGTATTATAGCGTGCTTTATTTATTATATAACATTAATGAAGCATAGCAAACAGACCAAGTGTAAATTGTAATGAAATTATCAATTTTTAACACCTAACATGGATAACCTAAGTAATGTTGGACAATTTTGTAATAAGTATCCAATGTTTACACCTATATCCGTACAGAGGACATTCAATGCCTAATATAGTAGGTACTTTATTGTACACTAGAAAACGCTTTTACATAAGGCGGTAAGGGGTTTATCATGTTGCAATTCTGCACTATTCAGAATCACGACTTTACAAACTTTAACAATGGATGGTACATTATAAATGAATCATAGTGCTGTGTTCTGTAATATTTAGTTTAAATAGTAAGTACTTTGATCGTGTCCATCTTTCAAAATGTACATAGATTTGCTGGTTCTCAGGTGTCTTTTGAATATTCAAATATTTTGTGACACTAAAGTTAAATCCATACACAAACCGAACTTGAAAAAAGATCATTTTTCGGTTAAGAGATAATCGCGAACATTCGTCATAATACTGAAATTCCGCGAACAGATAGATTAGACGCATAAAGCTACATTAGAAATGTTAACATACGTAAATACATGACTTTTAAAAATCATAAATGCATCAAGTTAAATCGCCAAGAAGTGCACGACTCAAATAAATGTACTGATACTCATCAGTAAATGCTTGAAATGTCTAATAGTATCCGCTCCAAGCGTTGTAGCTCTCCTTTTCAGCCTGCTTGCGTTTTTTGTCCTCTTCTATTTGATTCCGCAAGTCTTGAGAGTACGCGAGGTTCCTCTCCCGAACTTTGCGTTTCTCTTCTAACTCCTGAGCATCTCCTTCAGCAAGCCTCAGATCAGTCTAGAAAAAGATGTCAATGGAAATACTTATTACCGTGATATTTAACTTACTGAAATTCAGCACCAGATTTAAATAAAATGAAAAGAGGTTACCCATTTACAAATACAAAAGCTTTATTGCTAACATTATAGACAACAAAAATCATAAACAGGTTAAAATAATACTAATAATAGTACAATAATACACAGGTTGTAGGAAAATAGATGTAAGAGTCATTACAGGGGTCGAAACAAGTTTAGTGTTGTAAAATACTGATTTTATTGACCAAAAATCTTAAAATACTGACTTTTACTGACTTAATTAAACGAGTTAAAATGTAGGTGTTATGTGAGCGTTTTCAAAAAAAAGTGTACCCCTCACTTTTGGGCTGTCCCCTGAGTTTAAAGTCCAATAAACTAAAATATACAACTTACTAATTACATTAATAATTTTTAAAACAATTAACACATTCTAAACTAGTTAATTCAAACAGAAATATTGCTAAGAACTTGAGTAATATTTAAATAATGAGCATTTTTAAAACCAAGATGTCAGTTTTTGGCATGTCCCCCATTCAAATTCCTTGATAATAGAAGCGATTCTGAATATTTTTTGTACTAAAGTAGTATCTGTTTTTGGTATCATTTGAAAGTACTCTGAATCGCCTATCCTTGCCAGTAGTTTATTATTTAAGTCTTACGCTCATTTAAATACAAAATTAATTTTAAAAAAATCGTAAAAACTGGTGCTGACCGGACATGTCAGTTTTGTCACGGCTAAAAGTGCAATTTGAAAATTTACGGCGAGTAACATATTAACTTTTGAAATGTCAACATCACTTTTTACACTCACCGATCGCTATTTATAAAACCTGATTATCAAATCCATTTCGACTGTAACAGACACAGACGTGTTTTGTGTTAGTCCAGCGACCGTCAAGATTTCTTCTGTCGGTTTTGAGACATTATTCTACTGATTCAGGTCTATTTACATTATTTAATATATTTACAGAAGACGAACAATATCCTAATAATACATTATTTACATCTGATAAAAATATTTGGTAAATAATTTCGTCAGAATATAATTTTGAAAACAAAATGGAACGAGAACGTCACGTCCGTTTTGCGACATTTTGACACGTAACCTACAGGCTGACCAGTAAAGTCGCAAAACCGACATCATAAAGCTAGGTCTACATGTAGGGCTTTTACGTTTTTAGATTTCACAATTTGCGGAAGTTACTGTCACTTACTAGTGTGAAAAGACGCAACACGCTTAGATTCATGAGTAGACGCCGTAGTCAATTTTTTTTTAGGTATTTCATAAGGACCCTATAAGTCTTGTTGTTCAGATTCATGTTATAAATTCCAACTTGAGCCCTAGAAGATATTTTAAAAGCAACCTGTATCGCTTGTTTAAAAAATAATGAATATCAATTTAATTTTTTGTATTATTTTAACCACGTAAAATTTTGGTTTCGGTGTAAGCCCAGCCTATGATAAATTTGTATGTCGGTTTTGCGACTGTCCCCCGTTTTGCGACGAGGTAATTCTTAGTTTTTATAAATTTTTAATATAAAGGGGGTACAAATAAGTTCACACGATGTTCAAAATGCTTTTGATGTTCTAGATTAGATGAATACTTTTGGCGACTACTATGTATTTATTAATATACCGTAAAAGAAACTGTTACTTTGGCATCACTTGTGACAAAACCGAAATAAAAACTAGCATAATTCGTATTTTGCGTCTTTAGAGACTGTTTTGGCCTATTTCTCTAAAAGTATATATGATAATCTTTGGTATATAATTATAAACATTTGCGTTTTTCTTCATAGTTAGTAAGTAGAGTACTTTTAAGATAGTGTCAAAACTGAATTTTTTTTCTATATTGTCAGTTTTATTTGATGATTTCTCGTGCGAAATAGATTATCTGCAGGTAATCAAATATCATTTCATATACTCTGACTTATCTATATAATAACTAAACCAAAAAATTATCAAAAATATGATATTTCAAATATGGCCATGAATTTAGACATGGTACACTTTTTTCTGAAAACGCTCACGTATTAAAATAAAAAAAGCAAATCTATTTTTTCTCGAAAAATTATACTTCAATATTATGTTGCATATAACAACATAATAGAGCATCACAAATGTTTCAATAATAAATACAGGGTTATTTTTGGACCCCCCACCAAAACTTCATAGTAACTTCTTCTACTCATGAAACTGAGCAACTTTCTCTAAATACCCAATGGTCAATTCGCAAAACAATTTTGGGCATGTCCATACTAAATAGGCCGATCAAGTAGTATGAAAGGTCCAAAATTTTTTTTGCGAATTGACCATTGGTTCCTTGGGGAAAGTCGCTCAGTTTCATGAGTAGAAACCACTGTGAATTTTTAGTGGGGGGGTCCAAAAACAACCCTGTATAAATAGGGGTCTGAAGTAAATGAGTGCCAAACCTAAAAAACTGAAAAACTGACCATTTTCCCAAAAAACTGACTTTAACTGACCGGTTTACAAAAAACTGACATTTACTGATTTTACTGACCAGTTTCGATCCCTGCCATTAACAACTGATCAACTTCTACAAATTTGCTGAATTAGGAAGAAATTTTTGGCTCAGCTGAGTCCAAATTTTTTATTTCGCAAATTCAGCGAAGTCTAGAAAAAAAGTTGTTCATCTCGTTCTTCAGTATGATTAGAAGCCCCAGTTAACGGCGCTAACGCCTATTTTGTTAAACCCTGTATAAATAAGTCACACACAGAATCCTCCAACTTTTTGCCAAACCCACGTAACTTAATGGAAAAGCGTGTGGTTCTACATAAAGCAACCTTGGCTACCAATCAATTTCGGTATCACAGAATATATTTTACAGGGTGTCCACTCAAAATTCCCAAAATACTTCCCTGACTTTTCCCTGACTTTCCCTGACCATTTTGTAAAACTTCCCTGACCCTTATAATCCGTTTTAGAACCGTTTTAGGATTTTTTGTTTGATTGATGGTTTATTTTTGATTTTCATCTGGAGACTGCGCAAAAATGGTTATCAATCTGCAATACGACTTCACAGCAGCTACGAGTAAACGAGCTTTTAACAAGGGATTTTCATTAAATCTCTGAGATTTTTGTTGTTTTCTGGGACCTGTAGAATACAAATTGGCTCACATTGTCCAAAAAAACCATTTTCCAGCTATCTAACTCAGGTGAATTTTTGGGCTGTGGAAATGAAGAGCCTCCACTCATAACTGTGTAAAAAGCTCACATGCTGGACTTTGAATAGCTCGTACATAGATTTCAATACATCATACATGTCCTACACATTATGCATATGACCTGTCTCACAGCCCTATTTAATAGGTAGACCACAGACTTCATTTTCAGGTAGAGTTTTCGCGCTCTCCTACTCCACAGGCCTTGTGCAGGAAATGTGCAAACAGTCCCCAAAAAGTGGGATAGAACTGATTCGTCGAATTACAGGCCAATAGCTATATTACCTCGCTCATTTCGAGGTGATGGAGCGTGTAAATAATAATATAGCTCCTAGCATATTTGGAAGATCACGACCTCATCAACCGCCAATACGGGATTTGAAAGAAGCCCAAGAATCGACTCGCTAAGAAGAAGGATACGGGTTTCGTCATGAACGGTCAGCTGGTGATCTTCTTGTATACACCGCTGGGCCGAAGCCATTGAAAGTCGAGGGGAGCCTTGATATAGCTAAGGTGTTCGATGGTGTCTGGATTAGGCACTTCTATCGAAATTACCAGCATATGGCCTACCCGTGGGGTTGTGCATTTGGTTCGCTGTATGATAGGAGCATTAAAGTCCTTTGCGATAACAGGTCCTCTGACACTAAACACATTAATGCTGATTCTGTACTCTCGCCAACTCTATTCCTCCTGCATATCAATGAGATCTGCAAATACGCAGTATCCATTGCTGTGCGAATGACAGTACGGGTGATGCGCAGTACACAGGTCGTGCAACATTCCACGAGCCGAGGTGGAGAAGAGTAGTGTCAGGCTTGTGTTTGAAGTGGAGCAAGTGTCCGAATAGGGTAGACTAAACTTAGTCCGTTTTAACCCAACGAAGACGCAAGTCTGCGCGATCACCGGAAAAAAGTCCCTTTTACTGTGGCGCCTCAGTTCTAAGGAACAACGCTTCCTGTTGGTATACGAGCATCGGGATGCTGCTGGTGTCGACATTTCTAGCAACTTTCAACTTCGGGGTCACCTCGAGGGCAAGGTTACCCTTGCAGCGAAAAATCCTGGAGTGCTCAATAGAGCAAAGTGGTACTTCAGACCCAGACAGCATTTGCAGCTATACAAAGTGAGGCCGCATGGAGAACTGCTCATATCTCTGGGCAGAAGCACCCAAGTATTAACTGAACCCCTCGACTCCACCTCAATGACCCTGAGCTCACAGTTAAATATCAGCAAAGTCAAGGAGTTATCAGATTAGAGCATGGATGTTTCCCTCACTAACAATCATTGGGAACACGTAAATATCCCTGACTTTTCCAGGTCGCCAGGTCATTTTCCTGACTTTCCATGACCACCAAACCTTCCCTGACTTTTCCAGAAAGTGGACACCCTGATTTTAGGTTTGGTTTTTACCTCCTTCCTGAACGCCATTGCCTCTGCCCTCTCTTCAACTGCTGCACACCTCTTGTACTCCATCTGACTGTTGAGTCCATCCGTCATCTCCTTGTTCAATTTCTCCATCTTGTCTTTCTTGTCAATATCGTCCTGAATGTCTTTGTTATTATCCTCGATTTGATGGACCAAAGTTCTCATGTCGTCACGGTCTTGCTGGTCCTCCTGCAAGAACTAGATTATAACACACATCCTATATTAGGTCTGATGGGTGATTTGATTGGTGTGTTTACATGTCGATTTTGTGAAATATAAGCAAAAAGATCGTAAACTCTCAAAATACATTATGGCATGCTCTCTCGACCTGCATTCAATATTTCAAAAACAGTAGAAAATACAATGGTTTTCAAAATTGTTTTCTGCCTTTGTTTTGCTTGAATGAATCTTCAGTATTTTTTACATCATTCCAAAAACGATTATACAGGATGTAACAGAAGTGTATGACAATACTTCAAGGTTGGCTTTTACCCATCAAACTGAACAACTTTTGTTCTACAACTTTGTTGAAATCGCATAGTTTTTTTTTGGACTTTTCATACAAATCGATCAGCTGGCGAACCAAGTTTGTATGAAAAGTCCAAAAATTTTTTTGCGATTTCAACAAAGTTGTAGAACAAAAGTTGTTCAGTTTGATGGGTAAAAGCCAACCTTGAAGTATTGTCACACACTTCTGTTACACCCTGTATATAGGTATGTGGTTTAGACTCCCAAGGTGAAAATATAATGTTCATTATATTTTCAAAGGTAGCCACACAATCTATTTGCAGTATTACCTTGTTGTGCATCATTTGCTCACAAACAACATCATTCCTTGAAGTCTTTTCTTCCAAACGATGTTGTTTTTCATCAGCACTATAACAAATAATACAAAAATATACCAAATTCCCTCCCAAAGAGGTGAAGTGGGCATTACTGCCTTGCATACCATCACCATAAATTGTTATTCAACAAAAAATGTTCAACTTCTGAAATTAGAAACTCTTGGTAATTCTGCATAAACACACAAATCATAACAATCCAAAATGATACAATAACAATACTACAGATTTTGTAACAGTTTACTGATACATAGAACAAACTTCGCCTTCCTCACCCTCAACATAGAAACAAAACCACACTAACCCCACATTATGAAAAACAAATAAATGGGATGGGTACTGATGAGATGATAATTATACTACCACAAACACCAAGCTATAGTGAAGACAAGATGTAAGAGTGAGTACAAAGTACAATTTTACGTCATCTGCCACCAATATCAGAAACCCCAAACCATAACCTTTGTTTGCTGATTTTAAGAATACAGAAAAAGAGATTGAGCTTTTTTTTAGGGATTTTATAAAACACTACTAAGTAGTAAGGAATCTTTAATTGTATCTATTAGTTTCCATTGCACCATTCATAATCAACAAACAAAGTTTATCCCCTCAACAAATAAGGAAAATGCTTACGAATTGTCATGGAGCTGTGCATTTTGACTTGAACTAAAACCACAGATGATGATTAATGATAGATAAGAAAATTATCACTGCGATGAATAAGCTGACATTATATTATTTAAATTGTGATGTCGTAACACTTCAAATAATCTATATAATTGTAACTTACGCATGTAAACTTCTATCCAAGACCATCTGCACTTGCTCTTCAATTTCCTTATCCTCACGGATCTCAAACTGCCTATTGTTCTCCTTGCTCACTTCCCGGTCGTGCTTAGAGTTAGCCATATCCTCACGTTCCTGGTCAACTTGGTCTTGTTTATCTTGGAAGTCCCTATATAATCATAAAGAAACATCTAAAATCATCATATGAGGATAAAGGATAAGACATAGTTAGTATGTGTTATGTATTGACATTTAGTGATTATGCATGTTTTGTGGGTAGCTGTAAAAACATCAGTCTGGTGCTGTCAGCTAAGCAAGCTCATCAATACTGAGGTTATTTGTGAGTATTTAATAGTGGCGACGAGTAAAATACGTGGAAAACTGTGAAAACGTGTGTGAAAACTTAATTGTGTAGTGTGTATAATATGTGTCAAAGTTAAAAGTGCAAAATGAGTCTAAAGTTTGGTAAGTTTGATATAGCACATGGATGCTGGAAAAATTACATTGAAAGGTTCTTATTTGGCCTTGAAGCAAATGGAATAGAATCAGAACAGTTAAAAAAGGCGAATTTAGTAGCAGTATGTGGCCCCAACTTGTATGATCTGATAACATCTTTAATTGCACCACTTCAAGTAAGTGAGGTTAGTTTTACTTTTATCAAGACTCGATTGGATAATCACTTTCACCCGACTCCTAATGAAATTGTACAGTCGTATAAATTTCACACAAGAAACCAATTGGAAGGGGAAATGATGAGAGATTATATTGCTCAGTTACGGAAATTATGTATTGGTTGTAACTTTACTGACCTCGCTCGAACATTACGAGATCGATTAGTGTGTGGTATTATTGATAAAGACATCAAAAAGAAATTACTTCAGCAAAGTCACCTCACATTTGAACAAGCATGTGAAATTGCAGTTTCATGCGAGACTGCAAATAAGGACACTGATTTAATTGTGACTTCGGGGCCTTCTACTAGTAATATAAATATGGATTTTGGGGAACCAATGGATGTAAATAAAATATCAACCAAACGCTTCAGTAAACAAACTGATAGGCCAAATTGTTTTCGTTGTGGGAAGAAACATGGGAACAATTGTCGGTTTCGATGGAGTAAGTGCAATTTTTGTGGAAAAATTGGCCATATTGAAGCTGTTTGCATGAGTAAATCTAACAATTCCAATTGTAATGGTTTGTATGAAGAGGATATTAATTATGTTCGAGAGGATAGAATAGCTGCATTTAAGGCCAAAATTCGTCTTAATGGTGTTGAAATAGAAATGGAAGTTGATTCTGGTTGTGCATTTACCTTGATTTGTGAAAAGACAGCCCGGCTCATTTGGAAAGGTAAACTGCCTAAATTGGATACAGTTGATATCGCTTTAAAGACATGGACTGATAATAAACTTAATTTGCTTGGAAAAACAAAAGTACAAGTTCAGTACAAGGAATTGAGGAAAACCTTGTTAATTTACATAGCTGAGGGGAATGGTCCAAGTTTGATTGGTCGAAATTGGTTCACTGATTTGAATATCTACATGCAAGGGGTATATAATTTGAAAATTGAGATGCCTGATGTTAGTCAACTGATTGAAAAGTATAAAAAAGTTTTTGAAGAAGGTTTAGGTAAATATTCTGGGCCAGTAGTAAACATTACACCGAGAGAAGGTGCCACACCCAAATTCTTGAAGAGCAGACCAGTTCCGTTTGCTATAAAAGACCGTGTGATCAAAGAAATTGATAGACTGGTGGAAGAAGATGTACTAGAGCCTACTCCTCATTCTGTTTGGGCAACACCAATAGTACCAGTGATGAAATCAAATGGTGATGTGCGCTTGTGTGGAGACTACCGGTCTACAGTGAATGCAGCTACTGAGACAGATACTTATCCTTTGCCGACACTTAATGAAGCATTCAGCGAACTACAAGGAGGGGTAGTGTTCACAAAAATTGATTTAGAACGAGCCTATACGCAGGTGAGAGTGGATGAAGCTACCTCAGAATTACTGACTCTAAATACTCCTAAAGGGCTATACAAAATGAAACGTTTGCCATTTGGTGTAAAGGCCTGTCCGGGAATATTTCAAACTTCAAGATGCAGGATTAAGAGTCAATAAAAGTAAATGTAAGTTTGCCGCTAAAAGTGTAGAATTTTTAGGTTTCATCATCAATGAATTTGGTATTCACCCATGTGAAGAGAAAATTCATGCGATAGAGAATACACAAGCACCAACCAATGTAAAAGAACTGCAAGCTTTTCTAGGATTATTAAATTTCTACGACAGGTTCATACCCCATAAAGCAACGATAGCTGAACCATTACATAGATTGCTGGACAAAGAAAATAATTGGCATTGGAGAAAAGAACATCAGATAGCGTTTGAGAAATTAAAGAGAATGTTGTCGAGTGAAGACACATTAGTGCACTATGATTTGAAGAAAAAGTTAATTTTATCATGTGACGCTTCGCAGTATGGCCTGGGAGCAGTCTTAGAACATGAGATGGACGATGGAAGCATTAGACCTATAATGTTTGCCTCTCGAACGATGAACATTCACGAACGCAACTATGCACAGATAGACAAAGAAGCTGCAGCAATAATTTTTGGTCTATCCAAATTTCATCAATTCATATGTGGTCGGAAAGTGACTATCAAAACAGATCACAAACCACTATTGGGCATATTTGACCCAATAAAACCGATACCAAATATTATATCGCCAAGGTTGCTAAAATGGAGCTTGATATTAAATTCCTATGACTATCAAATAGAATATGTTCAAGGTAAAAAATTGGGAAATGCTGATGCATTGAGCCGTTGGCCATCTAAAGAGACCACAATGAAACTAGAAGAAGAATGTGTAGGAGTTTTATTAATAGAAGAAACTCCAGCAGAGTTAAACTTCACAGCAAGCGAAGTAGCTCAGTTGACAAAAAAAGACAACATTTTATGCAAAGTTGTATACTGGGTGCGAAATGGTTGGCCAAGTCAGGTTGAACAAGAGTATAAGACATACTGGCTAAAGCGTGATGAATTGTCTGTTTTTAGAGATTGTTTGCTTTGGGGAAGTAGAGTGGTGTTACCAGAAAGAATGAGAGATTTTATCCTAGAGGAACTACATAAAAATCATGATGGAATTGTGATTACCAAGTCGTTAGCTAGAAGCTATTTTTGGTGGCCAAACATCGACAAGCAGATTGAAGCTATGGTAAAAAAATGTCAAATTTGTGCTGAACATCAGAATATGCCACCTAAAGTGACACACCAGTGGATTCGACCCGATAAAGCATGGTCACGATTACATGTTGATTATGCTGGACCTTTTCAAGGAAAAACATTTTTGATACTGATTGATGCCTACTCGAAGTGGACTGAAGTGAAAATAATGCAGGATATGAGCAGTTCCACCCTGATTAAAACGTTAAGAGACATTTTTGCAGAACAAGGTCTTCCAAATATACTAGTGAGTGATAACGGTCGAAGTTTTATATCGGAGGAATTCAAAACTTATTTAGCTTCTAATGGAATAAAACAAATTTTGGTAACACCATATCACCCTGCATCTAACGGCCAAGCAGAGAGAACTGTACAAACAGTAAAAAATAAATTGAATAAAATGTCAACGGAGCCATGGCATATGAGACTGCCAAACATGTTATATGGATTACGCACGACGCCGAACAGTGTAACAGGAGTAACACCAGCAGAACTTTTAAACAACAGAAGATTTAGAACAAAATTGGATAAACTAAACCCACTCTCACAGAAAGATAAAGAACAAACAGAGATAATAGAAAAAAATGAGAAGAACAATGTGAGAACTTTTAAAGTAGGACAAGAAGTTTATGTGAGGAATTACTGTGGGAAACCTCGTTGGTTGCGAGCCGTGGTGGAGAAGAGAGTTGGTGTTTGTAGATATTTAGTTAAATGGAACGGAAAATTGCTAAAAAGACATATTAATCAAATACAAGGTAGAGATGAAAATAATGAAGGAAGAGGCGTCGAACAGGAACACAGTAGTGAAACAACTATAGAAAGGGGAAGGAATACAGAGCCTGGAGAAGATAACTTTGAAATTTGTATACCAGCACCCGAGCGATGGGCTGATATCATAGGAGTGTCAGGGCCTGAAGATGTAGAGTTACATCAGAGTCCCGAACCTGGACCATCACAAGAACGCACTAGTAAGCGAATACGATCAGACTCGTCACCTTCGACACCTGTTATGACGAAGAGGTTTGCTGGATATGAGGATCTGAATATTGATGCTCCAGTTGATACAGATCCTATAGATCTACCAGAAGATTCTGAGTAAATGTGTTAAAAGATACAATAAATAGCATGTTAGTGTAAGGTAATATAGTGAAGTGTAAGTGAAGGTGTATAGTTAAGTAATTATGATTAAGTGAATAAGAGTGAACTGTCTCGGGGGAAAGGCATGTTATGTATTGACATTTAGTGATTATGCATGTTTTGTGGGTAGCTGTAAAAACATCAGTCTGGTGCTGTCAGCTAAGCAAGCTCATCAATACTGAGGTTATTTGTGAGTATTTAATAGTATGCTTATGTGCTTATTAACCCTTTGACAGTTGGCTAGGGCCGACAACCAAGGGCGGCAGGATTTGAGATTTTCAAACATTTTTGTCAGCTGGAGCTGACATTGGTGGTGGGGGTACGATTTGTCAAAGAGTAGCTTAGCAGTCAATGGGTTAAACATTATGTATATGCACACGCATGGCTTAGTTATGGCGTGATGCTATGGGGGAATAGCACAGATGTACAGGACTTGTTCCTACTACAAAAAAGTGTGTGCGAATCCTAGCAAATATAAAAACTGTAGACAGTTGCAAACCCTTTCAAAAGTATAAAATCTTAACTTCGGCTTCTATATACATTTTAGAAAATTGTAAATTCGTTCATAAATATTCAGAATTCTACACAAGACTAAATAAACTACCTTCCTCAAAGAAATCCAATAAGATCTGGTAAAACAGATTAATACTTCCCCAGTCAAAATTAAAACTATAGTTCATTCCAATCAAAAAAAAAGCAAAACGTAAACAAACTTAGGTTGCGTTCCAATACCAAATATTTCACTCGGGGTGATGCGAATTTTACCCTAAATCGTTCCAAAACCGAGCCGAGTGAAACCGAGGGTAACCGAATGATCGCCTGACAGTTCTCCGTCGGGATTTTGGAACGCCTTCGTGAATGCGATTTTCACTCTGACAAGTGCGATTTTTAACGCTGTTTGATTACCGTTAAAATTCGCCTGACAGTTTATTCGGCGGGAAGTTCGTAGTCAATGTCAAACAGACTAAGACATACAAACATTTTATCTTCGGAATTGTTTTGAAATACGATTGCTTGTATCTGCGAAGGTGTTAAAGCCATAAATAAGACAGAATACTACTCAAAAAAGCTAAAAACCTTTCTGAATTATTTTCGATGACGTTTGTTACCCTGTCACTCTGGAATCACTCGCAAGCGTTCTAAAATTATATTTTTTTCTCTTTCTCAAAATAGCTACGTCTCTTTCATTTCTCCGAGTTAAATTCTACCTCACCCTACCTTGGTTTTGGAACGACTTCTTACTATGGAACTGACACATGTCAATGTCATCTGCATACTATGTTTGTTTACCTTTTGCTTTTTTTTGATTGGAATGAACTATACATAGTGACAGTCCATACTGCATATCAATAAAAATATTTAATAAACTCCCTTCAATTATAAAAAATGAAACAAAACTTTCTTTGTATATAAAAACTTTAAAATTTTGTTAGAAAAATGTTTTTATAGCGTAAAAGAGTATTTAAATGAATAAAAAACGGAAATATTGGTCCCTCTTCCATTATTGCTGTGCCCTACCGGGGTCATATGAGCTCTGTTATTTTATTATTATTATCCATCTTTTAAAACCATATGAATGCAATAAATAAATTGAAATTGAAATTCTGTTGTGAAACTTCTTTCTGGAACCATTTCTATAACTATTCAAACATAATAAGTCATATTTTGGAAAAAAAATACTGAAACATTCAGATGAATCCATTTATAAGCCTACTCAAGTGTGGTTAAGGTGTGAAGGAAGTTTAATGAAGTTTTAAGTAAATATTACAAAATGTTCATACATACCTCTCATCCCGATCTGAATAGTACTTAATGGATTCATCCATTGCCTTGTGCTCCCTGACAGTTTCTTGATAATCAGCCTGTAACCATTAAAGTACCTATATGTTATTTAGAATTTATCTTCTGATGTAGACAAGACAGTACCCAATAATTGTGTTAGGTATTTATTTGACCTTGTGTCTACAACAACAAGAGCAGCTGGTAGCTGGTTACTTTAAACAACATAAAATTGTGTGGGTAGCAAAGATCTATATATGTAACTTAGTATTATAATTTGTCAAGCTATGACACACATTTCTAGATCAAAAACTGGAAAAATACTGAATGAGTAGATACTTAGTTTCAATTTTTTTCCTATAGTTCGTGCGTAAGGTGGGCGAAGCAGCCCTACCTACCTAAAACATGTCATGTCAAGGTTCACCAATGTATCAAGGGCAAAAAGACGCGCACTTTGTGCAAACAGCCTATAAACATGCAAATCATGCAAAGGATAGACAATGCTATTTTTTTACAGCTATAGGTATGTAGTAATGTAGACATCTACTGATCTACCGTAACAAATGCTATTGATTAAATTTCGGGGTTGCGACGTCATAGGTACTATTGGAAATTTCGAATCAATAGTTTTGATAAAAGAAAATTTGAAAAGATGTAGGTACCTGCCGTTCGCGATCCACCCGATTTTGCTGCTGCTCCTGGCAACAATACTTATTCCACTCCATTGCGTATTGATTAGCGAACTCTTTTATCTTTCGAAGAAGTCACACGGGATCTGATAGTAGAAATATATGACTAAGTACAGTCTGCACACAAATATGTGAAGACATGGGGCAAAAATGATTTTCATGGAATGAAATGTAAGTAAAACTAAAGGGCAAAAGCACAGACAAAACCTTCGAATACCGGTATAATAATTACGCCGGTCAAGTCATCTGGCATTCTGTTTCCTTTCAAGCATTTGCTGAAGCATAATTGAAATCATTGTACTCAAGAAAACTTACCCTTTGTAAAGATGCAGCTGAAGCGTAATTGAAGTATGAAAAACGAAAATTCGTAACCACTTTGTAAGTACTCAGTGTAGAGTGTAGGTAACCGTTACAAAAGGAATGAATACCGCAACGCGAGCACGCAAATTCCAACCGACCACAGGCAACAAACAAACAAAACAAGGTGGGTGTGACATGAACGTGAAATCAACTGACCCACACCCACATCTCAAAAAAGATTGAGAGTTGAAAAATATTTTAGTTACATTAGGTACATATCTAATAATATTTTATTTCAGTGGTGGGTACTCCAAAATCACAAAAATCGTACCGCGTTCTGTAATTAGATAACTCGTTGATTGGCAAAACAAAATGGGCCCAGCCAGCTATACTGCAGAGATGAGGCTGCTAGCGAAACGTTCCGCTAGCAACCTCAGTGAAAGACTCGATTTTCTCTGGAACTACGATTGTATTGTATACCCTTCACAGTCCAGAGAGTAAACAAGTATAAAAATGTCTTAAGTCAAAAACTGCCGCTTACAGTTTTCGACACAGAGAAAGCTAATAAATTCTATAACCATAGATTTAGAGCGTAGCGAAATGCTAGGTCTGTGTCTATAACAGCTTCTTTGGAATTATCAGTAACGGCGCGGGTGCACTGATCCGACACAGAACCGACAGATGATGACGTCACAGTCCGATCCAGTCGCTGTACATTTTGTATGAGCGCGAGTGCACTCATCCGACACTAACATTCTTACCGGACTTATTACTTATAGAACGGAACTTATTTTATCGGCTCTTACTAGTCGCTGTACATTTTCTATGAACGCTGCTGCACTCATCCGACACTAAGAAGTCGTTCCATAACCAAGTTAAGATTCACCTGACAAGAGTTTGTCCCTTTCACACTTCAAAAAAATATAATATGCTATCCTGCTGTCAGAGTGAAAATTACTCTAACGAAACTAATTTGGAACGCTTTCTAACATTCTTGCCGGACGAAACAAAGTGTTGTGTATCATTTATCGACATGTTATCGATTTACATATATATTAATATGATAATGTTTAGTAGGTAACTATAAAAATCAATATACATTTATAGAATATTCAAGAGCATAGGTATGTATGTATGGATATATTATGGTATTTTGTATATACAATTTAATAAAATGTGTAAAGCATCTACTTAGATAGAAAATACTTTAGATTTTCAGTTTTTGGTATTTACAATTTACATGTTGAGTTTCTGTAACAACCAAAGTACTTTAATGTAATGCGTTATTAATAAAAAAAATACAAAGTTCGTTTTTAATTGTTGTACCTACAGAAATTAACGTATACTTTTAGTATATGCAATTACATATCATGATATGGTATTTTTAATATGGTAGGTTTTATGATATAACCGCCATTTTAAGATGTATTAAACACTTGGTTACCTACATATGATTTTACTTTTACGCTGTATTTATAACAATAACGCCAATGATTGGCGATGGCTAAAAGCCGGGCACATTTTCTATAGCACTGCGCACAACACTATTAAGAAACAACGACACGGCGACGACGCTTACTACATTTACAATCCGGATATCAATAGAAATATAATTGTTTACCTATGAATAAAACACTAATTAGTTTTGTGAATAGGAAGTACAAACTACACTAACGAAAAAAACGTATAAAGAAAAACTTATCAGTGATTTTCTTCAGGACACATAGAAAACAATATAGACGAGCTCCCAATTTCGTCATTCTTTTTATTTTTTTGTTCTGAGTTATTGAAATAATTTAAAAAGTTATTAGGACTTTCATAGGTGACCAACAGCCTCTCTGTCAGCAATGTGGCTACTTGTAAAAGTCGTAAACTCCTAAAGACCCAAGAGCCAGATTGACCCGATACTACACTGTACCGAAGCCGTGTTTTCCGGGTGTCAAATTGTACGAGGATTAAAATGGCTCTTAAACAGCTGAAGAAAAAATATGCACCGGTTGATGATGAATCACGGCCGAGCTTTTGAAAGCAGGTAGAAAACCACTACTACAAGTTCTTCAGAAGTTGTTTAAGTCTGTTATGCTTGAGGGACGAACGCTTACGGTATGGCACAAAATGTGGTGGCAAGCTTTTTTAATAAAATGCAATAAGAACTTGCTGGTGAACTATAAAATCATCACATTTCTAGAGTCATGTCTACAGTCTTTTTTATTTTGTTGTTATCCCAGGAAACATGAGTAAACATGAGTAAATTATTTTTTACAATGCATGCATGAGATGCATCTATGAGCATTTGGTGTGATTAGGGCAAAGTCGAAGCCACCAGAGCACACACCTGGTCTGCCATGTAATGAACAGATTAGTTAAAGACTGCGCTGGGAATTTCGCTAAATAATGTCACAGGACAGCTGCGGTTCGAAAGGAATGGCGACGTGTTTTTCGACGGGCCACTAAAGCTACGCAATGATGACGACGAACACTCTGTCAAGAGTGAACCGATCAAGATAGAAGATACTGACGATATAAATTTAATATATCGAATTGAATTGAATTAAATAAAATTATTTATTCCGTTTGGGTGGTGTTAGAAATAATATAAGCTGGGTAGTAGAGTTTTTGTTAATTTTAATCAAATTTTTACAAAACACCCGATATAAAATACATTTAACGAAGAAAACTAAAGTATTTTGAAAATTATTCGAATTATCCGTTTTATCCGGGTATCCGGATATTTTAAATTTTAATATCCGTTTTATCAGGATAGTAAATTTGAACGGATAATGCAAACCCTAATAGTGACAGCTTTTTAGCAATAAGGCGATGGTCAGCGGTGTCGAAAGCTCGTGATA
Source organism: Coleophora deauratella (assembly GCA_958295455.1). NCBI lineage: Eukaryota > Metazoa > Arthropoda > Insecta > Lepidoptera > Coleophoridae > Coleophora > Coleophora deauratella. The sequence goes on from OY282398.1 coordinate 7,023,286, forward strand.
AGTCGCAGCAGACGAGCGACTCCTGGTGGCCCCCCTCCCGCGCGCTCAGCACCCTCCGAACTAAGTCAGTCGTGGAGCGACCCAGGCTATAGGTATATTGCCTGTCGGATAGTGTATCGTTTTGGACCAAAAATTGAAGCAGACGCTGATTAATTCCAACTTCTAGGATTTTGCTAAGGCAGAGAACGAGAGATATCGGCCTATAAGATTTTATTTCAAATTTTTTGTCTTTACCCTTATATAAGGGGGAAAATTTTACCTATTTCAATGCTAACGGAACCACGCCTTTCATAACACATTGATTAAAAAGCTCACACAACATAAGACACAAAAATTCGGCCACTGATTTTATTAGGCGGGCTGATAAGCCATATGTGTCTGTACTCGTTTTGGACGCGATACGTACGCAGGTAATGTTTACTATTTCTTCGGGTGTGAATAGTCTCAGGCGCAGTGACCTGTCGCATGCAGGTGTAGTGGATGGTAAGGCCAACACCGACAGTGGCGCACTGGGCGCTGGTGCGCCGCACTGCGCCGCCGCCCGCGCCGATATGAACTGAAGTCGAGTCGGTCCCGCCGCCGTCTACGACCTGTTTCGGAGTTTATGACCAACCACATAGTTTTACTTTTATTCGCACTACTCGATATAATATTTGTGAAGTACTCAGTACGTTTGTCTTTTAGTTTTAAGTATATTTACTAGAGAAACTCTCCGCGATCTGGGCGATCTCGTCATGTTGTGGATATTTCGTCTTGAAATCTAAAATATCAAACAATAAATGCTTAAAATTTATTATTATGATATAATAAATTTAATATTATTAGTTATGATTATGATGATGGGTAACCAACTCACAGTTCAAGGTGTCTAATTACTCTGATATCTAACTCAAATGCTTTTGTGAGTATATTGTTATAACTATATGTATGTGTATGGTGTGGAGGCCACCATACACAGATAGTTGTTGGATGAGGAGTTGTGGAGCGCGTTGCGAAAGACTCACAGTTAAAAGTTATAAGTAGTTTATTAACGTACAGATATTAAGTTGGCGAATCTCTCTTTATGTGTGCGCCGTCCGGCGGTTGTAGTCGCACTCAAAGCAAAAAATATAATACATTTCAATCAATTACACGATGCATGCGTCATCAAAATAGGAAGCCGCCAATGCAGGCAAAATGCACGGTGTTGGCACCGTACATATTGGGAACCCCAAAAGAAAACGAAGGGGTAAGTTAAAAAATTAAAAGAAACATTCGCCATCACAAATAAAATAATTACAAGATATTACTTAAACTAAATCATCAAAAGTAAAAGCTATGTTGTCTGCCGCGACGCCTCGGCGCGCGGGGCGCGGCGCGGGTGTGGCGGGCGCGGCGCGGGTGTAGCGGGCGGCGCTGTGGCTGGCGGCGCGCGGCCGCTGCGGCAGCGGTTGTAGCTCGATGCTCGCTCCATCTCTTCGTTTTCGATTCGTGCGTACACCGCACATATTAAGTGGTCTCTTTTTAAAGAACCACACGACAGTTACGACGATTGCAGCCCCCAGTAGCATATAGGTCACGATGTAGAGATGAACGTCGTGACTTGAAATCGTTGACGACATTTGGTATTCATTTTCCTTTTGAACGGCCAGTCGCTCGTTGACCTCGTCCAGCTCGGGAATATCCTGCAGTGAAGTACTCGTAGTGTTTCGAGGCTTTATGCTTACGATTTTGTTTATCGTGGAGTTCAGCGTAGGTATAATAAAGTCGTAGTTAATTTTTAAGTTGCTACTGTACTGGTTGTGTGAGTATATAGTTAGCTCCTTTGATTGCAGTATACATCCTTGTGCCAGTGTTACGACTCCGGAGGTAGTTAAAGTATGCGCTGTGATGTCGTTTTCACATATCGTTCGCAGTGCGCAAGTCGCGCAACATATAACTAGCCAGCTGTTCGACGCGTGCAACTCTACCCAAGTGTCCGCGCAGGGCGCGCTCGTGACGTCACACGCGGGTGTAGCGCTATTACTCAGTAACCGAGCTTCACAGGGAGCCTTCTTGTTTTGTAGATTAAAAACTGGCGTGTTCTTATTGCAGATATAGTTATCTGGCTTATGCTGAACGCATCTTTGCAAATCTTCTTCAGTTAGCGTTAGGTAGATATTCTCTCGGAAGTTAACGGCGATATTTCTTGAAGTTAGCTGTAGAATAGATACCCCTGAGTTCGTTTTAATAGGCAACGGATATGCTTTATACAGAGTGAAGTCTTGATCGGAAATCAGCGGTATGTGAATTTCGAAAAGGAAGTACTCGGACGTTACTCGTGCTTTGACGTAAAGTAGTTTATACAGTTCTTTCAGATCTTCTCGTACATTTTCTACCGGCAAAGTCAGCGTCCTTGGTAACTTTCCAGAGATATCTTCTAGTTGCTTGATAAGGTTCACAGGAGTCAGTAAATGAACATCAATGCGTCCCTTATAGACATCAGTTAGGGTGTTAAATAGCATTTCTTGAACTCTTTTCAGATTGTTAATCAATAAATAGGCTGCTAGAGATGCGGAGTTAAAGTAGCTAGTTGCCATCATTATTTCCATTTGTGATTCGATTTTTGCCAAATTGTTATCCGTCTCTTTCATAAACTCGTCAATGAGCTTGAACTGACGCTTGATGTTATCTTCATTTTTCTTCAAAGCGTTATTCTCGAGTTCTACTATAGATGTTTGGTTCTTCATTAGTTCAAGCAAATAGTTTTCATTGTTTTGAATAGCGTCAATATCCTTCTTATATTTGTCGGCAAATCGTTGATCTAGAATCCCAAATAAGCCGTTTGCTACGTATCCCACTCCGTCTATCAGTCCACGTTTCTTGCGCTGCGACAAATGTTTGTGAGGTGCCAGAAGGATGCTATTATAGTAGTTCAAAAAATCCATTTCATGGTAAATTTGCTCTACTGTAGTTTTACAGTATCTGGGATCGGTCTTCTCACATAAGCTGGTTACTCCTTTTAGATAATTTTCAACATGCTGTATACCGTCCCAGTAGTTAGTTAAGTTATAATACATAAGTAGTGTCCATTCGTCATGTATAACTTGTATTTTGCCCAGTGTGTCGTAGTATATCGGGCGCTCATTTTTGAAGCGAGTAATATGAGTGCCAGACGATCCGATGCCGCTGTCGCTATGCACACTCGGTACGAGCGCGCACAGCGTTATCAACATTGTAAACAAAACTGATAAACAGTTATGTCCCATTTTGTTAGTTCTTGAAGTTTTTGGAGATGTTTCAGTTGTTTTTGCTTTGCAGTTAGTATCTTGATTTTCTTGCGTTTCAGGCTCAGTTTCATTTTTTAGCGGCAAGGGTGATAGTTTAACGATGGGACGCTTGAAGGTGCCTGCTTGCGTCTTTAAAGTTGTCACGCGAACGTAGCCGTCGGCGCCAGGGTGCAGCTCCAGTACGCGCCCTAAAGCCCATTTTCCATGCGGCAAGTTATCCTCTTTCACCAAAACGATGTCTCCTTTTTTGATGTTTTCAGTGGGGTTGTTCCATTTGCTTCGCTTTTGATGTTGAGTTAGGTATTCGTTTGACCATGATTTCCAAAATTCGTGCAGCATATTTTCAGTTAATTGCCACCGGCGACGTAAGTCAATGCCTCTGACGTCATTGTAATCAGAGAGCGGCAATGACATCGTAGCACTACCCGTGAGGAAGTGACCGGGCGTTAGGTAGTTGTAAAACTCCTCGGGGTCTTCGGTGAGAGGGCACAGGGGCCTTGAGTTCATGCAGGCCTCGATCTTGGTTAGCAGCGTCGTAAACTCCTCGTAAGTAAGTTTTTGTTCGCCAAGTACACGATGAAGATGGTATTTCATCGATTTGACTGCAGCTTCCCATAAGCCGCCCGCGCTAGGCCAGGCGGGGGCGTTAAAATGCCACTCTATCTCGAGCTCTCCAATCGCAGTGAAGAACTCCGGTGATAATATTTGTTTGAATTCTATGAACTCTTTTCCTAGTTTCTTTGCTGCACCGATAAAGTTAGTACCACGGTCTGAGTACATATGCTTAGGAGTGCCGCGCCTGGCGCTCATCCTTTGCAGGGCGGCTAGAAAAGTTTCCGTAGTCATGTCGGAGGCGAGCTCTATGTGTACAGCTTTCGTCACCATACACACGAATATAGCTATATACCCCTTTGAAGTTTTCACTCCTCTTCCTTTATTGAGCTTGACGTCCACGTGACCGGTGAAGTCGACCCCGGTATGCGTGAAGGGGCGGGAGGGGGTAACACGCTGTTGGGGTAGGTCTCCCATAATTTGATGGTTTTTTGTTGACTTGTAGTGATGACATTTGACGCAGTGACGTAGTTGATCTTTAGTTGCTCTATTGCCACCCACAATCCAGTAGCGTTGCCTTAGGTAAGCCGAAGTCAACCGAGCTCCTCCGTGCAGCGTCACTATATGTGCATGTTCGATTAATAGTGACGTCAGTCGACCTTTGCGAGGTAAAATAGCTGGATTCTTCATCGCAACAGGTAAGTTAGACTGAGATAATCGCCCTCCGACTCTTATGATTCCTTCGTTATCCAGGTATGGATTTAGTTTGTAGATCTTGCTATTTTTAGATATAGTTTGTTTTTTCTCTAGCTGTATATATTCTTGTGTAAATGATGTTTGCTGAACGTATTTTATTATTTTATCGCTGGCTTTATTTAGTTCGCTTGCAGTTAAGTATTCGGTGTCTGGTTTCGCGCCGCCGCCGCCGCCGCCGCCGCCGCGTGCATTTCCGATGAATCGCAGTACATACGCCACGACTCTGATTATTTTAGTTATAGAACTGCATTTGTTGAGCAATTCATTTAAAAGTTGGTTATGTTTTTGTTCTGATAGGGTTGACACCGGTTTGTTTTTTGTTTCTAAGTTAGTTGTGAAATGACAAGTTGTGTTTTTTGTCATTTCTTGTTCTTCGAGGGTTTTTATAAATGCTGGGCCTTGCCACCAGAGATCGAAGTTAACAAGTTTAGTCGGAGATAGTCCTCTTGAAGCGCAATCAGCAGGGTTTTCTTCTGATTTTATGTAGTTCCATTGTGCGGCTCCAATAACTTGTTTTATTTTTGTTACTCGATTGGCTACATATTTCTCCCATTTTTCAGTTTCTCCTTGTAGCCACGCCAAGACTACTTGGGAGTCGCACCATGCTTTAATAGTTATATTATATCCAGTTAGAGCTTCTGTAGTTTTCTTGATCAGTTGAGAAAGCAGTAGTGCGCCACATAACTCTAGCCTGGGCATTGTTAGTTTTTGCGCAATCGAGGCAACCCTAGTCTTCGCGGCGACTAGAGAGATCGCAGGCTCGCCGCGCTCGTCAATCACGCGGCTATATATGACGCAGGCGTAAGCTTTTTCGCTTGCGTCACAGAAGCCTAGTAGTTGTATGTTTGGCTGTGTTCCTCCAATCCATCTAGGCAGTTTGATGTTTTTGACCTCTGGTAGTTCAGTTTTTATTTTTTGCCATTCGCTTTGTATATCGTTGGGTAAGATTTCATCCCAGCCTAGGTCATTGATCCAGACCTTTTGAAATAAAAGCTTCGCAGCTATAGTTATAGGAGACAACCATCCTAATGGGTCGTACAGTCTTGAGATCTCTGAGAGGAGTGTTCTTTTAGTTAGTTGGTTGTTAGATTTTTCTTCTAAGTTCCAGTTAAATACAAAATTATCAGTTTTCGGATTCCAGCCCAATCCAAGAGTTTTCATTGATTCTTCGTTTTTGAAATCAAATAAACTGGTGTTCGAAATTTGTTCTTCCTGTAAATCTTCCAACAGAGCGGGGTGGTTACTGGACCACTTGCGTAAATTCATTCCTCCCCCGTCTAGTAGTTTGATTAGTGATTGTTGCAGCTGTTTAGCGCTTTCGAGAGAGTTTTCACCGCTGACAAGGTCATCTACGTAAAATTCGTTTTGTAGTACTTCTGCAGTAGCTGGATACTTGTGCCCGTCTTCTATAGCTAGCTGCCTTAAAGTTCTCATGGCCAGCCAAGGCGCGCACTTCATTCCGTATGTTACGGTGCAGAGTTGGTATTCTTGTAAAGGTTCAGTTGGCGAACTTCGGTAAATAATTTTTTGTAGGCCTTGTTGTTCCATAGAAGTCCAAATACAGCGATACATTTTCTCGATATCAGCGGTGAAAGCGTATTTGTAGGATCTCCATTTTAAAATCAGTTCCTGAATGTCCTTTTGTAAGTTAGGACCCTTTTCTTGTAGGCTATTCAGGCTGTAGCCAGTCGATGTTTTTTGAGATGCGTTAAATACAACTCTGAGCTTAGTTGTAGTAGAGCTCTCTCGGATAACGCCGTGGTGCGGTAGGTAGCACTCGGGCTCTGACGTCAGCGGCGTGGCGGGTTTCATGTGACCGAGTTTTATGTACTCTCTTATAAATTCTCGGTACATATGGGAAAGTTTTTTATCTTTCTTGAGTCGTTTTTCCAACTGTAGAAATTGCGAAATAGCGATAGATTTTGAGTTACCCAGTTTACTTTTAAAATTTGAACATAAAGGCATTTTCACAATGAATTTTCCATCTGAAGCTCGCTTTACAGTTTTTTTATAATATTCCTCGCATTGATCGTTTATTGGTATGTCATTGTTGCTCTGTGTTATGTCTTCATGCTCCCAAAATTTAGTTATCTCATCGATGTTAATTATCGTGGCGTGGCAGTTAAATGTTTCCAGTTTTCCACACAAAATCCAACCCAACTGTGTTTGTTGAGCGATGGGTGCGTGTTGGTTTCCTCTCAAAACTCCTTCCATCAATATTTCAGAATAAATATCAGCTCCTAGTAGCAGGTCAATGGGGCGTGAGATGTTGAAATCAGGGTCGGCAAGTTTCAAATGTTCTAAGTTAGGCCAGCTTGTTTTTTCAAAAGATGAGTTAGGTAAGTTATTCGTTAGTTTTCTCAATATCATAACTTCAGTTTCAAAAGTGTAGTCGCTATGTATTGACTTGCAGGACAGGTGCAGACGGCCCTTGCAGTCTCCAGCCACTGACCCGACACCAGATATAGTTGCACTCATTCGTTTTCTGGGCAGTTTCAAAAGTTGAGCAGCGTTTTCAGTTATCAAGTTCACTTGCGAGCCTTGGTCCAATAAAGCTCGAAGCGTTATATAAGTTCCGTCGTTAGATTTGACGTTAACTTGTACAGTCGGCAACAGAACTTCCATCTCGTTAGTAGTCACGTGGTTAGAGCTTTGCGGCTGATTTGAAGTAGATGGCCCCGGCCGTGGACTCGAGTTGTTGTTAGGTACATTAGGTACAAACGTTTTCTTCGTAAAGTTGTGTAGCAACGTGTGGTGTCTCAGGTTACATTCCTTACACGTTTTTGTTGCCTTGCATTCTTCGTTGCCATGACTAAATAAACAGTTTTTGCATAAATGTAGTTTTGCAACTGTGTTATTTCTTTGTATTGTGTCCATGTTCATGAACTTAGCACATTGCATTAAAACGTGATTTCCGTCGCAGTGTGGGCATTTTCTATATACAGTATGATACGACTTTGAGTAGATTTTCCTCGCATCAAAAAAACGTTTCCTTTCTGGAACTTGATTGTTAAATGTTTTTGAAGACAGCTGTTTTGGTGAACTGGAAGTTTCTTTCTTGATGTTTTTCATGTTTTCGTACGCCATGAATTTTGTTTCCAGGAAAAACAAAAAATCGCTCAGAATTGGTAGTTCTCTATGATGTTGAAGTTCTTTCATGTACTCGTTGTAAGTACCGGCGTCTAGTTTTTGACTCATTAAATGTACGATAATCGGGTCCCAAGTAGAAATGTCTAGCCCTATGTTAGTTAGGCCGTTTAAGCATTCCGTAGTTACGTCATGCATTCGCTTCAGGTTAAAGGAATCTGGGTGTTGTATAACTGGCAGGTTGAGCATAGTGTTCATGAATGAACTAAACTGAAGTCGCCGGTTATCATAGCGTTGGTTGAGTATCTCCCAACACGAATCGTAGTTTTCAGCGCTGATAGTAAGATGTTGTACTAAGCGCTGAGCTTCTCCTTTCAATTTTGTTTTCAGGTGTTGCATTTTTTGGGCTTTATTTATACTTGGGTTACTGTGAATAGTTTCAATAAAAAGATCCTTAAACGAAATCCACTGGTGGTACTGTCCAGTAAATTCAGGTATCTCAATTTTCGGTGTGGACTTTTCGTAGTGCACTGTAGTCCAAATTTTACTGTTCAGAGATCTCTTCATGTTATCGTATTTGTCCTCAATGCTGTTGAACATGTCGTAATACTGTTGGTTAGTTCCCTTGAGTTTAGCTTCCAGCTCCCAGTGCAGACGGTCGATCGCGTCCCATTTCGTCTTCAGAATGTTAAGATGATCTTCTAGTTCCCATTTTTCTTTGACAGTTTTGATGTTAATTTTTGACAGGGCGCGGTCGATGGCCTTGAAGTTGCACTCCTGTTTACTCAGCAAAGTAACAACCTCGTCTCCTGCGTCTTCATCCAATGTGCCAGTCAAATCGAACCTCACATGTTTCAATTCTTCTGTTAGTTTCTTTAGTCTTCTTTCCATATCTGTTTTAGTTGACTCATAAAGTTGTTTAGTTTTGTAATAAATATCGTCAGCAAAATATGGAACAGTTTCATCATCTATTTCTCTAGTTAGTTCCGAGTTTCGCTCTTCAAAATCTTTCCACTGATTTTCCAAAGAGGAAATTCGCGTAGTTAAGTAATCCAGAGTTTTCCTGGATTCCCCATCCTTTTTATAGTTGCTGCATAAAGATTTAATGTTCTCAAAGCAGGATTGTTGAAGTTGAAGCTTATCCATGATGAAATGAACTTACTTGTTGTTGTAGTTAGGTAGTTATTTCGTTGTTAAATTTAGTTGTTAGCTTGCTCAGTCTGTTGAGTAGTTGACGTCAACAGCGGTAGTTTTTCCAAAGTTGTTGCTGGTTCACGAGTCGAAGATCACTTATAGGTATAAAGTACACTGCACTCCAGTTACAATATATGCGCCTTCTCAATTTAACTGGTGAGACCCGCTGGTGGGAGGCCAGTCAAACCGATTCGCTATTGTAAAAAGAGAAACAAAATGCACTAAATACCTATTAACTTGAAGAACCTCGTCGACTCGCAGGTACGAAGGACCAAAAAATGTATGGTGTGGAGGCCACCATACACAGATAGTTGTTGGATGAGGAGTTGTGGAGCGCGTTGCGAAAGACTCACAGTTAAAAGTTATAAGTAGTTTATTAACGTACAGATATTAAGTTGGCGAATCTCTCTTTATGTGTGCGCCGTCCGGCGGTTGTAGTCGCACTCAAAGCAAAAAATATAATACATTTCAATCAATTACACGATGCATGCGTCATCAAAATAGGAAGCCGCCAATGCAGGCAAAATGCACGGTGTTGGCACCGTACAACTATATGACTATAACTATATGTATGAGCTCATATTTCTTATGATTTATGTTGCAGTGTAAATGGTCTCTAATGGCTTTGCTTTTGGATGGAAGGTTGGCGCCTTAGAACCTGATCCTATACTTAATAATGGTACTGTTAGCCGCAGTTCTACTCATGTAATGATTTGCGGACCACTGGTACAACGCTGTCTACACCTCCAGCGTTGTACACTAATATTATATCTAAAACGGCATGGGTACCCTTGAGTGGTTGCAACCCAGTGTGGTGTATCTCCTCTAATTGTAAGTGTAGTATACGAGCCTCCAGTTAGAGCAGGCTCAAACCAGGAATACACCACCTCTAAAGACAGTATGCATATCTTAGTCGACTTCCTTAAATTAGGCTTAATGAGTAATTCTTAAATACTAATGAGGAATAGTGGTTTTCTCACTGCCATAAAACTGCCGCAGGGTGGTGGTCTTAGACCTCAGAGAGCTTACACTGTGACTTACACTTGCTGTGTTGTGTACGGCGCACATAGGTCGTTTTTACTGATTTAGGCGGCCAAAATTATTTGACGGTCTAATAAGGTTCGGAAGTGAATTTTAAATAAAAATACATAGTTTTTGTCATTAAAAAGAAATATACATATAAAAAAAATATTTTTAATTTATTTAATTTTTCTGAGGAAGTCTTAAACGATTTTTTGAATTTTAATAGAAAATATATACAGAGGGTACAGATTATTTCTAATAGAAATTTCTTCCAGCAAACGATTAAAAGTTTCGGGAAAAAATACTTCATTGGTAGTTTTTTGGACCTAATCCCCTAAAGAGTAGTATAAAAATACTACTCATTAGAGGATAAGAACAAATGTACTATATACATATATCCACATTGCATTCTTTAGAAAATTTCCTGGCATAATTCTGGTGATAAGGCCGAAAATGATTATTTCTGTTTCATTTCCATTCCTGTTTTGCTTTTAAATATAGATCGAAGTACGGGTACAAACGTTTATTCGTAGCCCTTATTATTTGATATTAAAGTTTTGTCAAATCTGCTTCTGCAGATATTGAAAAAAAAAACTCGCTTAGTAGTCAGGGAAGCAGCATCTTCTTTGATTTCGGAAAACCTATTTTATATTCACTTGTAGAATTTGTAATAACTTGTGACACATATCTTTTTACACTTTTTTGTAAAATCACTTGGGCAGCATGGATTATTGCTTCTTCTTCCATGACAGAGCGAACTTCTTCCTTATTCCTCCTATTATATCTATCGCTCGATTCACTAAACGATTTGCAAGGCCAACCTTGGCAATTTTAAATGTCTCATCTAACTAAGAATCGTTGTTTTTCAAAAACTTTTCTTTAATATTACGCACTTTTGACTACCTACTGTTGTTTTATTTTGGTTTTTAAATATGAGAATTTATGTTATGTATGTGTTTATGTGTCACCATAATCCGAGAGGAGTTTATTTTCCAACCATTCGAGTTTTTAATTAATCAATGGCAGATTATGCTCATCCAACTGCTCAAACACATTTCGATTTCTCATTACTTTCATTGCCGATGTGCCCGATGAGCTTGAAATGAAAAAAAGTCAAAATTTTAGAAAAAAGGTAAAAAAAATATTCTTTTATTTATTTTTCAAACATTTTTAAAACGGATTATTTTTAACAACTGTGCAAACTAGTGGCCAATTTTTGGCAAGATATAAGGTAAAGGGTCAAATTATTTAATTTTAATAAAATTACGCCGGGACGGACAGGGAAACACAATAAAACAATGATTTAAAACAAATTTTACTCGAAAATAAATCCGGTAACATGATTATTTTTCAGGACCTAGAAATATATTAAATTGAAACATGTTTTAAAAAAGAATTATCATTTTCCGTTATTTGCTTACTTGAAGTACTAGAATCCATAAACATGTTTTTTGCAAAACTAATTGTAACATTAAAATATTCCCTTTGAAAACTCTGTTTAAACTGAGAGCGCCGAGATTAGTTACGCACACTACGAGCAACGATCAAGTTCCGACTATCTGTAGGAGTTCTACAGCATAATAAAAAGGATGCAAGGGGTTAGGTATTGTTTCTGGCATTGTTTGCTAGGGCAAGAAATAAATTGTTTTGGGATAGGATATACTTTAGTAAATTCACTTTTGGCCGCCTAAATCGGCGAAAACGACCTATGTGCGGCGGTCACCACTTGCTTCAAGTGGTGTCTGCCCGGTATATATTTTCCATTACAGGTTATCGAGATGACTGCCCCAAAAAACTCCCTCCAACACATTTTTCAATAAAAGGCTCACATAGTTTGTGAAAAAGTCTGATCATATTTATATGTAGTTGCATAAAATTATAAGAGAATGTAAAGGATCGTCAAAATACTTAGGTATATTATCCTCTTTGATACATACTATTATTAATGACTAGACAAACACCAAGGACAACAGTACCCCAGTTCACACGGACAGCACCCGATCACGAGTATAACGCGAGAGTCAGCCATCGCTCTCCTAAACCATATTTGAGTAAAGGGAGCGACCCGTCTCCCGATACGCCACCATCTGCACGAACATTTGTCTTTAAATAATTGACCACACTGAATACGTTAAAAACAACCGACTCCAATCGCAACAACTCCAATTTTGCTATGTTTTGATTTTCTCAAAAACCGCTGAATCAATTTCGTTAAAATTTATATGGGACCACCTGTGAAGTATACCCTTTTAAAAAAAAAGAATTTTCTAAATCGGTTCAGGCGTCTTTGAGTAATCGGTGAACATACATAAAAAAAAAGATTCCGACGAATTTAGAAGCTCCTCCTTTTTTTGAAGTCGGTTAAAAAACTGATTTCATTTATCTTTCCGTGTTTGTTGTCAACTTTGACATTGATTATTCTTAAAAACACAAGAGTATAGTTCATTCCAATCAAAAAAAGCAAAACGTAAACAAACTTACTATGGAAATGACACATGTCAATGTCAGATGCATACTATTTTTGTTTACCTTTTGCTTCTTTTTTGACTGGAATGAACTATAGATACTTGAGTGTTCTTAATAAAGGCCAATGTCTTGTCTTGTCTAGTAAGATGGCATAAGTTTTTAAATAATAAATACCTAAATACATGCATACTATGCCTGTGGTGTAGCCTAGCACAGTGGAATAGCACCACCCCATCTCTTCCCGTGGGTGTAGTAAAAGGTGACTAGGGGATTTATAAAATGGAGGATGGGCAGCAGCTCAGTGTCTTTTCCGCATACTATGTCGGCTCACGACACACTGCGATCGCCAACCCGTATGCCAAGCGTGGCAATTACGGCAACTCCCTCACCAAATATGGATAGAAACACTAAAAAAGGTCCCTGCAGACCCGCTATTCCTGATTCTGGTAGCGGCCACGGTAACCTCGGGGCATGGGGTGCGAAGAATCTCAGACAGGCAGAGGCCAGGCTACCAAAAACTAAGACCTTTGGCCCTCGCAACCTACTTCAAACCTCCCTGGACTGGAGAGGACTCGGCGTTAACATCAATGGCGAGTACATCACTCACCTTCGATTTGCTGACGATACCGTGATCATGGCTGAGACCTTGGAGGACCTAGGTGCAATGCTCGATGGACTCAATAGAGTCTCCCAACAAGTGGGTCTGAAAATGAACATGAATAAGACGAAAATTATGTCAAACGTCCGTGTTACACCCACTTCTCTAAACGTCGCGTTGGAGACTCTATTCTCGAGGTAGATTTAAAAAACCTGCGAAAAGTGTACATGATGCCTACTTCGAATAAAGATATTTTGACTTTGATTTTGTGTTTGAAGTTGTTGTCGAATATGTATATCTGGGACAAACAGTCCAGTTAGGTAAATCCAACTCTGAGAAAGATATCAATTGTCGAATCCAACTCGGCTGGGCAGCGTTCGGGAAGCTCCGCAATATCTTTACGTCCAAAATACCGCAGTGTCTCAAGACTAAAGTCTTTGACCAGTGTGTGTAGCCAGTGAAGACATATGGATCCGGGACATGGTCGCTTACTATGGGCCTCATAAGAAGGCTTCAAGGTCACCCAAAAGGCGACGGAGTGTGCTTCCCTACGTGATCCAATCAAAATAAGGAGATACGTAGGAGAACTAAAGTTACTGATATAGCTCTCAGAATCGCTAGACTGAACTGGCAGTGGGCAGGGCACATAGCTCGTAGAACAGATGGCCGTTGGGGCAGTAAAGTTCTCCAGTGGTGACTGCGTACTGGAAGACGCAGGGAGGCCTTTGTCCAGCAGTGGACGACTTTCGGCTGATAGAGAAATACATGCTTATTACAATATACATACTTAGGTAAAAGCAGTATTAATCAATCTAGATTTTAGCTATTCCTGCACTTTAAAATGCATACAGAGTACAGACCATCGACATAGAAACGTCGATGGTACAGACAGATATTTTTCATGGTTATTACAGTTCCTGTAAATAGCGTGAACTTTAAATTACGGATATCTTGAATATGTTGTCATGGCTATTATTATAGTCTGATATTTTCCTACAAATAACTCTGAAATGTGACGATTTAGAACAAGGACAATTTAAGGCTATTGGTACACTACTAATAGCATAACGTATCTTGCAAAGCACGAAAACGCTTGAGATAAATGCCACTTACATTCAAACCCATCCAGGGTTAGGACCATGTCTATGGCCAGTTAACCTGCGTGATCGTCGCGATCACACAATGCGCACTTGGCCACGACTGTATCTTAAGTTTTATCAACAAAGAATTACTATTTGCATTCAATACAATGCATTGAAAACTTCTTGCATGACTGTAATGAAGTCTTTTTTACAATCTTTTATTGCAAATAACTCAGTAACGTGACGTTTTAGGATATATGGACCTTAGTATTATTTTTTGTGAGTGTCCGCTATTGACATATACAGGTTTTATCATGCGCCGCGATTTTGATGGCGGCTCGATCAGTGGGCCAAAATCTTCGTACACCTTTTCGTTTATTTTCTTTATTAATTTAAAAAAATATGTTTGAAATCCTTACAGTACGCCCTTATAATCGATATGTTACAGGGTAGGTACTTACAGTTAGTTAAAAAAAAACGTTTTTGTTTGTTCTGATTTGTGATGATTACACTTCCGTGTTTGAGTCACAGTAACCTATATGTGTATCAAGTTGTAACTGAATCGGTCCGGTAGATTCCAAGCAATTTGGCTGTAACAAACGGACAGACTGACACACGGGTGATCATAATTCTTTTTCCATTTTGTCCTTTTTGGTGCGGAACCCTTAAAATAAAAAATACACTTATATTATAACCTTAAAAATATTAAGCCCTAAAAATATAAAATGCTTTATATTAAATAGGAAATTAATATGAAAGGTTAAGTATACCTGACACATTCCTACTCATCTTAGCTTAAGTATAATCGCCTCCATCCTAATATTAACCTACGTTCAAAAACAATATTTATAGGTTCAGTGTTAAGGTTATTTTCATAGTTTTTTGTTACATATGCATTCTTCAGGTAAATATCAAGTTCATAAGTACCATTATTACCAAAATTTTTAAATACTAGTAATGAAAAATAGGTATGTTGGTTTTTTATAGAGATCAGCAGATTTGTGATAAAAAAGAAAAAAATATTAAGCGGCCGCGGTAAAGAAATCGGAGTTATTTGAGAAATAATAGGCTTACATTAACTCTATTTAAGGTAAGTTATCAGATATTTCAATCAATTTTTTAAAATCGTCATCTAATCGATTATACTTCAGTGAGAAATGTTACTGTAAGCGAACATAGGGAACATCCGATAGCAATGTATGAGGGACACAGTACGTTGAGAGCAGCGCGTTGTCCTATGACTTCACGCACGCTTGCAACGCAACTAAAATTATCGTAACTTCAAAACTACTCGCTTGATTTAAATGAAACAAAAACAAATGTATTTCTAGACATTTAGGCTACACGGTCATAAAGTTTCAAGTGATTTAACGGACCCATTAACATTCTTCATTGGTGTCGTTGTGTTTTAATAGCAATCTTTTTTATTTTAACTTTTTAGCGGTTAAATAATGCGAATTAATAATATTTTTTGTACTTAGTAATGATACTTTTATTCGTGTAATTGAGAAACCCCGTAAATCCATTGACTTTAACTAGTTTTTTTATGTGAAGATGTAATATTTGAGTTTCAGTCCTTTATCATAAAGTTAAGAATAGTCCTAATTATACTTTGGTCTAATCAGCTTATTCAGATTAATAGAAAAAAAAACTATAATGTTTTTGTGGCTCCTCTAAAATCAGGTATCATGGACATGTGGGGTTTCTCAAATAACCGATTCATTTATCAATATTTATGGTTCATTCCAATCAAAAAAAAGCAAGACGTAAACAAACTTATTATGGAACTGACACATGTCAATGTCATCTGCATACTACGTTTGTTTACTTTTTGCTTTTTTTTGATTGGAATGAAGTATAGGCTATTTATTGACATAATTGGGATGTGGTGAACACCCATAACACAAGTTTTTAAACTTAGCATGGGTGTGATCCGCAGAACAATTCAACGAACATAAGAGCAAAAAGATGTAATGTATGTGTTTATCTTGTATAGTATTGTAACAATGTACCCACTCTTATTTTTTGAAATAAACTATTTGTATTTGTATTTGTATTTGTATTTATAATCAGAATAAAATCAGAATGTCGACATCTATGATGAGTCTGCTATCTTCACGCACATGCCGAGCGGAGCGTGCGTCAAGCAAGGTATATTATGTGTTGTATTAGGTTGGGTTGGACAACTTTCCGTAGCTCTTTTATTCTGGTACTTTTTACCCTGACAGTAGGATAGCTTCATTGTATTTTTTCAAGTGTGAAAGGGACAGACTACTGGTAGACAAATCTTATCTTCAATCTGGAACGGGATCTTTATTGACATCCGAATGTGTCCATTACTCCAGCGGAATGTTGTAGCTAATAAGAATGTGAGTATAATAGGGAATTAGAGCATCATTAGGACTAATTGTGCGCCAGCAGCGGAATTTGTGCGTCTTATAATTTCAGAGATATTCATTAAAAACCGATTCCGCCAGGGTCACGTTCCCCCAGCGGCATGATTTGGAAAAAGACGGTCTAGCTCATAAGAAAGTACATGACTGAGTAGCTTTCGTCGTGTTATAAATGTGCGCAAATAGCGGAATTTGTGCATCTTACGGTTTTCGAATTATTCAAGATTCCGCTGCAGTAACGTTTTTGGGTTTTCTGTATCTCGAAAACGGCTGATAGAAGAAATTTCAAAAAAAAACCACTAGTACACCTTAACTTGTGCGTAATTTGAGCAATGTTAGTTTTTTGAAAATTATGATATTTTTTTAGTAATTAATTTGTTTAGAAAATCAGGAAATTCTAATTTACAAGGAAACGAGTGAAGTTTCAATCGAATAAAGAGCACTCAAATATTCCTCTAGTAGACCCTAATAATATCTGCAATTGTGGATTGTATTATCCAGTCAATTAGTGAGATATACCATTTAATTACGAAATTAATTTAGCAAAATTTTAAAGACTGAATTCAGTGCTTCTATAAGACTATGAAACATGAAATTTTACATAAAATTAGAGCGTCCTGCTAGCAAGCTTTCCTGTAAGTTTCAGCTTTGAATAACGTTGATTTAAAAAGATTTACCCAAAAGAAGAAAGAACGAACATTTTCCCTATAACCCGACCAAACTAGAATGTATACGCGAAAGCGGCCGCGCCATACAAAAGGATAACCTTCTTAAATGAAAGGTATATTGAAGGAAGCTTTGTAAGTACAGTTGCGTGCAAATGTTTTATTGACGATTGTTTTCTTAGTACCTACGTGCTCGTATAGCGGCCGGGACGAAGTTATTATAAAAGATACTTGTAATAAGATTTCTAGATAGTAAGTATCTTATCTAAGTCTTGCCGCCAAACATAAATGTTAACAGCACGGATGTGTTCCGGCATGAAGATAGCCAGGTCCCCATTGCGTTGGGGATTCTTTGGTAAGCCCGCTTCCATCATCGGCGTCATCATTACTCAGGTGAGATGATGCCAAGGGCTAAAAACAGAGGATTAAAAAAAATCAACATTAAGTAGTGTTTAATTTGTAGCATACTGATTAATAGTTCGAGAAGGTTAAAATAAAAATTAAAAAGAAGAATGAAACAAAGAAGAGTTCTGAGAGAAGAAAGAAGAGATCTGCTAAAATCTGCCACACTATGTGGAACCCTGATATTATGGATAATTATGTATATGGTTCACCTACATTAAATTAATAAACGGGAAATTCTCGTACTACTTTGCATGAAACAAAAGTTGCTAGCTCAGAACCTAATTAAAATTATTTTCTAGTTAGCAAGTCATAAAAAAATTATATAACTTTTCTATTGCTATTTAAAAAAAGTATTTCCTTGAAAACTGCCAAAAACTTTTTTAAATCGTCAGCTTATTCTGCCTGAGTTAAAATTTAGTAGCCAAATCTGCCCAAATGGCAGAAATCTGCCACATGGACGGGTGCACATCTGGACGGGTTTCAAAAACACGGGAACTCGCGCGACGGGGGGAGCTCATTTACCTGTACCCGTGCCCTGGGGGCTACCTGTGTGAGAAGCGCAGCTCAGTTCAAAGCGATAAGATAAACACTTTGATCAGAAATTAACCAAGCATTGATTTGATTATATCTGCTTTGCGAGAAATATACCTCAACACATAGAGGTAATAAAGTACTAATTACTTCTATGCTATTCTATGGTATGGTATTTGTTCTATGGTACTAGGTAGAAAAAAAATATTGACGATATAAAAGCATGTGCAAAGCATCTACTTCAAGGTTCGGAACCGGTTACGTTTGTTATTCAGAACGAACATATACGTTTGTTACATGCTGGCAACAAATTGTTATTGGCAAGCTTAAGTCAAAAATATTGGATAATAAGTGCTATAAGACAAATTAAAAAAGTTATACATAAATGTGTTATTTGCCACAAATTAAAGGCTGAAGCGTCAAAACAGCTTATGGGATCTCTCCCCAAAGATAGGGTCTCTGTAGCCCTACCATTTCAAAAAACAGGAATTGACTTCTGTGGACCGTTTGTTATTAAACAGTCTCGTATGAGAAAAGTTCTCGTTTCAAAGGCTTATGTCCTGCTGTTCGTGTGTTTTGTTACAAAAGCAATACACATTGAGTTAGCATCGGATTTAACTACTGAGTGTTTTCTGGCATGTCTTAGACGCTTCATTTCTAGAAGAAATATGCCTTCTGACATATACTGTGATAACGCTTCAACCTTTAAAGGTGCTAAAAATGAGCTGTATGCATTGTATGAATTACAGTCTTCCAAAGTCCATCAAGGTGCAGTTCATGACTTTGCTACCACCAACAGTATTAAATTTCATTTCATCCCTGCTTACTCACCAGTTTTTGGAGGCCTTTGGGAGGCTGGTGTTAAGTCAATTAAATACCATCTTGTGAGAGCTGTTCAGAATAATATTTTAACATACGAGGAATTGTATACTGTCCTTGTTCAAGTAGAAGCTATTGTCAATTCAAGACCTATAACTCAAATGACATCAGATTGTAATGACATGTCTTACTTAACTCCTGCTCATTTTTTATGCGGTGCTCCTTTATCATCACCCCCTGAGCATGATTTATCTGAAATCCCTACTAACAGACTTAAGTTCTGGAATCTCTGTACAAAACTGAGACAAGAGTTTTGGAAAACTTGGCATCGCCAATATTTAACACTGTTGCAAAATAGACCAAAGTGGCGAGATGACCTTCCAAGTCTAAAAAGTGGTTCTTTAGTCATTCTCAGGAATCCAGACACTTCTCCTCTTCATTGGCCAATGGCTCGTGTAACAAATGTTATTCACGGTCAGGATGGCAAAGTGAGAGCTTTAGATGTAAGAACAGTAAAAGGAAACACTATTAGAACTAGTTTACAAAAGATTTGTATATTACCTTTAGAATAAAATTAAGCAGCATTAGACTTAAAATATATTTAAGTGTGCTGTTGGCACTATGTAGTATTAAAATTTTAGCCTAAAAATTAATTTATATTATGCAGTCCACTAAGTTAAAAAAGTTAGTTTTTTAGAATCTTTAGTAAAGATACTTAAGTTAGTTTTTTAGAACCCTAAGTAAAATTAAACAGAAGCAAGTTTAATTTAAAAAATGTAATTTTTGTTTAAAACATAAAAGTTGCCTTTTTAATATTATTTTATTATGTTACTTAAAAGCATAGTACCTATGTAACTGTTTAGGTGGTGGTCAGTTATGTTCGTAAAACGAACATACATTATTTTTGTAATTGTCATTACTGTCAATGTCAAACTCCTCTTCTGTCAATACACAGCGAGTGAACCAGACCATTCTCTTTTATTTTCTACAATTTAATTAATTTCCTACATGCTACAGCATTCTATACAGTGCTACACACCTCGTTTGAAAAAATACCCTTATAAACCCAGTTTTCATAAGCCTAATGAACGGGTTACCCTTTCAAAAGGGTTACCCAAATGAAACGGTTCCCCATTCGATTGGGTAACCTATACATTTGGGATATGCTATCGAAGGGGTTTTTATTTTAAGCGCTTAATCGCGGAAGGGGTTGTCACGTCCCTGGGTCTACTAGAGGAATATTTGAGTGCTCTTTATTCAATTGAAACTTCACTCGTTTCCTTGTAAATCAGAATTTCCTGATTTTCTAAACAAATTAATTACTAAAAAAATATCATAATTTTCAAAAAACTAACATTGCTCAAATTACGCACAAATTAAGGTCTACTAGTGGTTTTTTTTCGAACTTTCTTCTATCAGCCGTTTTCGAGATACAGAAAACCCAAAAACGTTACTGCAGCGGAATCTTGAATAATTCGAAAACCGTAAGATGCACAAATTCCGCTATTTGCGCACATTTATAACACGACCAAAGCTACTCAGTCATGTACTTTGTTATGAGCTAGACCGTCTTTTTCCAAATCATGCCGCTGGGGGAACGTGACCCTGGCGGAATCGGTTTTTAATGAATATCTCCGAAATTATAAGACGCACAAATTCCGCTGCTGGCGCACAATTAGTCCTAATGATGCTCTAATTCCCTATTATACTCACATTCTTCTTAGCTACAACATTCCGCTGGAATAATGGACACCATCCGAATGTGGATGGAGTTGGGATGGAGTGTAATAGTGTAATCAAGTCAAAGAGTAAAGTAACTATACCAGGCAGGACTTTTTGGCGGGAACTCGCGGCAAGAGTTTGTCATTTTTGTTTTATTATCCGAAAAAATATAGATATCGTGGTTTTTAATGCATAATATTGATAGTGTATTGTTCAATAAAGTGCCATTTAAGTTTCTAATATGTAGGATAATGAAATAAAAGTGTTTAGACTGTGTTTCGAGTGCTCTCAAGAAGTCCATGAAATCTTCATCAAAAGTGCTATCATTTTGCTGAAGAATAGGAAATTTAAATACAAAAGAAATGGCTTTGGCCTTAATTGAATTTCCCATAAACGAAGAAATACGGAAGAAATGGCTATTGGCCTTTAAATACGACAGAATATTTACAACAGACTAGGCTGTATGGCTCTGATCCTTTGCCTTTCCCCATCTCGGGGTAAAATAATAATAAAAAAAGTAACTATACCAAAAGTGTCAGATTATATTCTCTTTGAAAAGTGTAATTAATGTTGATTGACGCTGGGTTTCTTTTTTTTGTAATTTCTGAATGAATAACAAGTAATGATTTCTAAGCATAGTTAATAATTTCTTCTCCCTAAAATGAGCTCCCGTAAGTTATACTTTTCATTATCAAAAATGTTATATCTTTGCCGAATCCAGCATGTTTTCACCGATCATCTTTTCGCAGAGGATAGAGGTCCAGCCAAGCGAAAAGTGAAGCCGGTGGAGCCTCAGAGTCTGCTAGACTTTGATCTTGGCGAGGGGGAGAGCTCTGATGATTCCGACTTCAGAATCGAAGATCACGCAGAGGAGAGTGATGATTACTCCATAAACTCTGATGATGATAAAAGTAGGTTATTTCAGTTTCATCTATTTGTTTATTTATGGTACAAGATTGTTCGCCAAAAAGTAAAGTTTCTATAAAGTGGCCTGTCTGACAAAACAAAGTTGTAGATCTCATAGATCAGTGTTTTTCAAACTTTTTCATTACCCGACCCCCTTACAAGTAAAAAAATTCTTGCGGCCCCCTTCCTAGGCCCATAAACATACAAAATGTCAGTGATTTGAAAGACTATGTTTATAATTTTCTTCAAGTACAAAATGATTAAGTTATTATCGTCTCCAAAATAGAACCGCGTTTTGACAAATTGTTCAAAAACAAACAGGCTCAGCCTTTTCACTAAACTCGTATCACACTACTTTTTCTTTTACCCGCGACCCCTTGAGAAAGGCTTTGCGGACCTCTGGGGGGTCGCGACCCACAGGTTGAAAAACACTGTCATAGATCAACCAACACCCATATAAGTGTCTGTTTAGGATATATGATTTAAAATTAATAAAAAAACTATGTACCTATCTCTAGAATTGGCTGTTACTTATATTTAAAAAAATTGTGTGTATGCTTATGATCACACAACAGAAGTAAAAATTATAATTATGTGGGTTAGGGATACATACAATCAGCGCTAAGTAAATGTGATTTAGTTTCATCAACTGACTGGAGCCATTGCAGTGTCAAACCATATTTTTATTTCAATATTTGCTGTGCAGATAAGGAAGGCGAAAGTGATAGTTCAGATGAGGATTCTGATGATGAAGATGACTTCAAAAGTTCCAGCAACAAGATCGGAGAAGAGATATCAGTTGCTGAATTATTGGAAAAGGCTAAACAACAAGAATTTAAGGTATTTACCTACAAATCTTCCTACAGTTTTCTTAAGCAATGTCCCTTTTTTGAGACTGTTTAATGGAGGGTTATGTGTGTCCGTTTCTTTTTTACTATCTATAGCTTAATTTATTTATTGCTTTTTTATTTATCTTGTTAAAAATTGGTGATTAATGAGATATTAAATTTAAAAAATTACATTTCAGTTTCCAGGTGACCTAGCTAACACACTTATATGCGCTGGGTGCCTTGGCTCGCGCAGTGATGATTTCAATGAGATTGTCGAGTGCGATGGATGCGGTGTTACAGTCCATGAAGGTAATATTGTTTTGACTTCTCTCTCACTAATATTATAAATGCGAAAGTATGAGTGTTTGTTTATTTGTTCCGCTTTCATGCCAAAACTACTGAATGGACTTGGATGAAATTTCGATGAGATAAAGCACTCAGCTAATACAGGATACTTTTTATCCCAGGAAACTTAGAGGTTCCGAGAGGAATGTTTAAAAACTCTAAAATTTCAACTTTGTCACTAGATGGCGCCACCTTAACTTTTTCTTTGATTTTCTCTCTGGATCCAATTCTAAAGTCCACGCAGACGAAGTCGCGGGTGGAAGCTAGTATTGTTATAAATTTGCATGCTGTAACTGATTATGGCTGAATAAAAGATTCTTTTTTGCCAATGTCCTTTATTAAGTACTTTTGATTTTACTAAACAACAAAAAGAATAAATCACCGAAAACCCCATGAAGTACAGGATAGAGTGGACGGTTTTCAATGCAATTTAATTTTGTGGCAGAATTTATTGGCAACTAAATACACTCGGCTTCAAAAAAATCGCACGTCCGTAAAAATAGGCTTCAAGCACTGTTAATCCTTAAGACAAGCAGTTATTCGTAGCAATATTGGTATCATTTGAGAGCCCTATAAAAACTCTTTAAAAAAATATCCATTTCATTTGATTAAAGAAAAAGCTTGACACTTTAAGTCACTGTGAATGACAATGGAACTGATTCTCCTCTTCAAATTTTGTTTGTATTGTTTTGTTTTTTGGGTATAAAAGGGTCGATACAGCTTATCGGGGGATAAATTTGCTACCAACAGTCGAAGAAGACACAGAAGAATATCTTTCATCAGAAAAACGTCCTTGAAGATGGACACTACTGCTGCTGAAGCCGCCCAAGTTATCGCACTACTGCAATCAGGACTACGTCAGTGTGATGTTGCTCAGCAATTGCACTTGAGTCGCTTTTCTGTTCGAAGAGTGTACCAGCGGTTCCTGCAGACCGGTGGCTTTGTCCGAAGGCGTGGGTCTGGTAGAAATCGCTGCACTTCTGCGAGAGATGACCGATTCGTCGTATCGAAGTCTTTGAGAAATCGGTTCTCTAATGCTGTTGAGTTGCAACAGCAGCTTCAAGCAGTTCGTAGAAGGGCCGTGAGTGTCTCTACAGTTAGAAGAAGACTAAAGGAGAGAAATATTGTGGCTAGAAGACCTGCCACGGGTCCAAAATTAACCGCAGCGCATCGGCGAGCACGCCTGCAATTTGCTCGCGCCCACGTCAATTGGACCCTGGACCAATGGAGAGCTGTTCTCTTCTCAGACGAAACGAGAGTGTGCCTTTTCTGCAACGATAGACGCAAAAGAGTATACAGAAGACAATGGGAACGTTTTGCCCAAGCCTGCATCCAAGAGACGGTAGAATACAGGGGTGGTTCCTGCATGTTCTGGGGCGGCATATCTGCCGACGGCAAAACTGAACTTTCTTGCGTCTCTCGGACCGGCGGTGCTCGCGGGCAAGGGTCGATGACTGCTCACCGGTACATCACAGAGATCCTGGAAGAACATGTGGTCCCCTATGCTGGATTTATTGGCGACGGGTTCACATTAATGCACGATAACGCTCGCGCGCACACTGCTGGAATTGTGCAGGGCTACCTTCAAGAGGTTGGGTTCCCTGTCATGCAGTGGCCAGCGAGAAGTCCAGATCTGAACCCGATATAGCACCTCTGGGACCAGCTGAAACGCAAGGTTAGATCCCGTGATCCCGCTCCCGCGACTCTTCAGGAGCTCCAAGACGCCGTTATTGAGGAATGGGACAGAATCCCTCAAGAAGAGGTCCTAAAGTTGGTGCGATCCATGAGGGAGCGCATGGAAGACGTCATTAGGGCTAGGGGGGGTAACACTAGGTTTTAGGTTAGTTTTAAGCAACTTTGTTTTGAAAAATTAATCAGATTTCATTTGGGTTTTTTAAGGATTTTTATTGTTTTGTAAATTTTTCTCAGTTCCAATAAAAAACATTGAATGAATTATTGTTTTTGCATTCTCTGTTTCCTTACCTTTCAAATGATACCGAACATTACCAATATTTCATAATACAAATACGATTGAAAGATGTTTAAAATAGATTTCTTAATATCTATATATGTATGTATTTAAATGTATACGTGTATGTATATCAGTCTCTGGTTCCCAAGATACAGGGAATCCTAGTTTGGGGCCAGACGACCGTGTGTGATTTGTCCCGGATATTATTATTAGATATTATTATTATTTCTTAAAAGGTGCGATTTTTTTGAAGCGAGTGTAGTTCATTATCTGAAAAAAAAAAAAAAAAAAAACTATAGACAAGTTTTCTATGCTCTGGGCTACCCAATTTTCAATTAGTAGCTAACTAATGTTCAGGAAAGCCACACCACCTAGCGCAAGCTACTATCGTAAAGCCTATATTTGTGTCAATAAGGTTTGATAATATTGTATAATATTTACAGATTTATTTGAACCTTCATTTATGGACCATACAATATTTTACCAGACTGATTCTAGTCCTAATAAGTTTATAACTATAGTTTTTCTGACAGTTATGTTACTCCTCAACAAGGTTTTTGAAAATGTTAATTATTTCAGGGTGCTATGGAGTTTCTGATGTGACCAGTGAATCAAGTACAGTCAGTTCAGCTTCTACTGAGCCATGGTTTTGTGAGGCTTGCAAGGCTGGTGTGAAAGATCCCAGCTGTGAATTATGTCCTAACAAAGGTAAAAAATATAAATACATGTATAAATAAAAACATATCTTACAATGATAATAATTTATCTCACAAAGAAAATATTAATGCTATAGTTTTTATTGACTTAAAGTACTTACTTATTGGTAGAAAATATTATTTTTAGGTGGTATATTCAAGGAAACTGAAGTAGGGGCATGGGTGCATCTCGTCTGCGCCTTGTATGTTCCTGGCGTCGCATTTTCGGAGGTAAAGTAGTATTTACTGTATTTAAATCGTTAGATCGCGTCGTTTGTATGAAGCAAGTACTCGTCTGAACGAGTGCCGATCTTTCCTGAGGTCAATGCCGTTTATATTGTTACAGATACAGTTTTAATCTACGACATGCTCTAAAAAGTTTTTAAGGTCCCATTATTGGCCCATCTGGATGTGCCTTATTTTAATTTATTTATTTCACGCCACCTTATTTAAATTTATTTAAAACAATTTTGTGATTATTTATGTTCAAGTAACCAGTGGAAACTTTGTTTACTTATGTGTGCTATAATTTTGTATCACATTTATGTTGTTTGTTTCCCCCAATAAAGAAAATAACGATATTTTTGTGAATGTCTGTTTCGTCAGGTGGAGCGCCTGTCCGGAGTGACGCTTTTCGAGATGGCGTACTCGCGGTGGGGCGCGCGGCGCTGCGCTCTGTGCGAAGACGCGGCGCTGGCCCGCACCGGCGTGTGCGTCGGATGCGACGCGGGCCTTTGCAAAACCTTCTTTCACGTCACCTGGTAAAATTAAATGCAAATAGAAATGTCTAGCTTAACTTCTACGTCGCAGCGTGCTAGTATTTCTAACCCGTTATGGAATTTTGTTTAAATGTACACGCGTTTGAATGTAGATGCAGAAAATGCAATAAAAAGCAGCCGCATTTTTTTTTCTCGAAAAAGATATGTTTTTTCCTCCGTTAAGGTTTAAATAGGCTGTATACATTTGTAAGGTGTCTATGCTAACTGGGTGGCAACCAAAGAAATTTATCTTTCTTCTGTGGTGACAACTAATTAAAAAAAGAAATGTGAACTCAACCTGATGAAAAGGCTTCAAACCCTATACAGCCTAACGGAGAAAAAGTAATAATCTCGCGAAATATGTAACTATAAAAAAAAAATTATTTATGCATTTTTTACATAAGACAGTAATAAAAAAACATCCTGTCTGTAACTTGGCTTGCATAGAATTGGGATAAATGTACCTCCCTACGCAATGCTCAACCCTTAATATACCTACTTTTGTCATTTCTTAGCGGCCAGCGCGAAGGGTTATTAGCAGAAGCGCACACGGAAGAGGCAGAACAAGCCGATCCTTTCTATGCGCATTGCAGACTCCACTCTGACAAGGAGCTTGTCAAGAAACGTAAGCGAAACTGGCTTGCGTTGCAGATACGGACTGTTCGGAGGTAAACTGACTTTTAACATCGGTACCTTCAATGTTAATTTACTATTTTGATTATATACTCTGTCAGAAATAGATTTTTATTTGTTGAAAGTTCCAAAAAAGTGTTTTTTTTTTTCAGGAGCGTTGAGCTTCAAACCAAGCTTAGTACAGAGGAAAAGTTGAGGATTGAGCGAAAGCTTCTGAAGTACAAGAGAAAATATTTACAGCAGAAGGAAAACAGAAATCCACCTTGGGGTAAGTAGAAACTTGGTAAAATAAGTAGTATGTTGATGCCAATGGCCCACCAGTTGGACACTATTTATATACATACTTTATATCGTTTTCTCTGCAAAATATTTTTATATTATTGTTTTATAGTGCCTACACAAAAAATGGCGCGGATGCTGTACAGTAGTGCTTCGGCCATGAGAAAGTTCCAGAAGAAAGCCGAATGTATGGGGATTGACGTTCATGCCCTTGAATTTCAAGATGCACAGGTAGGTTATTAAAAAAAATGCAACCACAAATAAACAAATTTACCATAGTTTGCAAAAGTTTTTTTGTTCAAATTCAAATATGATTGAATATTTGATCGTTGTGTAGTGAGTTAAATCTAATTAATTGTAGTAAATCACGTATGCCCTGTTATGTTATTTTATATTTCGTCGTATCCTACGAATAAAGCCACAATGGCTGATGTGGCTTTTTATTTTTATTGCATAATTGAAATCTGCTACCCATTTTACATCATATTCAATCAGAAAATCACATAAAACCGATCTCTATCGACTAGAAAATAAGCTTTAAAAAAATGCCACTATTGCTTTCTCCTGAAATACCCGCCGAAAACAGCCACAACAGCCACAGTGGCTACTTTCTTCCCTGCGGGGCGGGGCACAAGCGCCACTCAGCCCTTTTTCCGCGGACAGTTTTAAACAGTTTTAGTTCATATCCTCGTAGAAAAAAGACACTATTGCATTTGTGGCTATATTCCACGAATTTTTTTCTTGGTGTCAGTATGAAAATTGGTGGCCTAAAAGCATTTGAGTCTTTATTCTACGAACAAATTTTAATTAGCACGTTTTTCGTGCGTTTTACAATTTGCATCAATGAAATTATCAGTTTTACTGATTTCTATTTCATTAACGATTCAAACAATATGATAAAATACAGAAAAATACATATTTTATGGCCTTTTTTACCAGAGTTGTAAAAGGCCCTTGTGGCGGTTGTGGCTTTATTCATATTATTTTATACGAGTTCCGAGTGGTAGGAAACAAAAAGTTTTTTTTTATTTTTTTGGTTCTTTCCTGCTTTTGCAAGGAAAAAGCAAAGGCTTCTCTGGCCATACAGCCTATTCTTACGTAGTTTGCTCTTCTCTAAATATTTTTCTATTTCATTTGAGTTCTCATTTATCAATTTCTGTCGTCTTTAACTTTTTCTCTATTCTTCAACAAAATGATAGCACTTTTGATGAAGATTTCATGGACTTCTTGAGAGCACTCGAAACACAGTCTATACACTTTTATTTCATTATCCTACATATTAGACACTTAAATGGCACTTTATTGAATAATACACTATCAATATTATGCATTAAAAACCACGATATCTATTTTTTCGGATAATAAAACAAAAATGACAAACTCTTGCCGCGAGTTCCCGCCAAAAAGTCTCGGAAACAAAAAGAATAACCTTCGAAAAGTGTACACTGCTACCAACTTCTTATAAAATAATAATAATTTATTAATGTTCCTCAATAATCAAGCACAATATTTTCTAATACTTTACTTTCATGTCTAGGAATTGAACTCAGGAATTCTGCTTTGCTCCCCTGCTTCATGTTCTTCAAAATTTATGGTTATTTTGAGCGTTGGCCTACAGTGGATAGACCTGCCACAATACTGATATTGAGGGACTAGTAGTTGTACTTTCCATGCATTAAGAGCCTCTTCTCAGTCTTGTCGATTTGAAGAGGAGATTACTATGTATCATCGGCGTATAAATATGAAGGTCCATGATGCTTTTTTTCTGAGCTTTTTTATTAGTGGCTCCAATCGTTTTCTTCTTCGGTCCCTCAATGGTGAGGATCGCGACCACGAACTAGGTCCATTGGTTGCGGTTGTAGGTGCTATGGACAGCCTTACTGCTCTGAATGTTTCCTCCCACAGGTTTCTTTACCACATCGATTCATCGGGAAGGTGCTCTACCCCTGGCTCGTTTGCCATCCATCTGACCCAGACTTATGTGCTTCTCCAAACTGTGCCTAGGAGAACGCATAATATGTCCGAAGAAGCAAAGGCGGCATATTGCTCGTTGAGATGTGTACCTCCTGGAGTATAGATTCATTAGTTCTCATGGGGGTCCATGGAATTCGGAGAAGTTTTCTCCAACACCACATTTCAAAGGCGTTGATCTTCTTGCTGTCACTGCTCTTGCACCAGGTTGCGGCCCCATAGGTACCAGAAAATTAAAAATACTAAGGCACATACAAGTCGTACCTTAGTAATCTGGCGAATACCACGGTTCCTCCAAATCTTGTCTAGATTCCCCATTACACTTTTGGCCATCCTGGCTCTTCGGCGTATTTCGTCTGTGCAGCTACCTTCACTCTTTATTAGTGACCCTAGGTATACAAATTGATTGACGTTTTCATAATCATCGAGTGCATCGGTTAGCGGAAGTTATCATGGTCTTCGAATGGTTGATCTTAAGACCGAGTTTGGCGCTCTCAACTTCTATTTATTCCAGCAAGAGGGCCAGCCATCTCTATCTCGCTGGATGCAACAATCGTTGTATCATCGGCGTACCTAATGTTAGTGAGTTTAAGACCTCCCACTGTTACGCCTCCACCCAGTCCTCAAGCCCTTTCCTCATTATA
Source organism: Coleophora deauratella (assembly GCA_958295455.1). NCBI lineage: Eukaryota > Metazoa > Arthropoda > Insecta > Lepidoptera > Coleophoridae > Coleophora > Coleophora deauratella. The sequence goes on from OY282398.1 coordinate 7,052,860, forward strand.
TATTCGCGCTTGTGACTCCAATACCAATACTAAATTAAAAGGACTCAACATTGATGGAGTCCTTCTGTAAGTGACTTGACTTACTTGACTTAATGTCCCCTAGGTGGAGCAGAGGGCGTCTACAGTGCTTCGCCATTGCGTTCTATCTAGGGCTACGTGCTTCACTTCGGGCCATGATAACCCGATCTTCTTTATATCAGCTGCCACTGAGCACTGCCAGGATTGTTTGGGACGGCCACGTTTTCTCTTCCCTTGTGGGGTCCACTCTAGCGCCTGTCTAGGTATATGGGTGGGGTCCCTTCTGAGAGTGTGGCCAATCCAGGTCCACTTGCGACGAGCGATCTGCTGACCAATCGGTGTTTCACGACACATTTCCCAGAGTTGCTCATTGGAAATTTTCTCGGGCCAGAAGATTCCGAGTATTTGTCGGAGACACCAGTTCTGTGAGTGGGATAGATTTATACGTAGCCTGTCTTACGCTTATTTTCATAAAAGACCTGACAAACTCGTATATGTAAGCGATAATGTACATATTCCTCGGGAATATTTCCTTTCCTGAAAGTACAGGTACTTCGAAACACACTTTCAAACGCAAAACTACTCCCATGTCTAATAGTAAAGGCAATTAAGTGGTCCTGTGTTGCTCTATGTTCTTCAGAAACCATAGCGATTGTGAAATTGCCCTACAGTTACAGACCTACCACAAACTCGGGTGTCTGGAGAGCGAACATTCCCTGCTAGGTCGACTACAAATATCTATGACTCGATCGTCTTACTTCATTGTTTGATATATCACCTTCAGAATCAGAATCAGAATCATTTATTTCGCTTTAAATGTGGTATTACAGGTTTGTAGTTATAATATATTGACATGGTATCACACATTTAACCAAAGGTATTGGCATGCAAAAATTAACAATATTTGTCACTACTTAAAAAATCATAAACAAAGACGGAAATAAATAAGTTATTAAATTATCATTATTAAATTGAATTGTATAAGATTAAATAAAATAATGTCAGATATTAAAAATTGTAAAAATTAACAATGATTTGTCGCTACTTAAAAATAATAATAATTCATACATAAGAACGGAAATAAATAATGTCACCTATTAAAATTGTAATGTAACTATTCTAATATACATATATTCACAATACACAATATAATTATTACATCTTGCTATCCATAAACTCTTTGAGGGAGTAGAACGTTCTTTCTAATAGCCAAATTTTTAAACATCTTAAGAACTTTTTATATGGCAGTTCTTTTAGTTCCTTCGGTAGTTTATTATAGACCGTGATGCACATAGAGTAACTGTTTTTTAGGTAACGTGCAGATTTTGAAACAACATCGAGAGCAAGCCTATTACCGTTTCTGGTGTTTCTTGGGAACATATCTGTAGCTGTCTTGAATAGTTCCGGATGTTCCCGTACAAATTTAGATATTTCGAAGATGTATAAACATGGAAGGGGAAGGATTTTTAGATCTTTAAATAGGGGTCTACAAGAGTCTAGTGGAGCATTTCCGCAGATTGCACGAATGCATTTCTTTTGTGCAATAAAAGCTTTATACATATCCGTGCTATTTCCCCATACTACCAGACCATATCTGAGAATGGACTCTACATGCGCATGATATGCAATTTTCGCAGTATCCCTGGAAGTTGTTTTAACTAACTTAAATAGAGCATAAGCAAATCTATTTATTTTAGAACAGACTTTGTGCACTTGGTCTTTCCAGTCTAGTAAATTATTAATAATCATACCCAAAAATGTCACGTTAGTAGCTTTCCTTATAAATTGTCCCTCAAAATTAATATTCAGATTATTGTGATAATTGAAATTTAAATAATTAGATTTGTCAATGTTCAATTTTAAATTATTATTATTAAGCCATGTCATTATTGTTCTAATTAGATTATTAATGTCTGTTTCGTGTGCGTTAACTGTCAATTTGCCATTTGTCGCCACTACCGCTGACAAATCATCTGCATATAAGATGGTTCTGCAATTATTTTGTTCTAATAAATCGTTCACATACAATAGAAATAGTAGCGGACCTAGCACGCTTCCCTGCGGTACTCCAGTTTTTTTATATTTATAGCTAGAACGATAGATTTGAGATATTTTTTTTGAATCGATTCGTGTTATTTCAACACACTGAGTTCTGTTACATAGATATGATCTTAACCACTCTAATGCAGGTCCTCTTATCCCATTATGTTCAAGTTTTGAAATTAATATTTCGTGTGAAACAAAATCGAATGCCTTCGACATATCAAAAAACAACGCCGTTGTGTGCATTCCGGAATTACTCTTATTGAGAATTTCATGAACAAGATTAAACGCAGCTAGTGTAGTGGTTTTATTTTTTTGAAAACCATACTGATCTTGTTTGATGATTTTGTATTTCAAGAAGAATGCCATAAGTCTTTTATGCATAATCTTTTCAAATATTTTTGATAGTATCGGGATTAAAGTAATTGGTCGATAGTTTCCCATATTAGTTCTATCTTCCTTTTTATGTAGCCTTGATACCTCTATAGTTTTATATACTCGTATCGGCTGTATTCACGAAGTTTGCAGTAATCATCATCATTACGTGAAAGACGTCCACTGCTGGACAAATATTTCCACACTGACCGGTCCTGTGCGGCTCGCATTCAGCGGCTTCCCGCACCCTTCACCAGGTCGACGGTCCACCGAGTTGGAGGCCTGCCTACACTGTGTCCTTCGGTACACGGTCGCCACTCGATTTGCAGTTGCGCGTTTGCAGTAATATCCTAACTTAATTGTTGATCAGAATCCTGAATGAGTTAAATTGTGTACATAACATAATATACCTGTAGAGGTGCAGGAATTACAAGAGCACTTATTACGAGTGAATTGTTTTATCACACATAATCGTAAGGGGCCCATTTCACAATGTTTTTTATTTATTATTTAAGTTAAAATTCATGTTACCCTGGGTAAAAACATGAATATGTCTATTATTTTGATTTAAAACACTTCTTGTTCTTTTCCATTTCTTAAGATTAGTTACAGATAAAAACGATAAAAAGCCCTAAACGCCATTACGACCTGATATATGCCGAAGAAAAAGGGCGTAATGTCGCTTATGTCCAATAGAATAACATATTACTCCAGCGAATAAAGAAATAAGCGACATATTTACTAGAAATATTTAATAAAATCGCTTATTTATTATTTAGTAACAACCCTAAAATAGTTAAGCAATGTTTTGAATGTTAACACTTCAAAAATGACACTTTCTGTTGAAAATAGAATGTTTAAACCTCCTCCTGAAAAGTTGCTATTTTGCAATTACGCCCTTATTCGTAGGATACGACGATTTGTGGTCATTCTATATCCATTCGGTATCACCTCAATCTCCATTTTCCTCAACAGATGGCAGCACTACGCGACGTCTCGCGCCGCTGGCATGTACCTCCTGCGTTCTCAGTTGAATTTGTTGGCTACTACTTGGAGCGCAACTCTCGCGTGACGTCACTGCGCCGCTCGTTGGAACGACTCACCAAGGAGAACGAGAAACTGCTTGCTGAAGATGAGAGGCTCAGGATTGAATATGATGAGGTGAGTTCTTACGAGTAGAAGGGAGGAATCTTGTTTCATATTGTTGTAGTGTAAGAGGCTATTGAAGAGAAAATCCTGTGTGATTGTCAATGCGCCGTTCGCTAGAGCTTTTTACGAGAAACTAACTCATAATAAGATCAGGGTTGGATGTAAATACGATAATTATGTTCTTGATCAGTTCTAAACATGTAATATTTTTAACCGACTTCAATAAAGGAGGTTCTCAGTTTGACCTGTATGTATGTATGTATGTTTGTCCGCGATTATCTCGCGTTTGGCTGAACCGATTTTAATGCGGTTTTCAGAAAAGTATTTGTTACATTTAGGAGAAGGTTTTAGTGTTTTAACCGAGTTTGACCCGTATGTTACTCGATTGAAGTCGGTTTTTGACGCTTTCAGCGTTGTCGATTATTTCATATCCATCACTCGACTCTCGAAAGTTATATACATCTGCAGGACTTCAACACACTTGTCTTAATACTTTTACGTATTCTATAAAAGTTATTTCCTTTACCCTTCAGGCTTCAGCCGAGAACACAGAGAGGCTGGAAGAGCTCACATCCACACGGCAATCGCTGCAGAAGCTGTACGAAACGATAGTGGCAGTGTGCCCCAAGAAGGCACTTCCCGCCATATTGGAGGACCGACCCCTCTTGCCGCCAGTCATCCAGCGGTCCACGCCGAAGGTCACGCCGCAGCAACTACACAAACGGTACAGTACAATACTGAACTCATCGTACCGAACAACTCTTTTAGGTTTTTTTTGGGTTTCTTGTACGATGGTACGGAACCATTCATGCGCGATTCCGACTCGCACTTGGCCGGTTTATTTTTTACAACTTTGCTGAAATTGTAAATTGTTTTTGGAGTTCCTGTACGAAGTTGCTAAATAGGATAGTTCACTGCTAGACCTATAAGTTACTTTTTACCAAATTTTAATGTTAAAAACAATATTTTTTTCTTAAAATATTTGAATATGTTGCATATGACGTCTTTATTTAGTGTAATCGTTGCCATACGAATTACGAATTATTTTTAAATAATACATTGCATATAAAAAAGTATTTAAATATTTCATTATTAATTGTTGGTGCTCTCAACTACTCTATTAGCTGATTGATATGAGAAGTCCAGAACTTTATTGTGACTTCAGCAAAGTTGTAGAACTTAAGTTGATCGGTATGATGAGCAGAAGCCACAAGAGTCCTACCTATATTTATTTTGTTACATCCTCTCTTTTATATTTTTAACAGCCTGTATATTTTATAAAATTAAATGACTAAATTAAAGTTATTTATTTGTGCTGATATTAACTTTACATACATATCTATCAATGATATGGGTGGATTTTAAAAAACTATACTCTAATAAAAAAAAAATGGGTCAAGCGAGTTAGTCATCATACTAGAGATGTCTGAATAAAGGAAGACCCTTTAAACGATCGCTTTCTGATATTTGAACATCAATTTTCAAATAATATGATGTATGTTACACACCTCACTGGACAATACAAGTCTTTTAAACGATAGGTTTTGTTATGAGCCCATGATTTCTGTAAGGTGTACTGTTTGTGTTGTATTTTTAACACTGTGAGTCGGCCACAGGTCAATGTCTGTGCCCACCGCGGCTGCACTTAAGATGGGCGTTGGTTTTCCTCTTAGCGACAACCCGGACGCTCGCCAAGGAAAAGTGTTATCCACTTCTCTAGAAGGTACGTAAATTTATTAGTCTATTATTTTATATTATTTGATAAGTGATGTAGTGATCGGAAATTCGGATGCAATTTCGTTTTTAGAAAGAATAGTATCGATATGCCTTTCCCAATAAATTTATAGAAAAAAATCCCGCGATACCAGGATCGTAAAAAGCGTTGGGATTCTTAATTGTAATGATCTGATTGTAGTGAATGTTGATATTATTGAAAATTGTATGTATGCTATTATGTGTTTATAGCCACAACTTATTTTATATACACAGTGTTACCGGTAATCTTTGTAGAAGGTGATAGGGGGGCTAAAATGTGAAACATTTAACACTACATATGTATGGCCAATAGTTTCCAATTCTATTCAAAACGGCATGTCCATATTATGCTAGCTCCCCAATTTTAGGTATAATTGCATCACAGTGTGTGAATTTCCGATCACTACTGATGACGCAAGGCTCATGGTTTGCATTCCATTTTAAAACAAGACTCTTAATGTTTAAATTTCTGTGAATTTCATAAGCTATGCTGCGGCGTGCGACTCGGCGTCAAATCAAAGTTAAGATTTTGACCAAATGGCTATGACAGGACTGGCGATTAATTTTACTAACAGCTCCCATGATCGTGCATATTTTTGAGATAATTACTATGCGCTAATATACCTACCTATATTATATGTATAGTGAAATATATGCTTGAATACCAAACTGGTGATATCCGTACGGCATCATTACGATGCCCAAATGCAAGAGTACGTAAGTTCATACGTTACGATATTGCACAACAGAGCCACGGTGTGGGAAGATTTTTTGGTAATATAGCAATCCGGGAGTTGACTGCAAAAAAAAAATTATGAAAATGTATTTTATTGAAATTGCAGAAAAAATAGTAGCTAGGATTATTATTATATACATGTACTCGTACAATTTTAAAGTAACTCAGATGACTAAGCACTTAATTACCGGATTAATTAAAATCACAAATTGAGTTCATTAATGACATTGAAAAACTATGACGGACGTCACGTCTCGGTATTTAAATTTGTTTTTCAAGAAAATATTGTTTTTGACGTTTCATTAAAAGTAACTTGGATGACTAGTAATCATCTGGCCTAAATCAACTACCGGATTCATTTGTTATGCACCCCCATCTCGAGTACATAAATGGCGTGAGTGAAACGATATGTTAAAGGTGAGAACGCACTAGGCGGAACTACACTGCAGCGGAGCGACGCGATAAGGCGCGGCTAAATATTCTTTCTATGAAATCGTACAAGCTAAACCGCACTGCGCGGCAGCGGAACCACGCGACGCGCTTCTGCAATTTCATAGTAAATACTTGGCGGCGCCGCGTCGCGTAGTGCCAAAGCTGCGTCGTGCGTTCTTTCCCTGGCGGATAACTGCTCCGGAATCCGCTCCGGTGTGCGGTGCGGCGGTTTCTTTACTATGGACAGTGTCAAGTAAAACCGCACACCGGAGCGGATTCCGGAGCAGTGTTTATCCGCGTATACGATAGATTTACCGTTCCCCCGGTCGGCAGCCACGACAGGCGCGCTGGCGGCGCGCGAGTGCGCCGTGTGCCGGCGTAGCAGCGAGCGCCACCTGATGGCCGCGTGCGACACCTGCCGCCACCACTACCACCTGCACTGCCTGCGCCCGCCGCTGCAGCGCCCGCCCAAGAAGAGCAAGCTGTACGGCTGGTACGGACACTGCTATAGCACTAATGTTTAAGGCTCCACTACACAATGGCACAGAATAGGTACCCAATAGTACAGGTACAGAATATTCACTTTACAACAACATTTAAATAAATAGCGAGCTTGGTTGCTACGCAATAAAAATCAATTCAGTTCACAATAACGTCAAGTACCTACATCGATATTCACCTATACTTTCCATCTCTTTCGATTGCGTAACTCTTACCTCTTCTAACGCGGCAAGCCTTCTGAACTAGACCTGGACGACCGGCCGTTCATCTACTTACAACTTACCTAAAGCGCGGAGTGCGCCAGGCCTGACAATGGACCATAGTCTGCCACTACAGACTATCGACATTGTGTTCTACTGGCGCTTGATGGCAAGCAAGTCATTATAGCCATCCAAGATGGCCAGAAGAGCAAGCTATGTGGCTGATATGGCCAGTACTCTAACACTAATGTTAAGGCTCCACTACACAATGGACCATGGCCACTATCAGGCTTTCGAGATTGTGTGCTAGCGAGATTCGAACTCTATCCTGCGGCTTTCTGCAGGCATAATCAGTTCCATCGGTTATCAGCTCAACGAACTATATGACCTGCCTAATGTCATTCCAACTTCTTTATTCTTATCGATTTTTTTTAAGTATCTCTGCTCCCTCTAGCGTCTATCGATGTAAATTTGGATTCAATCTCCATTGTCAGAATTATAGGATTCCATGTAACTTAGATTAACTTATATGATGAATGAAAAAGCAAGATATATGATCATGACATTATTGCAGGCAATGCTCAGAATGCGACAAGACATCTGAATCGGAACCAGAAGTTATGGAGAAGAAAGTGCCGCGACGTTCCCGCATTCGATATAGCAAAGATGGCGCTATCATCACCGATCCTCTGAGCCCAGCGTCAGCTACTAATTCTCCCCCACCCAAAACGAAGACACCGCAAAAAGCAGAGAAACCCATGATAGTACCAGCCTCCTCAGAGAACGCCTCACCAATCAAAGTGACTATAAAACCTTTCGAATTCACAAGTGACGATGCCGCAGACGGCCCCGAAATAAAAAAAAAAGAGAAGAGAATTAAGAAATCGAAATCAAAAGAACATTTAGGCTCAGCCGGTGAAGAGACTCCCTCTAAAAAGCTTAAACGAAGCTTCACATCCCCAGCTTTGACAAATACCCCACTAATGTCAATAACACCCATAGTCGCTGACAGTCCCAATGATTCTCATAACGAAAACTCGAACGCATCAACAGCAGGTCCGGCAAAGGTGGATACCAACCCGCAAAACATGTCTTTCTCATCTCTTCTCACTGAAACAAAAGAGCGAGACAGCAAGGCGATTGAAAGCTCCATAGAGAATACTCTGGCTAATCTGTCTTCGGACATCGCTACGTACAAAGCTAATAGGAAGAGGAGGAAGGAAAAGCACAGGTCGAGATACTCGCCGGATCTTTTGCGTTCGCCATCAAAATCGCACAAACATAAGAGGAAGAAGAAGAATCAAGATATGGAGAATCCCGATACACCACATCCGAGGATCACTATAAAGGTAGGTTAATCAGCAGTAAGAGAGACAGAAGTTTTAAATAAAAAAATGAAGTATATTACGGCCTGCATTAGTATTAAGTTTTATTTGTTAAAAATTGAAATATTTTTCTTTTTTGTCCTACAGATAAAGCCGATTCCTAAACCGGACGGATCCTTGGATCCTCAGATGTTCTACGTTCCAACAGATAGCAATGATGGCCCACCGCCAGCAGTTATGAAGAAATTCGTCAAGGTGAAAAACTGATAATAATTTACTATAACTCCCTTCCTTTTGTTGCTCTGTAAAAGTAGTTAGATTTGTATCAGTTCCTATCATTTTTAAAGAAGTATTATTTGGGGTCGTTCCAGAACCAAGGTAGAATTTAACCCGGGAACCAGAAAAACACGAAGTTATTTCAAGAAAGAGGGATTACATTATGTTTTGGATCGCATGCAAGCGTTTCTAGAGTGGAACGGCTCTGGGTAGCAAACGTCATCAGAAAGTTTTTGTGCTTTCCCGATATTGTTTTTTGAGCTTTCCAGAGATTAATTAATTCATTTATTTTCTCAGACAACTGTGATCCATTTTGTTAGTAAACTTAGCCTATGTTAGTATAAAATAAGTTATATTATGTATCTAAATACAAATGTCATTCAGTAATTAAATTAATAATAATACCATGTCAAAATAAATATAAAATAAATGAATGTCATATTAAATAAAATGATTATATAATGTCAAAATTAATAATAATAATAAGTAAATCCATGTCAAAATAAAATGTCAAAATTAATTAAAAATAATAAACACAAACACAAAAATAATAAACACAAAAAGCAAATTAAATTAGTTAACACGAGAGTGAGGCTACAGGGCAGTATGCAGGCGTGCCCAGTGGCACAGCAGGGGCGAGTCCCAGCGGTCGGCGAGCGTGCTGGGGATGGTGTTGCGGCTGCTGCGCCAGCGTGGCGGCGCAGCGCTTGCGCACCACGGCGTGAAAGCCGTCCGCGCGCGCCTCCGCGAACATGGCGGACGCGCTGCAGTGCCGCGGCCGCCGCAACAGCATCCTCAGCGCGTCATTGTATTGTACCCGTAGGGCGCTGTATGCCCGCTGCGTGTAGTTCACCCACAGACTGCACGTGTAAAAGGACTGACAATATGCTTTAAATAGCGTCACTTTAACCTGATTTGTACATTGTGCAAATCTGCGGGCCAACATTTTACAACGGACAGCCAGCGCCCTTCGGTCCCGTTCAATATCGAGGTCATCTTTGAGATCCGACGACACCCAATGACCCAGGTACTTAAATGCTGATACTTGTTTGAGAGGAGTTCCACACAATGGTACTGGCGGCACGGTGGAGTAAGTCTTGGTGCCAGCCTTAAAAACCATTAGCTCGCTCTTTTTGGCATTGTACCTGAGTCCGTGGGCCCCGGCGTATCCCTCACAGATGGCAAGAAGACGCCTCAGAGCAGCGATCGATGGGCTCAGCAACACCATATCATCTGCGTAGCTTATGTTGTTAATGCACACTCCGTCTATATGACAACCGATACCAGTGTTACTGAGCTCAACGATCAGCTGATCCATAAACAAGTTAAATAGTTTTGGAGACGTTATCCCGCCCTGTCTGACGCCACAATCAAGCACGAACTCGTCTGAGAGAGTCCCTCCCCACTTTACATAATTTATTTGGTGGTGTTAAAGGAATTGAATTGATTGTTAGATCACGACACGTTTTGATCTCGGGCTGATTTTTCTTTGTTTTTTTACTTGACATATCAGGGCGATCAAGATGCCGCGAAACCAACTCCGCCTTTTCCCGAAGGAACTACCGAAACCGTGTCGGAAGCTGAAGCCGTAAGTTTATCATAGTTTTATTAACACCACAATATTTTTACCCGACTGCGTCAGAAGTTTATGTTGTTGTATATCTATGTATATTTCTTTGGCACGCTCTGCAGCCTAAACGGCTTGATGAATTTTAGCTTGAGAGGTGTGATTAGATTCGTCTTGATCCCGAGAGTGACATAGGATACATTTTAATGCAGTCGGGTTAATTTAGCAATAAATATATGGTTAGGTTATATACTTAGCAGGGAGACTAATATGGGCTAAACACTGATTATTAGCAGTCAGTCGTTTCACTGCATTATGGGCTTTGGGGGAACAATGAATATGTTGGAATAGTTTCACTTCCTCTACTTGTATAGTCCCATCGTACGACGACGTCGTGATTGCAGACATTAGATTGTTATTCTCACCTATTACTCACTAATTTCTAGCATTACACAGAATAGAACACACTGTCTTTGTAACTTCACATGAAATAGAAACTTATACAAAAAAATGGTCATAAATTGTGCTAACAAAGGATTTCTGTTTGCAAGCTTCCTAAAGTTCAGGAACCTGCACCAACTGAGGAAGTAGTCAAAAAGCCGAGGGTAAGAATATTATCGTAAATAAGTGTATTTGCCTCGATTTTAATCGATTAACACTTAAATATCGTGTCAGAACGTACTATTTCGTCGACGAAACCTAAAACTTATGAAACTCTATTGGCAAAACTATTAAACTAGTTTTAAGCACGATTATTTGCATGTACATAAGATACTACTATAAACTACATGCTACCAGACGATAGTAATAAACCCATTGGACGAAAAATATTGTCGAGTGGCGACCGCGCCATGGCCGGAGTAGTAATAAAACTTGTCCCACAGTTACGAGCAAGATGCGGGAAACATTTGAATGGGGTAAAAAAATGACGATTGATACGAATTATATGTCAAACATCTACTCAGATAAAAAAAATAAGATTTTGATTGAACTTGAATTAGATCATATCCTCGTGAAAATACGCGAAAAATGTATTGTGCGGCTACTCGTGAAACCCATACTCAATTGGCAAACAAAAATTCTCATTTGTATGAGTTGAGACGATAAAATTATAAAATAAGTCCAAACAGTTTTTGTGAATTGACTGTTTGTCTTTGTACAATGCGTTTAAGTAAAATAAACCTAAGTGAAATTGTCTGTTTTATTAGTTCTTTAACCCTTTGAGCACCACAGTCGGCTAGGGCCGACAACCAGTTTCGGTGACACAGGCGCCAGGAATTGAGATTTTCATCATTCTTGTCGGCTGGAGCCGAAGTTGGCGGTGAGGGCACGATTTGTCAAAGAGTAGCAAAGCGGTCAATGGGTTACGGAAAGCTCTTCAGTTTCATGAATGGAAGCCACAATTTTGTTTTAGGTATCTCAGAATGATTTTACATAAATACAATGATGTTGGTTGTTATGCGCAGCGCGCACGTGCGGCGGGCAGGCGGGGTGCGCGAGGCGCTGGCGGGGCGGCGCCGGTGCCCCAGACGCCGCTCACACATTGCGACGTATGCTCGCAAGAGGGCGATACTACCAACCTCGTCAGGTAATCAAACCACTGTATATTATGTCGTAACCAGATCACTGGAATTTTCGTCGAGGAGGTCCGACAAAACCGAGTCAATGGATTTTACGCTAACACCGGTAACCTTTTTTTTTAACGTGGGGAAATCCATCATGGATACCCAATCACTGCGGGGGCAGCAAATGGGTTATGCCGGCCTGCTACCGGCTAAAACCCCACGGCGTTCCCGCTTCGCCATATGGCAGGGGTCTGGGAAACTGGCAGAGCCTTTACCTGCAAGTGCCACCCGAAGGCGGCCCGGCTGCGTGAAGGGTAGAAAGACACCGGTGACCTAAGTCATTTCATGATCTGGCTTTCATTTTATGATTACAAATTTCATGGTCTGGCTACGACCAAGTACTTTCATACAATTTTATTCTCTAACCCTCTCTAAAGGCGACTTCAGCCCCCTGCAGGTAAGATCCGGTGACGGTTGCTTAGCTAAATCTTGAGCCATGCCATCTTGGTCGGCAACGCACTTGTGACTCCTCTGGTGTTGCGGGTGTCTACGGGCGGCAGTACCATCATCGCATCGCTTACCATCAGGTGATCCGTCTGCTCGTTTGCTACCTATCACATAAAAAAAAGCGACACACACATTTACGTGTATAAACGTCATATTTTGAGATAAGCGTAAATAATTATGATGAGAAGGTAATTTTAACGCGACAGTTTATCGGCCTACTGAAAAGCTTATTACTTGCTCACGACCTTCAACGACTTTACAAGGAAGGGCAAGTGCACGAAAACTACGGAATTGTCGTATCACCACGCGATATCGCTTCGTATTGCCCTTCGTAAGTTTGTATATTGTTCTAGAGCAATAATTTGTTTGCAGGTGTGACGAGTGCTCTAAGAGGTATCACTTTACGTGCTTGGAACCGCCGCTCAACAAGAATCCCAAGAAGCGCGGATACTCGTGGCATTGTGCGGATTGCGACCCCACGGTGAGTTTACACTAGTTTTATTAGGTACCTCTTTTTTACCGATTTCGAACTGTTGTTTTGTGATGTTTGTGGGTACCAGTTTTAATGTGACATGGTAAAAAGATCAGAAGAGATACCTAAATCATGTAGAAATGGTTCGTGACCTGTACGTCAGGTTTTTCCCGCATATTTTCACATTTTATGTAAGTTTGTGTTAAAAATATCAAAACAAAACATTATTCATTCAAAAAGATATAGCATTTAGAAATTTTTTTTTTTGATATAAAAAAAGTTTTTACTTTTTAAATAAAACAAATGTAAGTGAATACTCACTTATTTATATTACTTATAATAAGTGACTTATTTAAGGGCACTTCACGTCATTGGCTCAGAGAATAATTTACCTAACACGACTATATACACCTCTTAGGTACTTAAAAGGCGTGTGTGTAACTTGACCTTCAAAGGACCTCGTTTGTTTGTTTCAGGATGTCGATGAAAATCGTTGAATTTAATTGTGAATTGATCACATTACGTCTTACATGGAATAGTATTAGTGTTATCTTGAATTATATAACTTTGATACTTAATAGTTTTATTTTATCTATACCGTTTGTGTAGAATTTATGATTTTTTATGAAACTTGAATTGGTGTATTTTATCACAAAGTAATATTACTACGATTATGGTATTAAAGTAAAAATAAAGATAGTAAGCATTTACCAAAATTATACCAGTGTATTAATGAAAACCTTTTTTTTTATTAACACTAACTTATTATAACTTTGCTAACATTTATTATTAACTAGCTTTAGCTGCGGCTCCGCCCGCGTGGGAGTCGTTTTAAGATTGACGTTGAGGCTCGCGAGCGTTTAAATAAAAACCCATATAAGGTGCTACTTTATTAGTGCCCGATATTTTAGTCAGTGCTTCTACTCCTGATTCTGATCAACTTTCCCCAAGGAACCCATAGTCAAATCGTAAAAAAATTTTTGGACTCTTCATACAAATCGATCAGCCGAGCGGCCAAATTAGTGTGAAGAGTCCAAAATTTTTTTTGCGATTTGACTATGGGTTCCTTGGGGAAAGTTGATCAGAATCAGGAGTAGAAGCACTGACTAAAATATCGGGCACTAATAAAGTAGCACCCTATATAATTCGGCCTATTACGAACATTTGAAAATGAAAAATAGTCAATTCGCGGTTAACAACGCACAGTATTTGGCCGTAGTTATGCCATAACGATCCAAATGACATAAAGTAAGTTAGGGATAATGTATTTTATCCCTGACATAAAGTACATTATCCCTAACCTACAGTTGGATCGTTATGGCATAACTACAGCCATTTCATTTTTATTTATAAAGAAGATTATAATGGCCACTGTTAACAAGCTTACACAAAATCAGTGAGCCTTGTTTCAAGCAGGTAATATCTAAGATAACTTACGTCTGATCCTTTGAATTTCTGAACACGTAGAAGACAGTTCGCGTGAACACTGTAGGTAGTTAGGCAACTTCTAGTTGGTTGATAGTTCCAGTGTATAACAGCAGACTAGACCAGGCGTGTGCCCAACTGCCCAGCTTTCAAAACAAGGGGGTTATGGGGAAATATATGGCCACTTTTTTTGAAATTGAATGTAGGTTACTTTATTCAAAATAATTCTTAGTATTCAAGATTTAACTCGTCAAAATTAAAATGTGTAGATATCCACACAGTATATAACAACAGGTTCTCATATAGAAAAGCTCGAGAGTGCGAGTTCAAGTGCAAAACCATATATTTGAAGAAGTGTCCCAGATAATTTACATTTCGAGAAACTCCAGGTCATTTTTGTTTTATTATAAAATAATTATATATATATATATATATATTTAAGTTCCTTAGATTTACAGCGTTTTTAAGAAGTTTTACGAACTAAAATACGTTTTACAGCGAATAAGATATACTTATGTATTATAATTTTAGAAATAAAAAAGCGCGAGCGAAACGAGCCCGAAAGTATAAAATTTATCTAATCAAGTTCTTTAGATAAACTGGATTTTTGGGCAGCTTAGGACCAATAAAATACAAATTCGAATGTCCCGAATTAACACAATTTTGGAAATAATTATAAAAAGAGCCAGCGAAGCAACATTTAAAATTTAGATTAACTGCATTTTATATGATTTTATAAGGCATAGAAAAAAGCTGTAGGTCAATTTTCTTTGTGCGCCATTTTTTTTAAAACATACTAAAGGATGAGGGAGGGGGTCTCGACCCCCGTTTCCTGTCATCCCCTGGGCACACGTTTGAGTAAGACGAATTCCCGGAAGCACCTTTGCCGTTCATACGCGCTCATAAGCTGTAGTTGAATAATCTGTGTGACGAGGCGAAGACTTTCCGGCTTTATTCCTAGTACAAACTAGTTTCGAATTCTCCACAAGGTGGGAACGGTAAGTTCACTAATATAATAGAAAATTTCATGAATAATTTGCATTATTTCATTGTCATCGTATCGGTTGGATCGTTGTGAATTAATTTGAATATTAAGCAGTGCCGCGAAGGTTTCGTTAAACTTTCGGAATACCTATTTAAGTACCTAATTTGTTATTATTTTAGCTACTGAAAGGATTAATGAAATCGATTGGAATTATTTATTTTACAATTGTTATTAATATTTGTATCTCTCTTTGTATTTGGGATTCATAAGAAAGTACTTAATTCTTAAACCCAAGGGGTGATGAGTTTCCCTACGTAATCGAATCAGAGTGGAGATATGTACGTAAGAGAACTAAAGCAATCGAAATAGCTCACAGAAATGGTAAACATAGCTCGTAGAACAGATAGCCGTTAGGACGTTAAAGTTCTCGATTGGGGACCGCCCACCGGAAGATGACGTAGCGTAGGAGGCAGGTCTCCCACTTGTGGTGAAGGTCGCGGGAAACCACTGTATGTAAGCAGCGCAAGACCGGTCTTTATAGAAATCCTTGGGGAGGCCTTTGTTTGGCAGTGAGCGTCTTTTGGCTGATGATCATATGCAAATCGGTATGATATCACGCGGCGAACCCGGTCCTTTATTCTTGCGTGGCGTGGGGAAGTTTACCCAACACATAGAGGCCATTTGAGAGAAGTTGTATTAAAGCATGAGATAGAATACACAATCACACAATCCGGGTTCCATGCACCAGGAGGGAACACTGGAAGGTCACAAACGTCGTGTGTAGGACTATTGCATAAACATAGAATAAAATTAGTTCGTTTTATTTCATGACGTGCTATGTGTTGGTTGTCGGGGCTGTGGAGTGAGATAATGGACACTTGTCATTTTTCAACAAATCACAATTTGAAAGGTCGGCAGGTCGACCAATGCGTGCTAAAGATGGGCCGCGCAAATAATCTGAGGTCTTCAAGCAAGAATGAATATAATTTATTTAAACTTGCGTGTTGGTACACGCAACGATTCGACTATATCATCACTTTCCAGCAGCTGAGACGTAGTAAAACGCACTTTTTTTTAAATTAAAAATTAACGTAGGTACAAGATGGACGGATTTTTTATCAATATGCAAAAAGGTTTTATTTCATTCTAGGTACGATATTACCATCAAACTTCTTTGGATATTACGATATTTTAGATGTAAAAGAAAACAGTTGAATAACAGCGACAAGAAATATAAATAGGTAACGCGCACAACGTATTTGACTTTAAAGTTGTCCTAATAAAGTTTCAAAGTCGCGTGTGCCTTGAATGTTGAATGCGAGGACTCTTGCTGTTTCTGTTTGACTTCGAACAGCAGCGGGTGGGAAGAAGCAGCATAAATGTAGGTACTCATCTATAGGTAAGAAGCATGTAGCAGTATAACGGGCCGTTGTACCACGTTTGTTTAATAAACTTTTTATGTTACTATTTTGTGGTGATGGTTTGAATGGTAATTATTATAGTTATATAATATTATTATATATTATAGTGATGTTAAAGGTAATTTACAATGGCTTTCTAGCCATTTCTTTTCTTCTGAAAAGATCGGACGATTTGATATAAATGCTTTCTCTCTCCTGAAATCTCATAAAAATGTTAAACATCCTTTATATTTAAACCACTACCTAATTCGTCCACTCCTACAACGTCGCAATTTCAGCACAGCTTGTTTAATTAAAAAAAGTTGTTTATGTCACAGGGTTATTTACAATGTTCTGCCTTCAGTTTACCGAAACGTTAGTGTAATGTAAATAAGTACTTAATTGAAACTGTTTCGTTATTTATCCCCTTTTTGGTTTAGTTTCCATTAAGGAAACCTAAGACGTTTACCGCCCGCCCTTTCTTTCAAGCTATCGAAATTATTTGCCTTAAATTACCAATTTGCCTATTAATTAAATATAGTTCAACATGTTTCTTTTTTCCGCAATTTGCTGAAAAATAACGGATATTGCAATGAAACCTTTTTATAGAAAGCTTTTGCTGGAAGCATACAATCAAGCTAATGAAAATAAATGAATAAAATAAATCAATCGAAATAGAAATAAAAAGTATTATTTACTCAAAAATACGTATAGTACGGTACAGAGTATTATTAAAATCGTTATTATATGGTTTGCTATTTTCGTTATTATAAAAAATGCGTTAAGAAAATAAAAACTGATATATGTTTATACTGATATAGTGTCCAAATATTATCCAAATCCCTCCAGTTGTTTGTTCATATAGTACTAAAGTACCGGACGGTCATACATACAGAACAGAGATATGTAGATTAGTCAATACAAGGAATTCGTTCACATCAAAATCTTAAGTCCGATTTTTTGCCAAAGACCATAACTTCCTTACTCCATAATCTACCATTATCTACTTCTAAAACATATTTTCTCTAACTTTTATTTGCCTACCCACACTTGACACTACACAATATAAGGTTACTTAGTGATCGAGAGTATTACCAAAAATGTCAAAGTAAACTTAACGTTTCTCCTTTCACAGAACTCACCCCTAGCATGATTGATTGTAAACACTATGCTGTTCCCGTCTGGATCCTGGCGATACATCAAATGCTTTGTATAGAACCCTGGTTTGTACAGTGTGTAAAAAATATGACGGCTTTGATATCAAAAGCCTATCTTGCGCGTGCGCGCTTGGTACTGGTTGTAGATTGTATAACAAAGTTTTTCAGTTACAAGAGTAGCGTTCCAACTAAAAAAATGTTTTTCATTGTTTACTTAGAATAGATTGACAATGGCTCAAACGTTCAACAGAATTACGGATAACCTACATGAATAAGTTAAAATATACTAACACGACACCCTTTACGAATTAACCCTTCTCCCAGTTTGACTTATTTTCTTACGCTATGTCAGACATTCCTCTGGGAAATCTATCTAAGATCGGCTTCGATGGAAACTTTAAAAGAATTGCCGCAGTAACATTTAATTCAATATTTACGTTTTTAAAGCAAGAAAGCAATTATTAAACGCTAAAATCTTAAAGTCGGTTGACACACAATACATTTTATGTAATCGTGGTTTTTATCTTTACTTAAATTACAATAGTTACGTTATTTGCCTTTCGTCCCAGAGTGTTTACTAAACAAAGCAGGTAAGTCCTACCAGTCTATTTTAATCTATGTGTATTTTGTATATGTACTTTCTTAATTATAGCACTGCCATCGTCTCCAGTTCAGATAAGCATATTATATTGTCGACGAAGTGAGACCCAAATAATAGCAGTCGGGAAACTTTGGACAAGTTTCGGTGCTTCCTTTTTGTTATGCCGACATGATAGTAATCAAAACTCTACATGCGTGAATATTATTATATATATATCTACCATATATACTTACATGTGTGTGAGATAAAGTAGGACTTTTACCTATTATATTAGTACAGAATGTTAGGGGAAAAAGATGTTTGAAACTGCACAACGGTTTTTAGTACATATCTTGCTGAAACTTTTTTGAGCCTATATTTGGTGTATGATTCAAAAGTATTTAAAGGATATAAAAAAGGATAAAAGGAGCATCAAAGACCCTATATTTTCGACTTGTTAGAACCTTCGTCTTCTTTTTAAAACTAGCGAAATTTCGAAAAATGTTTATGCTAAACAATTTCTTGGAGGGGTAAGGTCCTTCGGCACTTCGTCATTTCGAAAACGAAAAGAAATGCCCGATAAAAAAGATTTATGTCTCTAAACTATTGTGCTCTTTGGCTGCGGTTTACTTACTTTATCGTAAATATTGTGAGATATCAACCGTCAAAGTAAAAGAGAAATGAGCTGGATAGAAAAATCGGTGGTAGAAAAATGCCAATTAATATCTATCAGCGAC
The DNA here is from genome assembly GCA_958295455.1 of Coleophora deauratella. Classification (NCBI taxonomy): domain Eukaryota; kingdom Metazoa; phylum Arthropoda; class Insecta; order Lepidoptera; family Coleophoridae; genus Coleophora; species Coleophora deauratella. The sequence continues at coordinate 7,072,065 of OY282398.1, forward strand.
TTTCTTATAAACGCAATGACCCTATTCAAGTTATGTCTTGTCTCAAAAATGAATAACTGAAAAAAGCCGGCTCAGTTGGAATTTTTACTTTTTTATTTATTATTTTTATGCTAAGTCGGAACCGGTTCGGTTAGCAGGACGGTTTAATCATTTATTTATATAAAATTGTATTTTAATACTTTGTTTCCTTGTATGTAAAATATTGGTGCTGTCCTGTTTATTAAATAAATGGATTGTATTGTATTGTATTGTATTTAAAGTCTCTCTTTTTGTATAAAATAAATTATAATATGTACAAATAAATCCGTACTCAATTTGCAAGACCGTTTTTGGATTTCCATACTCGATTTGATCATAAATTCCGTGAGGAAGCTGTTGCAAATGAAGAGTCAAAATCCCACTTTTTATTCCGTCAGTATCTTTGGTAAAGCTCTATTTATCTAGAGGTACGCATATAGTATACTATGTATACTTAGGTATAGCTCCACAATAATCGTATTGTTGGGCTGTTGGTAAATGGAAGGAGAAGTAAGCTTTGTCATCCATCATAAACGTAGAACTTTAGTTTATTTCGGATGTATACTAACCTATATACTATTTTGTTTTGATACTAAATTTGTAGTTAAGCAATTTATTCTAATGTCATCGCGTTGGCCTATTTACTGAAAGGACAGCTAAATGTTACTTTGAATTTTCTGACAAGAAGATGTTGATTTACGTTAGCGAATATAATCAGTGAAAAACATTTCTTATTAATAACCAGTTAAGAAAATCAGTTGCGCGACTGAATAGTATTTTTCCCCGACGACGTAAAAAGAGGAGTGTTAACCTATGAATATATGTGTGTCTGTATTGTAGTATCATGGCCCGCAAACAGACCGACTTCAATGTGCGTTTCTTTTGCTTTGAAGCAGAGCTTTATTGCTATCAATGCTGCTTAGCTTCATTGATGAAAATTTTTTCAGCGGTTTTACTTGACATTGACATTCGAGGGTGGTATTTTATAAAATGTTGGAATTAATAAACGTAATAGGCCCGAGTTCAAATCCTGGCCAATGCAATGTTTCGGATATTTTTTTTTTAAACTTCGGATATTATTTTCGTACTGATTAAATCCAGAGACCTTATGTACATATGTGTTACCGAATCGGTTAATTACTTAATAAGTCGAATAGCTCAGCTAGCATTGTATGTTTCTAGAAATGTGTTAGGATGTTATTCCACTATACTAGTCATTTTATAGCGAGCATATATATTTTTTAAATTCACAAGTGCTAAGCCTTTGTTATTAATGTTATCATCTTACTTGATAAGTAGCAAGGTGATGACATGATGATGGTTCCTATGAAAGTAGGCTTTAATAATTCCATTCTCCAACGCAATGGAGATCTCATTGCCGTATCAGAACACATCCATACTGTCATCACTGTAATATGGCGGCAAGAGGCTAGCGTTTGACTGTGGTTTTACTCATGTCGATGGATACCGTTTTTATTATGATTATCTTTGTGTGTGTAAAAGCATGATAATTCAATTTTACAGATTCCTCGGGAATTAATGCTTTTGCTGGGATAAACAGTAATTAATATCTAATACATTACTTTTAGTTCAATGCAAATTAAACTGAATTGTTTCAGTAGTTTTTACCGAAAGTAGTGACATATATTTTACTACAGAAATGGTAACTTCGTGGGAACTATGCATTTTCCCGGATATAAATGAATGTTGTTCGTCATTCTTAATTTTAACGTCGTGCCGTTTTATGCTGTGTCACGCTGCTTTTTCGTACGGAAACTGTTTCCTTAAACAATCTCACTGGACTAGTGTAGTGCGTATGCACTAATAAATTATGATTTACTTAGTATTTTTTGTCACTTTCATTTTCGCAGTTTTTTTAAACTCATATTTTACGTCTCGTCACGTTTTTGTTTTCTTGACAACTAAAGAAAATGTTTTTGTTTTTCTGTGTTGTCCACGTTTTACTTTTATATGATTTCTAATTTAATTTTCTAAATCGTAACTAATTAACGCCAATTGCGTAAAAAGTAACTAAAGGTACTCGTATTTCGAGCTAGATATACGAGTATGATGTGATCTAATTGCTGGCTCCCAATAAACTGTTCTGACTTAAATAAACTCTCATTTAGCGTTCGAATATACTATTAGGTATGTATTAGGTACACATTACCAGAGACAATAGGTAGTAAAAATACCTTCTATTAATTAATGTTCTCTACTTGTCATGTTATCTTTTTGCACAATTTTGATACAGCTACGATTCGAGATTGCTTATAATACTTGTAAGGGCAATCTTCGCAAAGGAAATTCAGTGTATATTCAGCACAAATGGCAGTGAGCCAAACTTTGCAACTATCCTCAAGCGGTCGACTTATGCCAGTGCTCTGCAAAGTGGTGCCCACAAGGTTCCTATATGTTAGTACTAACTTTCATAATCATTTACGTAATGCAGGTAATTTGACGACATCAGAGACTTGATTTACTTAGTCCCAAATAAATGGTTGTATCACTGCGGTGGAACTTTTAAGTGGAGCTTCTTTTTTACGATATAAAACTTATATTTTGCTACTTGATGGGCCAATTCTGTCAACGTTTGTAATAGAGATTCTACAATACCTACATATCTTTTAAAAGGTGTTTTTTTCTCTATGATCTTTTATGTTAAAGTTCGGTATGTGGTTTTTTTTTTCAACTCTCACAAACGACATTTTGTTGTGTATTTCTGTGTTTCTAGCAGGTGATGTCAAAGACATTGAAGAACTAATTTAGAAGCCACTGTGAAGTTTTGGTGGGGGGTCCAAAAATAACCCTGTATATGTTTAAAACTCTCATACCTATGTAATGCTTATGCGTAAAACAATACTAGGTAGGTAATATGAACTTTTGACGCTACTCGTACTTGCTACCGCTACCAATTCAAGTAACGGATGACTTACAAACCTGAAATATACAGAAAACAATAAAACGTAGCCATCCCATCCATGCATAAATCAGGTTTTAATAACATAGATTTATTGTTCAGAGTGCGACCCGACGGTCGTGGTGCTACCGCATACCTATCTGGCTGTTCTCAAAATCGCTACAATCCATTTCGTAACACGGGACAGGACGAACGCTGGATTACATTCTGGATTAGGTATTCTCCTTGTAAGTGGAAGCTACGGGTGGAAGGTACATACATACATACACGTCTTCTTGTTAGGCAGAAAGCTAAGAGATGGGAGTAATTAATTTAGTACGGATGGTATTGGGATTTGATACAATAGCAATAAGGCCTTCCTATACTACCTAGTTCATATTTTTAGATACTTGACAAGAGTCTATTCTTCCCACACTTAATATATTAATATATACCCTTACACACTTAATATATACCCCAACATTATACGCTATGTAATAACTCTGGTAATAATTAGTGTTTCGAATGTGTTTTGAATCGAAAACTTATAGGTCTAATTAAGAAAATTTTTTGGACTTTTTATATTAAGTTGGCCGGCCAACTTAGTATAAAATGTCCAAAAAATGTTTCCGCGGTGTCACTATTGGTTTCTCAGGAAAAGTAGTTTAGATTCATGAGTAGAAGTCCCAGTTTATTAAAGACCTCCCAGATACATACATAAGTATAGAAATAAATTTTCATTATTTGACACTTAAAACGAGTCATGTTCACTGAGTTAGTTCCGTATGATTAATTTCGTTTTTATTTTCCTGTTTTATATTGTGCAATAAAGCGTTTTAATTCATTAAATCATTCGTTTCGATTACTCTTTTCAATAAAATATCGCAAGACGTCGAATTAGTTTTTAATGTTCAGCACACTCTTGGCCCCTTGCTACAAGATAGATAAAGTGTGGAGAGCAATGGGCGAATGACTTACAAACTTTTTAATACCCGACTCAAAAGAGGGGTGTTATGAGTTTGAAACCTAATTTGTCTGTGATACATACTTGGATTGTCAGCGTCTGTGGACGGAGGATTATTCTTCCAGTGGAGTTCTAATTACCACTGTTATATTAGATCTAAGACAGACCGTGATCTTTTTTAAAGTAACTGTTTAGTTATTTCACGTATAAAACGTGCTAGTCACATATTTTTCTACCTAGTTTTAATTACCCCACTTATTTTCGTTCATCTTACTCAAAAAAAGGTTAAGTGGGTAACAACAAGCTTTATATGAGATGGTGAGAATTACCCTGGGAAGGTGAGGTTGTTTTACATGTACCCTACGACCCTTTTCCCTCAAGGCTACTTACGAGTATATCCATACGCATATTCCAGCTACCTTCTAAATATATTTTTTGGTTGTAAAAAAAACTACGAGTAAACACAGTTTTTGGTTATTTTGAAATCAAAAATATGGTTGCTGATTACAAAGTTTGTTACTGCATGTTGTATAGTGATCGATACTACTAAAGTCACATCAGTGTCAAGGAAGTCTACGGCAAAGGTAGTAAGTACTGAGTTCGTAGATGCTGTTTGCCTAAGGACTAATAAACCGACCATTGCAAAGGAGTAATGAGAATATTACAGTAACTTATTGGAGCTAAGATCAGTTTCCGCCTTCCGTGAATTTTCACTGAGAAATGGGCAGACTGCCAAATTCTTGTTAAAAATAAAAAACATTACCTTTCTTAGTTCAAAAATAATAGACCATTACAATAAAAACTTAAATATAAGTTTTTATTGTAATGGATTATTATTTTTATTTCAATGATCGATGCAGGAAACTAAACATACAAAACCAAAAGTTTTGTTTCGGGGACAAGCACGCGGCGACATATAGGAACAATCCCGAATATTTGCTATGAATATGAATCAATATCAATCCCACGACTCTGTATAGCAGCCAGGAGCACTTGACCACTGCGCCACGTCACTTACTTCAACTTCAGTTTTCTAATACAACAAATACAAGGCTGAATGCGTGGAAAGATTCTTTTGCCTCTTCTGGGGTTTCCATTTCACATTTGCCGCTGGGAAAACAAAGCGAGAAGTAAGTGAGTTCGCGAACTTTTTAATTTCATTTGCAAGTTATGTCCTATACTTGAACTCACAGAATTTTAAATAAAAAGGTACAACGAATTCCACATGAAACCTGCGAATTCCGCCTGTATCCATTCCATCCGATGTACCTTGTGATATTTTTGTTCGCAATTCTTTAAATACCAGTCTTGCAGAGCAAAAATTTAGGAACTTCCACGGCAAAAAACCCGTTAAATCGTTAGAATTATACCTGCATGAAGTTAGGATACCTAGGTAGATAGGTAACCTATTTATCGTAAGGGATTATAATGATATGATAAGCAATAAGTGCCTTGCCTACCTAGTTAGTTCGTCTTCTGTTTGTGGTATCACTTATTTGAATAAATTTCTGGTATTATACTCATTAGGGTTAATATGTTGCTTGCTACCTAATTGAGGTCAATCTTAATAAGAATCCGTACTTCATCCTAACACCCCATTTGACGCATAGTACCATATTCCCTGTACCATATCGCCTGATCAATTTGTTAAAAAAAGTAGAAGTGGATATGCCAAATTATTTTGTTGTGCTGTTTTTGTTTTTAAGATTAACTATTAACTATTCCCTGTCTATCTGTCTGTATATCTAAATGACTTGATTGTAGTGCAAAATAACATAAAACATGACATCATAAAAACCAGCAATCACAGATTTTTGGTAAAGACATACGTACTTAATACATAGTAACGTAAGATAAGATATAAATTTATTTTATTGCACATCAGTATAAATGAACACAAGAAAATTATACGAGTACAAAGTGTCATTCGCACTTTGATGATTTTCGATTAGATTATAAAATGCCTCTGTATATTATTAATTATGGCACTCAAAATCACAGATATACTGTGATTTTGATTACCACCTTTACTAATACTATTATAAATGCGAAAGTTAGTTAGTTTTTCCTTCTTTCACGTCGCAACGGAGCAATGGAACGATACGATTTTGTTCACAGATATTACATATATCGATACTTCTGGGCTCAAAGGGCGTATACGCTAAATAGAACTTAGGCGTATATACCCTTTGAGCCTAGAAGTATCGATATAGTTATCGGGATGGGTTAAGACATAAGCTACATTTTATCCTATTAAAATATCGAATTCCTTCGTGAAGCACACCGGGAACCCAAAAATAATGCAACTTGTAAAGCAACGCCGCGAATTATTGCTGTGATAACTTCTAAACCAATTTGATTGAAATTAAGTAAAGGGCTTAAATAGAGGGCGGGGAATATAGTTTTATCGTGAAAAACTCATTTCCTTTACCCGTTTATATCCCATTCTCTCATACTTACTGGTTTGTTGGCAGAAAACTCTTACAAAGTTAAGCATACCATTTGTACCTAATTACGTTTACAATCCTTGTATTTATCATGTATCAGTGTACAATAAACAAATAAATAGTCGTAACAAAATATACACAGGCGGAGCTGCGGGCAATGTAATATATAAATTGATAACCAAACGCAGGATAATATGGTTTTCAAAAAGGTGAATAGCATTCTGCATGCAATGCAATTAGGTAAGCAAAAATGGATTTTAACCAAAATGGAATACAAAAGTTATTTCATTCCAAGCATTAAGTTTAATGCACCAGAAAAATCACTGAAAGTCCCTCTAACTTTGTGGCATCAGACTAAATTGCTTAGAGGCAAGAAAAACTGGGTGATTGATTGTGCACAGCGATGAAAGTTTTATTTAGGGATGAGACGAATCCGTTTTTAGTCATAATGGACCGGCAGGCTATTATGTAAGAAGGTATCTGATACGCCTTTTATACCCACGACGGAACGGAGAATGTATAGTATACGAGTTTCACCTAAGAAGTGAGTGTTTTTCTGACAAACATGTCCTTACTCATGGGCGTACCCAGGGGAGGGCAGCGGGGGCAGCTGCCCCCCCTGGACCAGTCTTACGGACGGAACTAGGTGATACTTTCGTCGAAGAAATCATAAACCGCTACGCGGAAAAGCCACGAAAATTACTTTTGAAAACTTTGTTTTTGAACCCAAAAAAAAAATTCATTTCTATTTGTGTTGATTTATTTACCTACAGAAAATTTTTGGCTTGTCCTTACCATTTATCTTCACAATGACTGTTGTTACGGGCAGCCGATTATCTTGGCATTGTACTTGTACAGTAGTCGCACAAGGGATAAAAGATATCTGGTGTGCTATATTACTGCTTTAGCAGGGAAAAATGTTAAATTAATGAATAGCTCGGTAATTACGATAGTGTCATTGATGTAACTTTGTATGTATGTCCAGCTTGTTAGCGCCCTCAGTATTTACATGTTTTTTGTTTCGGGCGATAGCTAGTTTTGTTGGTATTCACTTTGTTCGTGAATTTGCTTATAGAATTGTTAGTTTTACTGTTTTTAGGGTTCAATGTACAATGAATAATGTTTAGTATTGTTTTATTGTAGAACGTAGGGAATTCTATTAGGTAGAATAAAGTTTGATAGGTAGAAGTTATTAGTTTTGGAAATAATTAGAAATATGTGTGTAACTTTTACAAAAATATGTCTTTTTTGTATGTATTTGTGAATTTATTAGTATGTTGGCGGTATGTAGCCTAAGTAAGCATTGTTTATACGGATAGAGATTGTTGTCAGCTTATGTTATAAATGCAAAGTTGGACTGTATTGTATCGAGTAGTTTAGGAGATATGAAGAGGAAATGGAAAACTCAAAAGGGAACTTTGGGCCGAGGCCAAGTGAGGGCCCGGGGTCGCCTTTACAGTATTGCCAAGGGGTATAAAATGAAAATTAGGTTTTTTTAGATAATTACTCGAATTGCTCGAATTGTTATACTACCTTGACGTATATCGTATAGATCGTAAAAATAAGTAATAGTGTTATTCGTAGTAATTCAAATAGAAAGTTCAGCTTCTCCATTGTCTCGATTGTGTTATTATTTCTTTGCGTTTCTTTAAAAGTGTATTTATTGTGTTAGTTAAATTGAAAGTGTTGTTTAGTACATTGGTACTTAGCTTGTGTTGTGTTGTTGTGTTATTAAAAAGTGTTTTATATCTCGTTACTTTGGTGTTTTCGTGGGCTTGCCTGAGTGTCTTCTATCCTTGAACCACCCTATGGTGAACGTTTAACTGTTGCTGTACCGTTGTGCTAGGACGTACGCAATAACTGTACTGATTTTGATGATGTTTTTTATATGAACGCTGGTAATGCTGGTTCTCAGAAGGGTTTCATAAAAATTAGTTCAGGAATTCCGAAGATATTCATCTTTAGCAGTTGTCACTTATTTTTGATAACTACATTTTAATTTAAACACAAAATAAATACGTATAACAGTTTTTTTATTCACGTAGCATTTAACCGTGTTAAACCGAAGTGACACTTGACTCTGAAACGGCGTGGCGGAAGATGGGCAGACATGCCGTCCGGTTTTAATTTGATCCGGTTACGTCCGGCTGCACAACGGTAAGTCTCGTTTATTAGTACCTATACAGCCTGCTAATCTCCTTACCAAGGATGTGTTCGAATATAACTACAACCTGAAGAGAAAAACAAGAATTTACAGTGTTGTACTTCCTGGCAGGACCACAGAAGCGTACCGCATTTTAATTGCGGTACAAATTCATAGAATTAATTGTACTTAATTTGTACCACAATAAAAAAAATTGTACCTCAAGGGTATAAGAGTTACAGGTGGTCCTGCAGGGTTCCTTCCTGGCAGGACCACGGTGGAATTTCCAAAAAATAAGAGTATGTACTATCCCTAAAAAAATTGCACTTAATTTGTACTTACACCAATTCATCGAAAACCGACTCCGTAAAAAAAGAGGTTATGTGCTCAGCATTGCCTGAATGAATTTGAAACATACCTTTTCTGTTTAAAAAAGGGAATACTGACTTGATGAATCTTAAAAAATATTCCCCGAGTAAGTATGTATTATAGTAAAAATAATGTGAAAGGTCTGTACTTCTACCGGAATAAGGTGTGTTGCACTTTATTGCGTCAAACTATAGTAAAATAAGTCGGCAAAAAACCAAAATTTCAACAAAGAAGTACAAAAATGACTTTTTTTTATGGCAGAGGTGGCAAACGAGCAGACGGATCACCTTTTTATTTATTGTTGCAATAAATATTTCCTTATAGGTACCTGATAGGTTAACATTAATTATTAATAAACAGGTGATTTAAAAATATTTGGCAATTTTTTAATTGTGGCTTCTACTCTTGATACTGAACAACTTTCCCCAAAGAACCTATATTAAATTCTCAAAAAATTTTGGACTTTGTATGGAGACTTGGCCAATCAGCTGACCGATCCCCATACAAAGTCAGTACATAGTCCAAATTGAAATAGGTACGTAACAAAGTACGTAAACTTACAGTTTTTACATATAACGTTTTTAAATTTTTTTTTGTATATTAATAATTATTTCTAAATATTATAATGTTAAAAAAGTTTTAGGTACCTATAAGGAAATATTTATTGCAACAATAAATAAAAAGTAATTTTTGTACTTCTTTGTTGAAATTTTGGTTTTTTGCCAACTTATTTTACTTTAGTTTGACGCAATAAACTATACACGCAAAAAACGCAAAAGACGCAAAAAAATTAAACACACCCTATTCCGGTAGAAGTACAGACCTTTGGTCTAAAAAGTTGTAAATATTTCGAGCTTACTTAAACAAACATTATTTTTACTATAATACATACTTACTCAGCGAATATTTTTTAAGATTCATCAAGTCAGTTTTCCCTTTTTTAAACAGAAAAGGTATTTTTCAAATTCATTCAGGCAACGCTGAGCACATAACCTCTTTTTTTACGGAGTCGGTTTTCGATGATTTGGTGTAAGTACAAATTAAGTACAATTTTTTTAGGGATAGTACATACCCTTAGTTTTTGGAAATTCCACCGTGGTCATGCCAGGAAGGAACCCTCCTGGCAGGACCACCTGTAACTCTTATACCCTTGAGGTACATTTTTTTTATTGTGGTACAAATTAAGTACAATTAATTCTATGAATTGTATCGCAATTAAAATGTGGTATGCTTCTGTGGTCCTGCCAGGAAGTACATAATGAATTTACCTACTCAGATTTTTTAAATAAGACTAAAATAAAAAATAAAAATATATTAGGCAATTCCCTTTTATTTACTAACTAGCTTTCACCTGTATTTTTTTTTGTTATCTAACCATAAATACTTACTTGAGAAATCGGGGTATAGTTGACTTGTAGAGGCGTCAAGAGGGGATCACACCAACATATTTTCACTTCTAGTTCTAGTTAGGATGCTTGAACTCGTAAGGTTTAATTCGCGTTAGATTTTCAGTTTCAGTTGGGACTGGAAATTGATTTCCACTTGAATTTGAACGCGGCCTACGTAGGTGTGGCAGTTCATTATTCTCAATGGTTGGTAGTCATTATTTTCCGCTGAATAGTATATGGTAGTATTACTGGCTTGTATATATGTATGTACAATATACGAAAAGAGACAAGTTACATACATAAAAGAGATGCTCAACTAAACCTATCCTTATGTCGTCAGTAGAAAATAACAATAGATTTACCTAATACATTCTCATAAATCCTTTACAAAATAGTTATACATATAGGGTCCTTCTAAAATACATTAAAATATTAACAGCTGCTTCTACGTATGAAACTGAACAACTTTCCCCGATGAATCTATACTCAATTCTCAAATAATTGACCACGCTGAATACGTTAAAAACAATCGACTTCAATCGCAACAACTCCAATTTTGCTATGTTTTGTTGATATTCTCAAGAACCGCTGAATCGATTTCGATAAAATTTATATGGGACCACCTGTGAAGTATACCCTTTCAAACAAAAAAAGAATTTTCGAAATCGGTTCAGGCGTCTTCGAGTAATCGGTGAACATACATAAAAAAAATAAAAAAAAAGATTCCGACGAATTGAGAACCTCCTCCTTTTTTTGAAGTCGGTTGAAAAAAAGTAACTTCCCATATAAAATTGGCGGATCAGTTGATCAATTAAGGAGTTCAAAACTTTTTTAGCGAATTGAGTATAGGTTCTTTGGGAAAAGTTGTTCAACTTCATGAGTCGAAACTGTCGTCCAATTTTTTTTAGGTATTTCATGAAGATCCTAATTATGTATACAGGGTGTAACAGAAGTGTGTGACAATACTTCAAGGTTGGCTTTTACCCATCAAACTGAACAACTTTTGTTCTACAACTTTGTTGAAATCGCAAAATTTTTTTTGGACTTTTCATACAAATCGATCAGCTGGCGAACCAAGTTTGTATGAAACGTCCAAAAAATTTTTGCGATTTCAACAAAGTTGTAGAACAAAAGTTGTTCAGTTTGATGGGTAAAAGCCAACCTTGAAGTATTGTCACACACTTCTGTTACACCCTGTATAATTTCAAATTTCCTAATTAAGTGGGGCACTAAATGAGAGTAGACGTCAATAAATTCCATTTTGCTAAAAACGTATGTCCTTATATGAAAAATATAGGTATCTTACAATAACTGTACATACCTAGTAACATTTTTGAAAATGGGGTTTCGTCTAAATTAACCAAACAACTTTCTCCAAGGATTCTAGTAAAATGGTAAAGAAACGTCGAAAAAGTCTGCTTATCACACTATAAGGACATAATACAGTATGGACACTCCTTGCCGCTTTCTGAAGGCTACCTCCCCCCCCCCCCCCTGTGTGACTTCTAAGTGACCAGATGTCAAGAGATTGGCAATCCAAAGAAGACAATTTTATTTTCATAAGGAGAGAGGTAAGGCTTCTAAAGCTATACAGCCTTGGCTCCTGTATACAGTATTCACTTCATTAAAAATGTCTATTGTAAAGTAAAAGTGTGTCGTTTACGTTCATATTTCTGTCGTTAAAAGTTCTACTGTTTTCGGAAATATCAATTAATAAAGACGTCAACATAACAAAAAAAGTAAAACGTAGAACTAGGCGGTATGACCAAAAAGCCTTAGCCTAAGCAGCCCTAGATACTCACACAAACATTAACAAGTGTACAGATATGAAGAAGTCTCTTTCTATGTAGTAAACAATAACGCGATATTTGTATGAAGAGTCCGGGGTGTGCTCCTTAAATTGCCACACAAGAAAAAAGTGAAGTTGTTTGTCCTTCTTTCGACATGAACTTTCAACGGATCGATCTGATTCCTCGAAGACTATAGACGGGATAGAATTTGACTAAATTCTTTCTTGTAAAAATGACAGGAGCGGTCGTAGCTCAGTGCGGCTTGTTAACTGACTACAGACACGGTTAGTGGCATCTCGACCGTTTCCGTGTTTCGCAAGGCACGTTAAGCGGTATAGGTCTTAGGAGGCCTTATAGGTCGCTTGAAAACTTCTGACACTAGGGTTGGCCACTAGCGCCACCCACAACCTCCACCAATCCGGTGGCCCCCGTGTGTGGGTGGAGTATGGCCTAACCTTTCCGATGTATGGGAAGATGTATTTTCCATCAGGTGATCCGTCTGCTCGTTTGCCACCTCTGCCATAAAAAAGCCCCTGCAGTGGGGACGTAATAGGTTGTTAACAAAAATGACAAATTCCCTCGGGAATTACAGCCGGAATCTTAAAAAATATTACAATTTGACAAGCAACGCTATTTATTGCTATAACTTTTAGACCGATTTTTTTAAGTCGAAGAGTTTATATAGAGGACGGGGTGTTTCCGGTATCCTATATTATTATATATATAGGATAGTTTTGTCACGAAAAACTCATTTCCGTGCTCGCCACTCGCTTGTAGCTCGCGTACTCCGCGCCCTCAAATAAAAACGATATCCATGGGGCCGAGCCGCAGGCAGAAACTCGTAGCGTGTACAAGTATTTGGGTAGACATACAATATTTTCATTTTTCAATGAAATCCAATATTATGGTACTACTGGTAAGTGGAAAAAATCTTTCTGTTTGTTACCGTATATTTGATATTTAATATTTACTCATCTGATTTTAGCTACTTGTCGTAAAGTTACACGATAAAATAAAATATGTTTGTTGTTGATAAGAAGAATGAGAGTAAATACATTTAATAGCTACACATTTACTAAGTAGCTATCATTTGTTTTAGGTGCTACTTTTACTATTTGCACGCATGCTTGCTTGCATATGTCCTTGCTAGTTCACGAGTACGTACGTGCTCGCCTGAGTGCTGTCTTAATAATGCTTGCATACTTTTTTATTCACACTAGGTAAGCCTCCCCTGGTGGAAAGTGATGATGATGCCGAAGATGGAAGCGGGCTTACCAACGCAATGGGGAACTGGCTATCTTATCTCCATGCCGGAAAACATCAATACTATTAACATTGACGTTTGGCAGCAAAATTTAGAAAATATGGTGGTAGCTAGCCAGGCGGGTTACGAGAATGCCCTATCACTAACCAAACCGAGTCCTACATAGTTGGACTCCGCCGGGAATCGAACCTCCTGATGTGAAGCAAGCAGACTAGCCTAGACTTGCTTATAAGAAAAAAATAACAATAAAATTTTGAGTAGGAGCGACCGAAGCAAGCTCGCAACATTGAATCAGATAATTTATAATCGGAGACTGTAAGGTTTCATTTGGTTTCTGTCAGAAACCAATATAATATAAATAATATGGGTTATCTATGAAGAAAAACACGAGGAATATAACATTTAAATAGGCTTTAATCTTCCTTTGACATAAGAAATACACTCATTTGTCAATCAATTATTATAATTCTAACGGTTGTTGGTTGCCGGGACTTTGTACCGAGCACACGTCTGTTGAGATAATTTTCAACGTTATTTTTGTGATGGGGAAAAAGCTGTGATTCAGATTCAGAGATAAGCGGTCATAAGAAGAGGATTAATTCGGGAGACAGCTCCGTTTTCCGAGTTCCAACAGCAAACCACCACGTGGAGCGTCTTTAAGTGCCCATCACCCTTAGAGCCATGCCTTTCACTTGACATTGGCGTTTCGCCATTTTTTGTATTGAAGATTCTCCCATTTTTCACTCGACATTGGCAAAATCACGCTCAATATGAGATGTGGAATGCCAAATAGAATAGAAAAATAGATATATTTCTAACTTGAATACTGTACAGCGCTATTTCCAATAACCTGTCTCATTGGAAGTTCAAAGATAGACTGCTGCGCACCCGCCCGCCACCATAACTATCGTGCAATGTTCCCCTCTACTTTTGATCTGTGGCGCCCTCTGTACGTCAGTCGATCTTCAAGTTTTACATTACTTGATTTACTCTTTATATTAGTTTTAGCTGTAAATATATTATGTTTTGATAATATTAAGCAATAATTATAGTGATTATTTACAGTACAACAAAATATAGCTAACATCTATCACTTCAGAAACCTTCTGAGCCGATAGATAGCCCATATTATTTAAAAAAATACATATATCATGTTTCAGCACAACCAACCCCATTACAGGTATTTGTAAAGACGTTATGGTTTTGAGGAATGAGCAATTGAGTCTTCGAAATCCGTCGCTTGTCGCTTAGAGGTACGTGTCTGGAATACGGATTTTCACGACAGTCCCCACGGAAAAGCTGTAGTTAAAGGCAACTGGAAACTTGCTAATTTTGTTACAGTGCCAACATAGTTCCAGCAAAGTTAAAGCTTCCCTTGGGTGCCTTTTTGGTACTTAAAACAAATTTTGACAATGACGAAGCTAGGACTTAGGCAGACCTATGCATATAAATAAGCTTGTCTTGGGAACCTTTCGGCCCATTAGATCCGTTTCCCAAATCACCCAGTATGTTCAAAACTTCCGTTTCCCAATACATCAGTCCTTTTAGAGGTGTTGTAGTTGTGGTACCTATTGACCCACTTGGGAACTAAATATTTTTTGGAAAGTTAAATATATTATATAGACTCCTTGGAAAAAGTTGATTCGTTTCATGAGTTGCAGTAAAAGCCCCAGTTGAATTTTGGCCTAAGACCATATAATAATATTTTAATATAATATTTTTCTACTTTTGGACTCTTCATACAAATCGATGAGCCGAGCGGCCAAATTAATATTAAGAGTCCAAATTTTTTTTTGCGAATTGACTAAAGCGCTGACTAAAATATCGGGCACTAATAAAGTAGCATTCTGTATAATAGTAAAGTACATCTCATGATCTATTTATTTTACCTAATAAGTTGACTAAATAATATTTGACTGTATTAATACTGAACACTTATCAACTTTACAAGTGTAAAATATTTTTTTTAAATAAATTGAACTGAATCAGTAAAAAACAAAATTATATCCAACAATCTTTAAAGACTACTTACACTTAGTCGGGTAAATTGTGTGAACTTGTATGAACCGTAAGGTCGATCCAAGTCTTGTCTTAGTCTCAAAGTAAGATGCGGGACTGAAGATTGATATTTCCACGTAAATTATGTATGATTCAATGAATACTAAAGCCAACGCTCAGAGGTTGTCCTAAACCAACTTCCTTTTGCAGAATTAAGGTGTAACCTCCTCACCTGCCTGCACTGAGAGAAATAAGAGGCTAAACTTTGATGAAACCATGTAATAAAACGGTGATTTCACGTAAAGGGCGGAGCATACGGAAATCACAATAAAGTACGGTGAAACCGCTATCACTGCTACTCACAATATAATATGGTGACCTGTCACCATGTGAGTAGTAGGAACAGGTAGGAAGCATAAAATATTATGCGCTCCTTACTACATTTTATGGTGACGGTAACCATACTGCAGCGTGATGCGCCTTAAGATTTTAATGAGAGAAGAACAACCAATATGAAAGTCCTTATATTTTTAGATGTTCTCTGATTACTGTTTATGTAATTTCTTCATAACTTTATGTACTTTCATACTAATTTTCATTCTATTTCTTCTGTATAATAACAAAAAACAAAAAGCAAACGAAATAACTAAAATAAGCAATAGATGAGAGAATGCAATGAGGCGCAGTTAATAAAGAAAAGATAGAACATGAATATTAAATACACTTGTATTAATTACTCAAAATATTTTCAGATACAACCAAATTTGTATACCTTATAAAATAATAGCCTATAATAAAATAATATAAAATTATATCTACACGTAAATATTAAAAAATATTGTTTTCAATTCTTTGAGAATGATTCTACATCATAATAACCTGGAATAAGTTTCTCCAGTAGGAGTTGCACTAGCGCCAGCGTACTGCTGAGGGTTATGCGCCCGTTTTAGACCGATGTCTAATATTTGCCGTCCCGTTAACTGATGATTCCAAAATTTTACGGATCTGAAACAAAATTTGTGATAATTTATACATTTGCAAATGATACTGTAACAAACCGGGCCTGTGTATAGCAAATAAGTTCAGGAAGAAAAAGAGAGTAAAAGCAAATATAAAATTTATACCAATAATAAACAAAGTAGAACGATTTATAAGTTTATCTTAGTACGATTTCGGAAAACATAAGAAAAAATCAAACAGAATATTACTCACAGTCTGCTGACCCTGTCGGAGGTGCTGCTACTGCTTTATGAAATTTTGGTTATCACCACTGCTATCTCAAGTACCCTCCAAATATGGCTCTGCAGTACTGCCCTTTGTTATAGTATCTCTTGTAGTTCTGCAGTGCTGTCTTTTAATATTGTATCTCCTGTACCCTCAAAATCGTAATCCATATCCAGAACGTCGTTTATAAAAGATGTACTAGCAGAAAAACCAAACTGAAACAATTACAACAATTCAGCAAACTGTGGAACTTGCATGAAATTTATATTTTAATCAAACTAAACTAAAATGAGAGTAGATGTTAAATATATCAAAAAATTACAAAACAAATCACACAGTTATCATAGTAGGTACAGGATTCGTTTGAGAAGGTAAAAAATCAACTTACCATTACCAGCGAATCTGTCGATGTAACACGTGCGCACCGTACTGTGGTGGCGAACGCAATGAGCAATATACCATCATTCACACAAAATTATGATGATCATCATCTAATTTTGTGTGCGACATTTTATTTTATTCTGCTCTTTCTTGAAATTATTAAACTCATCATGGCATTTTTGTATGAAACGAATAGTATTAATTTCACTGTATTTTTGTGTGCATGTAATCTAATATTATAACGAATTCATGTCATTATAATGTAATCAGTCAGCAAACTAATGCTTACGATAAAAATAACATGACAAAGAATAACAATATTAAGTTCTTCATTTCATAATATCAATTAGTTAGTATAAATTGTGGAGAAAATCTTTATAATAAGGTGATTGTAAGTTTGTCTTATGCGATAATGCAGTTGTTAAGGTTAGTACGACTACATTATGGTGATTTAATGTAATTTCCAGTAGTAATTCTTCAAATTTACGTATAAATTCGTCGTACTATTAAATAATGACGCTTTCCTTTCATTCTTTAATTATAACCTAAATTCAAAGTATCATAGAATAACATTCACACACAGGACACAGGTTCGTTTATGTTACGTAATGTTATTTTTGTCAATGGGATCATAAAATAATAAAACCTTAATTTTATATTCGTTGACCATTTTCGACTGTAATGATCATCATAATATCAGCGAACGAACCCTTACCCTTACCAAGGCGACATAATTGGCATCACTGATGAAAACGCTTCAATCACCAAAAACGCCATCATTAAGGTAAACCAAACTTCGTGTCACGATTACGCTAAAAGAACTGATCAGCTACAACATAGGGCGAGACACATCAACTACTGGAAAGCCGAAATCGACAGAGCTATCAAAGATATTGATGATAAAATAGTCGTTTTAGAAGCTCAAAGACAGCAACTGAAAAACGCTATGGATACGTTGAAGATTCCTGACTATATTACTGAGGAATGTTTGGAGCTTAGATGCAACAGAATGCAATCAGATCTAGTATACGATAAACCACAAGAAGCCTTATTTAAAGAAGCAGCGTTAATCGATAACGTTAAAAGATTGCACAGAGAAAGTCTTAGAGATATTGAACATCAAATGAACGTAAACATTGCAGCTAAAACTGCTCTGGAAAAGGATTGGAGTAACAAATATTTGGCTTACAAATATGAGACGCATAATGGTGAATTAAAAACCAAATCGGAAAACGTGAAAGAGTGCAGGGGAATGATTGGAGTAATTACTGAGGAATGTTTGGAGCTTAGATGCAACAGAATGCAATCAGATCTAGTATACGATAAACCACAAGAAGCCTTATTTAAAGAAGCAGCGTTAATCGACAACGTTAAAAGATTGCACAGAGAAAGTCTTAGAGATATTGAACATCAAATGAACGTAAACATTGCAGCTAAAACTGCTCTGGAAAAGGATTGGAGTAACAAATATTTGGCTTACAAATATGAGACGCATAATGGTGAATTAAAAACCAAATCGGAAAACGTGAAAGAGTGCAGGGGCAACAAGACTTTCGGAAGGTCAAAGCGATGTTCAATCTTGGGAACAAAATACTGTTAATACTTTAGATCAATTTAAAAGAGCCACTGATAGTTCCAAAGCTTTAAGAGCGAAAGTTGAAGGCGTACTGATAAATTCTTCAAGACATTTACGTTCTCAAGATATTAATGTAAACAAGGCGCTTGGAATTCGTATATCCAGGACTCAACAAGTAAAAACTGAACTGGAAGATCAACTTAAACTAACATTGGCAAAAATAGTTGAGACTGAAAATATTCTTGAGACATTAAACGAAGAAATGATGAAGGTGTCACAAAGGATACAAGTTGCTCAAACGCGGTTGAACACTAAAAATATACGACCAAACGTTGAGAACTGTCGTGAAGGTTCTTTAATAGGACTGATCGAAGAAGTAAGAGATCTGAATAACAGCTTGAGTTTGTTGCAGAATAGAGCTTCGGAAACAAAGAAACTGAGAGCAAATTTGATTCAGGAGAGGTCACAATTGGAGAATGAAATTATAGTAAAGAAAAAGTCCCTTTACATTGATAATGAAAGGTGTTTATTTTTGAGATCGCACTATCAATCGGCTGAAAAATTGTGCGGATATTAAGAGGACATGAAAATGATTCAAAACTTGTTAAAATCATTATGAAGAAGCGGAGAACATTTCTTATACCTGCGCACGCTAGTTTTTAATATCATGGTTAATTATATGCTATTTATTTAAGCGACAAGTAATCCTAGATGCAGAATATAATGTACAGACAGCCACAAAGATATCTGAACTTCTCCGTAATACACAATGTATCTATCACGAATAGCTTTAGTAGGGGTTCAGATATCTCTGTGGGCTAGTGTACTACTTACCCACTTTTTTCAGGGAGATAACTACCTATAACGTAACCAATAAGGGTTGAAGGTTGACAAACTTTGATATCTATTAAAATTTGAAATATTCCGTTGAGTGTTACCGATTATATTATTTATTTTGCAAATTTTCTTAATCTTTAAATAAAGTATCATTATTATTGTCTAGGCTCTAGAATAATAAAAAAATAATTGTGTAGTAATTTTATACATTTTATGACGATTTTTTATTTTATTTTTGTGTGACAGGTGGCGAAAGAGCAGACGGGTCACCTGATGATAAGCGATTACCGCCGCCCATAGACACCCGCAACACCAGAGGAGTCACGAGTGCGTTGCCGACCTTTGAAATGGGATGGGGGATGGGGGAATTGGGGGCCTCCGGTACCCTCACTCCTCGGCGAAATACAACGTAAGCGTTGCTTCACGCCGGTTTTCTGTGAGGCCGTGGTATCACTCCGGTCGAGCCAGCCCATTCGTGCCGAAGCATGGCTCTCCCACGGTTTAAAATAATAAAAAATAGAATAGAATAGTCTAAAATAATAAAAAATCAGTAATTTTATACATTTTAAACGAAATTATGTATTCTGACGTTTTTTTATGTGATAGGTGGCAAAAGAGCTGCCGGGTCACCTGATGGTAAGCGATTACCGCCGCCCATAGACACCCGCAACACTAGAGGAGTCAGAAGTGCATTGCCGACCTTTGAAATGGGATGGGGGATAGGGGGAATTGGGAGGGGCGGGGGGTAAGTTGGGCCTCCGGTACCCCCACTCACTCGGTGAAACACAACGCAAGCGTTGCTTCACGCCGGTTTTCTGCACTCCGGTCGAGCCGGCCCATGCGTGCCGAAGCATGGCTCTCCCACGTTTTTGAAAAATAGCTTTTATTTTAATATTTAAGAAGTGATTTTACTATTTGCATGTAATACTTATTGTAATGAGTGATCGTATAAGCTTAGAGACAGCTTAACACTCAATATTATTATAACCAAAAAGGGGATTTCCATTACGACTAACTGGGCGAACTACAGGCGAGTCGTGGGTGCTAATTATTATAAATGTTCAAATGTTAACTTTCGAATATAATCTGCTTTTATACTATTTTATAACAGACCATACCTGATCAAATAATATGTAAAAAATAAAAATAAATATGTACTAGAGTCTTAACAACTGTAATAAGAAACCCTTAGCCATAGAGATTTGTACTGAAAACAAAAACACGGCATACCAATATACAATAAAATGAGTCAGTTCTGCATCCGATTTGTATCAAATCGGATAATCGGATTTGTATCAAATCGGATAAGATAATAACTTTATTTGCGGAATGTAGGTTTACAAAGTTACGGAACGGTACACGGAAAACGAATAATTAGAGGTATTAAGAGGTGCAGTAACATAACGACCTTGGCTAAATTAAATACGCTCGCCACCGTCTTTCTGCTTTATTCCCATAAATATTTATTTACTTGCGTATTTATTTTATAATTTTTGCATATTATTTGATCAGTTATGGCTCATAATGAAATACGTATAAAAGCAGATAATTCACGTTACTAGCACCAGTAACACAATCCCTCTGTTGCTAACGCAACCAAAATGGAATTCCCTTTGTTTGTGATAATTATTTTGAGTTTTTTCAAGGCATCTCTAAGCCAAGACGAACATCCAAAAACATGCAAAACCAAGAAAGCTGATGTTACCGTGACACCAACCAGTTTACGAGAGGTTATGAATTTATTTAACTTTCACGAAGACATAACACAAATTTTCAAAGAATCATTAGCTATACAAACTCAGATAATCAAGGAATCATTGTTGACACCAATGGCTTATGATGAAGACCGAGACTTGAACATCACGGAGATGATAACCAAATACGGATTCACACCTGAAGTGCACGAGGTAACAACAAAAGACGGTTATCAGTTGACCATGCATAGGATTGTGGGGAAAGGACCTTCAGTGTTCATGATGCAAGGATTTGAGTGCAGTTCCGACGACTGGGTAACGGCGAAACCTGAAAATTCTTTAGCCTATGCGCTCGCCTCTGCAGGCTACGATGTGTGGATGGGCAACGGAAGAGGCAACAAATACTCCATGAAACACGTTTCCCTTTCACCCGATTGTGATGAATTCTGGGAATTCAGTTGGGACCAGATCAGTCTTATCGACGTACCGTCCATGATCGATTACATTTTAAATATCACTGGTCAGAGTCATATTTCTTACGTTGGTTTTTCACAAGGTACAACAAATTTGGTAGCTTTGTGCTCAGATATGCCAGAGTACAATGATAAGATTTCGGTGGCTGTGTTACTTGCTCCTGGGGTTTATCAGTCACATTGGAAGAGTCCTTTGTTAAGACTCGTAGCTTTGAATCCCGAGGCCATTTACAAGTTTACAAAACTGATTGGGCTGAACAACCCGACGCCAAACGGTAGCCATGAAACGGGACTCCTTTGTGGGAACAACCCTTTGAGTAAAATTGCCTGCAGTAACGTCTTGAGTTTGGTGTTCGGATACGGCAAAGGACAGTTGGATATAGCAAGACTGCCAGTTATCCTGAACCATTTCCCATCCGGTGCCAGTATAAGGCAAGCCGTCCATTACGGCCAAGTTGCGAGAACGGGGAAATTCCGAAAGTTCGATTTCACGAAAGAAAGGAACTTGGAAATGTATGGTAGCGAGGAACCTCCGGAATACAAGGTGGAAAAAATTACGGTTCCCGTTGCGCTATTCTACGGAGAGAACGACTGGGTTGTTAACGTTACCGATGTTAAACAGTTACTCAGCGAGTTACCGAATGTAGTGAGCACAACGTTGTTGGAAAAGTACGGTCACGTCGATCACATTTGGGGTAAAAATAATAAAGAATTAATAAGCAAACCAGTTCTTGAACTGATAAGTAAATATAAAAAGTAAGTTTGTATTTCCAATACACAAACAGGGTATTTGAGACTATCAAAATTAAATAAAAAAAAATATTCACTAAATAGCATTTGTCCTAGAATAGCGAAAAATGTTATACGACTGATGTTTTTGTTCATTTTAAATTTTATATTCTATACAATCACAAAATAAGTTCGTCAGAGACTGTGACGTCACACGCCAGTAACACGAACAATTTCAGAACAAAATGTCGTTTTTGACAGTTGATAAAAAGTCACTCAAATGACTAGTAGTCAAATACCGTATTGTGATATTGCATGACGATATTAGGTACATTTTGAATTCTTATTTAATGTTTCAACCTGTTGCATGCCATTCGTGTGATTAATAAATCATGTATACATATTGTGCTATATTATACGTATTTAACATTTGTTATCACTGTGATTTTGACAATTTCATTTCACAACACGGTAAAAAGTTAAACGGTTTTGTGTGCAATAAAGAGTATTTATCTTATCTTAAATTTATATTTATTTTTAGGGTTCCGTAGTCAAATGGCAAAAAACAGAACCCTTATGGATTCGTCATGTCTGTCTGTCTGTCTGTCTGTCCGTCCGTATGTCACAGCCACTATTTTCCGAAACTATAAGAATTATACTGTTGAAATTTGGTAAGTAGATGTATTCTGTGAACCGCATTAAGATAAGATAAGATAAGATTAAGATTAAGATTAAGATTCTTAAGATTTTCACACAAAAATAGAAAATAAACAATAAATTTTGGAGGTTCCCCATACTTAGAACTGAAACTCAAATTTTTTTTTTATCAAACCCATACGTGTCATCATCTATGGATAGGTCTTCAAAAATGATATTGAGGTTTCTAATATCATTTTTTTTCTAAACTGAATAGTTTGCGCGAGAGACACTTCCAAAGTGGTAAAATGTGTGTCCCCCCCCTGTCACTTCTAAAATAAGAGAATGATAAAACTAAAAAATATATATGATGTACATTACCATGCAAACTTCCACCGAAAATTGGTTTAAACGAGATCTAGTAAGTAGTTTTTTTTTAATACGTCATAAATCGTAAACCGCAATTTACCTACAATGAACTACAAGAACTTTTATATTATGTTACTTGCTGCTACGGAACCCTTCATGGACGAGTCCGACTCGCACTTGGCTGCTTTTTTTGTATTTAACTTTGTGTTATTGGTGCATAGTTGAGTAGTCATTCAATAAGGGGATGTTATGGTATAAAACTATGCGATTCGTGTAATGCAGTTATTTAGTTATTATGGCACACGGTGACCACAGAATAAAGTGCGACAGCTTTTGGTATAAAAGGTGTAAAAAAACTCCCGGAAGCTTTAACAGGTTAAACTTATGAAACTGAACAACTTTTCCTATGGAACCTAAATATATTTTTTTGATCTTTTCATACAAATTGATCTGTCTATTTTGTCTGGAGAGCCCAAAACGCTTTTCAGCATCGTAAAAATAAAATTATATTATGGTGCGCCCAGATTCAAACAGCGCGACCTACCATTATATGAAGATAACACACAATTTTATTTTTACTAAAACTTTAATTTCCCCTATAAAAAGTAAATTCATCATCATCATTATCATCAGCAACCGAAAGACGTCCACTGCTGGACAAAGGCCTCCCCCAAGGATCTCCACACCGACCGATCCTGCGCTGCCCGCATCCAGCGGCTTCCCGCAACCTTCATCAGGTCATCGGTCCACTGAGTGGGAGGCCTGCTTACACTGCATCTATAAAAAAAATTAAATTAGTAAAATGAAATGAAACTCACAGTTTACTGGCCTGTCGCAGTACAGCAGTGTTATCGTAGTTGTCATGGAGTACTGTGAACCATGTATCCTGCGCTGCCCGCATCCAGCGGCTTCCCGCAAACTTCACCAGGTCATTCATCGGTCCACTGAGTGGGAGGCCTGCTTACACTGCATCTATAAAGAAAATTAAATTAGTAAAATGAAATGAAACTCACAGTTTACTGGCCTGTCGCAGTACAGCAGTGTTATCATAGTTGTCATGGAGTACTGTGAAGAGCACCGAGTCCCCCGCTTAGGCTACCAGCGCGCATAGCTCGTGACGCACCAGGAGACAGGATATGGTCAGCATCAGCTCTGATACGAGAGGTGGTTTCGTGTTCTCTGGACAAGAACAAAAAAGAGTTTAAACATTAATAAAAGTAGTCAATGGCTTTGGTTTCACGGTTAATTATAGATAGCCGATACGAGAGATGGCTTCGTGTTCTCTGTGGAGGGAACAAAAAAAATGAAATTTGTCAATGTGCTGTTCGTAAAATATATCAAAGCTCGTGTCGCATCAGAAGACAGGAAATGGTTAGCATCAGCTCCGAGACGAGAGGTGGTTTCGTGTTCTCTGGGGAGGGACACAAAAGAGTTTAAACATGATAAAATTTTGTCTATGTTTTCGTGTTCTCTGAGGAAGGACACAAAAAACGTGAAATATAGATTTTGGCAATATGCTCTTAGTAAAATATATCAAAGCTCGATATTTGAGTTGATTGAATGAAAGGTAATTTGCGGTTTACGATTTATGATGTATTAAAAAAAACTACTTACTAGATCTCGTTCAAACCAATTTTCGGTGGAAGTTTGCATGGCAATGTACATCATATATTTTTTTTTGTTTTGTCATTCGGAAAAAAGTGGCTGTGACATACGGACGGACAGACAGACAGACAGACATGACGAATCCATAAGGGTTCCGTTTTTTGCCATTTGGCTACGAAACCCTAAAAATGGAACCCTTAACTTACCTGGGTGTCAATAAGCTGAATAGTGTAGAAGTATCTATAAATCTTTTTATAGAATAAAAAAAATGTTTATCACAGACAGTAGTAATCCAGGTAAGAAGACAAATATTTATTTACATACATGCTGCGACGAAATAGGTGTACGATTCAGAACTTACCATACTGAACAACTTTTTAACTGTTAATTTTTAAATTTGACTGACTTTTTTATGTTGTTCAGTTTTATAAGTAAAAGGTAATCTAAAGAAGCAGCAAATTCTTTCTACAAGGTATACAAGGTAAATTTTAATGGCGGATCTGATCAGTCGGATTCATAATTTTAGTATTGAGTGTAATTTTTTGACGTATATTTAGCAAGTGTTAGAATAATAGTTGTTACATTTGACATATTATATAATGTGGATATGTTCGCACATATCCGGATGTGAATCTGCATATGTAGGTACGCTCGGCTAGTTTTTTCTAGATTCAGATGACAGTTCCATCGGTGGGAAATTAGTATGTTATTTTTGGGTAAAGTGCACTGTAACCATATGTGGCAGATTTCTGCCTCTTAAAAATTATTTATTTAAAAAAATTAAATATATAAAGTTAAAAAAGTTGCAGAATTCGGAAGATTACCTGGAAATCTACCGAAAATTTTTAAATTTACAATTTTTATTTTTTTATATTTATAATTTTTAAGTGGCAGAATCTGGCACAAATGGTCACACTAGTATTGTGCGTAGTGTACAAGTTCCGAGTGGTAGGAACTTTGTACTAGGTAGAAAAAATATGACGATTTAAAAGTATGTGTAAAGCATCTACTTAAATAAAAAATATTTTTGATTTTGATTTGTTAGAAATATATTTTTATTTGTCGTTAATTTTTGGCACAAGTTTTAGTTTTTTAATAATTAGGGTGTCCATTTTTTTGCGGTTTCTCCAATGTATACAATAAATTGAATTCAAAAACGTACTTCCCTTAAAAAGGAGACTGTTCAATAAAAAAAACAATACTCCCCAAGGAACTAAAAGTCAATTCGCGAATTTTTTTCTTCTCTTGAAAAACAATAGGTGCATTACTTAAATGCCATTTATGCTTCCATGGTGTAATTTCGAGACAAATACAATTACAGCACCATGACCTAAGTACATGAAACGCAATGTAGATCATAATTGCATTCCTACGATTATCGCAAACTTACGTAACTTGTCTTTAATTGTTTCATTTCTTTTAAGCGAATTTTTGGATTCCTGGCCCATCGATGGATGTGGCTGATAATGTATTTTCGATTATTTTAGTTATTTTACGAAATCCTACTCTGGATAAATGTAGCTAATATTGAAACTATTAACATTTAAAAAAAAGGGCAAACCGCGCAATCTATTGGATGCGATCCTAAGAGTTGGCTAGTCAATTTATATACGAGAACATCATGTAATAATAAATGTATGTAAGAGCTTGCATTTGTTTCACTAAAACAGAACACAATAGATTACATTGATATTGCTTATTCGAGACTCATTTATGGGGCATTGTGCAAGATTCTATAATAAAATACCAGAAAACGTTACTAATTTGCGTGGGAATTAACACGAGATCACTTCTTAAAAAAATGTGTGCTCCAAAGGTTATTATAAAATACTATATAATTTTATGTAATGTATATATGTGGCTGACTCGGTGGCTAAATGGTTAGCGATCCTGACCTCTGATCCGAGAGTCATGGGCCCGATCCCCACACAGGGCAAACTTTTCTGTAATGAGCAGAATTGTTTGCTCTGAGTCTGGGTTATATCTATATACTCGTATGTATGTATTTAAATTATATGTGTATGTATATCAGTCTCTGGTTCCCAAGATACAGAAAATCCTAGTTTGGGGCCAGATGACCGTGTGTGATTTGTCCCGGATAAAAAAAAATGTAGCTGTCAAAGATATTTAAAGATGTGAATTGCTTTTCTAGCTCATAGCTGTATTGAGACAACATAAATTGTAATATTAATTAGTAATTACGTTTTTTTTAATGTGTTGAAACTAGTTCTTCTACTGGGCTTGAGACGTTTCTACTCGCTTCGCCAACTCTTCTTGAAACTTTAAGTGTACAAGTTCCGCGTAGTTTTTGTACAAGGTAGGGAAAAATAACGATTTCATTTTACAAAAGTCATTAAATTTCAGTCAAAAGTTCAAGATTATTTGATATCTTATCGTCTTGACTGTTCCGAAATTTAAAAAATCACCTAGCCGGTCAGAAATAAAATATTTCTTCTTTCCTTTTTAGGGTTCCGTAGCCAAATGGCAAAACACGGAACCCTTATGGATTTGTCATGTCTGTCTGTCTGTCCATATGTCACAGCCACTTTTTCCGAAACTATAAGAACTATACTGTTGAAACTTGGTAAGTAGATGTATTTTGTGAACCGCATTAAGATTTTCACATAAAAATAGAAAAAAAAATTTGGGGGTTCCCCATACTTAGAACTGAAACTCAAAAATTTGTTTTGGATGGATCTTCAAAAATGATATTGAGGTTTCTAATATCTTTTTTTTTAAACTGAATAGTTTGCGCGAGAGACACTTCCAAAGTGGTAAAATGTGTGCCCCCCCTGTAACTTCTAAAATAAGAGAATAATAAAACTAAAAAATATATATGATGTACATTACCATGCAAACTTCCACCGAAATTTGGTTTGAACGAGATTGAGTAAGTAGTTTGTTTTTAATTCGTCATAAATCCTAAACCGCAATTTACCTACAACGAACTACAAGAACTTTTATATTATGTTATTACTTGCTGATACAGAACCCTTCATAGGTGAGTCCAACTCGCACTTGGCCGCTTTTTATAGTAAATTGTTGTCTTTAAGGTGTCTATAAGGTTGAGGGTAAAAGCCCTCCGTCATCATCCGTTAATGTTTAGACCCCTATTAGTAAAAGTAATTTCATGTACTTAATTAAATGAGTCCTAAATAAATAGCCTGTAAACCAATTTAATTAAAAACCCGACTAAGTACTTATAATGAAGAATCATCTCGAACTCCGATTTAGCTACTGGATCAACCATACAAACAGACATAAAATACATACATCTGAAAAACTTACCTTCCCTTCTGGGACAGTCGAGTAAAAATATGATAATGAGATAATTTGTTTTAATAATATTTTTTTTGTTGGAATAATTGATTTTTGTATCACAATATGTTTTTAATAAAATTAATATGTTGGTTCCTTTATGTTTTTAAGAAGTTGCTTTTAAATATTATTGAAATTAGAGCGTTAACGCTAATAACATGTTTGATATGATAATGTTGCGGAATAGTCATTAGTGTATTCCTTTTTAATAAGAAGAATAGTTTAACATGCCGTGTGTTTTTTGATAATGGTGGCCTATCTACGCACCACGGTCTACGATTGGCGGCGGAGATATCGATATTATTGCTTTAACCCACACGAGAGACGGTCGCGTGCAGAAAACTTAATATCTACTTACACACGAAACGATCAAACTTATATTTTGTAAATAGATTGGTGTCTATAAACCAAAGTAGTTGATCGAAGTCATTATTATGAAGCTAATCTTCAATTGCTCGTCTGGTTTCTGAATAACGGCAATGAACGCTGCAAGCAATAAATAAATTCATTTAGTTTGTGATAGTGTTTAGTGAAAAATCTTTTATTGTAAAAAAACAATAGTCAGGAAAATGACAATCGCAGCGAGTGATCAGATATTCTCAGGCATGCAGAGCA
Organism: Coleophora deauratella; assembly: GCA_958295455.1. NCBI lineage: Eukaryota > Metazoa > Arthropoda > Insecta > Lepidoptera > Coleophoridae > Coleophora > Coleophora deauratella. The sequence continues at coordinate 7,100,802 of OY282398.1, forward strand.
AGAATACGGGTGGCACAATGAAGTATGGCGTGATGAGATGGCTGGCTACGTCTTGGAGACCTGTGCTGTCAGAGCTGGTAGCCACTACCATCCTGCTTCTGCTCGGCTGCATGGCTTGCGTACCAGTTGAAGGTTTCTCAGGCCCACAACCTTTGTACACCTCTCTGGCTTTCGGCTTCGCGGTCATGTTGAACATCCAGATTTTTGGACCCATATCCGGCGCTCATATGAACCCGTCAGTGACTGTTGCGTCAGTTTTATGGGGGAACATGTCCATTCCACTTGGAATAGCGTACGTGGTCGCGCAGTGTGCTGGTGCTATACTCGGATATGGAATACTTGTGACGGTTTCACCGATGATTTTGTCGATGGATGGAATTTGTGTGACAGCACCTCTCCCAACGTTAACCCCGTGGCAAGCCTTGGGCATTGAAATAGCGCTGACGTCGGTTTTGAACTTCCTGAACTGTTCGGTGTGGGACGAAGTGAATGCGGATAAAATGGACTCTGTTCCTATTAAGTTTGCTTTAGCAATAGCGGGGCTTTCAATGGCCGGGGGGCTTCTGTCGGGGGCCGGTATGAACCCTGCGCGGTCTCTGGGCCCCGCCGTGTGGACTGGCCTATGGACAATACACTGGGTGTACTGGGTAGGACCAATATTTGGAGGAATTCTGCCCACCGTTATGTATAAATACATTTGGCTGAACATGCACAAGACCGAAGAACGTATGTAGTTGTTAACGAGTAATAAATTACCTTCAGTATATGCATCAAAGCAATGTAAGTTGATTTGTTTCTATACGATATTGAAAGAGTTTTGAATTCGCACTAGATTGTTACTTTGCTTTGTGTACAAGAAACAGACCTAGATTTACACATAAGAATGTAAATACTAAGTTTCTTATGTATTGCAGGTACATTTTTAATATTTGTAATTATTCTGATATATTTTACTGACATAAAATATAAGCATACTAGCTTGTGCCCGCGGCTCCGCCCGGATGTCCTTTTTCGACTGTCATTGGGGGTGCATAGAGCACGAAAATGAATTTTTCGGCATGAAACTGTCCTATGTTTTTCTCCGCCCTTTAATATCTTGATCTCAATGTAATCTGCTGAGTAGTTATTATAGCAATAAATTGCGTTGTTTTTCTCAAGTTGCATTATTTTTGGGATCCCGGTGTGACTCCTAAGTAAATTTGTTGTTTTTACAGGATGAAATGTAGCCAGTTTCACTTCCCATTTTCCCAACTATATAGAAATTTTGTCGTTGTTCTGTGATCTGCTCCACTGCGACATGACAGAACCACAACCAAACTCACTTTCGCATTTAAGATGTGTAAGGATATAGGAGGATTGCATACTAATTACGAAGGTTTTATAAAAAAAAATATGTAATATGTAATGAAAATCCCAGCGAGCAAGTAAGTTTTTCAGAGCTATTTGATGATCACTATTTCATAATTTAAGTATTTTTATGCAGCCAACTCCAAAATTATGAAAGATGTGACCGCTCTTATTCAGTACTATGGGTAGGTGCTTAGATTATCCTGCCGTATATTTTATTCTACCGGAGGTAGATTAATTCATAAAAATACAGATAAGAACCACTGACAATCATATGAATTGCAACCAAACTTATTATGAGGAATGATTCATCAAATTCATTATCAAACATAATTTTTACAAGATCTGCCATGTAGTCCTGATTACAATAGTTATACACTGAATGACCGGAAAACACATGTTTTTGCTCACAATAACGTACCTAATTCTAGTATCCGTGAGAACAACTAATGTACACCATAATCATGATGGCTGATTTTTAGAGATAATTCTTACTTGTTTTTAACCGACTTCAAAAAAGGAGGAGGTTCTCAATTCGACTGTGCGTTTTTTTGTATGTATGTTACTCGATTACTCCGCCAATTATGAATCGATTTTGATGTTTTTTTTGTATAGTGGGTATTACTTCAGAGGTGGTTCCATATAAATTTTATCTAAATTGTCTCAGCGCTTTTTGAAAAAATCAACAAAAACAAAAAACGTAGCAAAATTGTAGTTGTTACGATTGAAGTGGGTTTTTAACGTGTTCAGTGTTGTCGATAGTTTTTAGGGTTACTTCCTCAAAAGGAAAAAAGGAACCCTTACAGGATCACTCGTGTGTCTGTCTGTCTGTCCGTCTGTCACTAAATTTGTCTGTAACTGATTAAGTTAAAACTTGGTACATATATAGATTTCTATGACTTAAACACGGATGCGTAACCTAAAGAAATGTACTTTTGGGGGGCAAATTAGAAAATTAAAAAAGAAGTTTCGCAGGTTTTTATACCGTGTGACATATCAAATAAAAGTTTTTTACTTACAGATTCACAAGAAAACCTTTCAGAAGTCTATCGTCTTAAAATGGTAAAATTCTCAATATTGTTTGTTTGTACGGGACCCTCGGCGCGCGAGTCAGACTCGCCCTTGTCCGGCTTTTTTAAATACTTTATACCTTTTAGGTAGGTAGTACTTTTAGATTTTTTGTTTTCTATATGTATGACCGTTTCTATATGACCGCACGTAGATAAAACGGTTTGGTCAATTTTGTGTGCGAGATTTGAAAAAGTGAATTTTTATTGATTTTCAAATTGACATAATATACAGTGGGGTGGGGTTTCATTTTTTTTTGATATAAATATATTTTCCCGATTCTATTTTACAGTCATCTCTATAGAGAAAAATCTAAACATCTATCTATCATCTTGTACTTAATTAATACATAGGTTATTCGATAAAAAAAAACATTCCATATGCTGATTAAGTTACATTAGTAACTCGGTCTCTAGAGTCCAATCAAACTATTCATGGTGTTTAGGTTCGTTAATGAGATGTAACTTTGTTATATAGAGTAGGTAAACTGGATCTTACAAATATGGTACTCATGACTCATGACTCATTAAACTAAACAACTTTTTTCTACAACTTAGCTGAAATCGCACAAAAATAATTATGCTGATCAGAAGATTGAAAGTCCAAATTTGACTTGGAAATTCATCAATGTCGTATTAAAACAAAACCGGCCAGTCCGAGTCGGACTCGCGCACCGAGGGTTCCATTTATAAATTCATATTCACACATGTCTTTGTTGAATATTAGTACATTTATATTAAATACTGAAAGTATCTTTGACTCTCTTCGTGATCGCTCCTTACATCGACTATGACTAAATAGCTCCGTAAACAGATTTGTATCGTGTGCTGTCATGGCTGTCGCAATGTAAAGTGTTTTATTGTGTGTGCTCTATTTTGACTAAATAAACTAGTTGTATATTCGAACCACGCCTTATTTATTATTATTTAACAGTCTTGAACTCTATATCAAATTCTCAGGCCTGCAATACCTTGAAGCTGTGAAAAAAATCAAACTTCTATGGCAATGCAATCAAGAGATACGGCCGTTTATGCCGCATATTTGGACACTCGCATAGGAATCAACACCTATAGGGTACTTCCCGTATGAGCGCTTCCTTCGTGGATGCCTCCATTTTATAAGGAAACTCTGTGCCAAATTTCAAGTTACAACCAGGGGTTTGGCCTGTACTTTGCCATACAAACTCCCACCCCCATTTTAACCCCTTCAGAGACTGAAATTTGAAAACCCTTCCTTATTGGATGCCGCCGTTCTATAAGGAAACTCTGTGCAAAAATTCTAGTTTCTAGACCCTTTCCCATACAAACTGCCACCCCCATTTTAACCTCTAAAGAGGGTGAATTTTGAAAAATCCTTCCTTAGTGGCTGCCTTTGTTCTAAAAGGAAACTCTGTGCATGCGTTGATCTAATTTGGACCCCGTTTCACCCCGTTAGAGTGTGAATTTTGAAAAATCCTTTCTTAATGCACCCCCGGACCTCATAAGGAACCTAATTGCCAAATTTGGAATCTCTAGATCTAGGGGTTTGGCCTGTGCGTTAATCTATCTACTTTGGACCCCTGTTTCACCCCCTTAGAGGGTAAATATTGAAAAATCCTTTCTTAGTGCACCCCTAGACCTCATAAGGAACCTACTTGCCAAATTTGGAATCTGTAGACCCAGGGGCTTGGCCTGTATCTATCTACTTTGGACCCCCGTTTCACTCCTTTAGAAGGTGAATTTTGAAAAATCCTTTCTTAGTGCACCTCTACCCCTCATAAGGATACTCTGTGCAATATTTCAAATTTCTAGACCCAGGGGTTTGGACTGTGCATTGATCTATGTACTTTGAACCCCCGTTTCACCCTCTTAGAGGGTGAATTTTGAAAAATCCTTTCTTAGTACACCCCTACACCGCATAAGGAAACCCTGTGTAAAATTGCAAGTTCCAAACCCAGGGGTTTGGCCTGTGCGTTGATCTATCTACTTTAGACCCCCGTTTCACCCCCTTAGAGGGTGAATTTTGTAAACTCCTTTCTTAGTGCACCCCTGGACCTCATAAGGAATCTACTTGCCATATAAATCTCTAGACCCAGGGGTTTGGCCTGTGCGTTGATCTATCTACTTTGGACCCCCGTTTCCGTTTGAAAAATCCTTACTTAGTGCTCCCTCCCCTACACCTCATAAGGAAACCGTGTGCAAAATTTCAAGTTTCTAGACCTAGGGGTTTGGCCTGTGCGTTGATTTATCAGTCAGTCAGTAGTTTCTTCTTTTATATATTCAAGAAGATTATCTTATTCATAAAGTTTAATAGAGGATAAAATTAAGTGACTATCGCAGTTGCAATGCTAGCTTTCTACGTTCAGTTGAATCTTATAATCGTATAGCAACAGTTGGTGCATTCAGATGGACGAGCACCAGATTCGAGTGCACTTGAATAAAATTTACCCAAATTTCATTACCACTAAGAGAAATATTTTGCTTTTAAATAAGTAGCCACTTTGATTTCATTTATCATTTTGATTCTACTTACGAACTGTAAATTAATTCTAACTACTCTACTTATGCAGAATTTCACTTTGTCGATTTCATAGTTCACTACCAGTGCGGCTTTGTACGCAGCATTTTAAAATACAGTTTAAATTTTATAACATAACAACAATGTCAATTATAGGGGTATTTGTTTGATATTTATTATTTCCATCAACATACTTGTAACATGCGCACTTGAACGTATTAATGTACTCACAGTCTACAATAGTTAGATCAAAAGCTACAATATTAATTAGTCCTCTCCATGGCATAGTGGCTTGTACACTCGCTTCACATCAAAAGTTTGTGGGTTTAGTCTCCGGGGGGGTCAAACTTTGTTGTACTCTGTTTGTTTGGAGTTAAAGAATTTTTCATGGCATAATTTTAATAATACTATAACCATAAACGTTCGGTTTACGCTATTAGAGGTCCTGACTTTTTTATCCGCAATTGACATTTCGTGCGTTTTAAGGAGAAAAGGCAACATTTACACGCACATTGAAATTTTTTTTTGGCGAATGGTTGGCAGTTTGCGAAAGTATTAAATTCCGGGTCTACTGGAAGAAATTTCTATTAGAAATAGATAGATAGATAGATAGATAATCAGTTTATTGTATTGCACACGTTACAAAAATAAAAGAAGACATAAAAGTAAATACATGAGACAAAAACAAAGTAACTTAAAATTACACTAAAAAAAAGCTTGACCCTTTAGTGTATATTTTTTGTGTAACTGTATTTTGTAAGTGTTTGTACACAATAAATTGTAAAATAAATAAATACATTATACTTTACCTATCTTATACAATAACAATCTGTCTTTCACTTTACTAGGCTTCGATATTTTCATAGGTATTTTTCATATTTTTCTTATCTCGCATGGGTAATCTAATCTTGCTTGTTTATTTATAAGGAGGCGGGAAATATATTATCTAGGTACTTAACTTTCAAATTAATGTAACTTGACCGAAATAAATAATCTCCATAAACAAATATACTTACTGACGTAAAATTGCACTGATTAATCTACCTACCTGATTTTCCGATATTACATCAATACGCTTCATTGTTAACCACAATCATCCATGTGAATTTAATCAATTATTTTGTTAATGTGAAATATTTCAGGATAATTTTAGAACAACAACTGCCAATGTTATATGTATGTACCTATATTGTATATCTTTCCTGAGTATTTTGTAATGTAAGTACTCGTCACGTCACCCTCGAAGGATGAAAAATTAAGATGTAAAATTGTATACTACTTATACATAACTAGCTGGTGCCCGCGACTTCGTGCGCGTTAGTGTCGGGGTTTTCACAATAGTTCATATGTTTTGCTAAATTATTCTTTAGAAATAAGAAAATAACAAAATTAAGTAAACAATAAAACGAATGAAAGAAAAAGATAAAGACAAAGAAAAGAGAAAAAAGAAAAATATAAAAGAAAAAGAAACAAGGAAAAATTAGAAGATAAGGAGAAAGAAAAAGAAAAAAGAAAATATAACTGCATAGAATTTATCTTCAAAACCAACACTACTGGGGCATGGATCTCTTCTTATAGCTAGGGAAGGTTAGGTCATTCTCCACACACAGGGTCCAAGTTTGGATAGTGGTAAGATGTGAGGCCAATGGCCAACTCCAGCTTAAGGAGTTTTTCAGCCGCCTATATTAGGTAATTAAATAAAAAGTTGAAGAACAGGTCCAGGATAATGCCTACGCCATATATCACCCTGTACACCACCACTTTGATAAATATTGCCCTACACTTGAATAGTTGGGTACGAAATAAAAATACTATAAATTAACGTGACATGAATATAGGTACGGGGTATTATAATAGGATGTAATACTTGTTATACAAAACAAGAGAAAATTCATTAAAATTTTAATTATCTCGAGAATGATGTATCGGAGGGACAAAATAACGAAAATTTTGCCTCCCTCGTGAGCCAGTGCACATAAATAAGGTGTTCCAAAACAATTTTTATTGCCTTGATTCGAAATTTGTATATTAGCAAAATATTATATGTTCTAACTAATAATACAAATAGCAAGCTATAGTGATGGTTTGTTACTAAAACTGATAATAATTTAAACTAACAGAGTTTCCACAAAAACCGACCATTTTTGACAATTGCATCACCTGATTATAACGTCATTGCGCCGTGTATAAATCTTTATTTGATTAAATCATAATGGAAAGGAGAATACTTTTTTTTATTTCTTCTTAGAAAATCAGAGAGATATAAAATTAGGACCTTGATGCATACAATGGATGAATTTATATTTTACTTTTCTAGGATCAAACTCGTCCACAAAAAAAGAAAATAAAAGATATATTATAAAGCAGTTGAGGTCATATAAATGACCACCATGACCATATGTCACCAAGGATGTAAAAACTGCTCAACTACTTGAACAACTGCGTTCTACGACAATGGGTTCTACAAAGTTAGACTACCGTAGTCTAACGTAACGCTGCGCTGGGAAGATTTCGTAGCACCATACCATACTTAGCCTGGACTTAATTGACTTTTAAAATATTTTCATACAATAGGCATGGTCGCATCAATCACGCAGGTTCACAGACTACAGATACGGTCACAACCTGGATCGGTTTAGTTGTAAGTGCTATTTATTTATCCCCACCGTTTCTGTGCTGGTTGCTATCACAAAATTACAGTCGTTAAGCCATGTCAGAGGCCTTTTATGTAATTTGAGGTTGGTTACTAGCCCATAGGCGATTTGAAAATTTCTGACACTGGGGTAAACCCACAACCTACACCAATCTGAACTTGGCCTCCTTGTATTGGGAGTATGATCTTATCTCACGGAGTTACGGGAAGAGAGTCATACCCCAGCAGTGGGGTCAATACGGGTTGTTAACGTATAATACGTGATAACTATTCCGATAATTGCGTAATGATAAACATTTTCCTTAAAAGGCAGTTTCGGTTCCGCGTTCTCCTGGTGATATGAAGCGACTGGTCTAGCCTTTAAACCACCACGAAGGCGGTCAATCATTAGTCATTACAATTAGCCAAAGTACAGTTTACCAAGAAATAGTTATACACTTAATGGTAAGTTCGTATGGTAGACAAGATTCTGTGTTAATGAGGTTTTAAATACAGCGAGTTGGTGATTGTTATTTTTTTGGTAAGTAAAATAACAACAGAAATCACAAGCCAACGTATCTTAAGTTATTTAATCCAAGAATGCCTATGCGTGACCATGACTTGTGGGTATAACACCTATGGATTTAATCCGTTGGGAACCAATAAATCAGACCCTCGTCATGGCCATGTCACCAAGTCTCCAATCTGTCTCTGCTACTACGACTATACGTACTTAGGTACAAGAGGTATGCTTGCTATAGTGAACTCTTTGCTCACTCACGTATGCTTCTAACTTTATCACAACTTTGAACTTAATTAGCCTGCTTTCATTATTTAGGCATTACTATAAGCAGGTACTAATGCTTGTCCCTAGGTATCTATGAATAGGAACAAACTTACTGGGTAACTTGACTGACTCGTTGGCTCAGTGGTCAGCGCTCCTGACTGCTGATCCGTGAGTGGTGGGTTCGATTCCCACTCAGGGCAAACATTTCTATTATTAGCTAATTTATTTGTTCTGTGTCTGGGCGTATATATATATATGTATGCATATCAGACTCTGATTCCCATAATACAGGGAATGCTATTTTGGGGCCAGGTATCCATTTGTGATTTGTACCGGGATATTAAATATGATATTATTACTAAGTGCGGTTGGTCCTGTTTGTACGAGTTGGACACCTCACTTAGTTACTACAATACAAGGTATTTTTTAATGGCGGATATGAACACATCTAGGCTTTTATTCGGGTCAAATGTAACAACTTTTGTTCTACTACTTTTAAAATAAATGACAAAATCATTTGGATTCTCCATACAAAAATGGTCAATCCAACGATCGACTTGATAGAGTTGAAAAATATTTGAGGTTTATTTAAAATGTATCTCAGTAAAAATACTGCTGGTTGTCAAATGTTTAGAAATTACTTGTATGAGGAAAAAAAGGAACTCTAAACCCTACCTTACCTTACCTGGTTAAGGTAAGAGTTTTCCAAACTCTGTGAAAATAGACTTTGAGACAAATGAAGGCTTAAGTCATTAAAAATCTCTTTAATCAACAGACGAAAACTTACGGAATTCACTTGAATCCTACCAAACTTTTTCAATCTACAGAAGTATCCAAAATTGCTGAAAGACCTTCAAACAATAACAGTTACAAGGAGCTGTGGTAAAAGATAGGTGCATCTGCGAAACTAATCAGGCAAGTCAACCTCCGAGTTAGCGGGTCCGGGTCTCGCATAATTCTGAACACGTTAACAACAACCGACTTCAATCGCAACAGCTAAAATTTTGCTATGTGTATTTTTGTTTTTTGTTGAGTTTTATAAAGCGCTAAATCAATTTTGATAATACGGGACTACCTCTGAAGTATGACCTACAAAACAAGACTCAAAAAAATCAATTCATAATTGGCGGAGTAATCGCGTAACAAACATACAAAAAAACATGCAGTCGAATTGAGAACCTCCTTCTCTTTAAAGTCGGTTAATGAAATAGACAAGATTCGTGTCATTGTTATGATATCAGCTTCGTTTATAAAGAAAGCCAAAAGTAAACGTTACAAGTACTTCGTTTTCGAAGCCTAATTAAAAATCTGATGGATACGATTAATGTCTGGAATCTAAAACGTACCTATTTGCAAATTAAAAAAGAAACATCCTATGATATATTATTTAAAGGGGCTAGATAACATATTGTATTTTTTAAAGTTTAATTTTTGCACTGGAACCTTGTTTATTAGGTATTACTAAGTGTTTAAGAACTTATGAAAATATATATATAGGGTCCTTCTAAAATACCTAAATCAAATTTAACAGTGGCTTCTACTCATGAAACTGAACATTTTTTCCCAAGGAACCTATACACAATTCGCAAAAAATTTTTTGGACTTCCCATACAAAATTGGCGGTTAAGTTGATCAATTAGTATGAAAATCCAAAAAAAAATTTTGCGAATTGAGTATGAGGTTCCTTGGGGAAAGTTGTTCAGTTTCATGAGTAGAAGCTGTGGTAAAATTTTTTTCAGGTATTTCATAAGAACCCTATATTGAATTGAACACAACTCCTACGTAGTTGTGCAATAAATAAGCCCTAAGAGAAAATCAAAAGAAAGTAATCGGGTTCACCTTCTTAATTCGTAAATATTCATTTAAAAAAATCTGACGTAGTTATGGATATCCAGTTTAAAGACAATAAGTACCTTAGAACTGTTGTGTTTACATGGCCTGCATAAACAATGTTTGGTGGAGAAAGGTGGCTTATAAATAAGATCGTTGAATGAATGAACTAATAATAATAATAAATATACTTTATTGCACACCAATATCAAAAATACATTTTAAACTTAAGGGCTAATTAAATAACAAAATGTGCAAAGGCGGCCTTATCGCTTTCAGCGATTTCTTCCAGGCAACCTTTAGGAAGTGATAGAAAAAAGTATAAAAAGCTAGTACCGGGTGGCTGCAATACTAAAACAAAAACATGACTAAAAAAACAAAAACGAAACGAAAAAACAAAAACTAAGAATTGCGTCTTATCTTCACGGTGAGATTCTGGCTTGATTCTGGTAGCTATTACAGTGACTGATAGCACATTTAATCTTGTTGGATTTTTATTAATCTCTTTCAGTAGTCAGGTTTCATCGCTTGCTAGGTTGATTTCTTGTGAGCTCCCATAAAAGAATTGAGAACAATAATATCGTCCCTCGCACGACTAACTGTCGTATCTCATAACCTTGATTATTTGAGTTTGGACTTTATCTAAATGAAATAGGGTTGTTTTAAAAACGTACGAAAAATGAGATAGGAGAGTTACTTGTGTGAGGGACGATAATATGTGCAAATATTCAATTGGACAATCGAATTTTATGCCGAGTTTAACATTTTTTGTTTTATTTAGAAGTGGTAGAATAAAAGTTATTACATTTGACTCGGATAATAAGCCTGGATATGTTCGTATCTGCCTTTAAAATCACCTTGTATATCGGTTAGAGATCCAAAATATCTCGTAACCAACTCGTAACGCTGGCTGCCAAGCTTCAGCAGTGACTGATATGAGTGACGTTTAAGGTTTTTTTTACCTATCTATTGTTTTGGTTGTTTTTAAGCTAAGTTCTTTATGTCTCTCAATATATAAAAACAATAAAAGATTTCATTTCATTTCAACCTTTTCAAACAAGGTTTTAAGGTTTTAAGGCGTTTAAGGTTTTTTTTTACCTATCTATTGTTTTGGTTGTTTTTAAGCTAAGTTATTTATTCAATATATAAAAACAATAAAAGATTATTTGATTACATGATTTATTTTTTCCTAAACTATATAAAATAAGTGGTTCAATAAATGTTGCGACAGTTTACAAATTTATTGGGCCTACAAATCATAAAGATTGTGGTTTGAGATTCTAAGTAAAAGTGATTTTTGAGAACTTTTGGATATGTGTGCGTAATTGGAGATGCACAAGAGTGGGGAAAAACAGCAGACATCTCGTAGAGACGAAACCAAACATGTTGCAAACAAGATAAACAAAAACCTCTAACGTCACTCACCGCCGCTAAAGTTTGGCTGCCAACGTTACGAGATATTAGATCTCCAGACTGTGCAAAATTAAATTTTCATGTTCTTTTGTATTTGATAAATTTTGACTTTGTCTTTTTCTTTGCTTATATATAGATACTAGGTTGTCGGGTCCATTATTCTTTCTAGTTTCTTTTCTACAGTTTAGTAAGCTTCACCAACAATATAGTACAAACATTAACATACTAAGTACACTTGAAAAACATTACCCTCCACTTTTGCACTGGGGTAAAAAATATTTCTTGATGACGCTCCTAGATACGTAACATACACTGTGAGTTTTCGCTACACGTGAAAAACACTGCTACGCGCTACATACAGACTTCGCGTACGCGTACAACAGCTACGCAGGTTATTCTTTGCAAAACTTTTCATTTTCAAAAGATCTTCTAAGCGAATCGATCCTAAGAACTTGTATATTTTTAAGGACTAGAACTGCGCCACATATACAGCAATGTCGGTTGCATTGTACAGGTCCTTGCGCGTACAGCTGTTAGGACACGGAGGGCAACCAGTTATTGCACTATCCGAGCTTACTTCTTATAATTCCTTGCAACGGCCAATTTTTCAGATAGTGGTGGTGGTTGAGGATGTGGGGCAACTCTCCTGCCAAAGACTTAAGACTTAATTGTCTTTGGGAGGCGTCAACATTTAGTGGCAGTTACGCTTTGATAAAGCTACACCACCGACTTTTGAGCCATATTCAACAAATAAAAAGGTATGTAAAATAAAATTAAATACAGGCAGTCACTTTTTTATATGGTCTATCTGCATTAAATATTAAAAAAAAGAATAAATTATATGCAGTTGATAAAAACTCCTTTAAAGCTATCGTGTTAAAAAACTAGTTAGCAGCAGAAATAACTTACCTACTTACTTTCTAAAGCACTAAACACTATCATGAGCGAAATAACGCTGTTCGTCGCAACCAATGCGAGAACACTCTCGCCATCTCTTTCATTGGCTTAACAATAAAACGAGACATATAATTGGTTGACTTGTGCCTTACGATGCAAGCCATTTTATGGTTGTGCAGCACAGAAGGGCGAGGCGACGGATCCAATTACGCAAAGAATAAAAAGCTAACAGAATCAGACTTGGCTCGGCTTGTTTACCGCGGATACACACAATCCCACCTCCCTTGTATCAAGCAGAGTAGAAATTGTACTAACTATGTATGTTCTGTAAACTAGGTATGTGCTTAGTTACAGATTAAAAAGTCTTAAATTATAAAATGATGGATTAAGAGTAGAGGTTAGTTAAAAATAAAATTAATTTAATTTAATATTATTTTAAAACGATCCTAAAACTTTTGAAATTGTTCAGTTTCATGAACAGCATCATAAAGTCGACGACGTATCTTTTATCAAAGCGGTGCTGCCACTAAATGGTGACGCCCCTCAAAGACGGACACTTCAACAAATGTCGTGTTCTAATTACTTTTACTAGTACATAAAATATGACGTTTGTACAAGCTTTGATGTGGTAAAGAGATGCAGGGAGTGGCCACACTGTACGACAGTACTCACAGTAAAAAGTTATATAAATTAAATAAATACCCCTGACTCGAGACGGACAGATGTAATAAATGTAACGCCCAGACACAGAACAAACAAATATAATGACCACAGAAACGTTTCCCCTGGTTGGGGATCGAATACACGGTCCTCCGCGTAGAAATCTGGAGCGCTAACCACAGAGTCAGTCAGCCAAAAAGATTATTTTTCAAAAGTATTTTTTCAGTCGCGCTGATGGAATTTTTTCAGTCGCTTCCAATTCACATAGTTTTTAATTGCCAGCTGGCCAAACACGGAATTGAAAGGCTCGTTCGTTTGAATATTCATTGGTTATTTTATAAAGGATTTCCTTATAAAAACTTTTCGTCACGTGTGTAGTCCGGATTCTCATATAGGATTTAAAAATAATATGGTTACGCGATACCCTATCGACCAATAATTAACTGGCAATTTAAAGAAAAATAGAATAGAATAGAAAAAACTTTAAAGCGTGATTCGTTTGATGAAATCGGGACACATTACATATAATCAAAATATACACGTTATATCAACCTTGAAAAAATTTGTAGTTGCTCTCTCTATTTGGCCTGGAACTGGCCAAAATACCTATTATTTTTAACTACTAATTTAAAGCACCCTATATTTTTTTGTCCCTATACTTCATCTGCGAGGAAGTACTTATCCTATTTTTTTTATATTTTCATGTCTACTAATAAAATCAATGAACACTGTATGGTTTTAACTGATTTATTAAAACTTTATACCAACGACATTCTTTACATGGACTTTGCATCAGCGCGCTGTAAATGGCACAGCAGAAGTGTGCTCAAATACGATGTGCGCACACTTTTTACCTTAGTCGTGTTTTGAGCGCAAAGCAGTAAGGATGCCGAAGTGCGTCGTGAAAAAGTGTCGAAATAACACTCGAACGACCCTAAAAAAGATGGTGTGGCCTACCACCGGTAAGTTAATTTTATTTATAAAAGATAACACGCGAAAATGTGTAAAAAAAGTAGAAAAGCACTGAAATTTCAATAAATATCGTAAATTATTAAGGAGTATTCCTATTCTTTTCTTTCATGCGCGCCAGAAAGAGACATGCGTCAGTACGCGACAATAACATAGTCATAAAACAAAAGAGTGGAGTCGCTTTTGTTTAAATGTTTTAAGTTATTAAATCCATACTGCCGAATCGGAAGATAATATTTTTCGGGTGTATGTATAAATTTTATTATGTATGTGTCATGTATGAAGATCTGTTTCATTATTAACGACTTTTTATATGATTAACCCAATACTATGGAACTGACACATGTCAATGTCATCTGCATACTACGTTTGTTTACCTTTTGTTTGTTTTTTTTGATTGGAATGAAGTATAGTCGTTTTCTTTGTTTAATTGAGAGATACATAGTATCTGGAGTCGTCTTAAAATTATATATAAAACTGTTTGTATCAAAATACAAAACAAAATCTGTATAACAACATGTCAAGTTATATATCTGCAAATTTAAATCATATATATTTTTGTTATAGCTCCGTGTCCTATTTTTACAATACGGGAAGGCACACATTCTTATCCATTTAAAAATCCCATTATATGTATATATCTGGAATTCTAATTCAGTCAATTGTACAATATTTCAGAAAACATTACGAATGGCAGTATTTGAAACACTACTTTAGGATGCCCAATACAAAAAAATATAATTCAAATGCTACTCCACGCTTCTTATGTTCTCAAGAGTCACGCGTCACGCGTTCGGCTTGCGAGATGACGTAATATGTAAGAAAGAGATAGGCCGTGTTTCGTTTGTTTCTACGACGTTTACTACTGATGTATAGCTACGTATAGCGTCCTTGTGCCGCGCTACGATGCCGCGTTGCTTTAGCGTGCAATATCCTTAGTAAAATATCATTTCTTTATACTCGTAGACAGATAGGTTACAAAGCAATAACGACGACTGGCGCCATGTTGCCCTTTTCTAAAAACGAACTAGGTTAGTCGTATAAAGAACATAATTGCAATATTTATAATGAATGCCCCAAAACACTTTCAGAGATATGTTATAAAATCAAGATATTAATTTACAGTAACAATACTATTTCGTAAATAGCAATAGATATTCTTAAAAGTGCTTCTATTATCTATTAAACATAAAATATATAACAAAGCTCATCTCAAACTATAGATATAAACTAAATATATTTTAACACAGTTATTGGTTATTTTAACAGTCGGCCATTCCGACAAATGCCTGTCTCAGGCATAGGTAACTGACTATAGGTGAATAGAAATGTGTAATATTATACATAAAATTATTTAAAAATAACATTACTATTATCGTAAATTAGGAGAAAATAATATATAGAACTTTATGAGAAAATAATAATCATGAAATGAATTCTTATCAACAAACATATAAAATAAAAAAAATATTTACACTCTTAAATTCTTAAAAGTAAATAACTATTATTATTTATATTTGCTATTACAGTAACTAAAGTCCACTTTTCTTTTGGGCCATCCTAGCTCATTGAATGACCTCATTCACTTTTACAAATGCACGAAATAAAAATGTAATTACCATCACTTAACAAAACAATTATGATGAGCTCAATTGATTGATTTTACTTTAAATACATTAACAACAAAACCTTTATCAATCTGCACTATTAAACTTTCCAATAAATGATAACTGCGTTAACGCTGGAACACATGTATTTCTTTGTCAAAACGCATAAACACACAGGGGGTATCTGTCCTAATTGTTGGCCGCTAGATCTTGAATAACGCGTTAGTACGACTGATGAAACGGGTTACCGCGTACACTCACAGGGTGTATCGGCCTCCCCGACTGAAGAAACGGGATACTGCGTACACGCACAGGGTGTATCAGCCTCCCCAACTGAAGAAACGGGTTACCGCGTACACTCACAGGGTGTATCGGCCTCCCCAACTGAAGAAACGGGTTACCGCGTACACTCACAGGATATATCGGCCTCCCCGCCTGAAGAAACGGAATACCGCGTACACCCACAGGGTGTATCGGCCTCTGCTCGACTGAAGAAACGAGAACCGCGTACACTCACAGGGTGTATCGGCCTCTGCCCGACTGATAGTAGTCCTCCAGAGAACTAGTTGGCTCAGAGCTAATTTGGTTCAAGGCACTTATAAAAAGGGTGAGTAAGGAAAAAGGAGAATGATTAATTTTAATTAAATCGTGATTCGCTTTAGTATTTTAATTGGTTTCTGAGCAGTCATTTTCAGATTTAGAGCTATCCTGAGGTCCAAAACGTATCCAAAGCTTTATTTTATCAGCGGAGTAAACATTATTATACTTCCTACTGGAAAATCCATCTACACTACAAACTTCATATTGTTCGTTACCTAAAACGGCAGAAACTTTGTAGGGTCCACTACATGGCGGTACTAGTTTGTTACTTGATATAAAAATAACTCTTTGTCTGTCTTGAACACCCTCACACTTCAATTTTCGGTAAGCAACTGGCCTATTAAAATATCCAGATGACCGTGTGTGATTTGTCCCGAATATTTATTAGCGAAACCTTAACAAATAATTATTATGAAAATATAATATTTACAAGATTAAACCTATTTTATGACAAGTAAAAAGAACAAAAACCTTGGTCGAGATGAAAGGAAGGGGAAGGAGACAAGAAAAGGAGTTGAAGTAAAATATGTGTTTTTTTTGTTTTATTATTCTGAGCCAAACTAGTAAAAATTCTGAAATAAATAATATGTTTTATAACCGGCTACAAAATCAATCTATAAGTATACATCTGCCAAAATATATTTCAGTAAAATAACAACTCATACATAAACCACCAAATGCGTCATTCAATTGATATTACTCCTTTGTAGCTTACAGCACTATAGCACCGACAGCCCTTTCTTTTTATATAAGATACTTACTTACATTTGTTGAAATAATATATCCTTATATATATCTCCATATTATTATCTCTTTTCTAAATCAACAGTCATTATCCCAAACAAACTTAACATAAGTAAGTATTTAACGGGAAATGTTAAGTGAGTAAGAAAATACTTTTGTCATAATTTACTCAGCAAAAGAAGCAACGAGGAAATGCCTTCTCACCAAAACAATAGAATTTATAAAAGAAAGATGAGAGAAAGAAAGAAGAAAGATGCACGGTAATCAAAATATACTGTAGTTACAATTAAAATAAAGTAAAAATGTATTCTAATCAAGAAAATGCTTCACACATTCCTTCGAATCTTTACTTACCCCTTCTTAAAAAAATATGATAGTGAAATTAAAATAAAATGAAATTGTTTGAAACAGGTCAGTGTCATTTTCCAAAGTCATTCTTGTCTACCCAATCCGAGGTTCCTAAAACTGGTAGTTTGTATACCCTACTAAAAGAAGAATCATTCAGATTAAAAAAAATCGAGATCATTTATTCATTTACGTAGGTACATCAGCATTTTATTAATTTTCGTTCTGGTAGTTCGCACACGTCAGTAATTAATATCGTTTACAATGCCCCACAAATGACTTATTCAAGTGATTAAGCCTGTCATGCTTATCACTGTCTTTTTAAAAACATGTTTTAATTAAATACTTACCAAGTTTTCGCCAATCGAAACCCGTGCTATAGTCGGGGATTTAGTGCGATGAACCGTTTTATTTTGGATCCGGCGCTCAAACTTGGCACAGTTGTTCCCTAGGCCGTTCTGAGTGGATTAAGCCCGGGAGCCATCGGGAGCCATCCCCCGTTTGGCAGGGGGAGGGGGGGAAAGTTTGTTTCTGCCGCGCTCCATTTGTGGGCTTATATCTCCAAAACTATTGGTACTAGGGCAAGTAAGGTATCATTTTCGTATGATTCAAGGATAAGGAATTTATTTCTGTAACAAAAAAAATGACTTCCCATATATAAAAAAATAATATTTGATAAAACGTATAAAACACAACTACCTTTTTTCCGCATATGTGTCGATTAATTTTTAATGGTCTAAGATATTAGCATGAAAAAAATATTTTCTGAAAGCCACACTTCCTAGCATTATAAAAATATTAATTTCATTAGAATATCATAACAAATACTAAGTGAAAAAAATTTAATTCAATGCGTGTCAGCGTGGTATAAAACGCGCGGTCCGCGCGGTTCTAAATTTCAGCAGTTATATTTCTTCTTTTTTTTCTATGAAACGTATTTTTTTTGTTGCAGAGATGAATTTGTCATCCTTGAAATATCCGAAAATGATATCGGACTTGCCCTAGTACCTATAGTTATGGAGATATAAGCCCCAAAAGAAGCGCGACCCAACAAGTAGATGATGAAGTGTGGATGGTTTTTTTCCACATATGTGTCGATTAATTTTTAATGGTCTAGGATATTAGCATGAAAAAAATATATTCTGAAAGTCACATTTCCTTGGATTATAAAAATATAAAACTCATTAGAGTAGCACAATAAATACTTAGTGAAAAAAATATATATAATTTGATGCTCGGCAGAGTAGCATAAAACGAGTGATTTTAGTATCTGTTGTTCGTAAGTAAATAAAATGAATAATCTAGCGCCCAAAAATTACTGTTAAGTAACATAATATAAATATGTACATAATATTATTATTTAAATATTTCTCGCACGCACAAAATATTTGTAACGTAGAACAAAAAATATTTTTCAAATCCTTCGTCGTCCGTCCGAAATCGTCATTTCCTTAAAAAAACATATATGAGAAAATACGAATTATGGTGGTTTACTATCTATCAGCCGAAAGACGTCCACTGCTAGACAAAGGCCTCCCCCAAGGATTTCCACACCGACCGGTCCTGTGCGGCTTGCATTCAGCGGCTTCCCGCAACCTTCACCAGCTCGTCGGTCCACGGAGTCGGAGGCCTGCCCACACTGCGTCTTCCGGTGCGCGGTCGCCACTCGGAGAACTTTACTGCACCAACGGCCATCTGTTCTACGAGCTATGTGCCCTGCTCACTGCCACTTAAGTCTAGCGATTTTAAGAGCTATGTCGGTAACTTTAGTTCTCCTACGTATCTCCTCATTTCTGATTCGATCACGTAGGGAAACACCAAGCATAGCACGCTCCATCGCCCTTTGAGTGACCTTGAGCCTTCTTATGAGGCCTGTAGTAAGCGACCATATCTCGGATCCATATGTCGTCTCATCACTGGCAACACACACTGGTCAAAACCTTTAGTCTTGAGACACTGCGGTATTTTGGACGTGAAGATATTGCGGAGCTTCCCGAACGCTGCCCAGCCGAGTTGGATTCGAAGATTGATCTCTTTCTCGAAGTTGGACCTACCTAACTGGACTGTTTGTCCCAGGTACACATATTCGTCAACAACTTCGAGTGTAGAGTCTCTAACCTTCAGAGGAGTGGGTGTAACACGGACGTTTGACATGATTTTCATCTTATCCATATTCATTTTAAGACCCACTTGTTGGGAGACTCTACTGAGTCCATCGAGCATTGCGCCTAGGTCCTCCAAGGTCTCATCCATGATCACGATATCGTCAGCAAATCGTAGGTGAGTGATGTACTCGCCATTGATGTTGATGCCGAATCCTCTCCAGTCCAGAAGCTTGGAAACGTCTTCCAGTGCGGCGGTGAACAGTTTCGGAGATATAACGTCTCCCTTTCCCCCACGATACAGCCGGATAGGTTTCGAATTCTGATCCTGGAGGTGGACCGACATGGTGGCGTTTTCCTACAAACACTTCAACACTTCCATGTGTATCGATAGTCAATTTGGCACCGTTGGAGAGACTGTAACACAGCCCAGGTCTCGATCGAACCAAAAGCTTTATCATAGTCCACAAACGCCATTATACTCTTTGGTCTTCTGTATAAACTGCTGCAACATATGTATGTGGTCTATGGTACAGAAGTCTTTTCGAAAATCAGCTTGTTCGGGAGGCTGGAAGTCGTCAAACCTGCGTGCGAGACGATTCGTAATGACTCTCGACATGGCTCAGGAGTGAGATGGGTCTGTAATTCTTCAGCATAGTCTTATCACCCTTCTTGAAGAAGAGCACCACCACATTTCTGTGCCATGCTGTAGGTGTTTGTCCCTCAAGAATAACGGAAATGAATAGCTTCTGAAGAGCTATAAGTATCGGTTTTCCACCTGCTTTCAGTAATTCCGTCATCACCCGGTGCCTTCTTGTTCTTAAGCTGTTTGAGAGCCATTCTAATCTCGCACAGGCTGACGTCTGGGATATCTTCGGTATAATGTCGGCTCAATTCGGCTCTTGGATCTTCAGTCAGATTACTAAGGCAAGGATGTAGTCGTGTATAATTGTCCGTAGAACTTTTCAACCTCTTCCAACAGCTCGAACTTGGACGACACGACTCTGCCATCCTTGATCTTCAGCTTTGACCAGCAGACAATACTTTTGACCTTTTATTGCGCTCGATAGCCTCTTTAATACGATTAGTTTTAAATTGGTGTATATCACGGGTCAAGGACTTGGAGATGTCTGTTTAGTCGCCATATTGACAAGCATCTTCAGAGGATTTCAGAATCAGGCTCCGATTTTTCTCCATGAGCTTGCTGGTGAATTCCAAGATCCGATATGTTTTTTTAACGTCTTGTTTTGAAGGCCTTATTCCCAGCCGTTTGGACAATTCCCACAAACCTGTCATTGTATTCGTCTACATTTTCACATTCTCCTAGGCATTCGAAGCGGTTGTGCAACTCGAGCTGAAAGCTTTCGGGGTTTTGGAGTTGTATAAGCGGTGGTCGCAGCTTCATCAGTTGTCATGAAAATAATTTGACGTGGCTTGCGAAGCACGGAAACGGTTACGAGATTAATACGCCAATGAGAGCCAAACTCATTATGGTTATGTATGACCTATTCTGAAGTCAGTTAACCTAGGTGATCAACGTGACCACGCAAGTTACATAGTAGACCACCATAATACAATGCAAGTTAGATAGTAAACCACCATAATTCGTATGAGAAATAGTCACGTTTTGCGGATTATCTCAAATAAGTTTTTAAGGAAATTATTTTTTTTGTTTTACGTGACAAATATTTTGTGCGTGCGTGTAATATTTAAATAATAATATTATGTACCTTTTTATACTTTGTTACTTAATAGTCATTTGGGCGCTAGATGATTCATTTTATTTACTTACGAATAACAGAAACTAAAACCGCACGTTTAATGCTACTCTGCCGAGAATCAAATTATATATTTTTTTCACTAAGTATTTATTATGCTATTCTAATGAAAGTTATATTTTTATAATCCTAAGAAGTGTGGCTTTCAGAATACATTTTTTTCATGCTAATATCAAAGACGATTAAAAATTAATCGACCCATATGTGGAAAAAAGGTAGCCATCTTTTATACGTTTTATCAAATATTTCATTTTTTGTATATGGAAAGTCATTTTTTTTGTTACAGAAATGAATTCCTTATCCTTTAATCATACGAAAATGATATCTCGCTTACCCTAGTACCAATACTTTTGGAGATATAAACCCAAAAATGGAGCGCGGCAGAAACAAACTTTCCCCCCCTCCCCCTACCAAACGGGGGATGGCTCCCGATGGCTCCCGGGCTTAATCTACTCAGAACGGCCTAGGGAACAACTATGCCTAGTTTGAGCGCCGGATCCAAATTAAAACGGTTCCCATACTAGACGTTGCACTAAATTCCCCACTACTACCAACGTTTCGTTTGACACATTTTAGGAAATAAAAAGTAAAACGTATTATGTTAATCGATTTGTTCTATCTATCTATCAGCCGAAAGACGTCCACTGCTGGACAAAGGCCTCCCCCAAGGATTTCCACACCGACCGGTCCTGTGCGGCTCGCATCCAGCGGCTTCCTGCAACCTTTACCAGGTCGTCGGTCCACCGAGTCGGGGGCCTGCCCACACTGCGCCTTCCGGTGCGCGGTCGCCATTCGAGAACTTTACTGCCCCAACGGCCGTCTGTTCTACGAGCTATGTGCCCTGCCCACTGCCACTTAAGTCTAGCGATTCTGAGAGCTATGTCGGTAACTTTAGTTCTCCTACGTATCTCCTCATTTCTGATTCGATCACGTAGGGAAACACCAAGCATAGCACGCTCCATCGCCCTTTGGGTGACTTTGAGCCTTCTTATAAGGCCCATAGTAAGCGACCATGTCTCGGATCCATATGTCATCACTGGCAACACACACTGGTCAAAGACTTTAGTCTTGAGGGACTGCGGTATTTTGGACGTAAAGATATTGCGAAGCTTCCCGAACGCTGCCCAGCCGAGTTGGATTCGACGATTGATCTCTTTCTCGAAGTTGGACCTACCTAACTGGACTGTTTGTCCCAGGTATACATATTCGTCAACAACTTCGAGTGTAGAGTCTCCAACCTTCAGAGGAGTGGGTGTAACACGGACGTTTGACATGATTTTCGTCTTATCCATGTTCATTTTAAGACCCACTTGTTGGGAGACTCTACTAAGTCCTTCGAGCATTGCGCCTAGGTCTTCCAAGGTCTCAGCCATGATCACGATATCGTCAGCAAATCGAAGGTGAGTGATGTACTCGCCATTGATGTTAATGCCGAGTCCTCTCCAGTCCAGAAGCTTGAAAACGTCTTCCAGTGCAGCGGTGAACAGTTTCGGAGATATAACGTCTCCCTGTCTCACCCCACGCTGCAGCCGGATAGGTTTCGAATTCTGATCCTGGAGGTGGACCGACATGGTGGCGTTTTCATACAAGCACTTCAACACTTCGATGTATCGATAATCAATTTGGCACCGTTGGAGAGACTGCAACACAGCCCAGGTCTCGATCGAATCAAAGGCTTTCTCATAGTCCACAAACGCCAAGCATAGTGGCCGATTATACTCTTCGGTCTTCTGTATAATCTGCCGCAGCGTATGTATGTGGTCTATGGTACTGAAGCCTTTTCGGAAACCGGCTTGTTCGGGAGGCTGGAAGTCGTCAAACCTGCGTGCGAGACGATTTCGTAATGACTCTCGAAAACAGCTTGTAGACATGGCTCAGGAGTGAGATGGGTCTGTAATTCTTCAGCAGAGACTTATCACCCTTCTTGAAGAAGAGCACAACCACACTCCTGTGCCATGCTGTAGGCGTTCGTCCCTCGAGCATGACGGAATTAAATAGCTTCTGAAGAGCTATAAGTACCGGTTCTCCACCTGCTTTCAGAAGCTCAGCCGTAATTCCATCATCACCCGGTGCCTTGTTGTTCTTAAGCTGTTTGAGAGCCATTCTAATCTCGCACAGGCTGACGTCTGGGATATCTTCGGTATAGTGTCGGGACAATCTGGCTCTCGGGTCTTCAGCCAGATTGCTGACAGGTAAGCGTGTAGTCATGTATAATTGTCCGTAGAATTTCTCAACCTCGTCCAACAGCTCGGGCTTGGACGACACGACTCTGCCATCCTCGGTCTTCAGCTTTGTCAGTTGGCTTTGACCAGCAGACAGATCCCTTGCGAATACTTTTGACCCTTTATTGCGCTCGATAGCCTCTTTAATACGGTTGGTATTAAATTGGCGTATATCACGGGTCAAGGACTTTGAGATCTGTCTGTTTAGTCGCCGATACTGACAAGCATCTTCAGAGGATTTCAGAATCAGGCTTCGTCTTTCCTCCATGAGCTTGCTGGTGAGGTCCGAGATACGAGATGTTCTTTTTAAACGGCCGGTTTTGAAGGCCTTATTCCCAGCCGTTTGGACAATTTCCATGAACCTGTCGTTATAATTGTCCACATTTTCGCATTCTCCTAGGCATTCGAAGCGGTTGTGCAACTCGAGTTGAAAGCTTTCGGGGTTTTGGAGTTGGATAGGCGCTGGTCGGAGCGTGGACTTCATCAGTCGACATCTTTCTAGCTTTGTTTTTAGATTCAATGTGCCTCTTACCATTCGGTGATCGCTTCCTGTCTTCAGCGAGTTGATCACAGAGACATCATTGAATATTTGCCTTTTTGTCGACAAGATGAAGTCAATCTCATTTTTTACTACGCCACTGGGATGCAGCCATGTCCACTTGCGCTGTTTTGGCTTTTTGAAGAAGGAGTTCATCATGAAGAGGCCCTCCTTCTCCATAAAGCCAGCCAGCAGCTGACCCCGCGCATTCCTCTCTCCGTATCCAAATTTCCCCACTCTCAGCTCGTTGTCCCTTCGTTTGCCTAGTTTCGCGTTGAAGTCCCCCATCACAACGGTGAAATGGGTCCTGGAGCTATGTATGGCTCTGGATATATCCTCATACATAGCCTCCACCTCTTCGTCGGGGTGTTCCGCGGTCGGCGCATATACCTGTATGACCTTCAGCGAATACCGTTTGGTGATTCTGAGTATAAGGTACGCTACCCTCGTCGAAACACTCTCGACCTGGACCACGTTGTTGACTAGGGACTTGTGGACAATAAACCCGACACCACCCTGGGACAGTTGGTCGCCCTCCCGGAAATAGAGCAGGTTTCCGGACTTAAGGATCATGGTGTCCTCACCCTCTCTTCGGACTTCACATAATCCCACAATATCCCATCGTAACCTGCTCAATTCCTCCTCCAGTTCAGCGAGTCTTTCGTCCGTTCGCAGTGTGCGCGTGTTATAGGTTGCCAAAGGTTTTTGTTTTTGGTAGCCTGGCCTCTGCCGGAGATTCTTCGCACCCCATGCCCCGCCGTTACCGTGACCGCTACCGGAGTCAGGAATAGCGGGGCTGCCGGGGACTAGGGGCCGTTGTTTCGGGTTCCTAATCATATTTGGGGGGTAGTTGCCATAATCGCCACGCTTGGCATGCGGGTTGGCGATCGCAGTGTGGCGTGAGCCAAGATGGTACGCGGGAAAGACGCTGCTGCCCATCCTCCGGTTTATGGATCCCTTAGTCGCCTTTTACGACACCCACGGGAAGAGATGGGGTAGTGCTATTCTAAGGCCACACCACAGGCCAGATCGATTTGTTACCGTAGCTAAATAGTTATCAGGGGTGGTCCTTGAAAACACGGATTAACAGGAATGTGTTGGTTGGTTATCCACCTGTTTTATGCGCACACACTTAGATAATTCATAGCTTTCCACTTACCAAATTTTCAGCTACAATACTAAACCTTGCGTATTTTGTGCAATATCCCTCCTTCTGAACTAATAAAATCAATGAACACTATGGTTTTAACTGATTTATTAAAACTTTATACTCGTAGACAGATAGGTTACAAAGCAATAACGACGACTGGCGCCATGTTGCCCTTTTCTAAAAATGAACTAGGTTAGTCATAGAAAGAACATAATTGCAATATTTATAGTGAATGCCCCAAAACACTTTCAGAGATATGTTATAAAATCAAGATATTAATTTACAGTAACAATACTATTTCGTAAATAGCAATAGATATTCTTAAAAGTGCTTCTATTATCTATTAAACATAAAATATACTGTCAAAGCTCATCTCAAACTATATAAACTAAATATATTTTAGCACAGTTATTGGTTATTTTAACACTACTTACATAAAAATAAGCTGAATTACTAAATAAGTATGATGTTACCACATTTCCAGGATTTCATTTATAGCCAGGTGTTATCTAAGGTAAGATACCTTTTTAAGTAGTCGTATATCGGACACATTTCAACACTTTTGAAAATGTGGGCTTTAGAAACTGAACAACTTTTGTTATAGGACTTTACTCAAGCCATAAATAAGTATTGGTCCAAAGTAGATTCTGATTAGACAGAACACTGCATTAACAGTTAGTTATGACATATTTTTCTCGTAATGAAACAGTAGAAAAACATAAAATTTTATTACAATACAATATGATAACCAGTGACTGCGAAACACGTGAAATGAGGAGTCGGCGAAAGTTTCTTCTAGTACATGGTGTACCCGAAGCCAAAAGTGAGGATACTTCAGTATTAGCAGCCAAAACTCTGACTCAACACATACATATTGCTATCTCTCAAGAGAACATATCTAGGAGTTTTCGTCTGGGGCAGCCATTGGAAGGGAAGCCGCGCCCACTTCTTGTCAAGTTTCGTGATGTCCCTACTCGGGATAAGATCTGGAAGGCCAAGTCTAGTCTCAAGGGCTCAGGTATTACACTTTCAGAGTTCTTACGAAGGCGCGACATGACGTGTTTATGGCAGCCCGACAAAGATTCGGCGTATCCAAGTGCTGGACTCGGGATGGTTACATCTTTGCAATTGATGCCGATGAGAAGCGCCATAAAATAACCTCCATGGCCGAGCTTGACAAAATATCATCAAAGTCGACGAGTAATCTGCCTGCCTCTTCTAAGCCGCGTAAGGCAAAGAAAGTTACGGCTTCTAAATAATGGACCTATCTTTATAGTTTGTGTCGAAAATTCGAAATTGAAATTGTGTAAGTAACCTAAAAACTCGATCTTCGTACCTACTAAGTTTAGTTCTGTGGTAGTCACAAGCCTGTTTTTTTTTATAGTTGTGATGTAACGTAGCTTAATACCCACAATATTCCTGTTTATTTTATAGTAACTTCGATTTGAAGGTTATGTTTTTTCCCTTCTCAACCACTTGTTTGTTGATCTGTCAATCATGCTTTTTTTTTTTTTTGTTTGGTTCTTTCCTGCTTTTGCAAGGAAAAGGCAAAGGCTTCTCTGGCCATACAGCCTATTCTTACGTAGTTTTCTCTTCTCTAAATATATTTCTATTTCATTTGAGTTGTCATTTATCAATTTCTGTCGTCTTTAACTTTTTCTCTATTCTTCAACAAAATGATAGCACTTTTGATGAAGATTTCATGGACTTCTTGAGAGCACTCGAAACATAGTCTACACACTTTTATTTCATGTCAATCATGCTTTGACATAACCATAATTATGAGTTTGGAGCTCGTTCCAAAATCGGTAGTTGTTATTTTCTAAGCGGCTCTTACACACTTAAACCATTGATATATTGCTAAATTAGGTTCCGTGGCCAAAAATATATTTGAGGCTTGACTTTTATTTCCCCATATTATTTTTTAACCCGTTAATGGTCGGGGCAGTTTACTCACCTCTCCGATGTTTTGAAACGTAGCCTTGAACGCAAAATTTGCGTTCCGTTTAATACAATGTACGTTATAATTTTTAATCTTGTTTGTGTTTGTTTTTGAAGCTTGTCTTTAGTTGTATTTTACTTTTGTTTATAATAAGTTTTGTTATTGTTCTTTCTTCCTGGCTGCTGATAGGTGAAACTGATCGGATTGCCTTGCTGTGTAGGTGTGTTGGATATTTTAGTTTAACAATATAAATAGTTTATTATTTATTATTATTAGTATATGTATTAGGTATATTTTTTATTTATATATTACTTATGTATAATGAATAATAGTAGTGATGAAGACCATAATAGTTCCCTTTTCTTCTCTATGTCCAGTAACTCTGATAGTGATAGTTACCATAGTGCCCAAATATCTTTACCGGATGCCGTAAAGTCCTGTTTTGCTGAACACCCGAAAAATTTTAACGTCGTTCACATTAACGCCCAAAGCGTTCCTTGTCATTTTCCTGATATGTTAGCTGCTTTTGACCTCAAAAACCTTCATGCAATCCTTATCTCAGAAACGTTCTTAAAACCCTGCCTGGATTCAACATTATATAATTTGCCTGGATATCAGCTTATAAGAAATGACAGAACGGGTTGCGGGGGTGGCGGTGTGGCAGTCTATCTTAGAAATCAAATTCCCTTCACCATAGTTAGTCAATCTCCCTCTGATTACACTGGTAGTTCTGAACATTTATTATTAGAGATCACACTGTCACACACGAAGGTCCTGCTGGGTGTAGTATACTCTCCGAATAAAACGGTCAACTATTTCCAAAGCTTTGAGAATCTCCTTGAAAATCTCCTTCCTCAGTTCTCACATACCATTATTCTTGGAGATTTTAATACATGCTTGCTGAAAAATGATAACCGTTCGCAAAAACTTACATCTATTGTAAATAATTGCAATCTACATATTCTACCTTCTGGCCCTACCCACCATTTCCCCAACTGTCAACCTTCTTTATTAGATTTAATTATTGTGTCCTCACTTCACCATGTAGTCGCTCATGGCCAATTAGATGCGGATGCATTTTCATACCATGACCTTATATATTTGTCCTATAAAATACGACCACCCAAACCTAAACCTAAAATTGTGATGCAGCGTAATTTCAAGGATATGAACTTGGACAGCCTTTCGCTAGATGCTGGCAAAATAGATTGGACCCCTGTGTATGATGCCGTATCCATTGACTCAAAAGTTGAGACCTTTAACAGCCTTCTTACACAACTCTACGACGTTCACGCTCCGATTCGTGCTATTCGACTTAAACATCTGCCTGCCCCGTGGCTTACAGATGAGATTCGATCGCTGATGGCCAGAAAAGATGCTGCGAAAACTAAATTTAAAATATCACCCACTGATAGCAATCGCGAAAAGTATAAATCGGCACGTAAGCGATGTAATCTCATCTGTCGAGATGCACAGCGGCGTCATATACATGCATCGGTCGAAAACGGTAATTCAGCTAAAGTCTGGAAGTTCCTTAGAAGCATCGGTGTTGGAAAACAGAAACAAAACCTGCCCTGTGATATCGACGTTAACGCTCTTAACCAACATTTCTCGTCCACTGCTACTCCTCTTATGGCTGACTCGACTAAAGCTGATACTCTAGCACGTATAAATGAATTCCCTTTGCCAAAGCATGCTCCTCTCTCTTTTAGTTCAGTTGAACCCGAACAAGTTAAAAAACAAATTCTTACGATCTCATCGAGTGACGAGATAAGCCGTAATATGATAATTCCGATTCTGGATGTGATTCTGCCAGTCATCACTCACCTTATGAACTTCTCTCTCTTCTCTAATACTTTCCCTTCCATTTGGAAACAAGCTGTTGTTGTTCCTTTACCTAAAATCCGTAATCCCACATCCTTGTCCCACTTTAGGCCAATATCAATTCTTCCTTTCTTGTCCAAAATCCTAGAACGCCTTGTTCATCATCAACTTTTTTCTTTTCTTAATACTAATCAACTGCTTAATCCTTATCAGTCTGGTTTTCGACCTGGGCATAGCACTGTTACTGCCCTTGTAAAAGTTTCAGATGACATCCGCTCTGGTATGGAACAACAGAAAGTTACACTCTTAACACTCCTGGATTTTAGTAATGCTTTTAACACGGTAGACTTCGATATACTGCTAGCTTTCCTGAGTTCACTCAATGTGTCAACTCCTGTGATATCATGGTTTCGGAGTTATCTTAGTAATCGTCGGCAATGCATCAAAGTTGATGATAAGTGCTCAAAGTGGTGTAATATTAGCCTCGGTGTTCCCCAGGGTGGTGTTCTTTCTCCTCTTCTGTTCTCCCTCTTTATCGATACTATCTCGCGCTCCCTTTCATCTTTTTTCCATCTGTATGCTGATGACTTGCAGATTTACATCCAGGCATCCCCTCAAGATATTGCACAAGGTGTTCACTGTTCACCTCATGAACGAAGATCTTGCCGAAATATGGTCATGGTCTCTTAAACATGGCCTTCTTGTGAACCCAAGTAAGTCACAGACAATTATTGTAGGAAGCTCTCGCCAACTAGCTAAAATTGACTCATCATCACTACCCCCAGTTCTCCTTAACGACGTCCCCATTCCATACTGTAAAAAAGTTAAAAACTTGGGTGTAATATTTGATCAAAATTTATCTTGGTCCAGTCAAATTGGCGAAGTGAGTCGAAAAATTTTTGCTTCTTTGGCATCGCTTCGACGCCTCAAGAACTTTCTTCCCGTTGCAACGAGAGCCCTTCTGGCTCAGTCTCTCCTTCTCCCAATTCTAGACTATGCCGATACCTGTTACCTTGATGCTACCGAGGAGCTGCTGAACAAATTGGAGCGCTTACAGAACGTTTGTATTAGGTTCGTGTTCGGTTTGAGGAAGTATGATCATGTCTCAGAGTTTCGAGCTAAACTGAAATGGCTACCCATCCGTTTGAGACGAAATATGCACACACTCTGTTTGCTGTACAATGTGCTCCATAGTCCAGCTGCTCCTCCGTATCTTAAGGACAGCTTTCGGTGCAGGGAGTCAGTGCATGGTCGCCAACCTCGGTCATGTAATGCGCTCCTTTTGGCCTTTCCTTCTTGCCGCACTGACTTCTTTAGTAAATCTTTTGCGGCTCACTCGGTACGCCTATGGAACTTATTACCTGCTTCTGTTCGTACTTCTGAAACTTTATTTACTTTTAAGAAAAGACTTAGGGAACATTATTTTAATCTATGTAATTACTGAAACTTTACCTCATTTATTTAAGTACTTATCACCATTTTTCTTTGGCTTCATACTTATATATTGATATTTTATTTATATTATTTATGTATTTATTTATTCGTTATATATGTACTAATATATATTTTATATAATATAATATTATTTATGTATTTATTGATACCTATATGTATTATGTCTAAATAAAAACCATAATTGCAGCCACCCGTTACTTGCTTTTAAAACTATACAATCCTATAAGTTTCCAAGGTTGCCTAGAAGAAATCGCTCAAAGCGATAAGGCCGCCTTTGCACTGTCTGTAAATATTTTTTGATGTGTCTGTACTATTGGTGTGCAATAAAGAATATTTATCTTATCTTACAATAATGCATTTCTTATTTATAACAACGATATAGGTTGCTATTATTAACGTTACGATTTTTAAAACAAATTGTCGTTTTTGACATTTGATAAAAAGTAACTCAGATGATGATGACTGCAGTCTAATACACTGTAGTTACTAAGAAATAAGTCACTTGGTGGTCCCATCTCAGTTGAAAAAAATTCTGGGACCATGATAAATAGTATTTTTTTGTAAGATACACTTAAGGCATTTTGGTATTACTATCTCTGTTGATGTTTTCTTGTTTACAAAATTCTCATTTCTAAACGACCCTCATTTTTAAGTTTATTAAATAAAACAATGGCTTTATTAACACATTTGTATATTTTCTTAAAAAAATCGATAAAAAATAAAAAAGTTATATAAATTTTTGGTAAAAAATAAATAATCAAGCAATGTAAAATAATCAGCAATACATTCCATATGGTCTGTTGCACATGCCCCTGGGGCAGCGTAGGAATCCTCTCAGTGCATTGCCCTGGTAAGGCACCTGTCCGAGGTAATTGCCTCTGAAAATAGAAGAAGAATATTAAAAGTTCATGTTAATGCATTTTTCCAATTGTATAAAGAAACGGGGGGAATGGGGGTAGGGGGCTGGTTTGACAGTTGTTACTTGATTGATTAATTCTAACTGTCAAGCAACTTCGAAGCTATAAACATCATTTTGTACTATACAAAACTGTTGAAAACATTCCATCAGGAATCCCAGTTCGCTCACATAACACATCACAAGTTGCTTAAACTTTTGTAATCTTTTTTTACGGTCGATATATTTTACAAAATATTATTGTATTACATAAACAAATCTCTGAAAAACATCTTTTCAGTTTCATATAGTGACTCACGTGGGCCCGTAGTCGCAGACAAACAGGGTGCTCCTCCAGCCATTGATTTGTCTCTGCGAGATGCCGCAGCCCACGTAACGAGAATCAGCCCACACCATCTGAATGTAAAAAAGCGGCCAAGTGCGAGTCGGACTCGCCCATGAAGGGTTCCGTAGCAGCAAGTAACATAATATAAAAGTTTTGAAGTTCGTTGTAGGTAAATTGCGGTTTACGATTTATGACGTATTAAAAAACTTACTATATCTCGTTCAAACCAATTTTCGGTGGAAGTTTTCATGGTAATGTACATCATAAATTTTTTAGTTTTAACATTCTCTTATTTTAGAAGTTACAGGGGGGGGGGACACATTTTACCACTTTGGAAGTGTCTCTCGCGCAAACTATTCAGTTTAGAAAAAAATGATATTAGAAACCTCAATATCATTTTTGAAGACCTATCTATAGATATCCCACACGTATGGGTTTGATGAAAAAAAATTTTTTGAGTTTCAGTTCTAAGTATGGGGAACCCCCAAAATTTATTGTTTTTTTTCTATTTTTGTGTGAAAATCGTAATGCGGTTCACAGAATACATCTACTTACCAAGTTTCAACAGTATAGTTCTTATAGTTTCGGAAAAAAGTGGCTGTGACATACGGATGGACAGACAGACGGACAGACAGACAGACATGACGAATCCATAAGGGTTCCGTTTTTTGCCATTTGGCTACGGAACCCTAAAAAGTAGATAAAAGTTATTGAACTCAAAGGAGAATACAATATTTTAGTTTGTTTTTGACA
Source organism: Coleophora deauratella (assembly GCA_958295455.1). NCBI lineage: Eukaryota > Metazoa > Arthropoda > Insecta > Lepidoptera > Coleophoridae > Coleophora > Coleophora deauratella. The sequence goes on from OY282398.1 coordinate 7,133,202, forward strand.
ACATTTTTCCATTTCCCTAAGGAAAAGGCGATGGCTTCTCTGGTCACACAGCCTAGTATTACGTGTTTCGTTCACTCAGTGTCAAGATAAAATCAATAACAGTTTTTAGTCACACAATTACGGGAACGACACATTTTATTGCAAATCTGACAAGAAACTGTATGTCCTGCTACGCTGCCTCTTTGATGATTTCTTCTTTCTGTTAGGCAGTACGTAAGCTCAACTAAGTAAAAACAATATAAACAATACTTAAAATAATCATGTCAAGATTTTTATGGACTTTTTTCTATAACATTGGCCTAACAGTTCCGAATAAAAAAAAATATTCCCACCTGCGTATAGTGCCCAATAGGTTTGTCAGTGCCAAGCTGGAACGGCTCGAACCCATAATTCTGGTGCTCGCTGAACCAGGAATCCAGGGCTTCCTCTATGTTTGGTACGACAACATCGTTCTCTCCCGCCGTGACGTTCGCAATGAAAACATTTTCGCCGATCAGATCCCACCGTCCGGACGCTGGCACAGTATAGGGATATGATAACGAGAATAGCAATTACTTTTGAAGACTTACATTCTAAATATTGTGTTGAAATGTTGATTTCATGTTTAGAGTTTCATACTCGAACTATATGTATATTATCAATTTTTATCGACAAATAATAATAATATTCTATTCTACAGGTAATACATTTGGAAGACCATAGTAGAGTATATAACCATAGAAAAAAATGTATATCTTGTCTCTGATATATGTAACTTACCAATCTTTCTGTCGGGGTTATGACTGAACAGTCCTTTTTCAGCCCACTCGGAGGCTTTTTCTGCTAACTCATTGTCCCAGACCTACAAAATTTAAGAAAGGAGATTATGAATTTATAATCTGCAAAAACGTTGATTGGCTATAGAGATTTAAGTTAGGGCTTCTAGGAATTTGTCATCAAATTGAACCGGTTCAAAGAATTAGAATCACAGTGATAAATACAGAAAAAATTGGTTATCATATCGATGGTATGACAAGGTGTATTATAAATGGTAAGGTGTAGCAAAACTTTATGGTAGGCTTCCACATTGAGCTTACTCAAGAAATTGAGAGACCTTTGTGTCTACGAGTTTACTGAAATAGCAAAAAAAAATTGCCCAATCATTAATAGATTTATATGAGAAGTTAAAAAATGAGATTTCAATAAAGTCAAAAACCATTCAGTGTCGTGTACACACGATATATCACCTTACCCATTTAGAACTTTTACCTATTAAAAGTTGAACGCGGCGAAATTTACGTAAGGGCGCGGTGTGTTTTTTATTTTGTCCACATTATAGAGCGCTACGAGGCACACATTGAAATGTCCCTTTCTTAAATTTCTCAGTATTGTTCCTAGAGTAGTTATGGATATAGTATAGGACGTGAACCTGAATGTGTCACCGTTCGGTCTTGTGAATTCTTCTTCTTCTATTTAAGAGCAATGCTCTTGTCGGTGGAGCAATCTCCAACTGTTCCTGTCCTCTGCTATCGTCTTGACCTCTCGATACGACCGTACAGCAACCTTCTCCTTTATCTGTTCTATATAATTTCGTCTTGGTCTTCCTCTTCCTCTTCTCCCCTCTACCTTTCCTTCTGTATCTTGTGAATTACTTTAAAGTTATTTAGATAATTAACATTAAAGTATGTGTTAGCGTGTTAGTTAAAGCTACATCTTATTCTTAAATCCTATGAAGACATATATCCAATTTGATTTATACTTATGTATCTGCGTTACTTGCAAATCTTTCAATGTAAGTGTAAAAAAAAATTCGCCCCGTCCCTGTGCGTTTGTTCCGAACAGAGAGTAACCAAAGGTTTATGTGATATAATAAATAGGAAGATTCCATACCATGTACTGGATATTAGCAGCGGGGGGCTGGCCAGGCACGAGCCCTTGCGCCACGTGGTACCTTCGTAGATTGTGCCCGTCTACAAAAGCGTGTATCTGGTCGCAGGAGAGCTGCAGTCCTGTGTCGTTTTAGTAGCTTAAAATGCTATTCGTTCTCAGTGAGATAGAAAAATATGGAAGCAGTTGAGTTACGGTGTTGTAAGAGGAAGTTATTAAAATTCCAGGAACTTAGGGGTCAATTAAAAATAAACATAATGGAAGGCGCGCCAGTAAATAACTTTCTTTGATAAGTATTTTATTTGATTTAGTTAAAGTCTTATTTTCTATTTACCACAAGAATATAGGGTGACTTTAAATTAGTTCTTGGTACCAAAGGGTGTGCATGTGCTCATGATAACAAACAATTTTCCCTAAGAAACCCACAGTCAAATGAGCAAAAAAATTTTGGACTCTTCATACTAATTTGGCCGGTCAGTTGGTCGATTTGTATGGAGAGTTTAAATTATTTTTGCGATTTGAATAGTCAAACCCCATAGGGGTTCCTCAGGGAAAGTGGTTCATTACCATGAGCACATGTATAGCCTTTCGTATCATGAACTAATGTAATGTCGCCCTATAGAGGCTGTTAAAGATTTTAAGGGGTTACTCAGAATAAAGTATAGAATACACGAAAAAATTGGAAAATTTTCAATTTTTTTTTCAGATTCTCATACCAAATCTGAATAGGCAATCAAGAATTTGTATGGGAAACTGAAAAATAGTTGCAGATCGGATTTTTGAAATATTTTTCCTGTACTCCTCTATACTTGATTCTGAGTAACCTCTTAAAATCTTAGGCGCACTTTTTCACCCTGTATAATTTAAAATGGTGTTGGTTCAAGCAAAGTAGCATCAGATTATGTAATGTTGTACAAAAAAGGTGATATACTGACTCTATATAGATAGGGGAAGATGAAGATTCCTAATCTGACAAAAGCAGTACATACTTATTAAAACAAAGTAGGTATTCAAAAAATAATAAGATATAGATAATTAAAATCAACTTACTGTAGCATTTCACGCTAATAATGCCAATACACAATAAAAAAAATGGTAAAACTAAGTTGAAATTTTGAAACATGTTTGAGAACGAAAATTTGACTGACTAAACGAATTACCGTTAAGTTCTATCGTGGAAACATCTGTTCATGATTTACTTATATAATGCTAAATATGGCTCATCAATATAAACATTTCACCGCGTTCAGCCAATTGTGTACACAACTATAAATATATTATATCCAGGACCGCAACAACAAATTACTACCAAAAAATAAGATCACCAAGTAAGATTTAGTTGAGTTGCAATCAATGGAAGATCCTCAGACTAAACAACCATACTTTTTGAAGCCGGTCAATAAATCTTTATTCCATGAAAGATTATTTTTTTTATGTGATAGGTGGCAAACGAGTAGAGATCACCTGATGGTAAGCGATTACCGCCGCCCATAGACACCTGTAACACCAGAGGAGGAGGGACAAGATCACGTGATCGTGGACATTTTATAAGCCCCTCTGATTAGTGACTTTGACATTCGTATGTTGGTATTGGCTTATTTTTAGTCTGAGGTATTGAGAGATAGCGTCGATAGCATATTGTCTATAGAAATTCTCTTGGTAAGCTCTCCTAAAAGATTATTTTCTATAAAAAGTATATTTTTTTACGGTTTCTGCTAATTCGCAATACAAAAGTTATTCAAGTGCAAAAGCCCCAGTTAACTACTCCTACACCTATTTAAATTTTCTGACGGAAAAACCTGAACCTAACCTGCCGCGCGCTAAGAAGAAACCCATTTTTCAAACAGCTGCAGTACTTCTATCTATCCTTATGAAATACCTTTTTTACCACGGCTTCTACTCATGAAACTGAACAACTTTCCCCAAGGAACCTATACTCAATTCGCAAAAAAATTTTTGGACTTCCCATTCCCATACTAATCAATCAACTGATCCGGCAATTTTGTATGGGGGAAGTCCAAAAATTTTTTTGCGAATTGAGTATAGGTTCCTTGGGAAAAGTTGTTCAGTTTCATGATTAGAACCCACTGTCAATTTTTTTTCAGGTATTTCATAAGGACCCTATATGTATATAAGTACCTCTGCATTCATATTGATGTAGCTACAAATTAAGCCTCGTTGAAGTATAAAGTTTCTGTCAGTCAACCACCAAAGTTCGGCACTGTTTTAATAATTAACTACTATCCATTAATTTAGGATTATTCACTCCATGTTTACAATTACAATAGTTTTAATTTACCTCAAAATGGAAAATTACTATTTTTAACGGTTATTAAAATACTTTGCGTATTTTAATAGTTCGTGGAAAGTTGTGTTTTTATTCTATTCTTACCTTGAAACCAATATTACTCATCACTGTTTGTCACAGATTTGTCAGGATACTAAGAACTAAATGGATGGCTAAAAATAGTATATCAGTAAGTTACAAATGTCGAAGAACTGAAAATCTGTAGAAAAAGCGAGAGCTATAGTGGAGACCGCATTTGGGCAAGCGTAGTGATGTAAATAGAAAAAAAAACATTAAGTTTTTTCACAACCTAAAAAAAAACAGAAGTAGCACCGTCGTTTTTTCTTCTAAATTTGGTTATTTTTCAGAGACCAGAAAACAACTGAAAAGGAATAAAACATCAAAGTGATGGTTTTATTCTCATTTTAATTGATAAAATCAATTACATTTTACATTTATAAAAAATCTTAACCAAAACATAAACCAAACAAGGTTTAGAGAAATCCTGTCCCTCAGTAAACATAAAAACATCAATGAGTGACAACTATTTTGAGCTATTTCATTAGTAATGAAATACTATTCCTTCGATGCATCGTAATTATGCTCTTGGAAAAAAGGTTACATTTACGCTCCGAGTGCACTGAGCCGACACGGTAAGAACCGACAGATGATGACGTCACAGTCCAATCCAGTCGCTGTACATTTTGTATGAGCGCGAGTGCACTCATCCGACACTAACATTCTTACCGGACTTATAACTTTATAGAACGGATTTTATTTCTGTACCCTCGGTGAAAAACGCTATAAGTCCGAAATTGCAGTTTTGAGAAAAACGGCTTTAAAGTTTTTGCACCTTTACATGCATATAACTTTTTTATTATTGTTTTTATTTATGATGTAAAAAATGTTCAAGGTAAATATTTTAAGCGTCTTTACTATAATGTATGAAGAGTAGCATTAAAGTTAGTACATTATGAGCAAAAAAGAAAAAAAGTGACTTATATTAATCGCCACATCAGAATGTACATGTGTAATATAATATAAGAACAGATATATTATTTTACACTACAACTATTGATTATATTGTTATTGGTGAAAAATGATACATCTACGTATTGATATGTAATTTAAATACATTAATACTAATAAGTAACAAAAGTTCCAAAACAAAACTGTCGCAAAAAAGTTGCATCTTTTCTTCCCAGTACATGAAATACAATAAATTACATAATTAACGGTGATGAATTAAAAAACACCAAAAATATCAAATAAAATCACGTGTTCAATAATATATTTCAACTTATTTTGTTACAGTTTAAAGTTTTGGATCGTGTCAAATGATATAAATCGTTAAGGCAGTAAAATGATATAATTGTTTTACTACAATTTTATCTTCAATCAAATCGATCTTTAATCTCGGATACTTTAAGTACCTTTGTGAGACAGAAAATAGCCAAATGGGATGCCGGTGAACCCCATGGAAGTGGAATGTGATACCATTAAAGATTTGTTCACCAAAGCATCTGGTGAGATTTTAGGATAGAACAGGGTGCAATCACCGGACTGGTTCTCCGAACCGAACGAGCCGCCAACTCACTAATGCTTATTGGACAAACCTATGGAAAAGCATTTTAAGACTGCGCAGCTGCTGGTAACTTTCGCGGTGTTTTCGCGGGGATCAAAACGGCTCTAGGCCCTGTGCCAAAAAAGAGGAGTCATCTTTTCTCTGAACTGTGTTCTCTAAAAGAACTTCACGTCTCAGTCATCACTGACTGTAAATATCAACTCAAACGGTGGGTCAAACACTATAACGAGCTTCATATTCGAATAGCTGAGATCAGTCCTATAGGTCTGGATTCAATTCGTACGCTGTCTGTCATGACTGTTGTGGTATCCTTAGCATCCATCCCTGAGGCCCATTGCGGTTCCGTTCTCAAAAATCTACTACGGATATAATCCACCAACTCAAGGAATATGTCGTGTCGAATAAAATACAAAATGCAACGCATAATGGCACTTATTGACTTGAAAAAAAGCCTTTGATACGGTTAGTTTTCTTTATAGCGCACTCGAGAAAACAGGATGTGCTCCAAAGTTGAAACTGGTTCAATCCTTTCATGATGATATGAAAGATACCATATTCTTTGATGGTCAAACGTCCAATTCTTTCAACATGCGCAGAGGAGTTCATCAGCGTTGGAGCGTTTTAGCACCAACAACTATTCAGTATATTTTTCTCCCTGCTTCTTAAAGCCGCTTTTGGTGATTTATAGCGAGGAATTTTCTAACACACGTTGAGAGCTGATGGCAAATTATTTAACCTCACCCATTTAAGGTCTCGGTGTAACCATGATGACTTACTTGTTAATACCTTGCCGACGACGCAGCCCTTGTGGCGAAAACTACCCAAGAGCTCCAAGTTCTCCTGGACCACTTTGCCCACGCATGATCCCAGTTTTCCATGTCAGGTAATGCATAGAACACCGTAATTCTTGCACAGGGCTACTCCTACCATCTTAGCATCTTGCTCGATGGAGCGACTTTTGAAGAAGTCGATAAGTTCTGTAACTTGGGGTCGTCTGTGTAGAGAAATCTGTCTATTAATGGAGAGATCAACACTCACTTCGGCAAGGCCGCCACGAAGTTCGGTAGGCTTCGTGTAAGAGTATGGAATAATAAACATCTTACAGTCAAAATCAAGATGATAGTTTTTCAAACTTATGTCTTGAGTATACTCTTGTACGGAGCTGGAAAGTGGACATTGTATGCCAGGCAGGAGCGGTGACTGAAACCTTCCATCTGCGATGTCTTGGGAGCATCCTAGGCAAACTTGAAAGGACAGGGTAATAAACGAGATTATGCTGAAGATTGCGCAGCTGCCTCGCATCACCGCTATGCTCAAACAGCGACGTCTGCGGTGGCTAGGGCATGTGCATCGAATGGACCCTTCTCAATTGCTGAGACAGGTAGCATTCGCGAAACGAAAGGTAGGATGACCTTTGCTACGGTTTAAATACAGTGTTAAGCGGGACATGGTTGCGTTTAGGATCGACGGCAACGAATGGAAGAATCTTGCGTCCAACCGCAATGAGTGGAAAAAAACTATATTTGATGACTGCATAGCACAAGACAACGCCTGGTTCAGGACCTGGCGGAAAAGCGCACCCAAAGGTACAATCCTGTCTTATAAGACCTGCAGCCTCAGTTCACGTGTCAGAAGTGTAGCTGTATGTATCGGTCCAGAATCGGATTTTTAGTCATGAGCGGCGGTGTTTCACTCACACTTACGCTGTTTAAGTCATCCATCTACGTCCCTTTAATTCCGCGCAAGAAACAAATAAATAAAATATATTTTTTTTATTGCAGAGGTAGCAAACGAGCAGACGGATCACCTGATGGTAAGCGATTACCGCCGCCCATGCAATATAATTTTGATAGGTATTTTGATTTGGATGATTGTAAATAATTTGTAAATTTTGACTTACTAAACTTTTGTAACAAGCTAATAAATTAACAAGCAGCAAACAGCCATACTTTCACATATTTTACGATATTAATATGATCAAGCTATTTTAGTGACCCATTCATAGAACTAAGAGATTAGTAATAAAACTTGTGTATATTAATACAAGTCGGCTGTGCCCTACACGTTATATCAATAATAACTCAGATCACTGTGGAATTTTTTCGTGTCAAATGATATAAGTTACGTACCAGATGCGACAGTTTTTTCAAATAGTTAAGCATGCTTCTCGCACGAGGTGTTAGGCGGTACTGATGCAAGTGTGCAAGCACACGAAGGTCGAGAATCTCACCTCTCTGCACCGCGAAAGTGCGCTACCTATAGCTGTCTCTTTTGCGTCTGTCTGAAGCTTATGTTTTAGAAGAAGATGGTACCAGAAAAACTTGTATCACTTGACACCAAAAGATTTTTTGTATTACTTATTAGGAACTGGTAACATTTTTGATATAAGTGAGTTGTATTGTTGGACACGAACGTAATAGTTTATAAGCATTCTGGTGAAAAATAATATATTTCGAAATATATTACTTTACACTAAATTTCACCATTGTTTTTCTAGTGTCAAGTGTACTATGTAGACATGTATCATTATCCACATTAGAGTTATTTTAAGATTGAGTCGTGAACGATAATACATTTGTAGTTGTATCATCACTCACAATCTTTTATCAATATATTATCTATAGGTATAATGATTCAACTAAATTTGTATTATTTTACACTTACAATTTAAGTAACTTATGTTAAATTGAATGTGTGTTTGTCAAGTTATATCATTGTACGCGAGGCTTTAAAGACTATTGTATGATACAAGTCGACTTGTATTATTGCGCACGAAAAATATCTCCGGATCTAGAACAGTTAGAGCTACGTGGATCAGACAGAAAAATAGATAATTTTGCACTGATTATAAATGTCTAAAAAAACAAAAAGTGATATAAGTCGACTTATAGCGTTTTTCACCGAGGGTACAGATTTTATCGGCTCTTACTAGTCGCTGTACATTTTCTATGAACGCTGCTGCACTCATCCGACACTAACATTCTTACCGGACGAAACGTAGTGTTGTGCATCATTTATCGACATATGTATAGTTTAGTTATCGATTTACATGGTATATTAATATGATAATGTTTTATAGGTACCTACAGAAATCAATATACATTTATAGAATATTCAAATGCATAGGTATATGTGTAAATATATTATGATATTTTGTATTAATTGAAAAAATATGGTTTAAGAAAATGTGTAAGTAAAGCATCTACGTAGATAAAAAATACTTTGATTTTCAATAATATTTACATATTTAGGCTGTGTACTGTAACCACCCAAGTGCTTTAATTAATGTAATGCGTTTTTAATAAAAATACAAGGATCGTTTTTATTTGTTGTACCTACAAAAATTTATATACACTTTTAGAATATGTAACTTCATATCACGATATGGTATTTTTAATATGGAAAGTTTTATGATATAACCGCCATTTTAGATGTATTAAAACTCTTAGTCACCTACCTATGCTTTTACTTTACGCTGTATTTATAACAATAACGCCAATAATTGGCGTTGGCTAAAAGCCGGGCACATTTTCTATAGTACTGCGCACAGCACTATTCAGAAATAATACGCGACGACGACGCTTACTATATGGCTCTTGATAAAATAAGAGCCGAAATAACGGACGTTATTTTATCGGACCAGTGTACTCGCGTACATCCTATAGTTTTTAAGAGGACCGACAGGTGGGCGTGGCTTGGCTGTCGGTTCTTATTTTATCAGCCAGTGTACACGCGCCGTTAGACAATCCGAGGTATTTTTTTGACTTTCAAGAAAGAACACACTTTCACTTTTTTTTCTTTTCTTTTTTTCTTTTCTTTGTGGTAGAAGAAGAAGAAGAAGAAGGGGTAACTCAGAATGAAATATAGAATACAGAAAAAATATTGAGAAAATCTGATCTACATTTATTTTTTTCACACAGATTTAGTATGGAAAACTGCAAAAAAATTTTAGAACGTTTTTTTTTTCGATATTTTTATATATTCTATAGTTGATACTGAGTAACCCCTTAAAATTTCAAACGCACTTTTTTTAACATCCTGTTTATACATATGTAATTGTGATTATGATAAATAAATTAAAAGTTGAAAGCACTTTATAATTAATAGAAATAAGAATAGGAAACAGCGCAAACCGATTCTTGGTTACTTGAAGAACAGTTTTCCGTTGCATACGAAAAGTAATTACTTTTAAAATACACCAACCGAGAAAAAGCCGAACATGTCACACGCATGACTTTAACAAAAAAGCTTAATATTACGAAAACGGATGGATCCCTGAATCGAAAAATGTTTTTCAAGAACTTTTTTCAATATTTTATTTTACCACTTTGTCGGCATGATTAATATGCATAATGCATATCCATGTCAAATTACAGCTCTCTAGTACTAATAATCACTGAGCTAAGCCGTGGACAGACAGACAGACAGACGGACATAGCGAAACTATAAGGGTTCCTTGTTGACTACGGAATCCTAAAAACCATTACCCTTACAGCAGTAGCGACACCGTGTAACAAAACAAGAAACTTTTGGAATTATGCCTACTTAGAATTCAGTTAAACAAATGTGCAGTCAAACTTTCACAGCATAAGCTTACAAATTATGGTGTCAGACTTCCTTTGCGAAATACTCGTAGGTTATACTTTAACTATATTCTACTTTAGGTTTTTTACAGGGTTCGTAAATATCCGATATTTTTAATAAATATCAAAATATCAGATATTTTTGATATTTATCAAAATTACATACTAATTTCAATTTCTTACTCTAATACGTTTTTTGTCGAAATAGCTGAATTTTAAATGTAGGTATATGTTTGATAATTTGAAGATATTTATCAAAATAACGTTCAAATTTTATACTCTGATATGTTTTTTTGAAATAACTGAATCTAAAATGTATATTTTATTTTTGCAATTTTGAACATAGTTAATTAAATTAAACTCATTTATTTATTATTGTTATAATCATATCTTTATTATTTGGATTTGTCACATTCATTCTTAAAAATCAGCTTTTAAAACTAGGAAAATATAAAAATCAATATTGATATATATCAAACATAAATATCAATTGATATATATTATGATATACAGGGTTACTGATAATTCGACGCGAATATTTTAATGGCTTATTGAGGAGGTCATTAGCAATCAATTTAACCCTATAATGTATTATGCAAAAGTGAACTATTTCCGAGATAATATTTTTTTTTAAATCTCCGGATTGTCACCTTAAAAAAATCATAAAAAAATAATTATTAAATTTAATATTTTTTTTTAAAATGGATAACGTTCTACGTTAGTTAATTTTTCAAAAGTGAATAACGTAGAAGATATGTTGTTACTTTATAATCAGTTGTAAAATAAAAAATATGTATAAATATTCTGAAGTTACAGCATAAAATAACAAAAACTTCAAAATATTTTTTACTTATTGAACAAAATAGAGGATTTTCTAAGAAAAAATACCTATACATTAAGCGTGCAGATTCTTTTAAAAATATCTACATCTTATTAGCTTTCTAAAAAGGTATAACAACCTTGCCTAAAATTAATAGAAATAAACAAAAACTTATTAAAACATGTTAAAACCATGAAAATCAGCTAAGTTAAACTTTGAACTGAACAGTCTGTTTTTAAGGTAAAACACAATAAAGATGTTCTCTAACACAGTTTCACTACAATAAGCCTAATTTAGGGTTATTCCTGTTTGTCCCCACGAGCCTGTCCCCGAATGGGGACAAACAGAACTTTTCGTTTTGTTTGTCCCCGAATTTTTGTGTGGGACGCAACAGATATTTTTAATTTTCGTTTTTCACCGAATAAATAATTTATGGCTGTATTAACCTTTTAACCGCCCGCCAGTCAGCTAGGGCCGGCAACCGGTTTCCGAGCCACAGGCGCCCGAAAGTTATTTTTATCAACAGTTCAGCTCTTTGAACATTTCTTATTCTAAATTATAGTAACCCATCGACCGCTACGCTACTCTTTGATAAACCGACTGGTGGGCGGTTAAAAGGTTAATACTGCCTGTTGTGTTTGTTTTAAATAATAGAAGCCATTTCAAGACAAGAGTTTATTACAGCCCCTATTACTAGGTCTTATCTGAATCTGACAGTGACAGCCCGCCACCGATCAAACATAAAATGGTTGCGTTCACAATAACTTATACAACATCTCCCTTAACAAAATAAGAATGTTTCTCCTTAAACAGTAAACATACATATATTACACACAAAGACATTAGGAAATTAATCATTCACAACATAATTATTTAAATATTTTGGTTGTCGAACATGTCGACCTGACCGTGTCTGACCCGGAAGATTATTGGGGTTTGAGGCACTGCGGGATATAACATTATCTGAATCTCCGTTTGAATTATTAGTATTATTGGTTACATTTTCAGACTTTCTAGTTCTGTTTACAAACTCATTATTCTTAACACTTTTAAGGAACCAAGTATTTCTGGTTTTAATACCATTCATATCATCGGCTATTGTAATAGAACGAGGATTTTCATTTATATTTATAACAGTTGCAGGTTTCCAAATTTTTGCATTTTCATTTTCTTTATATAATATCTTTTGACCAACATGATATTTATCACTTCTAACTTTAGCACTCCTATCATATATTTGTTTTTGTCTCTTAGAGCGTTCCAATAAAGTTTCCTTAAAGTTTGGTATCAATTTTTGTTCCAGCAATGCCTTTTTTATTGGAAGTTTAGTACGGCATAGCCTACTAAAAAGTAACTGAGATGGTGAAAAGCTAGTTCCACAGACTGGGGTGTTTCTGTATTCTAAGAGATAGTTTTGTATGTCACCATTTGTTTCATTACATTTTTTAAGCATTGCCTTGCATATTTCCACTGCCCTTTCTGCAGCACCATTACTTTGGTGATAATGAGGACTGGAGAACACAGGTGTGAAATTCCATTCTTTACTGAATGAAAGAAAGGTTAGGGAATTGAAGGGCATATTGTCACAATATACAATTTCTGGTACACCATGTGTGCTAAAAATTACTTTCAAAACTGCAATTGTCGCTTCTGCTGTTTTATTGGTTAACTTGTGTAACTCTATCCACTTTGAATAATTATCTGTGAGTGTTAAATAATTATCATTTCCATATTGCAAAATATCTATAGAGACTTGCTGAAAAGGCAGTTCAGGATGTTTGCGAATAACTATAGGTTCTTTTACATTGTTGTTTGAGAACTTCTTACATATCATACAACAAGAAACATATTCATCAATATCAGTGGACATCCCGGGCCAGTAAAACAACAACTTAGCTCTATTTTTGGTTTTGAAAATACCAAAATGACAATCGTGAACTTTTTCAATGATAAATTTTCTCAAAGAATGGGGTACATAAAGTTGATTGCCTACAAATATCAAGTCACTTTCTACATAGATATTATTGTTCATATTATTGTAACATTTCAGTAAATCTGATATTTTGCTGTGTTTGGGCCAACCATTTTTAATATACTGCTTTAACTTAGTTGCAATAGAGTCATTATTTATTTCAAATTTAATTTTATCTATAATATCATTAGAGATATTTACAAAGTGGACAACATCATTTAAATCGTTGTCGCAGTCTTGACTTGCCTGAGAACATGCTCTACTTAATGCATCAGCAATGTGCATTCGAGTTCCAGGTACATGGACCATGTCAATATCATATATGCTAAGTTTTAACCTAATTCGCTGTAAGCGAGACGACGGAATACTGCTTATGTCTTTTTTCATAATAGAGAGCAGCGGAAGATGATCAGTTTGAACCAAAATCCTTTTGCCATACACAAAAGTATATAATTTTTTACACGCAAACAGAATGGACAAAAATTCTTTTTCAATCTGACCATAGTTTATTTCAGTTGGCGACAGTGACTTGGACGCAAAATACACTGGGGCATTGTCCTGTAATAGAACACATCCTATACCTGTCTTGCTAGCATCTGCTTGAATGGTTATTTGTTTATTTGAATCAAATATTTTAAGTACTGGGTGGCTTGTTAGAATATTCTTTATTTTATCAAAACACTGTGAGTGAATTGTTTGCCATTCAAATATTGAATCTTTTCTTAGTAGATCCCTTAGAGGAGAAGATAACTCTGCCAAGTTCGGTATAAAGGGGCGAAGATAATTTACTAACCCCAGAAATCTTTGCAATCCTTTTGTGTCATGAGGAGTATCATACTTTAAGATAGCCTTAATAGTATCAGGATCGGGACTCACAGTTCCATTTTCAAAGATGTGACCATGATAATGAACTTTGGTGACCATATATTGGAATTTAGTTTTATTAAATTTAATATTATGTTCTCGTGCTCTTTGGAATACTTTTTGTAACAGGACAACCATTTCTTCCTGTGTATTAGTGTACAGTAAAATGTCATCAATGTAATTTATGACTCCTTTGATATCACCAAATATCTCTGACAATATTTTTTGGAACACTTCTGAAGCAATACACAGACCAAATGGAAGCCTATTAAATTTATATGTCCCAAACATAGTGGAGAAGGTACAGTACCTGGAACTTGAGTTAGTTAACATTATATGCCAGAAAGAGTGTTTCAGATCAAGAACTGTGAAATACTTTGCATTTTTCACTTTTGCAGACAACTCATTAAATGTTGGAATCGCACAATACTTTTTAACTATGCAGTCATTAAGATCCTTTGGATCCAAGCACAAGCGAATGGAACCATCAGGTTTTTCAACAATAACTAATCTGTTTACCCATTCTGATGGCTCATCCACCTTGGAAATGATATCTAATTCTATCAGTTTATTAGGTTCCTTTTCAAGCTTAGGTTGTGTTACGTATTGTGTATAGCTAGGTACATATAGATATAGTTCTATCGATGCGCGCTGCGTCGCGTACAGCGGCCGTCCAGTTATGCAATAAATGGTAGAAAATAACACACGCATTTTATTCAACAGTGGCGACTGGATGGGATTTTTGTGGAAAAACGGAACTTATAAGTTTATTTTTTATTTTTTTAATACGTCTGGGGACAGGGAGCATAATGGCAAGTGGAAAATTACCGGAATTTGATGTGATAAATGGAAACTGGAACTCATACTGTGATCGAGTTGAAATGTACTTCTTGGCGAACGCCATTAAAGACGAGTTGAAAGTACCTACGTTAATATCAAATATAGGTGACGCGGGCTATGAGTTAATGATAAATTTGTGCAGTCCAAGGAAGCCATCCCAAATGCTGTTTGGAGAAATTAAGAAACTGATGGAGGAGCATTTAATCCCCAAAAAGTCGGTGCTAGCTGAGCGTTATCAGTTCCGTCAGTGCCGTCAAAAAGAAGGGCAGACTATTGTGGAATTTGTGTCCGAATTAAAAAAATTGGCGAGATTTTGTGATTTTGGAAGCAATTTAAACGAAAATATGAGGGATCAACTGGTTTGTGGTTTATTGAAAGATAGCATGCGGCAAAATTTATTTATGACAGTGGATAAAATTGACTTCGAAAAAGCAGTTCGGATAGCCACAAATTACGAAATGGCAGAAAGAAATGCACTTAGTGTAGAACGTGGTGGTGCAATTGGCAGCGTATTCCCGGGCGGCCATTTTGTTGACGGTGGCGGCAGAAGAACTACCATGAGCCGACAGTCGCTAAATCCAAGGGAAAGTTATGGCAGTGTTAATCATTTGGAATCTTTACACCGGGTACAAATTGGGCCAAACTGCATAGTGTGCGGGGACAAGCGGCACAAATGGAACGAGTGCCGTTTTCGCTCATACGAGTGCGACCATTGCGCCAGACGGGGACATTTGCGTCGCGTATGTCCGGAGCTGAGTGGTTCTGGGCGCGGCATGGGCGCCGCGAGGCGAGGTGGCAGCGGCGGTACCGGCACCTGGGCAGGCGCCTGGCGCGGCCGCGGTGCACGTGGCGGCGGCGCGCGTTCTTCGCTGCGCGCGCGCGCGGGCTCACGTGGCACGCGGGCTAATTTTTTATCCGAAGCGGACGACGAGAACGAGGCCTACAATTATGAAGGTTTGGAGGACTGCATCGACGAAGAACCCGTCATGCAAATGTCATTAAAGGACTATAAGCCGGTTAGTTTAACATTAATAGTAAATAACACTAATTTAAAAATGGAAATTGATACAGGATCTGCCCTATCTTGTATTAATAATGAATTATATTTACAAAAGTTTTCACAATTACCGTTAATGCCATGTAATTTGACAATTCGTTTTTATGATGGGAGTAAATAAAACCGTTAGGTTACATAGAAGTAGAAGTGAGACATAAAGAAACAATTAAATTGTTAGATTTATATATAATTGAAAGGGGAACGACATCATTATTAGGACGGCAATGGTTGGCCGAACTATGTATAGATATACCCAAATTTTGCATTAACCAAATACGAGAAAACGAAGTGGAGGATGTTAATAAACATATTGAAATGATTTATTCCAGGTATGAAGGGTTGTTTGATGGTGGATTGGGGTGCTTCACCGGGGGGCAGGCCACGCTTCAAGTGCGCGAGGATGCGCAGCCCGTGTTCTGCCGCGCGCGGCCGCTGCCCTACGCGCTGCGGGCCCGCGTCGACGCCGAGCTGGACGCCATGCTGCGCACCGGCGTCATCGAGCCCGTCGACGGCTCCGACTGGGCCACCCCACTGGTGATCGCCTCTAAGGCGGATGGAGGTATACGTATCTGTGCAGACTTTAAGGTTACATTGAATAGGTTTCTTTTGGTTGACAAATATCCAGTACCTAGAATAGAGGATTTGTTTGCGAATTTAAATGACAGTAGTTATTTCAGCAAATTAGATTTATCACAGGCGTATAATCAGATTTTATTAGATGAAACAAGGAAATACACCGTTATAAACACACACCGAGGCCTTTTTAGGTACAATAGGCTTGTCTATGGACTTTCATCAAGTCCAGGAATTTTCCAAAGAATAATGTCGAATTTATTAGGGGACATTCCCAATGTGGTAGTATTCCTAGATGATATACTTATATTTTCAAACTCCATAGAATCACATGTTAATACTTTAAACAAAGTATTGAAGAAACTGCAGGAAAAAGGGTTAAAAATTAAAAAAGAAAAATGTAATTTCTTTGTAGAAAGAGTTAAGTATTTAGGTTACGTGGTTGACAAAAACGGAATAAGTACAGATAGTGAAAAAGTTAAACCGATTTTGAACATGACAGAACCAAAGAATGTATCAGAGCTTAGGTCATTCCTAGGAATGATAAATTTTTATGGTAGATTCATAAAAAACTTAAGTTGCAATCTGGCACCGCTAAATTTATTACTAAAGAAAGGTATGGATTGGACGTGGGGCCACAAACAAAAACAAGCTTTTGAAACGGTGAAAGGACTCCTGGCGAGTACCAAAGTTTTAGCCCATTATGACATGAAGCGGCCAATAGTGGTGACGTGCGATGCGAGTGCGCACGGGCTGGGCGCCGTGCTGGCGCAGCGTGACGCCGCGGGCGCCGAGCGGCCGGTGGCGTACGCCTCGCGCGCGCTCACCCCCGCCGAACAGAACTACAGTCAAATACACAAAGAGGCTCTGGCGATTGTTTTCGCGGTTAAAAAGTTTCACCAATATTTATTCGGTAGGCAGTTTCATTTGCGAACGGACCATAAGCCCCTATTAAGTATTTTTAATTCAGAAGCGGCTATACCGGCAATGACTGCCAGTCGTTTGCAACGGTGGGCATTAATTTTATCAGCTTATGATTTTACCATTGAGTATATAAGTACAGACAAAAATACTGCTGATGCGTTGTCACGAATGATAGCAACCTTTAGGAGTAGTAGTGATGAAGGTTCCGAAGAGTTCCCAGAACAAACTTTTTTACATTTCGCATCGGAAGCCCTTTTGTTGGATAGTATTGTAATTAAAAAGGAAACGAGCCGTGATCCATTACTGAATCGGGTTTTGAGTTATATTAGGGACGGTTGGCCAAGCGAAATGGAAATTAAAGAGCTTAAGCCTTACTTTAATAGGAAAACAGAGTTATATGTGGAGTTAGGGTGTGTTATGTGGGGGCACAGAGTTATTGTTCCTAACAGTTTGAGAGGAAGGGTGTTAAAAGAACTGCATGAGTCACATATGGGCATTGTGAAAATGAAAAGCATCGCTCGCAGTTACGTATGGTGGCCAGGCATCGACGAAGCCATCGAGCACACGTGCCGCGAGTGCCAGGCGTGCGCGCAGACTGCCGCCGCACCGCCGGCCCATGCGCCGCGCTCCTGGCACTGGCCGGATCGAGCCTGGGCCAGACTGCACCTCGACTTCCTTGGGCCCATTGCTGGGTCAACATACCTAGTGGTAGTCGATGCGTGTTCGAAATGGATAGAAATAGTTAAAATGAATAGGACCACTGCGCATGAAGTGATAATCAAATTAAGAGAAATCTGGTCACGTTTTGGTATACCAAAACAGGTAGTTAGCGATAACGGTCCCCCATTTTCGAGTGAAGAATTTTCGTTCTTTTTAAGGAATAACGGTGTGGAACAAATATTTTCGGCACCCTATCACCCTTCATCGAATGGGGCAGCTGAAAGTGCTGTCAAAATTTGTAAAAATGTAATAAAGAAAGCTATCATAGAAAGAAAAGACATCGATACTGCATTGTGTAGGTTTTTACTGGTATATAGGAACACTGAACACAGCACTACTGGAGAGAGCCCGGCTCAGCTTTT
This sequence comes from Coleophora deauratella, assembly GCA_958295455.1. Taxonomy (NCBI): domain Eukaryota; kingdom Metazoa; phylum Arthropoda; class Insecta; order Lepidoptera; family Coleophoridae; genus Coleophora; species Coleophora deauratella. Next base: position 7,151,655 of record OY282398.1, read on the forward strand.
ACAAGGCCGAGCGTTGCGCACGAGACTCGACTGCGTGAAGCCGGACCGCGCAGCCGCAGTGCGCGCCGCGCAGCGCCGCCAGGAGGCACACGCCGGCGGAGTGCAGCGAGAGTTTAACGAAGGCCAGTTGGTCTGGTACCGTACCTATAGGCCGGACCAGAAGTGGGCGAAGGGCAGGATAGTTTGGTGTTTAGGTGGCACTGATTATCAGTTAGAAACAGCTGAAGGAGTGTTCATTCATAGGCATGTCGACCAAATTAAACACTGTAGTGAATGTAACCTTGAAGGCAACAGATTAGTGTATCCTCATTTATTGACTGATACTGAGCCTACACTGGTGGCCGGTGGCTCAGCGGAGCGGGGAACGGGTTCGACAACAAGCCCGGGTTCGGTGTCGGCGCGGTCCCCTAGGGTCGCGGGCAGTGGCGGTCGTAGTCCTACTTTGACCCAGGACGTACCGATAACTTCGTCACCAAAGTCGGGCCTGCCAGCCGGTGATCATCGTTTTCCACTGCGAACACGTAAACCACCTAAAAGATATGGGTTTGAATTTGATTAATGGGGGGAGGATGTAGGTGGTTATAATAATTTTAGTATACTTACTTATTAATTATAAAATGTTACGATAAAGATTGTAGTCTAGTTCTTGTAATAACTACTAGTTGAGGTTTTGTTGTTTGTTTGAAAACTCTTTATTGCAGAAAATTAATTATATACAAAACTTATACTTACTTATATTAACTATTGTATCGAGATAGTTTTATAGATATAGATATAGCCGAAAAAATTAAGTTTTTCATTATTTTATATAATAAGGGTGGAGGTGTTACGTATTGTGTATAGCTAGGTACATATAGATATAGTTCTATCGATGCGCGCTGCGTCGCGTACAGCGGCCGTCCAGTTATGCAATAAATGGTAGAAAGTAACACACGCATTTTATTCAACAGGTTGTACATTTAGAGGTACCCTAAAAGGAGGTTTTGACGTAGGAATGGTGCCCTCTTTTAGTTTTATCTCATAGGGTTTATCAATTTTGCCTATTCCAGTAAATAAATCAATATTTTTCTTTATAATATCATCACAACTTACAGTATCCATTGTAAAATTACAGTTTGAGGTTGATGCATTCACACTTTTGACTTCAGGTGTGTGCACATACGATTCACTAGATTTAGTTTTACACACGTGTCACGTGACAGTATGGGAATAGACATTTCACTTCCTGCAACACAGAACATTTCACGGCTCCTTAAATTATTCACTGTCATTATGTCCAACACAATTGTGCCCTCTATCGGGGTCTTGTATCCATTCCAGCTTTCTAATGATGCTGAAAATTTCACAAGTGCCAAAGATTTTGAAGACTGAAGTTTTATCTTTTCATAAAGATGTACAGGCAAAATGTTGACATCTGCACCTGGGTCCAATTTGAATTTTATATCTGTGCCTTCAACATTTATATTTTCATACCATGCCACAGAGTCCACTGATAGGTTAGAGGTCACTGTTCCACAAAAGTATTCCACATCATTTATTTCATGAACCATTTTGGATCTACACATTTTTGCAAAATGATTTTTCTTTTGACATTTGGCACAAGTTTCATTAAATGTAGGGCATTCACCGTATTTATGAGAGTAGCCACAATTGGAACACACTCTCTGTTTATCTTTCTTTGGTATTCCTGGTACTACACGAGTAGCGTTCACTGAAGATCCTTGCATTTCATTAATTTGATTCTCTGTCAGTTCTGCAACTCTAAATGCTTCGATTACTTCTTGTAAAGATGGATTTCCATGTTTAATCAGTTTCTTTTGACATTCAAGGTTTCTTGCACCTAAGACCAGCCTATCTCGGAGATTTTCTTCTGCTGCCGAATCAAATTTACAATCGCCTGCTAATATTTTAACTTCCGTCATGAAACTATCGAACTGTTCGCCTTCTTTTTGTGATCGGTTGTAGAATAAGAACCTTGAATGTAGTAGATTTTTCTTGGGGTTACAATACTCCTCAAATAGCAAGGTTATATTTTCTACTGTTGGTTTTTCAGGTAAATCAAATGTGTTATACACTGCAAGGGCTTCTTCTCCAATAATATTGAGCAATACTGCAATTTTTCTTGCATCACTGACATTGCTCAATCCAGATGCTAATAAATAGATCTCAAAGTTTTGTTTAAATTTTCGCCAATTCTCACTTAGATTCCCTGTGAGGGATAATTTTGCAGGTAAGTTGTAGGACTGCGCCATGTTGTGTTTGTTTTAAATAATAGAAGCCATTTCAAGACAAGAGTTTATTACAGCCCCTATTACTAGGTCTTATCTGAATCTGACAGTGACAGCCCGCTACCGATCAAACATAAAATGGTTGCGTTCACAATAACTTATACAACACTGCCATAAAACATTTTTTCGGGGAAAAACGAAAATTAAAAATTCCTGTTTCACAACAATTCGGGGACAAACAAAACGAAAAGTTCTGTTTGTCCCCATTCGGGGACAGGCTCGTGGGGACAAACAGGAATAACCCTAAATTAGGCTTATTGTAGTGAAACTGTGTTAGATAACATCTTGTATTGGGTTTTACCTTAAAAAGAGACTGTTCAATTTAAAGTTACACTTAATTGATTTTCATGGTTTTTACATGTTTTAATAAGTTTTTGTTTGTTTTTATTTATTTTAGGCAAGGTTGTTATACCTTTTTAGAAATCTAATAAGACGTAGATATTTTTTAAAGAATCTGCACGCTTAATGTATAGGATTTTTTTTAGAAAATCCTCTATTTTGTTCAATAAATTGTAAAAAATATTTTAAAGTTTTTGTTATTTTATGCTGTAACTTCAGAATATTTATATATATTTGTTTAACTTCTAATTATAAAGTAACAACATATCTTCTACGTTATCCACTTTTAAAAAAATAATTAAAATTAATAATCATTTTTTTTATGATTTTTTTAAGGTGACAATCCGGAGATTTTTCAAAAAAAAAATAATATTTAATTATCTCGGAAATTATTCACTTTTGCATAAACTCTATAGGGTTAATTGCTAATGACCTCCTCTATAAAATCTCCTTAAAATATTCGCGTCGAATTACTAGTAACCCTGTATATCCGATATATATCAATTGATATATATCATGCGAACCCTGGTTTTTTACAGTTATTAAATGGCTTAATGGATTTTGGAGGTTATATAATATTGCGGGACAAATCAAATCACACACGGTCATCTGGCCCCAAACTAGGATTCCCTGTATCTTGGGAACCAGAGACTGATATACATACACATATACATATTAAATACATACATATATAGATATAATACACCCAGACACAGAGCAAACAAATCTGCTCGTCACAGAAATGTTTGCCCTGGGTGGGGATCGAACCCACGACTCTTGGATCAGTAGTCAAGATCACTAACCACTGTGCCACCGAGTCAGAAGAGTCAGAGTCGAGTCAGTTTATATGTAATAGAGGTTGTCTGTCTTTTTACTTTTATTAGGCTGGAGTGCTACAGAATATTTTTTAATCAGTCAGATTCGGAACCAAATTATATTTGAAGTATTAATATAAAGGTGGATCGTTTTAACCTTGGGCTTTCAATATATTCGGTGTTTTCGTGATTTACGTCATGTTCATGTAATATTTATTACATACTTTATACATACTTTCCTACCTATTTAAATACAATTTAGCAGATATCAGTTGCTAATTATTAGTGTGACTATGCGATAAAAAACCATATAGGTATCCTAGATTTTAGTATAATACCTTAAATTGGCACTGTAAATAGGTCTCTAGCATAATATTTGCGATTCACGCCAAGGCCGAAACGATCCACCGTAAATGTTATATCTAACTTATATGTGATAATCAAATCATACACTTTTATGTCGATCAAATTGTTTGTTTACATAATATTTAAAATATAAATATAATATATATATTAAAAATATATATATTATACATTTATAGTTTAAAAATATATTTAACAAACGCAAGCCATCCACTCAGTAGATCGATGACCTGGTGAATGAAGATGGTGAAGGTCGGCAAGCCGATGGATCCAAGCAGCGCAAGACCGGTCGGAAGTCTTGAACGGAGGATTTGTTCAGGAGTGGACGTCTTGCCAACGATGATGATAATGATTTAACAGTGTAACAAATAGCTATGTTTATACTCGGTACTCGTATGTGTTAACAACCCATTACGTCCCCACTGCAGGGGCACGGGTCTCTTCCCATACATCAGGAAGGTGAGGCCATACTCCACACACGGGGGCCAAGTCCGGATTGGTGAAGGTTGTGGGGCTAGTGGCCAATCCTAGTGTTAGAAGTTTTCAAGACGCCTATAAGGCATCCGATATGGCTTAACGACTGCCATCTAGCGATAGCAGCAGGCACCAACGGCTTAACGTGCCCTGCCAAACACGGAAACGGTCGAGATAAATGCCACTAACAGTCAAACCCATCCAGGTTATGACGGTGTGTTGTGTTTTTTCGTTTTTCAATATAGGTAGTCAAAGTAACTGGAAGTAAAGTAAGTGGAAGTACTGGTATACCTAAAGCTTTTATTTGGCCGGATTGAGAGTAAACCTATCAAATTAAATTAGTAGTCGGTAAATGAAATTTGACTATGGAACTACCAGTCGTTCCACTGGTAGTGCCACGGGAAAGGCGCGGTCTGTAGTCAGTTAACCTGCGCGATCAACGCGACTACGCAAGCCGTACTGAGCCACGACCGCTTCGTGTTCTTCAAAATGGAATCATCGCTCCATTATATCGTGTACTTATTAACCGTATGTTGGTTGTTTTAATCGTAGCTTACTGTGCGGATGTGGCGGTTGTCACTTCCGGCACCCACATCCGGTTCCGGTTCCGCCGGGAAGTGCTTCCGTCGTCTAACGTTCTCTCTGACAGCGGAGCCGAATATACGCAAACTCTTGACTTTATCAAACCGCAATCACTGAACTGGTAACTGATTTTCATTATTGAAATCTGTCAAAAGAGTTTTAGCTGTTTATTAATATTTCCTTATTTTTTAATAACCGATCGACACTCCTGACACACAATCACTGTCTTAAAAAAACAAAACAAATAATTGGTTACTATAAGATAGAAGCGGTCGCGTCGATCAAGCAGGTTAACTGACTACAGACACGGTCATAACGTGGATGGATTTGACTATTATTGACATCTATCGCGACCGTTTCCGTGCTTCCTAAGACAAGTTAAGCCTCCTGGTGCTGGGTACCGGGTTCTATTACTAGATGGCAGTTGTTAAGCCTTAGGCCTTATAGGCGGTGTAAAACTTCTGGCACTGGGGGGTCAATAGCCCCACAATCTTCACCAATTCGGACTTGGCCCCCGTGTGTGAAGTATAGCCTAACTTGCCCGAGATATGAGAAGAGATCCGTGCCTCTGCAGTGGGGACGATATGGGTTGTTTACGAAATTTAACACTTGTACTCATGAAATTGAACAATATTTTTAACGAATTTACTAAAATTGGAAAATTAAACTTTTTATATTATAAATGCGAAAGTATGGATGTTTCTTTGTTTGTTTGTTCCACTTTCACGCTGAAACTACTTGTTCCCGGAGGAATGCTCAAAAACTCAACATTTCCACCTCGTCACTATTTGGCGCCACCTTAACATTTTCTTTCTCTCTGGACCCAATTCTGAAGTCCACGCAGACGAAGTCGCGGGCGGAAGCTAGTTTAATATAAATCGATCAGCTAATTGATTTCAGGAAAGTTTCAAAAGTCAAAAGCAATTGATTTTACGAGTAAAAGCTTACTGTACTCTATGGAAGCGTATAGTATTACTACGATTTTGTTACACCTGTAGATATTACCCTTCTATCCAATGATAACAAGTGGGCTATTTACCACTGAACATAACAAATGAACGTCTTTCCGCTAATAACAAATAAAGTATTTCTCGCTTTCATTTTCGACGTCATCGTCACTTACCTTCAGATGAGATGATGCCTTGAGGCTTACCGATGTTTCAAATATTTCACAGAAAAAGCTAAAACGGAAAAACCGACACAAAAAAATTATACAGGGATTAGGGATTATCGCTTTCAAATCAATTTGCCATTTTAGCTATTGGCTTAAAGAGTGTTCGGAATTATTGGAAATGAATTTTTTTACCCAAATGTTATTTATTTGGAGCAATTAAATCTTAGTATAGATACCTATATGTACAGATTTTTGTTTAATGCGGACACACAAGATAAACAATAAATGCATCGAAAATAAAAACAATTTATTGCTTACCTTCCTTGATTTTACTCTTTATTATACTGAAGCCTTTTTACTTTTTTATATAGGTAGTATTAGCTCTGACAACCCTGGAAAGGGGCGTGGCCTCCCCTCACCTCAGCTCCCGCATCACGCGATCGTCGGTGGAGAGGGAAACTGCTCCTCAACAGCGCAAGACCTGAAGACCTCACATTTGGCTGCGCGCGCTCGATACGAACACTAGTTAGGGTGGCTCTCTGTCCGTTTGACCCTCGAATATTTAATTTTGTACATTCCATAAAGAGTTTAGAGTTTATTTTAAGTTTAAAGTTAATTTCATTTCTTGTAAATAATTTATTTGATCATTAAATCTAGTTTTGTGTTCCTAAATCTGTCTTTTTTTAATTTAAAGTCTGCCCGTCGCTAATATCAGAAGTGGGATAGTGCTTCTCTGCCTACTCGCTTCTGGTTATCCTGGCGAAACAAGTGGTTTTTGTGCATAATGGCCGAACCACCGCCGCGTGTTACAACACGTCGGCGCGGGCGTAATTCAGATACAACGGAATTACGAGAGCAATTAGGCGCGATTTTAGAACGTTTAAATGCTTTAGAAAATACTTCTGTGCAGAGCAGGTTCTTGGATGGCGATCGCTGTGACGCGAACGTGTCGCAAGCGACGGAGCCCGGTGGCGGGCTGGCGCCTACGCCTCCGCCCAGGCCTCCCAGCGGCGCGAGCGGTATCGTGGGTACTTCGGGTACTCCCCAGGCAGCTAACGGCAGTGACGCTACGGACAGAATCATCGGAGCCCTCGGCGCGTTGACAAAAGTAAGATCCACCCATTATTACATTTCGAATTTCGATCCGAGCTTGCACGATATCGATTCATGGTGTTTAGAAGTAGACAGGGCCCGCGAAATTAACCGTTGGGACGATAATGAGTGTTTAGCTAGAATCGCGAATTGTTTAAAAGGTGATGCCCGCTGTTGGCTAAATGATTGGGTCACTAATGACCGCACCTGGTCTAATTTCAAAATTGAATTTAAACCACTGTGCACGCGAAGAATCGATATCGCCTCTATTTTGTTTGATGTGATGTGCACGAATTCCGACGCCTATGCTACGTATGCTGAATATGCGAGGCGATCATTGCTTCGGCTTAATATTGTTAAAGGCTTGAGCGACGAATTGATAGTTGCTATAGTCATACGTAGTATAATGGACGCCCAAATTCGTGCAGCTGCGACTAATGCAAAGTTACTGCCTAAAGATCTTGTCGAGTTTCTATCGATTTACGTTAAACCGAAAAAGTTGGGTACCCCCCTTGATTCTGTGCGTACGTCACGAAGTAGGCATTTCGCGGAAATGAATAATAGGAAACGCGTTCATAGTGCGGCTATAAGTGAGTGTACTGTTGCGAAACAATTCAAATCGGATCCCCCTAAGTGTTTTATTTGCGGTTCTAACTCGCACCTTAAACGTTTTTGTCCTAGACGCTCTAAGTCCGATAAAGATTTACCAAGTACCAGTTCAGTTCCGAGTACGTCTGGTGTAGTTGCGAAAACCGATATTACGTGTACATTCTGTAAAAAACCGGGCCATGAAATCAGTGTGTGTTTCGCTAAGCAGCGCTCAGATGCGCGTAATAAAAATAACGTTAACTTTTGTCGAGAACTGGAGGGTAGTTCGAGAGACATTGATATCACGACCGCGGTTATACAGGGCATACCTACCGACATTTTAATCGATAGCGGTTCTCGTGTTTCGCTCGTGTCGAAATCAGTGCTTAAACATTTTAGATGCGCTCAGAAACCTACTTTTCAAGTATTGAGGGGCATAGGTAATAATAATGTCGAAGCGACCAGTTACGTCACGCTCGTAATCGAGTTTCAAGATGTGTCTTTGGAAGTCGTTTTGTTAGTAGTTCCGGACGGTTGTATGAATGTTCCGATAATAATAGGTACCGACGTGCTAAATCGTGATGGTATAGCTTACATACGAGTGAATAATCGACAGTGTTTGACGCGAATTGACAGTAAAAGTAGTAAGTGTGATGTTTTAATGGTTGAACCCAGTGAAAAGGTTCAAGTTAACTCGCCGTTACAAGGTACGGACCGCGATAAACTAGTCTCGATTATTGACGAGTTCAAGGACAATTTGATCGTAGGTACGGCGTTGACGACAGTGACGACAGGCAGTATGCACATTAATTTGTCAGATACTACGCCAATATATTACAGACCGTACAAGTTGTCGTAAGATGAGAAAGTAAGGGTTCGCGGAATAGTTAAGGATCTGTTAGACAAAAATATCATACGCGAGTCGGAGTCCCCTTATGCCAGTCCCATCATCTTGGTTAAGAAAAAAGACGGGTCGGACCGTATGTGTGTCGACTACCGTGCACTTAATTCAGTCACAGTCAAAGACCGTTTTCCGCTGCCCCTCATAGAGGATCATATAGACAGACTAGGTGGGTGTAATTACTTCAGTTGTCTTGATATGGCGACCGGATTTCACCAGATTAGAGTTGACCCCGATTCCATACCCCTCACAGCTTTCGTCACACCAGAGGGCCACTACGAGTATTTGAAGATGCCTTATGGTCTGGCGAACGCTCCGATAGTGTATCAGAAAATCATATCGAAAACACTTAAAAAACACATAGATGCCGGTAAAGTACTGGTATACGTTGATGATGTACTGATTATGTCACAGAGCGTAAATGAGGCATTAGACGATTTACGCGAGGTTATGATGACGTTGACTTCCGCGGGGTTTTCGATAAACCTTAAGAAGAGTACATTTGTGGCCACAGAGGTTGAATATTTGGGTCGTAAAATTTCTCAGGGTCAGGTTAGACCGAGCGACCGCAAGGTCAAAGCATTAGTAGACTCCCCTGTGCCCACAAACGTACGACAAGTGCGCCAGTTACTTGGCTTGGCGGGATATTTTAGACGTTACATTCCGAACTACGCGTTGCGAACGGCATGCATAGCTAATCTGACACGTAATGGGGTTCCTTTTGTTTGGGGAGAGGAGCAGGAAAAAGCCCGTAGGTTTCTTATTGAGTGTCTAACAAATTAGCCCGTGCTCACTATTTTCGATCCCAAACAATCGACTGAGCTGCACACCGATGCGAGTGCGATAGGCTATGGCGCGGTACTCATGCAGCAACATGAGGACAAGAAGCGGCACGTGGTCGCATATTTTAGTAAGGCTACTCAAGGAGCTGAAAGTCGCTTTCACTCCTATGAGTTAGAGACTCTTGCTGTGTATAAGGCTCTGATACACTTTCGCCACTACCTGCTAGGAATACTTTTTAAAATAGTGACCGATTGCAACGCGTTAAAACTGACAGAGCGTAAGAAAGATCTTTTGCCGCGTGTGGCGCGCTGGTGGCTGTACATGCAAGATTTTAACTTCACGATTGAGTATAGAAAAGGTTCGTTGATTTTACACGCCGATTATTTAAGTAGGAACCCAGTAGACGTGAATCATATCGGTAAACCCAAAACGTGGGCTCAAATAGCTCAATCCGCGGACGAGGAAACTCTTAATCTGATGGACCAACTAGCTAATAACGAGCTAGACTCGAATAGGTATGTGGTACGTAATGATATTTTGTACTACAAGTACTCCCCGGTAGGAGAAGAGCCTAGGTTGCTTTGTTATGTTCCAAAGGGTCATAGACTAAGCCTGTTGAGAATATTTCATGATCAGCATGAGCATATTGGCTGTGATAAAACTGTCGATTTAATATTACACCATTTCTGGTTCCCTGGCATTAGAGCCTTTGTCAAAAAATACATCAGCCACTGTCTGGTCTGTATCTCGTGTAAGAAAGTCCCGAGAGCTCCTCATCAGCCTATAGCTTCATGGGTCAAGCCTGAGGTCCCATTCACTACTGTCCATATGGATGTCCTGGGTGTATTGCCAGATTCTAATGGCTACAAATATGTACTGCTGTTGATCGATGCGTACACTAAGTACTGTTTGCTATATCCGATGTATAGGCAAGACACAGATAAGCTGAAGCGCGTCGTCGCTAATGCTGTTTCTCTATTCGGCACTCCCAAGCTGATAGTGTGTGATCGCGGACGTATGTTCGAAAGTAGTGCGTTCCAAAAGTGGATTTCCGATTTAGGCTGTTCAATGCACTTTATTACGCCAGGAATGCATAGTGAGAATGGACAGGTCGAACGTTACTGCCGCACCGTTTTAAATATGTTACGGATCGAAGCGGAAAACAAACACTCTAAATGGTCAGATGCACTGTGGAAAATGCAGTTGGTTTTAAATAGTACAAAACACAAAACAACTCAAACTTCGCCGTTACAACTGCTGGTTGGTATCGATGGTGTTACGCCGGTGATAAGATCGTTGGTGCGCGATGTTGCGGTAGACGAGTCAAGTCCGAATCGCGAGGCTATGCGCGAGATAAAACGCCAGCGTGCGTCGGAACTATTAGACGCGAATAGAAAAATGCAGGACGCCTATGTAAACAAGAGCCGCAAACCTAGTCGCAGTTTTCAGCTAAATGATTTAGTATTTGTTAGCAAAAATGGGCAAATGACCGGAAAGTTGGACTCCGGTATGCGCGGTCCCTACCGCGTTGTGAAAGTACTGCCATATGGGCGGTACGAGTTAAGGTTGCTTGGTGGATCTTATGGCAAGACCACGCAAGCGGCGGCCGAGCATATGGTTGCTTGGAGGGGCGAGTGGACCCCTGACGCGTGTACGGCGTTCTTTGATTGTGAGTACGATTACGTAATGATGTGCGTAGTTACGACCGGTCAGGTCGGGTACCGGAGGGTCTTTAGGTTCGTAAAGACCGCTCTGAAGGACAAGCTAGCTCTGGGCCTCTGTCAGTGTGTTCCGATATGAGTGAAGTTGGCCACTAGTAACTCAGTCGATGAAGTTCAAGCACTCGGTGCCTCTGGTGTTTTGTTAGACATGTACATTACGGTACCTCTGTCGGTGTTGTAATATTTCTTGTAGTACTCGCAATGTGCCGGTGATTACCAAGTTACGGTGGTTTCACTGAAGGATATGCAAACTTCGGGCCTCTGTCGTGACATTTTTGTATTTGCTTATTGCTATAACATTTTTCTCCTATATTTATGTGCCTTTATTTCCGTTTCAATTGCTTAGCTTAAAATAAAGATTTACCTGTAATTTCTGCTTCATATGTAGAAATTAGCTGCAAATTGCAATCGTAATATTAAACAAAGTACCTAAAGTAATAAATAACTTTTAAGTTGTTCAGTCAGTCAGCAGCTTTAGTATGTCTGACTCTTGAGTTGTTCAGTCAGTAAGCAGCTTTGTCAGCTATGTCTGCTATTTAATCACGTTTCATAGTTTTGAACAGTTACATGAGCAGTCTGTTATCGTTTACAGCTACAAACGAGGAACCAGCACCAGACCACGGCAGCTGCAGTGACTCCTCTTCGGAAACCGATGGACACCGAGTTCAAGAGGTGGCCGTGGACGTCCACCAGTCAGGAGAGGCCGTATTAGCTCTGACAACCCTGGAAAGGGGCGTGGCCTCCCCTCACCTCAGCTCCCGCATCACGCGATCGTCGGTGGAGAGGGAAACTGCTCCTCAACAGCGCAAGACCTGAAGACCTCACATTTGGCTGCGCGCGCTCGATACGAACACTAGTTAGGGTGGCTCTCTGTCCGTTTGACCCTCGAATATTTAATTTTGTACATTCCATAAAGAGTTTAGAGTTTATTTTAAGTTTAAAGTTAATTTCATTTCTTGTAAATAATTTATTTGATCATTAAATCTAGTTTTGTGTTCCTAAATCTGTCTTTTTTTAATTTAAAGTCTGCCCGTCGCTAATAGTAGGTATTTTTAGTACTTACTCAGAATCAGCTACAGTTTCTCCTTCACCCGGGTCTGCTGGAAGAAATTTCTTTTAGAAATAAGTTGCACCCGTTGTGTATATTTTATGTTAAGCTATTTTGTGCACACAATAAATTATAAAATAAAATAAATATATAAAAAATAAAAATGTGTCCAATAAACCAAAAATGTTGATTATTTCTGCCGATAGCACATACGAATATAGTTCTCTTAAGTGGGTTTGACAGGTTTATATTTGGGCTTATATTAAGCTGTTCCTGGAAAAACCTGTAAACCCGGCATAACCTGTCATGATGGAATTCTAGCTTTGGACGAACTCCTAGAGAGCTATTTCAAACAGAATACGGAACATCATACCAGTGCAAGATTGCATTTGGATTGGCTACATTTCATACTTTGTTAAGTCACGAGCTATGTAGTAATCAAATTTCCGTGGAGTTACGGCGCTCGTTACCGCCGCTCTTGTTCACTACTGGCTAGTCGATTGGGTCCCAGGGATGGACTAAGAAAACCTTCAAGGGAGCCCCTATATTGAAAAGGCTCTTTTTCTTTTTCGCAGCAATGAAACACATTTTGTTACCCCTTGTATTCATAACGAGCCGGCTGGTGGATTATGTTCAGAACAGCAGTTAGAAGTCACAGCAATGCTAGGGGTTCCACGACTTGACAATAACACTTAACACAAGATAAGAATACATGAGGTTGCAGCAAAGCTGCATGAATGTAATCTAATGTGATCAACTACTTCTGTCAATTCTAACCGCCACATTGTTTGTTCAAATATGGGAGTAAATTCAGACAAACAATACGACGTACTTACTATTTAACTGTAAAATGTTTTCAGAGAATTGATATTTGAATATTAAAAGGTAACCCCATGGAACCCTAAATCCGTCTCTTCGTGTTCCACTGAACTCGTGAACAGAGTTCACTGGCTTCGAGGGATTTCAACTGACGATCGTCAATGAAGATATAATAAAAATATATTTATTATTCTAAGTATATTGTATACATTTCGCAGATCACAGATTATATATGCGACTGTACGTCAGAAAAACACTAAACCCAAAAGAAACTCCGGAATGTCACACACCGCTCTTTCAGTAATTATAAGTTGGTGCACCGTACGAGTATATCCACGTTTTCGACTATTGGATTTAATTATACTAACTAACAATACATTGTTTGGGTTTCAGTAATGACTAAAGAAACAATCAAGACGACATAGTGACGGAATGTTGTGTGCTTCGTTGTAAAAACAAGTTTTCAACTCACTAGCGAGAAAATATAAAATGTAAGAAAAACAATTTGAACGATTGTTTTTCTTTTCGCTTTGTAGTCAATTCGCAATAAAGTGTACGTTTTTTTACTGAGTAAGCAAAATTTTATTTTGATCACTGGTTTAAAGCAACTAAGGACGCAATAAGCTAAGCTAGTGAGGTAAAAACAGCCTTTTAGTATTTTAGTGGTGCCCCTTCACGAACCATGACTTGGTGTTGACGGCTATGCATATAGGTGACCATATATTTTTTTTACCCTCAATTGGTAAGATCATCATCTCACCTGATGGTAAGTAATGATGATGCCGAAGATGGAAGCGGGCTTACCAAGATTCCCCAATGCAAGGGGGAACTGGCTATCTTATCTTCATGCCGGAATACATCGATGCTGTTAACATTGATGTTTGGCGGCAAGACTGAGATAAGATGGTGGTAGCTAGTTAGGCGGGCTTGAAAATGCCCTACCACCAACCAAACCGAGTCCTACAAAGTTGGACCCCGCCGGGAATCGAACCTGCGACCTCCTGATGTGAAGCGAACGGACAAGCCACTGGGCTATGGAGGCGGTTAAAAACATAGGTCCAAGAATGGATTCTCATCGACTGCCAGGATTTGAAGGATTTTTTATCAGTGCAAATTACGTTATTGTCCTTATGGACAATAACGTAATTTGCACTTTACGTTATTGTCCTTTTGTTTTACGCAACCGCTGTCCCGTAAAATTAACCCCAGAAATTTGAGGCATTGTGGCGTCAGGATGCTCATTGCCTTGAAAGAGTCGGCTTCGGCCAAGAGTATTTAAATTGTTTTCAATTTTCAAATTGTTTTAAATTGTTTTCAATTTAAATACTCTTGGCCGAAGCCGACTGTTTCAAGGCAATGAGCATCCTGACGCCACAATGCCTCAAATTTCTGGGGTTAATTTTACGGGACAGCGGTTGCGTAAAACAAATTAAGAGAAAATAGCTTTTCTTTTGAGTCAAATGTCACTAACAATGCCTTAACTATATTGCTCTTCTGGATACAACATACGAGTAGTATAGTTAAGGCATTTAAGGATGAGTAAAAACGAGTGAGGTGAATATAGCTTTTCTTTCGAATCAAATGCTTTAACTTTATGCTGTTTCCTTGCTGAGGTAGCTAAGGTGGCTTGAGATGTAAAAAAGCGGCCAAGTGCGAGTCGGACTCGCCCATGAAGGGTTCCGTAGCAGCAAGTAACATAATATAAAGTTATTGTAGTTCGTTGTAGGTAAATTGCGGTTTACGATTTATGACGTATTAAAAAAACTACTTACTAGATCTCGTTCAAACCAATTTTCAGTGGAAGTTTGCATGGTAATGTAGTCAAATATATTTTTTTTAGTTTTATCATTCTCTTATTTTGGAAGTTACAGGGGGGGGGGGGGCACATTTTACCACTTTGGAAGTGTCTCTCGCGCAAACTATTCAGTTTAGAAAAAAATTATATTAGAAACCTAAATATCATTTTTGAAGACCTATCCATAGATACCCCACACGTATGAGTTTGATGAAAAAAATTCTTTGAGTTTCAGTTCTAAGTATGGGGAACCCCCAAAATTCATTGTTTTTTTCCTATTTTTGTGTGAAAATCTTAAGTGTCAGCGACCCCAGCAAGCACTTTTTTCCTGGGGCTCCTAGGAGAATCCTACCTATCTCAAATTTTAGAGCATAATTAGAGCAATCATCATGCCAAGGGAAAAATTTTCAGCAATCATACTTTTCGAGATACGAGCTCCTAAAGGTGTGCCTAAAACTATTTCCATTAGCCTTTCGCGTTTTTTTAGGGTTCCGTAGCCAAATGGCAAAAAACGGAACCCTTATGGATTCGTCATGTCTATCTGTCGGTCCGTCCGTATATCACAGCCACTTTTTTCCGAAACTATAAGAACTATACTGTTGAAACTTGGTAAGTAGATGTATTCTGTGAACTGCATTAAGATTTGTGTCAGCGACCCCAGCAAGCACTTTTTTCCTGGGGCTCCTAGGAGAATCCTACCTATCTCAAATTTTAGAGCATAATTAGAGCAATCATCATGCCAAGGGAAAAATTTTAGCAATCATACTTTTCGAGATACGAGCTCCTAAAGCATGCCATCCAGCAAGCACAACTGGTGCACAAAAACTACAAAGAGTTGGGAAAAAATTTTGATGCACAGATTAAGAGCATCATAAAGTGAGTCGGACTGCAAAGTTTCATGAATGTCATGTCTATAGTTTTCTCGCTAGAACGCAAAACCTGCTTCACGTTCTTTTCACGAATCTTTCTAGCAGTCACATCAGATCTCAGCAATAACAGCATCTTGGTTCAAAATTTTTATGCCAGGATTTAGAGCAACACTAAAAACCTATGCTGAATTATTTTTGAATCCCAAAAATCAGTACTTTTTGTGCTACGAGCCAATGTTTTTTCCTTGCTGGGTGGACATGACAAAAGTGAAAAAGCTGTATAGCTTTGAAACTAATACGAATACAAGACTGGTTCTTATGCTCAGATTTAGAGCAAAATTAGAGCATTCTGCTCAAAAAAAACTAGAATCCCAAATGTTATAGTTACAGCGGTAGACGCTAAAAACAGATTTTTCCCGCCAACTTTTTGAATGATTACGGCGACTCGCGGCAGATTGCGACGTTGCCGCTCTTATTTTTTTCTAGTTCAAGCAATACCTGACTTTGTGCTGTGAGTATAAGGTACATTTGAGTTTCAAACTATCGATTGTCATTTACATTGATAGACAAGAAAGAAGCGCGACAAATTTAAATGGAAGTTGTTGGTGATCTTATAATACGTAAGGTTTTAATATGACAGGAATTGGTATTAAAATTGTATCGAGCCGGACGACGTACTGCCATTTTGGTTGACAGCATCTATTATATCTTTATATTTTATAGTTTAAAAGACATGTCACGACGTCACTGAGTGTTAATAAAAAAATAACTCTTGAAAAGCCTAAAAGTAAGAGGAAGGGTCTCATTGATGTCGGCTATCGTTGTTTAGACTTCAGGGATCAGTGTCACAAATTAAACGCATTTAGGGCATTCACATTTTGTTTAATAATCTGTGTTACGCAGCAAAATGTTTGCCTGCATGGACAGCTCCCAGCTGATGCTTTTTCGTACCATGACCTAATTTACTTATCCTACAAGATTCGTACGAAAAAACCTAAGCCTACAATAGTTCTCCAGAGAAATTTTAAGAATATAGATAATGAAAAATTTATGACTGACCTGAAAAACATTGACTGGAATTTGGTGATGGATGCTCCTACTATAGACGAAAAGATTGATATTTTTACATCGCTGCTAACACAATTGTTTGATGTTCACGCTCCGTTTCGTGCGGTCAAAAGAAAGCATACCCCAGCACCGTGGCTAACTACCCAACTAAAAATCCTTATGACTAAAAGAAACGTTGCGAAGTCTAAATATAAATCTAATCCTAGCGAAACCAATAGTTACAAATATAAAAAGTTGCGTAATAAATGTAGTAGGATGTGTAGAGATGCTCAGCGTCAATACATTCATGATAACGTTACGAATGGTAGCCCGGGCAAAGTCTGGAAGTTCTTGAAATCTATGGGTATCGGTAAAAGTAGTCGCGCTGCTGATGCTAATCTAAACCTAGACGAACTTAATAAACACTTTACATGTAACTCTTCTATCACATCTGCAAGCAAGCTAGGCACACTACAGGAACTATCTTCACTACCGACCCCTGACTATGATCAACTTGCATTCTCCCCTGTCTCCGAACGCGAGGTTGAGAAAAATATACTCTCCATCAAGTCTGATGCCCAGGGTACTGACGGCATCAGTCGAAGAATGATCCTTATGTCACTCAAAATAATATTACCCATCTTGTGCCATATCTTTAATTTCTCTCTTTACTCCTGTTCTTTTCCTTCTTCATGGCGTCAAGCTTATGTAATTCCTATCCCTAAAGTTAATAACCCGTCATCGTACTCCGAATACAGGCCTATATCTATACTACCATTTCTCTCAAAGGTATTAGAACGCCTCGTACATTCCCAACTCTGTCGGTTTCTCAATAAGAACTCTATCCTTAGACCGTTTCAATCTGGATTCCGCCCTGGCCATAGCACAGTGACTGCCCTCATCAAAGTTACTGATGATATCCGTCTTGGAATGGAAAATCAACTACTTACCGTCCTTACCCTCTTAGATTTCAGTAATGAATTCAATACAGTTGACTTTGAAATCCTTTTGGCTATCCTAAAAACCCTCAATTTGTCCTCAAATGTTATAGCATGGTTCCGCAGCTATCTCCACGACCGTCAACAACGTGTTCGGTTGAACAACATTATTTCCGAACTATGTCCTATAACTGCGGGCGTACCCCAGGGTGGAGTGCTGTCACCGCTTCTTTTCTCCATGTTTATTAACCTCATTACACCTTTAATTACCTCCTCTTATCATCTTTACGCAGATGACCTTCAGATATATTGTCAGGCGTCTTTGCAAAACCTACACACGGCTATCGTCCAACTAAATGAAGATCTTTATAAAATCAGTAACTGGTGTAAATCGTATGGTGTAACCATAAATCCAGTGAAATCACAGGTCATCATTATCGGAGGCCCGAGGCAGATTGCTAGTGTTTCCTTAGATAATCTGCCCCCTGTAGTATTGGAGAATAAGCCAATCCCCTATAGTAACGTCGTAAAAAACCTTGGCGTCCTGCTTGACAGCACTCTGTCGTGGCTCCCACACGTCACCGAGGTCAGCCGCAAATTGTTTGCGACTGCCCATTCGCTAGGACGTTGTAAAAATCTACTTCCCCTTAAAACTAAAATTGAGCTAGCTCAGTCCCTCCTTCTACCCATTTTAGATTACACCGATGCGAGCTATCCAGATCTTAACGAAGACCTTAAGTCAAAGCTGGAAAGACTTCAAAATGTATGTATTCGCTTTATATTTGGACTTCGTAAATACGATCATGTATCGGAATATCGCGCGCAGCTAAAATGGTTACCGATACGCGAACGCCGAAACTTTCATCTTCTTTCTATAATTTTCAATATTCTCTACAACCCCAATTCACCTGTCTACCTGAAAGAAAAGTTCTCATATCTTGGGTCTGATTACGACAGAGCACTAAGGTCTAAGGGGGACAATCTTTTGAAACCTCTTTTCTGTCGCTCTCATTACTATGGTCAGTCCTTTACTGTAACTTCCGCCCTGCTATGGAACACTCTGCCTCCCCAAATTCGTCATACTGAGACACACGCAGCGTTTAAGCTGCGTCTTAAAGAATTTCTCCTTGCCCAGTAATTATGTGCGTTGTTATTAATATATATATATATATATATATATATATATATCTTAGTATTTATATATCTATTACTGTATATATACTATATTTATATATATTATTGCGACATGTTGGATAGTTATAAATATCAAATACTCTGTGTAATTTGTATATAATTATATTATCTTTAATCTATTTACATACTTTGTTACATTGCTCAAATAATTCTTGCACTATCGCTACCAGTACTTCATGTAATCTTTTATCCTCTGCCAAGGGTTGTCTGGAAGAGATCGCTTCTAGCGATAAGACCGCCTTTGTACACGTAATCCAATATTTTATATGTTATGTAAATTCCTTGTGTGCAATAAAGCATTAATACAATACAATACAATACAAAATATATGTTTTTTTTTTATGTGATAGGTGGCAAACGAGCAGACGGATCACCTGATGGTAAGCGATTACCGCCGCCCATGGACACCCGCAACACCGGAGGAGTCACAAGTGCGTTGCCGACCTTTGAAATGGGATGGGGGATGGGGGAATGGGGAGGGGGTGGGGGGGTTGGACCTACGGTACCTTCACTCACTCGGCGAAACACAACAAACGTTGCTTCACGCCGGTTTTTTGTGAGGCCGTGGTATCACTCCGGTCGAGCCGGCCCATTCGTGCCGAAGCATGGCTCTCCCACGTCTAATCATTCCACCTAACCTAATCCCGCCATGTAGAATCTTTTTATTTATAATAATTAAATTGTGTGTGAAAAAGTACCATGCCAAATAAACTCTATATTCAGTTAATATGTCATCAATTCTTTAAGCTTTATACTAGTAGATATTGAAAAATATATATTTTAGAACTAAGTTAAAAAACTTACACGGAACCCTACACTGCGCGTGGCCCGACACGCATTTGACCGCTTTTTATTCAGTCGAATTTATATGAATTAGTACGGTACATGAATATAATATGTTATATGTCTAATGTGTTGGTCGAATGTGTGGATGTAGGGCGTTTTGCGTTTTGTTTTTGTACTGTGCTATATACAAATATTGGAGCATGGCTGAAATCGGAACGATGCCGCCGCCGCCACCACCAGCAAAACGCAATGATGAATCACAAGCGTTCCGTATTATAGGTATTCCGCTATCGTATGATTTACATGTATTTATTTATTTTGACTGACTCGGTGGCTAAGTGGTTAGCGATCCTGACCTCTGATCCGAGAGTCGTGGGTTCGATCCCCACACAGGGCAAACTTTTCTGTGATGAGCAGAATTGTTTGCTCTGAGTCTGGGTGTATTATATCCATATATATGTATGTATTTAAAAGTATATGTGTATAATAATAATAATTCTTTATTTGTTTCTTAAAATTAGATACATATTTTGTGCCGCTCTAGTTTTCCCACTAGGATTCTCTGTGTCGGAAGAACTAGGTACCGTCTTCCATCGGATACAGAAAAAAGAAATGTAAACATTCTATAAATAAGTTTACAGAAACACAATAAGAAATGATAGCAAAAAGAAAAAAAAGGACAATAGACATGTATATCAGTCTCTGGTTCCCAAGATACAGGGAATCCTAGTTTGGGGCTAGATGACCGTGTGTGATTTGTCCCAGTTATTATTATCTATCAGTTTATTTCAGGCACAAGGCCCATAGAAATATATAAAATCGCCCTCGTTTCTAGTCTATATCAATGTAAGTGACAATCGATAGATTGAAACTGAAGTGTACCTTATATTCACAACACAAAGTCAGTTATTGCTTGAACTAAAAAAAATAAGAGCGGCAACATCGCAATCTGCCGCGACTCGCCTTAATTATTCAAAAAATTGGCGGGAAAAATCAGTTTTTAGCGTCTACCGCTGTAACTATAATGTTTGGGATTCTAGTTTTTTTTTAGCAGAATGCTCTAATTTTGCTCTAAATCTGAGCATAAGAACCAGTCTTGTATTCGTATTAGTTTCAAAGCTATACAGCTTTTTCACTTTTGTCATGTCCACCCAGCAAGGAAAAAACATTGGCTCGTAGCACAAAAAGTACTGATTTTTGGGATTCAAAAATAATTCAGCATAGGTTTTTAGTGTTGCTTTAAATCCTGGCATAAAAATTTTGAACCATGTATGCTGTAATTGCTGAGATCTGATGTGACTGCTAGAAAGATTCGTGAAAAGAACGTGAAGCAGGTTTTGCGTTCTAGCGAGAAAACTATAGACATGACATTCATGAAACTTTGCAGTCCGACTCTCTTTATGATGCTCTAAATCTGTGCATCAAAATTTTTTCCCAACTCTTTGTAGTTTTTGTGCACCAGTTGTGCTTGCTGGATGGCATGCCATCCAGCAAGCACAGCTCGTATCTCGAAAAGTATGATTGCTAAAATTTTTCCCTTGGCATGATGATTGCTCTAATTATGCTCTAAAATTTGAGATAGGTAGGATTCTCCTAGGAGCCCCAGGAAAAAAGTGCTTGCTGGGGTCGCTGACACAAATCTTAATGCAGTTCACAGAATACATCTACTTACCAAGTTTCAACAGTATAGTTCTTATAGTTTCGGAAAAAAGTGAAAAAAGTGATATACGGACGGACCGACAGATAGACATGACGAATCCATAAGGGTTCCGTTTTTTGCCATTTGGCTACGGAACCCTAAAAAAACGCGAAAGGCTAATGGAAATAGTTTTTCTTTCTAGTCAAATGTCGCAACAGCGCCTCAATGGGGTTCTCCATACCGGGGCAGCAAATGCGTCAATTTTAGCATATTTTTCTTATACCTGTATCATGTTGCAGTATATTGTAAGTATGTAGAACAACAAGCTTAATGAGTGATAATTAAGCTTAATTACAGGCTTACTTAAGTGATTCTGGAACTTTGCTTAGCAATGCATTAGCGTAGCGGCATAAATGTATTATTTTCCTTTTAATAATGCTTGTATGTACAGCTTCGTAATGTTTTCCGTGTATTTTTATGGTTAGTTTATATCGATCAAAGTGACTGAGGGCCTGTCCTAATGAAGTAAATAGATGGTCTTTGGTTTAAGTAGACTAAAACAACCCAGAAGCTTGGCTGTTATTTTGGTTTATGTTAATAACCCAAAGTTACGTAGTGAGAATTTAAATGGGAATTGATACATAATGTTAATAGAGGTCAGTTGCGAATTTGGCGTTACTGCGAGATCGATTCCCTACGGGATACACTAAACAAAATGTTAATACTAAGATTCGTAAAGCTTTTATAGAAGAACCTAAGCTTTTCTTCGGTAACAACACGGCATAGTACGTAATATTATTTGTGATGTTTTTCAAAAAACTTCTAACTAGGTTATGTAGAAAATAACTGTCAATATCAGAATATTTGCTAGACTACGCCAGGCTTTATTCACTTAATATTTTTATTTACCTTCTTATCAAAAACATTTTCAGCAGCCTCAATTTATATCTGCTTTTCGGACGTAAATGAAACAAAAGGAGCATACAAACATGTTCAATTACGTTCTTTGTCTTGGTAATGAGATGTAGGCTGGGCTATCCGTCAAGTAGATTAGCATAAAAGGGTGTGCGTTGGTGCGGCGTTCAGTCTTACTGCTTGAAAGCCCAAAACAGATTTCTAATTAGCAAAGCTTCATTATCGCTAAGACGAGATAAGTACGTATTTTTAAATTTAATTAAAGTATTATGTCTATTATGAATCTACTTTAAGCGAATCTACTTTAAAACTCATTGAAAGATAACTCAAGTATTATCATATCTTTGATTTTCTTAAAGGGATGACAGCTCCATAAATAAAAGAGATTTTACATTGAAACCATTTTTATTATTTTACGTAAATTATTTATTCATAAACACGAATTAATGCATTTAATCAGAATTATCTACATATATTGACGTTTTAAATACAATGAAACCATAATAATATTCTATTATGGAGTTTCAATGCACTTAACCAAATATTTGGTTCAATATTTGGTTCTTCATATTGTCGTTGGTCAAAAAACCCCTAATCACTACAAAAATCCACGTTAACATCACAACTAAACCAAATTATTAATCTCCTGTGATAGTTTAAGAAAAGGCGTCAATGTTTTTTGATCAGTTATACACCCAGCAGTAACTCAAATGTATTTAAGATGCGGAAATCATGAAATTCTAATTAGCTAAAATTATTTTTGCTATCTAAAAATGCATAAAACTTCAAATACTGAACGTTATTTTCTTTTGGCGCAGAACACTTAAATTACTACTAAGTAAACTAAGACTGATACAATGTTAGCGTTATGTATGTTCAATTTTCAACAGTCAACCCCACTGATAAAGCTCAAAGTCCTCCCACCTGACGGGTTATCACGACGATGATTATAGGCGATATAACAGTAGGCAAATGAGGGTTCTACTAAAATTAATGGCCCTGTACATTTACATATCGACTTAGACTTAATTATTAAAATTTTAAGTCTGGCATAGGTGTATCAGAATCTCATGAAAAACTGGAGAAAGGCTTTTGAGTGGGTATTGCTTAAGTGGACTTTCAAATATTTCACCTTCTTATAGCTGACTGGCAGAGTCAGCAAAATTGCTAGCTGTTATTTTTTATATCTTACTCATAAGATTCTAGTAGACCTATAGATGCCTGATTTTCTGTTTATAAGTGTAAAAATCTAAGCTACTAATTACTTAGTGGTATTGGAAATTTAGCCTCAAATTTTTATTTATAAATGGTTAACTATACATATATGTATAATAATTTTCCAAAATGTTTTTTTTTATAAACTGTTGACAAGTAGAAAATGATGAAAAAAATACTTTCACTTCTTGCAGACTTATTCAAGTAGATTTTTTAAGATTATCTGTTTAACACATACAACATTCAAAACGTCAGTGTGATAAAGTTATCAGTCACTTCGAAGTAACACAGCTTCTAAATTATACATTAGTTACAGAACTATTTAACCACAAAATAATTATTATTTACACACTCTCTTAAAATTATAAGAAAATCACAAATGCAAAGTACATTCATTCAAACACAGGGGATTATTTATTTAGTGGATGACAAGCGGCAGTTGTTAATGCTACTCATGAATCAAAGAATATACAATATAATAGAATGCGACCACAAAGGATACCTACACTTCTGATACAAAACTTTGCACAGATTATATTGTAGCTTTATTGGGTTGCATTACCGCCGTCTATGACATATTGCGTCATTAGATAAGAAGAAGAATTGGATTGCAAGCTGTTTAGTTTCACCAGTAGCATCCACAATCTGCCAGTTTGCATCGAAAAATGTAACCGTGTGTACGTACAGTTACCGCTACTTCACTACCGCGCTTTTTGATCATTGTCATGTTAATAACTTAAAGTTAACTGTAGCTAAAATAGGATGAAATTTTCAGCATTATTACGCTAAAACGAGTAATTTTCCCCTTGTTAATTATTAAAAAACCTTTAGTGTTTACTTACTAATAAATATTCTCATCTGTCTATAAACAACTATACGGTTGGTAAATAAAAATAAAAAAACGTAAAGTTCACCGTTACCTATGTTCAGATGTTTATTTCAGAATTTAATTTATTTTATTTACGTACAAGTTCATTACATAGAGTATTATAAAGGACACTGGCGCCGACTCCATAGGGCTTGGAGGTGCCCGAGCCCCCCCAATGACATTATCCGCGGGGCTGAGCCCCCCAATATTTTATATGAAAATACTGGTGTGTCTTGTTGCTCGCGAATTGAGGTCCTTCAACGATAATCACAAAAACGATATCCACGCGGGCGAAGCCGTGGGCGAAAGGTAGTTAGAAAATGTTAAGAAAATATATATTTTTTTGCGCCCTAGCCAAAATATTTTTATGAAGTCGGCGCCCCTGATGAAGGACAGAAATTCGCATCATTTATTTATTTCTTAATTAAGGTATAACTTTATTAGTATATGATATATTCGCACACATATTTAACATAAGTATTGAAAATGTATGATAGATAGCCACCTATCTACATATAACTGCAGTCAAACTAAATTCATTACTCTTAGGTACTGTACTAATCATTATTTATAATTATTATTAAGAATAGTTGCATATAAATAAACATTAGTAGGTATAATATATGTAGTAGTACTTATTTTAAGATATTACATACTTAGATATTCACATATTAGTCGCAATATGTATGAGAAGTTATATATGTATTTATAACAGCAATTTGACTTCTAAATTACCTCTATTTACAAATGAATATATATCTTTAAATATCATAACATGGAATGTTCTGCCTCGATAATCTTTTTACCTAAGTCAATTTATGAAATTGGCAAATTATTCTCAAATATTATCTTTTCGAAAAAGGCACAGGGGAATTAAAAGGAAATTAAAAGGGCTTAATATTCTTTTACCTTAACTATGAAAAAGGTAAGGTCCTTGTATTTTGGATGTCAAACCTAGGATTTGTGATCCTAATTATTTTTAATGATAAATACTTATAATTAGATTATAAGATAAAAGTATCTTTGTAGGCATAATTTGACAGTATTCTTACAGTATTTTTTTTAAACTAAATGACAGTCAGTTATATGTGATGCAATTAACTGTGCATAGCACGCAACGCCTGTTATCTGTTTTGCACTCAATGTGCAAATGTTTGATATTTTATTACAAATTGTATTCAGCCTGTAGATATTATTTCTGAATAATAATTAACTATACAAAACAATGGTAACTTAAAATAAATGGGCGTTTAAACGTAATCACTGCGTTACATAATTAGACGCATAATCACGTAAACAAACTATGTCTTACTTTAAAAGTAGAGTTTTTACTGTTTAGAAATCAGCATACACCAGAAAAACAACCTCGCTGTTATTGCATGCCCTTTAGACGACACCATACAGTTGAAGCACGTTCCCACCCCCCGTTAATACCGCGTAGATTGATCGCGAGAAAGAGCATACGTTTAAATAAATGCACCTGTCATAAAGTCCATTGTAAAGTTTTTATTAACTAACTACTTTTTAATTTTCCAAAATCCTCACGAAGACCAAGGAGATTACAAACAAGAAGAGGGTGTTTGCGGTTCTTAGTGCGTCCGCGCTGCCGGTCATTCGGATGTCGCTCTCCAGCACAAAGGGCTCGTCGATGACGTGGATGATGCCGTTTGTGCACTCCACGTCTGGCCGGAACACGTGGATCCAGTGCCCATTCCACTCCACGTAGTAGTCTGTATCGAACGGTACCTTATTAGTATTTCATTGCGCACACATGATAGTAATAAAACACTGATGTTTATTAGGAGTGGATCAAGAGATACTCGTGTGCGTGAATTTAATATTTTTCACGTTTCGCATCGCATCATCAGTTCAATTTCAAAAGTTCATAATTTTGCGTTTGCCTCCCGCACTTGAGGAGTATACTCGTATGCTAATTTAATAAATAAATATGGGCAATTGACAAAATTTAAAAATGTTGGCTGTATAGGGTATGAAGCCTTTCCTCCAGGTCGAGTTTGAAAAAAAATTACGCGAGAAATATTTGATAAAAAAAAAGAAAAATGTGGGTGTTTTATTGTTGGGTAATATTTTCTTCGTTAAACATACATACATAAAAGAGGGGATCAAAAATTTGAAATGTGTCAACTGTGATGAAGAATGTTAAAGCAAATAAGCTTAGGTACTCTAAATGACAATCATTACCCAATTCATAGAAGTATTACTAAAGAAGCTTGTTTTCTTAATACGCAAATGAGGAGGCGGATACTAATCTCCATAATGACCCAGAGCTCTACTTAAGTATGAGGGTTATGAAGAATTCTGCCTTCGTAGTATTTTAAGACTAACTGGGAACAAGATTCAGAAAGGTAACGAGTTTCCTTAATCTGCCTACAAAATAAGCTTATTTAACATCTTCCCACTTGAGAGAGTCTATAAAAGATAAGTAATATGATTATGCAAAAACATTTTCAGTAAGCGCACAGCTCGGCTAAGTTTAAAAATATAGACAGCAGAAAAGTAAACACCCGCCCCGCTTCTAAGTTTCAGCTTAAATACTATTCTAGTTTTAATCGATTTTTAACCGACTTCAAAAAAAGGAGGAGGTTCTCAATTCTTCGGAATCTTTTTTTTATGTATGTTCACCGATTACTCGAAGACGTCTGAACCGATTTGGAAGATTCTTTTTTTGTTTAAAAGGGTATACGTCACAGGTAATTCCATATAAATTTTATCGAAATCGATTCAGCGGTTTTTGAGAAAATCAACAAAAACATAGCAAAATTGGAGTTGTTGCGATTGAAGTCGGTTGTTTTTAACGTATTCAGCGTGGTCATTAAGCCTAAATATACATATGTAATAATTTTACAGTTCTTGTAGTGAAATAACAATCAGTTCTGAAGCAATTACTTAAATCGAAAGAGAAGGAAAGCCTTAGCCTTAGCTATCACTGATTGAAGATAATTATCCTATCTTGCTTTTAAACTATTAAGTTTAAAAGCTTGGCTCACTTTTATCAGATCTAACACGCGAATTCAAGCACGAGAGTCGCAACTAGAAATAAGCGCGGAAACTCAATGATAGTTATGTAACTAATGGTAATGCCTAATGAAACTATTCTGTATTTCAAAAATGTATAATGCCATAGCGCAACGCAGAACGATGCTGTCAAATTCATGCACTGCAATGCACGAGGCACGTTGACGTAACATAAAGTTACTGTACAAAAAAAGTATAACTAACAAAATTCAATATTTTACACAAATGACACAACGTAATTTAAATGCGAATAACTCAAAACCACTGAACTGATTTTGAGAAAACATAGTTAAGGACCGTCGCCAATAAACTTGATTTTCAGTTAAAAAAACCGCTTTTCAGTAAAAACAAAGGACGCTACTGACAGACATACAAGCACACGCGTAGGCTTCTAACTTATAATCCTCTTACCGTCGGGGTTTTAAATTGCGCGGCAATGTTGGTCTTATAAGGGTTGCATTTTGTTTCTTTCTACTTCAGGTTATATCCAGAATCTAGGCTTAAAATAACAATGCAACAATTTTACTCATTCTCGACTCTCGTTATATTCTGCAGTATTTGAATAATAAATTAAGTTTACTTTCTCTTATCAATCCTTGTCAACATCGAGGTTAGTTCTCGGTCACTGACCGATGACACTAACAACTTGAACAGCACAATGGTATTACCACTTCACTTACTTTTATCCGACTCCTTGACGCGTAGTTTGAGGGGGTCTCGCGACGTGGGCAGCACAAAGGGGTGCGTCTCATTCGCTAGGAGTTTCAAGTCGGACACGGTGTAAGCGCGCGCCGCCTTGATCACGTGCCTCTCGAGGATCTGCTTCGTCTGAAAGAGAGGGTTAATTACATTTTCTGCGAACACCTTATGAAAATGAAATTAAAGTATTATTTAACACATATAAAATGTAAAAAGAAGTTTTAAAAAAATATCACCAAAGCAAAGTCCATTCTTTAGTTACCCATAACCTTACTCAGCGGGAATGAATATCTTCCAATAGAAAGGAGATAAACCAGCTAAGTAGGTAGTTTTGAGGCTGCATGTACCATCCTCGACTGCAAATCGTTACTTTCCCTTTCCGTATCTTAAGAGATGTAGGTAGTTAAAAGCACTCAAAATGAAATGATAAGACGTTATTTATGTACCAGTTAGCATAGTTCTATCTCTTTGCACTTGAAGAGGATAATCGGGTTAACATGAATTATTGTTTTATATCATTGAACATTGATCGAAATAACACGAGTCATTGTCCAAAAAAATCTAGTGGAAGGGTTTCTGTGAGCACAAGACATGTTGGCCTAACTGAGCTGCACTAATAGTAAGTGGTTATGAAGTTTTTGAATTTTTATTCAAACAAACAAAATACAATACTTATTAACTTTAGCTTATAGTGAATAGGTTATTAGATAAGTTTTGACATTATTATTACGGTTTACAACCAAAAATAATTTACTCTGACCAGATTTATATTTGCTTGCACAACAGTAATTAATTCTCTTAAAAGCAAAAAAAAATCCTTCTTATTTTTAATAGAGAAGTTAAGTAATGTCTTGGGAAAAAGCTTTCCTCAAATTGAAAGCCATTAGTCAACCCTTGAATGTTACTTGGGTATTTTAAATGGTAAACTAACTTACTTTTAAAACCACTCTCCCTACGTATTATTTCACGATAGTCTACTCCTAGAAAGCCTTAGTTTTTTATTTACGTAAAAGAAATTAAAATTATACATGTTTAATCTTTGTATCATTGGATTGATACACATGTCTATACGATGTTTTAGAAATAAATAAACTTATGTATTTAAGTAAAAGGAAGTAAAAGGTTCATAATTATAATATTGTCCAGTTACCTAAAAATGAATAATATAGCAATTATATACATTCAAAGATATGAGATGTGGCAAACTAGATGTGCAAATACAATGGACTGAATTTTTCATTTGTTTACAAAGTACTTTCATTTTATGATTTATTATTATTATTCCGTGTCCGTGACTTCATTAGCGTGGAGTTAGGTGCCCTCAGAGCTTTATGACTTAAAGGAAAATTTCAATTTTACCAAAATAAAAATTCAACTCACGAAATATCCGAGATCTTCTCTGAAAAGTGCTCTGAAGGCCGACGGGTGTCTGATCTGGAACTTAAGCCAAGCGTGATCGCGAGGCACAAAGTAGGTGTAGCGGTGATCCAGCCCGTTTAGCTGCTGGTTAAACATCTGTCGGTTGCCCAGGTGATACGTGATGCTAAATTAAGAGGAAAAATATGTATCAATATTTATGGTATGTCATAAAATATATAGAATTGATTTCATAAATTCTATAGAAGGTGTGGCAGGAATTCAAGGTATTCATGAAATTGAGTGCGTTTCCTTAGATGAGTTTGATGATATTGCAATTAGGAATTTTGGATCTATCGTACAAATTGATTGCCCAATTTGTAAAATTTTGTGTCTGCGATTTCAACAAAGAGGTAAGCAAACAAAATCTTTTCAGTCTCCTAAGAAAATTGCCACATTAAATTTGTTATTATCACACCTTTTGGTCACATCCTACATAAATGACCAGTCAGACCGAGGCCTTAAAAAGAATTAGCAATTATTATCTCCCAAATGGAACCTTCAAAAATTTTATTACGGATTCCGATTTGGTATAAATTTGAATATTATTGGCACCGGATATTGAAATAGGACTGTTGATAGGAAAGCGTGTTCAAGAGAATTTCTTCTTCTTTTGCAAAATAATCCCGAAACGTTGACCGCACAATTTAGGGTAACTGTTACGTATTAAACGTACCTAACGTTCAAGAATTTTGTAGAAATAGGTGTCAAAAATAAACCTTTCGACAACTGCAAAAGAGTTTAATTTTGAAACTGAACTATAATCAATTCAAAGTATAATAAAGCAACCCAACGAAGTCTATGATACAGAGGCGGGACATATACAGGGTGTAACAGAAGTGTGTGACAATACTTCAAGGTTGGCTTTTACCCATCAAACTGAACAGCTTTTGTTCTACAACTTTGTTGAAATCGCAAAAAAATTTTTGGACTTTTCATACAAACTTGGTTCGCCAGCTGATCGATTTGTATGAAAAGTCCAAAAAAAAATTTGCGATTTCAACAAAGTTGTAGAACAAAAGTTGTTCAGTTTGATGGGTAAAAGCCAACCTTGAAGTATTGTCACACACTTCTGTTACATCCTGTATAAGGCTGTAACAAACACAAAAGCTATGCTTACGTACCACATGCGCTTCGCACAGTGGACTGCGCGAGTGGGTTTTATTTTTGAATTCAATATTTCTCTTTCTATTGTTCCCCTGTTTATTATGTGGCGGCAAATATTTTGCAATACTTACTTCAACATTGGATCCGTTTTAAGCTTCTCATAGACGGTCGTGTAGGGAACACCCAGGACTCTATCTATGATGTGGACAAATCCGTTTGTGGCGGCAATGTTTGGCTGTGTGACGGTCGCATTAACCCCTCCCCCTTCCACGGTCAGGGTCTGGTTGTGGCCGCGGGATAACACGTTGAAGTACAGGTACTTGCGGGGAAGAGCGGTGGGCGCCTGGTATATCTGAAACACGACTAATTAGTTGGCGGACTCTAATTAAGAGGAGATCTGAAGATAACGTATGAAACGGATGGGACGAGTTTCATAAATAATAAAATGTGAGCGTTCCTGTATTTACTTCGAGGGGGTGTGTATATAGTTTTATTTGACTCTTCTTCTGATATTATATAGAGATACTACTCATTAAGGTTTATGGTAAGTTTTTACAAAGTAAACATGAAAGAAATGAACACAGTTACTTGCAGCACTTAGAGAAAAAATGAATTAATGTCGTGTTAAAGGGTGATAATATATGGATACTATCTACCGACTTCATTTTGGGAATAACTGGCCGTAGTTATGCCATAACGATCCAACTGATTTAAAGTAAGCGAGGGGATAATTATGATTATGTCAGTCACATAAAGTACATTATCCCTTACTTACTTTTAAATCTGTTGGATCGTAAAGCATAAGTATGACCAATTATTTTGAATATTTGGAAACATCAACATGAGTGTAATCATAAGGATATAATGTAGAAAGATACCCGAATGACGCATGCAGAATTTAGAGTACAGAATTTTTTGACTAAAGAAGTGAAGTAGTTAAGTGAAATGGTTCTTGGTTATGGCAATTTCTGATTTAGGACCATATGGTACAAGAACTACTAAGTAATGCCACAAAGAATGGATATGCAACTAATAAAAAGTCGACTAAAAATAGCGACTTCACAATAAATTATGAAATACATGAAAAAACATTCATACACTGAACCAAACTAACAACGACATAACATCAAAATGAAACCAATTTGAAAAGGATCGTAACGGGGCTTGCAAGACATAAAATAACAATGTTTATCGTTTTTTTTTTAAATTAATAAACGTACTGATCCTGGAAGCTGAATCCAAAAGCAGCGACGAAAGGTTGAAAATAATTTATTATTTTAATATTAATTTTATAAAAGCTTCTTGAAATACGGGAAGTGACCTATGCCGTAGCACTGTTGATTCTATGGCTTAATTACGGTTGTTAATAAACTTTCTGATAGTACTTTCTATATTACACCTAGTTCTAAATCGTTAAGTGAAGTTCATCCAATGATTTCTAGTAGTATGTTATTATATTAGTTATTGATTAGCAACAACCTCTACCAATCTGTGGTGTGTTAATTATGGCCTAACCTTCACGAGTTATGGGAAGAGATACGTGCCCCAGCAGTGGGGAAATATACGTATAATTTCCGTAAATATTAAAGTGTTAATGGTTGAATTAAGTTAAAATAAAACTGACCTGATTCATGTTGTTGTGTAGTATAACCTCCGTAGGAAGCCTTTCTCTTACAAGATGTAAATTCAGTATCTCTTTCAACTTATGGTGATTTCTGCAAACAAAATATTAAATCAGATCTTCTTAAATTAAAATGGTTATAAAGCACCCGCTAATCAGAAGACGTACTAACAATACAAACAATATACATTTAAAGTTATTAGTAAGTAATTCAATAAGCTTTATGGCACATTTACATCAAAATATACTTAAAACTTGTAGGCTAATTAATTATAAGCTGCACGAAAATGACACCTTTTCAAAAGGTACCGTTTCTATTTATTGTTCTTACACAGCACAAGGCAAAGAAATGTAATTAATTATATCGCGTTAAATTAGCAGCTCCTGGCACTGTTTGTAACGTCAGGAGAGGACGTAAATAAGATTAACACTCTAATTTCTTAGGATCATACGCTAGCGAAGCCCCAGGCTTTAAAAAAAAGATATTTTAACTTTTGTGTTAAAAATCTCATCCAAAAATTATTCTAATCATTAATATTTAGTTTTGATTGAATTAGTCATGCACAGATAAAAGCTATTATGATGTAATCAGAGATGTAATACTTTGTAAGAAATATATTAATCTTTGGTGATACGTGTAGTTGGCTAAAACTAGTAGACTTTGTATTTTACCCGACTAGGACTTTGTTATTGAAAAACAGAATCCAATTCAATGTATCTCACGTAAGTTTAATTATGTGATTTTATTTTTTTAATTTCGTTCTACGAAGCGGTAAAAAAGATAATGTAATCGCCTGAAAATTCAAGCAGCAAACGGTAGATGTTACTCAACCCTTTCCTAAGAAATCAAACTATATGTATAATTGGAGAAAAAAAAACAAAGTTTGGAAAATGAGTGGTCAATTATTGACAACTAGCATAGAAGACACAATTGTTTGCTCCGATTGTGTATGTTCTTTAGCAAAGTTGTTCAGTTTTCAGAGTATCTTGAAAATGTTATCTTTCACACTAAAGAGTAGTCTGCGAAAAAAATGTGTGCAAGTTCTAACTTGAAAAGTTTTAACTTGCTCTAGCGTTTCACTATTTCTTACCTGATAATATTCTGTACGCTAAATTCCTTCCACGCCTCGTTGGACGGGGCGAAGAGGGTGATATCCTTAGCCGTGAGTAGCTCATTCAGAAACTGGTTATTGTCCCCCAGGTCCAAGATTACTTCATAGAATTTGAACAATGGACCATCTTCCTTTTCCTGAGAAAAAAGGAAATGTTTATTACGCGTAACCAGCAAAAAATTCAAATAACGATGAACCCCAATTTCCTCCTGTAAAGCTTCATAAAAAAGGCAACGGTTAGAATCTACTCTTGGAAATTTTAATTCCAGCTTACCTCGTGAAATCTCCTTGGATAAAAAACTAAATAGAGATACTACAAGTAGGTAACACGCATTAGTAAGTATTCATACTAAAATTCATAAACAGTCAGCTAAAAAATGATACAATAAAATACTCTTACGTAATCTTGGTTACAATACAACCTATACAATACACTAAGGAGTAAGAAAATTATTAAGATTTATTATAGGAAAGTCAAGTTATACGGACTCATCTACTGAATGTTTACAGCTCTCATCTAAGTTACTCTAAGAATTTTAAAAAGTTTCTACAATATGGAAACCAAACGTGCAATAGTTGGTAATACTTACGATCCCCTAAAGATGTTAGGTAGGCATGCAGGATCCACGGGGGACGCACAAACATACAAAAAATAACGCACATTTCACACTGTAAGTAGTCTGCACGATAAAAATAATACCTTAAGTCTGAATATAATATAAGTAAAAGTAATGCGATAACAAACATATAATCATGTTAAAGGTTCAATAATCAACGTTTTCTAATGTTTAATTTAAAGGTCATTGCAAAAAAAACACAATACCTAAAAAATAATTAGAAAGAAAATGGTTCTCTTCGTTCTTAAATAATATTTTTCAGCACTTTTTTATTAATTTCTTTCTTTACCTCCATATTTTTCCCGATCAGTTTTGTGTTAATGGGATTTATCCATAAAACTTTGGTGTTTTCTTACGCGAATGTTCTACAGTAAACCCATCAGCATAATAAAATTGTTTCCTTCTTTTCCAACAGTTTCTTAGAAGCTTAAGTTTTGTAAGGAATTGCTTCATTAAAATGTTATACCTTAGTTATTCTTTGCGAAGATATACTTACCCATTTAATCCTGAACCTACTCAAAAAGTGCTTCAATAGTGGTTAATAAAATCAATTAGAAAAGCGGATATCTAAGAAGCGTATATCTCTTGTGTATTTAGAATTGATGTTATTGGTAAAATTATGAGCATTATTTGGGATTATTGTAATTTAGAAACAAACTCAAAATAGGTAGCTCTACCAAAATTTTAAAACGTGAATGAAGATAAGACTGCAGGCTCAATTATTATGTATATCAACAAATTCATAAAACAAATGAACATACAGAATTTGTGAGTTCAAAATCGTGCAACGATTCTTAATACATATTCCTTGAGACGAGAAATAAAAAACGAATGGAAACAGATCGTGGACACTTACAAAGATGGATTGTTCAAAGAGTAAATAAATAAAGACGCTTCGTTTTTACCTTCTTCGCCTGGTTCCGTTTAAATGGAGCGGAAAGCCAACGATATTATTCAAAAGTTAAGCAATGAAAAGAAAAATTATTTAACAATTAACATTTGTGTACGGCATGGGCATGAGGCGAAATGAAAAATGTTGTGAATATTAATTGTGTGCCGATAAATCTTTTGTTGCAAAAATGATTTATGTTGTAGAACATGTTCTGCTTGTAAAAATTTGAGATAGGTTTTGGTCGATAAGTTATATCGACACTCAACTTAAACCTCCTACGAAAGAACATAAGTACATTTTATTGTTCAACCTTAAGAAAAATTGCGTCAAAAAGCTTCATACAAGCAAGGCTTACCTTAAGGAAATCGACAATGGATGTGTCAACGACCATCAGAGGTCGCTGTATGAGGTGCACGACACCGTTTTTGACGGGTATGTTTGCCCGCACGATGTCAGCCATCACCACACCCCTGCTGTGCTTCGTGTCGCCGGCAACGGTGTTCGATTTCACGTACGCTGCATAAAGATAGGAGATAAATAAATTTATGACCCCGTCGTCGGCACGTAAAAAGTGAAGCTTCACAGTGTATATTTTTGTTCATGTCAGGCAACAATGTTAAAAGGAACGTTTTATAAAACATTTATTTTACTCCGACTAGGTTAAAAGTTTATAAAATATTTGCATTTTTTACTTTATATTTATTACCAGGGTATATTTTCCAAAGAGCAATGCACGAGAGGTAATTTTTATTTAGGTATCTAACATCAACTCACTTAATTCTTCTCTTCCATTAATGGTAGTGCTGAAGGAGATGATGACCTTGACGTTATCGCTGAAGGCCAGGGTCTCAAACTCCCTGCCATCAGGAGTGGCCTGGGTGAACAGCACATGATGTGGGATGATGTGACCGTCTATCACTTTGTCGTCAATCAGGTCTGATCTGGTGGTTGGCTGGAACAAAAACAAGATCTCAATTTTACTTGTCATGTACTTTTTTCTATTGATTTGTTAATTGATTCGATTGATTGATTACGACTTTTTTATGCCATATTCAAAATAACAACAGCCTGATCACAGTGGCAGTAAAAGTGCAAAGAAAATTTCTTATTTCAAAGGATTCTTTGCAATGCGAAATGTAATGAAGCTGTTTGTTACCTTGAAGCCTTCGTCCACTGGAATGAAGAAGGTATGTCTGCCGTCAGCATTCAAGACCTCTTTCTTCTTAAGCTGGTTTACTTTTTGTCTGAAGGACCTGTAAAATACAATTATTCTAAAGATGATTACATAATTAATTCGGTAACTTTGCATCAAATTTACAGTTGCTTGGTCCCCACCTGGTACCCCTACCAGGTAATTCAATTGTCAAATATTATGTAAAGCATAAAATGAAATACTTGAAATAAACTTAAACTTCAAATTAGACTATTAAAAATACTAGTAGATAAAAATATAAAAAATCTTGTAATAAAATCTATACTTTTTAAAAAATGTAATGTGCTACCTATACACGAGAAAGATAAATATTTATTGGCCATTGGACATTTCAGAAAGTCAGAGTTAAAAATCGATAAAACTTATAACTGTAATCTAAGAAAAGCTATCTGTAATAGATATGAAGTACCTAATGCTTCAAATTATTATGGGGAAAGGTCGCGTGAATACGTGATACCTAGAATGTTTAATTAATGCTATTCCTTTCCTTGTGATGAAAATAGGTGTAAAGCAAACCTCAAAAGTAAACTTAAAATTGCTTTATTAGAAACTTTTAATGAACAAAGTTTGTGTAAATATTAAACTCACTATTATTATTTTATAATAACAATTTCAGAGTATGAGAGTTATGAGTAAATACGAGTGTAAGCAAAAACTTATTATATGGTTATTACAGTTAAAATATGAGGACACTGAAAACCTAATTTACAGTTAATCTCATAAAACACACACACACACACACACACACACACGCACACACACACACACACACACACACACATACTCACTTTCATTTCATTTTTATTGTTGTATTTTTTTAATCACTCCTTTTTGTATACTTAAAATACATACATTTATTTCCTTTTTTTTTCCGTTCATGTATTTCATTATAAGTGACATATTTTAATGTTATTTGTCTTGTATCAACTCCGTAGGGTGGGGGCCTGGTGACCCGAAACACAGACTTTTAAAAGTCAAGCTCAGGCACCAGTCCACCACATCTTCTTTAGTTATACAAAACTTATATATGTAACCTGAGTTTATAATGATGTGGTGAGAAAAATAAACGGATATTTTTAGTATGTTTGAATACCTAACTAAGACCTAACAAAACTGTTCCACAGTTTGGCGATAAAAAAATAATAATATTATATGTAAAACTTTTGTAATTTTCTTTGTTTTTTTTTTAATAATAAACGCAAATCTATATAAAGTTCAAAGAAATATACAAAAAGTTCCTCAATTTATTAATAACTAATTTCGCTTGATACACTACGTAAATAAATCAGCGCTATTGGTTGGTGTTTTTGAAGTATTCTTTTACAGAATTATGCAAACACATTTTTCATATAAAACCTCAGAAATTAGACTCCTGTATCTATTTTCCATGGGCACCTGCACCTCGCACTGTATAATCCAGTACATTTCGGCGAGGCAGTTAGACAAAACCGCGTTTAAGCATTACAAAATATTCCATAAACGCAACAAGTCTCAAACAGTTCCCGAACTAGTTCTGCTGTTACAGTTAACAATTGCACTATTTACTTGAATTTGCACAAAGTTGGCGTTCACAAGGTAAAAGTTCACCACTCTCCCTTGTAATCGGAACACGCAAACGGGTAATCACGTTAACAGTTCCGCTCGAAACTGTTGCTAACAACAGCATGCAAGTTTATTTTTATTTAATTGATTTGATGAAGAGGAAATCTATTTTTTTACAGTTTTCTATTTTTTTTAATGGAAATTTACTGTCCTGACTACTGCGTATGCGTTGTTACTACGGCCACAGATTACATAATAGTTACGTGCTACGGCGGCAAAAAAGAAAGGAACCTATGAATTCTTTGCGTTTTTTTGAAAATGAAAATATTTTATTCGAATTAGGTAGCAGTGTGTACTTCTCGGAGGTAATTTTTGTCTACCTTCCAGACGCTTGGAAAATAAAAATATTTGAACTTACATAATATATGTGACGATAATAATTATAATAGGTTTAAAATATTATTTGTTAGTTTTTAGAGTTTATTTTTTGTGTCGGGGGGTTTTTAATTAATAATAAACGCAAATCTATATAAAGTTCAAAGAAATATACAAAAAGTTCCTCAATTTATTAATAACCAATTTCGCTTGATACACTACGTAAATAAATCAGCGCTATTCGTTGGTGTTTTTGAAGTATTCTTTTACAGAATTATGCAAACACATTTTTCATATAAAACCTCAGAAATTAGACTCCTGTATCTCCATGGGCACCTGCACCTCGCACTGTATAATCCAGTACATTTCGGCGAGGCAGTTAGACAAAACCGCGTTTAAGCATTACAAAATATT
The DNA here is from genome assembly GCA_958295455.1 of Coleophora deauratella. Taxonomy (NCBI): domain Eukaryota; kingdom Metazoa; phylum Arthropoda; class Insecta; order Lepidoptera; family Coleophoridae; genus Coleophora; species Coleophora deauratella. The sequence continues at coordinate 7,189,892 of OY282398.1, forward strand.
CCATAAACGCAACAAGTCTCAAACAGTTCCCGAACTAGTTCTGCTGTTACAGTTAACAATTGCACTATTTACTTGAATTTGCACAAAGTTGGCGTTCACAAGGTAAAAGTTCACCACTCTCCCTTGTAATCGGAACACGCAAACGGGTAATCACGTTAACAGTTCCGCTCGAAACTGTTGCTAACAACAGCATGCAAGTTGATTTTTATTTAATTGTTTTCATGAAGAGGAAATCTATTTTTTACAGTTTATTATTTCCATTTACTGTCCTGACTACTGCGTATGCGTTGTTACTACGGCCACAGATTACATAATAGTTACGTGCTACGGCGGTAAAAAAGAAAGGAACCTATGAATTCTTTGCGTTTTTTTGAAAATGAAAATATTTTATTCGAATTAGGTAGCAGTGTGTACTTCTCGGAGGTAATTTTTGTCTACCTTCCATTAAAACCCAAAAAATACTCTAATATTGAATAATAATTTAATTAATGCTACGTTCATGGAAACGTACCTTTTCATCTTTTTGGTATTTACATATTTTTACTTGGTACAAAGTATTTACCACTCGGAACTTGTACACTCAACGTTTCACAAAGTAAAAAGTCAACTCGAGGTACCTACAAGTAATTACGTAATGCCAATAAGGACTCAAAAGTATTAAATTGATGAGATTTTGGTCTGTTTCAATTTCGAATCCAACTTTGCTCACCAAAATACTGACAAATTGTTTATTGTCCAGATCTTAATTGGTCCAAATATGTCCAAATAACATTTGGAAAACTGAAATTGGCATTTCACTTAGTTTCGGAAGGAAAACGAATAGTAGGTAATTTCATCTAAACCAAACATGAAATTGTTGATAATATTAGAGCAAAGTGAAACACTAGAATTTCCATTTTAGTTTCTGAATTGATAGCAGCAGTGTTCGTTGATTTTGGTTGAAACATGTTGACTTAATTATAAAGTGTTTCAAATAAACTTGAACACCCTGTTTGGATTTTGAACTATTAAAAGTTGAAAACAAATCGAGAGAGAGGGTGCGATGTTATACATTTCATCATGCGCTATGAAGCACGGGTGGTGCCCCTTCCCATAATTTTCTGTTTTGTACGTAGCATAGTTATGGGTATAGGTGCTGGAACTCGATCAGTCGCATTATGTAGGTACTTGTTATGCCTAACGAAAGTTGATATATACCTTAGCCTGTGCTGTCCAATGTTGAACACGTCAGAATGTTCTAGAAACTGGTACGCGTTGGGATTATATACTGGATTGCTGGTGGAGACATGGGGCTGCAGTGGCTGCAGCACTTGGTCGATCACGTGGAGGACCTGGTAAACAGTTCACACTATAAATATACCATTATAATTAATTGTAAGTCATTGTATATAGGGTGACTTTAAATTAGTTCTTGATAGGAAAGGCTATGCATGTGCTCATGATAACAAACAACTTTCCCTAAGAAACCCATAGTCAAATCTCAAAAAAGTTTTGGACCCTCCATACAAATTGGTCAATGGACCGGCCAAATTAGTATGAAGAGCCCAACATTTTTTTGCGATTTGACTATGGGTTCCTTAGGGAAAGTTGTTTATTATCATGAGCACATGCATATCCTTTGGCATCAAGAACTAATTTAAAGTCACCCTATATACGTAACACGTCGTTCTCACTGTCATAAATCTCAATAAACCTTTTAGTTACTTTTATGTAAATTATCTGTATGAATTCAGGAAAATCTACTGAATATTTACAAAAGTCAACGAAAACCAAAAGAGCATTATTGTCCTTTCTCTCTCTGATTATCTGATTTAAAATCACTTTGCACAGAATAAAAAGATTTCCAAGAAAATCTTTAATTACTTTGGGCGTTTCAAGCCTTATACTCATAATATAAACTGAAGACATAAGCAAACGAAATAAGAGTAAATGGCTTCCTTATTTATAAATGGAGAACAGTTTTTCTCCTGTCTTGATACCATTACGGAAATTGAACTTTATCTGCGATATAAACAAACTTTATAAATCCTCAAGGAATAATGTTCGCGGAAAAGTGTATAAGCAACTTCGAAATTGCATTTCAATAACGACAGTAACAAAACCAACTTATGGAAATGTTTATCTAAACGTTTTATAACAAAAAAAAACCGGCCAAGTGCGAGTCAGACTCGCGCACCGAGGGTTCCCTATAAATTCATAATCACACATGTCTTGAACTCTATATCAAATACTCAGACCTGCAATCCCTTGAAGCTGTTAAAAAACCAAACTTCTATTCTTTGCCAACGCAATCAAGAGATACGGCCGTTTATGCCACATATTTGGACACTCGCGTGGGAATCAAAACCTATAGGGTACTTCCCGTTGACTTAGACTCATGAAATTTGGCAAGAAGAAATGCTTACAGCACAAGTAAAGGGAAAAGTCCGAAAACCAAAAATTTTTTGTTACATCACAAAACCGTATATCATGATTGCGTTGGCAAAGAAGTTTGATTTTTTCACAGCTTCAAGGTATTGCAAGCTTGAGTATTTGATATAAATTTCAACGTGATACGTCTACGCGTTCCTGAGAAAAAGTGTCTTGACAGACAGACAGACAGATGGAAAACGAAGTGATTCTATTAGAATTCCTTGTTTCCTTTTGAGGTGCGTAACCCTAAAAACGATGTAAGTATATTATTATGGGTAAAATAAAAGATATTAGTTATGTCGTATTATGTCCGTATCACAATACTATAGTATAATCACAGGTTGGGAACATAATTCGTCCAACACCCAATATGTGAATTCAATAAAATAGAAATCTCCAAAAAACGTTAACGTTACAATTAATACAAATAACAAAAACAAAAAGATGTACAAAAAGTGAAGCTGTTTTATCTATATATATATAAAAAAGGAAACTGACTGACTGACTGATATATCAACGTACAGCCCAAACCACTGGGTCTAGGAACTTGAAATTTTGCACAGAGTCTAGAGATTCCAAATTTGGGTCTAGAGATTCCAAATTTGGCGAGTAGGTTCCTTATGAGGTCTAGAGGTGCACTAAGAAAGGATTTTTCAATTCACCCTCTAAATGGGTCAAAACGGGGCTCTAAAGTAGATAGATCAACGCACAGGCCAAACCCCGGGGTCTAGAAACTTGAAATTTTGCACAGAGTTTCCTTATAGAACGGAAGCAGCCAGTAAGGAAGGATTTTTCAAAACTCACCCATTTGTATGGGAAAGTACGGGCCAAACTCCTGGGTCTAGAAACTTGAATTTTTACAGAGAGTTTCCTTATAGAAGGAAGGCATCCACTAAGGAAGGGTTTTCAAAATTCACCCCCTGAGAGGGATAAAATGGGGCTGGAAGTTTGTATGGTAAAGTACAGGCCAAACTCCTGGGTCTAGAAACTTGAAATTTTGCATAGAGTTTCCTTATAGAACGGAGGCATCCGCTAAGGAAGGGTTTTCGAAATTCACCTCTTGAAAGGGTTAAAATGAGGTTAGAAGTTTGTATGGAAAAAGTTAATTTTATGCGCGTTTTAACTTAAATCTCTTTACTACTACGCTATAAAACAATTGATAAAACGTGTGTAAAATGTATTTTTATGTTCGCCCCGAGAGGGTGTGAAAGTAAGGGTTGAAATGGGTAATGCACAGGCCAACCTATGGGTCTTAAAACTTCAACATAAGGTTCTTCATATAACGCAGGCATCTATTAAGAAAGGGTTTCTCAAAATTCACCCCCTAAGGGGGTGACACAGGGGGTTGAAATATGTAATATCAACGCACAGGCCAATCTCCTAGGTATAGACACTTGACATTTTGCATAGGCTTTCCTTATATAACAGAGATATCCATTGAAGAAAATTTAAAATATCAAATGTCAAAATATCAAAACGTCGAACCTTCGAAAAATTGGAAAAGGTCAATATGTCAGAAAGTCAACATGTCAAATTTTCTACATAACGTCTAAAATCTCCAGAAAACATCCTGGGTCTCTTTCTGATGCCGCCTTAGTTTCTCAAATGGCTACCCTTCGACAAAACCTTTCTGCTCTAAAATTCTTCTAATATCCGCTCCGCGGACAGTCTCTTTCCTTCCCTTTTTTGACGTCTTCTCCAACTCCCTAGATGGCCCCCTTCGATTCATACTCGCCTCTCGGTTCAGTTATTTTTGAGATTAATCCCGGATGAATAAACAGACTTTACTATTTCCATATTGTATACATTATAATTGGATAGTGTAACCGCTTTGTAGTCTACGCGAGCGAAGCCGCGGGCACGAGCTAGTGTTAATATATAGAAATTAATAACATTTGTTAGAAAGTCAGCGAAGCTTGATGCCAAAAGTTTACAAAATAACACAATATCTTTCTATTTTCTGAAAGAAATTTAAACAAGTTTATTATTGATGTTTACTTGTATGTTCAGATTTAGTTGACTGCATCAACAAATATATTTTTTTTCACTTATATTGAAACAGTAGAAAAATCATGGCTTGAAATTCTATTACTTGTGCCAAAGAAGTTTTACATCGTCGCTCTGGGGGGGAGCGGGGTGCAAGTACCTATGTGACTTGTGCAATTTTTTATTAATAAAAATTTCGTTATAAGTATGGAAACGACTAAAAAAAATGGCGTCATAGGTTGCTTTTTCAAACATTTTTAGAACAAAATGTCATTTTTGTCTTTTAATACAATAAAAAGTAACTCATATGACTAGCAGCTAACTACACTATTCATCGATTTAATAAGGTTGTATTATCTAATCTATGCTTCCATCTCCTATTCCCAGGGGATAGGTTAGGGTAGGTTTTTTAATTTTTTTGTTGTCTTTGTAGTAATATTAGCTTACATACCAAATTTTAGCTTTCTAGGACTTCAGGAAGTACCCTAACAATTTTGATGATCAGTGAGTCAGTGTCGAAATCGAGGGTTTTGAGACATTAATAAAATCTAAAGTATAATAGCTACGACATTAAAACTTTGTATGTTTAATGATTGTACTGATGGTATTCTATCTTGAAAAATTTAACTATTTAGCATCATCTAAAGCAAAGTTATGAGAGTTCAAAAAAACGACGAAGCGTTTCGTGAAAAGGTAGGTAGTGCCCTTGCGCTTCGCTTGGCTCGTCTTGGCGGGGGCACTTCCGTGCCCCCAGATTTGTACTTACTTGTCTTTTTCCATTTCTGTTGATAGCCTCATACGACCTGGAGACGTCAACCCTCGCGTTGTTGACGAAGATGTCATCATGCATGGTGTCCCGCCGCCTAGTCACCCACAGTGGAGGGTTGCCATCCAACTCCGAGAAAATGGAGTAGTCCAGGTTACTCAGGGTTATCGCCAGGTTAGCTAAAACAATATGATCCTATCAAGTATCATACAATAAACAAAAATAACTAAAGTTAAGTCTTAGTTTCGGGAGGATAACGCATAGCAAAGGCTTTTCTACAATTGTAAATGTTTTATGTTAAAAACGAAGTAATGTCACATAAAAATAAGTAATAACAATAACCGAATAAATACATAAAATAAATTAAGTCATTAATTATCGTGACTGCTAAGTGCACATCAGCTCCCTCATCATATTACAATGATCTTTGTCTTTGAAATTCTATACAAAAGTTGGAAATTACCTACCTACTACCTCTATATTCGAACTTTTAATCTATAATAAAATCTGAACATAAAATGCCTATACTTGTGATACATGTGATACCCTTTCCACGGATTATTTAAGTGAAAACTACGAACCTCTCTGTAATCCTTTTTGTGTACCTACTCTTCAATATTGGTAATAATAATATCGTTATAATAAGACTTTCATACGGTTTCCAAGAATATGTCGGTAAATAACAAAGAATAATATTAGCCAAAAAGGATAGATTGCTGTCTAATTGCTACTACGAATGGTTTTGGGTTTTCATCTAGATAGGAACTTAATCTTTATTTTCTGCAAATAAAATAAACCATCAGATACCTATAAAGTCACTGCATTGCGCAGCTTTTAAGTCCTAAAAGTTAAAGAGCAATGTCGACTTAGTTTCCGGTAAAAGTAAATGCTTTTCATGAAAGGACTTACTTGGGAAAAGGCTTCGCTTCGTCATCCGCGAAAATAACCTACTTAAGGAAAATATCCCCGGTGTTCTCATTTTAGGGATCCATACCTAAAGGGTGCTAATGGGATCCTATTACTAAGCTTGCGCAGCCTGCCTGTCCGTCTATCCGACCTCTGAATGGCTGTATCTTTTGAACCGCAATAGATGGTCGGTTGTTTTTTTCGCAGAATATTATTATAGAAGATATCCTTATAAATAATTATAACAATAAGTAACAATTACACAGCCACCATCGTCTTAAATAAAAAAGTGGCCAAGTGCGAGTCGGACTCGCCCATGAAGGGTTCCGTAGCAGCAAGTAACATAATATAAAAGTTCTTGTAGTTCGTTGTAGATAAATTGCGGTTAACGATTTATGACGTATTAAAAAAAAACTACTTACTAGATCTCGTTCAAACCAATTTTCACTGGAAGTTTGCACATTGTACATCATATATATTTTTTAGTTTTATCATTCTCTTATTTTAGAAGTTACAGGGTGGGGGACACACATTTTACCACTTTGGAAGTTTCTCTAGCGCAAACTATTCAGTTTAAAAAAAAATGATATTAGAAACCTCAATATCATTTTTGAAGACCTATCCATAGATACCCCACACGTATGGGTTTGATGAAAAAAAAATTTTTAGTTTCAGTTGTAAGTATGGGGAACCCCCAAAATTTGTTTTTTTTTTTATTTTTGTGTGAAAATCTTAATGCGGTTTACATAATACATCTACTTACCAAGTTTCAACAGTATACGTAGTCGGTCCCATAATGAATTGGCCTGATATAGTTCTACGCGACATTTCGATACATGTTATGTTGCATTGAATAGTACGGTTCTCAGACACTTTAAACGAACACGCATGGACTTGACGAGCGTAGTTCAGTTTAGCAGTTTGTTTGAACAACAAGTGTCGCGTATTTTTTCAAAATGTCGAAAACCGAGTATCGAAGCGTCATAAAGTTTCTATTTAAAGAAGGCTTATCCCCCGCCCAAATTAAAGAACGATTAGATGGTGTGTATAAGGAGTGTTCTCCCTCTTATAGCACAGTAAAAAATTGGATGAAAGAATTTCGCCTCGGGCGAGAAACCGTCGAAGATATCGGCCATGACGGTCGACCGGTAGAAGTGCTCACTCCCGATACTATTGCTCAAATCGAAGAAGAGGTTTTGAGTGACCGCCGTTTGAAGATTAGAGAAATTGCAGTTAGACTTGGGCTCTCTAAAAGTACCGGCCATCGTGCAATCGATGAACATCTTCATATGAAAAAAGTCAGTGCAAGATGGGTCCCGAAACTTCTGTCAGCTGTGCAGAGACGGGAGCGAGTTCGCTGTGCTGCCGAGTTTTTAGATCTTTGTGGAGAAAACCCAAAGAACGTGATCGAGAGACTAGTGACTGGTGATGAAACTATGGTGTTATATTATGATCCAGAAAGCAAGCGCGAGTCAATGGAATGGCGTTATAAGGGTGAAAAGCCGCCTAGAAAGGCAAAGGTGCAACAATCTACCAAAAAAATCATGTGCACAATCTTTTGGGATTTTCAAGGTATTTTGATGGTTGATTTTAAAGAGCGCAATACAGTCGTAAACGGCGAATATTATAATTCATTAATATATAAACTGCGAGATATTATAAAGGAGAAGCGCAGAGGCAAACTGAGTAAAGGCGTCCTGTTGCTTCACGACTACGGCCCCGTGCACACCGCCGGTGTTTCGAAGGATGCAGTGCGTTAATGCGGGTTCACGGAGCTGGACCATCCACCTTATAGTCCAGACATGGCTCCGTCCGACTATTACTTATTCCCAAATTTAAAGCGGGACTTAAGGGGAAGAAAATTTTCAAGCGATGAAGAGTTGCAGGCGGCCGTCTTCAGTCATTTTGAAGACAAAGATTGCGATTATTTTTATAAAGGATTAGAAATGTTATTTCACCGATGTCAGAAGTGTGTCAGTATTGATGGAGACTATATTGAAAAATAAAAATGATTGCATTTAATTTTCTTTTTTATTTCATAGTTAGGCCAATTCATTATGGGACCGACTACGTAGTTCTTATAGTTCCGGAAAAAAGTGGCTGTGACATACGGATGGACAGACAGACAGACAGACAGACATGACGAATCCATAAGGGTTCCCTTTTTTGCCATTTGGCTACGGAACCCTAAAAACAATATGAATCTCAGCTCTTAATTACTATTATAGATAAAAAGCTATACTGTATTCCCACACAATATTGTATATGGCACCGAAGTCACGAAGCGCCTCGTCAACGTTTAACGTATTTCTTGAGATGTAATCTGGTACCTGTTTACCTGTTTATGGTTTCATGTATTGTTATAATATCTTTGTCATTCTGTATTTACCGTCGATCTGAATCAAATTAGACTAGTCTATAGTTTTACAAACTTCACAGATCAATTTTGTCTTTCTTGTATAAAACCTGTAGTTTTGATACTCAATTAATTTTCTGACAATGTGTAATAGTCTACTAAAAGCCGGTACCTATTTCAAAGAGCATGACTAATATCGGTTTATTAGCATAATCTTTAACAACCCACTAGATCCATTTGCGACATATGGAAACGGCAAAGATAATTGCCACTAAAGCCGCTATTGCCGCTAATAGTTCATACGATAATGATGATAATCTGCAGTCATCGACGCAAACATGTCTGAACCACAAGTAGACTACCAACTCGTTAAACTTATCAGAATAGAGTGGTGGCTACACGTCATGAAGGATAGTGTAAAAATACCTACCACTTGGTGGCTCTAAGTGGTTTAGTGAAGCATTACAGGAAGCTGCTGGATACATGTAGCATGGGAAGAAATATAGCAAGGGAATATAGAATGGGAATATAGAATGGATATCCATTATATCTTCCGGCAGAGATAATGATAAAGAAGTGATAACGAGCGGTCGTCACTCGAGAACTTTACTGCCCCAACGGCCATCTAGGCCAACTGCTAACTAGGAAAGTGTTAAATGTGAATGTGAATGGATTAGTGGGAAGAGGAAGGCCAAAGAAGAGATAATTGGATTGTGTGAAGTATAATATGAGTATGAAGGGAGTGAGCACTGAGATGACACAAGAGATGGTACATCAAACCCCAAGTGATTGGAAACAGGGTAGGAAGATGATGATAAAGATAAATTAAATGCTTTCTCACTCACAGATGTGATACAAGACGAGGTTGTCGTCTATCTCGCCGTTGTACCGCTGGAAGGCCTGATTGGTGGGCGCGAATAGCGTCATTTGGCGGAACTGCAGCGTCGAGTTAGCGATCTGGTTCCTCTCCAGCAGTGCCAGGAACTGGGAACAAGAAAAGTGTGGATATGAGCACAATATAAACAACCTGGAGAGAGAGAGAGAGAGATATGTATGAGAGTTCAGAGTAAATAAAGTGTGTAATTATAATATTTACTCTGAGATTATACGTATATAATATGCGTTGGGCGGTGTGCGAAGCTATTAATGAAGCTAGCCCTTTAGCACATATGTAATGGATACTTGAGGTCAAAGTACCCAAAAATACCTTTACGGGAGCGGAATGAGCAGACGTCATCAATATAAAAAAAACTGATCTTTTTTGTTATATTTTTGATGTTATTGTAAAAGCTAATATTTCCAGAATTGCTTGCGTTAGTTTTAAGAATACTACTTATATGAAGTCAAACTGGAAGTTTTTTATAAATATTTTTCACTCTACAGAAAGTCATAACTCACACCCCTTAGGGTTGCCACCCGTACTAAAATAGACAGGTTGTTAAAAAAAGTGCGTTTGAAATTTTAAGGGGTTACTCAGAATCAAGTACAGAACCCAAGAAAAATATTGAAAAAATCCGCTCTTCAAATTTTTTTTTCAGATTCTCATACTAAATCTGAATAGTGAATCATTTATATGAAAAACTTTGATTCTGAGTAACCCCTTCAAATTTCAAACGCACTTTTTTTAACACCCTGTATAGTATCGTACTATATTTCAGTCAATTATACTAATATTGAAAAATAATAGAGTACGAAAAATACTTACTATATTTTGATCCCTAATTCAACTGTCGCGCTTTTTTATATTAACTATGTCTGGAAGTCTGGAGCGTAGTATAGTAATAGTGGGATTGGCCGGTGAGTGATATTAATTGGTTAATTATTAAGTTAGGTAAGTAGGTGATTGATGTGCTTAGTTGAGGTATTGGTATTGGGTACTTTTTGTCTGGTCTAGGCACCTAATTTACTGTTCTGTAGCGGTATGGTGATGATAATTATTGGAGAATGTTGTTTGTTGATTGTTCGCAGGTGAAACAACATAGTGAAACCAAACAGCAGTACTATATTTTTCCCAAAAGTACTATGTTTTTGCATCTTTTTTGGGAAAAATACTATATTACAGAGAATACTATATACAGAGTGACCGAAATGTAAAAGATAGTAACGTATATACACTCGGCTTCAAAAAAATCGCACCTTTTAAGAAATCTATTTTAAACATCTTTCAATCGTATTTGTATTATGAAATATTGGTAATGTTCGGTATCGACATAGACATAGACATAGACATTATTTATTGATAATTGTTAATTACAAGTCATTATTTAACTAATAGAATAATATAAAATAAATTATATAGTTGTATAATTTTAAATAAATTAAATAAAAATTAAATAACTTTTAATTTTAAAAATTCGTCAAAGCTATAGAATGCCTGCTCGGTAAGCCACTTCTTCATCATATCATTTGAAATATACATTTGAAAGGTAAGGAAACAGAGAATGCAAAAACAATAATTCATTTAATGTTTTTTATTGGAACTGAGAAAAATTTACAAAACAATAAAAATCCTTAAAAAACCCAAATGAAATCTGATTAATTTTTCAAAACAAAGTTGCTTAAAACTAACCTAAAACCTAGTGTTACCCCCCCTAGCCCTAATGACGTCTTCCATGCGCTCCCTCATGGATCGCACCAACTTTAGGACCTCTTCTTGAGGGATTCTGTCCCATTCCTCAATAACGGCGTCTTGGAGCTCCTGAAGAGTCGCGGGAGCGGGATCACGGGATCTAACCTTGCGTTTCAGCTGGTCCCAGAGGTGCTCTATCGGGTTCAGATCTGGACTTCTCGCTGGCCACTGCATGACAGGGATCCCAACCTCTTGAAGGTAGCCCTGCACAATTCCAGCAGTGTGCGCGCGAGCGTTATCGTGCATTAATGTGAACCCGTCGCCAATAAATCCAGCATAGGGGACCACATGTTCTTCCAGGATCTCTGTGATGTACTGGTGAGCAGTCATCGACCCTTGCACGCGAGCACCGCCGGTCCGAGAGACGCAAGAAAGTTCAGTTTTGCCGTCGGCAGATATGCAGCCCCAGATCATGCAGGAACCGCCCCCGTATTCTACCGTCTCTTGGATGCAGGCTTGGGCAAAACGTTCCCATTGTCTTCTGTATACTCTTTTGCGTCTATCGTTGCAGAAAAGGCACACTCTCGTTTCGTCTGAGAAGAGAACAGCTCTCCATTGGTCCAGGGTCCAATTGACGTGGGCGCGAGCAAATTGTAGGCGTGCTCGCCGATGCGCTGCGGTTAATTTTGGACCCGTGGCAGGTCTTCTAGCCACAATATTTCTCGCCTTTAGTCTTCTTCTTACTGTAGAGACACTCACGGCCCTTCTACGAACTGCTTGAAGCTGCTGTTGCAACTCAACAGCATTAGAGAACCGATTTCTCAAAGACTTCGATACGACGAATCGGTCATCTCTCGCAGAAGTGCAGCGATTTCTACCAGACCCACGCCTTCGGACAAAGCCGAAGCCAAAGTCTGCAGGAACTGCTGGTACACTCTTCGAACAGAAAAGCGACTCAAGTGCAATTGCCGAGCAACATCACACTGACGTAGTCCTGATTGCAGTAGTGCGATAACTTGGGCGGCTTCAGCAGCAGTAGTGTCCATCTTCAAGGACGTTTTTCTGATGAAAGATATTCTTCTGTGTCTTCTTCGACTGTTGGTAGCAAATTTATCCCCCGATAAGCTGTATCGACCCTTTTATACCCAAAAAACAAAACAATACAAACAAAATTTGAAGAGGAGAATCAGTTCCATTGTCATTCAAAGTGACTTAAAGTGTCAAGCTTTTTCTTTAATCAAATGAAATGGATATTTTTTTAAAGAGTTTTTATAGGGCTCTCAAATGATACCAATATTGCTACGAATAACTGCTTTTCTTAAGGATTGACAGTGCTTGAAGCCTATTTTTACGGACGTGCGATTTTTTTGAAGCCGAGTGTATTTTAAGCATTTTGCTTTTCACATGCACATTTTTACTTGATACCCACACGATTGGTTTTGAATTTATAAAATCAAAATAACGCATGCGCCTTTTAGAATTAACAGCTATTCGATGATACTATGGCGCGTAGCTGGAACGAGATATAAAAAAAATCTAACACTTGATAATATTACACAAATTAAAATAAATTAAATACCTATTTAACGAAGTTCCCACTCAGGTGCGAATAATGAAGGAGCGAATCACGGAAGCGCGAAAAATTTTAATAGGGAATACCTGAAGCTCGACTGCACTTAAGATCGAAATTGGCTGTCTTATTTATATGTTTTTTTTTTTTATCACAATTGATAAGTATATCGCATCATCTCACGTGATGATAAATAAATTCATCTTGAAATAGAAATCATTTAACACAGATAGCCTAGACCTAGGCCCTAAGCTATTCTATGTGGACCCTCATCCTACATTCTATCTAGGGTATTTAATTTAGAACCTAGAAGTAAGGAGCAAGTCCACTAGGGTACAAACTCATTGAATTAAAAGCAATTGTAAGATTTATGACGATATCAACTCAGACCTCATTTGGCTCCAAATATCAAGATTCTTAACCCACATTCCGACTTGAACTATGTTTTGACGAAGAAGGGTATAAATGGTATACGGTCCCCAATGATGGATTACGGTAATAACAACAACTTAAAATTTTCTGCATTGTCACATACTTCATACAACTAACACGATTAATGGTGTATATTTATACAAATATTTAAGGTCAGTACTTCAACTTACTACTACTATTATCACACATTAAAATAAAAATATAAAAATACACCTGTAATTTATACCCGATTAGACAACTCGCTTTTAAGTAGGATTTGCGTTTCGGTACAATAATTGAAAAATGGACAATTCACCCTATACGCTACAGTGGTGGCCTAGTATCAAAGAATGACGTATTACATAATAAGATATAAATATATTTATTATACGTAGGTCTACGGTAGATTATTATGATAGTTATTCATTTACAATTAAGGGGAAAAAAGAAAGTGAAGATATCACAACATCACACATTATAGTTCCATACTGCTGGCAATGAGAACAAGGTCTAATGATAGCTAGGGGAAACTCGGAACTAATAGAAATCACGTTCCATTCCACAAATAACAATAGGTTCCCGAGAGAGGCGTTTGTGTGGAGTCTTGTACGCTTCACTTGTACGTTCGGTGAAGGTGAAAATAGGAAGTTTGTAATAATGTTTAGTTAATGTTAAGTATGTCTTAGTTAAATGACAATGCCGATTAGGAATTTGTACTAATATCGTTTAGGTTACGTTAAATAAAAGTTTATGTGAATATTTTCTTTACTTACTTACATTGATTCAACAAAAGAGATTCGTGAATGTTGAATAACTACAACATCAATATAGTAACGTAAACCATTAAAGAAATATATTTTAATCCGATAAAGAAAATATCTATACAACACAGATGACGCTAAAGATTTTTCAGAAACAGAAAAAGGTAGCTTTATAAACATAGCTAGTAGTATTTTTGTCTGTTTTTAAAGGAAAACCTTATTCGTGTCTGTCTTTTGTGCAGTCTATTTCAATCACTAACTACGTCAAAAGTTTATATTACATATACTTGTAAGTATAAGTCCTAAACAAATTAAACTTTGCCACAAATAGGGCAGTGGTTCACCATCCCACCATCCCCCTGCGTTCGCGAATCCCGGCGCCAAAATTACGCTACGTCCCGCCGAGGATGGCGATGCCGCCGCCGCGACGGCGCCTGAGTCCCTAATAGGGTCACTAAACTTGCTAGTGAATGGTCTGTCTGTATCGATAGATAGTAATTACCGGACCCCCTACTCGTATCAATACTAGCTAATCAGAATACATTCCAGAAAACTATCCTTCGCTATAAAACAAATAATTTTCAGTTTTCCTCTAAACTTTAGTTTAGAAGTTTAATCTTTAGAGCCTAAAGAAATAACAATATTTTGTTTACAAAACATTTTCATCAACGGGAGGCGATACTTTACAATGACTGACAGATTTAAAAAAAAAACAAGGAAATGCGTTTAAATTCGGGCTTATGGTCCATCCGGTGATGATGCGAGAGACAGTGTTTAATTATTGAATAAACTATCGATAGTTCTAACGATAGTCCGTGACTGAGAGGTTGGGGGACTTTACCCCTGGCTGCCCTTATTGCCGTAATATTGTTTCGAGACGTGTCGGGTCTCTGTTTCAACATTGCCGATCATTTACTTGTGAACGTAGCTAGCTGATTAGATTTGAACTTGGGTCAGATTTAGGCAAATAGATTTACAATAGGATATGATGCGTAGTTTTAGTTTCATGTACATGTAGGATTTGCTTGTTTGCTTTTCTCATGAAGGCTAAATTTTCATGGTACATTATGGATCAACTCAATGAAATTCGTCAAATGAAATTACAGAATCATCTTAGGTTGAAATAATATTCGGATAGATATGGTTGAATTTTTTTTTTTAATGGCCTTTATTGTGTTTAGCCACAATAATTCCGCCAACGTCAACATAAAAAGAAATATAAATTGAAATAATATAACATGCTCGGTTTTTATTTCCTTTTCTTTTTTGTTGAGATTTTCCACCCAGTAAAAAGAGCGCCACCAGACACAGAACCCACTACCAACACCAAAGTAAACAAAATCTCAATAAAATTTCAGAGAAATCAATAGAAATTTAGAGATTAACAAAAACACGCGCGGCTAACCTAGCATCGGCTGACGGAATCCCCATGGTAGAATTTACAACCAAATTACCGAGTAAAGGTAAGTGTCAATTTTAATTTGTGTAGAAAGTTCTGTGACTTTTATTAGTTAAGTCAGCAATTTAGGAAGCTATTACACAGCTGACTCCAACACAAAGTTAGTAGTTTATCGACTACAGATTATTCAATTATAGTAAATTATTCCATGACATCGTGTTAGGATTTATTGTAGAATACTATATTTTTGACAAGATGAATAATAATCGAGCCACCGTTGCTTAGTGGATAGATCACTCGCTTCACATTAAGGGGTCGCGTATTCGATTTCCTGCGGTGTCTAACTATATAGGACCCTTATACGAATTTTAAATTGATAAGTTTTTTAACTCACCCTATATGGCAACTAGAATATTTTTTTACGATTAGCTGTAACAAAAAAAAATTCATAAGAAGCCTTATTTAAAATAGATATGATGTTGTATTTAACATAACATAACTCTCTATTAGAATTTACATTTCAAATCAAACAACATATACGTATTGTGGCGTCTTTTATTATCTTACCTGTGAAGATACTGGTAACAGTTTCGCCTAAGTGAAAACTAATGAGAACTAATTTATTAACAAAAATGTTTTAATGAATGATTGAGTTTGACATGGAATCACCTCGCATAATATGTACCACTCCACAAAGGAAGATAATTGACTCCTGCGGTTCGATTTTAGGAATGTACCAGATACAAGATGGATTCGGCAGTTTACTGCGAAACATCTGCCGCTTCGCATAACAATTAATTAACGTGGGTAAATTTACATATGGTTTCATAAGTACTCTGTCTTTGGTCGAAGGTTCAAACAATTATCAGAATTCTAATAAACCAGAAAGATCAAACAAAAACCACTACCACTTTCAGAAAAAAAAAAATTTCCCACTAGTTTTTACGATTTTTCCCTCTATGTTTTGTCTCCTAAATCCTTTTCTTCATTTTAGAGCTCACGACTTACTGTAGTGGATATAATCCTCTTTTTTCGCATATCATGGTGTAAATGTTGCTTGTTTTTTATTTTCAGGACATGTTAGCATTATTATTTGACAATTAAGCCCATGTAACCTACATAATAGTTAGTTATAGACCAAACACTTTTTTGAAAAGAATACGTTTTGCCAAATTCAAATTCGTATTAAAATTTCCTGCGTCGCAATCACACCTGTATTGGCTGATTTTACTGCTGGTACCTATTGTTTTCTAGACAAATAAATAAGTTATTTAACTAACTATAAAAATAATGCCATCGATAAATAAAAGACTAGAAACTGTTTTAAAATAACCCATAAACAGAGAAGTAAAATAAGTACCTAAAGGTTGTCTATACCGCCCAGCAACACACTTTATTACAAACATTTTTTTCGACGAGAAATCTCACGGAATATATGAATTTTATAAGACACCTATTTACTCACTAACAACTAATTCCTGTCAACAAAACGAGGAAGAGATTTTACACATACAAAACATTACCTATTTAGGGACATGACACTCTCGCTACCTATCTCGCAGGTAAACAGGCCACAAAAGGCGCCGCGGCGTCGCGTGGTGGTATCCTCATCATTTGTAACGCTTTTCGCCGCCAACACCGGCTAATGTGCGTAATTTATTGCGCAGATTCTTCCCATTGGATAACACAATACAAAACTTTCTATTGGTGGAATAAAAAAGCGATACATTTTCGATATTTCACAGGTTTCAGGATGGTACTTTCAGGTTTTTATTTACCTAGCCAATGTCTTTATTATATTTAGTTAATATAAGTACGATACATGGAAAAAACGCCGAAAAAGTTCAAAATGACTTCAACTTATGATTGATACTGAATAACTTTCCCAAAGAAACCTATTTGGGTCAATTCGAAAAAAAAAGTGGATTTCCCATACAAAGTTAGCCGATCAGCTGATAAAAATTAGTGAGAGCTTCAACCTTTTTTAGCAATTCTATAATATGTTTCACCATGTTCCACGGAGAAAGATGTTCACTTTCACAAGTAGAAGCCACTGTAAAGTTTAACAGGGTGATAAAAATAGCCCTGTATAATATTAAAAATCAAAGATCAATACTAAACAAAATGAAAAAAGTAAGCGCAGTGGTTCTTGTGCTTATTGCTATGACCGTGGCCGCTCAGTGCGTTCCTGACAGTTTGTGATCGGACGGCTGATGTAATTTGAAGTGTCGAACAACTGACACCAAAAATATTTGTATCATTTTTTATAGTTTTATAGTTAGTATTTTTATTATTAATAATTTACATCTTAAACTTACAGGCAAGAGACTCGAAAGTGTAAGGCATCTTGTATAATGTTTTTGCTGAACCACTCATAGTTATGGCACCATAACTTGCCGACGGGCTGTTACGACAAGTAGCAAGAAATGGCCATTCCCGTCCTGTCTAACAGCAAAAACTCGTCTAAAGCAAGAGTCCTGAACGTAATGGAAATATGACCAGTTCACGAAAAGAAAAATAACTGCGACGACTTGCGATTTAATATCGCACTGACCGTAGAAAAGGTCCTGTTTTTTCTGCTTAAATTCAAAATCGATTGACACAAATGCTTATTTGAAATGTTGAAATAATTCACTAAACTAGTACATGAATTGTCATTTATGATTACACATATTATGATATTTTCAGGAGTGCTTAGTTTTAAATTTGCAAGTAGATTTCAGAAGTTCTGACTGTTGCAGCACGTTTTGCAACATGTAAATACATGACTGACTCGGTGGCTAAGTGGTTAGCGATCCTGACCTCTGATCTGAGAGTCGTGGGTTCGATCCCCACACAGGGCAAACTTTTCTGTGATGATTAGAGAATTGTTTGCTCTGAATCTGGGTGTATTATATCTATATAATATGTATGTATTTAAAAGTTTATGTGTATGTATATAAGTCTCTGGTTCCCAAGATACAGGGAATCCTAGTTTGGGGCCAGATGACCGTGTGTGATTTGTCCCAGATATTATTATTATTATATTATTTTTTCTGTGACAGGCAGACGGACGTTTCTTTATAAGTTATTGTTTTCATATTTTCATCTCTCTTATATACTTGTTTTATTTTGCTTACGTTCTATGTGTTGCTGCTGTAGAGTTTAGTTTTTGACACATTTTATTTTCTATAGGTACTCCGTTTCTTCCCCATCCGCTTCACTGACCATACCCATAGATAATTTTTATTAGATTACCTACAACTTAATTCCTATTACTAATTTTAAGTTATAATACAGTTCTCTCTTTCACTTTTAAGTTCTGCCTATTTCTATCACAAGAGCACCCTTCTTACGATTGTTGTCGAATTTTATCATTGATAAAATCTGAACATGTCACCCCAGTCCAAATAAGAACGTGTGAAACGGTTTGTTTTGAAGTAGGGTTTACATGTTCTCTTTGTTGACTCTAAATCTTACATTGTGAAGCCCTAATCTTGATAAGAAACAAGTTTTATAAAGAGCGAAAAATGTTAAAAGTGACTTAGTGTTAATCTGATTGAATTTAATGTGTTTTCACAGCAGGGGATTGCACAACAATGTCCGTATTAAGCTTCCCCCAAACAGGCGCGATTTTTGTAGCGCGAATAACGCGCGAATAATTACTTTCAGTACATTTTGTACTGGGACGCTGTCGCTTTTACACACTGCCGCGATAAATCGGCGATTTCGCAGCTACAGCCCCCCCTGGCCCCGATGTGGCGGCTTCACCCCCCCTGTGTAGCGGCGATTTTCCTGCGACGCCGCGCTTGCCCCCCGGGCCCCGCTGTTGCCGCTTCACCCCCTCTGTGTGGCTGCGAATATTCTGCGACGCCGCGCTTGCCCCCCGGGACCCAGGCCCCGCTGTCGCCGCTTCACGTCGCGTCGCTGTCGCGGAATTCTGCGAATTTCCTGCGACGCGACAACGGGGGTGAGGCCCGGGGGGGCCAAGGTAGAGTAGCGCCGCGATTCGCGTTCCGCGTTCCGTTTTTGTAACTAGTACGTAATATATAGCTTTTGTTCAAATAACGATTATTGCGTGCAAGTATTTATTTCATTACCCGACTGCGCCAGAAGGAGAGTTATGTTTTTTACCCGACTGGGCCAAGAGGGTTATGGTTTTTACCCGACTGGGCCAAAAGAAGGATTAAGTATTTTATCCAACTGCGCCAGAAGGAAGGTTATGTTTTTACCCAACTGCGCCAGAAGGAGGGTTATGTATTTAACCCGACTGGGCCAGAGGGATGGTAATGTTTTTTCCGACTGAGCCAGAACGTGGTTTATGTTTTTAATTTACCCGACTGCGCCAGAAAGAGGGTTATGCTTTTACCCGACTGCGCCAGAAAGTGGCTTATGTTTTTAACCCGACTGGGCCAGAAGGAGGCTTAAGTATTTTATCCGACTGCTCCAGACGGAGGGTTATGTTTTTACCCGACTGAGCCAGGAGGGTTATATTTTTTATCCAATTGCACCAGGAGGGTTATATTTTTACCCGACTGGGCCAGAAGGAGGGTTATGTTTTCTACCCGACTGGGCCAGAAGGAGGGTTAAGTATTTTATCCGACTGCGCCAGAAGGGGGGTTATGTTTTTTACCTGACTGCGCCAGAAGGAGGTTTATGTTTTACCCGACTGCGCCAGAAAGAGGGTTATGTTTTTACCAGACTCCACCAGAAGGTGGGTTATGTTTTTACCCGACTGGGCCAAAAGGAGTGTTAAGTATTTTATCCGACTGCGCCAGAAAGAGGGTAATGATTTTACCCAAGTTCGCCAGAAGGAAGGTTATGTTTTTTTACCCGACTGGGCCAGAAGGAGGCTTAAGTATTTTATCTGACTGCGCCAGAAGGAGGGTAATGTTTTTACCCAACTGCACCAGAAGGAAGGTTATGTTTTTTACCCGACTGAGCCAGAAGGAAGGTTATGTTTTTACCCAACTGCGCCAGGAGGGTTATGTTTTTATCCGACTGCGCCAGAAGGAGGGTAATGTTTTTTACCCGACTGGGCCAGAAGGAGGGTTAAGTATTTTATCCGACTGCGCCAGAAAATGGGTTATGCTTTTTAATCAACTGGACCAGAAGGAGGGTTATGTTTTTTAACCGACTGCGTCAGAAGGAGGGTTATATTTCTACCCGATTGGGCCAGAAGGAAGGTTATGTTTTTACCCGACTGCGCCAAAAGGTGGGTTATGCTTTTACCCGACTGGTCCAGAGGCAGGGTTTTGTTTTTAACCCGACTGGGCCCGAGAGAGGGTTATGTTTTTACCCGACTGCACCAGAAAGTAGGTTATGTTTTTCACCCGACTGGACCAGAAGGAGGGTTAGGTTTTTATCCGACTGCGCCAGAACGAGGGTTATGTTTTTACCCGACCACGACAGAAGGAGAGTTATGTTTTTACCCGACTGCGCCAGAAGGTGGGTTATGTTTTTACCCGACTGCGCCAGAAGGTGGGTTATGTTTTTACCCGACTGGTCCAGAAGGAGGGTTAAGTATTTTATCCGACTGCGCCAGAAAGTGGGTTATGTTTTTTACTCAACTGGATCAGAAGGAGGGTTATGTTTTTTAACCGGCTGCGCCAGAAGGAGGGTTATGTTTTTACCCGACTACGACAGAAGGAGGGTTATATTTTACCCGGCTGTGCCAAAAGGTGGGTTATGTTTTTACCCGATTGCACCAGTTTACACACTTAATAGACAATTTACATTTTCATGTGCCAGTTTCCTAGCTAGTAAGATTGTTTATCTGATAGTAGCTTTTGCCCGCGTCTCCACCCGTTCTAGGCAGAACAGAATCGGTAGGTCTGGGGCCACCCAAAGACCCTTTTTTGAATGCAAGAAAGAAGTTTTTTTTTCATTACTTAAAAGCATTTATTATTATTCTTGTTTATCCTTGTATATTTATTTTATCTTTGTTATAATATAACCTGTTCCAAGTTCAGGACGACAATTAAAACTTACAGAACCTTTTGAATCGTATATGCATTTATTATTCTACACTCTGTAATGCAATATTTAGAGATATTGATATTGAGGAAACAGAAACACATAAACGTCTCTTATTACCTTTGTGAGGAGTAAAAATAAATAGTTTCCAAGTCCATTATCGATACTGACTGTTAATCAGTTACGTTACGTTATTGGAATATCTGTTACCGACCCACCTCTACGTGTCGCAGAAATATCGCACAATTTTCGCGCGACACCTTGTCGCGTCGCCGAATATTGCAACACGTGTAGCGCGATATTCGCGCGACACATGTAGCGTCGCCGCTTGTCGCGCGAAATTCGCGCTAATTTCGCGCGACGTGTCGCGACGCAGTGTCGCAGAAGTATCGCCACTTGTAGCGCGAGATTCGCGCGATATTCCCGCGACGTGTAGCGGCTTTTTGCGACGCGACGTCGCAGCTTCACCTGCGAGTTTCGCGCGAATTTCGCGCCACAAAAAACGCGCCTGTTTGGGGGAGGCTTTAAAGTGCCCAAGAGTTGGATTGAGCTTTTGTGTATTTACCCAAGGGGAAGAATCCAAAGAGTGCCAGAGGCATTTATGACTAATATTTCGCGGTCTGTCTGTCTTACCTTTAAACGTCAGTAGATTTAGAATCGGTATTTTGAAACCTATACCGATTTTCTGTAAAATTTTCCCCATGGAAGAAATGTGAATTTTCCAAAGTTTATTATTTGATCTATCGAAACATGGGAATACATTGAATCATCAAACTTTATATTATTATAGTGCATTCTTTAAAGTGAAACGACAAATATCGAAACATCTGCCAAATATTAGAAAAAGAAAGGAACGAAGAAAGGATGGAATGACATTTTTTTTTTCATTTAAAAATGCTTTACCAAAAAAATGTATTTTATTTTACTTGATTTTGATTCGCCAACGTTTGATCAAATATAATTTAGCGAATTGATTATAGGTTTATTGGAGAAAATTGTTTAGTTTCACGAGTGGAAAATGTGTTTTTTTTCAGGTATTTTAAAAGGACCATTCCTTTAATCAGTTCGCAAAAATATTTTTGATCAAACTTTGGCGAATCAACTGATGAATTAGTAGTCATAAAAGTCCAATAATTTATTTGCAAATTCGGAATGGGTTAAGTTGTTCAGTTGTTGTTATGAATAGAAGCACTCCTCCCCACGTCACGGAAGGACTGAGTTAAAATTTTCTTAAATAACCAAAAAATATATATGTATTTATTTCGTGTTGGTACGGAACCCTCGGTGCGCGAATTCACCTCGCACTCTGCTGATAATTTGTATATGTATATAATAATACCTTCCTACATATAGATATTTATTTAAAAAATATATCTATACATATAAGCAACCCATATCTCAAATGGAGATTTAATGCTCACCGTCATTATAGATTCCTAGACTTGTGACCACCACCCACCCTAAAATAACCTAGAATGTGCCTGATACGGTCAAGGGCTTAACCACTAATTACTGACCCAACGATCAAACCTAAGTACTATGTTCGATCAATACTTAACTACCAAAGTTTTAACATATCAGAAACATTTTTTTATGACGTAGAGGCCGTGACAAGGTACTGCCAAATACATATCGACGACTAAAAGGGTATTAAGCGACATTTTAATATTTTCTAATTTTATTTTATTTATTTCAAAAAATAACGTTTCTTATAAATAGCATCTTCGATAATAATATATAATATATCCGTGGAACGTTTATTCGATTTTCATCAGTGATCTTTATATAACTTTACCTTTCAACCTACGTTTAATTAGTCAGAAATTGGCCAATTTGGTAGTTTTATTATTAGAACTGATGTTATGTATAGAAGCCTTCACTTTGATTTCTTTGTGCACTCTGTATAACAATTTTCTTTTCGGTTTACGCTCTATTTCTTGAAAACTATTGTTTAAGTTTACGATTTCACCGAATTTTTCGTGTAAAATTACGCTCTTTTATTTTACTTAAAGTCATTTTACAGATTTACTTCAATGAATGACAGATTTTGGAGGCACGGTTGTACATGAGCATTTTTGTTCACTATGAAAAATCCCGAGTTGCATTTTTTCGAATCTATACCCAAATTTTAGGTTTGTAGGTGTCGAGGTTTCGTCGAGTCGAGTTATAATTAACTCGACTCGACGAAACTTACGAATGGTAGTGATACAATATTAAAATACATCGTAAATTGTATCAATCCTTTAAACCCCCCCCCCCCCTTCATCTTCATTATCCTCGTACAGAAAAGCCCCAGAAAGGAAACGTTTTTATGTATTTGTAGTCCATGGCGGTATAAGTATTTCGTATAATATCGACGAAAAAATATTTTAAAAGCATTTTTTGGTAGGCGGACATCCACCAGTAATTTCATATAAAAAGTTAAAGTATCTGATTAAATCATGCAAAAAGTAACAAGTTAAAATGAGGTTCTGAGTGGCAGTCACAGGAATCCCTAAGGTAAGCTTTTGACTAGGTAATGGAAGAAGTTACAAATTCCCCGTGTTTGTGACTTATACATTTAAAGATATCTTGACGTTGAAAGTATTAACAAAATATTGCTTGATATTTCTTTTAACAGATTCTGTCGCCCGTATCCGTCAGGTTAAATTTTATGTACGTAATTAGCATTAAACAGGAATATTCTAAGTCTAACTGACTAATAAAACAAGTAACTATAAAAAGTTTGGAACAAAGCAAGCAAGGATTTCAAATAATTTAAAACGTTTTTACTATTGTAAAGTATACTTTTTTAAATGAAAAAAATTCGAGATTATAAAGTTATTAGTTAGTAATTTCCTTTTCTTTCAAGGCAAAGTGCACTCAACTCCGCTTAATATTTTTAATACAAGAGGGAAGTGGGGCTGAGTGCAGGTTTTGAACAAGAAGAACAACTGTATACAGCTTAAATGCAAAATGCTAAGATTTTAGAATGGGAGGGGATTGCAAAACAAGGACAAAAATTGTTCATTCGAAAAGCTTCGGCAACTTTTAAGTAACCTCTATCCATATGAGGATCATGAAAAACCAACTGGTATGGTCACTCAGTGAAAAGACACACACTACTGCGTGGTGCAAAAACATTAGAAGAGTAGTAATGTGGAACAGAGCAAAGATGAAGAAGAAATATTTAAAAAGGGGAACAAACGGTAAAAATATTCTCTCCTCATGTCTCGACGTATATGCTATACGGTTACAAAATAAATTTTAATAGCGGGTAAGATCAAATTTCAAATTTGACAACTTTTTGCGACCACTTTTAAATAAACAAAAAAAAAATGCTACGTACATCAGTTTTTTTTTTAAAACGTCATAGAATACATGTTGCCACATAATAGCATGAATACGAGTATGTTCATATCTGCCATTTAAAAATTACCTTCTATATCAACATTTAATTCAACAATAACTTTCAACAATGGGAAATGGCAGAGTTTGTTGACAGCTCAGTAGACAGACCTTTGTTAAATCCTAAATAAACGGTATATCATATAATATCCTACGAATTCAAAACAGTACACAGAATTGATATTTTTTATGTTTAGTCCATTTAATTTTCTAAACTGCGCGGAACATGATATAATAAACGTGTTTCAATTTCAAACTTGTTACTGCGACTCAACGCCTTGTTGTCAGAAGTTCTAAGCACGGGTTGTTTGCTGTTAATAATGAACTTAATTAAAATGAGAAAGTACCCAAGATTTTCTGGCTTGTTAGACTGATCTCCTGAAATATTATTCAGTTAGGTACAATTTCTCTTCAGGAATTTGTTCTCCTCAATTAATTATTTTGCGAAATACAAGTATTCAAACGGGCATGACTTTGCAATGTCTATCATGATCAATTAAATTAAAATTAACAACTATATTATTTTCAGGTAACTTTTGCAGTACCAGGTTTTTTTTTTAATTTTAATTTAATCGTTAATCAAAAGAAGTTTTTTAAAATTTTCAACCGCCTCCATAGCCTAGTGGCTTGTCAGTTCGCTTCACATCACTATAGGTCGCGGGTTCGACTCCCGTCCAACTTTGCACTCGGTTTGGTTGGTGGTATGGCGTTTTCTGAGCTCGCCTGGCTAGCTACCACCATCTTATCTAAGTCTTGTCGCCAAATATCAATGTTAATAGCATTGATGTGTTCCGGCTTGAAGATAAGATAGCCAGTTCCCCATTGCGTTGGGGAATCTTGGTAAGTCAGCTTCCATCTCGGCATCATCATCACTTCCCATCAGGTGAGATGATGGCAAGGGCTTACCAATTGAGGGTAAAAAAGCAATAAATAATGTATTTATTTTATCTTCAAAGATTTCTAAACTTTTGGCTAAAAAAACGAAACTACGACAATACAGGGTTTAAAAATACTACTCCCGGAAACTTAAAGAGGGTGTTTTGATAAAAATTGAACAACTTAGAATGCTCAAAAAAAAATTTTTCACACAAATTAATCGACCAATCAGCCAATTTTGTATGGAGATTCCAACATTTTTATTTGAGAATTTAATATGGGTTTCTTAAGAAAATATGTTCAGGTTCATAAGTGGAACCTACCGTTTAAGTTCCAGGAAGTGTTCTTTTCACACCCTGTATAAATGTGATGGTTAAATAGTGACAGCAGATTTTTAACTAAGATTATAAATCCAATTAGCTGAAAAGTTCCAGTTTGTTAAGTTTTTGGCACTAACACTATGTTTATTTTTTGATTTCCGTTATCCATTTGAAGCCAACTAAAATTCCGTGTTATTTATAGTTCGTATCTTTTCAAATTATACTTAAGTAAAGGTGGGGGCTTTTCGGAACATCAAGGAATATTCAATAATTGTGGCGGCATAAAGACTACTTTTGTCACATAAGGGGAACCAAAGCAAAAAACACATTCAGCAAAAGTCGTTTAATACCATCTACACGTTAAGAAACAGAAGTAGTACTATTAAAAGGAATTATCATTTCTCATGAAAAACCAAAGGTAATTCAAAGCGATTGGGGCTTCCGATGGCTCTTTAGGTATTTATTTATTACATTGCATGTTTCGATATAAAACCCCCGAAAAGATAAATAAGCGGTTTTATCCTACTTTGTGATTTATAAGCCTATTACCACGTCCACTTGTTTGCTACAAATTCGATAAATGTTGATATTTATGTCATTGAATACTTGTAACTTGTAGTAAAATGGTTTAATTAATATCAATTTGAACTATTTATTCAGTTACAGATTCAACATAATAAGTCACATCATTCCGCTATGGGAACTCTTTTATTCGGTATCTGGTTACCTAGAATTGATCAACTTCCGCTCTGTTTGGTAAAGTGTATTTCATCATACAGCTTCTGTTCAGATACAGTATTTACTTAGTAATTGTTTTTACTTTCCAAGTTTACGTTAAACAGTAACATTTACGGTTCTTCTTTAAATTGTTTTGGGATCGGTCCTTTGGACTTGATTACATGACTGCGAAAATCACAAGAGCGAAAAATGTTACAGCGAAAACGTTATACTGCGAAGCACGTTACTGCGAAAGAGGTCCAAGCAATATCCTACGAAATATAGGTTTCTTGAATATAGTTGTTTAGTTTTATAATTAGCACCACTCTGCTCTACTTTATAGCATACAAATTTCAGAAAAAATAATCACGGTATTTAAACTTATGTCGTTTATTCAATATGTACCCTAAAGCCTCTAATCGTAAAACTGAACAACTCTTGTACTACAAGTTTAATGAAAAGTTTTATTTTTATTTTTGTCATGTCCAAAAATGTTTGTGAGCCCTTCAACGACAAAAGGTGGTTACCCAATGACCAAGAAATGATTCGCAGTAACGTACATTCGCAGCAATGTAAGTCGCTTTTGTGTAGGTCGCAGTTACGTAATCAAGTCGTTCCTCTGGAGTGCGGACCGGTAGACACTGGCGCCACTTTGACGCGACGACTCTGAAGCCAACTTGGCGCCAAGAGCTTCGAAGATCATAGACAACAGAGCGGGGAGATCGGGGTCAATGTCCTGGGTACGTCGCCAACGCAAATTGTGAGGCAAATTGTGTTGTCCTTTAACAGTTGTTGTTTTGATACGCGTTTACGTAGTACGTTGTCTTTTGATCTCTTAGTAGATAAGCTGCAAAATAGTAATGTCACTAACATTCCTATGTGTATTTATCATATAAACATAGGTATAAAGTTAGATAGTCATAAAGTAAAGCGAACTGAAATATCAGGTCGTAACGTAACCACGCTTGTATTCACGTTTTTTCAAAAAAAGAAACGTTTTTATTGCAAAAACGTGGGTAAGTACTAAGTTAACAAACTGGATGTACGACCCGTTGAAAGGAGACTTTCCATCTTGATTGTTCAGCAAAATTGTTCAGTTTGATAAGTCTATTCTGAAAGTATGAAATCTATAGGAAATTGGCCAAATAGTTGATCGGTGTGTATGAAAATTATCTTTTAGGAAAATCGTAGACAAAAGTAGTTCTGTTTCATGAGTAGAGCCTTTATTATATCCTGCATAGTCAGCAGGAGGAAGTTCACGTGATATTAATTGACTACAAAGTATTAAAACTAGCTCGTAGAACAGATGGACGTTGGGACACTAAAGTTTTCGAGTGGCGACTCGATGGACCGATGACCTGGTGAAGGTTGCGGGAAGCCGCTGGATGCGAGCAGCACACAACCGGTCGATGTAAAAATCCTTAGGGGAGGCCTTTGTCCAGCAGTGGACGTCTTTCGGCTAATGCTGAAGTTTTAAAACTAGGATAGGAAGGAACAAAAACACAACAAAAACAATCAGAATAATTTGAGACACGAAGGCTGCAAACATTTAACAGTTATAAAATAACTATAATAGCTTTATTCACTGTAATCACGTAACAAACTTAATCAGATATTTTTTCAACATTTCTGACCCTGCCCACTCAATTATGCCACTGGATTGTTAGCTTTACACAATCGCGATATGCAAAATTGGGCTTCAATTTGTACGATTTATCACGGGCCTTCACGATTTTATAACCAACTCCCGCAGCAGGTCAGTCACAATATCCGATTTGAAAACGTCATATTAATTATTATTTCTAGTAAAAATATTACTCCTCTGTTAAGAAAAAGGTTGCACTGGTGACTTCCTGTGGCTGGTCAGGTTTTGACTTTGACAGTCAAAAATCAAAAAATAATATTTATTTAAGAGGGTATAACCTGTACTGTCATATTTTTTTCGCCTAATTTTAGCAATTCTTTTTAATTATTATCAATAGGGCATTATGGTAATGGGATAATTTTCATCTTGATTCCGTAGTAGCTCTTTATTTGCACAATCAAAACAAACAGTCGAGCTCATCGGAACGCTTCTTAGGACATTATGCCGACGGAATATAAAAGAAAGCCGTCGGAGGAAGATAGATAGACCGGAAGTTCATGCCTGATACTGAAATATTAATTTGAAATCGGAAGGAGTTTTAATAATATCTTTGTGATTTTTAATGTTTTAGTCAGTGCTAGGATGAAAAAATACGCCTCGCTTAAAAATCACAACAACCAACCAATTTAGGGACGTAACGATTATCGATGTACAAAGTCACTTTTCATTCACCGAAAATGAACCTGTTAGGTGCAAGATAGTAAAGCGAACCTGAAACCCTGGGTGGGGATCCAACCGAGCCGAAGTATCCTCGACGTACCGGTCAGGGTAGCTAAACACTAAGCCACCGAGTCAGTTACCTATTATGTACCTATTTTATTCTACAGCTCTGATATTATTAATACCATAACACATAATCTTAGGCACTCACTTTGATGTTTGCACTTTACCGCTGCAACGAGTGGCCTTTCTACCTATGGAAATCATCACATAATTATAAATTTAAATATATTGTATCTAGAGGTTGTCATTCAATTCTGACAAAATCTGCAGACCCGCAAGGATTAGATCGCTTCAACGATCTCATTTATCTTGGCTCCCTTATCACTGGTGACGGAAACTGCCACAGGGAGATCATAAGGCGTATTCAGATAGCTAAGAGTGCCACGACTAAACTGGGAAAAGTCTGGAGAGACAGTGACATCACCAAGCGCACCAAAGTCAGATTGGTCTATGCGCTCGTGTTCCCAATTTTTCTCAACGGCTCCGAGACATGGACAATTAAATCTACCATGAAGTCGAGAATCGACGCATTCGAGGTGTGGTGCTGGTGGAAAATGCTGCGAATTCCGTGGACAGCCTTCAGACGTAACGACTCTATTCTGGAAGAGTTACATAGAAATCACGACGCACCTATCAGATACTTGCCGCACCCGCATACTCAAATTCCTTGGACACATGGCGCGGAGAGAACCAGAGTCCCTTGAAAAACATATTCTAATGGGCAAAGTGGAGGGGAAAAGAAAAAGAGGCCGAGCACCAGCTAGATGGTGTGACCAAACTAAAGATTTGCAACTCCACCTACACGAAGCTATTCACACCGCTGTGGACAGGGAAAAGTGGAAGTACCTGACTTCTCCTTCCTCCTTCCTTCTCACTTACTTGACCTCATGATGGTCACGATCCCCACATCCTGGGGTTACGACTTCGAAGAAGAGAGGTTGTCATTGGTCAGAGTGGAAAGACAGGTCACGTTGTAGCAGGAGCTTTAGATCCTGGCGGAAGAAAGAAAGAGCTGGAAATATCTCAACAAAAACCAGACGCTTTAGGACGGAACTTTGCCGTTGTCGCTGCAGCCTATGTGTTCAACAATGTTTCCCCCTTTTAACGTCCAACCAAAACGATGAGTGTTATATAATAAGCCTGACTGTCATGTTTGATGAAAATCCCCTCATTGATTCACATTTTACAATTACAAAAAATATTATATTTAATTTTACCAATGCGAATATTCTTGAACGGACAAAATACTTGTAATGTGTGATGACAAAAGAAACACCCATTACTTCAAAATCAAACATTCGCTGTCAAGTAAAGAGCTTACTAAATATTCAGTACACAACACAGGATCGACTTCGACCTCGCGGTTACCCTCCAGGACGAGATGAAAAGGGGTTCGCTGGGTACATGCTGGTTACTTCTGCACTAGCAAAAAATTCATAGCTCTTAAGTTATGAATGAGGGAAGGTAGCGTCATGACCTACGAATTACTTATGAAGGTAAAGGATTAGCGTATATAGGTTGTAACAAAAAAGTTGAAATAATATTAATTGAAAACAAATAAGTAGGTATCATTTTCACAAAAAGTTGTTCAGTTTTAGAAGAAGAAGACTTTTAAGGTATAACTATATTTTTTTGTTAAACCTTGTTGGTCCAAAGTAATATCAAAACAAAGTAACGAAATAATGCTTTTCGCCATATTTTCAGAAAATCGGTTTCACGTAACAAAGACAATAAGATTTTAGCATTGTGCTTTCAGTGAGAGCGGAGCTTCAGAAGTCTCAGCCAGGCAATCCTTTTCAGGTCGAAACTGGTTTACTCTAAAGTCGAGAGGAAAATGGATTCTCAAGAAATGTTGAAATTCACAGAACAGAAACCTCTTACCGTGTGAACTTTTAAGGTATAGTCGTTCATTTAACCGACATATTAAATTATATGTGATGACCCGACTGTCCTACAGGTGGCTAGTGTTTAAAAAAAATGTGAAATCACAGTTCAAACATGTACAGAATAGCGCACCAATTCAGGTTAACCCCACGTCTGTAATTGATTTGATTACATAGTACACAATCTACCCTGTTTCGGTTTTTTACACAACCGACACATTAAATTCTACCCCCTCCTCCTACATATCCATAACTACGCTAGTTTAACTCGTGGATTTCGCTGTGGACCATGTATGTATACACATTTTATATTGTTACTATTTTTGTTATAAGTTTTGTACATGGTTTTTTGAATTCCCAAATAAATAAAATAAAAAATAGTTATAATACAGAGAATTGTACGAAAGGGACTGTGCAGTGTGCGCTTTATAGCACATTTAGGTATATGCCACAAAACAAAATCACTAAAACTTATTGCATCCTCACGCACAATTTTCCGCGTAAGTCCAAAATGATCCAAAAGGGATGTATATATGTGTTTCGCCTTGTGTACGTACATCATTCTAGACCAATTGCATCGTTAGAGTCCCACTTATTAGCTCACTGCTCGGTTAATTGCAGAGTTTCCCCGGCAGGTAACAGGTTATATTATATAGTACACACTAAATGTTGAATTTGCACGAATTCTCCATAGCTTTGTTCTATAGATAATTGCCCCTTGCTCCCTGAATATCACAACGTCGGCTGACTTTATCCTCTGATGACTCCCTTTGTTGGACGGAGTACCGAACTGATAGGAATGGAAAATCAAAGTTGAGTAACGTTTTCGATTAAGGTTGAGTTAGATTTTCTATTCAAACGCAATAATAGTTGGCGTTTTATCATATCATTGCTCTTGTCTAGTATGGGCTGACTATTTGTTTTGCTGACTAGTCTATTCGTTCCACTATTCGGCAATCATTAGTGCGTTCGTTTTTAATTTCGCGTAGGGTTTCCGTGTGAATTTTTAGCCTTTAATTAGAAATAAGTTTACGGATATTTTAATTATTGTAAACGTTATAGAAAACTTGTATTATTTTAGATTTTGTAAAATTTCTTATTTAAGCGTAATTTATAAAAGTAACTACTGCCACTGTAAGGTACACGATTGTTTGTGTATAGACTTGTGTAATAAAGTCCGAGAGATAATTAGCGGTGTCGTTTATTTCATTCTTTTTCAATACATATAAAAGACATGCGCGAGTTGTTCGTGAATTTTGGCGATTAGTCGCCGACTAACTATAAAAGTTGCGGACTAGTCTCCTTCCCCGACAAGTCAGTACACTTTTATGTATTTTTATCCTTTGGATGTTTAACAAACAGCATTTTCAAAAAATTGCATAGAGCAAAATCAGAGCGCACCCTCTTGTAGAATGCACAAAGGTGAATGTCACGCTTAAACGGCAAACAATAGAGTTTCTGGAACAATAGCGCCCGTATTCAGCTTCGTTCTCGCAAGTCTAGCTTGTCTGCTTTTGAGGGTTTTTAAATGCCACAGATTAAATAGCAATTACGCTACCTTTGGTAGAATTAGGTGAACAAAGACCTCGAAATTCAGAGTAGTTTTATCAGCATTAATCTCGAATTCGATCGTACATGTTATAAACAGTAGCACTAGTAGGTAGGTAAATCTTTCGGTCAACTTATATGGAGTATTAAGGGGAAGATAATTAGGTAGTGATTAGTAGCTTCCTGTCGTTTGGTTTTCTTGAATTAAAAAACTTTAACTTCTATATGATGACTTTGAGAATGCTATTAAAGTTATTATTATAAATTCATTGTAGATCAATATTAAAACTGTTAATAAAAATAAATAATTTCATTCAAAAGCAAACGTCAAATATTGCAAAAAAAATGTATAAAAATTCACTTCTAAACAAATAATCTAACCATAATAATCTAACCATAAATTGCTTTCTAATAAAACTTTGATTTGTTACCAAATTAATTATGCTTTATTAATTAAAAACTGATACTTAATTTAAACAAAGGTTAACGAGACCATGTTTAAAGAAGTTCCGGCGTCTTTGAATCTCCGTCACCGATAGCGCGGTTGCATCGAAATGCATCCGTGGTGCATTTTGTTATTCCCAGAGACACCGCCATTGTTCTACGATAAACTTGAAACAGTCCCGGGAGCTTTGTTACAAACAAATTTTATTATTCCATCGATCTACAAAACAGCTATTGTTCCATATTGTTCGTCGATTTTGATAGAAGGATCTTTTTTATTTATGGAGCTGTTTTGTTTTTATAGTTACAATAGTTACTGTACTCCTGCTGAACGTGTTAGGTTATAAACTTGACAGATAGAGATAATAAACTCAGTGTTATTGTATGGGATTCACAAGTGGAAGTTGATATATTTAAGATTTTGATTGATTTATTTTTAAGATAACTAAAACGTGTAACAACGCCTACTTTAAAACTTATTGCTTTGTTTAGATAAATATAGATTAAAAAAAAGGTTCACTTTACTCAGATTTTTTTTTGTTCAACTACTTTACTGAAATCGCAAAAGTACGGTTATAACTCTTCATACAAAATCCAGACTCCATTTTTTTTTAATGTACTCGTAGTTGTAGAACACACGTCGTTCAGTGTGATGAATAGAACCTCCTGTTACCGGGTTCTACACCTTTTTTTGATACAGTACCTGTACTATTAGATGTTGGATTTTTTCCAAGGGTCTTTGGGGAAAATTATTCATTATGATTAAGTTGAGTTAAAGCCTCCGATTATGAGTTAATGAATCCTACTCCGAAGTAAATCGACACAAACATTTTTACCTTAAATGGCGTTACTGCCTATCTTTGGGGATGTTACATAATTGTTAACATCCCCAAAAACTTATAAAAAAATTAAAAAAGTAAAATTTGTATTGCATTTCACAATACTAATCACCTGAATTGTCTATGACTGGAGCGATTTATTCAGAATGATTTGAAATAATAAGTAGAAGCCCCAGTAAACGGGTCCTAACCAACACTTTTGATATCCCTTTATAAAAATGGTTCTTATTTTACACAGTTTTTTTTTGGGTAGCCTACGATTTTGGCGACTGATGCTTGCGGTCCCAATATTGATGGTTTGACAGCAAAACACTCATATATCCTCGACTGGACCCAAATAAATCTCTAAGAGAGTTGCCAAAACTGTGATAATTCATTTTGAGCTTTATATATGACGTCTATTCAGCCGGAACAAGAGCTTTACTTTGTCAAATCGAATTCGAGGTAGGTGTAGCGATTCGACGTGGCTGGAGGATATGAATTATATCACGGATTTAATAGAGTTGCTAAAGTTCTAATTACCTATGATCCCTACCTAACGATATTATCCATTATATTAAGACTTACCTATTACGGCGTCTTTAATAGCTTTGAGTACCTACATACTAATAATTAACTTGAAATTTTGATTGAAAATCTGATCGGATTTGACTGTTGATTAATCTATCGCGACCGCAAAGACTACTAATACTATATGAACCAACAGAATTTTAATATTGATCGTATAAAAACATTACAGCGCCAACTTAATTCAGGTCGATTAAAACTAGAGGACGCAACAAAATTACCATTTTATTACCTATTTATTTATTGTTTATTTTGCCTGGAAACTGTGTAGAAACCTTTTTACAAAACTTCAGTTTAAATGTGTATAAAGAACATATTTAATACTGTTGGAATCTAAGACTTGGTAACTGCTAATTTAATAAGAAATTTCAAAGGTCATCACTACTTGATAATGGTGGTAACAAACTTAGTGTAGGCTCCATACTTAGCAAAGTAAAATAATATAGTTGAAAAGTATTACGAGATAAGTGAAACTAATCCTTATACTCGTAAACTGTGTGACGTAAGTTCAGTTTGCCCTGCAGGGGTGTAGGGGTGTAGGCTATCGTTGCGGTCAGCCGGGCTGTGAAGCCGTACGCGCTGACATTTTCGCTGTATCCGGAACACGAACGTAGGGTTTCCTAACTTACCTAGTTTCGCGACGAAAGGAAATAAGTTGTATTTTTCATTTAAACTCATCAAATACGCGTTTTGTCCAAAGTCCAAAGACACCTAAAACAAAACCTTATCGACTTTTTCTGCAGCAGCAATAATTATGTAAGACGTATTCTTATCATTAAATCTAATCAACATATAGTGCCCATTAACGTTAAACTATAGTATTTAATATATATTTTTTTCATGTTTTCTTTTCCTTTGTTTCTGTTTAAAGTAACCCTGCCATAGTTGTAACGTTACTTTACAACTTACAATTAGTGAGTTGTATTTATTTTGGAATCCATATGTGGAAGTTTTTTATTGGCATGTATTTTCAAATATTTAGTTTTAAAACTGAAAAACTTCCCGAAAAGAATAAAATAAATAAATTAATAATACATG
The DNA here is from genome assembly GCA_958295455.1 of Coleophora deauratella. Taxonomy (NCBI): domain Eukaryota; kingdom Metazoa; phylum Arthropoda; class Insecta; order Lepidoptera; family Coleophoridae; genus Coleophora; species Coleophora deauratella. Next base: position 7,224,970 of record OY282398.1, read on the forward strand.
CAAATTAACGAATACAACTTACGATCATATTTCATATTATTTATTAATAAATTTGATATTTTTGCAGTGATTATATTGGGCAATCCACGTAAATTGACTAATACTACTAACTAATCGACTTAGAAGTTATTTTTATTATAATACTACTAGACAATCACTAAAACCATTGAAAAATCTGTTATCCCGTAATTCGAAGGCTTCTTATAATATTTCACAACTATAATAAGGAAAGAGCAAATTGAGATTTAAATGCAAAATGCATTATGGCAAATGAAAGTCATATGTTGAAATTCAGTTCACTGGGTCTAGCTGTGAGTGCCTGCCTACTTATGCATACACGTCTTTTCCACCTATATTTAAGACATAAAATGCCAATAGTAATCCATACAATATTTCTTTTGTAACATAATTACACGTTAGCAAATACAACCCCGCACAACTGCCCAGTGAGTGCTTCGGCTCACGAAACTGTGCCTATTGTTAGTAACAACGCCCGCCCTTCTGCTAGTACGCGTAACAAAAGAATGTTGTACAACAAAAATTATGTCCCAAACATTAGAAAAAAAAGTCGCTTTGTATACAGACAGTAGCAAGCGTAAACTGTGTTGGTGAAATAAGCCAAAGCATTAACGGATTACGAATAAAACACAAACGCATTTGGTATATAAAACGGTTCGTGGATTTACACAACCAATAAATGGGAACCAAACCAATAATCCGATTGTGATGAGCGTTTGCTCAAATTAATCAAAAAATTCGTAATTCCAAAACATACGTTTTATAAGGTAAAAAAAAAATATATATTGTAGATAATGATAAAACATAAATTACAGATAATTTAAAAAAGAAATAGGATAACCTAATCAAATACGAAAATGAAAAACCAGATTATTTATCAGTTACCATATATTAAGTTATGGAAGAGCGAGATCTCTTAACACAGGTATTGTAAAAAGAGACAGAATATTTGGTAGACAATAAACATTTTTATTTTTATTAGAAAACATTATTCTGTAACCCAAAACCAATAAGTACTATCAATATGAACTCCAAACTTTCATGAAGCCTTTAGATTACAGGCTGATTCAAAGAAATCGACATACATATACACATACATATATATGGGTGTATGTATTGTATTGTACAATACAATACATACACCCAAAAAAGATCACCGTCCTTCGGGATAGCCGGGTAAAAATAATTACACAATCATAAAACCGAACAGAAAATCTATAAGCATATAGGCATTTAGGTATGAACCTACTTCGGTATGAACTTATTTCAAACCCTCTATGTAAAAGAGGTTCTGTTATTAATTTTGTAGCCTTTGTGTGTGTATCTTTCTGTTGTATTATGGTTCTCAAACAGGGGGCCTGATTTGAATACGGTTTAAAACTATGTTTGGTGATGTTCAGTGGTTTTCGAATTGTTACATTTTTACTGTGTCGAGAGTGGGATTTATTTTTTATTTTTTTAGATATTTTAACTCTATTTTAATCTGTTAGTGAGCCATTAATGAAAAAGTACTCGACCCTGGTCTTGCAAAAATAGTTATTTGTATATATGAGGTTTTCTACGATCTTATAATGGACTATAATATTTTCCCCCTCACCGATACTTGCAGAACTAGAGTTATTTCTTAAATTGAACTGAATTGAACTGAATGTAGTAAAAGATCTCGCGCTTGAAAATCCATTGAGCTATTGTGACTAAAGACGTTACCAACCAAACGGACGTACGTAAATACATAGGTAGGTTGTACATAGGTACAACATACATTCATAAGTACCTAATACATACATAGAACCCAAAAACATCAACTTCCTGGACACACCGGAAAAAATAAGCAATACTCGTATACCTACAAACATTCCAAGCCCACATTCTTTTAATAAGCGTTTAATGAAATTCCTCATTTCAGGTGTGATTCTATATAATTTACAATATACGATCGCTAGAATTTTTCACGGGTGAGTGGTGATCCATTCCGGAATTCTAGAATGTGGACGACAGAACGGCAGAGTGATATTTGCCGAGCTTCATTTAAATTGCAAATCCCCTAATCGGACGTCCATTTGCGACATCGCATAGAAAGCGCTCTTCTGTGTACTGCTGCCCCATCCCTAAATTTCAGTGTTTTCCTGGTTGTTTTTATTCAATAGGGAAACAAAATTGCTGCTAGCTACTATACCCACTTTGGTACTGACGACTATTTGAAAACTTTTACAGCAATGAACAAGATTTGAAAAGCAACTTCAAAGGAATTCGCTGCCTCGAAGTTGTGATCTATTTCGTAGTTACGTTGTCGTGAACGCGACTTCCTTTTTATTATTAAATTTTATTTCGTTGGATTTGTTTCGCATTTTTTATTATGTTTTATGACACATCAAGTGAAATGTCTAGCTAGGCCACACAAAAGACATCAACGAGTACTATCAGTACAATGATACTTGTATGTACTACGAGTATCATAGATTAGAAAGCTTGAATGAAAAAAAATACCTATCTAAAGATTCCGCAGGGAGTAAAATGCTTCCAAACTGTGAATTATAAACTATTAAAAATCCTGTGGTTTTCAAAATTATCGTGGACATTAAAACCCACAGGGATAACTACCGACCGAATACAGAAGCTTCCTTTTTTATTACTTCAATAAGATGCCTAGGTTATATACACGATAGATTGTAAGCAATATCACCATTCAATGTATAATATATATTTTTTCGAAAATCTTTAGCCTCTTCTACTGGTGAGGCATTCTTTTCCTGAAAAAAAAAACGAGATTAGGATGGTGGTGGAGGTCAGCTTCTATCGCAAATGATTCATTATTTTTAGTTTAGCCTCAGAGGCTCTTGTTCTTTTTTCTCTGTAAAAACTTTTTTACAGACTTTTGGGTAAATCACGTTCACGTTTTCTTACAAAACGATGTCAAAAGACAGAGGGCGACGAAGTTTTCTGGGCGGGGCTTTGTTACGGCCTAAGTTTTGTCATGAATAGGTATTAGGGACATAGTTCATTTTCAGCATATGTAAGACAAATTGCGTAGCTACCATATTCATAGTCAAATTAACTATAAAAAAATATATTTAATTTTCAATACTATAAATGAAAACGCAACAAAGAAAGCTTTCGGTCTAGGTACTACGTTTTAGAGGCTTCCTATTCGAATTAATTGTAACATTTAATTGAACATTTCCGAGAAAACGTTTCAACTGGCAATATAACTAGGTACGTTTTGTCATAAAATTTACATCGTCGTCGCCGAAGCCTAAACAAATGTTATGTTTGTGACCTAAAAAAGTACAAATATTTTCGGTACATACAGGGTGTTAAAAGTGCGTTTAAAATTTTAAGGGTTACTCAAAATTAAGTATAGAATGCAGGAAAAATATTGAAAAATTCCGACCTGCAAATTTTTTTTCAGTTCCCATACTAAATCTGAATAATGAATCGAGAATTTGTAAGGGAAACTGAAAACAAATATTAGATCGGATTTTTCCAATATTTTTTTCTGTATTCTATACTCGATTCTGAGTATCCATTTAAAATTTCAAGCGCACTTTTTTAATACCGCATATGTTTTAATTGGGTGCCCTTTGTATCGCATAAAATTTTATGTCATAATTGCCTATGGCATAACAAGTTAGGCATAAAATTCTTACGCAGAAATATAAATCTGCCTAATAGTAATTCTGCATAATTATTATTCCCCATAAACTTTGAAAGTAATAAACAATAATGTCCTAAATTAGGAATGAATAAACAATAATTGTCCTAATTGAAAATTGCATAAATATACTTTTGACTAAATAATAAATGACCTAAATAGTAATTGACATAACTGAAAAGTTCATAATTCTAATTAGGCCTAAATATTAAAAGCCCTAATTACACGGAACATGGAAGTCCTAAACTAATGCGGGAGCGAGCGAAGCGAGCTCGGAAATTCGGAGCACCCCGACACAGATAATTTAGGTTCGGAGACTGTGAGACGGAGGCGAGCTTGCTCACCTCCCCTCACAGTCGCAGTGTTAGGTTTGATTGATAAAACGTCCGCAGATCGTCTGCATGCTTGCATGCTTGGTTGCTTGCTTGCTTGCATGCTTCCTTGCTTGTTTGCCTGCTTGCTTGCATGCTTGCTTGCTTGCGTGCTTGCATGCTTGCTTTCTTACGTGCTTGCATGCTTGATTGAATGCTTCCCTTCCTAGCAATCTTAGGTAAGTTGCTACTTACCACTAGCAACCTTAGGTAGGTTGCTACTTACCACTACCCTGTACTAATATACTGGTTCTTACAACCTACGCTAAGTCTAAGTAGTTAATGAAGTTAAAAATAAATAAAACAAGGTAATTATAATCAATAGAAAGGAAAAGGCAACCTAACTCATATTTTTCTTCTTAGAAACGAAAGATATGCAAAAATACTATTAGTATATTTAATGTTATGCAGTTGCATAACAAATAATAAAATAAGTAATAATTAGTATAATAATAAGTTTATTATTTAGGCAAATTCTCTATTATTCGAATGAATTTTATGCTTAAGTTTGATAACCTATAATATTATTAGGAAATTTAACATTATGCAACTTCATAGTTAGGGACATTTCTAATTATTCCAAGTAATATTATGCTCATAAATTTTAGGAAAACATAAATATGCGCAAAATTTTTTATGCCAAAATATTTCATGCACAATAATGTTATGCAAAGGCCAAATAGTCATAAAAAAGTTATGCTATATCGTCGTATCCTACGAATAAGGGCGTAATTGCAAAATGACAACTTTTCAGGAGGAGGTTTTAACATTCTATTTTCAACAGAAAGTGGCATTTTTGAAGTGTTAACATTCAAACCATTGCTTAACTATTCTAGGGTTGTTATTAAATCTTAAATAAGCGATTTTATTAAATATTTCTATTAAATATGTCGCTTATTTCTTTATTCGCTGGAGAAATATGTTATTCTATTAGACATAAGCGACATTACGCCCTTTTTCATCGGCATATACCAGGTCGTAATGGCGTTTAGGGCTTTTTATCGTTTTCATCTGTAAATAATCTTAAGAAATGCAAAAGAACAAGAAGTGTTTTAAATCAAAATAATAGACATATTAATGTTTTTACTAAGGGTAACGAATTTTAATTTAAATAATAAATAAAAAACATTGTGAATTGGGCCCCTTACGATTATATGTGATAAAAAATTCACTCGTAATAAATACTCTTGTAATTCCTGCACCTCTACAGGTATTTCATTTTCATTTAATTTAATTTATTCAAAGTTTAAAATACCAAATACATTATCTTGACAGGTTTACACACCCAAGACGATAACATAGTAAATTTATCTCGTGAATATAACATAAGAAATCAACTTAAACTATTTTATATACAGATTGTTTATATAAATTATAACTGTTTCTGTGATCCTCGCCATAGAACAATGAAACAAAATATTACGAGAAATTTCATTTAAGATAATTATGCAGTGCTGTAAGAGGAGCATGGGAGAGCAAGTTAATATATTATGTTATGTACACAATTTAACTCATTCTGGATCCTGATCAACAATTAAGTGTAACGCAGTGTAGGCAGGCCTCCAACTTGGCCTCCAACTTGATAGTTGCGGGAAGCCGCTGCTGAATGCGAGCCGCACAGGACCGGTCAGTGTGGAAATATTTGTCCAGCAGTGGATGTCTTTCACCTGATGATGATGATTACTGCAAACTTCGCGAATACAGCCGATACGAGTATAAAAACTATAGAGGTATCAAGGTGATATATCAAACAATGAAGTAGGACGATCGAGCGAGTCATAGATATTTGTAGTCGACCTAGCAGGGAAGGTTCGTTCCCTGCCCGAGTTTGTGGTAGGTCTGTAACTGTAGGCCAATTTTACAATCGCCATGATTTCTGAAGAACATAGAGCAAAACAGGACCCCTTAATTGCCTTTTCTCCTAGACATGCGAGTAGTTTTGTATTTGATAGTGTGCTTCGAAGTACCTGGACTTTCAGGAAAGGAAATATTCCCGAGAAATATTTACTTACATGTACATTATCGCTTACATATACGAGGTTGTCAGGTCTTCTATAAAAATACGTATAAATCTATCCCACTCACAGAAGGGCTCCATCAATGTTGAGTCAATTACCTTTTAATTTAGTATTGGTATTGGAGTCACTACGCCGAATATATTGTATAATGAGGAAAGGGCTTGAGGGCTGGGCGGAGGCATAACAGTGGGAGGCCTAAAACTCACTAACATTAGGTACGCCGATGATACAACGATTGTTACATCCAGCGAGATAGAGGCCGTCATCTGGCTGAAGAAAATAGAAGTTGAGAGCACCAAACTCGGTCTTAAGATCCATCCATCCATCCATCCAAACTCGGTCTTAAGATCAACCATTCGAAGACCACGATTATGGTTGTGGACCGAGCAAACTTACTTCCGCTAAACAATGCACTCGATGGTTATGAAAAAGTCAATCAGTTTGTATACCTAGAGTCACTAATAAAGAGTGAGGGTAGCTGCACGGACGAAATACGCCGAAGAGCCGAGATGGCCAAAAGTTTAATGGTATATCTAGACAAGATTTGGAGGAACGGTGGTATTTGCCGGATTACTAAGGCGCGACTTGTATGTGCCTTAGTATTTTCAATTTTCTTGTACCTATGGGGCGGAAACCTGGTGCAAAGCAGTAACAGCAAGAAGATCGACGCCTTCGAAATGTGGTGTTGGAGAAAGCTTCTCCGAATTCTATAGATCGCCATGAGAACTAATGAATCCATACTCCAGGAGCTACACATCTCAACGAGCAATATGCCGCCTCTACTTCTTCGGACATATTATGCATTCTCCTAGACATAGTTTGGAGAAGCACATAATTCTGAGTCAGATGGATGGCAAACGAGCCAGGGGTAGAGCACCTTCCCGACCACAGGTTTCTTCACCACATCATCGATGTGGTGAAGAAACCTGTGGGAGAAAACATTCAGAGCTGTCAGGCTGTCCATAATACCTACAACCGCAGCCAATGGAGAGACCTAGTTCGTGGTCATGATCCTCAGCATTGAGGGATCGAGGAAGAAAAAGATTGGGACAACTAATAAAAAAAACTCAGAAAAAAAGCATAATGGACTTCATATTTACACGCCGATGATACATAGTAATCTAATCTTCAAATCGACAAGACTGAGAAGAGGCTCTTAATGCATGGAAAGTACAACTACAATCAGGAAGACCTAATCTCTCAATATCAGTACGGCATTGTGGTAGGTCTATCCATTGTAGGCCAACTCTCAAAATCACCATGAATTTTGAAGAACATGAAGCACGGGAGCAGAGCAGAATTCCTGAGTTCCTTTCCTAGACATTGAAGTAAATTATTAGAAAATATTGTGCCTGATTATTGAGGAACATTAATAAATTATTATTATTTTATAAGAAGTTGGTAGCAGTGTACACTTTTCGAAGGTTATTCTTTTTGTTTCCTACCACTCGGAACTGGTATAAAATAATATGAAAAAAGCCACAACCGCCATAAGGGCCTTTTATAACTCTGTTAAAAAGGCCATAAAATATGTATTTTTCTGTATTTTATTAAATTGTTTGAATCTTTAATAAAATAGAAATCAATAAAACTGATAATTTCATTGATGCAAACTGTAAAAAACATGAAAAACGTACTAATTAAAATTTGGTCGTAGAATAAAGACACAAATGCTTTTAGGCCACCAATTTTTATACCAATACCAAGAAAAAAAATCGTGAAATATAGCCACAAATGCAATAGTGTCTTTTTTCTACGAGAATGTGAACTAAAACTGTTTAAAACTGTCCGCGGAAAAAGGGCTGAATAGCGCTTGTGCCCCGCTACTTTTGGAAGATAGTAGCCACTGTGGCTGTTGTGGCTGTTTTCGGCGGGTATTTCAGGAGAAAGCAATAGTGGCATTTTTTTAACGCTTATTTTCTAGTCGATAGAGATCGATTTTATGTGATTTTCTGATTGAATATGATGTAAAATGGGTTCAATTATGCAATAAAAATAAAAAGCCACATCAGCCATTGTGGCTTTATTCGTAGGATACGACGATATTATAGAGACCCGTTTTAATTGCATGCAAGAAATAAAGCTTTTTATTTAAACTTTTCCAAGAAAACGTTTCAAATCGCAACATATGTATACATGTACGTTTTGTCATAAATACTTACATCTAAGCCTAAACAAACAGATATTATCTTTTTGACCTAAAAAAGTATACATATTTTGGGCATATGTATTAATTGCATGCATAAAATAAAAACTTTCAAAGTTAATTCGAGAATGTATTAAACATAGTAACTATTTTGTTATCATTCGACAGATGGTCACGCGCATGATTATTGCAAACATTAACTCTGACTTATTGCCCTATTGTGGAACTTTTGGCATACAGATCATGGATCATCAACTTTTATTGGCGGGGGAAGGGAAGCGAAATAGCAATAAATTTTCAGCTATGACGGATTTAATCGTTTGTATGAGCGTTTTTTAACTGTTAATACAAGACAGTTCATTGTCAAACACGGGGTGTTGAGACCAAAATCTTTTAAACCCCCAACCCCCCTGTTACTGCAACGGAATTACTGAACTAAATCAGTACTGCTTCTAAGCATTTAAATATTATATATGATTATCGCTTAGTTTGGATATAACTTAAATGTTAAATTAATTATAACTTTAGTGAGGCAAAATTTAAAACATGATTAGAAAATAGCTTAGTTGGATTTATTAAATACTTGATTGAATCGAAACGGAGAATGGTGACATAATTATTTAAACAAAACATTCATTACCACTCTTGCTGGTAAAACGAAGATAAGTTCAATAACTACATAATAAATTTCAATAAATGCTCGTCTGAATGAAACCTCTGACGCGATGGAAAACTAATTAGTTTACCTTATAATTTTAATATTTTAGCAGGAATGCGAAGAATATAATACCCGCCTAATAAACAAGTTGAGTATGCTCAAGGCAGCCATATAAAGGGGAAGGAGGGGTAATGTGATAACGTCGCGTCGCGTCGCCTCGCCCGCTGTCTGCCAGAGACAATGGTACGAGAATGTACACCTGTCATTTGCACAGAATGCCCTCTGAAAAATACTCCTCATGTTGCTAGGTGACCCCCGAACCTTAGTTTTAGGAGGTTATTAGAGGTTTGTAACTCCAACGCTATTACTAAACCTTTAAATAGCTGTATTTTTTGATCCGGAATTAGGTAACTGGTTGATATTTCCAAGAACAATAAATAAGTCTGTTTCCCCAAAACCTCCAAAAAACATTCCAGAACTAGAAAAGAAAAATAGTAGAAATAAATTACGTTTTCGACCGTCGGGTAGGAGTTTTTAAAAAAAGGAGATTTTGTCCTTTACACTTTTAATTGGTAAAATGGTTACATAAATGGCTTAAACTAATTAATTAACTAATACGTCCTGTCGCTACGGCGATCGTGCGAACAAAGGCGGTGTCTTAATGTCCGAAAGTTCCATGTAAAACGCTTAATGCACTTTCAGCAGATTCCACTAACACTTGCGAAATTCACTGTTGGTCACATAAAGATATGACGAGTTATACACGGTAACACCTTCCCCCTTAGAAGAGCAACTATTTGCGAAGATTAAGAGCAAATATTGCGGCTCTACGATCTGGAACAGATGTTTCAGGAACCTCCGAAGTGGTAGTATCAAATCCTGTCATTTCTATGTTGGTCTGCGACGTCGATAGTATAGCTGCATTATGCTGTCGGTGACGCAGGTAGTACAGGATGATAAGTACACCTGCACTTAATATTGCGATGCTGTATAAAGGTAACGTTGTATGATAGATGCTTGACAAATCCACGGATTCAATCTTCTCAGGAACTTCCATTAGTATTTGATTTTGAATATCATGTAACTTGCTCAAATCAATTGTAGTAAAGTTGTAACGTGGTAAGCGATTCTCGGTATTCTCAGCAGTTACTGACTGAGTTGATATTAATTCGATGGCGTGTCCAAGTATTTTGTCATCGACATTAATTACTGTGAACTCAGGTGTTCTGATGTGGCAGTTTCGTGGTACGGTTGCGAAATAGCTGCCTTGCAGTAAGCGACGTTCTTCTTGTTCACATGACATTTCTACCTTGGTAGGTTTTGGGAAGGAGATGATGAAATGCTGACTGTCGAGCTCCAAAACGGCTTCTTTGAAAAGTGTGACTGATGTAGGGTGACAAAGATTATCCGATTCTAGTTGATATAGCAGATGATAGATGCAATCTCGATGAGAGCGTCTCTGATGTATTACTTTCTGCTCACAGACATACCAAGTATCAATCTTCGGGCATTCAGCCTCCATGTACACAAATTCTTCTACATTGGTTGCTATGTACGGGAATGGAGGTAGGATAATTTCAGATTTTTTATTAGGGACGGGACAAAGTCTATAAAAGTCATAGGATACTGATAATAAAATGGGGAACTTAAGGACAAGCACTAATTTGTCTTCAACGAAGTAAGAACCTAATTTTATCAAACTATAATAATATCTAGTATCCAAATTTAATATTTGGTTAGAATTATATAAAGTATTTAATTTCCTTAACATACTTCGCATTTCCGCAATGGATAATACGGAGTGGTGCATATTACCACTGTGACTAAAAGCTAAAACGTTTTCTAATCTAATTAATTCTAAAGTAAGGTCCTCTATATTCTCTCGAAGTACATCGAACATTTGCGATAAAAGAATGTACTGAGTCGAACTTTCGTTACTATTTTTGCTCAATAGATAAGACACAACTTGCTCGAGCTTTCGCTGATTACTGCTCAAATTACTCATAACATTAGCCTGTTGTAGTATTAAGTTTTTACTAAGGCTGATATGCCTATTTAAATTATTTGATAGGCTTTCGTCATTTTTCTGCAAAACTTTGATCGCATTTTCAAACCTTATCGCATCTTCGTGATCGAGATTTCCGGTTAAACTTTTTATTAACGTGCCCAAGGGATCGATAAGACCACGTTTCATTCTTTTGGGTTTAAAAGTTTCTAAATGAGAATAAATTTTATCAATTTTACTGAAAAGATAAGAAATTTGGTATTTAAACACAGAATAAAACTGATTACTTAGCTTGTTAAGAGAACTAGTAAGTTGGGTTTTTAGCGAGTCAATCTGGTTTTGAATTTTAGTTAAATTAATTTCTTGTAGAAAAACATGGTCATGGGATGCGATTCTAGTTTTGCCTAAGTTAAAGGGTAACAAGCCAGGTCCGTCAGACAAGTCGTCAAGTCGGATGTTCTTTACTGCTTGATGCTCTGCTTGTGCTCGGTCCAGGGTCGTTGTCAGTATTAGAGTCCTGCAACAACGTAGGTTTTTTAATTTGCTTGGAGCGTTTTAGTCTAGCTTTTGCGACGGGGCCTGATTTCCTGGAAGTGTAAATATGAATCGGTAAGTTCGCGATAACTGTGTCTCGTGTATAGCGCGGAGCGAGCTTTTGTCTTTGAGCTGCTGGGTTTTTAATAAACACCTGCTGGTCTTGGTCATAATCCGTTTCAGGTTCTCGGTCAAGGTTACGTCGCGTCATTATTGCTGTTCGTTGGGAGTACGATGAGTCATGTATGATGTTATACACTGTCTCCATTTTACTACGGTGATCTAGTAAGTACTGTTGCATTAGTCGTTCCGATAAATTTAAGTCTGTTGGCTCCCGTGGGTCAAAATGTCTAGATATTAAATCATAGGGTCTACATTTCGTTAGGCTGTGCACTGAGCTATTATATGCAATAAGTGCGTAAGGGACTAAGTTTAGCGCTGATTGGTTTTTGTGTTGCAACTTTAACAATCGAAGGTGTTCTAGGAGAGTACTATGGAATCTTTCTATAATTCCATTCTCATGTGGGGCGTTTGCAGCTACCGTATGATGTTGAATTTTGTGTAACTTAAAGAATTCGGCTACAACTTGATTTGTAAATTCTGTTCCTTTGTCTGTAGTGAGTATTAACGGGAAACCGTGATGGGTAGAAAATGTCAGGAATGACCTTAGGATATTAGGGGCGGTACAGTCAGGCATTCGATACACTTGAGCGTATTTTGAGAACGCATCTATGATGGACAAATATTTTTCCTGCTCGATAGTGATGACGTCAGCGTGTGCTAGCTCAAATGGTCGTGATGGTGGGGGTACTATTTGAAACTGGGGTCTAACAGGTACGCGATCGTACTTTGCTTGATTGCATACATCACACTGATTTATGAAGTCAGTTATGTATTCTTTCAGTTTTGGCCAAAAATATCTTTGTGATAACGATAGGTATGTTTCGTTAATACCTCTGTGGTTAGTTTTCCCTGTGTGGTACTTAGATATTATATCTTGTTGAACAAGATAATCAGATATATTTTGTATTTCATTTTTAGTTAGAAGTAAGTTCATTGCTGAATTTTTGAATGTACGCTGAAGTACAGGTACAATGGAGTACATTTTATCTATAGGCTGAACCAAAATAGCGGTACGCAACTTGGGGTCGATGAACTTTTTTACTACCGAAATTAAATCCTGTTCTAATTGATTTTCCGAAATTTCGACAACTGTTCTTCTAAAGGTTTCAAATGGGGTGGTTGTTTTTGGTTTACTCTTAACTGAGTTACTGGAAATTCTTAGAACAAGCTGACGCTTAAATTTGTTTAGTGGGTGTTCGGAGATAGGGATGTCGAGGATAGGGCTTTCGGCTGATGTGTGTGCTGTTTCTGTAGCACTGGCTTGGTCATCCAATTGATTATTATTTTCTAGGGGAACATCAGGGATTGGACTACTTAAGGGTCTTAGACTGGGGGCAGTATCTGTTGAGGATATACTGATTAAAGGCCTGTCATCAGGGGCTGTGACTGTCGATTCGGAGTCCGAAATATTAACAATCATTGACGCTTCTTCATTGTTCAATTCAATACGCGATAGCGCATCTACATTTGTGTTAGCTTTTCCCTTTTTGTAAATTATTGTGTAATTATATTCTGCTAGCTTTAGTCTGCACTTAGTTAGGAAAGAATTTGATTCCTTTACGTTCATAAGCCATTGAAGTGGTTTATGATCTGTGTAAATTTTGAAACATCTGCCAAATAGGTAAGGCCGAAAATATTTGACAGCCCATACTATTGCTAGGAGTTCCTTTTGAATAGTAGAGTAATTAAGTTCACTATCGTTAAGCGTTCGCGACGCATAAGCGATTGGTCTATCCGAACCAATTTGTCCTTGTGACAGAATGGCGCCTATTGCGACATTGGATGCGTCTGTGGTAAGGATAAAATCCTTGGAAAAATCAGGATATTGCAAGATAGGGTCATTCAATAGGAGGGTTTTACAATGTTCGAAACATTGTACGTATTCCGGAGTTAATCTAATTTTAGCGTCTTTTTTTAGGCATTTGGTTAAAGGTTTTGTTGTATGTGCGTAATTTGGAATAAATTTCCGGTAATAGCCAAGTAAACCCAAAAATCCTTTAATTTGCTTCGGTGTTTTTGGAATAGGATAATTCAAAATTGCAGTGACTTTGTCGGGGTTGGGCTTAACTCCATCAGGTGTAATCACGTGACCTAAATAAGGTGTTTCGCATTTCATAAACTCGGACTTATCCATTTGTAGTTTGAAATTTGACTCTCTGAGGCGTTCAAATATTGTGCGTAAGTTAACTATATGTTCCTGCAAGGATGTAAAAAATACAAGGATATCGTCTTGGTACACAATACATATGACATGTTGCAACCCGCGAAGGACATTGTCCATGACGCGTTGGAACGTCGAGGGACTGTTTTTCAGGCCCATTGGCATTCTGAGAAACTCAAAATGACCATTTCCGTCAGCTACGCTAAATCCGGTCTTGTGGATGTCAGCTGGATCCATTTCTACCTGATAAAATCCAGAGGCTAAATCCAAGGTCGTGAAGTACTGACAGCGTCCTAGCTTATCAAGGATATCATTGATATTAGGGATTGGATATTTATCATTGATGGTTTTTTCGTTAAGCTTACGAAAGTCAACGACTAATCGCCACTTTACTTTTCCAGATGCATCTGCTTTTTTAGGAACGATCCAGATCGGAGCGCTCCAGGCGGAGGTCGAAGGTCTAATTATTCCTTGATCGAGCATTTTTTGAATTTGTTCTTTAACTTCCTGCCTATGCACATAGGGATATCTATAGGTTTTACTGTGAACCGGGACTTCATCAGTCGTATAAATTTTGTGTTTAATTTTGTTTGTGAAGGTCAAGGGTTCGCCTTCTAGGTAAAATATATCGGAATACTCCTTGCATAATGCAAGTAAATTCGCCTTTTCTTCGGAATTCAGGTGGTCAGTCCGCAAACGCGACAATATTTCTTGGAACCGCGCATCGTTTCTATAGTCATCGGGTAGCGGTACAGTCTGTTCGTTAAATATATGTGCGCATATTGGGTTAGAAAGGCTAAAAATCATGTCATTGTCTGTCGTATTGGATACCTCAATATAGGCGTGTCCGTCTTGTGCATGAGATAGGCATTCGGTTATTTGGCATCCACAAATTATTTGAGGGTCTATCAAGATATTGCCTGTTTGGATGTTAGTTGGCACCCTAATTAGTTGACTTGACTGTGCTGGTATCATAGTTTCAAGTAAGTTCACACTATGTGAATCATACATTTGAATAGGGTTGACTGCGAATTCTGTTTTAAGTGTATGGGTCTTAAGGTCAATTTTGGATTGAAATTGTTCTAATAGATCCCATCCAATAAGCCCATCAAAATAATTATGGAACCTATATACATACATTTTTATAGGTTTTTGCATCTTGAATTCTGGGAAACAGGGGATCATTATCGAGAAGTTGTTTTCAGTCGTCGCATGAATATTGGTAACTACGAACGGGTCATAGTACAAAGGTAAGTGAGGAAAAAATTTTTTCACGGCTTCGGGGCTGATAAACGATTTATTAGCTCCTGTGTCAATCAAAAGTTTCAGGGGTGGATTCTGAATTTGTATGTATGGGAGTTGTCTTTTGTTTTGTAAGTTTAATTCTATTTGTGGGGTTTGATAGTTGGGGCCTTGAGAAAATTTTGTTGTTCAGTTTTAGTCTTAGTAGAATTTACAGGTGTCGTGTTTTCAGTTTCAGGGTTAGATATCTCTTCAACAGGTAAGTCGTCATTCTCCATCAGTTCTGGCTGGTCAAGGTAAGTGTCTGAGTAATAATCATAGTAGTACTGTTCGGGAATGGGGTCGTAATAGTCATAGTAGGGTTCATAGTCATAGGTTTCATTTAAGTTAATCTGTTTAGGGCCAGATTGTCCGGTCAGGGGCAGTTGACGTGCAACGGGATAGCTTATGCCACTCATAGGCCTAGGATAATTTTGTTGGCCTTGTTGAAAGTTAGGTCTAGATGGAATTCTGAAACCAGTCGACATGTCTGAACGAGGTAAGGCTCTCATCATTTGTTGGGTTCTCGAGGGCCATTGCAACTGAGGCTTGGGGATGATTGGTTGGGGTGAAGTTATAGGGTTAGGAAAACTGTTTGCATGGTATGAGGGTCCTGCAAAATTTGGTCTGTTATAGTTCAAATTTCCAAATGGTTGTGGCAAACTTGCCTGTTTATGGGGCAAGCTATAAATTGGTCTACTTCCGGTCAAATTGTTCTGAGCTGGTCTGTTACGAAATGCTGGTAAATGTCTATTTTGCAAGTACATTACGTTTAATTCTTCTTGGGCAAATTCTAGGGCTAACTCTAGAGTACTGGGACGCATGCAACGTATGCGTGCACCTATTGGTTCGTTTAGGCCGCGTATGAAAGTTTGAAGAGCTAGTTTTTTATAGAGCTCTCGTTTGGCTTCCACTGTAGTTGGAACTGCTTCGTGTAACTGAACATATGTCATTATCGTACTCAGTAAATTTTGTACGCGCTCATAAAATACTTGTGGACTATTGGAACCTTGGTTTAGCAAAGATAGATCGGTATACAAGGCAGTTTCGTCTCTATGGTCTGAAAAACTATTAACCAGAGTTTTGCGAATTCCCTCCCAGTTGTTAGGTAAGCCATTTGTGGACAAGGTCCGTGCTGCTGGACCAGTAATTTTATTCAAGATCCCATTCAGTAATCCGGAATTAACTACTCTACTTCCGGGTTCATCACTACTGTAGGTAAGTATCAGTTCATCACATATTTCTAAAAATCTAACTAACACATTTGGATTCCCGTCAAACTCAGGAACGAGTCTGAGGGCTTTCCAAATATTTTCTAACCTATTATCTACACTAACCGACATTTCTTCTTCTTCTTCTAACGTTTCTAGCGATCTAGAACTGTCTACAATACTATGCCGCGGATTGGGCCTAACACTAAATTTCTTTGGGAAGAAAATTTTGATTAATTTGCGTTCCCACACTAAAAACTAGAATTTACTACGGGATTGTAGCAAGGAAAGGAATAGCAACCAAAAATTTGTGTAACTATTCTATGACTCACAGAATCAAGGTAGTCTGCATCGCGAGTAGATCCAGGAAGGTAGTTCTTCGTGCAGATGGGTCCTTCTCCGTCCAACGGTTTTCCCACGTAGATTCGTAGAGGATAGTCGACGCGTCGTCGATTCGACTATCAGGCGGACTGTATTTTAGATGTCGCGCTCTGACCGACTATCCTACCGACTGCGCCAATTACGTTTTCGACCGTCGGGTAGGAGTTTTTAAAAAAAGGAGATTTTGTCCTTTACACTTTTAATTGGTAAAATGGTTACATAAATGGCTTAAACTAATTAATTAACTAATACGTCCTGTCGCTACGGCGATCGTGCGAACAAAGGCGGTGTCTTAATGTCCGAAAGTTCCATGTAAAACGCTTAATGCACTTTCAGCAGATTCCACTAACACTTGCGAAATTCACTGTTGGTCACATAAAGATATGACGAGTTATACACGGTAACAAATAGAAAAATATTTATTAGAAATAAATAATGTACAAAATATTTTTCTATTTTATTATTTACGGTTTATTAAAAGTCAAGGAAGGTTTATAAAGGTTTACATGAAAATGAAATATTATATATTTTTTTTAATTCGAAATAGGTAGCAGTGTACACTTTTCGATCGATTGTTTTGTCCGTTTCGTACCAATAAGACAAGTGTACGTACACTGTTAACTGTTGTAAATAAAATAAAAAACATATTTCATTTGCATATGTTTTAGAAAATCTAGTAACTAACGAAATTACTGACTGTTATATCAAATTTTGTAAGGTAACTTATTTCCAACTTAGCAACGCTATTGTAAAATTAACCACGTTGATTCATTTTCTGCTAAACTGTGTTTGGTTTGAAACTTTCGCGTTATTCATTATAATAGGCAATGATAAATGATCGAAATCAAGCCTGCAAATGTCATCAAAGCTACATACCATACAAATCGATCGTAAGATTTGACCATTTTTGTATTGAGGATACAAAGAAATTTAATTTATTTAAAAGGTGATAGAACAAAATCTGAATAATAGCCTGGTTATGTTCATATACAACTTACAAATATGAAAAACATTATGTAAGAGGTATACTCTTTCTGGGGCAGACTGGAGAATTCTAAAGGATTTTCCCAACGGTCCGTCCGATTTAAAATCAACAAATGTAGGAACAGCAGCTTCAAGCTTCGCATTGTCTTCGCGGCCTGCTCGTGGAATATAAAGAACCCTCATAGCGTGCACAGCACGTGACAAGAACGTGTTATGCGCCTAGCGATAACACCACCGATATTGGATTTCGTCGTTTTGTCTGCAGAGTAATCCGTCTACATAACAAGTCGAAGACAGAGCATTTATTGCCAAAATCTATAATGATTGCTGTAAATACAAAAAATGCAGTTTGGAGTTTTTATTCATCATACTCAAAAACTTTTGTTCTAGGACTGATTGAAATCTAAAAAAGATGCTTTGTGTACGTGAAAATTAGCTTTTCAATTTATATTAAATAAAAAAACGCTACGTATTTCAGCAAAGTTGTGGAGCAAAAGTATTGAATCAGTTTAATAAGTAGAAACTATCCATACTTACTTCAACTTTTTGGTACAACCTTTAACAGAAGTTGGAAGTTTTCTAGTTATTTCATTTATTTTATTAATGTAGCAAAATCAAATGAAACTATGAACCTGGGGTTTGAATGAAACTCACAGTCAATACACGAAAAATATACTGAGGGAGAACTTTCTAGTTCCATTAAAAGTTGTTAATATTAGCTTAATGAATATTAGGAGAAATCCAAACTTGACAAAATGACTACGAGTTCTTTAGAAAAAGATTTAAAAGTTTCAGCTAAGTTTACTGAATTAATTTATTTACTGTAGTTTGTTCTGTACGTCTTTTGATGCATATATTCAAATTAATATTGAGAAGGCAATGATCAAACCCACAGCCGTGTATTTAAAAATTACGAGCGTAGAGATATTATAATCTTGTACGAGTATATTGCATTTACAGTTCATTGAATACTTAATATTCAATTTTCCCTAAACCTGGGTGCTCTGGAGAAATAACGTTGAAATAGGTAAAGGACCTTACAAGGTAAATTTTCACGCTTCGCCAATTTTCTCCGCCGGTGCTCATGATATGGAAAACTATAATATTTCGGCAACAAAGTTTTCTTAGAAGAAAACATCAAAAAATTCTTGTGAAATTAATATTTGATGATTAAATATTTGGGTACGATATCAAGCTTTACGGTTTCTTTGTATCTTTCATGATAATATATGTACGTAGAAGCTAATAAAGCCTTGCCAATATGTGCTCACATAAATGTAATTTGTAATGTTCTTTGTATGACTTGTACTTATTGTTTACTGCTGTTCTTCTGTATCTATTCCCACATGATATTATTATGGTCAATGAATTAATACAAGTATTTCGTATTATTATTATTATTAATACAATTTATAATAAATGTAAAAGTTATTTTATTATAATAAATACCTACTTGAATTTTTGCGGGTTTGTAATTAAAATAAATCTTTAACAATTATTGGTGATGTATGTAACTGATTTACAACAGAATCTGTCTTTTGTCAAACACCTTCAACCTCACCTTTACAAAAGTCATTATAATATAAAATTTTCTGCGTCTTATAATTTTCTTTCTGTTATAATTTTCAGCGATACGCGAGCCAACAATATACAATATTGTTTGCAAAATACCGAAATCAATTATTTATAAAGTATCAACTTTATATTGCAGACATAAAACATAAAGTTAATATGCATGTAGGAATCTAAATATTTAATTGGAGTGGATTTGGGACTTAAAAAGGTTATTTAAAATCAACATTTAAAGTACTTATGTAATTTTAAAATTTACTGTCTGTTAACTAAATTTACAATTCCCTTGTTTTTTTTTATTATTGGTAGACACATTGACTGCAGTGTTATCTATACAATTGTTTGACCGTGTGTCATGCTGACTAACAAGTAACGGTCACATTGATGATAAAATAAACGGATCAAGATTTTATGACGTCGTAAACCGCGTTACCACATTTCAGTGGAGCAGATATAAACTGTACCATTCACGAGACCGTTCGGCATCATTTATATTAAAAAATCATAAAGGGGAAGCTCAGAGGAAATCCTAGACGACTTAAGGGGAAGAAGCCCGCATCACTGTCAGTGTGTCGACCCCCGCTAGGTATTTGCGGGTCAATCACAAATCCTGTGAGTATTTATTAAAAGTTGGTTTGAGAGCGGTGAGCGATGACATGTGTTGAAGATTTTATAATAAAATAATCTAGCTAATTTAACAAAAAAATAAACTCGACTGCATAAAATATTATATCGCATGTCAATCTAAGGATCAAGATAAATTTCTAACCACACATCACATGTAAAGTCTATCAAGCAGTTTTGTTTAATAGTGAAACAGATGACAGTTTTCAAGTGTATGTACGTATGTATGATACACAATAATGAAAAACATTACCGTCCACATAGGCACTCGGGTAATGAGCATGAATAAATTTAGAAGTACATACGAGTACTTAGAGCCATGACATGTGTTGAAGATTTTATAATAAAATAATCTAGCTAATTTAACAAAAAAATAAACTCGACTGCATAAAATATTATATCGCATGTCAATCTAAGGATCAAGATAAATTTCTAACCACACATCACATGTAAAGTCTATCAAGCAGTTTTGTTTAATAGTGAAACAGATGACAGTTTTCAAGTGTATGTACGTATGTATGATACACAATAATGAAAAACATTACCGTCCACATAGGCACTCGGGTAATGAGCATGAATAAATTTAGAAGTAAATTAGGGTGCCTAATAGAGGAAAAATGACAGCCAAAATTGGGTCGAATTAATGTATCGAGGGTTTCGTACAAAATGTGTTATGTATTTACTAAAAATCTTTTTGTATTAAAAAAAGACAGCCTGAAGGACAGAACGATCTTATAAGCGTTCCATTTAGGGACCATAGAATAATTATTTTGAATATACAATCACATGAAGTTCCAGGTTCATTTAATATAACTCATAAAAATTGTTATTATACCATATTACCATAAATATTAAATTCTTCTTGGTATCTTACCTTCACTTCCGTTTTACAAAAAAAAAAACGATTGTCTCAAACTAAAAAAATACGTTAAAAAGACGTTGGGACGCGGATGCTCATTCATGGGCATACAAGTATCAGGTGTTGTGACGAAGACAGAATACAAATGTGAAGCTGGGGGATGAGTCACGGAACGTCGCGTCGCCCGCATGAGACTTTATTGAATTCCAACAAATTGGTGCTCATCACCTAGAGGAACTCTGCATACGTGAGTTTGATATAGGAATACCTATCTCAGAACACCAATCGACCGTGAACAAGGGTATCACCGAACGATCTGAAAGTTCGATTGTCATTAAGGTCGATCGATGAAAAGGAACAAATTGTATAGATATATATTACTCGTGAAACAGATCACTTCTCTACAAGGAATGCAAATATAATAGTAAATCTTATAACTTGGGAAGAGTGGTCCAGTTCGTAAACAGTTTTTTATCTTTTTTATTGCCTAAGTTCATGAAGGCTGACGGCCTATACGGGAAAGAGGTTACCGGTAGCTTTTAAAGTGTGTGAGTAGTTATCTGTCAGAGTTCAAACCGGGGTTTCTACTCATGAATCTGATGAAAAACTTTCCCCGCAGAACACATAGTCAAGTCACAAAAAAAACTTTGAACTCTTCATACAAAACCCGTTCAGCTGATCGATTTGCATGAAAAAACATGTTTTTTTCCAATTCTTCTTAGTGATTCTATCCTGAATTTCTGAGGCAAATAAAAGGAGGGCAAGGAGGGTTAGGAAACGCAGGGCAAGACAAAAGGTGTGTCATAGTCTGGGGAGAGACGCCGAACTCGCATGCACTATCCAAGTTGTAGCTACAACTGCACTTATTTTCTTTACAAAGGCCGACTTAAGTCCGCAATCTATTTAAGGAGTATGATATGCAAATGCATCAAGATCTGTCGCGTCTGCCACTTATTTGGCTCGTTCTACAAAGCTTGCCACTTCTTTACAATCGCTTTGCGAATTGACTATGTGTTCCTTGGAGAAAGTGGTTCAGAGTCAACAGTAGAACCCATATAGTTTAAGCTCTTGACAGTTATTTTGAGAGTACCTTACATAATTAAACTCAAATTGTTTTTTTTTTTTCGATAAAACTGAATTTAAGTGAAAATCGTGTAATAACTCACTCTAGATTTATTTTACTACGAAAAATATGCCTTATAAAGGCTAATTGAAATAGGAATTTCATATTAATTTGAGTAGTATATAATTTTGGTAACCAGTTGGAATTTCGTTCGTTTGGTGGCAGTTATTAAAATACTTTATATCCAAAGAATTTCTCAGAAAGTCACCGAATACCAACCTCCAGTAAAAGTGTAACACACGCAACAATTTTCATTATAAAATTTTTTTCTTCCCCTTCCGGAGGGGTTACTGTATGATATTATTGATAATAATCAAAGCTTTACCGTAATTTTTTTGCCGCCATTTAAATGATTAAATTATATTTATTAATTAAAACAGCAAGCAGTTTGTTTACTTCAAAATTAAATTTTCCATACACACTTTAACACCTTACTATATTAGAAGTCTCGATATTTGAAAAAAGCTTTCTTGAAAGTCCTCCTAAATATCAATGGTTACCATTTCAAGTTTCTATCTACATTGTTTTTTAGACTTTGCCTTGTCAATCAATTATTTACGATATAGATAAAAGGGTAATTGTACATATAAGCAATACATATAAGCAAGTGCGCCGCATCTCTAGTGCGCAGGGTGCGGGGCAGCACCAATAGCATCCTGAAAATGATCGGGGACAGGCTAGACTGTCCTTTTATACTCTTTTGTTGTTCCCTACATGTATCTACTAACACATAGGTTAAGAATTTACTAACACATGAGTCATTGTCACTTGATTTTATAAATAAATAATAATAATAATAATAATAACTATATTTGTAGTAAAATGACTACTCCCTATCGGCCCAGTTCCACTAACTCTGTAGCCGGTAACCTGACACCGCGCTTACTATCGCATTTAACCTTCACAAAGGAAGCTCAAACGAAATTTAACTGTCCGTTTATTGACGAAGGGAGTCGTTGTTGTCTCAGTAATTATCTCAGAGGATGCGAGTAGCAAGCGCTCTCGCTTGGTCCAAGAATTAAACAAGTTCGACTATCTTACGAGCTTTCAAATTAAAATGTAATAACATGTAATCTTATGTTTAAATTATGTATTTTCTTTTACATAATTGTAAAATATTTGAAGTAAAATATGTGTATTGTTTATTAAGTATCTAATAAAAAAACAATATGACGAGTGAATGCCCCAGTTAACGGACTCTACGCCAATTTTATTATCAGAACTATTTCCTCTATTAACAACGTATTTTAGACTTTCCCTTTAAGTTTTCCTTAGGTTTTAGCAATTCTTTACAATAACTTATGTGTTTAGAGAGAGAGAAAGAACAGATTTTAATAAAAAGTAATGAACAAAAAGTAAGAATTTAAAAAAACGCCTTTTTGACAAGACATGGTCCACGGACGTTAATCTTAGTCATATGAGAAGACAGCGGACACAATCGTTTAAGGTGATCAGATCAATTATGTAACCAGGCCTAGGTTGGTGTTTCGTTGTTTTCTTTGACAATATCAACTGACCACTTTATTGTTTTGACATGCCAAAACGTTGAAAACGAAGAAACCCGTTATACGGCCCTAGCAAACTTAGAAATGACAAAGACAGGTATGTCAAAGCTGCAATCATTCATATCAGATTCAGTTATACGAACCTAACAGTGTCGGAAACTTTATAACGTCCTGTATAATTCAAACAAATAAACCGTATGAGCATGTGTGCTTTGTCGCGAAATATTACTATTAAAACACGAATATTTAAAAAATACATAGATTGCTCACTTTCCCTAGCTATAAATACGAAAAATATAGATTTTATTCTTTCAAATGTCTTATTTCTCGATTCTTCATGAGAATCTGGTTCACCTATAAGTACTTACTAAAAAACGGAGCTTACTTTTAGAATATTTTCATTCAATAATGTTTGTCTGCCTGTTTGTTAATCTGAGCTTGTAGCCTAAATTGCTCAATGAAATTTGGAGTGCAACTAGTGGTGTCGTAAGTCTTATAAAGTATCAAATTATCGTAGTTAGGTCATTCAGATAAATTGGTAATCTTGTCTTCTTTATTTTCTTTGAGCAAGTCTTAAACATACGCCAGCATCCGTGATATAGCCCTAGTAATTTGATATCATCATGAGGGCAAAATAAATATCAAACAAGCCAAATTCCTTAATCCAATCCTGTTTCAGCTTTGTGTGTGGCGGGATGTTGAGGGTAATCAAATGTGACGGTAATACAATAAGACGGAAATTTTCGAGAAATTTCGCTTAATAATATTATGAATTTTTCTTGGAACGTTCTGTAGTTGATTCTTTAAACGTAAGCTTTGACGGCTGATTTTTAATAATATTATATCTGTGGTAAGATTAGATAACTTATGTTCTCGATATTGTATTGCTCTATTAAGAAAAACTTAAAATGAAATATAATAATGGCAAAAATAAATATTTTTCGCATGCAAAAGGACACTTTTACATAGTTTATTTCGTACGATAAACCTTGTTTTTGAAAATTTACCAAATCTGTTTACTCATGAAACTGAACAACTCCGTAAGAAACTTATGTACAGTTCGCAAACATTGTTTAGTTTTCTTATACGAATTGATCAGTGATTGGCCATATTTGTAAAGGAAGAAGTTTTTTTTTTGCAAATTTTGCGTGCATGGTGCGAAATTTGTTCAGGTTACATCAATAATAATACACTTTTTAAGATATTTTAGTTTGTTTCAGGATGTACAACGTATCGTAACTTAAATGCATTGATTTGTTAGGAGAACATATAATGTAAACCCATGTTGAATATTTTAGAATGGTTTTTTGTGGGTAATAAAAACAGCTTTTAAAAGAATGAAGCATTCAATCAAGTGAATGTCGTCTGAAGAGATAAAGTCAACAGTAAAAGTGTCTTTATAATATTTTTACGATACAATCCATCCTTGTCTTCAAGTTTTTCCTTATCGCTGTTTTTATTATTTTGACATAGAAATAGTGACAGACTTTCATTTTCATTATGAGTGATTAAAAAACCAATAAATATTATATTATCCTTACATTTTAACTCATAACTTTGTTAAAGCATTTTATTGGTCATACGAGAGACATTAGAAAAATACACAGGAGTATCTTGGCTACTTGGTATTTAGGTGGGTATTTTGAATTTACTTACTAACCCACCTATTAATATATTTTTATTGCACTGCCTCATGAATATACATACATTTTAGAGTGCCAGGTATCTTTGGTTGGACAATCATATTGATCCCCAGATAGCAATACAGACCGTCCGGTTTTAAATTGCACTGCTTAGGTTATTACTTTAAAATAATAAAAAAGAATTAGCCCACGTTAAAACTGTTGACTAGCTACAGTAGAGGAAAGAGGACAATATTAAAGCTTTATAGCTTCTCCTCCCACCACAGCCAGTCAGCTAACGGCCAGATGGTGAAGATTAATAATTCGCCATGTCATAATTGCATACAACTGTCGACTACTGTGTTGTAATTAAACAAACAATCGCTAATCTGATCGTAAATGGAATCAAAAGTTCTGCTTTAATTTGAATGTATGTATTCAAATCAAATATGTATACATATTTTTAATTTAAGTAGACGCTTCACACATTCATTTAAACTGTTTTTTTTTCTGCCTAGTACCACAGATTATATAAAACCAGTAAACTCTAGTACAAAGTTCCTCTGACACGGATCTTGTACACTCAACGTTAATTACTTGTTAACACTCACTAAGAGGAAAATAATACTTTCTTACTTACTCCTTACGATACGAGAAGTCGCCACTGGTGTCGGTCGGAAAAAATATAAGGCCCTAATAATAGGTTTTTTTTTGCCAACTATAGGAGGTGGTTGAATGCTATTCATCCCAGTTACTTTTTATCAAATTTTAAAAACGACAATTTGTTCTATTAATGTTTAAAATAGCAGACGTCATAATTTACTGTAGTAGCTTCCTACTCAATACAATTTTATTATAGATAAAAAATGAACAAGTCATGAATAAAGTAGTAAGTTTTTCTGCTGTTTCAATTAAAGAGCTAGTTAGTGAAAAATATTTCATAATTTTATTGTTGATGCAGTCAACAAAGGTTTCAGGCTGCCTGAATAGGTCAACAAATTAACGTGACTTTCTGGTAAAATATTGAAGCACATTTATAATTAATTTCATTTAATTTTATCCTTTGATTCCGTTAATTGACAGTCGGCAGCTGTCTTTTTCAATAATCTATTTCATTATTTTTTTCCTTTTTTTTCAAATACCTTCGGTATGGGGTTTAGTGGTATAATCTCCTTCTTTGTTATTTTCTTTGAGTTGACAGTTTTGAAAAAAAAACTTCGAGAGTAACATCAACCATTCATTCACCTAGGTACTTCATCATCAACAGAAAACGTCCACTGCTGGACCTAGGTACTTACTTATATGTATACTAACTTATATAAATGAGTAAAGTAGCTTTATTTAGCCTTAAGTTAATTAATCATCTTGTTTAATATATAAGTGGCTCTTTTCACTACAATCCTACTTGACAGTTGCCATTTCTTGACAATTAACTCATGTTAGATTAGTTTTTATTTTACTATTTTCAAACATATTTTTAGAGTTCACAAGTTCATACTTTGATGTCGCTTTTCTCGGAGATCTGACTGGAAAACGTTTAAATTAAGACTATTGAAGATTATTAAGAAAGAAGGGTAACCTAGATAATGATTCAAAAAATATCAGAACGATATATTATTATGTATAAAATAAAACATGTGAAAAGAAGAATAGCTAACTGATATAATTAATTGTGCATTTACTTAACATTTGATACGACTTTAACCTTTGCAGTTCAGCAGTTATCAGTTGTTATGTTACAAAAAGAAATAGCAAGAATTTAAAACCTGTGTATCGAGATAGAGTCATCGGCCGTAAGTACACGGCGTAAACCACAATATGACTCATTCAAGTCACAATTCAAAACAAATAATAAAAAAAGTGGAACATCAAATAATTCGATATAAATCCAACAAAATTCGTTGACGACGATAGTTACTCATATTAACAATTTAACCCTTAAATCCCATTGTGCATCAAATACAAACACAAGAACATTAACCTCAACTTTAATACTTGTTAAAACTTTGTTTTAATACCTGCGACAGGTCAGCGTCTTCTCTCAGCTTCTCGTAAATGGTCATCCGTCTGTTGGCGACCACTAGTCCGAGGCACATCACTAACAACACCACTTGAGATACACCCATATTGACAGATTGCGGAACATCCAGAATTCACAAATTTACACTCGCGAGAGTCATAGGAGCGGCTTCGGGGGCCGGACGCGCGCGGTTATAGGACGCTCGGCGGTAAGTGCCGGAGCGCGGGAGGCACTCACTCACGCGTTAACGCATACCGTATACTCCCCTCTTGCTCACGCACCAGCCTGGAACCAATGTTAGAGAGAGCGCGAATACCTCGATGACCGTTGACGCTTCGAAAATTAATGAATTCGAAATTCGCGATTCAAATAAAAATTTGAAAAGCCAATCAAATCAGCGGGACAAAATATGTCAGATAGGATCTAACCATCGATGAGTAAACGCAGAATAATCTAGTTATTTTGACCAATTACTGACACGGTGGTGCCTCGCGTTGACCTCTTTGTGACTTAGCAGCAGTGGTATTGTTAAAATAATAGTATATAATATACATACAACATTGCTATTTGGTTATACGAATAACCTCTGTTTATTTATGTTAACAAATAAAATTCATTTGTAAAATTAAAACAGACAACCAAGCCCCGTTTCCAAGGCAGTAAAGTAGAGACACACACTCAATACGCAGATCGGAAACTTAAGATCAATAACAAATCTAATTTCAGAGAAAAAAACAGGCCAGTAGGTGTCGCCTTCTTGGAGTGGCGCGTGTGACGTCACGGGAGGCTTTTATTAATGTTTTACCTGCTCGAGAGTCCTTCAATCCGCGTCTCTCGAAAGGAACGTGATGAGAACCGATTATGGCCTATTGTCCCTTATCACTGAGGAATCTTTGACGTTCTGTGTTGAAATTTACAGCCTTTTTAAATTTTATTAGTTTTTTTGTACTTTGCGAATTAGCTGTTACCTGGCTGTAAAAAAATTAGGACTGAAGTGTATACAGAGTGTAACAAAAGATTTAGCAGTATACATCAACGACTTCGCTGAAATAGTAAAAACTAGAAGAGAAGATGTAGTTATGCCGGCTAACACAATTTACAGCGTTGATACGGAATCAGAAAAATGTGCACATAATACTGTTATACATAAATTATTATCAAATCCCTGTTTTATTTGGGATTGCGTGTTCCACCTTCGTCTTCGTTGTCAATTTACATCACCTTAGATGGGTATCAAACGATCCCAAATCATGAATTTAAAAAACGCAGCAAAAATCATTTAAAATCAAGATTGTGGTAAGAAAAACCATGATCAGCAAGGAAACGTCGAAGATTCTGTCGTTCGAAAATATGCTAATTACAGCATCAGAGATATGTCGTCATTATTTCACTTCAAGTTTTGCTAGTTTGGTAGAGTTCTACTAGTATTTCTAAATTCTCTTTTTGTTGGTATAACATGCAAAAACTAACAAAAAATCTAAGTCGTAATCTAAACTTAAGCCATCAACTGAGGCAAGAACGCTGTCCTAGCCTTGACTCCATATAAAGTTGGTCTGTCTCCTTTGATCACTTCGTAGTAAGTTGGCCATGCTTATCTTTGTACTTACATGAATATTTCTTTTATGATTTCAGTACAGTCTTTGATTAAAAGCTGATTAATAATAATTTTGTCAAAAAGAATATCGCCTTAAAGTATAACAACAACACAATAACCTAACCATTTTAACAATAAAACCTAACTGTGTAAAGTATATTCTATCTCAGTCTACGGATCAAATTGAAAGTAACAGTTCAGTTTCATAGTACTTCAAAATAATCAAACAATCTCATCAATCAAACCATTTTCGTTACAGACGGTGTCTCAGCGCATTATGTCATTTTCTCAAAATATTCTATTCTCGAAATGTCCTGTTTTCTGAAAATTTCTTTTTTTTTCAATGTATAATTCAGTAAATCGGACTTATTTATGTATCTGTATGTATAATCATAACGAGTTTCATTGATTAATTTTGAACCAAAACGACATTTCTAGAATAAGACATAATGCGCTGAGACGTTGAATAATATACTGGAAATAAATAATACAATTAAGAATGTAACAGACTGGATGAATAAAAACAATTTAACAGCAAATTTAAATAAAACAAGTTATGTACAATTTGGCACAAACAGACACAAAAAATTGAAACTTAATATACATAACAATAGAACAAATATACAAGAGCTCACTAGTACAAAATTTATCGGTATTTTATTGGATGACAATTTTAGTTGGGAAAAACATACAGAGACTCTTAGAGACAAACTTAGTCGCTATGTGTATGTATTAAGCAGACTTAGAAATGTATCAACAGTAGAGACTACACTTTCAGCATATCACGGATACGTCGCGTCTACTCTTAAGTACTTGTTAATATGGGGAAATTCTGTTCACTCATAAAGTATCTTTACAGCACAAAAGAGATGCATACGAGCTTGTAAATTGTAACGATGGATTCATGATGAAGAAAAGTTTTTTATGGGCCATAGATGGAACCCATCCGAAGGATTTAATTGAACGGACGGAGCGCTTTTGTATTGGTCTGATTTGCTCATGGACATAGAAACATTCATAAAAGTATTATTTTTTATTAAATAGAAAATATCCACTTTGTTTTAAGATTAAGTTCTGCTAGCTAGCGCCAAACGTTTAAACGGTTTCTTTATCCTTTATATATTTTTTAACGAATTGATCCTAAGGCATATCAAATTTTCGAGGACCAGAATTCAGCCACCCCTAAAAGGGACTGTTGGACCTTTTTATTCCTTTTCCTTGCATTTATATACAAATATTGTTTGGACTTCGTCCCTTTATTATGTACAACAAGAGTGCAGTAAAATATGCTAACATTTAATAAAACTTGATGGCACCCATTTCGTTTATATTCACATTATATTATATCTCCAAATGAGGCAAAGTTAACGGCACCACGGCAAATATTTTAAGCCGTAAATTTCAGAGACTAAATTTCTCTCAAGCTCCACAAGAAACTGCGGTCGGCGCCACTACTTCGACTGAAATTGTCGCCAACATAAAGTAAATCTTGTTTGAAAATACTGTCAGCTTTTGGCTTGGCAGTTACGAAATAAGTTGAGTATTTGTTGAATAATCATGTATATGTTTAATGAAGTGGTCAATATTCAATTTGTTATAAATTGAAATCGCCATTTCTGTTACTTGCAATTTTAAAGCAGGATTATTTCTCAAAAAACTTCTGCTGTTATAGTGCAGACTCTGCATAATCAGATGCTATTCAAATTGTATAGTACTTTCAACTTTCAATTCGTTTAATAAATTAATGTAGTATAAAAGATATCTACATTACATTAATTGAGTGCCTTCAAAAATGTTTTTGTGTTTTCAATCAGTATGTATGTGTGTATGTATTTATATCCACTATAATTTCGATAACTACTCTACGGGTGGCATTAAATATTTTATGTAAAAGTTATCTACACTGACCACTTTGAATAATCACATTTATATTCTGATTGCCGATACAGACTTTGACCTTTTTGATATTAGTTTTTGTTGTTTTTCTTTTTCTTTTTTTAACGTATATTTTATAATATACGTATAATATGCGAACTTGATAGTTTTAAACTTCAAATATAAAGTTGGTTAATTAGCTAATTAGTCGTCCATGCAACACCAGGCAACCGCCGCGCCGCACTATGGGACGCGTCCTTACAAAAGGGTTCTTATACATATTAGATACTTCAGACTTCCTAATTGTTTTTTTTTTCTTTAGAACTAGCGTAGCTAAAAAACAATACTAACATTGAACTATCGAGTGCGTTCGAATGTGCGTGCGTGCGTGTGAATATCAACCCGTTTGTATGGATTCGTCCCACGCGCGCTGTCTATCCCTTTGGGAGACAGTTAATTGTACTACATGATAAGAAGAAGAAGCAAATCGGTTTGTATATAAAGTCTAAAATTTTCAAAGGGTGAAAACTAGACTTTAACCATTTTTACACCTCTCTCACACCCCGTACTGATTTCGCTTAAGGTTCCCAAGGTTAAAAACTGGTTTTCAATTAATATTTTATTGATGAGAACGCGTGAAAGGCTTGTTAGAAAAGTGTTATTATAGTATACAGCAATTTATTGATGACAAAGTCTAGTTTAGAGTATAGAAATATACATATTTTGAACTTAATAATTATGACATGGATTTGTGTATGATTTTATTTATAACTGAAAATGTATTTATTAACATTTTTATGAATTGTACTTTTGTCATGTACATATTTTCGACACAACAATTTTATTGTTTAAGAAATAAATGAACTAAAATTAAATTCTTCTCTATAATCGAGACATTCGATTTCGAACAACCCCAAGATTTTAACAATACAATTAAAAACTAAATTGCACCTTTAAATTAAGTCACTTTTATCCAATAACAAAATTTGGGTCCACCCTACACTTTGAATTGTTATTTATTTGTTGTATTTTATTTATACTATTATTTATTTATAGTAAGAATAAAATGCGAAAAGGGCGAAGACATATCAGTTTTTGTAACAAGAAATCTTATGAGAAGCCTTAAAATTACGTTTAATTTCATGATTCGAATAATTAATGCCCTCTAATGTCCCTGCCTTGTCTTTAATCATTTACATCATTACGAGTTATTTGTTATAACATCGACAATAATTCCCTCTGGAATGTACTGCTTTAATTTAAACGCTTTTCAGACATTACCTATTTCCGAAATGAAAATTTAAAACCAAAACTTGGCGCTGAAGTGAGCTGTACCTACCAGTCGTAGGTACTGCGGGTTCAATGGAACAGAGCAATGCATAATAAAGTTGTTAGTGCTATCTGGAATGGAGCCAAAATGTAACTCTATCCCTATCTATACACGGGTGTAAAAATACCACTTATGGTTTTAACGGTGGATTTCACTCACGAAATTGAACAACATTTCCCAAGGAACCCATACTTAAATCTCAAAAAGTTTGTAGGACTCTCCATACAAATTTTTTATTGACTCCATCCATTAATTTGTATGAAAAGTTGTTGTTTTTTAGAATTCAGTAAACGTTCCATAGAAGACATTACCTATTTCCGTTTAATTTTTTGTCATAGAAGCATTTTCACAGTTATTCAATACGTGCAACCTGTGGGTCAACTACACACTGAAAGCCTACAACGCCCTACGAGTCCAGTATAATAACGGATCTAGGATGTTTTTGGGGCTGCCGCGATTTTGTAGTGCATCAGGGATATTTGTGGAGGCCCACCTAGACGACTTTTATTGTCTTATGCGTAAAAGGGTTGCCTCCCTGATCTTTCGCATTCGCGGCAGCGCCAACAGCTACTTATCCATTATTTAGAACAAGATGGATAATAATTAAGCACTGGGTACCTAGCTGTTCATCTAGCCCAAAACCGAAAATAATTCTGTATGGCTGACTAACTTAGGTTAAGAGAAATATAATATTACTAACAATATTATGGATTTTTTACGATCCAAAATAAAGGGTATTCTATTCTATAGAAAATTTTTCTTTTGTTTTATGAGTAGAAAACCCTGTTAAAGTTTCCGGGAGTCGTTTTTGTACACCCTGCATAACATGTTCTGTAATGCAAGCTTTTAGTGACCGGTGTAGACAGAGTTCTGTGCGAATATTTGATATTTTAACTTTAAACTCGCACTTTTGAGTTTCACAGTCTTTTTGACAATTTTTTGACTTTTTGATGTGATTTGAAATCGGTTTCTCTTCACCTGCTCCCTATGAGTAGATAGATACTCGGAACTCTCTTTGAATCGTTCAGTTCTGAATTAAGACAGTATGCTCCGCATAACTTCCTTCAATCTATATGTATTTTCATTAATCCTATCTCGAGAATTTCCCACTTCGTCTTTTTCTTTTTTTATTTCATCTTTATTATTTCTCTTTGAAACATTACTCCTAAGCTTCTGATAAATTAAATTGATTATCTCTGATATCATGTTGATAAATGGATTTTCCATTGCATAAGAAAATACTTACTTTTACTAAGTATGTTGATATATAATTTGATGATCACCATTTTCGTACTTACATCGCCTACGTGCAATGTTCATGTAACGAACAAAATATTGTTACTTTATTGCGGTACATGTATCTTTTCACAAAGTCTAATGAAAATAGAAATTAACGTATTATAAATGAATAAAATATACGATTGCTATAATTATATTCTATATGCAATAAGATTATTCTAAGATACGGTCAACCAAGCTAGTAGCATAAGCATACGCTGCTGATCTAGCCATGTCAAATGAAACGAGATATTTTCTGGAGGCGAGTCGTTCTCTTCCCTCAATATGGTTGAAGGGAGCAATCGATGACCGACTCTCACGTTATGATAGTGATTGGATACTGTCCGTGTGGAACTGGCTCTTTTCTTTGGTGTTTTGCAATTAAGTATTAATTAATTGATTTATTATTACCAATCTACATTTTTTTTTTGTCACCCCTTTTATATTATTTTATACTTATGGCATAATTGACGTACATAAATAACAATAATTAGGCTTGTTTACCTGAATTAAAATATAATAGCATAATTTATTTGAAAAATCTGTCTTGGAGAGTTTCTTTTCTTCTCTCTCCGTAAACACTTCCCAAAACGGTGGATGTCAAGCAGTAGCAAGCAGCTTCGTATTAACTAGACTATAAGTGTTTACTTCCCACCTCGAATAAATATTTTTGATATAATTTAAATTGAAACGGACTGAAAATCAATGTAATAGTATACCTCCCGGGTATACCTCCATGGCTTAGCCTATAGACGTCTAGTGAAAGGAGCGAGCATTACATACATATTAGTAAGGGACCCTGTACATTTTGATTCTAAAGTGCTGACACAGCACAGCGCTAGGATTTACGTAGGTATACATTACTTCCCAACGCTAACATCTTTTTACTCAATTTTAACATTAAACCAATTGAATTACAAACAATAACATTCCTCATTTCCACCAAGAAGGCTAATCTTCAAGTGTCACGAAATTGACATCCTAAGTATGACTTGCGTACCTAATTATTGTAGGAAGTTATGTCTTTAAAGACGAGATATAATGTTTAAGAGCTAACTTAGGGTTGCCACCATTTACGAGTACCACCTTTTGCAACACCAAAAAAAAAGAAACTGATACAAATTGTCTGAATGATCGTATAAATCTTGTTCAGCTGAAGCGTTAGATTAGGCCATTCCCAACCTAGAAGATACATGACGGTAATACTAAGTCGATTGCGTGTGCCTTTGGAAAGGGCTGATATTTATTGGCACGTAACAGCTCTGCAAATCGGTGGCTATATTCAAAACGAAATCTTTTGAACTCGGCAAATGAGTTTCGTTAAAATTTAAATTAACCCAAATTTCACCGTTCTCAATGTCAATCAAATTCAAGAATAATGTTTGGAAATCCAAGAAATGTATCGAAAATATTAGAGGTAAGTACCTTAGTTTTAGGAGAATTAAATTCAATAAAGCAAAATCAGTACCTAATTAATAAAAAGCTTTTTTATTCAAAGAATCAAATAAGGTAGATAAAGGGCTGCTGTAATAAACTTTTAAAATAAACTTTTCTTATATTTATTATAATAAAAAATACAATGAAGTAAATATATAAGAACAACCTTTTAATTACCTAACAGAAGTTTTATTAAAATTTATTGTAATTTAATTTCAATGCATTTACTTTTTCCTTCCCTTAATAATAGGTATTGTACTTATAACCTAATATAAAATATCAAAAGTCTACTATAACTGAAAATTTCACCTTCTAAAGTAGATGATTCGTTAGCGTAGTGTTTAATGCTCCTGACTTCTACACCGAGAGTCGTGGGTTTTATCGGCACCCGGGTTATAAACGTTTGGGTTTTTTTTAATTCACAATTGGTAATCCCATTGTTAGCAGTATTTTTTGGCTCCGGATATGGGTGTTTTATATCTGTATCTGTAGATAGGTATAAGTGGCGTGCCTTGGGGGAGGCCTATGTCCAACAGTGGACTAATGCAGGCTGATGATGATGATGATGATGATATCTGTACCTATATTAAAACATGTTAGTATTCTATTGCTTTTGCTAAAATTTTTCTCTAAAGCGAAGTCCTAAGTCTCGAAAGAAAGTAAGTAAGCGAAAACCTAGTCAAATCCACCCATTTTATTTCATGCAATAAAGTTTGTTTTGACACTATATTTGCAGCATTTTTAATTCGAAAAAAATATTAGAAAATGGAAATGATTATAAAATATATTTTAAAATTTATCGCAATATTACAAAATCAGATTATTTGTTGTGTGGGCGGGCACTCTCAAAATTTCTCATATAGTATGTATGCTTTTCTATTGTACGAGCTCTGAGAGCTAACTAATTTCCTTTTTAACGTACACCTTGTTGATCAAAGGACGCCGCCGCCCGACGAAGTAATGTCGTCTGCTAACGAAAATACATTATTCTGAGGGCGCCATCAGCGCTGTCTTTGTTACCTTTAAAACTCTAATTATCAAGAACTTTTAACTAAATATTCGACGAAGTACTGACAATTTGATCTGATTCTAATTTAAACGGAATCTTAAATTTATGTACCTACTTATACTTATTTTACTAATGGACTAAAAAGAAAATAAACCGCTCACACTCTTAACAAAAGACTTGCCCATATTACTTATGCTCTCAACAATTTTTTCTTTGAAAGAATTCAGGTTTAAATCTACAAGATATTGAAGTTCATCCATAGACACTTGTAAGGGAAATGGCGCGATTGACTTCGGCGGTTCCGGAACTAATGCTTCGTTGTCCACCCACGGAGCCCAAGTGTAGTTCCGGAGAGATGGTTTCGCTTTGGGATCAGGTGAATATCTGTGTCTGGGCTTCAGCTCCGTCCACATGGTCCTTAGCCGCAGGGTCATGCGACGAACAACTTCCGGAGAAGAATTCCACAAATCGCGACTCTCCAACGGATCCTCAGTTATCTTGAAAAGACAACCTTTTTCTGAAGAATAACACGAAGATAATAATATATTAATTATTCAAGTAAGTATATCCATTACCGTAACGTATGTGTACAGTACAAAGTTACTCTCAAAGAGAGCACTAGAGCAAACGTACCTTTTGTAGGAACACAAAGCTCCTCGTCTGCTACAGGAGTCATTTGCAACAGTAAATTGCTCAGGTTTCGTGTTTCGAAAGCCTGAATCAAATTCAAATCGATGTCCAACGTCTCTTTCATTACACGCAGCATATAACTTTCTAATAACAATGATTCATACGAGGGCACCTCGTGTCTTAAATCCATAAGATCCATTCCAATATACTGGCTGATATTTTTATTTACATTATTACCAACAATCAGTTTATAGTCACCCTCCCTCAATGCAGCCCAGCCGTTTTGATCATCTATGGTTATCAGAGCATCTTTCCGCTTAGATGGTTCTCCTTTGATAATAGATTCCCATTGGCTGACGCCGTCTAGCCCTGCATTTTGGCTTACTTTGCCTCCAGCTGCTGTGACAAGTGTTGGCAACCAATCAGTGACGTGAAATATCCCTTGATAAGTTCCTGGTGTAATGGAGGCGTGCCATATCAACCCTATAGACCGAGCTGCTCCTTCCCAAGGGGTATTCTTCACACCACGCAATGGCAAGTTGCTACCGAAGTTTTGTTCGTCTCCTATGGTGGATGCTCCATTGTCGGAGACAAAGATTATAAGCGTATTATCTAAAATTTCTCTTTCAGCAAGTGCCAATACAATCTGTCCTACGCTTTTGTCTAGGCTGGTAACTAAACCTGAAATCATATTTTTTTCATGTATATTACATAAATGAATGAGAAATAACCGAATGAATTTATCAATAACACAACATCCTGTATAATGTACCCTTCGTTCATCTGGGAATCGAGATAAATCTAACAACACTTCGCACTGTTAAATCAATCAAGCCGTTTTGGGTACCTAAAGGTGGAAATAATGAAACGCACATACATACACTCTAAAATAAAAACATTAAGAGTAATGTTTTAATTTTATAATAATAATAATAATCAAATAAAAATCAATAATAATCAAGAGATCGCTCTAAAGTATGGCTTCATAGCTCGCCGGTTGCCATATTACAAGTCCACGCCGGGGTCGGTTCTCGAAAACGACCGCGCCTAGCTCTACTGGGACCGAGACATCATCACGGACAGGTCTATTGATCATAATAGGCCTGATATCATGTTGATGGATCGGACGCAGTCAAGGGTGTTTTTGGTGGATATCACTATTCCACACGACGAAAACCTCGTGCAAGAGGTTGCGGTACCTGAACCTGGCGCACGAGGTTACGGATAAGCGGCAAGTGCAATCCACTGAAATTATTCCTGTAGTCCTGTCCGTAAATGGTTTGATTCCAGCTGACCTGGATCGTAACCTTAGGCAGCTGGGACTTCGAGGCAGACCGATAATAGCGGCTGTGCAAAAGTCAGTCCTCCTCGACAATGCCCGGATTGTCCGACGCTTTCTCTCCTCGTCGCACTGACCTCCAGCCGACTGTGCTTCTGCTGGAGTAGCTCCTGCCACTTCGCCTAGCGCGAAGTGGTCAGAGTAGCCCAAATTCATGTTTCAAAATAATAATAATAATATCTGGGACAAATCACACACGGTCATATCTGGCCCCAAACTAGGATTCCCTGTGTCTTGGGAACCAGAGACTGATATACATACACATATACTTTTAAATACATACATATATAGATATAATACACCCAGACTCAGAGCAAACAATTCTGCTCATCACAGAAAAGTTTGCCCTGTGTGGGGATCGAACCCACGACTCTCATCACATTAAGAGTAATGTTATTTTTTATCTTGGGTGGAGAGCCACCCAAGATATCTGATTCAAATTCTATAATACCAACCCGTTCATTAATTGATTTCTTCCATTCATACTAATGACGCTACTTTGCAATTACTGGTTGTATTAGATACAGTCAGCGGCAGCGGCAGCGTCAGATATCACACTTAACAGACTTATATTTTAATTTATTTATTCTCACATTTGTTTTACCTGATATGTCGAAGGTTGTAGTTTCGATAACGAATCGAAACAAAATAATGTTGTTGATGTTGTGAGTTGTGAATTGTTAAGTATGAGATCTGAAAGAAGCGCGTCCTGAGGGAAGACAAAACTTTCCTGAATTTTTTATTATTCAACAACGGAATCATGTAAACACGGCTACACGTGTAACTCTTAAGCCACCTAATGTTTTTTCTCCATAATATATTGTTTATATCTTTCTGTTTTATGTTGTGCAATAAAGTGTTTTCATTTATTCATTCACAGTTCAGTCTAAAAAAGGTTACGGACGACGAAAGGTTGGCTATCCCTGATTTAGTCTATAGTTGGCAGTAGAAGTATTGGAAAACCGCTTGTAAATCGATTACGGAAATTTCAGTTGACATAAGGGACAAACTATCAGTTTTGGGTATAGCAATTCATAAAAATCATAATTTTTATTGTAATTTCTGTGTCTTAAGTTTGTAATTTACAACATCACAAACTTGTAAATTAAAAACTTATGACAAGGAAATTATGATGAAATTTACGATTTTTTATTTTAGCTGTACCCAAAAGTGGTACTTTATCCCCATCGATATAGGAGAACATTATATGTATACATAGATGTTTGCCAATTGAAACCGTCATCGAAATGTTACTCGCCTGCATAAAGTCTCCGAGCAGAGTGCGCAATGTGGGAGTTTGCGGCAATGTCGCCCTGCGGCGGCTGCAGGTTCACCAGCCCCCCGCCCGTGTGCGGCGCCGCGTGCCCCACGTGCAGGTACAGAGGCGAGGAAGTGTTGTGCCCACGGATCCCTGTAACATAATATTATTGAGTGTAGATATAGGTAGGTACCTATAACACGTATATAGCTCAAACGATTCCGTCCAGGCGTTTAACAGAACTACTGTGGATTGTTACTGGATAAATTAAAATAAGTACGTAAGTATATATAACCTAACTGTGATAACAAAAAAAAATCGACTGTACAAAAGTTCAAGAACACTGCAAAATCCATTAAGGAGTTTTATCCATAAAGCGGTATCAACATAAAGGAGAAATAAATGAAAAAAAAACACTCTATACACAAATGATCAATCTGAAGATGGATTGAAAAACTAAAGTTTTCACCTTTGACACGAATAAATAAGCTGGATATGTAAAAATCAACTTTTTCCATGTATAATATGTATATTGTATTATATACATATTTTCCTGTTCTCGTTGTGCAATAAAGTGTTTTCATTCATTCATTCACCTTTTTGAATGTTTATTGATAGCTAAATCTTTTCCGTCCAGTCGTTTAAAAGAAAACTACCTACCAAGGTTCGGAACCGGTTAACAAATACCGGTTAATTTCGTTCGAATTTCGGTTAACGATTCCGTTCAGGTTAAAACCGGTTTCCAGCTTAACCGGTAAATTTGAATAAAATATCGGTTAATCAGGAAGCGGTTTTCTAACCGAAATAAGAACTAAATTAACCGGTTAAAACCAAACTTAGTCAAGTACAGGCGCGTCGCGCGGGTGCCACTGCCCGAGTCTTCTGCTCACTTTCTCGCACGCTTTCAATTGATTTCACGCGGCAAACATGCCTACAAAGTCGCATATTCTTCAAATTAACCGGTTAATTCCGTTCGAACGAAAAAATATCGGTTTTGGTTAAACCGGTTAAATATACCGGTAACCGAAACCTGAACGAAACCTTAACCGAAATTATTTCGATATAGGAGTCAATGACCGAAACCGGTATTTTCAAAAAACCGGTTTCCGAACCCTGCTACCTACTGTCGAAGAAAACAAAACAGATTTTGTACACGTATTCTAGGTCTGACTGAGTGGATGGCGGATGCCACTGCTCGCTTTTACTTGCCTGCCACCAGGGCGAGCTGCTTAGCGGCTTGTGGACCGAGGTTACCAGTACACTTACTAATTATATCCAGCAATTCTTTTTTTAATTTATTTTTAATTATTGCCTTAATAGAGGCGACAGATTAAATTCCAGCCCCTACACAATAATCCGATCTACAATTATTTTTTTCAATTCTCCATACAAATTCTTGATTCACTGTTCAGATTAAGTATGGGAAACTGAAAAAAAATTGAAGAGCGGATTTTTTAAATATATTTCCTGTATTCTATACTTGATTCTGAGTAACCTATTAAAATTTCAAACGCACTTTTTTTAACAGCATGTATAGTGTAACTACGCTAAGTATACAATAAGTACAGAGAATTGCCCTCATTTCAATTTTTTTTATCCTTAATTATTTTTTCCTTAAAGTATTTTTTTTTTCAGTTTTCTTTACGTTAATAAATATGGGGACGATATGGGTTGTTAATAACAACGACAATAAGTAAATACCTATTAAGGAAAAATAAAAAATACGTGTACTTATGCATATACAATTATACCTACAGATTGTAACAAAAATGTATTGTACAATAATACCTACTTTAAAACAGGGGGTTCTAATCTAGTTCTTGGAATTTTACTGAACTTCCAAAAAAAAAATCAGACATCCCATTAATCAACTGAAGGATTCGTATGAAATGTGCAAAGAAATGGGTAAACAGTCCCCTGTTCCCAGTAGTCTTACCAAATAGTTCTACCAGTTGAATTACTGGGAATTTCTTTCCCAACAGACTTACTACAAAGAACCACTGTCAGTTGGAGTCGAAGTAAGGGCTCCCACATAAAACTGCGATGCGACGTCGCATCGCGAACTTGCCCATACTAATAACATAGACTTTGTATGGGCAAGTTCGCAGATTTCTGCAATGCGATGCGAATTCGCAGTTATGTGTGGGAGCCCTTATTCACGTTAATGGGTAGAACCCCACTAGTATTGTTTTGTATAATGTATTGTTTAACAGACGTACACCTAAAATCCAGTACCTACCTGTCTTGGGCAGACGAGTAAAAATATGAAAAAGCAATAAACAAAGTTAAAGAAGAGGTTATTTTCCAAAATAACTTATTGGCGTATCCAAGCTCTGTGTGTGCATGTGACACTACAAAAACACGGTTTCTATAGACACTATTAAGACTTTTTCCAGATTTCCTACCTGCGTCAATAATTAGAGCAACTTTGATGGAGCAATTTGAACTTCGGTCGAAGGATATTCGATTATTCACTGGCTTTACCTTACCTTTGTTAGGTCCGGAAGCCTAGTAATGGAAGGGTAGATTTTAACAACCTGCCAATTGATCTTTGAATAAATATTTCTATTAGGTTAATACTTATATCGTAGCTGTTATATGCAGTTCGATAGTAGTTAGCCTTGGTAATAAGATTACATAAAACGATTTTATTAAAAAAAGTATTTTACAATTTGAACTTCTATTTTATCAACTCAGCTGGAGTAAATCCATTGTTCTGAGAAACAAGCATCCAGCTGTTTTGTATTATCTCATGATAAGATTATCAAATCAAATTTAAATTAATTTAAATTTATCAAATTAGAAAAAAAAGTGTTTTATAATTTCAAATTATAAAACACTTTTTTTCGTTACGAATTGTACTGTTATTAATGTAACAATCAATATTTAAAAAAAACTTACGTTGCACAGCTTGATTAGTGATGAGATCCGTCAGGTACCCAGACTGGCGATCCAATGGCGTGTTATTATCCCAAAGGTCGAGACCAAAGAAAGAACTCTCGTTGTAATTCTGAAAAACATCGTATTAATATTGGCAAAAACTGTGAATGTGTGAAAAAAATTAAGTGAATTTAATCATTTTAATTAAGAGATGTTATTTTTCGTTGCATTATATCGTATTGATAACTATATGATAAGTTGATAACTAATAAAGTTACAGTAAGATTACGAAGCAGAACTTAAACTAATTTATACAAACTGTGATGATTACTCGTTATAGTTTGAAAATTGTGTAGTAATTTCAAAAACCTGATAATTTCATAAAATTAATATTAAAAGCGAAAGAGATGAACGCTTTATGTCAATAGCTACGTATAAATGGAAAAACTGTGTCGCATTGCGTTACTATATGTA
Organism: Coleophora deauratella; assembly: GCA_958295455.1. NCBI lineage: Eukaryota > Metazoa > Arthropoda > Insecta > Lepidoptera > Coleophoridae > Coleophora > Coleophora deauratella. Next base: position 7,266,942 of record OY282398.1, read on the forward strand.
TAAAGGTTAACTCATCTGCTTAATCTTCAGACATTATGAACACTTACCTTTCCACAGATCGTCGCCTGAGAGTGAAAACCTCGGAAACACAAAATTGCTAATTTATCTTTTACTATATTTGTAGCTTTTACCGAATTTAAGACAACAATTCGCAATGAATTGTAGAAGCATCCGAAACCTCATCAAATCTGCTAATGAATACACACAACGGGACAAAATGTAGTAGTAACAAAATTTTTACGACGAGGTTTTTCCTTTCTTCTGAAAAATTACCCTTTCCGCATATCGAGCAAACCTTATTTAGAAACGATACGACTAAGTATATACGATATATACAGGGTGTAACAGAAAGATGTGATAATACTTCAAGGTGGGCTTCTACTCATCAAACTGAACAACTTTTGTTCTACAACTTTGTTGAAATCGCAAAAAAATTGTTGGACTTTTCATACAAATCGATCAGCTGGCGAGCCAAGTTTGTATGAACAGTCCAAAAAAAATTGTGCGATTTCAACCGAAAATTCAGCCGAGCCGCTTGCAGCTCGCGCACTGCTCAGAGACAATCATTAAGTGACATCCGTCGAGCGGAGCCGGGGGCAAAAGCTAGTTTTATATACGTAATGTCTCTGAGCAGTGCGCGATCTTCAAGCGGCTCGGCTGAATTTTCGGGATAAAACTGTCCTAATTTGTTTTCCTATCCTCTTTGCGAAGTTAAATGAAATTAGCTATAGCAATAAATAGTATTTTTTTGTAAAATTGCATTACTTTGGGATTCCCTGTGTGATTCCCGGGGAACCCGATATTTTTAACAGGATAAGTTGTAATGTAAAAGAAATACAAACACATTTTGTTTTCTTCCTCTTTAAATAGGTATCCTACTGGAATCATGCGTTTTTCCGGAATAAAAATATCCTATGTATTAATCCAGTAATTGACCTATTTACCTACCAAATTTCACCCAAATTCGTTCAGTATTTTCGACGTGAAAGAAGAACAAAAAACAAACAAATCCATACTTTCGCATTTATAATATTAGTGAGATTAGTGACATAGTGAGAAGTGAGATGAGATATAAAAAAATAGGTGTGTTACAGGACCAGTTAACAGGGGCTTCTACTTATCACACTTCACAACTTTTGTTCTACAACTTTACTGAGTGTGCAAAAAGCCTATAACACATTGATAAGCTCTTTGGATTTTTTAATTCCACCAATTTTGCTACAGCCTATGTATTATGTAAATACACATCATCATCATCATCATCACCCAAAAGAGGTTCACCGCTGAACAAAGGCCACACAAAAACACACACACACACACACACACACACACACACACACAAGTACACGCTATTTCAGTATTAATACTTACCTCTACCAGATTAAAAGTGTAGTAATCTATGGAGCCACCCAGGAAGCCGTAGAACGTATCAAATCCCCTCACAGTGGGCAAGTAGTGCTCTCTCGACTTGCCTACGTGCCATTTACCTATCAAATGCGTTTCGTAACCTAATTTTCGCAGGTACTCGGGTAACAGTCGTTCGGATATCGGAATACCCCGATCCTCGGCACCTTTTATAGAGCTGCTGTGAGTGCCTGGAAAATGGTGAGATAATATACTGACACTCTATAAAGAAGGCTCATTTTGTTTGAAGAAGTTTAGGGTTCCAAGTACAAAAAGCGAATAAAGTACAGATTAGAAAATAATAAATAAAATGCCGTTAGCTAACTAACACTACAAAGTCTAATTATCTGTCAACCAATCAAATATACTTCATTGCACAAAACATAAGATACATAACTCAGTGATATTTTAAAGTAATGTTACTGTACAATTTAGGTGGCCTTATTGCTTAGAGCAATTTCTTCCAGGCAACCTGAAGAATGTAAAACTATATAAATAGTGGGCTGAGCAACACAAAGAATAAAGCAAAGTACATCAAATTAAAATTTTGGACTATGAAAGCAAACACATTAGTAGCGCTGTTTTCTCGTGGACCCACTATTTTGTCCCACTGGTGGTTCCACGAGGGATACTTGTTTCTCTTGGTCCCACTACTCCGTTCGGTGCAAAAAATAACAATTTGTTATGTGACATTAAAGGACAAATCATAACGGATTTTATTTTTAATATAACTGGTATTTTGAATATTATAACAATATTGAATTACAACTAAAACTTAACAATTAAAAACATACAAATGAAATTCATAATGATCGTTTAACGCACTACATTCTCCTACTGGTAGGAGCACAAGGACATGCATGCATATCCTGTCGTGTTCTAAAGTACCAGGAGAGCATGACCGAACAGAAGGTAGACAGTGCCGGATTACTAGTTGATGCCCTAATCAATTACATGCCTATGGGTCCCCTCTATTAGAAAACCTAGTAGGTGGCATTATATTTTTATAAGATGAAACTTATAGTAGGGGACTGATCTTCTGCGACATTGCTGAAATCCCTCCAACCCTGACCTCCACCGTGTCCTAGTAGAAGGGGCCCATAGGCGTGCATTGCTTAGGGGATCAAATAGTAATGTGGCACTACCTTCGGTCATGCCGTCCTGGTACTTTAGAACATCTCCTGGTACTTTAGAACACGAAGTATCAAATGTGACCAGGCTGCTGAACTGAAAACTTTCAAGTTTATCTGTAATATCAATTAATGAACTGCTTGTAAAGTAAAAGTGAGGGATTTTTTCCCGACTACGACGAAGCAAAAAGGAGGGTTATGATTTTAACCCTTATGTATGCATGTATGTTCATCTGTTCCCGCATAACTTACCACTACTTATCAGAATAAAATACACAAACACACAAAAAAATATACAGCAACGCTGTGCACACTTTCATGAATACACTTTAAATCAGAAATCAGCAATAAACATTCATAATTAGTAGCAAGTGAATATCGTACCTTCTGTTCGGTCATGCTCTTCTGGTACTGTAGAACACGACAGGATATGCATGTCCTTGTGCTCCTACCAGTAGGAGAATGTAGTGCGTTAAACGATCATTATGAATTTCATTTGTATGTTTTTAATTGTTAATTTTAGTTGTAATTCAATATTGTTGTACTATTCAAAATACAGTTATATTAAAAAGAAAATCCGTTCTCTGACGTTGTCTTGTAACATTTTTTTTGTATATTGTGTGACTGGAGTGTCACTTAGGCGGGTCTCTACTTTCAATTTAGCAATGGCTTCATCCACTGCGTTCTTCCCGAAGTCATTTTACAGCTGTACTTTTGATGACTTTTTACCCTGAATGGAAATAAAATTAGGATCAGCTATAGTACAATATTCAGCGGCATTACATTAATAATAATAATATCCGGGACAAATCACACACGTTCATCTGCCCCAAACTAGGATTCCTTGTATTTTGGAAACCAGAGACTGATATACATACACATATACGTACGTATTTATAATACACCCAGAGATGAAGCAAACAAATCTATTATTATGTATTAGAGTAATTCGGGGTAACTGAGCGCAGTGGGTAAGTGAGCGCAGTGCGAGTATCTCCTGAAGGAGAGCCAGGGGAGCGGTTGTTTGTTTGGGCGGGAGAGCGGTGGTAGACTGCCCAACTAGTAGCGACCTGTCACAATAGCGTGCGGTTGACGAATATTTTTTTTTTACATAAAAAGCTGTATTTGGTATTTCAATCCGTAGATTTTTGTCTAATGAAAAACATTAAGGCATCAACGTTATTGAATTCACATCGGTAAGTTGTTTTTTGTTTGAATAAGTACATATTTACGCTTCATTTATCAATAAAATTATTTACTTTCAATTTATTTTATGAGCATCCATTCGCAATTTGGAGTTCTGGGGAAAGTGTGCGCATGCTTACACTTACCCCTTCGGCGTTAATTTCATTGGTACGTTGTTGTACGGGATGTAGGGTTTATTAACACTATTTTATAATATTTGTCAGTATCTCATCGCCATGCTGCGAAATTATATGAGAAAAAGAGCTAAACTTGCACCGGTCATCATCAGGTTGATATCTTGATATTAATAATTTCACAAAATAAATTCTAAGTAGCATTAAGTACAATAAATGGCTTGTGTTCTTGAATACTGTGGTTTTTTTGCATAGATACAAACAATGCCTTACTCCACTCATATGCGTATACTTACCCCGTACTGTTGCGCACAGTTACCCTAAACATGGGTCAAGTGAGCGCATTTCGATTTTATGTAATAAAATGCTTATAGAAATAAAACTACTAAGATTTTTATTCTTATTTTTATTTCAATATAGAGGCTACTGTGTGGTTTATCTCAAGATTATTTTTTTATGTATCTAAGTCTTTTATTTTATGCGTGGTGAGCCATTATTTACCAAAGTGCGCACACTTGACCCGAATGACTTTATTATTATTATTTATATTATTATTGGGCAATCCACATAAGCAAAATAATTCGGCAGTACAAATTTTTGTAATACAGAATGGAAAAAAAGCAATTGCTACTGTCATTTATTAATTTATCTATTATGTGTCACGACGACACAGAATAGTTAGAAAACTCATACTATCAGTACAAAGAGATTGTACGTATATGATGAGAAAAATTTATTCACCATGCTTTGTCCAATTAACATATACTTAGTTCACAGTATACAATGTAGTGGGACCACGAGAAACAAGTCTCCCTCGTGGAACCACCAGTGGGACAAAATAGTGGGTCCACGAGAAAACAGGGGTATAAAGTACACATATTTAAAAAAAACATAAGAAATTGATAAATAAATAAATAACCAGACTCTAAATACCAACTTTACATATAAATAAATAATTCTTCATTCATCTCTGTAAAAAACCTTTGGCGTTTGTTAAAATCGTCATCTTTCTTATGACCGTTGTATGAAACTAATGATTATTAATTGAGTCTTCTTTAAAATGCACATCAACTAGATTTCAATACATTTTCTGCACCTGATCAAGACAAGTTATTTATAAAAAGGAAGGATATTTTTATATTACTACGACTGTACAAACTGAAACGTTCTAGGAATTTATACGTATGTAAAATTATATTTCATTTATTATATTATATTATATTTTTTGGCCTTTTCAATTAAAAGCTTGTATTTGTAATAGCTGCGTTTATACAAAATTATACGTATAATATAATGTTTTAATTTATATGTTTTTATGTATAAAATATTTATAGCCTATTCATTTAAAAATAAATTTGTATGAGAGAGAGTTTCAAAAACATCTCTTAAATTATTTCAGCGCCACATTTCACGAAAATTGACAAAATAAGTTCTTACTGTAAAACGCGAGCGAAACAAGTGAAAGACGATGCTTCAAGCAAGAGGCTCCACTCCAGCCCGCGAAATAAATGAACGGTAGCAGGGAAAGATTAATTATTCACGTACCGAGTTTGTGTGGGTATTTGCCGGTGAAAAGGGCACTTCTAGCCGGCGTGCCCTGAGTGTCCGTGTAGTACTGGGACAATATTTGCCCCTGGTAAGCCAGCACGTCGATGTTCGGCGTCATTATCTGGTTGGAGCCGTGGAAGCTAACGTCATCCCAGCCCTAGTGAACATTCAAAAGCAGTTCAAAATTAACGAAATCTTGGAAAATTCAATAAAATAATAAATATTGAGGATAAATGTTTTTTTTTTTAATTAGTCACATTTAAATAATTGCTACATTGGTTGGACCCTTCTTGATTTGAACGTAAATTTAAATATAGTGTTCGTTATTATTATTTTAATCCGACCGTAAAAGTTGAATATCCCTCAAACCAGAAACCAATTTTCCATGAAATCGTAACAATATGATCAAACACACATAATTTTTATGGTCTAATAATTACCAGTGTCATAAATAAATCTCAGCTGTTAAAGCAACAAGCTGTTCGATTTTAATTACTTTCGTTTCATTGCATAACTTAAAAAAGCTTGATTTTAAAAGTTATTTATTTTTGTAATTTTGTTAGGGTTAAACGAAATTGCCTCCAAATTAATTCCACATCTTACTACAAATAATCGTAAAATTATAAACTTTACAGAAATTTACTCATACAATAAAAAAACTTACCAAGTCATCTGCCACAATAAACACAATATTGGGCTTCTCGATGTCTCCGCACGCAGCTTTCCATATTAACAGTGATAAAATACTGTGAATAAAAAAAAATACAAAGTTACAAAATTCATCTGGCTGTTTCTATGCTGTGGTTACTTAACTGGTCACTAATTTGGTTACTACTTTGATCGCCTTGTATGAAAAGTAATATGTTTTGTCGAATTTCAAATAAGAACAAAAATCATCCATATTTATGAGTACACGTGAATGAAAGTTAAATTTTTATTTTAAAAACAAAAAAATTGACGCTTAATTTAAAACATCTGACCCTATTTTAATTATCCAATAAAATTGTTCGCTAAATGACAATGATAATTTTATTGTAAATACCGTATTTATTTAATTACTCACCAAATTAGTTGTGAAATCATCTTCTCGAAATGTTTGCTAGTAGTCCGCCTCCTGTGTTCACTTCACGCTAAATGAGAAACTCAATTATTGTATGAAAGGAAAGAAACAAAAGAACTAATAGTACCACGTTGTGTCCATAGTTTAACTGAAACATATTTTGGAATACAAATTATGTAACTCAATTTGATACAAACGTGCTTGCGTCTAAGTATTTATCATCACATCACTAAAACAGATCGTTCATTAGGTGAAGTTAAGAAATTATGTATTACTAAACATGCTGTACTTACTTTAAACGTTAAAATGACAACTATAGGTTTTCACGGTGCGTATGAAAATATTCCTAAAAACCGCCATGCCAACAATTAATATGATTTCGGCCTTAATAAAAGCACCTGTGCATATACAAATGAAATTACTAATAACTCAGTAAGTACTTACCTATCTTACCAATATTATTTTATGTAATGTAGCGTGTCGGGCAACTGACAAAAACAAATTTATTGGGTCGATCGAATTACGACAATCGTTAACAAATGTGTCTTAATTAACAAGCATACCTACATTAATTTTTTGTATCAATGAAACTTAAGTTTTATACAATACTAATTAAATTATTAACTCAAAGATTTAGGTAAATATTAATATGCTTCGGAATTTATAAGTTTTAAGAGAATTCCTGGTTAAAAGATTTTGCATGGAAAGAATCGAAACCTCATCTGTCTCTAACTTCAGTTGAAAATTATAGTATTACCTATCGGACTATAACCTATTCAATAAAAAAACTCCACCAGATACAATGTAACCTATGCCCATATGAATCTAACGACGTCTCGTTAAATCCATCAAGCCGTTTTCGCCCCAGACGAATACAGTGAATGCAACATTCACAAACATCCGAAAAACATCATCCTCCGCTTAGGGCTTAGGCAGTCTGATAAAAAAGTTTCAAAACGTTTTTTATGTCTGCAATCAAACTAAGTATATGTGTAGTAGAATAATATTGCGAGCAGCTAGAGTAAGGTATGAAATATCTATCTTCATCAAAAACTTGTATGTTAACAACCCATATTGTCCCCAGGGGCACGTATCTCTTCCCATAAGTCGGGAAGATTAGGCCATACTCCACACTCGGAGTCCAAGTCCAGATTTTTTGGGGCTTGTAGACTTTGTGGGGCTAGTGGTCACCTTTAAGGTCTTCGACATGGCTTAACGACTGAGATCTAGTGATAGCAGCCGGCACCAACGGCTTAACGTGCCTTGCGAAGCTCGGAAACGGTCGAAATAAATGCCACTAACAGTCAAACCCATCCAGGTTGTGACCGTGTCTGTAGTCCGTTATCTTGCGTGATCGAAGCGACCACGCAAGTCGCACCGAGCCTCGAACGCTTCGTGTACGTGTACGTCTGTGTGTGTTCTAACTGGAAATTAAGCTTAAAAGTCAACTGAGCTTAGTGCATATACTAAGATCAAATGCAAGAGTTCTTGTGTTTCGGTTTTATTTTTATGATGATACACAACTTTCTAATTGCGAAAACTCAATCGTAATCTGATCAAACTATGCATTATAATAAAAACTTGAAACCGTTTTTTCGAACTTACTCGCAGACATTTTCACTGAAAGCTTATATACTCGTATCACAAGTATCTACCTAGAAATATATGTAACTACATAAATATGTTATTATAGATAGAGACAAACAAATACTAAAATATACACACAGCTTAGCCTTTGGCTGTTTGGCAAATACAACATTGTGTTAAAAATTTTGAAATGTGCCATCCTTTTTTAGTACTAACAAATAAACGTTAGCTACATAAAGCATTTTCACTTTCTCAAATTTTCTTTGTTACACAATGAATTTCATTGTAAATAAATGCTATGGGATAGGAATGTTATCAGAGACTAAAAAATAAAACTCTGTGAAAAATGTTACGTAAATTATAGAATGAAGTAAAAACAACAACCGTTTTCCGCCTTTCCTCTGTGAAACGAAGATTTGCATAAAAAAATTAACATCTGTCTTCGTTTTATTAATTAGCCGCTTTTTTAATGTTTTTAGCGAAAAAATGCTTATAGCATTTTGAGTCGGCATTATTCTCGTTACTCTCGATGTGATTTCTGGTTTCTATTACCTTCAGTAAATTTAATCGAGTTAGGAATACGACCAATGAGGACACACATCTTCTTCGATTTGATCCCATCCCCATCTTATTTGAGGTTGGCTTAATGTCTATATTTAGCTTCCTATGCATTGCATTTAATACATTATTCATGACTACAAGCTTGCACAGTTAGACTATTGCTGTATCATTTAAGAACATAAAATTCATATAGTCGACCCGACATAAACGTATTTTACTAGGCAAGAATCAAAACTGGATTAAATAGTTCAACGAAGAAATTCTTTTGCGAACTCCAAAGTAAAGCATATTTCACGACCGGTCAAATAGGATTACCGACACGAGCATAGAACGGGCGGGCGATCCATTTTATTTACGAGAAAACAAGATATAACCAAGAAAAGTGGAAATTTCATTTTTTGTCGACACTTTTGTTGGTTATTTTCCAAGAATTAAAATTATCTGTGAACAAATTGTAGTATAGGTATAAGGAAAAAGCTGTTAATTTTTATTATTAGTATACATAATATTTTTTAAATTGTTAAATAAAAAAATAAACCTTATTTATCTTTTTTAGGTAATATACACTACAGATTTAAGCCTTTATTACAAAAAATCCCTCCAAATAAATACAAGTCCCTCAGACCTTTTGTTGAATTAAATTTTCGCGATTCTCGTACTCTGCACGCAGCAGCTGTCGACTGAATGTTTCAAAAATTCTCTTTAAATCCGTACTTCCCACTCTCTATATAATTTTTTCGAATAAACCTATGTCCATGTTGAATACGGAAATGTCACTGTTCCAGTGTTCCATAGTCTAACACTTTTCTAATGTTTCTGAGTTCCACAATGAAGAACACTCATAAGCGCTTACTTTGTGCATTTTTCACAAAGGCGTTTTTCATGTCATAATGACAGTTTAAAAAATAATCCGATGTTCGTGGTTTCTATCTTAATACGTTAACAGATCTACCTAATTAGGAGTAGCTGGGCACTCAAATAACCTTTCTGGTAATCGTTAGGTCCTACATACTAATAAAAAATGAAGAAATAACTCCCTAAGAAAAAAGTTACATTCTTTTACAGCACAAATTCAGTGTAAAAATTGTATTTATTTTTCTATTGAAGTACTCAGTGAAGTTAATCGACAAGTTTTATAACAAACAGAGGAGGATAAAAATAGCAGATTCACTGTACTGCCGGCAAAGCGGCACCGCCACCGCCGGAAATACTTAATGCTTCTGTGGAACTTTCAAACTAATTAAAAGTTTAACACCTCGTGTTGCAAGCGCCTTAGCTTATGCCGTCGTCAACGTACAAATTGGTGTAATATTGAACTAATTTTGGTAGATAGTGGTAGTAATAAAGCAAACTTTCAAAGTTTCTCAACTGAAGGTTTTGCTTGGATGTGTCTAAGCTAAATATGTATCATGTCTTGCCTTATAGTGTCTTAATCCTGTTCCCAGAATTAATTCTGTTATATTAGTTGAGAAAATATTAAAGGTGTTTTGTACTTATATATTAAAGACTGATAGATAACGCTATTACGTTACACATCACATTGTTAATAGGATCACAATATGGAGCGGCTACGTGTATAAACATTGAACATTTTAAATACTATAAGTATCAAAAATATACTTATTTCATGATCATCACTAACTCAGACGGCGTTACAAGCAGTGTCTGTTGACTATGAACTTATTTCAAATATTAGTCATATGTGGGCTAAGGTTACAAATATAACCATGTGTGGGTGTGACGGTGTCAGACATTCACGGATCGCCGCACAAAACATCCGCCACCCTTATTGTAGTGTGACATTTTCACCTACCAACAGTAAGAACATACTTTGTAGGATCTACTTATTCAAAGTAACTCAACAAGATAAAATAACGTCATATTGAGAAACGTGCTCAGATTATAAATAAAAGGTTTTAGAGAACCATCCTCATTTTATTCTGCGCCTATACAGCAAGATGTAACAAAAAGCTATAAAGTACCAATATTTAAAGAAAAGTTACTCTTGAAACTGAACTTTGTTTTACAATTTCCCTAAACTATTTAAAATTGGTTCAACAAATTGGTTTTTGTATAGGAAGACCAATGTCTTTTTCGGAACCGTAAAATCATAGAACAAAACTTGTTCAAGTTCATGAGTGGACACCTGAAATTATATCTTGTATAATCTTTATTTCTTAGGACTACTAGAAGATGAAGGATGTGTCTTATATAAGTTACAGTTGGGTAACTTTCTCAATTCATGTTATAATACGCAGTGAGACAGTGTCAAAAAAAAGTTTTAAACCCATTAATGCATTCGTGTCCGAGAAAAATATAAAATGTACGCAGTGGCGTTTAGTGAGCAAGAAAATTTTAGTTGGACGCTTCAACGGATAGCCGGCTAAGAATAAGTCAGCAACGAAAAAGTCGTCAGGTTCTCTCAGATATCAAACAAAATACAATACAAGAACCCATTCAGCTTTCAGCCACGTCGTTCGTGACGCGACTGCGAGCTTCGGATAAGGCGGGATATGGCTAATGTTACAGATGCAGGGGACACGTCGCGCGGATGCCAACCTAATTATAATAACATAACGCGCACTCAACAGATCTCAGAATCACGACCCGGGGTACCGTTAAGGGTAGCGAACGAGCATTTTGACGAAATTTTGTTTCACCAACGACGTACTCACGGTCCCAAATGGATTCAACTTTTTTTGTTTATTGCAAAACAGTCATATGATGTGAAACAAGCCTGCCTCGCAGAAATGATAATCGCTGGACAAAGTGAGTTCTGGAGTAAAAACCTCATACACAAACACACTAAAGGGCTGTTGTACAATAAGTACGCAGGTCAAAAATTTGGTAATAAATCCGCGAACATTTTGCACTTAGCCGCTATGGTCATACTCGTATTTATTATGGCTTTCTATCTATAAAACGAATTTATTTTTAAACTTATTCGGTTCTATACAAGTTTTTTAAATATCCCTCATAGCCTCCATCAAAACGCATTTGTCAATTTTGTTACCGTATTTTTTTACATTAACCTACGAAGCGGGATTTTAATTTGATGTGTTATGCTTGTTTCGGGGTCTACTCTTCGAAAAATGGACCACAGTGACAACACTGAAGTTTGACAAGTGCTATCTATCTATCTATCTATCAGCCGAAAGACGTCCACTGCTGGACAAAGGCCTCCCCCAAGGATTTCCACACCGACCGGTCCTGTACGGCTCGCATCCAGCGGCTTCCTGCAACCTTTACCAGGTCGTCGGTCCACCGAGTCGGGGGCCTGCCCACACTGCGCCTTCCGGTGCGCGGTCGCCATTCGAGAACTTTACTGCCCCAACGGCCATCTGTTCTACGAGCTATGTGCCCTGCCCACTGCCACTTAAGTCTAGCGATTCTGAGAGCTATGTCGGTAACTTTAGTTCTCCTACGTATCTCCTCATTTCTGATTCGATCACGTAGGGAAACACCAAGCATAGCACGCTCCATCGCCCTTTGGGTGACTTTGAGCCTTCTTATAAGGCCCATAGTAAGCGACCATGTCTCGGATCCATATGTCATCACTGGCAACACACACTGGTCAAAGACTTTAGTCTTGAGGGACTGCGGTATTTTGGACGTAAAGATATTGCGAAGCTTCCCGAACGCTGCCCAGCCGAGTTGGATTCGACGATTGATCTCTTTCTCGAAGTTGGACCTACCTAACTGGACTGTTTGTCCCAGGTATACATATTCGTCAACAACTTCGAGTGTAGAGTCTCCAACCTTCAGAGGAGTGGGTGTAACACGGACGTTTGACATGATTTTCATCTTATCCATGTTCATTTTAAGACCCACTTGTTGGGAGACTCTACTAAGTCCTTCGAGCATTGCGCCTAGGTCTTCCAAGATCTCAGCCATGATCACGATATCGTCAGCGAATCGAAGGTGAGTGATGTACTCGCCATTGATGTTAATGCCGAGTCCTCTCCAGTCCAGAAGCAAGTGCTTCAACCATTTGGCGTATGTATGTGGTCTATGGTACTGAAGCCTTTTCGGAAACCGGCTTGTTCGGGAGGCTGGAAGTCGTCAAACCTACGTGCGAGACGATTCGTAATGACTCTCGAAAACAGCTTGTAGACATGGCTCAGGAGTGAGATGGGTCTGTAATTCTTCAGCAGAGACTTATCACCCTTCTTGAAGAAGAGCACCACCACACTCCTGTGCCATGCTGTAGGCGTTTGTCCCTCGAGCATGACGGAATTAAATAGCTTCTGAAGAGCTATAAGTACCGGTTCTCCACCTGCTTTCAGAAGCTCAGCCGTAATTCCATCATCACCCGGTGCCTTGTTGTTCTTAAGCTGTTTGAGAGCCATTCTAATCTCGCACAGGCTGACGTCTGGGATATCTTCGGTATAGTATCGGGACAATCTGGCTCTCGGGTCTTCAGCCAGATTGCTGACAGGTAAGAGTGTAGTCATGTATAATTGTCCGTAGAATTTCTCAACCTCTTCCAACAGCTCGGGCTGGACGACCTCGGTCTTCAGCTTTGTCAGTTGGCTTTGACCAGCAGACAGATCCCTTGCGAATACTTTTGACCCTTTATTGCGCTCGATAGCCTCTTTAATACGATTGGTATTAAATTGGCGTATATCACGGGTCAAGGACTTGGAGATCTGTCTGACGCAATAAGTTTATAAGTCCTCTTTAGTTTAATACTATATTATATATAGTCTTTAAATAGTTTAAAAGTCATTAAATATGTCATGGCCTTATTGAGGACCTCCGAAAAAAATCTAGGATAGGTGAGGTAAAGTTGCTAGTGTTACCATATAAAGGACTCCGCTGACTCTATGTTTTGTCGGAGCCCCTCAACTGTATAATATGGTCAGTCATTTCATGATCTGGCTGCGACAGTATACATATACAGGGTGATAAAAAATGTCTGGCAATATTTTAATGGTCTTACTCATTAAACTGAATAACTTTCTCCACGAAACTCATACCCAAAAAGCAAAAAAATTTTTGGACTCTTCGTACTAATCCGTCAGCTGGTTGATGAACTTTTTATGGGAAGTCCAAAATTTGATTTTCTTGTTGACCATGAGTTTCTTGAAAAAAGTTGTACAGTTTGATGAGTAGAAGCCACAGTTAAAATATTGCCAGACAATTTTTTATCATCCTATACATATAAGTACTCAAATTTACCTAGTACACCTGTTGAAAGCGAAAGCTGCAAAACATTCCATTTAAAATTATGTACATACATACATTTTTATTAGTCATAGTTATGATATTGATAATGAATATAAAATATAGAAGATAATTATTAAGGTGTCTATGTAAAATGTTTATAGCCGTTACGATACAGTTAGCTACGAACTAATCTGATTTACGAGTCAGCATTTTTCCGGACCAGCAGCTACGGTTCCCGATTAATTTGGGATATTTGTATTAGAATATAATTAAAAGATGTAGCAACACCACAGAGAAAATTTATATAGCAATAATTAACTTTGATTAGAATTATATTAGGAAACCGTGTACTTCTCCGTTAACGTACAAGCGGCACAAGAGCTTGCACTTATGTATATCGTATATCATTAAGAAAAACTATTAATCAAAAGTATGGCTGTAGAGATTCTTCTTTGTTTTTCAATGAAACAAAAACCTATTGCAGAACAGCTTTTTTATTAAATTTTCCGCATCCTTCAGCAAGTTTTCCAATCGCTAAACGCCTACGACGGCGATATCCCCGGGGCTTCTACGTAGCACTTCTGACTGAAGGAGAAGCATAGCGTTGAGGAACTACACTTGAAACCTGCTATTAAAATTATGTATTTATTAAATAAAACATCACTATGTATCAACCCATATCGTCCCCACTGCCGGGAAACGGGTCTCTTTCCATACTTCGGGAAAGTTAGGACATACTTCACACATGGGGGCCAAGTCCGGATTGGTGGAGGTTGTGGAAGTAGTTGGCCAACCCCAGTGTCAGACGTTTTCAATCCACCTATTATAAGGCCTCCGAAATGTCACTAATAGTCAAACCCATCCAGGCACTAACCGTGTCTGTAGTCAGTTAACCTGCGTAATCGACGCGATCACGAAGGCTGTACTGAGCCATGACAGCTTTACTATACAAGCTTATTAAAGACAAACACCTGGAAATACATGAAGCTGTAAATTTACTAACTTTGCTATCCCTAACAAAAACTGGATCATAATCTAGTGAAACGAGCTTTGTCGTATGAAATGAACTAGGTAAATATGAACATTTTTTTTCGTAAAATGAATTTCAGTTCAGTTCTACCTGAATGATTGCACCTGACTGCCCTGCTGCCCAAGTGAAGGTTAGTTTTACCTCCGTTTACGTGAACTTCCGTAAATAAAAATTGGTGAATCGGCTGATGAATCAGGTATATTTTTTCTATCTATTTCAGAGGACACTAGTATAGATAACCAGAATTAATTCGCCCAGATGAGTAGATGAGTAAAATCAAAGTTTCTAGTATTTGTATCTGTCTGTTTCAATGACCTACGCTAGGTAATGACCTTCCAATGAGTCAGCTGAGCTCTACTCGCAACATCTGTACGTCGTCGCTGCTGACAGGGTCGCCGCCAGCTCAGAGACATGGATAAGAGATAAAACTAGATGTTTACGAACATGGACTTGGTTACAAGCATAACTACAATTTTTGACTCGCTCTTTAAGGTGGATCCATCGACGTAGAAACAAATGGACGACGGGTCTAGTACCTACATAATTCACGAAAAAAGCGTCTGCAGTCAACCTATACACACGTAGTTATATGCATAGAAACAACACAATTGAATTTAGATCGAGTGTTATTGCATTACAGTTGATTTTTGTTTGCAACAATTTATCATCATACGAAGCTTCGACTGGAACGTACTTCACCTTACGCAGCTTCGAGTGAAGACAGAGAAGTAATGGAAAGTAGCTTTCACTTATAATGTTTTTTTTTGTAGCCTATGTTTATAAGTATTTTTTATTTTTACAGAATCTTGTTTATTTTTTTTTATAACAAAACACAGAAACACGCTTAAATATGAATTATACAGGGTGAAAATAATTCGAGCGAACAAAGTGGATTTTTTTCGGAACAAAGAATTCCTCTCGTGTCGATTCGGCTATAATGTTTTTCCATAGTGCACGTCTCGGGGAAAGCTAGAATAAATAAAATATTTCATGTAATAAAAACAATAGAAAAAAGTAACAAAATATTTTAATAATAAACTTTATACTTAAAAGTGACTCTATAAAATTTTTGTTCCGAAGTTGTGATGTTCGATTGTTCGCTCATGGAAATCAAACTAAATGCGTAATTCAAATTAAAATAAACTACTGTGTTTTTTAGCAAAACAATACTTTAAAATGATAAAGCAAGAGTTTACTTACCGGAAATATGATACTCCATCCTGTTTTTTCACTTTACTTAAATAGTTTTTACAACTATTTAACGACGCAATACGCCATTTTGGACGCGCAGTCAGCCGGCCGGCCAAATGAAGACTGGCGCGAAATTACAACTCTTTTTGCGTTTTACTACTATTTTGGTTCGGACACTTTTGAGCGCTGACCCGAAGTCCATTAGTTTCTACGTCGATGGGTGGATCGTTTTGATTTTGGTAGATTTTAAAATTTTTGATGCTTTTGTTATTTGCAATTGTTGTAAGTGTAAATAATGAAACATTGCCATTACATGGTTCCGTAAACCACAAAAAACCTCGAAACGTTTCACCTTAAAAGAAGCAACAGAAATGTGGAAAACTCTTTTTCGACCGTTTGACTATAATATAAGATTTTCGCTGCTCGTCTTATTTTAAATTTGATATATTACAACGTAATGTGGAATTAAAAATCTTATATTTTACAGTTGAACTGAGTTGGATTGATTGATATACTCGGTAGTGCAATAGTCTCTACGCCGAGGGTCGAGGATTCGATACCCACAGGGCAAACTATTTTTACTCTATATCTAAGCATTTTCTACCTATTTTACATGGTTTTAAACGCATATAAGTATGTATACCCATTCTACAGGAAATCCTACTTCTAGGCCAGAGGACTTTGTGTGAGATTGTGTTGGATTACTAGTATTTTCGTAAACCCCCTGATATCCAATCCTGATTCGAGCCCTCACCGCTCACCAGCCGCAGTCTGTCGGCAGGCGGACGGCCATCCATCAATCTGTCTGTCAGCTTGTCCTCATTGTGTTTCGTGAGGGACGTGGCACAGCGCTGAACAGTTACTATAGATGTGGGGTGGCATGGGTAGTTTATATAAGATAAGTATTCTATTGTTTTAATCCTATGAATTATGAGGGTTTCTTCAATCAGAGCCTTTGTTACCGTTCTGTCAGTTAGGATTTTTGGTCTCTATAAAGAAGCTTCGTGGAACTTATTTTATTTACAAGTGTCCTCTCTCTCTTATCGTGTGGCACAATTTAACCGTCCTATCCACTAGGTATAGGCAGCGGTTGCCTGGTATTGCACTTATCATCACCCTCGGTCACGTGTAGGGCATTTTAGACTTACACCTACGGACGTGTGCAACGCGACCATCATACACAACTGGAAATCAGATGTGCAGGTTTCCTCACGATGTTTTCCTTCACCGTTAAAGCAGTCGGTATGAAAATGCATGTAAGTTTCTAAAACCTCATTGGTGCACTGGCCAGGATTTTAACCCGAGACCTCTGGTTAGGAGGACGGAGTCACTAGCCGCAGAGCTACCGACGCTTTTTTGTCTTGATACATATAGACCTTACGTCTATATTGCATTAGTCCCAAATGCCTATTCTTTATCTTTCATTTTCAAATTTTGACCCCCGTTTTAGATTCTTTTTTCATACTTATTTTTATTTATTTACGAGTATTAAAGTTCCATATCGCAGAATTACTAAAGACTTCGAAGCCAGATGATTGGCTTATTTGCAGTCAGTGAGTTCGAACAAAATATAATATTTTTTTCTATTGAACATAAGTATTGTTTGAACATATAAGTAATATTTTTAGTTTACTTTGTACTTTAAATTTTTTACAAAATAATTATTTAAAATTGTTACAAATATAATCATTTTTCTTTGTACATAAGTTTTTTTTTTATATCCTTTAAAAATAATAAGTTTTCTTTGTACTTTTGTTACAGAATATGTAACTTTCTTTATGTATTTGGTAATACATAATTTACAATTTGTTGTGATCGCACTCCTTAAATTTAGTGACGCAAAGTGCATATTTGTCTTTGACACTAAAAGTACCACTCTTTCTGGCAGTTCTAGATTTTATGCAATAAATGTTTCATTTACAATCTTAGGAAACATTTTCGAGTTCTTATAAAATTAGGGTATACGTCTTGATTTAATTATACCTCCCGTAAACCCAAAGAAAAATGCGCTCCAAACTTTTAGAAGATAAATAGAAACACCAAGTAATTTAAAATATATCTATAAGTTGAATATTTAAAAAAAAACAATGATACACGTCCACACGGTACGTATCAGAATATTCGAACTGACTTCCATAGTCCCGCTCTATGGAAGTAGAACTATTCATAGGGTTCAGAATGTTCATGTGGAGTGTAGATTTATACTCTTTAAGATTCGTAATGTTGAAAACCTGTTGACAGATTAACCTGAAGCAGAACTTGAGCCACTGCTTGAAGTAGAAGATTTTTTTGAAAACGCTTTGAAGGTTTTATTTGGTTCTTATCGTACATTGTTTTAGAAGAGTGGAAACCCCAAATTCCAACCCCAGGTTCCATCAACAAAACCATGAACCTTTATCAATACGGCGGTTAATCTATTCTCTAGACTGACTGAACTAACGTGTGATTTCCAATTCTTTAAAAATGACCAAAGCTCGAAGTAGCTTACAGTGTAGTCTCGTGGAAAAAGAAAAACTGTGAACTTGGAAACAAATGAAGTACTTTACTTGATTTGAAAATGTTTAATGTCCCAATCAAGTCGAAATTGATCAGCATTTTTTTCTCCATGCTCTAAAAATTAGATATAAAAATATAACAAACAACTAAAAATGCTTGTAAGTACTTGCAAATTGTCAGCAAAACTTAGTGCTGAATTTTGACTAAGCAAATATTGTATATTCTTGACAGAGAATATGAGGATGCGGCCGCGCGGAATACAGAGTAACAGTAACTAACTAACTTGACTACCACTGAACCAAATACATTATTCTGAGTTCCTTTGACGATGACTTGTTTTACACTTAAAAATACTTAGGTGTGATGACGTTATTAATAATGATAACGAATAACTTAAGATCGAACTAGATCTTACACGTCACATCGTCGTTGTCGTAACTACGTTAACGTAGTTTCGGTTTATTTGACTTATACCATGTTTTCTTTTCTGTTTTGTTACCATCCAGTATACTATAGTGGTGGTTATGGCTCAGTGCGGCTTGCATCGTCGCTTTGATCACGCAGGTTAACTGACAACAGACACAGTCACAACAAATCTCGATGGGTTTGGGTGTTAGACGTAGTCGAAGCTATGTCGTAGGCTTGAAAATATCTGACACTGGGATTGGATACAACCTCCACCTATCCGGAATTGGCCCCCGTGTGTGAAGTATGGCCAAATCTTCTCAAAGTATGGAAGGAGTGGGAACTATATGGGTTGTTAACTACCAACCAGTATATAAAATTAAATTTAAAACACCCAGTCCAGAGAACAACGTTGCATTTCTGCAGTTCATGAATAACTTTCTAGCGAATTCACACAACAGCCCTTTCCTAGTAGGTCCTAATGAATGAACTCATTTCGAATAACGTTGCGCCGAGTTCCTTTCCTTGAACATAAAATAGAATGTAAATATGCCGCGGTTGAAATTTTAACATTTGAAATAACATTGTTGGAAATAAAGGCAACATAATTACCACCTGTGAAAAAACTAAAAATAAAAAACCGCAGCCTTGCGCATCGAGGCTTCCGAATCACAACACATATTAAAATTTATGTTATGAGTTTATTAAAAAAAAGTTTTTAATTTAGCATAGAATTATAAAAAGCGCATTTTATTGTTTTTGGTTTATGTTAGATATTGCACTGTAATCACACCACCTTTGAAAATTTTATGTACCTATAATATACGTATTTAGTCTTTCACGACAGAGCAAATACAAAAAAAAACACGTTTCATTTACTACGTTTGTTTTTTAATTAAAAAACAAACAATCTGTTATGTTACTTACTAAATTCAATACATACAGCCATTTAAATATAGAACAGAACAGACGGACAAGCCATAGGGTTAGTAATGGGTTCCCTTCCTGAAGATATTACAATATATAGCGATAATTTTAAAATTTGAGAAACTTGTACAATATTCAGTTTTAAAACAATCACAAATAGAGCAATTGAACAATGTTATGGCTGTAGTCCAGTCGAACGGTATAACCGCTAATAAATGAACGGTAATATCAGACATCATAGCCGTCACTTGTCAAGCGCAGCCGGCATCATTTACCCCATGACGATGACGGTGCATCATGATACCACATATACAGGGTTTTCCAAAATAAGTGTACGAAGGACCAGTCGACTCGAATTTCTACTCCTCTTACTGATGAACAGGAATTGCAAAAAAAAGGATTCTTCATGCAAATTGCTCAACTGTTTGCTCAATTTTGGATGAAAAGTTCAATAATTTTATTGCCATTTCAGCAAATTCGTTGAAGAAAATTCAGCACGACGAGTAGAATTTCTAGTTAACGGGTGCTACACCTGTTTTAGTTACGCCCTGTGTATGGATATGGATATGCATGGATGTCATTCGGTTAGGCATAACTGCGATTAGGGCTCTTTTATCTGACAAATTTCACTAGCAAACATGAGTATTATATGACATGACAATTTAGTGGTCAGTTACTCCACTTCTGTGATCTTTTTGTTAATGAAAAATTTACGAGAAGTCATATCGTCCCTCGCACGACTAACTCTCCTATCTCATAACCTTGATTATTTGGATTTGGACTTTATCTAATTGAAATAGGGTTGTTTTTTAAAACGCACGAAAAATGAGATAAGAGAGTGCGAGGGACGATATATCCCTTTATGGCTTTTTGGTAGGAAATCACTTGACAAGGGTTTTTTTGTAAATCTTGGTAAGTCCGCTTCCATGTTTGGCAGCATCATTCGTTATATCATCATCTATAGCGCTTACCATTTGTAAATAAAAATAAGAACACTACTTTTACTAATTAAGTCTCTAGATCGATGGTCACCAAAGCAAGTAAAGTCCAAATTAAATATTTACAGCAACCAAAGAAGAAAGTTGTTCAGTTTCCTGAGTAAAATCCCTTAGTTTAGAATAAGTTTATATCTTCGAAATCAATCTTTATTTACGTCTGCTTTACATCAGGTCTCGGTATGCATATTCGGCGGTATGCATATTCGGCGGGGTTCGATTTTGTAGGACTCAGTTTGGTTGATGGTAGGGAATTTTGTTAAGCCCCCCTAGCTTCCCCCTAGATATGTAGCTATCGCCGTCCGCCGCCTAACATTGATGTGTTATGTGAAAGTAGTTAACCAGTTCCCTATTGTGTTGGGGAATCTTGGTAAATGCGCTTCCATGTTCGTCATAGCAATCACTTACTTTAAACTGTGCATGTGACTCTGTCATAATTATGGACTATTGTTCACTAAATGGATATTTTACTAAAATTTAAAAAAAAATTACTTGCTTGGATTTTCATGATTTTCTTATTCATAAAAATGTCATAATAATATATATGTATTTAAAAGCTGAACTGAACTGCTATAAAGTCATAATCAAATATTTAATAGAATTAATGATAAAAAACATTTCAATGATCAGCAGTCAACTACTGGATAAATTGTACTCCCAGGCTGTGCATACTTTTTGCATAGCATTTTACTTTTTGGTATATGTACTTAGATCGTCACTGCCTAATACAAAGCAATATCGATTATTTTTCATTATTACGGAACAAAGAACAGGGGTAGTATTTAGGCAGTTTTATATGGTAAAAAGAATATTTTATTTCAATAGACTTTCCCGAAATAATGAATTTTCTAATGTATTAGGTGCTAGGATTGATACATATACTGTACATTAGGGTAAGCCGAAAATCATTTTTTTTTTATTTCTTTATTTCAATAGCGATAAAAAGGTGCTAGGTAGGGTAGAAATGACGTGTGTAAAATATTATTGGTCGCTGTTACCATTAAGAGCCTCCGGATTCACTTTGAAAAATCTGAAAAAAAATGTTTAGAACCAAGAGACCATATTTATTAACTGAAATCAAATATTTTATTATTTTTTGCACTATTTGGGAGCAAATACAGCATATTTTCAAAACAAAACAAAAAACTTCTTCTTTTCAATAACTTTAGAAGTCAGGTGAGGGTGCAGATTGCACTTTACGCGACCATTTTACACTTCAGTATTTACGCTATGGCTAATTACATTACAAGAGGAATCGTTGAAGTGCACCCGAAACGTGACGATATATGTCCTATTTTGCGCAAAATGGGATATTAAAGAAAAAAAATTGCATTTCTATGAAAAATTATGAGTAGGCAATGTGACAGTTAAAATTAAACAAAAATACAAAGAATAACTTTCAATATATTGTGACAGTTGTTATACTTCACAAATAATCTCATTCCAAAATACCACAAACAATCATGAAGAGTTTCAGCGTAGGAAGCTAAGCTTTGTTAGATATTTCTGCTTGCAATTGTATGAATTTGGCAAACTGTAGCTGCCCCAAAGCTCAAAAAGTGCTTAAAAATCAGTGCAGCTTCTTGCTGCCCTAATGAGCCATTGGTCTGTCTGATTCACCATACCTATCACGAGTTTTGGCGAGCATGGAATATTTCACGCTGGCAACAGTCATTTGAGTAGCTGTTTTCCTTTAGGACAGCACTTCATTGTCACCATCGGGCTCATTGAAATGTATGTATGAGAAATCATCAAACTTAACCGTTGTAGAATAATTGTTGCGTGTTTTTTGACATTTTAGCATAAATTCTTGCTTTTAGAGCTTCCAATATGAACATTTTATGGCCTGCTTTGTACCACAGACATCGACATTTTCAATCATAGGTTTTCTTGAAGCAAGTTAATAGATTAAAAGGCTGCACTGTATTTTAGACTTTTTTTGAGCTTTGGGGCAGGTACAGTTTGCCAAATCCATACAATTACAAGCAGGAATGTCTAACAAAAGCTTTGCTACTACGCTGAAACTCTTCGTGATTTTTCGTGGTATTTTGGAAAGAGACATATGTAGATTTATGCATTTGACATGTTATGTCTGTAACATTTGTAGAGTATAATAATGGGATTTGATGCTTTTGCCAAAATATTTTCATGTTTAATTTTAAAGAAAAATTTAAAGTTTTTTATTTAAAATTTTTGTTTAATTTTAACTATCACCTTGCCTACTGGTAATACTTCATAGATATGCAATATTTTTTCTTTAATATCCCATTTTGTGCAAAACAGGACATATATCGTATCGTTTCAGGTGCACTTCAACGATCTTTCTTGTAATGTAATTAGCCATGGCGTATTTACTGAAGTGTAAAATGGTCGCGTAAAGTGCAATCTGCACCCTCACCTGACTTCTAAAGTTATTGAAAAGAAGAAGTTTTTTGTTTTGTTTTGAAAATATGCTGTATTTGCTCCCAAATAGTGCAAAAAATAATAAAATATTTGAATTCAATAAATAAATATGTTCTCTTGAAATCGGTTCTAACAATTATTTTATCAGATTTTTCAAAGTGAAACCGGAGGCTCTTAATAATAACAGCGACCAATGATATTTTACACACGTCAATTCTACCCTACCTAGCACCTTTTTATCGCTATTAAAATAAAGAAATCAAAAAAGTTGATTTTCGGCCCACCCTACTGTACATACACACAGATACATAGTCATATTAAATCGTATTAAAGTTTTAATATATTTTCCAAAACAATGCGTCAGAGCAAGCATTGGGAATGGAAAGAGTCAAGACTTCGTTGATCGAGAGAAAAACAATTAAGCAAGAATTTAATATTTTGGGAAGCACGTCACTTAATGATCTGTGGTTTACCGAAAGAAAATGGCTATCCCTTTTATCCACAACTGTTTAGCCCTTCACTATCACTAAAGAAAGTAAGTACGTCCGTCAGTAAGTTCATAAGGCTTAGAAGTTCTGACAATAGGTTAGCCACCGGCATTACACCCTCCGTTCGGATCACTAATCCTACCTTACATACTTTGGACTTTTGTGTGGAGGCTAATGGCTAATCTCTCACTGTTATTCTTGGCTGAACTTTATATACAAAATAAAATTAGTATTCCGTTTAGAGATTATTTTCATATTTTTAATACGTAAAAGCCACTAACGCGTACTTTATTAAGTACATAAATATTATTAAAGAAACTGTAACGGTTTCGTGTCTGTATATGGATTTTGTAAAATATAAAAACAGTGTGGGATTGATGGTGCCAAACGCAATGGGACCTAATGATGGTAAGTAATAATAATGCCGATGATGGAAGGATGAAACACGATGGGGAACTGACTATACGAGAATGATCTCCAAGCCGGAACACATCAATGTGAAATCATCAAAATGATTTTTTGGCAGCAAAACTTAGACAAGATGTTGGTAACTATCCAGCGGGCTCAGGAAATCTTTTGGACTTCTCATACAACTAACTACTGATTGATTAGATGATTATTTATCTCTGTATGTTTTTTTTTTATTAATCTACCTATGGGTTCCTTGGGACAAATTGTTCAGATTAATGAATAGGCCACGGTAAAATTGTGTAAGGTTTCTGAAGGACTTAATATTTCATTTGTGTCGTATTGAATTGATTGTAATAAGTAGTTACATGAGCTTTTATCATCTACTCGTACATGCAGACGGGAAGGAATAAATTTCTTAAGCCTAATTTTTGTGTCATGTACATTTGTCAGTTCTCAATGGAACCCCTGTTTATAAAGTAGGCACTTAGAGAAAATACCAATTTGTTACGTGTGTGTCATTGATTGAAAAGTATTATTGCAGATACCTTATGCATGTATAAAAGTAGTGTAACTAATAAATACAATCTCAGTTTAAAGAAAGGTACTGACAAGAATTCTGAAGTAATGGCTGATACGGATTTAAAATTCGAAAAAGTTTTTAAAATATGCACGATGGCAATGCGCCTTAATAGATGCCACCCTGGTATCATTCGCGATAAAATCTGGATTACTCAGTTCATTTCAGTTTTAATATTGAGCGCTTTTAGCCTGTATGTGCTTGGGAATTCGATACTATTGCATGAAATTCCTTCGGGAAGATACACCGAAGCGACCAAAAATAGTATCATGCTTATCGTTGCAATTACTATCACTATTAAATATTTTATTCTTCTCAACTATCGATACTCTGTGTTGGGGCTTATTCGTACTATTGACTATGATTACGAAATCACCAATTCGCTCCCCCTAGAAGAGAAAATGGCTGTATTAGAATATTCAAATAGGGGCGTGAAGGTCTGCAAGTTGTGGTCCTTATCTGTTTCGGCGACCAGTGCGATATTTCCTCTGAAAGCTTTGTGGTTAATGGTCTGTTCGTATTGGAAAGGGGAATTCCAGTTCGTACACGTTTTTGAGCTTACGTATCCAAAGATACTGGATGTCTACAAGAACGAGCCTGCGATGTTTTTCTTCTTATTCTGGTTCTGTGTGATGTTTGCTTGTTACGCCACGACGAGCTACATCGGCTTCGATCCGTTGGTGCCTATATTTTTGCTTCACGCTTGCGGTCAACTTGAGGTTCTCAGCAAACGTGTTGAAAAAATGTTCTCTGGAGCTGCAGATGTGACTGAAATACATGAGAATTTCAGGAGGATAAATATTAAGTTGCAGGAAATATACAGGTGATAAAATTTATATTATCAAGTCATCATAGCCTTACTGCTAAAGCACAAATATCTGCTCTTCCCTTGTTTTGGGAAAGTTAGGTCGTATACTCTACAGACGGAACCTAAGTTCAATGGTTAATGTTTAAAACGCTTAATTTTATAAACCTTCAGTGTCCCCACTCCCTGTTATATCTCGGCAAGACAGATTAAGTTCGTACTCCGTATACACAGTGCCAGGTTCAGATCTAGACACGGTTGTATGCCAAGCCAATTTGTTATGTTACCGCATGTTTTTAATTTTAAAACTTAATACCTTGATTGCACAAGTACCGTAGCGAGATAGCAGATGATGTCACCATTATCACCTACTAATCAAATCATAAAAGATTACCAGGCGAATAGCGAGCGAGTGGGGAGTCTTGTCGGCATTTGGCCTAGTACATAGAATAAGGTCCAGTGGCTAGCCATGGCTGTCTCGCCACTCTGTACTCGTGACGTCGAATAGGTATAATAACTCCAACAGATACAGCTTATTTTTACCCTTGTTTTTTTTTTCAGATTTGTAGACACTATCAAAATTAATTTCACCGTACTATACGAATATAACATGAAGACCACCACATTTCTTTTGCCACTTGCAGCATTCCAAATTACGGAGGTAAACTTTGTGCACTAAGTAAATATTAAATGTTCGTACCTAATGAAATTCATGGAAGCACCAACATGAAAGTATATTTGGTTTTCATTTCAGTCACTGCATCAGAAAGAAGTCAACGTCGAGTTCATGTCGTTCTTTTTTGCGACTATATTGCATTTTTATATGCCCTGTTATTACAGCGATCTGCTAATGGAAAAGGTAAAAAGATTTTCACAGAACATAATTTTTACAAGGTATAGGTAGACGAAGTGAAAGGTAATCATTTTAATACCAAATAAGATATTTCTCAAAAGAAGGTGTCTGTGAGTCTCATATAAATACCCTCAAGTAATTCATATTTCATATTTCAGTAAAACGACTACACATGCAGAAATAAGAAACTTAAATAACTATAACGTTAAAGGGCTAATCCTACTTTGGTTGAAGAGCTTAAACTATAGTGAGACGGAAAATCTTTTCGACATTGTGCAATAGTACACACACACAAACACACACACAAACACACACACACACACACACACACACACACACACCTATATTGTATAAGATAATTGCTGTTCTGTAAGTAATGCTTTAGAATTTTATAGTATGTTCATTTTAGTTCCTTTTCATTCTATTTTCTTTTTTTCCTTACTAAATATTATTAACACTAAACTATGCACTGATTTGTAGTTACAATAGAAAGTGAAATTGTTAATAAATACAGGGGAATCATTAACTCCTGAAATACAGGTTTTTACCTAGTTTAGGAGTTAAGGTCGAGGTTTTGTATCTTTCTTTGTTACAATAAAAGATTTTTATTATTATTAATGAATGTAAAAAGCAAAACATATAAAAACCTAAGGTGTATCCTTTGCTGTATGCCTTTTTCGTCGAACATCGCGTTAATAATCGGCATTTCCCGGTATTGTGGCCCTAGCAATAGACCTCCTCTCCGATTCTTGTACTCAACTCAGCTCGGAAACATAACGCATCTAGCGGATTCCTGCAAATCCAAGTATTCACCTTTATGGGTACGGCCAGCAGTTCAGCACTATGTTTTCCGTGAAACACTTTCGTTGTCTTATCTGCTTGCACTTTGTTCAGTGCTTATAATACTGTATCATCAGAGCGAGAGGTTGCGACAGGCGATCTACGCGTGTGGCTGGGAGAAGGGGCTGGCAGGGCGGCGCACGCGCATCACCGTGCTCTTCATGTTGACGCGAGTCACCCCGCCATTGGTCCTGCGCACAGTGTTCTCTCCTATTTGCCTGGATACATTCGCTGAGGTTATTATATTGACTTTTTAATGGACAATTGCTAAGCGCAGCAGTAGCATCATCGCATATTGTAGTAAAGATGACGGTGCCGAACATAGAAACGGGCATATAAACACTGCAGCTGTATAAGCCCCGTCATACAATCTAAGCACAGAATATATATATAGGGTGACTTTAAATTAGTTCTTGATACCAAAGAGTGTGTATGTGCTCATGATAACAAACAACTTTCCCTAAGGAACCCATAGTCAAATCGCAAAAAAAATTTGACTCTTTATACTAATTTTGCCGGTCCGTTTACCGATTTGTATGGAGGGTCCAAATTTTTTTTGAAATTTGACTATGGGTTCCTTAGTGAAAGTTGTTTGTTATCACGAGTACACGTATAGCCTTTCGTATCAAGAACTAATTTAAAATCACCCTGTATATGCATTGTCATACATAACAGAAGTACGAGTCAACCGCATTATACACTGACTCCTTATGTGATTCTCTTCCTAACGTATAGGAGTGAGCAGATAACCGTGACGACCGACTGTATGAAATTGCCACTAAACATGCTACTGAGTCGCAGGTGATGATTTATTGGCGGGGAGATGTGAATGTCGTTTTTTACTTATTTTTTTATACGAATAATAGTTGGTACTCCTTGGCAGTACGTAGCCACGCTACATTCAAGATTGAAGAGAGAAATCAACCAAGAAATACCTAGGTACGAGGAGAGGTTCTTAGTCTTATCATAAGTATTATCATTAGCCAAATGACGTTCACCTTGCGCTCACCATCCTTCCATATTTTAGGTATGAGTGTGTTAAGTACGTAACCATTAAAATATAATCAAAATACTTAAGTGCGTGCGGTCAATGACACTGCCGATTAATAAAAAAAAAGTGAAAGAGAAATTAATATTAACTATTTCCAAATTATTACTGTATTTTTAGAAATTAAATACCCAATGCTTGCTTAATGCGCGTTGTCTGAATATTTTGATCACACACTGCTGTTGAAGCTTTGAAAATCATAGATATATTTTTAATTTTCTGGGGCTATACATGCTTTAGCGCGTTCTTCGCTATCATATGCATTTTGAACATATTAATACCATAATACCTATTTCATGAATCATTATTAAAAAGTAATGTCCCGCTGTCATGTAAATATACCCAAAAAAATACACGAACATATGTAATTGTTTATTCCTTACCTGTCCACGTCAGCTGGCAACGAAAAAAAAGATAATTTAGGTACTATTTCTATAACAGTTTAGACAGCCGAATACACAACAGTTTCTAAAGTATATTTTTTCATCCGATGTCATAGTGATTCGTAACAAACCCCGTCCTGTCGCTTCCGCGCGTGTGACAACCCTGACTATGCTATCGTGACCATGCCTAGAACGACCGTATACGTCTATAAGCATGTATATTTTAGTGGTTTGTATTGAGCAGACACTCTGTTATGTATACTTTGTGGTTCTGGTCTCTGGCCAAAGCTGTCCAGAGGAATTTGTGCACGCCATCGTTTCCACCACTGCACATAGGTAACGATTCATTGACCCACGACGCAAAGGAGAAAGCCGATCTTCTAGGCAAACTCTTTGCGT
The DNA here is from genome assembly GCA_958295455.1 of Coleophora deauratella. Taxonomy (NCBI): domain Eukaryota; kingdom Metazoa; phylum Arthropoda; class Insecta; order Lepidoptera; family Coleophoridae; genus Coleophora; species Coleophora deauratella. The sequence continues at coordinate 7,295,971 of OY282398.1, forward strand.
CCAACTCGACATTAGATGACGAGGGAAACGAGCCGCCGACCATAACGCGGTGCAAGAGCTGTATGCCGGATATCCGGTTCCACCAACGCTCAGTGCGTAAAGCACTTTTTTCCCTCGACATTCATAAGTCGAGTGGGCCCGATGGAATCCCTCCTATCGTGTTGAAGGTGTGTGCTCCAGAGTTGGCTCCAGTTTTAACGCGCCTTTTTCGGCGTTCCTACTCTTCTGGCGTAGTTCCGAACTTATGGAAGACAGCTTTGGGGCACCCGATCCCTAAAAAAGGTGACCGCTCGAACCCGCTCGACTACAGGCCGATAGCCATAACCTCCTTATTCTCAAAGATAATGGAGTCCATTATCAACAGCCAGCTCCTTCGGTATCTAGAGGACCGCCAGCTGCTTAGTGACCGACAGTACGGTCCGGTCCGCTGGTGATCTTCTTGTCTACCTGAGAAATCGTTGGGCACATGTGATCGAGACTAAGGGGGAAGCATTGGAAGTTAGTTTGGACATAGCGAAGGCCTTCGATCGGGTCTGGCACAAAGCACTTCTTGTCAAGTTTCCTTCTTATGGGCTTCCCGAGGAAGTATGCAAATGGGTCACTAGTTTTCTTGCAGACAGAAGCATAAAGGTTGTAGTTGACGATGCATGTTCAGATTCTATATTTGTGAACGCTGGTGTCAAGGCTGTGTGCTTACGCCTAAACTGTTCCTTCTGCATATCAATGATATGCTGCAAATCAGCAGCACTCATTTTTATGCAGATGACAGCACAGATGATGCCTTCTATGCCGGCCGTGCCAATATTTCTCGATAAAACGTCATCGAGAGCCGAAACAAACTTGTGTTGCAAATTGAGGCTTCTTTAGAGAAAGTCACAGAATGGGATCGACTTAATTTAGTCCACTTTAACCCTACTAAGACACAGGTATGCGCATTCACTGCCAAGAAAATGCCATTTGCCGTATCACATCGTTTTGAGGACACTCCCCTAAATGCCTCAGCGGAATCCTTGGTGTCAACATATCGAGTGAAGTCTAGTTTCGTGGTCATCTAGAGGGTAAGGCTAAATTAGCCTCAAAGAAGCTTGGTGTGCTCAATAGATCGAGACGGTATTTCACTGCGGCCCATCGCCTGCAACTTTATAAGGCACAATTTCGGCTTCATATGGAATACTGTTCTCATCTCTGGGCAGGGGCATCCCAGTACCAGCTTCTCCCTCTGGACCGCATTCAACAGAGAGCATCTCGAATCGTCGGCTGCCAGGATATTTCAGATCGGCTTGACTCCTTGGCGCTGCGTAGAGATGTAGCCTCGCTCTGCATTCTCTATCGCATGTACTATGGGGAGTGATCCGAGGAATTGTTCGGATTGATCCCTGCCGCCTCTTTCCACCATCGTTCTACGCGACAACAATTTCATATTCATGCAATAAATGTGGTAGATTATGATGTTTACATTTTTCTTATATATTTTTAGTAACACACATTTAGTCGTTACCGACATGCAATATTCAAACACATTGAGCAGCATCATTACTAAACAATAATATTAAAATTAACACCAATACTACACATGCAAGTCTAAATAATTTGTTATTTTCTAGAATTATATAATTATCAATCTCATTTTATGACAATTTATATCCTACAATTATAAAATAGTTATATTCACAATGCATTCTCCAATGTCCTTTTACATCTTATTATCGTGTTGAAGGTGTGTGCTCCAGAGTTGGCTCCAGTTTTAACGCGCCTTTTTCGGCTCTCATACTCCACTGGCGTAGTCCCGAAGTCATGGAAGACAGCTTTGGTGCACCCGATCCCTAAAAAAGGTGACCGCTCGAATCCGTCCAACTACCGGCCGATAGCCATAACCTCCTTATTCTCAAAGATAATGGAGTCCATTATCAACAGCCAGCTCCTTCGGTACCTAGAGGACCGCCAGCTGCTTAGTGACCGACAGTACGGTTTCCGTAAGGGCCGGTCCGCTGGTGATCTTCTTGTCTACCTGACACATCGTTGGGCAAAGGCGATCGAGACTAAGGGGGAAGCTTTGGCCGTTAGTTTGGACATAGCGAAGGCCTTCGATCGGGTCTGGCACAAAGCACTTCTTGCGAAGCTTCCTTCTTATGGGCTTCCCGAGGAATTATGCAAATGGGTCACTAGTTTTCTTGCAGACAGAAGCATAAAGGTCGTAGTCGACGGTGCATGCTCAGATTCTATGTCTGTGAATGCTGGTGTCCCTCAAGGCTGTGTGCTTTCGCCTACACTGTTCCTTCTGCATATCAATGATATGCTGCAAATCAGCAGCACTCATTGTTATGCGGATGACAGCACAGGTGATGCCTTCTATACCGGCCGTGCCAACATTTCTCGGGAAAACGTCATCGAGAGCCGAAACAAACTTGTGTCGGAAATTGAGGCCTCTTTAAAGAAAGTCTCAGAATGGGGTCGACTTAATTTGGTCCAATTTAACCCCACTAAGACACAAGTTTGCGCGTTCACTGCCAAGAAAATGCCTTTTGTCGTATCACCTCGTTTTGAGGACACTCCCCTAAATGCCTCAGCTAGTATCGGAATTCTTGGTGTCGACATATCGAGTGAAGTCCAGTTCCGTGGCCATCTAGAGGGTAAGGCTAAATTAGCCTCGAAGAAGCTTGGTGTGCTCAATAGATCGAGACGGTATTTCACTGCGGCGCATCGCCTGCAACTTTATAAGGCGCAGGTTCGGCCTCATATGGAATACTGTTCTCATCTCTGGGCAGGGGCACCCCAGTACCAGCTTCTCCCTCTGGACCGCATTCAACGAAGGGCAACTCGAATCATCGACTGCCAGGATATTTCAGATCGGCTTGACTCCCTGGCGCTGCGTAGAGATGTAGCCTCGCTCTGCATTCTCTATCGCATGTACAATGGGGAGTGCTCCGAGGAATTGTTCGGATTGATCCCTGCCGCCTCTTTCCGCCATCGTTCTACGCGACAACATATTCATCCCCATCACATAGATGGTTGGCAGTCCACAACTGTGCGTTTCACTAGAAACTTTCTGCCTCGCACAACCAAACTGTGGAATGAATTGTCGCCTGCGGTATTTCCGGACCGATACGACATTCAAACCTTTAAGAAAAGAGCGTACTCCCAAATCAAAGGCCGGCAACGCACTTGTGACTCCTCTGGTGTTGCGGGTGTCTATGGGCGGCGGTAATCGCTTACCATCAGGTGATCCGTCTGCTCGTTTGCCACCTCTGCCATAAAAAAAAAAAAAAAAAAAAAAAAAATTCTGTTATTTAATTACATTAATATAAATTATATCAGAATTGAAAATATTGAATTTAATTAATGAGGTACTCCTAAACAGTATAGAAACATTTATCTACAAGCCATTTATGTAATTGTTTTTTAAATTTTTGTAATGGCAATGTTTTAAAATCATTAGGTAAGTTATTGAATAACTTAACAGCCATTGGGTAGCAACTTGAACTTAACAATGTCGTTTTCATTGTTGACGGGAACTGCAAATCATTAGACCGTCTCCTGTTGTAGTTTGAATACGCATCCATATTGGTATTGAATAATTTTGGGTGAGATTTTACAAAACACACATTTCATAAATGTATAAGCTAGGAAGGCTCAGTATGTTGAGCTTTTGAAAGAGTGGTTTGCAAGTTGTCATGGGCGAAACATCAAAAATAGCACGGATACACTTTTTTTGGGAGACAAACGCTCTATTACTCTCGACTGAATGGCCCCAAATAATTAAGCCGTAACTTAAGTTGGAATCTACATATCCATGATATGCCTGGATTGCAGTTTTTCTTTCTGCTACTTTGGCTAATCTCCAAAGTGCATAAGAAAAACGATCTAATTTGTCACAAATTTTATAAACATGTTGCTTCCATGTACAATTGTTATCCAAAACGATCCCTAAGAATTGTACAACCTTTGCCTCCACTATGTTTTCATCCTTATAAGTTATTTTAAGATTTCTAAAGTTATTACCGTGTTGATTATGAAACTGAATAAACTGTGTCTTGTTAACGTTAACTTTTAGATTATACTTGTTAGCCATGATACAATATCGTTAACCGTGTTATTTATGTTTGTATTATAATCGTTTGTATGTTTGTTTGTATACTCTTAAAAAATAATCGTTAAAGTCTCGTATCTTTCGTCTCTTAATCGTTTCAGTTTTTAGTCAAATTAGGTATTATTATAGATATATCATCCGCGAACAAAGTACAAAAATTTGTCGTGACACAAGGCAGATCATTAATATATAACAGAAATTGAAGAGGTCCCATTATACTTCCTTGAGGAACACCTATACTGTTTGTTAAAAATTTGGATTTATAGGAACTTTCAAGTTGGTTTTCGTCTAAATACTCTATTTCTACTATTTGAAAACGATCCATGAGGTATGTCTTGAGCCAGCTATGAGCCTGGCCTCTAAGACCGTATGACTGACATTTTGACAGAAGGATAGGATGGGACACAAAATCAAATACACGGCTCATGTCAAAAAATATACCAGTAGTTTAAATACCTTTATCAGTGTATTCCATTATTTTTGTTACTAGCTTGAATACAACAAGTGATGTGGATTTTCCTTTTTGGAATTGTTGATCGACTATTAGGTTATGTTTCCCAATAAAGCTTGATATTCTCGAATGCATTGATTTTTCAAATACTTTAGATCAGTGTTTTTCAACCTGTGGGTCGCGACCCCTAAGGGGGTCGCGAAGCCTTTCTCAAGGGGTCGCGGGTAAAAGAAAAAGTAGTGTTTATAGGTCTTACACTGCAATGAAAAAATACGATTTTAGTGAAAAGGCTGAGCCTGTTTATTTTTGAACAATTTGTCGAAATGCGGTTATATTTTGGAGACGATAATAACTTAATAATTTTCTACTTGAAGAAAATTATAAACGCAGTCTTTCAAATCACAGACATTTTCTATGTTTATGGGCCTAGGGGAGGTCGCAAGAATTTTTTAACTTGTAAGAGGGTCGGGTAAAGAAAAAGGTTTAAAAACACTGTTTTAGATAAAATAGGAATGAGTGCTATCGGTCTGTAATTTTCCGGTAGCACTGGGTCTCCTTTTTTGAAAACGAGTTTAATTACAGAGACCTTCAATTTATCAGGAAATAGACCCTGCGCAAATGATATATTTATAAGGTGACTTAATATGGGTGCAATTGAGTCTGAAACTTTTTTAATAACTTTAGTGCATCATATCCCAATGAATTTGTATTTTTGAGAGCGCGAATTATTTAAACAACTTTATTGGCATCAGTTGGAGTTAAAAAAATACTATCCTTAACACTTTTTACGGGTTGTTTTTGAAGAAAATTTTTATTGTTACTTTGTATGTTACTTACTTGTCAAGTTTATGAAATACTCATTAAACTTATTAGCTGTGTCGGAGGGTTTAGTTATAATTTTGTTGTTCATAGATATCTTTCTAATCGAACGCTTCGGTACATTTTGCGACAGGTTTGTTTGAATGACGTACCAAGTTGCTTTGCATATGTTGTTGGATTTGTTAATGTAACCTATATTTCTGAGACGCTGTGCTGTATTTACGCAGCGTTTTAGTAGTCGTGTGTAATTTAGGTATTTAGTTTAATTTTGTGTTGTACGTTTATTTGTAATATGTGAATCGCAAGTTCCGTTCTATTATACAGGCTTTTTTAATACCTTTAGAAATCCATCCAGAAGAGCATCTTTTACTTTTTACTTTAATTTTGTATGTTGGAAAACACAGGTTATAAAAAAGAATAACAGTTTCGAGGAATAAGGCAAATGCTCTACATGCATCGCTCTCGTCGTAAACATCCTGATCAGGAGAGACTCTGCATACAATCACGGAACTTGACAATATTTTCAACACTATAATCCCTTATATATTTGTACCAAAACTTTACTTCTGCCTCCTTATTGGGAACAGGTATCGTAAGGGTTTGTCCAGTATCGTGGTCCGAAAGACCCAACGGAAGTAGTTTAAATACAAAAAAAATTAAAAATTAAATTCCTAGGACAATAACTCTAGTGATTGCACTGCTCTATTTTTTGAATAAGACAATGTTTGGAATAAGGTAAGACTTGAAGCCGCTTTTAGTATGGGTATGTAAAAAGCTATATTATAGCGGAATATGTCAGTTTATTCTGAGCAGCGTATTGTGTCTCATTAATGAGCGTCTCTGCAAACGAGCTGTAATAACTATAACCTGGAACAACAGTCTTGGAAGACTGAAGACGTATAAGTTCTAAAGATCAATTCTGATTTAGTATTTGCCTGTTTTCAGATGTGCCGCCAGGCTTACGCAATATTTAACATTATGAATGCAGCTTGGTAAAAAATCTAATAATATTTATAAATAATACTTAAATAGACTTTAATATTCTATAAATACATAAACAATAAATAAATATTAAAATAAGAATTAATTAATTGACATTTCATAACATTGTATTATCCTAATTTTGTAACATATTATAATGTATGCCTTAGTGGCAAAAGATGTACTTAATCTTTATTATATTTTGACATCTGTTTTTAATCTATGATCCACAATGAATGATTTGAATTGAATTAAAATATAACGTTACATTTAAAGCTGTATGATTTTTTCCTTACAATTATTAAATAGATGCAATACAAATACACCAATTTTTGTCCAAATTATTCTTCTGTTAATGATTTAAGTAACAGCATTCAGAAGATTGAATAAAGCGTAGGCTTGTTGGGCAACCTGAAAAAAAGATTTCTGTTTTAGTTTATTCATCTTCACCAGCCATAAGACGTCCACTGCTGTACAAAGGCTTTATACGCCAAGGCCCCAAGGATTTATACGCCAACAGGTCTTGCGATACCCGCATCCAGCGGCTTCCCGCGATATTAACAAGATCATCGGTGACGGAGTGGGAGGCCTGCCTACGATATCTTCTGGTGAGCTATGTGACCCGCCCACTGCCACTTCATTAAAGATACTTTGACTTTGACTTCAGTTTATTAATTCTGTGAGCTGTGTCAGTTACTTTATTTCTCCTATACAGGGTGTAACAGAAGTGTGTGACAATACTTCAAGGTTGGCTTTTACCCATCAAACTGAACAACTTTTGTTCTACAACTTTGTTGAAATCGCAAAAATATTTTTGGACTTTTCATACAAATCGATCAGCTGGCGAACCAAGTTTGTATGAAAAGTCCAAAAATAATTTTGCGATTTCAACAAAATTGTAGAACAAAAGTTGTTCAGTTTGATGGGTAAAAGCCAACCTTGAAGTATTGTCACACACTTCTGTTACACCCTGTATATTATTTATTGCTCATTGGATCACGTGGGAAACCTCCGAGCATAGCACTCTCCATTGCCCTAAGGGTAACACTGAGGCTCCATATTATGAGGCTCATCTTAAGCAATATTTCTCAGTTCCTAATATTATCACTTACAATACACACTTAAAATGAACTTAGTCTTGAGATACTGCGGTATTAAGGACGTGAAGATATTGCAATAAATAAAACGCAGATTTTCTTGGACAATCGCACCCGGTGGCAGACCAATCGCAAGTGACAATCCGTAGTAAGTAAATAATTTATCAATATGCTACATATACTAGGCGGATAATGATAGCAATATAGCAACTTAAGTAATGTCACGCCATCCAAGCAGGTAGTGAGGAATGAAAATGGAGCGGATAAAGATGCTGCAGGAGTAGTGGATTATCACACTCTGAGCAAAGTGATTAAAGTTCTCGAGTGGCGAGCGCGCACCGGAAGACGCAGTGCAGGCAGGCCTCCCATTCGGTGGACCAATGACCTGGTGAAGGTTGCGGAAAGACGCTAGATGCGAGCAGCACACGAACGGTAGGTGTGGAAATCCTTGGACGAGGCCTTTGTCCAGCAGTGGATGTCTTTCGGCTGATGATGATGATGATGAGCAAAGTAGCGACTTACGCCAGGAAGGTCATCCAAACAGATGGTGAGAAAGAAACATGAAGCGGATAGAGATACAAGTGTTGCGGATCTTCAGACTCTCAGCAATGTAGCAACTAACTTCGGTAACGTCATCCAAGCATACAGTGAGGAATAAAAATGTAGAGGATAAAGATGTTGCAGGAGTTGTAGATCATTTTCATCACACTCTGAGCCAAAGTGGCGACTTACGTCAGGAAGGTCATCCAAACACATAGTGAGAAAGGAACATGGAGCGGATAGAGATACAGGAGTTATCAAACTTCGAGCAATGTAGCGACTTGCCTCAGTAAGAGCATCCATGCGAATAGTGCGAAACATGGAGCGGATAGCGATCGGGCGAGAGCAGCGAATGAGCATTATGAGCAGCATACAGCGCGCGCGACGGCCCCAGTGCCTCTCCCACCCACTCTGGTACACCGCTTGTCTGAAGCTCTCGCCCTGTCAAAACGTAATCGCGACAAGGCTATTTACCTATTCAAGATTAATACATTAAAGATTGTTTAGTCTGAGTATAAAAGTAATATATTATACCGTTTCATACAAGAGTTGGCTGTAATAACACGGAATACCAATCAAAACTATGCCCCCAAATATAAATGTCGAAAACTCCAGGCTCATTTCTCCATTTTTTAAAGTCTGAAACAACATATGAATATTAAAACATAATGAGAAGCCATACAAAATGTGTTATTGCGTGATAAATGATAATTTCACCGAAATTAAACCCATTAGGACAAATTTCATAACTCTAGGAACTAAAAGCCCACACGATAAAAAGTATGTTTTTCGAGAGATCTAGAAATAGCCCATTTCTACTCAAGCGTAGCTTGCACTCTATACACGCTTGGATATTTTTATAACTACATATTATAAAAACATAGTCTAGAAGGAGAAGCCGTAAATAAAAACTAACACGTTAAGTAATTACCTCCAGAACTTGATACAATGTTATAGGTATGATGATAGCACAAGCCTTCAAAGTAAGTTCGTAAATCAGTCTAAAAGTATCCTTTATTTGCTCAACAAATCTGTAAATTAGTATTTAACAATTAGAGTGGCAAGAAATAATATCTACTTAAAAATGTTACATAAATACATACATGTATATCTTTTGCAGTTTAATTATGATACATTTTAGTTTATCGCTTGCTTCTTGTGAATCGTAGCTATAGTTTTCGTCTGAGAAAATTTCGTTTACGCGTCTCTTCAGAATTTCCAGCTGTCCACAGGCGTGGGTCAGGAATATGGGGCCGAAAGGTACTACGGCTATATACATACAGGCAGCATAGAAAGCATACCATATATAAAGAATATATATTATGACAAACACCGTAATTTCCTCTTTTCTGACTTCAATGAAGGCAGGAAAAGTTATATCATGTACTGGTACCAGTTTGAATTCTCCGTTGATTTTTGAAATGACCATGAGTACCATAGACTTGAGAGGAAACAGGCTGGATGTGAGCACGCCTACAAGAAGCCACACTTTACACACCCATCTCCCTTTGAGCGCGTAATTCAACACTATCAGTTGCTCTTCATAAGCAAGATTTACAACATCTCTGTAGTTTTCTTTCATAGTTTTTATGAGTTCCAAAAGTAAATGCTGTTTCCTTATCATCATGGCGTATGTAAAAGTTACGATAATAAAGATAAGACTGAAGATTCCATTGCAACAGGCTTTTGGGTAATCATGGTGTTTCAAATCGTGAAATATCGTACTGTAGAATAAAAGAAAAAACATGGCTATGAAAGGGATGTACATGATGGAAAAATGCAGAAACCATTTTTGGTTTCGCGAGATGTCAGGATGAGTCTGATTAATTTTCATAAATACAACTGAGATGTTATAAAGATCATCGAAATTAATATTCATTTCGCTAAAATGACGCAGTATCGAGTCTCTTACGGTATTGCCACACACTTGTCACACTTTTTATGAGACTTCAAACCAACTGCTCTGATATGAAAAATGTTCATATTTAATCTTAGCTTCAAACTTATACTTAAAAGAAAAAAGGAAACTTACCTAGACTTATTACTTAGCAGTTACCTTATTATACTTTTGTGTTAAGGCGAAGTCTCCTTTAAATTTAAATTGAATAAAATATGTGGGTGCGTAAAAAGGTATGATTTGAAGTTCTGTTCTGTCAAATCGAATTTCTTAACATATTTTCTCTTCCATTTTCTGTTGTGAAAAAACTGCATGAACATTAGTAACTTACGGACCCACAACTAGGGGCCAAATAGGTATAATATTTATGCACATGCTTTTACATATTATAATATTTTATTTTACGCCACTGTTATCAGCAATAAACACGTTTTGGGGCACCGTTGCTGCTGAATATGCAGTCATAGATAATGTAATATACAGCCTGCAATTTAAAGCATAGCAATATTTTTTTCGCTTTGTAGCTAAATTGCTGTCTTGTGTCGTCGGGTGAAATACCCTTAAACGACATAAAAAACAACAATTTCAATTAGTAACCTACGACAACAAGGTAACAAAAACATTACCCAATGTTTCTTTGTAATCAAGCCCTGTTTAAATCAAAGGGAAAGTCGACATCTAACACAGCCCTCCACAAGCCTCGCCTTTCATTTGTCGAATTATTCAATTAGCGTAAATAGAGTAACAATGCCTTTAACTTGAAAAAAAGGTCGAAGGTCGGAACAGCAAAAGAACTAAACTAGAGATCGTACCGCCTTTGCTTACGCCTGAGGCGTATAAATATTTGAACGAAACGGGCCCTGCTTCCCCTGAAACTCAACCTGCTGAAATAATTCATTGTATCTGAGCAGTGTTTCCGACATCAACTTTATAATTCCGTTTATTTGGGGGACAAATGTATAGTTATACTTATCATATTTCTGTTCATTTTTTTTTTTAAATTTTCCCGTATTTTTTTTTTCATTCTTACTATTTACGCAGCTGCCTAAGGACGATCTTGGCCTGCCAACACCAAATGCCCATTTTTCTCTTGCTGCACCACTTTAATGCCAGTTCTTTTCCACTTCGTTTTGTCAGCGAGCAGACACATCCAACAGAATGTTTTGAATTGGTCATTCTACCTATGTACACTCCTTGATCAACTTCCATCCCCTCTAGGTGACCAAGCTAGCTGAGACAAGCGGTATTTCTTTGCCAACAGCCCGTCATAAGCAGATATACACTTGTGAATTTTTGTTTTAAAGGTTAATTCAGAAAATCTTTTAAAATACATTTTATTTTTATTTTTGTTTTACTATAGAATATAGTGTAATTAAAACAATATTTCCCTTTTTTTCACCCCGCCAATACGCTATATAGATGGGAAATCCTCTGACATGGCAACACTATAACCGCGTCAACTTTAGCATTGTGTACCTACCATCTACCTAAACAAAGAGCGTTATTTTTTAATTATACCAGTTTGTCTTTCATCTCAATTCTCCGTTTTGTTATTTTATACTTTATTGTAGTTTATTATGTACCAACCATTGAACTTAGTCAAACTTTAACAATTAACCAAGTCAAGTAAGAATAATTAGTGGCTATAAATGAAACAAAACAATTCAAACACGATTTTTTTAAATTTGTTCCAAAAGTTGATTTAGAGAAATAATTATTTAAAACCTGCATAAAAGTTTATTGCCACAAGTGGAGTAAGGCCTAAGGGCCCGCTTAGACGACGCGATAACTTTCTTGCGGGGCTAGATAACTGCTAGAATTTGTACGTTGTGGACTAGTCAATAAAGTTTAATTTGCTATGAATGAAAACAAGTACGCGGCCAACGCGCGGCGATCGCGCGGCGGCCGCAAGAAAGTTATCGCGTCGTCTAAACGGGCCCTAACCTTTCTGAGGTATATGAATAGACCCGTGGTCCAGAAGTGGGGAACGATATCGATTATTAACGATAAAAGCTTCTTTAATATTGTTTATAAAAATTCAAAAATGACTCGACGTCAAAAAATTATATAACATGAGTACAGTTAATACAAATTACAATTATAATAATAATGATATAGAGTTTATGGATTATAGGGTCCTTATCAAATACCTGAAAAAAAAATTAACCACAGTTTCTACTCATGAAACTGAACAACACGCCTCAAAGAACCTGCATTAGCAAAAAAATGTTGAACTCCTCATACTAATTGATCAACTGGCCGGCCAATTTTGTAATGGGAAGTCCAAAAATCTTTTTCGAACTGAGTATAGGTTCCTTGGATTAAGTTGTTCAGTTCCATGAATGGACGCCACTGTTAAACTTTACATTTTTAGGTATTTAAAAAGGACACAATATTTTTCCCTCAATTATATGTAATCTGCCCATGAAGTCCACGTGTAGTTGAATAAACTGGGACTTGCCCTAGGATCTCTAATCACAGGCAGCCTCGGCTTGGTTCTCTTAACCTCGGTTTGCAGCCTGCTGATCAGCCTATCCACAATATCTGGCTCTTGACTTGATATGTCGTGCAACTCGCATGGATCATCTTTTATGTTGAACAAACATACCTTGCCTGAAAAGTATTTAATAATGAGCGTACCGACTATCCACTAGCGCCACGTTAAAGTTTTTAATTATGATAAGTGTTTTGTTTTTTACTAGTTTTGCAATCCAAAAATAGCTTAATGAAAAATAAACAATTGGATATATAAAAAAGTAGCTCTAATGCTTGAGACTTCGTACGCGTGGAAGTTAAAGAAAAGGGTAAATTGTATTTATATCAGTTCAGCCGTTTTTGCGTGCCTATGTAATAAACATCCAAACTTCAGCTGTATAGACGCTAGAGCAGCGGAAGCACACTCACACACGGAGAGAGAAATATTTAGATTTTTTAGTTTTTAGGTGTCTACTGTGCCAGACAATTGCTCTCTATAATAATATCAAATTCATTTACTTTACCATAACAAAAAACAGTTCCTTCCTCGCAAAAATAATACTACGGTTTTACTCACAGCAAGATTTGCTTAAAAATTTAATTTATTTTATTGTAAAGAACGCTCTATTGAGCCGGTACGTACCATAATCAGGATAACAAAGCTCATCATCAGACTCTTTGTGTTTACATTCCACTCGAATGCTATTCCTTATATGAACGTCTTCATTTTTAAAGATCTTCCCTATTCTCTCTAGGATTGAATACATCTTGCTTCTTTTAACTGTATCTAAGTAGGATGGTCCAGTTCCTATTACACCCCTTATATTACCTCCTTGATGGTTAGATAGGCTTTTTGAAACATGTCCCGTAATTAATTTGTAATCTCCGTAAATAATGGAAGTGTAGCCATGATAATCATCAACTTCGAACATTTCATTTCTTTCAGATGGGGTGTTAGTTGTAAGACTTTCCCAAACGTCATAACCATCAATATCAGAAGGTGGCTGAGAGCCAGCAGCGCGCACCAGGGTCGGCAGCCAATCAGATATATGCATATAACCATGCCAGTTATAATTTGTTTTTTTCAATCTCGAATACCATAAGACTCCATGCCCTCTCATACCGCCTTCGAATGGTGTAAATTTAAGCCCTCTGAGAGGCCAATTGGATCCATAATTTGCCGAAACCCCTGAAGTCATGCCACCGTTATCTCCTATGAATACAATGATAGTATCATTTAACATTCCTTGGTCCAATAGAGTCGACACGATGTCGCCAACGCTGTCGTCGAGCTTTTTTACCATAGCTGAGGTAGAAGAAAGGGAAATGTTTATGTTTTTATTTGTGTCCTGTACCAGTGTGATTGTAACAACGACCTAATGCGCTCATTGATATAAAAGAAAATATTAACAACTGCGTTATAACCGGGAGAATGGATTGTATGTTTTTTGCACAAAACGTTATCCAAGATTACTGAACTCAACAAGTCAATTCGGTTACTAATAATAATGACAATATTTTATTTATTTTTATTTTATTTGGGGAGCTTACAGCCTTATTTACACAATAAATACATAAATAACAACTACAAGCCAATAACAAGCTTCCACAAATTCACTTCCTTAAATGTCGTTTTCATTGTTGACGGGAACTGCAAATCATTAGACCGTCTCCTGTTGTAGTTTGAATACGCATCCATATTGGTATTGAATAATTTTGGGTGAGATTTTACAAAAACACACATTTCATAAATGTATAAGCTAGGAAGGCTCAGTATGTTGAGCTTTTGAAAGAGTGGTTTGCAAGTTGTCATGGGCGAAACATCAAAAATAGCACGGATACACTTTTTTTGGGAGACAAACGCTCTATTACTCTCGACTGAATGGCCCCAAATAATTAAGCCGTAACTTAAGTTGGAATCTACATATCCATGATATGCCTGGATTGCAGTTTTTCTTTCTGCTACTTTGGCTAATCTCCAAAGTGCATAAGAAAAACGATCTAATTTGTCACAAATTTTATAAACGTGTTGCTTCCATGTACAATTGTTATCCAAAACGATCCCTAAGAATTGTACAACCTTTGCCTCCACTATGTTTTCATCCTTATAAGTTATTTTAAGATTTCTAAAGTTATTACCGTGTTGATTATGAAACTGAATAAACTGTGTCTTGTTAACGTTAACTTTTAGATTATACTTGTTAGCCATGATACAATATCGTTAACCGTGTTATTTATGTTTGTATTATAATCGTTTGTTTGTTTGTTTGTTTGTATACTCTTAAAAAATAATCGTTAAAGTCTCGTATCTTTCGTCTCTTAATCGTTTAAGTTTTTAGTCAAATTAGGTATTATTATAGATATATCATCCGCGAACAAAGTACAAAAATTTGTCGTGACACAAGGCAGATCATTAATATATAACAGAAATAGAAGAGGTCCCATTATACTTCCTTGAGGAACACCTATACTGTTTGTTAAAAATTTGGATTTATAGGAACTTTCAAGTTGGTTTTCGTCTAAATACTCTATTTCTACTATTTGAAAACGATCCATGAGGTATGTCTTGAGCCAGCTATGAGCCTGGCCTCTAAGACCGTATGACTGACATTTTGACAGAAGGATAGGATGGGACACAAAATCAAATACACGGCTCATGTCAAAAAATATACAAGTAGTTTAAATACCTTTATCAGCGTATTCCATTATTTTTGTTACTAGCTTGAATACAACAAGTGACGTGGATTTTCCTTTTTGGAATTGTTGATCGACTATTAGGTTATGTTTCCCAATAAAGCTTGATATTCTCGAATGCATTGATTTTTCAAATACTTTAGATCAGTGTTTTTCAACCTGTGGGTCGCGACCCCTAGGGGGGTCGCGAAGCCTTTCTCAAGGGGTCGCGGGTAAAAGAAAAAGTAGTGTTTATAGGTCTTACACTGCAATGAAAAAATACGATTTTAGTGAAAAGGCTGAGCCTGTTTATTTTTGAACAATTTGTCGAAATGCGGTTCTATTTTGGAGACGATAATAACTTAATAATTTTCTACTTGAAGAAAATTATAAACGCAGTCTTTCAAATCACAGACATTTTCTATGTTTATGGGCCTAGGGGAGGTCGCAAGAATGTTTTAACTTGTAAGAGGGTCGGGTAATGAAAAAGGTTTAAAAACACTGCTTTAGATAAAATAGGAATGAGTGCTATCGGTCTGTAATTTTCCGGTAGCACTGGGTCTCCTTTTTTGAAAACGAGTTTAATTACAGAGACCTTCAATTTATCAGGAAATAGACCCTGCGCAAATGATATATTTATAAGGTGACTTAATATGGGTGCAATTGAGTCTGAAACTTTTTTAATAACTTTAGTGCATCATATCCCAATGAATTTGTATTTTTGAGAGCGCGAATTATTTTAACAACTTTATTGGCATCAGTTGGAGTTAAAAAAATACTATCCTTAACACTTTTTACGGGTTGTTTTTGAAGAAAATTTTTATTGTTACTTTGTATGTCTTACTTGTCAAGTTTATGAAATACTCATTAAACTTATTAGCTGTGTCGGAGGGTTTAGTTATAATTTTGTTGTTCATAGATATCTTTCTAATCGAACGCTTCGGTACATTTTGCGACAGGTTTGTTTGAATGACGTACCAAGTTGCTTTGCATATGTTGTTGGATTTGTTAATGTAACCTATATTTCTGAGACGCTGTGCTGTATTTACGCAGCGTTTTAGTAGTCGTGTGTAATTTAGGTATTTAGTTTAATTTTGTGTTGTACGTTTATTTGTAATATGTGAATCGCAAGTTCCGTTCTATTATACAGGCTTTTTTAATACCTTTAGAAATCCATCCAGAAGAGCATCTTTTACTTTTTACTTTAATTTTGTATGTTGGAAAACACAGGTTATAAAAAAGAATAACAGTTTCGTGGAATAAGGCAAATGCTCTACATGCATCGCTCTCGTCGTAAACATCCTGATCAGGAGAGACTCTGCATACAATCACGGAACTTGACAATATTTTCAACACTATAATCCCTTATATATTTGTACCAAAACTTTACTTCTGCCTCCTTATTGGGAACAGGTATCGTAAGGGTTTGTCCAGTATCGTGGTCCGAAAGACCCAACGGAAGTAGTTTAAATACCAAAAAAATTAAAAATTAAATTCCTAGGACAATAACTCCAGTGATTGCACTGCTCTATTTTTTGAATAAGACAATGTTTGGAATAAGGTAAGACTTGAAGCCGCTTTTAGTATGGGTATGTAAAAAGCTATATTATAGCGGAATATGTTAGTTTATTCTGAGCAGCGTATTGTGTCTCATTAATGAGCGTCTCTGCAAACGAGCTGTAATAACTATAACCTGGAACAACAGTCTTGGAAGACTGAAGACGTATAAGTTCTAAAGATCAATTCTGATTTAGTATTTGCCTGTTTTCAGATGTGCCGCCAGGCTTACGCAATATTTAACATTATGAATGCAGCTTGGTAAAAAATCTAATAATATTTATAAATAATACTTAAATAGACATTTAATATTCTATAAATACATAAACAATAAATAAATATTAAAATAAGAATTAATTAATTGACATTTCATAGCATTGTATTATCCTAATTTTGTAACATATTATAATGTATGCCTTAGTGGCAAAAGATGTACTTAATCTTTATTATATTTTGACATCTGTTTTTAATCTATGATCCACAATGAATGATTTGAATTGAATTAAAATATAACGTTACATTTAAAGCTGTATGATTTTTTCCTTACAATTATTAAATAGATGCAATACAAATACACCAATTTTTGTCCAAATTATTCTTCTGTTAATGATTTAAGTAACAGCATTCAGAAGATTGAATAAAGCGTAGGCTTGTTGGGCAACCTGAAAAAAAGATTTCTGTTTTAGTTTATTCATCTTCACCAGCCATAAGACGTCCACTGCTGTACAAAGGCTTTATACGCCAAGGCCCCAAGGATTTATACGCCAACAGGTCTTGCGATACCCGCATCCAGCGGCTTCCCGCGATATTCACAAGATCATCGGTGACGGAGTGGGAGGCCTGCCTACGATATCTTCTGGTGAGCTATGTGACCCGCCCACTGCCACTTCATTAAAGATACTTTGACTTTGACTTCAGTTTATTAATTCTGTGAGCTGTGTCAGTTACTTTATTTCTCCTATACAGGGTGTAACAGAAGTGTGTGACAATGCTTCAAGGTTGGCTTTTACCCATCAAACTGAACAACTTTTGTTCTACAACTTTGTTGAAATCGCAAAAATATTTTTGGACTTTTCATACAAATCGATCAGCTGGCGAACCAAGTTTGTATGAAAAGTCCAAAAATAATTTTGCGATTTCAACAAAATTGTAGAACAAAAGTTGTTCAGTTTGATGGGTAAAAGCCAACCTTGAAGTATTGTCACACACTTCTGTTACACCCTGTATATTATTTATTGCTCATTGGATCACGTGGGAAACCTCCGAGCATAGCACTCTCCATTGCCCTAAGGGTAACACTGAGGCTCCATATTATGAGGCTCATCTTAAGCAATATTTCTCAGTTCCTAATATTATCACTTACAGTACACACTTAAAATGAACTTAGTCTTGAGATACTGCGGTATTAAGGACGTGAAGATATTGCAATAAATAAAACGCAGATTTTCTTGGACAATCGCACCCGGTGGCAGACCAATCGCAAGTGACAATCCGTAGTAAGTAAATAATTTATCAATATGCTACATATACTAGGCGGATAATGATAGCAATATAGCAACTTAAGTAATGTCACGCCATCCAAGCAGGTAGTGAGGAATGAAAATGGAGCGGATAAAGATGCTGCAGGAGTAGTGGATTATCACACTCTGAGCAAAGTGATTAAAGTTCTCGAGTGGCGAGCGCGCACCGGAAGACGCAGTGCAGGCAGGCCTCCCATTCGGTGGACCAATGACCTGGTGAAGGTTGCGGAAAGACGCTAGATGCGAGCAGCACACGAACGGTAGGTGTGGAAATCCTTGGACGAGGCCTTTGTCCAGCAGTGGATGTCTTTCGGCTGATGATGATGATGATGAGCAAAGTAGCGACTTACGCCAGGAAGGTCATCCAAACAGATGGTGAGAAAGAAACATGAAGCGGATAGAGATACAAGTGTTGCGGATCTTCAGACTCTCAGCAATGTAGCAACTAACTTCGGTAACGTCATCCAAGCATACAGTGAGGAATAAAAATGTAGAGGATAAAGATGTTGCAGGAGTTGTAGATCATTTTCATCACACTCTGAGCAAAGTGGCGACTTACGTCAGGAAGGTCATCCAAACACATAGTGAGAAAGGAACATGGAGCGGATAGAGATACAGGAGTTATCAAACTTCGAGCAATGTAGCGACTTGCCTCAGTAAGAGCATCCATGCGAATAGTGCGAAACATGGAGCGGATAGCGATCGGGCGAGAGCAGCGAATGAGCATTATGAGCAGCATACAGCGCGCGCGACGGCCCCAGTGCCTCTCCCACCCACTCTGGTACACCGCTTGTCTGAAGCTCTCGCCCTGTCAAAACGTAATCGCGACAAGGCTATTTACCTATTCAAGATTAATACATTAAAGATTGTTTAGTCTGAGTATAAAAGTAATATATTATACCGTTTCATACAAGAGTTGGCTGTAATAACACGGAATACCAATCAAAACTATGCCCCCAAATATAAATGTCGAAAACTCCAGGCTCATTTCTCCATTTTTTAAAGTCTGAAACAACATATGAATATTAAAACATAATGAGAAGCCATACAAAATGTGTTATTGCGTGATAAATGATAATTTCGCCGAAATTAAACCCATTAGGACAAATTTCATAACTCTAGGAACTAAAAGCCCACACGATAAAAAGTATGTTTTTCGAGAGATCTAGAAATAGCCCATTTCTACTCAAGCGTAGCTTGCACTCTATACACGCTTGGATATTTTTATAACTACATATTATAAAAACATAGTCTAGAAGGAGAAGCCGTAAATAAAAACTAACACGTTAAGTAATTACCTCCAGAACTTGATACAATGTTATAGGTATGATGATAGCACAAGCCTTCAAAGTAAGTTCGTAAATCAGTCTAAAAGTATCCTGTATTTGCTGAACAAATCTGTAAATTAGTATTTAACAATTAGAGTGGCAAGAAATAATATCTACTTAAAAATGTTACATAAATACATACATGTATATCTTTTGCAGTTTAATTATGATAAATTTTAGTTTATCGCTTGCTTCTTGTGAATCGTAGCTATAGTTTTCGCCTGAGAAAATTTCGTTTACGCGTCTCTTCAGAATTTCCAGCTGTCCACAGGCGTGGCTCAGGAATATGGGGCCGAAAGGTACTACGGCTATATACATACAGGCAGCATAGAAAGCATACCATATATAAAGAATATATATTATGACAAACACCGTAATTTCCTCTTTTCTGACTTCAATGAAGGCAGGAAAAGTTATATCATGTACTGGTACCAGTTTGAATTCTCCGTTGATTTTTGAAATGACCATGAGTACCATAGACTTGAGAGGAAACAGGCTGGAAGTGAGCACGCCTACAAGAAGCCACACTTTACACACCCATCTCCCTTTGAGCGCGTAATTCAACACTATCAGTTGCTCTTCATAAGCAAGATTTACAACATCTCTGTAGTTTTCTTTCATAGTTTTTATGAGTTCCAAAAGTAAATGCTGTTTCCTTATCATCATGGCGTATGTAAAAGTTACGATAATAAAGATAAGACTGAAGATTCCATTGCAACAGGCTTTTGGGTAATCATGGTGTTTCAAATCGTGAAATATCGTACTGTAGAATAAAAGAAAAAACATGGCTATGAAAGGGATGTACATGATGGAAAAATGCAGAAACCATTTTTGGTTTCGCGAGATGTCAGGATAAGTCTGATTAATTTTCATAAATACAACTGAGATGTTATAAAGATCATCGAAATTAATATTCATTTCGCTAAAATGACGCAGTATCGAGTCTCTTACGGTATTGCCACACACTTGTCACACTTTTTATGAGACTTCAAACCAACTGCTCTGATATGAAAAATGTTCATATTTAATCTTAGCTTCAAACTTATACTTAAAAGAAAAACAGAAACTTACCTAGACTTATTACTTAGCAGTTACCTTATTATACTTTTGTGTTAAGGCGAAGTCTCCTTTAAATTTAAATTGAATAAAATATGTGGGTGCGTAAAAAGGTATGATTTGAAGTTCTGTTCTGTCAAATCGAATTTCTTAACATATTTTCTCTTCCATTTTCTGTTGTGAAAAAACTGCATGAACATTAGTAACTTACGGACCCACAACTAGGGGCCAAATAGGTTATAATATTTATGCACATGCTTTTACATATTATAATATTTTATTTTACGCCACCGTTATCAGCAATAAACACGTTTTGGGGCACCGTTGCTGCTGAATATGCAGTCATAGATAATGTAATATACAGCCTGCAATTTAAAGCATAGCAATATTTTTTTCGCTTTGTAGCTAAATTGCTGTCTTGTGTCGTCGGGTGAAATACCCTTAAACGACATAAAAAACAACAATTTCAATTAGTAACCTACGACAACAAGGTAACAAAAACATTACCCAATGTTTCTTTGTAATCAAGCCCTGTTTAAATCAAAGGGAAAGTCGACATCTAACACAGCCCTCCACAAGCCTCGCCTTTCATTTGTCGAATTATTCAATTAGCGTAAATAGAGTAACAATGCCTTTAACTTGAAAAAAAGGTCGAAGGTCGGAACAGCAAAAGAACTAAACTAGAGATCGTACCGCCTTTGCTTACGCCTGAGGCGTATAAATATTTGAACGAAACGGGCCCTGCTTCCCCTGAAACTCAACCTGCTGAAATAATTCATTGTATCTGAGCAGTGTTTCCGACATCAACTTTATAATTCCGTTTATTTGGGGGACAATGTATAGTTATACTTATCATATTTCTGTTCATTGTTTTTTTTCAATTTTCCCGTATTTTTTTTTCATTCTTACTATTTACGCAGCTGCCTAAGGACGATCTTGGCCTGCCAACACCAAATGCCCATTTTTCTCTTGCTGCACCACTTTAATGCCAGTTCTTTTCCACTTCGTTTTGTCAGCGAGCAGACACATCCAACAGAATGTTTTGAATTGGTCATTCTACCTATGTACACTCCTTGATCAACTTCCATCCCCTCTAGGTGACCAAGCTAGCTGAGACAAGCGGTATTTCTTTGCCAACAGCCCGTCATAAGCAGATATACACTTGTGAATTTTTGTTTTACAGGTTAATTCAGAAAATCTTTTAAAATACATTTTATTTTTATTTTTGTTTTACTGTAGAATATAGTGTAATTAAAACAATATTTCCCTTTTTTTCACCCCGCCAATACGCTATATAGATGGGAAATCCTCTGACATGGCAACACTATAACCGCGTCAACTTTAGCATTGTGTACCTACCTACCATCTACCTAAACAAAGAGCGTTATTTTTTAATTATACCAGTTTGTCTTTCATCTCAATTCTCCGTTTTGTTATTTTATACTTTATTGTAGTTTATTATGTACCAACCATTGAACTTAGTCAAACTTTAACAATTAACCAAGTCAAGTAAGAATAATTAGTGGCTATAAATGAAACAAAACAATTCAAACACGATTTTTTTAAATTTGTTCCAAAAGTTGATTTAGAGAAATAATTATTTAAAACCTGCATAAAAGTTTATTGCCACATGTGGAGTAAGGCCTAAGGGCCCGCTTAGACGACGCGATAACTTTCTTGCGGGGCTAGATAACTGCTAGAATTTGTACGTTGTGGACTAGTCAATAAAGTTTAATTTGCTATGAATGAAAACAAGTACGCGGCCAACGCGCGGCGATCGCGCGGCGGCCGCAAGAAAGTTATCGCGTCGTCTAAACGGGCCCTAACCTTTCTGAGGTATATGAATAGACCCGTGGTCCAGAAGTGGGGAACGATATCGATTATTAACGATAAAAGCTTCTTTAATATTGTTTATAAAAATTCAAAAATGACTCGACGTAAAAAAAAATATATAACATGAGTACAGTTAATACAAATTACAATTATAATAATAATGATATAGAGTTTATGGATTATAGGGTCCTTATCAAATACCTGAAAAAAAATTAACCACAGTTTCTACTCATGAAACTGAACAACACGCCTCAAAGAACCTGCATTAGCAAAAAAATGTTGAACTCCTCATACTAATTGATCAACTGGCCGGCCAATTTTGTAATGGGAAGTCCAAAAATCTTTTTCGAACTGAGTATAGGTTCCTTGGATTAAGTTGTTCAGTTCCATGAATGGACGCCACTGTTAAACTTTACATTTTTAGGTATTTAAAAAGGACACAATATTTTTCCCTCAATTATATGTAATCTGCCCATGAAGTCCACGTGTAGTTGAATAAACTGGGACTTGCCCTAGGATCTCTAATCACAGGCAGCCTCGGCTTGGTTCTCTTAACCTCGGTTTGCAGCCTGCTGATCAGCCTATCCACAATATCTGGCTCTTGACTTGATATGTCGTGCAACTCGCATGGATCATCTTTTATGTTGAACAAACATACCTTGCCTGAAAAGTATTTAATAATGAGCGTACCGACTATCCACTAGCGCCACGTTAAAGTTTTTAATTATGATAAGTGTTTTGTTTTTTACTAGTTTTGCAATCCAAAAATAGCTTAATGAAAAATAAACAATTGGATATATAAAAAAGTAGCTCTAATGCTTGAGACTTCGTACGCGTGGAAGTTAAAGAAAAGGGTAAATTGTATTTATATCAGTTCAGCCGTTTTTGCGTGCCTATGTAATAAACATCCAAACTTCAGCTGTATAGACGCTAGAGCAGCGGAAGCACACTCACACACGGAGAGAGAAATATTTAGATTTTTTAGTTTTTAGGTGTCTACTGTGCCAGACAATTGCTCTCTATAATAATATCAAATTCATTTACTTTACCATAACAAAAAACAGTTCCTTCCTCGCAAAAATAATACTACGGTTTTACTCACAGCAAGATTTGCTTAAAAATTTAATTTATTTTATTGTAAAGAACGCTCTATTGAGCCGGTACGTACCATAATCAGGATAACAAAGCTCATCATCAGACTCTTTGTGTTTACATTCCACTCGAATGCTATTCCTTATATGAACGTCTTCATTTTTAAAGATCTTCCCTATTCTCTCTAGGATTGAATACATCTTGCTTCTTTTAACTGTATCTAAGTAGGATGGTCCAGTTCCTATAACACCCCTTATATTACCTCCTTGATGGTTAGATAGGCTTTTTGAAACATGTCCCGTAATTAATTTGTAATCTCCGTAAATAATGGAAGTGTAGCCATGATAATCATCAACTTCGAACATTTCATTTCTTTCAGATGGGGTGTTAGTTGTAAGACTTTCCCAAACGTCATAACCATCAATATCAGAAGGTGGCTGAGAGCCAGCAGCGCGCACCAGGGTCGGCAGCCAATCAGATATATGCATATAACCATGCCAGTTATAATTTGTTTTTTTCAATCTCGAATACCATAAGACTCCATGCCCTCTCATACCGCCTTCGAATGGTGTAAATTTAAGCCCTCTGAGAGGCCAATTGGATCCATAATTTGCCGAAACCCCTGAAGTCATGCCACCGTTATCTCCTATGAATACAATGATAGTATCATTTAACATTCCTTGGTCCAATAGAGTCGACACGATGTCGCCAACGCTGTCGTCGAGCTTTTTTACCATAGCTGAGGTAGAAGAAAGGGAAATGTTTATGTTTTTATTTGTGTCCTGTAACGACCTAATGCGCTCATTGATATAAAAGAAAATATTCACAACTGCGTTATAACCGGGAGAATGGATTGTATGTTTTTTGCACAAAACGTTATCCAAGATTACTGAACTCAACAAGTCAATTCGGTTACTAATAATAATGACAATATTTTATTTATTTTTATTTTATTTGGGGAGCTTACAGCCTTATTTACACAATAAATACATAAATAACAACTACAAGCCAATAACAAGCTTCCACAAATTCACTTCCTTAAATCGTACTTGACTATCCGGGACAAATTCAACAAACACACACACTTGCACACACACATACACCCCCCCCCCACACACACACACGCACACACACACACGCACACACACACACGCACACACACCCACGCACACACACACACACACACACAATACACTCAAGCCATTTTTTCCCACTTTTGAGATTTCAATTTTTATTGCTGTTAATATTTGTTTACTGTTCTAGCCTCTGTTTACTAAGTTTTATATTTAACGTCTGCTTGTAATAAATACTTAAGTACCTCATGCTATGGAAGAGCGAGCCCTCCTGACACAGGTTTTATAAAACCTAAAAGGAGGTCTCAATCATCATTAAGAGATGTTATATTCAAGTGTCCCAATAAACATTTTTTATTATTATTTTATTATTATAAATCACACACGGTCATCTGGCCCCAAACTAGGGTTCCCTGTACTATGGGAACCAGAGACTGATACACATAGACATATAAATACATACATAAATAGATTTAATACACCCAGACACAGAGCAAAGACATCACAGAAATGTTTGCCCTGGGTGAGGATCAAACCCACGACGCTAACCATTGAGTCACCGAGTCAGTTAGGTTATTGCAACTAACAATTGCAAGAATATTCATGCAAACAAAATTCGTCGTTATACAAACCTGAATAGATTCTCCTTTCAGGTATTTCCACGTGACGCTGCCGGCGGACCTCCTCGGGTGGTGCTTGTAAAGTCGAACCCTCGTTACCCCCATGCGGGGCATTTGATGAGACCATCAGAAACAGAGGTTTTGACTTATCATGTGCTCTTATTACTGCAAAATATTATAACGCCTTTTTATTATCATGCCACAGTTCTATCCCAAAAAGATGTGTATTATACATATATCAATAGTTTAAACAATCGTACTTGAATTGGCTTCTTCATTGTAGACGTCGGTGATGTAACCCTCCACATCCCACGCTGGTGTAGTGTTGCGCATCAGATCAAACCCTGCCACAGGGCCTCGAGTCCACTGAAAATGAATGTAAATTCATATTATTATCTTTTTCATTATTTATTAACGAAATCGAAAAATCATCTTAAGATAAATTATTATTAGTGATGTGATATTTTCATACAATTGTCATCGGTTTTCTCGCTTGCTCCTACGTGTTAAAATTAGAAGCAGATAGTAGATACTTACTACTTATATCTTCGACGACTTATATGGATTGTAAGGGCGCTGATAGTCCTACATTGTTCCTACTGCGTCCCCGTAACAGAAAGTTTGTCATTATATATAGAAACCATCAATTGAGTAGTAACATATCCTACCGTTTCTACTGAAGTATATTCATAATAGTCGATAAATCCACCAGTGTGTCCAAAATAGGAGTCAAATCCCCGTGAAGTGGGTAAGTAAGCTTTTCGTGAGTGGCCTACGTGCCATTTGCCGACTAAATGTGTCGCGTATCCGAGTTCTTTCAAATACTGTGGCAGGAGCTTCTCAGACAAAGGAATGCCTCTGTCCTCGCCATATGTCAAAGGATACCCGTGCATGCCTGTAATAGGGAAATTTAAGGTAATTAATTGAAGATGGTATCTTCTGACAGCAGGCAAGCCATTCATTATATTCGTATATGTATTTAAGTAACCCTGAAACATTCAGAAAGTTCTTCATTTATTTTTCGTTTGTCGTTTATTTATATTTTATATATATATATTAATATCATAAAAAAGGTAGAAAATCTTGAGAGAATACAAAAATAAGGATAAATAATAGTTATTATTAATTAAACATTAACTTTGGTTTCTCTTTCTTTAGCAATCCAGCATTGTAAAGGAATTTACGACAAACCGTGCAGCTATAATTTCATTCTTATCAGAAGGTACTTTTATAAATGTATAAGCTGTAAATACAAAGACTATCTAGAAGATTTTTCTTTTTGTTAATAAGATCGCCTAACTGAATTACTTTCTTTTCAGTCTTATTTCTCTAAGTATCTATATTATATTTTCCTGTTGCTTGCTAACTGTATACAAAACTCCAAATAAATAATACCTTATTTACACGAGGTGGGAAGTGGGATTCACTTATGTAGCTCCTTTTTAGAGTGACACTAAACATAGACACTGACCTAACCTAACCGTTCGTACGTCCAGTCATCTACAAAGCAGCTAGCCCATTTTAAAAGGAAAAAAGTCACAATTTGACCACGAGATGTATCTCGTGCGCGCTTCAAAGATCCCTTATAGTTTGTGCCTTTAGGCGTTTGAATTTTTACATTAGGCACACCTAAAGTTTAGAAAAGGGCTACCTACTTATCAACGGATCTATGAAGTTTCTACTTAGAAAGGATAACTGGGTCCTTGTCAAAGCGTAAACTAGTATTCCGTTATCTCTTTAGACATGTAAAAAAGGAGCTTCGAAATAACTAGTCATCATAAATTCAAATAAAAGCGCACACTAGATCTTTGAAGCGCGCACTGAAGTGAAGTGACTTTCTCACCAGTAGTATGCGAGTATTTCCCGGTGAGGAGTGCAGCTCGTGATGGTGTGCAGACGCAGTGAGAGTAGTATCTGCTTAGAGCTACTCCGCTATACGCTAGCAGGTCGATGTTGGGAGTCAGCACTTGGTCCGAGCCGTGGAAACTAACGTCGTCCCAGCCCTAAGCAATGTTAAAAGTTTGAGCCTATCATCCTATATAGACAATTTTATGTTTGTCACTCAGACCCGCAATCATCATCATCACCAGCCTGTATTAGGGTACAGTTGGACACAGGCCTCGCCGAAGGCACGCCATTTACACTTATCTTTGGCCATACGCATCCAGCTGTCATAAGCAACCCTTAAATTCGCTCCACCTATCTGGGGGGCATCCCAAGCTACGCTTGCCCAAACTGTAGAAATCGCTTTGTACAACGGTTGTCAGTTTTCAATATTCTAAAATTTGTAATTTTACAAAAAACAAATCTGGGGATCAAGCAAGAAATATCTAACGACACCTCGCAATTCTAAATCCATCGATCCGTTTTGGCCAGAGAAACGGTAAGTATTAAAGACGGAATTAGACATACTTTCATATAATTTATTTAAATATACTCAAAAACCATTATCCTCGCTTGGACAGTCGAGGTAAAATAAAATAGCTAATCAAGTTACATGAAAATTGGTGCATCAGATTGCGTAATATAAAATTATTTAAAATAACCTATATACTAAAATCGGTAAGCGAAGAGCTTGGGTCCACTACGAGAATTTTTTGATTCTCGTTATAGAAAAACTCAAATTTCAAGTTTCGATTAGTGAATTGTTCGGAACAAATAAGCCGCCAATATGATTGAAACTTGAAACCTTACAATTTGCATGCAAACGAAAATAAATTTACATCTTGTTTTTTTCTTATAGAACATATTTCTTTCATAAATTCTTATTGTTTGTCAAAATTCGTGTTTTTAAATATATATACAAAAGGATTATACAATAGGTGGGCTTCTAATCGTAAAACTGAATAAATAACCTATCCTTGAAATATACAGGTGTTGAAAAAGTGCGTTTAAGATTTTAAGGGGTTCAAGTATAGAATACAGGAAAAAAAATTGAAAAATTGAGAAATTGAAAAAATCCGACTACTTTTTTTTCAGTGTCCCATACTAAATCTAAATAGTGAATCAAGAATTTGTATGGAAAACGGATTTTTTTTTTAAATGTATATCCAACGTACATAGGTCAACTTGCAAAAACGAATCACTTCCCATTGAAAATTGATCAGTTCAAACCAGCATCAATCAGGCTATAGACTTGTAAAAACAATACAACAGTTGTTTAGATTTATGAGTACAAACGCACCGTTAAGTGTTGCTAAACCTTTTCGTTACACGCTGTATACAGGATGTTAAAAAAAGTGTGTTTGAAATTTTAAGGGGTTACTCAGGATCAAGTTGAACTAGCTAATAAACATAAATATCTTGGTCTTGTTATTGACGACCGACTTAAATGGACTGAACACATTAACTACGTAAGCGATAAATTAAGGGCTATCCTTCCGAAATTTAAAATAGTCAAAAGTAAAATTCCCTACACTACACTTCTTTATCTATACAACGCACTAGGTGAAACAATTATTAACTATGGCCTTAACAGTTTCGGTAGAACCTTTAAATCCCATCTTGATCAAATATATAATCTGCAATTAAGAATCCTTAAATCTATAGTACCTATAAATATTAAACGTAAATACAAGGATAGTTACTTAGAACTCTTCCATCACTGTAAAATTATACCCGTATACGACCGAGTCAAATATATATTGCTTACTGAACACTTTTTCAACCAGAACCACATTTTAGAAACAACCCACGAAAAGCTTACGAAAGTATAACGTCAAACCTACCAAAATACAGCAATTTATACGGCAAACAATTACTTGAGTATCAAGTACCCAAATTAATTAATGGTCTACCTTTAAAAATAAAATCTGAGCTGAAAAACGAAAATATTTAAAATAAATTAAAAGATTATTTCTTATTAAAACTAACGTAAATCAATAAATAAAACCTCTAGTTATCTATTTGTATATCCAAAATGACAAAAAATATTTTTATTTAAAAACACCCCGTGTGTCAACACACTGGCCGATTCAATCATGCACAAGTCGCGTGAAGTGTGCGCTCTGCTCAGCAGGTGGGTGCGACTGGTGCAAGTAGATTGTTAAATAGAATAAGGCACGAAATGCATACTTATACTTTTTTTTTCTTGTTAAATTGCTTACTGCGTAATGATGACGAATGACGGTGTGCGGACAAACTCTTATGGGTTTTTGCTGCACCAGTATTATATTAGACATGGTTTTGTATCTTATTGTTATTTTAATATTAAAAAAAGTATAAAACCCAGGAAAAAAATTGAAAAAATCCGCTCTTCAAATTTTTTTTTCAAATTTTCTTGATTCACTATTCAGATAACTACAGGTTTTCGGATATGAGTTTCGTGGGGAAAGTTGTTCAGTTTGATTAGTAGAAGCCACAGTTAAAATCTTGCCAGACATTTTGTAATCACCCGGTATATCAGATATTTCTATATCTTAAACAGAATATTATACCACACTGATATGCATGAGTAGTAGACTTACCAAATCGTCTGCTAAGAATAAAACAATATTAGGCCGAGGCGAGTTAGCACACGTTAAAACTCCGAAACTCGCTATCATTATTGTAATTTTATAAAATATACCCATTCTGCAACTAAATCAAAATATGTAAAATAATTTTAAAATAAATTAATTATTATTAAACTAGATCGCATTTACTCTACGCTTGAAATTTATACGAGCACTGCACACTAGATAACGTATCTAAATAATAAAAAAAGATAATTTACATCACAAAAGGTATTCTATTTCAAGGGTCTCGATAAAACCAGTTGTCGCGATCATTGGCATCGATGCACTGCATGTTATTTGTTATTTATAAAGATATAGGTACTTATACTCACCAGGTTATTTAGCTGAGATTGTAAAGCTTCCGTTATTTTAACTCATATAAAGTTAAACTTCAAAAAAATGACTACACGCTGGGTTCCTCGAATGTTAACAGACACTCAATCGTCTCGGAAGCGGTCGTGGCGCAGTGTGGCTAACGTAGTTGCGTCCATCATGAAGGTTAACTGACTACAGACACGATCATAGCCTGGATGTGTTTGACTGTTAGTGGCATTTATTTCGACCGTTGCCGTGCTTCGCAAGCCACGTTATTTTACCTACATAGGAATGTAAGAGAAATGTATAATCTATACATATAATAAAACTGTAGAGGTCTGTACATAGAAAAAAATGCTAAAAACCGAGTCAGGGGGATGTAAGAAGAGCAATAGAACAATCTATACATATAATAAAACTGTAGAGGTCTGTACATAGAAAAAAAATGCTAAGAACCGAGTCAGAGGGATGTAAGAAGAGCAATAGAACAATTCCAGATTTTTTTAAATTTTTTTGTTTCTCTGTCTGTTTGTCTGTTTGTACGGGCTAATCTCCGAAACTGCTGGACCGATTTAAATGAAATTTTGCATGGTGGTACCTTATATCCCCGGTCAATATCTTAGATACTTTTCATCCCGGAAAATTAAAGAGTTCCCGCGGGATAGTTAAAAAACTATAGTAACTTATACAGTTTAGTACACAACAACTTATGCACCTCATTTAGTAAAATTTGGCATGCTGATACCTTATATTGCCTGTCAAACAATGTGTATTATAAAATTTATAAATCTCATAAAAGTGACGGGTTCCCGCGGGAAAGTAAAACATTACAAAAACAGTGTCTAGCATAGCGTCTTTCATCATCTTCATCATACTAATAAAATTTTAACGGGGTTGATTACATAGAATATTTTTTGAAAATAATAACGGTAGGGGGGGAGGGGCATGTCTATCGATATAGAGGCCAAAAGAAAATTAATTTGGAATTTTTGTCTCTCTGTCTGTCTGTTCGCGCATCACGCAGAAACGGCTGGGCCGATTTTGACGAAACTTTGTACGATTATACTACGTAACACGGAGTAATATCTTCATTACTTTTTATCCCGGAAAAGTCAAGTGGTCCTGAAGGAATGGCTAAAAACTGAAATTTTTGAATGCTTCAATACTCAATAACTGTTAGTACGATTTTATTGATATTGGGCATAATGATACCTTATGTCACGACTAAACACCTGGTAACTTTTATCCCGGTTGAATCCGTAAAAATATCAGTTGAATGAAATTAACAAGATTTCCTAAGGCAGGACTACTATTACTAATAAGCAGTCGATAGATGGCGCCATAAGTAATTTGTACTAATGCTACTAATGTTGCGTTCAGTTGACTACCTTAGTAACGCGATTATGTACAACGGCTTTTTTTTTACGAGAAAAAAAAGCGAGATTATCTACAATTATTATCTCTCTATATCTATATAACTATACATATATACATAATAATATAATAAAACTATAACGGGGCCGATACTGTACATAGAATATTTTTTTTAAATAATAACTGTCTATCGATACAGAGACCAAAACAATTTAATTTTTAATTTTCGTTTGTCTGTCTATCTGTCCGCGCATCACG
This sequence comes from Coleophora deauratella, assembly GCA_958295455.1. Taxonomy (NCBI): domain Eukaryota; kingdom Metazoa; phylum Arthropoda; class Insecta; order Lepidoptera; family Coleophoridae; genus Coleophora; species Coleophora deauratella. The sequence goes on from OY282398.1 coordinate 7,327,513, forward strand.
CAAAAATGGCTGGGCCGATTTTGAGTTTGTACGATTATACTACGTAAGCCGGAGTAACATTATTATATATTTTTTATCCCGGGAAATTTAACATGGCTTCAACCAATAAGTCCATGCATACTCAAAAAAATATATGCGTCTTGCGACTCCGCCTGGAGTCGTGGACTGCGAACGTGTTAAGGGTTCCCGGAGGAATGCATAAAAACTTTAATTCCTAAAAACCCCTTATTACTCAAAAGCTACGAAGCCGATTTTATTGTAATATGGCATAATGATACTTTATCATTACTACTAAATATCCAAAGTTTTTCACCGGTTTCATGAATGGTTCCCACAGGACAACGACAACACCGTATCTCTCAATTTATTAAGATAAAACCCTAACTTTTTTAAAAGGCGTGTCGATTACGGTACTTTCGTATCATTCGATACATACTATTGGTCCTGGAAATTCAAAGGGATCCCGAGGGAAAAGCTGGAAACTGTATCCTAAGTATTAAGGTGAAACCTTCACTCTTAGGCGAATCAAAGATATATTCAGTTAACACTTTTGACCCAGAATTGTCAAGGGCTGTCCCGAGGGAACTAACGGGATCCTCTTTTTAGAGTATTAAGGTGAAACCTTCACTCTTAGGCGAATCAAAGGTATATTCAGTTAACATTTTTGACCCGGAATTGTCAAGGGCTATCCCAAGGGAACTAACGGGATCCTCTTTTTAGATATGTTTATATAGTTTTGCGGTGTAGGTAGCTGTAGAATATCGAAACTTTACGTATAACGTAGTGACGCTGAAATAAGCAAAGCAAACTACGTTTGTAAATGGTATTTTTATTTCGTACCCATTTTTTTTTCAATAATATGAAAACTTACAAAATATTGTACATAAAAACACAATTAAACCTTACTCGTTTGTCTTCCTTGTCACATTAAAAAAAAAATAAAAAAAAATAAAGGGGTTTGTGTTGTAGGGGTATTATCAAGTGTAGGGCAATATTTATCAAGTGGTGGTATACAGGATGTTATAATGGCGTAGGCATTATCCTGGGCCTGCTCTTCAACTTTTTCTTTAACTACCTAATATAGGCGGCTGAAAAACTTATTAAGCTGGAGTTGGCCATTGGCCTCACATCTTACCACTATCCAAACTTGGACCCTGTGTGTGGAGAATGACCTAACCTTCCCTAGCTATAAGAAGAGATCCATGCCCCAGTAGTGTTGGTTGTGAACATAAATTCTATGCAATTATATTTTCTTTTTCTTTCTCTGTATTTTCTTTTTCCTTTTTCCTTTTTCTTTTTTTTTTCTTACATTCTTTTTATTGTTTACTTAATTTTGTTATTTTCTTAAGAATAATTTAGCAAAACATATGAACTATTGTAAAAACCCCAACACTAACGCGTACGAAGTCGCGGGCACCAGCTAGTAATGTAATAAAAACAATAGGTACATTGATAAGACTAGATAATCATCAATAAAAAAAATGAATTAAAATATATAAAACTCAGTTGCGTAAAAAAATATGTTTAAAAACTAAAACCCGACTATGAAAATTCTCTGAAAAGTATGAAACAAGAAAATATTATGTAGTGATGTTCAGAGGATAGCCGTAGTCGTATGCCACCTTATCACTACATAGTATAAAACAAAGTCGCTTCCCGCTGTCTGTCTGTCCCTATGTATGCATAGATCTTTAAAACTATGCAACGGATTTTGATGCGCTTTTTTTAATAGATAGAGTGAATCAAGAGGAATGTTTATATGTATATAATACATTGCACCGGTTTTTAAATTTGCCGCCATTTCTTGTGAACAGCTTTCGTTGGCCAGACTCTACCATTCTAGTGTTATACTATAAAATAACAATAATAATATTTATTGAAAGAAAACTTAATTGACAAGATAATGACTAAAAACTAAACATATATTATTATTATTATTATATTAGAGTACAGAAAAGACACGTGCCTGAACTAGATATTCCTGTATTTCAGCCAAAAAAGTGCTTACATAACTAACTTTCAATAATTACTTGCAAAATACAATTTTCTTCTTAGCAGTAGATGAATTATTATTCAATGACAAATTAACAAAACAAAATATTAAAAAATAATTTGTACATATCGAATATCTCACTAGTCTCACTAATATTATAAATGCGAAAGTATGGATGTTTGTTTGTTTGTCAGTTTGTTTGTTTGTTTGTTTGTTCCGCTTTCACGCCAAAACTACTGAACGGATCTGGATGAAATTTGGTAGTTAGATAGATAAAGCACTCGGCTTTATATACTTTATGTAATAGGATACTTTTTATCCCGGAAAACTTAAGGGTTCCCGTAGGAATGCTTAAAAACTCAAAATTTCCACTACGTCACTAGATGGTGCTATCTTAACATTTTCTCTCTTTCTGGACACAATTCTGAAGTCCACGCGGACGAAGTCGCGGGCGGAAGCTAGTAAAGCATAATGAATAAATGTAAAGTTCTGACAATAAAATGAGTATGGCGCTCTTAGGCGCCTCCATAATCTATCGAGTTAATGTACCTTTTCTCGGCATATTTTTCGGCGGGACAGTCAGCATCACCTGTTTTGTGATTGGCTGGCTCTTCAGGAGCAGGCATTTAGCACATTTAGGTGGTTCGGCTTTTTTGGTGCAGTCCTTTATTGTGTGGCCTACATCGCCACAATGACCGCAGGTGGAGGCCTTCACCCTGCACGTCTTGGCGGCATAACCGTACTGCTGACACTTAAAGCACCGTGTTACAAGGGTAAAGTCTCTTACAGGGCACGACGACCAATTCACGAATACTCTATCATTATTTATTAATGCTTTGCGTATATGTGCAGGGACTTCTATTATATAATTGCAGGTCTCACTTTCCTTTTTTCCCGACTTATGACTTACCTTGATACAGTTCAGAAATGACTCAAGTGTCATACCTAGCAGCTTACTTATCGGACAAGTTTTGTTTAAAAATGCAGTTAAAGACTTCCGATTCATGCATGGAAGTGGGCACTCCGATGACTACTATTCTGGGCTTGCGTTTGTGACGTTCATCCACAGTGAGACCAGATGTCATTAGCTGCGAAGACTGCTTCAGCTTCTCGATATCATCTTTAGTGTCAGTACTGATGATGACACCACCATTTCTTGTCTTGCGCAAACCTCTCACATTTAGCTTTAATTCTTCAGGTCTGATAATTTTTTGAACAAGGTTTTTTGTTTCCTCACTCGACTTCATTTTATCGTTAGGGTAAATTGCTACTGAACTAATGTTACTGGGCTGAATAATACTATGTGCACCTTTTTTAACGAAAATATATTATTAACTAGCGACTCGCCCCGGCTTCGCACGGGTGCAATATATTATATACATATAAACATCCCTCTTGAATCACTCTATCTATTAAAAAAACCGCATCAAAATCCGTTGCGTAGTTTTAAAGATCTATGCATACATAGGGACAGACAGACAGCGGGAAGCGACTTTGTTTTATACTATGTAGTGATAAAGTGGCATACGACTACGGCTATCCTCTGAACATCACTACATAATATTTTCTTGATGTCCTCTAGAGGGCGCCATATTGAATTTAGTGTGACGTCACATAGCCTATAACAAGCGGACAATAAGACGATTCTAACGCTACCTTATTAGTCGGATTATGATAAGTAGTTTAGAAGTTATGCGGGAACAGGTGTACAAACATACATACATACATACGGATAAAAATCATAACCGTCCTTTTTGCTTCGCCGTAGTCAGGTAAAAAGCGAACTTAAAAATGGAAAGTTAAAGCAGTTGGTATACAAATGCACGTAAATTTCGAAAAACTTATTGGTGCACTGGCCAGGATTTGAACCCTGCGCCACCGACGCTTTTGTTAAAAGTTACTCAGTTTCTATTAAATTCCGATGTAAAAAATACTGTATTATAGCTTTTTCTTCTAAGATTAGTTGAGTCCCATCCTGATAAAATAAAAGATTATAATCTTATCACTTATAGCAAAATTTAGGTATTTTAATAGTGCCCAAAATCATTTTATCAACCATGAATTTCTGAGTATTCTGGGTGGGAATCCTGAAGCCAATTTTGACTAAACATAGAACTAAGAGCCCCGAAATAAACCTACTTTCATATACATATTAAAAAAACTTTTAATAATTGTCCGCCCTTTGGACACTATTATGCCTTAGACAGATAGATGGGGTTCAAATTTTAACCTAATTTGTAACTTCAGGGTTAAAAATGTGTTAATTGTAATTAAAACAACATAATTATAAAGGGCGCCGAAAAACATTTAGCACAGGGTGCCCAAACTGCTAAGGCCGGCCCTGCTTATTTATGTGATAAATTAAGATAAATTTTAGCTACCTACATTTAAAATTATCTCTAGAAAATCCCATTTGAAATAATGTTACAATTATACACAGCACTAGGGGAATCAATAATATCGTATGGTGGCGCAAAAGTCACGCCGGGGTATAAAAAAATAAATCTGACATTTGCACTGACATTTACTATTCTTTTATGTTCACAAATTATAAAATACATTTTGTAGATTCAGCATGGATAATTTTACCGTTATTCAACGTATCAAAATCATAGAATTTTATTTTCAACATCATCAGTCGATAATTGAAACCCAGCGAGCGTATCGCCACCATTTCCATGTGCGTAACTTTCCCTCTGAACACATGATTCGACGCTTGGTAGCACATTTTCAGCAGAGAGGTTCAGTAGCCGATCTCCCAAGAACTGGAAGACCACTTTCTGCTCGAAGTGCAGACAATATTCAGCGAATGCAAGCCAGTGTAGAGGAGAATCCGGAAACTTCAACGCGTAGGCGTTCGTCTCAGCTCCAAAGGAAATCACTTCAAAGAATATTGAAACTTGTTGACAGTCCAGAGATGTGGTTCCAACAAGAAGAAGCCACAGCGCATACGGCTCGAGCCACAATGACCGTCCTAAGAGAGAGACTTTCGGCGACCGTTTAATCTCGAGATTTTCATCATTTGACTGGCCCGCTCGTTCCCCTGATTTAACAGTGCCAGATTATTTTCTCTGGGGTTATTTAAAAGACAAGGTGTTCATTAATAAACCCAAGACAATCAAGCAGCTGAAGGCCAACATCCGAACTGAAATACGGTTACTAACTCCTCATGTTCTGAGGAAAGTAATGAGAAGTGCGCTCGAAAGAGCCCGTCTTTATTTACGTGATGTAATTTTTAAAACCTAACTCAAAATATCTCCATGAGTGTTTTTTTTTATTATCTCATAATAATTAAGACGAATAAAAAAAAATGTTGTAACCTATGCAACCCCGTCGTAACTTTTGCGCCATCCTAGGTACGGACGTACAATCTGTCAAGAAAGTCTTGAAAAGAAATGAGGGCGCTGTTCGTTTCAACAAGCAACATTCGAGCACATTCAATAAGATTCAGAATTTTATGGTTGCCATCGGAAATGAATGTAGTCTCAATAAAATTCAAAGCAACTTTTAGTTGCGAACATAGCAAGATATTTTCCTTCTGTAATATTATATTAGGTATACCAATACATAACAGAATTAACTACCAACTTCTCAGTGAAAAAATCCTTAATCAATCTTTACAGATTGTCACCCGCCACATGAAACAAACACTATGGAACTAGCGATATTCTAGGAACGTGTAATATAGCAATTTCCACCTTAAAATCACACCCTTTATTAGGTCTATACCCCTCCCCCTCCCTAGGACGAACTTTATGCACCTCTGCACGAAAAACGTCACATACGAGTATCTGAATTTTATGGTTCTATAAACACACTAATGATCTTATTCGATATATAAGGTGCTACTTTATTAGTGCCCGATATTTTAGTCAGTGCTTCTACCCCTGATTCTGATCAACTTTCCCCAAGGAACCCATAGTCAAATCGCAAAAAAATTTTTGGACTTCATACTAATTTGGCCGCTCGGCTGATCGATTTGTATGAAGAGTCCATAAATTTTTTTGCGATTTGACTATGGGTTCCTTGGGGAAAGTTGATCAGAATCAGGAGTAGAAGCACTGACTAAAATATCGGGCACTAATAAAGTAGCACCCTATATATTATAGTATTCTCCATCAAATAACATCCAAAAATGTGTACAAACATAACGGATTCAAAAAACTTAATGAATCGGGAAATTTTGTGAAAAAAACATTACATTTACAAATCTGCAAAAACAAGTATTTTTTGTTCTTTAAATTCAATTGTTATTCAAGCAATAGTAGATAAACTGAAGAAAATAGTTAAGACATTATTAAGTGCTTGTCAAATGCCTGAATATATATTTAAACATCTGTGTACATTACCATCTAAGAGATTTAAGGTAAATTAAAAGTAACGCCGCATCTAGATCTAGTACACAATTTAAAAAAACGACCAACTGAATTAATCATATTTAATTAGCTTTTCCAGTCGAAGAAATCTTAGATAGGTTTGGCCTAAGGAAAACTAAGTTGAGACCATATTTATTTTTTTATTTTTACTATTGAAAAAAATATTAAGTGTCTTGTTTTCTATTTACATATTTACAGACAAGAAAATAATTTATTTGTTTTTAATAGCGATTTAAAATCTCGCTTTTATCTTTTTCCAAGCCTTAAACGTAATTTTATATTTATCGCTGTGTATTATTATGACTACATTAAAAATAAATAATGAGTTCACTAAATTGATCTTCTACTGAAATTTCAAAAAACCATAAGTAATTGTTTTGTTTCCCACCTCATCTTAATTTTTAATTAATACTTTTTTTAAGAATTTTTTTTTTTTTTTAAAGAATAGAAGTACACTATGTGTGCCTTTTATATAAAATTATCTGTAGCGAGGACACAAACAACCCATTACAATGTATATAATGATTTAAATAAATAAATAAATATTCGTAAAAAAAACCGTTTTAGGACGAAACGGCGGAATGACCCTTATAACGGGCGGAAACAAGCCCCTCGCTATATTATTATTGTTATTAACTCTAAATTATTAATAAATTTATCTATTATCCTTAAGTAAATCTTAACTTATTATCTTGTTAAACTCAGATTAAATCATGTTTATATAGTAAAACAATTCTGTATTGACTTCTTATAACAAACAATTTTACATTCCTCATTAATTAGTAATTTCATAGATCAGGCCTGTTTAGCTAGTCAATAGCATGCAAAATTTCAGTAAAAAGTATACGTTATAAAATTATTAACATATTATAATCAGTTTGAAGTTTGAGACAATCTTTATAATAAACAAACAAAACAAAAATAATATTCATCAAATTTCAGGTTCAGGTATGTTAGTCTTCGACTTCTGTACAAAACACAAACCCTATCGGGTTTCCTTTGTACATTTTCATATGTTATAATGTAGGTAAGCACTATGTATATTTAAATAAATAAAAAATAAAAAACATATCTTTACTGACTTTATTTTTTACTAGATGTAATTTACGAACGGAAGCGAATACTACAAAAATGCCTCTGTAGTCCAGAAATAAATTAAAGCGTAATTTATTATTACCTTCCTTATTTACTTACTTAAAAGACACTCCAGGTCAAAGAAGTCTGTGGGTCCACGGTAGCAATGCGGTCTCTCTATAGCTATAGAGGTCTTGAGACAGAAATCGAACGATCATTGTACTGGTTATCTAACGACGATCATGTTGTTGCACTGCACACTACAACCGCCGCGCTAATATGAATACTTATCTTTGAAACTAATATGAATACAAGACCAGATTTAATTAATTGTGCCCAGATTTAGAGAAAAATTAGTGCAATCTGCGAAAAAAAAACCAGGATTCTAGACGTGATAGTTACAGTAGTAGACGATAAATACTAATTTTTCCCGTAATTTTTTTGTGCACCAGTTGTGCTTGCTGGGTGGAATTCCACCCAGCAAGCACACCTTTAGGCGCTTGTATCTCGAAAAGTGTGATTGCTCTAATTTTTTTACTTGGCATGATGATTGCTCTAATTATGCTCTATTTGAGGTAGGTAAGATTCTTCTAGAAGCCCTACGAAAAATGAACTTGCTTGGGTCAGGGACACGCCGCCAGCTCGTATGCGGGCTTGAGTTAGCACAACCATATCTATGTTAGGACAACTTATCGATAAAATCATTAATTCTCCCAAAATTTTATCTGTCTTATTATGAAGAATAGTCAAGAATGAAACACTCATATTTCTTTTATTTTGCTAATAAATATTATATTTCTTGTTTAGTTTTTTCTCCGTTACTGTTTAAAAAGATGTACGAGTATAGTATAGAACCTTAACCTTCCTTGGGTCGAAATAATTAACAACTTTTTTAAAATAAGTTTTCACACAGGTGAACCTACCTACCATTTTTTATATTTAGTTTATGGAAAATCAACAGCTTTGGTTACAAAACAGATTACTTAATAGATTAGCCTTTATAAATAAAAGAAAAAATACATATTAATATTACACATGTTACACCTAAAATGTAGATAAATAAATAAAATTAAAGGTTGGCTGGAAGAGATTGCTTATAGCAATAACACTGCCTACCTGTACGTAATCCCATAATTACTTATACTACTTATAGTTACATATAGATTGTGTACTAAAAAGTGCAAAAAAATAATTCGGTTAAAAATTAGATCACTAAGCCAAATCTGACGATTTAGTTTAGTTAGTGTCGCGGATACACTGTCCACAAACACTTCAAACATGTACTATACGTATCACACAAATATGCAGATAAGAGAGAAGTACAACATATATTTTTTTATCATTTTGTCAATTATAATGTCCTTCTAAAATACCTGCAAAAAAATTAACAGTTGCTTCTACTCAAGACCTTGAACAAATTTCCCCAAGGAACCTATGCTCAATTCGCAAAAATTTTTTGTCTTCCAATAGAAAATTGGCGGATCAGTTAATAAATTAATATGAGGACTCCAAAAAAAATTTTGCTATTTGAGTATAGGTTCCTTGGGGAATTTCACATCGGAAACAAAGAAACATTTGATCTGAAATTGGAGAGAAAGAGATCCGTTCACGTTAGCACTTCCAATCGCTTAGCAATTCCATACTTACATACAGTTGCGTCCCTTTCCTTGGGGATAATGTAGAATAATACGAATGTAATGTATTGTGTTAGATAGTATTATCGTTATATTGCATGATACGCGAACAGACAGACAAAGTTCAAAAAACATACTTGAATATTTTTGTCCAATGCCGTTATTTTTTTCTTTAAAAAATATTCCATGTATGGTTCATTCCAATCAAAAAAAAGCAAAACGTAAACAAACTTACTATGAAACTGACACATGTCAATGTCATCTGCATACTATGTTTGTTTACCTTTTGCTTTTTTTTGATTGGAATGAACTATACACGACCTCGTTACAGTTTCATTATACGTATACCTAGATGTAGTTACAGATATCGTCACCCCATCAGAATAAAGGAGTAATGTGGTTTTAAATTATTATTTCCTTATTTATGGAATTTATAATAATGCTATACTAATAACTGGAATCCTATTTTATACACCTATGTACATTCGGTTTTCGGTTTTTTGGCTCTCCTGTAAAGTTGAAATTTTTCGATTACTCCTTTATTCGATATATTTTCCACTTCAACTAAGCTACGTTGGAAATAGGAACCACTAAGTATGTTATAGGTCTTATTCTTCTTCTTAGGTAGTGGTAAAAGTAGTACCTAGTAGCTGCTAGTAGGTAGGCTGCTTGTTGCTAGGAGGTAAGCATGCAACTGAACAATATCGACGACGGCAGTGCCTCTTTGGAGTACCTATCTGTGGTTCTCATATTAAACCTTACACTATGACGAGACAAGGCGAGACGAACTTCCCCTTAGTCGCTTTTGTCCTCACAGTCATAGTAGATACCCCATTTAAATAGGACCACTGCTTGAATCGTGAATATACTACAAAACAATCAAAAAAATAAACTTTGAAATTTAATTTTTGCCTTTTCAAATTATGCGAACACTATAAAAATTGTCTATATACAGACACCTTGAAGACGTCCTCTCTTTTGGTAATCGGTCGAAAATAAGTATATATCAGAAAACGCTCCTCAACGAACATAAAAGGATTCTAAAGTAACCTACATTATTATCACAGTCGATTGAACTCGCGACTGGGGAGTCATTTTTATCGTTTAAACGATGGAAAGATAAATCGTTTCCAAACTTAACAGAGTTCGATGCTTTCGGAAGCACAACGGTGTCATTTTCCTTTGATGAATCGTGAATCCATGGGGACCACACATAGTTGAAGTTTGCCGGATCAGCCTCCAGATTAAGAGCCAAAGGTCCTCGGGACTGCTGTTGAGCCCAAAAAGCACGCAGTCGACTAACCAAGATGTTCGCTATTTTAGGAGCCTGATCCCATATGTCGTGTCGCTCTGCAGGGTCTCGGTGAACATTGTACAGGCAACCTTTAGCTGAAAATTTAAGCAATGATGAAAAATAATTTATATAAAAACGTAAAGCTTATCTTATGATGATCACTTACTAGGGGATGGTAAGCAGGGCGTTATGTCTCTTTTATTGTCCAATTGTCTAATAATCGTAGCATTCCTCTTAGCCTCAACTTTGTCGAAATCCAAAAATTTCCCTAAATATAAGAGGGCTTCCGTCACTTCACACGATTGTAATGCCGTGAAATAGTCCGGTGGTGAGTACTTGTTCACCATAAGCTCTTCTCCATAGTAATCGTTTGGTAATCTGGACACGTTTCCAATAACTACTTTGTAGTTCCCAGCTCTGTAAGTCGCATAAACACTGCGTACACTGTCTTCAATCGATATTAGAACATCTTGTCGCTTTGAGAGTCCGCCTTGGGTAATAGACTCCCATTGGTTAACGCCGTCAATTTCGCCATGAAGTTCTCCACCAGCAGCAGCGACCAGCGTTGGCAGCCAATCCGAAATGTGCATGAGCCCATTCCAAACATACGGCGTCAGGTTCGCATGCCAAACGAAAGCAGGTACCCGGACACCGCCCTCCCAAGGGGTGGCCTTCCTTCCCCTGAATGGAAGGTTGACCCCCCAATTTCTTAATTCTCCGACAGTAGGTGACCCGTTATCGGATACAAAAACTATGATTGTGTTATCTAGAATTTGTTTTTCTGCAAGTGCTGTTACTATTTGTCCAACACTTCGGTCTAGATGGCTGACCATATCTGCAAAAAGGAAAACTTAATTTGAGTAACCAACCAAACGAGGTGTAATCGTTTGTAAAAAGAAGCTACATGCAGTTCCTAGATACATAAAAGTTAGACGACGCATTTTCTGCATTTTTAAGTTTTCTGCATAGCCGTATTACATATACCGTACCGTAATGGACTCTACAATATGCAGGTATACCGGCTTATTTATAGTATTAATTATATTACGTAGGTCACTACATAATTTTTGTCGTACTTACAGAGTACCTATTTAATTTTTTCGAAGCAATCACCTCCAGCGGCTTTACAAGCCTTCATACACTCAAATCAAGTGGCAAAAGTCTCCGTCCAAAAGGACTGTAGAATGTTAGCGCAAATTTTGTGTAACATTTAATTCGTTTTTCAGAATATGATAAAAAGTTGGTGCATTTATCTTCATTAAATTTCCTATCTGGCGGTATGTTAGTCGTCGGTCTTGCATAATTAGATTTTTGATAGTAAATTTTTTTTTATCAGAAGTTGTAATTGTAAATGCCACCTTTCTATCATCCTTAAAGATGGACAAGTATCTTGCAATACATGACTCATTTGCACAAAGTATTGTTGCTTTGTAAGACCATGACTAAAAATTATATAACATAATAACCCAATCATCACCTCGCGATAACTCAGCTATCACAGTGGTTTACTTATTTTTTTATAATTCAGGAAAGAATTAAACGTGTATCAAATGTCAACTGATAGTAATATAACGAACTGAAGTTTATTATATTATCATCAAACAAGCCTTATCTTACTTCAATCAGGCGTACGACAAAATTTCCGTAGTGGCCTACGTATAAAAACTATAGCCTACTAAATAAATACAAATACAATTCTGTCATTTTTTTTAATAGCGGCTGCATATGTAGGGACCGAACCTTGGGTGCTTATTCCATGTGCAAAACTATAAATTACAATTAATTACATATATCCTCTTGTCCGAATTATGAATAGGCTTATTCCTGACTTAGTTATACCTTTTTGAACTACTAACAATCGTGAATAAACACTTACTCGCATATAGCCTCCTATTCGAGTGGGCGATGTGCTTATTCCTGACGGAGCTGTAAAGCGGCGGCTGCAGGCTTGCGCCGTCGTTGCCTGCGTGCGGCGCGTTGTGCGCCACGTGCAGAAACAGCGGTTGAGAAGTGTTGTGGCTGTGGATTACTGCAAATAGAATTTCATAACAATGATTACATAACCTAGCTGAGTTCATTTTAAGTTATTCAACCAGGTCTCCCAAAAGTATATTTTTAAAGTGGATTTCTATTACGTTAGTCGGGGATTTAGTGCGATGAACCGTTTTATTTTGGATCCGGCGTTCAAACTTGGCACAGTTGTTCCCTAGGCCGTTCTGAGTGGATTAAGCCCGGGAGCCATCGGGAGCCATCCCCCGTTTGGCAGGGGGAGGGGGGTAAAGTTTGTTTCTGCCGCGCTCCATTTGTGGGCTTATATCTCCAAAACTATTGGTATTAGGGTAAGTAAGGTATCATTTTCGTATGATTCAAGGATAAGGAATTCATTTTTGTAACAAAAAAAATGACTTTCCATATATAAAAAAAGTAATATTTGATAAAACGTATAAAACACGACTACCTTTTTTCCGCATATGTGTCAATTAATTTTTAATGGTCTAAGATATTAGCATGAAAAAAATATATTCTAAAAGCCACACTTCCTAGCATTACAAAAATATAAATTTCATTAGAATATCATAACAAATACTTAGTGAAAAAAAATAAAATTCAATGCGTGGCAGCGTGGCATAAAACGCGCGGTCCGCGCGGTTCTAAATTTCAGCAGTTATATTTCTTTTTTTTTCTTTATGAAACGTATTTTTTTGTTGCAGAGATGAATTTGTCGTCCTTGAAATATCAGAAAATGATATCGGACTTGCCCTAGTACCTATAGTTATGGAGATATAAGCCCCAAAAGAAGCGCGACTCAACAAGTAAACGATGAAGCGTGGGTGTTTTTTTTCCACATATATGTGTTGATTAGTTTTTAATGGTCTAGGATATTAGCATGAAAAAAATTTATTCTGAAAGCCCCATTTCCTAGGATTATAAAAATATAAAATTCATTAGAATAGCAAAATAAATACTTCGTGAAAAAAAATAATAATTTGATGCTCGGCAGAGTAGCATAAAACGCGCGGTTTTAGTATCTGTTGTTCGTAAGTAAATAAAATGAATCATCTAGCGCCGAAAAATGACTGTTAAGTAACATAATATAAATAGGTACATAATATTGTTATTTAAATATACACACAAAATATTTGTCACGTAGAACAAAAAAATATTTTCCTTAAAAAAACATATATGAGAAAATCCGAAAAATGTGACTATTTCTCATAAGAATTATGGTGGTTTACTATCTATCAGCCGAAAGACGTCCACTGCTGGACAAAGGCCTCCCCCAAGGATTTCCACAACGACCGGTCCTGTGCGGCTCGCATTCAGCGACTTCCCGCAACCTTCACCAGCTCGTCGGTCTACGGAGTCGGAGGCCTGCCCACACTGGGTCTTCCGATGTGCGATCGCCACTCGAGAACTTTACTGCACCAACGGCCATCTGTTCTACGACCTATGTGCCCTGCCCACTGCCACTTAAGTCTAGCAATTCTTAGAGTAAGAGCTATGTCGGTAATTTTAGTTCTCCTACGTATCTCCTCATTTCTGATTCGATCACGTAGGGAAACACTAAGCATAGCACGCTCCATCGCCCTTTGGGTGACCTTGAGCCTTCTTATGAGGCCTATAGTAAGCGACCATATCTCGGATCCATATGTCGTCTCATCACTGGCAACACACACGGTCAAAGACTTTTGTCTTGAGACACTGCGGTATTTTGGACGTTAAGATATTGCGGAGCTTACCGAACGCTGCCCAGCCGATACCGAACGCTGCCCAGCCTAGTTGGATTCGACGATTGATCTCTTTCTCGAAGTTGGACCTACCAACTGGACTGTTTGTCCCAGGTATACATATTCGTCAACAACTTCGACTGTAGAGTCTCCAACCTTCAGAGAAGTGGGTGTAACACGGACGTTTGACATGATTTTCGTCTTATCCATGTTCATTTTAAGACCCACTTGTTGGGAGACTCTACTGAGTCCATCTGGTATTGCGCCTAGGTCCTCCAAGGTCTCAGCCATGATCACGATATCGTCAACAAATCGAAGGTGAGTGATGTACTCGCCATTGATGTTGATGCCGAGTCCTCTCCAGTCCAGAAGCTTGGAAACGTCTTCCAGTGCGGCGGTGAACAGTTTCGTAGATATAACGTCTCCCTGTCTCACCCCACGCTACAGCCGGATAGGTTTCGAATTCTGATCCTGGAGGTGGACCGACATGGTGGCGTTTTCCTACAAACACTTCAATATTCGATGTGTATCGATAGTCAGTTTGGCACCGTTGGACTGTAACACAGCCCAGGTCTCCATCGAACCAAAAGCTTTCTCATAGTCTACAAACGCCATTATACTCATTATACGGTCTTCTGTATAATATGCCGCAGCGTATGTATGTGGTCTATGGTACAGAAGCCTTTTCGGAAACCAGCTTGTTCGGGAGGCTGGAAGTCGCCAAACCTGAGTGCGAGACGATTCATAATGACTCTCGACATGGCTTGTAGACATGGCTCAGGAGTGAGATGGGTCTGTAATTCTTCAGCAGAGTCTTATCACCCCTCTTGAAGTAGAGCACCACTACATTTCTGTGCCATGCTGTAGACGTTTTTCCCTCGAGAATGACGGAAATGAATAGCTTCTGAAGAGCTATAAGTATCGGTTTTCCACCTGCTTTCAGAAGCTCAGCAGTAATTCCGTCATCACCCGGCCTTCTTGTTCTTAAGCTGTTTGAGAGCCATTCTAATCTCGCACAGGCTGACGTCTGGGATATCTTCGGTATAATATCGGCTCAATCCGGCTCTCGGATCTTAAGCCAGATTACTCGGACTTGGACGACACGACTCTGCCATCCTCGATCTTCAGCTTTGCCAGCAGACAGATTCCTTGCCAATACTTTGACCTTTTATTGCGCTCGATAGCCTCTTAAATACGATTGGTATTAAATTGGCGTATATCACGGGTTAAGGACTTGGAGATCCGTCTGTTTAGTCGCCATATTGACAAGCATCTTTAGAGGATTTCAGAATCAGTCCTCCTCCGTTTTTCCTCCATGAGCTTGCTGGTGGAGTCCGAGATCCGATATGTCATTTTTTTAACGTCGTATTTTGAAGGCCTTATTCCCAGCCGTTTGGACAATTCCCACAAACCTGTCGTTGTATTCGCCAACATTTTCACATTCTCCTAGGCATTCGAAGCGGTTGTGCAACTCGAGCTGAAAGCGCATCTCATTGGGAGGTGGCTGAAAATCAGTGTCCCGTCCTTGGGCGGGGTAACAACACTGAGCTGTGGCCCATTTGTGATCCCTGCGGCACACACACTAGGCACATCATAGATATTTAATTTTGCTTGTTTTTTCTTTTTTTACTTATTATTTTATTTTTTTGTTTTTCTTATTTATATTTTGTTAATATGTTACAAGTTTGTATGTTATTATTCTTATTTATTTTTCTTGTGTTTATCATTTTTGTGTTCACGTTTGTTTTGTGCGTGTGATCACAGCAATTAAAATAAATGCTTTATCTATCTATCTATCTTTCGGGGTTTTGGAGTTGTATAGGCGGTGGTCGCAGCTTCATCAGTTGTCAAGAAAATAATTTGACGTGGCTTGCGAAGCACGGAAACGGTTAAGAGATTAATGCGCCAATGAGAGCCAAACTCATTATGGTTATGTATGACCTTTTCTGAAGTCAGTTAACCTGGGTGATCAACATGACCACGCAAGTTACATAGTAGACCACCATAATACAATGCAAGTTAGATAGTAAACCACCATAATTCGTATGAGAAATAGTCACGTTTTGCGGATTTTCTCAAATACGTTTTTATAAGAAAAAAGTATTATTTGTTTGTGACAAATATTTTGTGTGTGCGAGAAATATTTAAATAATAATATTATGTAGGTACCTGTTTATACTTTGTTACTTAACAGTCATTTGGGCGCTAGATGATTCATTTTATTTACTTACGAATAACAGATACTAAAACCGCGCGTTTTATGGTACTCTGCCGAGCATCAAATTATATATTTTTTTCACTAAGTATTTATTATGCTATTCTAATGAAATTTATATTTTTATAATTCTAAGAAGTGTGGCTTTCAGAATATATTTTTTTCATGCTAATATCAAAGACGATTAAAAATTAATCGACCCATATGTGGAAAAAATGTAGCCATCTTTTATACGTTTTATCAAATATTTCTTTTTTTATATATGGAAAGTCATTTTTTTTGTTACAGAAATGAATTCCTTATCCTTTAATCATACGAAAATGATATCTCACTTGCCCTAGTACCAATATTTTTGGAGATATAAGACCAAAAATGGAGCGCGGCAGAAACAAACTTTCCCCCCCTCCCCCTGCCAAACGAGGGATGGCTCCCGGTGGCTCCCGGACTTAATCTACTCAGAACGGCCTAGGGAATAACTATGCCAAGTTTGAGCGCCGGATCCAAATTAAAACGGTTCCCATACTAGACGTTGCACTAAATTCCCCACTACGTTACAAGTGACAAACTTTGCTCTACAATTTTAGTAATAATTTTAAACTTCTGCACCTTATAACATCCTCATAGCCAAGATCTGTTCTAATGAACTGTAATCGAGATCTAATGATTGGGCCACACAGATAGCTGCTTTTGATTGAAATAAAATGAGAACAAAGCAAAAAGCATTTGTTCGGGCCATGCCAGAGAGAGGCAGTACTAGCAAACCTCTGTTTGTGCAAAGTCAGAGTTGTATAAAGATTTGACCCAAAGTTTGATACATCGATGCTCCTACACAATATATTTATTGATGACTAGCTGGTATCCTCGACGTTTGATACATCGATGCTCCTGCACAATATATTTATTGATGACTAGCTGGTATCCTCGACTTAAAAGTTCATATTATGTTCTGCCTAATTATTCTTTAGAAATTAGAATATGAAATACATATACAAATGCTGTAGCGTAATGGGCAATACAAATTATAAATTTTTTGTCCTTTGGAGTATTTGTCATGGCAAAAACATCTAAATGGAGATATTGTTAGTAATCAGTTGTCTGGCACTAACATCGTCTATCTTGTACATATCTATGGTATATCTATGGTGCTCTAACGCTTAGACTACTGGATTATTTTGGATACTTGGGCTAGGGGTAGGTATCGTTAATATCTCTAACGAAGTTATAAAATATCTGCCAGGGCTCTAACTGGGTTACTGTACATGATTCTGAACGACTTTGCTTAAGGAAATCATAGTTAAGCCGACCACCTGATCTATTTTTAAGAAGCGTTTTTTGCGAATTGACTCCTTTTGTTTTGTTCCCTTTATGTTTTAAGCCTTACATATCTGTGCTATGACTCAAGGTACGTATACCATCAGCAAGTGCGACTACATCTTCAATTCTTCATGCGGCTCTGAATTTGTAAGTTTCAACATTTGTCCACAGATTGTAGCCTTGTCTGCTGTCTTTTGTGACAATTTAATTTACCCTTATTACTTTTAACCAAACACTCACTAAAAATGGTGACCAAGCACGACTCCATTGTTATGTCAAGCTTTATTTCCTGTAGTACGTGAACATTAATGACGGTTTAAGTAGATACATCGTAACCATTTAAATTGTTCATTCTTGTTTATCTATCTATAGACTTTATAAGTCTATAATTATAAGGAACAATAAGGTTTACACGTCCACTGCGTCACACAAAAAGAATTGCTTATTAGCTAAACAGTTTTGCTTCCTATGATTCCCTAATACTCCTTTGGTGTCTACAGCATACATAATTATAGTCTATTTTATCTAATACCTCACCACATATCACCAGGGGGGGAGAGAGTCAAAAAGTTACTAAAACATCACGTGAATAATAGACGACCCCTTACTTACCGATTATAGGTACCGACCTAAAATTATGCTCAATTACATTACATTGCCAACTTTTGTTCGTGCAAGTTATATTCGTGCGGGAGTTACGTAAGTAATAAAGGTAAAAAAGGAACTAATCATGTACTTACTATTAATGGCTCTGTCTGTGAGAGCATCGACTATGTACCGTTCCTCTCTTTCTTGGGGCACGTCGTTATCGAAGAAGTCCAATCCATAAAACAGAGGTCCGTTGTTCGGCAACTGGAAGATAATAAATACACTTTTTATAATGTGTTTGGTTAAAAAGAAGGTACTTCTACTAATCTAAATAGCTTTTGTTTTATAGCGTTGAAATATTTTTTACCCTTAAGGTCAGGGATGTTTCTTGTTAGATAGGTAACAATCGTACCAGAAAAATCCATTGCTACATACCGTTCACTAGTGACAGGACCTTAGTCGTGTTATTCAAGGTTTAACTGGGTGAGTATACCACTACATAATCATCTGATCGTTTTGTATAACAAGTACAATGTTCTGTGATTTTCAAATTACGCAAGTATTTTATGCTATTTGAACAAAGTTCTGTGGTATGATTCATTAGTAGAATCGCTTCTTATAATAGGTACCCGTTATTGTTTACTTAACACTGTTTTCCTCTCATTATCTTTATATTTAGTTTGTGCGATATAACATTAAAACAACATAAAATTAAAACTAGAACGTAAAACAAATGCAGTGTTCCTCAAGGAGGAGCATTAGGTCTCATTTTATTTCTTAATTCAATTTATATTTAGGACTGCTAAAAGAAGTATTATATCATATTTCTTACTACCTAGCTGCAAATTATAAATAGAGCAAGGAGATCAAGGGAGACGTTGAGTTTTGCATTTACGTCCAAAAACGACAACATTTAAATATGAAATAAAGTATATAGTGTAGAGTATAGGTGGAGCATATGTAACAAAATAAAATTATGTTTACTTTTAAAGACAGGTAGATCATCCATTGAGTTGTACCTTCCGTAGAATATTAATCGTCTATTCCCGTTGTCCCCACTTTTTGTCCGTCACTGGTGGACAACGGGAAAAAAAGTTGCGTTGGTCGATTAAATAAATTAAAAAAATATTCGTTACATATTCTTCTGTCAAAGTGAAAAAGATATTAATCAATCACAAAATAACGAAAAATGTAGGTATACGAATTATTTACCGGATGACTTTTTTCCTCTCAATATTTAATCAGTAGAATTGTAAAGTGAGTCTTTTTTATCAGCCGACTGACAAGTGTAAAAAAAGATAAATAAACGTATTTATTTTTTTTTATTTACTAGCCATCGGGTTATTTTTGTAGTCCAATTATTGAAATTAATTTGACTTAACTTCTATAATAAATAACCTACTCATAGACTCCGCTACTTGGGTCCCGACGCACAGAAGTAGTGTTGCCAGGCGTCCCAATTTTCAGGGGTTTAGGGACGCATCCCGATTTGCACCTGATCGGGATGCTAAATATCCCGATAAATCAATAAAATCATGAAAAACCATTATCGTTACACCAGAAATTAATATATATAACATCAGTCGCATTCGCATCACTATGTCGAGTGAGATAATGCGTTCAAAATCGCGCACATCTCATCACTAGCTTGTTCTCTCACAGACAGAAAAAAGCGGCCAAGTGCGAGTCGGACTCGCCCCTTAAAGGGTTCCGTAGCAGCAAGTAACATAATATAAAAACTAGCTGGGTGACCGAGCTTCGCACGTTCAATCGGAGCGTTTGTAAAAAAAACTGAAAACGACATATCCAGATGAACCACTCCAAAAATGGCAGAAAAATACTCGAACATATCAGTGCATGTTGTCATTCCTCTGTTCATTCCTCTGTTCATTCCTTCAGAACTGCACGCCATCTGTTGTCGAGTAGCGCGGTCAATGTTAGCAACAAAGGGCTCCAAGGCCTCCCAAGTAATGTAATTCACTGGTAATTCACCTACTCGACAAAAGATGACGCCATTAGTGAAATATATTTACAAAACAAAAAACCAACTATCAAAATAAATTCCTTATTTGTAAGGATAAGTTTAGGTTTAGACCCTCATAGATCCATTGTAGATCCGAAACAACTAACCATAGATCGATAGAATTATTTTTGTTAGAATCGTTTTCGACAAAAATAAAAACAAAATTTAATGCACAGTAAATTCGAAACATAAACATTGTAGCAGTCGTTGATGTCTTTTATATAAAACTTGATAAATCAGCGCACGTCGTTTTTTTTTTAAAAATACTATCTTCGATAAAATAGGTAAAAAATGTACCTACGTCATTCATGCTGCAGCACCCGATTTGAAATGTTCCAAATCCATTTTTGGTGATTTTTAACCCCTAATCCTAAATTTTCTTCAAAAAGTTTCATGCCGTTTTCGAAATCCTCGGGACACCTAACTCGTTTAATAGTATAGGAATAATAATAATAACACAAATAAAAAGACAAAAAACAATAAAGTCTCGCGGGATTCGAATCCGAACCTACATAAAAAAAAAACCAGCACCGAACCTTTAGGCCAGTTCGCGCTTGAAGGTGGTGTTAAAAATAAACATCATATGTGTAGTCATATTATGTAATTTCGCTCATATCTCCCTTAAACACTACACGGGTAAATCGGCGGTCGATACTTCCGTCGGCCTCCTAAAGGGCAGACCCTATGGGGGAGTGGCCATTCTATGGAGAAAAGGTATATTTCAGTCCGTTAGTGTAATGAAGTGCAACAGTGTGCGTCTCTCTGCTATTAGAGCAATGTCAGGTAACCGCTGTATAATTATATGCAGTGTATACATGCCGACTGATGCACCTGATAACTTACCAGTTTTTACGGACATCCTAAGTGAGATCAGTGCATTGATTGAAAATAGCGGAGTAGAAAGTGTATACATTTTAGGCGATTTTAATGCGCATCCGAACGAGTTGTTTTATAGAGAGCTATTGAGCTTTTGTTCTGATCAAGAATGGATTTGTGCGGACACGAAAAAACTTGGTATCACTGCTAACCACTTTACTTTTGTGAGCGATGCGCACGGTTGCACTCGTTGGTTAGACCATTGTGTTGTCTCCCTGGCAGCCTGGCATAGTATTGTTAATGTAACTATAAGGGAGGATGTTTTTTCGTCTGATCATCTACCTTTGATTGTAGAGTGTAACCTTGAAGTAGTAAGGCAAAAATTAAATATTACTGAAGTACCATGTAACCTGGTGATATGGGGTCATAGAAATGATGATCAGGTGAATGAATATCGCAATCTTTGTCATAACAAACTAAAGCATTTAGACTTTCCTGTGGAGTTTGAGAGTTGCAGTTATGGGACATGTGACTTGCATGAACACAAAAAAAATTCTGGACAATCTGTATAATGAAATTGTAAATATTCTGAGTGACGCTGCCATAAAAACTAAACCTAAGGTGAAACCCGCGAGAAACAGACATATATGTGGCTGGAATAAACATGTTCGGGAAGCGCACGGGGAGGCCAGGCTTAAATATCAAATGTGGCTTTTGTGCGACAAACCATCTTCAGGGTACATCTATGAGCAAATGAATGAGTCCCGTAAAATATTTAAGCGTCGCTTAAAATGGTGTCAGAATAATCAGAACCAGATCAGGATGGATATCTTGGCTACGCATATGGAATCAAAGAATTTCAGTAAATTCTGGCAAGCCACAAAGAAGCTTGATGCTAGGCCTGGCCTACCTGTGAGCGTGAGCGGTGAGAGCGACCCAAGAGTGATTGCAAACTTGTTTAAGGAACACTTCAAAGTGCAATCTCCTCTTGGCTCATCTAAGTCGGTGATCGACGCTGAGTCCAATCAGAGGGAGGATAAGCTACTTATCATATCTGCTGGCCAAGTTAGCAATATCATAAAAAAAATGAGTAGAGGTAAATCACCGGGACATGATGGGCTCAGCATCGAGCATCTTAAATACGCTGGTGTTCACGTACCGAGGGTGTTATCGTTGTTTTATTCTATGTGTCTAAGTCACGCATACTTACCCGATGACTTGATGAAAACCGTCGTAGTGCCCATTATAAAAAACAAAACGGGAGATATTGCCGATAAGAACAACTATCGTCCAATTTCGCTGGCCACGGTAATAGCTAAAGTATTGGACAGTGTGCTTGATTCTTATTTGGATGAATACATGCACCTCCATGACTCGCAGTTTGGGTTTAGGCACGGACTGTCCACTGAGAGTGCAATTCTTAGTCTCAAGCACACTGTTCAATATTATACTGAACGAAAAACGCCGATATATGCCTGTTTCCTCGACCTCTCCAAAGCATTTGATCTGGTATCTTATGACGTGCTTTGGAGGAAGTTGGAACACCTGAATATTCCACCGATACTGCTCAATATTTTCAAATTTTGGTACGCAAACCAAATTAATTATGTGAAATGGGCAAACACTCTCTCTGCGTCATACAGGTTGGAGTGCGGGGTGAGACAAGGTGGGTTGACGTCTCCCAAGCTCTTCAACCTGTATGTTAATGACCTGTTAGTCGAGCTCAGCAGCACGCGTGTCGGATGCCGCGTGGATGATGTTAGCATTAATAACATCAGCTACGCGGATGACATGGTTCTGCTGAGCCCGACGGTAGGTGCTATGAGGGAGATGTTAAAAATCTGCGAAAACTATGCTGCTAGCCATGGTTTGCTATATAATGTTAAAAAAAGTGAATACATGGTCTTTGAGGCCGCTGGTAAATGTCCAACAACAGTGCCAAGCATATCTATTAACGGCGCAGAGCTGAATAGAGTTTATCAATATAAATATCTTGGACATTATGTTACTAGCGACCTCAAGGACCAAGTAGATATAGAGAGGGAGCGTAGGGCCTTAGCAGTAAGGTGCAATATGTTGGCCCGTAGGTTTGCTCACAGTACTGAACAAGTGAAAATAACACTATTCAAAGCCTACTGTCAGAGTTTTTATACGAGCAGCCTATGGACCAACTACACCAAAAGAGCATTAGGGACCCTACGAGTCCAATATAATAACGCCTTCAGGATGCTGTTGGGTCTGCCTCGCTTTTGTAGTGCTTCAGAGATGTTTGCCAATACCCATACCGATGGCTTTCACGCTATTATGCGTAAAAAAGCGGCATCTCTGTTGAACAGAGTGCGGGGCGGTTCCAACAGTATCCTGATGACTGTAGCAGAGAGACACACCTCTCCTATAATGCAGCACATTATTATGATGCTGGTGTACCATTGATATATTAAATGAATTAATTTGATATATATATATTTTTTAATGTAATGTTTGTAATTTTGTAATTTTGTAATGCTGACTAACAATATTGATTACGATTATGTAACTAACACATATGGATTTTGATGTCCGAAATAAATGATTTATTATTATTATTATTATTATTATTAAATGAGTTTTTCGAAGATAATTCCACCATAGATCGATTTCTGGCGAGTTTTAACCCCTAATTCTAGATTTTCGTCACAAGGTTTCAAGCCGTTTTCAAAATCGTCGGGACACTTAACTATAGGATTCTTGTAGTTCGTTGTAGGTAAATTGCGGTTTACGATTTATGACGTATTAAAAAAAACTACTTATTAGATCTCGTTCAAACCAATTTTCGGTGGAAGTTTGCATGGTAATTTACATCATATATTTTTTTTAGTTTTATCATTCTCTTATTTTAGAAGTTACAGGGGGGGGGACACACATTTTACCACTTTGGAAGTGTCTCTCGCGCAAACTATTCAGTTTAGAAAAAAATGATATTAGAAACCTCAATATCATTTTTGAAGACCTATCCATAGATACCCCACACGTATGGGTTTGATGAAAAAATTTTTTTTGAGTTTCAGTTCTAAGTTTGGGGAACCCCCAAAATTTATTGTTTTTTTTCTATTTTTGTATGAAAATCTTAA
This sequence comes from Coleophora deauratella, assembly GCA_958295455.1. Classification (NCBI taxonomy): domain Eukaryota; kingdom Metazoa; phylum Arthropoda; class Insecta; order Lepidoptera; family Coleophoridae; genus Coleophora; species Coleophora deauratella. The sequence goes on from OY282398.1 coordinate 7,351,678, forward strand.
TGCGGTTCACAGACTACATCTACTTACCAAGTTTCAACAGTATAGTTCTTATAGTTTCGGAAAAAAGTGGCTGGGACATACAGCCGGACAGACAGACAGACAGACAGACAGACAGACATGACGAATCTATAAGGGTTCCGTTTTTTGCCATTAGGCTACGGAACCCTAAAAACAGCGACAGACGCTCAAGAGTCGCGTCGTCTTCGTCCGTCAGACGCGGCCGTATACGTATGTCTGCTTCTGTTTCACTCAACCAAGAAGCTTATAACCAAACTGGAGGAAACACTTAGAATTAACAAACGAAGACGAAAAATGTGACCTGGAATGCGCTGTCCCTTTCTCGAGGGGTCAAAGCGGAAATTCAAATTAAAACTATCTAACTTTGGCATGACGTGCAGTGAATTTTATAACTACATTATAAAAAACAAAGCAATCCTAAAGGCAGCAAAATGTAACGAAAAATACAATTTAAATAAAAAAACAATTATTTAAACTTACAAAACAGCTACAATAAATATAAATATACAGGCTGTTAAAAAAGTGTGTTTAACCCCTTAAAATCTCAAACGCACTTTTTTGAACACCCTGTATAACTAAGATTTTACTGTAACATTGTATTTTGTGATTTATATTGTACGAATAAAAACAGATTTACTAGTAACTAATATTTGCAAAAAGCAATAAATTAAGCCTGTATTTAAAACAAAAGTATTTTTTATTTATCCCGATCTAAAACCCTGTCCCGATTTGTTTTACCATCTGCCCCTATTTTAATTTAAGGACCTGGCAACACTAAACAGAAGTCTGACAGCAGCTAAACAGTTACAAAAACATTCCGCCGTTTTTGTAGGTACTTCGGACATCCTAGGAAAATCAAGCCACCTTATCAGTTAAGAAAATCGTATCTCAAAAACTGACCTGTTCAATTTTATCGTAGGTGTAGTAATCAATGAATCCCCCCCTCATGCCGTAGTGCGAGTCGTACCCTCTTGAGGTGGGCAGGAACTCTTCTCTTGACATGCCGACGTGCCATTTGCCCACCAGGTGAGTGGCGTAGCCAAGTTCCTTCAGGTAAGATGGCAGGAGACGTTCCGTTAGAGGTATACCTCGGTCCTCAGAATTAAGTAGAGGGGGGCCGTGCATGCCTGGAATATAAGACATATTGTCACCCACTTTTACTATCTGAACAATGAATCTAATGCAAACATGGGTGTTTTATGTAGAATATGCAAAAAAACACCTATAAAACATTTTTATTGTTAGATATTTGTAGAGATAAATATTATATAGATTTTTCTTTGTTAGGGTATGAAGGCTTTCCGTCAGGTCGATTTAAATTTTTTTTAATTAGTTGTCACCCTGTTGATATAAGTACCACATACAATGCATATAGCCTATACAACCCTCAACAACATAGAAAAAAAGAAAAATAAAAATAAAGAAAGAAATTTGAAATATGTAATTACGTAATTATGTAAAATTACTGGGAGAAACACGCTCTGTGATGGGGAAAACCAACCAACCAGAAAGCCTAAAAAGCCTGAAAAGTTGAAAATCCCCACTTGCACTAATATACTATGATTTGGAAATCGTCCGGAAGACGTCCACTGTCGAACACTGTATATTTCCCCCACATAGTTCCACGTAGCCTGGTTTTAAGCCACATACCAGAGGCTTCCTGCTAGCCTGATCTGACCTGAAAGTATGTTCAGTCCAGCTGAGGCCGTCCAGCACTAACTCTTCCAGCCTACGGTACCACCACGCTTGTATTCCACGCTTCAGGCCCAGGAGTAGAATAGGGACTTTACCATTTTTTGAAAAATATCCCAAATTGGTGATAAAATCCTACAAGTTTTTTTTAACCAGTTTAAAGCCATAAATATACGTTTTAATTTACCATTTCGAATTTATTACCAATGATAATTTATCATGATGTTATCGCTGATGAAGTCATCGATTGTAAACAAGACAGCTTTATGAAAAATATAAAAAAATAAAATTAGTTTAAAAACCACAACGGTGGTGCATTGTACCAGAATGTACTAAAAATAAATACTAGTGTTAAAATACCATGCAGGCAAATTGCGGATTCAAGTGCCAACAGATATAAAGATGAGATACACTCAGATCAAACAGACACTGTATTGTAATCTTTATAGGTTTTTGTTTGATATTACACTGAAAAAAATAATTGTTAATATACATCATAAAAATGTTTAATATTATCAAGTCACTTGTTTATATACGAGCGCACAAAGCTTTGTGATTCCGGGAATCAAGCCTTCTTGATTGAGAAACGAAACAAGCATACATAGTACATTCCAATAAGTAATTGTCGGCTTAATCAATTCTGATCATTATTTAATAATATTTTATTCGATGAACTAAGTGTAATGTGTAGTAATAATAAAACAACTTGATGGATCTAAATAAGTAGATGATAGAACGGACTATGCCTCGAAATGAATAAAGTAAACCTGTTAAATTCAGCACTTTCAATTTGATAAACGTTCAATCATTTCAGCTTTATTGTGGCAAGAAACCGTCAACTATTGTTTTTGATAATTCCTTGAATGATTCAGTCATTTTTTTTTTCAATTAAGCAAGATTGTAACTTATTTAGCCATGATTTTTTTCAGTGTACCTTTATTTTTTTCATTTTACTATCGTCATATTTAACAATAAACGCAAAAGCACAGTTTAGCAGCGCGCGAATAACACGCTAATACAGATACATTTTGACTTTGTTTGCACAAATCTATCACGTTACGTTTCATTTCGGTAATTATTTTATATGTCACATACATAAGTTTTCACGAAGTTTTACTGAATCCAATACTTTACTTCTTACTTGTACTGAGACTATTCTCTGACGGAAAATATGCGGAAAATTGTAAGTTACAGAATACTTAATACAATTGGGACGATCAAAAGTCGGGATTTAAATCAAAAAAACTTTGCCGCCATCAATAAATATATTCTTGGCACACTCGTGCACCTTGCTTTCACAAAAACCGTCTTTTATGATAAAATTCCAATTAAATTTACAGGTTAGCTTTCCAAAATTGTGAAAGACTAAAATATTGCGAACATCTACTTGTGAGACTCTTAGTGTTTACTTAGTGTTTACCATCATAGTGACGTCACATTAGAAATGGGCGGCTAGCGTTTCAGATATTAGATATTTAAAGAACAGATTTAAAAAGATTTATTTGAAATGTTTTTTGTAAATCAAAATTAAAATATTACTTTATATTTTTTATATAAATGGAAACCTTTTATATTCCATTATTTATTGCAAATACTGCATTTTTTTGTACAGAGTAAAATACCCTGAATACTTTTAGTACTCAACTGAAATTCCGTCCTCTCCCGGAATGTTGTAACAAATATAATTATTCATGTATTTCTTAAGTGACTGTTTTTATTTTATAATAGTTCATATGCTTAAAACATCTTTGTATCAGAGACAAAATAAGTGTGTTTGTTTGTCCATTGACGTTGCAACGGAACAATGGATCCACATTTCTTGCACAGGGATAGTTGACGGGGTAGAAAGTGACATTATAGCCTGTAAAAATATAGGATTCTCCCGGGAAATACATCGAGATTCCTAAAAGTAATGCAACTTGAGAAAGTAACGCTTTTCATTACTCAACGAATTTCATAGTTTGGTAAATACTTTAGATATAAAGTAGGGAACAACATAGGATATATTTGCCTCGAAAATTTCATTTCCCTGGTCGCGAGCCGCCTCCGCGCCTTTTAACCGCCTCCGTAGCCGAGTGGCTAGTCCACTCGCTTCACATCAGGAGGTCGCGGGTTCGATTCCCGGCGGGGTCCAACTTTGTAGGACTCTGTTTGGTTGGTGGTAGGGCATTTTCTAAACCCGCCTGACTAGCTACCACTATCTTATCTAAGTCTAGCCGCCAAGCATCAATGTTAACAGCGTTGATGTGGTCCGACATGAAGATAAGATAGCCAGGTACCCATTGCGTTGGGGAATTTTGGTAAGCCCGCTTCCATCGGCATCATCATCACTTACTATCAGGTGAGATGATGCCAAGGGCTTACAAATTGAGGGTAAAAAAGGAGCCACTGAGGCCTCGCGCACTGCGCAAGTGCACCTTTAACGACAGTTATAATAACCTAACCATATTTAAAAAAAACGACTACATTAAAATGTATCCTATCTCACTCTCGGGATCAAGACAAATCTAACGACACCTCTCAAGCTAAAATCCATCAAGCCGTTTATACACTCGAAAAATATAATATCGTATAACCCTCCTTCTGGCGCAATCGGATAAAAACGGTATCCACTCATTATACCAGCAAGGTATACAACTTAATCGATAAATAGTAATAAATAAGAGCAGTTATAATGAGAAGCTTTTTGCAATTAACCTGTTCTCATAGAATATTTTCCGGTAAGCAGCGAAGACCGTGCGGGGGTGCAGATGGGCTCACTGTAGTACTGCTGAAGTATGACCCCCTGGTAAGCCAGCGCGTCGATGTTTGGCGTCTGGATCTGGTCCGAGCCGTGGAAGGAAACGTCGTTCCAACCCTGGAAATAGTTTTATTTCGTGTCTGAATTTTCCTTGAGACAATATTCTTTATAACCTTTTATGCAGGTATAAAATAAGGAAATTCCTTTCTTTGCAGGAGTATTGGTAATAACAATTAACAACCATTAAATAATAGTATATTAGGTGCTCATCTATGAAGTTGCTGTTAAAGTTTTTAAAAGTTACAACTGATTTTTCAAATCTTCAATAATTAGTTTACCCACTTCTAATTATATTCTATTATATTATTATTCTTCTAAATCCGTTTTCATGGCCTCTACACCACTGTACTTTAAAAATTTTCCGACAACATACAGTTAGCAAGCATTATTAATTTCGACAAGACTACATTACAAATAGGGAATTTTTTATTTTACTTTTTTATACTTTTAAGCTCTTCGTAAATTTAATAGGTTAGCACCTAATAGTTATCTAACAAACATCGACCGTTAAAGCAAACATTTTAAAACAACTGGTCCAAAAGACTTTTTCGGTGCCCATTTGCCACTCGTGATTCCACTTTACGTAATTTCTTAACGTATTTAACTACAATACAAAAATAACAAAGGCCCATTTTAAAGACCTTTCTTTTACTAACTACCAACTATTATAAAATTGTTTAGATCGATCATGAAAACTAGGCCAGACATGTGCAAGACCTCGGGGCGGTCATGGTTAAAACCTATCATTTGTTTGTTATGTAACCAGTCATGTAAAACGCTAAGGTCGCAAACCTGGTTATGTAGTTAGCTTCTTTCCACGCTATGCATATGCGTCATTCAACTGCCTTTGTATCAAAGGCTTTTAGATTATTGCCTGAGATCATCTGAGATCGTTAAGAACTCATAACTAAGTAGTCCACACTACTGGGGCATGAGATATTCCCCATTTTTGGGAACGTTAGCGTACTCCACATAAGGGATCCAAGCCCGGAAAGGTGAATAAGGTTCTGGAACTAGTGATTAGCCCCAGTGCCTGAAGTGTACGAGCCAAAGAATCTGACTTAACTTAAAACCGCTCTAAACCAGCACTTACGAAGCGAAGCACGAAAACAGACGCGATTATTGTCACTAACAGGTTCTTGGTTGTCTGGTAGAAGTGTTAGTGTTGAAGTGTTGTTTCTTTTTCTATTACATTGATAAAAACGTTAAAGGTGACATTTCTAAGTATAATGTAGCTGCCAACCATTGCTTGGTTGGCTAAACAATACAAAATTACTGCATTAGATAAATTTTCAGATAGACGTTGCTATAAAAAAGGTCATACCATAAAAATAAGCTTTGTGTTTAATTATAATTACATACAAATTCAAATATCTGTAGGTACATCACAGTCATTAGGAGTAATAATTTATAACAAAATAGCTCCCACCGGCGACTTCATATGTGTGGATTTCAGAAGTGGATCCAGAGAGAAAGAAAATGTTAAGGTGGCGCCATCTAGTGACGAAGTGGAAATTTTGAGTTTTTAAGCATTCCTCCGGGAACTCTTGAGTTTTCCGGGATTAAAAGTATCATATGTGCTAGCGAGTGCTTTATCTTTGTTCCTACCAAATATCATCCAAATCCGTTCAGTAATTTCGGCATGAAAGTGGAACAAACAAACATCCATACTTTCACATTTATAATATTAGTGATGAAAAACGATACCATGGACTTCAAAATCCATCAAATAGGTTAGGCTACATACTCAGTTAAACAAACAAACAGGCAAACATATATCCGAAAAGACATTCCCCCTTTCAGGGACAGTCAGTTAAAAATGAGGGAAACACTATTTCATTATTTTCCATCATTTCAACTGCCTTCATGGCCTAGTGGCTAGTCCGCTTGCATCAGGAGGTCGCGGGTTTGATTCCCCGCGCGGTTCAACTTTGTAGGACTCGGTTTGCTTGATGGTAGGGCATTTATTGGTCCGCCTGGCTAAGCTACCACCATCTTATCTAGTCTTACCGCCATTGATGTGTTCCGGATGGAGAAAATATAGCTCACTGCGTTGAGGGATCTTGGTAAGCCATCGGCATCATCATCGCTTACCATCAGGTAACACCAAGAGCTTACCGATTGTGCATTTAAAAAATCCAAGATCTATCACGTCGCGTTGGATTCACCGCGTTCATGCATCACGCGATGTGACACCATGGGTAATGGGACTAATAAGCAATTAAACATACAATTGATACTACGTAAGTTAATTTACATTTCACATTTGAATGTAAATTAACTTAACGACTCGGTAGAGGCAGATTATGCGTTCACAATAAGCACTTCTACCCAACTTTATTGTCATTTTTATGAAAACAGTTTTTATGGCATTAGTGTCGTTTTCGTAAGAGGCTCGTTGACCATTGTTAGGTACTCGAAGAAGGCCAATGATATAATGTTCCTAAGACTATAACAATAAAAACGACGGAATTAAAATTACGATACAAATACTCTAGATACCGACTTGTTATTTTCATTCCGTATCGTAGTTATGGGGCACGTGTCTCTTAATGTAGCTTAGACAAAATTGTCCGTACTCCACATAAGGGAATCAAGTCTAGATTAGTGGAGGTTGCGGGGCTAGAGGCAAGCCGAATGTCAGAATTCTTCAAGCCATTATAAGGCCTCTGATATGGCTTAACGATCTAGTGATACCAACCGTGACCTTGTATATAGTGATATCGTTAACGTGCGAAGCACGGAAGCGGTCGAGATAAATAACACTAACAGTCAGACCCATCCAGGTTACTATCGTGTCTGTTATAATCGTACCTGATCGTCAGTTAACCTGCGTGATCGACGCGACCACGCAAGCCGCTTTGAACCATGACCGCTTTAATTAATCGCTTATTACATCTGGATAATACAACCAGATGTAATTATCCACAGTAATTTAATAAGTTATTTTTTATAAGAAATCTATAATCTTCATAATCGTCATATTCTCTGTGAAGCCTATCTACGGAGTTTGATGAATTCAGGTACTTTTAATTGTACTGAAGCCAATGTGCGCAAATTCTCAATAATTTTCGATTCACTCAAAGAAATCGCTATCGCTATCAACACATATTTTACATTACAATTTTTCATTTTCACGTAAGGTGCATGGCAAACCGTGAAACTGATTTTGATCCGTATTGACGGTCAATAGAGGCATGCAACATTTTTAAATATACGGCCTTTGATAACGTTAAGGAGCGTTACTAACAAATGCACATCTCTAGATTTAAAAAAAATAACATTTGGAAAGCGAATAGCCAGAAGCATGAGAAAGCACAAAGGCGAACACATTTTTTTTGTTATTACCAATACCAATACATTAGCTATAGAGCAGGAAAGTCCATTAAAGAATTGAAAGATTTGACTTCATTTTTAATGTATTATTTTGCATACCTACCTACCCTTTAAATGGCAGCGTCTAATTTAATATATCTATGTGTCCTACCTGCCATATATAGGTTTCTTTTAAAATACCCAAAAATAATCTACCCGTGGCTTCCACTCATGAAACTGATCAACTTTCTCCTAGGAACCTATTCTCAATTCGCAAAAAATTCGAACTTCCCATACGAAATTGGCGGTTTATTTGATCAATTTGTATGAAGACTCCAAAAAATGTTTTGCTAATTGATTATCAACCGACTTCAAAAAAAGGAGGAGGTTCTCAATTCGTGTTCACCGATTACTCGAAGACGCCTGAACCGATTTCGAAAATTTCTTTTTTTGTTTAAAAGGGTATACTTCACAGGTGGTCCCATATAAATTTTATCGAAATCGATTCAGCGGATTTTGAGAAAATCAACAAAAACATAGCAAAATTCGAGTTGTTGCGATTGAAGTCGGTTGTTTTTAACGTATTCAGCGTGGTCAATTATATTCTATAAAATGAACGTGTTTTTTTTTAGGTTCATGAGGAAAGTTGTTCGGTTTCATGGGTAGAAACCGTGGTTAAATTTTTTTCAGGTAAGTATTGCATAAGGACCCCTATACTTGCTTAGCCATTACTAAATTCAAGGTCAGAGTACTATGCATTTCATACAAGCCAAACACGTCCGCAACAATACACTCCTTTTTTACCGACTTCAAAAAAAAGGAGGTTCTCAGTTTGACCTGTATGTATGTATGTTTCTTAGCGATTATCTCGCGTTCGTTTGGCTGAACCGATTTTAATGCGGTTTTCAGAAAAGTATTTGTTACATTTAGGAGAAGGTTTTAGTATTTTAACTGACCTCAAAAAAGGAGGTTCTTAATTTGACCCGTATGTTACGCGATTGAAGTCGGCTTTTTGACGCTTTCAGCTTTGTCGATTATTCGTGAAGAATAACAAAGAATAATTTTGACTTTTAAAAGTTTGTGCGAAAACTGCGATACTTTCACAATAGTTCGTGAACAACAACTTTAGTCCTCTCGCCACTTTCAAGTCCTCACTCAAAAAGTTGTGGAGTCCCAACCCTGGCTTCTGAGTATAATAATATTATACATATTTGATATTATACAGAGTGTTAAAAAAAGTGCGTTTGAGATTTTAAGGGATTACTCAGAATCAAGTATAGAATAGAGGAAAAATATTTAAAAAATCCGATCTGCAACTTTTTATTTCAATTTTCCATACAAATTCTTGATTTACTATTTAGATTAGTATAGGAATCTGAAAAAAATTATTAAGAACTGATTATTTCAATATTTTTCCTGTATTCTATACTAGATTTGGAGTAACCCTTTAAAATCTCAAACGCACTTTTTTAATACCCTGTATACAAAGTATTTAAAATGTATTATTTATAGGTTTTTATAAGTCGTTTTTTTTACTTTTGCTCCATCTATTTAATTAAGTAAATGGAATTCCTCTCAACATACTAAGGTTGATTGGAAGAGATCCCGTAAGGTCCACTCCTGTATATTTTTTCCTGTTATTTGGATGTGTTGTACTTTGTTTTTGATTACAATGAAGAGTTTACAAAGTATATACGACAATTAACCACTCTTCAAACTGACCCTCAGTTTTCACCGATACGTGTTTTATATAGAAAATTCAACAATAAAACACCCACAGAAAGAAGTGAATAATTGTTTTTCTAATACCCGTATTTTAAATATTTTGAATAGCTGGTTACTTCTCGAAATAACTATTTTTTTCACCTTTATATAGTACAAAGTCTGCATAGTACTACCGTCATAAGAACGATGGCCGCAAAAGTATACGGAAACTCCATATATGTACTTTGCGGCCTTTTTTCTTATGAGGGCAGAGTATACAGCCTAACCGATATAGTGCGTTTTCGTCAGATCGAATTCACGTTTTTTTTAGGTTACCACCCAGTTGACATAGGCACCATTCATATGCATACAGCCTGTAAAACCCTACCAGAGAAAAATAAATCTCGAGAAATAATCACTACATAGTATAAAACAAAGTCGCTTCCCGCTGTCTGTCTGTCCCTATGTATGCTTAGATCTTTAAAACTACGCAACGGATTTTGATGCGGTTTTTTAATAGATAGAGTAATTCAAGAGGAAGGTTAATATGTATATAATACATTGCACTTGTGCGAAGCCGCTATTAATCGCTATTAATAATAAAAAAAGGTAAATCTGGGTATTTTATTGCTGCATTTCCACATGAATATTGTAGGTAAATTTAGTTTTGTAAATTAATGGATGATACCGTAATCATAATTTAAAATCTTACCATATCATCAACCATGATGAACACTATGTGACTTGGCTCGGTGTAGTATGCTGAAACCGCCTTCAGCAATAAGACCGCCCACGCCAAACCCCTGCAAAAGTCGTGCTGTACTCATGGAACCGGACAACTGTCCCCGAAAACCCTGTGGGTAGTCTATCCGAAAAAACGTAATATGTTACTGTAAAAGTCCAAAGTACGGTAAATTCTAAGATTTATCATTAAATTAATTTTACCAGTAAATCTTAAGATTTACCAACATTTTAGGTTTAAAATGTTGGTAAATCCTAAGATTTACTGGTAAAACCAATATACGGGCTTTTACAGTAACAAATACATAGTTAAGACTTACTTAGTTAGCCGATCAAGTGACTGACTTCTTAGAAAAGTAATTTGTTTTTCGCGAGTTAATTATGAGATTCTGGAAAAAGTTTTTCAGATTTACGAGTATTTAGAAGGCCTTGTTTACATAGTTACAACTAATTTTGTGATACCTTTTTTATCTACGCCTTTGGCATCCTCTCACTTGGAGGTAAGTGATGATGATGCCGAAGATGGAAGAGGACTTACTGATATTCCCCAGCACAATGGGGACCTGGCTATCTTATCTCAATGTCGGAACACATCAATTTAATTAACATTTATTTTTGGCAGCCACACTTAGATAAGATGGTACTCCAGTCGAGCTCAGAAAATACCCAAGCATAATACATCCAAGCAAGCCGAGTCCTACAAAGATGGGCCCCGCTGGGAATCGAACCCGCGACCTCCTGATGTGACCTCCGCTAGACCACTGAGGCGGTTGCACATGTAAATTAGTAAAAATGAATCAAAATTTAGGGTCGCAAATCTCTACGAAGTCGCTTTTACTCTTTATTCTATTTTATAAAAGCATTCATTAAGTGAAATGTCTCAGCATGACAAAGAAATCAACAAATAGGTAGTAACCTATTACATTACTGTTTGGTGACTTTTCTAAGTCATACCGAAAAAATAATTAAAATTAACGACGAAATTTCGGACTTAAAACTGCTTTTTAGTTGCTTAAATTAAAGTTATTTTAAAGTATAGTAGTACTTTTGAAACTAAACACATCTCGATCTACGATTTTGCAGACTTTAGAGGAGTTCAATATTTTTTTGCAATGTCAGCAATTACGTGGGACAAATGTTTGTCAGTGCTTGTTTACACTCTGTAGATTTTAAATTTCAACTGAAAACAATTTTATAAAATCTTATATTCCGAATTTACAACAGTGAAATTAAACTTACCAACTGTAAAGAGGTGCAATCATTTTTTTCGCCGGCCGGTTTTCACGAACACTAATCTCCACAAAAAAAAAAATGATAATATTATCGCATTAATTTTTCACCTAGCATTTCGGGTTTAGTTTACAACTTCTTTAATAATCCAAAAAATATATTAATGACTAGTATAGAAGTGAGAATGAACCGCCTCGCGTGAGTGTTAAGGCTGTACAAAGCTGTGTTGTGGAGGCTACTCTTGCGCCGCGCCGCTGCACGCTGTTACAAAATACGCCATGTGATTGTTAACCAACCACGGAGGTCTCATTATACCTATAATGCTGCTGCTTCATACATTTACTGGATCCACTTAGAGTCCTGTCTTACTAATTAATACAAATAACCTACAAATATTATAATAACGTCTATCAATGCCAGCCGACTTTAACAGAAGTGGTAGAGAGATATTATGTTAAGTTCTTCCGTGATATTAAGCTCATAAACTCTCTCCAAGTAAACGTGATGCGTGCAGCAGCCACACCTCGGCATACCGTGCGGCTCATGGGATAAACCTGGTCGAGTGGTTTTAACGCGGATCCCTCCCGCAAAATGGTTTGGTGGACTCGGCGATTCAGCAAGGTAAGGTGGATGGCCGAGAGAGACAGACACATCATCTAACCTTGGTCCAATGGCTAGCCCGCTGGTCCATTGCGTAGGGAAATCTTAGTAAGCCCGCTTCCATATTCGGCATCATCACATACCACCAGGTGTGATAATGCCAAGGGCTTACCAATTGTGGATAAAAAAACTACTTGTACAAATAAAATTTGCGGTAATAGTGGAGTCCTAAAACTTCTCATTTTAACAGGCCGTCTCGTCGTTACTCGTACCTGCTGGAAATTCAAAATTCTATATAAACTTCAACATCACATATCACCGACTTAGGGATCAATAGTAAAAAAATCCTTAGTGCTCATAAACAATCTCCAAGAAACTTATTTTCCATTGCTAAATTTCAGTGGTTGAGGCTGCACGTTGTCTGTCTGTAAATCAGTTATTATAATTTAGTAAATAATCTTTACAGCGAGCGACACTTTTATTTACTGACAAGTCTATAAGCTCTAACTAAATCAAGTGAAGCTCTTTAAACTGGGGCTTCTAATAATGAAACTGAACAACTTTTCCCAAGGAACTCACGGTCAATTAGCAAAGATTTTTCGACTTTTTTCATAAGTCAGTCACCTGATCGGCCACGTAGTATGGGAAGTCCTTTAAAAAATTTATATTTACCAATTTAGTTAAATCCTGTATAGGATGTTTAAAAAGTGCGTTTTTGAAGTTTTAAGCTGTTACTCGGAATCAAGTACTTATAGAGAACAGGAAAAATATTGAAAAAAAATATTATTATTATTATTTTCAGTTTCCCGTACTAAATCCTTATAGTAAATCAAGAGTTTGTATGGGAAACTGAAAAAAAAATGTAGATCGGAATTTTTTCAATATTTTTCCTGTATTCTATTCTATACAAGATTCTAAATAACCCCTTGAAATTTCAAACGCACTTTTTTAACACCCTGTATACATATCGTAGTATACTGTCTACTCGTATTTTCATTATCTAACTAAACCTACATTCAAAACTATTAGGATAAATATTCTTTGGTTTGGTAATTTATATTTGCCTGGATAAATCAGGCGTACGGACATTCTGTATTTTTTAAAACCTTGTTTACTTAGTTACCATATTGCTGTTTCAATCGTCTTTGTATAATATACTTATATTTATTTACCTGACTTTCCACGTGTTTTCACTGTTGCTTGTAACTAAAACTGCTACAACTATCGTGGTATGGAAATGACAAAAATAATCAATTTATTTAATACCTCAATCTGTATTCCGCACATACAATACAATGATTAACCAACATGCTTGCAACACGTGGTTAAGGTTTTAGTAAGTACATTCTCACTTTTTAACTTGTGACAGAAACGTAATAATGCTCACGAATAGATAAATGACATTTACCTTTACGCTTATTTTAGTCAATTTGTAACAAATATGGCTTTTGTTCTTGACAATCTAGATCAATATACATAGTACCTGGGTAGGCACTTAACTTGCAAGCCTTGGAAATATAAGAAAGAGTGAAATTGAAAGTGCACTTGCAAACTATTATAGCTATTATCATACTTAATAATTTAAACTGATTTATTGTTTATCAGACAGTCAGTAGTATCATTTATTAGTGTAGTGGTTAGTCCGCTCGCTTCACATAAGTAGGTCGCGGGTTCGACTCTCGGCGGGGTCCTTTGTAGGACTTGGTTTGGTTGGTGGCAGGAAATTTTCTGAGCCCACATCTGGCTAGCTAGCCACTTCTTATTCTAAGTCTTGTCGCCAAACATCAATGTTAACAGCATTGATGTGTTCCGGCATGAAGATAAGATAGTCAGTTTTATTCCGTTGGAAAATCTCGGTAAGTCCGCTTTCATCTTCGGCATCATCATCACTTACCATCAGATGAGATGATGCCAAGAGCTTACCAATCAAAGAAGTAAACATATTGCCCAATATCCCTCTGAGCTTTTAGGTTTGGTTCAATATTCATTCTTGCTCACCTAGAGCCAATGAGGACATAATTTTTTTTTATAGTACACCATGATTTCGACAGTTGCGTAAAACATGTAAACTTTCTGAAAAAAGTTGAAAAAGAACACAGTTACGTATCTCATTTCCAGAACCAAGGTATGGTTTAGAGTCTGTCCTATTACAATAGGCTATCGTAAAGTACCCCTAAGGGTAAAAAAGATTCACACGAAAGTGTTCTGAAACGCATTGATAATTCTCATATTTCTGGACCGTCGGACCCTCCCCCCGCCCCATATGAAAACCGAAACAACTTATGTGGCATATGAAGGCTATAGCTACCCATGATAATAATAATAATATAATATCTGGGACAAATCACACACGGTCATCTGGCCCCAAACTAGGATTCCCTGTATCTTGGGAACCAGAGACTGATATACATACACATATATTTTTAAATACATACATATATAGATATAATACACCCAGACTCAGAGCAAACAATTCTGCTCATCACAGAAAAGTTTGCCCTGTGTGGGGATCGAACCCACAGCTCTCGGATCAGAGGTCAGGATCGCTAACCACTTAGCCAACGAGTCAGTCAGCCATGGGCGAATCTATTAATGAATTAAACAATATTTTTACGTCATTTCGATGACAGTCTTCCTCGTTATTCCAGAAAAATTGTGTAACAAAAAACTAGTGATCGATCGAAGGTTGGGTTTCAGTTTTGGTTTCGGCCAGTTCCGGCCAAAAAAGTTTCGGTCATAGTTTCGGTTTCGGCCAAAAATCTTTCCTCCTTTGAATATAGAATACAGAATTTATTGATAAAATTATTATAAAATTTTACATGTCATCTTAATATACATTGTATAAATAGTAAATACTATATACATTTATTGTCATAGTAATTAGTGAGCATTCATTTAATAACATTTGTTTCTTGAGTTCAGGTACCATCGTTGATTATAATAAAATTCTTAATTGTTAAGTTTCAATTTCAATGATAAGATGATAACCTACTGTTAAATATTATTCAACAACTGGTGACCTTTATTTCTCTCCACAGCTCCGCAAGTGTAAACTTGAACCTTATTTAGCAATGACCTAAAAACGTGTATCGAAATCTGTAACATCTCATTATTCAGAAACGCGGAGACATATTTCTGTGCCATTTAGCAGTTTATCGATGTTAACTGGATTCCTATTATAACCTAGACTTCTATTTGTTAACCAAAGTCACTCATACATGTTGTTATTTGCATTTCAATGGTTTATTCTAATCCAATTCAAAGTCGCTCAAACAACAACAATACTTTTAACTTTTCCGAGTTTCCGCTTTTGCCCGCGGTTCCGCCCCCGTGGACATCGTTTTTATGACTGTAGTTGAGACTGCGTAGTGCGCAAACCGCATGCGGCTCGCGAGCACAGAAATCACTTTTTCGGGATGGAACTATTCTTTTTTTCAAAAAAGTTTCAATTAAATCGGTTGAGTAGTTACAATAATAAATATTTTTATGATCCCACTGTAATTCCCGAGGAAATCCGATATTGGTACTGGATAATAATGTAATCTTTGTCACTTCCCACCCCGTCTACTATGTCTGTACACAACGCTGAACACGTTAAAAACAACCGACTTCAATCGTAACAACTTCAATTTTGTTATGTTTTTTTTGTTTTTGTTGTTTTTTTTCAAAAAGCGCTGAATCAATTTAGATAAAATTTATATGGGACCACCTCTAATTATTACCTACCAAACAAAAAAAGAATCATCAAAATCGATTCATAATTGGCGGATAATCGCGTAACATACATACAAAAAAAAAACATACATTCGAATTGAGAACCTCCCCCTGTTTTGAAGTCGGTTAAAAAATCATGTCACTCGGTTGCTCCGTTGCGATAGAAAGAAGGACAAATAGACAAACTAACTTACCTTCTCATTAATAATATTAGTAAGGATAGTACGGTTTATATTCTAACTTCACTAGTACCAACTTGAGTAGTATATACTTTTTATTTTCATCTTCATAAATATGATATATGAAGGCTACTTGCCATTCATGCTAAATAATGATACATTTTTTCAAAAGACGCTTCTCTAACAAAAGTTGGTACAACCATGCATATGTGGTAACTGGTAACGTAGATATTCGGTTTACCCAACTGTATTTCTATACGTCGTCGAACGATTGTGCAAAAATATTATGCTTAGTGGCCAAAGAACTAACGATTTTTAAGTATAACGCAATATTAAAGGTGGAGTAGAGCGGTTTGAGTGATATCTGATTAAAGTATTAAAGGCGAAGGCGTGACTGAATTTACCTCTATCGTGCTAGTAAGTATTAACAACCAAACCAACTTTTCATGGTTCTAATATTTTGATTCTAAAGCTCAATACTCTAGTACCTTATATTTGTAACTATTTCTTATCCTATATCAGCACAGTACCAGGATCGTTTCGAATACTCGTCTAGTTTAGCAGAATATTATTTATTATTATTTATTTGTTTAATTTTAGGAAAACTAAAGCTAAATGTTTACATTGGTAGTGATACGTTTGATTAGATGCAATGCTATGTCTCCACTGACGTATTTTGTTTATTAATTTTGTCGTGGATAAAAATTTTACTTTTCTGCAAGTTTGTTTGGTCAAGTGCAGTACTTTATACTACACTTGACCAAATTGAAATTCGTTCCGACACGTAATTGTCGAGTAACAGATGTATCAATCTACATACACTATACAAAAGACCAAGTATCAGAGAAAAAACAAAGAAATACAATAAAATATACAATAAAAAACAATTTTTTACATGCAATTTGAATTTGTTTTCTGGCAAACTAGTCACATTTTCGGGTATTTTGTTATAAAATTTTACACACTGCCCCATAAATGACTTTTTAACTTTACTCAGTCTCGAATAGGCAACATCTATGTTATTAATATTTCTTAGATTAAAATTGTGTCTGTTACTGTTTTTATGAAACAAGTGCAATTTTTTACGTACATACATGATATTTTCGTATATGAATTGACTAGCAACAGTAAGAATATTAATTTCTTTAAACATATTCCTCAACGACTCGCGGGATCGCATCTGGTAGATTGCGCGAATTGCCCTTTTTTGCAAAATGAAAATCGTTTCAATGTCAGCGGCATGTCCCCAATGTCAGCGGCATAGTAAACCCTTTGAATGTCCTTTGATCTGAAATAAGGTTTTGGGATCCTATCAGAACAGTGACAACTCGTACACTGCTTTGCAAAAAAACGGGCACCTAAGGATATTGAATTTTACGGACGATTTCAGTCAATTACATCGAATTTATTTGTTTGACGTATTCTGTATACTTAAAATCTTGTAAGTTAATATGCGTGAAATGAATTCAGGCATTTTTTTTTTCATAAATTTTTGATGAATTCCATAAAACCGATGTACACATCCAAACAATAAGAATTGGTCAGCAATAAACACGTGAAGGCTTTATTAGTTACTTTTGTAAAATAAAGTAACAAATGTAAAAAAAATATCGAAATCTTGCCAAAATCACAGCTTGCATCCATCTGGGTATGCTTTCCACGATATTAAGGTTTTGAGGGATACGTTCCCATTCTTCTGCAATGACTCTTTTAGCTGCCTGATGTTTTGTAGAGCAGGTTTCACTGATCTTACGCGTCTCTTCAGAACATACCAGATATGCTCAATTGGACTGAGGTCAGGACTTCGAGCTTGTCAATCTAAACGACGGATCCCAACTTTTCACATGTACGCTTCCGCACGTCGCCAGAACGGTGAGCATTGTCGTCCATAAAAATGGAATCTTCCCCAAGACCAGTTAATGCGGGTTGTACATGTGGAATTAGGACTTCCGTTATGTATACCGGTGTGCATTTAATGTACCATTTTCTATGAAATAACTAACTCCGTACGCTCCGTCGACTTAATTGTTGCCCAAAACATAACGAAGCCTCCGCCATGCATCCACACACACACACACATCCACATAGTGTTCCCCTGGTCTTCGCAGCACTCGCCGCTGTCGGTCCTTTCCACACAAAAAAAAAACTAGCTTCACCAGAAAACATTACCTTGTTCCAGTCCTCCAGAGTCCATAAAGCAAGTTTCTAGTAAACTGAAGTCGAGCAACACGTTGCTCACAGAGTAGTTTTAGGGTCCCGGGCCGGGCGCAACTGCGGACATTGACAGCCAAAAGCCTCCTTCCGACTTCTGACAAGCTAACTTCTACTCCTCTTACTTCTTCTAGGCATTTATTTAGATCCACTTACGATTCCGCAAAGCCTGTCATCTCTTGGTTCTGTGCATCATTTACTTCCCGAACCTGGCCTTCTTTTGACCGAACTGGTCTCTTCACACCGTTTCCAAGTCCTCTGGACAGTTGAACGACTCACATTTAGTCGCTGAGACACGTAAGTTTGCGAACAACCTTCTTTAAGTAGGGCTTTTACCGGCCCTTATCGCTTCATCAGTCATATCATAAAGTGGTATCTAATGTAAAAAGAAAAAGTAAATTGTTTTATTTGCAGAAATTATCCAAAAAGTTTTAAAATTTAAGTAATCATCATAAAACATTTTCAACAATTCGCGCCATTAAAAAGCGCGCGTAAAGCAATTTTACAATAATCATTTTCTTTTGTTAATTTTTTTATTTATTTAGAACGCAAGGAATCAGGCTATGATGCTTCAAATAACATATAAAATCATCGTCTAATTAATAAAACCTCTTTCTTATTATATTCATTTATATAGAGAAAATTCATTTTTTTATGTCGCCCTCTCTCTTCTTATCGTGTGGCACAATTGAAATGAAATGAAATGAAAATATTTTATCCGAAGTAGGTAGCAGTGTACACTTTTCGAACGTCATTCTTTTATCTACCTAATACGAGGTTCCTACCACTCGGAACTCGTATACCCACCGTTTCGGGAAGTGTTTGCGGAGTGAGAAGAAACGGCGGGCCCTAAAGAAACTCCCTCCAACACATTTAAAAAAAATGTATTATATTCTATTACATCTTAATGCTAGATCAATAAATGAATTATACAATGTCATGTCTGTAAATAAAATATACAAAAATAAGAATAAAGTAAGAAGAATAAAGAAAGAAAGTAGTCAAAAGAGATAAAAGTAAAAATTATTTGTAGCTAATGACTAACAATTCCAAAAACCAATGACAAGAGCAGGCCAGTTCACACGGACAGCACCCGATCACGAGTATAACGCGAGAGTCAGCCATCGCTCCCCTTAACCATATTTGAGGGAAGGGAACGACCCGGCTCCCAATACGCCACCATCCGCACGAACATTTAAGCGAGCATGCACCACTCCGATCAATGGACAAAGAAAAAGGAGAAGGAAAAGTCTTACCGAATCCCTTCAGTTCTTTCACAATAGAGCAGTGGCGTAGCGTGGGGGGGGCCGGGGGGGCCATGGCCCCGGGCGGCACATGGATAGGGGCGGCAAGCGGCACATGGATAGGGGCGGCGAGCGCCACATTTTTTTTACTTAGTGTTATTAGGTGTTATTAGGGATGGGTAAGGTAGTAAAAACTCAGTCAGAGTAAATACTGAGTTTGAGTAAATACTGAGTATTTACTATATTAACTGAGTATTTACTCTCTAGAGACAGTAAAAACTTTTTATCGGTTATTTTTGCATGACATGGTAATCATGGTATACATATAATAAAATCAAGACCAATGCAATGCGAGGAAAATATATATTAAAAAAAACATGCGAATTTTTTTTTTTTTGGGTCTTCGTGTTGGAGTTTATTTTAACCTTTCGCTTGCCTTCCATATTTGAATATCGCTTCAAAGCATCTTGTGCGCACTCATGGTTGAATATGTTTAAATTCTTCAACCACTAACTGGGCAATTTTTTTTCTTCTTGAGACCCGTCTAGCTGTGCGGCATCAATCTCAGAGGTAATCTGTCAGGCAATGGAATATTACATCCCGTTCTCTGACATTCCTCTTGAGAATCAAGCTCGCCCGTGGTTCAATGCCGAATACTCAGCTGCCGAGGCAGTAAAACATTCGGCGTACCAAGCTTGGGCTGATGCTCGCAGTCGCAAAGCTCCGGGTACGCAAGATAAGAAAAGAACCTTTAATAGAGCCGCAAAGTCCTACGAAAAGACGCTACGCAGGGCACGCCTCGACCACATACGCCGCATCGGATCACAACTTGCCTCCTATCCCTCTGGGAGTAAGGCTTTTTGGTCCCTGGCTAAATCGGTCGAGGCGAATTTCTGTCGTGCCGTCTCTGCCTCCACTGCTGAAACCTGATGGACTGATAAGGCAAACTTGTTGCTGAAAATATTCGCGTTTGGATTCTACGAATAGTACACCACCCCACTTACCTCCTTGCGGTACTACAATGACTCCAATCTGTATCCGCCAAAAGGTTCTTAATACACTTTACAATCTAGACGTGAACAAAGCCAGTGTACCTGATGGTATACCAGCCATAGTTCTCAAGAATTGCGCTCCTGAGTTGTCTCCTGTTCTGACACGTCTGTACCGTCTCTCTCTTAAGACAGGTGTAGTCCCAAAGTCCTGGAAGCTTGCCAACGAGCAACCTGTGCCCAAAAAAGGTAGCCGTGTGGATCCTGCCAACTACCGCCCCATAGCAATCACTTCCACAATCCAAGATTATGGAACGTGTACTGAATAACCTCATTCTTGCATATCTCGAAGACAATGACCTTCTTAGCGATCGACAATACGGGTTTTGCCGAGGAGATCTTCCTGTGTATGCTACGCATGTTTGGGGCGAGGCCATTGAGAAACATGGTGAAGCACTCGTTGTGTCTCTCGACATCTCAAAGGCTTTTGATAGGGTCTGGCACGCCCCAGCCTTATTGGCAAGCTTGCATCTTACGGGCTCCCTGTGAGCTTGTGCAACTGAGTATCCAATTTCCTGAGGGAACGGTCGATTCGGGTAGTCGTTGATGGCTGCTTGTCTGACCTATTGGTTATCGATGCCGGGGTACCTCAGGGTTCGGTTCTTTGTGCAACTCTATTCCTGCTACATATAAGGCCGTGGCCTGGACGCAAGCGACGGCGACAGTGACAGCGACAGCGACAGCGACGGCGACAGCAACAACGACAGCGACAGCGATGACTGTTCACGACGCAAGCGACAAGGTCACTGGGTTTGCGGCGACGTAGTGACGTGACTCTGTCGATGTTGGTCTGTCGCGATGTCGATATTTCGATATTTTCATAATTATTCTTACTAATAACACCTAACACTGACTCAGCGGTTTCCGCTTCTGACTATTGATCCGAGAGTCGTGGGTTCGATCCCCACCCAGGGCAAATATTTCTGTTTTTTAATATTATACTACTAATTTGCTAAAGAGGACGTAGATTTATACAACAAACAAAACAAAAAGGCGATGAGCGGGGTTCAGGGGGAGGAGGGGGAGGTGTGGGGTGCAGGTGGGGGAGGAGCGGGCTGCGGGGGAGGGTGAGTTGCGGGGTGCGAGAGGAGGAGCAGGGTGCGGGGGTGAGGCGCGGGTTGCGGGGTTATGGCGCGGTTTGCGGGGGGAGACGCGGGGTACGGGTGGTGGGGGAAAGGGGTACGGGGGAGGCGCGGGGTGTAGGGGAGGATGGGTGGGTGCGGGTGGAAGGCGCGGGGAGCGGGGGATCGGGGTGCGAGGGGAGGAGCGGGGTGCCGGGGGGGAGGAGCAGGGTGCGGGATTGAGGCTCGGGTTGCGGGGGAGAGGAGAGGGGTGCGGGGGACGGTGAGGAGTGGAGTTTGGGGGAGCGGGGTGCGGGGGGAGCGGGTGCGGGGTTGAGGCGCGGATTACAGAGGACAGGAGCGGGGTGCGGGGGACGGTGAGGAGTGGGGTGCGGGGGGAGACGCGGCGTGCGGGGGGAGGCGCGGGGTGCGGGGGGAGGAGTGTGATGCGGAGGTGAGGCGCGGTTTGCGGGGGGAGAGCCTTTAGGGCCCGCCGTTTCTTCTCACTCCGCAAACACTTCCCGAAACGGTGGGTATACGAGTTCCGAGTGGTAGGAACCTCGAATTAGGTAGATAAAAGAATGACGCTCGAAAAGTGTACACTGCTACCTACTTCGAATAAAATATTTTCATTTCATTTCAACAACCTCGTTAGGTTCAATGTCTCTAAAATACAGGCGTGTCTTTTTTCTGCCAAAAGGAGTCCTTTCACCTTGACTCCTACTCTCCGAGATGAATCGATTCCGATAACTGACCACCTTGAGCGCCTAGACGTGACTATAACATCTAACATGAATTTCGGACAATACATAGAGTCCAAGGCTAAAGTAGCTGCAATGGACCTACGTATCCTATATAAGGTGAGACGGTACTTCACACCTGGACAGCTTCTTACATTATATCAGGCACAAGTCCTGATATAATGTAAGAACCCCGCTACCAGCTTGACGCCTTGGATGCTATCGACCGACGCGTCAGGAGACTAATAGGTGATGACGAGTTTATTTTAAATAAGCTCCAAAGCCTTGAGCATCGCCGCAAAGCCGCCTCTTTATCGTTTTTTATCGAATTCATTTCGGAGAGTGTGCTCAAGAACTTCATGACCTCATTCCCCTAGCTCCATTCCACCTTTGGTTCACTAGGCGCAGGGAGGCGTTTCATCCCTTCGTAGTTGATATACCACCTATTCGCACGAAGCGATATGCTTGTGCATTTATTATGCGGGAGTGGACTTTCATTCCATAAAAAAACCATCTACATAGTGCCAATACTCACCGAGTAAAATGGCTATGATGGACGGACGGACAGGGCGAAATTATACGGGTCCCTTTTTTGCCATTTTGACTACGGAACCCTAAAAACAAAACAAGTTACACGCATTAGTGATACATAAAAGTTTCCCGTGTGCGCGGAGCCTAAAGTGATTTTTTAGTTGGTAACACTACGAATAACCCAGATAGAATTTTTTGGTAGCCGTTACGAAACCAGTCGACACGGAAAAGACGACACCAGTAACATTTTTGGTCGCTGCTACGACTTTGTTTCGGTCGCTGCTACTAAAGTGGGGCACTTCTCGACACGGTAACATTTGGTTTTAAAGTTACGACGCTGTGTGGTAACATTGCTCCTACTATTTCAGAAATCATTCGTTCATTCGTCAATTCTCTTCATTCTTTCCAACCTAAAGAAACAATAAGTAAAATGTCAAAGGAAACTCGTACAATTGAAAGGTTCGCCATTATTATTTTCACAGCGTAAGTTTATTTTTAAAATTAATTAGTTTTAAATGTGTTGTGATATGGTGATATTAGTGGGAAAAGAAATTTGTCGTATTACTTAACAAAATATATTAAAAATCATCGATGGGCCGTCATATGATTGCAATTTAACCAGTTTATTGAAATATTTACATGGTTTTCACTACAAGTTTTGTTTATTTTCTGTACTCCAGACCTCATAGTTTAATCAAACTGTGCACTTTTCATGCTACTAATATGATATTTAATCAAAAATAATCCATAAACTTACAAAAACATTTGTTTTCATAGTAAAATTATTCTAGTTGTCTTTGGTAAAAAAGTTACGACACTGCGTCAACTTGCAGTCACATAGTTACTGAATTTATAATATGGTGTCTCTCACTTTATTCTTTCTAACGGTTCTCAAACTGTTGACAATGCCATTCTCAATTGTCCTTACTGAAGAGGGTTCGTCTCAAATGATATCCATGGTTCATTGTGTCGAGACAAACTGTTTTTACAAAATGGAGACTATGTATTTTTATGTTTTCAGTGGTTCGCAATATGCTGTTGGAATCGGAACCGTCATCATCGGCAGAAATATTTGATAATTCGGCACCACTTGATTCAGGATTATTTATTGGATTTACAGAAGCTGCATCAACAACGGCGTTAGAAGGAATCAAAATATTATCATGTAATCCTGAATTATTTGTATTATTATTCTGATTGTCAGATGCTGAAGACCGTGCATTTGATATATTACCTGAAACAATACGTAAATTTAATTTCCTATAAATATCCTATACTGTAAATATCCTCAAATATAAAAAAACAACTACAAGACAATTTTAATTTATTATGTTTTAAGAAGAAAAAGATGATCAACGTATATTATATTACAAATTAAGCAATTACTTATTTGGACCTTTTTTTTTTTTTTTTTTTTTTTTTTACCCTCAATTGCTAAGCCCTTGGCATCATCTCACCTGATGGTGAGTGACGTGTAAGTAAGCTTCATTGTGTCTTACTAATAAATCGTTGATTTTCCTGTAGTAAGTTGATGTGGTCCGGAAATTCCGTTTTTTAGGCTGCTTACTCATGTTTAGTTGGCATACAATTCAGAAACAATTGAGAACCAGGTGCAGCTGGTTGATATTTTTAAGCTTATTTTGGTAAAATTTTGTTTCGGAACTATGACGTAACATTACGAAACATTGTGTACATTGATGTTATTCCAGTAACAAAATTGCCACACCGTTACAACACAGTTAATCTTTGATCTTTCGTGTGTTGAAAACTCAACGCAATGTGTAGAAAATAAAGTCGACACAAATCCGTACATACCGTGTTGACTCATCGACTACAAAGAGTTACTGAAACACTTTCCGGTCAAACTGTGTTAACACTGTTACAACACATGTAAACCAAACTAAAGTCGTCACAAATTTATACATATTTTGTCGACACAATGACTACAAAGAGTTACTGAAACACGTTCCGGTCAAACTGTGTAAACACTGATACCACACATATAAACCGAAACAAACAAAGTTGCATTGTTTCGAAACAATAACGGAACTTTGTCAATTTGTTACTGATTTAAATATTTTGCGACCAAAAAATGCTATCTGGGAACAACTCTATTGATAAAGATTTTAAGGGGAATCCCCTAAATAAAATGTTAATAATGTTATATCGTCAGACTACTTAGAACTTAGAAAACTTAAAGAACGTAGAAAAACGTAAAAAAGTGTCATACAGATAAATATTAGATAAAATATAATAACTTATTAATTTTTTGTTAGTAAAACATAAATACTCAGTAAAAAGTAAAAAAAGAGTACTTATAATAGTTTTTACTGAGTATTTACTCTGGCATGAGTAAATACTGCAGTACTTACCCATCCCTAGGTGTTATTAGCCGTCGATAAACTGGACTTAGATCACGCTCCTCAAGATATTACTAATAGTGAAGAGTTCAAACTTGAGCGTGTACTTCTTCGTACTTTTGTAGCTGCAACAGACCCAGACTTTAAAAAAGAGATACATAATTATGTCTGGCTCACTGGGCTTACTAAAATATATTATAACCTTGAAGAGTGTTTACCAAACATTATCATAATGTTAAGAATATTTTTAACAGCTGCCATTAGCAGTGCCAGTTGTGAGAGAAGCATCTCTAAACCGAAGGTAGGTAATTAAAAATTACCTAAGGTCGAGGCACGTCCAGGCGTGGGGCGAGGGTGGCAAATTGAGCGATCAAAATATATGATAAAAAATATTCAAAGTTACATGACCCAGATAAAACGTCATGAAAACAAATGTTATCGTATGAAGAATGAAACCCGTACAGCAACGGTGCACAATTACATTTTAAATAGGACCGGCCTTTGGGTCGTGTCACCCGTGCACAGACACAGGGCGTCGAGCTCATGGGGGCGCCAAGCACCCTGGTAGTTGGGTTACCTACCCTAACTGAAACGGCGCTGAGCGCTCCAAGTAAAAGGGTTTTTGTTGGTTTAACATAAACATTCTTAGATATCTTAAAAAATTTCGCGCTCGCTTCGCTCGCACTTTTTATTAATATCATTTATGTTCATGTGCGCTCGCCCACGGAAGAATATAATGCGCTCGCTTCACATCAGGAGGTTGCAAGTTCGATGTCCAGCGGGGTTCAATTAGTATTAGGTACGGATTTAGAATTTAGCTATATAAGCAATTAGCAATCGAACGCGATATAACATCGATTGTATAAAAGATTTTGCTTTAAAAAAATACGAAAAGTACATAATTTTATATTGATTACAGAATTTGGCAGTTTTATTCCGCTCCCGACTCGTGGTCCCACCGCATTGTCCCACTGGTGGGTCGACGAGTAATTGACTGTTTACTCGTAGTCCCACCGATTCACTTTTGGCCAGTAATCGTAGCATACATTATAGTATGTTGACTTTTCTTTACTAATGATCAAAATAGAAAGGGGCGGCAAATTTTCGATCGGCCCCGGGCGGCGAAAACCCACGCTACGCCACTGCAATAGAGTTTGCATCTTTATTGTCTCACAATATGTCATGAAAATGTTGCTGTGTTGGTTGGAGAAACACTTACCGTCCAAGCATTTCTATCATCTAAGTACTCACATGTCTTATAGTAAGCTTTATTACATAGTATCTTTTTTACATAACTTTTGAATTTATTCTCTGTTAGGTTTACAATATCTTCTGGTATTTTATTATGCATTCGTATGCACTGTCCCACAAACGACTTACTAACCTTACTGAGCCTAGTAGATACAAGCTGAAGCTTATTGTTATTCCTGAGATTACGAGTATGTCTGTCAGAATTCAGTGTAAAGTGATTTAAGTTTTTTCGCACATACATTATATTTTCATAAATATATTGATAGGGAAACGTTAAAATATTGATTTCTTTAAATTTTTCTCTAAGTGAATCTCGAGATCGCATTCCGTAAATCGCGCGAACAGCCCTTTTTTGTAGTACAAAAATAGTATTTATATCAGCTGCATGCCCCCATAAAAGTATACCGTAAGACGTAAATAATTAAAGCGTAAGACATAATACTGTGGAAATAGCTGAAATATACTAGTCTCGTTGTTTCTATATCTGTTAGGAGCCTAATTTTTTTAACAGCATAGGCTGCCTGCTAAAGTTTCTATGTGAGGACCCCATTGAAGTTTTGAATCTACGGTTATACCTAAGAAAACTGTTTTTGGTACGAATTCTAAAACACTACTAGCTAATGACTCGTTTTGAGTTATGTTTTTAGCATTCGGTAAGGTGAAATTTATGCATTTAGTTTTTTTTGCATTAAGGACTAGGTTGTTCACGGTGAACCAATTGTGTACTTTACAGAGAGTGTCGTTTACTTCGTCAATCATATCAGTTTGTCTGTCAATTTTAAAAACTAGAGATGTATCATCCGCAAACAACACAATTTTAGACAGCGATTCAACCATAAAAGTTAGGTCGTTGATGTAAGCCAAAAACAGGAATGGTCCCAAAATAGACCCTTGAGGCACACCCATTTTAACGCGTGAGCCTGACGAATTTGTACCATTTATATGTACCTTTTGAGTATCAAGCAAGATGCACTAGCATGTGTAAAAAGCACACACGACTGTCTTTTTGTCCAGTTAAAGAGTTTCTTGGGAGAAATTTAAAATAAAATTTAAAAAAATAAAATCCGCCACACTCATGGACGGATATTCTAGCATGAGGCTTATAACCTCACTCTAGTGTGTGACGCCCCTCACCCTGACATCAGAATAGCCTATTTTATATTATCTAAGTATAAAAGGGACAGACTCTCATCAGGTAAAACTTTAGTTATAAAACGAGACCTTAAATATACCATATTTGAAAACACAATTTACTTTAAATAAGTATAATAATTTGTTTTAATACTGTAATGTGGTACATGAATTAACTTTTTATTCGCTTCAGTTTACTAAAAATAAGTAGCTAATTTAAAAACTTCAAAATCTGAAAATTCAGGGATTCATTATACATACATTATAAATAATTATAGTAAATTGAAAGACACTTCATAGCAAAAAAAATTATATAATAGATACATCTCAAAGACAATTATTTTATTTATATTTCTACTCTCGTATCTTATCGATTTCCCATTTGGTTACAAAATATAGACAATTAAAAATTAATTGTTCAACACAATACTCGTAGGCTAGATGACTTTACATCAAAATCAATTCAATTAAATAGGCTTTATTGCAATAACACATACTTACATTATGACCTACTGTTCACTAAATTATCCATTAAAATTTCAATAAAAATATATTATTGATTTTGTTTTTCATCCGAATGCAATTTTTTATTTAAAAAACACAAGATGAAACCGTTTTGACGTTGAAAAACCATGACATCACGTCTTTTATTTCAAACACATATAAACTTGTATCCAACATTTTTAGAACAAGATGTCGTTTTTGACATATAATAACATGTAACTCAAATGACTAGTAGTTCATGTACCCTATTCAAGTTTAGCTCATAAATCTAACAAAGGCTTTTGTCCAGCAGTGGACGTCTTTTGGCTAAAAAATGATGACTACTGTATATGTATACTTCATTGAGTTATTTTCTACTGCGCTACAGAATACAGTTGCGTCACTCGTTGATGTCTTTTCCGCACTGGGCTATAGCTTACACATTACATCGCTCGTTCATGTCTTCACTACTGCGGTACAGAGCATGCACTTGGACTGTTCCTTGATATCTTTTTACCATTACCGCTACAACTTACACATTTTCTAGGAAGCTAGAAGTATTATAATTTGTAGTCCTCATTAATACTTTGTGAAGGAAGAGCAATCTCATTAGCTCGTTTGTACAATGAAAATTTTGAGTGCTTTTTTATAATACATACATACATTCATTTTCACGGCGAAGTTGGACTTGAAAGATGAAAAGGTTTGTATAAAAAGTATTTTTTTATATTTCTGCAGTCGTATAAAAATTATGACAGTTTCATGCCCTCCTTATCTTACTTACAATACAATATCTTTTCACAAAATATTATGGCCATCAGGGTTTGTTTGAACTTTTCCTATGGAACCTATACTGAATTCACAAAAAAATATAACTTTTCATTCATACTAATAACTTATCGACCAATCTGCCATTTGTGTATTAAGAGTCCATTTTTTAATTCTTAAGGATTTCTTAGTAAGAGTTGTTCAGTTTCAAAAGCGCACTGAATTCTCAAAAACATATTTACTCTCGATACAAAATTAGTTTATTGGGCGATCACGTTATATAAAACTTCATTTATTTTGCGAACTAAGTCACTCGAGTGACTTAGTTCCGTATATAATCTATGGGAAAAGTTGTTTAGTTTCATAAGTGGAACCCACTGATAAAATCTCCGGGGATGGTCTTTAAACTTAAAAGTTGGGCGAAAACTCATCCCTCCCCTTCTTGTTTTATACTTACAATAAAAAACATCTTCATATTAGAAGTAACAAAATGTGTGTAGGACCTCATAACGGGAGACTCTACTTATCATACTGAACAAGTTTTGTTCTACTACTTTGCCGAATCTTTTTTTTTAATCGAGCAAAGCTATAATTTACAATACAAATAGAAGACAGATTAGTTTTTAGGGACAAGGGCATTATAAAAGTGGATAAAGTGCGCAAGTAAGTGGACAATCACGACAATTAAAACAATCCGAACAATAGAGCTAAACCCATTAATCCTACTATTTGAGTTGTAAAATTGTTTACGATTCATTTTTATCTTTATTGAGAGTTCCTTTCACTGTTATTAGTCATTCATATTTAAAAACAATTACTAAGGACGCCTTAGGAACTACAGTATCAAATATAAAGTAACTGAAACGACCTCCATTTAACATATATTTTTAGTCTTAATTCGGTGTTTTAATATATTTTCTGGTAACTTTCAAAATTAGTAGCGACATAATGCTCGATCCCCTCTCGTCTCAGTTCAAAATGTATTATGAAACTATAGTAAGATTTTTTCGAAACTTACATAGGTAAGTACCGATTAATAATCGGAAAAATGTATTTTTTTAAATTATGTCATATTGATAGAACTGAACCCGCAATGTCCTACAAGTTTATGTAGTTACCTATAAGAAGACTAAGTCATTTTTTATCAATACGAGAGTTACTAACAGAAATGGCATTTATTGACCAATTGCAACCCCAACCACGTAAACTGGTGATCTGGTGAGGCGATCTGCTGCACAAAACCGCTGGGTGCATAGCATAGCCCACTGTTGGAAATAATAGGCATACCTAAAAAGCCAAGCCACGTCACTCATCTTCGTTTATAGAAACCAGGCAATCCAGCAGTTACCAACCGGTATTTATAAAATTCCGTAGCCAAATGGCAAAAAACGGAACCCTTATGGATTCGTCATGTCTGTCTGTCTGTCTGTCCGTCCGTATGTCACAGCCACTTTTTTCCGAAACTATAAGAACTATACTGTTGAAACTTGGTAAGTAG
Source organism: Coleophora deauratella (assembly GCA_958295455.1). NCBI lineage: Eukaryota > Metazoa > Arthropoda > Insecta > Lepidoptera > Coleophoridae > Coleophora > Coleophora deauratella. The sequence continues at coordinate 7,381,998 of OY282398.1, forward strand.
ATGTATTCTGTTAACCGCATTAAGATTTTCACACAGAAATAGAAAAAAAAACAATAAATTTTGGGGGTTCCCCATACTTAGAACTAAAACTCAAATTTTCTTTTTCATCAAACCCATACGTGTGGGGTATCTATGGATAGGTCTTCAAAAATGATATTGACGTTTCTAATATCATTTTTTTTTCTAAACTGAATAGTTTGCGCGAGAGACACTTCCAAAGTGGTAAAATGTGTATGTGTGTGTGTCCCCCCCCTGTAACTTCTAAAATAAGGGAATGATAAAACTAAAAAATATTATATGATTTACATTACCATGCAAACTTCTACCGAAAATTGGTTTGAACAAGATCTAGTAAGTCGTTTTTTTTAATACGTCATAAATCGTAAACCGCAATTTACCTACAACGAACTACAAGAACTTTTATATCAGGTATGTTATTTGCTGCTACGGAACCCTTCATGGGCGAGTCCAACTCGCACTTGGCCGCTTTTTTTACTTGTAATTATAAAAATGGCTGATGATGATAAAAAAATACCTATTAAAACCAGAAAAGAGTCACTTCCAGTGACTAACAATAGCATTCACATACAGTGGTTTGTTTATTTTTTAAATAGTTCTAACTACAAGACACCACATAAAAACGTATTCTTATTTTTTTGTCTGTTTGTTTGTAATGTGCCAATTGAAGAATCCACTCTCAATATAAAACGAACAAATAAAATTGCACGTGCTAAACGGCTGAAAATTTTCTTGAGAGTTCCAATTTTTATCCTACTTGTGATCTTGGGAAAAGTTGCTTAGTTAGTAGCTATTATGAGTAGTAGTAATAGCAGTTATAAAGGAGCTGGGGAAGGCGCTGATGGTGGCGAAAGGTCCTAAACGCTTGCAGCTAATTTCTTATTTTTAGTTACTTCAATTAACAAGCTCTACACCAGTTTTGTCACAGTGTCTGTAAATAGTTTACGTTGATTGCAACAGCGCCATCACAATATTTCGAAAAAAAGCAACTCTCGATCCTGGTAACACTCTCTGAAATGTCATTAGAAGATTTTCGTGAACGACCCGTATGGACTTTTTGGCGGGAACTCGCAGCAAGAGTTTGTCATTTTTGTTTTATTATCCGAAAAAATAGATATCGTGGTTTTTAATGCATAATATTGATAGTGTATTGTTCAATAAAGTGCCATTTAAGTGTCTAATATGTAGGATAATGAAATAAAAGTGTGTAGACTGTGTTTCGAGTGCTCTCAAGAAGTCCATGAAATCTTCATCAAAAGTGCTATCATTTTGTTGAAGAATAGAGAAAAAGTTAAAGACGACAGAAATTGATAAATGAGAACTCAAATGAAATAGAAAAATATTTAGAGAAGAGCAAACTACGTAAGAATAGGCTGTATGGCCAGAGAAGCCTTTGCCTTTTCCTTGCAAAAGCAGGAAAGAACCAAACAAAAAAAAAAAAAAACGACCCGTATGTGGTAATAAATAGGGATAGGGTGGGAGTCCCGTCTCGGACAAGTAGCTTCGTATAATTATGCTGTCTGTAGATCTGTGTACGTGTACATGACAATGAACGTGAACTAGATTTTTTTTTATTGTGTCACAAATAACAGCGTTTCCATTTATACTTTAATTTGTTTAAAATAAGATATGAATCGCACGCGCCGCTTTAAGGCCGGCCACGCGCGGCGCATTCGTGCACCCAGAAAGATCAATGACCATGGATCAAAGAGCACGGTTGCCATTAGGAGCCTTGACAACGCGACTAGATTTACTTAGATAACTATAAAAAATAGGTTAAATGAGATAGGTACGCATATAAAAAACAATTATTGTGCAATGAAATCACCTATTGACTCTCTTTTTTCTATTCACAACTGGTAAGCCCTTGGTATCATCTCACCAGAAGGTAAGTGATGATGATACCGAAGATAGAAGCGGGCTTACCCAAGATCCCCCGATGCAATGGAGAACTGGCTATCTATTTCCATGCCGGAACACATCAATGCTATAAATTTTGATGTTTGGCGGCAAGATTTAGATAATATGGTGGTAGCTAGCCAGGCGGGCTCCGAAAATGCCCTACAAAGTTTGACCCCGCCGGGAATCGAACCTGCGACCTCCTGATGTGAAGCAAGCAGACTAGCCACTAGACCATGGTGGCGGCTAGTTCTGTGCGGAAAGACAACCGACATAGGATTTGAAGGCGCATAAGCACTAAATTAGAACAATTACCGTTTTTTATATGTATACCACACTTTCGCGCCACAATAAATATTTCTTACTGGGTATGAAAAAATGTATCACAATATATTTAAAATGTTTGTGATTAGTTCAATGATATAACCAGTACAAATCATAATATTCTCTTTTCGCACAGGATCTTTTATAGAATATTAGACTAGTATAACCAGTATCAAAGAAGTACCGTTTGTTGGTCCCATTCTATGTCTTCCTTGGTGTTTCATAAGTTAAACTACATACAGGTGGCCACTAAATGTCTTATTATCTAAAAGTTTCTCCATACAAATCAATCGTCGGATTGACAGTTTTTGAATGGAGAATCCACATTGCCATTTATTTAAAAAGTGGAAGAACAAAAGTCACATTTGACCTGTTTAAAAGCCTTCATATTATGTATGTTCATATCTGTCCTAAAATCGTCTTTTATAAATACTCCACTTTTGGATGCCGACGGTCTCGTCCATCGCATCCTATAACTTACATGTCCGACAGACATATATGCTTTTGGATTTATACATGGGGTAACAAAATAGGTACCTATGCCTCATCAATGACTTTGAAGAAATCCCAAAAAAGTACCTAATTCAATTCAAAATATGTTTATTCGAAGTAGGTAGCATTGTACACATTTCGCAGGTCATTTATTAATCTACCTAATACGAAATTACTGCCACTTGGAAATCGTAACCTATAATTGAACTGTTCACCCCTATGTTTGTGGAATACCTTATATTAGGTGCTTACCTATGAAATTGCCGATTAGTTTAAAAAGTTCAAAGATAAAATTAATTTAAATCAATTAAGGTTTCAAAATAATTAACTAACTAATTAATTTTCCAAAGCACCATTGGACATGTAGAAATTTAATAATGCTTGCTAAATGCGGTACCATATATATATATATATATATATATATGGGGTAACAAAATATATATATATATATATATATATATATATATATATATATATGGTACCGAAAAACGCGCTGGGGAAAGTGTAGCCTACAAAAATAAAAAATAAGTATTGTGATCCAGTGACAAAAAAATCCGTTTTCATAGCTTCTACCTATACCACTGTGCTCTCAAAATATTCAGAGAACGCGCATTTAGCAAGCATTATTAAATTTCTACATGTCCAATGGTGCTTTGGAAAATTAATTAGTTAGTTAATTATTTTGAAACCTTAATTGATTTAAATTAATTTTATCTTTGAACTTTTTAAACTAATATATATATATATATATATTTGAACATATTTCGCATATCTCATGATTATTAGACAATTTCAGAATTATTAAAATTAAAACTGAACCACTCGGTGGCTCAGTGCTCCTGACTACCGGGGGAGGGGGTCTAAAAAGTTTCTAAAACACATAACGTGATTAATGGACGGCCTCTTAAAGAAAATATGATTAGTAGTTCCTTCATCTAAGCCACATTCACAAAGGGAGTTATCTCTCACCCTTATTTTGGCCTAATGAAAAACAGTGACCGATTCTCAAGCGGCATATTATAAAATGTAGAGAGTGTAGGGGCATACGGAAAATAAAATACCAAGGCTTAGAAGGAACGAGGTCCTGTATGATTGCATAGTGCTTGCCTTTCGCAGCACTAGATATCCTCCAAGATTATTTCCAATAAATGCGCAACCTTTGTGTGGCTAAAGAAACGAGATCATGGAAGAAGCACTTAAAATATGAGAGAGAGCCTGTAGTAACTGCTTCTTTGCATAGTAATCTGCCAAGTCATTTCCCACTATGGCGCTATGGCTAGGAATCCAGACCAGAGCGACCTGGATGCCCTTTTCGTGGCACCTGAAAAGGGCAGATTTAATCAAGTAGATAAGAGGAAACTTTGTTTTGAAAAAGGTTGAAAAAAATTGCCAAAAGACGGCTTTTTTAATCAGAAAAAATAAAAAAAATATTCAAGCTACGGGACTCTGCTTAATAATAATTCTTTATTTCGAAAAAAAAATAGTAAAGTTAAAGGATGGCCTCCCTGGCCTGTGTCCCTGTCAGAGAACTGTCAGGCTCAGTTCACTCGGCTTGAATTTGGAACATCGTCGAACATGCGACGCGTCGCATCGGTCGCACGCCTGCATCACTCGCAGAGTGATTTTTATATCGTTCTGGAACGCAACCAAAAAAGTAAAGTATCAAATAAACCAATCAATCGGGACTTTTTGGCGGGAACTCACGGCAAGAGTTTGTCATTTTTGTTTTATTATCCGAAAAAATAGATATCGTGGTTTTTAATGCATAATATCGATAGTGTATTGTTCAATAAAGTGCCATTTAAGTGTCTAATATGTAGGATAATGAAATAAAAGTGTGTAGACTGTGTTTCGAGTGCTCTCAAGAAGTCCATGAAATCTTCATCAAAAGTGCTATCATTTTGCTGAAGAATAGAAAATTTAAATATGAATTGGCCTTAATTCAATTTTTCTATGAAGACGAAGAAATACAGAAGAAATGGCTTTTGGCCTATAAATACAAAAGATTTACAACAGACTAGGCTGTATGGCTCTGATCCTTTGCCTTCCCCATCTCGGGGTAAAATAAAACAACAACAACAACCAATCAATCGGTCACTCACTGTCAAAGTCAAATCCAAAAATAACATACAATAACGTAGTGATTCAAAACTTTTATTGATTTTGTTATATTTTAAAGAAAATTTATAATGACAGAGATATTGGAAACCCTCGTAATTGCTTCTGAGAGAGCTGCTTGTGTGGCTCGTTCATGCTGCTCGGGTTTAACCAGCGAGTCTCTTCTGGTTGCCGAGAAATGCGGAGGGGAAGCCAACGCCCGTTTCGAAAAGGACTTCAAAACCATTGCTGATGTTTTAGCTCAAGAATGTGCAAGACACGAGATATCCCTGCGTTATCCTGAACTAGCTTCAAACGTCAGAGGCGAGGAATGCGCAGAAATAGGCGGCGTGTCCATAAAAATAGCGGAGGATCCTGAAAAGACATCGGAACTGCTGAGCCAGTTAGTGCCGGCCGCGGCGGCTAAAGCAATGTCCGAAGCAACTAGTTGTGATGTAAAAGCTACACTTTATGGACGTTCGTTGCCTGATCTGCCAGATTTGAACGCTGCTGAGCTGGGTGTATGGATTGACCCCATTGGTAATAAGAAGTCGTTCCAAAACCAAGGTAGGGTGAGGTAGAATTTAACTCGGAGAAATGAAAGAGACGTAGCTATTTTGAGAAAGAGAAAAAAATATGATTTTGGAACGCTTGCGAGTGATTCCAGAGTGACAAGGTAACAAACGTCATCGAAATTAATTCAGAAAGGTTTCTAGCTTTTTTGGGTAGTATTCTGTCTTATTTATGGCTTTAACACCTTCGCAGATACAAGCAATTGTATTTCAAAACAATTCCGAAGATAAAATGTTTCTATGTCTTAGTCTGTTTGACATTGACTACGAACTTCCCGCGGAATAAACTGTCAGGCGAATTTTAACGGTAATCAAACAGCGTTAAAAATCGCACTTGTCAGAGTGAAAATCGCATTCACGAAGGCGTTCCAAAATCCCGACGGAGAACTGTCAGGCGATCATTCGGTTACCCTCGGTTTCACTCGGCTCGGTTTTGGAACGATTTAGGGTAAAATTCGCATCACCCCGAGTGAAATCTTTGGTATTGGAACGCAACCTAATATTATTGTAAAACAGTTTATGTTAACAAACATTAGCGAAGTCTTTATATTGATAAATTACAAGGTTTTGTAATTGTAATAAATAAATAATATAATAAGTATGTGATTCAATTGGATAATACTGTTCACTAACTGCGACCAAGCAGTGTGCTAAATTCCAACAGCTGAGGTGAGAGCTATTTATTTAAGCCTCTTTATTTCCTCAACTTATAAACATTGAAATTTAAGTAAAGAATTTGGTTAGTTTTGTTAGTTAAAGTTTAATAAAAAAATTGTGTTACTTGTTACTTTGGTTAGTTTTTGTTTCTTTATTTTCTAGGTTAAGGACCCCTTCTTGGGTATAGGCCTCCTCCAACTTCTTCCACTCATCTCTATTTTTTGCTAGATGTTGCCAATTGTTTCCCGCTGTTTTTCTTATGTTGTCATTCCATCTTTTCCTTGGTCTTCCTATTTTTCTTTTTCCTTCTGGCCCCTTCCATCCAGTCACCTTTACTGACCATCTTTCGTCTCTGAAATGAAATGAAATGAAAATATTTTATTCGAAGTAGGTAGCAGTGCACACTTTTCGAACATTATTCTTTTATCTACCTAACACGAGGTTCCTACCACTCGGAACTCGTATACCCATCGTTTCGGGAAGTGTTTGCGGAGTGAGAAGAAACGGCGGGCCCTAAAGAAACTCCCTCCAACACTTTTTTTTTAAAGTCATATATTCTATTACATCTTAATGCTAGATCAATAAATGAATTATACAATGTCATGTCTGTAAATAAAATATGCAAAAATAAGAATAAAGAAAGAAAGGATTCAAAAGAGATAAAAGTAAAAATTATTTGTAGCTAATGACTAACAATTCAAAAACCAATGACAAGAGCAGGCCAGTTCACACGGACAGCACCTGATCACGAGTATAACGCGAGAGTCAGCCATTGCTCCCCTCAACCATATTTGAGGGAAGGGAACGACCGGGCTCCCGATACGCCACCATCCGCATCTGGATATATCTGGATATATGCCCTGCCCATTTCCACTTCAGTTCTAGGGGATGTTTAAGAGCATCTTTCACTTTTGTTGCTTTTCTGATGTCTTCACTTCTAATTTTTTAAAATTTTCGAATTTTAAGAATACTCCTTTCCATTGCTCTTTGGCACGTTCTAATCTTATTTTTTGCCTTTTGAGTGTGTACCCATGTTTGGCTGCCATATGTAAGGCAAGGTAAGATATTTGTGTCTAGTATTATTTGTTTTAGGTTTGTTGGGTATGTTCCTTTTAGTATTTCCTTCTGGGCCCAAAATTTATTCCAACTTATAGATATTCTTCTTTCAATCTCTTCCTCAGTATTTGTTGCATTAAAGGATACCTGTTTTCCCAGATAGACGTAGCAATTTACATATTCTAACTCCACACCTTCTAGGCAGATTTTGTTTTTCCTGTTGTTTGTCATAATTTTTGTTTTTCCTAGATTCATAAATAGCCCAACCTTGCGGCTTTCTTCATTAAGAGTGTTGATAATTTTTTCTAGTGTTAGAGAAGAGAATCACTTCATCTGCGAATCTTAAGTGGCATAGCTTTTTGTTCTCGATTCTTATCCCTTCTTGTTCCCAGTTCACTCTGTTGAATACTACTTGTAGGACCGCAATAAATAGTTTTGGTGACATAGAGTCTCCCTGCCGCACAGGTGAGAGCTAGAATATGCAATTATTGGCATACAAGGTGGCCTATTTTAACCTTTGGCAATGTACTAGTACCTCCTGTAGTAGCCAGTTACCATCAGATTGGCTGCCAGCTTTTTCCATCTCTAATGGGTAATTAATACTTGGTTACTTTGAATACAGATGCAACAGCAGAGTTTATCGCAGGCGTGAAAGGAATGTCTGATGCAAGCCATGGTTTGCCATGTGTGACTGTACTGATTGGAGCTTATCTGAAAAGTACAGGAGAACCCATTATGGGTGTCATTAACCAACCATTCTTTAACAAGTAAGTTTTTTTCACTGTGAGAAAAAGAGTCTCAATTTCTGATACAAACCAATATCCACTAACATTTTGCAGTCAACTATGCCATACAATAAGTGGTAATACTTGTTTCATTTTACAGTGGAAAAGGCAGAATAATCTGGGGAGCAAGCTATGGAGACACATATGTTTGGAGTGGACCAAATTCGGTTGAGTCCTCGGAAAAGGTTATTCTCATAAGTGGAGCTGAGAAACCTGAAATTGTTGAAAAATTCACAAAAACTGGTTGGGAGACAAAATCTTTACCTGGAGCTGGTTACAAGCTTATGAATGTTGCTTTAGGTAAAATTGTTTGTTACTCCTGTCAATAATCCACATCAATTGAATTTACAGACTACAAGCTAATAATAAATTCTTATCTATTATCTATTCTCCTACAATGACATTTGATTTTATGTACCCTTTATAGTTGCATCACTTTTTATTTATCTGATAGAAAACTAAATTATTTTTAGGATCAGCATCAGCATACATTGTATCAAAAGGCACCACATTCCGCTGGGACACATGTGGACCCCAGGCGATCCTGAAGGCCAAAGGAGGTAACATCATCTGCTATTCAACAGGCAAGCCACTCACATACAATGACCCTGTGAATGTTGACACACAACAATATGCCAATAGTGGTGGTATTATTGCTTACAGCGATGCAAATGTATTGAATGATGTTAGGAGTGTTTTAATGTAACTTCTTGTCTTGATAACAATGATCGCTTGATTAATTTATTGTTAATTTAATCACCCAATTAAAAATGTACCTGATAGATAAAAATAACTTGATCTCATTTGAATTCTAAGTGGACATAGACATATTTTAATCATATTTTTTTATTATGGAATTGTGTGAGTATTCTTGCCCTTTATACTTCCTTGTAAGTCTAAATGTTATTTTTAAAATTTTAATTTTATAAATGTTTTATCATATATTTAAGGAAATTTCAAATTAGCATGTACCCAGTTTATTGGTAGGTAAATGTGACTAAAATATTGTTTGTCATTTACTTTAGTTGTCAATTATTATATTTATGATTTATGTGATAACAAGGAAATAAACAATTCATGACTTAATACCTTATTTATTTTAAATTTTTACACTTCAATCATCATCAGACTCAGAACTTGAGCTTGAAGTCTTACTTTTCTTCTTTTTCTTCTTCTTTTTATGTTTTTTCTCTTTCTTCTCTTTTTTCCGTTTTCTTTCCTTTTGTTTTTCCTAAAAGAAATAAGGTTCATAGTACGGGCAATTTAATGTATAGGGTCAAAAAAAAAAACCTAAAGCTGATTTTTTGCACAGTCGTTCCTTGGAACCATAGAAGTATACCCTGAAAAGTCCCAACTCCTAGGGTGCCGGCGTCCCCCTCTCCCCCCCCTCAAAAGGTCCCGATTTTCAGTATTTTTCATTTTACTCAAAACCAGTAGGAGTTAGATGAAAATTGTTAAAGAGGCAATTAATCCTTATTAAATTACCTATCAAACGGTACTTCTTTCATATCAATAGAAGTTTTAGTTATTGAGATATGCCTGTCTATATATGACAAAAAAATTGAAAATACCCAATTTTGTACCGATTTCTTGATTTTCTGAGAAAACTGTAAAAGTATTTATAAAACATTGTTATTAAAAATTATTCCTTTCATGTTTAGCAACAAAACGAGACTACATTAATAAAAAAATACAAATAATTAATTAAGTTGTAGTTCATTACATCTCAGCTGATAAATATGATTAAATTTCTACATATAAATTTCAACTCTAAAGCGTCGTGTTTGACGACTTGTAGTTATTATCTATGTATAAAGTTGTCACATGGATACAAAAAAGCCTTAAAATAGAAATAAAATAAAACATAGGATTCTTTAATATTTACGAATTACTATATTTATTCGCCCTTTTGGTCATCGATATCTATGTTATCTTATTATTTACGAGATCAACCACGGTGCCGACCCATAGTGCCTGCCACATTATATTAAATAGTACTATTTACATTAAGTATGAATAATCCCTGTTGCTCTCTGAAGGCGACCCCACCACCCCTAAGGTCCGGTGACAGTCCATACAGTCGCCAGTCGACACTCGTCACGCACTTCTCGCTCGCGTCTACATTTTAGATAGGGAAATTTTAGTAGGTAAATAACTCAAATGATTAGTATGGAGTGTCCAGGATGTGAATCTGCAACTGGTTCAGTGCAAATGGAAGCTTGGTAGCCACAGGTATAAGGCTTTACCCCAAAATTTTCCACTCCAAACCTGAGGATTCAATTATTATTGATGTCCATCCAAATTATTCTTGTTCTTCTGGTACACGTGCAGTGAATATTGCGCATACGCATCAGAGGTAGGTGGCAAGGATACCAGTCGCAATTAAGCATTTACTTGCATGTTTGGATTTTGCGCAGATATTTATGCCGTAGAATACGGTTGGGGTCATGCAATGGCACAATTAAAAAGAAAGACGAGAAAAACGATGTTCGGATACCTACAAAAAGTGCCTTTTCAAAAAAGGAAACAATCAAACATAAAAAAATACAGTATATTCCATGGTTTATTAAGTTGACCGATTTTTTTTTACTATGCTTATACAAAACACATAGGTAATCGCTATTGGAGAAAATACCATGACTCTCTATCAAGTTCGTGTGGCTTTCAAATGCTCTACGAGATCTCTCATCTCGTAAATATCTGTACAAAATCCACACAACGAGTGTATTCTTCAGTTTAACTGGCATCCTTGCTACCGCTTCTGATGTGTGTGCGCAATATTTATTGTACGTGTGTACCTGCAGGTACATTAATAGTTTGGTTGGACATCAATTGAATCCTCAAGATTGGAGTGGAAAATTTTTGGGTTAAGCGTTATACCTGTGGCTACCAAGCTTCTATTTGCACTAAACCAGTTGCAGATTCACATCCTGGACACTCCATACAAAATCATTTGAGTTATTTACCTACTAAAATTTCCCTATCTAAAATGTAGACGCGAGCGAGAAGTGCGTGACGAGTGTCGACTGGCGACTGTATGGACTGTCACCGGACCTTAGGGGTGGTGGGGTCGCCTTCAGAAAGCAACAGGGATTATTCATACTTAATGTAAATAGTACTATTTAATATAATGTGGCAGGCACTATGGGTCGGCACCGTGGTTGATCTCGTAAATAATAAGATAACATAGATATCGATGACCAGAAGGGCGAATAAATATAGTAATTCGTAAATATTAAAGAATCCTATGTTTTATTTTATTTCTATTTTAAGGCTTTTTTGTATCCATGTGACAACTTTATACATAGATAATAACTACAAGTCGTCAGTCACGATGCTTTAGAGTTGAAATTTATATGTAGAAAATTAATCATATTTATCAGCTTAATTAATTACTTGTAAATTTTTGTAATGTAATGAACTACAACTTAATTAATTACTTGTAAATTTTTATTATTGTAGTCTCGTTTTGTTGCCAAACATGAAAGGAATAATTTTTAATAATAATGTTTTATAAATACTTTTACAATTTTCTCAGAAAATCAAGAAATTGGTACAAAATTGGGTATTTTCAATTTTTTGTCATATATAGACAGGCATATCTCAATAACTAAAACCTCTATTGATATAAAAGTAGTACCGTTTGATAGGTAATTTAATAAGGATTAATTACCTCTTTAACAATTTTCATCTAACTCCTACTGGTTTTGAGTAAAATGAAAAATACTGAAAATCGGGACCTTTCGAGGGGGGGGAGAGGGGGACGCCGGCACCCTAGGAGTTGGGACTTTTCAGGGTATACTTCTATGGTCCCAAGGAACGACTGTGCAAAAAATCAGCTTTAGGTTTTTTTTTTCGACCTCGCCATACTAGCTTCACCTAACTTGCCCGTACTATCACATTTGTTATCAAAAAATATTGGCTTAAATATTGCAATTTGAATATGAAAAGAGCAAATTACCTGTTTAACTTCAACTTTTGGTTCATCTGGCTGTATCTCCACTATTGGTGCACACCCAGTATTCCTGATGGCAGCAGTCACCTCATCAACCTTCGACATGTCGGCATTGGGTGCCCGGTACTGCTCACAATGATCTACCCTTATTGTGCGCCCTAAAATCTGAATAAGCATAATTGCATTTATTGTTACCTGTTCCAGTTATTACATATTTCTTAATATACTTAAACGTTGCTCTCACCTTGATTCCATTCAAATTATCCACAGCAAGTGTTGTCGAACGCTGATCCTCATAGCAAATAAAAGCGAATCCTTTTGATTTGCCTGTTGCCTTGTCTCGTACTAAGTTGATGTTTACAACTTCACCATATCTAAAATGAAAAATTACTAAGTAATAGGCAACTGAAGAACTAGGTTAGTCTCAAATTTAAACTTAGATTCAGCTGACCGCCCAATTTATTGGCAGACCTCAGATATCAAAGACCCTTTTAAAATTTATGGATGTTTTTTGAAAATATCATTTTTATTTTGAGATGAGATCAATTCGCTGTAGTTATGCCATAACGATCCAACTCACATAGAGTAAGTTAGGGATAATGTACTTTGTCACTGACATACCCAACTACGACTAATTAAAGGAAAATAGGTCATGGTCAGGAACAAAGTGAGCAGTCTTCTTATAACTGTGAGAAACAGTGTGATATGGTTGTAGATTTACGGACTTACTGTGAGAATACACATATTACGTCCCCCTCGGTTAGGTCGTAGGGCAAACCACCAATAAATATCCAAGCGCTGTCTTTGTATTGATCGTGCCAGGATGTTTTTGAATTACCGGATAGTTCTCGTTCACTCAGCTTGAGAACATTCTTTACATTTCTGAAAACAAAAATATTATACTATCCATAAGAAGTTTAGTCCATGTTCGGAGTATGGCCTAACCTTCCCGAGATATGGGAAGAAAACCGTGCCCCTGCAGTGGAAATGATATGGGTGTTAGTTAACGAATCCATGGGTTATGTCACAGATTTGCCGACACTTCTAAATTTTACTTACGTCATAGGATTCATGATGAAGACTTGTGGCAACAAGCATTTAAATTCTCTAAGAATAAAAGTTATGAAATTGTATTGAATGAAAATGCAAAGAAAAGCGTGTCGCCTTTTTTCACCACAACAAACAATCTCACAGAATAACAATCTCGTCAAACGTCAACAAGAATTTCGTTGGAGTAATTTTTACTCTGACAGCAGGATAGCCTATTATATTTTTTTGAAGTGTGAAAGGGACATACACTTTTCAGATGAATCTTAGAAGTCGTTCCAAAACCAAGGTAGGGTGAGGTAGAATTTAACTCGGAGAAATGAAAGAGACGTAGCTATTTTGAGAAAGAGAAAAATATATGATTTTGGAACGCTTGCGAGTGATTCCAGAGTGACAGGGTAACAAACGTCATCAAAATAATTCAGAAAGGTTTATAGCTTTTTGGGTAGTGTTCTGTCTTGTTTATGGCTTTAACACCTTTAGCAGATACAAGCAATCATATTTCAAAACAATTCCGAAGATAAAATGTTTGTTTGTCTTAGTCTGTTTGACATTGACTACGAACTTCCCGCCGAATAAACTGTCAGGCGAATTTTAACGGTAATCAAACAGCGTTAAAAATCGCACTTGTCAGAGTGAAAATCGCATTCACGAAGGCGTCCCAAAATCAAAATCCCGACGGAGAACTGTCAGGCGATCATTCGGTTACTGGTATTGGAACGCAACCTTAACTTGGGTTGCGTTCCAATACCAAAAGATTTCACTCGGGGTGATGCAAATTTTACCCTAAATCGTTCCAAAACCGAGCCGAGTGAAACCGAGGGTACAGCTCGCGTCACGTAAAAAGAGAGCACAACAAGGCGTTCCGAGGGCACAACAGTTCACTCTGACAACAGGATAGCATAATATAAATCGCGTAAGTGTGAAAGAGAGGGTACTAAACAGTTGCTGTCTGAATGAATCCTCGGAACGCCAGCCAGCGCTCTTTTTACGTGACGTGAACTATAACCGAATGATCGCCTGACAGACTTTTTGGCGGGAACTCGCGGCAAGAGTTTGTCATTTTTGTTTTATTAGGGATTCCGCTTCCGGGGTTCGTGGTTGATGCACTTGTCGCGTATTGTTTATCAAAATTAACTATTTTTCCTTCGTGTTTGAGCCTTTCTTTTTGTGTGGTTGTGGTGTACGGTAGTTTCCGTGAGTATTTAGATAAAGATTGCTTGTAATTTTTAGTTAAAATGGATGTGGAGGAAAATAAACCTCCTGATCCTGATCCTAACATAGTTGTACCAGAACACATGGACGTTTCGCATTCGCATGTTGAGCAGTCCCAAGACCTGTTTTCTCCCCAGAACCCTGTACCTACACAGGATTCTCAGGTCGCATCCACATCGAAAGGCGTTAAAAGATCTCATCAGGATGGAGATAAAGCAAGTCCAGAAGTTAAAAAGTCTATTATCCACCCGGATATAGCTAATGCCTCCGACGAGACCATATTCCTTCATCCTTCACTGTCTCAAGTGAAGGTATATCATACTGAAGACAAAGGCCCTTTCATAGTACACATATTTAGGATAGAAGCTGACCCAGCAGCTGGCACTACTATCAGGCCAATTAAATTTGGTCAGTTTCTAAGCCAAAATGGCATCAAAAATATAATTCAAGGTGGGGTGAGAAGTATTGGCCGAAACAGAATCGAGGTAGAATTTAGGGCTCCAGAAGATGCCAATAATTTCATCTCACACCCTGCTCTGCAAACTGCCAAATATGGAGCCATTATACCATCATACCACGTTACCAGGATGGGCCTCATCCGGGATGTGCCCTTAGAATGGTCTATGACCGAGCTAGTAGATTGCATAGAGATTCCCTCTGGTTTTGGACCTATCATTAAAGCCCGCCGCCTAAAAAGGAAAGGTCTTGATGGCCATCCATCCATCCCCACCCCTGTCGTTGTTTTAACCTTCAGTGGTCAAACCCTCCCCGAACGAGTTTATTGCTTCCACTCCTCTCTACCAATAGAAACCTACCAGTTGCCTACCATCCAATGCAACAACTGCTGGCGCTATGGCCACACACTTCGCCAATGTCGTTCCCGGACCCGATGCCGAAAGTGTGGGGACACCCACACTGGTGACGCCTGCCAACTGCCCGATACTGAGGCAATTTGTCTGCATTGCTCAGGCCATCATGCGGCTGATAATAAGGAGTGTCCCGAATTGGGCAGACAAAAATGCATTAAAATAATTATGTCTCAGGAAAACATCCCATACTCCCAAGCGGCATCCAGATGCCCCCCAGTTCGGAGATCCTATGCGGATATGGCTAAATCATCCAGCCAGCCTCTATATAGTCTTCTTCCCTGCACGCTCCCACTGCTCAACAGTCATACAAAAAGACTACTTTCTCTCCTCTTCGTCCTAGACCCCAGTTGGAAAAGGGATATGATATTCAGGCCCACCGTGACCTAATCAGAGAGTATGATCCTCCGCAACCATCTAATGGTTGTGCTTTTCAAAACCCAAGTCAACCATCTCAAAATGAAAATTTGTTAGATCTTTTAATATCAATTCTGATAAATATTTTTACTAAATTCAGTGATGCTGACTTACCGCCCTACGTAGCACAAAAACTAGGTACTCTTATCAATCTTTTTAGTAAACATGGATCGCTTCCTACAGTGGAATAGTAGGAGCCTTCGTCGTAACAAAGCCAATCTGCTTCAACTAATTAATGATTTTTCTCCTGTTATTGTGGCCATCTCGGAGACATGGTTTGTCCCTGGTTCCCACTTTCGGGTCCCTGGGTATGCATGTCTCCGAGATGACAGAAGTGACGGTTATGCTGGATGTGCTGTGTTCATCCGTCGCCCAATTTCTTATTCATTAATTAACCTCCCCTTACATAGTCCAGATTTAAACATTATAGCAGTCCGTGCTCTAAACATCTCATTTGTCTCTGTGTATATCCCTCATCCTCAGAATAGTTTATTCCAAGAGTTAAGACTGATTATCTCCTCTATCCCTAGACCTATCTTAATCATGGGAGACTTTAATTGTCACCATGAATCTTGGGGTGATTCTAGATGTGATCATCTTGCTAGTTATTTCATAGAAATTCTTGATGACTTAAATATATGCATTTTAAATAATGGCACTCCAACTATCAGACCAAAACCCTTTCAAAATCCCAGTGCTGTGGATCTTTCATTATGCTCACCTTGTCTCTCCTCATTACTTACATGGTCTATCCTGCCAGATTCGAATGGTAGTGATCATTACCCTATTCTGATCTCTAAACCCTCTTCAAATGTCATTCTCAGAAGCCCTCCGCCTCTGCTAAAATATAAACTTCAAAAAGCTGACTGGGACAAATACTCTAAATTAACAGATGACAAAATTTTATCTCTGACCTCTTCCCCTCAGCAGACTAATATTAATGATAAAATCAACCATTTCATCCTCTCTTTAATTACTTCTGCAGATGAATCAATCCCATTAAAAAAAGTATTATCCAATAGAAAGGTGTCCCCCCCTTGGTGGGATGAAGAGTGTACAGAGTTTGTTAAACGTAGAACATCTGCTGAAAATGAGTATTGTATATGTATGACCCAAAGTAATTTTATTAATTATCAGAAAATTGCAGCCCAAACCAAGAAATTATTTTCTAAAAAAAAGAAAGAAGGCTGGCTCAAGTTTTGCAGTAGCCTATCTCCTAATACGCCTGCTTCCATCGTTTGGAAAAATATTAAACGCTTTCGTAATGCCTTTGTCAATGAGTCTGATGCACCTTCGAATGATCCCTCCATTTGGTTAGACATGTTTTCCAACAGCTTAGCTCCACCTTCCGCACCTTCCTTTGATTGCTTACCTATTTTCTCCTCAGTGTGCTCTCGTGATCCTTTGGATGCCCCTTTTTCTTTTGATGAATTTTTATTAGTCCTTAATTCTTTAAAAGATTCTTCGCCTGGGCTTGACGGTATCCCCTATTCATTTATTTGTAAAGCTGGTACCAGAACTAAACATTTCTTCTTACAAATTCTTAATGATATATTTGAATCTGGCTCACCTCCAGAATCTTGGAAGTCTCAAATTATTATCCCAGTACATAAACCTGGTAAAGATCCTACTCTCGCTTCTTCTTACAGACCTATCGCTTTGTCTTCTGTATTACCTAAAATCTTGGAACATCTTATTAAGAATAGACTAGAATGGATAGTTGAATCCAGGAACATAATTCCTAAATCTCAATTCGGCTTTAGGAAGGGTTTGAGCACTAGTGACAGTTTAAGTATTTTAATTTCTGACATACGACTGGCGTTTATAAACAAACATTATCTGGTGGGTGTATTTTTAGATATTTCTTCTGCGTATGATAATGTATTGCTTCCCATCCTCAGGCAGAAAATGCAACAGCTGAGTTTGCCAGCGAAGCTCTCACATATCATAATGAACCTCTTAATGGCTAGAAGTATTCAAATTCGCTCAAGCTCGTCGTATTACTCACCTAAATCTGTCTGGAAGGGTCTCCCTCAGGGATCCGTTTTAAGTCCTTTACTTTTTAGTTTATAGACGTTTGATTTACAAGATGTGGTTACTTCTTTCTGTAACGTTCTTCAATATGCAGATGACTGTGCCTTATATTTGGCATCCGAGTCTATGGAAGAGATTTCTACTCGATTAAATTTAGCTTTACAATATCTCGGTGATTGGTTAGAGAATCATGGCCTTTCCTTATCAGCCCATAAGAGCAAAGTGGTAACTTTTTCACGTAGACGCATTATCCCCCCTATCGATATCTATATTCAGGATACTATCGTCCTCACCGATAATAAAGTTAAGTTCTTGGGACTTATTCTTGACTCCAGACTCTCTGGCTCCTATCATATTGATTATGTTGTGTCCAAATGCGAGAAGGCAATCAACATACTGCGCTGCCTTTCGGGAGTATGGTGGGGATCCCACCCATACTCCCAAAAACTGCTTTATAATGCTATAATTCGTAGCATAATGGATTATGGTACATTTCTGATAGAACCTTGTAGCAAATTAGCTCTGCTAAAGCTTGACAAAATCCAGTATAAATATTTGAGGATAATCGTTGGAGCCATGAAATCATCGCCAATCAATGCTCTCCAGGTAGAAAGTGGTGACCCTCCACTTTACCTACGTCGTCAATTTCTATCGGATCGCTTTGTTTCTAGAATTCTTCAGAATTCCTCCCACCCGCTTATTCCTAAACTTCAATTACTTTCTAGACACCTTCAGTCAAATTTCCCTTTATTTTTAACTAGCTATATGAATATCACTCGCTTGGAGAGTCCTCTTTCTCAAACTCCCTCCTTCCCCCTTTTTACTTTTGGTTACGATTCTCTCATTTTTAAACCTAATATCATTCTTAACCTTGGTTTAATTAAAAACGACCCTGGTGCTAATGCTAAATTCTTAAAAATTATGTCTCAGTCATTTCTTGGATGGACTACAATATTCACTGATGCCTCTAAGTTGTCTGAGGAGGGCTGCGTCGGTGCAGCAGTCTGGATTCCTCGATATAAAATTATATTAAACTATAAAATCCCTCCTATCTCATCTGTTTTCACAGGCGAATCGATCGCCCTTCTTGAGGCGATCTTATATGTTGAATCCCATTCTCTAAATAACTCTATTATTCTCTGTGATTCTTTGAGTTGCTTACAAGCAGTATTATCCAATCCTTTTCGAAATAAACTGAGATTCACCGCTATTTTTTCTATTAGAGATGCCCTATTTCGGTGCTACAAAAAGAATATTAACGTCGTGGTTGCCTGGATACCTAGTCATTCCGGTATAGTTGGCAATGAAAACGTGGATCAGTGTGCTAAGCAAGCCATAACTCTGGGCTCTCGAACATATTATAAAATTTATACCCATGATCTGAATGCCCACGCCAAAACTGCTCTCTCTAAACATTGGAATAATTTATGGTCGGAGTCAAAAGCTATAAAAGGAAAATTTTACGGGGATATTCAACCAACTATTCCTACCAAACCATGGTTCTTTTATTTCCCTAAAATTGATAAAAAGTCTTGCTCTATTATCTGTCGTCTACGTCTAGGTCATGCCACAACTCCAGTTCATCTTCATAAGTTAAGGATTAGGGATAGCTCGATATGCGAATGCGGTCTGGACGAAGGTTCTGCCGACCATATAATTTTTTCATGCCCTAATAATAGATTCTCCATATATGATTTCCTCCCTAACAAAATCCCTCGTCCCGTCTCTCTTAAATTTCTCCTGTCTTTAGTTAACACTCCTTTTGTGTATAATCTATGTGTATTTTTACGTATTAACAATATTAAACTGTAGTATAAAAACAAATATGTGAATGTCCTGTGTTGTCTTTTTGTTTCAGATGGCTACATCATTGATAGCTCCGTTTAGCTAGATTATAGTTATACAGTGCATCTTACCTTGGACACTGGCGGAATTGCCATAAATTTGGCAGAGGCCAATAAATAAAAGTTGAAGTTGAAGTTTGTTTTATTATCCGAAAAATAGATATCGTGGTTTTTAATGCATAATATTGATAGTGTATTGTTCAATAAAGTGCCATTTAAGTGTCTAATATGTAGGATAATGAAATAAAAGTGTGTAGATTGTGTTTCACTGGTCTGGGCAGAATCATCAGCGTTGTGGGTACCCTACAGTACTCATAACATATGCTGAGTCCAGGCCATTTTCACTAGCCTGTGCAATATGTAATGTGTTTTTTCTTATGCAACTTTTTGTTCTTTTGTCTCCTTAGCATTACCTTTATTTTATAGTTGAAATATCTGTATGGCTATGTGAAATAAATAATTTATCTATCTATCTATCTTTCGAGTGCTCTCAAGAAGTCCATGAAATCTTCATCAAAAGTGCTATCATTTTGTTGAAGAATAGAGAAAAAGTTAAAGACGACAGAAATTGATAAATGAGAACTCAAATGAAATAGAAAAATATTTAGAGAAGAGCAAACTACGTAAGAATAGGCTGTATGGCCAGAGAAGCCTTGGCCTTTTCCTTGCAAAAGCAGGAAAGAACCAAACGAAAAAAAAATGATCGCCTGACAGTTCTCCGTCGGGATTTTGGAACGCTTTCGTGAATGCGTATTTCACTCTGACAAGTGCGATTTTTAACGCTGTTTGATTACCGTTAAAATTCGCCTGACAGTTATTCGGCGGGAAGTTCGTAGTCAATGTCAAACAGACTAAGACAAACAAACAATTTATCTTCAGAATTGTTTTGAAATACTATTGCTTGTATCTGCTAAGGTATTAAAGCCATAATTAAGACAAAACACTACCGAAAAAAGCAAGAAACCTTTCTGAATTATTTTCGATGACGTTTGTTACCCTTTCACTCTGGAATTACTCGCAAGCGTTCCAAAATCATATTTCTTTCTGTTTCTCAAAATATCTACGTCTCTTTCATTTCTCCGAGTTAAATTCTACCTTACCTTATCTTGGTTTTGGAACGACTTCTTGGAAGATCCTAGCAAATCGTAAGCAAATCCTATGTAGGATTAAACTGAAAAGAGTCCATCTCTTTCACACTTTACAATAGACGATCCTGCCCGGCCCTGCCTGCCTGCCATTCTTGCCTTCTCGGTAAAAAACACTCTAAGGAAAGTGTCTGGAACTGGAACGCTCATTTGAGTACTATATAATTCTATGATGAGGCTTCTAACTTCACGTTTACTATTGGTAATCTTCTAAGTGTGAAAGGGACAGACCTATTCTTGTCAGGCCCCCCAGGCATTCGCGTATACAGTTGAGAGAGAGATAAGGTAGGTACTTACGACTGGCTTACCATCTGACACAAAAACTCCCTTTATACTTATTTTTATGTGGATCTGTTTTACATCGCTTTTTTTAAACGTTGACTAATAATTGACCACGCTGAATACGTTAAAAACAACCGACTTCAATCGCAACAACTCTAATTATGCTATGTTTTTGTTGATTTTCTCAAAAACCGCTGAATCGATTTCGATAAATTTTTTATGGGACTACCTGTGAAGTATACCCTTCCAAACAAAAAAAGAATTTTCGAAATCGGTTCAGGCGTCTTCGAGTAATCGGTGAACATACATAAATAAAAAAAATAAAAAAAAGATTCCGACGGATTGAGAACCTCCTCCTTTTTTTGAAGTTGATTGAAAAATGTTTACAAAATACCTTGATTGACCCTACCCCGATAACAAAATCAACACGCCCGATACTGATGAGCGTTCAGTCAGAATTACTTATGTGCCGTTACCGGGAATATTCCCTTAGACAGAGACAGCGCTCTATATTGCATATAGCGCCGTCCTTTGGGAATATTGGGTATATTCCCATGGGAATATTCCCAAGGGACGGCGCTATATGTAATACAGAGCGCTGTCTCTGTCTTACGGGAATATTTCCGGGCATGGCACATCAGTAGTCAGAATCCTCATGAAGTGTGACATTATGAGACAAGGGGTAGGGGGGAGAAATAAACGTTGTGACGTCACATAATAAATAAATAAAAAGTACACAATTTTGCGATATCTTCAAAACTGACTGATATTACCATCGACATAGAATCAAATGGATGACGGGTCTTAGCACATAATTCACGAAAAAAGCGTCCGAAGTTAACCTATACACACGTAGCTATATGCATAGAAACAACACATTTAAATAACATTTAAATATGTATTCCGCTAGTCATGAAGTGCAATGTTATTTCGAATATTTTGTCACCTTTTGTGGATTTCGTCAATGTAATACGATTTCAAATTGTAATGGACGGACACTAGATGTCGTACTTACTACGTTACCCGATTCTGACATCGTTGTTGGGGAAGAACGTGACTCTCTAGTTCGCATAGACCCGCAGCATCCGCCGCTGCGCGTGCGCTTTGTTCAGGAGCGGGTTTCAGCGCCTGTCGTCACCTCTATTACTTCCATCGCCCCTTATCCACGATGGAATTTCTCTAAGGCTGATTTTAACTCACTTTATGCCTCTATAGCGGCGGCAGACTGGAGCGAACTCTATGAAAAGAGCAATTCCAATGACACCTACGATGTTATGTATAACATAATATATTCTATTATGGACAACTGCATCCCCAGGAAAAAACCTAGAACGGATAGTCTCAGATATTGTTACCCGGAATGGTACACCACTGAGTTAATAGGCAACATCGTGCGAAAAGCGTTTTGACATAGGAAATATAAATCTAATCAGTCGCAACAGAATTATGATATGTTCGCTTATCACCGTTCTGTGGTTAAAAACCAAATTAATACGGCGTACACTGCGTATCAAAACCGCGTATCCGCACAGCTTATTCAAGAACCCAAGTCATTTTGGAGTTACATTGGGAACAAACGTTCTAAGCGCAGCAAGAAGCGTATCATGAAAGAAGGTCAAGTGTTGTCAAATAGAGAATGTGCACACGAATTCGCTGAGTATTTTAAATCGGTGTATGGATCCGATGTACCTAAGTTAGATATCTCACAAGCGGAGAAGGCAACACTGGATGGAAGTGCTTGGGTGGATGTGGGACAACTTTCCTTGCAAGTGGTAAGTGCGGCTCTTGCACGCTTAAAATCTAAACATTCGGTGGGTCCTGATGGCATTCCTCCTTATATAATTAAGGATTGCAGACTAGTAATGGCTCGTCCTCTGCAACACCTTTTCAATCTCTGTCTGAACAATGATTCGTATCCAGAAGGCTGGAAACTTACGCGAGTGGCACCGGTCCCGAAAGGGACGGCTGCAAGCGACGTATCCGGCTACAGACCAGTGGCTGTGTTATCAACTTTTGCCAAGATTTTTGAGTCAGCATTATGTGCGTCAATTGCCAATCAGGTAAGTGCTCGCCTTAGTGATGCTCAACATGGGTTTAGGCCGGGTCGTAGCACAAACACGAATTTATTATGTTTTATGAACTATGCCACACCTGCGCTAGATTCTGAAGAGGGCGCTCAGGTAGACGTTGCATACTTTGACTTCAGGAAGGCATTCGATAGCGTAGACAATGACGTTCTATTGTCCAAGTTCGCAGCTGCAGGCTTCACCCCTAGGTTGCTTCGATTCTTCGCAAGTTATCTGAGCAACAGCAACCAGTATGTTGAGTACGCTGGACACGTATCGGAACCGTATTTGACATTAACTGGTGTCAGTCAGGGAAGTAACCTAGGTCCATTGGAGTTTGTTTTGATGGTCAATGACCTTCCAGAAGTGGTCAAGGATAGCCGGTGTTTACTCTTCGCGGATGATTTGAAATTGTTTTTTTCAATAAAAGATAGGATGGATTGTGAGTTGTTGCAGAGAGACATAAATCGAGTCGAAGAATGGGGGATCCAAAATAAACTACCCTTTAATGTTATAAAATGTAGCGTGATGTCTTATACCCGAGCCTTACATTCAATCACTTACGAGTATCAAGTGGGTGGTCAAAAGATGACACGCGTTAATTCGATCAAGGACCTGGGAGTAACTGTTTCCAATAACCTTATATTTAGGGAGCATATAGTGAACGTTTGCTGCAAAGCTTTTCAAAGTTTAGGGTTTGTTTTACGCGAGACGCGGGACTTTAATGGCACAGCTGCAGTCAAAACGCTCTATAACTCCCTGGTAAGGAGTAAGTTGGAAAGCAGTGCAACCATATGGAACCCATATGAGTTTAAATATGTTTATATGGTTGAAAAAATTCAAAACAAATTCACGCGGTTTCTTTACTGGAAGGAATACGGTGTCTACCCTTTCTTTCCGCTTATGTACCCAACTCTCTTTGTAATAAGGATGGTTGGGTATTATAAGTTGGAAGTAAGGAGAAATTTGGCAATGGTGAAATACGTGTTCTGTGTATTGCGTGGTATTTATAATAATCCACAAATACTGGAATCATTGGAATTGCTCGTTCCCAACACAAGGTTGCGACGGGAGCCTAGGACGAAAGTTTTTAAGGTTCCAGTGGCTCGCACCAATATTTTAAAATTTGCGCCCACTACCCGGGCGATAATAATATTAAACGCGGTTTCCGAAAAAATAGACATATTCAGTTGCTCATTGACGGAATTCGAAAAGGTGACCTTAGGTTACTTGTGTAATATATAACTACATTATTGTATTGGGTTTATCCTGTAAAAATAATGTAAAGTTGAAATAAACAATAAACAATGAATTGACATTTGAATGTACATCGTGTGTCATTGCATTACGGCTGTTTTTGTTTGCAACAATTTATCACCATACCAAGCTTCGACTGAAACGTACTTCACCTTACGCAGCTTCGAGTGAAGACAGAGAAGTAATGGAGTAGCTTCAACAATTTATCACCATACGAAGCTTCGACTGAAACGTACTTCACCTTACGCAGCTTCGAGTGAAGACAGAGAAGTAATGGAGTAGCTTTCACTTATAATGTTTTTTGTTGGCTGTGTTTTATAAGTATTTTTTATTTTTGCAGAATCTTGTTTATTTTTTTATAACAAACACAGAAAAACACTTAAATATGAATTATACAGGGTGAAAATGATTCGAGCAAACAAAGTGGATTTTTTTTCGAAACAAAGTATTCCTCTAGTCTCGATTCGGCTATAATGTTTTTCCATAGTGCACAACATATAGGATCTCGGGGAAAGCTAAAATAAATAAAATATTTCATGTAATAAAAACAATAGAAAAAAGTAACAAAATATTTTAATAAGAAACTTTATACTTGAAAGCGACTCTATTAGTGGGGAATTTAGTGCAACGTCTAGTATGGGAACCGTTTTAATTTGGATCCGGCGCTCAAACTTGGCATAGTTGTTCCCTAGGCCGTTCTGAGTAGATTAAGCCCGGGAGCCATCGGGAGCCATCCCCCGTTTGGTAGGGGGAGGGGGGAAAGTTTGTTTCTGCCGCGCTCCATTTTTGGGTTTATATCTCCAAAAGTATTGGTACTAGGGTAAGCGAGATATCATTTTCGTATGATCAAAGGATAAGGAATTCATTTCTGTAACAAAAAAAATGACTTTCCATATACAAAAAAAGAAATATTTGATAAAACGTATAAAAGATGGCTACCTTTTTTCCACATATGGGTCGATTAATTTTTAATCGTCTTTGATATTAGCATGAAAAAAATGTATTCTGAAAGCCACACTTCTTAGGATTATAAAAATATAACTTTCATTAGAATAGCATAATAAATACTTAGTGAAAAAAATATATAATTTGATTCTCGGCAGAGTAGCATTAAACGTGCGGTTTTAGTTTCTGTTATTCGTAAGTAAATAAAGTGAATCATCTAGCGCCCAAATGACTGTTAAGTAACAAAGTATAAACAGGTACATAATATTATTATTTAAATATTACACGCACGCACAAAATATTTGTCACGTAAAACAAAAAAAATATTTTCCTTAAAAACGTATTTGAGAAAATCCGCAAAACGTGACTATTTCTCATACGAATTATGGTGGTTTACTATCTAACTTGCATTGTATTATGGTGGTCTACTATGTAACTTGCGTGGTCACGTTGATCACCTAGGTTAACTGACTTCAGAATAGGTCATACATAACCATAATGAGTTTGGCTCTCATTGGCGTATTAATCTCGTAACCGTTTCCGTGCTTCGCAAGCCACGTCAAATTATTTTCATGACAACTGATGAAGCTGCGACCACCGCTTATACAACTCCAAAACCCCGAAAGCTTTCAGCTCGAGTTGCACAACCGCTTCGAATGCCTAGGAGAATGTGAAAATGTAGACGAATACAATGACAGGTTTGTGGGAATTGTCCAAACGGCTGGGAATAAGGCCTTTAAAACAAGACGTTAAAAAAACATATCGGATCTTGGAATTCACCAGCAAGCTCATGGAGAAAAAACGGAGCCTGATTCTGAAATCCTCTGAAGATGCTTGTCAATATGGCGACTAAACAGACATCTCCAAGTCCTTGACCCGTGCCCGTGATATACACCAATTTAAAACCAATCGTATTAAAGAGGCTATCGAGCGCAATAAAAGGTCAAAAGTATTGTCTGCTGGTCAAAGCTGAAGATCGAGGATGGCAGAGTCGTGTCGTCCAAGTCCGAGCTGTTGGAAGAGGTTGAAAAGTTCTACGGACAATTATACACGACTACATCCTTACCTTAGTAATCTGACTGAAGATCCGAGAGCCGGATTGAGCCGACATTATACCGAAGATATCCCGGACGTGCGGGTGGTAGGACCTTGTGCGAGGTCCGTCCGGATCGCTACCACCATCTTACTCGCTAATCCTGCCGCTAAGCAGCAGTGCTTGCACTGTTGTGTTCCGGTGTGGAGAGTAAGACAGCCGAGGGAATTACAGGCACAAGAGGCATTTCATCTTAGCCCTCTAAGTTGGCAATGCATCTGCAATCCCCTCCGGGGTTGCAGGTGTCTGTGGGCAGTGGTGATCACTTACCATCAGGTGACCCACTTGCTCGTTTGCCTTCCTTATCACATAAAAAAAAAAAACGTCAGCCTGTGCGAGATTAGAATGGCTCTCAAACAGCTTAAGAACAAGAAGGCACCGGGTGATGACGGAACTACTGCTGAGATTCTGAAAGCAGTTGGAAAACCGATACTTATAGCTCTTCAGAAGCTATTCATTTCCGTTATTCTCGAGGGACAAACACCTACAGCATGGCACAGAAATGTGGAGGTGCTCTTCTTCAAGAAGGGTGATAAGACTATGCTGAAGAATTACAGACCCATCTCACTCCTGAGCCATGTCTACAAGCCATGTCGAGAGTCATTACGAATCGTCTCGCACGCAGGTTTGACGACTTCCAGCCTCCCGAACAAGCTGGTTTTCGAAAAGACTTCTGTACCATAGACCACATACATATGTTGCAGCAGATTATACAGAAGACCGAAGAGTATAATGGCGTTTGTGGACTATGATAAAGCTTTTGGTTCGATCGAGACCTGGGCTGTGTTACAGTCTCTCCAACGGTGCCAAATTGACTATCGATACACATGGAAGTGTTGAAGTGTTTGTAGGAAAACGCCACCATGTCGGTCCACCTCCAGGATCAGAATTCGAAACCTATCCGGCTGTATCGTGGGGGGAAAGGGAGACGTTACATCTCCGAAACTGTTCACCGCCGCACTGGAAGACGTTTCCAAGCTTCTGGACTGGAGAGGATTCGGCATCAACATCAATGGCGAGTACATCACTCACCTACGATTTGCTGACGATATCGTGATCATGGATGAGACCTTGGAGGACCTAGGCGCAATGCTCGATGGACTCAGTAGAGTCTCCCAACAAGTGGGTCTTAAAATGAACATGGATAAGATGAAAATCATGTCAAACGTCCGTGTTACACCCACTCCTCTGAAGGTTAGAGACTCTACACTCGAAGTTGTTGACGAATATGTGTACCTGGGACAAACAGTCCAGTTAGGTAGGTCCAACTTCGAGAAAGAGATCAATCGTCGAATCCAACTCGGCTGGGCAGCCTTCGGGAAGCTCCGCAATATCTTCACGTCCAAAATACCGCAGTGTCTCAAGACTAAAGGTTTTGACCAGTGTGTGTTGCCAGTGATGAGACGACATATGGATCCGAGATATGGTCGCTTACTACAGGCCTCATAAGAAGGCTCAAGGTCACCCAAAGGGCGATGGAGCGTGCTATGCTTGGTGTTTCCCTACGTGATCGAATCAGAAATGAGGAGATACGTAGGAGAACTAAAGTTACCGACATAGCTCTTAAAATCGCTAGACTTAAGTGGCAGTGAGCAGGGCACATAGCTCGTAGAACAGATGGCCGTTGGTGCAGTAAAGTTCTCGAGTGGCGACCGCGCACCGGAAGACGCAGTGTGGGCAGGCCTCCGACTCCGTGGACCGACGAGCTGGTGAAGGTTGCGGGAAGCCGCTGAATGCAAGCCGCACAGGACCGGTCGGTGTGGAAATCCTTGGGGGAGGCCTTTGTCCAGCAGTGGACGTCTTTCGGCATAGATAGTAAACCACCATAATTCGTATTTTCTCATATATGTTTTTTTAAGGAAATGACGATTTCGGACGGACGACGAAGGATTTGAAAAATATTTTTTGTTCTACGTGACAAATATTTTGGTGCGTGCGAGAAATATTTAAATAATAATATTATGTACCTATTTATATTATGTTACTTAATAGTAATTTTTGGGCGCTAGATTATTCATTTTATTTACTTACGAACAACAGATACTAAAATCGCGCGTTTTATGCTACTCTGCCGAGCATCAAATTATATATTTTTTTTCACTAAGTATTTATTGTGCTATTCTAATGAATTTTATATTTTTATAATCCTAGGAAATGTGAATTTCAGAATATATTTTTTTCATGCTAATATCCTAGACCATTAAAAATTAAGCGACACATATGTGGAAAAAAACCATCCACACTTCATCATCTACTTGTTGGGTCGCGCTTCTTTTGGGGCTTATATCTCCATAACTATAGGTACTAGGGCAAGTCCGATATCATTTTCGGATATTTCAAGGATGACAAATTCATCTCGGCAACAAAAAAAATACGTTTCATAGAAAAAAAAGAAGAAATATAACTGCTGAAATTTAGAACCGCGCGGACCGCGCGTTTTATGCCACGCTGACACGCATTGAATTTAATTTTTTCCACTTAGTATTTGTTATTCTAATGAAATTAATATTTTTATAATGCTAGGAAGTGTGGCTTTCAGAATATATTATTTTCATGCTAATATCTTAGACCATTAAAAATTAATCGACACATATGCGGAAAAAGGTAGTTGTGTTTTATACGTTTTATCAAATATTATTTTTTTTATATATGGGAAGTCATTTTTTTTGTTACAGAAATGAATTCCTTATCCTTGAATCATACGAAAATGATACCTTACTTGCCCTAGTACCAATAGTTTTGGAGATATAAGCCCACAAATGGAGCGCGGCAGAAACAAACTTTCCCTCCTCCCCCTGCCAAACGGGGGATGGCTCCCGATGGCTCCCGGGCTTAATCCACTCAAAACGGCCTAGGGAACAACTGTGCCAAGTTTGAGCGCAGGATCCAAAATAAAACGGTTCATCGCACTAAATCCTCGACTATATACAATTTATGTTCCAAAGTTGTGATGTTCGCTTGTTCGGTCATGGAAATCAAACTAAATACGTAATTCAAATTAAAATAAACTACTGTGTTTCTTAGCAAAACAATTAAGAAATCAAATTAAAATTGAAGAAACCTAATAAATCTAATTTTTAATCATCAGTATTGCCTCCTCCACCCATACTTAAAATTAGGTTGTCAAGGTCTTGCTGGGGTATGCGGCAAGCTATCCAACACGTCGTTTCTGAGGCTCTACACACCATCCAAAACGTGATATCGAGGTTGCGGTCACGTTATCGCGCTACTGGGGATGTAGCAGAACGGCATACGGGTAGATGTCGCATTACCACTCGGAGACAGGATCGATTTCTCCAAATGACCGCCAGAAGGCACCCAATATCACAGCAATGCAACTGGTGCAAATGCTTAGGAGGACCACCAGCTTTTGGTAAGCGACCAAACCGTGCGAAGGAGATTGCATGAAGTTGGTCTTCGTGCTCGAAGACCGCTACGAGTTCCAGCACTGCGATGTGGTAATCGCGGTCGGCGACTTGCATGGACTCGGGATCATTTGGCGTGGAGTGACCAACAATGGTCATTGGTGCTATTTACAGATGAGTCCCGTTTTGGATTTCATCCAGATTCGCGACGAATACGCGTTTGGAGAACTCTAGGCAGAATCAGCCGTCTCCGGTACCCTCAGGAGGTCCACCCATACCAAGGCGGGACAATCATTGTGTGGGCAGGAATTCGACTAGGCGGACGAACCCACCTCTTTCGGATACGAGGCAGCATGACTGCTCAAAAATACAACGAGGAGGTAGTAGAACCCATTATTGTTCCGCACCGAATCCAAATGCGTCAGGAATTTCAACCGATGCACGATAATGCATCTTCCCATACGGCGCGGCTGACACTCAGTCATCCTCCGAGACCACGATGTTCGGGTTTTGGATTGGCCTGCACAGTCGCCCGACTTAAGTCCTATCGAACGTGCCTGGGACATGTTACAGCGAAGGGTTTGAGGAATTTCCCACCCTATTTGACAACGGAACAGTAACTTTTCCAACATTTGGAAAGAACTTGGGACCGCATACCCCAGCAAGACCTTGACAACTTAATTTTAAGTATGGATAACGTTGCCGATGCGTGGAGGAGGCAATACTGATTATTAAAAATTAGATTTAATTAAGTTTCTTCAATTTTAATTTGATTTCTTAATTGTATAAGAAAATAACATTTTTGTTTACTTAAGTAATTTTGTATGGGTTCATTAATTTAACAATTTTATTAATAAAATAAAAACTAATGAAGAATACCACCAATTTTTGTTTTTTATCTTAAAATATACTATATTAAAAATAAAAAAATGTCGTGAAAAATTTTTTTTGATACGTTTGATAGTTTCCGAGATACTGAATTATTTAGGTAGGCAAGTAACGCTGCACGCTGCTGTGACGTCACTCCACAACAGTCCCTACCTGTATGTATGAAGTTTGCGTTGAAAATTTTAAAAATGACGAATCCACAAACTAGAAAATCGTGCTCGTGTCAAAGTGCTTAAATACAACTACCAATATACCCGAAAAGTTATTTTTTAGTATTATATTTTTGAACCTTAAAGTCAAAAGAAACGGATGAGAAAGTATGACCCACCCAGACCCAAAGCCAAAAGTTGTGTCTGTCACCTTCTTTTTATCTTATAACTTTTACATAAACAGTAACGTCGTCGCCGTAGCGATTTCTAGCCAATCTAAAATAAAATAAATATGAGTAAACCTATACACATAAAAAATAAAAACCGGACAAGTGCGAGTCTGACTCTCTCGCAGTGGGCTTTGTCCATACCTACAAACAAACAATATTTTAAATTTTATCAACTTATTTCAAGATTTATAGAAACTTCTTAGAGATTTTCCTGTAATTTATAAGCAAAGATCTATTTTCTGTATAATTTGTTTAAGTTTTATGCCCAGTTTTCGGAAATAAGGAGTGAGGGGCATGGTAAAGGTGATGGTGTCAACATCACTTATGTCATCAACTGTAATATAATGACACAATAACGACACTGAAGCGGTCATGGCTCAGCGCTGCTTACGTGGTCGCGTCGATCACGCAGGTTAACTGACTACAGACACGGTCACAACTCGGATGGGCTTAAATATCAGTAACTATCACTATATGGCAGTCGTCAAGCTATGTCGGAGGCGTAATAGGCAGCTTGGATGGACTGCTAGTCAAGTCCATCCAAGCTGTGACCGTGTTTGTAGTCAGTTAACCTGCGTGTTCGACGTGACCACGTAAGCAGCGCTGAGCCATGATCGCTTCAGTGTCGTTATTGTGTTATTATATTACAGTTGATGACATAAGTAATTTTGACACCATCACCTTTACCATGCCCCTCACTCCTTATTCCAGAAATATCAAGTTCATAAATATCATTATTACCTACATTTTTCAATACTAGTAATGAAAAATAGGTATGTAGGTTCTTATAGGGATCAACAAAGTGATAAGAAAGAAAAAAATAAGTTATAAGTACTTTTGCATTTTTTATCATTGTGTCTCGGCGGCCGCGGTAAAGAAATCGGAGTTATTCTAGAAATAGTAGCTTAACTCGTCTATTTAAGGAATCATTAGATTTTTCAATCAATTTTTAAAACTGTCATCGATTATACTTGTAACACTACTGTAACACCGATTCACATAAAAAAAAACTCCAGTTTGAAATGTTATTGTGGGCGAACATAGGGACCATCCGATAGCAATGTATGAAGAACACAGTACGGTGAGAGCGGCGAGTTGTTGTATGACGTCACGCGCGCTTGGCGCGCCCGAGCGAAGTATTTGAAAAAGGCGGAAACAAAAATTATCGTAACTTCAAAACTACTCGATTGATTTAGATGAAACAAAAACAGGTGTATTTATAGACATTTAGGCTACAAGGTCATAAAGTTTCAAGTGATTTAACGGACCAATTAACATTCTTCATTCTCATAGTATTTTTATTTTTTTATTACAGGTCACGAAATTACCTTTTATTATTCCCTTGATTACCTTAACAAATTTTGCTTAGCTTTTTTGATAATCGATGAAATTTTAAATATCCCTAGATTGTGTTGATGTGTGTATAACAGAGAAACAAGAACGCACTCAGATCATCCATACTTGACCAAGTGGGAAATTTAGCGTTTCTGTTAATTCAAATAATAAAAATCTATTTTCACGTGATTTTTTATATATTTTCAACAATATTAAATCTATTTTGCTATTTTGTCACACTAGGAAAGGGGTGGTCCCACAAATGTGACCATCTGTGACAAGGACGGGGGGGGGGGGTCAAAAAATCATGAAATTCGTGTGAAGTAATTTATGGATGACCCTTAAATACTGCCAAATAGTGCCCAAAGGAAAAAAATGTGCTATCGTAGTTTCACAGAAAATCGAATTTTTCACAGAACGTTGCGCTAGCAGCCTCATGTCTGGAACCAAGGAACTACTGCACCAATGTGTTATGTGTTATAGTCAACAATTACTGCTGAAACAGTGCCTACCGCATGCAAAATTTCAAAATGAATGCTTTAATAACACCCAAAATATAACGGTAGGTTGGTGAGGCTGCTTAATGAACGCCTTCATTTAGCAGCCTCATGCGGTTCCAGCTAGAATTTCGAGACCAAAATGATGTCAAATCTCATTTAATCTAATCACTTCATTAAAATGTCTATTGTAAAAAATCTGTCGTTTGTGTTCATATTTGTCGTTAAAAGTTCCACTAATTTCTCAAATATCCATTTCTAAAAACGTTAACATAACAAGAAGAAGTTATTTGTATGAAGTATCCGGGTGTGGAAATAATTGCCCACTTTTTAGGGTAAAATATTTTTCCTGCGCTGCGCTGGTATCCCGAATATCCAATATAACCCGACTTAATTCAAATGGTACAACTGCTACATCTCAATGTATGTATCAAGATGGCCACCTAATTCGGTCGGATAATAGTTGATAATAAAAAACCAGGGAATGCTTTAGGTATGATTTTCATAAATTTATAAGCTAATTTTGAGTTAAGAGTTTAGCAGAAGAAGTATATGATGCTAATGCTAACCATTTGATTTCATTAAACTAAAAATTTTATTGTAAAGTTGCGAAATGTGAGCACTTACCGATGAAATGTTACATCGGGCTCTTTTCGCAAATCCCGGCTTTTACATAACCAATAACACTGCGATTTACTATTGCAAACCTTCTCCTCAACTTCACCGAATACTTCACAAGAAATCTAATGCTGTATAAATGAACACTTTCGCATATTTTCACGTAATGAAGAATACCACCAATTTTTGTTAAAATATACTCTATTAAAAATAAAAAAATATGGTGAAAAAATTTTTATGATACGTTTGATAGTTTCCGAGATACTGAATTATTTAGGTAGGCAAGCGAGCGACGCGGGGTCTCTGCCCGCTGCTATGACGTCACTAGACAACCATCGCTCAGTGCGCGCCCGGCTCCCGACCTGTGTGTATGAAGTTTTCGTCGAAAATTGATATAAATGTCGAATCCACAAGCTAGAAAATCGTGTGTTGTGCCAAAGTGTCTCATTACAACTACCAATGCACCCGAAAAGTTGTTTTTTAAAGTTCCGTACGAACCTAAAAGTCGAAAGAAATGGATGCAAATCATGAAGAGGGCTGATCCACCTGCCGCCAAAAGTTGTGTCTATTGTTGCGAAAATCATTTTGATGTAAGTATGTACTTACGTGTTACGGCAAGTACCTGCAAATTTAGTTTTACGTACTTATATTTGACTAGCTTCCGCCCGCGACTTCGTCCGCGTGGACTTCAGAATTGTATCCAGAAAGAAAGAAAATGTTAAGATCTAGTGATGAAGTGGAAATTTTGAGCTTTTTAGCATTCCTACGGGAACCGTTATGTTTTCCGGGATAAAAAGTATCCTATGTGTTAGCCGAGTGCTTTATCTATCTACCTACCAAATTTGTAGACGTATCAAATTTGTATGGACGGCGGTTTTGAATCTTCGACAACGGTGAGAGTTGTATTAGTCTAAAGAATACATTTTTTTAAATCATAACTGAGCTAAACAGGTAAAAAATCACCACCATTGTATTGTATTTTAAAAAAAGCGTCGGGGAATTTAAAAAATGTGCTTGCAACATTTAAAGCTTAAGAAAATTAAATTAGCTAGCAGCACTTGTAGTTTCTGTTCCGGTTAATGTTAGGAAAGCTCAATATAAAATGTGCAAGTGAGATAGCTATAGAAAATCCGTTTTATGCTTCTCTCGTATGATGGATAAGGCTATAATCATAAAAAAAAACACTTGTCAAAAAACTGTCAAGTGGTCTTAAAAAAAAAATGCGTTAGACTAGAAGTCAATACGATTTTGGAACGCTTGCGAGTGATTCTAGAGTGACAGGGTAACAAACGTCATCGAAAATAATTCAGAAAGGTTTCTAGCTTTTTTGGGTAGTGTTCTGTCTTATTTATGGCTTTAACACCTTAGCAGATACAAACAATCGTATTTCAAAACAATTCCGAAGATAAAATGTTTGTTTGTCTTAGTCTGTTTGACATTGACTACGAACTTCCCGCCGAATAAACTGTCAGGCGAATTTTAACGGTAATCAAACAGCGTTAAAAATCGCACTTGTCAGAGTGAAAATCGCATTCACGAAGGCGTTCCAAAATCCCGACGGAGAACTGTCAGGCGATCATTCGGTTACCCTCGGTTTCACTCGGCTCGGTTTTGGAACGATTTAGGGTAAAATTCGCATCATCCCGAGTGAAATCTTTGGTATTGGAACGCAACCCTACAATGACTTCTATGACTTAGACGGAGTTCTGTGGACGGACTTCCGGGCTTGCGTTGTTTACTTGATTTAGTTTTGAAAACGAAAGTGTGATTTTAAGTGCAAAGATAGGGTACGCAAAATAAAATATTCATTAAAAACACGTACACACGACAAAGTTTTTGATAATGACTACACCGACACCAGACACCCCGGAGAATTTTGATCAAGTATGATGCACACTTACCACGTCCTTCTTGGATTGCAGTCTATCGTCACGTCGTAAATTTCCATTCTAATGAATCCTTTCTTTCTTTCAGTTTGACGATGAAGATTCAGAACAGCAGCTGGGTTCGACATCTTCTGGTCGTAAACGTCTGTTTGGAAAGGAATTGCGGTGCATGATGTATGGGTTTGGAGATGACCAGAATCCCTACACCGAGAGTGTGGATTTTCTAGAAGACCTTGTTATTGAATTCATCACAGACACTACACATAAGTAAGTTAAGTTGAATATTTATATTAAATATGATTGTTATGCCTATGCTTATCGAACATAAAGGTTACATTTTCTTGGGCCTTATTTTGCACTTATGTTCACACATGCCACACGACAAGCAGAAAAAGACCGCAAATAATCCTCATTGCAACACAAGACAATCTCCTACCCCTTAATCACTTTGTAGTGTTAAAAATGTTAAAAATTTGAATAATTGAGAAAACAGCAAATTGACAAAAATACTTCTTTCTTCACAGGGCAATGGAAGTTGGTAGGACAGGAAGGGTTCAAGTAGAAGATATCATATTCTTAGTTCGTAAAGACTACCGCAAGTATGCTCGTGTCAAGGATCTACTCACTATGAATGAAGAGTTAAAGAAAGCAAGAAAAGCTTTTGATGAAGTCAAATATGTTGGTAAGTAATATTATAGATTTTTTAAATTCTGTTTTAAGTATATTTATAAAAAGAAATTCCTAATACATCCATTATTGAATGTTAATTAAACTGTTTGTTATGTTTTCATGCTTTCCGATTAAAGTTAATAAATAATGAAGTTCGTAAAAATTGTTGTTTCAATTTTTTGTTATGAAATATGATCGATTGAGCTATTTGAGTAAAAAATATCTTTATAACATTATAGAAGACCAGCAATAACGTAGGTGGCCAAACAACGACTCGGCTTCTAAGACTGACGCAAGTAACAAATTTAAATAAAATTGACCTTTATGCTTCTGTGTTTGATGTGCTAATTTGTGGTTATGCTATGGACTATTATGTTACATGTGAATGTTAACTAACAAACAGGGGAAGTACACCACATCAATAAATGCTCTTATTTTCACTGTGTTAACATTTAAAAACTAACAAGCGTAGTTTGGATTACACTGAGCACATACATATAATAATACTTATCTAAATATTAACTGATTTTAATCAGTCCGCCTGTTCCGAATAGTCATTAGCATTATTAGATAAGATGCTTTTTTTGATTGACCAAGACAGGGTTATTTAATAAACTTTATTTTCGTGTCGATAACAAACCTAGACAGTCTTGGCCAAAAATTCAGCCATGAGAATCTCACTGTCCATGGCACTCATTAGATCTTCCAGAGTACCTGATTGCTTAAAATATATCATAAATAAGGATAGGTTGGGAAATAACATTTAAAAATGAGCCTATGTTTTTTGTGTTTTATTTGAAAGGTGAATAGTAAAACACCCACTTATTTAGAATATCACTAATATTATAAATTCTTGGATGTTTCGTGGGTACATAGACAAGCACTGGATTAACACATGGTTATTATTGCAAAATTATTTTAGGGCCAGTTTTTCATACACCTTAGACCCGGGATAGAATGCACAGTTATAATTTTTTCCAGACTTGACAGGGTGGGAACTGCCATATGATAGATACTTTTATTGTGGAAAAATGCATGGTTCACAAAGGAGTGGAAAACGTTTCCATACAATTTTAATGGGATCTGAAAAATCTTCTGTGCTCTCTTAGGAATAGTCATAAAAACTATATGAAACAGCTAGTAATTTCATATTTCTTGATATAATATTTTTAATTTTGCTCTCTAGGGTTATAGAGCCTCAGGTCGAGGTAACAACTTTTCAAATTATTAGCTATCACCCAGTTGGCCAGGGCGTATCTCCATACAGCCTTAAAATTCTAATGGTGAAAATAAATCATTATCTCAAGAAGTGTCCAATTATTTAAAAAAAACTGAAAATGTGGCTGTTAATGGTGATAGATGTAAAACTGACATAAAAATGGAAGTTAAAAATTAGAAATGTGATTAATCAATCTAACCCCACTCTAGTTTACTTACGCCATATAAAAGTACACCTAATAAACGTAACAATACCTCACGGGTAACAATACCTCAGAGCCATTGCACTAGACAAACCGTGGAACTTTTTTTAATTATTTTATTTATTAAAGTATATTCTGTAAAAAAGCGAAACCCTTTCCTTTTTGTATGTTATGCAAATTAAATAATTCTAAATACAGACATGAGTATTTTTTGAATTATTTAATTCAGATTTTAAGAAAATGTTGTGTGTACCTTAATTTTCTTATTTTTCTTTCAGAATGAGACGGGGTCGAAAACCAATGAGTTGCGAGTTGCACCCTTGCATTCCAAGAACATTACTTATTTGAATCCAACCATGCAAGTATTCTCCACTTGTTAAGATTGTGAGAGATGTGATACAATGATGGTAATTCATGACTTATACATGCTATGAAAATGTTTCATTTAAAATAGGCATAATTGATTTTAATCATTCAGATAAGTAATAAAAAACAAAATAAATTTTGTTGTTTATTTATTTAAAACATAATAAATAAATAGGTATAGTAATATTTATGTTAGTTAAATGATTACCTGCTATTACAAAACTTATGAATGATCTACATAATATAAGGTTTTAACAAATTAGCTAGTACAATTTAAACTGGGGCTTCTACTCATGAAACTGAACAACTTTCGCAAAGGAATTCGCAAAAAGAAATTGGACTTCCCATACTAAGTGGGCCGATCAGGTGACAGACTTGTTAGAAAAGTACAAAAAAAAAGTCGCGAATTGACTATGGGTTGCGGAAAAGTTGTTCAGTTTCACCAGTAGAAGCCCCAGTTTAAGTAATACCAGCTAATTTGTTAACACCTTGTATACAATTACACAACAAAATAATCACAATATTATTATGTAATGTCAAGGCAAAAATTAATTTAATCAATAAAATAAATGAATACAATCGTAATTCTAATAACATTGAGAAAAGTTCTAAACGATGAAATATAATACCACAGATAGATTTGTGCACATGCAGTTTCAAAACTGCAATACATACAGCTATGTGTCGTGAATAAATGTGATTTATTAATAACAATAAACCTATGTGAAGTGAAAACGTTAGTGATTCTTAATTATACTGATCAATAAATAGTTGTTTGAAACATTCACATTTTAGGCGACTAGACCTCGATATTCAAAAACATTGAGAAGGCCTTACTTTGGTTTAAAAATTATTTGTCAACAGATTAACATTATTCAATATAGGTAAATATTTCTTATGTCAATACAGTAGGCCATTTTGTGGCAGTGATTTAATAGGGTATTTATTTGTATAATGAAGCTCAACACTAAATAAATAGTAACACTTGTGACATTTTTACAGCTTTCAAAGTATTTTGTCATCGGCAAAAAAAATTAAACTTTTTAAAATAATAACAACTTTGGTAACTGTACTTAGCAAATTATTTTTTGGCCTGCAAGCAGGAAGACGTATTGAGCATTATTGATATTTGACACTTTCTTTTACGAAGCAACACCGTAAGCTGCAATAATTCTACAATTCACATCAAAAAACATAATAAATAAATTATACAATAAAAACTATAAACGAAAATCTCACTTCAAAGTTTCACTCACTTATTAATCTTCGATTTTTATTATTGGTTTTATATATTTTTACTACATTGCTAAATTATCTTAGAGTTTAGCTATAATAATTTAATTATTATATTTTGTCAACAGCCAAATATAAGGCAAGTAGTCCTGTAAAGTTCTAGGTCTAGTTGGCTATAATTATATATAACGGTTACACATTCTTATATTACTTCTCTATAATATGTATGAAAATAAATCCAGTCATGGAAAAATGGAAGAATGGTAAATCTACTGATGAACAAGTAGTTTCTTTAGGATTGTATACTTTTTTTATGATTGCAGCCAAATGCATATTTACGGAATGTAATTTTTTTAGTATCTATTTGAGTTGAACGCAATAACATTACTAACAGTGGTCCAAATTCACAAATATTCAGGCGATGTTTCCTAACATCAAAATGAACTGCCCCAAATACATTTGAACAATTTACAGAAAAGTAAGTGATACCTTAACATAGTTTTCGAAATTGTGATGAATATAAAAAATAACCCATATTACAGTGAAACTTGTGCAGGTAGTGGAAATGGTAGGATATTATTTAACACAAAAAAAAATAGTACAGAAAACCCGCTTATTTCAAAAACGCTTGTTCAGATAAGTAATGCTCATACACAAGGCGACTTATCAATCTTACTATTTTGGACTTATAACTTAAAAATTGAATGAACGCAGCGAATTACGCCTGAGAGTGCGATATGTTTTTAACTATGTCACATAAGCGCGCTACGAAATGCACACTCCACTATCCCTATCGTACAATTCCTAGTATTGTACCTAGCGCAGTTATAGATGTGTAGTGGTTGGAACTTAGGGTTGAACCACATCTAACAGCACGGAACCGCATTTTTCTTTCTGAGCGATCATCTTTATTTCCGAGTGACAGAAAAGGATTAATAGGGCTATGAAAAAATGCGGTTCCGTGCGGCTAGATGTGGTTCATTCAACCCTTAATTAGGTTTGTGTAAAAAGTCGGAACACTATAATACTATTGAAACCTGGTTCGAGCTAACTAAAGAGCAGGGTCATCTTGTACTATCTACTTTGTGTCAGGCGGTGGGTGTCTTAGTCAGTGGGAGGGTCCATAGCGGCGATGATGGCCTTCATGACGGCGGCGGCGGCGAGCGACGCGTGCGGTTGCCACTCTTTGCCGCGCGTGCCGTCGCGGTAGTCTGATATGCCTGCGCAGAACATCACATTGAAAAACCTCTATTTCATCTCACTTCTCACTAATATTATAAATGCGAAAGATGGATGTTTGTTTGTATATTTGTTTGCTCCAATCTCACACCGAAACTACTGAACGGCTGAAATGTGGTAAGTAGATAGATAAAGCACTCTGCTAAACATAGGATACTTTTTATCCCGGAAATCTCGAGGGTTCCCGGAGCATCAAGCTCGCAGTCGAAGGATCTTTCGCCGCGCACGCTGTCAGAGAGCTGCCACCGTGCGTTGATCGTTTCGGGTTTAGGGTGTTTCCGTCGATAGTATGTTCTAGTCTGCGCGAACGAAGATTACCGACGCGCCTTATTTTTAACCGACTTAAAAAAAGGAAGAGGTTCTCAATTCATCGGAGCCTCTTTTTTATGTATGTTCACTGATTTCTCGAAGACGCCTGAACCGATTTGGAAAATTCTTTTTTGTTTAAAAGGGTATACATCCCATATAAATTTTATCGAAATCGGTTTAGCACTTTTTGAAAAATCCAGCAAAAACAAAAAATAAAAACAGCAAAATTTGAGTTGGTCAATTATTCGTGTACTACTTGTACTTACCTCGTATAGATATGAAGCAGTCCTTCCTATTGCCGATGACGCTCTCGAGCACGGCGTCCAGCTCGCAGTCGAAGGCGCGCGCGCGCGTGTGCGCGGCGAAGGCGGCGCGCGCCTCGCCCGCGGCGGCCACCGCGCGCCCGCCGCCCACAGGCCCCGTCCACACTCGCTTGTTGCCGCCGCTGTCACTGTACAACGGTCACACTTGTAGGGTATTCGCATAGACCTAGTACATACTATTTTTACATACTAAATCTATGTTCAGGTATTTGCATAGATCTATTTTAGAGTAGTCGACTAAAGTAAGATAAAGTAAGGCACTTTAAATCAAATGTTAAGATGACAATTTGTTCCAAAAATGTTTGAAATAGTCGACTGCATTAACAATTAAATATGATTTATTTTTCGCTATATATAGGTGACTTTAAATTAGTTCTTGATACGAAAGGGTATGCATGTGCTCATGATAATAAACAACTTTCCCTAAGAAACCCATAGTCAAATCGCAAAAAATTTTTGAATTCTTCATACTAATTTGGCCGGTCAGTTGCTCGATTTGTATGGAGACTCCAAAT
Source organism: Coleophora deauratella (assembly GCA_958295455.1). Classification (NCBI taxonomy): domain Eukaryota; kingdom Metazoa; phylum Arthropoda; class Insecta; order Lepidoptera; family Coleophoridae; genus Coleophora; species Coleophora deauratella. The sequence goes on from OY282398.1 coordinate 7,423,107, forward strand.
TTTTTTTTGCGATTTGACTATGGGTTCCTTAGGGAAAGTTGTTTGTTATCATGAGCACATGCATACCCTTTCGTATCAAGAACTAATTTAAAGTCACCCTGTATAGTTTTTTATTATTGAAACAGGAAAAAACGTAGATACTAGCTTCTAATTTCATTACATGTGCAATTTTTAATTTATAAAAATTTCGCATTGAGAATGGAAACGACTAAGAAAAAAGAAGTTTTTGTCATTTGATAAAATGTATCTCAGATGACTAGCATTCAATTACCTTATTTTTAGTCTTTAATGTTGCTTATTTTAAGAATGATTTACTTTACGCCCCAAGAGGAACCTCCTCTTGATTTATTTAACTGTTTAGAATAAGAAAAGAAATGACGGTAAAAATTACGCATGTAAATTACTAATCTAAACAAAGAAGATATTTTAATAAGTTATTTTGTATTTGTAAACCGTTATTTTCAACTTCGTCAAATCAGTTACTTTTGAAAGTGTAAGATATTTTCCTTTATTTAATCTGTAATAGTCGCATTGCTTATCTCCATTATTCACTAAAGTAACGACCCACCATCCCACTGTGACCCAAAAACGCTTCCTATAAAAAGTACCGCAGTAGTGACGTCTGACTACAGTCATTTTCCTCCGGCAAATATACGAAGTGTGACATAAAATAATAATTAACGCTTTAAATAAATGTATTGCGTATATGTTTTCCCAGAAGAATGTTCATAAATATTAAGGAGATTCTAAAAATAAGTAGTTTTATTTCAAAATTGCCGTATTTTGGATATTTATTTCACACTGTCGTACCCTAGGAAAAAAAATGCAAAAATAAAATATTAAGCTGGATTTCTCAGTGTCTTTTTTACATCCACTATCATATAAAAGAAAGAAATGACTTTAGGGAAGGTACTTACATTTGGTCCCCTTGCGGCGTGGGGTGCGAGACCTCTATGTACGCGCCCTCGCCAACCTCAACGCACAGGCGGTCGTTGGTGCCGTCGGGCGCCTCCCACCGGCCCGGCACCCCCCGTAGGCGCTCCAAACCTGCCACGTTAATAATAATAATAACGTTTATTTCCAGAAAGTATACATCACAAATATAAAATAAGTTATCGTAAATGAAACAAATCATATTTTGCTGGCTAAACACAACGTCGCATGTTGCTATACCATTACATACCAAACTGTTGCCATGATATTAATTGAGTATACTATCCAGTTATTATGCATCAAATAAATAATTTTGAATTTTGAAACAAAGTTTGTGAAGTGTGAGTGCATTTACATTGGTCCTCACACTAGGCCGAGCCTGTATCGTGAGGGCCACGCAAGTCGCAGTTCCTGGGGTACTCAGAACGAGAACGTGTGTGTGTGTGTGTGTGTGTGTGTGTGTGTGTGTGTGTGTGTGTGTGTGTATGTGTGCGTGCGTGTGCGTGTGCGTGTGTGCGTGTGCGTGTGCGTGTGTGGTGTGTGTGTGTGTGTGTGTGTGTTTGTGTGCGTGCGTACTACGTGTGTGTATTTTTAACATACCTATCTAATTCAACGTGTAATTTTTAACAGAGTTTCCGTTTCAGCATATGTTAGCGTAAGTAGATATTTTTGAACTATGCCTTTGACTTGGGAAGAGGTGCTATGTTTTACATCACAACTTTTATTCAACTTATTATAGATGAAGGGAAATAAAAATTTGGGAAATCTTTGCGCAAAGGATGTCTTGACTCGTGGCTCCGGTATTTTAAAAACTCTATTTTTTATTAATATGGAGTATTCCGGGGAACTGACGGTTTCCCGATGAGTGCGGATGGCAACTGCTAGAATGAATAGTTGTCGGAAGGTAAGGACACTTGCATCAGAGTACAGGGCGGTTGTAGGGTACTGAAAGTGCTTCCTCAGCATTACTTTCAGCACTGCTCTCTGCGCTCTCTCTATTTCTATCATAGTTGACACACCAGCGCCACCCCAAGCCAAGATGCAGTACCGTAGCAAGGATTCTCCCAGGCAAGAATAAACTAGTTTAAGAGTCTTCAGATCGTCGGAGTTTCGGAGAAGCTTCATTACATATATCACTTAGATATGTGAAGAATAGATATGTGAAGAATTGAACAAGAGGATAAGTGCAAAACAGTCACCAGCGTAATTATGTCCTTAATTGGTGATAAAACAGCGCATGGTTACGCGTTGCGGTTACTTTTCCCGAAAGAAACAAAAACATATATAGGATGTTAAAAAAAGTGCGTTAAAAATTTTAAGGGGTTACTCAGAATCAGGTCTTCAATCATAGGGGGAAAGATATTGAAAAAATCCGATCTACAACTTTTTTTTCAGTTTTCCTTACAAATTCTTCATTCACTATTCAGATTTAGTATAGGAATCTGAAAAAAAAATTAAGGGCGAAAAATTTTTTTCTCTATTCAATACTTGATTCTGAGTAACCCCTTAAAATTTTAAACGCACTTTTTTAACATCCTGTATAAACACTTCGAAGTGTTACTCACTCATTATTATACAAATACAGAATGTTAAAAAATAAGGAAGAATTATTATAAACCATACTTTCACTTAATGTAGAATTCTCTTTAACTGGTCAACCTTATAATACTTGAAGGGTCCACTACAATAATGATGAATGTCCAAAATTATTTTAATTCTAAGTGCGTCATTCGTAATTTTTTCACCATTTCGCACTCTTAATAAAACAACGAATGAATTCTAAAAAAAAAATACGAATGACGCACTTACTTAGAATTAAAGTCATTTTGGACATTCATCATTATTGCAGTGGACCCTTCACTTCCAATTTGCAATCTTACCTTCTTTGACGTAGGCATCCCAAGAAGCCTTACTGACTAAACGTAGAGCAATGTCCTGCAGTAGATAGTTGGCTGGCTTGTAAGGTTTCACTTCATAATCCCATCCGCCTTTCTCATTCCTCTCAGCTTTTTCGCAAAATACGTAGACGTATCTGAAATTTTAAAATAACACTTTCTGATCAGTAAATAACTCTTGTTGAACAGAAATACTTAGAATAGTAATAAAGATCCTTTGAATACTGCGGTCGCTTCGGTCAGACAACAAAGCCAGCTCAAAAAGAGGATTAATATAATGTTACGTTCACACGCGAATACGAGGCTCTAATCCAAGCCAGAAGCCGATCGTTAGGTGGACCAGTGGTAACTGCAGACATAATTAAAACTATCGGCCTTGTGGAAATAATATGATAGGGGTGATAGCAGTGATCACAATAGATCATTTGTTTAATAAAAATATTTACTGTATTATAACTGCCCTTCAGGCTTAACAATGTAATTAATTTTTCAGAGCAGTATGTATCTTGAAACACACGATATTAATATATCTTTTTCAAGACCATTCTTACAGAGATATGTATTTAGCCTTTAAGTAAATTATCCTAAGTAAAATATTTTAAGCTAAGATAAGCTGTAATTAGGCTAAAGTAAGTTAAAATAAACTTTTTAACAGACTTCAAAAAAAGGAGGAGGTTCTCAATTCGTCGGAATCTTTTTTATGTATGTTCACCGATTTCTCGAAGACGCCTGAACCGATTTGGAAAATTCTTTTTTGTTTAAAAGGGTATACTTCACAGGTAAATTTTATCGAAATCGATTCAACGGTTTTTGAGAAAATCAACAAAAACATATCTAAATTGGAGTTGTTGCGATGGAAGTCGGTTGTTTTTAACGAATTCAGCGTGGTCAATTATAATTTTCAATATACATTTGGGCTACTCTGCACACTTGACGCTAGGCGAAGTGGCAGGAGCTACTCCAGCAGAAGCACAGGCGGCTGGAGGTCAGTGGGACGAGGAGAGAAAGCGTCGGACAATTCGGGCATTGTCGAGGACTGCCTTTTGCATTGCCGCTATTATCGGTCTGCCTCGAAGTACCATCCGCCTAAGGTCACCTGCAATCCTAATCCAGGTCAGCGGGAATCAAACCATTTACGGAGAGGACTACGGGAAAGATTTCAGTAGATTGCACCTGCCACATATCCGAAACCTCGTGCGCCAGGTACAGGTATCGCAACCTCTTGACGGCATCAGCTTGCACGCGGTTTTCGTCGTATGGAATAGTGATATCCACCAAAAACACCCTTGAATTCGCCCGATCCATCAACACGATATCAGGTCTATTATGATCAATAGACCTGTGCGTGATGATGTCTCGGTCCCAGTAGAGCTTGGCTCGGTCGTTTTTGAGAACCGACTCCGGAGTGTACTTGTAATATGGCAACCGCCGAGCTACTCGTATGAAGCCATATTTTTAAGCGATCTCTTGATGAAGGATCCTGGCTGCTTGGTTATATTTGTGCAGATACTCAATGATACGAAGAATCGAACAACCGGAGGATATATGGCGCAGGGTTTCACCTGGCTCACGGCACAACCGGCATACATCCAAGGTGCCGTCTTTCATTATGAACCTCCTGTAGTTGTTCGTCTTTATAACCTGATCCAGTATTGCACAGACAAAACGCTCGGTCTCTGCAAAGAGGTCTCCGAAACGCAGCCAGTGCACGGAAACCTTCTGATCTACGAAGGATCTGTAGAGAGCCTTCAAGAACCTTCCGTGCTGCTCTTTCTCTTTTCATATGGCTTCCCGCTCAACAGTGATAAGTACAGCCGGCGCTTGCCAGTTTTCTTGGGCCATGGATAGAAGGGTTAGACCTTTATCACATGCTATGACAACTCTATGCAAATCACTATTAACTTTCACCAGGAAATAACTTCGGAGACTGCATATTTCACGGTTGTGCATTTGTTTTGCACTAAGAAGGCCACGACCGCCATTCTTCCGCGAAATATACAGCCTCATCACTGACGACCTCGGTTGATGCATCCTGAGGAGTGTCATAGTAGTGCGGACCTTTCGATCCAGGGCGTCCAATTCTGTGCCCATCTGAGTATGCCGAAGGTGTACATAAGAACGGGGATGACCCAAGCATTGAATGATCGTATCTTGTTAACGCCTGACAAAAAGGTATCCATAACTTTTGACAGGCGCTCCCAAAACACGTTACATAATGCCTGTTTCACATCCGCCTCGTTCACACCAATGCTCTGCAACATACTCAGATACCGGTATGTCTCTGTCTCAGAGAGGGTACGAATGTTCATGGAGTCACTATCGACTCCATTTGAATGCACCACCCTACCTTTCTCTACATGAATGATTGCACACTTATCCACTGCAATTTGCAATTTCAGCAGCTAGCTCCATCTACATGGAGCTAGCTGCTGAAATTGCAAGTAATAATCAACAGCTCCTCCAACCGTGTTGCATTTGGGGCGAACAGCTTGAGATCGTCCATGTACAAAAGGTGGGTCATGCGTAGGCAACCTCTCTGAAACTGAAATCCCGTCCCTAATTTCTCGAGCAGGAAGCTGAGTGGATTCAGAGACAGGCAAAACCAAAGTGGACTCAGACAGTCGCCCTGGAATATACCCCTCTTTATCCAAATCCGGTCTTCCGTATTCGACAGCCGCTGACCATGGAGACTAAGGATCGTACTCCATTGCCCCATACATGTACCGAGGAAGTCTCTAACTTACTGTCAATCTTGTACAGTTCGAGAACTCTCTTTAACCGTGAATGGGGAACCGAGTCGAAAGCCTTCTTGTTTTCAATATAGAATAGAATAGAAAACGTTTATTCAGGGAAACACACACAGGAAACATCATCATCAATCCAGGCAGCGGAGAAATTGCGTCGATTGCGATTCACCAATTTGCCCACGAAAGCGTCGATCAGGAGCAGCTCCTTCGTACCGCGACTGCCGCTCCTACGCCCTACCCCATTCTGAGTTACCGCCGTGAATATATTTTTTTCGTTATTACCACTTTCCATCATCTTTACACGTTTGACCGTTACGGAGCCGTTTATTTTTATACCTAGGGTCAAATTGGAACTCGGCACGGTCAACGCCGAATCCAGGGGGTACTGAACTGACTAATGCTGAAGAGGCTGCGCTGTCACTACAGCCTCTACACCAGTGGCGACAATGTGGTCGTCACATCCCTACGCTTTTATTAATATTATTACCCAGGACACAGTGATCTAACAGGGCCTACTTTTGGTCCTATCCCCCTTTTGTTGTTGTTAACAACCCATTACGTCCCCACTGCAGGGGCAAGGGTCTCTCCCCATAACTTAGGAAGGTTTAGGCCATACTCTACACACCGGGGCCAACTCCGGATTGGTGGAGGTTGTGGGGGTAGGGGCCAACCCCAGTGTCGGAAGTTTTCAGGCCGCTTATCTTTTTTTTAATTATTTGTTTATTTCAGGCAACGAGGCCCATATAACATATACAATACCTAATATTAACTAACTAACTAAAAATATCATATTATTTAGTACAAGCTGTCGGTACTATTTCGATGGCAGTGGTCGGCAAACTTCCTCGGAATCTCCGAAACACTACACCCTTCGGCCAGAATTCCTCCTTTGTCAAGGACTCCAGATGTTCCGTGGCAACTCGCACCACAAACGATTTGAAGTTCACGTTGTGGCGCGACTCCAACGGCGTCACCCTCAAGCAGAACTTGGTCTTTACCTTGATATACTCCAACAGGTCTGCAGGAGTGGTGGTGTAATGCAGCCGGGATACGTACAACAGAGTAGTTGGCACTGCGGCGTGCAACAAAAATTTGGGCCTAGTCGGTGCCGTACCGCACTTGTTGTTATTCGGACGAGTTCGTTTTTTCTTCTGAACAGTAACAAACCCGTCATCGTTGTCCACTCTGTTGGTAGCTGCTGTGGAGCGTTCGGTCTCCTTGTCTAGTTTCTTATTGGAGACAGGTTGCCGAGAGGAATTTGGCTTCACGGCGGAGGAGTAGGCAGCGATAGGTCGTTGTTCGTGGACGCTGGCGGGGCTGCTTGCGGGGCGGGAGGAGCGCGCGCCGGCTGCGCGGGGCAGGCGTCGCGCGGCGCTGACACAGCGCACTCCGTTGACGTCACAGCGCACGGCGGCCGGCCGCGCGTTTCTTGTCCTCGTTGGATGCCCCCGATGACCTAGATTCCGAGTGTGAGCTACGTAGAAAAGTTACTTCTCGCTGCAGCTCAGCAACGGCGTCTTGGGCCTATAAGGCCTCTGACATGGCTTAAAGACTGCTAGCGATAGCAGCCGGCACTAACGGCTTAACGTGCCTTGCGAAGCACGGAAACGGTCGAGATAAAAGCCACTTACAGTCAAACCCATCCAGCTTATGACCGTGTCTGTAGTCAGTTAACCTGCGTGATCGGCGGGACCACGCAAGCCGCACTGAGCCACGACCGCTTCTTTTTCAATTCAATTCAATTCAATATTTTTATTTCAAGCTTATTACACTCATATTTAGTACAATTTTACATTCGTATTACAATGTCACAGTTAAATAAATAGATAAATTTGATTATATTATTAATAGTTAAAAATTAATAATTATGAAATTAAAATAAATAAATTACATTAAAATACAAGAATAACATAAAATAATCTATCTGCTCCATAATTGGAACACTGGTGCATGAAGAACCTGCCAGTGTCTACTAAACGGTCCGTCCGACCTGCTGGCGACCGCCAAGAGGCTGTTGCCGCTGGCCCGCACCCTGCCCGCTACCGAGGCGGCCCGCCTGCGCATGGTGGCGTAGAAACAGTCTACCCTCGCCGCGGCGAACATCCCCGACGCGTTACAAAAGCGGGGCAACCGCAACAGCGCTCTCATAGCATTGTTATATTGAACGCGGAGAGCGCTGTAGGATTTCTGTGTGTATGATAGCCACAGGCTGCTCGTATAAAAGGATGTACAATAGGCTCGGAACAGTGTAATCTTAACTTCTCTCGAGCTACGAGCAAACCTGCGGGCTATCATATTCGCTCTCACTGACAACGCCCTCCTTTCTCGTTCGATATCAGTGTCGTCCTTGAGGTCGGGCGTCACAATATGTCCCAGGTACTTAAACGTATGAACCCGCTCCAAGGGCACACCACACAGCCAGACTGGTGGGATCCCCGTCGGACATTTTGACCCAGCCCTGCTGGCCTAACATGCGCAACGTGACAAAATTTTGTCGACGCGTTTTCTCGTGTTAAAACGAGATATGTCTACTTGTCGACGAGTCCTAACATGGCAGTCCACGGAACTCTTTTCGATCTGTCATTTTATGAAATTTTATCGTCTGTCAAACTTTTGTCGACAAACTCTAACATGCGCGCCCTTATTTCTTGAAATTTGAAACTTCTACCCGACATGTTTCTCTTCGATGAATTTGAGCGACGAGATAAACGAGAAACGCGAAAACAAAAAGTCAGTCCTGTATTACGACTATATAAATATACAATTATGATCAAATGGCCATTACGTCCCCACTGCAGGGGCACGGGGCCAAGCCCGGATTGATGGTGGTTGTGGGTCTAGTGGCCAACCCCAGTGTCAGAAGTTTTCAAGCCGCCTATAAAGCCTCTGAAATGACATGGCTTAACGACTGCTAGCGATAGCAGCCGGCACCAACGACTTAACGTGGCTTGCGAAGCACGGATACGGTCGAGATAAATTCCACTAATAGTCAGACTCATCCGGGTTACGACCGTGTTTGTAGTCAGTTAACCTGCGTGATCTACGCGACCACGCAAGCCGCACTGAGGCACGACCGCTTCACTGGGCCACATGGGTGGTGGTTTGATTTTTATGGAAATAGATGAAACTGAACAATAATATGGGTTCTTCTGAAATAAGTAGGTATTTAATTTGTTATTTAAATATTATTTCTACTCATGAAAGTAACTAACTGTCTCCGAAATGTATAAAATCCCAAATTTTTGAGCGCTACATTGAACAGTTGCTTTATTTGTGGCAAAAAATATAAGATTTCTTAAAAGAAAACATTGATCAAAATTGAAGCGCGCGCGAAGAAATCAAAGAACTCAAAGAAGTCAGTGACCAAAGAGAATATAATCACTATTATAACAACGAAATTATTGAACAGGTCAGAATAAAAAGTTTTTATTGCTGAGATCTAACAAAACTCACGAAGAAAACAAAAAGTCTGTGACAAAAGAGAATATAATCACTATTTTTTTCATAAAATTATTGAAAAGCTCAGACTAAAAACTTTTTATCGCTGAAATCTAACGAATTTTATATGACAAATCGGTTATTTTTCTTAAAATGGCAACATCAACTTCTCGCTGTTACTTGTCACGACAAAGCGAAGTCATGCCGAGAAATCTTCTCTTCCGTGGTACGCATGTTAAGAAAAACGACAAAATAATCGGGATCGACAAATTTTATCATACACGACATGAGATAAGTCGTGTTGCGCATGTTAGGCCAGCTGAACACCATAAGCTGACTTTTTTTAACGTTGTATTTAAGGCCATGACTATGGGCGTACGTTTCGCAGATGCTTATGAGTTCCCTGAGACCACCTATCGACGCGCTCAGCAGCACCATGTCGTCCGCGTAGCTGATGTTGTTAAAACAAACATCATCAACATGGCATCCAACATGGCGACTGCTGAGCGCGACGATAAGCTCGTTCATGTACAGATTGAAGAGCGTAGGTGAGCTCAAACCCCCCTGCCTCACCCCGCACCTCAACCTGTACGTGTCCGACGTAGCTTCCGACCATCTCACGCTGTTGACCTGGTTCCCGTACCAGTACTGCAAGATATTTATTATTTCTGGTGCAACTTGGGCCTCACGCAGTTTCCTCCAGAGCACAGGGTATGAAACCAGGTCAAAAGCCTTCGATAGGTCTAGGAAACAGGCGTATACGGGCGTGTTGCGGTCCGTGTAATATATCGGACGGCATGCTTCACACTCAGAATTGCACTCTCAGTGGACAGTTTGGGCCTAAACCCAAACTGGTTGTCGTGAATAGTTATATTTTTATTTAACTGAGTATTTAGCAAGCCGTCCAACACTTTCCCAATGATAGTGGCTAATGAGATCGGCCTGTAGTTATTTATGTCGGATATGTCACCTGTTTTATTTTTGACTATCGGTACTACAACCGTCCTCATCAGCCCGTCAGGTAAATATGAGTGCCGGATACACAGATTGTACAGCATGGCGAGAAGACGCGCCAGGTGAGGACCCGCGTACTGGAGATGCTCTATGCTGAGTCCGTCGTGCCCGGGAGACTTGCCTCTACTCATAGACTTAATAGCCTTATCTATTTCCTTGGCTGTAAACTTAATCTTAGGTTCCAGGTCTTCACTTGGAGGGTCAGCATCAAACATCTCCATGGATATTTATATTTCTAGAATTGAATCCATCCAAAAGAGATTTTTGAGGTATTTACAGTTTAAGGCCAAATGTATAGATATTGGCTATGAAGCTAGGTGTAGAAGGTATCACTTTCTCCCCTTAGAATCTCGTAGAAATATTGCTGATGTATCATTTCTCCATAAAATTGCAAATAACATAATAGATTCTCCCGATTTACTCTGTAAAATAAATATCAACATCCCATCACGATACCTCAGAATGAGACCATTGCTTTTTACCTATTTTGCAAAAACTAACTACCGTCGACATTCCTTTTTCTACAGAGCCCCATCACGATTTAACAATCTAGTATCTGTTAACCCCGATATCGATCTGTTTCACACAAAATTAAGTTCTTTGAAAAGAACCCTATCCACTGGTTTCTTCGATTCCTTGAACTAAATTATTTTATTAAGTTTCATTTTGTTTGTTTGTTATACTGCTTATGCGTCTGTCTCATAGATATTTATTATGTGAAAACTTGTTAATGGCTTTATTGATACCTAATATCCAAGTACTTATCATTTGTTAACATAAGCTGTAAGTTTTCCGAAAGAAATAAAATAAAATAAAAAAAATAAAAAATGGAACGGCGAGCGGCTCAACACAAAATTGTCTCTTAAAAATATTTGCTACATTCTTATCACCAGACACACCGTCGACGCTCACAGGCACGGCAGGCCGAAGATTGTGCTTTTGCGTACCTTTCCAGAAGCCACGAAAATCTTTTTTGGTGTGTTTGTCGGCTAGAATGTCCATCTCAATCTGGTCTTGATGGTTTTGACACCACCGTAACCTGGACTTAAAGGCTCTTCTGCTGCTGGTCATTTCCTCAAAAATCTCACCCGTGTTGGTTTTACCCAAATAATTATGACTAATAATAATTTCACATGTCTCGGGAACATTGTCGCATTATGGGAAGGGAAGATACATTTACCCAACAAAAGTTGTTTTTTTGTGAACGATTTTTACTTTGATTATGTTCATTTATAAATATGAATTTAGAAATATCAGGCAACTCATTCCATTCACTAATCATAATCATTATGTTGACTGACTCGGTGGCTACTGATCCGAGAGTCGTGGGTTCGATCCCCACCCAGGGCAAACATTTCTGTGATGAGCAGATTTGTTTGCTCTGTGTCTGGGTGTAATATATCTATATATGTATGTATTTTAAAAGTATATGTGTATGTTTATCAGTGTCTGGTTCCCATTGTTCAGGAAATCCTAGTTTGGGGCCAGACGACCGTGAGTGATTTGTCCCAGATATTATTATTATTATTATGTTTAATACTTTCCCGCTGGTACTTTCCTGTTATGTATAATATAGTAAAATAATGTTATGTTATGTTAACAACCCATTACGTCCCCACTGCAGGGGCACGGGTCTCTTTCCATACATGGTGAAGGTTAGGCCATACTCCACACACCAATAAAATAATATTAGGTCAATATTCTATTCTCGTTTCATTGTTATTCATTCATGACGACGACGTGTCGCGACGCCTAGCACATTATTACTTAAATGAATTCGTAGACTAATTTAATTGACATGCAGTCGTGAGGTCGCGCATGACGAATCCGGATTGTCTCTCTGATGTAATTTAAACTGGCTCCATATTACATAAATCATTATGTCGAGCGTGGGTTATTAAGGTTATTAAGAGATTATTGTTAAAAAAGTAAACCTGTTACTGTTATCAGGTTTCCAAGAAGACTGCTATGTCAGATAATCACATACAATCCGCGAGTTGCCGGCATCAAATTAAATTATAAAATATTGTTCACAAAATAGATTTTTTTATTGAAACTGCAGAAAAACATATTCGTTTGGATTTTCATTACAATTCAATTTTTAATTTACAAAAATTTCGTAATAAGTGCGCAAAATACTATATTGAAAATGACGTCATCGTTCAAAATTTCAAACATTTTTAGAACAAAAATTCGTTTTTGACATTAAATAAAAAGTAACTCAAATGACTAGCAGTCAACTACTGGATTGTTTCACTGTACTTCAATTTAAGGGATCCGTAGTCAACAAGGAACCTTTATACTTTCGCCATGTCCGTCTGTCTGTCTGTTCGCGGCTTAGCTCAGAGACTATAAGTACTAGAAACCTGTAATTTGACACGGATACACATTAATCACGCCGATAAAGTGGTAAAATAAAATCTTGAAAAAAAAAAGGTTTCTACACGTGAAGTGGGAATGATATTTTTTTTCTCGACTATCCCATGGGGTATCGTTGGTCTTTCAAAAATATTGTTGGTTTGTGAAAACCATTTTTCGATTCGATTCTTTGAAATATTAAGCTTTAAAGTACATGTTTTTGCTAAAGTAGTGTCCCCCCCTGCCAGCCAAACGGTTGTTTCTAGAAAAGTGAAAAAAATCACGGCAGTAGTATAATATATGGATAACAACAGTATCAATATTATGGATTTTTCACGATCCGAAATAAAGATTATTCTATTCTATATATAACGAAGTTAAGAGTAAAACTATCACAACTGAGTAGGCTTTACAAGTTAACGAGAAGTACTACGGAACGCTACACTGCGCGTGGCCGGACACGCACTTGACCGCTTTTTATTCTTACTTGTCTTATTTTTGAAAAAATTATAGCGTACCTACTCATTACCATTGACATTTATAGTTTTGGGAAACCGTGTTATGAAGTTCGGGATATAAACTTAATAAAGAGCTTTTCCAATTCTATGAAATATCAATAATGATGAGTAGGTACGCTATAATATTTTCAAAAATAAGTCAAGAAATAAAAAACCGGCCAAGTGCGAGTCGGACTTGCGGACCGAGGGTTCCGTATAAATTCATAATCACACATGTCTTGAACTCTATATCAAATTCTCAGGCCTGCAATCCCTTGAAACTGTGAAAAAATATCAAACTTCTATGCCAACGCAATCAAGAGATTTAATAAGAGCATTTAATGCCACATATTTGGACACTCGCATGGGAATCAAAACCTATATATACCCTATATAGGGAAACCAACGGTTTTCGGACTATCCCTTTATTTGTGCTATAAGCATCGCTTTCATGATTCTAGGTCAACGGGAAGTAGGTACCCTATAGGTTTTATTTCCCATGCGAGTGTTTGAATATGCTGCATAATCGGTCGTATCTCTTGATTGCGGTGGCACATAAGTTTGATTTTTTTACAGCTTCAAGGGATTGCAGGCTTGAGTATTTGATATTTTCAACTTGATACGTCTACGCGTTTCTTCTTCTTCTCCTTAGCGTGTGGCACATTTAACCGTTATATCCCCGCAAGGACGTATAAACGGCGGGCGTTTGCCTAGTGTTTACTTAGCATCACCCGCGGTCACGTGTAGGGTATTTAGATTTACACTTACGGACGTGTGCAACGTGACCATCATACACATCTAGAAATTAGGTGTGCAGGTTTCCTCACTATGTTTTTCCTTCACCGTTAAAGTAGTCAGTATGAAAATCCACGTAAGTTTCGAAAAACTCATTGTTGCACTGACCAGGATTATAACCCACGACCTCTGGTTAGTAGGACGAAGTCACTACCCGCTACGCCACCGACGCGTTCCTGAGAAAAAGGGTCTTGACAGACAGACAGACGGACGGAAAACGTAGTTATTCTATAAGAGTTCCTTTTGAAGTACGGAACCATAAAAATGAAGTATACTTCTGATTTACTTTTACTGGCTTTAATGTAATTGTGAAAAAATATAGTTTTTTTATAAAGATAGCTTATTTTTCCCACGCTGTCTTAACTCAGTAATTTAGTATACCTAATAAACAACATGTGGTGATTATGATTCATAAATATTAGAAAAGCCATAATAGCAATCGCATAATAATTATGGCACCGTATCCGCAAACGACAAACGTACAAGACGTCTGCAATGTACTGGGTTATTATTCGACTTCAATTAGGTATGTCAACAACCTAACGCGGTACCTACTTGATAGATATAGGTACTTTCTGCTCTGAAACTCTTCTAATCTCCACTGCTACTCCTCTTATGGCTGACTCGACTAAAGCTGATACTCTAGCACGTATAAATGAATTCCCTTTGCCAAAGCATGCTCCTCTCTCTTTTAGTTCAGTTGAACCCGAACAAGTTAAAAAACAAATTCTTACGATCTCATCCAATGCTGTGGGTTGTGACGAGATAAGCCGTAATATGATAATTCCGATTCTGGATGTGATTCTGCCAGTCATCACTCACCTTATGAACTTCTCTCTCTTCTCTAATACTTTCCCTTCCATTTGGAAACAAGCTGTTGTTGTTCCTTTACCTAAAATCCGTAATCCCACATCCTTGTCCCACTTTAGGCCAATATCAATTCTTCCTTTCTTGTCCAAAATCCTAGAACGCCTTGTTCATCATCAACTTTTTTCTTTTCTTAATACTAATCAACTGCTTAATCCTTATCAGTCTGGTTTTCGACCTGGGCATAGCACTGTTACTGCCCTTGTCAAAGTTTCAGATGACATCCGCTCTGGTATGGAACAACAGAAAGTTACCCTCTTAACACTCCTGGATTTTAGTAATGCTTTTAACACGGTAGACTTCGATATACTGCTAGCTTTCCTGAGTTCACTCAATGTGTCAACTCCTGTGATATCATGGTTTCGGAGTTATCTTAGTAATCGTCGGCAATGCATCAAAGTTGATGATAAGTGCTCAAAGTGGTGTAATATTAGCCTCGGTGTTCCCCAGGGTGGTGTTCTTTCTCCTCTTCTCTTCTCCCTCTTTATCGATACTATCTCGCGCTCCCTTTCATCTTTTTTCCATCTGTATGCTGATGACTTGCAGATTTACATCCAGGCATCCCCTGAAGATATTGCACAAGGTGTTCACCTCATGAACGAAGATCTTGCCGAAATATGGTCATGGTCTCTTAAACATGGCCTTCTTGTGAACCCAAGTAAGTCACAGACAATTATTGTAGGAAGCTCTCGCCAACTAGCTAAAATTGACTCATCATCACTACCCCCAGTTCTCCTTAACGACGTCCCCATTCCATACTGTAAAAAAGTTAAAAACTTGGGTGTAATATTTGATCAAAATTTATCTTGGTCCAGTCAAATTGGCGAAGTGAGTCGAAAAATTTTTGCTTCTTTGGCATCGCTTCGACGCCTCAAGAACTTTCTTCCCGTTGCAACGAGAGCCCTTCTGGCTCAGTCTCTCCTTCTCCCAATTCTAGACTATGCCGATACCTGTTACCTTGATGCTACCGAGGAGCTGCTGAACAAATTGGAGCGCTTACAGAACGTTTGTATTAGGTTCGTGTTCGGTTTGAGGAAGTATGATCATGTCTCAGAGTTTCGAGCTAAACTGAAATGGCTACCCATCCGTTTGAGACGAAATATGCACACACTCTGTTTGCTGTACAATGTGCTCCATAGTCCAGCTGCTCCTCCGTATCTTAAGGACAGCTTTCGGTGCAGGGAGTCAGTGCATGGTCGCCAACCTCGGTCATGTAATGCGCTCCTTTTGGCCTTTCCTTCTTGCCGCACTGACTTCTTTAGTAAATCTTTTGCGGCTCACTCGGTACGCCTATGGAACTTATTACCTGCTTCTGTTCGTACTTCTGAAACTTTATTTACTTTTAAGAAAAGACTTAGGGAACATTATTTTAATCTATGTAATTACTGATACTTTACCTCATCTATTTAAGTACTTATCACCATTTTTCTTTGGCTTCATACTTATATATTGATATTTTATTTATATTATTTATGTATTTATTTATTCGTTATATATGTACTAATATATATTTTATATAATATAATATTATTTATGTATTTATTGATACCTATATGTATTATGTCTAAATAAAAACCATAATTGCAGCCACCCGTTACTTGCTTTTAAAACTATACAATCCTATAAGTTTCCAAGGTTGCCTGGAAGAAATCGCTCAAAGCGATAAGGCCGCCTTTGCACTGTCTGTAAATATTTTTTGATGTCTCTGTACTATTGGTGTGCAATAAAGAATATTTATCTTATCTTATTTATCTTATCTCCGCTCTGCGGACAGTCCCTTTCCTTCCCTTTTTGATTTTTTTTCCAACTCCCTAGATGGCACCCTGATGCATACTCGCCTTTCGGCTCAGTTATTTTTGAGATTTATCCCGGATGAATAAACGGACTTTACTATTTCAATATTTTATAGATAATAATAGGATAGTGAAAGCGCTTTTTTAGCAAGCTAGTTTACTATACGTAATAAACAACTTGTGGTTATTATGATTCACAAATATTAGAAAAGCCCAGTAACTCACAGTAACAATCGCGTAATAATTATGACATTACGTAGCACTAACCACGAAATCTATGACGTCTGCAATGTGCAATTGTATTATGAGCACCCCTTGAATAAAAGCGTAAAATTAATCACTTATCACCACTTCAATCAGGTATTTCAACAACCTAATGCGGTACCTACATAGATATATACCGACTTAATTTGGTTACAGGTATTAAATAAATTCAAATACTACGTTTTTACGAATAACAGGACTCTTAAGAATGAGTAAATGGAACAGGAATTCCACCCCAAAAAACAATACATGACCCAAGTAAACGAATGGTGCTGGAGTCATACATATCAAGAAACGAAGACGATGGCTCAAGATAGGCTGGAATGGAAGATGCTGCAAGGACAGAGGGCCAGGCCCTCTTAATTATGATGATTTCGGCTAATGAAAGGAGATGTGACCACATTACAAGGCCGCACTAGGCAGTAGGTCGCCAATGTGAAGTAGCACACTGCCGTGTCACGTCCGCCCATCGGAAAACATTCTCCCTCTGGACTTTTTAACCCGCTGCCTCACAACATTTTCAGGCGTATGTTTGTTAAGTTGAGCTGTTAAGTTGGGATATAAGCCTAAACAGCTCAATGGATTTTTTAGTGTTGATCTGTTGTGTAGTTAGTGTCTGGCTGGAATATAATATTGTTAGTTTCTATATATATTGATAGATTTACCAAAAACTATAATATCAGCACGATGCTGGGAACTCATAGGCGACTTGAAAAGTTCTGACTGAGGTTGCCCACTAGACATATAGCCTCCAACAATCCGGACTAAGTCCCCGTGTGTTGAGTATATCCTAACCTTCCCGATATATGGGAAGAGACCCGTGCCCCTGCAGTGGGGACGATATGTTTTGTTAACGATGGAAACAAACAGAGGACTTACTTGTCGGGCAGATCAGGCGCCGGTGTGGAGACTACCACGTCCCCGAGCCGCACGTGTTGCGAGTAATCTGTGTAGTGCGGCACTCCGCCGCCGACGCCTACTAGGAACACGTACTCCACCTGGTGAAAGACTCACAGTCAATAAATTGAACAGTATGTGTATTACAGTGGCAAAGCTCCTTCTCATATTTCCTATGGATAAATTCATATTTTTTGTATTAACTTGAACTCTGTCTCCATTAAATGAAGGCTGAGAGTCTTTGCCGGATACAGTCGTGCACAATCGTCGACGGAAGAATTCGCGCGAAATGGTACTTAGTATCAGTTTTACAGAATGAAAACAGTATTTCCATACAAACAATGCGTTATTTTAATTATGAAAGGTGTGATGCAAAACCATACCTTGTAAATGGATACTTAATATAATTTGACCTTGGTTTTGCAAGCATTTACGTTATAGCTAATGAAGCACGATCACCTATTATTATCGAGAACTTAGCAACAGTAAATTGTAAGTATATTTAACTTGCGCAAGATAATCTATTAGTAACGTTCCTAATACGAACCGCAGCGTACCAATCCCATACTCTCATGGTTATTTCACGCATGTGTACAAAATAGAATACATTCAAGGGCGCATCGATCAATCTAGCACATATGCAAAGTCCACTTTACTATACTTAAGGAATTTAAAAGTAGAGTTAATAGAAATGACTCTTTTATATGATTAAAAGCATTAAAGTGTTTGATCGACATTTAAATTTAAATCCTTACTAATGTTATGATTGCGAAAGTAAGTTTTTTTATCTGTCATTTCTTCATGTCGCCGAGGATCAACGGATCGACGCGATTATTTACATAGAGATGGTTGACGGGATGGGAAATGACTTAGGCTACATTTTATCCTGTAAAAACATCGAATTCCCACGTAATGCAATTGTTAACGTATAATTAAGTACTAAGTACTCAACCGAAAAACTATTTTTAATGAATCACTGGATAAATGTATTTTCTTTCTTTCATTATTGTGCGCACTGCGCATCCTCAGCAATAGTTATAATAAAAACGACATTAATGTGGGGCGGGTGGTGCAACGGGCAAAAGCTAGTAAATACTTATATAAAAGTACAATTTGACTAAACTATATGTTCTTTGATGGCCTTTATTTAAATATACAAAAAGTGGTTAACTTCCTGTTCCTTTTTAATCTAGCAAAGGTGAGTTAGGTAGTTCAGCTAATCGTTGTGTATGAGATTTTTCTTATAGCTGTTAAATTTCAGTAACTATTTGAAATTGACGTAACTAAAGACATCAGTTGTATTGTGACTCAATAATTCATACTTTGTATAAGTGTAGATAGGTAAAAATACCTGGATCCTTTCCTTAGGGTTTTTATAATATATGACGTATTACTTATATGACGCACAGGTATTATTCGCTCTAAAAACCGAACAGTTAATCATATTAAACAAACAGGTACAATAAACTCACCATAAACATCCATCACATACATACTAGTTATAACTAGACTGACTCGGTGGCTAAGTGGTTAGCGATCCTGACCTCTGATCCGAGAGTCGTGGGTTCGATCCCCACACAGGGCAAACTTTTCTGTGATGAGCAGAATTGTTTGCTCTGAGTCTGGGTGTATTATATCTATATATGTATGTATTTAAAAGTATATGTGTATGTATATCAGTCTCTGGTTCCCAAGATACAGGGAATCCTAGTTTGGGGCCAGATGACCGTGTGTGATTTGTCCCAGATATTATTATTATGTATTATTATAACTAGTGCCTAATTGATTTATGTATAATAAATAAAGTAAGTACGTATTAAAGCAAACCTACATTAATTGTGATGTACAGAAAATTATAACTACCTTATAATTCGAATTTACTATTACCAGTAAAAATAGAGTTGTTACTTAATAACAGTGGTTTCATTAATTTTTTTCACGTTTACGGGTACACAAGGTGATCAACCTACCATTTTTTCGACTTTGTAGACACGACGACACAATCCACCCCCAATAATCTCATACTTCGCTAATTACAATAAAAGTATGTACGACTGTACAATTTATTTGAAACTAGCTTTGCCCATAGATTTGTGACATATCCGAATCAATAGCAAAATCCCAAACTGAATTACTATCGAATTAATTAATATCAGTTATTTATTAAAAAGCTGACCTTTTGGAAGATACCGAGAAGTCGGGTCGTGGTGTTACCGGCGGCGGTCATGGCTTCCCTCGTCCTGCCCACCGACGGAAGCTTCGTAGTGACGACGCGATGTGCTCCAATCGTGCCCAATGTGTACACATTGGATTCACCTGGAATAAAATAACAATATTTAAATCCGGTACTGAATTCGAATACAAGATTCTTATAATGGAAAATCAGGCAGTCTTAGACAATGCTCTGCTAATGATTAAACTTGACCCATTCTTTTTGACTCCCATTGGGCTATTCCCCGCAAGAATCGAAATCGCGAAGGGTTTGTCTAGCCACAACGCCACGAAAGTGTTTATCCCAATTAGGTATATTTAAGTAAAACAATGTAAATAATAATAATATCTGGGACAAATCACACACGGTCATCTGGCCCCAAACTAGGATTCCCTGTATCTTGGGAACCAGATACTGATATACATACACATATACTTTTAAATACATACATATATAGATATAATTCACCCAGACTCAGAGCAAACAATTCTGCCCATCACAGAAAAGTTTGCCCTGTGTGGGGATCGAACCCACAACTCTCGGATCAGAGGTCAGGATCGCTAACCACTTAGCCACCGAGTTAGTCAAATATACCAACCGTGACGTTGTTGAATTAGTAAGAAGACGTATTAAAGTGACGCATACTAATGTTTATAAAGGATACACCGTTACTAATTCATTCATAATTATTGAGACAGTAAATTAATTTTGACATGTCAGCTGAATAAATTAATAATTAAATTAAAAAATTCACTTGATGTGCAGTGCAGTTAGTGCAATAATGCAATTGGCAGTATTATTGATCATCGCGGGTTGCACAAGCGGATTCGGATCGGTCTTACTTAAAAAGAGTTTAGCTAAAAGGTAAGTGCCAATGATAAAATAAAATATTTTGTGTAATACATACGTTAATAATAAACTAATTTGGAAAAATAAAATAAAGAGAAAGCAATTCATTCGAATTTATATTATAATTCATTATGCAGTACAGTACGCGTGGCCCCTATTATCATCAGGTGTGCATATTTACATCTCACGTTCATATGAATCTTTGCATGCATAACCAATAAGTCACGGAAAATGCATTACTAAATGCAAAAAATGATATAACTAATAAAAAACTGTCTCAAACACATGCCACGTCGGTAGTATTCGTAAATAATATTTAAATGAGACAATAATGTTTTACATATAAACAGTCCAATAAAACATATAGTCATTAAATTATTATTTTTTTATCCAGGAATGCAGTAGATTCTGAGAAGCACATATATCACATACCGACTGGCCTCAAAGATGGATATCAAGTCAACGTTACAGGACAATTAGCAACAGCAAAAGAAAGGTAGTATGTATTTACGTACTTAATTATATTAATTATAACATGTTGTATACTAACAATTGGCTTCATCCTCAAGTAGTACTCAAAAGCTATATGCTCTTAAGGTGAACGAATCAGATAATCTTAAGACTAAAAGGAAAGCTTTGAATGTTCTTAAAGAAGAGAAATTAAGTTTACGGGAGGCTGATGTTCAACCTAACAAAAAGTATAAAATAAAAATTATCATGTTGCTCTAAATATAATTAATAGTGTGCCTTTTTTCAGAATTACATTCAGTTTAATGACAGAAGATAAAAATAATAATGCACCAGATTGGAATAACGTCGCGTGCGAAGTCCAATTTAATTTTCTCACAAATTCTGACAACGGCAGCATCATGATTGTCACTGTTTTAAATGGATCTGCGACTCTCATCGATGAAGGTCTTGCGGCTACTGTTACGTTAAATGGTATGTAAAATATTATTTTTACTGACATCAAAGTACTTGTTTATGACTTTACTTAAGCCAAATCGGTGGCACAAAATCCTTTAAGTGTGAAACGAGTGTGAATTAAAAAATATGCTCTTTCACATAATTTATTTTAAGCCAATAACAAACTAGCCTGCTAGCACCGTCGACACCTTTCAATCACATGTTCATTTATTGTTTCAGATAACTTCTTTGTAGGATTTACAGTACAACACGAACATAACATCGAAGTAAATTTTGGAGAATCTTCTTCTGCATCCGGATGTGATCTCAAGCACAAATTAGAAGAAATTAGTTACTTGATTATAACAGGAAGTGTAGGGAAAGTGGCAGAATTACATTTTAAACTTGGCTGAAGATTATAAATTAGGTCACTTGGTAAAAATTCATGTCACAGACAGAGTGAGAGAGAGAAGACAGACGTTTATTGAAAGCACCAAGGCCTAACGAAACTTTGATATTATGAATAATATCATGAAAACTCTCAGATATCCGACTCGACGAAACAGACGCGCCGGAACTTCAATGAGTAAAGTCTAATTAACGAAACGAAGTTTGTAATATTGTAAAATTATATGAATTTTCCAAATAAATGAATTTAAATAATTATGTAAGAATTTATACATATATGAATGTAAAATAAAAATGTTTCAAATGAAATCAGCATTTTCATATAATTTAAAAAATCGCAAAAGGTGATGGCCCAAAAAAACCCAGTCCCGCCGCAAAAGTTTTGTATCTCAGATTTTAGAGGATATTTAAAAATTATATTTTCAACTATCGCTATAACAGTCGATAAATGAGATTTTAATAGGAACACATACAAAACTTTTTGAGCAACAAAAAAATATGTTAGCCACCGCATACCGAGTGTTGAAAATATTATTTTTAAATATTCTCTAAAATCTGAGATACATATCGTTTGCGCCGGGCCTGGTAGGCGCATAAAATTAGCTTACCCTGGACATAATTCCATAACTCGTAATTTTTATTATTTTATCGGATATTGTTATTCAGTATCAAATAGTACTCAGATATTTCATGTAAAAAATCTGCGGTGGTAACCGTTTTTTATAAAAATCATGAGATTTCGTACACTACCTAATTTTTTCCTAAAAGTAAAATAGGTAACCAAATACCTTGTTAGTATAATTTTATGGTGCATTCAAATAGTATCCCCTAATAACAAAATTAAACTGATACCAAATTCGCATTTATGTTTTTTTTTACAGTATACATCTGATCTCAATATATTGATAAGCCAATATGGTAACTGTGATTTTTGTTTCTTATTATGCTATATTGCGTCTTTTTCGACATTTAAGACAAAAATTAAACATTTATTTTTTACGCTTTAAAAATAATATATTTCTCAATAGGTAATAATCGTAACTGGAATTTTTTTGTTTAATAATAGGTATTTGTGTACTACAGTCATGTTTTCAGCAAAATTAAACATTTTCATGCAACGTTTATGAAATTGAAAATATAATTAAAAATACGCGCGACCCAGTAGTGGAGCAGGGCGCATGCGGTGGGTGCGGGGGGCGCGCGCGGGCCCGGAGCGGCGCGCGAGATGCGGCGGCGAGCGGCGGGCGGCATGTCAAAACAAGTTTATAATAAATAAATAACAGTAATTTTATCGCCATAAATTTCTAAATTAAAAGTATATTTGTAATCGTTGTATACATTATACCTATTTATGATTATCAAGTAAACTTCAGAACGTATTTTGAATGAAAATTTATCACTTCAGGCTTAGAGATAAATGGCATAGGTAGTTTCTATATTAGGTATATCTTATTTCATCCCAACTAGTAACACAGATACCTATATTACATACAACGAGCTAGTGTTACTGGATGGTAATAAAATGTTTCATCGAGTAACAGTGTTACCCGATGGGAATTTTTTATCCCAACCAGTAACAGTGTTACAGTAAGGGGGTGTGACAGTAAGGGGGTGTAACTGGATGGGAATAACTCCACAATACGATAATAACTACAAATTAAAAATAAACGTAAATATTCTAAGTCCAAGCCAAATGAAAACATTCTAAGTCCTAGTAAACGATTTTTTTTATTGGTAAACTGCTTCGCGGCCAAAAAGGCCGCCTTACCCCGCTGTCGTTTGCGCAGCGCCTAAAGGTGCGAGACCAATCCCAACCGCAGCAACTGCAAGGGTTGGTCTCGAAAAAGGGTTCCTACGTTTCTAATTAATTTTTGCATTTTTTACTAGACTAAGACGTTTGCTAAAACTTAGAAGATTTCATTTGGCTTGGACTTTTTTTACGAAAAAAGTTCACATGACCAAAATGTATCCTCTTCATGAGCCCTACACAATATACGATAATAACTCCAAATTAAAAATAAACTTAAATATTCAAAGTCCAAGTCAAATGAAAATCTTCTAAGTCCTAGCAAACGTAATTAAACGTAAATTAAACGTAAGCCTAATTAAAAATTCAAAAAATAATAAGAAACATAGGAGCCCTCGTTTCGACGCCAACCCTTGCACTTGCAGCTGCTGCGGTTGGAAATGGACTCACACCTTTAGGCACTGCGCAAACGGCGGCGGGGTAGGGCGGTTTTTGACTACGAAGCATAAAGACCGCGTCTGCATGTCGGCGCGGCGGCGGCGCGGTCTTTTTGTCCTCCGTGTACGTTGGTAGTATTAGTCGGGGATTTAGTGCGATGAACCGTTTTGTTTTGGATCCGGCGCTCAAACTTAGTATAGTTGTTCCCTAGGCCATTCTGAGTGGATAAAGCCCGGGAGCCATCGGGAGCCATCCCCCGTTTGGCAGGGGGAGGGGGGAAAAGTTTTTTCTTCCACGCTCCATTTTTGGACTTATATCACCAAAACTATTGGTACTAGGGCAAGTGAGATAGACTTCTTTCTTCTTTCTCATACGAATTATGGTGGTTTACTATCTATCAGTCGAAAGACGTCCACTGCTGGACAAAGGCCTCCCCCAAGGATTTCCACACCTACTGGTCCTGTGCGGCTCGCATCCAGCGGCTTCCTGCAACCTTCACCAGGTCGTCGGTCCACGGAGAGGCCTGCCCACACTGCGTCTTCCGGTGCGCGGTAACAACTCGAGAACTTTGTTGCCCCAACGGCCATCTGTTCTACGAGCTATGTGCCCTGCCTACTGCCACTTAAGTCTAGATTCTGAGAGCTATGTCGGTAACTTTAGTTCTCCTACGTAGGTATCTCCTCATTTCTGATTCGATCACGTAGGGAAACACCAAGCATAGCACGCTCCATCGCACATTGGGTGACTTTAAGCCTTCTTATGAGGCCCAAGGGACCATGTCTCGGATCCATATGTCGTCTCATCACTGGCAACATATACTAGTCAAATATTTTAGTCTTGAGACACTGCGGTATTTTGGTCGTGAAGATATTGCGGAGCTTCCCGAACGCTTCCCAGCCGAGTTGGATTCGACGATTGATCTCTTCCTCGAAGTTGGACCTACCTTACTGGATGTTTGTCCCAGGTATACATTATACGTCAACAACTTCGAGTGTAGTTTCCATCGTGTGGGTGTAACATGAACGTTTGACATGATTTTCGTCGTATCCATTTTCATTTTAAGACCCACTTGTTGGGAGACTCTACTGAGTCCATCGAGCATTGCGGCTAGTTTCTACAAGGTCTCAGCCATGATCACAATATCATCAGCAAATCGAAGGTGAGTGATGTAGTCGCCATTGATGTTGATGCAGTCCTCTCCAATCCAGAAGCTTGAAAACGTCTTCCAATGCAGCGGTAAACAGTTTCGGAGATATAACGTCTCCCTGTCTCACCCCACGCTACAGCCGGATAGGTTTCGAATTCTGATCTTGAAGGTGGACTGTCATGGTGACGTTTTTATATAAACACTTTAACACTTCGATGTGTATCGATAGTCAATTTGGCACCGTTGGAGAGACTGTAACACAGCCCAGGTCTCGACCGAATTAAAAGCTTTCTCATAGTCCACAAACGCCATTATACTCTTCGGTCTTCTGTATAATCTGCCGCAGCGCATGTATGTGGTCTATGGTACAGAAGCCTTTTTGGAAACCAGCTTGTTCGGGAGGCTGGAAGTCATCAAACCTGCGAGCGAGACGATTCGTAATGACTACATGGCTTGTAGACATGGCTCAAGAGTGAGATGGGTCTGTAATTCTTCACCAGAGTCTTATCACCATTCTTGAAGAAGAGCACCACCACACTTCTGTGCCATGCTGTAGGCGTTTGTCCCTCGAGAATGACGGAAATGAATAGCTTCTGAAGAGCTATAAGTACCGGTTCTCCACCTGCTTTCAGAAGCTCAGCCGTAATTCCGTCATCACCCGGTGCCTTGTTGTTCTTAAGCTGTTTGAGAGCCATTCTAATCTCGCACAGGCTGACGTCTGGGACATCTTCGGTATACAGTTTGGCTTTGACCAGCAGACAGATCCCTTGCCAATATCTTTGACCTTTTATTGCGCACGATAGCCTCTTTAATACGATTAGTATTAAATTGGCGTATATCGTGGGTCAAGGACTTGGAGATCTGTCTGTTTAGTCGCCGATATTGACAAGCATCTTCAGAGGATTTCAGAATTCGGCTCCGTTTTTCCTCTATGAGCTTGCTGGTGAGGTCCAAGATCCGATATGATTTTTTTGAACATCTTGTTTTGAAGGTCTTATTCCCAGCCGTTTGGACAATTTCCACAAACCTGTCGTTATATTCATCCACATTTTCACATTCTCCTAGGCATTCGAAGCGGTTGTGCAACTCGAGCTGAAAGCTTTCGAGGTTTTGAAGTTATACAGGGTGTAACAGAAAGGTGTGATAATTCTTCAAGGTTGGCTTTTACCCATCAAACTGAACAACTTTTGTTCTACAACTTTGTTCAAATCGCAATTTTTTTTTGGATTTTTCATACAAATCGATCAGCTGGCGAACCAAGTTTGTATAAAAAGTCCAAAATTTTTTTTGCAATTTCAACAAAGTTGTAGCACAAAAGTTGTTCAGTTTGATGGGTAAAAGCCAACCTTGAAGTATTGTCACACCTTTCTGTTACACCCTGTATAGGCGCTGGTCGATGCTTCATCAGTTGTAATGAAAATAATTTGACGTGGCTTGCGAAGCACGGAAATGGTTACGAGATTAATGCGCCAATAAGTCAAACTCATTATGATTATGTATGACCTTTTCTGAAGTCAGTTAACTTGGGTGATCAACGTTACCACGCAAGTTACATAGTAGGCCACCATAATACAACGCAAGTTATATGGTAAACCATCATAATTCGTATGAGAAATTGTCACGTTTTGCGGATATTCTCAAATACGTTTTTAAATATTTATATAATAATATTATGTACCTGTTTATATTATATTACTTAACAGTCAGTTTTTGACGCTAGATGATTCATTTTATTTACTTACGAACAACAGATACTAAAACCGCGCGTTTTAACCTACTCTACCGAGCATCAAATTATATATATTTTTTCACTTAGTATTTATTATGCTATTCTAATGAAATTTATATTTTGCAGACGCGGTCTTTATGCTTCGCAGTCAAAAACCACCCCTCCCTGCCGCCGTTTGCGCAGTGCCTAAAGGTGCGAGTCCATTTCCAACCGCAGCAGCTGCAAGTGCAAGGGTTGGCGTCGAAACGAGGGCTCCTATGTTTCTAATTATTTTTTGAATTTTTAATTAGGCTTACGTTTAATTTACGTTTAATTACGTTTGCTAGGACTTAGAAGATTTTCATTTGACTTGGACTTAGAATATTTACGTTTATTTTTCATTCATTCAAAGTATTTTTTTTGTTACAGAAATGAATTTCTTGTCCTTTAGTCATACGAAAATGATATCTCACTTGTCCTAGTACCAATAGTTTTGGAGATATAAGCCCATAAATAGGGCGCGGCAGAAACAAAATTGCCCCCCTCCCCCTGCCAAACGGGGGATGGCTCCCGGTGGCTCCCGGGCTTAATCTACTCAGAACGGCCTAGGGAACAACTATGCCAAATTTGAGCGCCGGATCCAAAATAAAACGGTTCCCATACTAGGCGTTGCACTAAATTCCCCACTATATAAGATGCTACTTTATTAGTGCCCGATATTTTAGTCAGTGCTCCTACTCCTGATTCTGATCAACTTTTCCTATAAGGAAAACTATAGTGAAATCGCAAAAACAATATGATCTATATATATTATATATATATATATATATATACACTATACACCCTGTATAGGATTCCTCTTGTTCTATCATTCGCGGCGAAAATGTTCAGCCTGCGTCGCCCCGCCGCCGTCTGCTCAGCGCCTTACCCGCGACTCGCACAACAGCAGGACTAACTGCGACCTTATGCCGTAAGACTTAACGTTCATACTGAAACGTTATTAAGAAAAAATATCAATAAATGAATAATCGTGGACATTTATTGTTTAATTTGTTTCTTATAGAACTAATAATATTTTGAAGGCATAAATTAAACACTTTTGAAGTAGTTATGTATTTTGGTTTCCCAATAATTACAAATATTTGAGACTTTAGAAAACTGCAAAGAGAATTTGTTTAATTTTGAGTGATTTATTGACACATATAATATTATATTCAGAATAAATTGTTAAATTACAGTTATTTATAATTTCTGCTAAGATAAGCCAAAAAATCTGTAAATTACTGAACCTATTTTATTAATGATAGTTCTGATAAATTAATTAGTTTAATTTTGATTTATTTAACTGGAATGCAAGCGTCATATCATAACAGAGGTACTTTTACAGAGTTATTTAATATGGTCTACTTACAAATTAAATAAGTGATTAAAATTTAGTTTTTCAGTTTTTTTACATTGATGCGGACCTTTAAAATGTTTAATTCTTTTTATTTTATCTATAACTAACAAGACTTTATACATTAGAAAAAGAAAATTACAGTTATAGAATTATGTCCAGATTTAGCTAATTTTATGCGCCTATGGGTTTTTTTTTGTATGGGATTTGCGCCATCTCCTTTTGGGCTATTCATACAAATAAATTAGCTTGCGAGCCAAGTTTGTATGGAAAGTCCAAAATTTTTTTTGCGTTTATTGCAAAGTTGTATGAGTTGTTCAGTTTGATGAGTAGAAGCCCACCTTAAAGTATTACCACACCTTTTTGTTACACCTGTATAACATGAATATTGATCAGGTTTTTATTTATGCATTCACAAACTTTCAACAAAGTTTGTAAAATTCCTCAAATGCCCATGTCAGTGTCCAATTTATTCAACAATGGATTTATATTACGTAAGCAATCCACAAAACCTTTTTTCTTATCATGAGCAACGGGCCTACTTTTATGGCATATAAAAGCTAATATAAAAAGTAACAGGATGACGAATTATCAATAGAATCGTGTAAATTCCTCAAGGCTTATTGATTGTTATCGCCTTTTTGTGACTTTACCTGTTGCCAAACTAGTATTATTCTGTTTGCCCTTCTGACGATATAATATGACCATCTCTCCTATTACTATTATTAGATCGTCCTTACCTGCTCAATGCATACTTATAACTTATAACTCATTTGGATGCAGATACGAAACGAGTATGCCGCAGCTAGACTTGATTTACTTAAGCTAGTATGAAAAGAATTTGAAACTTGTTTCATCTCGGTTTGACCACGTTTGACCTTTAACATCACTAGCTATAGGTACGAGCATGTGTTGAATATATGTATGTATAATTGTATAATGCTTTAAAACTCGACCATTCAAATAAGACGAAGTGCATGGTTCTGTCTGCCGCGTTCATACCACGTTCACAATGCCGGTCGGTAATAGTGACTGTTACCAACCAGTTTACGCTGAAATCTTAAGACGAACCCACGTGTGCCCGACGTTCACGTAGGCTTGTGCAGTTAATGTGTTTGTTTTCAATGTTACGTCATCTCGAAAATCTAAGGCCATTACAATACTTAAACGCGATAAAACAGGTAGTTGTTGATGAATCTCTGATTGGATTGACGTGTAGTGTAGTGTCGGTTCTCTGAAAATGTTGAAATGTTGCTTGGATTGTTTAGCTGGTTTTGCCTCAAATAGGTAACTTCTATATTCATTATACATAAATAGAATAACTAACATTTAAAACCTACGACGTTGTACTGTGGTTTTTGTTTGTTTTTTTTTTCTTTAAATTGATATTTGTGGTGTAATGTCAATGTCAGTATGTTAATTAACGTCAAAAGAATTTTAGGTTAGAATTTGTATCTGAAACAAAACATTATGTACCTATTAAAGCTAGCTAAAATGCCGTAATTTTCCTAACATATGGACTTAAAATAGGAGTGGAAAGAACACTTAGGTGCTTGATTTAGTAAGTCGTGTTTGAAAACTGTGAGTTATCTCCTTAGATTAGATGGACATTAATGATAAGATGTTAGGGCCATAACATGTCTAGCGTGGCTAACGAACGTAACAATTGTATCGAGTAAAAAAAAAGTTTTAATTTTGATTGTGTATGATAGATATAAACGTATTCAGTTTGTTCGGGAGTGGTGTGCGTTGCGGACGTGTTTAGTTTACGAATCGATATTTTGTACATTGTAGAGACGGAGGGAACGATGGTACCGCGTATAACAGTATACAACTGAACGAAACTCAGAGAGCCCCGCCGTGGTCCAATCCACAGAAAGAAAACGAAACAATGTTTATTCTACCGAAGCAGCTGAATTCCGGAGACAAAATCAGCGTCTCAGGCAGGTTGCGAAGCGATCGACAAAGGTAATCGCTTTCTTCATGTTACACTGACGTATATTGTTTTTTTAGTCTTCACTCTAATACAATTTATAACCTCAAAGCGATGATTCATTACCATATACTTCAATCATACATAAGTTTATAGATGTTTGCATCGTTTTTCTATCCATAGTTTTCCTTAGACGATATTCTGATCTCAGCTCTATAATTAGCAAAACTATTTTTCGTTCGTTTGTTTGAAGAGAATCCATTTCCTCAGATGATTTATTTCTATTCCAGATTCGCTGTTAACTTCGTCACGGGTTACAGTTCACCAGACTATAATAATGTTGCTTGCCAGTTAGAGGTACAATTTAATCAACAAAATAGAGTTGCACTTAAAATAATTCAAAATGGATACAGCGAAGAGATTTCAGGGGATTATCAAGATATATCGGCATCAGATTGGTTTCAAAGTAAGTTTCATTTATTTTTAGGGTTCCGTAGCCAAATGGCAAAACACGGAACTCTTATGGATTCGTCATGTCTGTCTGTCTGTACGTCCGTATGTCACAGCTACTTTTTTCCGAAACTATAATAACTATACTGTTGAAACTTGGTAAGTAGATGTATTCTGTGAACCGCATTAAGATTTTCACACAAAAATAGAAAAAAAAACAATAAATTTTGGGGGTTCCCCATACTCCTCATACCCCAAACTCATTTTTTTTTAATCGAGCCCATACGTGTGGGGTATCTATGGATAGGTCTTCAAAAATGATATTGAGGTTTTTAATATCATTTTCTTCTAAACTGAATAGTTTGCGCGAGAGACACTTCCAAAGTGGTAAAATGTGTGCCCCCCCCCCTATAACTTCTAAAATAAGAGAATGATAAAACTAAAAAAAAATATATGATGTACATTACCATACAAACTTCCACCGAAAATTGGTTTGAACGAGATCTAGTAAGTAGTTTTTTTAATACGTCATAAATCGTAAACCGCAATTTACCTACAACGAACTACAACAACTTTTATATTATGTTACTTGCTGCTACAGAACCCTTCATGAGCGAGTCCGACTCGCACTTGACCGCTTTTATTGGTTTATAAATTCAAAATAAAACTGTAATAGAGCAAAATTTTTATGAACAAAATAGACCTGTGTAAAGTAACAATCTATCTCTGAAATTGTTTTCATAAGGTGCAAATCCCACGCTAAAAAGCAAAATTCATTCTTTTAACGCCATTCCCATCTATTCACTCCTAGCAAAAATACTTCAGGTACGACATTCCCTCCCTTCAATTTCTAGAAAAAATGCTTCAGTTAGGAGTACGACGCGGCGTTTACTTTTACTTACACTTGATTAATGTGTCTAGTTCTTGGTCTATGTCTATATTTCTTTCCTTCTTTCTTTCGTTCGTTGATATTTATTATAAAATCATTTTATAGTAACATCATATTTCTTCGTTTGTTTTCAATATTTTCCATTATATTATTTCCTTTTATCCGAAAGTTCTTCATCTGTAACTCCAGTCCAACTTAAGCCTTTAATTTTCCTCCAACACATTTCAATCCTTCTTTGAGTATTTTTGGCATTGTGCAGTTTTCACTCCCATGTAATGCAATATTTCAAGTATAACATTTTATTAAATGCATTAAAGAGCTCTCTTGATTTTATTGAAATAAGTAATTGAAACTAATTGAAATAAGATTTAGTATTAAGAAAATACTGAATGATGGTTTAGCAATCACGACGTTGACCTAAGTCCTGAGTACATCTAGAGTCTTGATTGATGTGGCATCCC
Organism: Coleophora deauratella; assembly: GCA_958295455.1. NCBI lineage: Eukaryota > Metazoa > Arthropoda > Insecta > Lepidoptera > Coleophoridae > Coleophora > Coleophora deauratella. Next base: position 7,455,149 of record OY282398.1, read on the forward strand.
AAATATATATTTAAATTCCTTGTTTGCCCTATTATTATATTAAATATTACTATATCTATATTTCAATATAGAGCTTGGCAAATAAAAGCGTCACCTGGAATTTTCTGAAAAGTTTTTACATGGCAACAGTAAAAAAAAATTCAGTGGCTGTCACTGCAAAAAAGAAACCGTAAAATACGTGTTAGATCATTTTTCATGGGCAAAACGATTAAAAGTATATGCGAAATATTCTACATGCCATGATAAGTAAATTCAGACAAAAACAAGAGCGGAAAAATAAGTGGTTTTCCAAGAAAAACAATAACGTTTACATTTCTAGACGTACACCTAATTAACATTGATAGTTGTTGGCTTAATATAATTAATATAATATGAAAAAGGAACACTTATAGGATCACTTTGTTGTCCGTTCGTCTGTCTGTCCATCTGTCGGTCTGTGTGTCAAGACCTTTTTTCTCAGGGTAGGTATCAAGTTGAAATTTATAACAAATACTCAGGCCTGCAATCCCTTGAAGCTGTAAAAAATCAAACTTCTAATATCTATATACTATACAGGGTGTTCAAAAGAGTCACCTCTTAAAATCTCAAACGCACTTTTTTTATGTATATCAGCTGTTTGCCACTTCACACAATCCATGCACCAGTCGTTTAAAGATTTATTACACAAGTATTAAATCATTTTTTTCCTGCTATAGGTGGTGATATCATATGAAGATTTTTTGAATTTGCCGCGCTTTCTCAGTTTATGCTTTCATTTGCCAAGCTCTATCTACATAGTGATTGTAAATCGTAATGCCCTACATAACATGTGACCACGGGTGATGCTAAGCGCAAAAGCAAGCAACCGCCCTGACTATCTTTTGAGATAGTTAATTGTATTGTGTAACTACTTCCACCCGCGACTTCGTCTGCGTGGACTTTAGAATAGATCCAGAGAGAATGAAAACTGAACTGGAATTACCCGCCTTTAGAAAAACTGTAAGTTCTTTACTTTCTTGGAAGGCAATGCATTTTATAGTTTAGTGGGGATTTTGAAGCGCCTAAGGACATGCTCAGCCTCAAATAAGGAAAATATTTTTAATTTTAATGCTAATTATTATTATTTACTGAATTTTTTGTATTGGACGAGCTAAAAGTAATGTTACATTGTTACTTGGCAAATAAAGAATTGAAATTGAAATTGAAATGTTAAGGTGGCGCCATTTAGTCACGAAGTGGAAATTTTGAGTTTTTAAGCATTCCTGCGGGAACCCTCAAGTTTTCCGGGATAAAAAGCTTCCTATGTGTCAGCCGAGTGCTCTATCTAACTACCTACCAAATTTTATCCAAATCCGTTCAATAGTTTCGCCGCGAAAGCGGAACAAACAAACCAACAAGCAAACAAATAAACTCACAAACAAACATCCATACTTTCGCATTTATAATATAAGTAAATTAGTGATGAGATGAGATGAGATTCAGTAAGAGATTAGGAGCCATAATTTAAAATGGCATCACCTTTCCAGGTAACAGTTTCTACTTCAGCTTCAATGCCAGTTTATTCAACAACTACGATGGCCAGCTACATTTGCTGAGCATTTCTATCGGCGAATCGCAATTGGAACAAATAAAACTAAAACACAGGATAGAAGACATCAGATTCTTGACACTGGAAGGTGACATCGAAAAGGTGGATAAATTGGAGTTTGAATTTGCATGAATCTACTACTGTTAAAATGTACTACTGACGATAAAGGAGTTTAGCACATAGTGCCTTTCAATAAAAAATTGTCATAAATGAAGTTACAATTTAAATCACGCATCAAACATCACACGAGTCTAAGAATGAAGAAATAAATAGAGACATAATAAAAGAAGGTAGAGTTCAGGAACAAATACTTGGGTAGGATTCCTAATAATTTGCAATTATTTAAGAAAGGTTAAGAGTTTATCATGGCTTATCTGTGAACCCAAGTAACTGTTAAAACGTCATCACTAAAAATTAAAAAAATACGTCCGATAAAAAGTATTATAGTTTTGCAAATGATTGCTATAGTTAGTTTCTAAGTGCACTAAGTATTACTTGTGTTTGTGTATTTTTTTTTTCGTAACTTAAGAACCTCGCCTAAATATGTATTTTTAATTTCTCTAAATAATTCATGTTCGTATAAAATCACATTTAATTTATTCAGACTTTTTGTTATTTTCGATAAATAGGTAGGTACTTATATCATTGTGTTGTAAATTACAATTTCAAGTTCTGTACTTTAGTAAGGCTTTAGCTATAACTGGTTCCCACCTTTGTATGTGCAAACACCTATTTAAGTTAGAATTTAGATATCTTTTTATGTTTTTGGTTTAATACAACTTTATCCTAAACTGAATAGAGATCAAGAGTTAGAGCTAAGCGCACAATGTCTTTGATTCAACGAATCCTAATTATTACTATTATTTATTTTATTTTTTGATTGAAAATGACTCAATTGTTTGATTTTGTTCCAATCCTTTTTTGCTTGGCAAGTCCAGCCAAATATGTTGTTGAATGTTTGTAAGTAATTAAGACGTTCATAAAAATATTATATCTGTACTGTATTTGTTTCATTCTAAAATTCGAAGCCAACCTGCTAAATAATAAAGTACAAAATGTATACATAGTAATGAATGACCTTTCAAACGAATGGACCAAATGGAAAACCTTGTCGCCCACGACGAAACATTTTTGAGTTCCAATAAAGGAAACATAACGAGTTTAATAATACTGATATATTAAGATTAGATGTGCATGCGACGTTCTCAACGAAAGAGGTGCTAATGATGTCACACCAACAACACTAATCAGGGTTTATTGGTCACGTCATGGTCACGTCCTAATGTAAAAATGTGACAGTCAACATAATATGAAGATTTTTGTACCTATGTTATGCTGACGTCAAGACTACATACTCGTAAAATAATGATTCTGATTTTTACGTTATTTACTGTGCTTTACGATAGGTAATTTGTCATTCATTCATTAGAATGCATTAATTTCTAAGGACATTATTTTATTAATAATTCATACGAGTTCATTCGTTAGTTCGAACTATACATTAGGTATTTCGAACATTTAATTTCAAAAATATGATTTTTCGGTACACTATTCGCATGGAATGACCTGATTGATGTTCACTTAGCCTGCGCCCACTTTAGAAAGGATAATTCCTATATGTATAGTAGTAGAAGTACAGGTACCCAGTAGGTGCAGGCGTACATAGCAAGGGGTTCGTAGCTAATCTTATCTCTGTTGCCAGAACACATCAAAGGTGGAAAGAAGATTGTTAGTATTTTGTACGGGTATTCAAGATTTCCTTTGATATACTTGTCTTAACTTTATGCTACTGTTATCGGCACCGTACTCGTACTGGGCTCTTATAAATATAGCCTTTTTTGAAGCTTGAGTCGCTACAATATATTTTTTAATTTAATTTCAAAATGTACCGAATTTCTGTCATATTTCGAGTTATCTAAACCATGTAAAAACAACTGAAAAATAGCAAGAAAAAGGTTTTTAGTCTTCTTTTGTTATTTTTTAAAAATATTAGCTTCTAATGGTATCAAAATGAGCCAAGTACAAACAGTACAACCAAAAATCGTTTGATGACAACTTTATACTTACAAAATAGGAATATACTTTCTCCCGGACCTATTATTAACATTGGTTTTTGGCGTCAACGCATAGTTACGATGACCATTCATTCATAAAAGTTATACTGTGCATTGCTATCTGGCTGTCAAAAAAGAGGGATATTTCAAAAGAAATGATGAAATAAGTCGTTAAGTGAAGCGTAAAATGAGCAATGTTTCGTTGTATAATTAATGCTACATGCAATGCTGTTTTTGTATATCAATACACACGAAAAGTTGAATTGTATATGAATACCGCAAAAATGGGGAACAAAATAGGCGCATTTGGCACAACGAATGCACAACCGTTTAAGCCTCGATAATTATACGGAAGTTATGCTTTGAGTACGTACTTAAAATTAGCTACTTTAAAAGATTCGTAATTCTTCCTATAAGTATAAATCCTATTTCTTATCAGTGCGAGTTTAAACTTTCAAATATTTATATTTACTAAATAAATAGCTGGAACGATGCCTAACGCGCCCCCTAAAGGATCCTCATGCCAATACCATCTGCAACTTTACGACATAAGGTTACCGAAATCTGTTTCTTCAATCGACACTGAACGCACTAAAGCTTTAATGTAATCTTAAGATGTGTTGAAAAAAAACTTTCCGAAAAATAATCTAGCCTATTATATCCCATTTCTTTAGGTACAAATTAACGTAAACAATCTTGATATGTCTTTTTATTAAAATGTGCATGTTACAATTCTGATATTTCTGGTAAACTTAGGTATTAAGTTTCTTTTGCATTTATATTAAACACGCAGTACATTCTTACTCATTTGAGAATTTTAATATGCAAATATCAATAAAAAGACATATCAATGTTGTTTACATTTAATTAAATACCTAAAGAAATGGAGTATAGGTAAATAAACCCCATTGGAAACTATTTCGGAACGAAAGATACATATTGTAGTAAAGCAAACGCTTAAAATTCTCTTCTCTATTTTAGTCCTAATATAAGTCGCGCATGCATTTTGAGTTTGATTTCGAATGAGTCGTTAAATAATTTGAAAGAAAACACTTTAATTTTCCCCAATATACTATAACGCTCATATCGGTATTTATAGGAAATTCGAAAAAAAAAGAACCAGAAAAAAAACTGCATTGTCAAATTTCACCTGGTTACATGGAAGCAAATGTACTTAAAGTTTAATGAAAAAAGAAACACATAAACAAGACCCTACCTATTATACAGGTTGTAACAAAATTGGTGTAGGACCCGTTAATTGGGGATTCCACTCACTCATCGTACTGAACAATTTTTGTTTTACAACTTTGCTCAAATCGCAAATTTTGGACTCTCCATACAAATTGATCATCTGTTTTGCCATTTTTGTATGGAGAGTCCAACATTTTGTAAAACAACAACAACAACAACAACAAAGGTGTAAAACAAAAATTGTTCAGTACGATGAGTAGAATCCCCAATTAACGGGTCCTACACCAATTTTGTTACACTGTATTGGCAAGTCAAAGTAAGCAATATATAATCTATATGTGCAAATCGCTTTGCATTAATTTCAGATGAGATCATATTTATTTTTGGAGATTGCAATACGTACTAGTATTTAGCACACTGGATATTTCAAATATGTAATGTGTAGAATTAAGTAGGCAAGTTTATAACCGCTCGTCTGTACTGGAAATTGATGCTATTTATGATTCATTTTATCGCTGGCGCAGCGGCTAAACGGAGGAAAGTAGTAAAAGAAAAACCCACAAAATTGTTAGACTTAGGCCATTCTCCATACCAGCCACTCGTAATTATCGCCGACCATTTTACACTGACTATTTCATCGTAGCTACACCTGGCGGGTGTCTATTATGGGTGTCTATGACGTTTAACATAGTACAATGGTGTCGATTCGGGTTTCACGATTAAACTTATTTGATAGAACTAAACTTAAGTGTTTTGTCTTTTTCTCTCTGTATCTAAAAGACAAGGATAGGATACTTAAAAGTCCTATTAAATAAGTTTAATCGTAAACGCCGAATCGACACCAATATAATTATTGTAGGTAGTACGTATAGAGAATCACCATCTATGGCACTGTAATAGACGACATGCATTGGCCGGTAGGAAAGAGCGTGACTTCCGTTGTCCGAACTGAAATGACCGCGACCTTCGGATTATCCATTCTTTCGCCTTCGTAAACGCTGCTTTGACACAAACGATTTTTCTATCTGCTTTATTTCGGCTATCGGCTAAATGTTGAAATTTTCCCTTGTCTTAAAAATCGCATCGCTCGCATGACTTTAGTTTAAAAAGTAGCATCAGCGCTTCAGCCTATCTTGGCTACCTTTATGCTACCTAAAGCAATCGAAACGAATCAGCAATCAAAATAAAAATATTTAAAAAATTCACCAAATATCTTTAAAGTTGGAATAGTTGGGAAGACATACCGACTGTGGTGTACCGCACATACGTCTCCTGGTTATCCATCATGGCATCGACGGCTTGCTTCTCGCAGTAGAGAGCTGTGATCACCGCTATGCTGGGCTGTCGCGACGAACTCAGCGTCGGCATTTGTTTCACCACCTAAGAAATAATTTGATAGATAAACAAGGTGTTACAAAATTGGTGTGAGAACCAGACCCGTTAACTGGGGATTCTAGATCACTGAAACTGATCTACATGAAACTAAACAATACTCGCAAACAATTATTTACTTTTCTTACAAAGAGGTTCAAACCGTTTCTTTAGGAAATTGGCATGGTCTACACGGGGGCCATCTTGGTTTTTTTAGAAAATCGCCTGTCACCTGCCACAACATCGATACGTTCATAAACAATGTCCTTAAGCTACAATATTCTAAAGTGCCGGGTTGGCAAGATACTTATAATAATCGTATTAAAAAGTTAGCATGGGGGCCACAAATCACTTTTTTATTTTCTAATACATATCTCGCCAACCCGGCTCTTCAAAATATTGTAACTTTAGAAATGGCCCCCGTGTGGACCATGCCAAAAAGTTCGAACCCTTTTACTTGAAACATGAAAAAAACATTTTTGCGAGTGGGAAACGCCCAGATCGATGACTTTCAAAAAATCTAAGCACGATATTTGGCGACGCAAGATCGACGCGTATGACACCAAAAACGGTTAAATTGGAAATAATATATACCTGAGTGTCTATACTATGTTGGCGGATGTAGAGACCTTCTGACATTGCACGCGTTAATCCTTTCTCTTCTAGTGCTTCTAAGGCATCTTTCACTTCTGCTTTCGACCATTTTCCAGCCCTGAAAAAAAACGAAAAATTCAATGTTATATTAAGCACGTTTACTTCAAAAACTGATGTTGTGTTGATGTTGTTACAGAATATGGCACCAATTTTGTTCCCCTGGTTGACATTGGTATTGATATTGATTTATTTTTAATATAAAATTTATTTTCAGGCAACTTGTAAAGTATTACAGGCCCATAGATGTATATTATACAAACTTATATAATTTCTGATGGAATAGCTTTCTAGAAAACCTTCTCTGTTAACTGGCCACATCAACATTTGTTCAACCATCGACGTTCTAGGCCATATTATTTTAAAGATATAGGGCATTTAAAAAGTCTGAAAATTACAATGCGAGTAGATGAAGATAATACAAAACTTACGTAACAAAATCTTCGACAGTCAGAGGATTGGGGTAGGCATTTTCTATCAAATCGAGCACTCTTTGTTCTGATATCACAGGTGTTTCTTCAATAAAAGCTGAAATTAATTAATTGTTAAATAAATCTTAATAAAATGATTTTATTTCTTCTTACATTAAGTATGCTTATTGGATAGTCTAAATGAAAGTGGGTGCTGGTAATTTCTCCGCATTTTGTATTATTTTCACATTATACAGGTCTGCAATAGGGTATTTTAATCTATACAAGAAAAAATCTAAAACTGCTTATTTATTGTGGTATTTGTAATACGTTATCGAATTAATATGATTTCTATATAATAAAATGAGAAAAAACATTTTATTTTTGATTTACAAAAATCTAGTTTTTTAATCTGTTATTCAAATATCTGAAACGACAGCCACCATGCTGGTTGTCATGTGACGTCACAATAGTGGTAAACAATGACATTTTGTTCGCAATATGTGTCAAAATTTTAGTACAGAGCTGTTTTGTTTACTCCTGAAATTACGTCACGGCCTTAACATCATGGCGGCTAGCGTTTTCGCGCGCTAATTGGGAATGGTAATTTAAAATGTGTTTTTGGGGTATTTATAGGTTTCAAAAAAATGTTTAAAAAATATTTTTGACTTTTTCCCACCTAATGATCAATTTGAGATACTTTTCAAAAAATGGTGAAATACCCTATTAAAAAACTGCATAGGATTTTCATACATTTTCTTATAGATTTCAACTTGACAAGAACGAAAAAAATACCAAAAAAATTCCATCACGTAAATGTTTTGCCACATTAATTATTATTTTTATTTAGTGTAAAATTACTAATTATCTGTTTTTTATTTAAAAAATGGTCTTAAAACTAAGCTTTCTCACATGAATACTATCATACTATCAAATACAGATGAACTTGGCAATAAATGAAATAAAACAGGTTGAATTAAAGAAAGCAGGTTGAACATGATTAGATTTGTTATCTGGGGTACTAAGTTTTTGGGGAATACTAAGGACCCTGAGTACAAAACTACTGTACAACACATGCTTGCAGCGTATGAAGCTCAAGGATGCAAGATGAGCTTAAAAGTTAATTTCTTACACTCCCATATTGAGTGTTTTCCTAAAAACTTGGGATCAAACACCGAAGAACATAATAAGTCCGCCATTGTATATTACTCCTGTTAAAGTTTTGTACATATTTTATTTTATCAATAAAGAGTTTACAAACAAACAAACAAACAAGAACAGGGCGAAAGATTTCATCAAGATGTCCGTAAAAGATTTCACAAGAAAAAAGAGTAGACCTAAAATTGTGTATACATATTAGAATCAATTTTTGATTAGTTGTAAGAAAATACATATATTTAGTTCATTGTAAAAAATAAGTGTTTTATATTAAAATTTTATTTTATTTTGCAAAAAAACCTTTACATGATGGGATGTTATGGAAGTTATTTTTAGAATCTATGACCTTTAAAACATATAATTTAGTAAAAATAACTCGTGCAGCAGATTTTTTTTTTGCAGACCTGTTATTAAGAAATGCGCAATATTTACAGCTAGGAATCTTTTACTATCATGATCTATGAATGTTTCTAATAGTTCCATTTCAATACTAACATTAAAAATAATGCATGGCACAATACATAAATACGAATACTTTAAGTATGACTACGTAAAAACGAAATGTTAAAGTTACTGAGTACTAAACTACTGAGTATTGAAATACATATTTCCATGTTTTTATTACTATTATAAAACTAAAAGCATGCACAGTATGGTAGTTTCAAAATGATTTGTTATCGAGGAATAGGCAAGAAATAGTAAAAATATCACTGATGTTAAAACTTGTAAAAGTACTTTAATCTTCCAATGAGTATACCATTGACTCTTTGTATCTTTCGTGCTGCACTCAATTCAATACACACGTGTCATAGATATATGTTGTGAATCAAATGCAGATTTAGGCAACAAACATGACTTTTAGTAGCAGTTAATATATGTATAATATCAGGCATCTTTTATTAATATTTAGAATCATTATGTGCCAGAATGCCACACTTGTGCCACATTTTGTCAAGTTACTATGCAAAATAAAACCCATGCAATACTGCTAAACATACATATTATAGTAAATACATACAGCCATTATGAGAGTCGAACATAACGCTCTTACTCGTAATAACGCCGTTGGCTTCTGTATGGTAAAGTTTAAAAAATGTTACATTTTATTATGTTTTAATTAAAGTTAGGTAGGCAATATATTATAAATATTTAAAAAATCATGATAAATATTTTAAATAAGTAATTGTACATAAATATCCATATCACCAATGTAACAAATATCCTCTACCTCTCACGTATAAGGTACTACTTTATTAGTGCACGATATTTTAGTCAGTGCTTCTACTTTCTACTCTTGATTCTGATCAACTTTTCCCAAGGAACCCATAGTCAAAATTTGTATAAAAATTTTGGACTCTTCATACAAATCGATCAGCCGAGCAGCCAAATTAGTGTGAAGACTCCAAATTTTTTTTGCAATTTGTCTATGGGTTCCTTGGGAAAAGTTGATCAGAATCCGGAGTAGAAGCACTGACTAAAATATCGTGCACTAATAAAGTAGCACCCTATATATCCAATGATCGTACCTGAAGGGGGCGGACCACAACCTTCCTGTCTAAGCTCTATTTCCAGTAGCTTGAGCTGGTTGTATTTATGTTGCATTAGCTTCATAATTTTTTTAATGAATCCAACATAATCTGTAACAAAAAAGAATTTCTTTAAATATGCTCAATTCAACAAATCAGGTGAATAAAATTAATAATCAAAAACTACAGTGCTAACAATAAGATAGCTTTAACTTCAGAATGTATTATTATTCTTCGAAGTCATAAGATTTCATTTTAATATCAATTGAAGAAAAAAAAGACTGGATCCAGGATAATACTACGTAGAAGCATTTACAGACTATAGTAATTCACCAACCTTTTGGGAAATCCTGTGGACTGACCAGCTCACGGAAGAAGCTTTGTGCTTCGTGTGGTCTTTCGTTGGGCGGCAGCTGTGGCTTGAACCAGAATCTTAGAGCCCTGGCTTCACGAGTATGAGATCCATTAGCTGCTGACACCAGGTATACACGGAACTCAAGCTGTGCGTGACATGGCTCTGTTACACCATTTTCTGGTGAATAAAATATTAAACAAGAAGTTAAATTAAATGAGTCAAGTCATTTAATTTTATATCAATCATAATATTGAATATTGCTAAGAGACCCGTGCCCCAGCAGTGAAGATGCCATGGATCGTTAATGAATGTTGCACATAATTTTGTTGACGAGGTGATTTTAGTCACTAACTAGTGACAAATGCTACTTGTTAAACTGAAAAACATCCCTCTTCTCGAGGGATACCTTACAATGAGGGAAAAAAATTCGTAAACCTACCTTCAATGATGTGAAAGGGGGTCATTGTGGTAGTACTCGTACTAACAATTGTATGGAAATTTAAACTTCCAATTTGAAAATATATTTTGAAGATGACAAGATAAAAATCAGAAAATAATGTTTTATGGTACTATTTGTATTGAGTTTTTGTTAAAAATGTTAAAAAACAGAATGTTAAAAAAGTGCATTTGAAATTTTAAGGGGTTACTAAGGTTCAAGTAGAGAATACAGGAAAAATATTGAAAAAATCCGCTCTTCAATTTTTTTTAATTTTCCATACAAATTCTTGATTCACTTTTCAGATTTAGAATGGAAATCTGACAAAAAATTAAAGAGCGGATTTTTTCAATATTTTTCCTGTATTCTATACTTGATTCTGTTAAAACCTTAAAATTTCAAACGCACTTTTTTAGGGTTCCGTAGCCAAATGGCAAAAACGGAACCCTTATGGATTCGTCATGTCTGTCTGTCTGTCTGTCCATATGTCACAGCCACTTTTTCCGAAACTATAAGAACTATACTGTTGAAACTTGGTAAGTAGATGTATTCTGTGAACCGTATTAAGATTTTCACACAAATATAGAAAAAAAAACAATAAATTTTGGGGGTTCCCCATACTTAGAACTGAAACTCAAAAATTTGTTTTTCATCAAACCTATATGTGTGGGGTATCTATGGATAGGTCTTCAAAAATGATATTGATTTCTAATATCATTGTGTGGAAACCACACAATCTTTTTGTATGTACTTATTCTTTTTATATTTATTATGTTTTTTATAGTTTTTTGATATTTTGATGATGTACTAATCAACTGTGTATTAATATACGATTTTGCTTTGCCACGAGACGTGCCTTATAATTTGGTATAAAGAAAACCCAGCTTTACAGTCCATTCTAACACATTTTGGTCCATTCGATCTCGGTAAAAATATCACGGTACTGATATATCGAAATTCTAAATTTCTTTTTTACAAATTTCCTCAAAAAAAATTTAGAAAATGCCGTTGACTCGGTCCCAGTCGAGACGTCAACAGCATGCAGAGCCCCAGGGCTCCGCTCCCTCTCTTATGCCTTCATCCGGAGTGGGCCGCGCAACTTCAGTGACGTCCGCTTCTTCCTCGAGATCCTCCGCGACGGTCCTCGAAATAGAGGCGCAGTTCGCCCGTAAACAGCAAGAATTGGAGCGAAGGCGAGCAGAGAGGGAGATCGAAGTTCTGGAGCTCGAGAAGCGTGCTGCTATCGCAAAGCACTCGAGGGCCGAAGTCAACGTAGCCGCACATCCCGTGGTCGAAGCACGGCGAAGGAAGTGGAAAGATGGCTTAATAGCTGTCTTAACGTGGCTTTTGAAAACCCCGGTGGCCCTACCACAGTGGATGCAGTTCCCGGTAGGCCTAACACCGTGGACGCAACGGCGATAAACCGCTCAGGTAACCCTCCCGGCCCTGTTGCTACCGAGGATGCTATGCCCGGCAACTGTGCCACTGTGGTAGGTACCTCCGTGCGGTCCACATACCCGAAGCCGGTTGCTATCGACGACGAAGTTAGTAGCCACTTTCCTACTTACCGATATAACGCGCCGATTATTTCTCGTCATAATAATGTTATTTTCAAGCAGCTACTCATATGCAGCCTCTAGCTGGTGCGACTACGTCGGCACGACCCTGCCCCGACGTAACCGGCCTGGATGCAGAAGCACCTCATCGCTTCGTGGGTGCGAATACGTCTCGGTCACTTGACGTAACTCACGGCAGCGCAGGACATTCAGATGATCCTATAATCCGGTTGGTAGGAGCATTAGAGAAGGTGACGTCGTCGAGACCCAAACTTGCCGAGCTCCCGATTGTTTGGCCACGGAGAATCTAGCACGTTTAAACCGGGCCCTCAAGGGAGCTGCGCGCGAGGCAGTCGGCATGCTGCTAGTCACGGCACACCACCCAGCTGATGTTATGGATGCCTTGAACAGACGCTACGGCCGACCGGAGCAGATAGTGTTGCAGGAGGTAGCCGCTGTTCGAGCCCTACCTAAGGTCAACCACGACGTACGAGACCTAACTGTGTTTGCCTCTCGTGTGCGCAACTGCGTTGAGATCGTGAAGCTTCTCCAGCACGACGATTACCTGCGCTCCCCGGAGCTGTTTGGGGTGCTACTCAGCAAGTTACCCCCACTGTTGCGCACACGATGGGTAGACTATGCGTCCTCACGCGTTGGGGCAGCCTCCTCGTATGTCAGGGTTCAGCTACTTTCTGACTTCCTGGCACACGAGGTGGACCTTAACGTTAAGTTCGGTTCCGCACTCGAACCAATCACTTCTCACATCCCGCGCGAGCGAGCGCACTCCACCACCATTCATCATCAATCATCATCATCACCATCACATCAGTCACAAAAATCATGCATTATTTGTAAAAATGATCATCCCACCAAAAACATTTTCATGTAAAAATGTTGCCAAGACGAGTCTACGTAGCTTACCCTGTGAAAAAGTTATCAGATCTCGTATAAAGCCAAGCTCTAAAGACTGCACGCTCTAAATCTACAAGCTTTACACTACCCTTACTCAAAATGTATGAAAAAGTGGTCGGATCTCATGTAGAGCCAAGATTTTTGATCTATGCGCCCTAACTTTACCAGACCTACCTTCACAAATTCTACATTTTAGTCAAAATGCGTGGCTTGGCCGTTTTGCTACCGTCACGAAGATTTCATAGGCATTCGTTCATAGGGTGTGAAATAAAACGGCCAAGCCACACGTTTTGACTAAAATGTAGAATTTGTGAAGGTAGGCCTGGTAAAGTTAGGGCGCATAGTTATTTAAAAGGGGGAAGGATGTGTGGAAACCACACAATCTTTTTGTATGTACTTATTCTTTTTATATTTATTATGTTTTTTTTATAGTTTTTTGATATTTTGATGTACTAATCAACTGTCTATTAATATACGATTTTGCTTAATTTGGTATAAAGAAAACCCAGCTTTACAGTCCATTCTAACACAATCATTTTTCTCTAAACTGAATAGTTTGTGCGAGAGACACTTCCAAAGTGGTAAAATGTGTCCTGTAACTTCTAAAATAAGAGAATGATAAAACTAGAAAAAATATATGATGTATAAAGAAAAAATATATGCAAACTTCCACCGAAAATTGGTTTGAACGAGATCTAGTAAGTATTTTTTTTTAATACGTCATAAATCGTAAACCGCAAATTACCTTTCATTCAATTAACTCAAATAATAAATATTTTTATTATTTATTTATTCCAGAAAACATACATCTTAATGGGTGCAAATGGCCAAAGCAACAATGTTTACAAAATATAATTTTTCATAAATACAATTCATTTGATGTGTCACCATCACCATGTGTACCTACTATGTTCAAATAGGGCAGGTTTGGCAAAATGAGTTTTGATAAAGAGAGACACGCGGGGGGGGGGACTAACAAAGATGCAAATATTTTGTTACCTTATTGCTTAATAGAGGTGTTATAGAGGTGTTTTTTTTACCTAGAGAGTGTGATATAAAAGACTAACAACTAAAAGTAATCAATACAAAGTCTCATAATTCAAGCTATTTATTAAATAATAATTTATTCATTTTATAGCTACTGCTAGATATCATACAATTAAACCTCATTCATTATTCATTGCTCCTTCTTTGCATGATAAGTAGCCAGCTACATTGTGTGTATCTTTGTCTACTGTGCAGAGTTAGACAATGGGCTTATTATCAATTAAGACTTCTTAATGAGTTCATTAGGTGATGATTTCTTTGGGACATTGCTGTAGTAATTACCTATGAGTCAAGTTGCGATAGTCATAAGATATTCTTAATTATGATGTTACCTTCTTATTAATAGTTATACAATTAATGTTTTTGATATGTCTTGTTACTACCTGTTTTTCTACCTGACTGCTCAATAACAGTTATGTTCTTATATTCCTACTGAACAAACAGATGCAAACATAATATGAAATAAACATAATGAGATATGATCTAATAAGCAGGAAAACTGGATCCTTGCCAACATTATCAAGTAACGTTGCATTCCAATACCGAAGATTTCACTCGGGGTGATGCAAATTTTACCCTAAATTGTTCCTAAACCAAGCCGAGTGAAACCCAGGGTAACCGAATGATCGCCTGACAGTTCTCCGTAGGGATTTTGGAATGCTTTCGTGAATGCGATTTTCACTCTGACAAGTGCAATTTTTAACGCTGTTTGATTACCGTGAAAATTGGCCTGACAGTTTATCCGGCGGAAAGTTCGTAGTCAATGTCAAACAGACTAAGACAAACAAACATTTTATCTTCGGAACTCTTTTGAAATACTATTGCTTGTATCTGCTAAGATATTAAAGCCATAATTAAGACAGAACACTACCAAAAAATGCCAGAAACCTTTCAGAATTATTTTCGATGACGTTTGTAACCCTTTCACTCTGGAATCACTTGCAAGTGTTCCAAAATCATATTTCTTTCTCTTTCTCAAAATGGTTATGTATCTTTCATTTCTCCGAGTTAAATGCACTGCTTAAACCATTAGTAGATTTATTTCTGTACTAAAACCTATGTTATTGGTCAGGTAGTTATTAAAATATGACACTTACCATATATTTTTTCTTTGTTGATGACAATGCCTGTGTGTTCACCGCCAGCCACATGTATTTTATCACTGGCCTCTGGTTCCACTGCCTTCCTCTCCACCACCAGGGTTGTGGAGTTGGCGGTCTTCTTGACCGGTGTCATTATCACCTTCTCCTCTATCGTGTCACTCATGGTGGAAGGCTTCTAAAATA
The DNA here is from genome assembly GCA_958295455.1 of Coleophora deauratella. Classification (NCBI taxonomy): domain Eukaryota; kingdom Metazoa; phylum Arthropoda; class Insecta; order Lepidoptera; family Coleophoridae; genus Coleophora; species Coleophora deauratella. Next base: position 7,470,669 of record OY282398.1, read on the forward strand.
ATAAACAAACAAACTGTCAGACTAGGCGTTCCCGCCTCGCGATTAAGTGCACCGATGACTCATAGGCCACTGCTGCTGCGCTCGATTTATAGCGACTGGCACTGACTCGTACAAAAACAACGTCAAATAAGATCTCTAGTTAGTCTGTCTGTTAGATCGAACTTTCACAAGGTAATCATGTTTATTTCGAGGACACGAGTTAAACAAGAACTATAAATGCTATAAGAACTGTACTGTGATAGTCTTACGGAGCCGGTTGATATTGGTAATTACTTTATTTCTATGGAAACTCAATAAGGTTTATTCACTTGGATTTATTCACAATTCACAAGTTTTTATTGGAAATATTACAAAGAGGAGCTTCCAATATATTTTTTTATTATCCCCCTGAGCCGTGAGCCCTGACTCCTGACCTGACACTGTCTGTCAGTTTTTCTTGTGTCAGATTTTATCACGGCCTGGATACAAGTTTAGCCGATATGTATAATACATATGTATAATACATATGTATAATACATATCGGTTTTATACATATGTATTATACATATGTATTATCGGCAGTTTTTCTTGTGTCAGATTTTATCACGGCCTATGTATAATACATATCGGCTAAACTTGTATCCAGGCCGTGATAAAATCTGACACAAGAAAAACTGACAGACAGTGTCAGGTCAGGGCTCAGGGGGATAATAAAAAAATATATTGGAAGCTCCTCTTTGTAATATTTCCAATAAAAACTTGTGAATTGTAAATAAATCCAAGTGAATAACATATGTATAATACATATGTATAATACATATCGGCTAAACTTGTATCCAGGCCGTGATAAAATCTGACACAAGAAAAACTGACAGACAGTGTCAGGTCAGGGCTCAGGGGGATAATAAAAAAATATATTGGAAGCTCCTCTTTGTAATATTTCCAATAAAAACTTGTGAATTGTAAATAAATCCAAGTGAATAAACCTTATTGAGTTTCCATAGAAATAAAGTAATTACCAATATCAACCGGCTCCGTAAGACACTGTCTGTCAGTTTTTCTTGTGACAGACAGTGTCAATAATTATACAAAGGATATGGTAAGTTTACACATTCGCGCGAGTGGCAATGGCGCACAGTGGATCGAGTCTATACAAGCCTTTTGACATAGGGTTCTTAGTATATGGCTTCTTGATTTGAGTAAAATAAATGATGCCAACGTGTTCTCCTAAACAATACAAGCTGAAAATACTCTTGCACTTTTTGCGATTAAACTTCAATTTTCAAAGATACAAGACAAAAACCAATTTCGTTGTATGGGAAACCACATACAAGAGTATGTCTCTGCCGAGTCCCGCATGTTTTTTCATTTTGACGTTTATTATGACTTTATTAGAGTTATTAGCTAAATTGTGTCCAAACATACTTATGTCTCCTGGAGTCCCCTTTAGGAGATATGGAGGAAATTATTATTTTTACACTTTCTTTGATATTTCGCATCTTTTTTCATTTTGACGTTTATTATGACTTAAGTCAAGTTATTAGCTAAATCCTGTCCAAACATACTTGTGTCCCCTGGAGTCCCTTTTAGGAGCTATGGAGGAAATTATTATTTTTCACACTTTCTTTGATATTTCGCATGTTTTTTCATTTTGACGTTTATTAAGACTTTATTCGAGTTATTAGCTAAATTCTGTCCAAACATACCTATGTCCCCTGGGGTCCCCTTTAGGAGCTATGGAGTAAATTATTATTTTTCATACTTTATTTGATATTTTGCATGTTTTTTCATTTTGACGTTATTAAGACTTTATTCGAGTTATTAGCTAAATTCTGTCCAAACATACTTATGTCCCCTGGGGTCTAAAAAGTTGCTAAAAACCGTCACGTGGTTAATGGACAGCCCCTAAGGTGTAATAATTTTGTTCCGTTTTATCTTTATGTCAAGTGGCATTTTTTTTGTTCATTTCGTTTAAATATTGATTATAGTTTTTTAAACATATTTATTTCCACGTGCTTACAGCCTTACTGTTTCATTACGTTCCACTGAGAAACTGTCCACTGTTTTTAATCCTACAAATTTATAATTTGTGTTATTTTAAATGCAAATACAATAATTTTGTGGTTCTTCTTTAATAAATAAAAAAAAGGTTATTGATTTCTTAAACATTTGAAGTTAAAAATATTGCTAAATATAGTTTGGTACGAAATAAAAGAGCAAGTCAAAGCAGTAATGTAACTCAGAGGAATTACTGATATTTAATGCCCCATTTACATTTTTTTTCGAGAAATCGCACTGTTTGAGCTCGTAATTTTCTACTTTCGGAAAGAGTTCAACATTTAAAAAAATATGTGTTCAGTAGATTCGTGCTTCTTATTGTAAGTTAATGTTTCAGATTTTTAAAAATTTGTTCCATTATTTTATATAAAAAACAACTCGCAGTCATGTTTTCGCAAAAAGGTTCGCACGGTAATTTTCAAGCCCCTAACACTTATTGTACCAGAAAAAAATATATTTAAATCACTTAAATAAATTTATTATAAGATAATGTTCTCTTTTTTCGATTAAACGTCACAATCTTTACTAAAAAAAATATTTCTTACATCAATTTCAGTGAAATGCGTCTATACTAATCCGCGATTTTTTATAAAAAAAACAAAATATTTCTGATTGAAACTGACATCAAAATAAACAGTGTTATTTTCCCAATAAAAATCAATAAATATATCTGCATTAATTAAAAAGGTTTCAAAAATACAATAAATTAAATTGTACCAGAAATCTACGATATATTTTATTGCCACCGCGTGGACCGATCAGTATGGCGCGAGCGCCCGTCAAGGAAGGATCTGTGTCAGTTTTGCCGCGCTCTCCGATCGTACTAATTATACGCTGTCCCGCAACTACTTCTTTTAGCATCTACTTTAAGCATAAAAATGTTAAACATATAGGTACTTTGAATATTATATTTACATAAACAATAACATTGTCATTTTTCCATATTTTCTAAGGTGGTCGCTCTTATTAGATTATATGGAAAAAAATACATCGTTTTCATATGAATATACAAAGTACAGACATGCTTGTAATTTTTTATCCTTGAAGTACATGTTAGCCCGTATATTTAACACGGAAGAAAAAAGAAGTAGGTGTATCTTTTGTGTTATAAATTAACTAAGTCTAATTAAGTCTCATATATTACATGCTTTTATCTAAGCTTTTCTTTGCTTAAACATACAGTCTATTAAACACACATAACGAGGAACGGGTGTCTATGTATTAATTAATTGTGCTTTTTACTTATAGAAAAAGGTAAGAAACATTAACATCTATAATATGATAAAACATAATTAAAACTACAATGGCATATTTTTCCTTTTGGGTACTTTTGTCACTATTTATGTGCGTAATTGAATATCGAAATTATATGATGAGGCTGTCAACTTCACGCAAACACTGAGGGCACAGCTGAGGGTAGCCGATCGCCCACCTGGTGCCTTCGCCACACCCATGGACGAATGGCGAGCCTTATGCTAGAATTTATATATTCTGTTTATGACAATAAATACTACCAAATAGTATTTAAAGGGAAAAATTGTGGTATCGTAGATTCAGAGAAAATCGAGTTTTTCACTGAGGCTGCTACCGTAACGTTCATAAACACAATATTTAAATTATTGCATGATACTTCTAACTCCATGGTCACATCATTCAACCCGCCATCCGTTCATGAGTGTGGCGGAGGCATGAGAGTTCTTCGTCAATTTTCTGCCACACTCTCGCGCGAGTAGCAAGCCAAGTGGCGCGGCGCCGGCGGCCCGAGGCGAGTGTGTAGCAGATATGCTCGGCTCGGCTTCACTCGTCTCACCTTGGTAGCGCGCCTGCTAGTGTCAGTATTTAGTGTCTGAGTCAAAGGTAACGAGCGCTGAGCCGAGGTGAACCGAGCGCGAACGTGCCGGCCACACTCTCAGTCGAGTCGGCAACATGAATTGTGTAATAAATACGTGTTCTTATTGTTTTAAAAATGTCCAAATGGTCTAACGAAACTATGTCACTTTTTTGGAAATATACCAAGGGGAATCAAGTTCATAGAACCTTAAACATGATTTCAAAAAATACTAACTCGTTTTTCTTTGAAACGACGATGGCACAGTTTTTTCTTCAGGCACTGTTTGGTATTATTAAGACACTATTTGGAACTATTTATAGTCCATAAGGAGACTGCCAACTTCACGCACTTCAGCATACGCGACGAGGCTCGTGCGACTAGGGTTGCCAGGTGTCCGGCTTTTTACAGCCGTGTCCGGCCAAATATTAGCAAGTCCAGCCTGTTCGGCTTTTGTTAGGCCTTTCGTCGACCCCCCCCCCCCCAAAAATATGTCGAACGAAAGCTACAACAAGTAACCAAGTATCCCCAAGTAACCAATGGTCAATTCGTAAAAATTTTTTTGGACCTTTCATACTAATTTGATCACGTGATCGGCCTATTTTGAATGGAGATGCCTAAAATTTTTTTGCGAATTGACCATTGGTTATTTGAGGAAAGTTGCTCAGTGTCATGAGTAAAAGCCACTGCAAAGTTTTGGTGGGGGGTCCAAAAATAACCCTGTATAGGTAAGCTTGAATGAATAACAGTAAATACACAAATAAAAGTATCGTTTTTTTTTTCTTTTAAAAACTAGTGTGTCAGGCTTTCATGGCAAAATGTCCGGCTAAATATGGATGTGTCCGGCTTTTCTATTTTTGGGCCTGGCAATCCTACGTGCGACAGAACCTTGAATCCACAGCAGTAAAAAATATTTTATGAGTTTGTTGATATTACTCTATGGCAGACATTGACAATGACATTTGAGACTCCATCCATTGTTGAGAGGAGGTTATGTTCCTATCACCCACCATCGCTTTCCCACAGCAGAGTACCTTTTTATTAACGGAATCACTGTGGGAAACACTTTTCCTCCTTAAATTTTTCACTTAGCAGCTGTAACAAACGAAAAATATGTTATTAAAATGTATCCTTTGTATCTTGGTTACTTTCGCGGAAAGTAATACACTTCGAAGTGTAAGTGATGATGATTTACTTCAACTCATAAAAGAAAAAGACAAACTTATTGTTTTGTTTAGTAAGTACTTTTTACTTATGTATTAATTGAGCGTAAGTAATTGGTAATTGAATTCTAGGAAGAAATTATAAAAAATAATATGTTGTGTATTTAAAGCGAAACCAAATTGCGGTACTTGCGACAAATTTGCGAATCATTTGGAAAGCCTGCATGATGACTTCAGCAAGGAGTTACAGGCTGAGACCGTGACGGCAGAGAACAGTCACCTGGCGCGACTTTACAACCCAACCAAGGAGCCAGCCCTTGTGTTTTTCAGACACGGAATACCTCTGCTTTATAATGGTGAGAACTTTTCTAATTTATAAAATACAGAGCCATCTTAGATGTACGTAGTTCGACATTTATGTATCGGATTTTAGAGGTAATTTTTCGATAGCAGTTGTAGTTTGATTTGCTTTATAGAATCTGTGCTTTGATAGAACATTAACTTTTCACGGTTAATCAAACCATACCCAAAAGGGAGCTATGGAATAGGTAATAAGTTGAAACTTTCATGGAATATGTGTTTTTGTGGTGGATATAGTAATAAAAAACAAAATTCAAAAATTGGGGGGTCTCATTGAAATCTACATTAAATTTTTACAGTGCTGAAATCTCGTAACCTTTTTTTTGTTAAAGGTGAGCCAGATGAAAACTCAATTTACAACTTCTTTGAGAGGAACCAAACCCCTGCCGTCAAGGAGCTCACTGACAAAATATTTGAGCACATCACACAAGCAGCCACTGGAGCCACTACTGGAGATTGGTTTGTCATGTTGTAAGTATCTCATGGCCCAGAGATACTAGATGTAAAGAAACATGGAAAAAGAAGGCGTAGGCCTTTGCCCAGCAGTGGGATGATATATAATAATAATAAAAAAAAAAGAATAAACTTAAGAGCAAAGCTATGTAAAATTATTTTATAGGCTTCAATAAATAAATAAATAAGTATCTCATATTCTTTTGCCAGATCACCAAAAGGGACATAGATGCTCAAAATTATACATATATTTCATATTAATATGAAGAGAACTTTGCGCACAAAAAAAGATACAAATTTAAAACAAAAGGTCACAAAGTCAAGGTACAAAATTTTGTTTCAACATCTCAGTCTGATAAAGTTGGGACTAAGGAAAGATAATGTAAACATTTTTAGCTGCTTTTGGATGCATTATTTATGTACCTATAAATTATCAAAATGTATCTGTTTTCTTAGTAGTTAGTATCCCGGAATGTTTTCTTAATAATCACTCGGATTTGATTTAAATTGTTTCTGAACACAATAATAATAGGTACTTTTTAAGATTTCTAAATCTTAATCTGAAGATAAGTGAATTTGAATGACTCAAGAAGAAGAAATGAAAGCATTTTGTTTCCAAGATCTCTTTCATATTTGCTCAGCATTCTCTTTGTTATACTAGTATGCTGTAGGATTATTTATTTTGAATATTTATTTATCTTTCTTTGTCATCTTGTCCTCAGTTACGGGGCCTCGTGCGTAGAGTGCCAGCGGTTGCACGCGGTGTGGGAGAGCGTGGGCGCGACGCTGCGCGGGCGCATCAACGTGGCACGTGTGGACGCCAATCTGGCCGGCGCCAACACCGCCAAGAGGTTTCACGTCACCAAACTGCCCGCTTTTCTCTTGTAAGTGTAAAATTAGTATGGACAGTAACCTGTTAAATACGGTCTTTTTGGAGATTTTTAAAAGGGAAGTTAAGCACTAGGTGTCTTAGTTATTGCAATATGAAAAACATATTAACAGTATTCTTGAGCTCCCACTTGTTTTAAGACAAACGAAGAATATATATTTTATATTTATATGCTACTTAAATTACTCTCATAAATCACATACTATTGTATCATAATCGTTGATTATGCCATAGCAAATCGTTATCAGTCAAGGAAACCATAACACAATTTATTCTGGTACTTTTCCAATTACTTATGAAATCTATATTATTTTCCATTATTTACAGCTTCCGTCTTGGGAAAGTGTACAGATATGATTTACCAAAGAATGATGTGAAGTCATTTGTGGCATTTGCGCAAGATTGGTACAAGAACTCCAAAGGCGAACCAGTACCTTTGTTGGCTTCGCCTTTGTAAGTATTACTTAATTTCATTGATTTCTTAAAATGTTTGTCAATATTTTTATGATAGTTTTTCTAAATATCTTTTGTATCTTTTGCAGTGACGATGTTGTGGATTGGTGTGCTGAAATGATCAAGTATTTCATAAAACTTGGGTTGGATATATTAGCAAAATATCCATGGGTATGGCAAATCGGTGGGGCTGGCTTTGGGCTTGTAGCCCTGACAGCAATAATTGCAGTTGTCAAGGCCGGGCGGTCGCGACCCGTCAAAGATGCTAAGAAGGACAAGAAGAGCAAGTAAGAATTATGAGGTTATCACTGCATTTATGAGGGAGTACGATAAAGATGCAATGCAGTTTATTTGTAGGGTATATGATGAAATAATTATTTCTGCATTTATTAATATTTTATTATAGTATTTATATTTATAAGAATCAATTGTAGCATAAGTTATGAAAAGTCAAAATTCTAAGTTTCCAGTATTTTTGAGCCTTATTTTGTATTTTTTTAATAATTTTTGAAACTAATGTGTTTCTTTTTGATTAATAAACAAAAAAATATTCTTATCTGTTATGTATATTTTAAAATTTATATATTTTAAAAAAATCCGTCCATGAATAAAATGTACATGTAATTTTATACTTTGACAAAATTAATTGTGATGGTTTATATTCCTATTTCGAATCTATGTAATTGTATGTGATTTGAATTAAATATAGTTTTATATTTTTTTAAATACTTTGATTTTTTTTCTAAAGTTTTATTTCTTTATACATTTGTTTTAATGACCTTATTTTTTTACATTCCCCAAAATTAATCACCTTAAACTTTTTGAATAGAGAGCTGATTATTGAGCTTAAAAGCAAATGACCATAAATTAATTTATAAGGATTTTCGAGGCCACCATAATATGATACATAAGAATCATTATATACAATTTATTTTCAAGACAAAAACAGTAAAAAATGGAAATGCATTACTTATATTTTAATTTATTTATTACCTGATTAAAATTGTACTATTCAAATGAAACAGTAGTTTACGGTTACAATGTAACTTGTGTAAATTGATAAATGTAATAAATACAACACACAGATTGATAGAAAGCATGCATGAATGTGCACCGTACAACATATAAAAATATCTTGCCTAAACAGTGTCTATCTCAATGTTTATTCGAAACACTGAAGCAGGATCTGACAACTCATTTCTTATAGCATTTTCAAATTTCTTGAATATAATAGAAAATTCCATCATGTTCTGCGGTTTAGATTCTATCCAAAGTTTATCAAACTCATAAAATAAATAGCAATAAAATCTATGAAACAAAGCAACATTAGGTAAATGTTTAGCATTGAACATATAGGTTTTAGCAGAGCCATCTTTCATCAAATAATATGCCATTGAAGTGAGGTTGATGCCAACTATTGCATAAGTGTAGCCATATTTAGGGTGATGCGAGTGACTCAGCACATGTGTAGACACTTGTGGATATTCACTTGCAAAGTATAACAAGTTTTCCAATCCAAGCATTCCCATGCCACGGAAGTCAGTTTTAGGATCATCACCCTGAAAAAAATTGTAATAAGCAATCTTACATTGTTAAATAATAAAAATCCTAACTAATTTATATGCCAAATTTATCCTTCACCTTTAATGGAACAATAAAATTATTATCTTTTGGCATTAAAATGGAACTATGGAATGGACTATTTGACCTGCAGCAAAGATAAATAAAAATTGAATGTCAAATACCTAATAGTAATAAAAATGAAATGTACCTGGAATCCTATATCTTGCCATTGTTTATTCACTCGAGCCTCTAGTGGTACATTGGGCATCAACAGATCCCACAACCTCAGTAACTTAGTCTCATGTTCAGAATTGTTACTGTCAAACTGTGTTCGGCGAAGTTCTTCTATCTGGTCAATAAGGAGTCTATAACTCCATATCTGTTCTAAGCAATGTCTGAATGAGATAACGAACTGTCCGTGTATGTGGGGTTTGATTTTCTTGACCCTCAGTATGATGGCTACAGCTGGGTCGAGTATCACTTTGAAGTTTGTAGGTATGAACCTCTGTTCTGCAACTACTCTGTCCAGGTAAGAGACCACTTCATTGACGTCCCTGGTACGTGACAATACCAGAGACTGCTCAACCTTGCAGGCCCTGGCTGCTCCAGGTTTCTCACCGTAGCATATTCGTTGCAGCTCACACAACCGTGTTGTCTTCCGTAGGAACCACTTTATGATCGGACGCAGGTACCAATCTAGTACAGACAATAGGTCGAACAATTTCATTTTCGGACGATTTTCTTAATTATTTGTGCTTCGTAAACATTTTTTCGTTTTCGGATTCGGTTACCATGACAATCTTTGACATTATTATTGCTCAACTGACAGATGACAACAATCAACAAGATTGCCATTACCATTTTTAAATTCCCCCAAAGTTCAGTAAAGAATACAGTGTGCGCGTTCTCGGGAATATTCCCAGAAATATTTTTAATATTCCTAAGTGATGACAGCTTAGTAAAAAGTAATTGAGGGCGCCACTGTAGTTCACATAAATTCAAAACCAACGGTCAGAAAGTAGCTAGATCCTTGACAGTTATGAATTTTATGATATTTTTTTTTTTATTGTTTTTACGGCTCTGGATTCAGAGTCCTTTTGAGCCGAATTTTATGATAGATAATTTTGTGTTGCAAGGCAAATAAATAATTTAGTTTTCGAATATTTAATTTTTACTCTTTCATGTCGCACTGTATAGGGTCCTTATGAAATATCAGTTTTTTTTTACCACGAATTTCAAACGCACTTTTTTACACACTGTATAAAAGTTTAAGTTGAATAATAAATCCAAAATATTTAGAATATTCTTTGCGCTCAACTTACTCGAAAATCTTTGATGATGTTACTATGTATCTTATACCTACAACGACTTTGTGTATCCTTGATGTATCCTATACATCGATTTTGTGACTACTCGTGCACAACAATCGATCCCCATCAAAATTTCAAAGTACTTTCTAATTCCTTTCTTCTTCGCAAAGATACAGGTGTAGCAGAATAGGCGTAGGGACCTATACTACCGATAACTGGTACTTCTCATAAAACTGAACTATTTCTATTACTAGCGGGTGCTCAGTGCGCGAGATGCGCGCAGCTCCTGCGGTTATTTTTTTACTTCACACCATTTAGATAGGTAATTTCCACTGTTTCCACCAATTCTAACCTTTTTTTTATTATTGTTTCCATTTTACACAATTTACCTACTTTATTAGTATAACGATAGCATAGGTCTAGAAGTAGGACTTTTTGTTATAGTTTAATTAGCCTAAAGCAAAGCAAACATTGGATTTCATATCGAACTTGTGTTTTATTTGATGAAAATTGTAATTCATAAATCTTATAAATAAATTATTTACAATGCCACAATAAGTTTACCTACTTACAAACAAGATGAACGGCCATCGCGCTAATAATAACTATGTACACGGCGAGGACGATGCAATGCAGCGCATGTTCAATCATATATTAATTTATTTAGTTATCAGAACAAGATAAACGTTTGCGTGGATAAATACTTAACTATACAAAACATGAACGTGTGGTACTTAGTTGCAATTTTTGAGAAATATCTTAATTACTATGGTTTGATGCGAACGCAACTCGAATGGCGGTTATAACAATATTCATTAGGGTATCTACCATGTTATCATAACTCTATTAGATTGTTTGTATAAGTACGTACAATTTATCTCATCACCTTTGCTCTCTTGCATTTGGACATATTTAAAGTGTAGCTGCTAATCTTAATATAATTCTAGAACAATAAGTATAGCGGTGTTTGTAAAACTTTATTTATTTTTACAAAGTAGCTGTAAGCAAAATTGTTTTTTCTACAGCGTTATTAACTGTCAAAATTATAAAATAGGGTGCCCTAATCAGTACAATTTCTACGTAAAGTACATTGTAGATACTTATCAACCCAAAATACCAATTTGATTTTTAACTCTGCAACATGATTAACTTGCGTAATATTGCTTAATGAGGTCTTATATCTAAGCATTTCCTTCTTATGTTTTATACAACTTAATGCTCATTGAAAACAAAACCAAAAAATTCAAAATTTTCCGTTTAAATATTATTAATAAAGCACTTATTTTCTAATAAACATTTGATTGTATTTTTTATATATCTCACTAATGTCTTTTCGTGCATGTCAATTGTAGTTCCCCTTATTCTGCCCTCATAAGAGAGAAGTCCGCAAAGTATACGGAAACGGCCTTCTTTCTTATGAGGGCAGTATTAAGGATTATGCCTACGTTATTATATCAAAATACATACTAAAGTGTTAGATACATATTAACGCTTGAAATGAAAATTGACTAAGCGCCATATCGTCCCTCGCACGACTAACGCTCCTATCTCATTTTTCTCAAGTTCTTAATCTTCTTCTTCCGGTGCCATGATCCTCATCGGATGTTGGCGACCATTGTCCGAAACTCTTCTCTCTCTGCCGCCATTCTGCCCAGGGCGACGATATCATGCCCGGTCCACTCCTTCAAGTTGCCAGTCCATGATGTTCTTCTTCTTCCTCTACTTCTCTTTCCCTCAATTTTGCCCTGAATTAATAATAATATTTTTTAATAATTTTGTACTTTGTGTTGTTTCTGTAAATATGCCCGAAATATGCGGTTTTCCTTTTCTTAATTGTGGTTACAACTTCTAAATTCTTCTTCATTCTTCCCAGCACTTCTGTGTTAGTAACTTTATCTCGCTATGAAATTTTAAGCATACGTCTATAAATCCACATCTCAAATGCGTTCAGCTTATTTATAGTGTGCTTTGGTAAGAGTCCACCCTTCTGCACCATACAGTAGCACTGATATTACGTAGAATTTGATCATTATCCACCTTATTTTAAGGTTTATATCTTTGTTTAGATATAGAGATTTCATCTTTGACTTCTGGCAATTTCAATTCTAGTTTGTATTTCCTTTTCTGAATCCCATGTTGTTGTTAACCAGCTATCCAGGTATTTATTTTGCTGGGCTCGTTCTAAAGGTTGGCCGTTTATATGTAGAGTATTACATTGGGTCTCCTTCTTACTCACAACCATAAATTTAGTTTTCAAGATGTTCATTTTCAAACCATATATTCCTTGGTGTTCAGGTGATTTAACAAAAATTCGAGATCATCTTTTGAGTGGGCAAGAATGGCAGTGTCATCAGCGTATCTTAAGTTATTAATAACTGTGCCGTTCGACTTGATGCCGATGTCTATGTCTTCAAAAGTTCTTAATATCAACCGTATTAAAAAATAGAAAAAGTCCAAACTCAAATCATCAAAAATCTGAGTTAGGAGAGTTATTCGTGCGAGGGACGATATGTTGCTTAGTCAACTTTTCCTTTCAAGTGTCGATATTATTTTCAAGGTCTACTTTATCACTCACGCAAAGAGTAACAAAAATGTTTGCTAATATTTCAATAAGGCCTAGATCTTGAAACTCAACAACTTAACCCACGGAGATTACTGGCAACAAAAAAAGTATCTAAATTCATCGATGCCGTATCAATAGGGGATGACGACATTAGATGAATTAAAATATATGAATTGAAAAAAAACAGTCTCTATCTTTGTATTCGTTTTATTTGGTGAATTTTGTACTTTCAGTCTGGAAACTTTCGTTAATTTAAGTACGTGTAAAGTTAAAAGTAAATTTAGTGAAATAAGGGCGCTTTTATTGTCATGCGGGTCGCTTTGGAAACGCCGCACGCATGCGTGTGTCACGCAGCCCACGCATGGAAAAAAGGGCCCTAAAAACATGTTAATGAAGCGATAGGTTGCGGGCATGCCCGCGTGCGTGCTCAAATCCGCATGACAATAAAATTGCCCTAACTATAACCTTTTTTACTAGTTACTGTTTTTATCAAAAGAACCCAAAACGTTGAATGTACAAATTCATATGTATAGTTCATTCCAATAAAAAAAAGCAAAAGGTAAACAAACTTACTACGGAACTGACACATGTCGATGTCATCTGCATACTACGTTTTTTACCTTTTGCTTTTTTTTAATGGAATTAACTATAGGAAACATAACGATTTAAAATAATGTGTAAAGCACTGCTATTAAAAATATAGGTTGCCTTTTTCTAAAATGTTGAACGTTTTTTAAGACGCAAATGCTTTAGTATTTTCTGCTGTTATTTATTACGGACTTTTAATATACCTACGTACATATGTATGTTTTAAACTGACACGGTGGTTTAGTGGTTAACGTTCTTGACTACTGATCCGAGGGTCGTGGGTTCGATTTTCACCTAGGGCAAACATATCTGTGATGACGGACGACCAGATTCGTTATCTGGTTCCCATAAGTGTGTGTCATCCTAGCAAAATATTGTGGAATTATGGGATTTTGACTGCGCTATGTTTTAGAGTGTCGTCTTGTTGAAATGTGCGCCAAATAAAAAAAATGATACAGGGAATCCTAGTTTGGGGTCAATGACTGTGTGTGATTTGTTCCGGATATTTATTTATACAGGTGACTGGTACATAGCTGTTGATTTTATTCATGAAATTTGAAAAACTCTATTCTCAACTTTTCGGAAATAGCAATTTTTTTGGCTATTCATACAAAATTGGCTCACAAGCCGATAGATTATTATGAAAAGCTCATATTTTTGCAATTTCATCAAACTTGTATAGTATTGTAAATAAGAGGTTTGCAAATACAATATGGCCATTTTTATGCCATAACGATCCAACTGATTTAAAGCAAGATTTAATTTACTTTATCTTACTGACATAAATTACATTATCCCTCGCTTACTTTATGTCATTTGGATCGTTATGGCATAACTACGACCATATGTATCAGTCACGGAGCATAGTGTAAGGTTAATGTTATATTTTTTGACATTTAGTTATTATATAACATAGCAAGGGTATTCGTGACAAATATGCCGTTTTTTTTCTAATAGATAAATTTACGTGAGTATAACTTTGCTGATTTTATTGTTTCATACATAAATTTTGGTGCAAACAAGAACAACCCCTTTTATAGAATCCTACTTAATTATACAGGATGTACCGAAATACTCGTAGGTGCAGAACCCGTTTACTGACACTTCAACTTATCATAGCGAAAAACTTTTTTCCATGACTCTGCTGAAATTCCATGACTCTGCTGCAAAAAATGGTCTCGCATGGGACTCGCCACCCGTATTTGGATTGGTAGGCATCTCGCACATGAAATTTCTTGCACACGTGCGAGTTTAGACATTAAAGAAATGGTATGGGTCTTATCGCACACCTATGTGTGCGACTTGTCCTCTTCAGTGTTTGGTAGTGGTCAACTGACCGCACATATTCAATCAAGTTTATAAGGCCTACAATGAGTGCATAGATTTCGTAGTTAGTACGTACATATTAGAAGTATTTAATATAAAATATTAATTTTGTGTACCCAACTATGGTTAATTATGACCTAAAGAACACTATCACTCTAATTGAGATCTAAAACCAAATATACGTGACCTATTAGACCTACACAGACAAAATTTATGCAAATAAATGACACTTATTTTACAAAAATAAAATATTCTACAAGTATTATTGTTTTTATGGTACAGCGTATTTCTATGGTACAGTTAGGTACGAAAACCTTTTAAGGTAAGTACAAAATTATTATTAAGTATAGCTAATATATATATTCTTAAATTGCTGAAAACAGTGAACTGGGGTTTCTACTTTCTATTCATTAAATTAGGAAATTTGAAAAATCTCTTTCAAAGAATCTACGTATATTAACTACTCAATTTAAAACACAGATTTTTAACTTATTCATAGGAAAATAATTAGTAACGTCGATTTTATCAAATTTATTTGGAAAACCAGTTTTTATTTTAAATTGAGCAGTTAAGTATCGATTTCTTGAAGATGACTACATATCTCGATGTTCGCCCCAGTTAAACATTCAGTTATTTCAGAAGGATCTAACTACAAATATTATTATTTAGGTATAAGTATTGTTATGTAAGTATATACTATATATACTAATCGTAAATACATTAAGTAGGTATCTCTCATTCTGGGCGAACTTGTTATTATCTTTAGTTTAGTGTTTCAATTGAATACAATTTAAGCATTTATTAAAAAAGAAGCACTATTGATGAGAAAATAATATAAATAAACATGATTTCATATTTAGAATCAAACAAAACATATTCTTAAAAAAACTTCGTTCAAATATGCATAAATTTATGAAGCAATTAGTTAATCCATTTCTTGTTTTAAGATGTGTAAGTGTAAAAGTATTTTAAGCTTGATCTCAGTACCGCTTTCCTTCAAAATGTTGTCGGTATGTACCGTAAACTTTATTTTCGAAACGAACTTAATTTAATCGTTCTTATAAAAAGACTTAAGTGCACGTGAGTGGATTTTAGATGGTTATAACGTGAAAAACTGGATTTTGAGTACTAACATATGTAGATACAGGTACTTAATCCGATTATAAATATTATACGTATAAAATAATATTTTAAAATTAGGGTTTCATTGTTAAAGCGTGGCCTTCCACACTAATAAGTAATTTGCTAATCCTTATTTTTTTAACTTGAAATGAATATTGTATATTTTTAATAAATATTTGTATACCTATTTAGTTTAAATACATATGTAAAGGCAGCATAGAATATAATATATAATTTGATTTAACAGGCATAATTCAGGACTCGTAGTCTTATAAAGCGAATGATATGTAATTTTTTTAACCTACATTTAGTAGTGCAAAGACTTGCTAACTAATTTAAATTAGTATCACTTTTAATCATAATTTAGAATTCAAAATTCGAATAGCCCGTGCGGTTTTTGTAGACAAAGTGAACTTTGCATATTTCGCATAAGAGCCATTTTAAGTGTATTTATACAGAGTGTAATAAAAATATGTAGCTTTAGACTTTATGGTATATAAGAACTTTGGCTGAAGTCATAAAAAGATTTGTTTTCATTTGGTATCAAATTACGGAAATGTACGGGAGTATTTTTTTTATATTTCGGCACAGTTGTGTTGAGGTGCAATAATTTATCAGTTGAGTAGATGCCCTCCCTAAAGTATACCTTAATACCACCTTAACTTTTTGTTACGCTGTATATTTAAAATTAATTTAGCTTTTAATTAATTAAATTTAAGATGATTGAGAAGACGGGAACACTAAGGCATTTATAGTTAAGCAATCAGCTTTATTACACGTAGAAGGTACCCAAAGGTACCGATTGCTCTAAAATATAGACATAACTAAAACAGCATATTCCCGTCCCTATGGGTCGCTATTTAGAGATCCCGTAACCTATCATGCTTGAACTTATGTACTTATTAGTAACTAATTATTCTTTTTAAAAACTATTGCCCAACGCATAAAATTGTGGAATTGTGATCATAATAATGACGGGTTTATGTAATACAATCGCATAAAAGGTGTTTAAATATCGCGTATATATGTATGACGTATGTATCTAAGATATAATAATTTTTTTATGAACTATTTAAACTGGGGCTTCTTCTCATGAAACTGATCGTATTTATTCAGGGAATCGATTGTCAAATCGTCACCTGAGTGCTTATTTGTCCAATCGACCATATTAACGAAAATTACTTTTAAATGCAGATATCATAAAGTTTAAATTTCCCGTCGATTGGTGTATGATTTTTATTATTTAGACCATAAGAACATTAAAAATATAATTACCTGTTGAAAACGCAATCTGTTAGAAATCATTTAATTAACGTAAAATAATCAGTCAAAACTTTGTTGTATAAAGTTTTGGTTAAGGACATTGAACAAATAAGCACTCAGGTGACGAAATCGCAAAAAGAAGACTTTCTACTGATAAATCAGTTGATCCGAATAAATGTTGCTTGGGAAAAGGCTTTCAGTTTTATAACTAGATGCTCCAGTTAGAATGGTTCCAACAATCTCTTTAGACCTACAAGTACATAGGTAAATAACTTAAATCAAAGCACAGCCAAAACACTTTCTTATGTGTATTGTAAATATGATGAATGACTTACTTTGTCAGTTGATTGTATTCTAAATTATTAGTATAACAATATATTAATGTAATTTAAAAAGAGTTGACCTTTGGTCCGCGCTTTTTACCAAGCCAAGGCGTGCCCTTAGATATAACATAAATAAGAGTGTAAACTGTCCACTCTCTCAAACAAACCGAGGGTTAAATTCAAGAAACTGAACAACCTTTCCCAATGCTGAATTCTTTAAAACTTTCTGAACTCTCCATACAATGGCCGTTCATTTTGTATGAAAAATTAATTTGTTTTGGCTAATTGAGTATAGTTTCCTTATGAAAAATTGTTCAGTTTCATGAGTAGAAAACCCTGTTAAAGTTTGCGAGAGTCGCCTTTTTTCACCCTGTTTTTTATTTCGTTCTATTTAAATAATCTTACTCTAACAATGAATTAAAATAATCTACAATGAAACCTATTAATCTTTTGTGACAAAAGAAGGCAAGTTGTTTCATCACTGGGATTTTCACACGCGTTGTTAAAAACAAATATATTTGATTATTACATCAGTTACATTTACTTTGATTATAACATCAGTTACATTTACTAATTAGTGACAGATCTTTGAACAATAAAATCATTTAAACCTACAAGGGCACCTACTTTATGTATATTTTATACGGCATAACATCAACGTATTTAGATTTTGAGCTTCATAGCGTAGTTTATAAACAGTATTATGAGTAATTATAACAATAAAGAACCACGGTGGCTTAAACAGGCAACCAATATAAATATTATCTTTAATAAACTTTGTTAATATTTTTTCTAACCTTGATAAATAAATAATATCTTAAAATGTTTGGGTACGATTTTAACATAGTATTTAGAATGCTTACGTCCTTTTTTTAACAGAAAAACAATAATTTAAATAAAGTTTTAATTACTCTAATTATGCTCTACCGTAAGCAAAAATAAATCTGAAAGAGATCTGATCGTCATCCATTATCAAACGTCTTCCTTCTTTAACTCAGTCAGCATTTATACCTATCAAAATTTACAAGGTTTGGAAAAATTCTGCTGTGACAAAGGAAATTATACATTTAACCATTGATCCCCCTTTACCTTATAAGTGTATTAAATTACTAATATTACACAGTTACCTACTCTGTTATTTCAGAGCACAATTAAATATAATATACGTATGCTCGAAAATGGCACAAAATAAAAAAAAATACAATTTTAAAGGCTTTGCAAAAATTTCTTTTGTCCCCAAATATTTGCACTTATCATTTAATTTATAACTTTATAAATAGATAATAATAAAAAGCTAAAACTTCTATCTCCTTAATTAATTCTAACTTTAGATTTAAAACTATTTACGATCACTTTGAATGGTATCTATATTATAATCACATTTGTAACGAATGTTAATTGTTAACCCTTGCTTCACACTCACCAAACTCAGAGTTATGTTATGAAGAGTATTGACGTTGCTGACGCGTAGATCGATTGAGATGAAGTGGCTGCGGCGCTGGCTAGGGCGTTAAGCGAAGGCCTTGTAGTGTATGAAGAAGAAGATGAGGAAAACAGCGTAGGCGGTGGGGAAGGTGATTCGCGCGATCACGTCGATGGTCTTCGCCACGCGGATGGGGTGCGGCGGCTCTTTTTTGCGGACCTGGACGAAACATGGCTGAAAAAGATTGTTTTGCTAATGAAAGATGAGATTTTGAGCCAATTCGCGACTAAGTCATATTAAGTCGTCATCGGTCGACTTGGTTAAAACTTTATGAAATGAGTAACATAATTTCTATGTGGCAATATATCGTAGAATATATCACCAGATCATGAAATGACTGGCCATGTTGCTGAAGAAGTTGAAGTTGCTCCAACAGAAAACTCTACGTTAGTACGTTATATAAGGTAACTGGTATTACCGTATAAAGGAGCCCGTTGACTCTGTTTGGCAGTTGGCCAGTCATTTCATGAGTAAAAATAGTAACAAATCAGGACAAACAATGAATATGAAAAAAAATATACAGAAGGGCGAAATACATTACCTCAGTAACACCACCGTTGTTTGCAGTGTGTGTACAAGAGCCCGGTGGTCCACTGGTGCATGCAGCGCAAGACACTAAGTCCGCCGCGCCTGTCGAGTCACGCTTTTTATCACCCTGCAATCATATTGGCTCGGGTTTATAAGATGAAGTTTAGAGAGATAAAGGAAAAACTGCGAAAGGTTGTGAGCTTATATAAAATGTTAACAGTGTACTATGTCTAAAACTTGCTTAAGGCTGTTAAAAAGGAAATAATTTCAAATAAAAGAATCAAAGATCAATGATAAGGACAAGTGTATTCTACTGAAATAGAAAGGAGAGAATATTGAAAGAAAAAAGAGGATAGTCTAAGGACTTCTCAAGCATACTTACAGGCTGCAGCAATCCGAAGCGGCGTTAAATAAAAATAATGCGTTAGTTCTCGTGATATCAATCAGGGCTAATGTGATCTAGACGGAAGGGTTGGATGTTCATTCACATCACTTACTGCACCACTGGGTCCTGGGATGGGCGTGTCAGACCTTGCCCAATTGAGGAACGTTATCGCCTCCTATGAGAATGGACATTTGTCTATTTAAGTAGCCCCAAGCATGAACATTTTAAACTTTAAAGAAACGCATGTGATCGGCTAAGCTGCACTGCGGAATTCTATTGATACTTACTTATAGTTATTCGATTTTACCAAGCATGTTGCTAAATTTTTACGAAGCATTTGGAATTTATTTATTTTTTATCAGTAATGGATGAAAAAGCATCTTTAATATTTTTAAATAGTGGATGTCTTTTGTGATTTCTGCTGCCGTGTATGTATCGTGTTAAATGTTGTTTATTACAATATTATGTATGTTGTGTCGTGTTAATAATGAAGCGTGAACGTTCTGTCATGGGCTTAGTATAGTAAATTTAATCTGTAAGAAAACCGAATAAGTTAATAGGTCCGCTTATCGACAATAGGAATTAAGTTAATGAACTAGAAAATTCATGCGTGAAATTGGCAAAAATGTTTTTCAGCGTGGTTTAAGAGACATGATTTTAGTACTGGAATAAATGACGAAATCAAGATACACTCGGAAAGATATCCGCGCAAGTAATTCCAAAATTTTCTAAGCTATAGCATGCCTTAATAGTGATGAAGCGTGCCCCGTTTGGAATGATAATCTTATCAATGTCTGTAATATTTCTTCCTATACTATCTCAGAGTCTGACGTTGTTTAAAGTGTTGAATAATTCATGTGTAACTTTTTCATACGTGAAATTTCGATTAAGAGACTTTTTAAGTGAAACTTCAGAGGGAAGAAACATAACAGATCTAAAGCCAGAAATTGGCAATGTATGCGGCGGATGTTCTTACCAAGGGGCTGGCCAGTATAATGCCTATCCTGCTCAGAACGGCCGGCAGTCGCTGCGAACACATCACACACAATGTTCACACGTGACTGATGGTCTGATGGTCTTAGGGTGCATTGTGACCAACATAGACTACATTGTTGTGGCCAGTTCATTTTAAAAATCAAACGCACACGAAATTTAAAATATTTATTTGTGCTAACTTACAGCAGGTACTTTAACATTGATGAGGCTTCTTTGCAATGTTTTCGAAACACAATTTTAAAGATATTTTTTGTTTTTTGTCGGTAAACAATATTTGTTGTTTATAAAAAAGACGAAAGTTTGCTTAACTTACACTTACGTCCTTAATATGGCACAACAAGTTAGTCTAATATGTTCTTGAAATGACGTGAAACGTAAAAGTGTGATGAGTTCCGGTTAACCAATAAAATTTGTATACCGAGCCAAATACATGCAATAGATTTGAAAATTGTGTAGCATGCTAAAGAGAAAGGAATACACGTAATTGTAGAAGATGGATAAAATATACAACACGACAACGCTAGGTATTTAGAATGAATAATAATAAACTCGTTAACGGTATATTTGTATGGTCCTTGAAGGACGCTATGTCTTGTTGTCTATTTTAAGAAAACATTGCAAAGAGGGAAATACTGAAAACACATATAAAGCAAAACGTATCTGTAAGTTAGAATAACGAACAGACTTGCAAAGAAAATTCATAATTTTTAATTTAAGATTAATGGATTAATTTGGAGTTTAAACAGAAAGAGGTTTTTATAGGTTTTATGTATAACATGGAATGCGTTAATAACTAAGTATTTCATTTAATATTTTGAAAAAAAGGTGTATTTATTCACAAAGTTGTATGGACTTTAATCTCAATATATTATGTTTATATTTTTTAGAGAACTTGTGCTCAACAGAGAGAAAGACATGAAAATGCGTTAATCACACTTATTTATCCACAGCTACATCGACAACCAATCAGTATCCAGTGCAAACCGCTACTATGCGGTGCAAAACATTTTAAAAAACGGTAATAGCGGGTAGTTACAAAACTGAAAGTTCATTTACCTGCGTGACGGGGTTTTCCCCGGGCCTGTAGACTACGTTGTGCAAAGGGCGTTTTCTGCCCACGTAATTGACGCATACGAACTCCAACAGGGAGGCGTAGATGAAGCACATACACACGCCGTCCCACACGTTCATGGCAGTCAGGTTCGAAACCACTGGCAGTGTAGATCTAAACCCGTTTGATGTTGTGAAAAAGTTCAGCATTGTTGTTACACCTGCCGATTGGAACCAACGTCAGATAAATGACGGAAAAAAATTGAAAATTACAATAATAAAAGAAATAATTTAAAACATAATTGTGAAAATTCAGAATTTAAAAGAAGCAAAAGCGATTTTATAAAAAAAACATGCTAACATTTAGATTGTAAATGTACATTTTCTAACAATTAAGTACCTTGTTAATAGATTATATATATTAGAAAATTGTGTGTAATATAAGATTGGCTAAATATTTATAAATGTACTACTAACAATATCAAGTGGTTATCAGGTGTAACTGAAATGTAAAACAAAACCAACCTATCATTACTCTAGCAGGCACTGCATTCCATTCCAGCCAAAAAGTAATAAAAGATGATGTCACCAAAATTATGCCCGGAATGAAAACTGTGGTGAAGTAAAATGATCTATCCCGCGTGAAGATGAGATCCACTTTGAGGCAGCTGTAATTACCTAGAAACGTCAAGCATATTCTACAAATAATAACATAAAAAGTCGTATCTAAAGTGGCTCGTTGGCAACGTTACAACCTTTTTTTACAGTAGGAACTGAAGCAATAAATTAGAAAACAAATAAAGACGAATCAACACTTGTGTTATATTTACATTTGCCAACGAGTAAGCGTAACCTTGGAAAGTAAAGAGAGCGTGTTAGTCGACAGCCCCAGCCAGGTCTAAAGATAGAGAGGGATGCAGAATGCAAGGCCGAGAGTGTTCCCATCACCAGCCGGTTTACCTATCATGGAACGAGCTGGTACTGCGTTCCACTCCAGCCAGAACGTGATGAAGGAAGAGGTCACCAGAATGATTCCAGGGATAAATACTGTCGTAAAGTAGAACGCTCGGTCTCTTGTAAATATTAGGTCGACTTTTAAACAGCTGTAGTTACCTGCGGAGGGAAGGTTTTTTAAAACTCAAACAAGGTACAACTTGTAAATTGGTGTAGCTCTACTGTTGTACTTTGTTTAATATTAAAACCAGCGGAACGATTATCGGTTTCAGGTTGAAGCAAAATTCCAAATAACTCTATTCAGTGGCCTTGTAAATTTAAGGTACTACTCGCACACACAAGGAAATAATAGAAAATAACACGAAACACACAGTATATTGAACTAGGTAAGTAATGTTCTATTTAATCTACTTGCTGTCCTATATATGAGTAATGCGTGTTGTTACTTGCTGTGAAATCTGTTGAGGCTAAAGTTTTAAAATGAAATCTTTGTTGTGTTTCAACTTCTAAAAACGTGCATAGTAAAAGATGAAGAGACGATGCCAATGAGAACGAGGATTGTATCGCAAGGATGATAATTTTTTCTTTTAAATACCTTCTTCTAACGCACTTTACACACCAAATAAACGAACACAACAACGCATTTACTCACACATAAGCAAATATTTAGTGTAAACACGGCGACACCGGACAAGACGGTGCGTCGTGAAGTACCGTTGCTGTTAATACCTTGCTCCTCAAAGCGCCTTTGGCAAAGATTACATGTCAGCTCTTCATCTTCCTCGTAAAGTGATCTACCCTCAGCTGCTTGCAAAGACGTTAACAAATCTTACATTCTACTATTCTCCATTGCATATGTTAATATGAGATACCTACTTCTAAATCAATTCTCCAAAATGCTACTAGACTGAATGAACGTGCGAACCGCTAGCTATCATTTCATAAACATTTGGTACAAAATATAAGTACACTATACAAAAAGCTTCTACAGCAGTCACCTATAAAAAAAATATTTTAAAATGAACCTTAAGTAAATCAAGACCAAGCTGAAAAGAGTTAATCAGAATTTCGATTACATTAGTTTATGTCACTGATCCGTTCTTGTGCAAAGAATAAAGGTGTGCTTGGAACAAAAGAAAAGGTATTTGGAGGCCAAACTACGAAAACAACTTTTTTCGAAGCAGATTTGGGCACAGGTAGCTTGACATGAAAAAGTAGTTCATTGAAGCTTGGCTTAAGATCTGAGGGGAGACCTTATTTTTGAAATATCACAAGATCACCTGCAAGTACATTTTGCAAGCGGCGATGTTCAAGTCAATAATGATGATAGGGGAAAATATGCATTGATTTACCTCTCCAGCTAGCCTTGATGGGGCACGGTATGGTTTGGTTCTGTATAAGGTACGCGTTGAGGGTGGTGAGCGACGGAGACTTCCTCAGTGTATCCTCGTCATTCTTCCAAACATATGTTATTGCTGACTGCTCGTACGATACTAAAAATTGAGAAACAAAACTGACTATAACTGCTGTGGAAAATGTGTAATGTGTAAAAGGAAGCATTACGCAGAAGTAAAAATTTAAGAGGGAAGATAAGTTTTACTCACTACTTTCTAAGGCAAATGAACACAATGGGTCATCAAAAGGAAATATGTTGAGCCGCCCCTGACAGGAAAGAATGAGATGTCGCCGCATCAGGTAGTTGATTGTGCCGTTCCGATAAATACGCAATGCAAAGTGCATCGGTATTATTGGATCCTGCAACACGAAACTAAAATTAACTAAACAGAATTTTGATTTAAGTAAAGATGTGGAAAGCTTTCCTAATGCAAAATTGTTGGTCAAATCAACAACTGTATGAACTTCTATGGAAATGAAATCACGTGAGTTAGTGATTCAATGTATAATACAGAGCCAGTGGGTTTAAAAATATATCTTGTTGTTTATAAATACCCATGAACGCTGAGAAAACTCCTTCAGAAGTAAGCATAATAGAAACAGTCAAAATTGATGAATTTGAATCTACAAAAGTGAACATACTACAACAAGAACAACATCAACATGGCACGGAGAACACTAAACGAGGCAAACAAGCTAGGAATGATGGCTGACCTTAAAGTCACCGTGCATGATGAAGTAGGTGTCGGGCAGCCAGATGTCCTCGTGATGATGGATGGCGTTGAGGAAGTCGTAGTGCGACTGGTTGGAATACCGCAGCCGCGGGTCGTACCATTGTTGCTGCAGCAGAAATTCTACCTCGTATTTCTGAAATTAACGAGTGTTGCTATCACTTTGTGCATGACGGTAAAATAAACGAAATCTATGTAGAATGATATTTTTTGTAACTTACAAGACTAGATTCATCTGGAGATGCTAAACTTAGGAGTAGCACGCTAACATTTACTGTGAGGACACCTGGGAACAAATTTAAAAAAAAGTGAATTCAGATATATTATAAGTTAAGTTGAAAGGTTTTAGGGAAATAGACATTAAATTGTATCTTCATTATTCTTACTTTTAAATAAATGAACGAAAGTATTTTAGCCTTCGTTTGATACATGATGGTTTAGAAGTCCCTTCAAAAATTACTGTGGCTTCTACTCATGAACCGAATTCCTTATCGGGTTGAACCTATACTAATACATTTTATTTTAGGACTTCTTAGACAAATGAATCACAAATTGCAATTGCAAAAATTCAAAATATTTTATTGCAAATTGAGTGCTCTTATGTTTTTTGTTTCTTGATCAGTTTCATGAGTAGTAGTAACAGTATTTTTTTTCAGGTACTTGTGAAGGATGTAGCGAAAAGGTGTAACAAAAGTTTAAAATAGGTCTTTGCTCGTGAAACTGAACATTTTGTTTTTTTTTTTTACGACTGAGGATTCGTTGGCGTCATACAAAGATGGTCAATTCAATGGTCCGGTTTTTATGAAAAGTCCAAAGGTTAAGTCCAGTCCAAACAACATTTGCAATTTCAAAAAGTTGATCAGTTTTATGAGTAGAAGCCTTCTTTAAAATAGTTCTGCATTTTTGTATCATACCATGTATAAAGTGAAAATAGTATATTTATGTTGTATTTAATCGTTATTTTTAGGTGAAATTACACATTATAATTATGTATTACGTCTACTTATGTGAAAGTAAGAAGCATGCATTACAATTCATCAATTTTATTTAGACATGAATCAAAGTATTTTACATATTTTCCGTTTTTCATACAAAGTTATTATTTTCTAGTAAGGTGGGAATGAATGGGACGACTAACTCAAAATCTTAAACAAACTGATCCAAATTCGCAAGGAAATTGAATAAGTAGACAAGACATACTCCGGAAAGATAAGAGTCAAGATAATTTGTGTTGAATGTTTGTGAAAAGAGAAAATCTCTCGAGGAAACAAAGCGTGAAATAGAAACGGAATATTTTTTTTTAACGAGAACGATTAGGTAGCGGCGTATCTAAAGCAAAATATTTTATACCTGTTCATAACAGTATACAAGCATACAGCATTTTTGAGTGAAATAAACGTTATTATTAGTGATATGGTTTCCTTTTTTTTTGGATTTTGATTTATCTAAGTTCTTAAAAAATACACATCAAAGCATAGTGCGTACACACATATTAAAAATAAACGTTCTAGTCAGACAGAAAATGTGCTCATTCATCTCAAATAAGAAATTATACTGAAGGAGTTTTAATTAAATTAAAATAAAGTGGGTAACAGTTGACTTTGCGTGCTGGTGATGCATAAAACAACAATTACTGAGAAATACGAGAACTAAAAAGTTAAGTAAGGAATTTCTCTTTTCATAAACACAGAACACAACGCACCCCGGTTGTGGGAGCGCGGCCGTAGCGAGGAGAGGCCGACCCTATTCTGTGCCAGAGAGTCGTTGGGCGATGTTAGGCCACAACAGAATTCTGGATCTGCAATATCATATGAAACCATGACGCATGCATACCCATTGTTACGCTACATGAAATGCATCTTGATCACACTAACAAGTAGGTAATGGTAAGTAAAGGTCACACAACTTTTACTTATTTAATTGAACATTTGAAATCATTCAGTCACGATAAATTTATTTGATTAGATTACTGATTTTGGTGTAAGATTTGAATGGAACCTGAATCTAAAAGCACGGCTAGTGCGAGCAAGCCGAATTCAACTCCCTAGCCTGGCTAAGATTATCCTTAGATGTTTAGTAGAAATAATCTACATGTGTCATAGGATTCAAGTTATAGGTACGAATTCTAAAATATAATCAATCATTATACTTACCATCTACTGGCGGTAGCAGTCTTTTGTCATAGCGGGAGTTTTTCAGGAGGTTGTCCAGTATCTCTTTGTCCGACTTTCCCGCTGCGAAGCTGCAAATGAAAATAGTTTATATTGTATTACCACTGACTTCAATTCTCGGCTTAACCTGTTAGGCTTTTGATTTTGTTTCATATAAGCTGCTACGTATTACGAGTATTATGTAGTAGCTTCGCAAACACTTCCCGAAACGTTGAGTGTACTAGTCTCGCGTGGTAGGGATTTTGTACTAGAAAAAAATAACGATTTAAAAGCATGTGTAAAGCATCTACCTATACTTAAATAAAAAACATTTTGAGTTTGAGTTGAGTTGTACTGTATCTGTTCTTGTACTTAACTAAGATAAATTCTGAGTGTAGTTAATAAAACATAAGAATATAATTTAAGCCTTAGATTATAATATCTAAATCTTTGGAACTTGTTGTTAAAATCCTGTAAAAACGTTTCCTCGTAAAATATTTTTTATCAAAATAAAGTATGTATTAATAATCAGCTGATCCATTCGGGAGTCCATATTTTCTTTAACTGCTCCTGAATTCTTTAAGACAAGCTAGTCAATTACTTACACATGTCCTCCACCTATTTTGCTTGGTTTGTATGTATATTTGTGAGATCTTCTCAAACGATCGTTTGAACTGGCAAAATCAACCGGATATATGTGTTAAATATAGATAGATGCCTATAATGTAGGGTGTGTTTAGTTAGTGGGTAGTCAATCAGTGTTCGGTTCAGTTGGTTCTAATTGTTCACGCTGTGTTGTCCGTACCTACGTCACGAGTCACAATAAATTTTCAGAAAAATATGCTATGGAATTATGGAATGCTCTTCACAAAGGAAGAGGAAGTAGTATACTTTAAACTTCATGGTTGATTTTATTCATAAAATATTGATTCCTAAAATAGTAAACTAAATTATATTCAGATCACTTTTTTATGCAAGCACTAGGATCAAACCTAATACCAGGTTAATGAAAAGAGTCAGATTAGAATGTAAAAAAAAATAACAACGGAAGGCAATACACTATAAGGTACTTAATCTAAGTTGTAAGTTAGCACATTTACTTTGAAATGAATAAGAGAACTAATCAGAAGGAACAATGTAGTAAGTAAGAAATGGCTTGGCACCATCATGGAAATCTGGCATGGTTACGTACATTTTAAGTACTGAAACGTTTTTATTGTTCTACTCCTGTTAACTTGCCAAGATGGAGTAACTGCTCCACTTTTTTGGACAGAAATAAAATCCCTCATTTTAATGGAAAACGGTATTGTCTTGCTATGAGTACTTAAATTTTCTACTGTATTCACCATTCTCTCATACAGTCTCTACCATACAGATAAGAAATAATTTCATTAATCTAGAGCCGAATAAAAATTTGACAAATAACTTTACATTTTCTACTACCTCCGACAGTATAAGCCGAATAACTCAAAAACTGCACTGATTTTCACCAAGCATAGCTAAAAATCACCGCGATGAAATCTGCTTTCATGAGAAAAAAAAACCATTAAATTTAGTCCAACCGTTCCAGAGCTACGATGCCATAAACAGGCGCAATACAAGCTTCAAACTCATTGCGATGGTCTTTCGCGACGGGGGTGTAAAAATACTAAAATTTGACTTGATATACTGTGGGTGTGCCCAAGTTAGCGATTCGCCGATACAATCGGGAGTTTCCTAAACTTTCACATATAGAGGCGCGAAATGTATTAATGGTTGCGCCGCCGCCGGCGTTATCCAAGTTAAATTGAAAGCTATCGTAGTAACGACGTTAAAAGCGGGTTAATTTACTTCTACGTTAGCTTAACGCGGTTATCTTAAAGTTTTGCGAGTTAATGTTGACGTGTAGAATACAATAAAGTATAGGGTTAACTTTGATTTAACGAAAGATTTCGAAATGGTATTTAGGAAATTTTAAATTTTTGAATGTGAATGTATAAATGAATGTACTTAGTTACCAACTGGCACCTTTGCAAAATGTATGTCCATGATTTTGCGATTTATAAATGAAGGAAGCTGTTATGAAGTCTTTCGGCAACAGACAATTAGTCAATTCTCAAAAAATATTGGACCAAAAAATATTTGAGAATTGACGATGGTATGAGTATGCTCGTATGTTCAGATATAGCTCAGGTCTTATTTCCTTTGACTCGAATTATTCCTGAGTGTAGTGGCCCTAAGTCGAACAAAGGTTCATACTTTCATAGCGACCAAATAAGCCAGTAACTTTATGTAAGTATTTGGAGCAGGGTAGCAAAAATAGGGTCGCCTGTCGGGTTGGGTTTGATAAAGGGTTATACATGTTATCTCCGATCATTTTTGAAATTTATAGACCCGTTATTTCTATCTGATTCCGATACGTTTTTACTGTTTTTAAATCACGTTTGTAAAGGTCTAGCGTACCAAAATATACCAACCAGATATCAACCTATAGACGAATTGATTTTTGCCACCGTGGTTGGCCACTAGCCCCAACAACCTTCACTAATCAGGATTTGGCCCACGTGTATGGAGTATGGTCAAACCTTCCCGAGGTATGTAAAACGACCCGTTCCCCAGCAGCGGGGACGATATGGGTTGCTAACGATACTAAATGTTATTCCTTTGATAAAGGTAAGATAAATATTCTTTATTGCACACCAAACAAACAGAAATATCCAAAAAAATACAGACAATGCAAAGGCGGCCTTGTTTCTTTGAGCGATTCTTCCAGGCAACCTTCGTATCTGTATCTGATAGGATTGTATATGCACTTTTTCCTTTATTGTCATTCTTTCGAAAAACTTTACACATATAATAACCAAATTGAGCCAAGAAGCAGTCAATTGTCAAATATATCTGGCACGAGATGTCGAGTAAGCTTGTAGCTAAACATTTAAGGTGTTACCAGCGAGAAGCGTTGAGGCGGATTTAACGCGGCAAGCGCTCGCCGGCCGACCGTGAAGCGGCCGCTTATAGACGGGCCAGTTCTGTGTCACCCAGGTACCTAGGCGGCTATTCATGTAAAATTATAAAGGCTATCATAGAAAATTGTTAACGGAGTACACTAAATGACCTACTCATCAAACTGTAGAAAAAGAAACATTAATTTTCTTTTTGCAAACAACGTGATATTATACACAGTGTAATTGAAATCGTGGACCTTTTAATTCTGGCTTCTAGCATGACACTGAACAACATTTTCTAAGGAACCAATTCATTCAGCCGGCGAAAAATTTTGGGGTTTCCATACAAAGTTGGCTACTCAGCTCATTTGTATGTAAAGTCCATTTTTTTTGCTCCGATTGAATTGGTTCTTTAGAGAAAGTTGTTCAGTCTCAAGCCACAGTTAAAATTTGGTCCACGATTTCAATTTTGCTCTGTATATGCAGTGCACTGTCGTTGTAGTTTCGGTTGCTACCTGAATTAGATTACATTGAAGTAAGTTCAATCTTATTGCCCGCGATTTTGAAAAGCATTTGGGATATTTCTTCCGGTTTCCAAGTAATTAAAATGTAAAATTTACACTAATTACCATCATCTATACATGGCAAGACGAAAACTAAGAACAACGAAAGTGTGTTCTTATTATCATAACCTGTGCATAACGAACAATATGCGTATATTTCAACTGTTCTAACGTGTAACATTCTTCGCCATACCCAAAATATATAATAGTTAGTATTCTTGGCCCAAACGTCACGTATACCTTAAGACCAGTATTCTCTACCTAAACGTCACACATACACCTTAGAACCCTTAACAAGAATAGGCCCAAAAAATTCTTTAGAATTGCTCTCGAAGCTTACAGAAATCGAGGGTAAATGGTATTGAAAGTGTCTGCAAGGGTTACGGGTCCTCATGACCTGATGTCTCCGGGGGTTCGAAGGGTAAACTTAACCCTTCCCACCTGGACACTGTTGACCTGTTTAATTGTCGAGTTTTACGCGTCTCCCTGACACCTTCGGGAGGGGCTGTCATTGGAAGCTTATTTTGTTTTTCATTTTTGTTTTTAAGGAATAAGTTGAAAAAAGTCAATATTTTGACGGTTGTTAGTCAATTTAGACACACAAAATTGATATCTAACAAATATATAGTAAATAACATAGATGTTGTAAGGTTAATAAATTAAGATTATTCTATAAACAAAATATTAAATGTAACTAATTCTATAGAAAAATAAAAGTATCTGTCAATGCTAAAAATGCCCATACTCTATAGGCTATAATAAAATAATCTAATCATTTTGTTTTTATTGGCATTTTCTCACCTGATTGTAAGTGAATCTTAGTGTATCTATCTAATTTATGACATTAATTATGATATAAATTATAACAAATATTAAGGTTTTATTACTAAACAAAATACGAGTATACCTACATACATACGTAGGCAGATCTAAAGTATCGACGCTACGCCCATAGCACATCGTAGGTAGCTCTAGTGCTACGCAGCTTCGCTATCCGTAATATAATTACGATCGCTTTTGCGTAATTCTTATTTTATATTTATCATTGGTCACGATTCTCAGCAATGAGGGAACGACGAAGAAGAAGAAGACGATAAATAATAGGGAAATTGACTGCATCAACAATTAAGTAGTAATCCAAATATTTTTCACTAAATAGCTCTTCTATTGAAACAATTCAAAAATACTCTCTCGGAATTTCATTAAATGTGTTATTTTTAAATCAAATTTAAAAATTTCGTAATGAGCCGGAAAGGACTAGGCGAAATTATGACGTCATTGTTCGCTATTTCCAACGTTTTTAGAACAGATTGTCTTTTTTCACATTTGATAAAAAGTTAACAGTCTTATAAACCGGCGCTGCCGGTGCATGGTGGGGGTTATACTTAAGGTATCTAGTGGTGTAGTAGTGTAGTGTAGT
The DNA here is from genome assembly GCA_958295455.1 of Coleophora deauratella. Classification (NCBI taxonomy): domain Eukaryota; kingdom Metazoa; phylum Arthropoda; class Insecta; order Lepidoptera; family Coleophoridae; genus Coleophora; species Coleophora deauratella. The sequence goes on from OY282398.1 coordinate 7,502,489, forward strand.
GTAGTGTAGTGGCTCTACTGTATTGTGTGGGGGGGAGGTTACTTACATGTCGGACGTGAGCGCGGACACGGGGCCGAGGGTGAGCAGGAAGGCGACGGCGCGTGCCACCACGCATGACCAACCCATATTAGGACATCTGCAACATAACAGTAATAGAGATAATAAGATAGGTAACGCCAAGGGCTTACCAATTGTGGATACAAAAACACCACATTGGCTATAATAAACTAGAGTATCCGTTAATCGATGCGGAAATGGCTTGTTTGTTAGGGGGAAGTTCTGTTTAACGCTACAGCAAAGAATATATAATATTGCAATCATTTCGTTTCAAGAGTCGGAAGTGCCATATTTAGACACTGATTTTTGTAAATGTATGAAACTTTACGCAGCAATGTGATCTACCCGCCTTGAATGTTTGCTCACGAGTAGTTACGAGCTTAAAGTATTTGAAAATTTCAAACAACGCCTTTCATATTTAGCCTGCGCAAAAACCTGATTCTAATGAAAATAATCATTTTAACTTTTACGTAAAAACTTTTCAAAAATAACCGTTAACTTAAATTACAATTTCCCGTCTTGCTTACATATAAGTACGTAATAAAGTTTAATAAGAATCAATATATCAAGAAATTTGAATAATTTGTCTATAGAGTCTTACTTACAGACAGTTTTAAAACTTTTTGTCACCTGTCAATTGAAAAAAATATTTATTTGCAAAACCTTAAGTACTTAGAAGAGACATTTACCGGTAGTCAAAGAACTAATGACTGTTACCAACTCAATATCCAAGAAAGTAACGAATCTCAGCAAAACTCCAAAAACGTAAGAACAGGTGCCTCTAATTTGTTTGCTGCCTCTTGTCTCTTTATAATATATAACCTATAATTGGCTCTATGTTTCTATAAAATCTATGTATTATATTAATAAGCTGTTGGTTTTCCTAATAAAAAAAAATATATGTAGAAAAGCTTCACCGTGACGAGTGAACTTCTGTCTTTTGTACGAATGTTATTATTCAATTAACCTTTCCACCGGTACACGGCGGAAAATTTTGGAAACTGCGTGAACTTGGATGCCATAGCCATAGGTTATGTTTTACATAATAAAACATAATATCCGGGACAAATCACACACGGTCATCTGGCCCCAAACTAGGATCCCCTGTACTATGGGAACCAGAGAGTGATATAGATACACATATAATATACATTTTAATATATACTTATATTATACACCCAGACAGAGAGCAAACAAATCTGCTTATCACAGAAATGTTTACTCTGGGCGGGGATCGCACCCCGACTCTCGGATCAGTAGTCAGGAGCGCTAACCCAGTCAGTCCATACATACATACACATAGTTGCCTAATCTTTAATTTAATGTTCTTTGTAAACTCTACATTAAGTAACATAAAATAATACGGGACCATATTAATGTCGACCTTAAAAATAAATATTTGAGGAGAAAGTACAGAAAAAGGTAAGCGAAAAAGTTACAAACACCAATTTACAATAACGCTTTTTTATGAGGCTCTGTGGTCTCTGTAATTTGAAATTTCCTTGTGGGATACGTTAAAATGCTTTTATGTCGTACAAGTACACCAGCCACAAAAAAAGTTTCATTTCGGCGCTTTGTCGCTTCGATTTGGGGATGCAAGCGTGTGCTGTAATGTTAGTTTATTCATACAAAGACGATTTATATAGAATTATTGCCAAGAAATCCATAATGATGTTAAGAAAATGGTCATGACTGCATTGTCTGAAAACAGTCATACTTAATTCGCTTTTTTCTTTGTTTTCATACGTTTGTTTATTGGTGTCCCATTATTGTTCTTAAAAAAAAAAAAAAAAAACTGTGTAAAAAGTAAGGAGGCTATAGGTCTACAAGTAATTCTTGAATTTTTAAGCAATTTGTAAAAGACTGTTTGTAAAAGACTGTTTGTCTCTAATAAATTTAAATAATAAAATAATTTCATTTTCGTGATTAAAATACATATAAGCCGTGCATAATTTCCAATTGCAATGTCATCCGTCGCATTAATGCTTGCATGTTGTATAGAGGACGCAACAATATTATTATGGAGTATATTATAAGGCCATTCAATTTTTATTATGAAGACTCTCATTCAAAAAGAATTTCAATTAGGTAAAACAAGAGCACAATGGAAATTATTTTGGCTTTTGCAACCTCTCCTTAAGAACAACCCCATTTGCTGCAAATATGAAATCCACATCTACAACAGTGCTCTGTAGTTTCCAAAGAAAGGTTCCCATATTATCCATCTAGATACTAAGGTGGGTGTTTACGGTACAATAGGGGCATCCAGTGACTATTATTTGGTAAGTGGGAAATCTGACTAGAGACTTCGGTAACTAAGTAAAATAGATCACGTGGTTATCCGGATGTTGTGACATCGCAGACTGTCACAAAATGTACTTGAGGAAAGCTGTTTATGAGAAGAAATTATGCAAGGTCTAGCAAAATTAATCAACTAGGCACTATGCTACTTAGTAAGGTGGGCACACCATGTATTGCCCCTTTACCGCATGCAGTCGGCCTCCAAGCAGTGAGCAAGCCAACTCACGTGTCTGAAGGCCACTGGTTGTACATTATATTTTTTCGCCATCACTCTACAATTGAAAACATGACCCAGTTTCGAAGTTATGACGTCAATGAGCCCCTGAGACATGCAAGCGCCGAATCACTGACGAGAAATATGTGTTAGTTCGCATAATAATTGTAATTTGACTGAAGCGTTTATTATTTTTACCCCATGCCCAAGCGCAGGGTAGTGTTTTTTGGATGCATGTATGTAATGTATGCCTGTTTAGCGTTACCGCCTATAGCCAAAAACACTTGAGGGATTTTAGAATGTGTAGTTAGACTCGAATAACCTACACTGACATAGTTTACATTTTATTCAGTTGAATTTTAACTGTTTGTTAAACTGGTAAGCATTTCCATTAACACTGAAGATGAATTAATAGTACGGTAAGAAGGAAAAAGTCTCCATAGAGAACAAGTCATGATTATGAGGTGTTATTTTTGCACTGATGATCACAAATCTCTTTGGTCTTGAAAATTTTTCGCGCTGAAGACCATAAAGGCTCTTCGTTCTTTCTGTCTCTCGGTATATGTTTTGTACATCATCAATCTTGTGTATAGGTATAGTAAGTACCATTATTGAGAACAATAATAATACAGCTCCATCAATCAGTTGTCATGTCGATGGGATGTAATCCACAAAGCTCTGGTCGATCCGGTGCTCAGTGTAAGCCGATGACATATCATTGGGGATCCAGTTGGTAACCTGTAATCCGTGGCGGAACAAATAGCCGATATTGACAGCCGCTTCTCAATAGGGGTTAATGACTCATCTGGTCCTTGGAGAATGGCTAGAAATCTACTTTGAACTGAATTATACTCAAGACATTATGAATTTATTTTTATAGTGCTACGTAAGCACTGTGAATTTATTTGTGGTTTTACTTACAAAGTAGAAGCTTACTTATTTGGATGAATATAACCTTATAGGAGCATTTGCCTTTACTAACGCGTAAGTGTCGTAAAAGTGTTAATAAATACAAGCTTCAAAGTTATTGTGATTAAATAGGATGATAGCTTCAAACCTGCAAACAAAGTTAAGAACTTGTGATTCTCCCCATGAAACTGAACAACTTATGATCTGAAGCTTTGCTGAATTTGTAAAAAATATTTGGACTTTTCATACAAATCGATCAGCTTGGTCAGTGTGTATGGAAAGTCTTCCAAATATTTTATTGTGATTTAATCTAAGTTATAGAACAAAATTGATCGATTTCATAAATAGAATCACCACTCACCACTTAAGTGGTTCGCAAGTATGTACCAGTAACCACGTACATATAGTGCAAACTGTAAGGTAAAACAATAAATAACAAAAACCAGTCGAGTGTGAATCGCATCCATTTCCAGCATTTAACTTAACCACGCCTTGCCTTTCATGAGAACGAGCGCCCTCTAAACATAGGTACTACTAGTACTACTACTGTTCTACTTTTCTCTTTATAAATGGTAATCCCTTCCGCTTCATATTATCTAACCTTATGTTTATGATAATGCCGAATATGAAAACTATCGTATCAAGATTCACCTCAACAATGGAGAATTGGTTATTTTATTTCTATGTCAAACAACATTGTTTTGCGACAAAACTTTGATAAGATGGCTACTAACCAAAGTGAATCCTGTAAAGTTGGAGCTATATGGTGAATGTAACTCTGATGTGAAGCTGGTGGACAGATCACTAAAGATACAGAGTGTATTTTTATTTTGTTACCTTTCTGCGACCTGCAGAGGGCTTTCGACATGTAGAGAGATGGCTCAAGCCGACCTGAGCGCACGCCCGCACCGCCCCCTCATGGCGACCGCGCTACCTGTAACAATTCACAGACATTTATTATTAAAAGGCAAATTTTATGTCAGTAAGAAATATGATGTCGATTATTCTTTCGACTAATCGGCTCAGACTTTGAAAATTCAGCAAAGTCGTAGAACAAAGGTTTTTCAGTATGATGAGTAGAAGCCCTAGTTCACGGCTCCTAAACAATTTTTTACACCCTGTATTGCCAGTGTATTATACAGTAAAATACGTTACATTAATGATCGACCACATTTAGGTGAAATGGAACCGAATGCGTAAAAAAATTGTGCCACGAGGCGACGGGGCGGGTAGCGGCGCGGCGGCGCTCCGGCCTTGGGTAGGCCCTACTTTCTATGTAGGTCTTTCTCCGATCAGATGAAGACATTAATAGAATAGTTTGGTGTAGACTTTCACCGTTTTAGGGATAGATGATAACACTCACATAGATCCGTATATAATAATGCGTAAGAACATAAGTAGGCATAGAAGAAGGAAAAGTAGGTTAGGGCTAAAACTCACAAATTCACAACCGAAATAAGTGTACAAGAGTCTACGCTGCATTTTGAATATCTTCTGGCTGAAAACTATAATAAACGCCGATTTGTGGACCCTTACCAACGAAACTCCTGTTGCCGATCAAACTATTCGTAGGAAGACCCTCTCCATCAGAAACATAGCCTATTTTATTATTGCCTACAACGATATGGGTTTACACGGTATACTGAAGTTCCAATTATATGGGGAGAATTTTCATTCATGTTGAATGTTATAACTAGAGATATAGCGTGTTTTCAAAGGTACTACACTATTTGTGCTGGAATGTCCAGTCATGAAACTGAACAAGTTTCCTGTAAAAACTCAAGTCAATCCGCTAAAATTTTCATGATATCTCTAACGAATTGATCAAATTTTGATATCTTGACAAACTTAACAGCGTTGATCAGCCAACTTAGAATGGGAAATCAACAATTCTTTTTGAAACTGATCATGGATTTCTTGGGGAATATTGTTCAGTTTCCTCTAGTTTAAATATTGTCAAAAGCTTTACCGAATACGGACTTTTATCATCAATACAAGCTTGATGAATTGAAACGATTAAACTCTCAATGTTTCTCGTTCTGAATGCTTGGCACAACTTTATTATATCAAATGAAATTGTATTAAATTTATCATTTTCAAAGTTAATTAAGGGAACAAAATGTTTCGCATTTATTATACGGTATATGTACAGAATACAGCAAATAAGCTAAGGAAATTCGCCTGCGAAGGTTTCATTATAGGTGCCTGTAACAGTCACATATAGCACTGACAAAGAGTCAGTTTTTAGGGTTCCGTAGCCAAATGGCAAAAAACGGAACCCTTATGGATTCGTCATGTCTGTCTGTCTGTCTGTCCGTCCGTATGTCACAGCCACTTTTGTCCGAAACTATAAGAACTATACTGTTGAAACTTGGAAAGTAGATGTATTCTGTGAACCGCATAAAGATTTTCACACAAAAATAGAAAAAAAAAAACAATAAATTTTGGGGGTTCCCCATACTTAGAACTGAAACTCAAAAAATTTTTTTCATCATATCTATACGTATGGGGTATCTATGGATAGGTTTTCAAAAATAATATTGAGGTTTCTAATATCATTTTTTTGTAAACCGAATAGTTTGCGCGAGAGACACTTCCAAAGTGGTAAAATGTGTGTCCCCCCCCCTGTAATTTTTAAAATAAGAGAATGATAAAACTAGAAAAAATATATGATGTACATTACCATGCAACCTTCCACCGAAAATTGGTTTGAACGAGATCTAGTAAGTAGTTTTTTTTAATACGTCATAAATCGTAAACCGCAAATTACCTTTCATTCAATCAACTCAAATATAAAAAATATAGAGATCAAGACATGTGTGATTATGAATTTATACGGAACCCTCGGTGCGCGAGTCCGACTCGCACTTGTCCGGTTTTTTAATATACACATTTGGTAAGCATTGGGTGAAAATAAAACGATCAATTAGTACTTACGATAAGTTGCTTGGGTTTGGAAAAGTTGTGAAGTTTTATGATAAGGGTACCTTTAAAATTAACCTACTAAAACCCCTTCATCCCCCTATGCATACTATGTGATATTTATAAATAAAATCAAAATGTTTTTAAGTAGATGTTGTACTACAGATTAGATAATAGTACTACGTAGCTGTAGATATTCTATTAAATTGTATTTTTTTCTGCCTTGTACAAAGTTCCTACCACTTGGAACTTGAACACTCAACGTTGTGAGAAGTGCTAGCGGAGCGAGAAGAAATGTTCATGTTGTTTATAAAGCCTCTTCTAGCCGAAGCTTTACTTAGAGTTTGCTCAAGTTTGGCATCTAATTCGCGACGCGGCGCGGATGCAAATTAAGGCCATTTAAGGCCATTGTAGCAGGCTTATCAGTAAGTTGTAGGCGCAACGCTAATGTGATTATAGCTACGAAGCCTTGCGCAGCTCGCTTCAGCTTTGACACTAGCATGTTACAGGATGTGACAAAATAGCTGTAGCTACGAATTATACTTAACAACTTTCGTTCTAGAAATTTTCTGAATACGTGAAAACTTTGACTTTTCATACGAAATGATCAGCTGTTTGGCCGTTGAAGAAATACTACTCACAACGATGAATAGAAGCTACAGTTTGCGTGTCCTGCACCTATTTTATCACAGTATGAAGACTTCTTTCTTTTACTTTTATTGATCATTGTTCAAAAAAAAGAGCTAACCAAATTAAAAAGTAACTGAAACTATAAACTCATGCACCTAAACAGTTTTGCCAAAGTAACCTATAGTCACTGAAACAGCAACTAGATTTCCGTTTCCAAGCTCATAATCAGTCTCAATAAATAAATACCACTGGTTTACCAGCTCATCATCCTATACGAGAGCTCCAAAAATCTTTTCGTGAATTGACAATGTGTTTCTTGGGGAAAATTGTTTAGTTTCACGATAGTTTGACTTAATTAATAAACAAATAAAGAATTCATTAATAAAAATGAATTGATAGCGATTAAAAATAAATATGATATGAAAAATAATGTTCACCCATTTCCGTTTTATTTTCAGTTTCCCAGGTAGACACTCTGATTGCCTCTGCCTTAAACGATCCCTATTAATCAGACGTCACCGCCCGTCAGAATACTCCGACCTTTTCGAAACAAAAAGCCAATTTCGACCCTTTTTAATTTTTTGTACATTTTGCCCTCAAAGTTCATGAGCACTTTCCCTCGCATTTCCATATTATTCTATTCAGTGCCGTTTCGTTGCTCGATCCCAGGGGAACTCTCTCTCAACGTGCTTTTAAAGGGCCGGTTTTTGTTTACATTATTTTTATTAGTGTATTCTATTATGTCATGCTTTGTTTTTATTTTAAGTATGAAACGTTTGCTGTTGCTCATTAATTTAAAACAGTCTTTGTTACATTTCACGGCGGCCTTGACACGTACCTTTAGGGAAAGCGCTAGGAAGATATTACGTGCTACTATTACAAGAGATATGAAAACATCAACCCCCAACTATATATAGTGCAGTTTATAACACTTTAATGACCGGCGCTATGCTAATAGCATCGGATTACGAGTCAGTGTCGGCGACATCCGGGTCACATCCGCCTGTTTCCCAGAACATCCGCCCGCCCGCCTGCGGATGCCAACAGATTCATCCATTATTATTAGTGAGGCAACCTGGTTAAAATTCTACCTTGCACAACGTAAAGGAATTTCGTTTCACTGCTGCATGTATTTAGCTCTACACCTGCACTTAACGAAGGTGAAGAATTCGAAATATAACTTAGAAGATGATTACTCAAAAAATAACTCAAAAGGCTGAGACGGTTCAATCTAATGAACAGTTAGCTACCTCTGTTTGTAGGTATCTGTAATCTCAGAAAGGTCATCAGTGCCTTGTCGATCCTAGAGGGTTAAGATGTTTCGTATGCGTCGTATATTGGTAATTAATTAATTACGTAATTACGCTGGCTGGCTATTTTGCCCCACCCGCCGGAATACAATATGCTCGCCGCTTGACGGCAGGTATAAAGCGAGCAAGGTTCAAGAAACAAAAATAGATAAGTACAGTTATACAATGGTGTCGATTCGGTTTTCACGATTACGTTTAAACTTCATTGACAGCATTAAACTTAATTTAAGTGTTCTGTCTTTTGCTTTCTATATCGAAAAGAGTTTAGCCCTGTCAAATATGTTTAATCGTAATCACCGAATCGACACCAATGACTTTTTATATCGTAGTATGACGTTTTTCTCCTTAGGTTTAAGTATAGTTCAGTTAAATAGGACACAGATCAAATGATCCTGCGTATCATCCCCGCTATTCCGCAGATTTCCGGCCCTAATTCCACAGATATCCGCAGTATTCCCGATACTTCCGCCGAACATCCCTGACACGTCGAAATGGCCGAGCAACTACGACGTGACCGCTATTTATCATAAGCCTTCCTTTCCATTCCTCTAGTTCTGAATTTTTCATTATTCTCTCTCAGGTAGAAAACAAGTTTTGTTATTGTCTTGAATAATTTTACCGTTGCGTTGATGGCGAGAGTAAGACTGAAAGTGTGACGTTGATAAACAAAACAAGGACACCACGCTACTGTTAACTTTAAACAACAGCGAAAATGCTAAAATCTACACATCATAAAATACATAAGTATATTAATATTAATATACTAAGCACTCTAAAGTTCTCAAATTAATCCGTGATAGGTACGGTACAATCCTTACCTAATTGAAATCACAATACATATTGCATAAATACGGTTGGTATATTTCTGTTTTGAATTAATTAACACCAGATTTGCTTTCAGTAATTTCATGTGGTGCTATTTTGAAAATTATACTATTCGCGGGCAGACCGTGTTAAACGTTTAGTGCCTGCAATCATGGAATGTAAATTTAATGGAGGTCGACCCACAAAACTGGAAGGACGGCCCCACTAATATGAGGTGTCACAGGTGACCTCGGGTGTAACCTACAGCCCGAAGACCGGCGGCGCGGCGGCGCCGGGCCAAGACTCATCTACATGCAAAATTACAGAAAATAATAACAAATTTCAGAGGCCACGAAAAACACGGTTGGAATTTAGACATGCATAGGCAGAATATAAGATATGTATTTACTTACAAACATTACAATGTTCTGAAAAGTTTTTAAGTACCTATCTATCTATGTTTCTGGTGAGGTTGCTTTAATATTTTAGCAGTTTCTACTATGATTATAGTCATACCGTAACCAATGTTATGATTTTCTTTGATACGGCCAGCAGTTCTTTTATTATTTTTCTTTTTTTATTTCTCAAATTAGACGTCACAGATTTTTTGTATTTTACAAGGGGTATACGGGGTATTTTTTAGTTCTCATTCCTAAAAAGTAAGTAAACCACAAATAAGCGGAACGGGATGTTTTGCTAATAGGTAGGTAGGTACATTTGGAAGTACAAAAGTTTTTCGCTCTTTTAGATTTGGATCTAAAAAGCCCATCTATAGCTCATTTTCAAGCTATCACAATATAAACTTAGGTATCTAATAAGGTTATACATATAAGAATAGTACATAACTAATGTACAAAGTATTAATAAACAAACACGCTTTCTACAGCAAATGCCGTTCTATTAGAAAGCCGCATAAGCCTTGAATAATTTATAGGATCGAACTGTTATTATGTACAGTGCCACACCAAAACAGCAACCTAATAACTATTTATATTTAGTTTGTGGAATATTAAAGGCTAAATGAAGGCAAAATGCATTTGTATAATACCTACTTTGTTCGCTAATTTTGAATTCGCGTAAAATAACCTACTCGTATGATAACATATAAGGAATGTTGACACGTTGTTTTATTTCTTTTGTTCTATTGTTAGGTAGATATATTGTTATTTATCTAAAAATGAACTACCTACCGACAAAAAATTAGATTTTCAATTTTAAAAAAACCGGCCGAATGCGAATCGGACTCGCGCACCGAGAGTTCCGTAAAATTCATAATCACACATGTCTTGAACTCTATATGAGATTCTCAGGCCTGCAATCCCTTGAAGATGTGAAAAAATCAAACTTCTATGCCAACGCAATCAATAGATGTACGGCCGTTTATACCGCATATTTGGACACTCGCATGGAAATCAAAACCTATAGGGTACTTTCCATTGACCTAGAATCATAAAAATTGGTAAAGGGAAAATTCCGAAAACCATAACCTCGTAAGGCCCAACACTTTTTTGGTTTTCTAGTCATTACCAAGGTCCTACCAATAGGACTATTTATTTTATTTATTAAATGACCAAAATATACAAAAGACACATTGATTATTATTTTATACTAATCACATGACATAAGCCGGAAGGGCTTTTAGTTAATAGCGGATTATGGCCTACGAATAGGACCCTATGCCGCAAATAAAACGACCTCGGGTTTGAATGACTACTGACATTTAGTCCTACAAGTAGGCCTTGGGTCTTAGGAGGATAAATTTTTAGTTACATCACAATTGTTTTGTGTTTGATATAAATTTCAACTTGATACGTCTACGCGTTCCTGAGAAAAAGGGTCTTGTCAGACAGACAGATGGACGGACAACGAAGTGATCCTATAAGGGTTCTTTTTCCTTTTGAGGTACGAAACCCTAAAAAGTGACAGCGTTATAATATTTTGCGAAAAAAAACTTTCTGCTAAATGCTGTTTGATAAAAAAAATCTAAAATGAGCTGCAAATAGGTACTGATATCCATCGTGCGTATTAGAATTTCAGTACAGGTACATAAAAACTGAGTCGTTTCCTTTATCTTAAGAGCTTGGAGTCTCTTGTCCGTGGAGCAACCGTCATTTTCTCCTACTTTAGGTCACTCCTTAAACTCTTGAACGGCACGTCATTGAATTTGGATTCATTTGATCGATGTTACTAATTCTCCATCTCTCTCTACCTACTTTTCTTACTATCTTCAACGAGGTCAATTATGAAATCATCTTCTCGAAACAAATGTTCAGAAATATTTCGCCTTCTATTCTTAATAAAAAAAGTGTTGGAGCGAGTTTCTTTTGGACTCCTGCTCGCTCCGCTAACACTTCCTGAAACGTTGAGTGAATAAGTTCTGAGTTTCCGAGTGGTAGGAACTTTGTACTAGGTCGGAAAAAATACCGATTTAAAAGAATGTGTATAACATCGAATAATTTCCGTGATGTTTCTTTTCTCTTGCACTTTATCTAACACTTCTTCGTTTGTAACTCTTATTTAATGTATCACTCTTCTGTATCTTTCGGTAACGTTGATACTTTCCATTCGCCTCCAGCATCACATTTCAAACGCTTGTAATATTTTTGTCTCTTTTTCAAGTCATACCTGGGAGTAATGCTATAATCCTAAGAAATACGAAAATTGCAACCATAATACTAACTGAGCAGCAATTAATTTACTTAAAATAATTAAGTTTTTGGTAATATTTTGCTTCTATATTTTTAATCAATATTTATTGTAGTAGCTACAAGTAACAATAACTTGTTACTTAAAAGTCTTAAAACTATCGCTATTAACGTTTAATTAGGCATTCTATAGAACCCCTAGTCATTCGTTTTGCGGATAGTCAAGTAAAAACATTATTATGATAAAATATTTGTTACTTTTTTCTCTTCCCCCAAGTTATAAAGTTCAGGCAGAACAGTAACAGAGTTTTATGAAACCTTTAACTCTTTGGTTATGAGTCCACTAAACCAGGAGGAAACAGTATATTCTGCTTATGAAACAATATTTTACAGCTTTCTTTACGCAAACAATTGCCTTTAGCAGGATTATTGTTTTGTAAAAAAAATGGATTTCAGGACTATGTGCGTTACTCTAAATCTTTTATAAGCAATTTTTAACATTTATTTAAAAAAAAAGAAGATATTTTTTATCCCTACTGTCTTGTATTTTTATCCATTGTATTCTGGCGAAGCGTGTCAGTTCGTTATTTAAATGAACCAACTAACCAAAGTCTTGCTTAGTAACTTTATGTCGATAGAATTTTAGCATAGCAAAACTCCAAAAATTCGACCTTGGTGCATTAGAATTATCATAAAAAAAATATTTTAAATGTAATGTCAAACAATTATACCATTTTAGAATTGTTAATAACTAAGCATTTTTTTTAAGATGTTGGCACAATCAGCTTAGTAATTTTTTTACACCACAGGCTATCGAAGTTAGCTATTCGAAAAAGTTTGTGTAAAAATTTCACAAAGTTATTTTTTTACAGGTTTTGCCAGCACTTTAAGAAATAATTTACCATTGTGTTTGATGACTTATGTATCCACAAGTATTTAAAAAAAAACAGGACTCAAAAATGTCGTAATTTGTAGGAATGGCATGCATTAAACTGAAGAAGGACAATTTTTTCGAAAAAAAAACTAAAAATACCAATATCACAAAAATGGTGAGACTTTTACGGGAAATTTTTTTTGATATGTAGTAGCAAATAAATCGACCAATCCGGAAAGGATTATCCTTTACTTTTTGGACACCTGTATATTAGCTAAGCGTATTTTATCAACAAAGAAAAAGATCGTCAATCTTTTCTGTTTTAAATAGGTAGTTTGTAGGATATTTCAATTATTTCTACCGTTATTAATTTAATATACGTACATTATGTCTCAGATAAAAAATTATTACGTACTACCTACGTATTAAACCTTTTTTTCATGAGAAAAAAGAAACAACATTATGGAAAATTGGTCTAAATAAGTTTATTCTCGAGAAACGTTATTACTGTAATGAATGAACGAGCGAGTACTCAAGCTTATAGCGGTGTGCAAGTTTCGCTGTTGATGGCTGTTGAGTGCCCCTAATGCTTCACGTCACGTGCTCACTTCGCCCTGTGTTGCTCAAACTTGTTAATAGCCTACAGCAAAATTAACCATCCCTTATTTATGCTTAACTAGTGCAAGCCACGCAACTTATTCTGCTTCGCTAGAGAATATTAGATTTTAAACGGAGAAACACAGGTATAGCTAAAGCTATCTCGCATAGAGTATTATAAATTCATAATAATAAAAATAAAATAGGCTTTAAGAATTAAAATACACAAGAATAGAGAGAGGCCAAGAGAGATAGAGCGCGTGTAAATCTACGCCACTACCCCAGTGAATGTAATCGCGAGCGATTTAAATTACTGAGGAATCAGTGTAATAAAGTGTGTAGGATTGCTCGGCGTAAACATATTCACACCACTATCGAAAGCAGTCCTCCTGCTAAACTGTGGAAATTCTTAAAATCTCTTGGTGTAGGTAAATCCGCATCTAATGTTACCAACACTGCTATTGATGTTGATCAACTCAACAAACACTTCAGCACGTCACCGGCTAGTTTGGATACCGTCACTAAAAATAACACTTTAGCTCAGTTATCTAACATTTCTCGTCCTAACTGCTTTTCTTTTCAACTGGGAGAGGTAACTGTAGATGAAGTCCTAAAAATCCTCAAATCTATCAAGACTAAAGCTGTTGGCAACGATGGCTTAAGTCTTGATATGATCATCCCTATCCAAGAACATATCGCTCCCATCCTGACTAATATCCTAAACTGCTCTCTTTCATCCGGCGTTTTTCCATCCTCCTGGAAATATGCTCATATAATCCCTCTTCCTAAAAAACCTAATCCCGCTTCCTTTTCAGACTTCCGTCCCATCTCTATTTTGCCAGTGTTGTCCAAGGTGCTTGAGCATATAGTTCATAAACGACTGGCTGAGTATTTGCGTGTAAATGGTATCCTTTCAGAATATCAGTCAGGTTTTCGATCGGGGCACAGTACTGTGACAGCACTAGTAAAAATCACCGACGATATTCGTCTAAATATAGAAAAGAAGGAGCTTACTTTACTTATTCTCCTAGACTTCAGCAATGCTTTCAACACCGTAGATTTTGACATCCTTCTTGGTATCCTTAATTCCCTTAACCTTTCCCCTACAGCCCTCTCCTGGTTCAAATCTTATCTGTTTGATAGACACCAATTAGTAAAGGTCGATGATCGATCTTCTGATTGGTGCTCCCTTAATTCTGGCGTACCCCAAGGTGGTGTATTGTCTCCAATTCTCTTTTCCGTTTTTATAAACAGCATCACTAACTCTCTTCGCTCTTCATTTCATTTGTATGCAGATGACCTACAGATATACACCGCCGCTCCTCTCTCTAACTTCTCTCAGGCTATAGATGTGGCAAATGCTGACCTTTGTTCTATTGCAGAATGGTCCAAAAATTTTGGTCTCGTAATAAACGCAACCAAGACGCAGGCCATTGTCATTGGTAGCCCTCACTTCATTGGTAAATTCCAATCCATGTCGATGCCTAACATTTTGTTTAACAACACTGTCGTAAGACTATCAAAAACAGTGAAAAATCTGGGTGTCATCATGGACCAAACCCTTTCCTGGACAGCACATATCAATGAAGTGAGTCGAAAGATGTTTGCATCCTTTCATGGTTTAAAACGCTTGCAGAATTTTCTTCCTTTTCAAACTAAACTCTTGCTTGCTCGTTCTCTTCTTCTTCCCTTACTAGACTACGGTGACGTTGCCTTTTTAGATCCCACTGTTGAGCTAGTTCTTAAACTGGAGCGTCTCCAAAATCTGTGTATTCGTTACATTTTTGGCCTGCGGAAGTATGACCACGTGTCGGAGTATCGTGTGAAACTTAACTGGCTACCGATCCGCCAGCGCAGGGATACACATATTTTAACACTCCTCTACAATGTGCTGTTCAACTGTGCTGCTCCACGATATCTTCACGAGAGGTTCAGCTTCCGTACGGCTATGGACTCTAGGCTTCGCTCCAGCCATAACCTTTCGCTTGCGATTCCAATCCATTGCACAGATACCTACACCAAGTCGTTCACTGTACACGCCGCTCGCCTCTGGAACGCTCTCCCACCAGACGTCAGGTTGAGTCCTTCTCTCGCCGCTTTCAAATCCTCACTCAAAAAGTTGTGGAGTCCCAACCCTGGCTCCTGAGCTCATAAATGTATTGTATATGTATATTACTGTATGCATGTATTGTATTACTCCTGTTAAAGTTTTGTACATATATTATATATATATATATATATGTTTATATTTATATTTATATTTATTTATTTATTTATTTATTTATTTATTTATTTATTCTATATATATTTTATAAGCTTTAGTAATATAATATTTCAAAATTGTTTGTAAGTTATATATAAGTTTAAACATGTCGTGTTTGTGACTTTTGCTCCTGCTTTGACATTTTTACCTACAATTCCTGTTAACATATAAGGTTGACTGGAAGAGATCCCGTAAGGGATAAGTCCGCCATTGTATATTACTCCTGTTAAAGTTTTGTACATATTTTATTTTATCAATAAAGAGTTTACAAACAAACAAACAAGAATTAAAATATACAAAAGAAAACTTTTTGACATTAATCGATACATACATTGGATGATGGTAGATGATAGAAAACATCACGAACAATTACATTATCTATGGTAAAGCAAGTAAGACCTACTGCGAAACTAGATCACAGCATATAAAACAATGAACTCGCACAGGTTCTATCAAGCTGAAGCCCTGGTTGTTGAGACAATGACCTCATGCTGAGAGCAATGCTGTCGACTACACCCCGCTGTGCCCGCCACATAATGTCTGCTTTTCTCTAGCTATAAAATTCGATTTTGTAGCGAATTTTCACGCTGTTGAACGATTTATGATGCAAAACTGACTGAAGTAACAAGTACATATCGATATTTTATGAGTATACTAGCTGGTGCCCGCGACTTCGTACGCGTTAGTGTTGAGGTTTTTCCAATAGTTCATATGTTTTGCTAAATTATTCTTTAGAAATAAGAAAATAACAAAATTAAGTAAACAATAAAATGAATGAAAGAAAAAGAAAAAAAGAATAAAATTAAAGAAAAAATAAAAAGAAAAATAAAAAATAAGAAGAAAAAGAGAAAGAAAATGAAAATGCATTGGATTTATATTCACATTCAACACTACTGGGGCATGGATCTCTTCTTATAGCTAGGGAAGGTTAGGTCATTCTCCACACACAGGGACCAAGTTTGGATAGTGGTAAGATGTGAGGCTAATGGCCAACTCCAGCTTAAGAAGTTTTACAGCCGCCTATACAGGATGTTAAAAAGTGCTTTTGAGATTTTAAGGGGTTACTCAGAATCAAGTATAGAATACAGGAAAAATAAAAAAAAACGTGTCTACAACTTTTTAAATCGGAATAGTAAATTAAGAATTTGTATGGTAAAGGGTAAAAAAAATTCTGATCGGATTTTTTCAATATTTTTCCTGTATATTTTGATTCTGAGCAACTCCTTAAAATCTCAAACGCACTTTTTTTAACACCCTGTATTAGGTAGTTAAAGAAAAAAATGAAGAACAGGTCCAGTAGAATGCTTACGCCTTTATAACACCCTGTATACCACCACTTGATAAATATTGCCCTACACTTGAATAGTTGGGTACGAAATAAAAATATAATACCATTTACAAACGTAGTTTGCTTTGCTTATTTCAGCTTCACTGCGTTATACGTATATTTTCAATATTCTACAGCTATCTACACCGTAAAACAATATAAACATATCTTGTCGAAAAAGAGGATCCCGTCAGTTCCCTCGGGATACCCTTGACAATTCCGGATCAAGAATGTTAACTGAATATACCTTTGATTAGCCTAATCTAAGAGTGAAGGTTTCACCTTAATACTTAGATACTTACATTCAGTTTCCAGCTTTTCCCTCGGGATCCCTTTGAATTTCCAGGACCAATAGTATATATCGAATGATACGAAAGTACCGTAATCGACACGCCTTTTCAAAAAGTTAAGGTTTTATCTTAATAAACTATGTTATTGTGGAGATACGGTGTTGTCGTTTTCCTGTGGGAACCCTTTATGAAACCTAGATGAAAAGGTTTGTATGTTAGTAGTAATGATCAAGTATAATTGTGCCAAATTACAATAAAATCGGCTTCGTAGTTTTTGAGTAATAAGGCTTTTAAGAATTAAAGTTTTTATGCATTCCTCTGGGAACCCTTGAATTTCCCGGGATAAAAAAGTATCTAAGATGTTACTCCGGGTTACGTAGTATAATCGTACGAAGTTTTATCAAAATCGGCCCAGCCGTATTTGCGTGATGCGCGGATAGACAGACAGACAGACAAAAATTCCAAATTAAATTGTTTTCGTCTCTATATCGATAGACGTGCAATTATTATTATTATTATTATTATTATCCAGGTATTATTTTCAAAAATATTCCATGTACAGAATCGGCCCCGTTACAGTTTTATTATATGAATAGATGTTGCATATTTTTACCAACATAGCAATAAATTCGCCGCTCGTCTGCCAAAAATTACATCTATACTATTAAATAGCAAATAGGTCGAAAGAAGGGTCGGAACATTAAATAAGTACCTAGATGTTTTATTGTTTATGTAAAAATGAAAACATGTAAAAATTAAAATTATAATCGATTGCCTACATAATTAAGCTTCCGACCATTCTTTTGACCCATTTGCTATGTAATTTTTAGCAGGCACATGGCGAATTTAAAATTATCTTTAAAGGACAACTTTTTTTCTTGATATTGGATTTCGATGAAACAAAGACTATATAATGCTCCAGACTAAGCTTAATCTACTCGAGAAAACCGCATGAAAATCCATCCAGTAGTTTCGGAGATTAGCGTGAACAGACAGACAGACAGACAGACAGACAGACAGACAAAAAAATTTAAATTTGTTTATTTGTGTTCTATTACTCTTATTTTATCACCTCCTTACTATTTTTGGTAAAAATATTCAATGTACAGACACGCGGTTTCTACTGTTTTATTATAGTATAGATGTGCTATATTTAGTTACACTTTTATACGAAGTAAAACAAAGTAATAATCGATTATTAACCAAATAAACAACTCAACTGCACAATAATAACTGTGTGGACTTCCTACTTATTTTATCGTAGGTGTACTTAGCCCCCCATGTAAATGCCTAACCTTCCTGAGTTATGGGAAGAGACCCGTGTCCCGTACAGAAATTTGTTATTAGAGGTATTTAATGTTTCATGTTGGGAGAGTCCCGTACCTCAGCGTTGAGGTACTACGGGTTTTAAAAGAAGACAAAAGGTATTTTAAGATTAATTTGGTAGGTTTTATGGTTTTAGGTACGTAAGCGTTATAAGTAAAAGAATCTTAGCAGGTCAATAAGGTTCCCCTGGGAGAAAACATTATAAGCCTTGGCAATTTGCCTGTATAAATAAATTCTAGACTTAGCTTAATGAAAATGACAAAAATCTCTTTAGCCTGAGCAATTGAATGTTGTTCAATAAAGTACATTTGATTTGATTTAAATTGAATAGGTAGTAGTAGTAATTATATTTAGTATTTATAGCGACTATTAATAGACGGAACTTTTAAGTCAAATTCAAATTTGCAATTTTCCGGAAATAACAGCACGATTGATCAAAACATCACAACTCAATTCCATTTGCTTTCAGTCGTGCTCCTGATGGCCCATTTATTCATAACATTACCGCGGAGCTTAGATGTAGGTGGGCTGTCCACTCCAAAGACTATCTATGTATATATGTATGTATTGTATATTCCCAACAATTCGGAGAACTGTATTATCTTTTATAAAAATATATGTATACAAAATAGTAGGTAAACTCTTTTGCCCTATATGGTTGCAAAAGGAAAGGAAATACCCGATCCGATCGATCCTACTGTACGCTATTATAAATACCTACCTACATACATAAATCGAAGTTCAAAGTCGATGTAGAGTCTGGTCAAGTGAGAGAGTTTGTTTGTTTGTTTGTAAACTCTTTATTGTGAAAGAACAAAATACAAGTTTAATGTGACAAAAACGTTAATTGGTCTCTTTACAAAATTGTTCAGCTGGATGGTCAATTTTGTATGCAGTAATATTTTTCCAATTTCAGCATAGCCGAAGTTATTCAGTATGACGATTAGAAGCCGTATTTTACTGGTCCATAATATGATTTACAAGTATAAAAAATAAACTCCATTTTGTGGTTCAATGCATGTAACATTTTTAATACTTACAACCAATATTGCTATAAGTCCATATCAATCTACTAGTTTCCTGTAACTAGCTACGTCGCGCCTAATGTTACTACGACGGAACAGCGCGGCGATAATATTGTATATATTTTTATTATACAATAGGTTCGTGACCTCGTCGAAAGTATACGAGAAGTAAGATTATCCTGGCCTGGAAAGAGAACTCTCATATTGCTGGTAACAGGAATATAGTAGCTTATGCTACAGAGTTTGGCGTAACAGCTTTATTAAATAAGTAAATGTATTAATTCCAGCAGCAATGGCAATCTGCACAAAATTTGTAAGACTATCGAGCTAAAGCCGAACGGGTGGTTAAAATTAAATTACCTATAAAAGCACATTAAATAAGTTTTCAAACTTGATGAAACTCTGAGCGTTCCAATAGGAGCTGGGTTGTAAATAAATAATTTTAAGAAAATTACGCGATACGGCGGGCTTGTCGAGCAGAGTCGAAACTTTGCCGCGTTACTAATTTGATATTGCAATTATAAGGCTAGGGAAATGTGGTATTTTTGACTTGCTAAGGGAAGAGAGATTTGGGCACGTCACTTGTAGATCGTAACGGGGTTTGCGCCGCGTACTTTAATCAATTGTACACATACCTCTTATCGATCGCTTTGTTCACGAATGAATAAAAAATGACCTTAGGGTGAAGTTTTCGAAGTTTCTTTTACTCAACTGATAGCGTTCTTTCACCGACACATCATCTGAATGTGTTATTCATTCATTCATTCATTTTTATTGATATGATATTATTATTATGATATTATTATTTTATTTTCATTCAGTTTGATATGATTTATTTCAGTACTATAGCTTTCTGTCCCCGGTTTCGATTGTATAAAATTTTTGGTAACCTTACTGGAATTACTTGGGGAATCGTAATAAAATATAGCCTATGTTGGTGGTGGCTTGTGTGGAGAGAACTTGCGTTCCAAAGGTTTTCCGCATTAGGAATTTATATCTTACCGTTTTCGGTCTAAGTTATGGCAGAAATATAGCCTTTTGATTGTTGTTACATGCAAAATATCGGATTTGGGTAGACAAATGCGAGGCACACATTTACAGCACAACAATATCGATTATATCTGCATACAATATTATAAGTACGCATCTAAGTATATACACTACATAAAAAAGATTTTTCTCTAGTATTCATGAAAACTCTTTAGAAACATTTTCAATATTTGAAAATGATTGAAAATATTTCTGAAGAATCGGCAGAGCACTGATACTTGCCCTATAGGCGGCGGTAGGTAACCACTTTTCATCAGGTGTTTTGCCAACTTTTACCGTTATAAAAATTTCATGTTTACATAACACCAGATAAATCATTAATGTTTAAAGTAGGCAGCTCCCCCAATTTTTATTTCTGCTTGCATCCGCTGGAAAACATCTAGACTATTCTAGACATACATAGGTATATTGTCGATGTGCATTCCATGCTCCGTACCTCACTGCGACGCGGTAGAACGATCGCAAACTGTGGACGCGACCCGCAAACGAATTCATCGAATCAATATTGGATGGAAGCACCTTGGGGTTATATTTTGATGGTTGATCGCTGCATGTGCCCAACCATTTGTAAATACAAGCAATCGAGAAAATACATGAAATTGAAAGCTTTTATATTAACCGTTCAGTAGATACGATCGTTCGGTAAGTAAGTCTACGAGTATAAACGACTGCATCGAAACTCCAATTTTGCTATGTTTTTGTTGATTTTCTCAAAAACCGCTGAATCGATTTCGATTTATATGGGACCACCTGTGAAGTATACCCGTTTAAACAAAAAAAGAATTTTCCAAATCGGTTCAGGCGTCTTCGAGTAATCGGTGAACATACATAAAAAAAAAAGATTCCGACGAATTGAGAACCTCCTCCTTTTTTTTGAAGTCGGTTAATAAAATTTTGAAATATTCAATAGCTCTTTTATTGAAATTGCATAAAACTCGCTTAGATTTTCGTTTTTGACATTTGATAGAAATAACTCAGACGACATGCACAGTCATCTATTCGGTCTTCATTGATTTAGACTTATTTTCGACCCTGCTTATTTATGTTTTTCACACCCATGTCCGTATCTCATATCTACTTATACAACACAAAATAAAAATAACACCCTTGTTTGCTAGACGCCACGTACGTATCTATAAGTAATATACCCTCTATGACCTCGTAACCGTACCCCTGACTGGCTATCGACAATCCTATTTTGTGTTCGATGACTCGCTGTTTCGTGCTGTATACTTATAATACTAAAGCTACTGCTATTGGTAGGTACTGAGTTCTGGCATAACTCGGCATAGTTAAAACCTCTCTCAGTAATCGTACAATCTTACTAGTGGTCGTGATTGTCGTGGCAGTGGGATGTCGTTGTTGTGGCTTTATCCTCCTAAGTAATTGAGATCTGGCGATGTCTCCATATACTACGGTTCTTAGCGTTTCGGGAGCAGTCTACAATGGAATTTTGTGTGACAGCTTTAATGATCTATAAGAATTTCATGACCTTCATGTAAAAATCTTTAGACAACGCACAGGCTATTTAGCCGAACTTTCAAGATCTTGCAAATTGACCACAGTGTTAATAAAAGAAACCATTTTTTATCAGTCATAGAAATGCCTGAAGTAACTCAAAAGAAAATAATTTCACTTACAGAACTTACTGGAAATGTCCAAAGTTAAAACATTAAAAAGTTAAGTGCCATTGTAAAATGTTTCTTTTGGAGTAACTTTTAAACAAGATAAATGTACAGTACAGGAATAGAAGCAGAACATGAAGCTATGCCGGCCGGTACACTGGTTAAAAAGTGGACCATATAAATACCGAGGGAAAAATTTCAGGCTGCCGCACTACGGAAAATGAAATGCGGTGTATGAAAGTGTATGAAATCATATTGCTGCGTACGTTTCATACATTTAGAAAAATCTGTTGAAAAGTACTCCGTAAAAGTAAGTAAAGTTATACTCCTGACTCTTCAAAAGTAGATTACATGTTCTTTGCAAAAAAAATGTTACCTGTATACTCGTAGGCACTGTTATCAGGTTTTCACTCACATAATTTGATACAGCAGTATGTACGGGTATAAATTCGGAACAAGGATTTAACGTAGCTAGGATAAAAGGTCAAATATACCTATTAATTTTTATATGATATTTTATCACCAAGGTCAAAGACTAGGACTGTAGGAAATATTAAGTACTGGCGACCCTCCCCGGCTTCGCACGGGTGCAATGTATTAAGTTTAGTCATTACAAATAAGTTCAATCGTAAATACCGAATCGACACCATTGAGTGCGATTTTTAGATGGAGTTAATTTGTTAAGTTGATCAACAAAAACTAAGTATCGTCACAATACTGTAGCTTTTTAACCGACTTCAAAAAAAAGGAGGAGGTTGTCAATTCGTCGGTTTTTTTTCGAGTAATGTATGTTCACCGATTACTCGAAGGCACCTGAACCGATTTGGAAAATTCTTTTTTTGTTTAAAAGGGTATATACAATACTTCACAGGTGGTCCCATATAAATTTTATCGAAACCGATTCAGCGGTTTTTTAAGAATTAGAGAGACCACATAATTTCAATATGATCTTAAATATAAAACACTCGTAATATACATGTATTAAAGGAAATATCCCTTCTAAAATTGATAATCGATTTTAATCAAGAACCAGCTCCATTTATCCCAAAGTAGAATACTCCAGCGTATCAACACTGGTCGTGATCATACCCTCATTATCAGGAATGTAAGAACCACTTAGGCGAATCGCACACTGAGGCGGTTTCCAACCGCGGCGGTAGCCGCCGCGGTTGGAAAATGTACTAGAATGTATGTGACCGCGGCGGCTACCGCCTGGTACGCGGTTGCCCGCCAACCGCGCTAGCCTTGCACACGGGCTAGCGCGGTTTTCATACATTTCTAGTACATTTTCCAACCGCGGCGGCTACCGCCGCGGTCAGAAACCGCCTCCCGTGTGATAATCGCCTTAGGTACATACCTAAATGAGATTTTACGTCAAGTTCAAACGTTTACCTTCTATCAAAAACAAAAACATCAAGAAGTCAAAAACTCTAAACGGCTGAATATCGTGAACTCATCAAACATTGGTAACAGCCTGAAATCGCGTCATATAAAGAAACTAGATTTCGTATAAAGAAAATCGTATCAAAATCGAATAAGTTGCTTTGGAGATACATGGTATTATTATTATTATTATTAGTATATGAAGAGGAGTTTCTTCTTCCTCGAGGCAGAATCGGCACTCGTCCGTATCTGCAAGCTTCATTTTATTAAGGTATTTATTAAGCTTGCAGTGGCCAGTTAGAGTTCTGACTAGAATCCTGAGTCCAGGCCTATGAAGTCATAGTGCTCTAGACGTGTATTCCCGCGAAAAACCAGAAGATACATGGTAACAGATACACACACTTCTTAGCCCAGACGCATTATACCTTCTCCGTTCCGTTGTGAGCAAAAATAAGGCATTTAGCTAAGCTATACTGATTCCTTGCGTGACTGTTTCCATTTGTGAGCCATGTTTGGGTCCTCCGACATTTCCGCAGTGGGTATCAACCTTGAAGGAGTGGCTAAAAGCCGGATAATAGACGTAGCCTAAAAGTCTGTCTCTGCTGAATCAGCGTACTCAAGAAAGT
The DNA here is from genome assembly GCA_958295455.1 of Coleophora deauratella. Lineage (NCBI taxonomy): Eukaryota > Metazoa > Arthropoda > Insecta > Lepidoptera > Coleophoridae > Coleophora > Coleophora deauratella. The sequence goes on from OY282398.1 coordinate 7,526,667, forward strand.
GCATCCTAATTACATTCTTAATATACTTTATTTTAATGTGATAAATCACTTCTCTGTATGAATTAATTACTTTTCCCTTTTAAATTAAGTAAATGGTCAGAAAAGCACTTTCAACATAATCTATAGTCGCCTTTACTTTATCCGCAAACAAACGTGCTCATTTTAACTCGTCGGTGAAACAAATTGTGGTGTCTAACACGAATAAGCGACTCAGAAATGCTCTTTGACAGTTTGTTAAGCCCCTAGAAGGGGAGAAGGGGTTCCACGTTCGATACTCAATATTAGATAGCGCTGACGAAAAATATCGGCCGAAGTATAAATGTGACGCCAAATGACGATCCATCTTAGAGCTTTTGGCACGGTATTCGTGAAATGTCAACTAACGGCAGAGAGGAGTGCCAAGCTAACACATACATACAACTACACGTATCATAGAGTTATATTAACCGAATAAGGACACGAGTTTCGCTATTTTGAAGCTCTACTTAGGGATAATAAATGTAAATCTACGACTTCCCACGGCGGCGCCAGCACCATATTCGTGCATAAAAATTGTGTAAAGTAGGTATTTCTAGTATTTCTTTGATTTTTGCATATTGTTTTTACTAAAAATCTTAACGCTTACCCTCTTCATGAGGCTGATAATAATGTTACAGCCACTCCAACAATTTTACTCAACTTGTGTGTTAATACTATATATCCATAATTTTTAAAATTTAAAACCACAATGCGGTTAAAATTTGTGCAATGCAAATTCGTGTGGTTACCGTCGAAATAAATTCATATACCAATTTGTCTGTGTTTTAGTGATAAGCTCTATCATTCCTATAGTTCCTTTATGCATTTCAAACAGTAGTAATTTGAAGCTAAATTGTACCTAACATGACTACAAACAGATTCTGACGTAACATTCCTGACTGCAATTAGCAGACGTGTCATTCAATATTGTTGCGGCCTAACTCGCGAGTGCTTACTTGGAACATCAATCATTGTGTTAATAATACAATATGTATTCGTATACACATAGTTGAGTGGAGTAATCTGGATAAAAATAGGTGTATGTGTCATCGAACTGCACTTGCTAGATAAACTGAGATGACGAGGAATAAAACAGTGGAAATAGAATAGACGTTACTCGCTCCGGACGACGACGTCGTTATTTGCTTAAACTTGATCTTATTCAATGCTTCTTAGAAATCTGCTTTTGAGCGGACTGTTAGTAGAGAAAGAATTTATAACTACTCGTACCTTTAGGTACATACGACTAACATAAAAGTTATTTTAGTCCAGTAAATGAAAGATGTGTATTATTAATTCATATATTAAAAATACCCCCCCACCCTCCAGCGTAAAAGTCAAAAACCTTTAAACTTATTTTGACCAAATATTGTATAGCTCAGACTACAGCCTGCATTCACGTGAAAAAGTATTTAAACCAGTATCTAAATCAGTCCACCTTTTTAAGCGGATTGATGTTACGGACAGACACAAATAGGCTTCAAAAATATAATTCATTCACTCCCTCTTCAAAAATGGACACAATAAGATGAGAATATAGTGAAAAAGCATAGTAATTTTAGTATTGTTCAGAATACTTTTAGTTCGTAGGTCATGATGCTCAACACCAAGGTATTCGAGAGCGTATGCTGGTATTGATCCAGTTATATAAAAGCATCACAGAACAGAATACCAACGAATACTAGATACAGCACGTTCTGGGTTCTACGTTTTGCAAGAGCTAGTTAAGAACGACGACGTGAAAAGTCACGTCAAGTCACTTAAAGATTATACGCTGGACAATGTTGTAGACTGTAGGTAGACACATGAATGTCAACTCTGTATTTTATTATATCTACGCTGTAAAAGTCCGCGAGGAATGTTTCCAAGTTAAGTGCAAGAAATATAGTAGTAAACAAGAAAAGTAGGATGATAAAAAGATCTAGGAAAATACGGTGAAGCAAAAGAGGTAGGCATTACATTACATCTTTCCTTCCTACTAAATAAGACATTTGCGTAAATGATTCTTACAAAGGTGTTGCTACCATTCAAGAAGTCATCTCAATAATTAAGCTAGAAAATGAATATTCCTGTTGTAATGAAACTTTATACGAAACGAAAAATTTTTGTTTCCTTTCTTAAGGGAAAATTTATCTGAACAATATTACCATATGTTTTGAGTGTGTTACGAATACGATATAAACTTTGTATAGATAACTAAGATATATAAAAAATAAGTACATAATACTTATTAAGAGAATTATCTTATGGTTAATCCTAACTGCCAAAATAAAATGTAGTACCTATACAGCATAAAATTTCTCTTGGGAATTAGAAAAGCAGTTGTGCAAACTTAGTTCTCCTTTTCGTAAAGCTATTTCGTTTTGACGAAACAATTTCACATAAAATTGTGCCCCGGAGACCAGGGAGTGCCAGAGAGTGGAGGAAAATCAACCAAAAAGAAACGGAAAGATAACATGAACAATGTTTTGAAATGCTCCTTGAAATTAAATTACGAAGAATATTGTGCTGTGGCAAGCAGATATACGCTCAAAGTAAGCCAACCCGTTGTATACACAATAGGTTCTTATCTAGGTCACTAATTAGCATTGTATGTTTTTAAAGTATATGTGTATGTATATCAGTCTCTGGTTCCCAAGACACAGGGAATCCTAGTTTGGGGCCAGATGACCGTGTGTGATTTGTCCCAGATATTATTATTATATATTATTATTATTATTTTTCCAAACATGTTATCTCGACACAAAGTCGGTTATTTTTAAGACAACCAAGCACGGGCTGATGCCAAGTGACATGATTGCCGTCCCTATCCTTGTTCAGTAGTGTCCGGTGACCCGCTTGAAGGGTTGAAAAAACGTCGTACTATTGAGCAGGTATCTATTATTACTGATTTCTGGAGGCTTATGTAAGTTTTTTCGTGGAGCTGTAATGTTTGCAGGGCTTTATGTAATGTTTTCGGTATAACGCCGGTAGATGATATGATTACTGGGATTATTCTGACTGTGTTCTGATGCCACATCTGCCTTATTTCATCCGCTAATGGTATGTATTTTTGTATTTTTTCTGTGTGCTTCTGTTGTATGTTATTGGTGTTTGGTATGGAGATATCTATGAGGTAGGTAGTTTTTGTTGATTTTATTGTGAGCGTAAGATCAGGTCTATTGTTGTTTGTAGTTAGGTCGGTTATGATATCACGATCCCAATACAGTTTAGCATGTTCATTTTCGAGGATTTTACTAGGTTTATATTTGTAATATGGTTCGGTTTTATCGCTTAGTTTGTATTTCCTGACTAGTGCTATATGAATTTGTTTAGCTACATTGTTATGTCTGTCCGTATATTGTTTAGTGGCAAGGAATGGACATCCTCCAGTGATGTGGTCTGTGGTTTCTGGGTATTTGTTGCACAATCTACATAAATCTGTTGTTACACTAGGGTCCTTTATAATATACTTTTGGTAGTTTTTTGTTTTCACTATTTGGTCTTGAATTGCTACCATGAATCCTTCAGTTTCAGCATAAATGTTACCTTTTGTCAACCACATGTAGGAGGCCTCCGGATCAATATGTTCCTGCTCTATGGATGCTGGGTATTTACCGTGTAGGGTCTTGGTCTTCCAGTTGTCTTTTTTAGTTTCTGTTGAGGTAAGCTTCAATGAGGGGTCATAATCACTGTTATTTAACTGTAGGGGTGTTCCGGATGTGGTCATGTTGCATATTGATTTGTGTAATGGGCTATCTGTTGATCTCAGTTTGAAGTAGTTGCGCAAATTTAGGACTTGTGCGTAATGTAAATTTTTGATATCTATAAAGCCTCTGCCTCCTTCTTTCCTTTTTAGTGTAAATCTTTCTATAGCTGAGTGTATGTGATGGATGCCATGTTTATTGCATGCTATTCTGGTTGCGGTATTAAGTGCCTCTAAGTCTGTATGTGACCATTTGATGATTCCAAACGAATAGGTTAGAACTGGTATAGCATAGGTATTGATAGCTTTAGTTTTGTTTCTTGCAGATAGTTCGGTTTTGAGGATAGTTGTGAGTCGTTTTGTGAATTTTTTCTTAAGTTCTTGTTTAATTTTAGCGTGATCTATTTCTTTACTTTGATGGAACCCTAAGTATTTGTACGTGTCGTCTGGTCCTAGTGTTTGTATCTGATCTGTGTGATTGGTGAGTAAATATGGTTCTTGTTGTGCATGTTTACCCTTTATTATACTATTGATCTTACATTTGTTTATTCCGAATTCCATCTTTATATCAGCACTAAAGGTTTCTGTGATTTTAAGTAGGTGATCTAGCTGTTGTCGTGTTTCTGAGAATAATTTAATGTCGTCCATATAGAGCAAATGCGTGATTTTATTGTCTTTTTGTATGTTATATCCGTTGCAACTGTTAAGTATTTGTGAGAGAGGGCTTAGTGCAAGACAGAACCAAAGAGGGCTCAGTGAGTCTCCTTGGAAAATACCTCGCTTTATGTGGATAAGATTCGATTGTAGGTTCTCTTTTTCTGTTTTCAAGTTTAGTGTCGTAGACCAATTGATCATTGCTGTTTCTAAGAGAGAGATTAATTTTGGATCAATTTTATAAATCTGAAGGACTTTGATTAGCCAGGTGTGCGGTACACTATCAAACGCTTTCTGATAATCTATGTAAGCGTAGTGAAGGTTGCGGTGTTTGACTTTGGCTTGGGTGTGTATTTCTGCGTCTATTATCAATTGTTCTTTGCATCCTCGACCTCCTTTGTAGCATCCTTTTTGTTCTTCAGCTATAATATTGTTTTCTTTGATGTGTGTGTATATTTTGGATGATATGATGGATGTGAGTAGTTTGTAAAGTGTAGGTAGGCATGTTATTGGGCGATATTTGGCTGGGTTTGTTGTTTCATTGTCTTTAGGTTTCAGGTATGTTATTCCCGTAGTGAGAAATGGCGGTATTTGGGTGGGATCTTGTATTAGCGAATTGAAAATATCTGCTATATATTTATGAACAGCGACAAAAGATTTTAACCAGAAATTTTGGACTTTATCTGGACCTGGAGCTTTCCAGTTATGCGTTCTCTTAACTGCTTCCGTGACATCTTCGAGGGTTACTTTTAATTCTGCCATCGGCTCGATTTGACTGGCTTTTTGTTCCTCTTCCTCTATCCAACATGCATTCTCATTGTAGGTGGCGGTATTTTCCCATATATTGCTCCAATATTCCTCAACCTCTTCCATGTGTGGTGATTCTTTGACTATCTGCTCTGTGCCTAACCTTCTATAGAATAGTTTTTCATTATTGTTAAAATTGATGTTGTCCTGTTTTCTCTGCTTAGATTTTTGATATCGTTTCAGTCTTTTAGCTTTGGCTTGTAGAGTTTGCTTCTTTCTATCCAGGTGTTCTTTCATTTCGTCTAGGCTTTTGTTATTTGGATTCAGTTTTCTTCTTTTTCTTTCTGACAGCTTATTGTTGATATATTGTGTAAGCTGTCCTATTTCTTTTCTTAGATCGGTTATTGTGTTTTGTAGTCGGTGTTCCCATGCTGGTTTTTTAGATCTTGGTCTTACTGCATCATTTGATATTTGTTGCGAAGGGGGTTTATTGTGTTTTGTAACAGCTGTGACTGCTCCGACATATATGAGCATTTGGATATCTTCTAACTTTGGATGAGTTATGTTTGATAGTTCTTTTTGGATTATGGTATTTAGTTTATCTATTGTGAGCTTGTATTTGCCTTTCATTCGTAGTTTCGGGATATGTGGTCTGGTAGTTGCATCAGTGTGTTTATATTTAGTAAGAACTTCTTGAAAAATATCCTGTAATTCTTTCAATTCCCTTTCGTATTCGTCTTCACGGTTACTTACTTGAGAGCTGTCTTGTACTGTACTTTGCGTTGTATTGCTTGTGTTCTGTGTATAAACGTGTTCTATTAAATGTTCTGGGAGAACGTTATTTGTGTCACTATTTTGTGTTACTGTAGTACTCGTTGATTGTGTGTAAATTGTGCCAAGTGTATCGGTGATATTTTGATTATCAATTTGTGGTATGACCTGTTGGTTATCAAGATTATTGGATCCTTCGGAAGATAATGTGATGGAGTTAGGTTGTGCTATTTCTCTTTTAATATTTTCTCTTTCCTGTAATGGTATTCGGTTGTTTCGATGTATGACCCTAATTTGGTCTGAAAGCCTCTGTTGTGAGAGATGATTAAGTTCTGGGACTACTTCACAGAATTTACGATGCAGAAGCGGCCGACAAGCGGTGAGATCGGTTTCACATTTCGTGACTATGTAGTAGCAACGGAGCAAAACACGATTTATTTCATCTGTCCATTTCATCCGTTGTCTTGTTTTACCAGCAAGTGTGGTTGCAGGAAGCATGTCTTGCAAAACACTTCTCGCTGTAAAGTTGGTCTGCGTCAAGTTTTGCTGTGTCTCAGGTCTCTGGAATTCATCAGATTCGTTTATACTATACATGCGATTTGTTTGAGATTGATTTCCCCTTTCTCGCATGTTACTGCGGATGTCGGTGATGGGAACAGGTTGTGGAACTATTACCTCCTGTTCAACATTCACTGAACTTAATGCTGCTGTTGTATTTTTAGGGGGTCTCCCTCTCCTTTTAGGTATAACTATTACAGCGTTGGACGGTATCTGAGCGGATTCTGACTGTGATGATGATGCTGGTGACAGGGGTGGTACGTATGCTGGTGATGAGGGTGGTGAAAAGGGTTCGCTTCTAGTAGGAGAGGGCGTATTTCGTGATGATCTGAGACTACGTACATTTGAGGTTAAACGACGGCGGCAGCTGCGTGGTCGCAAGCTGTATCTACTTTCTGAAATCTCAGAGGTGGGTGTTGATTGCTGTGACCTTAAGCGGTCAGTCAACTCCAAACTTTCTGAGTTTTGTGAGACATGGTTGTGTTTTTTTGTGTTTTTAGTTTTAGTTAATTTCTCCATGCAAGTTTGTTTATTTTCTACAAGGGCTCGCAGCCAGGCTATATACAACGGGGTGTCGCCGAATTCCCCGAGGGGACCGTTTGCGACCCAGACATTTTACGCACCCTGGGCCAGTCGTTACATCGACACGGTACCTAACACCTTCAACTGATGCGAGACTGATTGCACTGAAAGTCAGTGAGCGATGAGGTCGTCACTTCTCTACGCTATATTTTTTGGTTTTTAGAGTCAAGGTTTGCTCCTCCGGGAAAGAAAGGTTCATGGGATGAGGTAGGGATAATGATAGGGAATGGGACCGAGGAAGGAATTTTGACAGTGATGGGGGAAAGAGGTATACAAGGATGCTATCGAATGGATTTGGAGAGTGGGGTATTCGTATAGCAGCTCGAGGAACCCGGGGTCGCGTCCCCGTGCACTCCGGACAGGAGTACCCTCTGGGTTTTTATTATTATTATTATTATTATTATTATTATTATTATTATTATTATTATTATTATTATTATTATTATTATTATTATAAAGTAAGCAAGTTGAAGCGATAATGGAGAATGGTCAGGCCATATAGCTCACAAAACTGATACCCGATGTGGAAGAAAGGTTCTCGTTGGTCTATGGGGGTTTCGATAGATGACTGCGAGCCAGAAGATCTGATTATCTAGACAGCCTTGAAGGAAACTGTATGTGTGTGGTCCAGAATTTTACTAACTATAATTATACTCTAAGTGAAAGACGATGGTAGGTCATGTTAAAAAGTGGATTTCTTCCTGAAGTTAACAAAGTCGTAGTGTTGTCGGTTATAGACGTTCGTGGAAGGCTTTATACGCTATCGATCAAATTCAACTGACAAGCAATTTCGCAGCCGAATCGCGTTCCTAAACCCAAAGTTAATTTGACGTAAAGACAACTTCCTGAAAATGAAAATATTCTTAAGTAGGTAGCACTATACACATTTCCACGGTAATTTTTGTGTACCTACTTAATAGGTATGAGGTTCTTGCAAAATTCCCATAGTCCACTAATTCTGTTTATGAAGCCGTAGGAGCAAAGATATTATAGAGAGATATACTATATTAATTAAATAGAACAAATATTTATGAATCTGAAAAAAAAACTGTAAAAAAATATTTAAAAATGGGTTCCCATAACAAGTAATAATCAGCTTAGTAATTATAAATTTGCCATTTTTTCAATTCCAACCATCGACGTGATTCCAACAGATGAGAGTTTCATATGAGTGTAGCACTTATCATTTACCGCTTGACAGCGGATAAAACGTCACCTGTATACTATTGGCATCATACCTGCGAATAAAATATTTCCGTGCAATTCATCGTTCAAAATTGATTTATCGATTTCCATGCATGACATACAAAACAAATACGGTGGAGTGGATATTGAAGGGAATCTGTGACAGAGTGACAAACAGGCGATCGCTGCGCCGCCGGTCATGTCGGTTTATCGGACATATAAAAATACCTATGTCACACCAATACAGACAGCGCTGCAGCATTTGATAATCAAACGAAAATAAAAGGGGGGGAGGGGGTTCGAAAAAAAATCACGAAATATCACAAGGGCGGAGGGGGGGGGGGGGAGGTAAATATATCACGTGTATTTATTTTTTCGTTGAACGCGCGATTTCTAGTGTAAGTTCTAAACGTCGGACTGTTATTGTTACATTGTTTTTAACTCATCCCAAAGTTCGAAACGGCTTCAGGCAGTCAAAAACAACCTACAACCATATCACGACATTTTTAACGGTCATTTTTATCACGGTGCTTCATTTTCCAGAATTGAATTAAATTATACTTACCTGTATTTAAAGATAATATTTTGTACCAAAAAAATACACGTGATTTTGGGTAGGGGGTGGGAGGGATAGTCTAAAACCTCACCGCGTATCACCAGGGGGGGGGGGGGGTGTCTAAAAAGTTGCTAAAAACATCACGTGATTAATGGACGATCCCTAATTTGCCTGAGGTAGGTTAGAGACCCGTGCCCTAGTAGTGAGGACGTAAATGGAAATAAAGCAAAGGGTAAGCTATCGAATAATGTATAAAGGTGAAGCTATTACTTAAAGTGATCTCTTCCAATCAAAAATTCTCTTATTTACGTAGTTTTAACCAAGAACTACTTAAGCTCTTAACATAACAGTAAAGTTTTCACACTGTTCAAGCCAGTTATGTTCTCTGACAAAGCGGTCCCTTACCCTTTTATCTGGAGGGCTCTTCAGTCGTCCCGATGCGAAAGGCGCTTGTGCCAAACTTTTCCCATTTCATAATAACAAGGGCTGCGCTTAAGCCCATAGTTCCCACAGCGAATATTAATAGAGTTTTGTTTTCATTATTATGGTATCTTTGAAGCTTTTCTTAAGGACTCAAAAATAAGCTTTTTAATGTTGAAGTTTTATAAAGAACAAACAAATTGTATCATTTACTTATTGCGAATGAAACAAGAAATACCTACCTAAAATAACTTTTGATACAGATCTTAAAAGCTGAAACAATATAGAAAGTGTTACTTAAGTGTGCGAATTACGGTAGAATTATCTTTACGCAGTTTTTTGAATCTATTTTGGGTTTGAGATTTGGTTTTTTTTTCTGACACGTATCAAACCTGAAATGGAGTGGAAGACAGACAAGGGCTCTCGGCAAATATATGCGACACAATATGTATGAGCTTCAGCAGTGGACGTATTTTGGGTGATGTGATGAAGACCTTCACACAATTAGTATTCTTTGCCTATATACATGTAGGTAGGATTTATGGCAGCGATATTGTTATACAACACAAAGACAGTCTATTATACCAATTATTATGAAAGAAAATGTATCTTAGTGATTTGTTCACAGCAATTTGTATAGATAGGTAAACGAAGACAAATGTCTATAATCTAGTATGAAACTAGTAGAGTAGGCGTCGCAACTTCTCGGACACTGGTCTCATCATATCTTGAGTATGGTCTTACCAAGACAATGTAATCGATACCTTAACAGGTTTAAGCAAAAGGGTATAGCAATAATATGTGAGTCATCCGAAATGAAATATTCTTTTTGAAACTGAACAACTTTTGTTCTAAAACTTTCTTGAATTCGCAAAATATTTGACTTCCTTTAATAGAACATTATGAAATTAATTTATATGGAAAGTTCTAAAATGTATTGTTTTGCCTTTGCTGAAACCAGCAAAGGCGTAGAACGTCCAACAGAGCTTCACCTATCTGTAACACCCTGTATAAACATATCAGTGTTATTGCAGAAGTTCTGAACTACTGGCAATCTTTTATCTTGACACACAGTCGGGACAAGTGCACACATGTGCACTACGCGAGTGTGGGGAATGGAGTCAGTTTTTGAATTGAATACGATTCAATTGAAACTCTACGAAGTTACAATAGAAATCAAAATTAGGTGAAATAGTTCTACTCGTAGTTGTGAGTGTATTCCCTTCCACCAGGAGACAAAACCTCTACCACAAAATAGGCATAACAGAAGTTCCGCTCATGTATGTACCGGCTGTAGGTACCTACTCCTACTGCTGACCTCACCGCAAGGGTTGTCACAACATTTTCATTTTTTTAAATCAAAATCACGTAGACTGACTAAGAGATAACATAGACATTGCGAGACTAACCGCAACCGGATAAGGAGCGGGGTGCGGGGGGTGACACATAGCGTGCGGGGGGTGAAGCGCGGGGTGCGGAGGGCGAGGCGCATAGTGCGGGGGTGAGACATGGCATGTGGGGGGTGCGGGGGGTGAGGAGCGGTGTGCGGGTGGGGTGAGGAATGGGGTGAGGAATGGGGTGCGGGGGGTGAGGCGCTGGGTGCTGGGGCGGGTGAGGCGTGGGGTACGGGGGGGTAAGGATCCGGTGCGGGGGATGAGGCACGGGGTGCTGGGAGGCTGAGGAGCGGGTTGCGGGGTGTGATGCGTGGGGTGTGGGGGGCTGAGGAGCGAGTTGCGAGGGGTGAGGCACGGGGTGCGGGGGAAGAGGTGTGGGGTACAGGAGGGTGAGCAGCGGGGTGCGGGGGATGAGGCGCAGGGTGTGGGAGGGTGAGGAGCTGGGTGCAGGGGTGAGGCGCGGGGCGTGGTGGAAGAGGCGCGGGGTGCAGGAGGGTGTGGAGCGGGGTGCGGGGGGTGAGGCGCGGGTGGGAGCGCGTGAAGCCTCCTGCTTTTATCACGGTCAGCTATATGTAGTTTGCTCGCGCTCGAGGAGGGAATTCGAAAAAAATTTATGTAGGTAACATGAAAACGAAAATTATTGTTTCAATAAAAAAAAGATTTAAAATTGTATCCTTTTATTCCAACTACCCGACGATATCATATCAACTCCCTTAGCGAAGCCGGGCACTCCAGCTAGTTAGGTATGCAGGAGGGTGTTAAAAAAGTGCGTTTGAAATTTTACGGGTTACTCAGAAACATAATAATAATAAACCTTAGGCAGCTGGGACTTCGAGGCAGACCGATAATAGCGGCTATGCAAAAGGCAGTCCTCCTCGACAATGACCGGATTGTCCGACGCTTGCTCTCCTCGTCGCACTGACCTCTAGCCGACTGTGCTTCTGCTGGAGTAGCTCCTGCCACTTCGCCTAGCGCGAAGTGGTCAGAGTAGCCCAAATTCATGTTTAAAAATAATAATAATATAATAATAATAATTACTATTTATAATATATTAATAATAAGTACAATAGAATACAGGAAAAATATTGAAAAATTCCGATCTACAACTTTGTTTTCAGTTTTCGTCACTAAATCTGAATATCTAATCAAGAATTTGTATGGGAAACTGAAAAAAATTGGAATTCGGATTTTTTTTGGATTTTAATATTTTTCCTGTGTCTAATTATGAGTAACCCCTTAAAATCTCAAACGCACTTTTTTAACACTCTGTATAAAGTCTACTGCTCATAAATGAAAATCTAACCCACGACCCTCGGATCAGTAATCAGGAGCGCTAACAACTGACGAATTGATTCAGTCAAGTTTGTGACAATCGCGACTGTGCGATCGTGACCTTGGCTTGAACGACCGCAGACGTCTATAAGCATGTATATGCTTAGGATTTTAGTGGTTTGTATGAGCGGTCTCTCTGTATACTCTGTGCCTCTACCGAGGTATAACATAAATATACGTTTTTTAGAACACGTCGTATAAACCTAGAGTGAGAGGAGATGAAAAAACATATGTTTTGATCTAAGTAGAGTCTGTTTTAAGTTTAAGTATATATGAGTAAGTAACAAAGTATGTCTTGACCCCCAGATTGACACTACATTTTAAGCCAATACCAGTCCGGACAGATTTGGCACGTTGACACAGATTAGATACGCCTAACCTTCCCGACTCCCGACGTATAGGAAGACGTATGTGCTCTTGTAGTGGGGACGATATAGGTTGTTAACGAGATCGTAAGCAGTCGAGTTTTTTTTTTGATATGTGTTTCCCCTGCAGTAAAAATAAGTTAAAAAATCCAAAGATCTCATGCTTCAATAACCTTCAGCTCATTGAAAATTACTTTATTTCATTAATCAAGATTATGCATATCAAAAACATCTCTTGTACCTTATACCCTTTGGGAAATCGTAGGCTATTTTAATCCAGCCTTATTTGTTTTGTATATTGTATTTTATGTGTTATGTATGCAATTAAGAGTTTACAAACAAACAAACACAAAGTACCTTCATAAGGGGACTACAAAAGTAACAATAAATATTTACCGATTTTTGTCATTATAGGTTCAAATGATTAATACTAATATTCCAGAGGGGTTTTTGTCAACATTTAAAATTTTTTTTGCGTCAGCATTGAAAATGCTTATTCGATAGCTTCAGTAGAGTTGATCGCCGTTTTCAACAAAAATGCCATCGAATAAGCATTTTCAATTCTAAAAAGTTTCTTGTTAACAAAATTAAGATTTTTGACAGAAGTGTGTACAAAAAACATAATGTGGCATTGCTCTATGAATTTTATGACCTATTTGAACCTTTAAATAGATTATTTTTGATGGTGCTGCAACGTGATTAGCTCGTAATGAAGGTATAGTTAGTACGTAAGTACTTATTCTTTAGTAGTATAGATCGTTACCGCAAATGTTTAGCTCCCAACGCAACGTATCTAAAAGGTATCTAATCGAGTTGTCACAACGAGAATTTTCGGGGTTGTTTATCTTTCCAAGTGGCAAAGCAACTTGAACGTAATGGCTTAATAAAGGGCCTTGTAAACAAGAAGAGAACGAACATGTCAGGAATTCCCAAGTAGGTGTGATTTGGTGGGTACGCTATAGTACTAGTACTGAATGCTTTGTGGATATGCAAGTACATATATTGTTAGTAATGTATAGTGAAACGTTAAGAGATGATATTACATTTTTACTTGTAAAAAAATATTGAATCCCCTCAGGAATAACAACGGGAAACCAGAAAGAATGCTACTTGACTACTACTAAAATAATGCTAGAGAGAAATACTATGTATTGCTATAATAACTACGCACGCAACTCAACTTATTTCATAATATTTTTGCAAAGTATAGATCGAAATCGGGGAACAACATGGTTTATTTCGAAAAACTCATTTCCGTGATCGTGAGCCGCTTGTGGCTCGCGCACTGCACACTCTTAACTAAAGTCATAAAAATGACATCTATACGGGCGGACCAGCGTATAAAAGCATACGCCGATACCATCATCAGCCGAAAGACGTCTACTCCTGGACAAAGGCCTCCCCCAAGGATTTTAACACCGACGGGTCCTGTGCTGCCCGTATCCAGCGGCTTCCCGCAACCTTCACCAGGTCATCAGTCTACCGAATGGGAGGCCTACCTACACTGCGTTTTCCGGTGGCGGTCGCCACTCGAGAACGTTAATGCCCCAACGGCCATCTGTTCTACGAGCTATATATGTAAAAAACTAAAAACAGTTACGAATAAAGGTTTAAATGGTTGATTGTTTTTTTATTTCGAAAGTTTAACAGATTTTTTCCCTTTCAAATAGTGATTTAATATTTTCTTCAAAGGATAATGGATATCGTAGGACAGGTGTGATGTGACAGTTGATAAAAAATCAGGTAACATTCCACCCATCTAAATTGCCAACACAAAAAGCCCCTATCTGGGTCTAAGCTCTCGAACACCCAGTTCTTCCAAATTGGCTGGTAGGAAAAAACAAAAAGGTTTCTCGAGCGCAGTGACGAGCGGAATACAGGGAGCAAAAAACTGGAATAGCATCAAGCTTCCGTCAATGAACGCAAAAAATACGGAGCTCCATCTTTGTCACTACACAGAGTTTCCGAATAATTTAACACGGCTAGATTATTTGATTATTTAGAGAGGAAAAGGCTTTAGGAAATAAATAGGTAGTATGGTCATGTTTATTTATACGCTGAGTTATGTTATGTAATTTTTCAGAACCTCGAAACCATAATTCTCTCGTTGAAGAAATGAACAATATTCGAGTTCCTTCCTGTGTACCGTAAATCACTTTCTGAATTCATATTTTATTTCCCGCTTAAATAAATCGACATAATTTGGAAATGACAAACAACAACGCTATACAATTTAAAGTTTGGTGTTCATCACAAGGATGTTGATTATTCCAAAACACAACTCCCATTCATAAAACATAAAAAAATTCTTTGCTCTCCTGCTGTGGATGACAGGTCTATACGTAGAATACATATATTTCAGAGTCAGTACTAGTATGTAAACAAATGGCAAAATTATGTGTAACGAACGATGAGCAAGACTCGATGAAAATCTCTTAGCATACAACGATCGTTGCAGAAAATCAGGACAGACAGACGAACAAAAAAGTGTTTGTATATTTGATTAAAAATATCGAGACGAACGAAGCGTGACCGAAGCCTCTATCTCATTATTCTCAAGTACCTACAATATTTCACTGAACAGTACCATTATAAGAATATAGGTACAAGCTGGTGCCTGCGACTTCGTACGCGTAGAAGTAGAGATGTTTTCAAAAGTATAAAATAGCTAGAATAATTTTGGGTAACCATCACGAAAATTTTCAGCTTTAAAACTGCAGCGAAATCGCACTTGTTATGAAAAGTTGCGGCCTTGAGCGCTACGTATAAAAAGCAGAACGACCAAATCTCCATGGCAAAGGAAGTGGCAAGAGACAGAGGCGGTCCCTCGGGGCGCGCGCGCGGTGCACGGAGCACAGCCAGGTGTGTTGAATAATTAACTCCACTTTGAAAGCTCGTTTTATGAGTCTCGTCTTTCTATTTGCTACAGCCACGGGAACATGAGATGTAAAAAATGCCTTAATCCTATTTTGGCTAGGTAGCTAATTTGCGATGACTTTTGTATTAGTTTTTCCACAGTTTTACTAGGTTCGCAATTCAACGCCATCTTATATATATTCATGACGAAGTACTATAGCAATCTTATTCAAGACCTGAGAGGGTTCATACCATTGTTGACATTGGTTCCTATTTAATTGAAACTAAGCTACTAGATGTCGAATTCTGAAAACAACAGAGAAAGCTTTGACTATCTGTAAGAAGGATAATAGTATGTTCAGCTAAACGTAAACGTGCAGATAGCCTCAACTACATACCATATGTCACTTCCTCAAAAACTTTACAATACAGGCATAAAATAAAATAAATAAAAAATAAATTCCTTTCCCATAAAAATATTCAGAAAAAAAGAAAAATACTATCATTTGAATACACATCTGATATATGTATTTTTTGTAGTAGAGGTATACCTGTATACCTTCTACTTTTTACTCCTGCAGTTAAAATGTAGAGTGAATATTTAGTTATGAGAACTTTCAGATGGGAACGTGGATAGCTTCTAATATTTTAAAAGAAGCTACTTGTTTCTTTGTATGAAAACACTCGAAAGCCGAGAGCACCCGCTCGTGTATTTATTGAGGCCATATGGACACTAAGTACGGTGGAGATAAACAAAGTGGGTACAAAATTAATGAGTGAATTTACGTTGTTAATTGGAAGGCAAGCAGTAATTTTTTGGCTCTGGCAAAACTACTACAATCTATGACTGCATTCTGTTTTCAACCGACTTCAAAAAAAGGAGGAGGTTCTCAATTCGTCGGAATCTTTTTTTTATTATATTATTTTTTTATGTATGTTCACCGATTACTCGAAAACGCCTGAACCGATTTGGAAAATTCTTTTTTTGTTTAAATCTATTCAGCGGTTTTTGAGAAAATCAACAAAAACATAGCAAAATTGGACTTGTTGCGATTGAAGTCGGTTGTTTTTAACGTATTCAACGTGGTCAATTATATTGACCACCATAGAGCATTTAGGCATATATTACGTAATATTGACACGCAGTTCAACTCAAAGACGTGACCATGTGGCAGTGTGCAGAAAACAGCCAGAAAGGTAACGTTACTTTAACAGAAAAATAATAATACGCAACTGCATAAAATACAGAGTGTTAAAAAAGTGCGTTTGAAATTTTATGGGGTTACTCAGAATCAATTATAGAATACAGGAAAATAGCACGAAAGCCACTAAAACAGATTTTCATCAAATGTAGCTCACACTCTTGATGAAATAACATTTTAAATAAAAAAACTTAAACAAAATCCATTTATTTTTTTAGAAGCTACGAAGCCAAAAACAGACACACAGGTTAAACTTAGACCCCTCTTTTTGCGTTGGGGGTCAAAATTTAAAGGACAATGAACATACTACATGGTGCTGTCGTCATACTTATCAAGAAACGAAGACGATGGCTCAAGATAGGCTGAAATGGAGTATGCTGCAACGACAGAGGGCCAGGCCCTCTTAGTTATGATGACGATGACTGAAAGTTAAAACTGTCGAACTGTTACGATAGTCTAGCCTAGACTGGATAATATGCTATCGTAAAAAAAACGACACTATTATTATATAATAAATGACCATTATATAAAAAGAATAAATAACTACAATTTATAAATGATAATAATCTATTTACATACCTATACTTGGGTAGAACATATTTTCTCTTTGTTTGAATATGAAGCTCGTTAAATAGTTACTGAAAATTTAACGTAGGAGTAATCATTTCAGTCACGCAAAGTCTTTTGTTTCGCCGCAACTACGAGTATGAGTCAACGCCCGCCGAGCTGATATTATTGCTAGTATCCTAGTCCCGAGTCAATATTAATTTGAGGATGGCAGAAAATATTATCTACTCACGAAGCAGCCGATATTAGATACTGACTCCAACTAGCAGTAAGTCGAAATATATATAATATTTTACAAATGTATCTTTACAGGTGAAGTTCAAATCGTGCACCACATTCTCAACTTATTTGAAAACTGGACAACTGTTATAAAGGAAGTTCGAATTTTTAAATTTCGTTTTCAGCAAAATCGTTGAACACAGTTGTTCAGTTTCCGTCTTTCCTAAAGTTTAGTGCTTGTTGTCAATTTCACCTGTAGATATGTATTAATTTTCGTTTATAGCAAAATAATGTACAGCCACAATTGGTATTCGCTGAAAAAATGGTATTATCTACTTAGAGTAAACCAAGATGGCTATAATGAAGGTAGATTATGAGTTCATTATATTAACAATAAGTACGCAGAAAATTAGTAGTAACTAAAAGTTTAAAAGGGTAATATCCCTTTTGACTATAAATAACTTCACAGACACCATTTCATTACCCGACTACCCAAGCGGAGAGTTATGGTTTTCGAATGTATGGTATCGTATTTGTACTAGATATGCTATCGTAATAGTTTGACAGTTTTAATTGTCTAACACGTCTGTCACCATCATCATAACTAAGAGGGCCTAGCCCTCTGTCGTTGCAGCATCCTTCATTTCAGCCTATCTTGAACTATCGTCTTCGTTTTTGATAAGTGTGAAAACAGCACCATTCGTTTACTTGGGTCATGTATTGTTTTCTGGGGCGCCCTCTTCCTCTTGTCCCTACGATCTGATCCTCTAAGATGTTTATGTTAAGTTGAGGATGTGGCCTTAGCATTTAGCTCTTCTGCTTTCAGTGGCGGGGATTATCTGTTTTTTCTCCTTAGCTCATTCTAGCACCTCAGAATGGAAACGAATTTCCGCCCAGCTTATTTTCAACATCCTTCGCCAGCACCACATCTCAAAAGCTTCCAGGCGCTGATAGTGAGTGATATTCCAACATTCACATCCATAGAGAGCAATACTCCAGATGAAGGTTTTTTGATAAGCACTTTGCCCTTGTATACATGTCTAGTTTGTTACATCAAATCTGTGAATCTGTGTAGTTTCTATGGCGATATTCGTATATACCTACTTAATGTTTTTTAATGGTGGACGTAAACATATCCATGCTATTATTCGGGTAAAATGTGGCAACTTGTGTTCTATCACTTTTTTAAATGAATGTCAATAAAGTGGTGAAGAAAAGTTATCACACTTAGCATGGATATGATCACCTCCGCCATTACGCATTTAGCTGCTTAAGGCTGAAAAATATAATTACAGATTTTCCACTGCGCATTGTTTTACTTTATTAGAAAATCAGAAACAAAAAACAAGTGAGAAAACCTTGTCAACTTTGTTGTATATGATAATTTCGGTGTCTTCCGAAACTAGAATAATAATTATATTTAAAAAACTGTGAAGTTTATTAATTATTTATTTTATTATTATGAAAGAAGACTTGAAAATCAAATGTATTTTACTTGTCAGACGATTTGCTATTTGCCAACTTTTTATGGAAAGTCCATATTATTACTGTAACCCGCAGGCAGCTCCTTGGTTCTGTGTGTGTCCAATACACACTAGTTCTAGGTCTCTTACTCATCTAGGTCTCTCTCTCTATAAACTATATTTAAAGTAAGTAATTAAACTTTTTGCTGAAATTATACAAGCTCTTTATTGGAGCTTTTTATAATAATAAGCTTTTTATTGGATGTAAAACTGAACAACTTTTTTCAATGATTTATTCTTACGAAAACGATCATCTAAATGGCCGACTTTGTATCGGAAGTTTTATAACTTTCTTACAAGTACTCCAGTCGTACTTACTTAAAACTTAGTTCAGATTTATAAGTAGAAGTTCAGTAAAATTAGAAGTGATGCAACATTATAATACTAGATATAACTCTATTGATTTCCGTAACTATATTCTTTATACAGAGGAAAAAGCAACAGCTGGCATGACATAAGTACCTACTTTCGCTCCTCCAATAGGAATACCAAAGCGTTGCGGCGAGTTACTGAACCACTTTGAGGCATTGCTACCATTCCTGAAAGCATCTAGTGAACGAGTGGGCCGTGATGTATTTTCACATCGAGTAGGGCGCACGTTTTTTTGTTCCCTCTCAACGACGCCTCAACCAGTCTTGATTATGTTTGGTATGACATGCTCTGAAATAGAAAAGGGCATAGGCTTCATTTATGCCGATACCTCAAGTGGTTCCCATGGGATAACCAAAATACCACGAAAACGCTGGCAGAAAGCTAGTAAGTAAAATAATAAGAAATTCATTTAAGGTGAATCCTACTGGTATTACAGAAATTAACACACACGGTATTGTTTTTATTTTTTTCACTTTTATCGTACAATTATCAGTACGTCAGCGGACTAAAACTATGACTTTAAGTACAGTTTTAGACAGGCAATTATAACTCACTTTACTACATGTCTATTACAATAGATAAACTGCTTACTCTACGTGATATCAATAATCTCAAACGTCTTCCTAAGTTAAAAAAAATGATTTTTTTAAAACGAGTAATTTATCGAATTATATGACCCTAACGACATTTTCTTTTCCATATAGTTAGCCCATAAGGAGACTTCTTCCCGATTTTCCCATACATTAAGCGGTCAGTGAAGCGATAAAACTGCAATAAATTCAGTCTCGGACGCTTCGGAACGGCGGGCGGGCGGGCTCACTTCAACGTTAGACAATATCACAGTAACTCTGCGTTCATCCACCATGGAAGTCAATTAATTAGATAATTATGCACGGAAGAGATATATTATGTGTTGGGTCTTCTAGAAACTTTCTATGACACAAAAAGTACTATATGATTAAGGGTGTTACAAAATAAATAAAGGGTGTAAATCTACAGGTGCGTCAAATTTTAATCAGGGCTTCTACTCCTGATTCTAATCAACTATCTTCAAGGAAACCATACCTAGTCAAATCACAAAAATTTTTTGACCACTTCATACTAATTTGGCCACTCGGCAGCTGTTCGATGTGTAGGACTTATAATAGGTGTAACGGGTGATTATCGTGATTCTTTTTCTTCTTAGCGTGTGGCACATTTAACCGTTCCATCCACAAGGTATAGACGGGCGGTTGCCTAGTGTTGCACTTGGCATCACCCGTGGTCACATGTAGGGCATTTTTTCATTTACACCTACGGACGAGTGCAGCGCGACCATCATACACATCTAGAAATCAGATGTGCAGGTTTCATCACAATGTTGTATTTATACGACAATTTTAAATAGCTGGCAGATCTATAAAATAAACCTATATACCTATATTCTACACCTATTTTGTTACAGCATGATTTTAAAAAAGCTTTAAATATAGCTGTGAAAAATATTTTGTAGTTTTCACTAAAAGAAGTTAAGTTTAGTCAGAAACTCATGTCTATAATATCGAATCGATTAAACGCATCGAAATGTCAAGCCGCAATATTTATGCGGCAAAATTAAAAATGGAGCATCCATTTTTAATTTTAAGGGGCTCATATAATTCATTTTAACTCGACATAAATAGTGAATGTCTACCAGCAATGCTACTTTATATTTAATTAGGTAGTAAGAACGGAAGAAGTTTTAATGAAATTAAATTCCTGCGAGCTAGGAAGCTTCAGGATAGTCCGACTAAGTTACACAAAGTTCGTTCGGTGGAACTTAGATATTCGCACTAAACTTGGATTTCTACGGATCATCGCGTTCCCGATCCCCTTATCGTTCTAATTCGGATCAGGGAGCTCATTTTTAAGGGTTTTAAAACCCGGAAGTCCCGGAAGTGGATGAAGATTTATGTAATGGACTGCGAAACTTGCAGAAGATCACTGAAAGGTTGCATCATGAGACTAAGGATCGAGCTAAGTTGAGGTCAGGCAATGTGAGTGAGTAAGATGATATTGTCTAAGTTTCAGAAAAAAGTGCAATAATCTCATTAACCACGACCTTTCAGTCTCCCAGCAACGTCGATTGTATCTATCCTTCGCAAGGCACGTTAAGACCATTTGTACCATTTGCTATCTCTTGATGGTAGTTAGACGTTAACTGCGTTGGAAGCTTCTGACGGTTCTGGTTGGCCAACCACACAAACTCTTCTATTCGGTGTTGGACTCCGTGTGTGGTAAGTACCAATGTGTGGTAATACCTGTCCGAAGTAATGTGCTTTAGCAGTGGCTAGTTGGGACGATATCGGTGGCTAACGGAATAACACATTATAATTATGCAAGTACATATTAGAATTGTTTTGTGTTGTTTCTAGTTAGGCCGTGGCCGATATTAGCGAACTCACCCAAATACTACTGTGTCACGGGCGACGTCTCGTCGTCGGTTTGGCACGCGAGCTACTCGGTTAATTTTATCGATCCAACCACCTCTCCATAGCAAATAAGTGCACCAGAACTATTAGAATAATAGGTAAGTGTTCAATAGGTACAATAGTGTTAACTGTTGACACCACTGCGCTATAATTTTCAGATATTATTCTTCAGAATACCACACGATAAGGAGAGTAACTTTTACTTTTTTACGGCTTGATGGATTCTGGGTGGAGATGTCGTTAAATCGTCTCAATCTCCTGATTATCATAGGATATCAGTTTTATATACGGTATACTTACCGAATAATTTTTACTGTAGACTCAGGCTAAAATGCCAATTCAATAAAATTAAATAATTTAACTACTAGTAGTTAAAAATGCAATTGTTCAACAACAAAGTTACGAGTACGTCCTTTGTTTCGTCCGGTACGTAGTCATTCGGTATTCGTTATTTAACAGAACGTGAGCTGATTTTAAAATTCCAACCAATAAATTCTCGTAGTTTGTTCTCTTTGTTTACAATTAATTAGTATCGCATCGAATAAAACGTAGCCATTTTGAAGGCAGTTACAAAAATGGCTCGGCCTTGGTAAAATATTGATTTGGCGCTCATCTAAGAGGTAAATGTTTTATCAAACAAAATCGTCAACCAACAGCGTGCTAATCTCTTATCATTTAACAGTTACAAGTAGAAGCAAGAAATAAAAATCAGGAATACTCATCAAAATCTACCTTTCTGAAATCTGAATATGTAAGTACGGGATGGATTAAAATACCGAATGCAATAAATAATACAAATATTTAGTACCTAATATCATGCTAAAATACTTACTTTGACGAAGAAATAATATTATGAATAATTTCCAATGCCAACGCGTCAAGCTTTCAGTGGTACAAAATTCGCCAGCAAATGCTTTCGTTAGCGATTTATATTGGTATCATAAATCTTTAATACTATACGAAAACGACTTACGAGCATTTCTCACGTGAATCTGTTTATTCATTCCAAACGTTACGCTGACTTATGGCAATGTCGGCCCGCAAGCGAAAATATAGGAGGTCGTAAGTTATGAAACCTATTTTAATGTTTCATCAAAGTTAACAATGGATTTTGTGCTTTATGATATAGTAAGACTGCTAAATAAGTTTGATAATAATGCTAGCTATATCATGATTTGAGACGGAAATTTCGCAATGAATTTTCACCCGAAAGCATAAAATGCACAAAATATAAATACAGGCTGTTAAACCAGTAGAACATTGCGGTGGGACCACGAGTAGGGAGCGAAAAAAAGTGGATTTGAAATTTTAAGGGCTTACTCAGAATCAAGTATGGAATACAGGAAAAATATTGAAGAAATCCGCTCTTCACATTTTTTTCTAGATTCTCATACTAAATCTTAATAGTGAATCAAGAAATTGTATGGAAAACTGAAAAATATAATCGACAACGCTGACGATTACTGGGCAAGAGTGAATCGGTGGGACTACGAGTAAACAGTCAATTACTCGTCGACCCACCAGTGGGTCAATGCGGTAGCGAAAAAACCGACTACAATCGTAACAATTGCTATGTTTTTTGTTTTGTTGATTTTTAGGGTTCCGTACCTCAAAAGAAAAAAAGGAACCCTTATAGGATCATTTCGTTGTCCGTCCGTCAGTCTGTCTGTCTGTCTGTCTGTCTGTCTGTCTGTCAAGACACTTTTTCTCAGGAACGCGTAGACGTCTCAACTTGAAATACTCAGGCCTGCAATCCCTTGAAGCTGTGAAAAAATCAAACTTCTGTGCCAACGCAATCAAGAGATACGGCCGTTTATGCCGCATATTTGGACACTCGCATGGGAATCAAAACCTATAGGGTACTTCCCGTATACTTAGAATCATGAAATTTGGCAGGAAGCAATGTCTTATAGCACAAGTAAAGGGAAAAGTCCGAAAACCAAAAATTTTTAGTTGTATCACAATTTTTTGTTTCTCATGCGGGTGCCCAAATATGCGGCATAAACGGCCGGATCTCTTGATTGCGTTGGCATAGAAGTTTGATTTTTTTCACAGATTCAAGGGATTGCAGGCCTGAGTATTTAATATAGAGTTTAAGACATGTGTGAATATGAATTTATACGGAACCCTCGGTGCGCGAGTCCGACTCGCACTTGGCCGGTTTTTTCAAAAAGCGCTGGCTCAATTTAGTTAAAATTTATATGGGACCACCTCTGAAGTATTACCTACCAAAGAAAAAAAAAAGAATTATCAAAATCGATTCATAATTGTCGGAGTAATCGCGTAACATACATACAAAAAAAAATACAGTCGAATTTAGAACCTCCTCCTTTTTTGAAGTTGGTTAAAAGATGTTGTAGATCGGACTTTTTCAATATTTTTCATGTCTTCTATACTTGATTCTGAATAACCCCTTAAAATATCAAACTCACTTTTTTAACACCCTGCATAGTAACTATGAAACCAACCTACTTATTAATGTTTAAAATTCTTTGAGTAACGTACTTAGGAATGTAGAGAGATGTCAATTATACTTCCCTATAAGCTACATCACAAGCATTCAAAGTTGAAGAAAAGAAACGGATGCTCACCACCACTTAATAATCTGAACCAACAAGTTTAATTTAAAACCGACTACTTTTAGTTGGAGACGCAATTCCTGAAGGAACTACCTAAACAACTGCACAGCACAGCCCGCGAATTAACTTTGAAAATTGTTCTTGGTTAAGAATCTTCCGAGAACGAGCTTCAATATCCATGGATGAACAGTGGTGGTAAAAAGGTAGATATAAATAATACGGTCGGGCATTATGATGAATTTATTCTGAAATTTTATATGCTTATTTATTTTATTGTGATATGTATGACATTTATCTTTATTTCAGCAAAAAGTAGTGGCTCTGTGTCAAAATTATTTTAATACTTTCGGTAACATAATACGTAGTGTAGAAATGCGGGGCCGGGCGCAATTCTTAACCTTAAAAATTCTATGTTTTGTACATCCACTGCACTGGGTCCAGACTAGACATGTACCGGGTAATGGGTATGGGTAATGGGTAATATGCCGGGTACCCGGCGCGGCGGTTCAATCGGCCGGGTAGCCGGGTACCCGGCAATGAAACACGTCACGATCACGTCTTAGGTCTTACCTACACTTTGCCAGAGCTGCAAGGGATTATTAATATTTGGGGATAAAGGGGTATAGGACCAAAGGAGGGTGGGTCCTATTGGATCACTATGACCTGGGCAGATCTATTGTGATCACTGCCCCTGTTATATTATATCCTCAAGACCAATAGTTCTAATGAACTGTAGGATGCACTTGGGATCGAGTTCCCTAATGATCTCTGGAGTTACCATCGGTCCACCTAGAGATCGGCCTCTGGCTTGGACCAGTGCATCGCACTCGCAGAGTATATGAAGAGTTTACTCTTCCTCGAGGCAGAATCGGCACTCGTCCGTATCTGGAAGCTTCATTTTATTAAGGTGTTTCTTAAGCTTGCAGTGGCTAGTTAGAGTTCTGACTAGAATCCTAAGTCCCGGCTTATGAAGTCGTAGTGCTCTAGACGTGTATTCCCGCGAAAAACCAGATATGAGCGCTTTCGAATGCTTTTGGCTTGGTGCACTAGCGCAGAGTGTTCTACTCTGTTCCTTAGCTCATTCATGCAGCATTCTTCTTCCGGAGCTCCAAGGGATGCAGATATAGGGTCCTTCTGAAATACCTGAAATTTTTTCAACAGTGGCTTCTACGTATGAATGTGAACGACTTTCCCCAAGGAACCTATACTATAGGTACTCAGTTTTGGACTTCTCATACAAAACTGTCGGTTCAGTTGATCAATTAGTATGAGGACTTCAACATTTTTTTTTACATATTTAGTATAGGTTCCTTGGGGTAAGTTGTTCAGTTTCATGAATAGAACCGTGGTCAATTTTTTTTCAGATATTTCATAACCCTATATATTTAAGTGTTGGGCAGAAAATAGAGGTCACAATTATATACTGCGTAACCTGGCGGCCCGCCCGCTACCCCACCAAGAAGCTCATCCCCAGTATACAGCGAGCGTCTTTTCGAAAGCAGGTTACGTCTACGAAAAAAAAAAGAAGCCGACTAGATCCTGATCGAGCCAAAAACTCGTATTTTTACACCATAACTTACCAACTATAAACCTACAATACTAATACTAATAAGATTGAAATATGAACGACAGTTACATAAATGTATCCTATACTTTTAACTTCAAAATAACGTGTTTTTAATAACTAGGTAATTACCCGGCGCTATTACCCGGTACCCGTCGGTACCCGGCCGGACCCTTAAAAAGTGTCGGATCCGCCGGGTACCGGATCCAAACCGGGTACCTGGTACATGTCTAGTCCAGACGAATTTAGTAACACCTCTTTTTATATCGGTTCAGTTGTGCGAATACTCAAAATTATACAGGGTATTAAAAAGTGCGTTTGAGATTTTAAGGGGTTACTCAGAATCAAGTATAGAATACAGAAAAAATATAAAAAATCCGATCTACAACTTTTTTTTCAGTTTCCCATACTAGTGAATCAAGAATTTGTATGGGAAACTGAAAAAAGTTGTAGATCGGTTTTTTATTTTTCCTGTATTCTATAATTGATTCTGAGTAACCCCATCTCAAACGCACTTTTTTTAACACCCTGTATAAATATTATACATTTGAAAATTCATAACTCTTTGAAAATTACATAAAAACATTTTAAAAATCATAACACTTTCAAAATACATTTGAAAATTCATAACCCCTTGGCTTTGATGTAGTTGGCACAAAAGATATATACATATCTGTAACTTTTTAGTCCAAGTCCAGTTTAAACGCAAAACCATGTAGCTTACTTATAAGTAATGAGCAGGTAATTATACAGAACAAAAGTATAGCCCCAGGTGTAATGCAACAATGCGACTGAGAAGTAAACAAGCTGCAATCTGGAAAACAACCTTGGAGACATGAAAACAGGGTGCGAAAAATAGAACATGCTGCAACCTTTTAGGTGGTAATTATGTAGATAGGAAATTGCTGTAGAAAAAATAAAATAAAAAAACTCGTTTTAAAACGATATTTTACCCGATTGCCTTGAAGGGGGCAATATAGATACCAACTTCCACTCCCCTCGTGAATAGGGTTGCCAGGCCCAAAAATAGAAAAGCCGGACACAGATCCATATTTAGCTGGATATTTTGCCCTGAAAGCCTGACATGCTGGATTTTAAAAGATAAAAAAGATACATTTATTTATGTATTACTGTTATTCATTTATGCTTACCTATATGAAATGGCCTATTATTTTAAGAAGTTTGAAGACAAAATTAATAGTAAAAAAATTAAGATGAATGTTAGAAAAATTTTTTTTTGGTACAAAAAATAGACGCAATTAACCTCTTAACAAAACGCCAATACAGTATCCAATGGAACCTTACACAGTGAGTTTTTACATGAGAGACATCACACTACTACTCACGAAATCCCTTGGATGTAGTCAGAATATGATATAGGTATAATTTGATGGAGGTAAATTAATATTTGGGATGAAACGCAGTTGAACTTTAAAAACGGCAATTTCATAGGTAGGTGCGACTCCTGCGAGAGGTCGCGAGTCATGTGTCACATATTTTGGCGTAGCGGGGTTGATGAAAAGCCTAACAAAAGCCGGACAGGCCGGACTTGCTTACATTTGGCCGGACACGACAGTACAAAACCGGACATGTCCGGCTAAAGCCGGACACCTGGCAACCCTACTCGTGAATCATTCAATGGTAATAGTATAGGTTGTATTTTTTGAAGATTTAAACGTCGAAGTATTTTAGACCAATTTCTAGTGTTATACATATTTCAAATTCCTTTTCTTAAAAGATGAGATTATTACTAATGTAATTTTAAAGGATATACGTCATATAAAAAAAAACCAGAAATAACTTTTTCAAAAGAACTTTTAATTAATTGAAATATTACTGAAGCGGTTCCGGATTCAACATCTCATTGGTCGGGTTTATCATATTGTTTGTGGTTTGAATATAAACCCAGTCATAGCCTGGATGGGTTTGACTGTTATTGACATCTATCTCGACTGTTTTCGTAACTTTATAGCCTTTGTCAGTTGCTTAATGGGTGACTGGAAAACTTCTGACACTAAACTTTGACCGCTGTATAGTTCTGAAACCTACGTCAATGTCACTTCCATAATAATAATAATAATAATAATAATATTTATTCAGTCATAACAGATTACTCCAAAACACCAACATGTCATTTAAAATTACAGTCAAAAACAAACTAAAAACTAGAAAAAGCACTGTTAAATTACAAACACAAGATAAATTCAGCAAAATAGGCACAATTAAATGAGAAACACACAATAAAATTTACAAATTAAATAGGCATAAATAAAACTTAATAAAAAACTTTCATAAAAACAAACACTTATTAAGTAAGTAGGCTTAAATATATATATGCATTCTTAATGAATGCTCCGATTCTATCCGCAAATATGTCTAAGTTAGCGTTCTGAGCGAGCAAGTCACCGAGAATAAGGCGGGCGCGAGCTGTGGGCGCGTTGCGTGCGCGGCACGTGCGCGTGCACGGGCTCACGAATAGGCGCGGCGCTCGGCGCGTCGGCACCGCTCCGCCGCCCAAGCCAGTCCGCGGCACCCTCAGCCCCACCTGCTCCAGTGCTGACTGGTTATCAATCTTGCCATGCAGTAGCGAGTAGTAGTGTACTATTAGCAGAAGCCTACGCCGTAGCACTAGTGTATCTAAACCGACCATACCCGACGCAAACAACGAGGGATACAAGAATGGGTAATATCCATGTACCCTTTTATACAACCATCTCGCAAACTTACGTTGGACTTTTTCGATCATGGTAGAGTATTTTTCTTCGTATGGATCCCAAACGACAGCGCCAAACTCAAGTGTGCTACGAACGTAGGCATTAAAAAGGACTTTTGCAACTTTAACGTCGCTGAACTGTGAAGCAGTCCTCATTACGAAGCCTAGTGTTTTACTAGCTTTTTTACAAACATTCGTCATATGCGTTCGAAAGTCAAGTTTACTGTCTAAGGTCAGTCCTAAATCCCGAATTTCATGGACTCGTTCCAGCGGAGCGTCACTAACAGTGTACGTAGCGTACAAAGGAAGACGCGAGCGAGAGAAGGTTATAACCTTACATTTAGAGGTGTTGAAAGCCAATCGGTTCGTGACACTCCACTGAACTACAGAGTCTATATCTTTTTGCAGAGCTTCAGTATCTGCGACTTCGCTTACAGCCAGACAAAGCTTCAAGTCATCTGCAAACATGAGGCACTTTGCAGTGCGTACAGATCTTGGTAGGTCATTGATCATTAGTAAAAACAATGTGGGGCCTAAGGTGCTGCCCTGGCTAACTCCTGACCGGGTGTAGTAGTCGCTGGACTCGTGACCCGCCACTCGAACAAACTGGCTGCGACCAGTCAGATAGCTGGAAAAGAACTGTAGGAGCTTAGGAGTGAAACCAAACTCAGCTAGTTTTATAAGGAGTATGTCGTTATCCACCAAATCGAATGCTTTTTTAAAGTCGAAATAAGTCGCATCGACTTGCCGACCTGCATCCATTTCAGTCGCGACGTAATCGACGAGGTTAATGTGGTTGGTGGTAGTTGACCGAGCCTTACGAAACCCATGTTGGGCGTCATCCAGAACAGAACCCACTTGCTGCCTAATGCAACGATCTAGTATACACTCAAAAACCTTCCCGAAAACTGACAACACTGCAATAGGCCTATAATCAGAGACATCTGAGGCGGTCCCAGCTTTAGAGACTGGGGTTACTCTGGATGTCTTCCATTGCTGAGGGTAGGTCGACGTAACGAGGGACAAATTGAAAAGATACAATAACGGCTGTTCTAGAACCTCCAAACAGTCTTTTATAAGAAAACACGGAATGCCATCAGGACCTGATGAAGAGCGTGGTTTAAGTCGCTTCACTGCCGCGCGCAGGTCAGCACCGTCCACAGTGCCAATCGCAACTCGGTTGGAGTCACGCGCGACACCGCAGCGCGCCGCCGACGCCGCGTCCAGCAGTGGGGTCTCACTTTGAAATACAGAGGCAAAGTAGCGGGCGAACGCGGTGGCGGCTGCAGCCCCCTCCACCCTCGTGTCTTTAAATGTAAAGCTGACACAGTGTCGTCTATCTTTCCGCTTGTCTTTAATATATTCCCAAAACTTCGCAGGTTCGTTAATTATTTGTTTCTGAGTAGCCCTAATGTGCTGTTGATATGCATTTTCAATCAGCGTTTTTACATGTGACCTATAGTATTTATATAATTCATTATTATACGTTTTGCCCTCGGATTTGAACTTAACTAAATGGAAATATTTGTACTTGATATTTTGAATAATTTCCGCTGTGTACCATCGTGGATAGGTGTACTTGCCTGTGCAGTGAGATTGTTTTTTAAGAGGTACGTAAGCATTTAGACACTCATATAGTGTATGATAGAATAAATCAGTTGCAGAATCTGGGTCCTTGTCGTCGAACAGGTCAGACCAGTCTAACTCCGCCAGCGCAGCATACAACCCACAAAAATCCGCTTTGCGAAAATTCCAATCTGGGGGCGCATTAGGGCGCTGGGTGACAGGAGACGACAGGGCGGGCGGCGGCGGCGGCGGAGCGCCGCGCGGCAGCGACAGGCGCAAGGCAAGCGGCGGGTGGTACGCGTCGGCCGGCACCAGCGCCTCCGCGCCCGCGCCGCCCCACACAGATACGTGCTCGTGCGACAGCCCGCTCAGAACGAGGTCCAGTATCCCGTCAAAGCTGTTATAAACATTGTTATATTGTGTTAATTTACAAAATTCAGTGAACATATTGAACTGCGTCTTAACGTTTACAGTACAAGAGTTCAAATTGAAGTCTCCTAATATTAATAATTCCATGTCGGAGTATTTACATACGGCATTTTCAATACACGTTAAAACATTTAGATATTGTTCATCGTTGTAACTAGGTGGTAAGTAAACTAAACAACACAGAAATTTAACATTTTTCCAAGTGACCACAGTAATTAAAAGTTCTTTGTCCGATGTAAGTCCGTCGATGTCGGCGAGAGTGCGCAGCGCGAACGGCTGGCGGGCGGCGAGCAGCACGCCGCCCCAGCCTGCGTCGCCAGCGCGGTCGCGGCGCGCCACCGACCACCCGGGTGGGAACAGCTCGCCGTCACACACGGAGCTCGTCAGAAACGTCTCAGTCAGCGCTATCATATCGCAGTCACACGACGTTACGTTATTATTGAACTCTAACGTTTTCGATCTCAGACCCCGGACGTTTTGATATAACACTTTTATATTTTTACGACGACTCGGATTTACGGCTGGCACGAAAATTCTGCCGCCAAGGTTTGACACATATATCTTCAGCCCAATTATTTGCCGTCAACACTTGATCGGCTAATTTAAAAGGCACGCCTAACTTGAAAGAGGCGTAGTTCCCTAGGCGTAGTTCCATGATTGATGTAACATTGGCAGAATTTTTGTGAGAGATGCCATAAAATAAAAGAGGTAGATATATAGAACCTATGCCAATCCAGGCTTGATCATCGTATAGAAAGTCTGGTATAGGTGATTCATAAACTTCAGATTCAGACTTGGATATCATGTGATTGAATGTGTGAGTCAAAACGTCTCAGAATACAGATGGCTACTTTAGCTCTACAACCTACATCAATCTGAGCTTGGGCAACAACGTATGAAGATAATAGAGTGTGTAGTGTAATAGGGGACTTGAAAACTTCTGACACTATGTTGGCTACTAGCCTTGCAACCTGCACTAATCCGATCTTGGTCATCGTGTGAGGAATACGTGTTATGTTCACAACCCTTTTGTTTTTACCGTGTAGAATACAAACCGCATAGCATAATCTTCCAAAACCTATCATACTTTAAATGTGGGCCTGCAATTAAAATTGCACTTCAAAGTTCAGGGTTCGAAGAGATAAGACGTTAAGTTTTACTGCAGGAAATGCTTTTGCATATTCTGCATATTCAAATGGCATGTAGTAAGTACAGAGTATCGCCAGGGAAATTATGTGCTTTCCGCAGTATCTATCTACGTAAGAGAGGTTCTTTGAATTGCGACTAAGTGCCATCTTTTTAGCAAGTTATGGGAATATTATGGACAAAAGTTCTTGTATTTCGTGAGTAGAGTAAAATAATAAACCATTTAACAAGTTGCAACTTGTTATAGATTTAGGTATTTATGCTAACAAGTTTCAAACGGAAGATGCTACCTATGAAACGGAACCTATACAATCGAAGCAAGAAAACCAAGAGGATGGATTATAACTCTTATTTATTTATTTGATAGCAGTTTTCACTGCGGGCCAGTCGTTACTTACATTAGTTATGTGTGGAATTAGTTGTCCATTATTGGTTGGACCAATTCCAAGTGGTTTGATTCGATGAACTGTAAAATTAATATTTTTGCGCAGTCATTGTGAAACGTTTACGATAGGCGAAATTTCATTGAGACGAAAACTTGTGTTGCGCTTCTGAACTAAGTGCTACGCAAGTGCCAGCAAGTGATATTATAATCTTGCGACATTAAATCAAACGTGTTGCTTAAGATATTAGGTAGATACATACATTTTGCCTCCCAGCGAACACGACCTAATCTAAACAACCAGCCACATCTCCGTCTCCGAGTCCGCAGAACCTCAGATTGTCTTGACACTTACTTACGATAATTATTATTCATAAGGCCTGTGATGAGGCCTTTCATCTTGGACCCGACTTTGCTCGTTATATCTTATTCATAGACCCACCCTTCTACGGGGTGACTTAGTCGATCAAAAGCGGCAAA
Organism: Coleophora deauratella; assembly: GCA_958295455.1. Lineage (NCBI taxonomy): Eukaryota > Metazoa > Arthropoda > Insecta > Lepidoptera > Coleophoridae > Coleophora > Coleophora deauratella. Next base: position 7,558,982 of record OY282398.1, read on the forward strand.
CGGTTGCAGTTACTCAGGAAGCTTAACTACTATCCCGAAGGAATCCTAATGATTAGAACAAAAATAGTGACTTCAAATACAAAAATTGAATCGATTGATCAATTATTAAAAAGGGTAGTTGATTTCAACCATTTATCATATTATGAAAGAATTTCATTACATGTATATTTTTTATTTATAAAAAAAACGTAAACGGGAACGACTACACGAAATTAATACGTCATAGTTTGCTATTTTAAACGGTACTACCTATAAATTCCTTATTTCAAACATTTTTAGAACAAATTCTTGTTTTTGACATTTGATAAAAAGTAACTCCGAGACCAGAAGTATAATATCCTATTAGTATGCGATATATACCTATATTTCAAAGTTCTTCGGTGTTATGAACATTTGCCAATTTTCATTAGCATACAAATCTTTTGCAGCTAAGAAATAGTATCAATAATTCAGAAAAAACGCACTGAAAACTCAATTCCGCTGAGCCGAGGATAACTTTCAATACAATTATTAGCTTGGACGGAGGCGACCCGCGAGTCAAGAAGCAGTAGGAACCTATACAGGTGACTTTTTTCAGAGAAAAGTGAAACTAAACTATATGACAGCAAATATTATACCTATGTCTCTCTTTTGTAAGCGAATAAAAAGTATGCATGAACAGATTTAAAAATGTACCTAGACACAGACTAACACTTATCTGACCCTGGAATTTACGATTCTCGGCATAAAAGTCAGGACCGCTGAACCCCATGCCATCATAATAATATCCGGGACAAATCACACACGGTCATCTAGCCCCAAACTAGGATTCCCTGTATCTTGGGAACCAAAGACTGATATACATACACATATACATTTAAATAAAATATAGGAACAGCATAACAAAAGCTTTTAACACTCCGCAAGGTATGATATTCACTGGAACTGACTCAACCATTCTTCATTCGTAATTACGGCGATTTAAAACAACACAGTACAATTGACGACGTACATGGAGAATATAATATATTTATTAATATTGTCTCGAGAAAATAATGATTAAAAAAAATACAAATGTGGATGTATTGCCTACTTATTTTCGTAAACATAAAAATTGGGGTTCAAAAATTTTAAATGTCAGTTGGATATTATTCAGTATGATTATCCACTACAAAGTACGTTTTTTATGCTAATTAGAGGCTAAACTGTTTAAGTTCTAAATTATGTCAACGGCAAGAACTCTACCCCGACCAGCGCAGCGCTTGATCAATAATAGAAACACGCAAACCTCGAGGTCGTACTTACATTATTGACTAATTTCTCAGAAGAAGTGGTGTTGATTGTGACGTTTCCACTGATTTTAAATAGTAAAAACCCTATAATTTACCTACATATAGTGTGTCCCTCTGTTAAGGCTACCTTACCTTCCTGCGGTTAAGATCCCCACTCAAAACAAAACTCACTCATCTCACTAATATTATAAAACGAAAGTATGGATGTTTGTTTGTTTGTTTCACTTTCACGCCAAAACGACTAAACGGATTTGGATGAAATTTGGTAGGTAGATAAATAGAGCACTCGGCTAACACATACTTATCCTGGAAAACGGAGGGTTCCCAGAGGAATGGCTAAAAACTGAATTTTTTACTTTGTCTCTAGAAGACGCTGCTGCCTTAACATTTTATTCCTCTCTGCACCCATTCTGAAGACCACGCAGACGAAGTCGCGGGCGGAAATAAGTTATAAAATATTACCTTCGTTTATACAGAATGGAACAAAAAAATTCATCAAATACATAACATATTGCTTCTTGAGCATAGCAAAGCACAACTATTTCGTTTTTATGAAACGTAAGTACATAATTTTTCTGCTCTGTTATCTGTAGTTAACTTTTAGAGTTTACATAATCAAGTTTTTATATTTGTATACTATAAACTAACAAATACCTACTCGTTAAATGATGTCAAGGATTTTATTTCACCCTATGTAGTAATTAATTAGGCATGAGAGCAATTCTGAAAGTCTGTAGTGGAAAGTACATGCCACGGTCGGTCGCATGTTTTATTTAATTACGTATAAGTACGAAAGCTGTTACTGGTTGTATTCTAATACTGTCTTTGCTGTGCTGTTGTTGGCTACAAAGTGGTAGTGAACTATTTATAGTCTTTGCCGTATAAATCAATAATCTAACTGCTGGACTGTGAGGTCGATAAATGTTTTAGCTAATAAGCAAAAGTAGAAAGAACGAACACAATAGAAGTATAAAATTACATTACGTATGCGTTTTCTAAAATATTTTAGGTTGTACAAAAATATAGTAGAACTACGGTAGGAATGGTAGGCACCTACTGTAATATTAGGTGGTAAGGTGTCAGAGACTTTTTCTCTATCTGAAAACATGGATCTCTCTCTCCTCGTATCTATCAACGTTATTTCCTCAAAATGTATTATATATTGCATGCTTTTGCTGGCGTTTTTACATTATTCACGACATATCCACGCTCTGTATATAAGATGGAGTGTTGTAATAATGTGTACAATGTGATGCATAACGAGCTTTCATTTTGACGACGTCGTTCCCGACTAATGTATAAAATGTTTGTGTTGGTGACTAACGTACTGTGGACTATAGAAAGCAGCGCCATAAAAATCATTTTGTTAAAAATATTAAATATGGGGCTTACTCATCATAAAAGAAACAGCTTTCCTCAAGGAATCTACACTCGATTTAAACAAATGGGCTTCCCCTACAATCAAGCTGATCAATTAGTACCTATGACATATCGTGGACAAGTTTAAGGAAGTTTTGCGAATTTAGTATAGGTTTCTAAGGGAATTTTTAGCTAATTTTGTTACTTCTTATGTAAATACATTATAAAAATAATAACAAAATACAATTGCATTGATATAAGTGTACCTTAAAAATAAAAACTCCGTTTTTATTGTATCTGGTTCAAAACATAACAGAACATAATTTATGAAGTTTTTCATGGTGAAAATTGAAAGGCTGTTGGGGTTTTTAACCTAAAATAATTGACAACACTGAACAAGTTAAAACTGACTTTAATCGTAACAACTACCACCTGACCACCTCTGAAGTATTCCCTACCAAACAAAAAAAGAATCATCAAAATCAATTCATAACTGGCGGAGTAATCGCGTTACAAACAAACAAACAAACAAAAGTAACAATATACAGTCGAATTGAGAACCTTCTCCTTTTTTGAAGTCGGTTAAAAACTGTCAACCTTGAGCGACCCCTACAACGCTACGCCCCCGCCACTACACCTAAGTTATGACGTCCTGTAAATATAGTATACGCGGGGTTAAATAAAATAATCATGAATCAATATAAACGGTATCGGTACCAGCCTCCAGTGACGTCATTTTAAAATACTGCTTCTTTGCATATCGCGTCGGACAGAACTATGGCGCTATAAAGATCTGGATTAAAGTGGAATTTGCGTCACATAATGGTCACATATCTCGTTCTAAAGCACTTTAAATGGATGACCTATTTTACATTGACCATGAAGCGTTTTTAACTTCATTAATTTATTTCCACACTTCATAGATAACGTTGATGAATATTTCTGTCACTTGCAACTGTCTATAGAAATTGAATTTATTGTGTCTTGTGTCACTAAACATACTGCAAAGGAAGTGCGGTTTTGTAAGAGCCTGTAAAATATTAGGGTTAGAACCAAATATTTTTGTTCGCACGGACGAATTACGTATCTACCGCACATTATGACATGTGATAGATAATTACCTAATCTAATTTCGATAAATGTAAACAAAGGAAATCTTAATGATTTTGTGGCGGTTTATATAATGTTAATTTGCAAAATTTGTAGAATGTGTTGTTTTTGTTATACTAATCCAATTAATTGATAAAATCAACCTTGACATATTGAATTAGAACACAAACATAAAACTGATTTTGAAACTGCTTCCCTTGTTATAATATAAATATTAAATACTGGAAATGTGAAAGTATATCTGTTTATTTGGCTTGGGTATTAACTCGGCCGCTTACAAAACTCGTCCGCGGACCAGATCATCACTTTAGAATTCATTAGTGGTCAAATGGCCCCATAATGTTTGTTCTTCTATCTTGTCGCAACGGATCGACGTGATTTTTTTCGCGAGCTGCAAGCGCACGCTTCATAAAAAAGACAGCCATGCATGCTTACGAAACCATGAAAAAGGTTAATAAATAAACGGCAGCTTAATTAATTTTCTTTTTTATTATAGTATCATAAGTGTAAAGCGTGTGCAAAAAATTAGATACTTAAACACGAGCTTACATTATGACGTCTGGATTTGATGGCTAGTTCACTCCCCTGGGAAATAAACACTAGTTACCTAGTGCGTAAAGAGGTAGATACCCACTACGTTTATTTGTAGTTATACGATTAAAGCTCTCTAGCGGACCTAACATACCCCTGATGGGGTGGGTCACGTGGGTCCCAATCATTTTTATACCTATTTAGATATACAGTAATTAAACCTTCAAAATCAAACAACATATCAAGTGTAAAACGAAAAGTGTAGTAGTGAAATAAAATATTCAACAACAACAAATATTCAACAACCGTATAAAATCTGCACTTTTAAAACGAGTCCAAGCCTCTGCGACTATGAATAAAAAACTTAATTTTATAACGAATTTTGTATAAATAAGCATTATAGCCATGATGACTCACAAGGTACTGGATGATTTTCCACTAGCAGCACTTTGTATATAAATTACGATAAAAAAATATAAATGATCCGATTGACCGAATCAATTACTTACACCAAAAAAGACAGACTACTTTAAACGTAGGATCACTTTAAGTGTAAAACATTCAAGCCCCATCAAAATCTCAAGTTGAAGCACTTGTTGGGATTTTAAACTATTGCTTAACTAAACTGTTGTCTTTTTCAGCTGTTGGTATTTTGATATTGTTGGTAGTCAAATAAGCTTTCGGTCCATACAGTGTTGGTAAATTTTACGGAAAGACTTGTTACGGTTCACAAGATAATGACGTCCAAAAATTACTATTTTTATCACTGACTCGCTCACTCATCAAAAGTAGGTATTTACTACTTCCAGGTGACCTAGGAAGTTGAAAATTGGTATGGAAGTAGCTTATTAGACGTATATATAGGAAAAAGTCATCACATTTGTTGATGGTATGGAAAACAAAGTAATTATTGCGGCTGCTTGCCAACATTACGTATGAGGCTGGTGAATGAGATAACTTTGTATTATTATTATTGAATAGTACGTTGTTTTTTAATGACACTGAGTTCAGGTTAAATTAGAGAAAGAAAAACTTGCCAAGTCGCACTTTTGAGTAGCAAAGAACATCACAAATTTTCATCTATAGTAACTCATCATCTTCCTGCCCTGTTCCCAATTATTTGAGGTCGGCGCAGCATGTCTTCTTCTTCCATCCATCTCTTCTTGCTGTCATCTCAGTGCTCACTCCTTTCATACTCATATCATTCTTCACACAATCCAGCCATCTCTTCCTTGGCCTTCCTCTTCCCACTAATCCATCCACTTTCATATTCAACACTCTCCTAGTCACATGACTTTCGTCCCTCCTCATAATATGCCCATACCATGACAAATGATTACTTTGCAACTTTTCTGTCACTGGCGCTACTTTCAGACTTCCTCTTATATGTATAAATATATAAAAATATATAAAATTTCCTTTATAGTAACTGAAGAACGTTATACATATATATGACAGGAGCTTTGATTTAAGGAAAGTAAGAAATTGGGATCCAATTATAATAGATAAGTACCATATCTTTTGTTAGTGAAACCACTATTCAAGTTAATCTTGCAAGATTTTTACGAACTTATTGGTTCTTTTTTTTGATATTTATGTTTTTGATGGGATTATGATTACTGGTTAAATGATTTTGTTCCCTATTAGACATGTATCAAAAATGGCTTTGCTGGCATTGCAGTTTTATAATAAACAAAACGTAAAATCAACTAACCTATAATATCTCTTCGAAGCATTAATAACGTCGTCATACAATTTTGCTGAAGAAATTTTCCAGACATAAAGCGCATCCCTTATCTTACCTTAGCTAGTGAAGTCCCATACAAAAGAATTCAACGAGCGATTGAAGCCTGTACTTAATTATAATTTATAATACAATATTTTTTGAGATGGCTTCTCTACAAACAATATGTATTCTACACTTGATTCTGAGTAACCCCTTAAAATCTCAAACGCTCTTTTTTAATACCCCGTAACACCAATTTTTCACATATGAGTACTACATATAATTTGCATTAAAAAATCTGCTAGGTCTATACACATTTTCATTACCTAATGAATCTTTCAATAAATACGTATTCTGTTGTTTTAGTCGAAGAGTTTTTAGAACAGTATATCGACATTATATAAAAAGGCTAGCTTAGGTAAGGAATTTTTGAAAATACTTTCTTGCCTACTTCATCAAATTAATAGCTTCAGTAGTTTTATATATTTTTATCTTAATATCACGTGGTTTTTTATTTATTTTAAGCACCAAATTAACCTTGATTTTTCCACTGCGATAGTCGGGCAACAATATGTGAAATATAGTTTAGGTAGTACTTTAATCAACATAAAGCTGGAAGACAGTGATAAAGCCGAGCACGTTGCAGCATGATGGGCTATTCCGTTTTACGAGTCGTGTCTAAACGTTGTCGGTGCGGGCCGAAGCCCGGACTAGCTGAAAATCGACGTTGGATATCAATCAGCCACACAATACATCCCCATTAAGGCCTATCATAAAACAAATTTCAATCAAATTATTGAAAGACTCGCGGAGCTATCACTATGGGAAAAAATTATAAAATATGTTTATTGTACTTGAAACAATATAAAACAGAGAATTGGAAACAGAACATTTTCGTTTATGTAGAAAGCAACATATAAAAATCTGGTTTTTAAACCCTAAATTACAAATTTTCATGTGTTGCTTTTAACATAAACGAAAATCTAACCAGTTAGATATATTTGATTGTTTGATTTTAGTAAGTAGCGTTACCTGCGATATTATAATATAATAACGCATAGGCATCCTCGTACTGAAGTATCTTAAAAAGTTTATATCTAAGTACTACAGCTTTTTTACATGACTGGGCCCAAAAAAAGAGTGTAAGTACTGCTTTTATGGCTCATGTACTATGTGTGTAAGATTTTTTACAACGGTGAAGGCGTAGGAGAGTATATTTTGGACTACTTGATGTAACCGAGGTCTATTCAGATAAAAAACGACCAAGATATTCAGTTGTTAGATTTAAATGTTTTACGAGACTTGTTTTGTCCGTAGTTCCCGTGATTGATTAGCTAACAAAGTTTTCACAAAGGTGTATCTGTTTTAAGTAATAATATTGAAGAAAATAATATATTTTTAGAGAGTAAATGTATCATTTCTTATAATTAAATTAAAAAAGCTAGAAGAACAACTTGTACATTTTTGTTTTAATTCGTTTTTTAAGTGGACTTTACCGAATCTACCGACTTTACGAATTGAGTTTCTAAGCAGCTTTGTGTCACAATAACTAACCTTTAAGCAAAATAAATAGTTAAGTATAATACAATATCATAGAAGCCCCCGAGCCGTAGTATATATATGTGACCTAGTTTCAGAACTACAGTCCTACGTCACGTCATAATATCAAAGCTTGCTTGTATCTCAAAATTAAAAATTAAATCAGTCGAGTATCGCCGAAACCTGATTGTTAACACATAAAAGGTCTTTAAAAAATTACGATGTGCTTAACTTATGAAAAATACGAGATTATTCATCTTTGCCGGTTCACCACCGTGATTTATAAGTTTACTGGATCCAATATAATACAATAATACCATATTTAACACAAAGAACTGATTGTAAACGTGAAACTCTCGTAGACGTTCTTTGTTTGGACGTGCAAATTACACCTTGCAGTTTTTGACTTGTGCTGTGTGCTTTGTAGAAGTAGGTACAAAGTTATTGTGTAACTTTAAGGTAGCTTTTGGGATCAAAGTTCTTGCTTAAATTAATTGGGTACTAATGAATTATGTGTACATTACGCATTAAAAGTGTGCCGCAACTTAAGCGTTTAACGGTTTTTTTACTTAATCCTATATAAAGAAGGGTAATAAAAAATACCTTCGCCGCTCCCACCGCAGTATCGATTGTACCACCAGCGGCCGGCGCTCAGGGCACGGCGCCACCACTCCACGGCAAAGCAACGCAAAACAAATTAAACACAACACTTTACAACGTCCACACTATTTTATACGCAGCCGGAGATCGCCGCATCTGCCCACTTTAGCACTGTCAACTTCCAAATAAAACTTTACGAAACTCAAAAAGAGAAGCGAAAAGCAGTCCTTCGAGGAAAAGGAGTATGATGCGTCGTCGCAGTGAAAGTTGCGGTCGAAGGGCGCGCGAGAAAGTTACGGGAGTGCCGTTTCAAGCTTTTTCATATTGTCGTCTCTAAGACGAAAGTTTTGATCGGTGCGACGTAACGTCGGGAGACGAGTGGCTTTGTTACGCAACTCACTGCGGTGCGATCCCGCCAGGGGGCAGCGCGGCGTCGTGGCGCAGTGGCGGGCATGCGCACTGCCTGGTGACGTCCATCACCTGCTTGCTCTACTACCAATACGCTCATCAAAATTCACTTTCATTCTTTATAACCGTTCTAGAAAACAGCCCGCCCGTGTTTCCTTGTTACTCGACCATATGTAATTTTATCCTACTTACTTCAAATCTCAGTAAACGATTTATACTGAAGACGTATATTTACGTCTGCTTGCTCTATTCAGTCATTGTTATCTGACCCACTTAAATGTATTACTATGACTAGGAAACTTGCGAGGCAAGTCAATTATATTTAATAATTTTGTCGCGGCATCGGATACACACGCGGTTTTTTTACTAATACATATATTTCTCATTCCTTTGCCACTCGCCCGAGAGAATGAGATTCTCGGTAATCGTTGCCGTTGTAGCGATTACCTAAGCTAAAAAGCGGCAATATTAAACTATTCGTGGGCCAGCGCCGGTACAAGCGTAGGCAGGCAGCAGCTACGAGTACGAGTAGGTTCGTAAACATTTTGATAACTACGCCAGAACATAGCGAAAAGCTGGGGCGTGACTATAATACATAGAATGTATCATTTTTAAGTTTTCCAGTTCAATTTTCGTAAAGTGTGAACGGCACTTGAATTTTAAAGGAGTTTTTCCAAGGGTCTATCTATGGATTCTTCTTCAGGGTGTAACAAAATTGCTGTAGGATCCGTTAACTGGGGATTCTACTCATCGTATGGAACAACTTTTGTTCTACGACTTTGGTCAAATGGCAAAAAAAATTTTGGACTCTCCATACTCTCTTCATCTTTGCTCCATCCCACATTAGGTGGGGTCGGCTCTCCTAATTTTTCGGTCTAGGGTTTCGGCCATGCCATTCGGTCTAGGGTTGTCGGGTCGGGTAAATCCTCCTTATCTATTAGTCTGGCCATGCTGGTCCACCACGTCGATGGAAGGCGGCCTCTGCCTCTCCATACAAAAATGGCAAAACAGATGATCAATTTGTATGAAAAGTCCAAATGTTTCCTTGTGATTTGAGCAAAGTCGTAGAACAAAAGTTGTTCAATACGATGACTGAGGGATTCTACCCCAGTTAACGAGTCCTACACCAATTTTGTTACACCCTGTATACTACTTAGGCGTAGGATCCGTTAACTGGAGCTTCTACTCCATAATATTGGACAAATAGTTCTACTTACTAATGACTTTGAAGAAATGAATTTTGTTAATGACTCTTTTCGTAAATTTGTATCAATTTCTTTTTTCCGTTACTGCAGTCATAGAACAAAATTTGTTTAGTATAGTTAATGAGTATAAGCCTTAGTTAACGGGTCAAACTACTATTTTTTTATCCGCAATTCGTAAGCCCTAGCGTATAACTATGTGACTCTGAAACTGGAAAGATACAACTTTCGAGATATGGATAGTTCCTAAAACGAGATAAAATTATCTATCTAAAGAAAAAATAATCAGATCTCTAGGTGTAACCATTATTTATCTTTTTATATTTTTTTGAATCTGACACTGTGAAAATGTACGAGTTAAGAAAATTGCATTTAAAGTTTATGATCGTGAAAAATATACTTCTGTTGCGAAGTTATGGAGTGATACCAAGCTATTCTGCAAACATCCAAGATTAAATGTCACATGTAGACACATGATAGAGGCAGAATAAAAGATTTTGAGGAAAGAACACGCGAAAGAAAAAAAAAGTATCAAAGTTATTGATAAATTATAAGAAAATACGACATGATCAATTAATAAATCATCATGGGGTTATGTGTCTAGGTATTGGAAGAGGAATAAAATAAAATTAAACTTCGCATTTTTAATATTTTTAATTTTAAATTGAAAAATCATCAATTAGGTCATATTAATCCTTAATAAGGATCCTTATTATTTACTACTAATGTTTTGGTGTTATTGATTTGTTAAAAAAAAGTTAAAATCGTATATTTCGACCACTTCACAAAATTACGAATATCTCGGAAACTATAATCTAATAGAACCCCGAAAGTTGTACCTTTTTTTACCAACACAGTCATATTACCTTACGTTCAGTATAAAGTTGGTTGAATTGGTTTGCGGTGATAATGTTTTTTTGTCTATCCGAGAAAACTCGCAGTTTGTGAAACTGCGCTACTTTATAGCTGAGTTAGACGTGCGTTTGAAAGGGTTACTCAGAATCAAGTATAGAGTGCAGGAAAAAATATAGAAAAAATCCGATCTAAAATCCTTTTTAGTTTCCCATACAAATCTGAAAAGTGAATCAAGAATTTGTATGGGAAATAGGAAAAGTGTTTTTTTTTTGTATATATATTTCCTAGATTCTATACTTGATTCTGAGTAACCTCTTAAAATTTCAAACGCAACAGACAGAAAAGTACCAAATGTTAAAAAATGACCCCGCTTCCACTGCTTCATTTCTTAGGTCATCTCGTAATGTCACAGTTCAGATTTGAGCATTACATCAGTGAGTATAATCAACTCTTGGATTGTTACATTACAGGTGAATGGTCGTCAGTCAGTGAGGCAGTATTGTGTAATGCTCAGAATCTAAGATTGCTACATTGCGCAGGCAAATTCTCCCGGTGAGGGACCTCCCTAAGGTTAGATACTCATCGTCAAAATAAAAGTCTAATTTAATTACACACTTTATTGAATTACCATAATGAAAAACAAACATTATTAATAATAACTGTATGTCCTGAAATATACCTGAAAGACAAATTAATGACAGTCCTATATGCAGGTGACTTTTCATTCGCTGAAAAACAGCAAAAATATATTTTTTTTACAAAACTTTAATTAATTAATTTAAAGGTGTTAGGGTAAACACCGTTATCCTTGAAACTGGTGATTCAGTATCATGAATAGTGTAAAACTAGTAAAAAAATGTACCCTTAATTATTTTTTTGCAGAAATATTCAGAGGCAAAAAATCATGTAATCAAGACTATGCACCTAAGCAAACTCGTAGCCCGTCATGTGACCTTGCTGGCGAAAGCCGTGGATGTGATGTTGGTGGCAGCGGCGGTGCAGGCGGCAGGGGGTCATTGAACTCGAAATTTTCTTGCGGCGGGGAACTAAAACTCCTTTGAAAAACTAAAAAAAAAATGAGTGTATTTGTTTTTAATGCTGTAATATATTTTATATATATGTTACCGAGCCACAGTTTTTGTAATAACGGTGTTTACCCTAACACCCTGTATATTTGCAAAATGTCTGTTCAGTTATAGTATGGGAAATGATTTGTTTGTAACTGTACAAGTTTCTTGGATAAAAAGTTGAGTTTCAAGAGGACTTTGCCACTCTTCAGCTTATAAAGGGTCACCTGTAGATACTGTAATCATAAGTATATTTATATTTAAAGAATAGATAAGTACAATTCACAAAACGATTAGATATGTCGCTAAATTACAGTGATATTTGAAAGATATGTCAACTTGACCAGTGAATAAGTTCGATTAAAAATAACAAACATGTAAATACTTATATGTATTGCATATAATTAGAATTCAGATTTTCTCTAAAATATAAATAACTTGACGAAAACAATTCAAACAAAAATTCAAAAAATTATGCAACGCCAAAGTTTGAGTTTCTGGTTCTTCTAAAGCTCTTTATTTTTATATATTTTTTTATTTGAAAAGCATAGTTTTAGTCATTTGCAGTCTATAAAAGATAAAAAGACATCGCGATGTACAGTTGCTGGTTAAATAAAAAATAAATGCTTAGTAAAATTGCAGCAAGTGGTCTGATACGAGGCCGGTGCACGTGTTGATAAACTATACTCAGTCAAAAAATTCCACATAATTTTATAGCAGACAATATAAAATAATGTACAACGAAACCTTCTGTACACAATAGTCCATGAAGAGCTAAAGGTCTGTTAAAAGTGGGGCGAATAAATCTCAAGACGGTAGCTAAATTAGATCTGGATGTTCATGTACAGTGATCTCGAGTTAACAAGTTTGGCCTGTCCGGACTGTCCCACCTTCAAGATGAACGGTTAAAGATTGACATTATGTTTGTCGCGCGGACCTCGCAAAATTTTAGAACAAAAGCTGTTCAGTTTTAGAAGTATACTTCATTTTTTCTTGCGTCTTATTTTTGAAAATATTATAGCGTACCTACTCAACATTATGGATATTTCATAGAGTTGGAAAAGCTTCTTATTAAGTTTAAATAACGAACTCCATAACGAGATTTTCCAACACTATAAAATGTCAATGGTGATGTGTAGGCACGCTATAATATTTTCAAAAATAAGACAAGGAAAAATTAAGTATAGAAGGCCAGCACAAACTATTGCTACACCTTTCAATTACACTCACCTGTATATCTATGCATAATAATTGAGAGGAGCACAGCAGATACAGCTATAAAGCAACAAATTACACTGAATGCAGGTAAGGTAAGGCAATGTAAATCATACCACAGAATTCCCAATAGTTGATCATACGTATAGATGGGTTTTTGCCCGGGCATTTTGAATAAATGCCCAATAAACGTCCATTTGCGCCATACAAATTGGGCATTTATTGGGCATAAATGGACGTTTATTGGCATTTACTCAAAACTGCCCGGGCAAAAACCCATCTCTAATCATACGTAATAAAACTCGTAAGCTGATTTAAGGACGCAGAAAGAGACAGATACCGGTGAAGATTTCACACCGTTCTGATATCAGCGAACGTGTTAACACATTTACCCTGGTTTAATACTATCTATTTACGATAAAACTGTTTGTAATAAACTTTCTTACTTAATTTTCTTGTCATGTATTTATTTCTGTGAGTAGATAATATAAAATGGGATTGAATATTGAACTCAATACGTTCTTAAATATGCTTATTAAAATACACAACCCTTTTTACCCAATCATGTTACTCCTGTATGTTTATTTAGCACGAACATAGTAAAATATTACTAATTTAAGCTTGAAGTTGTTTCACTATAATGAATTTCATAAGTAAATATGCACTGAAATTACCTTTATACGTTAATAAACACATAATACTTCAGCCAATACTAAGTTGTCCTATTAACCAAATATTTTCAAAAAAAGGACATTTAATAACAGTGCCATAAGAATCTAACATTCAGGTGCTAACGAATTCTAAAAAAATTGACTATTCATATATTTACTTACCTATTATTTTAAAAAATGAATTATATTCTTTATTTATTAATACAGCGAAGTCAGACCCTGTTGAAAAGGCAAATATAAATTTTAAACGTAGTTATAAACTTTTTAAAGAAAACGACGCAAGATAGTCCAAACATAGAAGCAAAATAGGAAACTAAAAATTAATTTGATGTATTATTTCAGTCGTGATTGTAATGTGTTATACAATTACACACCTTTATCGTAACTATTGCAATGGCACAATAATAATTATTTTATAGCACATGAAGGCAGCTATGTATGTTAAGGTCTGGCTATATGAAAAGCTTTATTTGCACAAATTCTTTTGAGCATTTATTTTATTGAAGTGAGAAAACTGTATTGTATTTGTATACCATGCATGCATTAGTTCTCGTTTCTGTAATGTGTTCCATTTAATTTCACAATTACGTTTTGTAAAGCCGGACCTCAACATTTTTAACAAATAAAAGTGCAGAGAAAACAAACTGCAGAAGACATCAGACAATACGTTTAACTACATATTACCTATATACATTACAGTTATGCATTTAAACAAGCCTACCTTACTTAAATGTTTAGAAAATTGAGCAAATGAAAATAAAAACAGTAACAATACTTAATAAACATATTCAATTATACATGTATTCCTACTAATATGAGTACATATAATGATTAATAATTGTCATTTAAACAGAACGTGTCGGTTCTTAAATTGCATTGTACTATTTCAAACGTGTGTCACATAATAATAATATAGATATGTGATTGTGTTATCACTACCTTTAATGGCTTCACATGTGACGTCACATAATATTATAAAATCTAAATGCCTGCATCTTTCTTTTAATGCAGTTCGACAAGAATCATATCGAACGTGGTGAGGACAATTGCAAAATTGACAAATGCGATCATATCGAACAATGGAAATGACCTTTGTTTACAGACAGCGCTTTTATCACAAAGCAGAAAGACGGAGAGCATGCTCTCGTGTATCGTATACTCTTATTGGAACTACCGTGTTAAGCGTTTACAGTGGAGTCGAGCTCTGCTCTCATAAGAGAGCAGGCCGCAAAGTACATGGTGTTATCGTATACTTTGCGGCCTTCTTTCTTGCGAAGGCAGAGCTGTCTTACTCACGCTCCGAAAAATATCATCTCGCTTGCACTGCATTGTGGCTGCACTCTACTAAAACTGTAAGATTTTACAAAATGTTACACCAAGTTCAATGAAACCCTTATCGCGCTGTACTCAGCCGCATGGGTGGCAATCGCGGCAGTGTCTAGCTCGAGAGTTAGTAAGCGCGCACTACCTAATACTACTAAGATACCTGCATAGTTTCTCTTTTATCCCTAGCTCTATATATTACCTAACCTTCAATCCCACAAACCCTTTGGCAAAATGCCCTCAAAAGTCCAAATTTTCAATCACATTATCTAATCTCTTCTCTTTAGTTGCTTTTGTTTTATTTATTCCTATGCGTATATTAACACTATATATACCAGAGTGTACTTATCGTACGAAGCTCTATACAATGTCTTAAGTGCAATTTATAGACAACTATAAATAATAATTGATTTTATCAAAAAATTTATAGCTATTTTTTTAAGCAAAACCACACAACAATATTTACTTAAGTATTATGATAACGACGTTGAAAACTATAAACAAAAGTAAATAAAAATATATTTTTCAACTTTTCGACTCAACTTTCAATTGAAATCAATTTTGACTAGCATCTAATTGTAATGTAAAACATATAATTTCAAATAATATTGACTAGTTTGATACAAATATTGTCCTATAATTTTTTTATTGCCACAAATACACAAACATAATTAATTCAATATATAAATTTAATTTTAGACACAACTTTGGCACAATCATGGATTAAACTGAGTTGTCATTTTGACACATTCACTGGAGAAGAGGAAGACTGGGGAAATATGGTATAAGGATATGTTTAAGTGCAAATATGTTTATCCTTATCCTACAGTGCAAAATAAATAAGTAGTGATATTGGATTACCGTGTATTTTTATAATATGTGTTTGATCCAGACTTAATTTCCGAATATAAATAAATAACTTCTTACTTCCACCGTGTGTTATTTCACTATTGGGTAATTAGTACAAGTGTAAATACCCCTTGTCTTTTTTTAATTATCAGTAAATTTTGGCACATAATTTAGTCGGGTCGTGGCACTAGTGTTTTAAGTAACTGAACGTTTTGTTTTAATACACTGGTCCTATTATTACCTTAGTCTATATTCATTAACACTAATCTTTTTTTTTAAATTTTTCGGAAATATGTAGATTACCACAGAACTAACTATAGTCCCAATCTAAGATTAAATACGAGGAGCAGTCTGGAGAGGGCGATAAAATCATACAAATGAACAGTTCTCAGTACTCATTAGTTCATTACATTACTAAATATTAACTATTTTCTGAATAATTTAGCATAAATCCACAACATTGATAGTGTTAAACAAACTTTAACAATCTTTGGCTTTGATCCCTAGACCAATATTATTTTATTCCTTTGTTTTTTAGTAGCCGATGCACACATTGTGTTCATGTATGAGATCTTTAAATATTTCACTTCAAATGTAAAATAAATTAGAAAACTATCACATATATCAACACTATTTTTATAATCTAACGTCTTTTTTGTGATACTAGACGAATTTAAAATGATAATCATATACATATTAGTGAATGTACATTTCGTCTCTGTCTCCGTTAATGTTAGATTCTTAAAGGATTTGATCCCATCGGTTTCGTATCGTCGCGTCGTAGAAATGCCGACAACGCGACAGTTACTGTAACACCCTAATTTTCCAGATCATTACGATTATTTTATTTACAAATATTGTCTTTAACCCTCTCACTCTGTTCGCTAATCTAACTCTACGCTACGCCAGCGGACCCGAGGTCGAAGCATCGCTCTACAACTACGCACGTCGACCCTCGATACAATAACTTATTTTGAACATTCTTTGTGGTCAATACTGATCATAATATTCATAACCGAAAACAAACCCAATGGATACGTGGGCATAATACTCGACCGCTTAAATCCATAGTAAATTCGATCAGCCTAGATAACCCCTGTTCCTTACTTACAGTGCAACAGGTTACATATATTTTTTTTAAAATAAACGATCCGTTGACAGAGAATTCGAGTGCGCCTGTGTAATATTGTAATTTATTTTATGAAGATACAAAATACGCATTCTCTGTCTGCGGACCGATCAGAAATTTTAAAATTTCAGTCGATCATTTCATTCCATTCGATATATGATTACTCCCGCAACCTCTGTCACAAATTCATTAATTAATTTATAATGTCCAATCGATCACGCCAATTATTAATTTACAATTAAATACAGTGGAGAATAAATATAAGAATATCTAAAATACTTATAAACTCGTAACAAATGTAAACATACGTCCGCTAATTCTAGAGTTTGCCAATCGTTTCCCTTTACGTTTTCGAGATTGTTCTGTTTGGTCGCGAGATTCACTTGAAGTAGTAGATGGGGACGAGGGCGGTGGCGGCGGCGGCGGCGCGGTGCGGCGGCGGCGCGGGCGGCGGTGCCGGCGGCTGGCCGCGGAGCCCCATTCAATGGATCGGCGCCTTCACGATGTGGTTGGGCGCGATGTAGTGGTAGCCCGGCAGCGGCAGCCCCGCCGTCTCCATCGTGATCCTGTAACACGCCACCGATAACGTTAAACGAACCACCGATACCACTATTTCATGACTGTAATCGTTAGAAAACTAGAATTAGGTATTACTCTTTTATCCAATAAGAAATGATCGCAAAAGTATTTCAAAGTCGACAGATTGAACGGATGGAAATGGAGTATGAAGGATACTGAGGTTAAATTCAATATTACTGTTACGCAAATCAGTGGATTTTCTAGGATAAAAATTAAAAGAAAAGGAGACGTCTTACCGGGAGGTGGGTGATCCAGTTGGCTGTAGGATGTAGGTTCGCGCTGGGCTCGAGTCGGGTCTCGGGTCTCGGGTATCACAGGATTGGATAATGGCGTGGAATCTTGAGGGAGGCGTGTTGTGGACCGTTAAAGCTATTAGTTTGTCTGCAGCTCGTAAAGCAAAACAGGATAAGCAAATTGAAACAATTATCGTTAATTTTATTACTTTTATTGTTTACCGTACTTAAAACCACATACGTTTACTAATATTCTAGCGAGAAGATACCTAATAAACAATCCTAAGATGATACGAAAATGTTTCACGTTTACACGTTAAATTTGTCGTAGTTATAACTACTGGAATCAGCAACGTTTAAAAAGTCGAATTGGACCTCATTTTATTTGTTTGCACTAATAATAACACCGTCACAAAGGCTTTATTACAGTTTCTAATGCTCACATATTATGTTGAAGAGCTTTGTGTTCATTATATTAATTTTTATTCAAGTGTGAAATTTCATTATTCAAGTAGCAAAATTGGAAGATTTTAATTTTTTTTATGGCGATTTGGTTTTAATTTCTAATAATAAAGTTAAGTCAGTATCCACAAATATTAAGTGTAAAAGTTAAATATAAGTGTAATATTAAGTTAAAAGCCAAAATAATATTCTAACGCAAGTCTCAGATTCAAGTATTTCGTAACAGTAATATTTGTGGAAACCACAGACTGTTAAAATATGTATATACGGGCGTCACAAATGTCACCAGCCCTAGTGGATAACTTTACCCACTGAATCCAATTTTTTGGACTTATTGATACAAAACACAGCCCGGCTACAACAATTTTGATAAACCCTTTATATTTATCGTAGTAATTATTTGATTCATGTCAAGTAGTATAGGATTATAGGATTAAACTTGTTGACAAAAAAAAGTATTACAGGATTAAACTTGTTTGATGTACGTGTTCTACTGCTATCAATTAAAAAAATATGATTTGCAATAATAAACTACGAAAGAAAGTTTATTTACAGGTTATTAGCCTCTTTAACTTCAATGAGAAAAGCAGCTTGGTGTTTTATTGAAAACCCTGTACTTTGCACTTGATGATATCAGTACTACCCATAATAATAATTCAGATTCATGTGGTTCTAGGTGCTAGTCTTATTTTAACGCGAAGCATTCTTTAAATGTCACAGCAGTAAAGCTTCTACGTACTACTATTGTCACAAACCCTATTTTCATCGTTCCCAAATATTTTGTTTAAGGGCAACCAAAATGTTACTAGTTCGGGATATAAATAAACACGGCCCACAGTATCTCTCAATTCATAATTATATTGAACACTGAATATAAAATATGAATACATAATAAAAACATGAAACAAATGTGTCATGTAACGATACGCATTAAAAATATTAAAAAGTAAGTCTAATGTGATAATGATTAAAAACCTAGTCTATACTGGAGAAGTCTCAAGTTGTTTTAAATAACAACGATATACATGATTACCAAAGTAACTAATGTTACTCCAAAATAGTGATTAAATTTTAATTACTTTCGAAGATATTCTCACAAATAAAAATAAAAGACGATTTTTCTTATCCCAAAAATTATTTCTTACATCTAAGTTTGGATATCAAAACATCCAAATAATATACATCTCCAACCGAACACGGACCGTCCGAAGCGATCGGCGGCCATCTTTGGATCAGACAAGTCCCACGGCGGCGGTGCGCATCGCGCTATTCATTACAGCACTAGATACGTAAGGGTAGGCGAGCGAGGCGCGGCCTAATAGGGATTGTATTTGTTTCGCTCCTTGGAGGACCTGGCGGGCGCGTCGTCGTCCTGGCGGCGGCCGCTGTAGGACTTGTGGCCGCGGTGCGCGCCCGTGGTCTGCACCGGCGCCGCGCCGCCGCCCGCCAGCAGGTCCGTGAGCCCCCCGAGCGCCGACAGCGAGCTGAGCGCGCCCAGGGCGCCGGACTTGGACAGGAGTTGCGCGAGGGGGATTGCGGAGGCCAGGGGGCTGGCGGAGGAGCCGCCCGCGCCCCCTGCGCCGCCCGCTCCCCCCGCGGCCCCCGCGTTGCCCTCCAGGTTCGCCTTCTGCAGCTCCACACTGCGGGGGCGGGGGAGGACGCTTGTAAAGGGTGACGGATAGGCGACAGCTTGGACCCGCTCGAAGGATAGATATTTCATAAATGGATTCATTAAATTTTGGACGCTAACCTAACAAGTTTACGAGTATCCTATTGTTATTTTAAACCTTTGAAATGTTATGGTTAAATAAAAAACAGCCAAATGCGAGTTGAACTCGCACACCGAGGACTCTGAACCGCCACAGTATATATTGTAAAATATGTTTTCTGTTATTCACTTCGGAATCACAAAGATGTTGATGAATGGGGCCCTCCTAACTTGCTCCTAATTCTTTAGTTTTTTTTAAATTATTTGTAAGGATATCCGCCATTCTGTAACTATTTCAACCGGCTACCTATTACGGTTCAAAGGGTTCAGTTACTAAAGGACTATGGATACGGAATAATAAAAACCGTCTAAATTATTATTATAACAAACAAATCAAGTCTTTATATGTAATCTTATACCTCATTCCAATCAAAAAAAAGCAAAAGGTAAACAAACGAAACATCCACCGATTTCGTCAAATTCCTCAAGAATCACACATTTTCTGCTAACACTGACACATACTAATCGTAGGTCGTAACAATTATTGCCTTTTCTAATAGATTTCACTAAATTATGATACGAAACTGGCATGAAAATACAATATTTCCAGTCTAACCTCAGATTGTTAGGTTATGTTTCAGTGACAAGATGTTACTGTTATCTGTAGAAAATAGTGATGAGGTTGTGTCAATACTTTGAACGAACTAGTGAATGAATGAGTGAATGAGTGTTACGTGATAAGTGTCTGACGGTTGTGTGTGGCCTGTTTTTTATATTTTGGGCTATCATTGGTAGTGGTATAACTTTTTAGGCGTTCAGTAACGTTTTCTTGTTCTGTATTTTAAATGTATTTAATTTAAATATCCGTAACTTTTTAAATCCAAGATACATACTATATACATACATACATGCTATATTGTACTAGCAACACTGAATTTAAAAATTTCGCATGGTAGGACCTTTACATAACGTAAAAAAAATAAGAACGTAGAAAAACAATCTGCATGCAATACATTTGTATTTCACTCATGCTCCGTGTGAGATGTCGACAACGATATCGATATTTTTAGATATTAATCAACATTTAGTTCCAGTTCCTACCACTATGTTCACATTGTTTGCCGTTAGAAACTGCAAATAATATACGTTAGTACGTTCGTCATTAGTCATTAGACAATGAACTGGTAACACTGAATTTCGTTCGTTCGTACCGGTACGCTCATTTCTTGCTTCGACTCTGTCAGGCACTGGCAACACTGAATTTCGTTCGACATACCGGTCTGCTCATTCGTTGCTTCGATTCCTTGTCATGCGTACGTGTGTTCTTCTGTGTTTGGATATTAACGACTTGGCTTTTGATATAAGTACACTGTTAACTTTGCGATTTGGATTGTGATTTTTCTTGGAACTGACGATTAACCGCTGCGCATTAAGGACTTTGATATTGCTCACGATTGGATTTGTGTTGACTACGTGCGACTCCTCATTGGATAAGTTTTTAAAATCCTTATTTGATTCTAACAGAATCAACTGACTACATGACTGAAGTTATTTTTATTAATTTACAGTGGTTCGAAATGAGTGATTCATCTAGTGATCTCGATCCCGGGTCTTAATAAGCTTTTCCTAGTTAGCATCACGAAAATCGTCAAAAATGACACCCATAACAATATTTTTCTATAAGTGCATATCCGCCATTTTGTAACCGAAAATTGTGAAATTTATTTTATATCTATTTGATCTCATTGGTGGTTCCGAACTCTGAAAACATAGTATCAAATAACTAAATTTTATTTAAACTCCTCGTTCGTTCATCCATTCATTCACTCATTCATATGTAAACTTGCACATCTCTAATGTAGTGTCATGGCCGATCACAAGTGTCAGTGTCAAACGATTGTTTACATTTTGCTTTTTTTTGATTGGAATGAACTATAGATTATGTCACGAAATTACGCAAGTTTTATCACGCATAGTCTGTTAAAGTGTGTCAATAAAAATTTGAGTGAATACAACACTGGGTACAGGGACATTTTATGTTTAACCCAGGTATAAGCACACATTCCTTTTTTCTAAGAAATATTAATTAAATACATCATTGTTAGGTTAGACGCCATTGAAATAAAACATTCCCACTTCGAGCGAATATGGTGCAGGTAAAGATCAAAAAGAGGAAACCAGGAGATACAAAATAAACTGATTAATCAAAGGTGCGGGCAGGCGATTAGTACTTTTGGATTATCGGATGGATATCACTGGGTAGGAGAACATTCGTCCTGTTAAAAGGTATATGGTTGGGAACGCCGACTCACCCACTGATTTAGAAAAGTAAGGATGCGACCATTCGAACGTTCACTCCAAATGACAGTCATGTCAGACACCGTCGAGGTTCTTGTGTAGCTGCCTGCATACATTGATTGTACAGTACATTGTTTGCGAATAGACTCACCTCATGTTGATGAGGTACTGCGCCAGTGCCACAGAGTCAGGGTTGCCGGATATGGTTATGGTGCGGTCGGTGCTGCCGCCCTCGCGCTCCTCGCAGTTCGATATCCGGATCATCGCGCCAGATATCTGGCGGATCTCGGCGATCTTGGTGCCTCCCTGCGTACAAGATGATGTAGTTTAGATTTTGTTAAGTCTTTAACGATAAATTAGGAGGTTGTTGAGAAATCTGTAGGAAAGTACAATAATTTAATTTACCAAAACCACGACAGTTTGATTTGTTATAGTTATAGGATTTGATTAAAGTAGCACCAACAGAACTGATAGGCGTAATCCGATAAATAAAATATTTTAAATTAGAACAAGATATACGTTTGATTCTATTGCGAGTTTGCGTTCATTGATATAAGCGGAAGCGCGGTGGCGACTTAAAGAAGCGGTATTTAACAGTGACGGTGTCACAATAGACAGGACTGCGTATATTTTTAACCTAACATTTTAAGCATGCTACACATAAATTAATGCGTATACAAACGTAACGTAATAATTTTGTGTAGTAATAGTAGGTAATTAATTAGGAATAGGTTCCAGCCGGGATAACGCTAGGTAAGAGTAGTAGATAATAATAAAGTGACATTATAAAGTATGAATGTCCAGGGTATAGCGCTGTAGTATCGTTTGCGGTATGGCAGGCGCTCACCTTGCCAATGATGCAGCCGATGAGCTCGTTGGGCACGGTCATCTCGTGCGACTGCTGGTTGGTGTTGGGCTGGCCGCGCGCCGCGCCCGCGCCGCGCAGCTGCGAGCCCGCCAGCGCCGCCAGCGCCGGGAGGGCCACTTAACGAGTTATACAACACGTTAGTTTGGTATCACTGTAGTTTGGTGATATAAAGTAAATGATACTATACCTTGTTCCAATAAAAAAATCAAAAAATAAACAAACTTATCAGGCACCTGACGTTGACATGCGTCAATTCTATGATATGTTTGTTACCTTTTGCTTTTTCTTGATTGGAAGAAGGTATAGAAAGGTTATGTCTATTATAAATGCGACTAGCTGCGCAAATACGTTCAAACCTGCGTAAAATAACATAACCAATTTAATTAAAAATGAGAACCCGACATCAAGACGTATTCCATGGATGTCCAATAGGGATCAAGACAAATCTAATGACAGCCACACATCGAAATCAGGTATCTTCAAGGTTAGCTATCGTAGGCTGTAGGATCCGATTTGGAAAATTTTACGTAACTAAGAAATCGCAAGTCGATTAATCGTACAGCTGTTAATGAATAGAAATGTATGTTATATACCATTACATGTTTTTGTAATTATTGTAATAAGACCACGCCAGGAAAGGTGGGTTTCACTTATGAAGCACGAACAACTTTTCCCAAGGAACCCATACCGAGTTCTCATACCCATACAGTATCAGGTTAGATAGTTACCTGCTGGGTTAAGGCCGCCGGCACCAGATGGCGCAAGCCCGCCAAGTCCGAGCGCTGCTAGGCCAGCAAGCGGAGATTTCGCCAGACCGCCCATCTACAATGAATATTGTTATTGAAAACTACAGCTTAATTAGAGCGATCGCGCACTTTGTAGACGTAACCAAGCTGGTAAGTTCAGATATAACCCATGATACCTTCGAATATTAATAAACGATTTCCCGTCTTAAACGCATTTTTGTACAAGAGAGAGAGAGATAATTAATTTTCAAAATTAATTTTTACTTTACAATGTTTGGATACCCTTCTATTTTTGTGTTGCGTTGCGCCCAAATGAGTCTGATGCATTGTCTTTGGATGTTTTGGACAAGTGCGCGATCGATTATGTCATAAATGGAGGACACCTCTGCTCGAGGGTAGTGTAAGTTCGTAGGGATCCCCCACCACCATAATTTTGATTCGTAATGTTTAATTCTTGTTTACTAATTTAAGAAAGGTGCACAAGAGACAGACCTCCATTAATACTCGGTAACCGTAATCGGTTAACGATTACGCTATTTTAACTGTTATAAAAGTCAGTAAACAAGATTTACACCTTTTAAAAAAATTATAGCTGCAAGATAATAATTATAGCTCCAGCTGCTTGTTTGTCTTCTCTGACAAGGCCGGGATGGGATCGCTGGATAGGGAAACCTGGGTACAGAATATAGATAATGAGAGAGATAGATATATACGTATGTAATACAAAGAGAAAATTCACTAATTTCAATGATAGTGTATGGATAATGCAGATATACATACAGTGTCAATTATTTTTTCGTATCTGGATTTTACATACACTACCGATAGATTTTACTTTAATTCCAATGATAATAGGCTAAAAGGTAAAGAATTTGAAAATTTTCTTATATCAAATTCCGCACAAAAACCACGTTGTGAGTACCACAATGGTGCTGCCCAACGAAACGCACCTTCACGAGTTCAGGAATAGGCAAAATTATCAACTAAATATCAAAAAGTAATCGCCTCACGTTAAGCCATGCGCTTCCGTGGTTAATCTCAATATTAATCGCGAGAAACACAAAAAGAAATAGGACAAGGCAAGGGCTAAGGCAAAATAAGAAGAAGGTGCAATTACAGGGGTTGGACTAAAGTATTTTTGTTTGTTTAGTGCAATGTCATCGTTTCTAATCAAAGAAAGGCTCGTATCTCGGCGATGCCAGAAAACAAACAGATAAAGCTGCGAATGTCAATGTGATTCTCAAAACATTTTTCAAATTATAATATACGATATGAGTGAATATTTAAGCAAATGTGTCTAACACGAGGGCTGGTGCTAAACTAAACACGTGGGTAACATGTGCCCAAGGAAGGGGTTTAATAATTCTAGAGGGGTCCGCAAGCGACTAAGGGAATTATATCGATCGATCAAGCAGGAACCTTAAGAAATAATAAATACACAAACTGAATAAAACGTTCTAAATTACTGGGCAATGGGTAGGTTTCTAATGCTATGTTCGTTTTAATCTATGTTATTTCATATCTGCTACGGGGTCTCAACACCACATCAAAACCATTTCATGGGATTCGGGGGCAGCACCAATCACATCATGTCACTCGATTTCTACACAACCTCATAGATTTATACACGGTTTTGTATTGGGGAGAATCAAGAAAAAAAGGACAACAGTGATAGCTTACATTAAAATAGGTGAACAAAAGTCCAACTTTCTCAGCAAATAATTTGCTGAGAAAGTTTAGCGTTAAATGAGCCGCGAATCGAGACTCCGGCTTGCGTTTATGTTTGCCGAATGCAATGACAGGACCCTCGGAACACACCAGGTCGTGAATGCTGTGAGGCGACTTAACCAGATATAGCACATGAAGGACTAGTGGACGCTTTACATATAGCGTAAGTTCATCGCCCACTCCCACGTTGACTAAGAGCGTGTTTCGAAGAGTTTAAAAAAATTTACAAGAAAGTGACAAATCTTTTAACGGCCGTCATCGACGCAAACCGAAGCCCCAAGTCGCCCGTCCTTGGGTTGTACTACATGTATTACGATTAAGAGGGTAGTCTATGAGGTGTGCAGTACGAGCACAAAGTAAATATACACAGAGAGGCCGCTCAAACCAACCACTCAAATCGTATGCACTATGCATATACATGCTTATACACCCATACAGTCGATCTTACGCGAGTTCTGTTTTTTTTTATTAACAATTTATCACATATAAACAGATAGTTGCTTAAGCTAGTACAACAAAAACCTTAACCGATTTATCCGCGCATTAGTTACTCGTCCTACACGTACAACTCTAGATTGCTAACTACATTAACGTAAACCGTCGTCTAAAATCGTACATTTCTTAAAAAGCTCAACTATCTGAAAAAGTGGGCAATAACAGTGCAGATCGATGTACCTATATGCATACGTATCGAGTGGTTTGCACTGAGCGGCCTCTCCGCGTAAAGTTACTTTGCGGCGCGATCGAGCGACAGTCGCGTGCGCGTGCGACTCACAAAGTGGTGGTCGTGCGTCGGCAGCAGGTGGTGCGGCGGCAGCGCGCCCACCAGCGGCGGCTTCATCTCCAGCAGGGGGAACACCGGCGCGCACACCGCCTACAAGTCCACACGTGTGCTCAGCTGCTAATCGCTCATCCGTCAACCAAGTGATAACACACAGATAACGCCCGACAGACTCACTGCTCATTGATCATTGCTCGTCCGTCAACCGTACGCACGCAAGTGGTAACACACAGTAATGCCCGATCGATAGATACTGCGTATGTCACTAAGAGAGGCTATACCGGGTGTTAGGTAAAATACTGCAGATATTTAAATGGCACGTAGGGGCTGCAGAACCTATCACAAATAAAAAAGAGCGAAGTCTATATTCCCCTTAGTTTACGAGAAATAAGGGTGTAAAGTTGCCCTATTTTTTCTCAAATTTCCGCTTTGCACCCACTTTTTCAGGTCGAGTCAGACATGCTGAACGCTCACAATTAACCCCAGATTTTTTAAATTTAATTTTCCCCACAAAACCTCAATTACAATTTATTTTTTTAACTGCTCCCGTGTATGGCCGCCCTTATTTGTTCCATCTCTTTCTCGCACGTACAATCAGTATCGCTGTCTTACTCAATGACGTCATGCAATAGGTACGCACGCAAACACATAAACACACGGGGCGACGACGTGCGGACGCTGCGGGCGGCGCGGGGATAACCGCCTGCATAGCAACAATCGGGAGTCCATAGGGCAACAGTAATCACAAAAACGATATCCACCCAGGCGAAGCCGTGGGCGATGGCTAGTTAGAAAATATCAAAAAAATAAAAAAAAACCACCTATCCCCCAATATTTTTATGAAGTCGGCGCTTCTGGACACGGTTTCGAATACTACCAGGGTTCAACTTCAAAAAGTCTCGGTTTGATTGGTGGTAGGGCGTTTAACAAGTCGCCTAAGTAATTAGATCTCTTTCAAAAATTGCTAGCAACTACCAAAGTCTTGCCGCCAAACATAAATGTCGGGAATCGAACCCGCAACCTTTCCTTATGAAGCGAGCGCCACACTGCTGAGCCACGGAGGCGATCAGGTGAGATCATTAGCAAATTAAAAAATATTGGTAGACAAGCCAGATACTAGTAGGGAAATCCAAATTAAACAATAAAGTTGTTATTTTTACCCCCAATATTTTTATGAAGTCGGCGCTCCTGGACACGGGAGGCCGCGGCTTCGAATCCTACCGGGGTTCAACTTCGAAAAGACTCGGTTTGGTTGGTGGTAGGGCGTTTAACAAGTCGCCTAAGTAATTAGATCTCTTTCAAAAATAGCTAGCAACTACCAAAGTCTTGCCTCTAAACATCAGTGTCGGGAATCGAACCCGCAACCTTTCCTTATGAAGCGAGCGCCACACTGCTGAGCCACGGAGGCGATCAGGTGAGATCATTAGCAATTTAAAAAAATATTGGTAGACAAGCCAGATACTAGTAGGGAAATCAAAATTAAACAATGTAAGTTGTTATTTTGATAAATAGTTTAATTGTAGAGATAGGTAGATAAACAAATTCTTAGTAGATATTAGAGATTGTTCGAAATGCCCACCGTTTACACGTACACAGAGTCTAGCACGTTTCCGCACAGGTCTATGCAAGGAGCCAATGACCTGAGGGTCCATTTGAATAATATCAAAGGCCATGTCGATTTTGATTCGCATTTCCATTTCACTCTCACTTTCACAAGTCTTTCACGTGGTTCAACACATAAAAATCCAATGAGGTAAGGTCGAGTGACCGTGGCGGCTAAGCCACTGATCCTCCTCGTCCTAGCCAGCGGTCTCCAAACTGCTCAACTGCTGCTCAAACTTCCTGCAACGCACGAGGACCACTGATGAAGTTACGGCCTTCTCTCCGAAGCGCTTGAACGATCCCGTCTATGGTGTTCACACTGGATATCGGGCGATTTGGGTTACAGTTTTCTGATGCACTTTTCTCCTCCTCCTTAGTCGGTCCCTCAGTACTGAGGATCGTGACCCCCTTCAATTACTATTTTCCTGGATAGTGTAATGCTAAGCCTCGCGGTTCATCGCTAGATTCGATGCCTCGTGAATCGACATCTTCAGCGTCTTCGTGACGAGATCGGCACATCGAGTTGGTCTGCGGCTCCACGGTCTGTTCCCTTCCACTTTTCCATAAATAATGGATCGTTCCAAACTTGTAGGCTCTCTCCGCACAACGTGACCGAAATAGCAGTGTTCTTCGGATTACTGTAGACAAAAGTATCTCACTGTTTTTGATCTTCGACTCCTACAGTATGGACTCACTTGTACGGTGACTTTTACGAGTACTACGCGATACAATACAATGCGCGATAAAATTCTCATAGGTGCGCGAAACGCGAACGCACTTAGCAACGTAAGTTTCGCTACTGACTACTGCGTCACAGTTTTCTATTGTGTTGTGGCTGCGCTTTGCGTCGACCCGTGCCCGGGTGCGCGCTGCTATTGGTTGGTTATCGCGCGCTACCGCGCATGCGTCCCACGCTACCAGCACCGCTCAGTCCACGTGGACTAGGTACGTATGTTTGTATCTGCGAATAGTACGTAGGTCGTAGGTATAGTTTTTATAATTTAGGTAAAAACAGTACGAGTAATATGTCAACTGATAGTAATCTAATGAACTGAACTTTATTATTACCGTCAAACAAGTCTTATCTTACTTCAATCAGGCGTACGACTAAACTTATGTGGTCCATCCTTTTTAATGAAATCTTTTTTTTTATTTTTCTATTAAAATTTAGTTTTTTAGGACTTTCATTTAGGACCTTTTAACCACCTCCGTAGCCTAGTGGTCGCGGGTTCGATTCCCGGCGGGGTCCAACTTTGTAGAACTCTGTTTGGTTGGTGGTAGTTTTTTAGGACTTTCATTTAGGACCTTTCAACCACCTCCGTAGCCTAGTGGTCGCGGGTTCGATTCCCGGCGGGGTCCAACTTTGTAGAACTGTTTGGTTGGTGGTAGGGCAATGTTAACAGCATTGATGTTTTCCGGCATGAAAATAAGGTAGCCAGTTCCCCATTGCGTTGGGAAGTCTTGGTAAGCTCGCCTCCACCTTCATCACTTACGAATTACCATCAGGTAAGATGATGCCAAGGGCTTACCAACTGAGGGCTAAACCAAACCTACAACCACTATCGTATTCTTTTACCCGTGTGACGCTCAACCAGTAGGTCATAGCTATTCAAAGTGGCAACGTCGTCGTCACCCGCGAACCGCGCCGCGCCACGCCGCCCAGCGAGAATTTAATACCTACACTGTTGGTCTTGCTTCGCTGTGGAGTAGAGCTGTCGTGTTTTCTGTAATTTTATTGACTTTTGTTGTTCTCTTTTGTTTAAAGCCGCTGCTATTGCGCATTGAATTTGTTTATTGACTTTTTTTTGGATTTTGTAATTTCGTGTTTGTTAATAATGCCGAACTATCAGTTTACAAATGTTGAATACACCGACATGGTGTTAGCTTATGGGATGACTCATGGAATCGCAGAGGAAGCCCTACGTTTGTACCGGGAGCACTTTCGTCATACAAACGCCATCCAGCGGACGTGTGATACGGAATGTTGTTCAGCGACTAAGGGACTATGGAACGTTCGCGAGGCCAAACCGTGACGCTGGTCGAGCATCGTCGGTTTGAACTTGCGGGATGCTATCCTGGAACATTTCGAAGAAGAGCCCGAGGATAGCACAAGATCGGCAGGAACGATATTTGGAATCAGCAACTGGAGTGTACACAAGATTTTAAAAGATGATTTGCAACATCCTTTCAAGGTAAAGACTGTTCAGCACCTGATAGAGCCAGACTTTGGAAATCGCGTGTCATACTGTCAGTGGTTGCTACGGAAAACCGAGGAGGAAACAGATTTAGTTCAGAATGTATTATGGTCAGATAAGAGCACATTCACGCGATGTGGAATGTTTAATCGCCGCAACACGCATGTATGAGCGCATGTAGGTCCGTTCTTTCTACCAAACAGGTTAACTGCTGAGGCATACAGCAGCTTCTTAGAAGAAAATGAGGTACCGATACTAGATGACCAGCCACTGTCTGAAAGACGACGTGTTTGGTACCAGCATGATGGCGCTCTTTCCAGCTCTGCAAGGACCGTGGGGAACGTACTTCGACGCGAATTCGACGAGAACTGGATCGGTCGACACGGTCCCGTCGCTTGGCCAGCGCGCCCCTCAGACTTGACACCGATGGACTTCTTTTTGTGGGGCTACATCAAGGACAAAGTGTCAGTTAAAGAGGTCGAAAAAGCGGATGAAATGCGTGCGCGACTAAACAGTGCATTCGAGAATTTGCGAGCGCGTTTGTGTGTGTGCGCGCGCTCGTTTTTGTGTGTGCGTGAGCCTGTCACTCGCTCTGCGCACGCGTGCATGTGTGCGTGATCTGTGCGGACTATGACGTTATTTAAGGGCCGCCACTCACGGAAACAAAACCTTCGATTTTCTCAGTTATTAAAGCGAATATAAATTTGTAAATAGCATAAATGTACTGCATCTAGGGTACCCTTCTAGCCCTTAAAAGATCTGCACTATTTTACCTAACACCCTGTATATCACGTGGTTCTCTTACTAGGGTAAAGGGTCAAGTAGAACGTTGGGGGTGGAGACGAGGAGTAAGAGCTCAAGCTACGTGTCGTTTTTAGAATATACATAATGGAATAAACATAATATATATAATGGCGGCACAGTTAATAAATAAACGAAGGGAGCCGCCGATATTTATCAAAATCAATTTTATATTGAAAGAAGCGATGGCGTCAGTTCCTTGCGTGTGCTAATGTTGTGACTTTTTTCATTTTGGAAGAAAGTAGTGAAAATGGCTTCTAGATTTCATTGGAGAAACTACGTTCTTAGGGAGGGAGTTCAGGCAAGAGCCACGTCAGACTACGTATGAAAGGGAGGTTCTTCACGAGACAAACTGAAACTACGTGATTGACTGACTCCACTCCATTTGTACTTGCATAAGGCAGTCACAGCGACACAGTTACGCTGCCCTCGCGTCTTCCGCCAAATTAAGTGACGTCGATCGTATTTTTCTAACATGTGGTACACATAGAGGTTATTTGAGGTAACACTACCGATATAAGCTCAACTACTGAGAAAACTCCGTACAAAGCGAGAACAGTTCAAAGTGCAAGTGTTACTATTTGCGTGCGTACGAGTTTATTGCAACTCGACTTCGCTTCCCGTGTTTTGCGTATGTCAGTCATGTGCTGACGTCTCCCTTTATTTTTCATCTGTCACTCCTCCCGTGCCTTACAACTATCATAGGATAGATATAATATAAGTATTTACCAGCGACGACTGATCTAAGCTGGCGACTTTGACGTCGCCAAAAACAAAACGTCCAACAAAAATAAAATCACTGTCTGTCCTACATACGTAACTTTTACGAACATATTCACGATAACAAATATGAAAAAAAGTATGCAAATCTTTTTAGTAACAAATGTATTTTAACTAATAATTCAATCCTGCTAAATTCGAAAATCCTGAATACAAGCCCTCTTGTCGCCTCGACTCAACGACTAATTTTGTACCTTTTTTGCTAATTATCTGTAAGTATTAAACCAGTTTCGGAACTCCCGTAAAGAGTATAATACGCGCGGGAATAATTCAATCCTGCTGAATTCGAAAATCCTGAATACAACCCCCCCCCCCCTTTGTCGCCTCGACTCAACTAATTTTGTACCTTTTTTTGCTAATTATCTGTAAGTGTTATACCAGTTTCGTAACTCCCGTATGGAGTATAATACGCGCGGGAACATCTCCATGCAGTAAAATGCACCTCAGGAATCAAAGCTCTCACATAATGCATGCTGTCATCCTTAGTTGAATTCATAACGTTAAATATGCAAAACATGAGATATCTCGGAATGCTGATTCTTACAAAGGACAGTTGACTATTACATACGAGTTATTGTTTCAACAACGTGCACATTAACGTTGAACTGAAACTTGCTAGTTGTAAATAACTTTTCAACCGCTTTTACTAGAAACTTAAGTTGGCAAAAAAGCACATAGTCCATTTGGTTGAAAATTAAACAACGTTTTGATACCTTCTTGAAGTTCCATACTGAAATTATAATGCGAACACCACTATTTCCATATAACAGATTTGATGTCTAATATAATATCCTATACTATTAAATTAGTTAAGTGTCCCGACGATTTAGAAAACGGCTTGAAACCTTTTGACGAAAATCTACAATTAGGGGTTAAAAATCACCAGAAATCGATCTATGAGGGAATTATCAACGAAAAAATTCATTTAAAGGAAATATGAGCGAAATTACATAAAAGGATAACGCATATGATGCTCATTTTTAATCATCGCTTATAAGTACTTTGGTGGACTAGAGGTTTTGGTGCAAGCCACTTGCGTTTTGCTGCTTTTAGGTCTGGATTCGAATCCTACCTATGAGACTTTATAGGTTTTTTGTCTTTTTATTTTGTGTGAACTTATGTAAATATTACGTAAATAAATAAAAAGACTTAAGAGTGATAAAAAAATGATGTAACCTCTTTGTATTTTAGAGACAAATAGCGCCATCTTTCGCCATATAAGTGAATTACATACCTGATGATTGTGCCGCCCTGCCCCGTGTTTGACAATGGGGAAGAAAACTGACAAAGCTCGCCGATAGAGGCGTTGATATCGATTGACTCATACTAACTGTCAAAACGTATAGAAAAAATTGTTTACGTGAATTAAACATAAGATTATTTAAAAAATGCCGCGTTGTGTCGCGATTGGTTGCAATAATAATGGAAATCATTAATTTCCTAAAGATTCTCGGATGAAGAAGACGTGGGAAAAGTTACGTTTTCAATTATGTACTTTTCAACTTCGCTTATAATTGAGGAACAGTCCAAGTCGCATACATTTTCCATTTAACAATTTTACAGAAAAAAAACTAATTTATAACACCTCGATAATAAAAAACGCGGAACTAATTAAAAGTTGTTATGAGTCAAGCGTCCGTAGCGTCATCTGCAAATAGCTTTGCGTTTTCTTCCCCATAGGGAATTTCCCACGGCTTTCTCTAAACACAACTAGATGGCGCTGATAACATTTGCAATAAGAAAATCTCTAAAAAGTCACCAAAAGTGATTGATATTACTGACTAATACCTATCATAATAAATGATGAACAACTTTCTAATATTACGTAGCATTGAATATTTTTCTGTTTTTTTATCAAAATAAAGGATAATTTGCATGTATTTTTTTTCAACAGAATCAAATTATAAAAAAATATCATCGATATTTTCATAACAAATATTGCTTGTCCTTTCGTCCCTTAGAAGGCCACTATCGATTAAAACAACACCCTGCAAAATGTATATTATGTACTACTAAACAAGTTAGTTTATAATAGTGGGGAATTTAGTGCAATGTCTAGTATGGGAACCGTTTTATTTTGGATCCGGCGCTCAAACTTGGCATAGTTGTTCCCTAGGCCGTTCTGAGTAAATTAAGCCCGGGAGCCACCGAGAGCCATCCCCCGTTTGGTAGGGGGAGGGGGGGAAAGTTTGTTTCTGCCGCGCTCCATTTGAGGGCTTATATCTCCAAAACTATTGGTACTAGGGCAAGTGAGATATCATTTTCGTATGATTCAAGGATAAGAAATTCATTTCTGTAACAAAAAAAATAACTTTCCATATATAAAAAAAGAAATATTTGATAAAACTTATAAAACATGACTACCTTTTTTCCGCATAAGTGTCGATTAATTTTTATTCGTCTTTGATATTAGCATGAAAAAAATATATTCTGAAAGCCACACTTCTAAGGATTATAAAAATATAAATTTCATTAGAATAGCATAATAAATACTTAGTGAAAAAAAAATATAATTTGATGCTCGGCAGAGTAGCATAAAACGCGTGGTTTTAGTATCTGTTGTTCGTAAGTAAATAAAATGAATCATCTAACGCCCAAATGACTGTTAAGTAACATAGTATAAACAGGTACATTATATTATTATTTTAATATTTCTCGCACGTACAAAATATTTGTCACGTAAAACAAAAAATATTTTTTCCTCATAAAAACGTATTTGAGAAAATCCGCAAAACGTGACTAACTATTTCTCATACGAATTATGGTGTTTTACTATCTAACTTCCATTGTATTATGGTGGTTTACTATGTAACTTGCGTGGTCACGTTGATCAACCAGGTTCACTGACTTCAGAAATGGTCATACATAACCATAATGAGTTTGACTCTTATTGGCGCATTAATTTCGTAACCGTTTCCGTGCTTCGCAAGCCACGTCAAATTATTTTCATGACAACTGATGAAGCTTCGACCAGCGCCTATACAACTCCAAAACCCCGAAAGCATTCAGATCGAGTTGCACAATCGCTTCGAATGCCTAGGAGAATGTGAAAATGTGGACGAATACAACGACAGGTTTATGCAAATTGTCCAAACGGCTGGGAAGAAGGCCTTCAAAACAAGACGTTAAAAAAAACATATCGGATCTCGGACCTCACCAGCAAGCTCATGGAGGAAAAACGGAGCCTGATTCTGAAATCCTCTGAAGATGCTTGTCAATATCGGCGACTAAACAGACAGATCTCCAAGTCCTTGACGCCAATTTAATACCAATTGTATTAAAGAGGCTATCGAGCGCAATAAAAGGTCAAAAGTATTGGCAAGGGATCTGTCTACTGGTCAAAGTCAACTAACAAAGCTAAAGACCGAGGATGGCAGAGTCGTGTCGTCCAAGCCCAAGCTGTTGGAAGAGGTTGAGAGGTCTACGGACAATTATACACGACTACATGCTTACCTGTCAGTAATCTGGCTGAAGATCCGAGAGTCGGATTGACCTGACACTATTCCGAAGATATCCCAGACGTCAGCCTATGCGAGATTAGAACGGCTCTCAAGCAGCTTAAGAAAAACAAGGCACCCGGTCGGTGATGACGGAATTGCGGCTGAGCTTCTGAAAACAGGTACACAGGGCATAGAACCCTTCTTCTTCAAGAAGGGTGATAAGACTCTTCTGAAGAATTACAGACCCACCTCACTCCTGAGCTATGTCTACAAGCCATGTCGAGAATCATTACGAATCGTCTCGCACGCAGGTTTGACGACTTCCAACCTCCCGAACAAGCTGGTTTCCGAAAAGGCTTCTGTACCATATACCACATACATACGCTGCGGCAGATTATACAGAAGACCGAAGAGTATAATGGCGTTTGTGGACTATGAGAAAGCTTTTGTTTCGATCGAGACCTGGGCTGTGTTAGTCTCTCCAACAGTGCCAAATTAACTATCGATACACATCGAAGTGTTGAAGTGTTTGTGTGAAAACGCCACCATGTCGGTCCACCTCCAGGATCAGAATTTGAAACCTATCCGGCTGCAGCGTGGGGTGAGACAGGGAGACGTTATATCTCCGAAACTGTTCACCGCTGCACTGGAAGACGTTTTTAAGCTTCGGGACTGGAGAAGACTCAGCATCAACATCAATGGCGAATACATCACTCACCTTCGATTTGCTGACGAAATCGTGATCATGTCTGAGACCTTGGTGGACCTAGGCGCAATGCTCGATGGACTCAGTAGAGTCTCCCAACAAGTGGGTCTTAAAATGAACATGGATAAGACGAAAATCATGTCAAACGTCCGTGTTACACCCACTCCTCTGAAGGTTGGAGACTCTACTCTCGAAGTTGTCGAAGAATATGTATACCTGGGACAAGCAGTCCGGTTAGGTAGGTCCAACTTCGAGAAAGAGATCAATCGTCGAATCCAACTTGGCTGGGCAGCGTTCGGAAAGCTCCGCAATATCTTCACGTCCAAAATACCGCAGTGTCTCAAGACTAAAGTCTTTGACCAATGTGTGTTGCCAGTGATGAGACGACATATGGATCCGATACATGGTCGCTTACTATAGACCAAGGTTCGGAACCGGTTAACAAATACCGGTTAATTTCGTTCGAATTTCGGTTAACGATTCCGTTCAGGTTAAAACCGGTTTCCAGCTTAACCGGTAAATTTGAATAAAATATCGGTTAATCAGGAAGCGGTTTTCTAACCGAAATAAGAACTAAATTAACCGGTTAAAACCAAACTTAGTCAAGTACAGGCGCGTCGCGCGGGTGCCACTGCCCGTGTCTTTTGCTCACTTTCTCGCACGCTTTCAATTGATTGCACGCGGCAAACATGCCTACAAAGTCGCATATTCTTCAAATTAACCGGTTAATTCCGTTCGAACGAAAAAATATCGGTTTTGGTTAAACCGGTTAAATATACCGGTAACCGAAACCTGAACGAAACCTTAACCGAAATTATTTCGATATAGGGGTCAATGACCGAAACCGGTATTTTCAAAAAACCGGTTTCCGAACCCTGCTATAGACCTCATAAGAAGGCTCAAGGTTACCCAAAGGGCGATGGAGCGTGCTGTGCTTGGTATTTCCCTACGTGATCGAATCAGAAATGAGGAGATACGTAGGAGAACTAAAGTTACCGACATAGCTCTCAGAATCGCTACACTTAAGTGGCAGTGGGCAGGGCAAATAGCTCGTAGAACAGATGGCCGTTGGGGCAGTAAAGTTTTCGAGTGGCGACCGCGCACCGAAAGACGCAGTGTGGGCAGACCTCCGACTCCGTGGACCGACGACCTGGTGCGGTTGCGGGAAGCTGCTGGATGCGAACCGCACAGGACCGGTCGGTGTGGAAATCCTTGGGGGAGGCCTTTTTCCAGCAGTGGACGTCTTTCGGCTGATAGATAGTAAACCACCATAATTCGTATGAAAAATACAATAGTCATATTTTCGAATTTTCTCATATATGATTTTTTAAGGAAAATATTTTTTGTTCTACGTGATAAATATTTTGTGCGTGCGAGAAATATTTAAATAATAATAGTATGTACCTATTTTTATTATGTTACTTAACAGTCATTTTTGGGCGCTAGATGATTCATTTTATTTACTTACTTACAAACGAACAACAGATACTAAAACCGCGCGTTTCATGCTACTCTGCCGAGCATCAAATTATTTTTTTTCACTAAGTATTCATTATGCTATTCTAATGAAATTTATATTTTTATAATTCTAGGAAATGTGGCTTTCAGAATATATTTTTTTCATGCTAATATCCTAGACCATTAAAAATTAATCGACACGTATGTGGAAAAAAACCACCCACACTTCATTGTCTACTTGTTGGATCGCGCTTCTTTTGGGGCTTATATCTCCATAATTTTATGTTCTAGGGCAAGTCCGATATCATTTTCGGATATTTCAAGGATGACAAATTCATTTCTGTAACAAAAAAAAAATACTTTTCATAGAAAAAAAAAAGAAATATAACTCCTGTAATTTAGAACCACGCGGACCGCGCGTTTTATGCCACGGTGCCACGCATTGAATTTTATTTTTTTCACGAAGTATTTATCATGCTATTCTAATAAAATTTATATTTTTATAATCCTTGGTAATGTGGCTTTCAGAATATATTTTTTTCATGCTAATATCTTAGACCATTAAAAATTAATCGACACATATGCGGAAAAAAGGTAGTCATGTTTTATACGTTTTATCAAATATCTCTTTTTTTATATATGGAAAGTTATTTTTTTTTTGTTACAGAAATGAATTCCTTATCCTTGAATCATACGAAAATGATATCTCACTTGCCCTAGTACCAATAGTTTTGGAGATATAAGCCCTCAAATGGAGCGCGGCAGAAACAAACTTTCCCCCCCTCCCCCTACCAAACGAGGGATGGCTCCAGATGGCTCCCGGGCTTAATCCACTCAGAATGACCTAGGAAATAACTATGCCAAGTTTGAGCGCCGGATCCAAAATAAAACGGTTCATCGCACTAAATCCCCGACTATAAAAACAACGATTGAACGAGCGACCCTCGGTCTCCCAGCTATATCATAATAAATAATGAACAACTTTCTAATATTACGTATCATTGAATATTTTTCTGTTTTTTTTTTAATCAAAAAAGGATAATTTGCATGTATTTTTTTAATAGAATCAAATTATAAAAAAATATTATAGTTATTTTCAGAACAAATATTGCTTGTCCTTTCGTCCCTTAGAAGGCGACTACCGACTAAAACAACACCCTGAAAAATGTTTCATAGAAAATATATCTTATAGGTATGTACTACTGAACAAGTTATTTTAGTTTATAAAAACTCCGATTGAACGAGCGACGCTCGGTCTCCCAGCTAATATATTATTACTATATAAACAACTTACATCTTGCGCCGGGACTGCGTAATTCCCTTGGATAGTGTAGGCCTGTCCGCCGGCCAGGATCACCGGTCCCGCTACGTTAGGTTTCGGCCTGTATGGGATTGTCGCGCCTTTTGGAGGGCTCTGCAACAATAACACAAGAGTTACTATTAAATACTGTGTATCATAAAAGCAGATTTAGACATCGTGCCTTTCCATGTAATATACAAAATTCAGTTGGACCTTACTCCAAATTCAAATAATATATCCCCATATCTAAAATTGGTTAATTTTTTAAATCCTGTATATTATTAGATATTATATAGATTTCGAAAACGGTTTGAACCTTGACCTTTCAACGAAATTCTAGGGTTAGAGGTTAAAAATCACCAGAAATCGATATATGAGGGAATTATCTTTAAAAACATTCATTTTAGGGGTGATTTGAGCGAAATATAATAATATAATATAATATATCTGGGACAAATCACACACGGTCATCTGGCCCCAAACTAGGATTCCCTGTATCTTTGGAACCAGAGACTGATATACATACACATATACTTTTAAATACATACATATATAGATATAATACATCCAGACTCAGAGCAAACAATTCTGCTCATCACAGAAAAGTTTGCCCTGTGTGGGGATCGAACCCACGACTCTCGGATCAGAGGTCAGGATCGCTAACCACTTAGCCACCGAGTCAGTAAAACATAAAATGCATAAAATGTTAACGCATATGATGCTTAAAATGCCTAAAACAACACCTTGCAAAATGTTTCATATAAAATATAGGGTGAGTTTAAATTAGTTCTTGATACGAAAGGCTATGCATGTGCTCATGAAAACAAACAACTTTCCCTAAGGAACCCATAGTCAAATCGCAAAAAAAATTTTGGTCTATTCATACAAATCGATCAGCCGAGCGGCCAAATTAGTATGAAGAGTCAAAAATTTTTTTTGCGATTTTAACTATGGGTTATTTAGGGAAAGTTGTTTGTTATCATGAGCACATTCATAGCCTTTGGTATCAAGAACTAATTTAAAGTCACCCTGTATATCTTATAGGTACTACTAAACAAGTTATCTTAGTTTATAAACGCTCCGATTGAACGAGCGACGCTCCGTTTCCCAGCTAGTAAACATTATTATCCGATCACCATGTCTAGTTTTGGAGCGTGTCTATTGTGGTGCGCACACACACAAGCCCCGCGACGTGCCACTGTAGATACGATTTTCGCTATTACCCAGGGTTCGAAGTGATAATTATCACTGATAATTATCTTGATAAATATACCTTGATAATTATCTTGATGATAATAAAAATCATAAAATAATATAATTAACTAAATGGTAAAGCTATTATGTTGCTTTACTTGTATCAAAATGTGAATGTGAATCGGATAAATATCAGATAATTATCCGATAATATTCGTGATAATTATCAAATAAAATAATTATCTTGATAATTACTAACCCTGCTATTACCATAGTAACAATAAAATAGAATGACATTTATGGAAGCTTATTATTGGCACATTATTACTTATATTTACTATTTCATATTGTAAATATAGCTGTAAGCTCCCCAAACAAAATAATAAAGCGAAAAACCATCTATCTATGTCACTCATACCATGGTACAGGAAAACGTTTAGTGTCGGATACTGGATAAGAGAGTTTATATTTTCCTCAAGTAAAATATATTTCTGCTCGTGCTGCTACAATACTATTATATACTCGTTTAATTCAACGGTTTAATTGGAATTTTCCGATACCTACGGTTATTATTCTCTATAATATTTGTAAGCTCCTAGAACTAGTCAATATCGAGAGTATGTAATATTAATTGATAGTCAGCTTTATAATTATTATTACTTAGCATCGCAAGATAATAAATATTATCTGTCAGAGAGATGATTTTTATTGATGTCCATAAAGGTGCAGTATTTGTTTCCACAGCGAAAGTTTACTAGTGCAAAAAGCTAAATGTTTTCAAACCACTGGAGCGCGAAATTCATTGGTATGTTTAAAACAAAAGCAATGACTCATTTCATTCGATTGATTTCGTAATAGCTATCACTGAAAATAATTACCAAAAGTTTTCTTATGTTTAGTTGCTTCAGTATGACTTTTTAATAACTAGGATGTAATTTTTCAAACTAAGAACCTACTTAAGACTGACAACATTCCCAAAGAAATAAAGAATAGTTGACTGCATCAGCTAATAATGAAATATTTTTCACTCAATAGCTTTTTATAATTGAAACTGTAGAAAAACTTAAAAGCTTAGAATTTCATTATATGTGCATTTTTTAACAACCAGCTTGTACATAATACTCGTGTAGTAAAGCTCACCTCCAGCATGACGGTGCAAATGTGATAAATGCATTGTGTAATGGCGTCGCACGTGCCGCTGATAGTGACGGCTCTTTCCGTGGAATTCGGCAACATTTCACTCGCCACCTGGAAACAATTAAAAACATCGCTGTTTACTGCTTCAATCATTTATCATATATTGGCATCGGAAAGGTAAATACGATATTTTTTATCCTATACTATTAAACGAGTTAAGTGTCCCGACGATTTTGAAAACGGCTTGAAACCTTTTGACGAAAATCTAGGACTAGGGGTTAAAAATCACCAGAAATCGATCTATGATTGAATTATCTTCGAAAAAATTTATTTAAGGGAGACATGAGTGAAATTACATAAAAGAAGAACGCATATGATTCTTATTTTTATCACTGCATGTAAGTACTTTGGTGAGCTAGCGGTTATGGTGCTAGGCACTTACGTTTTGCTGCTTTTAAGTCCGGAGTCGAATCACACCCATGCAATGATGAGACTATAGTTTTTGTCTTTTTATTTTTTATTTATTATGTAAATAAATAAAAAGACTTAAGAGTGATAAAAAAATATATTTTAACCTCTTTGTATTTTAGAGACAAATGGCGCCATCTTTCACCATATAAGTGAATCCGGGAGTTGACTGCATGAAAAATAAATTACGAAATATTATTGACTTAATAGCTCTTTAAATTGAGATTATTTAAAAACTTTATCACTTTAATTTTCACTGCATTTTCAATTTGTAATTTATAAAAATTACCTAATAAGTATGCAAACTACTATTTTGAACAATGACGTCATCGTACAAAATTTCAAACATTTTTTGAACAAAATGCCGTTTTTTACATTTGATAAAAAGTAACTCAAATGGCTAGCAGTCAACTACCGGATTACATACCTGATGATTGTGCCACCCTGCCCCGTGTTTGACAATAGGGAATTTTCCACGGCTTTCTCTAAACACAAATAGATGGCGCTGATAACGTTTGCAATAAGAAAATCTCTAAGAAGTCGCCAAAAGTGATGGGGAAGAAAACGCAACCCATCTGAAAATAGCTTTGCGTTTTCTTATTAGTCATAAACAACTTTCAATTAGTTCCGCGTTTTTTATCATCGAGGTGTTATAAATTAGTTTTTTTCTGTAAAATTGTTAAATGGCAAATGTATGCGACTTGGACTGTTCCTCAATTAAAGGCAAAGTTGAAAAGTACAT
The DNA here is from genome assembly GCA_958295455.1 of Coleophora deauratella. Lineage (NCBI taxonomy): Eukaryota > Metazoa > Arthropoda > Insecta > Lepidoptera > Coleophoridae > Coleophora > Coleophora deauratella. The sequence continues at coordinate 7,601,063 of OY282398.1, forward strand.
AATTGAAAACGTAACTTTTCCCACGTCTTCTTCATCCGAGAATCTTTAGGAAATCAATGATTTTCATTATTATTGCAACCGCTCGCCACACACCGCGGCATTTTTTTTAAATTTTTTTTAGTAAACAATTTTTTCTATACGTTTTGACAGTTAGTATGGGTCAAGCGATATCAGCGCCTCTATCGGCGAGCTTTGTCAGTTTTCTTCCCCATTGACTTATATCATAATAGGTACCTAAATGATGAACAACTTTTTAATATTACGTATAATTGAATATTTTTCTGTTTTTTATCAAAAAAAAATGGATAATTTGTATGGATTTTCAGTAGAATCAAATTATAAAAAAATATTAAGTATAGATATTTTCAGAACAAATATTGCTTGTCCTTTCGTCCCTTAGAAGGCCACTGCCGACTAAAACAACACCCTGCAAAATGTTTCATAGAAAACTAAACAAGTTATCTTACAATTAGTTTATAAAAACTCCGATGGAACGAGCGACGCTCGGTCTCCCAGCTAGTGGTATGTTTAATGCATAAACTCCATAGTAGTAAGAGACAGCAACGTGTGTATCCAAGGAGTGTAACACCAATACGACAATCTACCGCTACCGATATAGCAACTACAACCACAATGGTAGGATGTCTTATCTTGTATTTCTCCTATTTGAAAGGTGTTATGTATGTAGTGTACTTATAGAAATGTATCTATAGCTAGCCATCATGGGCTACCATTAAATCAGTGTGCAATTAGCTGTCAAACACAACGCGTGGTTTTAATTATCATCCCCAAAACCCGACACAATATTGGCGCAGTCGCGAACTTAAGCTACCATGGCTTACGTCGGCCAACTTCCAGTGTTTTCTCACGAACAACAAGAGTGGAAAATATTTATAGAACGTTTTGTGGCTTGGTGTGGTGCTAACGATATCACGGATGACACGGACAAGCTAGGAACAAAGCGGCGCGCGTTGTTGTTAAGCACACTCGATGACAATACGTATAATTTGGTGCGTAATTTATGTCATCCAGTTGATTTAAGTACAAAAACGTTTCTACAGATAGTGTCGTTATTTGAACGTCATTTTCAACCTAAGAAATGTATTTTGGCTGAGCGGTATCACTTCCACAGCGCCACACAAAGACCGACCGAATCACTAAATTAATGGGCGGCCAGAGTTCGCAGTTTATTAATTGTGACTTTACCGACTTGGATGTTATGATATGATAACTGGGCCAGCTCGAGACAAGCTATTTACGGAAAACATTGCTTCATTGACTTTGTCAAAGTCATTGGACATAGCGGAAGGAGTAACCAGTGCTCGAGACGCTTCCCGCCAGACCGCGCCGACCGCGCCCGCGTCGTCGTTGCCGGCAGCGGTTCAGGGTTCTTCGGCCGGATATTTGGTGGACTTAAACCATGTCGTGCGCAGCGGAGGTTCCAAAAGGTGTTCAGTGTGCAGCTATAATAATCATGAGGAAAAGTGGTATCGGTTCAAAAAGTACAAGTGTAGTGTTTGTGGCGTTAAGGGGCATCTTAAACGGATGTGCCCAAAGAAAATAAAAACCCACAACTTTTTGGATAACGCAGAGGTTGACAATGATGACGGTAAGCAAAATGTCATTTACAATATTAGATCACAAAATGTTGAAGCCATGATGGTGACTGCTAATTTGGGTGGTCATAATATAGATTTTGAGGTAGATAGTGGCTCGTTTGTGACTGCGATACCTTATTCTTTGTATCAGAAATATTACAATAATTTTCCTTTAAAAAAAAGTTTACACTGGTGGTAAAATTATTCCAAGAGGTGTAATGGAAATTACAATTACTGATGAAGGTGAATAAAAAAAATACAGGTATACGTTATAGAGAATGGGGGTAGTCCACTGTTAGGCAGAAACTTTCTATCAAAATGTAACTTGCAACTGTGTAAGTTTAATTATTGTTCAAATAGTTCGGGAGACTTAAATAACTTGGTAAACTTATTAACTCAAAAATATGATATAGTTTTTGGTGATGTATTAGGCAGTTTTAATAAGTATGAAGTGAAACTTTCACTTGAGCCGGATGCATCTCCCTTTTTTTGTAATGCTAGGAGTGTTCCGTTTGCTTTAAAGAGTAAAATTGATTGATTGATCGACTTGTTTAATTAGGTGTTCTTAAACCAGTGACTCATTCTGATTACGCCAGTCCTATTGTACCCGTTCTCAAAAAAGATGGTTCCGTACGAATATGTGGCGATTACTCGGTGTTTCTAAATAAGCAGTTACAACTACAAGTCGATAAGTATCCTTTACCGAAAATTGAGGATTTGTTTACAAAGTTGTATAATGGAGAATAATACTCAAAGTTAGATTTATCAAATGCGTACCTACAATTATGTTTAGACAGTGACTCGCAACCCTTTACGTGTATCAATACACATAAGGGTCTGTTCCAATACACTTGTCTTATATATGGGCTTGCGTGCGCACCCGCCATTTTCCAGCGTACTATTGAGAGTATCTTGTCAGGTATTGAAGGCATTCTTGTTTTCTTAGATGACATCCTAATAACAGCAGAAAGTAGGGAGTTACATATGAAACGACTGCAGAGGTTTTACAGCGTTTACAAGAAGCAGGCCTAGTGATTAAAAAAGAAAAGTGTTGTGTCCGTTTCGTATTTAGGTTTTATTATTGAAATGCATGGATTGCATAAGTCTCCCGAGAAGGTTGAAGCAATTCAAAAGATAAAAACGCCTGAAAATGTCACGGAAGTTAAGAGTTTTTGGATTTGATCAATTATTATAGGTCGTTCATTCCTGATGCATCGACATTATTGTCACCGTTGTATGGCTTGCTTAAAAAAGATTTTAGCTGGAAATGGACACAAGAGCATAATAAAGTTTTCTTGGCAATAAAAAAAGAGCTAGCCTCAGAAAGGGTTTAAACTCACTACAATCAAGATGCCAAACAAATTTTAACAGTAAATGCGTCCCCAACTGGTTTAGGTGCAATTTTGTCACAAATTGATGAAGACGGAGAAAGACCTATTTCCTTCGCGTCTAGGGTTCTAAGTAGTGCAGAATGAAGGTACAGTCAGATTCAAAAGGAAGCCACGGCCATAATTTTTGGAGTCCGGCGATTTTATCAGTATTTGTATGGCCGTGGTTACTTACTATTTTTCGTCCAGGCAAAGATATACTGGAAATAACGGCAAACAGACTGCAGCGCTAAGCTTTATACTTGTCTGCATATAATTTCGAACTAGAATATGTTAAAAGCGCTGATAACAGTGCCGACTGTCTTAGCCGTTCCTACGGGAAAACCGGTTTCGATACCTGTATAGCGGCGGCGTCGGGCGCGGGCGGCCCGGACAGCGATGAGTCATCCTCGCTCAGTGATAATGCGACCTATACAAATTGTCTTGGCTGTAACAATTTACCAGTTACAATTGAAGGGGTAAAGTTAGAAACAAAACAGGATTTAGAACTGCAAAGGGTGGTGAGGTATATCAGTAGTGGTTGGCCTAAAAGTTGCCCTAGGGATCTTCAACCTTTTTATGTTAGTAGACTGGAGCTGTCGTATGAAAATTGTTGCATAATGCGAGGCCATAGATTGTTAATTCCTACTAAATTTAGGTCTATTATTCTACAGGAATTACATAGGACACATTTGGGAATCGTTAAAACCAAGACTGAAGCAAGAAGTAGGTTTTGGTGGCCAGGTATGGACCGCTGTCGAACAGCTGATCGCTGACTGCGATGTGTGCACTCAGCTGCGCCCCGCACCGCCGCGCGATTCGCTGAATGCGTGGCCCTTTCCACCTGCACCTTGGTACGGACGGAGTGCATGTAGATCTGTTAGGGCCTATACAAAACTATAGCTACTTAGTTATAGTTGATGCATACACGAAGTGGATAGAATGCCTTCAAATGATAAATAACTGTTCATCGGCTTCTGTAATTGAAAAGTTTGAGGAAGTTATATCGAGATTTGGTATAATGAATATTTTGGTGCCCGATAATGGCTCCTGTTTTACATCAAAGGAGTTTCAATTATTCTGCAAAAAGTTAGGTATATCGCATGTCACAACGAGTACATATTCACCAGCTAGCAACGGGCTAGCAGAAATATACGTAAAAATCGTTAAAAAAGGATTAAAGAGCATTCTCGCTTCAACCAACACGAATAAAGAAATACAAAGTAGGCTTAGGGAATATTTGTTTGACTATCGGAACTCGAAACACAGTACTACGGAAAAGTCACCAGCAGAGTTGATGTTTTGCCGTTCTTTACGGAAAAGATTAGATTTGCTTAAATTACCAGAAATTACGTCATCATTGTCGGGCTCTGAGTTACAAAAAGTTGTGAAATCAAAACAGTGCTTACAGAGTAAAAACTATGGTGGATCCAGAAATGTAATCTTAAGTATTAATGAACCTGTTTGGGTCCGAATGTATAGACCAGTAATTAAAAGACTTCAAAAAAAGGTGGAGGTTCTCAATTTGTCGGAATCTCTTTTTTTAATGTATTTTCACCGATTACTCGAAGACGCCTGAACCGATTTGGAAAATTCTTTTTTTGTTTAAAAGGGTATACTTCACAGGTGGTCCCATATAAATTTTATTGAAATCGATTCAGCGGTTTTTGAGAAAATCAACAAAAACATAGCAAAATTAGAGTTGTTGTGATTGAAGTCGGTCGTTTTTAACGTATTCAGCGTGGTCAATTATTTGTAGGGTAAAGGGTGTGATTGAAAAAAAAAAACGGAAAATCGACATTTATTGTTTATTGACCTAGTGTTAATAAATTTATTAAGAGACACACAAACCAGTTGTATAAAGATAAATCGCGGCCTTCCATGATTGTAAATGAGAATTCACAGCAGGATGAACTGGATTGGTCAACTTCAGAGAACAGTGTTTTACTTACACACGACACGAGCAATAATGCTGACATTGTTGAACAAAATGTACCTTCCAGTAACATGAATGTTGACCCCGCTGTTGATGTCGTTGGTAGCGGGAAGGGAGATGAGTCGGAAGGCTCGCGACGGTATAATTTAAGAGATATACTTAAAGTTAATTATAAGCCTTTCTTTTAATTATTGTTAAAAAAAAGATTCCGACGAATTGAGAACCTCCTCCTTTTTTTTGAAGTCGGTTAAAAATAAGTGTGGAGGAGTGTTATGTATGTAGGGTACTTATAGAAATGTATCTATAGCTAACCATGGGCCACCATTAAATCAGTGTGCAATTAGCTGTCAAACACAACGCGTTGTTTTAATTATCATCCCCAAAACCCGACACAATAAAAGACCAAATGGAAGATAAGCACTAATGAACTTAATTAACAGCTGTTTTATTTCCCGACATTTCCAGAGGTGCATCAGTAGATATTCTTATCATTTAGTATTATACATAATGAGGTCGCCTGCATTACAAGTTGAGCATTCAATCTCTTTGTCATAAGTAGCACCTGCTATTGTTGTCTCTTTGCGAACTACTTCTGTAGTTGCATACCTGTCCTGACATTTGTCTCTTGGCTTCGTTGAGCCACTATAAATTTGTCTAGTACGACTGACGTTGATCAAAGTGAGATGTTGATACGCCTAACACTGCTGGTATGCTCTCGGAGCATTTGAGGATTGGTGATATGATTGGTTTTCAAAAGGAAAGGGATGACGCCATATTTTATCATTATTGTATAAAAAATTACAATAGATGTCGTTTTGGGAATTTGTAACACCAGCCTTGTATGTCAGTAATTTAGTTATTACGCGACAGTGTAAGTGTCCGAGGTGTTGTGGTAGTCAATTGGACCAGTAGTAGTATAGTGTTACCAGTATGTCAATAGTAGGTAGGTGATTATAACGCGACAGTTTAACTGTCCGAGGTGTGGTAGTCTTTTGGACCAATAGCACAGTAACACAACTAGCTAGCTTACCTGTATGTTGGCGCCGGTGACGTCACGGATCTCCTTGATCTTGGAGCCGCCCTTGCCGATGAGCGAGCCGCACTGCGACGCCGGCACGATGAGTCGCAGCGTGATAGGCGCCCGGGACCCGCCGCCGCCGCCTTCATTGAACTGCGAGCACCACTGGAAAGCGGATCACAAATTAGATATTAGGTTAAAACATAATTATTCCAATCCAATAAGTCTTCTTCTTATCGTGTGGCACATTTAACCATGCTATCACAAGGGATAGACGGCAGTTGCCTGTCGTTGCACTTAGAATCAACCGCAGTCACATGTAGGGCATTTAGATTTACACCCACGGACGTGTGCAACGCGTCCAATAAGTGAATTGGTAGTTGACTGCTAGTCATCTGAGTAACTTTTTATCAAATGTCAAAAAAGAAATATATTTAAAAAAAAAAATCGTTAACAATGACGTCGTTGTTTAGTAGTTTCCATACTAAGTAATTACTATTTATTTTTTTATAAATTTAAAACTGTAATGAAAAATTACGCAAATAAGCTTTTCTTAAAGAACTAGGTATTTAGTGAACAATCGTTCATAATTTAATTTTTATGCAGTTAACTCCCGGATTACGTTATAGAACTTAGGGTAGACCGAGGCGAATCGGATCACAGGGCGAATTGGATCAAAATTAGAAATAAATAAATATTTAAAATACCGCGCTAGACTGACCGTTGTTATAGCAACACATCACTTCGTCCCTGTCTCCCGCATCTGTTGTTATATTAAGTATTTTGATACCTCTCGTATTTTAGTGACTACAACTCTCGCCCTTGATGCAGAAGTGACGCTACGGCAGTTTTTGCGCCTATTGTAAAATACGTAATAATGATTACTTGTTATTTTGTACCAAGACTTTGTTTTATAGTTAAAATTATTAGTTAGTTTCATTAAAAATGGAATTTATTTTGTAAATAAAAAAGCTTTTTTTTATAAAAATGTGAATGGTATTCTGATAAAATATTTTTTTTAACGACCTCAGGATCATGTCCTGAGGGATGAATTGGATCTGTAATTAAAATTAAAATCTTATTTTTATTTATTTTTTATGGTTTCTGATATTGTTAAAAAATTACCAAGATCAATATTTTTAATAAGATGCGATTAAAAAAGAAAATCAAGCCCTCAGTAAACAACGGATTGAAGACATGCAGCAATTACAGCAACAAACTTGTTGAAGCGGTGTGAACTTCTAATTTTGTTGGGTCTGGTTTTCTTGGTTAGTAGATGGCGAAGAACCACCATGAACTTGTTTGAACCCAGAAAAAAATATTTTTCAAACAAAATTATTAATACAGTGTTATACGTTCCTTATAGTTCTACCGGAAGAAGCCAGATACATACAAATAACTAATAAAGTTATACATATATTTTGAAAGTGTTGCCAACACTTGTTTGAAAACGTTGGATAATGATTCACTTGACAGTAACTTTATAAGATAAGTTATTTTCTATTCATTAGGGTTTAACTTTAACTGTGATAATGCGAATATTGTATTTGGCATCACCATAAAGTAAGAACAATCTTCATAAAAATAGGCTAACAAACGAGATGTTACTGAATAAAAATGGAAAAGCTTTTTTTTTTTTATTATTTTTTTTATTTTTTTTTTTTGTACATTTTCTGTTGAGATGAAATTTTATACCCACCCACTGTGGTTTCCTCCATACGTCAAAAATCAAACTTATCATGTCACCCATCCACATAATTAGTCTTCATTATGACATATACTTAGTCTGAACTACATGAAACCATAAATTGAAGGCACTTTCCTAATTAGTTTCAATCCCGAAACGACATCGAAAGAGCAAACATCGAGTGGGCGACCGGCGCATCCGTAATTACGCATTTTTTTACCTGTTCCTTTATTGACGATTCCCGAAAATGTATTGCTTTTGGGACTGATTTCTTTTTTCCGAGAGTCGTGGGTTCGATCCCTACACAGGGCAAACTTTTCTGTGATGAGCAGAGTTGTTTGCTCTGAGTCTGTGTGTATTATATCTATATAATGTATGTATATATTTAAATGTATGAATGTATATCAGTCTCTGGTTCCCAAGATACAGGGAATCCTAGTTTGGGGCCAGATGACCGTGTGTGATTTGTCCCGGATATTATTATTATTTTGAAATATGAATTTGGGCTACTCTGACCACTTCGCGATAGGCGAAGTGGCAGGAGCTACTCCAGCAGAAGCACAGTCGGCTGGAGGTCAGTGCGACGAGGAGAGAAAGCGTCGGACAATCCGGGCATTGTCGAGGACTGCCTTTTCCATAGCCGCTATTATCGGTCTGCCTCGAAGTCCCAACCGCCTAAGGTTACGATCCAGGTCAGCGGGGATCAAACCATTAACGGACAGGACTACAGGAATGATTTCAGTGGATTGCACTTGCCACACATCCGTAACCTCGTGCGCCAGGTTAAGGTAACGTAACCTCTTGTCGGCATCGGCTTGCACGAGGTTTTCGTCGTGTGGAATAGTGATATCCACCAAAAACACCCTTGACTGCGCCTGATCTATCAACACGATATCAGGTCTGTTATGATTAATAGACCTGTCCGTGATGATGTCTCGGTCCCAGTAGAGCTGGGCGCGGTTGTTTTCGAGAACCGACTCCGGCGTGTACTTGTAATATGGCAACCGGCGAGCTATGAAGCCATACTTTAGATGCAGTATCCTGGCTGCTTGGTTATGTCTGTGCAGATACTCAGTGTTACAAAGAATCGAACAACCGGAAGCACATTATAAGGCACAGGGTTTCACCAGGCTCACGGCACAACTGACATACGTCCAAGGTACGGTCTTTCATTATGAACCTCCTGTAGTTGTTCGTCTTTATTATTATTTTTTTTTTTTTTTTGTAACGGATATTTAAGCTCAAGCTATGTAGTATATGTTAGCTTATTTTTTTCATTGTTTTACTTAATTGTGTTAGTGTAGAGTGCCTGCAAAGTCGAAAGCAATTCGAATATTTTTTTTTACTTAATATTTTTATACTTCGAGACTTTTAGTAACTTGTCGTCGCTAGTTATCGCCTGAAACTTCTTTTATAAATTAAAATGGACCTTTTTCTAAGTAATGTAATTTTACCCGATTTTTGAGTTACTTGGGTGTGTAGGTAGCCTACATCTACATCTACGCTGAAGTAATGAGTTGCTACGAATTTACTACGAAGTTTGCATTTAAAGTTTTCGGTAATATTTTATACAGGTGAATCTAAATTTCTGTATATTGATTAGACATATTGTTGTTTACAAGTTTGAGACAACAATATGTTATTACACGTATATTAGTTTTTGAAACTTAATTAAAATATGACGGCAAAAGGCTGACCCTCACTAAACGAGTTCTGCATGTTTAAGATGAAATACTAGACTGTTGTGTGCCGTCTGTAAACAAAAGTTATATAAATTTGAACTACTTTATAACCGCATAAAATGTTTATGCACAAGAATTAGTGAAATATTGCGAAAATATAAAGTAACAAAGCGAGATAATGTTGGAAAAAGTTATGGATTCGGTTCTAGTGAATCGGAGGTAAAAGAGATGCATGACCTGCACCACATGCACCTGCCACATTCGCCCCAAGAGTTGGGGGTGAATCGGATATTTCCCAAGATTCCGTTTTTCGTTCACAGAAAATTCGATTTCAGTACTATTCAAGTTTATGATTATGAATTTCGAACTAGAATAAATACTGATTACAGCTAAAATAATAAATATAAAACCTCAAAGTGAAATTTATCCCATTCGCCCCGGTCTATACCCTATAACAACTCATATCATCTACATTCCTGAGTGAATTGATCAATGGGTATAGCTAGAAGAGGAATATACAGATTATGAATATGTCATACCTCTTCGAATTTCTTGCAAATAAGTGTAAATGCTTTGAATATGGCACTTGTATTGCCAGTGACTGTGACAATACGCTCTGGGCACGATCCATCAGATATGTTGATTTTGGCTCCAGACTGCAAGTGAAAAAGATAAAATAACAATAAAATTAACCAACCAGATATTGTAATGTCTATTAAGTTGTATATTACATAGTAATTCGCTCAAAAAGCACTAACCTCTTCTCTGAATCTCTTAACAATCTCTCCTTTTTTGCCAATAATACTCCCAACTTCCTGCAAAGCAAAAAATCCTAGTTAATATAATTCCGGGTTGGTACTTGTATTATTTATTCGATATTTAAAGAAACGGGCACTCGAGTCGCAAGGAGCTCGAGCGCAATTAATTTAGTCGCACTTAGATTTATCGCACAAAAGATTTCCTGTCTGGCCGCCCATAATAGTCGGGCGACACCGCGTCGATTCTTTGTCGCAATAAATAGATACGAGATGGATGTCTCAAGCCACTCCTATAGCGGTTGCATAGTTTCTGGCACCGGGCGAGTTGACTCCTGCAGTATGTGAACAATGCTGCCCGTCCGCTACAGGCGCCGCGGTATGCTGCACCGCAAATAGCACCTGTCTCACAGTTAAGTAAGAGTTTAAAGAACTCTCTATAAGACCTATTTAGCGCATGATTCGCGTTTTTCTTGGAAGCTGCACTGAATGCTATCTTAGATTACTGAGCATCGTTTCTGTTAGCTTTCACATTTATTTCACATTCAGTGAAGCATCACAACTGCATTCTATTAACAAGATATACAGAATGTAAAAAAAGTGCGTTTGAGATTTAAGGGGTTACTCAGAATCAAGTACAGAATACAGGAAAAATAAAAAAGTAAATCCGATCTACAACATTTTATTTCAGTTTTCCATACAAACTCTTGATTCATTAGTATGGGACCCCGTAAAATCTCAAACGTACTTTTTTTAACACTCGTATTATAAATCGTTATTATTAAAAGACTTATACTTTTTTTTACAATTAACTGATGGCTAAACACATTCATCTGATATCCAATTAATTACACATGAAAGTATGTTATTCAGGAACAAACTAAGTACGTTTAATATTTCCGAATAAATACGCCTTTAAAAATCACGCAACATGTATTTTATTCTACAAAAAACTGAAAGATTAATTAAAAAGAAATTGAATGCCAGGTTGGACGAACAGGTTGACTGGCGATAGCTGGCTTGCTGTCAAAGTACTTTGTATTGGAAAGCAGCCAATTAAAAGTATCTACTGTGATATAATAGGCACATGTGAGTAAATATCAATGCATCTAACATGTCAGTGCAATCTAGACACATCTAGGTGGACTAAATTAGTTTTCTGCTGTTGAGCAATATCACAAATGGAAAGCCATTAGAACTGACATGAAACGTAAACAAAATACTAAAACAGCATGCATTTCACTTCAGAATGAATATGCAATGCGACAAGGTGTTAGAGTACAAGGGAAATCAGAAAAATCTGATATTTAGTGATAACATTTATTTTCACACAAAGATATACAATACAAAATGCCAAAACAGAATAATGGCGGCTATTCGGCAGTGCCGATTGATGGGCCAACTATCGATTTTTCTGTATATTTCTGTTCCTATCGAAATTGTCGACTAGTCTAGTGTGCGGATCATTTTTACCTAATTGTTTCGTTTGTATGTGCGAATTTTCGAAGTATACGTCTTTATGAGTTTTGTTTACATCTAAAGGTCATGGAAAACATTAATTTGTTATTTTGTTAATTTCAAAGACTATAAAAGGTGCCGACTAGTGGGACTACATCTCTATTAGTCGGTACATCTCTACTTTTCATCTATTATTTTCCTTAATTTGTTTGTTTGTTTTATATTGTAACAAGTTTCATTTATAGATATTGGCTTTTAATTCTAAAAGTAATGAAATTACTTGTTAAAGGAGACGTTTCACGGGACTATGGAGCTTAGGCCTGGTCTGTGTACGAAACATCATAGATAGATCATTAGAATCATAGTCTTTTGTAATTGTACATTTCCTTTGATTTACTTTCTTTGCGACGTACATCTACATTATCAGATTTAAGAATCGCAACACATAAATCACCCAACATGGCGAAGAAATGTAAATTTTAACCATTTTACATTCAGAAACTTGATTTTGTACATACCTTAATCGAAATTAATAATTTAGTTTGTCTGACAAGTAACTTGTAAGTCCGGCTGTATGTTTGTGAAAGAAGCAATATACAGGTTGTTACGGCTAATAGTTGAAACTGTTAATCTCAACAAAGTTTGGACTGTGAATCATTTTGAATTTTGGGTGCTTTTTCTTTTTGCTGCATCGTTCACGTTTCGGAGAAATCGTCTATCGAATTTCTTCAAAAATATCGATGATATTTAAAATTTTTCAACTCTAGCGATCATCTGGTCAATCATAGCACAGCGGCATATGAACGCAGCCTATCATAGCGCGGCTATCTGTACTCCTATCATGAAATGACAGGTAAACACAGTCGATAATCTTATTTATGATTAAAAATAATTAGTTTTCGCAAATTTTTCATTTAACGTTTTGTCAAAAAAAAACCTGTACATCCACAGATTTTAAAAATTGTACACCAATGTCAGAAGCATCCGAGGAATATGTGGACGAAGCCGTAATTTCTGAATGTGACCCACCATTGCAAGGCTCAGTGTTACCATATAGACTGTAAAAAGTCCTGAAAAATTACACTTGTACCACGCAACCCTGCTTCTAATATTTTTTCATTATTTTTCCTAGAAAGCCATATATTTTTTATATCATTTATACTCTGTACAAAGCCGAGGCCTAAAATGAAACGTGTACTTTCCTCAAAAATCACAGGTATTTTTACATAGACTTCAAAAACTATAGGCTGTATTTTTTATTTAGTTTTTCAATAGAATCCAGCTATTTAATTATTTAAAACTGATACGATATGACTGTCTATGATGGACAAGTGGGCAGATTTGCAAACAGAACCCTAAAAACCTCATTTTATATAGTCTATGGCAGTCATAATGAGGTTTTGTTTAGTTTTAGTTGGACGCTAGCTAGAATATGGGATTCAACTTTAACAGAAACTAAGAATACTAAAAATATCAGTCCTGAAAAATTAACATTCAATAAATGAAATAGCTTTTAAATGAGGTACTTTCCATTTTAAATACCAATAAAAACTAAAGCAGGAATTATACCAATTACAGCACTTATAACTTAAAACCCTAATCACTGAGCATCAGTAGACCTATAGGTAAACAGGATCTCATGTAAAGAAGCCCTATGCAACCAGTGTTGCCTAATAAGATTGCCGCACTGATGTCATATTGGATTACTAGGTTCTTAGGTTCTTTCAATTAACTCTTTACAAAATATTATGAAGGCTGTTATAATATCTGTGAATACTGATAAATAATAATCACTAGATGGATACTTTAAATATAGCAAAATATTAATGTGCACAAGTAAACAAAATCTGAATGCAAGCAAAAAAGGACCTTTTGCAATGAACATGTATAATTTTAAATAATTAAACCTTAATTATGAATAATGAGTAGTAATAAGCCAATTGTTTGAGCCGCTACTACGGCAATGAAAGAAAGCTACTTCAAAAATAACTTTTTTATGAAAATTTTTATAAAATATAAGTGCACACACGCAGCACATCCTTCTCGTGACAATAGTTGTTCAGTTACACATCAGTAACTACTATGGGAATTTAATCACACAATATTCACATTTTAACAATGTTGCGGGGTTGGACACAAAATTTGTTGTAAGTAACAATGAAAAACAGAGTCAAACACAAAACTGTAAGAGTGAGGACAGCATGCAATATGGCCATTATCTAAAACTATAAAAATATTTTAATAATATAATATGCAAGTCAGGCAACATCAAGAAGAAGATAAACAAAGTCACTTTCACAAAAGTAATACAAAATACAAAGACTTAGAAACAACCAGTTTTCAGTTCAAATGCTTTGTTAGAATGTCTTACCTTCCCCTGCATAATCAGTCTGATAGTGAGGGTGACTTTTGAATCTTCCTCATGGTGAGTGGGGACCTTATCCACGTCCATGCCGGAGGAGGTGTCTGTCGTGTCTCGCGGAATTTTGACGACGTTCGGGACTACGTGTGGGCAGGCACAGGGGACACTCCACTCAATCTAATGGCTGGGACTCGGGGACTCTTGGCACTGCAGTCAGGGTAAGCTGGAAACAGGCGCACGTCTCAAAAGGAATGTCCATAGGTGTCGAGCGTCTAAAGGTGCGGGGCATGGGCACTCTTTGTTTAGAAGCGAAGCTGACAACCGATTTATTTACAGAAAAGTCGGTGGCAAACGTTACGGAATGAAGGCGGCGGCGTACGAGGATCTAGATTCTAGAGTCACAATATTAAACTAACTGATCCCAGGTGGACCGGATCTGCGGCTGCCGGCGCGGCGGCTCGCCAGGACCGTTACTTGAACCCGGGCTCGGCTGCTACATAACCTAGACAGCGCGCCTCATGGCTCGCCGACCGGGTTATCGATCCCGGCCGTATCCCAAACAAAGTCTACTTCGCCGAAGCCGCATCTTACCTCGATTATTTTCACACCGTGCAACAATAACATAACAAATCTTAATGCTAATATTATCACCACAGGTGTATAAAGATCACATTTATCACAATTTCTTTGTCATTTGTAAAATAAATAAAATACGACGACAAACGAGCGATGCACAACGGTGACGCGTCGGTATTGAATTGAAGTTTGCAATGATGTTGCCAGTTGCCTGAAAATTGTTTCTACTCATCATTCATTTCTTTGTATAGGTACTTTTTTAATACTTATCGATCGTGTATCAATTTTCTTAAATAATTATTTTTTTGTATTAAATAATAGTGCCAACTAATTACAAGCTAGTCCTCTTAAGATGAATAGCAATAAAGTTCTTACCTTTACAGGGTACGTACTAGATGTCGCTAGCGACTATCTCAATTCAATACCATACGTTAAACAAACACACTTTCTTTTAAAGGTAAAAAAAAACTGAGAGAATAGTGATGTGAATATTCCCATGGGAATATACCCAATATTCCCAAAGGACGACGCTATATGCAATATAGAGCGCTGTCTCTGTCTAAGGGAATATTCCCGGTAACGGCACATCAGTACTGATAACTGTAAAATGGATTTTTTTAAAATACTAAATTCCTTTTTTTCCGTTTTTATGGCAACACCAAGAAAAGCTGTCATTTCATAGTGTGACCATTTGTGGCAGATTTCTGCCATTTGGGCAGATTTGGCTACTATTTTTTAGCTCTGGCAGAATAAGCTGACGATTTGAAAAAAGTGGCAGAATTTGGCAGATTTCAAGGAAATCCTCATTATTTTTGAAATACAAATAAAAAACGTATAATTTTCTGTTTCATTATTTACTTTATTTTTTTATGACTTATTTGGTGGACTCACTGAGAGAATAATCTCCCAAGTAAACTTGAATAAAACAAAAATAAGGAACAGGTTGCTAAAAAACATGTATCCGCAATAATCACAACAAAAGAAGACTGTATTTCCTTTAAAAATTGATTAAAAAGATGTCGTTAAAATCAACGTGTAATGAAAATGAACAAAATGAAGAATTTGAAGCAAATGTTGACACATAGTAATAGCACAGAACCTACATGTTTAGTGAATAAAATACCTATTATAAGTAATAAAAATATTTTAGATTAAATAAAGAAATTATTTTGAATACTTTTTTTAAAAGTTCCAGATCGCAGAGTTTCATATTCTTAATTTACTAACGCTAACGACTGCGAAGCCAGATGATTGGCTTATTTGCAGTCAGTGAGTTCGAACAAAATAAAATAAATTTTCTATTGAGCATAAGTAATGTTTTTTACGTTTTTTTTTTTACTTTAAGATGCATATATGTATTTTATTTATTTATTTCCATCCCTTTGGAGGCAATAATATGATGGCATATTTTTGGCATTTTCTGGAGTCGAGTCTGGCAGATTTTGGCATTTTTGCCAGTGTCGTATCGGGCAGATTCTCCAGTTTTGAGATGGTCACCCCACGGTCACCCTGTTCATTATTCTGCAGTTGAACGCAGTGTGACCAGATTTAGCAGAATTCTGCGATTTTAGCAGAATATGACCCCCAATTTGGAGCTTAGCATATTAAGTCGCAGTATAGAAAAAGTTGGCAGTTTTTAGCAGAATCTAAAAAAATATTAACAGAGCATAATTAGACATTTATAAGTAAGACTAAGTTTCATTTAAATTGTTGTGCAAGAAACATTTAAAAAATCTACCATTTCCAATTTATGTACGGTTTTTCTTGTTATGCTAGCCACCTTTTTCTTAGGGGAATTTCCGAAACATGTGTATTTCTCTTGAGTTGTATTAAGTACTTAAGAGTGTGTTTTGTGTGCAAGCGCAAAATGAAAAGAAAATATGACCAGAAATATCGTTCCGAGTGGGACATGTTTCTGATTGGTCCGAGTGTTTCTGCTATCCTACACGTAAAACAAGCAGTAAAAGAGCAGAATGGGTGCGTAAATTGTACGCCTACAAAAAATATGGTTAAGATAGCCCAAAGCTCGACGATCCTATATGAAAATATCGAAACTACAGAATGATGTCATGGATCCGTACTTAATTAAATAAAATAAAATACAGTCATTCAAATCGTTTTATTTTGAGTACATATTTTCATACAAAATATAAGTTAATGCGTTAGCAGAATTTTAGCATAAGAAAAAAAAAATTTGCAGATTTTAGCCGAACAGCTAGCATAATGACTAATTTACCTAAATCTGGTCACACTGGTTGAACGAGCTATATAGCTAGCTAATAATAATAATAAAATAATAATTAATATAATAATAATAATATTAATAAATATTTAAATATTAATAATATAATATAATATAATATAGTTTTAATATTTTTCAATATGTTTTTGTTTAGGTAACATCATTAACTCAGTGACATGTCCAAAAACGTAAATAATTTGTAAAAGTGAGCACCTTAAAAACCTTTTTTTCGTTCTGTCTATTCCTATTTGAAAGGGAGTATAGCTATTATACAAGCTATACTTCATTCCAATAAAAAAAAAGCAAAACGTAAACAAACTTTACTATGGAACTGGGGACTTTTTGGCGGGAACTCGCGGCAAGAGTTTGTCATTTTTGTTTTATTATCCGAAAAAATAGATATCGTGGTTTTTAATGCATAATATTGATAGTGTATTGTTTAATAAAGTGCCATTTAAGTGTCTAATATGTAGGATAATGAAATAAAAGTGTGTAGACTGTGTTTCGAGTGCTCTCAAGAAGTCCATGAAATCTTCATCAAAAGTGCTATCATTTTGTTGAAGAATAGAGAAAAAGTTAAAGACGACAGAAATTGATAAATGAGAACTCAAATGAAATAGAAAAATATTTAGAGAAGAGCAAACTACGTAAGAATAGGCTGTATGGCCAGAGAAGCCTCTGCCTTTTCCTTGCAAAAGCAGGAAAGAACCAAACAAAAAAAAATTACTATGGAACTGACACATGTCAATGTAATCTGCATACCTACTATGTTTGTTTACTACCTTTTGCTTTTTTTTGATTGGAATGAACCATAGTTCCTTCGAAAACTAGGTACCTACTTACTTGAAAGAAACTACGAATAAAACCGATTCCAACACGGTTTGGTATGTGGACTGTGGTGGATATGTCTTGCTTATTCTATGAATTGTCCGGATAAATCACCAACGATAAGTAACAACTGCCTGGTGTGCCATAGTGTAAAGTAGTGAAGGGTTTAACGTACATATTAGACCACGGGGAATAACCGCACTAATACTTGCAGCGATGAAATTTGCAAGAAAAAAAAAATAACAAAAGTATGGTCAATTTCAATTTCAATAGTTTATTGCAATCCATAATGTATAATAAATAGGTGTACATGTCAGAATTGATTATTATGGACCCTGTCGGGCACCGCAATATGGTTAGAAGAGAGTAAAACTCATTTTTATTTTAAATAAAATAATAATAATTACGAAAAATAATAATTTTATAGATAAGTAAATATAAATTATTCAATTTTTTACTATTTCTGTCTAAATTTTTTCATTTAAAAATTCGTCAACATTATAATAAGCTTTGTCAATAAGAAATTATTTTAATTTAATTGTAAATAGTCTGTATTCTGTTATTTTTCTTAATGTGTTTAGTAATTTATTGAAATTTTTTATCGTCATTACGTGAGGGGCTTGCCGAATGTATTGTAAGTTTAGAAGTTGGCACCATTAGTCTGTTGGAGTGTCGAAAGGTGTACCTATTTGGTTGGTAGGTATATCTTTTCGCTTAAGGTCTGGTCAGACAGCGGGCGTGGCGGGGCGTCGGCTTGGCGCTGGCGGGACGGCGACGTGGCGTGTATGTCACACTGCGGGCGTGACATTCGCGCCAGCTTCGCGCCGGCCGACCCGCCGGACTCGGCGTGTTACTCACCACTTTCATTCAGTTCCCTTCCGATAGAATCCTAAATTGTAGACTTAAGACTAGCATTTTTGTATTGTGGATGACCCAAATCGTACAAAAATGTGGCCTCGAACAATTTCTATTAGTTTTTCAACCATTTCTGCATCCATTTTTGTAGAAAAACACAAGCCTTGTGTCGCGCCGGGCGTGACGTGCTCCCGTCGCGCCGTCTGTCTGACATTTTGGGATTCATCAAATACCGCCGTGCTCTTGTTGTATTCCCGCCGGGCGCGGCGCGGGCGTGACGCGACACGCCGAGCTCGACGGCTCTGTGTGACATCGTCCATAGTCCATGGTACATTACAACTGCTCACGTCGCGCCAGCGCCACGCCGACGCCCCGCCACGCCCGCTGTCTGACGAGACCTTAAAGGTCTGGTCAGACAGCGGGCGTGGCGGGGCGTCGGCTTGGCGCTGGCGCGACGGCGACGTGGCGTGTATGTCACACTGCGGGCGTGACATTCACGCCAGCTTCGCGCCGGCCGACCCGCCGGACTCGGCGTGTTACTCACCACTTTCATTCAGTTCCCTTCCGATAGAATCCTAAATTACAGACTTAAGACTGTAACAAAGCTGGCTTTCGGCTAGCTCGTGCCTGACAGCTTTGCTATATTACCCTGCCTATGAAAAGCTGAGGGCTTTTATATTATAGAGGATTGTTGAAGGAAACACACGGTAAATCTATAATAGCAATTTATTTAAGCAATGAGTGAACTTACAGGATACTGGCACTTCATTAGAACTATATTTATTCTATACTATCACTTACTTATCATACTCGCGTTATTACCGGGAACGAGGATTAACTATTCTATAAACACTAACGGTTACAAATATTTCTACTACGGACCCCACGGAACCCTAGATGATGCAGTCCGACTGCTGATCGTCTTGGGATTCCCTCAGGGCTGCGCGCGATGTGTCGCACCGCCCTTCGGGGTGGAGCTTTACGAGCTCAGCTACTTCTACGGAGCCAGTTCTAATCTGGCACGGAGGGTGGACCTAGTGTCCCCGCGAGTCCAGCCGGTATACAGAGTAGGCTGCGCGCTATGTGTCGCACCGCCACGTCGGTATACCGCTGGCGGATGGGCTACGAAGCCCAGGTGAGTTAACCTCGGAAACTGCGCGCAATGTGTCGCACCGCTTGACCGAGGGTTAACTCGGTGGAGTTAGCACCGGAGGCTGCGCGCTGTGTGTCGCACCGCCGCCGAGCACCAACTGACGAGGCTCGCCGCGCGGCGCCTTATATATGGTTGCGCGGCGTGCGGGTTGAGGTACGGGGGGAGATGCCCGCCCGTCTCTTACTTCCTCGATCCCCGCGATCATTCTAGATTCGCGTGTGAGGCGAACGCGGGCTTGTGACGTCATCATCGTCACATTCCCCTCCTTCCCGGGAGATTTTTGCGAAGCAAAAATCACCGTAAATACAAACTCTATTCAACAACAGAAATATCTCTAATCTTGACTATCATACATAGTTATGTTAGCTGATACTTTTCATACATTATGTTTTATTTTAATAGATATTTCTCTAATTATGCATATCGTACATATGTTAGCTGATACCTTTTACACATTATGTTTTCTTAGTATACGGTGGGTATTGCAATAACGACTATATTGATACCTTATTAGAATTCTTATAGGAACTAAAATTTGTTATGCTAGGTGGTTGAATGGCCATTCAACACTAAAATAATAATTATTCATAACTGCATTTAGAAAGTAACACATTTTAAGAAAAGTACAACTGATTTCCTTTTACACATAATAAAACACCAAAAATATTATTAAAATTTCAACAATCTACACTTTATATTACCTATTTTAATATTATAACTTATCTTACTTCTTAATATCTTTACTTCTGGAGACGTTCTAATTGGCGGCTCCTGTTCCTTCTCTTGCACGTGCGTCTCTTCTTCTTCCTCCATGCTGCCTTGGCATCCTGCGATGGCGGCTGAGTGGAAGGCCCCGAGAGCGGGGGCGGCTTTGTAGGTCGCTGAGAGCGTCGAAGACTCGTACTAAGAGCGGCGGCGGCGGGAATGACGACGGCGGCGGATGATTAAGTTCATTTTTGGGATTTTAATAATTTTCCAAGTACCCTCTTTTTGTAAATTAATTTTGTAATAATTTTTTGTTTTATTTTCCTGAATGACCAGATTCGTTTAAGAATGAATTTAATCGATCACTGATCGAGAAGATTCTTATTCAATAGCAATAGTTGCTGATTTTAAATATAAACGGGAATTTGAAAATAATCGATCTTATGTATGGTGGATCGATGAAAATTTGGGTAATTTATACGTAACCTAGGGTTCCGTATGTTTCTTCGCTTTTATGTATGAATTCGTCACCGTCTTGTATCATTCGTTACTGTTTTTGGATATGATAATAATGTTTATTCTGTATATTTTTTTATGTCTTTTATATGTGCCGTTACCGTTTTTCTAGGGTTTTCCCGTAATTGTAACAAGTATATTACGGGAGATTGTTGTCCCACTATTTTGTAGGGACCGGAATATTTTGGGGCTAGTTTCGCACAGAAATTCTTACTAGCCGAGGATAGAGGGAAATCTCTTTTTAGGACCAGTTTACCCATTTCTGGCTCCCATTCTCGTTTTGATTCATCGTAATATTTCTTTTGGCGGCGGGATGCGGTATTTTGGTTTTGCTTTACCAAATCGTATATCTCATTTAATTTAGTCTTCTTTTGTATGGCGGGTGTCGGGAAGGTATTTTTGTCCCCTGGTATTCTCAGTTCTCTTCCAAACATGAGGAATGCGGGTGTGTATTTTGTTGATTCTTGTACTGACGTGTTCAATGCAAAATTGAATTCAGTTAGGTACTCGTCCCACTTCTTGTGATTATTTGTGATATATGTTGATATCATGGTTTCCAACGTGCGGTTAACCCTTTCTGTGGGGTTTGCTTGTGGGGAGTACGGTGCGGTGAACTTTTGTTCTATTCCCAATTTCTTCAGTTCTTCTCTGAACTGTTTACTAGTAAATTGTTTTCCGTTATCTGAAAGCAGTACTTTGGGACAACCGTAGCGCATGACTATGCATTCCTTTAATGCTTTGAACACATTCACTGTTGTTGCTGTTCGCAATGGTTTTATTTCTGACCATTTTGAGAACGTATCGTGAAAGACAATTATCCAACAGAAACCTTTCGAAGATCTTGGTAGAGGTCCGATTAGATCAACTGATACGACTTGCCATGGTTCTTCTGAATTTTGAATATGCATCAAACCTGGTCTTCTTTCTTGAGACGGTTTGTGTTTTTGACAGTCTATACATTTACTTATGTATTGAGACACGTCACGGTACATCCCGGGCCAGTAGTACCTTTGTGCAATTCTTTTTAATGTTTTTGCTGTACCTAAGTGGCCTGCGTTTGGGACGTTATGGTTCTGTTCTAACACCTTCTTTCGTTCTTCTTTATTTACACAGAGTTTCCATTCTGTGTTCGGATCCAGTTTAACTCCGTAAGCTGCATTGATTATTCTCTTGTATAAGTTATTATCTCTTATGCAATACTCGGTGCTTTTTGACGGATTTTGTTCTACTTCTATCTTTTTTCTATCATACCAATCGTGACTTTCTGTCACTGCGTTTACTGGATTTCTTGATAATGCGTCAGCAACTTTGTTCAATTTGCCGGTTCTGTATTTCACATCGAAATCATACTGTTGCAGTTCTAGTGCCCATCTCGCTAGACGTCCTGATGGATTCTTCATTTTGTTTAGCCATTTCAAAGCTTGATGGTCAGTAACTACTGTGAAATGGTAACCTTCTAAGAATCCTCGCATTTTCCTTATACCCCACACTACTGCTAAGCATTCCTTTTCTGAGGTACTGTATTTCGTTTCCGCTGTAGATAATGATCTACTGGCGTACAGTATAACTTTTTCTTGACCATTGATTTCTTGAGTTAGAACGGCTCCTAATCCTAAGTCGCTAGCATCTGTCTGCAACACGAATGGTTTCGTGAAATCCGGTCTGGTTAATATCGGTTCTTCTGTTAGTTTCTTTTTAATATTTTGAAAGGCTTTTTCTTGTTTTTCTCCCCATTTGAATTTTTCATCTTTTCTTAATAATTTTACTATTGGTGCTGTTATTTCTGCATAATTTTTGATAAATTTACGGTACCATGACGTCATGCCTATGAAACGTCTTACTTCTTTAATGTTGTTTGGAGGTTTTTGATCTCTTATTGATTTTATTTTTCCCTCATCCATTTTGATTCCTTCTTTTGTGACTATATGTCCTAAATATTCTATTTGTTGTTTACAAAATTCTGATTTTTGTTTATTTATTTCAAGTCTGGCTTCTCTAATTCTTCTAAATATTTCTTTCAAGTGTTTTAGGTGTTCTTCAAACGAGGCACTGCATATGATTATATCATCAAGGTAAGCGTATGCGTTAGGTTTTAATTCTGGTCCAATTACTGTGTCTAGTAATCGTTGAAATGTGGCACCTGCCGAATGTAAACCAAATGGCATTACCTTGAAGTGGTATAGTCCTCTACCAGGAACTGTAAATGCTGTTACTTTTTTACTATTTTCTTCTAACTTGACATTCCAATATCCGTTTTTAAGATCAATTTTTGAAAAGTACTTTCCGTTTCTTAGTTTTTCCAGTGTGTCATCAATTTGGGGTAAGGGGTAGGCATCTTTTTCCGATATCTCATTGACTTTTCTAAAGTCAATGCAAAATCGATACTCTCCGTTTCCTTTTTTGACCATCACTATTGGCGAACTATATGGGCTATTAGATTTTTCTATCACCCCATTTTTCAACATTTTTTCTATTTCTTCATCAATCTTTTCTTGTATTTTTGGGTTTCTTGGGAAGTATTTCTGTTTTATTGGTTCTTGGTGTTTTAACTTGATCTTATGTTTTATCCACGTATTTCCTTTTGGAGTTTTATCACATTTCTCAAATTCTTCGTTCAACAAATCTTGCAGTTGTTTCTGTTGACCTGTTGTCAGTCCAGTAGGTGTTATTTTCACATTTTCACTGGGATCTTTTTCGCTGTATTCTTTTGTCATTTCTTCCCATGACAGTTTGATTCCCGATCTACTGATAATATCCATTCCTAAGATAATGTCTACTGATAAAGGTAATAGGTAGATTGCATGTCTTACTCTCTTTCCATTTATTTCCATATCTACTAGAATACCTTTCTTTATCTTCACATTGGTTCCATCTGCCAAACTTATGTCTTTTTCTGCGTTTAATGGAGTTGATCCATTTTTCAGACACGTCTCATATATTTCTTTGTTTACGTACGTGAGTGTCGAGCCTGTGTCAATGAGACCTCTAAAGGATTGACCCTGTATTTTCACCGGTACAAAGGGCCTATTATCCCATTCTCTTTTGTACTCTTTGGAGCCTGATAGTATTGCTTTGACTTTCTGCGAGTCGTTATGTCTTCGACAACAATTTTTACTTAATTTTCCAAGTTTTCCACAATAACTGCAAAATATTATTTGTCTTGTTCGACACTCTTTCGAATTATGTCCCTTCTTTCCACAATTCCAGCAGCATGTGTTGGGGTCATAGAACTTGTTGACCTTTGAAATTTGTTGGTTTATTTTTCCATTTCCTATTAGTTTTCTATTCTGGAACACACTTGTTGTGTTTCTAGATCTAAAAATCTTTTCTTTTTCTTCTAAAATTTCTTCGTAATTGTTCGCTAGTTCTATCAATTCTCTGTAATTTTTAAAATCTTGTCTACGTATATATGACTTGTAATTTACGTTCATATTTGTATATATTCTTTCTAGCTTCTCAATTTCTGTCATTTTCCCAGATCTTCGCATAAGAGTTTGCAACTCTGTTATATAGTCGATGAACGTTTCTTTATATTTTTGTTTTCGACTAAATATTGCGTCTTCTAATTTTCCTTCATAATTTTTAGGGTAATAATATAGTTTGAACTCGTCTAGAAATTCTTTCCAGTTTGTCCATGATGAACTATTATTTCTGTACCACAATAATGCTTTCCCTCTGAGCAATTTGGGTATGCATTTTAGCACTTTTTCTTCGCTTATACCGCTAGCTTCTATTAATTCTTCTATTCTTTCTATAAATTCTACCGCATCCTGATTTACATTGAAAGTTATTTTCCATTCATTAATTTCTTTCCATACGTCGGTTTCTTTGACACCCGCCATTTTGGTATCGTTTGATTCCATCGTTTCGTCTACTTCGTGCTCTCTTATATATTGCACAAGAATTTTCCTTAATTCTTCTACAGTTTTGCCTTCGAATTCCAGTTCCCTAATTTTAAAGGCAGCTATTAAGCCGTCTTTCCTAAGATCATATATCCACGATGTTGACATGAATTTATGATTTATATTTTGTTCTCAACAATCAATCCTCTTATAATTTGTGTGAGTTTTAAAGTTGGGCGCCAATGTAACAAAGCTGGCTTTCGGCTAGCTCGTGCCTGACAGCTTTGCTATATTACCCTGCCTATGAAAAGCTGAGGGCTTTTATATTATAGAGGATTGTTGAAGGAAACACACGGTAAATCTATAATAGCAATTTATTTAAGCAATGAGTGAACTTACAGGATACTGGCACTTCATTAGAACTATATTTATTCTATACTATCACTTACTTATCATACTCGCGTTATTACCGGGAACGAGGATTAACTATTCTATAAACACTAACGGTTACAAATATTTCTACTACGGACCCCACGGAACCCTAGATGATGCAGTCCGACTGCTGATCGTCTTGGGATTCCCTCAGGGCTGCGCGCGATGTGTCGCACCGCCCTTCGGGGTGGAGCTTTACGAGCTCAGCTACTTCTACGGAGCCAGTTCTAATCTGGCACGGAGGGTGGACCTAGTGTCCCCGCGAGTCCAGCCGGTATACAGAGTAGGCTGCGCGCTATGTGTCGCACCGCCACGTCGGTATACCGCTGGCGGATGGGCTACGAAGCCCAGGTGAGTTAACCTCGGAAACTGCGCGCAATGTGTCGCACCGCTTGACCGAGGGTTAACTCGGTGGAGTTAGCACCGGAGGCTGCGCGCTGTGTGTCGCACCGCCGCCGAGCACCAACTGACGAGGCTCGCCGCGCGGCGCCTTATATATGGTTGCGCGGCGTGCGGGTTGAGGTACGGGGGGAGATGCCCGCCCGTCTCTTACTTCCTCGATCCCCGCGATCATTCTAGATTCGCGTGTGAGGCGAACGCGGGCTTGTGACGTCATCATCGTCACAAGACTAGCATTTTTGTATTGTGGATGACCCAAATCGTACAAAAAATGTGGCCTCGAACAATTTCTATTAGTTTTTCAACCTTTTCTGCATCCATTTTTGTAGAAAACACAAGTCTTGCGTCGCGCCGGGCGTGACGTGCTCCCGTCGCGCCGTCTGTCTGACTACTACAACGGCTACTCATAGAACATAACGCGTGGCGTCGCGCCCGCGCCGCGCTCGCGCGCCGCCCCGCCGTGCTCTTGTTGTATTCCCGCCGGGCGCGGCGCGGGCGTGACGCGACACGCCGAGCTCGACGGCTCTGTGTGACATCGTCCATAGTCCATCGTACATTACAACTGCTCACGTCGCGCCAGCGCCACGCCGACGCCCCGCCACGCCCGCTGTCTGACGAGACCTTTAGAGTAAAACTCGGGGTAGGTATTTTCGGACAAAACATGATTCTAAGATATAAATACTTGGAAGTGTGAGGATTGAGTACTTCTGGAAATAAGGTTTACAGCTATCAATTTGTACTATATTTGCTAGTATTCTAACAAGTTTTTTCTGAAGAGTAAAGAGAGCGGGAGCGTCGGTACTGTTTCCCCATAGGACAATGCCATACGAGAGCAATGAGTATGCGTATGCGTAGTAGGTTGTGAGTGCCGCTGCCATGTCCGTAGACTTTTTAATTTACCGAAATGCGTACCTATGTAAAACTTGATAGTTTATTTTTCAATTTTTGTATGTGTTGTTTCCAGTTGACATGTCTATCTATGTCTTTGCCTAGCAAGGTCGATTCATTAACTACATGGGCGTTTTTGGTAAGGGTAGAAAACAATTATTTTTGTTTTGGAAAAGTTTATTTCAAGACCGTGTTCATCAAGCCAGTTTACAGTTTTGTTTAGCATTAATTACGTGAAGTTTTTCATTAATATGTGTACCATTGGGTGCTGACGTAAGCAAGGAAATATCGTCTGCCAACAAGACACACTTTTCTTCCATTACTTTTGGGAGATCGTTTATGTAGGCCAAAAGTACGAGACAGCCCAATGACACTGCCTTGTGGAATCGAGGCATTTAGTATTTTACTATCGGATTTTGTTGATTTTGCTAGTTTGATGGTTATAATGTTCAATTTCTACGTACTGCTCTCTACTTTTTAAATATGATGCCAACCATTTATGTGTTTTGCCGCGAATACCTATTCCGAACAATTTATCCAGTAAGATGTTATATTGTACTTTATCATAAGCTTTGGACATAGGTATCTAATAAAATTCCAATTGCATATTCTTTTTTGTCCAGTATATTATAAACTTCTTGTATGTATTTTTAAACTGCTAAGGTTGTGGATCGATTTTTTCTAAAACCATTTTGGGATTCATCAAATATTTTGATTTTTTCACAGAACTTATGGTTAGAAAATCCAAAATCTTGTAGATACGGTAGTAAAAAGGTCTTTGTTGTTGAAGTTCGTGAAAATTAAGTCTAGGCAAGCTCAAGCTGTTTTTGTAATGCGTGTCGGTTTTTTTAATTTGTTGGATAAATCTATATTCTAACAAAAGTTCTAAAAGCTGATTCTCTTTTATACTATTTTTCAAAATGTCAATATTGAAGTCACCCCCTAGTGCCCCCTATGATAATGTTGAATTTGGAATATTTGTTATTTAGGTACTGAAGTATTAGTTTTAATCGTTCAAAAAATAAGTCTTGGTATTTTACGTCTCGACGATCAGTTTATCAAAGTGCGAGGCTCGTTTCGGCCAGGACCGGACAAACAGGACTCGCTGCTATACATAGGTATTAAAAGTTGGAGCTCTCTGTCCCATGCAAATTTGTTCATCGATTTTATTGTTCTCAGATGAAACTCAGGAGAGGTGAAACGTTTTATGCACTGAAGTTTTATTTTTATAGCTCCGGAACCGGGCCGGGACGGGGTGCGCGCTCTTTATACTTCCGGACGATTGATTTTGGAGGTAGGCATACCTAGCTTAGGTAAGTTATTTCAACTATTTTATCGCCGATTTATCGCTTCAAATTAAAGGCATTTAGGTGTAGGCGTGAGAAACTGCTTTCGATTTTTTATGGACTTAGTAAACTTTCACAGACTTTGTAAACCAGCTACGATTCAAGGGAATGGCTACAGATCTAATGTTATCATAGTAGAAACAAATAAGGAAATTGGTAAATAAATAAATAATTAGTTAATTAGGTAGGTGCTTATCAAAACAAAGTGGGAAACACCAAACAAGTTACTAAGCTCAAAACAAAAAAGTCTTTAGGGTAAGTCCCGGATAGATGCCGCAATGGTATAGATGCCGCGATTTCAAAAACTCTACTATGCAAAACTATCTATAACTCTAATTACATACTATAAGCTAGCGCTAACCCCACCCTGCTCCGGTGTGCCATTTAATGTCCCGTGGAAAGGCTGTATTCGTCTCTGTGCAATGATAAAAAAAAATTCGCACGAAAATATTCGTCATAATAATAAAGGTGTGATTTAAAAAGGTGACTTCTCTCTAAAACTTGGTACCTAGATAGGAGCTTACACTTTGTATGGCACTTGCGCTAATGGACGTGATGTTACCGAGTCGCTTCATTCCACCACGCGCATGTTTACGCTGATCAGTGGCGAAGTGCTAGCACCTAGCGTCTTCGCATAGTTTCAAGCACTGTTCGAAGTGATGATAATTAATATATACCTTGATAATTATCTTGATAATAACAAAAATCATACCAGTATAAATTAAGTAATT
Organism: Coleophora deauratella; assembly: GCA_958295455.1. Classification (NCBI taxonomy): domain Eukaryota; kingdom Metazoa; phylum Arthropoda; class Insecta; order Lepidoptera; family Coleophoridae; genus Coleophora; species Coleophora deauratella. The sequence goes on from OY282398.1 coordinate 7,629,439, forward strand.
TCTAACGCAACCATATCATTTTGTATATCATTTTGTAAATGAGATTTGCCGCTATCGAGAATTACAAACGCGTTAAATGGCAATGTAAAAAAAAACTTCATAAAACGGCCACAAATATTTAGTACATATGAGTAGTATTGAAATGACCCTTTCTAAGTCCAAAATTAAAAAGGTCAAGTTCTGAATTAGTACTGATACTTATCCGATAATTATCTCATGATAATTATTAAAGAAAATAATTAGGGGTTCAAGTGTAAACGTTCTGTACCTGGATATTTTCTTCGATTAAAATTTCAGAGCCAGTCATATTATTCAATACCACAGAATTCTAAATGAGTTCTAACCGTGTTTAGGACTATAAGGCTCATATCTGTTATAGTACTTCAACAATAGTAACCTATGGTGAAAGAATGTTGACTCAAGACACATGCCAGGAGAAGTAGCAGCGTTTGTAATCTATTTAAGAAGAAGAATCAGGGTATTAAACTCTCCATCGACGTGTACCTAACGTCTATGTAAAGCGGCGGGTTCGCCGCTAGCCACGTGGTGCGGCTCGCCGCCCTACGCCGCGCCGACATATGGGTGAGTGGGCATATAAAGTAAAAAAAAAAACCTGAAACGAAGTACCTGTTTAAACTGAAGCTTCTAGTCATAAACCTGATCAAGTTTCTTCCAAGGAACTCCATATTAACAAGCAATTTTAGGAAGGCAGTATGTACTTTTTTCATTAATAAATTATGTCAGTACATACGTATACATTATGAACTCTAACAAAATTGGCTTAAAACAACAGAGTACAGATCACCCCCTATAGCATACCGGGCAGCCGACGCACATAGGGGTATTTTGTCAATCTAGCCGGTCAAAATTATTCACTTATTTTTTCTTATATTCAACAACTCTCTAGTTGACTATAAGTCAATGAAAGTGTTTTTCAATGAATAACGTCGGTAAATAAAATACTCGGAAAAAATACAGTAACAGTATATTTTAGTGATTTATGACTTTGACATTTATCTTTCTCAATTTAATTTTAAAACAATTTATATGACTAAATGATGATGAATATCATGGTTGTACTTGTTCTGATCACTTTCTGTGTCTCGTGAAGCAAAATAATTACCACGTTAACTTATAGTGAGGTTTAAACAAAAAATCCCTGTTTTTTTCACTGTCTTGGTTTGTCACCTCTGGCTTAAAAGGGGGCGGGTATGGGCGGCTGGTTTGGTCATAATTATATTGTATAAACTTTATAGTTTAGTTTAGTTTAGTTTTTTTAGTTTTACTCTCATTATCAATTAATATCATAACCGGGAAGAACCCGGAAATGCAACAAAAACCTTTTCAAACGTAAAATAAGGTTAAAACATTTAATCATTTCAATTATATATTTTTTTAAAAAGGCAAAAAACAATATCATATTAACAAAAAACAGAGCACAATGTTAAAAAGAATGCGCTCTTACCTCCTTGATCTGAATCCACGACAATATTTCCGAAGTAATCACTGATCACGAACATATGCACTTTTAAACTGATGCTGTCTAACTTCAAAATCCGAGAAAAATACCTATCAGTTAAAACGATGGCAAAGTTCCGACTGACACAAGCGCACGGGTGCAGCCGACAAGAGACCGGGAAGGGTTGTATATTGTTCTCTAGTCATTCAACAACAATAATATTCAGTTTGTTTGTACTTGGGACAATTTAAAAAAAAAAGATTTTTGACCGGCTAGATCGGCAAAATACCCTTATGTGCGACGGTCACCGAGCATAGGGGTTGAAACTATTTAAACTAAGGCTTCTTGTACATATGAAACTGAACAGCTTTCCCCAAAAAACCCTTACTCATTAAAAAAAAATGTCCATGAACTCCATGATCAGCTGAGCGAATTGTAGAAAGGTCAAATTGTTTCAAGAAAAATAATTAATTATGGCCTAAAAAGTACATACTGCCTACCTAAAATTGTTTTCAGCTGACGATGCTGTATCCACTTAACGATGCCCTAATCTCTAAAATGAAAAGCGTAGTCTTCCTATTATTCCGCGTCTACGCGATGCGATGCGTTATCATGTCACAACTCACAAACTGCGCTGAGCACATAATCTCGTGACAAGGGTTCTGACGAACAACAATTTATTCAGGGGCGACGTTGACGCGCCACCGGTGTCATTGGGAATTAAATTAATGGCCTGCAGAAATAAAACGGTTTCATTTTACACAACTACCGCCATTGTCGAATTACATTTTTCAGGTAAGAATTTTATCAGTATAATGGTGTACTCGAAAATGTTCACCATCACATCAGAGACTAAGCTCCTATTACTGGCACAAAATTACATAAAAAGGTACAGTGCATTTTTAGAGATCCGTAACTCAAGGATAAAAAGCACCTTTATAGGATCACTTCGTAGGCCGTCCTCCTGTAATAAACTTGAAAATTTTTGGAGAATCCATACAAATCGAGCAAAACAAACTTTTGTTAGCTTCACTTGTAACTAACTACCTTTGTATGTAAACAAATCTTGGAAGTCGAATTCAACCAAATTCTAATTGTCATATCGATTCAAAACCTATTTATTTTTTTATTTAATAAATGGTTGAACAAAAATTTTACTCGACATACAATAATGTGTTGTTGACGTATCGTCATTAAATGACCTTGTATATAAGGATACCTGCCTCAATCTGCAACAGATAATATACATAAGGTGTTTAGAAATTAGTGATCATTACTTAAACTATTAAAATTTGTATTATTTATTTATTATACACTCTCTCGCAAACAATCAGTCAAGAATTCTACAAGTTTGGTTGGTTATTATTTCATACATTGCATTTGTCACGAGGTCTTTGTTTCTTTAGATTGAAAAGGTCAAAAATAAAATAACATCTATATCATTAACGGAAAATTTTGGTATTTATTGTGTAATTATTTTAGTATGGTGAAATGTACCACTTCTGGTGTTCTTTTTATAGTTTCGATTGATGAATACCATCTCCTTGGAGCCATTATAAGCACAGCCAATTACAGAATACGAAATGGGCGATCAAAGCGAGGAGGCAATTTACCACAAGTATTTTTCATTACTATGTTTTCGAGTTTCACATTTGACATATAGGGGTCGTATAGGACCGTCAGCAGGGTGTATAAAGTGATTTCTGCCATTTTTGGATGTATCATTGGTTATTAACACGATAAGACGAAGGAACAAAATATAGCGCATAACCGTTTCCCTATTTCTATATCACAATTCACAACCTACTTCGCTATGAGATGATAGTAGCACATATGTGTCTGTAGTAACCCTTATCGTTTTAAGTATTTGTTCACGAGTGGAACACCGAAGTCTTACATCAAATTGTGAAGATTAACTTTGTTAGCTGAGTTAAGTGGTACTCTTTGCGAGTAATCCTCCACTCAGCGGGCTTTGTCTCCTGTTGATCCGTGATTACGCCAAATACTAAACATGGAGAAGTGTGCATGGCTGAGCAATAATACATCTAGCAAGTAAGCTTGTGCTGTTTGTTGGTCAGAACAGTGCTAAGAGAAAATGTATTTTGGGCGGAAGGGGTATGTTTGATGGGGGGGGGGGGGGGGAATGTCTCCGGCTGAAGCAGATGTAAATTTATTGAAGTATCGCTTTTAAAATAGTTAATCAGCCTTTTAGTAGTTATTTGTCTCGCTGGTTTGGAGGTCGTCTTAAAAATAGTTTACTCCAGTTACTTTTGCTGAAAAAGAAAAACCCTGAAATATATTGGATATGACAGAACAAAACTAGAACTAACCCCAGGGCCACCCTGGTGAGCACAGGAGGCAGTGGTGGTCCCGTTATGTATAGATCAGACAAATGGTTATTATATTAGGCTCTACAATATACAATTATACAGGGTATAACAAAGTAGGCATAGGACCCGTTAAAGGCCAAAGGGGCATCTTCTCAACTATGTTCTACGTCTCTGCTGGAGTAACGAGAAAGCTTTTGGACTTTCCATACAAAATTGGCCAAACAACATGAAGAGTCCAAATTTTTTTTTCGATTTTAGCAAAGTGGTAGAACAAAAGTCGTTCAGTATCATGACTACATGGCCTAGTTAATGGGTCCGTCATCTATTTTAGTTCATTCTGTAAAATGTCAATGACCATGAAAAACTACTTGATAAACCAACTATAATCTATGGCCCGCCCGGGACCGTTTATTACCCGTGGCACATCTGCTTGGCACAACCAGTAGTGCCAAAGACTCAAGAAATATAGATGACCTCAAACTATCTTGTGTCGTCCTACAACTGAATATTTTAAATATTTACAGATAAAGTACATTTTAAGGGACCTTTTCATACATTTCTCAAGTACTAACTTTCCAAAAGTTGTGCATATACCGCTACCCCTTCACTTCGAATATTGCATTGTATTACAAACAAACCTCGTATAATATATCAAGAGCAGAGCCACATTCACAGCGGTCCATCTTGAGAATTCACGAGTCCCGACCCCTGGCAGTCAGTTTGTGTTTTCCAAACAAAATGAAATATTGTTTTGGAAACATTTTAATCCCTGAATGGTAACAATATAACTACTCGTGTTAACGTTGAATAACTTGTAAAACCAAACTGTTTTGTGTATTATTTAAACTTGAAAATAGGATGCATTATTGCTAGTGACCTGAGTTACTTTAAATTAAATTTCAAAAGCGACCCTATGTTTAAAAATATTTTGAAGTAGGTATAACATGGTGATTTTCATACTCACTATCAATGATAAATTAAAATTAAAAAAGTAGCACTTGCACATAATCTCTAAGCGAAAGTATATTTATTTCAGTGAAGGAGATATTTATTTACCTGTGATTTCGTTTTTTGTATTCGGAAGATTTAAATTACTAATATTATAATGAGAAAAAAAACAAATATTAGCAATGCTCATGCTAAATCTTCAAATATAGATTTTATATTAAGCTAAGTACTGTAACAAGAAGAAAATTTCAGAAGAAACGTGATGAATGAAGAAAAACAACGTCATTCTTTATTTTTGATGCAGTTAAGATAATAAAGTCATCGAACCTATTATGAATGAGATGCAAATCTCTCTTTCTCTTATGTATTGTAGTTACACAATTACCGTACAAACTTATTGCTGATGGTGCACTTAGCAAATCTCAGTGGTACATTGGACGTTCCAGGAAGCGAGTGCGACAACAAAAAAAAAACAAGAGCAACAGGCAAAAACGCCTGTACCTGTACTAGGGTAATTGAAATTTTATAAAACAACTAAATAATTTTTATAATGGCTTACCAATATAAGTGTTAGAATATAGACTTAACGGGTGTTTATTTAATTTACAAAAGATTCGTCTTACAATTTTCCATAAAATATGTTTTTCGTAAATTACATTTTATCTTAACTGAGTATAAAAATAAAAAGGTTTTTATATGGCAGAGGTGGCAAACGAGCAGACGGATCATCTAATGGTAAGCGATTACCGCCGCCCATAGACACCCGCAACACCAGAGGAGTCACAAGTGCGTTGCCGGCCTTTGATATGGGAGTACGCTCTTTTCTTGAAGGTTTGAATGTCGTATCGGTCTGGAAATACCGCAGGTGACAATTCATTCCACAGTTTGGTTGTGCTAGGCAGAAAGTTGTGGACTGCCAACCATCTAAGTGAGGGGGATGAAAATGTTGTCGCGTAGAGCGATGGCGAAAAGAGGCGGCAGGGATCAATCCGAACAATTCCTCTTAGCACTCCCCATTGTATATTCAAATTTATGCTTTTACGAATGGTTAAACATTAAATTGGGGTTATAGGTACTTGATGTTCTGGAATTTGGTTTAATTTTTTTGTACCCCCAAATAAATTTGGCTGATAATAATGAAAAGTTCATCAAAATACTTTAAAAATAGCCATATGGGTTACTTCATGCCCCATGTACCATTTTCAGGTTTCCATCTTTTTATTTACCTAGTACTAAATATATCTGGATTAGTAGACTTTGCACGGGATAATTGCGAGCCACCGATCGCGCCAATAAAATACGTTAGCTGAGCGTAAAACTAGCTATATTAGAAAAAAAACAAATACTTTATCGAAATACCGGTGCATTAATAATTTATATTATACTTACATTTTATTCAAATAGCCGAAAGATGTAGTATCCTCTGGATCAATCTGAAACAAAATGACATCGACGTTACATCATGTTTCTAATTATTGTTTTAATGTTTATTCATATTTAGTTTAAAAAGGTATAAAAAGACCAGACCAGACAGAAAATTTTACGGTAGAATCTACTCATGAAACTAATTAACTCTCCCAAGGAACTCAATTAAAAAAAATACATTTAATTGTCTGATTGGCCGATCAATTTATAAAACGTTCTTTTTTTATTATATACGTTAAATTAGAAAAGTTGCTAATGTGTTAGTCGAACACCCTTTTAAAGTTTACAAGTTATAGTAATCATAAATACCTACTTACAAATCTGAAACCAATATGGAACTTCTATATGCAATTTATTCGCTCGTAATTCGCTCAAAGACAGCTTCAATGCAACGTATGTAAAGAAAAGCGCGTTGCACTTAACCGCATAATAAAAATATTGCCTTCCGTAACCGTCCTTTTAAAACTTTTGGGATAATTAGAATAAAATAAATACTGTAGCGTCGAAATACAGAAAGTTACACATATTGTAAATAAAAAAAAAGTAAAGAGTATACTGACTGCCGGATAACGCAGAAAATAAAGTTTATAAACATTTATTTGGAAGGAGTTTCCGCTCAGTTGGACAACATTTTTACTTTCCTTTCGCAGTTGAAATAAAATTAGCATTAATCGCCTTTACTGTGGATTAAAAAACCATCTAAGCGGACGTAAGTATCTGAAAACTTTTAATTATTCGATGTGCAGTTTTCTTTATCAGGTACAGATTATTAAGCTTCGACGAGTTAATTAAACTTTCATCAATTTTTTATTACTTCCTAACTTAACAGAAGAGTTGAAAATAAAGAAACGTACAAGTTACATAAATTCAAATAAATCACACTTACATAAGACCACAATTATATATAAATAGGACCCAAATACCCTTTTATTTGTATGTAACAAGAAGAATAGGTCTGTCAATCAATTCCTTTGTAGATAGACGTTATGATATTTCATTGTCAAATAAGCTTCTGACACAAACAATTTACGTCAGAATTCGCATTATTACAACGGAATTCAACAAAAAAAAAGCTTTTCGATTTGGTTCCTAAAACCATTTTTATTAGGACTACATTTGTTTTTCATATTATTTTATCTGAAACGCCACCCTCGTCCGATCCTTTTTACCAAATGTTTCGAGGCAGACATCTACACAATGTTTGCTCAGTGAATCCCTTTCAGTTTTTTTGTTTCCAAAGGCGAGACAAACAATGTTGGACACCATAATTTGACTGGCAGAAATCTAAGTTTGGGTTTACAGTGAGACTACTTGTTGTGCCTACTACAAAGTATGCTTGCTTTTATATAATATTCTAAATGCGAGTCTTTGGTCTTTTCCCAAAATTTTGGGAAGTCGAGAAGGGTAGGTTAATGTATAGTGTATACTGCTACTATGCGCACGAGTATTCGTGACAGCAGAGTAGGTAAGATCCCTAACTCGCAATTTATTTCTCTTCGGGCATCTGTTTTGAATCCGGGTGAGAGCCCTTTTGCACCCTCGTCGAGTGCGTTACTATTGACTGTCAATGTCTGCCGTCATACAAAATTTGTTATTGATATCCTGTTTCTATTGTTGTAGGTTTTTCCGAACCCACAAGGGCTTTATCTTTTAAACTATTGTAATTACGGAAATACTGTGCATCTTAAAGTTAGGTGATCGATAAGTTCGGTAGTATAATTTACTCTAAACTCTGGTTTTAAACTAAGTTTTGCCCGCTTGAATTTCAGTATTTGTCTGGTTCAGTGAATATTTTGGTGCATTTAGCTCTACTGACAAGCAAGGTGATTTTTAAGGGCGGATTTGAACTTGTCCAGGCATTTTTTGTATATGTCCATATCCGCAATTAGTTAGTACAAATATGTTTTTTAATTCACAATTGGTGGGCCCTTGTCATTAAACTAAGGAAAGTAAAATTTTTGTTCACCATATGTTTCTCAGGAAAGTCTTTCAGTTTCCTATAAATGAAAAATCCAATAATTGAATTTTGGAGGAAATCCTGAGTTAAATTGAAGCTATTGATTTCAGTATCTGCCAGCAGCCTTCATACTATATTTTACTGAAAAACATAACTCAAATATATATACGTTCCCTATTTATTAAAAATATGACATTATATTGTAGTATACGTATCGCAGAGGCGAGCTACCGATTGAGCGCGTAGCGAAAGGTCGGCATTAGCACAAAAGTCGTAGCTTTCCTCCGGCACTTGGAAAGGTTTAAGTGGTCCGTTCTTCGCCCGGAGTGAGTTCGTAAAAATCTTCAATGTTGTTAGGTACAAAACAAGTATCCCAACATACGTATTATTGATATAGATCTCATCTCACTAATAATATTATGAATGCGAAAGTATGGATGTTTATTTGTTTGTTCCACTTTTACACCGAACCTACTGAACGGATTTGGATGAAATTTGGTAGGTAGATAGATGAAGCACTCGTCTATCACTCGTATTTTTTATCCCGGAAAACTCAAAGGTTCCCGGGAGAATGGTTAAAAACTGAAAATTATATTTCGCTACTAGGTGGCCCTGCCTTAACATTTTATTTCTATCTGGACCCAATTCTGAAGTTACGTAGACGAATTCGCGGGCGGAAGCTAGTAAAGAAATAATAGGTAAAGAAAGGAGAATAATTGGAAGGGCGTTCCCGCTCTTCAACAATTGGCATAGTGACGTAGATAAACCTGGTTTCTTAGTATATATATCCCCTAGGGTCTACTATGATTTTCTTAAAGATACGTTTGTTTTCCTATAAAGGTATAAAAGCATAAAATATAGTTCTTTATTATTTTGGAGCGGTTTCCTTATTTTTCCTAGTGTTCTTTGTTAAATTTCGGATCTGCGATGCATAGTGACGTCAAGACGTGTATGTAGAAGTCTATATACATATCAGTAGCTCTTAGGATTTAACAACATGAGTTGGTAATAGTTTTAGGTTAGGTAAGGTTGGACTTTACCATTAAGAGTTGGTAAATCTTAGAATTTACCGTAATTAGGGCTTACCAATTGAGGGTGAAAAATATCGGGCTTTACAGTAACATATACAACAACTAAAAATGTAACTTATCTATCGTATACATTATACATATATAGTTGTTTGTTTTAACTGGCCAAATTAATATACAGTTTACGTTACATTTTGTGGTACAAAATATTCAGTTAGGTGCTTTATTTACCTGCAGTCTACTATATTTAGGGGAACCTATAGCTGATGCGGCATCGTTAAATAGGCCACACGCTCTGCTTCTAGTCTACATACAATTAGGTTAGTTGACTGTTGTTGTTAAGAATATTTTTTACTAAACACTATTTTACTGAAACATTAGAACAAGTTTCGCTTGAAATTTTGTTACGTGTGTAGTTTTTTAGGGTTAAATAAATAATTTTTTTATTACAAAACATCTCAACAACAGATATCATAAGCATTTTCTTAAACAATTAAATGAATGTCACCTGCATAGCCTCCATACCCCGCACTAGGAATTGAAACCTGTGTCGACGGAAAGTAGGAAGTCCCTCCCAGCATGATCACACGTATTAAAAATTGTTAACCTGTTGAGTTTGCTAAATTGTATCACTGAAATCCCAATCAAGTAAAACTATTTTTGGGATTCAGTATAATATGTAAATATCCGTACCTAAAGGCCAACAGGACCCTATTCTATTACTAAGCCTCCGCTGTCCGTCGGTCTGTCAGCGGGCTGTATCTCATGAACCGTAATAGGTAGACACTTGATATTTTCACAGAGTGTGTATTTCTGTTGCCGCTATAAAAACAAATAATAAAAATAAATTAAAAATTAAACCTCCTACTAAAAAATTGTTTTTTCGGCGTTTTTTGCTCGATCTTAATAATGGCAACAGGCAGATCCTTGAAATGCTCACAGAGTTTGTATTGCTAGAGTTGCTACCAAAATAAAAAATATAAAGGGCGTCCCCATACAAGGGACGTATTTTTGGAATTTCTTGTACGATCGTATGGAAACCTTCATGCGCGAGTCCGACTCGCACTTGGCCGGTTTTATTAATGAAAATTTCGTAATGAGTATGGAAACAACTACACTAAATGTCGCTATAGTTTACTATCTTAAACATTTTTATAACAAATTGTCGTTAAATAACTCATTGTCAGATGACTAGCAGTCTATTACCCTAACCTACACCAAAAAATTTTTGCCTGTTAGGTAGGACGGGTGTGTACCTACTATAAAGTCATTAACACACTTTATTGCAAGCTACTGAAGTTCCTGCTACCTTGTGCGATCGTGCGCTTGAGATGTAGCAAGTGAGTCGAATCCGTTAGGTACCTAATACAACTTTCTATACAAACATTTTGCCCACTTAGGAACTGATATTCGAAAATTCCTTAGTGCTCGTTTATAGCATCTAAGAAATATAAGCAAGTTTCAAGTTTCTATGTGCTATGGTTAAGGCGGCGTTGGGTTGTCTATCAGTCACTCAGTGTATATCAGTCAATCTCGATATAGGTATAAATATCACGGTAATATACAGAGTGACTATTAATAAAAAAGACTTTTAAAAGCTACAAATTGTTTCCTCAGCAACGAATATAATCGGAGCAAAAAAAAAAATCCATAAGCCAATCAATCAATTTTTTTGCTCCGATTGTGTGGGTTCCTTGGTTAAATTTTTACAGTTTTACGAGTAGCATCTACCATTTGGCGCTCTTAATCGATTAAAAAGCCATTCTGGGAAGTCATCCGTGTAAAACGAATAAAAAAAACCGTAAGCACTGAAATGAAAAACTAGTTACCTCATTTTATTTTAGATTAAGTGGGTGTCTTGTAAAAGAGAACGTTTTTCCACGTTAACCATACATTTTAATGACACTAATTAGCACCCCTGACTAGAGGTTTTAATTAAATTTCATTCCAGTGTTACAATTTAGCGCGGTCTGTGTTATAAAAAGTGATGTTAATAAGATCCGACCTCGGGTTTACGGCCTGTAAATCAGGCCTCTTTTCATTTTGCCAGAGGTGTCTGTTCATTTCTTTCCCGGCTCTGGAGGAATCAAAGTTGTCTGCCAACTCTCAACTTCCCGTCAGCAAAATTAAAAGATAACTCTTGGATCTAACGCAGGTACCGACCTGCTAGTAATATACCTCGGTAGGTATATTATGATGATAGAATTTCACAGTTTCCAGATTTGGAATCTAGTTATTTCTTTATTGTTATTTAATTTTCACCTTTAACAGTTTAAGTACGTTTTCGAAAACACCAAGTGACGATCAAACTGGGAACGTCCGTCCCGTTTACTATATGTATAGAAATTCGTAATACTGCTTAGGAAAATCTATCCCATTCAGAGAACGCCGAACTTAGCTGCTACCTAGTTCGAAATCAGTTGGAGGTTTATTCTCATCCAACGCTGTTCTATTAGTAAGGGAATTGCAGGGCCGTAGTTAGAAGGTGGCACCTAGTACATGATATGGGTTGGTGTAAAATCTATACAAAGTTGTATTGGATGGCCTCCCTCTAGGTAGACGAATGAGATGAGACTAGATAATCAGGCGTGCTCCTGCTTCATAGGACATGACTCATTACCGTGCTAGCTGGAATTCTACAGGGGAGGCTTATGTTCAGCAATGGAAGTCGTTCGTCTGATATGTTGGTGATGACAACGCATTTGTGTCGTAACGAATACGCGCATATCATGAACCTTGCCGATCTTCAATTGCTTTTGTGATCCTACTTTTGTGAGTATAAAGGACAGTTCCTCGTAGTAATACGCGTAACTGTCACGTATCTGCCCCTTAAAGAGAATAAGCACAATAACCAAAACGCATTTAATTTTACGTAAGTGTTATTCTATATTTTCTACAGAAAACCCAGACTCTAAAAGTCTTGACAGATTGGAAATATTTAAAATTAATGTTAATTTGTTCGAAATAGAGCTTATTTAAAGCTCTTTTAGAAGACGTTTAGTAGTAGAGTTTCTCTTTCAGTTTCATGACTCAAACCCACCGTTTAAGATTTTCGGGAGTTTCAATTTCAATTTATTTATTGAGTTGTTTTTTTACACCATGTACCATGTATTATTGGAAGTAAAAATATTGACGATACTAAAAGGGGGCGCAAAATCGCAGTCCCTCCCTGGGCACTAAACCTACCTCCTCGTACCTGCTGTGGCTCGAGCAGATAGGACTACCACTGCATCCCCACTAAGAGCACCTAATTACACGCGGACATAAATTTCAATGAGCCTCCAAGTCGATTTTAACGGCGCTTTCAATCTTCCGCGTCACCTAAGTGGGGTCACAGCTCAGTTTTATCGAAGTGATCGTTTAAAATAATCCTTTTTGTGATTTTGATATATAATTATCATGAGATATACGAGTAGAAACAGGTGATTTCATTTTGTTGATATTACAATCAAATGTACTAATGATTTGTGTAGAGTACAGCTCTATAGCAGCTCGGCTTATGGAATTTCATGTATAGGGTGGTGGTGTAGAAATTGTGCGCAAAATTAAAGTTGAACTAAATTTACCGGTTTTTTGAGAATTTTGAGAAACGAGAAAGAAGGACAAACGAAACAAAAACCCACTTTAACATTTATAATACAATAGATTCGTATATTTTCTAAATAATTATACCCGTTGAATTGGTGTTATCATATTCTTTACCCGAAAACAATCATATACTTATGTTTAGAGAAGACGCCTACATAAATTAACATTATGTGAGGATTTATCAAATGATATTGCAGATTTTTACATAATATTTTTAGAGAATACATTAAAATTATTTCAATTATTCAGGAACCCTTACTTGTATCTGCTGAACATACGTCTTTCGTTAAGCGGACCAGACACTATCAATAACATTGACAATATTTCCAAGTATTGACAGAATATTGACAATATATTGACAGTGTTATAGTTGGAATGAAGGTCTGATGCATACTAAACGATGGATTTTCAATATATTGATGTAAAAATATTGTCAATATTATTGACAGTGTCTGGTCCGCTTTAAACGCTTCCTACCTATGCACCTACCGTCGAGCCGGATACGTATAAATATAAGTACGTGCATATAAGTACCTAATCGGATTATTTTGCTCGAACATGGCTAGTTCTGCTCACCGGGGAAATATGTCCAAACTGCAATCTGCTATCAAGTATTCTGTTTGTTCTTGCTACTTATTATCTTCTCTTCTATATTATACGATAGTTCTATAGTTTATTATTTTCTATAGTTTCCGTGGTCTATATCTGATATGATAAGATATGTAATGATTTAAAAATATATAGGGTGACCCTAAATTAGTTCTTGATGAATGTGCTCATGATAACAAACAACTTTCCCTAAGAAACCCATAGTCAAATCGCAAAAAAAAATTTTGAGTCTCCATACAAATCGATGAACTGACCGGCAAAATTAGTATGAAGAGTCCAATTTTTTTTTGCGATTTGACTATGGGTTCTTTAGGGAAAGTTGTTCGTTATCATGAGCACATGCATAGCCTTTCGTATCAAGAACTAATTTAGGGTCACCCTATATATATTTTAACAATAAAGCTGTAGAAATATTAAATTAACCTGTATAGATAGATAGATATATACATATGTTTAAGGGTCATTCCGTCGTTTCGGACAAATAGCCTTTCCACGAATAAAAATATTGGAAATATTATTATTTATCAGAAACGTATAATTGGTAATGGTAGCTTGTCAAGAAAGGCAAATAGTGCATTTAAATAAAATCATCGAACTAAAGGATGCCAATATTTCATTACCATTCTGTTTCAAACGGTCCTATACCATACTTATTCATCTTTTAATTTATTTCCATAAAGTTGTATTGCTTAAGAATTTTTTTTTCGCAAGAGTATATATTTATGGGGTTATACTGTAGGCTTATTATTAGCATTCAAGATATGAACAAAATGCTAAAAGGGACAAAGATGAAGATGGAGTAAAAACTTCAGGAAATATTTGAAAAAAGAAGAGGAAAGAAAGGATTTTTTGCTACATAACGAACCAGTCAGTGAAGTGATATAACAGAATCTCTTCCAGTATTAGACCCAACCAGTATTAGTACCAAACCCACAAAATAAGAAACCTGTGCAGGAAAATATTAGCTTGCAAGAACGCAAAAATGCATCAAAACTAAGGAAATTATAAATAATGATACAAAATAGTTGAAGTAATTGGAAAGTTTAAAACAAAATAAATAAACTATCGTAAAAAGGGAAAATCACCTACAAGAAAAATCTAATTCAAAAAGTTCAGTCGCAGAAAGAAAAGAAAGTGTCGAAACAAGATACCGTAGATAAAAACGTCGATTAGTTAAAAAAAGATGTGAAAATGGATAAAGTTAAAGAAGTCGAAAATAAATTGTTGTTCAACAAATCACTGTATCGAGCATAACAAAAATTTAAGCAAAAAGAGAAAATATCTTTCTTAGAAGGAATTTTAAAATATAAGACGAAATTTAAGAAACACTAAGTGCTTAGGATGGTTCCTTCGTAATGAAGAATAAAGTAGTGGAAACTGAATATAAAAATAAAATTATTGAAATCATTATCATCCTACTTAAATTATTACCATCCTGCCATATTTCATTACCGTCCACAGCATCATTACATTCCTTCTGTTTTCTTTACACAAGACACTATGTGTGCCTTTTATATAAAATTATTTGTAGTGAGAACACAAACATACCAGTACAATGTATATAACGATTTAAATAAATAAAAAAATATTCGTAAAAAACTCCATTTTAGGACGAAACGGCGGAATGACCCTTAAATAATATTACAGAGTTTTTTTCTTATAAGTGTATAATATGCGACTTATAGGTGTTATATTCATGATATTATGTAATCTCTCTACTGAAACAATATAGAGCTTACCGGCTTACCGGCTTACCAATAGCGGTTTAAAAGAACTGGGGTAGCCGTGGTTGCAAGAAAATAAACTCTGTTTTATGCTCAAATAGTTTAATGTCAACTAAAATAGGTTAAGTTTTATTTACTAACTGAAATTATAGATATTTAACCTAACCTAACCTAACCTAAAAAAGAGATTTTATTATTTTTTATTTATCCCGAAGATGGTCCATGTCATTGTATGTATATGAACTATAGACTAACCTTCCCAAAATACAAGAGACCTATGCCCCAGCAGCAGGGAACCTCTATGGGTTGTTAACTAAGCTTTTGTTTGAAACGGCGGCGTACTAAAATTTGCTCATAAATACAGGGCCTGTCGTTTCTCGCCACTAAAGCAAGCACTATACATATAGATACCTACTCATACAGCCTCGGTTAGATGCGCCTCTTTTACACGAGCAAGTTCTTTCATACCGAGACGGCAGCGGCATCTCGACTAGTGAATGGTACACCGAACAAACGCACGCGAAGCAATTAAAAGTTGCGAGCTCACCCTGTACAGTAAACTTCTCGCATAGTTAGCAAAAGCATTGTTGTTTAGTTTCAGAAAGTGTTTTTTTTTATTGCACATTGACTACATATTTAGAACAGACAAATGTGAAACAAATAAATATACGTTTCATAATTCACCTCCAACATTATTTTTTAGTTCTTCAGTAGTTTTAGTAATTTAGTTTAGTAATAGCATCAAAAATCTGATTGATTTTTGAATTTCAATACAATACAAAGTGAAATTTTAACAAATAAAATACACTCATCTTAGAATCCTTTTGTCAGAAGAAGATATTTAATAACGATAAAGTGAATACAAAGGAAAGTTTTGCTTCAAAAATGACTCGTATATCTTTTACAAAGAAATGCTCAATTATGTAACCGGGTATTATTATCAATACACTCAACTCAATCCCTCGCTAAAGCAACTTGGCTCCGAAATTTTTCTTGTATTATCTTTGTACCTACTTTTCCATTCCATCAATCGAAACGAACGATAGGTAGGTACTTTCGGCTTGGATGTTTCTCGTTTTGGGAATAATTTGTGCCAGGTTGCTTTGTTAGCTGGCGTCGTGAGAATAGAAAAAAATATACGAGAATAAACTTATATTTTACCCGATAAAAGAGAATAATGATAATATTTTTCAGATAATTTGCATGGTCGTTTGGCTAAACCTAAACGCTCAACGCTGTAGCCTAAAGCTTACTTGATTAGATTTGTTTTGATCCTCTTGAGTTTCATATATTATACTGTATTTTAATCTATCAGGTTTACTATTTTTTGTTAAATATCTTAAAAAGGGTAAACACCAGCCAATGATTTTCTTTAATACAGCGGAAAAATAAATTAAGTATTTTTTTATTTACCTTAGTCCACTATTACGTATTTTTTGGTATTTACTAATAGTAAATCGTAAATGCGGGCTCAACATACATTTACAATTATCAATGGTCCCGCACTCGACACAAGACAACCGGAACGTAAGGTATGTGGAATTGTGGATCTATAGATCTATAATGTCTTAATAGTAGGTGTAGATTACTATACAATGGATTCGATGGCAAATTCCTGTGAACACAACTGCAGTAGAGTCATCCGTAGGAAACAACAAAATTCCACCATCAGTTTCTTAGAAACGATATTATATTAATACAAAATTAATAGGTACATTACTCTTAAAATAAATGTGTTTGATTGGTAACCCATTCTGAATCATCATCATCATTAGCCGAAGGACGTCCACTACTGGGTAATAATTCAATAATAATTCAGACATAGGTAATCAGAAACCATTGGAATGTTTGAGGGTGTTCTAGGCATGTGAAACCTAACCAAAGAGGTTTTAAAATGCATAGACAACAGAAACATGTGTGCCTTTATCTTTTCGCGGAATTACTCGTAGAAGTGAATTTGGTTATTGCTCTTAAAACACATATAGCACAATTTGCACCAGGCTGCAATCTGCACACGGCCGATGCCTGCGGTCTGATGCGTCGATTCCAGTGACAGATTGCAAGTCAACAGCTTTGAGGTAATTGATTACGCTGTTTCAGACCATTACAGGAACAGGAATCGTGCTGTAGCATTTGAACCCTGTGCTGTTCATACTCCGTAGTCACAGTTACCCAGTCCAAGATATAACCCGGTTTCCTATTTCTCCATTTCTTATAATAGTCCTTCGAAACGGTGATTGACCTCATTTGTAGCTAGCTGGTATATAGGGTGACTTTAAATTAGTTCTTGATACGAAAGGCTATGCATGTGCTCATGATAACAAACAACTTTCCCTAAGGAACCGATAGTCAAATCACAAAAAAAATTTTGGACTCTTCATACTAATTTGGCCGCTCAGTTGCTAGATTTGCATGGAAAGACCAATTTTTTTTTTTGCGATTTGACTATGGGTTCCTTGGGGAAAGTTGTTTATTATCATGAGCACATGCATAATAATAATAATAATAATAATAATTTATTCAGCAAAAATATCTTTACAATTTCTTAGAATGAACTAGGCTAGAGTATAACAGATAATTTGTACTAATGGCAGCAGACGATGCCCGTGCTAAGCACTTTGCAGCGCTTGTGTTACGGACCACGAATGCATCATACTCCTTATGGACTCCTTAGCCTTAAATATGTTATTTAGAATATAATTATATTGACATTCCTGGACATGATAAATCCATTATAAAAAATATGTAATAACATCTAACTCCTGTTATGGAGCTCGTTGGAAGATAATATAATTTATGGTATTACTAGTTACAGTTTATTGTAATGATAAAAAATTTAAATTTAAAAATTTAAATGCTTTTTAATAAACTTAGAGGGAGACCAAGAGATCAATAAAGTTATACAGGTTAATTAGTTAACTGATTGACCCCACTGTGTATGTTAGCGAGTGTGTGTGCATGAGTGTGTGTGTGTGTGTGTGTGTGTGTGTGTGTGTATGTGTGTGTGTGTGTGTGTGTGTGTGTGTGTGTGTGTGTATTCTAGAGGTTAAAAGATCCGTCCAACCACTAAGCAAGAAGTTTATAATGCGTAAGTCCTATGCCAGTTCTAGTTGTTTACGCATTTAATTTCTATCGCCTACAATGCATAGTCTTTCGTATCAAGAACTAATTTAAAGTCACTCTATATACATGATAGATAATTACTTTTAAAATGAATAGTCTAACGGGCCTTTACGTGCTAACTTCAGCCGCGTACGACTTCCAAAGGTCCGCGGGATTTAATTGCCCGAGATTCAGGATGGATAAAAGACATAATAATAATGTCACTTCAAGCAAGACCCGCAAAACATACACTATCTGGCCCATGATCGTAAAGTACATAGCATTCCCTAAATATGATAATCGAAGACTTATGAACATTAATACTCAAGACATAATAGATATTCAAGACCCAGACATAAAACAAATAAATCTCTTTGTCACACAAATGTTTGCCCTGGATGGCATTTTTATACATGACCATAGAAATGAAACAAAATGAAAACTATAGTTTAAAGAAGTAAATATTATGGAAACACCGATTAAACTACCGCAGTGGCATTCTGATACAGAACCTTTCCGTTACGTCCTTACGTAGTATACATACAAATTAATTCGGTCATCATTATAAGCCGAAAGATGTCCATTGCTGGACAAAGGCCTCCCCCAAGGATTTCCACACCGACCGGTCCTGTGCGTCTCACATCCATCAGCGGCTTCCCGCAACCTTCACCAGGTCGTCGGTCTACCGAGTCGGAGACCTGCCCACACTGCGTCTTCCGGAGCGCGATCTCCACTCGAGAACTTTACTGCCCCAACGGCCGTCTGTTCTCCGAGCTATGTGCCCCGACCACCGCCACTTTAGTTTAGCGATTCTGCGAGCTATGTCGGTAACTTTAGTTCTCCTATGAATCTCCTCATTTCTTAAGTACTTATACTTAATTAAAAACTAGTTAACTGTTTGTTAGTTTGCACCATTTTCACACGATTAACATTTCACCTTCAATCAGTTATTTAAATTCTTAGCTAGGAACAATAAAATACCTATTTCATGCCCTTCAAGCAAGTAACCCTTTAATTTTTGCGTTGTTGTATTTTCGAATAATTAAATGGCAATATTTTAAGAAGATGCAATTTAAAAACCGCCAAGTTTCCATTACGGTGAAATTATCTGTTTAAGAATATTAATATAATTCCGAAAAATGTTTTTCGATAAAAATTTGCATGAAATTCTTCCGGGGAGATAAAACAACGGAATCTGGAGACTCAATTTAAAATGCTATCATTTTATATCAGGGGATTATTAACTTTAATTGGTTTTGTGAGACCCTCCCGCTGCTGAGCGTTTGCATGCCTACTTGCTGATAATTAAGTTCAGTGTCTAATATAATTCTATTATAATGATGTAATTATTGAACTCATTAGGAAAAAACACGTTTAGAGAACATGTATTTTGGACCACTTACACAGGGTGTCCAAGGACTAATGCGGCAAACTTAAGGAAGGCTCATAGGTGACCATGACCTATAAGAATGTTATAATTCGACTTTTGTGAAAATCTCATCATTTTCGAGATATTTGTTTTTTTTATTCGTAATTCGACCACCTTTTGTTATATTTTTGACGACTGTGTGTCCAAAACAACACAGTCCAAGCTGTCACCCCCTTAAAATTGTCGCATTAGTCCTTGGACACCCTGTATATAAAAACTTTGTTAGGACGTTAAAAGAAAATACAATAAAAATAACATATTTAAACCCTGGTTTCACGAAAATTCAAATCGCAATAATTCCGATGATTTACCTGCTATCGTTTTTTAAAAGCGTTCCCTTCAAGCTTTCCGCGAAACTTTTTTATTTGAATAGCAATAAAATCAGCAGGTACTAGAAAACGTTCGAGTTTATGAGATTTGCCTTTATTCGCAATAAATGGAGTACATAGTCAATGCGGCAGTAATTGCTTCTCAAAGTTTGATATCCACGTAGATGCTTCGCCCATAATTTGTTAACAACCAAGAAATAATGAAGTCCAATCAGTAACATGAAAGTATTTTCATTTAAGATTTTGGATTCCTATTTTAACGTAGGTTGGCGCTTGAAGTTTCAAGTAGTAGTGGTCCTTTCAAGTAAAGGGACGTCACTCGATCTCAAACCTGAAATTTTACGAATAGGTATACATAAGGAATTACACGATACGTCGTGTCCGGCATATTTTTGTATCGAGGCGGTCTTTGCCACAGCTACGGGCCATGCTACATTCACAAAGGCCGAAAGAAACTGTTTGTGCAAACGAGGTTTACAATTTCCAATTTTTGATGAATTTTGGTATAAAGATAAAGTTGTGGAATATTGTGGAAGGACATAGGCTACTTTTTGTTGCGAAAATTAAACTCGAAGGGGGTGAAATAGGGGATAAAAATTTGTATGGGAAATCAATCATTTCTCCAGTAATGGATATAAATATCATCATATACTCGTATCTACACTGTAAATTCTGTAAATGTAAAAACGGTCTCGGCTTAGTATATTTGCGTGGTTACATCTATCATTAAGGTTACCTGACTACAGACACGGATATGACATGGAATAGTTTGACTATTAGTGGAATTTATCTCGACCTTTTCCGTGCTTCGCAAGGTACGTTAAGCCAATGACTTAGCCATTGGCTGTGAGTCAGTGCGTTTGCTTGATCGCGTCGATCATGCAGGTTAACTAACAATAGACACGGTCATCACCCGGATGGGTTTGACTGTTAGTGGTATTTATCTCGACCGTTTCCGCCCTTTGCAAGGTATGTTAAGCCGTTGATCGTGACTCAGTGGGTTTGCGTGGTCGCGTCAATCATGCAGGTTAACTGATTATAGACACGGTCATAACCCGGATGATGGGTTTGACTGTTAGTGGTATTTATCTCGACCGTTTCCGTGCTTCGCAAAGTAGTTAAGTTGCCAGTGACTTAGTGGACTTGCGTGGTCGCGTCGATTATGTACGTTAAATGACTACAGACACGTTCATGACCTGGATTGGTTAGACTGTTAGTGGTATTTATCTCGGCCGTTTCCGTGTTTTGCAAGGTATGTTAAGCCAGTGGCCGAGACTCAGAGCGCTTGCGTGGTCGCGTCGATCATGCAAGTTAACTGACTACAGACACGGTCATGACCAGGATGAGGTTGACTGTTAGTGGCATTTATCTCTACCGTTTCCGTGCTTCGCAAGATACGTTACAGCATGTTAGAAGGCTTTATAAACGGCTTGAAACTTCTGAGAATAGGTTGACTATTAGACCGTTAGACCCACAACCTCCATCAATTCGGACTCGGCCCCTGTGTGTGGAGTTTTGCCTAACCTTCCCGAGATATGGGAAGAGACCCGTGCCACTGCATTGGGAACAAAGCGTTAACAAACACTATAAATACTTTTCCTCACGTAGGCAAAAATAAACAACTTGAAATATGGTAAAAGTATTATTATGAAAGTTAAAATATTATGGAGCTTGCTTTTTTTTCATTCCATGTACTAGCAAATATTTCTGAAATACGGTAATTAGCATTCAGTCAGTCAAATGAAATTAAATGAAATCAGTCTACTGTTTATTTACGTTTCCCGTGGATTAACCTTTGGCCGCGCGTAAAAAAAATATAAACCACCATAAACGATGTCAACGCGGGCGAAGCCGCGGGCGAAAAGCTAGTATAATAATAAAAGGTTTATTTCGATAATGTCACAGTGTTAGTTAATTAAACTAAAGATTTTTTTTTTTACCCATTTGGGTCATTGGGCATGTACGTACATGTATTATTCAGTGTCTAATACACCTAAATATGGCTCCAGAAACTGGCTGGCTGTTTGTTAGATACTTCTATCCTTTAAAGTCAGCAGTTGAAACATTAAGCTGATAAATAGTTATGTCTTCATTTTAACAAGCTTATTTTTTATTATTACATTAATAAGTAGGTGATATTTTAAAAAATTTGGTATAATGTTAAGGAAAAAGTACAGGTTTTATCATAGAAAATGATTTTGTCATACTCTCTGGTTCCCATAATACAGGAAACCCGAATTTAGAGTCAGATAACCGTGTGTAATTTGTCCCGGGATATTTTTTTACATTTACTTTATTTATCAGTTTTTGCTTTTCTTGAAATTTACCGTAACTTGTGACCGAAACCAATAGCGCTGTAAATGTATTACGATGAGTTTGTCTCGGCCTTTTTTACTCATAAATCATGACATTTAAATAACTTTAGAATTTAATATCCATCAGTATCTTTGTATTAAGTCGGTCATTGTAATCACTTCTCGACCAATAACGACTGAGTACTTAACGGCGTAGCATGATAAACGCGTTGATGTCTTTTATATGAGTGACTCGTTCCGTGTAGCAGCGTGCTGTTGTAGTACCTGTACAGAGCGTTGTTTTTGTTGACAGCCCCTTTTTATTTACAATTTAACAAACTAAAATATTTAAAATATTATTACTTTAAAAAAACTTTTCAAAATATTAAAGTAGGTAATCCATATAAAGTTGGGCCGGTGCTAGAGTTCATAAAAACCAAGTCTTTGAATTTTGTTTAAGTAACCGGCTAATTTTATAGTTATTTTATATCTGTTTTCGATTAATATATCTCTGTCGCGACCGTTTTATAAAACGATTAAAAACGATTTTTCAGTTATTTCAACCTAAAGTGAGTCTCATGTTCACCGAGTTTGGTGCATATGATGAAACTCGCTACGAAAAAATCCATGCTGTACCTACATGTTATACAGGGTGTAACAGAAGTGTGTGACAATACTTCAAGGTTGGCTTTTACCCATCAAACTGAACAACTTTGTTGAAATCGCAAAAAATTTTTTGGACTTTTCATACAAACTTGGTTCGCCAGCTGATCGATTTGTATGAAAAGTCCAAAAAAAATTTTGCGATTTCAACAAAGTTGTAGAACAAAAGTTGTTCAGTTTGATGGGTAAAAGCCAACCTTGAAGTATTGTCACACACTTCTGTTACATCCTGTATAGTCTAATTTCAATTAAAAAATATTTAAATTACGTGTCAATTTGAAAAAGTATCGCATGAAATGAAAAAGTACCCTGGCTAACCGATTAGTCCAATGAAAAGTCACAAAAGCAATCAAATACCTATTTGAGGAAGAATTTTTAAAATTAGTATTATGACATAATACTTACGGATCTTTTGTATGCTACATAAACAGAACACATCCAAAAGATGTTTGCGGACCAAAACATCACCCTTTATGACGGTAGCGCGGCATATCAAATGCTTATATTATTAAGTAAATAAACCGAGTCTTTAAAGTAAATAAATCATAATAAAAAATCTAACGCAAAATACACAAAAACTCCATGACTTTTTACCTTCCCATAACAGATTTTCTGACAGATAACAAGGGCTGTTTATAGTACCTATGACATTATCTCAGAGCTAACGGAACTTTATAGCCTGGTTTAATGTTTAAACATCATGTAAATCAATTAACTGGAACTCATTAATGGTGTTTAAACTGGCAAATAAGCTATTGTCGTAGCCACCGAACAGTGGTCCCGCGGGGCATGGAACAAATGCGCCTCTCACTGATGATCGCCCCAATATTCTCTGTTGTTACACAGGGTGTACGATTTTTGTATTCCACTTGCTAAACGTGTTTTTGTTTCTCCATTTTCCTAATGGCTATCGCTAGGAACTTATCAGAGTGAAAAACGTAATCTCGGTCCTATGCGTATACACCCCTAGTAGACTATAGTTACAGGACCTAAAGAAGAAGAAGATACGTAGTTACACTGCCGATACGTCGAGTATTTAACTATAATTTTTTTTAATAATTAAAAAAGAATCGTACTTGGTTTTTTAGATTCATTCGAATTGGTGGCATTAGCAACTCGTGGTCTTCATCCATATCTCGAAAAGTTTAGGCACGGAGGACAAGAGTTTAGATCGTCGGTCTAGCTCATATACCTTGTCCAAATAATGTCCATTGTGATTCAACGAGGGAATGCAGCTAGCATTTTGAGTACGTTCGGGTGGAGTGTGAGCCAGGGGGAACTATTTGACTGTTGTTGACGAAGCTTATACATACAGAAAATATGTTCATTGACGAAGCTTGAGCTAATTTTATTACTGTAATTTGTTTAGTATTTATGTCTATGGCGAAGGTAATGTAAAAGAGAAACGTAAAACTTAAAGACATTTATGAGTATGATTAAAATAAAGAAATAAAAACTAAGCTCATCATTATAATGTCTAATGTTGACCAACTCCAGACGTGCTGCAGACAAAATCAACAGCCTGTGTACGAACACTAATGCCTATGCTTTAATTTATGCTGGTATTATGCGGGTGATTATATGCACTACCCAAAACATGTTCCACTTGATATGGCCAATGTTACATGATACAATTCATAATACTTACTATTGGTTTTCATAACTTAAGCGTAGTTAGGCTTAGGCTTTTGTATAAAAATAATATAGATCATAATCTTATTATATGTAGTATTAACAAAAGTACTGAAAGGAAGAGGTATTTGAAAACTGGGTTTCTACTTAAAATACTGCCCAATACTCCAAGAAATCCAATGAACTTGCAAAAAATCTTAAACGACTTTTGACTCTTTTTTTCTACCTCATTGCCTAGGAGTAAGTTGTTCGATATCAAAATGAGTGTTAAGTTTCAAATTTCAAAAAATATATATTTTAATTATTGGCTTTTATAACAAATCAGTGTGCATATTGGAAAAACTACAAACGCAAATTTTATTATTATTTTTATTTTATTCAGAAATAGCAGATCACCGTTAAATAAACAAAAATGAAATACAGCCTTATTTTTCGACGTTGTTGGCAACAATTTTCAATATTTATCCGACGGTATTTCCAGGCCAATGATTTATTAGATTTTAAACGTTTAAAACGTTTTATATCGGAAAAGTACTATTTTGATTTTTTATTTAGTCTAAACACGCAGATCTTTTCCTTACTCTACTAAGTACTATATAAGTACTTTAAGTAGTTTTCATACACTACATAATATTCCAACGTTACTGATTTTAACATCTCAATCTTGACATTCACGATAAAACGTTGCACTGCATAGTAGCTTGCTGTTTCTTGATTCACTAAAATTTTCTGTTCACGTATCGCAATAAAATATTAATAGGTGTTGTGGCTGTGAGTTATGTGAGCCTGCAGCCAGCTGGGCTCTTCAGGGCCGGTTCATACCGACGACTGCTCGAATATTGCCGCTATTAATCAGTCCGGAGCCGCGAAGAATGGCACGCCAAACAATAATACCATGCTTTCATAAATATATTTGTGTAGTACTAGTACCACAATACCTTAAGGTTCATTTCTGTGTTTACGTCTACGTTTTACAGATAATTTGCGAAATGATGTTTTTTTTAAATTAAAATGCTCAATGTACTTATGTAAAATTATTTTGGAACGGTATTTACAGTCTGCTAATTAACTATGATCGATAATTATTTGACGTTTTCTCATGTAATGGGATCCGAATATCAATTAGTGTGCGAGGCTGAGTTTATTTAAATCCATCAAACATATTATTATTATGGTGTGGTTGTAATACACTCGAAACAATAGTGTAGACGTTATAATCTTCTTATAACACGATAGACCTTTGTCCTAAAAAAATAATTGTGCAAATTAACAAGACGAGCAATAATAATCTTCTAATATTATTGACGTGGGTGTACTAATCAAAACTAAGACAAGGAACGTTTACTAAGAAAGAATATTAAATTGTACAGCCACGCCGTGCACACTTTCTCGCGAATCCCTTTTCACCATCTATCGTAGCATATACAAGATTGTCATATCTTAACATCAATGTTTTCCGGCACGAAGATAAGATAGCCTGTGCCCCGTTACGTTGGGGAATCTTGGTCCGTTTATTCTAAATTTTCGGCATCATCACCACTTATCATCAGGTGAGATGATGCCAAGGGCTAACTAATTGATGCTAATTGGTTGGATAAAAAATACTATTGTAAATATAGGTAGGATCCAGGGGCACAAAGTTACCCCTAACTACAATGTCATGTACTAACATTGTACATAAGTACAGTGTACATGCATAAAATATAAAACCCTAAGACCAACAAACCTATCAACCTGAAATTTACAAACGCCCTTGGTAAGAATCTACCCCATAACCTTCTATCTAGCAATGCGCTAACAACTAGGCAAGTGTGTCAGTAAAAGTTGAATTCAATTTTCCAATCAACCTAAACTTGAGTCTTTTTGATTGAACAAGCAGCTCGTAACTAGCACATATTGGCTTTGAGGAACCAATTAAAGTTTTAATCAGAATTCCTGAACTAATTTTGGGTAGTTTGACAGAGTCAGCATTCGGCCGGCGCAGGCGGCAGGTAAGTAACTTCACAAGCCACAATGCTGGCCCGTCGACTCCAGAATTAATATCAAAGAGATTTTAATTCACTTGAGTTACTACTACGCCTATGTGGTAATAAAGTCACGGTTTCTGGAAAGTAATTTGATTTCGATCAAGAAATAATGTATATTTGAAAGGCATATTTTCTATGAGCGTTTAAGTTTTAAAAAGAAATTAAGGTGCTTAAAATTAAACTTAGGTAGTCAAGTATTTGTATGTAAATATGATTATTTGAATTACTTGGTATAGGATTATTATATGTAAATATTAAATCATTACAATGAAGGTTTTTCAAATCCATTTCAAATAAGTGCTCATCCAATATTTGAACAAACCAAAGACACGTTTCAAATTGGCCTGATAACTTTTAATTAGAAAGAGTGGGGCATAAGTTAGGTTAACAAACAATTATGAGCTGCTCGCTTCGGAGATGGAAAAACTTTGTAGCAACCCGAATAGTCGCAGCCGGGTGTAAAATTAAGACAAACACAGCTGTCTCCCTAATATGAAAGCACTCTTTGCACTTACCCAACTTTTTGACATTGTTTTGTTTTCTTTTATTAAATTCATTTTCATTTGTTTTTATGAGATTTCGCTTTCTTTGAAATGTTTTATTTCAAGCAAGCAAGCAATAATAAAGCAAGTTATTTGAAATTTATAAAATACTAGCTTCCGCCCGCGACTTCGTCCGCGTGGACTTCAGAATCTAGAAATTTTTAGTTTTTAAGCATTCCTTCGGGAACCCTTAAGTTTTTCGGGATAAAAAGTATCCTATGTGTTAGTCGAGTGCTTTATCTATCTACCTACCAAATTTCATCCAGATCCGTTCAGTAGTTTCGGCGTGAAAGCGGAACAAACAAACAAACAAATAAACAAACAAACTGACAAACAAACAAACATCCATACTTTCGCATTTATAATATTAGTGAGATGAGATGAGATATATCAGGTGAAAGAAGCCGTGGATACTGAAAAAAATTATTGTTAATATACTTACATCAAAAAATGTTTAATATTATCAAGTCACTTGTTTATATACGAGCACACAAAGCTTTGTGATTCCGGGAATCAAGCCTTCTTGATTGAGAAACGAAACAAGCATACATAGTACATTCCAATAAGTAATTGTCGGCTTAATCAATTCTAATCATTATTCTATAATATTTTATTAGATGAACTAAGTGTAATGTGTAGTAATAATAAAGCAACTTGATGGATCTAAATAAGTTGATGATACAACTGACATGCCTCGACATGAATAAAGTAAACTTATTAAATTCAGAACTTTCAATTTGATAGACGTTCAATCATTTCAGCTTTATTGTGGCAAGAAACCGTCAATTATTGTTTTTGATATTTCCTTGAATGATTCAGTCATATTTTTTTTTCAATCAAGCAAGATTGTAACTTATTTAGCCATGATTTTTTTCAGTGTAAGCCATTTTATTTATTACACATTGGAATGAAAAGAGTGTGTGGGTATAGAGGTAAATATATATTTATTTGCAGTAGTATGTTATCAGTAATAAGTAAGCAAGAAAACAGAAAAATACGCTCTTTCCACACATCAATTACAATGAAAGGCAAAGGAATGAAATCGGCAATCAAATCGGACAAAAATCGCTGTGACAGCTTAATCTTAACATCAAAAGGCATCAAGTCTATGTCATGTCGGCTGTCAACGTCAAGTCGACTCGAAGATACACTTATGCCTAAATGGATCGAGAGGAAACCTTTACAAATCAAGAAGTAATGCGATAGTTGCGGGGAAATGTAGGGTAGCTATTGTTAAGCATAACGGCGGACACTC
Organism: Coleophora deauratella; assembly: GCA_958295455.1. Taxonomy (NCBI): domain Eukaryota; kingdom Metazoa; phylum Arthropoda; class Insecta; order Lepidoptera; family Coleophoridae; genus Coleophora; species Coleophora deauratella. The sequence continues at coordinate 7,657,780 of OY282398.1, forward strand.
ACGGAAACACTTGTCACTGTCATGCAGCAAAGAGGGCGGCGTTCAGATAAATGTTGTATCGCAGGCTCTGTTACTGTACCGAGCCTTGTAGTTAGTGTGGTGTGACAGCTAAACTATAGACTGGTACAGACGATAGGTATACCTACCTGATTGTCAGTTTATCAGACATCTTACATACTCATATGTATTCGTCATTTCAACACCCTGGATACATTATTAGCTTTGAGCGTACGCACTTTGAAAGTTTCTCACACAACTTTTGACGGGAAACAAGCATTACGAGGTATCTGACAGTTTCGTTGTGTTTCACGAACTCCTAGATAACATTGGAATTCAAACGAATGTGCGACAGTACGAAATCAAGTAAAATTAACAAAGTTACATTTAGAAGTTGGGTAGGTACGAGTATAGTACACTTAAGAAGGGGGTACAAAGAAGGTTGTCTCTTAATTTTCAACGATTTTAGATTTATTATCATCACTAGCTTTTGCCCGCGGTTTCGTCCGCTTGGATATACATATTTTTATGCCTGTTTTTTAGGGTACGCCATGCGCGAGTCGGAAGCGACTGGCTCACGAGCGCGGAAATCAGAAGATACTGTCCTTATGTTGTTTCCCGCCCTCTATTCTATCTAAGCTCTTTACAAAACTTTTAATAAAATTGGTTGAGTAGTCATGTAAATTAACTGAATTTCTTTATCATGTTGTATTATTTTTGAGGTTGTTCCGGTGTGATTTCCGAGGGAATTCGATATTTTTTCAGGATAAGATGTAGCCTATGTCACTTTCGCCCCGCCAACTATATGTGTGCCAAAAATCATGTCGACCCGTTAATACTTTGTCACATGAGAGAAGGACAAACCAAAGAAACAAACTCACTTTGGCATTTATAATATTCTTTTGTAAGGATTGTAACCAGTTTGTTATATATAATATATATTTTCATGTTTTTTTTTATAAAAGTAGGCATTTGTTGATTTAAAATAGAAAATAACATCGATGTCGGTAGCCGACAAAGACTTATTTCAATACAACGTTTAACATATGAAATGAATTGGGTGAATTGAATATATGTACATATATTATGATTCATATTAGCGGTAAAACTAAACGGTTTTTTTTACCCACTATTAAGCGATTTCATTTAAAGTTTAGTCGTGCCGCGGCGGTTGCAACTATAAATTAGTTTTAAATCAGCCGGATATTTTAAAAGCAAAGCATTTTTTATTTTATTTTAAAGTTTAGTCAATCACAGCAGAGGCAAAGTTAAAATAATTAAGTGACCAAAAAGGTATCAAAATACTTTTAATGCAAATTTTCTGAAGTCAGTCGATACCCGTTAAATAAACATGAGCGCAAGTGAGCTTATAACAAGCAATTAAAAAGTGATTAATGCTAATTTATTTTGTTTCGAACTGCAACGGGAAAACAATTTTTGGTGGTAGAGACCTTGTGATTCATGTGAGGGTGTAAGACGTATTATGTATAGAGTGGTGCATCTTAACTAACACAGGGTGTAAAAAGACAACTCACGGATACGGACTAACAGGGCAACTCACAAAATTGAACAACTATTCCTACGGAACCTAAACTGAATTCGCAAAAATTTTTGGATTTAATTAATATCTGGAATAATAATATCTGGAACAAATCACACACGGTCATCTGGCCCCAAACTAGGATTCCCTGTATCTTGGGAACCAGAGACTGATATACATACACATATACATTTAAATACATACATATATAGATATAATACACCCAGACTCAGAGCAAACAATTCTGCTCATCACAGAAAAGTTTGCCCTGTGTGGGGATCGAACCACGACTCTCGGATCAGAGGTTAGGATCGCTAACCACCGAGTCAGTCAAATTGATCGGTTGAATTTTTTGATCGTTTAAATTAATTCATCGGTTAATCGGCCTATTTTGTATGGAAAGTCCGAGATTGATGTATGATTCTAGTAAGTAATTCTAAGTAGTCGTAAAAGTTGTTCAGTTTCATGATTGGAACCCACCGTCAGGTTTCAGGGAGTGGTCTTTTCACACCCTTAAAAAAGTGAAATTGTATTGAACATCTCAATTGATTTTGAGAAAATTTGGCATGCACGTTGTTTGTGACATGGAAGAAGAAGGAGATAGGTTATCCCGGTTCCTCTAGTGGTTACCGCGGGATAACCAAAAAACGCATCAATCGCGGAGAGAAAGTAGTAGAAAAATAAACATATAGGTGCACGGACTAGAATGTGCGGGTACTGCAGTGTCGATCAGTTTGAAATGTCAAACTGAAAATTGTGTAAACAACCCTGAACGCGTTTCGTAAATTATTTGTTTGAATACAATTATTTTTAGGTTAGTAAATATATGCTTGCGTTGGAGGCATTCGTTTATGCATTCTGTACGAGGACGAATATATTCTGGCAGCGTCACTGAGAACTTGCAATTATTGGGCAAATGTTTACCGAGCCGAGTGCCGCGCGCCGGCCGGTACACGTGCCAAGAGCTTCCTATTACACAGAGTACTCCTTGCTCTCACAGACCGCTCCAATGGCCAATAAAGAGAGACTAATAGTGTCGCCGTTCACTTAATGCAGCTAAGTGACACTTTTATCTAAGAACTCCTTAAAACATATAATTTTATTTGATTTCTACCTCTAAAAGATTTAGTAACAAGAATACTATGAGGGTAAATCAAATACAATAAGAATAGTTCTCATCTTGTGAGTGTGTCCTAAATCCCGACATGAAATGTAATCGGGTTGGCGGAACTGATTCGCTCACAAATTGAATAAGAGCGAAGTGTGCGCTCGAGAGAGTGCGACTCGCGAGCGCGCCGAGCCGGCGAACTGCTAGCTGCTAGTGCGTCCTATCATACTTCACATCATAACTAAATTATTTTACAACTCAGCGCTTAATTTTGTCGCCTTTCTAGCAGAACAATTTTAATAAACGTTTAGACGAGGAAAAGCAGGTATCATCCTTGTCTTATTATTTGATCTTTTGCAATTTCATCAGTCCTTCCGACACTCAATTTCGAGTAATTTAATTTAAGAGCTAAACAGTCAACATTTTAATAGAAATCTAAATTTTACTTGGAGATGCGAATCTGTAAGCGACTCGACGCAAAGGTTTACGCAATCAATGTTTCCTATGAACGGCGCGGCGTTTGCCCGAGTCTCGCAAATCTCGATGGAGTGTTTCATTACTTTTATCTAATTTAGCGGAAAATCAAATCATTCAATGTGATTATCCCGTCGCGACTCGCGACGCGCCGCCCGCTCAGTTCGCTTCCGGCCATCTTTCAGTTATTCTTGTAGATCTACGTTGATACTGAAGGCGTTATATTGGAGATTTTACCTTAATAAAATATGTGGAAATAAAATATGAAATATGTTTATTGTGCATGGATTTAGGTGTTACATTAACAGATATATTAGCCGTAAGACAAACTTCCACTTAACCTTACTTTTGCAAGCATATACACAGAATGACAATAATTATAAAAGCGAATATAAAAAGTGGCACTTATAAATAGATACAGATTTTCTTTAATTATAACACTCCATTCTTAATTTTTGATAGCGTTTATTCAGTGTCTAATTTTAAATGTCGGACCACACTCACGATTGTGCAAACTTTGCTCTGTACTGTTTTTCTTCAAGGTATGGCAGTTTAAATCACTAAACTTAAAAAAATATTTCCTTAATTTATTCAGACTTACTCTTTGGTTTTAGATGGATAGGTAATAAACGCATTCTCATGTTTAGAATTCATCATTATCATCATTTAAGGAAAATAATTTCAGCTTTTCTCAGTTTTTGATTCTATCGGAAAATATTAACCGCATTTTACTTTAATAATTATAATTTACTTCATTAGAAGGGTAAAAGAGGTATTACTATGCTGCATTGCATATTCCCCGCCCATTTTTACTTTGAACTTCGTGTATTTTTTATAATTTATTTTCTCTGTTTTCATCGAGAAACTTAATACATTTATTACTATTCAATCCAATAAATTACAAGAAACCCAAATGCTCATGAGTTTAAATGACTTTACCCAATAATCATTCAAAGGCATATTTTGTAAATGTCGTTAAAAAAAATCTCATTTTAGGCTCAGTTTTTGAAACAACAGTTTTATATGGTCGGTCATTCTCAATAATAATACCATAATCATCAATAATAAAAATGATATAATAATTCGGGACAAATCACACACGGTCTGGTTGTGGCCCCAAACTAGGATTCTCTCTACTATAAATAATTAACATTTGTTGAAAAACTTCTATAGTTTCATTACTATAAGTACTAGCGTAAGTATTAAGGTTAATATGTTAAAAATAGTAGTAATAAAAAAAGCGGCCAAGTGCGAGTCGGACTCGCCCATGAAGGGTTCCGTAGCAGCAAGTAACATAATATAAAAGTTCTTGTAGTTCGTTGTAGTTAAATTGCGGTTTACGATTTGTGACGTATTAAAAAAAACTACTTACTAGATCTCGTTCAAACCAATTTTCGGTGGAAGTTTGCATGGTAATGTACATCATATATGTTTTTTAGTTTTATCATTCTCTTATTTTAGAAGTTCCAGGGGGGGGACACACATTTTACAACTTTGAAAGTGTCTCTCGCGCAAACTATTCAGTTTAGAAAAAAATGATATTAGAAACCTCAATATCATTTTTGAAGACCTATCCATAAATACCCCACACGTATGGGTTTGATGAAAAAAAAATTTTTGAGTTTCAGTTCTAAGTATGGGGAACCCCAAAAAAATTTTTTTTTTCTATATTTGTGTGAAAATCTTAATGCGGTTTACAGAATACATCTACTTACCAAGTTTCAGCAGTATAGTTCTTATAGTTTCGGAAAAAAGTGGCTGTGACATACGGACGGACAGACAGACAGACAGACTAACATGACGAATCCATAAGGGTTCCGTTTTTTGCCATTTGGCTACGGAACCCTAAAAATGACGAAACGGTATATTTTTATAACGTTATTTGTGTCAGTTTTCAACTGAGTTTAACAAAAAAATGTCTTCAAATTCGATCACGTTATAAGTACGGACCGCCCAAAATATGGCGGAGGATTAAAATCTCCGTTTCTGTGATTATTCAACTGAAAGAAACGATACCATGAATGATGATATTGCAGTTCCTCTCATTTTGCTCTATCTACGAAATCTTCAATAACATTTAAAACACCTTCGCAGACAGAACAGCCGCGAAGGAAAGCGAGGAGTTTCCGAACGAATTTCATTACTCCATTTCGATTTTGTGGCGCCTTTGACTTTTCGCCAACAAAAAGGGAAGCAGGGCCGGCGTGGCTTTGAAGGAATTAATTGAAGTTTTCGCGTGAAAATGCTCAACTAATTAGTGGTTGTTTGGCCGGTCTTGGACGGGCGGCACGGCGCGGATCGCAGGTAACCGTCGTCGGTAAGCCCGGATTTGGTGGATTTTTTTCTCACAAATTCGGTTTCCAATATCTGACACTAACTATACCTATGCGTGATAAAAAAATCAAATAACAACTTAACAAAATTCTTCTTTGATAACTGGTTATGAAACTCAGTAAAGAAAAAAGGAATAAATGGTGTTGGCCTTTTGCTACGACGTGACGACGCCGGCGGTCCGCTATTTTCCTACCCAAAAAAAAATATTCTGTATGAAAAGATGTATAAAAGCTTTTTGTGGGTCAGGATATACATATAGTCAGGATAATATAGTCAGGACAAGAAATCGAAAAGTTAAGTTATTGATAACCAGATCAAATCGAATTCCTTATTGATAACCAGTGTACTTTAACTAATTCAACCCCGCGTAATCCGAAAATGCCAGTTGCAAAACCCTTCCGCTCCTTCTCTCTTACCCCTTTGAAGTGGCCCTCGGCATGGATTTTTCCGTTTTGTAGGTTTTTATATATAACAGCAGCGTATCAAACCTTATGAATTCACCTAATAAATGACACAAAATATTTTTCTCCGAGTTCACTATAGCTCTTAAGTTTAAGCGTGGCGGTACTCCGCGCGTAACGTACTTTCTTGGCCTCAGCACACAGAGAGTATTCAATCGAAACAAATTAATCAAAACATGCTGGTTACCAGAACATAATATTTGCAATATTTTTTTTCAAATTGATATTCTATTTTGTAGGTCGATCGATTTTCCACATTCAATTACATTGTGGGATTCGAAAGCTAAATTCCAGACATTACACGGGTATAAAAACCCGGGGGAGAAGGGTCTTCTCATAAATATTTTAACAGCTCTGTGCACGGCTGCTTACTTATTTGTCCGACCGAAATAATAAGGCAACCCTTCATTACTTCTTTTGGCTATAGAATGACTGGACGCGTTTTTATTTATTCTATATTTATTTGATTCAATTGTAAAAAGTAAGTAATCCATGTTAGGTACTAGTTCTAAACGTAATACATATATTAGGCAAACTTAAAAGGAGATAATAGGTTATGCCTACGATAACTTGCAGACCACATAACGTTTTTTGGACAAATATTATATTATTGCATTATAATGTAGTCTGTCCATTTAATTATCATACCCTGTAGCTAAACCAGTTTGATAGATTTTGAAGTACGAGTTAGTCATTGTTTTATCTAAACTGGATTATTATTTATTCAATTCGTCTTGATCACCAGACTGACACAGGGTACCTTATACGGAATTGGGTTTTTAATTTTTTGTGAAACTAATTAGGTTAATATGTAAAAGGACGATGTCGCAGGGTAATATCTAGTATTAATGCCCTATAAAAGACTCCAATTTATCGGAGCACTACACAAGGTTTAGTGCTCAATATTGCGCACCATCAGCTCAACCCCATTCAAACTTAATGGATTGCATTATAATAAAGGCATGCACTATTAGAGTTTTAATTATATCTAAAAATTTACATTTAATCCGTTCATAATATGGTGCGCTTTGTCTAAATTAATTTAAAGTACACCTAAGCAAAAACCGCTCCACGCCTTTGAATTAGTTACTGAACATAAAAGAAGTAACAAGTTTACTAATATCTACCAAGCTTATATTTGTCGCAGTGACAAACTCGTGATATCATAATATCACTAGTGAAATTATAATTACTAGGAATATTGTCAATCACCTTCATTCCTTACAATTTCACGCACTCATTTCATTGAAATTACAATATAATTCCACTAGACGTGTACCGTGATATTATGAGCAATTGTAAGAAGCTCACTGATTAGGCCGATTTCAGTATCAATTTTGCAACATATTTAATGTAAGTAATAGATGTTGGAATATTAAAAAATAAATCTGTCTCACTTTAACAAGTGGTTAAATAATCTTTCTCTGTTTTACACGTATAATACGTATTAGTTTAATATAACAGCCCCTTATTTCAAACCATTTGACTTTGGATTGTATAACAACGTTTTAGTTCGTCCTGTTACGTTCTCTTGATCGCTCCTCTAAGCAGAGAGCACACATACCTCTCCTAGATTCAGAATAGAAAATAAATATTATTTTATTCGTCTTCTGAACTATTCTGCTATACGCGTCTTTCATTTGTTCACTCTAACCCAATAATAGACAACAACAAAAAAAATATATCACGAGTTTGACAATATCACTGCGACATATCATTCACGTATTGAATAAATAAAAATAGATTTGAGTTTACTCTACAATGAAGTAAAAATATTAGCAAGAGTATAATTAAACTCGAGCGGTTTACTACTAACCTAAATTGGTTTCAATATCATCCTCCAGAATTAATCTTCAACCCCTCGTCACCAGATAATACATTCATAATATATTGTTGACATATTGGAATCGTCAAAAACCGAATGAGCCCAAATTCGACGGGTTACCAAAATCTATTGAAGAGTTTCACCGATCAGCTCGATGGAACCTAATTCTTGTATTGTAGGTATCAAATACATTCGCAAACTCTTAAAATCGATATGACAAGTAGAAGTTGGTTAAATCCGACTTCCAAGATTTATAGAAACCATTGAGATCGGCTCGATGGAAACAAATTATCCTATTTTTTATTACATAGGTACATTAACAAAGTTTATAATCGATATGACGTGAGAAATTGGTTAAATACGACTTCCAAAATGTACAATATTTACAAACATAGTTATTTAATTACAGCTGAAGCTAATAAAAACCTGTTAAAAAGGAGACTTTATTCTGTAAAAACATCTCACAAATTGAATTAAACTACAATTTTTTTGCCGAATAAAGAAACGTCGATAATTTCTTCCACAAACTCTCAACAACGACGTGCCTAGTTAAGTTCTGCCTTTGATAAGTAAACCTTGACTCAAATCAAAGGTTAATTGAGACAAAGCCCGGAATTATGAGAAGCCCTACTGTCTCTCGCTTAACGAAAACAATTTCGTTGAAACTTGATAATCATTGTGCGTAGTAATAAATTTGGCTGCTCGTTATTTTCAGTATACAAACATTAAAACAGAAAACTGTACATTGTTTATGGTTGCTCTTTCCTAAAATAAAAATAAAAATCTTAAATTGTTCATGTATTCTGTGATTGGAATAAAAATTTACGTAAATCCAGATCAAATGTAAAATGTTTTTTTACATGACGTGAAAAGTACATACAAAATTCAGGGGTTTTTGGAGGTATTATTTTTGCACCGTTGCTTTGCTTCGTTATTTTAACGCCAAATTAAGCTCATCAACTGTTTTTGTGTTTTTGCATAGTATACAAGGTTATGTATAGATTTATAAGTATATGAAAAAGTTGCAAGTACGTGATAATTAATATACACAGTCTAACAAAACTGGTGGGCTCTACTCAATATAGTGAACAAGTTTTGTAGAACGTTTTCGTTGAAGAAGGAACCCTAAAAAAATCACACTCGACATAAAATAGTTATTTGTTCAACAAGTGAGCAAAGTTATTTTTTACTACGAGTGCTGACTTTAAATCACGAACTAGCGAAGTTGTCTAGAATTGAATCACGAGCGTAGCGAGTGATTCTATTATAGACTACTGAGCACAGTGAGTGATTTAAAGGACACGAGACATAAAATAACGATTGCTCTCGTGTGAAACATACAACTTTTCACCTCTACCAGCGAGAAAAGTTTTATAGGTACCTTTAACTAAGAATAGTAATTTTTTATTAAGATGTTGCGTTTGGAAACTGCGCTACTTGTTGTTTTTATGAAAACCAAACACGTTTATTTTTTAATTAAGTAAGCGATATTAATGTTGACTAGTATTTATTTCAAATATTACCTCTTTAAAAAGGCAATAGTACAATTTATAAACTTAAATTTCATTTAATAACGTAAAACATTTTGTGTCTGTGAGTTAAATCGCTAGGACAAAATGAGTTTATGAACGAACCGTCGCCTATTTTTAGGGTTCCGTAGCCAAATGGCAAAAAACGGAACCCTTATGGATTCGTCATGTCTGTCTGTCTGTCTGTCCGTCCGTATGTCACAGCCACTTTTTTCCGAAACTATAAGAATTATACTGTTGAAACTTGGTAAGTAGATGTATTCTGTGAACCGCATTAAGATTTTCACACAAAAATAGAAAAAAAAAACAATAAATTTTGGGGGTTCGAACTGAAACTCAAAATTTTTTTTTCATCAAACCCATACGTGTCATATAGATCTTCAAAAATAGGTCTTCAAAAATGATATTGAGGTTTCTAATATCATTTTTAGGGTTCCGTTGCCAAATGGCAAAAAACGGAACCTTTATGGATTCGCCATGTCTGTCTGTCTGTCTGTCTGTCCGTATGTCACAGCCACTTTTTTTCCGAAACTATAAGAACTATACTGTTGAAACTTGGTAAGTAGATGTATTTTGTGAACCGCATTAAGATTTTCATACAAAAATAGAAAAAAAACAATAAATTTTGGGGGCTCCCCATACTTAGAACTGAAACTCAAAAAAAATATTTTCATCAAACCCATACGTGTGGGGTATCTATGGATAGGTCTTCAAAAATGATATTGAGGTTTCTAATATCATTTTCTTCTAAACTGAATAGTTCCCCCGCCCCCCGTAACTTCTAAAACAAGAGAATGATAAAACTTAAAAAAATATATGATGTACATTACCATGCAAACTTCCACCGAAAATTGGTTTGAACGATATCTAGTAAGTAGTTTTTTTTAATACGTCATAAATCGTAAACCGCAATTTACCTTTCATTCAAGTTACAACGAACTACAAAAACTTTTATATTATGTTACTTGCTGCTACGGAACCCTTCATGGGCGAGTCCGACTCGTTCTTGGCCGCTTTTTTTCTTAACTGTACTTAATAGTTTGCGCGAGAGAGACTTCCGAAGTGGTAAAATGTGTGCCCCCCCCCTCCCCTGTAACTTCTAAAATAAGAGAATGATAAAACAAAAAAAATATATGATATACATTACCATGCAAACTTCCACCGAAAATTGGTTTGAACGAGATCTAGTAAGTAGTTTTTTTTAATACGTCATAAATCGTAAACCGCAATTTACCTACAACGAACTACAAGAACTTTTATATATAGAAAAAAAAAGCGAGTCGGACTCGCACTTGGCCGCTTTTTTTTCAAAGGTGGTTTGCAAATAGCGTTGCCAGACGTCCCGTATTTCCCGGGACGTCCCGTATTTTAGGCATAGTTTAAAATGTCCCGGCGGGACTGACTCTGTCCCGTATTTGAACCGGACTATATGGATTGCTTGTATGAAGAATTCCAAAAAATAAAAAAAAAGCCTGGATATTGTTAGCACAACTTCTGATGGAAAGAGTATGGGTGCGATTGAAAAGTGGAAGAAAGTCATCTAAGGGTTTTCGAATACCGAAATCCCTAACATTTTCCGAATTTTATCCTTCGTTTTTACTAAAAACCTGTAGCTCAAACTGTTTCATGGAAAGGGTTTTTTCACAGATAGTACTTAAGTGGACTGATGTAAGAAATAAATGTATCCCTAATTTAGTAAAAAGCGAGTTGATAACCGTTTTTAATTACGATTATAATTGTATTAATTTTTACAGATATGTTAAAACGAATAAAAACCTGACTCGATCCTCGGAAAAATATCAAAAATAATAATAAATGACACTAAATAATTTTGTTTTTTATTTGTCCCGGGTAAAAAACTGAAATCCCGTATTTTTTTGACCATTTAACCATTTGTCCCTTATAGGCTGAAAATAATTCTGGCAACCCTATTTGCAAAGAGGATATTAAGAGGTGTTCGAAATTCGAATCACTTTTTCTCACGTTTTTTCAAACGACGGTTTTTGATCTCCATACTAATGGCTCGTTGGTTTGACTACGGGTGTATGGAGAGTCCAAACACTTATGTTGTTTATTTAAAAAGGGGTAAAACAGAAGTTGCCACATTTGATCGGAATAATACCCTGGCCTGGATACGTTCACATTCACCATTATAAAATTACCTTGTTTATGAAACCTAGGCCACATGACAGCAGTCAAGATTCACTGATCTCTTTTTGGTTGTGTCTGTAGAATTTATCCTGTGAGTAAATGCATAAAAAAACTGTAAAACAAACGACGCAAGAAATGTGTTTAGTAAACGGCAATATTGGTTAAGAAATCTTAAATTTTAGTCATTTACACAAACTTACTATTACATTTGCTCCAAAAAATTAATCCAATTAACAAATAATTAAGAGAACGGACAATGTTAGCGCTGCGGGTATTTAACGGCAAAGCAAATGATGTGGAGTGGGTTTTAGTGTCTCCCGCGCATACAGCTAGCGTAGCGCAACTTTGCCCATCGCTAACTTTGTACTCTGTTTTATGTGCATTGTGCAAACACCACGCAACTTAAGTGTCGTGCTCGAGTTGTGAGCTTAATATGAGCTAAAATAAGTTAGACGCCTCTCTACAAACGTGTAGTAGCCTAGGAAAGGCTAGGTTCCAAAGTTCGCGTGCGTAACCAATTTCCGCCTCCTACTTCCTGTACCGAGTGTCATAGATTTATTACATTTGCTCTATGTAACCGGAAATATTTTCGTCTTGGGCCAGATGATCGAATGTCATTCATCTCGAAATATTATTACTATTTAATTAGTTCAAAAAACGTCCCAACTTCACTAGTACAAACGAATTAATGCACTTTGCGGAGGAATGATTTTTGTACCGGATGGTATGTTTGCGGCTACTTACTGAAACTACCTATCTGTAAGTTCAAATAATTTTAGAAGAGACAATTAAGGATCTTTTAAATTCCTTTTATTTGGGGGAAAACAAAAATTTTGCTTTATATTTTATTTGTTCCAGCTCTATCTCCTAGTTTTATTTCTTTTGGTTATTTTAAAAAGACGGATACTTAAAAGCTTTTGTGTTGATAATAAGCCCGTGACAAACTGTTTAATGAAACATAAGAACAAAGGCGTTCGGTACCTTTTCGCGAAGGATTCATAAAGTCAGATGTTATTGAAAGTCCACTTTTTAATAAAGTCGTTTTGTTTTTGCGATACTTATTATGAAGCTGAAAAATTATAGGCAAGAGGTATTTTCCAGGTCGTTGATGTTCTGTCCGATACTATCGTGTTATTCTTTTAACTCTGCAGACTCGAATGATGAGTAAGTAGTAAAGTACTAAATAAATAAGAAAAGGTGATGCAGATCATTTTTGAAGAATAGAAGCTCATGAAGCGTCACTACCCACTACTAGTGGAGTACACAGTCATGGTCACCTGGCTGACCTCAAACTGTGGCAGGTTTGCTGCGCTGATTTTTCTCGAAACTTTGAGTGTGTGAGTCCCGAGTTCACTTTTTACTAAGAGTATAGGTAAGAGTATGGGGAAGGTTGTGAGAAGGCGCTGGACGCTGGCAGGAAATCCTTGGGGGAGGCCTTTGTCCAGCAGTGGACGTCTTTCGGCTGATGACGATGAGGTAGAAAAAAATACGACTATTTAAAAAATGTGTTAAAAGCATTATCTTGAAAAAAAGCGAGTTTTGAGTTTGAATAACTAATCAATAGTATAATTACGTATATATCTAAGTACACGAAGCTTAATTCAATCGGACCAAAAACCAAAAGCTCCTTGAAACTTGGATGCTTTGAGGATTAGTAAAAGCCTTACCGACGTAGATGAAACAATAAGATGATATTGTTTATGTTAATTAACCCACTAAGAGCCACTACGAGCGTTTCAGCAATCTTAGCTTAGCGACATGCAAATTATGATTCCTTACCTTAATTAGCTGCAAGATACAGGGGTGAATCTGAAAAATAGAAAAAGAAGCGTCAGTTACATCTCTCTTAAAATGGAGTTTACAAAAGGAGAAAATAAAAATTATTTTATAAGGAAATAGTTTTAAACAGCCACCAAAACAAGTAAGAGCACTGCTTAAACCGTCGAAAACAGAAGATAGGTAAGTTATCTATATGACTTATCTTAATTATCCAAAACCTATACTCTAGAATATTTAGAGAAGTTATCGTATTTCGGTTGTGTCGGAGTCGTGGATGCGTGATTGATAACACTACAACACCGTTAGCCAAACTCGCGCTCTTTGTCGAGATCGAGAGCCCTACGCAAACTACTGCAAACAAGACGCCCCAGTGAGTGTTTGCCTTCGCGCCAATAAACCTCAGTGTGATTCTCTCAACACCACTAATAGATTGGAGATATAGGTCGTACCAGAAGTCCTGAAATAAATTTTTTATGTTTTTTTATTTGTGTAAATGAATAAAGTAAATAATACATATAAAATTAATCAGTAGTCTCCTGCGCTATAAATAAGTCCTCTCCAAACAACTGGTATTTCAGATAACCAGTAAAAATAAAATTGTTTTGTTTGTTTTGTTTAACCTTCCGATTATTTCATTTAACTTGAATGGATCGATGTCTCTGAGGAGAGCGGTGTAAAACAGCACACAAGTCTCATCTGTACATCACAGATTCTTCGTTTTCTAGCGACTGCATAAGCCGCTAAAAACGGTATAAACCAAAAAAAATATTTTACAGGCAACTTCAAGTCGAAATTCAGTTTGATTATCATTCACTCTCTATGGAACCCATGGAGCTAACTTACTCACCAATCCCAAATCTTCTGATATTAATCTTTGCGCAGTAGTACGAATGAGGAATTCTAATGTGTTCACGCAGATCCTCGACAGACCAGTTACGTGTACGACTTAATGCTTCCTTAATTTAATCGACGGTTTCCAGTCTACAGACTGATGTGTGTCGAACTTCCCACGGCAAGTCTTCTGCCTGCACTCTTTCATGTTTGTGAGACTAAAGCCATTTTGTCAACTTACTTTTACTGATGGTATTATTCCCTTCACAATTAACTTATACCACATGCGAAAGTCCCGCCAAGTAATCCAAAAGAACATAAAATTAAAATATATCTTTGCTCTTGCACCCATAATGTCTTTTTCAAACTTTTCGTTCTCATAAATGATTTTATGAACACATTAAACGACAGACATAACGTTTATCAAAAGACAGCTAATCGTCTACTCTACACAAAACATGAAATTAAATTGTTAAATTTAAAAAAGTGAAGACTTGTCAATTTTTAAAAAAGGTGTCAGGACTTGTGATACGATGATAAAAACGAAGATACCTAACAAAATTGTGATATGGAAAATATACGATTTCAAGGCAAAATAACTACGATAATATATTTGAAGTTGCGGATGTCTTAAAACACTACTTATAATTATTACTCCAATGCTATGCCTATGTGTGATTTATTGCTTTGTGACTTTTTACTTTAATTGTTTAAGCAGAGGGTAATGTTTTTCTCTGTATGCATAATGCGGTAATAATGAAACTCATGGCTCGATGGATTTTGGAGTATGAGGTATCTTTAGATCTGTCTTAATGACAGATTAACATAGAATACATTTTTCTAATACTGTAAAATATTTTTTTTTTATAGATACTTACGATTTTTTATAGATTTTACGTAAGATATTTTAGTTACCAAATCCTCGAATTAATTTAACAAAAAATAAAATAAACCCAACTACATAAAATTTATGGTACGTTAATTTGGTGATTGATCGCAAAAGAAAATACAATATCTTGCGAGATACCTTCTTCAAAGTCCATCAGCCCCATTTCGTTAAAAACTGTGACAATGAAACGTATATTTTACAAATAAACAGATACACTCGAAAAACATTAGCAATCAGCTAAAAAAGAAAAAATCCCATCTAAAAAAATATTAGGACAAAGTTAATTTACAAAAATGAGTTGACTGACTGACAGACTATCCTAGCGTCGTTTTTCTAAATTACTTAGTTTTGGGAGCCATTAGTCCTTTCTCGAGACAAATGGTTCAGAGTCAGTTCCCTGCTCCTCCTTCCAGCACGTCGTTTGTCCGTATTAACCGACTTCGCCACCTACCGACCGACCGGCCGCTCATTTATACGAATAAGAAGATGATCTTCCGGGAAATTAGCTCTGGGTAAGAGTATTGCCAACAATATACCATTAAGAAGTATTTTTTATAATCTTGTAGATTTTGCTTTTGCATCAGCATCGATGGCATTTGGGGGTTGTTAACAATTTTCTTCAGACAACAACTTGGAACTTAAGATGCAGAAGTACAAAATGAGATTTTCAAAAAACAGTTACTTATGAACTAGACAAATTAAAGGCAAAATTATAGAGAAAATCTACACAAGAATTACGCTCTGTGGCGCGTAGACGTATGCGTCTATATATATTTTATACACTTAACCTAATAACCTAAACCTGCTTAAACCAACGCATGTTATAGGCGTAATAGATTTTCATAAAAATATCAACATCACAATTCAAAGAAAGGTTACACAAAGCTAGAATGATCTGTAATTTATACCCTTACCTCAAGGTTTATAATAATATTAAAAGGGTTGCTCTTTGCGACTTTCCACCGTCTATGACGTAAACAAATAATGTAGCAGCGTTTGATGGAGGTGAACGAGGCCGTCCTAAGCAAACTTCGGCTTTATCCGAACTGAGCCATTGTGTGCTATTCAAAACGAACGTGTAGTAGCGCTTTAGGTACCGCTCTTTTGAAACTAGTCCTAGTAAAGCTACCTGTCTCGTAGATTTATTGAATTGCGTGACTGTTAGGGTTACGATAAAGTCACTTAATATACATCGCGACGCTTATTAAGTGGCTTTATTTGAACGTTACCTGTGTCCCTATGTATGTACGCGGTGTTCGTCAAAAGTACTGAACGGATTGGATTGAAGTTTTTTTAAGTAGTAGTCTGTAGTCGGAAGAAAGAGCCTAACTAGTTTTGATCTATAGTTCTCAGTGTTATTATGCTTACCTCCACACATGGGAACCAACTCTTGATTGGAAGAGGTTGCGGGGCTTGTGGCCAGCCTCAGTGTCAGGTTATCAGGCCTTTAACATATCTTGCGAAGCACGAAAACGGTTGAAATAAATGCCCCCATCGTTGTCATGACCGTATCTGTAGTCAGTTAAATTTCGTGATCGATGCGACCACGTAAGTAGCACTGATCCAAGCCCGCTTCGTGTTAAGATAGTCACCTTTTTTAAATTAAAAAGCAATGCGCTACTCGTTGACGTCTTTTGTATGGCCGACACATTTCACGTTTCACAAATTATAACTATTCAAGCCAACATCGCTGTTCATTTTGATTTAATATGTATTTATTTTTCAACAATTTTATATTTTAGCACACTGGTGACATGACCATACACAAGGTTTCTTGGATTTTAACTTTATAAAATTTTGTGATGTGATACTTGAACAACGCTGGTATATTAAAAAAATATAGTAAAAAGTTAACAAAAAATTTAAAACAGATTCCAACAATACAATTTCCATTAGCCAACACTACATGCTGCTAATACATACAACTATGCAGTACCAACACTACACAGTTTGCAAGTAACTTTAAGCACTCTGTAAGTAATGGTTAACGAAAAGGCTATTTGAAATCGGCGCGGGGCGGCGCGGTCGTTTGCACTCTGCTGTGTGCATACAGACTGAACCTGAATGAATTTTAATTGAAACTGCATAAAACTTTCATCCGAACCAATTCACATGTGCCAATGAATTTGAAAGTAAAACGACGATAACTCTATAAGACGGGAATGTATACCTACCTACATGCTCCTATGTTCCTTGTTAGTTTCATGTTGTTGATATTTTTTCAATGAGTCTTTCGATGAGTTCGCTACACGGAAAAAAAGAATTAGATTTTTTTTGCGGCAAGAGATTCTGATGTCTTGGATTTGTTTCATACTGCAGAAATAATATTTTTTATAACGTAAGTTTCGACTCTCACAATAAAAATATGACATTCTTGACATCGATACTTCTGGGCTCAAAGGGCGTATCGCCTAAGTTCTATTTAGCGTATACGCCCTTTGAGCCCAAGTATCGACATCATTTTCAAAAAACTCATATTCTTCATTGAAAAAATATTTCATGGTGCATATATGAAACTATAGGTACATAATATTTTCATGAATGAAAGAAAACGTTTTTAAACAAATACAGATCCGCAATATGCCAAAGGTTCGTATTTTTCTGTTTGCGGCTTTACAAGGATAGGTATGAACTACATTTTGATTAATTAAATTCCCATTGTTTATGTTTATATTGTATAATAATATCGTATAAAGGTGATAAGATAACATAAGTATAAAAAAAATATTGTGAAGTTAAATTTATAAATATAAACAAAGTTCAAATAATGGACTAATCTTGGAAGTGAAATAGAATCGTCCAACCTTTGGAAAATCCCTAGACACAAAAAGTTTGCCCTCTTGCACACTTAACATTTTGAAATCAGCTTTTCGATAGCAAAATACGTGGAAAAAGGACAGTTTCAATGTATATAAGCTTGTCGCATTGACAATGTTAAGTTTAAACGTCGGGTGACTGACTTCACAAATTGGGTTATACTATACAAATACACAAAATATTTTTGGATTTTATTTGTCCAACGTAAAAGTTTCAACACTTTATTCTTTACAATTGTATATAATTATATAATTTATTCCTGTAATATCATTAAATTTTACGTATGTAGTGGTGTATATTTCAGCGCCATTACAGTTAATACAATATCAACTTGTCTGATAACTTGTTGATTGTTTCAACCAGGGAGCACTGAATTTAACGTTAAGTAAGGTTTACGTACCTCTTTTTAAAGAAAAAGTATCCGAAAGATGGCAATATTGGTAAAGAAAACTAACGAGTCTAAAGGTCATAAAAATATTGCACAAAAAGAAAAACGTTTAAGCAAAAAACTCTTAACACTATTTAACCCGTTTTGATGTCAGTTATGACGACAGTTAGCGTTAAACCGTCGGCAAACAACTGGCAACTTAAATAAAAGTAAATCGCATTAACACCGAACTCACTAAGCTGTTTCACTGTCCCCACTGACGGGGACGGTGAGAAATGTATTTGTAGCTGCAAACTATACAGGGTGTAACGAAAAGGTGTAGCTATAATATAAAGTGAGTTTCTATTCGTCAAACTGAACAAGGTTTGTTCTACGATTTTTCTAAAAACACAAAAAAAATGATTTTGCAAATCTCATACAAACTCAAATTATCGATTTGAAGGAAGAATCCGAAATGTTGTAGATGAAAGTCCACCCTATACGAAGGTTACACCTTTTTCTTAAACCTTGTTTATTACATTGTAGTTTTAAACCGTATTATCTCATCTCATCTCACTAATCTCACTTTAATATTATAAATGCGAAAGTATGGATGTTTGTTTGTTCGGCTTTCACGCCGAAACTACTGAACGGATTTGGATTAAATTTGGCAGGTAGATAGATAAAGCACTCGGCTAACACATAGGATAACAACACAACGGCTAACACATTTTTATCCCGGAAAACTTAAGGGTTCCCATAGGAATGCTTGAAACCTCAAAATTTCCACTTCGTCACTAGATGGCGCTATCTTAACATTTTCTTTCTAAACTCAATTCTTAAGTCCACGCGGACGAAGTCGCGGGCGGAAGCTAGTGATAAATAAATAAACTTATGAAAATTATATAAATAGCATACACAAACATTTCATTTCTTTCAGTTCATTTCGTTAAAAACGAATCATGTGATTTGTATACAATATTTTAAGAGTAGACTGGTTTCAGTATACCAACCCAGCCAAATGACTATTTAAAAGTAAATTAAGTTAAGCAAACGTATGAACCCATTTCTTGAATTTTCCTTGGTTTCGCCGCCTTTACCTACGCCCCCGGCGCCGGCGGCAGTGTTCGAATTCCCCACGAACCGGTAAACGGCCAAAATTCATTCGAGCAGGCTTAAGATATCCTTCCAGGATTATTCTATTTTACTCCACTAAATAGATCTATACCTTAATTTATTTTTTTAATTTTCAATAAGAGCTATCTACAAAAATGTAGGTACAATGACAGCAAAAAAATCTCAAGTATCTACCTATTTTTAAGAAAATAATTAACAACCGTTCTAAATTCAAACAATCCGGTAGTTTATTTGAGTTACTTTTTATCATATGTCACAAACGGCATTTTGTTTTAAAAATGTTTGAAATTTTGTACGATGACGTCATTGTTCAAAATATAAATTTTATTAGTTAATTTTTATAAATTAAAAATGCAATGAAAATTGAAGTGAATAAGTTTTTCAATAATTTCAATTAAAGAGCTATTTATTCAATAATATTTCGCAATTTAATTTTCATGCAGTCAACTCCCGGATTAAATACAATATTATTAACATTTAACTATATTATATGGTCCTAGCTATAAATATATATTTTTGTTAATGTAATAATAGAGTCTCAAATTGAAGATATCATATACATATAGAGCTGAATTCTTGGAACAAGGTGGAAAGTGTCGATTTCCACCATGAACACTTGAGCGGTACTGTAAATGGAGGTTTGAAAGTTAACCCTTTGTGAAACTCACAACAATTTGGGAAGGGATTGAATAAATATTAGGTTTGTAAAAGAGCCACACCGAATTGAAACGAGACACTCTTAGGTATTGTTTTATTAAAACTGGGCCATTTAAAATGTTGGCAGGCCTTTATTCTCCAAGAATTGCACCGAATTTTTATTCAGAAGAATGCTGTATCTACAGGCTTTGTGGTCCGCGGAGCAGCCGTAATTAACTCGGCTTTCTGGCCGCGAGCTCTTACCCGCTGTGGTGACATCACAAAAACTAGAATCCCATTGTTACACAAATAAAACCAACACTGGTTTACAGTGCTTCCTTTTCAATTTCAGTTTTACGATTGAAAACAAGGAGAATAATAACTGGGTAACCAATTACGGAGGAAAATAGAAACAACATGTCATATAGCATATTGAGTAGATAGATATGTAGGTACACTGGTATATCGTACAAAAACAAACGATTTCACATACCCTTGTTAAATTCTGGTGCAAAGTTTTAAATATATTTATTATTTAATTTATAGTTTTATGAAATTGTATTTTGTGTGCAATAAAGAGTATTTATCTTATCTTATCTTATATAGGGATTTGAATTGGACCCAAGACGACAGGACCTCTAGTATATTTATCATTTTTGTATGTAGGATCTTATTCCATATTGAATTGATAATTTAATTTTGTAATGAAAACTAAAATCTTTGACCGGTTTGTGTTACAAGTGGTGACATATTATGGAACTGAGGCGTGGTCACTTCTTATGGGTCTCATAAGAAAGCTCTAGGTCACCCAAAGGGAGATGGATGGAAAGGGTGCTTCGGAGTTTCCCGACGTGATCAAATTAGAAATGAGGAGATACGTAGGAGAACTAAAGTAACCGACATAGCTCACAGAACAGCTAAAATAAAGTGGCAGTGGGCGAGGAAGAAGGCAGATGGCTGTTGGGGCATTCAAGTCCTCGAGTGGTTGGAAGACGTAGCGTAGGCAGCCATAGGCGTAGGCGTAGTAGGCTCCCCCGGGGTGGAGCGATGACCTGGTGAAGTTTGGTGGTTGCGGCGCGGCGGGTTGAACTGGATGCGAGCAGCTCAAGACCGGTCGGTTTGTAAATCCTAGGCAGAGTCCTTTGCACAGCAGTTTCTTTTGGCTGATGATGATTATGTGATGAAGAAAGATGAACTTTGAGAAAAAGATGCCAGAAAACAGGTGAACCATTCTGAGAATAAGCTATCCAACACGACAAAAAGTGAAAAGAATATATGTTGTGATTGATACGGAGATTGAATAAAAATATTTTCACTCCAAATATTAGCTATTAAACATGCACGGTACTTCCAATATTTTTGAATGTATAATAATATGTACCTTGTCGAAAAAACTGTACCAATTTCGATGCGTCATGCAGGCAGTGTTAGCATTTAATTAACTTTCTGGCTAACTTCAACAATTTTCAAACGTTTTATGAAACCATTTAATATTTTTTATGTGCTTTAAACAATTTATATTGTTTTATTTTCGCATATTATACGATATATCATGATAAAAATCCAGAGCGGCTCGGGCTACGGATATAGGCAGCGATATTAAGGTCTAAAAAGGATAATATAGAGGAAGATAAATGCGCCTTTTTGCGTTACCAACGCACCATTCTTTTTATTAGCGTAAGGTAATAATGATTCTAGCGAGCGTAAATTGAAAAGTCTCAAGAGAAAGCCGGGGAGTAGCGCTTTTGTTAGTGTAATCCTTAGCCGTGGCCCGTGACTTCAATAAGCAAGGTTCCTGGTTTTCACTTTTTTGAATGTTTTGTATACGTATTAGTTGCACATAATTAATAAGTGTAAAGAAAATCAATAGTTTCATGAGGAATAAAAAAAGCTTACTCGTATAGGTACAAAGAGGTACTTAAATTGTATTGCAGCATAGTCTATTTAAGTATGTATCAGATCGAGAAACGAAATATTTGTATCTGCAGCCAATTTACATGTGGTTGGTTACCAACTGCCACCTGGAACTTTCAGAGCAATAAAATCTCACATAAATAAGTGAGTAGTCCCGTAGTATCTCATTTAAAAGCCCGCCAGGTGTACATTAAGCCAACTGGATACAGCACTGTGGCTTCACCTAAATTGAATTTAAAAAATATTACCGGCTCGTGAACTGCTTGGCCACCCTCCAACTCCAGGAGACAATGCATGCACCTACCGCCTACTAGCCAACTTGAATATTCGTTTCAGGAAATAATCGTCAGAACAAGTTGTTAAGCGATGCATACATCATTTAGTTACACTCTTTGCTAATGGTAGTGTTCGTGTAGATGTATTTTTCTCAAAGCTGGCAGAAGTAGAAGAATTAGTGAATTTCTATAATGCTGTAAGCCTTCACAATTAAGACCATCGGTAGTTTGAAATTCGCACAGGTCTTTTTATTTTTCTCAATAACAACTAAAAATAAAATAGGTACCTACAAGTTCAGAGAAATCTAAACAATCTACTATGTATTTTCAAATCACAGTAAGTATTTTTATACTGTTCCATTCACAGAGATTCCTGGAAGGTGCAGCCGGCCGCGCATAGGCAGACATAACAATATTATCCGGATAAGCATTCTTCATTGTATCGAGCTACAAATAATGCAAACGGGAGAAATATTCTGAAACTGCAGGAATACGAACTGTTTCTAGAGCAAGTTTGATTTACTGATTTTATAGGGTCTTTACTGGATACTATGATATAGGTAACTGAATTACGTTTCATGAGGATCCCAACCGGAATTTCAGTTAGGTATGTTTACATATAAAAACATACAAATGCACACACAATAAACACATACATACACACTCACATACACACATACACATTTACACATACATATAGACACGCTTCCACGTAATTACTTAGGTATGATCTAATAGATGTATAATCATTTTTTCTCACGAATATTAGACTTGTTCTAAAGTTTTATTTGTTCAATGTTCTTCTCTGTATTTTTTTTTATTGCCACACCAGTTACTCCTAGTAAGGGCCTGTTGACCTATAACATAAGATATTTATATCTTAGCTTAGGCACCGGTCTCCCACAAACATATTTTTGAAATGTTCCCATTATTTTTGTGAATTTCTTTGTAAAATTTGAATTGTGGTGAGAAAACAAATGATCATTATTATTTTTATCATACCTAAATTAATTTGTAAAGTTTTTGACGTAATGGTTCGTAATTGGTACGTTAACTACGATGTATTGTATTTAAAAATAGTGGTTTAAAAAAAAACTACGCGCTTCGAGCGTGCTACGAGAGCAGAAGTTATACAAAAAGCTGTCTGTCGACTCCAGTCTCGGATTCAAATCTTAATACAAAACTAGGCATTATATTTTCATACCGATTGCTTTAACGATGAAGGAAAACATCGTGAAGATCGTACAGGTGATTACTAGACGCGTACGTAGGTCGCATTGCACATTTCTGTAATGCTGAGTGCCACACTAGGAATAACAGCCACCTTTTTCTAGGGGTGGCACGGTTAATTATGCCACACGACAAGAAGAATAACACCACCATATTCTATGTAGCCCACCATGTAGTTATGGGTATACTTAGTTAGTTATCAGGCATCGAAAAGGCTATAAAATATTTGCCGGAGAAATAGCTAGGAGAAAATTCCGACAGCAACTGAATACCGTCGAATTCCAGTTCCAACGGTTAATCGGCGATGTTTTGGGAGCAAACAAGGCGGGCGGCGTCTGCGCCACCGGCGGCGGCGGCGGCGGCGGCGGGCGGTACGCTCAACTTTATACATTACCTCACGCTGGTTTGTTGTACCTGCCCGAAGTACGCGCGGCGCGTAAGTTCGGGGACTCATTTTAAAACTCTCTGCCCTCAACCCGGCGGAAAATTTTCATCATAAAGAGACAATAGGGATATGCGCGGTAGGTGTGCGCGGAACTTTGTCGAATGATTTACTGCCGCCGTAACTCAGGCGAGAGTTCGCTAATGTCCCTCGCTATGAACTTGGCATAAAAATAAATATAATTATCTAAATGCCAACGGTGAGCAGCGTCCATTCGTCGTCAGTCGTCGCTCAAAAGGAAGCGACCTGATGTTGAGCTTATTTTATTTTCGCTCTTTTTCCGCTTGAGGTAAAATATTTTTCAAGTTGTAGTTTCCCTTATTTGTTTTTTTATTTCCTCTTTTACAGATTGTGTTACATTTTGAAACATGGCAATTCAAAACGCCTTATTTTTACATAAATGGACTGTCTGGCATCGGACACGTAAAATACAAAGAAGTTTTTAATACCGTTGGAAAAATCTATAGTAAACAGTATATAGAATATCTAAAACAAGAAAAATATCTAAAATAGAGATCTCTCGTCTTGAATCTTCCCTTAATTTTTTTGTAACTTATCAATCTCACTTTCCAATGAGAAACTGTCGTTTTACTAAATTCCCAATATTAATTTTCAAAGATTGCTGGTGAGATTCCTCGGTGGGATTAGCGAGATAATACCTTTCCGGGATAACAGTTTACCGCGAGGCGAGGTGGGCGATGCTCGCTTGGTTAGAATAACAACTATCGGATAATATTTAATCTGCATAAATTTAAAAATAATTTGTTTAACGTCAATTTTTAAGGATAAATAACTTTATCCCGGTGAGTTTCATTTGCATTTATAACTTTTTTAGAGCTCTATTTGAGTAGTTGCTGAGATATGTTCATAAACTTTCCTTAAGGATGCTATTAAATTATATGCATTGAGGAATTACATAATTCAGCAGTCAGAGTGAAAAAATATTATACATACTACCAACTAAAAAAGAAACAAAATGGTTCTTAAATTACGAAAAAGCGAATAATGGGGCACGTGACAATTTCAGTTCTTTAAAGGCCATTTTAGCAAACCAGTGGGCTGGAAACGTATCTAACAAAGTGGCAGATATCCTATTGGATATTTGCTCAAAGAAGTCGCCACTGAAGAGGTAAATGTAGACGTCTATTTTTTATTTATCAAAGTGGATTTTGAAAGTATTTTAAGGAAAGTGTGCCAACGGTAACTATTACCGTAAATACTAAAAATACTCGTATTACCAAAAAAATACTGGTAATAACTACAAATTAACCATCTATCTTTTACTTACGTTGTGAAACTTGGTTGTTCCTAAACATCTTCTTCATTGTAGGTCAACGGCAAGTATGTACTCTTAGGTTTTGATTTTTATTAAATGCGGCATTAATGGTTTGAAGAATGATTCTTTACAGCTCCAAGGGACCGTAGACCTGAATATTAATTTACATGAATATAATATTAATTTAATTTACCTCTACGTGTTTTTAAAAAATAGGAGAGACAGAGTGACAAAGAAGTGATTCTATTCGGGTTCCTTTTTTATTTTGAGATACGTATCTCTAAAAAAAATTGTTTCTAAAAAACATTAAAACAATGAAAAATAAACCCCTTAGACAACCTGCCCGTATCATGGTCGGAATGGTGTTTGGTTCTTTTGCAATTTAACTAACAAATTCATCCCAATCGAATTATCTTTGATGACGATGAAAGATGGCGATTTGTTATTTAATCCCCCTCACCACCACTTTGACATGAATATCATACGAAAAGGCTTTCCTAGAAGAATATGTAAATTCAATATGGTGGATGCCTCAAAATTATGGACATACTTAGATATGAAATAATATTTCTGTTATTACCCTCTTGAAATGGATACCAAATGGATTGACGAGCTGAATAAAATAATTCCTATTTATAACGTAGATACTGACTAGAGACACAAACAGCAAACAAATGAAAGCTTTTGAAAAACAAGCTTTTAATTATATTTGTTCTATAAAAGGATTTTCTGCGAAACAAATGTTGATAGGTTTCTTTATTTATCATTTTATTTATTATGATGCAGCTGTAAGTACTGGTGGTTCTGAAACCTTTAGTTTACCAGTCCTGTTAGCTTTTGCTTGGATGGTACATGCATTATTTCCTGTTTAACTAACAAGCTGAATACGGAATTGAGAATACATTTAGCCTATCTAAGGCCCTGGTAGCTATATTCAGTTGACTATTATGCAACTATTAAATAAAACACTGGCAAATAAATTGTTTTATTTTTCTACTTAGTATAAATTTTGCTACAATTAATCTACACATATAAAAAACAATACATGTGGTATTGTCATGAAAAAGTTCCTGTAGTCTGAAGTGGGTGGTATATAAAAATATATATAATAACGAAAGTTACTGCAAGTAAGATATAATTTCGTGGACAAAACCACTATTATTCGATCGGCAGCCAACCCTGGATTCAAAAATCGCTAAACTAGTATCTCTCTTCATGACAATGAAATCTAATCAAACATTTTATACTCGTTTAAGAGGTGTATCTATGTTTTCCTTTTTACACAATTTTAATATTAATTTTACTTGGTCCTAAATGGAACAAAGCAATTACGGTGCAAGGATAAAATGAGTTTCACGAACTTATTCGAGATAATTGCCCGGAAATACAAGGGAACACAACAACCTCGCAATTTACAATAATAATAGGTAAGCTAAAGTACCTTCAAAATTATATATTTTTGACGTGGAGCTCTTTTGTTGTTTAAGAATATAGGGTCTGAAAATGGGGTCAACAATAATAAAAGTCATGGGTATATAGATATATCCTAGAAGTCCTTTACTAAAACATACTAAAAGATTTTGTTCTACGCCAATTTACTTACTGAGTTGTCTAAGTATATACGAGTAACGTAATGTACTGACTACGATATTAATCATGCGAAAATACACTTTAGAGATATAATATAATATGAATCTGGCAGTACCTAGTCAACGCCTTTCTTTAGGTTTTCTATGCTTTCAAAGCACTGTTTATGAAAGCCTAAGCTATAATTTATTACTTACTTGTTTAACATTTACTTATTTTCAGGTAACGAGAAATTGGGTAACTTTTTTACAATTAATGATTTTGTCTAGATGGTAACCAATCGTAAAGTAATCAGCTACTAGTCTGATCACATCATCCTGTCAGTCAGCAAATGCATTTCCTACAGATTTTTACTGCATCAAAATGCTGAGGCTGGGATGGTGCGTCGAACACTAAAGTAAGTACCACGTGTTAAAATTAATTTTATTAAAATAAATTAAAAATAAATATCTCGGAATATACCACACACGATCATCTGGCCCCAAACTAGGATTCCCTGTATTATGGGAACCAGAGACTGATATACATATACATATACTTTTAAATACATACATAATTACATTATAGAAAATTATAATATACCCAGACACAGAGCAAACAAATCTGCTCATCACAGAAATGTTTGCCCTGGGTGGGGATCGAACCCATGAGTCTCGGATCAGTAGTCATGAACACTAACCACTGAACCGCCGAGTCAGTCAATTTCCTTTTCAAGCATTGTTTTCCACTATATCAATTCACACATACTTACATTTCTTTACACATATCTTATTTATTCAACTCAGTCTATACATAGGAACCATCGCAACATTTATCGACACATTTTACACCACATTAACATAACATTTAGTTAGTTAATGTGGTGTAAAAGTGTTAAAAAAAATGCGATATTTTCAACAGGTAGTATAAAGGTGAGTCAAAACTAAATTAAATGATTCTGTGTGAATTACCTACATCTGTAGTGACTTTGATGTTTGTTTGTTTACATTACTGATTTTGAAAGCTGTTTTGTATGATATAGGGTGCAGTAACTTTATCCCTTGTTTACATTGTTTTCAAAGTTCATTGAAATAGTGTTTACGTCTTCGCGCTATGTAACGCTAATTGTTTTTATAGAGTTCATGCTTTGTTCCGATCTTATTGTTTGTCTATTTTTATAACCACGTATTGGAAGCCCTAATGGAAGAAGCTTTACCATCAGTAGGAATATTTTTGTGGTCGTGGAATATTTCCAAATCCATGTTCCATTTCAGTGATATTTTTTTAAATTGAATTTCTCCTCAACACAGTTGTACTCCGCTAATGTGCCTGTCGTGCCACACTTTACTTTAACATAAAGGTACTTCTACCACTGCATGCATGCACTCTGACTGTGTGTCTTTTTGTTTCTCTTATTTCATACAAAACTGAAAAATTTAATATCTTTTTGTCACGAAATAAATCACTGAAAATACTAATACTCACAAAACTTTGTCAAATACTAAAACTTTTTGTAATTTTAATTTTAAATTAAGAGTTTAAAAATTGACCACACCCCCCTCCCCCCCTCCGCCACGTATCTCCTAAACTACTGAAGCTAAAATTTTGAAAAAAATACGGAAAATATTTCTTTACTTATAGATTACAGGAATCCCTATATGAAGTATATGGTTTTAAAAGTAGATGGTAAAATTCTCAATACTGTTTGTTTGTACGGAACCTTAGGTGAACGAGTCAGACTCGCAATTGTTATTGGAATTTACAATATTAATTTGTGTTAAATTTTAGTAGGTGTATCGAGTAAATAGAATTAGATAACATTATTTGTCTACGTCATTCCCTTATATTATTAATAATAATGTCCGAGACAAATCACACACGGTCATCTGGCCCCAAACTATAATAGGATTCCCTGTAATATGGGAACCAGAGACTAATATATATAGAGTCCCGAGGGTGGACTCTTTGACTAACGAAGCCTTGTGGTGGATTTTTATTTATATTTTAGTTTGTATATTTGTGATTATTATATACATACACATATGCATTTAAATACATAAATGTATAGATATAATACATCATCTGCTCATCACACAAATGTTTGCCCTGGGTGGGGATCGCACCCACGACTCTCGAATCAGTAGCCAGGATCGCTAACCACTGAGCCACCGAGTCAGTCATTTTTTATTACCTATATTACCTGCGTTTGAATTAAACTAAGCAAGGACGATTTTAACCTTATTCTTATTATAATTCTTAGTTTTCAACCGACTTCAAAAAAAGGAGGAGGTTCTCAATTCGTCGGAATCTTTTTTTTTTTTTTTTTTTTTTTTCTATGTATGTTCACCGATTACTCGAAGACGCCTGAACCGATTTCAAAAATTCTTTTTTTGTTTGAAAGGGTATACTTCACAGGTGGTCCCATATTAATTTTATCGAAATCGATTCAGCGGTTTGTGAGAAAATCAACAAAAACATAGCAAAATTGGAGTTGCTACGATTGAAGTCGGTTGTTTTTAACGTATTCAGCGTGGTCAATTATAGTTTAAGAATATAAAGTGTTCCCCTAAAATATCTGAAAAAAATATTTGTTATAGCTTCTAGTTATGAAACATTTGTAGGTAAAAATCCGCAAAAACAAAATATTGGACAACTCCGTTCGTAATTCGTATAACGAATCCAATTTTTTTTTGCGATATGACAAAAGTCGTAAAACAAAAGTCAGTATGATAAGTAGAAGTTCGACTAACATACAGGACCTTTAACGATTCCTGTACCTACATATTTTGTTACGATATGTATGAGGGGCAAAATTTTTGGGTTATCATACCTTTGTTGCAATCGCGAAGAAATCATGGACTTACAATAAAAAATGCCCAACAGTTTATCGTCTTGTATAAAAGGTACAACATCTTTTTTGTAATTTCAGCAAAATCGTAAAATAAAGGTTGTTTAAGTTTTATGTGTAAAAGACCAGCTGGATGGATTATCACCCCTTGGTTACGACCTCAGCTACCATTTCTTTCGTAGCCAATTTGAGACAAATCTTTAAAAGAAGTAATAAGGTAGGGTAAGTGCGTACAATTTATAAATTTTAGTTTGGGGCAGTCAACAGTTTAAAGTTTAGTTGTTTTAAAGTTGTTTAAAATATTTAAAGTAAAAACAACTTGTATATCAAGTGTCCGTGTTTTTTTTTTTCAAAACAAACCATGAATATGAGGTAGCTACAAAAAACTCCTCTGCAATGTGATACTTCTTCTATCACCATCTAGGTATTGGCATCCGCTCCCATCCGTTCGCATCCGCACTCATTACGAGTGAACCAACCGCGGATCCGCTATCCCCACTCGCACGTGACTAAAGGAAATTGAAAACTCTATCGGTTAATCGAAACGGCAAATGGTATCTTTTAAAATAAAATTTTAATAAGCGCCCTTATTCCAAACGTGTTTTTTTAGGCAATAATGAAAAATGTTGAAAGGGAAATAAGAGGTTTCAATTTTACCAGATTGTTTTCTTTCTTCGCGGCCTAGTAGGTTTTGTCTATACTCATGTGTGAAATGTTCACTGATATTGACATGAAATTTTGTGGAAAACTAGTAAGTTTAATTGCGTATTGGGATTTTGTGGGCCAAATTAGGGGTCTACCACACTAAAGGTTGACTAAGCTTACACACCGTAAAACAATAAGGACTTTTTTATACATAAAAATATAATAGTATGATCAATAGTTACTATGTACGCCTTGTCGTTTATATTGTGACAACCTCCGACAAAAAAGTTTTTATGTGACAACTGATATAGGTACTTGAAATAACGTATGTTGTTGTGTTAACAACCCATTACGTCCCCACTGCAGGGGCACGGGTCTCTTCCCATAACTTGGGAAGGTTTAGGCCATACTCCACACACGGGGGCCAACTCCGGATTGGTGGAGGTTGTGGAGCTAGTGGCCAACCCCAGTGTCAGAAGTTTTCAAGCCGCCTATAAGGCCTGTGACCTGGCTTAACGACTGCTAGTGATAGCAGCCGGCACCGACGGCTTAACGTGCCTTGCGAAGCACGGAAACGGTCGAGATAAATGCCACTAACAGTCAGACCCATCCAGGTTATGACCGTGTCTGTAGTCAGTTAACCTGCGTGATTGATGCGACCACGCAAGCCGCACTGAGCCACGACCGCTTCATAACGTATACATTTAGGTTAACGCTTCGATGGTTAACGTCAAAGTAAATAAAAAATAAAAAACCTGGCTGTATAAAAGCGAACCTTCTTCCTGAAATATAATTCTCATTACTCAATACGCATTTCAGGGAAACGAATTTGCATTTAATAATGTTCTTACTTCATTTTTTTTATTAATTTTATAATATATTGTCGGGTGGTTTTTTTTGTAATTTACTTTTTTATTGATACTTTTTAGTTTTGTTTTACCAAAATGTATCTATATTGTTAGTTCCTGTCTATAAATACTGTTTTCTTGAGATCTATTTTCTGTGTAAGATCGAGATAAATGTTATTTTAACAATCATATCTAAGCTACATAAATATTATTTTTGATAACATAAAAAATGTTCGTCTAATTATTTACGCATTTTTTTCAGCATTATAGTCCAAATAAGATCAGAATAGGAGTATGAACTTCATTTAGAATAATTAAGGCAAACCTTCATTTACTAAGAAGTTTTGTTAGAAGAAAGTTGTGACTAATTTGTTGTGATTAAGCTATTCACAGAATTTACCTGTACGTAGGTACAGGATGTGATAAATAGGGATAGTAATACTTAAAGGTGGGCTTCTACCCAAGAAAACGAACAACTTTTGTTCTGCGACTATGACAATGTTCGCTAATTAGCTAATAGATCTGTAGAAAAGTCTAGTTTCTCTTTTTATTTCGGGAAAGCTGTACGAAAAAGTGGTTCTGTTTCACGAGTTGTTCACGTTTCAAGTATCTGTAAACTGTTACTACACTTTTTTCTATTCTGTATAAATATTGAGATGTTAGAAATTTAAAAAAGAAACGCAACTTTATTTTATTTACTTGTAAAAAGTTACTTTATTTTAATGTCGCATTTAAAAAGCCATTAAGTTAAAATATTGTTTACGTTTCGCGTGCTTTATATTATGTATAGTATAGTAGTTAATTACTTATAAGGTTTTTCAGAAAGTAACCGGCTCATTTTAAAGTAATTGGATAACTTTGATCGGATTACGTTGTCTACTGTATGTCGGTACCGTGTAACTTCTTAAAAAACTGAACTGAAATCGATTCATTATTAATGAAATTAAACTTTCAGTAACACACGTTTCAACGAGCTATGTTTAACGAGTTCGTTCCAAATGATACCTAAATCTCAATTTAAAAAAGTACCTGCGGTACCGACATCGGTTTTAAATAATATATTTTCAATAAAACAAAGAAATTGCTTGTATATTTTAAAGAATATCGCAAGACTACGAATCAGTTTTTGATGTTTAACTGAACCGCCGAAAAAGTGATTTTTGATTAGATTTGAAGGTTGTTCGCGTTTTGAAGGCACCTTGATGGAGCCTTACGAAGGCCCTTATTATGAGTCTGCACGGCTCGCCCCTTGAACACGTCTGCTTTCACAAACTTTATAGCATCTTTAATTCTTATTGGTTTACTTTTAAGGTACAGATTGGTGGGTTTACATCTGTTTGTTAACACCGCTCTACCTTTAAAGAAATTATTGATTTTAATTTAAAAGGTAGCTTACATTGCCTTTTTTAAGCTTCTTCAAAAACCTAGATACTTGAGAACGAAGCTGTACATTTATTCTCTTGACCGAACTTATTTATTTGAACTGATTGATCTACAGAAATAAACTGAGAGCCATTCTTTTGTTCAGGAACTAGTCATAACAGATTTGTAACTGAGTTTCTCTCCCGTGCCGTATACCTCTGTCTAGTCAACTTATCAGAAAAATTGATACGTAAGACATTTGCCAGATTTGTTTTCTATCTAAACCAAACCAATAGAAACATATTTCAATTATTTTTTTACGAAATATATTTTATTTGTTGATTCAGTAATCCCAATAAATGAAAAAATGGTTGCGTTGTACATAGGTGTAAATCCGTAGGTGTAAATCTAAATGCCCTATATGTGACCGCGGGTGATGCTAAGTGTAACACCAGGCAACGGCCGCCTATACCTTGTGAATAGGGCGGTTATATTGTGCCACACGATAAGAGAGAGAGAGACAAATAATAATTACTATTACTGTTTACGTAACGAAGCAACACTCATTTGCCCTCACCATTATCTTGTCGCAGGTTTCTGTTTGTTAAGACGAGAAGCTTGTAATAGGTATATGTTTCGGTTGACTTGTATGGAATGTCAGGGACTGAAGAACTGGCCGTATTCTAAATGACACGCCTTGAATAAACTCCAAAATCGTTATTTTAACTCGTCCGAAAAAAGCGACTTTTGCGACATAAAGCTTTGTCTAAAGATCAAGACAGGAAGGTAAAAGGTATGTATAATATTTTTGAAGTTCCGCAAACCTCAAGTTCTGGGGCCGGCAGAAGTTCCCTGTTATTTGAATAAGTCTCGCTTCTTTATCCGCTAACACCGTATGCGGGCTTGTCCCGCGGTCGCGGAATATTGTTACAATTTTCCTTGTTGGATCTGAGAAGTGTTGTTTTGATGATACCTATGTTTTGTTCCGCCGGAAGAACTTTTAAGGCCGCTATTTACATTTTTTCCAATACGATTACATTTTGACGTGAAATATGTCTTTATTTTAAGATTTTTTTCACTATGTCTGGTGAGAGTCTAGCAGACTCATGATTTTCATAAGAACAAAGTGAACACTTTGCACAACATTAAATTGAACAGACCGGAAATTTCAAAATATTATTTTCAAATTAACCTTGTTTACCTTGGACATCTAAAATTATTTAACATGATACTATTGCGTAGATCTAATCAATTCATTAGTCAAATACAAGCAACTTCTTAAGATTGCTTTTCACTTGTTCTCTCAAGTGAATTTACTCCAAAAAGAACGATATTGTAGGGAGTTTATGAAATAACAATTCAAGCGCCATTTAAATTTAAGGATAATTGAAAAAAATACAGGTGACACAACGAGTTCCAACGTTACTATCTTTGAAACTCGCAAGTAATAAAAAAATATTCTAACCTACCAAGTATTTCAAGTATTTAGCTTCACTATCCTGATTGAAATTTAGATGCTGATAGCTTTATAAAGCGATTACCCAACTCATTCCACTGGCGCGTGTAAGTGTTGGAACTTCGTATACTCATTATAATGCGAGCAATATGGAAGTATGGGCGGGAAGTGAAGTACTGCGAATCTAGTTTGACTTAGCATCTGATTAAAATTTTATGAACCCCGCTTCGAAAGTTCAAGTCGCGGATAAAGTAGGGTTATACTATACTCTACTCCGGCACCTACTTGATAAACTGTTTTTAAGTCTGGTTTCGTCTTAAGTAAGTAAAACTACAATTGTCATTATCCAGAATAATGTCCACTACTGAACAAAGAATCCCCAAGTACTTAATTCCTTCATCCATGTAGCGGAGGCTGTCCAACGCAGCCATTTTACTCCGGCTCATGGTCATCGCTCAAGAATCTACCTTCCCCATAAATTATCAGTTCTGTGACCATATGGTCTGCTCATTACCGTTTCAAGTCTGCATTTTCATTAAATGCTATTTTATGAGGTATATAGGTGGCTTAAGTTTCAAATTTCCTCGTTTCGAATTCTATCTCTATATCGACTCCATATGCATCACTCAAAGAACCGACAAGCATAGCTCTCTGCTTTGTGGCTGAGGCCATATGAGGTGGGCTAAAATGAAATTGACATCTCTCAAATTGCTTTTCAACGTTAATGGTTTATGATATAATATAGGTATATTAGGCTTGCAACAGATGTTGCTATAAATCTGTTTCAGAGTCATGTTTCAGTACCGGATAGATTTTTTGAGAGAGATTTATGGTATAAATACAAAATGGGTGAATATGACATGAAATTTTTTAAAATATTAAGTTTTTCAAAAAAAACTGGTACATTCCTATACCAATATACGAAAAGATATTCCTAATCCGATTACAGATATCAAATCATTTAAACTTCAGCTGGTTAGTTTCTTATACAATATTTCACAAATTGATGCAATTCAATCAGAAGCCAAATCGTCTGCGCCCAGCCTTACTCCCTTGCTGTTACATTACCCCATGATGGGCAATCAGCCAGTTCAGACACCGCTCTTAGTTTAATGAACTACATTAAAATTCAATATGTACCTGCCTGCCTTCCTTCCACGACGGCAAGGAATATGACAAGACAGTTACAAAGATGCTTACCTAGATTTTCGACAAATAAGTGAGGTAAAGTTACGACTTACACGTATTTTTGTACAGTTTGACAAACAGATGCCTTATTACTTAGACTAGTGCTCGGTGTGCAAGCTACAGGCAGCGGTTTTTTATATTTAATAGAACTTTTTTTTAACGAAATGGATGAAAACCCCCGTACGCGAAGTCGCACTTTTGGATTTTCATTAAGACACTAAGGTTTGCCCCATGCAAATAACCTCACCTATCTCTGGATGGATGAAGGGTTTTTGAGATGTTGTACATTGAATTCCGTTATATGCGGAATATTGTTTTTTTGCCACTGGTCAGTTTTGATCAAGGTGAAGACAAACTTTCTATGAGAAGTTTGGCTCCAAGTTGGTGGGAACCCCATCATTTGAACTTTTTTTTAATGATTATTCTACACACGAGTTTTTTCAGAGTTCCAAAATAAACTACTAAATATATATATAATAATAAGACCAACATAAAACGCATACAGGATGTTAAAAAGTAAGTTTGAAATTTTAAGTGGTTACTCAGAATAGAATGTAGGATACTGGAAAAATATTGAAAAAATCAGTATTCAAAAAAAATCCCGTATTAACTTTGAATAGTGAATTAAGAATTTGTATGATAGATTGGAAAAAAATATAGGAATTAAATATGTTTATTTTTCCTGTAAGTATTCTATACTTGATTTTGAGTAACCCCATACATAAAATTTCAAACATACTTTTTTACATCCTATATCTCTCAAACAAGAGAGAGACAGAGATTTAAACATTTATCTTTTGTATAATTTAAATGCGAGTGTAAGTACAAACTCAGCATCGAACTCTTAGCCTTCAGTCGAGTTTGAAGAGGTTACAGAGGCCCGATCCTTGCCGTGTAACGATCTCCGCCCGGCGGCTGTAGCGTTGTTGTGTTTGTGCACTGCTCTCATTTCGTCACGGCACGAGGGCCTAAGGGGCTTGGGGCGGGGGCGGAGCTCAGTGACGGATAAACACTTGAAACCTGAAAACCCGAATTACAAACCTATCTTCTTCTAATAATTTATTAATCTTATATTATAAAATTGGTGGTGGGATCTCCTTTTCTCGTCATTTCCTGCATTTCGCTCTATCGGACGTACTCCTTGGAAAGATTTGAAGATCCTTCTTGACTACGTCCAGCTAACGGAGTTCAGATTTGCCTATTCCACGCCAGCCTGGTTATTTATTTATTTTATTTCTTAAGAAAACTTACAGCCACAGAGCATTCCCACAGAGCCTATAATAAATACAGAGTTCTTCTGAAATACCTGGAAAAAATGGAGGCTTCTACTCATAGGACTTAACAAACCAGGAAATAGCACACAATACTCAAAGAACTGGACATCTCATACTACCTCTAAATAATTGATCAACTGATTCTCCAAAATTCTGTGAGAAAACCAACTTTTCTGTAAATTAAGTATTGATTGGTTCCAATGCGAAAATTTTGTGAGTAGCAGTCGCGGTATTTTTTTTCAGGTGTTTCAGAAGGACCCTAGTATAGAGTGCTACTAAAGGGATATGGCTAGCTTTGGCCTTTGCCTACAGAATACGAACTTCACCACTACCGTAATGTGCTTCTATTTTTCATTTGACTCACTCGCACTATTTTCGAGGTCTGAATATACGAATAATTTGTTAAGGCTCATAATATCTTAAAATCTATTTTTTACCATTTATGTTAAGCTACTTCTGCATGGGTAGCAAGAGTCTGTTTTTCGCTTTCGACACGTGTAAACAGTTTGGTTATCTCTTCAGATTTAAACAACCTATGCATTTTCGATTCAAACTGTGCACGTGTTTTGTTTCATATCCTTACTGTATGTCTATGGGGTTAAGTCCGCCACTGGTAAAAGCCCTGCACGTGTGTATAGGGCTCGCTCACTTCTGAAACCTGACGCTTGTCACACATCAAACAAGGCCTCGTTTTATAACGCGCAAACAAGATCACCGACGGCTGAGAAAGCAACAAATTGTGTATTTTCTGTCGAGTTCCACTAAGTAACAACTGAATTATAACCTCCTTGATGTATTGTTTATGTCGTGGCCAGATCATAGAATTGCCACAGCATGAAATGATTGGCCATATCGTTGAGAAGCCCCGACAATGCTCCAGGTTTACATTACGTTACTGGTGTTACCGTATAAAGGGGCTCCGTTGACTCTGTTTTTGATTTATGGCCTTAACGGCCATTTTATTTTATTTTATTTAACAGTCATTTTATGATCTAGCCACGACATTTACATAGTTCTAAAGAATTCTATAAACATATTATGTTGTTAGATATCTATCTGCCAAGAAAAGTTTATTACGAAAACAGTTAAAACCCAAGATACCTATTTACTTATATTAGTTTATCATTAACTGAGAAATATTCAATCTCCTAAAGCTTGTTTTGTTTTCATCATACGATTCTAAGGAATAAAAATAAGCATCTTACCGCGGTTACACTCCAGGTATAAGGTGCTTCTTTATTATAGTATGCGACATGTTTATCTAGACTTTAAAAATATTAAGTATCTAAAGAAATCGAACAGATCGTCAAAATTGACTATGACGTAAAAAAAGGTATCATATTCAATTTACTATTCCTGAACCTCCCGATTTCCAACGTCCATACAATGAACGTAAATCTCTTGAAGATAACATACATTTAGACTTGATTTTGCACCAGCACAAAATTTAATATTACCTGCAATGCAGTAAACTAATTTGATTATACAATATAAATTCAAACGATAAACAAAAACTTTTCAGGTTTACTGAAAACATCAAATTAACCGTACATCTGCGTTTGAGCTCATGTCAATCAAACCCCGACCCTTTTGTATATTCAAAAGTTTTACCTCCCAGTAAAATTATTGGTAAATAAATCTCATATATTTTTGCTTACAATCACTATTTATTAAATCTCCAGTTCATTACGAGTCCATTCAAAAGATGAAAAAGGAGAGATTTAAACTTTTCTTTTATATTTAGTGAAGCGGAATTTGCGTCATTGCGCAAAATTTTAGAGCCAATTAAAGAGTTACTTGCGCCTCCAAAGGGATATTTAGAAACCGTTTCAAACAATCACAAACAATAAATCTATCAATTTTCTTAAATGGTTCATCTACGGCTTTGTATTAAAATTTATTTAAAGTAGTTTTTAGTTGACTTGGGGATTTAAATTAATTCACAGGTGCTCGCTTTAGACCGTAGAGCCGCTACGACTGCATGGCGCACGTATATACGTAAATAAAATAAAAGAACATCGCTCGGCGTGTGACGGGTCCCGCCATGGGAGCCACGTCGCGTCGGGAGCAAGAGAAGTAGCCTCACGCGGGCTTGTTTCATACATATTAGTATTGTTAAAGAAGGCAACCGCCGCCGTCCATAATTTGTGGATAGGACGGTACAATGTGCCACACGAAAACAGAGAGAGAGTACTAGAATTCAGAAATCAACGGCCCAATACCCGACGCGGGACCCACAGCGGCTTTTGCAATGGCACCTGCAACATCAGCCGCGGCGCGGCAGGCGAACTGAGCGACCATAACGAACGCCGCCAAGATTTCTATATTCTCAGGTCTACCATACTTATTGTACTAATAAATTGTTTTCGAAGCTCAATGATATGGCCAGACATTTCATATCGATTCCTTAGTCTCTATTAAGGTTACAGCAATGGAATAGGATACGTGTGCTGGCTAAAAGTTGCGAGGTGGAGGCAACGACCGTTCGTCGCCTCCGGCGCAGCTCAGCGCAGGAAGCGCATTGTTCGCCCGCCATACCTCACCGCGCTCTCATAACTATGCTCCTCTACACTTCAGCAGAAATCATTTATGGCATTGTATAGAATACTGAAATAAATTGATGTGGGTAACTAAGTATGTACGTATGTATTCCTAAGTACTCTTTAATGACAAGTACCTACATTCGTGCTAGTAATGTCTTTCTATCTTATGCGTAGTTACAGACTCGCAGGACATCCAAGATTTAAAGTGATAAACTTATACTTTTATCTTCTGGAATTCTGGTTTTTAGAATTCCAAAGTCAAATAAACTCGTGGATTAACACGTCGTTGCAATATAGTGAAAAGTGTGTTCCAATCCGACCAATTAAATAGTTGACCTAATGTTAATTTTTTGTCTACATATTCTTTACATTATCTTTTGTTTCCGACCAAAGATAACCTACATGGCAAACGTGCAAAAAAACGCTGATCGTCTAGTTACAGTTTAAATCGCAAACTAACACTGTTTTTACTTAGTATCTAGTCAATAACCATGCATGGTTCAAGAATAGACTATAAATTTCTTATACTATTTCTGTATCGAGACGTTGCCAGGTTAGGGGAGAGTGGGGAGAGAGGAATCCCGAGTATGAAAGCATAATATGATATTATTGCCAAAATAATAACGTTGAGTAGACAACACGACACAACGTCATTTAGGGCTGTAAGACATACCTACTAATTTAAAGGAACTGTTATAGGATCACTCGTGTGTCTGTCTGTCTGGCGGTACGTCACAGTCGATTTGCTCGGAATCTACTTGACCATTTAAGTTGGAACTTAGTACATACATATATAGATTTCTGTGACTTAAATACGGACGTCAATCTAAATATTTATAAATGAACTTTGGGTATGAGCGGCAAATCAGAAAAATAAAAATATAAATGTTTTTCAAACTGCAAAGTGTGACTTATCAAATGAAAGGGTCCATTGTAAGGATCCCAAATATATTTTTTTATAATGTTAATAAAAGGTTTGAAATATACAAAAATTTACCATTCCCTTATATCCTAAACTATGCATTCAAATGTTTTAAAAAAAAAATACAAATTATAGTTTTTTTACTTATAGATTATACACTTACAAAAAACCTATAATAAATGTGTGGTCTTAAAATATTCTGGTACATATCTCAAAAATGTGCGTATAAACTTACATTTGCAGTTGAAGGATTGGCCGTGACGTTTATCGATGTATGGGAGAATTTTTTTTCGACTGCAAAGTTCGTCCTTCAGTCCGACTTACCTTTTCATTAGAGCAATGTTCGGTACTCTCATAGTTTTGTTTGTGTTTGTAGTGTTTGTAGTAAAAACTGTAACATTCTCAATGTTGTTTGTTTTTTCAGAACCCTCGATGTGCGAGTCAGTCTCGCTTGTCAGGTTTTTATCGCGTAAAACCTATGGTTCTTAGGGAAATAAAAAAAGATTACCTAAAAACTACTTGACCAATTTTTATCTTAGCTTATATCTTACCACTTATTATCCGATTTTTATCCCGGGATAAAAAGTAAGGATTCTCAAACAGACTGTCGTATAAAAATTTATTATATTCCTGCAACCATAAGTATTTAAAGCATTTAAACTAAACTGTGGTTTCACTGAAATATGAGATATTAACTTCGCGGTTAACTTTTTAGGCAGTTTGACATGTTTCGGCCGCTTAGGATCATCTAGTGTTTTTTGTGTATGACGAAGATAAGGGTCGCTACAGCCCTAGCGGTCGAGCTCAAAATTAAACGCTCCGATATCGCCGGCCTAAAGTTTAATCATCTGACAGGTGGCCCCGACGTGTCCCCGCCGCCCCCACCTCCCCTCACATTCTATTTGTTGCTCTCAAATTAAATAGGGCCATACTCCAAAGATAATTGCTGATGATAGCTTACTTGGCAAGTAAATGGCTAAAGGCAGATAATATGATTTAAGTAGGTATCTATTAAACGTGCTGGAAAAATAGGGAAAATCTTACCTTGTTTTATAAGGTACGTAGGCAGATACACATATTGTCCTTTTGACGTCTTTAGTGAGTATCGTAAGTAAAAACATTAAATTTTCGAATAATGAACGTAAATAATTAGGCGATTATCACACGGGAGGCGGTTTACGTATTTATGTCGAAAACGTAACACCGTGTAAATGCGTCGTAAATCATGATATTTCATAGCACATTAGCACGGTGACGTACGCTCCTGGGAGAGCGTTTTAACCACCCTACGAAGTGAGGCAGTATGACGTGCCTCATTCCGCGAGTTCCCAGCTTGTCAGAAGCAAAATGGAGCGGAGACAGTGCCTTTTGTACTTGTAGGCTTTGTGCGCAAAGTAAGCTTCCCACTGACGCATCTGCACGGTGATGAAACTTGCCAGACGTCGCTTTTAAGCGCGCTTTATGTCTCAAATTAAAAACTTTCAGAGAGAATATTAAACGTCGAGTCAGTGATGCGTTAGTAATACGTGTGTGGTTACGTGAAAAAAAAATGGGAAAACTCGGCCAGTACGAAATAAAATAGTAAAACCTAACTATTGATAAAAGAGATTGCTTTCATACACGAAGAGACGTCGTGTGTATTAATCAAATAGACATAATTTTATTACGTTCCATGTATTTTCATAATATTGTATCAATGACACTTTTCGTCTCGAACCGTCATTATAAACATGAAAGCTCCCCCTTGTTCATGCA
Source organism: Coleophora deauratella (assembly GCA_958295455.1). Classification (NCBI taxonomy): domain Eukaryota; kingdom Metazoa; phylum Arthropoda; class Insecta; order Lepidoptera; family Coleophoridae; genus Coleophora; species Coleophora deauratella. The sequence goes on from OY282398.1 coordinate 7,699,199, forward strand.
CTTGACTTGATTTACATCTTATACTTTGTACCCCACTCTCCGCTACGCAAACATTCGGAAAGAAAATAAAATGAGTTTATACCATATTTAAACTTTGATAATGTAGCTGTATTAAAAATGCGCACATTGGAAATACGAATTCTGTATTCATTTTGCCTACTTTGAATACGCTTCACAATATTCGTACGTTAAATAACGTTAAATAGGAAGGTTTTCATGAGTTCTTATGAATAATATGAAAGAAATTGTTTGCCTAAATGTTGCAAATGTCTACGTTTCTATATGGTTTCTATGCTCTTACAGTACAAATGCTACCTGTCAAAATGTTCACGCTACGCTGACGGATATCACAATGCGCGATGTTCACAAAGAAGCTAACAAATTGTCACGTCAAGCGGGCTCTGCTCCGGCACATTTTATGAAAGGCAAACATTTGAAAGTCAACAAAGGCATTGCATGAAAGGCAACTACAGAACGAAATAATTAGCATACTAGATCAAATATCAAATCATTCAGCGCGTTTTATTAGGAGGGCTTATTCTTGGTTACTTGGTTCCTTGATGGCTATTCAAATAGTCCCTCTATTGCCTTTCGTGGTATTCGCCCGTATGGCGGCCGCAGTGCTTGCTCGCCGCTCTTAACATCGTGGGTCACAAGTGACATACAGCGCTTGCCACAGCCAGCCAGTCTCCGTCAACTAGGCTTGTAGTCACATCATTTACATAAACTCCAGCAAGCCATATAATTACATGTTTACGTAATCATAGGATAATTGCCTATGAATATATAGCTCAGTTATCTAACTCAGAGTTGGTTAGAGATTCTTTAAGATGTTATCCATGTTACCTTAAATTTATTTTTATTGATTTGTGAGTTCGGGAACACGGAAGGATAAAACTTATTAAGAACTATTTTGTATAATATTATCTTAACTATACTGAAGTAGATGTCACAGTTTATGATTTACAAAAAGAAATTGTAAAAGGAAATGAAACAATTTAAATTTAAATTAAGACATTGTACATTTCATCTTCATATTAAAGAACGCGGGCTTCATCGGTGTCTCATTTAACGTTACTGGTCTTAAAGATGTGACAGATTCTCATCGAGTTTTTTACATATTATTATTTAAAATAATAATGCAGAAAAAATGTATAAATGTAAATTATAATGTATATTTTATTGCTATATGGTTTAAAACCGGCCTGTATAGATACGTAGCCTGATATTTTATGAAGCAAAGACTCCTCAACTTCCCCCATTACAAACAATTGTGTATATTTTGCAGGCGCTGCCACGAAACACAAGTTGGTTTCCCACAGCACATCCATCAACCACTTGCGCTTACAAAGGTGTAATGTAATCAGTTAGGCTCAGTTGAGACATTACGCCAAGTTTTAGAAGGAAGATGGCTTGAAACATTCAGGAAAATTTATAGGTAGCATCGATTTTACAACTTAAAAGTTACTTACTTCTTGTTTAGAAGGTCACTTTCACCAGAATTTAAATATATAGGATAGCTAATCTATAACTTGCTATATTCACTATACACAATTAAGTGGGATGAAGGTGCCAGAATTTTATCAGTTAAGACCGCGTTGTTTACTGTTCTGTTTTTCTTTAATAAAATTTCCGAGTGTCTGTATGTATGGCTGTATCTGTAGCCTAAATAGCTGGATGGATTAAACAGAACAAAATGTCGTTAGATTAATCTAAATCATACTATAGAATAAACCTAAGCAATCGGGTTTTAATGTTTAATCTGATTGCTAAACGTTATTTTGTAATGTGATACGTGCTAAGACAAATCATTGTACTTGTTCTCTTCGCTAAATGCTTGGCACATTTTCTTTTTGTCCTAAGCTATATCTCCGTTTGTCAAAGTAAACTTCGCACAACGTTCAAAAGGGGAGCACATTTTTCGCGGCGTATTCTATTCGGTCGTCATATTTTCGTTTAGCCCATTGTGCTGTCACTCAAGGAATCGCGTGTCTGACAAATTCTCCTCTACGTAAAGCGAAACGGGTAACCTGAGTTTTGTTCGTCCTTTTTTTGTTATTATAATAATGTGATGCGCAGGCCCGCCGTGACAGTAAGCCGAGCCTAATGTGATGGGTTTTCGAAGAAAGCACCTTTATCTTATTTTTATCTGGTTAGTTATAAATAATGTAGGTAAACGGGGACGACGATGGTTTGATACTTTGTCTTTGTTAAATAACTGACCAAGCCGTCATAGCTTAGTCAATCCTAAAGGTTGGTTCCACTACCTTAATATCTGAGAGATGATCTGTTAACAAACTTAAAGTGCTGAAGCAATATGTCATAAAAACTTTTTGTAAGCGTCAGTTAGCTTGAAACATGACACACACGTAGTTTGGCGGACGCCTACTGAGCCCATGTCTTGGCTCGTTATAATACCAAGACGTGGAGTAATAAAGTAAATGGAGCCTCAAATTATGTTGAGAACTAAAGACCCGTCAAATTTTGTAACACGAATACTCTATTTCTGCTTACACGTCGCTAGTATTTTTGGTAACATTTTGTTTCCGTTTGGTCTTATTAAAATTATACCATTTCTATTAGGTTTGCTATGAAACCCATTTAACCAAAATAATAATAAGGTAAAAGCACCTATTACCGTGGTAAATTGTGGAAGTTTGACATTAGAGTGAAATATTATGGAATCAGGTCAGTCCTCGGCAAATAAGGATTTTTTAAACGTTTTATAGACTTTTTATTTTGTACTTCTCTTCGTTTTTTCCAGTTATTTTTAAGCGTTGTATTTATATACATATTTTTTTGTAAAGAATCCGACGTGCCCTATTACCGAGGCATGCCCTACGTTTTTATCTAATACCGCGGCATGTATCCCCTATTACCGAGTATAGAAGAAAAATAATACAGATTGTCCAGATGATTCCGTATAAAAAAAATATACTTAATAAAATACACACAATACTGAGTTCAACTTTATTTATAATTAACATGATTAAATGAAGTAAATGTAGGAGAGTGACTAGTACACAGTGACTAGACATAGTAGAGCTACAGTATCAAGTAAATGTTCTTTTGTAACTGGAAATCTACATTTACTAAGATAGTGAACCCAATCGACGACGACTTGTTTCTCCTTTTGAATATTCAGCACAGGCTGAACACCACAAGAGTCATTTTCATATATAAAGAATAGGTTTTATTTCTTGTCAGGACTTGCGTAAACTACTTCTGATCAAATTTTTGACTATATTGGGGAGCAGTACGATAGCGGGATGGGAAATAATGATCCTCGACAATAGGGCACGGCCACCAAAAACTGTACCTTACAATACAAAAGTATGGATCGTCGTTTATTTTGTTAAAACTAAGCTTTACGTAATGTATTCTATAAATAAATAATATTTAATTGATGCAGTGGATACTCGAACAACACATAATAATAATATGAGACTAAACTTTCAATTTTATTTATTTTATAATTTATAATCAACCTTCAAAAGCAATTTGTAGCGTGAACCGTGAATCAAATTTATAATTTCGTTACTCCTTTGCAAGTCCTAAAGTATTGATGACATGAAATACAACAATTCATATACTTACTATGTAAACTTACTTCTGGATTTTTTATTATTTTGATGAACCAAAAGACTGCCCGCATCAACACGCTCCATTTACTCCCAAACTACTTTCGATATCAGAAAAATTTTACATTTACGGAAGAAATATGAAAGTTTGGAACAACAAAAAATATTTCGATGGTAGTGTCATAGTAAATAAAAAATCTCTAAAAACAAATGATAGTCCGTCACACACGGGACAATAATAATTCTACACATAATTTTTTTTTCATCTGCGTATAGGTTGGAGACAAGCGTACTCGTATTTTATATGAGGGCAGAGAAAGGACTTAAATAACACAAAAATTAAAATGGTTTTAAAATAAATACAATTGAAAGTTTAATCTCGTATGTTGTTTGAGTATCCACTGTCTCAATTAAACATATTTTTTTAAGGAATAAGTTACGTAAGCTTAGTTACAAAATAAACGTCGATCCATATTTTTCTTTTGTAAGGTACAATTTTTGGCGACCCCGCCCAATAATGATCAATCGCTCAAAATCACAGCAGAGTAGTGACATGATAGTAAAAACTGTAAATTGTTATGGAACATTAAGTATTTAAAAAAAAATCATAGAAATATTAAGTAGGTAATATCTATTTAGTAACGGAACCCTAGATATGAATTGGTTGCCTCATCACTCGGTGATAGATTTTATGAAAACTGTATTTCCGAGTACTGTACACTCGTAAAAAGATTCTGATATAGTTTATTACCGAGGTATGCCGCGGTAATGAGTGTAAAATAAAATATTTTAAAATGTAATTCCGACCGTTAAAAAACTAATTTAAGTAGGATTTTTGGTGTCACTTTGCAAAAAGAGATTTCAATTTTCCTAAGAAACAATATTTTTAATCACAAGATATGATTCTGTATTATGAATCTTTTGTCAAAATATTGCAAGTATTTTTATGACATTTTTGACACCCAGTACTAAAACTAGACTTGAAGTGCTATAGTTTCTTTTAAAAATAATGAGTTTTAATGGATTTTGAATACATCGGGAATAGATTTTTCGGTTTTGGATTACATGAGAACTAGAAGAAAGAACTGTTCACTACTTAATGAGACAAAAATTGAATATTATAAGCAAAATATCTGGAACCTTAAAATTATCTATTACCGAGGGTACCGTCGGTTTTAGAGTTATACCCCAATATTAAGCATCTATCACCGCGAATTTTATTTCTCAATATTATTACGTGTTTATACATAATTTCACAATGATAAGTATGAGATAATACTCCTAAAACAACACAAAAACAAGAAAACAATATACGTAGTCAGTTATAAAGTGTATTCGTTTAAAAATTAAGGAACAAAAATGTAAGGGAACTTACATAAATTGCCCTGTACTTGTATGGACACAACCTGCTCCTGCGTTGCCGATAGACAAACTTATCGTTTTTGATCCATTTGCTCTATGGTATACCCCCTAGCGCCCGTGAGTTCGATGTAAAATACTGCAAGTTAGAACTTGTCCCAAATTGTATTGTGTTAAACTTGTTGTTATTAAATTAAAATACGAAAATATCTGATACATCGGTAATTGATGCCGATTTTGTATACCGCGTTAATAGGTGCCTTTACCTTAAAAGAGACTCTTTTAAAAATAATGGAATTTGCATAGAGACATTGAGGCTTTACAGCGGCCTTACGATACCAGATTTATACTGGGTGTAACAGAAAGGTGTGATAATACTTCAAGGTTGGCTTTTACCCATCAAACTGAACAACTTTTGTTCTACAACTTTGTTGAAATCGCAAAGAAATTTTCGGACTTTTCATACAAACTTGGTTCGCCAGCTGATCGATTTGTATGAAAAGTCAAAAAAAATTGATTTGAACAAAGTTGTAGAACAAAAGTTGTTCAGTTTGATGGGTAAAAGCCAACCTTAAGGTATTATTACACCTTTCTATTACACCTTTCTGTTACACCCTGTATATCATTTGGAAAAAAGCCTCTAACAAGGAATAGATGCTCCCGATTGAAGAACTTGCTAGCGCAACTATTAGCTAAGTGACTAGTCGTGTTGTGGACAACAGCACTCAGTTGCGAATTCCACCACTTTCTAACTCTTTTAAGACTGACTTCTAAAACAGTACGAGTGACAGCACACACCGATAACTACTAGGCTGGAGTTAATAAGAAGTAAGTAGTACCACAGATGATAAAAAAAAAATTTGCCTCGGGGTTTCGTTACATAGATAGTAACAAAAGTTTGTTAACCTCGTCACCGAATCGCGAAGACAGGCTCAGAAGTTTTGATGTAGTAACTGTCTTTGCCTGAAGTCACGGATAAAGTTCAGTATTATATTGTGCAACGCATACTAGAAAAATTAGATTTAGTGCGATGAACATTTTAGAAGTGTTTGAATATAGGTTTGTATTAATATTTTATCTGGCTACCTATAAGTTACTTAAACCGTTTATATTCTACATCCGTTCTATCCTACATATCAAAAACTTGAATAATTGGTACATTTTATTTTAGATAATGTAATTTATTAATGGAAAGCAAGATTCAAAATTTATCGGAATTTCTGCATTTGATATTCTTGTTATTCTCAAGCTCTTAGATTAAATAAAAAATATGTCACAAAAATCGTTCCAAATCAAATAAGATTAAAATAAATTGTTATTGAAAACATATTTCAACATCAAATCAAATTTTAATAATATATATAATTTTAATATCTGTTGAGATACAGAATAAAATCGCTTTCTAATTAGATTAAACTCTTTTAATTTTTTTCACTCGTCTTTCTTTTTTGATTTCAAGGAGTTTTAAACAAAATCTTGATATATCGTATACGAGTATGATCTAAAATCAAATTTTATTTTTCGCCAATAACCGATGATTGTTCATCGCTAACAGTATCAGTGGAGTCGACAATCTTTCTGCATGACGAGGCGCAAATAAAGAAAGCGGATAATTAACGCCAGGTCCACCTGCGGGTGGTTTCAATGAAAAGCCTTGATGCGGTGCACTGAAGTTTGAAACCACTTTTTAGTAGGGAGCTATTTTAAAAAAGTACCAAAGGAACCTTTAATATGCTCTCTTACTTGAATTCCGTATCAAAATGATATCATTTATAACAAACTGCTATGCGATATCTTCCCAGAAGAAGCCTAAATGATGGATTCATGAGAGCAAGATGTGGTTAGATTCTTCTTAAAACCCTGAGTCTTAGTACTTTTATTTTATCCGTGCCTGAGTGTTAAAATTTATAGGATTTTTTTTTACTCATTACTATTTTACTTCGTTGCTGATAAATATATGTTACAGCGCAGGGTCACATGTTCCGGTAAAGGGCGAAAAAGGCATAAACTGATAAAAAATAAATGACAATATTTTATTCGAACCTAACACGAAGTTTCTACCACTCGAAACTCATACCCGCCGCATGCTCATTACTACATACCTGCCATTATTTTTATAAAATCAGGTAGTTGACTGCTAGTCATTTGAGTTACTTTTTATGAAACGTCAAAAACGGCAGTTTGTTCCAAAAATGTTTGAAATTTTGTACGATGACGTCATTGTAGAAAATAGTAGTTGGCATACTAATTAGGAAATTCTTATAAATAAAAAATCGAAAATGTATTAAAAATTAAAGTGATTACGTTTTTTAACAATTACAATTAAAGAGTTATTTGGTCAATCATATCTCGTAATTTATTTTTCATGCAGTCAACTCCCGGATTTAACCACATTAAAATAAATATCTACATACTTATAAATGTCAAAATAAAACATAATTATTTTGGGGTTTTGAACTGCCTGAATTAAGAGTAAAATTGCGTCGTGCATAGTCTGTTCAGTCGTGTTTCTGAAAACCCATTAAAATATTGTGAATATTAAATAAACTGCTATCCAAATTTAAATTTTAGAGCTTTTGTTATTATTGGAACATCTTTATCGTCTGAGGATTAAATCCTTAAAAGTTGTTTTTCTATCGTAGCCCTAATACAGTATTTTTTTAATCTTATGATACTTAAAATAATTAAGTTTAATTTAATTTCTAGTCTTGTCTAAATTACTTTCTACGTAATTTGACATAATATTACCTGATAAATTAAAATAAAACTTTATTTATTTTAAAATAGTATTATATTTATTTATATTAATTATTCAGACTACAGGGTCCATAAAAGTTAGTAACACTGGTTCCTTACATACTATGTTAGTAATGAACAAAACAAACAAACAAACAAAACTATTTTAATCTACATTCGTTTACAAAAACCTTAAAACTATGTTAGTAACTTATAGCTAAAAGTGATTTGGTCCGACAGATTAAAGTGCACAGAAGCGGACTATTAAATCTGTCGGCTATTGCCCGCAGGATTGTGTTGGGGCTCTCGCGCAACCTGCGTAACAGTGAAGCAGACTTTTTCCGCCAAGTAGCGTCAAACCCCTCAGTGCGTGCCTCTGCGAACATAGAGGAGGCGCTGCAGAAGCGCGGAAGCCGCAACAAAGCCCTGAAGGCATTGTTGAATTGGATCCGCAGAGCATTGTAGGACCTTTGAGTGTATGTGAACCACAGGGCCCCCGAGCACAGTGCTGTGCAGTATGCTTTAAACAGCGTTATTTTGACTAAGGTTGTACAACGGGAAACCTGCGGGCCAGCATGTTCGCTCGGACTGACAATGCTCTGCGTTCCATCTCCATATCTACATCGTCCTTCAGGTCATCTGTCACCAAGTGTCCTAGGTACTTAAATTGATAAACTGTGTTCAGAGCGAGACCATTCAGAAGAATTGGAGGAACGGCAGAGACACACTTGGATCCAGCCCTGAAGACCATGTGCTCAGACTCAGTATTACACAAATGTCTTTGTGTAAGTTATTATGACTTTATGAAGAAGTGGCACAAAAAATACCGCTGAAATCAAGAAACCCTACGCCCTACACAGTAATAGTTATCTGCCTTATGTTATTCACAGTATAGGTGACATTACGCTACTCAACTAATAGATTTTAGGACAGCCTCTGTCAAATAGGCCTTTGAGGCGTCTGTTTCGCATATAAATTGAGGAATTTGCCTCCATTTACACCTTTCGCTCGCGCACGGATACCCTTCTGGGCTCGAGTTGGTGATTCATAATCACTTCACTTTGAACCAGGTGTATATTTGCTAAGCTTAAGTCAATATAACATTATTCAGATGTACATGTCACCGTAAGATCGCTTTATCGGTTTTTTCTCGAAGATACGCTTTTTTATTTAATCCTTAAATCGCGGTAATCGTTAACATGCGAGTTTATCCGAACGAGGCCGACGTTTCCCGAGATCATATTAAGTAGTATATCCAAAACGACATTTCTACGTATTTTCTAGCCTTCCTTAATCGTGGTTTCATAATTGTTTTTCTCGTGGTTTATACAACAACCATTAAATGCCTACTTAATCTTAAACTCATTTCGCTTTAAAAATAAAACAAATTCAACGTTTCAGGCCGTTATTGATTTTTAATTTGCGTTGTTAGATCTAGATTGCGAAATCAGATTATTAATAGCGCTGGCGGGACCGCGTTTCATTATGGATGCAAACCCGAACAGGATAATGGCCTTTATTTATACTAAATGGAACTTCGAAGGTGAGCTTCGCTTTGACGATGAAAGGTAACAAGTTTATATTATGTTTATGGGTACATGATTTATAATATAAGTACTACAGGTCTCTCTACTACCAAATGTGTAACCTGACTGAGTGTCTGTACAAATTCCGACTTCCGAGATGTGATAGAATAGATAAAATAATATTTCAGTGTTTCATCTCATCTTATAAGTTAGATTAAATTCATTAATGTTTCGATGCGTTGACTTTGGATGTAAAAAGACCGTTGATCACACAATAAATTAAATTTTTCATACAAACTATGTGTAACACCCTATTTAATCCACTTAAGAAATAGATTTTTAAAAATCCTTTCTAAGTCAGCCTCTAGAGAATGTTTATTATGATTTTTACATTTCGATTGTCAAACGTTTTATGTTTTCTGTCAATCAGTAAGCAAATTAGCTACATGTTTTAAAGGTACAAATCCCTCGTGATTAATTATTTAAATTTTCAACAAACCAGGCAGCTCATTGTTTATTTATAAAAACAGAACTCTGTTAGGCGTAGAAACGATATTCTCATTTGCGTAATATCTAACGTAGTTAATCTGTTTCGTTTTACAAACGTCGTCATAATCAAAGGGTTGCTAAGATTTTATGTGAAATATGTAAGTATTAATATTAAAAACACTGTCAGCCTTCCATTTGTACACAGTTATAATATGTGAGTGTCTTGCGCGATGGATGTATACTATGTATACTATGAGGTTGACGGTACCTAATAAGTTGAAACTATAGATGGGTTTTTGCCCGGGCATTTTTGGGCATTTTGAATAAATGCCCAATAAACGTCCATTTTGTCCATTTGCGCCATACAAATTGGGCATTTATTGGGCATAAATGGACGTTTATTGGGCATTTGTTCAAAACTGCCCGGGCAAAAACCCATCTATAGTTGAAACTATTTTAACCGTAGATTTTAGTCATGAAACTGATAGCTTTGCCACAGGAACCCATTGTAAAGGAAGAAACATTGAACTTTCCATCAGCTGATCGGCGAACATATTATTGTATGAGAAATACTTTTCTTCTCAAATTCGAATTTCTTAGAGAAAATGGTTTACTCTCACGAGTAGAAGCGTGGGCTTAAACAAGGGTTTAAATAGTTTTACTTGATTTTGGTTAGACTTTGGTATTTATTTATATAAATACGTTTTCACCAGTGCTATATCTAGTCTTTCTACTTCTAATTATACGATTCACCAGTGTCAGGTCAAGACTTTAAATGCAAATGCACAATATATTCCTACAATAGTAAGAAAGACCATACAGCAAATATGTAAATTTCACAATATTTACCACGAGAAAGCAGCACTTCAAGCAAGGTATTTGTCAACAAAACGAGGCGCCGTTTATAAGTGAAGCAGTAATTAGGCGACATATATAATATTCCAGGACATTTTATTTAATTAAAACCTGTTTGTTTGTCGCAATAGTAATTAAGGGAATTCCGTTTGATTGTCCTTTAGACAAAGTAAATGTTTACAATGAAGAGAGTTCGCCCCTATCGTACTTTTATTGTTCTTTATACATAACAACCATTTAGTCACGCAATTTGTATTTTACAACTTATTACTAGAGAAACTTGTACTCTTAACTCGGCACTGCTTTGTGCCAAGTCTATAGAGAACGCAAATACGAATAATGAAAATGAAAAAGCACAAAGGTACGTACGCTAAACTCTCGATTATATGAGTATTATAATAATAGAGTGACATTTCATCTCATCTCATCTCATCTCACTTATAATATAATATAATTATTATAAATGCGAAAGTATGGATATTTGTTTGTATGTTTGTTTGTTCCGCTTTCACTCCGAAACTACTGAAGGGATTTGGATGAAATTTTGTAAGTAGATATAATATAAAGCACTTGGCTAGTGTTTTATATTTTATCTCGTTGCACTATTAACCGTGCTATCCGAAGCAATCGACGGAAATTTCGCTTCCATCTTTGGCATCATCATCACTTAGCACCAGGTGGAATAACAGCCAATTTCGCATCACCAGCGGCCACGTGTTTAGATCATTACTTATGAGATGTATTTGCGATTATCTTAGAGTGGTACGTTAAATACATACAAGTTTTACCATAAAGTGATTATTAGAACTTTCACTCATCGCTTTTCAGTAGGTTTTTAATAGACATTTAATTACAATTTTAACCGAATTATTCATAGTATTAAACATTATTTTCTTAAGCTGCCAATTACCTAGATTTCAAAATTCGGTTTAGTTTCACTTTGTTAACAACCTGCTCGGGCGTCCGTCCTATATACCGGGAAGGTTACGCCATACTCCATACACAGGGTCAAGTCCGGATTGGTCGGAGTTTCAGTTGAAGTTTGTTTGGAAAAATTTTCAAGGGGTTCAACCTTACATACCTTCCGATTTACTTGAACGAAACAATGGAGCCAAAAATAACAATTTTGCTTAAACGTCAGCACGCTGCTAATGGGGTTTCAGCGTTGCAGGCTTGCAGTTGAGCGGAGAGTGTGAGTGAGCGACGCGATGTACGGTTGACGCGAGAGCGACAGTCCAGCTTCTCGTTGCATGGAAGGTCGCGCATATACATTTCAGTTTAAACCTGAACCTACTTTTTACTATAACAAGTAATTAAGTACGCTATTCTGCTATACCGATGGTTTATAGTACAATAGTTAACGAACAAAATTAAAAACTTTAACACTCTCAACAGTAAATTTTGACTAAACATAGCTAACATAAAGCACCGCGATGAACCCTGACATTAAAAGAAAAATAACGAATTATGCTAAGACACACAGATATACAGAAACACAGATACAGCCTAAAACTTATAACGCCCCTCCTTTGCGTCTGGGGTTAAAAATAAAGGTGCATGCAAAGACATGCATGGCAGATTCAGCTATATTTCTTATTAGTTTCATCAAAGTATTGTTCATTCTGTTTAATGGTCCGTGATAACCTGTGAAATATTAAAGCTAAGTTACAGAATCTTTTCTCGTTATATATAAAAGTTATCTTCACTAAGAAATGTCACTGTTGTCACAATAACGGGGCGCATTACTAGATAGCAGCCCACCAGGACTCCGCGGTAAATGTATGTATTACCTTATATTTGGTGTGGTTTGATTTTTGTAAACTTATAAAAAAAAATTGCCGCGAGCGTTTCGACCGCGTACCGAGCGCCCTCTAGTTTAAATATACACCTAGATACTTCCCTGTCGTCTAAGTCAAGCAGCGCCCCTCTCCCGCAGCTAACAAGTAGACAAGACATCTCTCTCCAATAAACTAGAGCTTGAACTGTTTTCGTCAGTGGCACTAACTTCACCAATTCCTTGCTAAACGTTCAATTCAAAGTTCTATCTTAATTCTACGATCGAAGCGTTAGTTAATAAATAGCTACAGACATTTTAGTTTCCGATTTCAACTCAGATGTTTTACACTGAAATTATCATTTATCACTAATGGTGATGATAGTTTTGAACATGGCAAACACTTAGTTTTGCATTTTAGCGTGTCTACTTAAAAGGCGTTTTTTAAATTTTTTTAAAGTATGGCAGTGCTCCACATATGCCAACTTGCCACTTAGTTTTGAATTTTAGCGTGTCTACTTAAAAGGCGTTTCTCAAATTTTTTTAAAGTATGGCAGTGCTCCACATATGCCAAGCTAGTGAAAATTGATAGAAGATTTCAAGCTGCCTGACTGCCATCTATTGAAAGCAACGGATAAGTATCTTCCGATGAACTAGCACGCTTTGTGAAACACGAAAATGTTTGTCATAAAACCCACTAACACTCATAATCATGACAGTGTAAACTGCACTAACGCACGACCACGTTTAAAAGTACTGCTCAGGAATCAGTAGATAAAGAAAACTTTTCTTTGCCGTAAACTGTGGAATAGACTGGAGTTAACGCCATCAGCATTATCAACTGTCTTTCTTCTAATAGAAAGTATATATACGTATTTGTTCGGCTCTTTTCTAATTAAAAATCTGTGGATCTAAATAATTGTGGAGAATTTTCTGTGCAGTCTATTTTCAGGACGCCACAATTCGCCGGCTCGCCAAACGTTTTGGTTAAACCTTTGGCCCCGGCAAAGCATTTCCAATTTACGTCTTTGTAACGACGTTGTTCGGAAAGCGCTGTCTGCTTCCGACAGAACTCTGTCTTTCCCACTTCCGAAGGTGGAAATTGACAAGCACGGAAGTTTTTTTTTTTACCCTCAATTGGTAAGCCCTTGGCATCATCTCACCTGATGGTAAGTGACGATGATGCCGAAGATGGAAGCGGGCTTACCAAGATTCCCCAACGCAATGGGGAACTGGTTATCTTATCTTCATGCCGAAACACATCAATGCTGGTAACATTGATGTTTTGGCGGCAAGACTTAGATAAGATGGTGGTAGCTGGCCAGGCGGGCTCAGAAAATGCCCTACCACCAACCAAACCGAGTCCTACAGAGTTGGACCCCGCCGGGAATTGAACCCGCGACCTCCTGATGTGAAGCGAGTGGACTAGCCACTGGGCTACGGAGGCGGTTTTAAGTTATTTATTTAGAGGTATTTTTGTTTTATTCTGCTCCTCTCTTTAGGCGAATTGACCACCTGCGGGTAAGATCCGGTGACAGTTACTTCGCGTAAGGCACGCAACACACACAATTACGCGTGTACGAACGTTTTTATGTGTTCGTTTGTATGTGCATGCGCTTGTTCGCCAAACCAGAGTACCTACATAGCCAAACCGTTTCTGGCGGAATACAGCGCCGCAGGTCACACTGCGGCATATGCTGAGTCAGTACCGTGTCGGTGCACAGTATTTTTATTGTATTCTTGTATTTGTTCATGTTTTTATTTTTATCCTCCTCGGTCCTCGCGTCCCCTATAGGGGACATTTTCCGTGGAGCTTTCTCTGGCGATCTTTTAAATAAAAATTATTGCAATGCATTAGAACTAGATACAAAAAAAGTGTTACATAGAGGACAAACAAAATAAATATTTTACTTATATACAAACCCTTTAGGACGTCGAAGTAATTTTTTTCAGTGTTACAAACGAAATCATTCTTCAGGATTGAGGAGGTTAAACAACATTATTACTAAACTGTAATATTGTACTGTTTGCTGAATAAAAAAATTTTCTATTCTATTCTAGTAGTAGCAGTAGGTGATTATAACCCGAGAGTTAATTGAGTGTCCGGTCTATTTTTAGACAATAATTGGGTTTATTGATAGTATTTGACTGACTCCGTGGCTCAGTGGTTAGTGCTGCTGACTACTGTACTGATCCGAGAGTCGTGGTTTTGATTCCCAGGGCAAACATTTCTGTGATGAGCATATTTATATTTTTTGTGTCTGGGCGTATTATATATCTATACAGGGCGTTTAAAAGGTGCGTTTGAAATGTAAAGGGATTTAATTTTTTTTTTCAGTTTCTCATACTAAATCTGAAAAGTGAATCAAAAATTTGTATGGGACACTGAAAAAAAATTGCAGATCGGATATTTTCAATATTTTTTCTGTATTCTATACTTGATTTTGAGTAACCCCTAATCAAACGCACTTTTTTTAACATGCGTATATATATATCAGTCTCTGGATCCCATAATCCTTTGGGGCCAGATGACCGTGTGTGAATTGTCTCGGACGTTTATTTATTATTTATATTCTCTAGTCTGAACTGGTCGCGAATGTGTAGAAACTGCCTGCTCGCTACGCACTTCTGCGACGTAGCACCACGCTACGACACTACGAAGCTCCACGCCTTCTACACGCATTATCGTATTGAGGACCAAGAATAGTAATGTTATTTAGGTTTTTGGTTAGATCTTTTCCTATACAATTACATTTATTATATGTAGTTGTTTTTTCTCATTCTTTACCTTTTCAGAGTGACAGTTCATTGTTCGCATGTAAGAGCAAACATACATTTAAAAACTCGCTATAGTAAATGAAAAACAAAACCCAACCCAACCCAGTACATATAAATAAAATAAGTATGCATATTTTTTTTTATAAATAAAACTATTTTATCATATCATAGCAAGCTGCTCAAAAATTAGAACTGTCGATTTCGTACAGAATGGCCACTCTCTGCCCCGTTCTAAAGTCAACCTCAACCCCTGCGGATAAGTTCCGGTGCAAATTGTAGTATTTAGCACAAGCCACACAACACATACATTCACGCATACACAAATGTATTCTTTTATGTAGGTAATAGGTAATAACGGCGCAACAGTTCGTTGGAGTGTGCCCTTAGAGCATCTAAGATTAATTTCTGAAGTCTGATATAGCTGTTACATACAGAGAAGTTCCATTAGGGGCGATTGTCTGACTGTCTACTAAGCGGCTCGACAATTCGGCGCGACTCCAAGCCCGGGCGGCGGCGCGGCGCGGCGCGGCGCGGCGGGCGCAACACAAATGAGGAGTGACGTCGACAGGTTTTGTAAAAGCATTGCACTGTTGAATTATTAAGGAGACTCCGGCTGGCTATATCGGTACTCTCCGCCGCCGCTGCCGATCTATACAAGTTGAAGTCAGTAGATGTGTAGTGTCCAGAAATACGCGGGCACTAATATACAGAAATATCCTTCACTTTTACAGATTGTAAACAGCATTCCAAACGACTGATAGACAATTCTTTATCGCGGTACCATGGCCCTGGGGCGCGGACGAGCCCGCAATTTATGATTTGATTTGATTTGTAAATATGCTCATGATTCTCTTAAAAAAATTGTAGTAACTTATTAAGATTTAGATTTAAATAATTTGTGGAACTCCGTAACGACATATTAATGCTTACTTGAAATGTGTACCTTAGGATATTTCATTTTCACCGTACTTAACTTTAGGTATGTGATATGATAAAAGAAATAAAACTAAATTAATCCACTAGACTCGTTCTCTACACCTTGCACCAAATTATTTACAACCTAATTACCTATGTTATATAACTTTAGAGTTTTTTATGTTTAAAATATAGATTAACTCGAACTTTGAAGATAAGAATATGAATTATAAAAAATATGATCTACAATAAACTAACAAAACTATGGTAGACTCTTATGTACGGTAACTCTCTAAGTCAGAACTCAAAGTGAAAATAAAATAACGTTTACAAAAACATGCATTAAATACAAGTACATGACTAAACAAATAATCGATGTTCATTCTCATAACAGTTTTAATTTTAATCCATAATTAGTAGCCCTTGGCTTCACCTGATGGTAAGCGATGATGATGCCAAAGAAGAAAGTTTAACAAGATTCCGCAAGGCAATGGGGAACTGACTATCTTATTTTCATGCCGGAACATATCAAAAGCTGTTAACATTGATGTTTGGCGGCAAGAGTTAGATAAGATGGTGGTAGCTAGCCAGGCGGGCTCACAAAATATCCTACCATTAACCACACCATGTCCTACAAAATGGGACGCACGGGAACCGAACCTAGTAACAATTTTCAATTACCTAATCGGAGTTGTGATTTAACAAAAGATCACTCAAAGTAAACAGCAAAACACCAACGCTTAGTTACGTTATCAAACTATTATACATCTTATTCGGAGTTTATCGGGAGTGGAAAAGTTGGAAAGCAATCCAATGAAAATTTAATGTTCTTTGAGAAGTTCAGAGAATACTGAATTCCCGAACTAAGGCCAACACTGAGCATAGCTAATTTGTTGCGAATTTTTCATGAGTCCAAGTATGGCCGACCTCCAGTCCGTCTCCGTAATTAAAATGTATCTGATATTTTATTTACAATTTGACGCACAACAATCTTTTTGACACAAAGTTACTGAGTTTATACAGAACGTAACAATTTTTCGTAGAGCCCGTAAGCTACAGCAGCAAGAACGATACTTAATTCAATACTGAACTTTAGCAATAAACAATAACCCGACTGCATTAAAATGTATCCTATGTCACTCTCGGGATACAGACGAAGCTAATGACACCTCTCAAGCTAAAATACATGCGGAACAATCATTTTTACCCGACTGCTCCTTCTGGCGCAGTCGGGTAAAAATGATTGTTCCGGCATTCATGATTCCTGCACGGAGCTGAGAAAGCCAGTTCCCCATTGCGTTGGGGAAGCTTGGTAAGCCCGCTTCCATCTTTCGGCATTATTATCATTTACATCAAGTGGCATTAGCTCAGGGCATTTGTGGATAAAAAAAGACAAATACATGCAGGGCATTTGATTTTCTTAGGAGCGCTGTTTATTGTGAAGAATAAAAACCAAGCTAACTAACGAATGCTAGACAAATTGTGCTACACTCTGTGAACTAGATGAAATATATGAAACGTAAAACCTGCCTATTCCGCTCGCTGCCTACAATGGCGGAATAGGTTGTTATTAATATCAGCTTCGCATTGCGACCTTACGTTCGTCCAATGCCTCTCCTGTATAAGTATTATACATCTACCTATACAAATTACTCTGCCGCAGGATTTCGATCACTTTAATTTTCCGCTTCATTTCCCTTTCTAATTGCGTTTCCAGATTTGTAATATAAATTAACTTTATTTAATCAAAGTTATTGAATATTATTTTATTAATAATATTGAATTATGAGTTACGATTAAATTGCGGTTTTGACTGTCTCTATTAAAACCGTAAAATCTAAGTAAGTAACTGTTTGGAAAACGTTGCTGTTTCTTAGAAATCTAAACAAATTGGTAAGCGTCTATTTAGTATATTCCAACGTACTTAGATTTCGGGAACTACACATAGGTATTGTGAAGGGTAAGTAATAGAATATATAAACACAAAAGATATATCATTTAGAAGATATACAAACCAAACATATAATTTTCTTAAATATAACGATTGTCAGATATAATAAACTCTAGATATAATTTTAAAAAGAATAATTTTATAAGGTATAATAAACGCTGTATATAATAAACATACAATATAACAATCATATGATATAAAATACATTTAACCTACTATTGAAAACATATAACATATATTAGATATAAATTTAAAAGATATAACAATGGAGATGACGAAACTAAACGCCTGTTAAAATTTGAACTCTTTATAAAATATATTTTGTATACTAAATTAATTGAATTTTATTTGTGAAGCATAAAAGCACTAGATGCAAGCAAGCACGTAAGCAAGCATGCAAGCAAGCATGAAGGCAGGCAAGCAAACATGCAAGCAAGCAATCGATCTGTGGTTATTTTATCAATAAAACCTAACACGGCGACTATGAGGGGAGGCGAGCAAGCTCGCCTCCACATCACAGTCTCCGAACCTAAATCATTGGAATCGGGGTGGTCCGAATTCCCGAGCTCGCTTCGCTCGCTCCCGCATTCTATTTAGAATCCGTGAGAATTTTGTACGTATTCTGAATAGTAGAATTTTCCTCAGCAAAAAAGCCAGTAGAGAATAAAACCCTGGTAATTTCTCTGCTCACTCGGAGCATTATATCTAAAGTTTATTATATCTTATGAGCATTATATCTCGAGAATGTTATATAATAATAATGATATATATGTCTTATAAATGTTATATCAAACGATTTTATATAATGTAATCATTAGAGCTTTTAATTGTTATATTCAACAAAATTATATCATTTGTTGGTAGGTCATAATAATTATAGCATTTGAGCGTTATAGAAATGAAATTATATCTTCCGTTTTTATATAAAATGAGATCTACCCTATTGTGAATATTATGATAGTATTCCTTGCTAGGCAAAAGCAAAGAAGCATTGTGCTGCCCTCGACATGAACAAACTAATTACCCACACATTCTATTTGTCTTAGTTCCCTGATTGAATGTTCCAAACACCTCTTGAGCGCCCCGTACAACAATAACATAGACAATCTCGAGTGCGCCTACCAGAAGGTACAAGTTACGACTTTGTAATTGCCTAACACATTTTGTTTCAAAAACAAGAATTGTCGTGACGTATGAAATTATATATGCAGCAGATAAAGTCAGACAGCCGTGTTTGCTGTTAGCTCACCCAACTGGCTAGATCAACTTCCGGCTGCGGAGGCATTTAACCACGTGGTTAGTTTACCGCCAGGTAAGCGGCTGTCTCCCTTGCTCTGACGAATTTTTGATTAAGAGCAAGAGGGCAGGCATAAATCCTACCTACCGCCATGAATCAATAACCTGGCACACACACCGAGGCAGGTTTTAGCAACGCAACACAGAGGCTGAACCCGCAGACGATATTTTGACGGGAGGCTGCCTGCCTCCGAGTCTGTTTAGAAATTACGCGGTGGGCGCGAGCGAGTACGAGTGTATGTATGGCTCGTAACAATATATTATTATTGCCAAATACCTTGCGGAGAATCTTATTATTTTATGCCTGAATTCTAATAAATAAAGGCAAGCTAAGCCCGTGTACTTTCAAAATGAAGGTATTTGTTATTGATTTCGCGTGTGGCGGAATTAGGATTTTAATATTAATTTATATTAAGTTTGTCATGTCGTGGCTGACATTAAACATTGTTTTCGTAGAACAGTGTTATTGTTGTTCCCATACTTATCTTGCTTTTGCTAGCTTGAATTTGAATACTTTCTGAATCATAATTTATAAAGTAAATTGGATAATTTCTATGAAAGATTAATCGATATTAGCATTTTAACAAAGTAAGGAGACGTGTCAGATAAATAGCATTGCCCATTCGGAATAGTGCCATCAATTTGTTAAATTGGATGAACAGCAATGGCCCTAAGAGCGAACCCTGCGCAGATTTGTCAGAAGTGTCATAAGTACGCTTATGCAGATCATAAATCTGAAATATATCAGACCCATAAATGTCAAATAAATCTTTTGTCAAAAGTTTTGTAGAACACTATGTTTTTAAACTCGTATTAAAGTCATAGTATCCTAAAAAAGTCATGGTATCCCAAAGTTAACATCTATAGCAATTTTTCTTTCTTTTAACCAGAACTTAAGTTTATACCTACCGTTAAGATTGTATCCTTCGTGAATCGTTCATTTTAGTAAAATTTCAACCGTTTAGGGGCGGTTTAATGACAATGACGAGAATCTGCGAGAGCGAGCGGTTAAATACACATTTCCGTCACGTCCCGGCTGTTTGAAATATTCAACAGCATCGATTATCGACCCACTTTGTACACAAATGCTTTTATTCAATTTGAAGCGACACCCCCTCTTACGCGTAGAATAAAAAATCTCGCTCCCAAGCTTATACACCAGTCACTTTATTATAATATAAATGTACTGTAATATTCACCTGTAGAAAGAAGAATGGCATTTCAAAAGAGGAATCGATTGAAGTAAGCTTCGATTCTTCTTTTGTAAATTTGTTAGACAAAATATGTATAAATAAAAAAGAGAGAAGATATCGATGGTTTCCTCTACAAAGGTCGTGACTCCAAATTGCATAGTTTTGGCAATAGCCAAAAAAACAAAAACAAAATTTTTTTGAAGTTATAAAAATTTGTTTCTAATGGTTCTTTTATTATTTAGACCTTCAAAGTTTTTTTAATATTTTTTAGTTTTCTGGCTATTGCCCGTTAATCCGTTTAGCTAACTAAAGAGCTGTACTTTATATTTTTTTTCCAATTAATAGCACAGGCAAGTCAGCGCTACGACTTGTATGGTATACTTGTACGTTTCAGGGGTATTTTAAACAATATACCATCGACGTGATTCTGAAAGTTGATTTAGCAAAGCCCGTTCGAGTCGCTCGCTGTAACAAACTGAATTGCGTTCCGAGTGAATGCAGAATTCAATCAACAAGTTACTGACGTGCTGGCAGACGTCTACTCAATCACAAAAAGTGATAGATAAAAAAAGGTAAATGACGTCATGTCAACCGTCACTGCTGGAATGACGGCGTACGCCGCGAAGGGCGTTCATTCAATCTAAATATAGAATTATTGAACTTGTCTATCATATAAGAATCGAAAGTACCTATATTATTATAATGGACCGTTAATCTAAGTAATAGGATACAGTAATAGGATAGATGACTACCACAAAAATAAACTATGAGCTATCTTTACCAAATTTTTTCTCGTAATGAAATCTGAAAAAAATTAACATGTTTGTTTTGTTTCCCATATCGTCATCAATATTTTAACAAAAAAAACCTTAAAGTTAGTCGCTCAATGACGCTGAAAAACTTTGACATCAAATCTTCGACTTGTATAAATTATTAAAAAAAAAAAATAAGTAATAAAAAAAGTTACTGAAATGACCAGTAGTCGTCTAGCCTTACAAAATCCTAAGTTACTTATTTTTTCATATAACCTAACCGCTATTTGACTGTTCTTGTAAAAAATTTACCTACCGATGTCAAACATATTCTCTGACATGTAACTAAAACTTTGGTCGAAGGACCAACGACCAGACTACACACTTCGCGGAGGAAGTTGGTTACGCGAGTACTTCGCGGGAAGTCCATACATCACGTCAGGGTGGGACTTTCCGGACCCTTCTCTGAATTATTAGCAAAATGGCATTTGACTTGATACATTAACTATACTCACAAACATCACGTCACGTGTAGGAAGTTTGTACAGGTTGAGTGGATTCGAACTGTTAGCATAATGATGTAAGTATTTGTAATTGTAGAGAGGTGAATAGAGAAAATCTTAAAAGAGGTCTTACTATAGAATAGTCCGGAAAGTCATAAGTACATATCTACATAAATAATGTAATGTAGGAAAACAATATTTTATAAACAAAATAAATAAATCGTCGCTTCTTCTTAATGTAATGTACGTAGATGATACTAGAATAGTAAAGACTTCATTTAAGATTTTCCCGATCCACCTCTCTCCTAAATTATGAAATGTAGCTTTACAAAAAAGAATATTATAATACATATTTTACTTACTCTTGTTAAGATATAACTATATTCTAAAAAAGAAGAAGCGAAGATAAAGAGAATATTGTTTTCTAAAAGAAATCGAATCAGGATCTTTTCCTCAAGGTTTCGCTGCCCTGCTCCGTAAGTATAATACAATATTTATTGACACGGCTCATAAAAACGGAATCACCTGTAACTTCTAAAGATCAGTGACAGTATTCTATCAATCTTAATTACACGAGACAAGTTTGCGAATCTCGGGCCATTATCTAAATGAAAACGGAAACGTGAGTCCTTCCCCTGCGTATCACAAACATTACGCGGGTGGGCCCCGTTCACTAAGTCTCTTTATACTTTTCGGCTCTGCCAGGTAAGCGGATACTTTATGAAATTTCAAAATAAATTGCTTTCGTACAGTGTTCGTTTAGCGGACATTAATTTGAAATGAAACATATACTTGTATCAAAGGAAAGTTATTAAAATTTAATTTTATTAAAATAGAGGTACCTACGGAACACGCTTTGTTTTATGTTATTTCAACAGCGATTTTAAATTACTGTTGTTTAATAGTTTTAATTAATAGACAACAAATCCTAGTCCCAGTCCTTTGCGCAAGTACTATTACGATGAGACTAAGATTTTTTTATGTATTCGCTTTAATTAGTTGCCAGCAAATTTTGTATTAAATGTAAATACTAAATATTGTACAAAACTGAATTATTACTGTCTACTGTAAACTAGATGATTTGGATATTTGCAACGTCTATGATGTTTTATAACTTACATACGCAAAACATAAAATATCATAAACGTAAAACAAATAGGCAAGGTTTAAGCCGAAAAATTAAGTATGCCGGTTGTGTAAATCCTTCTAAAGTGACCTGATTCTAGTAAGACCGGAAAGGGTTTTAAGGGCTACGGGAATTCTTCGAAGAATACTGCTACAATCAGATGTTATATTCACCAGTTTGTACGCATATTTTGCATTGCATTGCTGCTTTAGCGTAAAAGCGAAAAAATATAACCATGATGTTTACGTGTTGTGTTGTAAAAAAAGTTTCAATGCGTTAAAAAATGATTCAACGGGATCTAACAAAAGCACTGCTTACATAGCTTGACATGCTGACTGTTTAACATAGTCTGCTTATGAAACTGAACAACTTTAACAAAACCCATATTATGTAGTCACTTCTTTTTTTATGGCTAAATGCAAACCGAAGTTACTGTATGCTAATCGATTAAATAATAAACCCTGCAATTTTTACTGTTTTCCATTAAATTACACCTGTATTCGTAAAATTACGGTTATCTTAAGGTACTCGTATAATTCTTATTTATTTTATATTATACGTATATAAAATAAATAAGCAAAGGTATACGCGTTAACCTTCTTCGGATCTCATCTAAAATATTTACTCTCCTACATACGCATACCTATCTTAATCATTTCCTTTTACTTTAAATGTATTGGCAACATACTGAGATGGGTATTTTTTATCCAAGATGTAATTCAGGAGCTCGCACGCGTGATACAAATCGAATTCTGGTGCCCTTTGACTTCTCTCGGGTGGAAATATGGTTTTGTTCGACGCTATAATCCAGTAAATGGCGTGGAATACATTGCCAATTTTGAACACGCCCCAACCGCGTAAACAAACAAGAAGGTCCGTTGTTACTTTTTAATATTCTACTAAGGTGCCACAAGAAACCTCGTAGATGGGTAAGCAATTATTGTTGTGAAGTAATAAATCTACAGTTTTCAGTAGGCAGTACCTGGTTAGAAGAGGCCGGAACAAAGAATGGGAAATAAGAAGTTTACTAATGTACTCATGTCTAGAGTGACTGAAATTGTTAAGAACTTGCAGGTGGGCACGTTAGTTAAAGGTGGTAAAAAGTTACGTCTTAGTATTTTCAACATTCGTCATAAGTATAATAATAGTATAGTTATGAAAGTGTGAATTTAAAGTGACTAATTTTATAAAATAATCCTTTTAATTTAGCTATAAAAAACCTGCATAAAATGTATTCAAATAACAATTATAGGAATCAAGACTAATAGGGTAGTACTAGAATGCTGGTCATCTGAGTTACTTTTTGTCAAATGTCAAAAACGAAACTTTGTTCTAAATAATTTTTGAAAGTTGAAAAATAGGTACATAAATAGTTTAGTTACTTTTACTTTCCATTATAAGTTTTAAGTACTGTTACTAACACATATTATGGACTACTTTGTCTAAAATAAAGTAATTTTTTATATTATATTATATTTTTAATTAAGTGACACTAAAACATGTTTTTTAAGTAAACATATATGTAAAAATGATCTTTGTCCGTGGTTCTCACTGTCAAAACTAACACTACGAGATTGACTGTAGCCGAGCCATAAAAAAGGCACCCATTTTACAAGTAACCCTAAATGTTCATCGATTAAAGTTAAAAATGTTGTCGCAGTAGTTTCTTAATTCACAATTAACTTTAGATTAATCGTTCAAAGCGAGTATAACTAGATGTTGTCCAAAAAGTAACAACAAGCACATCACAAACCCCGCTGAGGTCCACTAAGCTACCTGATTTCAATCAGATAGTGTGTACAAAGGGGATTTGTTTCGGAGCGAAGGGTACGAGTATCCCTTGACCTCGCAAGGACGTGACCGCGGTGCGAAGCGCGCCCATGTTTGCAGCGCCATCCGCACCGATTATGTATATTTGCACTGTACGTGTCACCGGAATACCAATGTTGTATAAATTTTGTAGAGACATTCCTTAACTTTGCTGTCTTTCACTAAATAGTTTTTACTTACAATTACATACGGTGCAGTCTGTGCTAAGAAACCAGAAAGCAGATAAGAATAAGCCCTTTGTAATAAATATAAAAAAGAGATCAAATACTTTTACACCTATTCAAGATAGTTTTTTACCTCCATTCATTTAAAGTCAATTTAGTAAAGCTAGAAAGTTTTAAAACATGAATCATGAACTTTTTTGGATAACTAAACTTTTAAAACCGACTGGAGGGAATCAAGTTGACACACTAGATTTTACTTGTATAAACAAAAACAAAAACTTGCCTTAGAACAAAACTTTAATTTGTAGGTTTAGGTACTTTCATAAATTTTCTTTTGTAGTTCTTTGTCATAGATTTATTCCGTACTTTTAGGCTTTTGTTTGTGGATCAATACCTATCCTCTCCTACTCCTCGCTACTTAGCTTAAAAATAAAATAATAATCGAAATAAACTGTTATGTTTAAAACATTTAAAACAAAAATATGTAAATTCAACAAATGTGCACATTTATTTCACTATCAAAAACCGATCTAACGAGGAACTATTTCAATTTCCGCTATAGCACATACGTGCTTACCTCGAAACATTTACCAAAGCCGCATGCTATTCTAACTTTTAACGTAATGGGAATATCTATGTTTAACGTAATCGTGTTGTGTAGGTTTTTATTAAATAGAATTACAAATCACACTGAGATTTTTATCTACAATTACTAAGGTCTTGGTAAATGAAATACTCGACGATATAAAAAAGCTAACTGTCTTGATACATAGGTATAGAAGTAACTATGTTTTTTATCTACAAAGACAACAAAGAGGATACGAGTATGATATAATACAGACCTTATGTTGTAATATTAGAGCTAATCACAGTCGTAAACATTAAACAGTAAATATCGACGTCTATTGTTCCATATCGTCAGCAACTAAAATTGACACACAGTTAACCACATTTCCCGACCTCTAAGAAACTATGTCACTAACGAGACGTCTTCAAACGCCAACAATCGGAATGGGAGCAGAAATTGATTACATGGCATCACTCCCCTACCTGCGCCCTTAATTAAAAGACTTCATTCAAGCGTAATTCGCAATATCGGTGAATTTGTCCCAATGACGTGCCCCGTGTTGCCCCAGAGATGGATTAGGTACTGGCGCAAGGCACAAATATTCACTGAGCAAATTTTCCGAGCGTAAATTAATTGTGATAAACAAACATAAGCAAGTGAAACGTGTTATCAGAGTTTGCGTAAGTGAATGGGTACGTACCTACTTATAATTAGGCAAAGCAATGATCATCGCCCGAGCCTCTGAATTAACAAGGAAGCCGAAGATGTGCTAATTGCTTTGCTGTTATATAGCGCCGCACAAAATTATCTTTATTAACACATAAATATAAGTAGCTAATTAGTTCGTAATTAATTGACAAATTAGTAGACTATAATTTTAATATGTATATCGACGGTTGAAAGGCCTTTTAGTATTAAGCGGTATCAACTCAAACTCAAAATGTTTTTTTTTTTATTTAAGTAGATGCTTTACACATGCTTTTAAATCGTCAATATTTTTTTTCTACCTAGTACAAAGTAGTATTTTTGGAAATGTTGACGTGATCTTTTTAAAAATTATTTTCTTAGAAAAATAATCATTAAAATAATAAACTTCTTATGTTAGTTTTATACAGGTGTTATAAAAAGTGCGTTGGAAATTTTAAGGGATTACTCAGGATCAAGTATAGAATACAGGAAAAATATTGAAAAAATACAATTTACAATTTATTTTCAGTTTCCCATACTAAAGTGAATAGTGAATCAAGAATTTTTGTGAAAAATTGAAAAAAATATGTTGTAGATCCGATTTTTTCAATATTTTTCCTGCATTTTATACTTGATTTTGAGTAATCCCAAAATTTCAAAGGCACTTTTTTAACACCCTGTATAAATTCTTTATATTTATAATATCATTTAGAAGTTGATTTTTAATGAGTATTTTTATAAGAAAGTAATTTTTAAAACGACCTCCTGAATATTTCCAAAAATGTACAAAATAGCCTTACATCCATTGATATATGTAATTTTCAACATCTACTGAGTAGCTACAAAAAAAACTTAATTTCCCATGAGTTTTTGGAAGACCCAACCTTTTATTATATGTAATCGTCTTTAATGATGAAGTGGTGTTAATTTAGCAGTGAGGCTATTGAGTAGGACGGACAAACATGGCGGACAAGGGTGCTCAAAGCCACTCCAACGCCGTCACTCATGTCCATCGACAATAGGTGCTAGGCACATGCAATATGCAAACAGCGTCCTCGAATCGGATGCATGTATCCACTGCACCTGTCGGGCTTATCAGACCAGGCTGTAAAATCTTTTAACTTAAAACTTAATAACTACATAATAGTTGTCTGTTGATCCACTAAAATAGTTTATTTTGCGAAAAACTCTGAATTCCCTCGTGATTTCCATCGGGAACCTAATAATAAGGCAACATGAAAAATTAATGTTCTTTTGTAATAAATATATATCCAACGTGTTTTCTTAAATTTAGCATAAACTTAAATAAAGGGCTCAGACCAACACGGGAACAATTGTGTTCCAATAGTTCCCGAGGGATCTGAAAAATGTATGTGCCTCTCTTTTACGCTTAAACAACTTAACCGATTTTTTAAATTTAGCAACGACTAAACGGAGACCAACGAAAGTGACATTTTATTCCAAAAAATGTAGAGTTCCATAAAAAATTGCAGTAGGAGAAAATCATTTCCACGCTCGTGAGTCGCATGCGATTTGCACATCACACACCCTTAAGGACAATCATTAGAACTACATAATATATCTAAGCGAGCGGAGTTGCGTGTACAAGCTAGTGTTTGAATGCTTTGAGTTCTTAGAAAAGTTACCAGAATATAGAATTCTGATAATTAACCTGCTGGATGATTCAGAGCTTTTGCATGAAAACACCATTAAAGCATTAAGGTATTGTATATTCGAAGTAAGTTAATTATTAAAGGCAAATCGTTTATTCTCCGAATCGTTGTTTAGAAAACTTACCGAGAATTCTAGTAGGCTGTTGTGATCTGATCTGAAATAATTAAATGATTAATTAAATAATTAAATAAAAAGTGAGATGTAATTCGTTTAAGTGTGTTGAAAAACTAAGAGAGAGTGCAGACAAGGGTAAAAAGCTTGAAAAATAAAAGTAACAAATAAAAACACAACAACAAGTTATGTTTTACTTAGCTACTTAGCAAAGGAGTCAAATAAAACGTATTACAGCAATACTTATCATGTCGTAAAAGAGAGTATACGTTTATTGACCCTAACCTCGTGTTATCGTTACATTTGCATGCATACACGACATGACCCTTTTTGCGCTATCCTATGAGTGCCCTCCATTTTACGAGCGACTTTTCCTTCCCTTTGTATGACTATAAAATTTGAGGAAAAATATTATAAAGACATCAAATCTCCTTCCTTTAACAATATAAGTACTCTACTCATGGCACTGGATTACGTTCTCGCAGAATTTGAATTTTCAGTTCTCGGAACCATTTCAATCCTAAATCCTGAGTGGTTGAATCCTGAGAGAGAGCGTGGTTAAATTTCTCAGAATCACCAGGTTTCTTAGAATATTTTTGTTTCATCGGAATCTATTGAATGGGTCGCAGAAACCAACAGTTAAGATTTGATTCCCAGCCTGTAAATAATTTTGGTCTTGAAAAATCGTACGTAAGATCACGTACACAACAAACTTAAGATCTTAAAAATATCGCATATTATCTGCATAGACGTTCCGTATTTAACAAAGACATCTTGAAATAAGTACCTATAAACGAATTCTGTTTGCCAAGAAGTCTGAGTCAACACTGAGCTAATTAACAGCTTCTATCTCAATCCCCAAATTGTTTCTTAATTTGGTCAAATTGTCCTTGCATTTAATTTGCAAAATTTTTGTGGTATTCAAGTCGAGCTCTATTGGAACAATGCTTCTCATTTGAATTCTAATTAGTTTTCTCACTTTGGAATAATCTGCTGACAATTGAAGATTTTTAAGTGAATACATTTCATAATTACAAAGCTTTGGGTGGATTTCTCTCTCTTTGATGAATGTGTAGTATATGTGTGTGTGTATACATACACCTCTATATTTTTAAGAATTTTTAAACTCTACATCGCAATACATTCTAGATATTATTACGTATTTTCAATCGGAGTGTCCTAAAAGTTTTTTTTTTTTTTTGGTGAGTCTGGATGAGTTTTTTTAGATGTAGGTATGTATATTTTTTTCTTTTGCTGTGTAAGCAGTTCGGATTTTTGTGTCACTGGATTGGATTAGATTGGATCAGAAATAAACATAAACTTTTTAAGATTTTAATAAGTACAAAATAAATACAAATCTATTACTTTTTCATGGAAAAATAATTTTCTGAGAACTTTTTGTATTAATTGTCATTTTTATTTCGTAGTCAAATTGTAAATTCTTTGTAAAAAAAAACTTCGAATAAAACAGAGTCGGCCGGACGAAAACGGTTAGGTTAGTATATCTGGCCACCAGCGGTGTGATGTCGGGGGACCCACATCGCATTGCATTGCACGGTGCACGCATATCGTCCCTTGCACGACTAACTCTCCTATCTCATAACCTTGATTGTTTGAGTTTGGAATTCTAGTCTAATTGAAATAGGGTTGTTTTAAAAACTTATAAATAAATGAGAATTAGTCGTGCGAGGGACGATATGAGACGGCCAAGTGCCCTACACTACGTGAGGAGGCCCGGCATACGCTGGGCCAGTCGCTGGGGTGCTGTGGACGGATGCAAACACTTCCCATGGCGCCTCGCTCAAGGCGGTTGAAGGTACAGCGTTTTGAGCTCGTAAATGAGCTTCCTCCACGTAAAAAAAGGTTAGTATATCTGGTGTTACCGTAAAAATAAGCTCCGAGAAGCGAAACTCTATCCGGCTTGGTTGTAGTCAGAGTTTTTATGCAGTAGTTTACAAAGCGGCAAAGCCCTGATACTTCTACATACTGATAATTCTACATATTTTCCATATAGTTATAATACACACAACACCGGAGATCGAAGCTTTCTAAATCCTTTAATGACGCGAAAACTCACTTGTGACTCCTCAGGTGTTGCGGGTGTCTATGGGCGGCGGTATTCGCTTACCATCAGGTGACCCGTCTGCTCGTTTTTTTTTTTTTTTTATGTGATAGGTGGCAAACGAGCAGACGGATCACCTGATGGTAAGCGATTACCGCCGTTTGTCACCTATCACCTAAAAAAAACAGCTTTTATTAGGTGAAAAGTGTTTTATGAAAAATTGGGGAATAAAACTCTTGAGTGTGTAAACCGTAAACCAGTAAAGTTTACTAGGGCTGAAAAAGGGCTGAGATAAATTATAAATTATTATGTACTATATACAACATGTATGTAGTAAATAATAATTTATGTACAAAAAAGAATGTAACGAGGGCTAAGCACTTGTCCTTTGTCCAGCAGTGGACGTCTTTCGGCTGATGATGATGATGAAGCACTTATCAAAGCATTATTTCATATTTTGTGTTTGATTGTTTTCCACATAGTATCATACTTTGTGAACATAAAATTTATAAGAAAAGAAAAATAATAATTGAAAAATTATTAATTAACAAGGTGAGAGTTTAAAGAATGGCCTCCAACATTTATCAAGATTTTTGCGAAGCGTTTTTAAGGCGAGCACTCTCCGTGAATGGTTAATGAGGCTCCGCATCGAGTCTTTGTTTCAGCATATTCATTACCTGCCCCCGACTGTTTGTTAACAAAAAACTGCTCATTGTTCCCGACAAGCCCTCTTGGGAGTGAATAAACAATATCTCCAACAATTTTGGGGTCAAGCGAGTCCGTGAGGCGGCGCGGCGGCGGCGGCAGACCTCTAGAGCCGAAGGATAATTAGGTGACCAAACCGCTTTTATTTAGTGTCTATCTAGTTCAATACCTACAGAATATTCAAAGTATTAAATGGTGTTGGAGTAAAAAAAAACAGTCACTAAGATGATTGAATCTGGGATAAAAATAAAAGATGACTTGTTATGGGGCCACTCAATCAATTTCGTTATGGCAGATACTATACTCAATTTACCTAAATAATATATCAATGCGGTACGAAAATAGAACCTTGGACAATGCAACGGTAACTAATTCAAAAATTAAGTGTAACTTCTCAATCGAATTCTTGAAATTTCTGAGCTACCATCTAGTATTATAGATCAGTTACCTCCTCTTATCGAAAAGTTAATAAAGACGGTAATAAGGTAGGAGAGGCGTAAAAGATTTCCAGAAATAAAGCTTCGAATGGGTAATTTAAAGAATCCATGAAACCATGCTTAATATTCTTATAAAACATTGTCTGAGAAAATCAAGATGCAATAAAAAATAAGAGCACTTTCAAGAAGAATATAAAACAGAAAAAGGTATTAATTAATTTTTATTTTAAAATATTACTATCGTGTTATATTTACATATCTTAGATTAAGTTTGTTATGTATCGTACAAACTGTGCGTTGTATCTTCCTTTTCCGTTTTTTGGTAAGTTTTGCCTTAGGAGAATAACAATGGAAAAAATATTAGTACCTTTCTAATTGTACCTACCAATAACTTAAGTTACATTTACACCATACACTTAAATAAAACACGAAATTTACCACAAATTAAGGAACATAAGGGTAAACTAATGAATTAAACAGACTTAAACTGGTATCACACGCGAAACATTGCATCGTCTCGGATCACACGTCTCAAGTTTCGAATCAATTTCACCAGCTAGAGCAACACCAACTAAGTGTGAAGTTCGCTGCTCGAGTAATGAACTTTACGCACCATTGAATCTGCTGAGCAGCTTCAAAGGTATCGGTTTTGACTTCTATATAGAACAATAGTTTGTGCTTTATGTAGATAGTTAAACTTTCTCAGAAAGACTTAAACTTTATTGAACTTTTTAGTTTTTACTTTTTATCTTCCCAAGCCAGGAGAAGAGACCCGTGCCTCTGCAAGTGGGGACGATATGGGTTGTTAACGATAACGATATTAAAAGAATAGGGTATTTCACCATTTTTTGAAAAGTATCTCAAATTGATTATTAGGTGGGAAAAAGTCAAAAATATTTTTTTAAACATTTTTTGAAACCTATAAGTACCCCAAAAACACATTTTAAATTACCATTCCCAATTAGCGCGCGAAATCGCTAGCCGCCATGATGTTTAGGTCGTGACGTCATTTCAGGAGTAAACAAAACAGCTCTGTACTAAAATTTTGACACATATTGCGAACAAAATGTCATTGTTTACCACTATTGTGACGTCACATGACAACCAGCATGGCGGCTGTCGTTTCAGATATTTGAATAACAGATTAAAAAACTAGATTTTTGTAAATCAAAAATAAAATGTTTTTTCTCATTTTATTATATAGAAATCATATTAATTCGATTACTTATTACAAATAACACAGTAAATAAGCAGTTTTAGATTTTTTCTTGTATAGAGTAAAATACCCTATTTGTTTGACGTTAAAGTAATTAAAAATTGATAAGTAAGTAATAAAAGTTGGTACAATATCGCTTAATTACAAATTGCTTGACGTCCGGTAAATTTATTATAATCCTAACTAATATTATGTAAATAATTTGTTAATTTGTTTGTTTGTTTGTCACTCTTGACCCCTGAATACTCTGAACTAATCCTGACGATATTTGGCATGCACGTAGTTTATGACATGGAAAAACAAAAAGGCTCTATTTTACTATTACTAAAACTTACTGAGCGAAGCTTTAGCTTTAGCTATTAAGCGAAATTTAAGCTATTGTCTAGTTTATAAATGGTTTAAGGATTGACCATAAAACATGAAGTACTATTATATTATTATTATATTAAATAAATATATATAGATGCCGTAAGGCTGCAAGAAAGTGCGTACTTATAAAAACGTTTACCGCCTCCCCCATGAGACACTATCCCTGGACCCTGGAATGGTGGTGTTGACTGCTGCGTTGTCGGCCAGACCATCTTCTAGCATGGGAGCAAGTCTATATATGCAGTCTAAAATTCGAAATTGCTTAGGATTTGAGGCAAATAAAATTCGACCGAGCGCAGCGTGCTTAGAAAGCTAGCGAGTGCCCCATGGGGGAAGGTTAAATCTACTTATAGAATGTAAATGTAGGTTACTTTTTTATCCTATCCACATTAGTAATTATTTTTAGGAGTTTAGTTATGTAATCTTAAAGTTAGATTAAGTATTTAATGTTAATCTTTGCCAACAGCACAATGTTTTGCCACACAATGTATATTGTTGCACAGGGACTTTGAAACGACAGTTTTCAGTTTAACTGTCGTGTTTTCAGACGATATTGAAAGTAGGTAAATATAGAAAAAGACATTGTAGTTAAGTAAGAATTATTTTGTGATACAAGTAGTTCTACATTAATCTGGTTTTTACACTATTATGTAAAAAGTTATTTTTTTTATTTAAATCCGATGCCAAAAACTTTTTGTATTACTATTTGGAAGGACTGAACTTTTTAATGGCACACAATCTATTATTCTTTTTTTCATTATTAAAGTACTTTTAATCGTATATTACGTGTAAATATAACCCATTTTGCTGCCAGAATATGCAGTCTGCAACTAGGTTTGCAGTTTACAGGTTAGGCCATCTAATATTGAAAGCTCTACATATAAGAGCCTGCAGGCATTTCCTTAGCTAACATTGCGCCTGGGAAATTGGTACAAAACCAACAATGTTTCTTGGTAACTAACATGTTCCAGAAAAATATATACAAGATTTTGTTCAGCTTTTATTAATAAAAAAGTGTTGTATGAATGAATTACTACTGAAAAATGCGTAAGACACATAATGTAGACAATGGAATGTGGTATTACTATTGAAGTATGTTAAGAGAGCACTTTGTAGTATACAAAATCTTGGAACAGGACTCCTCAACAAGGAATTGAAACAAAAAGGTTTAAAGGATCGGAAAAGCGTCGACAACGGCCTTGGTGTTGCACATTTCTATAGACGGCAGTAACCACCTGCCATTTTATATAAACAATAGACATAATATATCAAGCCATTTTCTTCCTAAAGCAATCTTTTTGGGTTACCACCATACGAAAAACCATCATTTGTTTTCTCGAAAATAGTGCTGTCGTTTGTAATAAAAGTTTGTACGATATTATTATGATATACTTAGTTCGTTGTTCCGGGAAAAATCTGACTGAAATACCTCTCATATGAACCGTATTTATTTTAACTAGTGACCTGCCCCGGCTTCGCACGGGTACAATGTATTATATACATATAAACCTTCCTCTTAAATCATTCTATCTAATAAAAAACCGCATCAAAATCCGTTGCGTAAAGATCTAAGCATACATAGGGACAGACAGACAGCGGGAAGCGACTTTGTTTTATACTATGTAGTGATTAATCTTTGTAACATGTTCTTTAACTTTTTACGGCTTTCAACAGACTAGTTTATTATTTCAGAAAATAAGCTAGCTCCATGCAAACCTAAATTATTTGTTAATTTTTCTTAAGTTTGATTAACAATACCCATATTTATTGCTGATTTGTGCTTAGCGATATCAGTTCTGTGTACTTATGTCAGACAAAGAAAGATTACGCAAGAAAGTATGCACAATGTGACATTTGGTACACATTATTTCAAGTCGCCTTAAAATGAGCATAACTCGATAACGTAGAGGAGGCGAGGTTTGGTCAAGCTCAGTGCACAAATTATGTATGCAAAGCCAGTCACTGGTCCCAAAAGCGCTTGTTAAGAGCCCCAAATAAACACAATTAAGAATGAAATGAGTATCTGTTGAACAAGTAACTACCCGGTAGTTGTATCTGTTTGATGTGTCTCAAGGGTTTGCGCATTATTGGAGAGGTTCGTGCTCATGTTACCTTAACAACTTCTATCATCTATTCTGCTGGGGCACTGGTCTCTACCCTTAACTTAAGGGAAGGTTTGGCCGTACTCCACATATGTGAGCCACGACTAAGTATGTGGAGGTACTAAGACTAGTAACCAACCTATATAGAATAACAACTGCCATCTAGTGATAGCAAACGGTACCAACAGCATAACGTTTGTTTCGAAGCAATGAAACGATCGAGATAAACCTACTAATCGTTTATTTTCCCATCCATGTTGTCTATAGCCAGTAAGCCTGCATAATCAACACGACCTTGCAAGCTGCACTGTCTCGAACGTTTGCGCCGGTGTTGCATGGTACAACACAGTGTGACTTTTAACTTGATAAAAAGTGGCAAATGGTAGATGCCACTCGTGCGTGAAACTGAACAAATTTCCCCACGGAACTTATACAGTCTGAGTAAAGGATTCTTACATTTTCCATAAAAAAGTTTGAAATCGACAAAAATTTGATGGCTATGGGAAAACAATTTGCCTTTCCTTTGATTGTATATGATCCTTAGGGAACGTTGTTGTTTGACTAGTAACATTTACCATTTGCGCATCTCAGCGAATAAAGGTCATCCTGTAGGTATTTCTGGCTTTTTAAATGGCAGAAGCTTTTGTGTTCGACGCTTTTCAGTTATTATTTAGACAACCTAAAGCATAACACTAGAAGGGCTTTACCTATCACTGCAGCTGCCTACTTATCCTTGAAGGTTTAGTATACTAACGTTATTTTTAATGTGAACATATCCACGTTACCTATATTATATCGGGTTTAATATTATAACTTCTTTTCTACCACTTTTTTAAATATGCGTAAAGATATAAAAAAATACTCGATACATAACATGGATATAATCACACCACACGCCAATAAGCAATCTCCATGTGTAACGAAAAAGGCTCGCGTACGGCAATTTTTTGTGGGTAACAACACACTGACATAGGACTTAATATTTCGTTGACACATCAAACAGACCTAACAGAACGAGGCCCGACTCGTAATCAGCAAATTTTTTTATTTTATTTATTTATTCATCAGTATCTTGAGTAGCAGCTTGCTGTAAAATTAAAAACATTGAGGGCTTTACAGAACCCTCTCGCGTCTGTAACTTGAAACTATTTAAACCGATGGGTAGGAATATTCTGTTTGCATTATAATTAAATCTAAGGGCTTAAATACTACTACACACCAAAGCCGCGAACCCACGGGCCACGTTATGAGCTTAGAACGATACGAGCAAAACAAATTGTAATTTAGGTGCATGCATGCAGGCAACCGTGGCTCCAGCATTAATCTCTGTTTGGGATTCATTAGCGAGCTGGGCGATAATATGAGGTTTTGTAATTGTCTATCACTAGGAGATTCAATGTTTAATACATGTTCAATATAAACTACAACTGATGAATTATATGTTAAGATATAAATACGTGGGACAGATACACGTCGTCATATTTGGACCAAAATTGGATTCCTGTGGGAACCAGTAGACGGATGTAATTAATAATACAGATTGTAACAAAAATTTATAGATATAGCAATAGTTTAAGTCCAGATTCCAATCATGTAACTGAATATTTTTTTTGTGCAACTTTGCTAAAATCCCTTTTTTACATTTCATGCCAATAGATCAGCTTAAAGGCCAACTTTCTTCAGTGAGTAATATCCCGCCTTTCATCATCACTACGCAATAAAAAAGGAGAAAAAGTAACAATTTGGCAAATTCGTGCCTCGTGTCACAATTGTCACATGTAATTTTTTTTATGGCAAACTTTTAGTTACACCCTGCGTTTGAATATACGATTAAATACCCATATAATCACTCAGATACAGAACAAATAAATCGCTTTATCACACAAATCGCATAATTTAAATTAAAATTTAACTTTGATGAAGTTGAATCAAATTTTGAATTATGAACTGGTAATGAACTAAGTAAAAGCCTGTCGCATTTAAAATGTACGCGTCGTTATGAATCGAAATTAAAAATACGCGTTACTTTTATGATTTAACGTAAGTCCAATGTTTTTTTTCTTATAAACAGGTACCATAAGATTAGGTACGCTGTAAAGATGAATACGGCAAGTCGTACCTTAAATACAAATGCGTACCTCCATCAAAACACGAGATATGGGTCGTGGCCGCTGTACGTCTCCGTGAATTAGCTGTCGGAAAACTGGATTAACTCTAGATGCGAGGATTTTAATTACAAAAGGAAATTTGGGACCCCGGCTATGTATGACAAGTGAAAAATAAATTCAATTAACTCCTCGAGGCTGCTACGTCAAACTCACCATTTGAAATTTCCAAAATATTTCGGGTTATTCTATAGATACTAAGGTAGATATGACGTCTTGAGTGATACTTAATCATGTCGCGAAGTCTATGTACGTAGGTCTTAATAGATATAAATGTTTATCTGCAGCGAGAAAGATAGGTAGGTTGGTTGTTTGTTATGAAACCCTGTACACTGCAACCGGTTGGCCTCCTAAACGGATTACTCGGAGCCAATAGATCCACGAAGCACAATGGCGGCCACTGCAATATAGCTGCACGAGTGTCCACTCAATGTGCTCGTTGGTATACTTACAGAAAATATCAACAAAAGCAAAAATATTGGGAAAGTAAATATTTTTCATTAGTAAAACCTTTTATATTTTATCTAGCCAAAAGCTACGATTCGTAGAACTCGGACGAAACGTAATGGATGGAGATACAATTCAGAAAATTAGAACTGTGTTATTAAGATAAAATTTATTGTACGATGAACTTTATGATGAAACTGAGTACTTACAGTTATTTTTAACGAAGCTTATGATGATGTTTTCTTTTCCTTCATTACGAATGCTTATTAGGTATTATCTTTTCAACATTTAATGAATATCGCAGTCTGATTTAGACAAATAGAAGACACTAAGAATCTATCTATTTTACTTTTAAATGATAACGTATAATTGGTCTTCTTCTTCTTATCGTATAGCACATTTAACCGTTCGTTACTTACTAACGAAAAAACTATAGCAGATTTTTTAAATTTTAGTTACCAAAATATTTGGAAGAAAAATACTTCCTTGGTTATTACTTGGCTTGAATATAACACATGGTTAGCAAGAAATAAAGCTTTTATGACTGTAAGTAACGAATTTAAGATGCAGGTGAGAATACTAGTACATCATTATACGATAGTTCACTACTAAACGTATTCCATCTTCATAAATGTCTACTACACACTATTATGTACATGTTCTAGTCTCTCTCTCTTATCGTGTGGCACAATTTGACCGACAATTTTTTTACATGTTCTAGTCACACACATCCAGTAGTTTCCATCCTCATCACAATTTGCATACTCCTTTATAAAAAATAAAAAAACTATCTTAGTTTGCAAATTAGAGCCAATTTTCAGAAGCATCAATGTTTTCTGCAGCGCTCGAGTATGGCTAGTGTACAAAATTCACTAAATAAGCACGCTGGGTGGCTCACAGTTTGCCACTAATGGTTGGTAGGACGTGCCCTGATTCCAGCCCCGCGTAATGGGGTGTGCAGGTTGGCCGAAGTGGAGTTTCGTCATAGGTATTGCGGTTCCATTATATTGAGTGGTTTGTGGTCAAACTAATTAATAATATTATTAGGTACTTATGCGAAAATTTGTTCATATTTTCCGGTAATTCCACTACATATAATTCGGCTTCCGGTTCTGTTAAATGGGTTATGGATATTACGGAAACTCGACAGGACTCTTGTTTTTGCATTATGATGGTAAAAACTAAGATGTTTTATTTTATTGCATTTTTTAGCATAATATGTATTATAGAGAGCTATAATATAATCATTAAATACCAGATACATTGATAAGGGACGCGTGTAACTCCGTCAAGTTTGGTTGGCGTTTTCTTCGTCATCAGAGAAAACTTTGTGACCAAATAACATTACGACCATTACAAACTTTATCCAGATAAAGTATACGCCTTCGAAAATGTGGCTAAATCTTTTAACAACGGCCTCCTTTGCTTTATCGCTCATACAAATTAACACTGATATTGGGGTGGGTTTTCCTTATTGCGTTGGTTTCGGAAAATTAAACAACAAAGGGAAAATTAGTTATTACGTTTATATTTATTTACAGGTCTTTTTCACTTGATAACAACAACTACTATACTAATATAACAACTCCCACGGGTATTAACTGACAAAAGTACAAAAAAATCCATTCTTCTAAACATAACCTATACTTCTAGTGTATGTGCCTACATACAGATTAGAATACGTTCAAATTTAAAACGTGTTTATGTGGTCGTCACATATACAGACATGTGCCATAAAAAAATATATCGTATTTGTATAAGTTCATTGACATTATAGTATTTATTCTGCTCTCATGTCTTGGCTTGTTTGGATGTGTTTTTATTTGATTTACTGTTCAGGATGTCAATCCATTTGCTCTTATTTAAATCAGCACGTGTTGATGCACAACTGACTAAGATAAATGGCCATACTTTTGTGATTGTCCTTATAGATCCTGTCTATGCATAGTTTAGATGTTTAAAACTGCTCTTCTATAAATTGAAAACATGTTTGCAAGCCGAGTTTAATTTCAGTCGAAACGGATTTCGTATATTTTGCACATACAGGGGAAGGTATTTAGGGTGAAATATTTCATAACAATGTTTTGTGTCGCGAGAAGTGGCGCTCGCGCTCACCCGAACATTCCTCGCCAGGTTCATGTGCGCAACAATTTTACAGCTCCATACCATACAACACCCTCTAATTAATTTAAATTTATTTAAATTTTCAAGCAAATATCATTCTTATTTAGAGACCAATATTATGTGACCATTCAAAGTTGGCGGAACACACGGAAAAGCTTATTACAAGAATTATTACATGAAGAATTATACCTAGAATTTTTACACTAATTCAGATTTTGATATGCGTTTCCATTTACGAAAATTGGTGGTATCTTCAGAAAATTTTACACGAACAAACAATACAGAATGTATGTATTTAGTTATCAGTAGCTGTTATTTGGCTACTATTAAGTTCAAATCGGTTAAACCACAGGTGATTGTGGAAATACCCTGATTAGATTCTAGAGAACTTTAATGGATAAACTTTTTTAAACCACTATAGTTACTTAAGAGGCCTTTTAAAATTTATCGCCAATACAAAAGTTTTTAAACTGAATAAGCCGATTTTAATAAAACTTTATACACAAAAAGCAAAACGATATCGCAGTTGTATTACTTGACCGACCGACTCGGTGGTTCAGTGCTTAGCGTTTCGGACTACTGCTCCGTGGATCGTGGGTTCAATTCCCACTCAGAGCAAATAATATATATCTGTGAAAATCAGTTTTGTTTGCTCTGTATCTGGTTGTGTTGTATCTAATTTAGACATATATGTATATGTATGTCTCTGTTTCCCATAATATAAAAATATAAATCCTAGTTTGGGGCTAGACGATCGTGTGTGATTTGTTCCTGGAAATTTATTATTTACTACCCGAGCAGTACTTAGTTTTAGTGACAATGTCTTTCTAAATACCTGAATAAAAAATAACAGTGGCTTCTACCAATAATATGAAACTATATTACTAAATATATACTAAATATATTTTGGACTCCTCATAGATCATGTTCAATTAGACACCTGATTTTATATTGGAAGTCCAAAAAATTTGATTTTAAGCTTTTTCCTTGTATTCCAACTACCACACGATCTCACATCAACTCCCTCAGCGAAGCCGGGTACACCAGCTAGTACGTATTAATTTTAACAAGTAACGTAACAATTTATATTTTTTTTAGTATGAGTAAGCTTTCAATTATTAGGAACGTATTAACAATTGTTTTAGCAGAAGTCTCAACAGAAATATAAAAGTAATTTTTTCTCGGGTGAAATGGAGAAAAGGCAAAAGATTATGAAATTGGAAACCTTTCGAGAGCTTTTTATGAAGAATTTCAAAAAGGTTGACTTCAAACGACAAGTAAGTATGCAAAGCAACGTTTTATCGTAATCCCAAATGCTAATAGGTTAAGCTGTGTAAAAAGCATTCGGGATCTCGTCGCGATTCTTTAACAAAATAGATGTGGTGTACATATTTATACAAGTAGTATCGAAATAGGTTACAAATTAGTTCCAACCAGGCCTTCTTCCATCGGCCCGGCGTTCCTTTCATAGTGTTCTAGGCTGCGCAGTGTCTATGGTATCTGCGACACTGGCTGAATCCAGTGTTGGTATTAATTATTTAATTACTTTTTATTTTATCTGCTGCTAATTTGATTATTTTGGTCAAGATTAAATTAATCCTGCTTAACTGAATCTTGATTAAAATATAATCTTAATCTTGATTAATTCCATCATTTATTAATTTTTATTGGATTAACTATTAACGGATAGGATAACCACAGATATTAAATTAGTCTTCATTTGAGTCATAGTTTTTTTATTTTTGTATTATTTAAAATTATTTAGTAATCCTTTGGCATCATCTCATCTGATGGTGAGTGATGATAATGATGATGTTATATGATATAATCTTAATAAAAAAATATCATTCTTTTTTAACATTAATTACTTTTGGCTAGCTATTATATTACGGCTAGCTGACTGAATCGTCTGCTATAACAGATAGAGACAAAAGGCCAATGATGACGATGAACAATATACAAGCAGGAACGTTAACTAGGGCTTCTATGCATTATAAAGTTCTATAATATTAACATTTGTATCAGAATTTTGCTGAAACATTGAATTTCCCATACAAAGCTGAAAATTTAACTAATTCATCTCTATGAGAAGTCCGTATATCTATTTGCGATTGCTGCGGTTTTGAGAAATTTGCTCAGTATGATGAGTAAAAGCCACAGTTAACAGGTTCTACGCTCATTTTGTTACACTCTGTAGGTATTTAAAGTAACTGTAAATATTTTCAACAGATTTAACCTCTAATAAAAAAAATTGTAATAGATTTAAATGTAAGTCACATCCTAATGCAAGCTTTACATTACACTAGTCTAAATGCAGCATGCTTCCTGGCAGCATATGGCAAGTCTAAATTTTAATTAGGCTTTAAACTATTGGCATAAGAATATCTAAATTCAACATGTAGCCTTTTCATTTGTCTAAATTTTTACTATTTAGTAGTAGTTTTCTGTTCTTTTTCCAATCCAGCTGAGAATTTTGAATCTTGGTCATTTTAATCAGTTTTTCGATAATATACCACGAGCCGACCGAGTGTGTCTCCTTCTGTGTATGTCAGCCCACTTGTATTATTTCTTAGGGTTCTGTACAAATTACTGTAATAAAAGCTAATGTGCTCATTCTATTCCTATATACGCTTCAAATAACTTCTCTTAGAGATTATGTAGATATCGCTGTTAATCTAGGCGAAAATAGCCTTATTATTCAACTCACTGCCACGAAACTATCATACCAAGAAATAATGTTTATTCGATCATAGTTTTAGAACGTAACTTGAAACGCGTAAACGGAGTTTTAGAACAAGGATCAAAACCCTGAAAATTTGTAACTCTCCACTTTAATATTAGTGAAAATTCGGCAACAAATCTCGTTAACGTATAAATTTAATAAGGTCGCTAACAAATGATGGAGGTGGTCCCTCGCATTATCATGTGCTAGCCGCCCGTCGTGTTTGGACTGACCTTTGGTGCCTAGTGGATTTTCATACCACTGACTTATTTGAATATTGTAGCCTGGCTGAATTATGAAAATTCATGAGTATGATATCTTAGTTATTATCTTAGTAAAGTATATGGAGTTTCCGTACACTTTGCGGCCT
Source organism: Coleophora deauratella (assembly GCA_958295455.1). NCBI lineage: Eukaryota > Metazoa > Arthropoda > Insecta > Lepidoptera > Coleophoridae > Coleophora > Coleophora deauratella. Next base: position 7,741,786 of record OY282398.1, read on the forward strand.
TCTTTCTTACGAGGGCAATATAATTAAATCAGAAATTTACCTAATAAAAAAATGAAATTTAAACCCAATTCAATTAATGGTTTAAACATTAGGTAGTTTTAGAAACACATTTAATGCCGCGAATTGTCGTCATATTGTTATATGTTACAGAATGTAATAGAATTAAACGAATCGAAAAACCACTGGGTAACAAACTACACAAACCCCAGGGTTTACATGAAAATGTGGGTAACCAACGTGAAAATATGACGGCATTAATATAAATTGCACTTAGCCCGGCGTCGGAAAAACAACTATTAGGCGATAAAAGGCGGCGGAATGGCCGTCGTAATGCGGCGTCGTCAACATTAGGTGACCGTCTCTTATTGCAGGCTAGGTGAGGAAATTGAAGGCTACTTAAGGACTTAACTGGACACAAAAGCCAGCAAATTATCATTTTATGTATGGTAGAACAAAAAGCTTAGCAATATTTAAACATGGGCTAGAAACTGAACATATTTTTTGAACATACTTTGCTGAAATCGAAAAAAATAAGACTGATCGATTTGTGAGAAATAACTTATTACTTTATCAAAGCCGTAGAACAAAAGTTGTTCAGTTTGCAAGTCCCAAGCATTTTTCATAATAATTTATCTTCGATTGACTACTAGTACATCTGAAATGATCGAAACACCTTTATGAATTGATATACATTTTTCTTACACCTGTTAACTTCAAAGGAAAATAATCGATTACGAAAATAACGTGAGATGCTATTACATTCTTCAGGTGAGCATCTACTATTTTAAGCTATGTGGAAATCATAAACTTTACTTTAATACTTAAAAATACTTTAGAGCTTCATTGGAAATTGAAAAAGCCTCCAGTTTGCAGGTCTCCCGATGTTTTTCGTTAGCATTTGAACTCGAAACCTCTGGTTACCTTAGGAGGTCCAAGACACTATCGTGGAGCCGCCGATACTATTTCATTATATATCCTGCAAACGCAACTCAAAACCTTAAGTTTTTATAGCACTATAGAGTTGAGCTGTGTAATAATTTTACGTTAAGTATAACTCGCTAGACAATAATTAATTTTATTTGAATTTTCTTGTACGATTTAAAACTAACTTCAAATAAATTATTTAAAAGATATATATAAAAAACAAGATAAGATATATATATAATATATGATAAAAAACTTGACACCACAAGTCGATCAAATAAGAAAACGAGTGCGCCCCAAACGCTCGCTTATGAAAAAATAATCCCAAATATTACCAATACGACTAAGTATGTGAAGAGCCTTTCAGTTTTAATTCATGAAATTACACTTAATTTTTTTTTGTCCACCATAAGTTCGAGTAAACCCTTAGCAGTATCAAACCTAGTGGTAAGTGATGTTGATGCCGAAGATGGAGGGCGCTAATAAAATGCTTTGTCTGTAGTTACTTTGCTTTTTATTATCCTGCAGACGGCGTGAAAAGTATTCTTGTTCCGGATAAAGGTGTTTTCATCTTGAGTGTTTTCATCATCAAAACAACTAAAACCATAATAGTGGATAAGAAAATAAAGTGTTGATTTTGGTGGAGTGTAAGTGGTAAAAACAATATTATCTCAAATTGATTATTTACTATTTTTCACAATTCACATAACATGCTTTTGTTGGCCAATATAAGGAGGATATCTCATATAAGCTTCGGAATCCCCTAATCCACACAAAGGATTGAAAAGTATGTTTTATTTGTAAACTGATCCCTGGACTTGCCCTTGCTCGGATTCTAATAAAAACACCCCGTTTGGACAATATTTAGTTTATGTCGGTCTATGATATTTAGTTAGTTTTGTTTTTCACAGTAACTACGGCACCCTGGAAAAGACCAAGGCCAGTTGATGATATTCTTGCTCGGATATCCAACCGTCAAAACTATCTTTAAATGACTGTAATGTTTTTTTATATTTATTTAAAAAAAAGATGTTGTTAGGTAGAGTTGTGGTAATTAACTTGAATTACTTTTTCAAGCAAAGTTTGAAGTATTATAATTACCGATTATTACTTTAAAAACTGCTTACTGAACTGATAAAAAATCTTAATATTTTTTATTAAAATATTGGAACTAACAAAATGAACTTTCTAAATACATAATATGACTAACTTATAGTTTAAAGGTATCAATTTGCACTGAACTTCCTACATATAATGTTACAATGCAGCTTTTCTACAACCTATATATATCATATAAACATCTTTGAATTCAGTTCAATAGCTTGTGGTTTCTACCGCAAACCGCAAACCAACAAGCTATGTATGCATATAGTTAGAACATAAGCACCTACAGGCGTATTTACCTACAGGGGTCTAAGTTACAGCGAGCGCCCTACTCTAGACAATATTACGCATTTATCGACATGCTTGAAGCCAAACTATCTGATAGACTACACTTAGGTAAATGCCTTCAATTACCTACTGATCCCTGGACTTCGAATTCATGATGTACTCAGCGTACCTATACTGAGTCCGTCTGTCAGAAGTGATTATGTCAATGTGTATATTATTATATTATCCTGAAATCATTAAAGATTTATCATTATCAAATAATAAAAGAATATAAAACTAACAACTATAAGAATATTAGAGTTCGAATTAAGAAAAGCAATAACAAATAACAATAAAAATGAAAATGTATTAGCAAGAAACAAAACGAGTCTTTACATTGTAAAATGTTGGTCTTAATTTTAAGAAAAACTGAAGTGGTACCTAAATAAATGGATGAATGGTACCTTAGCTATAATTATATGCTATTTATAAAATTGACTGTAAATAGTTAAATACACCTGTTTGATGTGATGAGATCAATGACTTGTATTTTGAAAAGAAAATGATATTAAATAGTTCTAAATATTTTTATTATTTAGGTACTATACATAGGAATAATTCTCAAAAATCCTTACAAGAATAACTGAACGGTTATTAATAATTTCATAATCTATTTATCGGAGCTATTTATATTTGCGGACTCGCGGCAGTGACAAATTCGCTGCACCGAACTGCGGTGGGTTTGCGACGAACTAAATTTACATCTCACTAATACTCTTTTACTTATTTCAATATTTTATCATCATTTTGCTGTAGCGACACACGCACGTAAATGTAGTTTCACTGTAGGTCTAAGTAATAAGTTTTATTCTAAACAAAATAGCAATATACCGTGAAATAAAAATGTTTATATTGGCACAAAACATAGCCAAATCTTTCAATATCTAATTTATATTCTTTTCAACAAAGAATGTTGCCTCTACTGATTTTTAAACTACATATTACGTTATACATGATTTATATTTTATAATAATATGAATGGAAATGGTGACTGCAGCAACATATTCTACTCACTCAGTTATAACCTAGTTACCATATTTTTTTTAATATTTTGACGTTGCGAGACTATAATAGCAATAATGAATCTGTAATACTTTAATAACCCATATTGCAAACCAATTTGCATGTTAACTAGCTATCTATGACCATTAATAACTTTATCCACGGCATAATATTTTAATTATTGACTTTGTGATACATGTAAACAGGTATAATTATTTAGCAAGCACGATTATCATAAGCTATCTTAGTTTCTGATTGTCTAATTTTGGTCCTCCCGAACATAATCCCAAACAAAGTGATAAAGGTAACCGACTATGATCACATGTTTTTTCCTCTAAAAGCCACTCCATCGCTGAATGTGAAGTTTTTAAGGGTTCCGTACCCGAACCCTACACAGTCTGTCCGATCTTTAAACGCCGTATATGTATAATTAGAACCGTATTAGGTAGGACCTGGTGTAAATTTTCATGGAATATGTGTGATTTTAACGAAAATTGTACAAATAATAAAAAACCGGCCAAGTGCGAGTCGGACTCGCGCACCGAGGGTTCCGTATAAATTCATAATCACACATGTCTTGAACTCTATATCAAATTCTCAGGCCTGCAATCCCTTGAAGCTGTACAGAAATCAAACTTCTATGCCAACGCAATCAAGAGATACGGCCGTTTATGCCGCCTATTTGGACACTCACATGGGAATCAAAACCAATATGGTACTTCCCGTATAACCAAAAATTTTCGGTTTTCGGACTTTTCCCTTTACTTGTGCTTAAGACATTGCTTCCTGCCAAACTTCATGAATCTTGGTATACGGGAAGTACCCTATAGGTTTTGATTCCCATGTGAGTCTTCAAAATATGCGGCATAAACGGCCGTATCTCTTGATTGCGTTGGCATAGAAGTTTGATTTTTTCACAGCTTCAATGGATTGCAGGCCTAAGTATTTAATATAAATTTCAACTTGATACGTATACGCGTTCCTGAGAAAAAGGGTCTTGACAGACAGACAGACGGACCGACAGACGGACAGACGGACAGACGGACATACGGACGGACATCGAAGTGATTCTTTCCATTTTTCCTTTAGAGGTACGGAACCCAAAAAATGCTAGGAAAAGTATAAAGTAAATATTTTATTATATTTTTAATTTTTCTTTGTCTCCATTATCAAAACACTGTCATACATAAGTAAAAAAAGAGTAAGGTATTACGGAACTCTCTTACTGGTTTTTGTAGTTAAATTTTTAGGAAAATCAGAAACAAATATTATAAGGTTATGTGAGTCTGGGCATTTACTGATGTTTTAAGTGTCTCTGTATTTTACTTTATTTTTAGTTATTATTGTACTTTATGGGTCTGCTTCCTAATTGAATAGAGAAATTAGTTACTTTCAATTTCTCATGTTTTTCACTTGCTATGTATGTATGTAACATCATCATCCATCATTAACCAAAAGGCGTTCACTGCTGAACAAAGGCCCATCTTCCAACTTCCAAGGTCAACAAATCCCTGAGGTGATTTTGAGGCCCTGATTTTCACGCCGATCTGTCTTATTATTAACATACCGGCGCTAAATTCAATCTTATTAAGAATTGAACTGTCTTTGTTTCCAATCAAAAAGCGAGCAACGTGACGTTATGAACCTGTAGAACATGTAACTCTTGGTTCATCTTCTCAAATGACCCAAATAACCGAATGTAACTTTATTTTCGCTACTAATCGATCGTTACGAGATCCCAAATTGGTGTTCCGAGGGCAAGTGGAGCCTCCCTCACTTGTTTCACTCAACAAAGGGTAGCGGCCGGCGGCCATTAACTTCATCACAAATTACTCTTGAAAATGACGGCCTCATTAAAGACTTAGCAAAGATTATGTAGGTATTCTTCTTATAGATTTAGTGGTTTTTGGTACAGTGTGGCTTTTTGTCTCATAGTTATTAAGTATAAGCAAATGGGCAGTTAACAGCATCAGAAATAAATATTGGTTACTAAATATTTAATACTTGTATTGAAATTACAGGAAAAATAAATCGCATTCAATAAAAATGATTCTTTTTAAATTTAAAATTAATGAAAATGTTGATATTACATGTCAGTGACATAAAATACATTATCCCTTACTTACTTTAAAGTCAGTTGGATCGTTATGGCATAACTACGGCCATTTTAAATATTCGCTTTTGAGATTTTATAAAAAGGAACACAGATTACTATCTCTGATAATTATAACTCAGATATTCCAATGACCATGTTTATTGTATACTTTTTTTAATATACAATATTTGTATCGTATTTGTAGCCATCTACTCTATCGGATTACTCCATAAAGCTAGCTACATTTCAATTGACTGTAATTTTTTTGTCGTGTGGCTCGCTACTGGTACATATTTATTTATTTATTTTATTTATTTACTATTCGGAAGATTAACAACAAAATAAACAATATAAATACAAAGCAGTAAATAACAAAATGCCAATTAAAAATCTTCACCTATAATAAACAAAACAAGCGATAACATTACAACTTTCTGACATACTAAAATCCACAAAATGTAAATTATAAGTAAATATCCATCCTTTACGCAATATAGAGTAGCAGATAGTGCCCATGTTTAGTCCACAAAGAAGTCTTGTGTCACTAATCGTTTTATTGTAGTAGTACTCGAGCAAAATAGATCAACGTCAGGGTGTTCGCAAACAAATTTATTAAAACTATTGCAACTTCGCAATAAAAATGTGTTCTGCCTGTAATTAGTACTCGCATAAGTAATGTGTAATATGGTCGGAATCCTAAAAGGTTGGTGCGTAGATGCAGTTTGGACAAAAGCTCAGGGCTGTCAATAGTACCATTTGCTATTTTTGAAAGGAAACACAAGTCATTTATAGTTCTTCTGATAGTTAATGGCAAAAAGTGATAGCGTTTGCAGCGATGTATGTAACCGTCTGATCTCTGTTGTACTTTATAATCCAAGAATCTCATAAATCTCCTTTGAAGGTATCAAAAGGTACTAAGGTTTGAGGGTACTCAATGCGATATTTATAAACCTCATTTTGAGGGTTCCAAACCTGAGAAGCGTACTCTAGGTGGCTACGTACGAAAGCGCAATAAAGGATTTTAATGCATTTTATGATTTTAGGCTTTTAAAGTTGGCAGAGCTCCTGAATACAAACCCCAGTGCCTTTTAATACTTGTTTACAGTGGATCAATATGTTTATCGAAGAGAAACTTACTGTCATGAATAACTCCCAAGTGAGATGAGGGATCATCTCACTTACTTTCATTAAGGTATGGTTCAGAAGTTTATAGTAAGAATTGATAATAGAACGTTTACGACCAAAAGACATACAGAAACATTTTGATACATTTAAATCTAATTTATTCTTTTGACAGTAAGACTCGAAATTTTCTAAATCAGCTTGCAGAGTTAGGACATCAGAGGGATTATGAATACGTTTTAAAATTTTCATATCGTCTGTGAACAAGAGTATCTTAGAGTTAGAAAAACAATAATTAATATCCATAATAAAATTATAAATAATAGTGGACCCATAATAGACCCTTGCGGCACATCAGATGGTATAGATAGATATATATGTTAGTATTCGTAAATAGTAATTATTCGGACATATATATGTAACTTAACTACTTAAATGACTTTTCTAAGATAATACTTACAAATAGCCGACAAATTGTTTTAAAATGGTACGATATAGTATAACTCAATATTCCAATGACCATATTTATTATGTATACCTTGTTTAATGTCAAACAATAATTGTCCCGTAGAACTAGCTACATTTCAAGGACCTGTTTATTTATTTATCGCATGGCTCGCTACTGGTTAGTCAAGTTAGTAAATAGTAATGTAACTTAATTTTAACTATCTATCTATCAGCCGAAAGACGTCCACTGCTGGACAAAGGCCTCCCCCAAGGATTTCCACACCGACCGGTCCTGTGCGGCTCGCATCCAGCGGCTTCCTGCAACCTTTACCAGGTCGTCGGTCCACCGAGTCGGGGGCCTGCCCACACTGCGCCTTCCGGTGCGCGGTCGCCATTCGAGAACTTTACTGCCCCAACGGCCATCTGTTCTACGAGCTATGTGCCCTGCCCACTGCCACTTAAGTCTAGCGATTCTGAGAGCTATGTCGGTAACTTTAGTTCTCCTACGTATCTCCTCATTTCTGATTCGATCACGTAGGGAAACACCAAGCATAGCACGCTCCATCGCCCTTTGGGTGACTTTGAGCCTTCTTATAAGGCCCATAGTAAGCGACCATGTCTCGGATCCATATGTCATCACTGGCAACACACACTGGTCAAAGACTTTAGTCTTGAGGGACTGCGGTATTTTGGACGTAAAGATATTGCGAAGCTTCCCGAACGCTGCCCAGCCGAGTTGGATTCGACGATTGATCTCTTTCTCGAAGTTGGACCTACCTAACTGGACTGTTTGTCCCAGGTATACATATTCGTCAACAACTTCGAGTGTAGAGTCTCCAACCTTCAGAGGAGTGGGTGTAACACGGACGTTTGACATGATTTTCGTCTTATCCATGTTCATTTTAAGACCCACTTGTTGGGAGACTCTACTAAGTCCTTCGAGCATTGCGCCTAGGTCTTCCAAGGTCTCAGCCATGATCACGATATCGTCAGCAAATCGAAGGTGAGTGATGTACTCGCCATTGATGTTAATGCCGAGTCCTCTCCAGTCCAGAAGCTTGAAAACGTCTTCCAGTGCAGCGGTGAACAGTTTCGGAGATATAACGTCTCCCTGTCTCACCCCACGCTGCAGCCGGATAGGTTTCGAATTCTGATCCTGGAGGTGGACCGACATGGTGGCGTTTTCATACAAGCACTTCAACACTTCGATGTATCGATAATCAATTTGGCACCGTTGGAGAGACTGCAACACAGCCCAGGTCTCGATCGAATCAAAGGCTTTCTCATAGTCCACAAACGCCAAGCATAGTGGCCGATTATACTCTTCGGTCTTCTGTATAATCTGCCGCAGCGTATGTATGTGGTCTATGGTACTGAAGCCTTTTCGGAAACCGGCTTGTTCGGGAGGCTGGAAGTCGTCAAACCTGCGTGCGAGACGATTCGTAATGACTCTCGAAAACAGCTTGTAGACATGGCTCAGGAGTGAGATGGGTCTGTAATTCTTCAGCAGAGACTTATCACCCTTCTTGAAGAAGAGCACCACCACACTTTTAACTACATAAATGATTTTTGTAAAATGACACGTAAATATGTACAAATAGCCGACAAAATGTTTTAAAATGGTACGAAAAACCACTAGGTATAAAAAGCTACTATCTCATTCGTTGTCTGGTAGACTCGCAAATACTCGCTAAAACATTTGTGCAAAATAAGTCCATTACATCGTGAATTTGTGACGGATTTCGAGCTTATTTCGAGGTTTGAAAATTGGGTTTAGCGAAACAAAGCCTGCTTATGGGCAGGTAATTACAACTTGTGTACATGGAACGTTCGTGTAGTCTGCCTTTATCTTAGCTTTGTATTTTGGTAGAATACTGAATGGGTTGCTTGCTTTGATTGAACAGTTTACTGTTTAACTAAATTAAAAGTTGGAAAACAGTGTGTATATTTGTATGATATAATTTTCCCGTCCGTCGTCTAACTGTAATGAATACTCGACCAAAGTAAATGAGATCTATATATAACTTCGTCAAATAATTGAAAGAACCACACTAGTATTTAGTCAATATATGTACCTACTTACGTAAAATCCTTTCCTGTTGTATTTTTGTGTGTCGTATGCATACCATTTGTGTAGCTCTACGACCCCGCGCGGCGTAGTATCAGAAAAACCTATAAATCTCTATTCTGGCGTCGGATTTTCTCGATTCTTATAGCTTAATCATTTTCAGTACGAGAGTTAATAGACATTATTTGCGTTTGCATTTATGATACAGTACCAAATTTCACGAGAAAACTCGTTTAAAAATGTATTGAAATACGTAATCTCAAGATAAACACGAATGTAAGTAAGTATAGTATATTATTATTATTTTCTGTGGTATTACTACATACATTTTATTAACTACGTTAAGAATTATTCAAAAATTTATAAGACTGCTGTTTAACTGCTAAATCTAATCATATATCTAGAAAAATAAAATTATCTACAAATAAAGTAAAAACTGTATGGAATATTATTAATAGAGAAACAGGAAAAATAAAAAGTTGCGAACAAGATTATGTACTAGACACAGATCATGGTAAAATTACAGATCATTCTGTAATAGCTAAAGAATTTGAAAAATTTTTCACTGACATACCCGTAAAAACGACTGAAGCCCTTAATTCTTAGCCCGTACAAGCTCAAATTTTATTAGAGGAAAACGTTATGTCATGTTCTTCAGTATTTACTTTTAAAGAAATTGAGCCAAATGTTGTTGTAAAGACTTTTAAATCTTTAAAATTAAAAAATACAGAAGACCTGGGGATTATCAGTTAGTTTAATCAGTAATGTAATACATATTTTGGCACCATATTTGATTTGCCTGTATAATACCAGCGTTAATAGTGGTGTATTCCCCGATCTTATGAAATACAGTAAAGTACTACCTTTATATAAATCTGGCAAAAAAACTGAACCGGGAAACTACAGGCCTGTCTCAGTGCTTCCTGTACTTAGTAAAGTTTTCGGAAAAATTATGTTAAATCAATTGGTTCAGCATTTCAACATGAACAATCTCCTGCATAATCAACAATTTGTCAAAGGGCGTTCAACAACAGATGCAGAAGTTTCTTTAGTACGCAATATTTATGAGGCATTTGAGGAATCACAAAATGCAATAGGGGTTATCTATTTTGTTATCTATCTAAGGCTTTTGACTGCGTAGAACATCTAACCTTACTCATAAAATTGGATCATTACGGCGTGAGGGATAGAGCACTCGGTCTCCTTAAATCTTATCTTGATAATAGAATGCAAATGGTACGAGTCAAGGACGTTAATTCTTCTGGGTCCACTGTGAAAATGGGCGTGCCACAAAGATCTATTTTAGGCCCTTTCCTTTTTCTGACGTACATCAATGACTTGCCATTCATGGTGCAAAACCTTTCAAATATTGTGTTGTTTGCTGATGATACTTCCCTTCTTTTTAAGGTGAGTAGAAAGACAATCGAAATTGACGAAGTGAACAACACTCTCTCTAAGTTACTGCTAATAATCTGTTACTAAATGCGAAAAAAACAAAATGCATTAAGTTTTCTTTGCCAAATGTTAAACAGACTCATAATAAAGTAATATTAAATGGTAACGAATTAGATTTTGTTCCTAGTACAGTTTTTCTCGGCATAACTATAGATAGCACGTTACAGTGGGGCCCACATATTGCAACTCTAGCGGGGAGGCTTAGCTCGGCTGCCTACGCCGTCAAGAAAATAAGGCAATTGACGGATGTAACAGCTGCCAGATTAGTATATTTCAGTTACTTTCACAGTATAATGTCTTATGGCATTTTACTGTGGGGACACGCAGCAGACATTGAAACCATTTTCATTCTACAAAAAAGAGCAGTACGAGCTATTTACCAACTACAATCCCGAGAATCACTTCGAGATAGATTTAAGGAAATAAATATTCTAACAGTTGCCGGTCAGTTTATAATATTTACGAAAATATCATGTACGTTCGTAAAAATCTAAACACGTTCTTCAAAAATAGTGACAGACATAACCGTAATTTGAGAAGTAAAAATAATCTTGACATAGCTTTCTCGAGGCTTAGTAAGGTGAAAAAATCATTTGTGGGGCAGTGTGTACGCTTTTATAACAAAATTCCGAATGACGTGTGTGAACTACCGGAATGTAAATTTAAGAAACATATAAAACGCTGTATTTGTTCAAGAGGATACTATAAGACTGTAGATTATTTTAATAATAATGACATTTGGAATATTCCTCCAGAAAAATGATACGACGTATTTAAGAGTGCTTATTTCTTTACGTAGGTTCACCTACGTAAAGAAATAAATTATTTTGAATTTTGAATTTTATACAGGGCGTTCTTTTGGACGACATCCCCAGGATTAATAAAATCGGGGATCAGTTTCATGTATACAAATATATTCACTCCTGAAAAGAGGGTTGTCGGCTTAAAGCAACTTTATATAGGATACAATTATAAGTATAACAACGCCATAAGTAGCCAAAGATACCCTAAACACACAATTAGTTAGATTCGCAAACATACGTTTAATCTCGCTCTCACACCATCTAACAGTCAAGTGAGTACTCGATGGTACTCGAGTATTGTAGAGTATTGTACAGCAGCCAACAATACAATACGAGATTGTTCGAAGCAACTAATTCCAAAGTTTATCTCAGCCCCAACTTCTTTGAGATCGGTTCAAGTGCGGTCGCCACTGCCGCCGCTGCGGACTTTAATTTTCGACGCGGCGCGGGCGCTGTTACCGAGGTCGGTTTAGCATTGCTAACTAACTAGTCGAGTACAGCCCATAGTTACTTCTTACCTAAAACTAAAACTAATAACTTTGCCTTCCCTTTGTAAGGCACAGGGCGGGTTTCAATGTTTGCTCTAACGTGTCAGTTTACCATTTAATAATTAGAAATGAAAGGTAAAGGTGCTTTCCAGTTGCTTTCGAACTAATGAAAGTAACTATGTTTAATTAATTTCATTCTGAGTCTTCTCTTCACACTTTGAATATTGTAGAAAAGTTGTAAGAAGTTGTTATTAGATAGTTCAGTCCATTTAGCTTTTAAAGTAAAATTTCACATATTTTATATGTATAGGATATAGTAAAATTGAAGCACAACAGAATTTATAGATTACTCAAGTCACTTGTTTACTATCATCTCGCTGGTAAAATTACATTGTCGAGATACGTAAAGTTATACCACGTGGTTGTACCTAACCTACGAAGGTGGATAAATCCGCAGTATCGTGATTAAATAAACCACTCTTGTGGGTTGTGCGCACATTTAGGAATCGGGTTACCCTTGTCTGTTCGGAATAACGAGTATGATTTGGTCATATTATAAAAGACACATTTTATTTATCTATTTCTAAAGTTCCGTGGTTATTGTTAACGTATAAGATCAAAATAAAACAAATTACTTACTTATATAATACATGAAATATGAAATAAAATATAATTAAGTATTCTTTTTTTTTATACACGCATGTATTTCTGACTTAATGATATCGTATAAATAATTGATTATTTGAACTCAAAGCCATCTCTAAAGATTTCAGTCAACGTAATTTCACAGCTCACTGGAATGGTTGTGTTATATTCAAAAAAGAGTATTTTACATGTGCACAAGTACAGACCTGAATTAACATAGAAATGAGTGGATGTAAGTTTAACTAACCTTAATATACCTATTTAAAATTTATTATAATTAAAATTTCCTATGACTCTTTTATTCTTTTATTATGTAAGTACTTGTGAAATATACGTATTGCCTTGCCTTTTCTGTAGAATCAGCTAGCGAGACCGAGAGCGTAACGCAAGTCCTGGGCAACCCTGCGTTTCCTTAACTCCATTCCAGGCAGTGCAGTTTCTGGTGAGAGGTTCCTCCACCAAAAACAGCTTTGCTGCGTGCTTAATAACACAGAAATAGCGCCAAGACACTGCAGTAAATCATCTGTAATAGACGCAGATGCCATTGATGATGAAGACTTGTAGAATAAATTGTAATGTAAAGACGTTGTAGCATGGAAAATCATTTTGTTCAAGTTAATATCCGAAATCCACGCGGAAGAAGTCACGGGAAACGGACATTCTCACTTGCAATTGCTTGTTATTCTTTCTAAAAACAATAAATAACCGAATCGCACCTCGCACAACATTTTACTCGTGACTAAATAACACCATGCCCAAAATACACTAAGCCTTGCAGCCTGCGTAATAATAACATTTGCAAAATTAAACAACCGGTTGCCGTCGCTACACACAATTACAGGGGACAAGCGGGAACACGGAATAGCCGCTTTTAACGCTTCACCATCCCCACCCAATTACAATCACAGATATGGCCACTAGTGGCCCGGAATGAAGGCATCAGATGCCTATAAAGAGAATTTGGGCGAGCATTTTTGTTTCAGGTTACAAAAATAATTTAAGAGAGGCTTCGCAAAATATCGTCCCCCATACAAAGTAAATTTTAGATTCCGTAGGTACCTCAAAAGTTAAATATGTACCCTTTTAAAATCACTTCGTTGTCCATTTATATGTCAATCAAACTCGTAATTGTCCGTATTTTTAACGGTTTTTTTCACACAAGAAAAACATGATCGCTTACCAACAGGTGATCCGTCTGCTCGTTTGCCACCTATGACACAAAAAAAAGAAAAAAAAACATGAAATTAAAAGATTGTATAGGTATACTTATTACTATGACATATTTCTACATAATATTTTTTAAATATATTAAACAAAGCGTATTTTAAGCTAACTTTGAAAATCTACCTATGCACCAACTGCATTAACAATTAATTATAAAATATTTTTACTAAAAAACTCTTTCAATGAAACATTAGAAAAACTTTGTAGCATGTAATTCAATTACATTAGCATTTTTTAAATTTACAAAAATTTCATAATGAAATGCTCACAGAGACAAATGACTATACTAAATTATGACGTCAAATGTTGCTGTTTCAAACATTTTTATAACAAATTGTCGTTTTTGATATTTCTATTCTATTTTTCTATTTGATATTCCACATCTCATTTAAGGAGTGATTTTGCCAATGTCAAGTGAAAAATGGGAGAATCTTCAATAAAAAAAATGGCGAAACGCCAATGTCAAGTGAAAGACGCGGCTCTAAAGGGTGATGGGCACTTAAAGACGCTCCACGTGGTGGTTTGATGCTGGAACTCGGAAAACGTTGCTGTCTCCCGAGTTAATCCTCTTCTTATGACCGCTCATCACTGAATCGGAATCACAGCTATTTCCCCATCACAAAAATAACGTTAAGACTACTCTAAAACGGTAATAATTAAAAAAATAACTCAGCAGACGTGCTCGGTACAAGTCCCGGCAACCAACCCCTTTTTGATATTTGATAAAAAAGTTACTTAGATGACAGTCAACTATTGACAATATATATTTTTTTATTTGAGATTGAATTTCACCATTTTTTCACACCATTTTCATTTTTTGCACCTAAAACGCTGTCTACAATTTGTAATGTTACTCACGTCAAAAGGTTTCTTTAACTCGGTCTCTTAATTTTGAAAAACTTTTGATACAGTAAGTTTGTATAATTTATCTATGATTGATAACGCGAGTCCAGCAAGTCCTTTTTTATTTCTAAAGAAAATACTACTATTTCTAACCCATTTAATGTCATACTAAAACGATCTACATATTTATTTTACCATTTATTTCATGACAAAGAGCACAGATAATTATTATCAATAGGTAAGCCAAAAGTTTCCACCAAATGGTCTGCTGCACCAGGCTGCACTTAACAAATAAGAAGCACCTGCTAAAAGTGCAATATCCTCTGCCACAAAAATAAGCTATATCTTTTGTCCTTTTCTTTTTTAAAGTATGAAAACCATGGTTTATTAATTAAATAACATTACATACCGTGAACATAATACTGGAATACGATACGAATTCACAACACTACGCGCACTTCCAACACTTTGATAAGACTTCATCTCAAGTGCGCACTATTCTTCTATGTGTTTTAGGAAAATACGAGTAGATGTTTCATTGTTGCGAATTTGCAATACGTTCATGTTGTTACAAAGTCTGTGTCATATTTTGAGATTTCCATAAAGGTTCTGCAATAAAGTTACCAGTGGAAAACTGAATGGCTGTGGTGTGATCGTGTTTACTTTCTTATAAAATCCAGAGTACATAAAATTTGGTGTATTAAAAAATATTTACTAAATCGTTATTGATGTCGATTCGGTTTTCACGATAAAACTTATTTGACAGGACTAAACTTAATTTAAGCGTTCTGTCCTTTTCTTTTCGATATGGAAAGAAAAAGACAGAACAATTTTGTTTAATCCTGTCAAATAAGTTTAATCGTGAAAACCGAATCGACACTATTGTTTTTGTATCAATAGGTATGTGGAAAACGATAGGTAAGTAAATCATTTTCTGTTCTTCGATTAAGTCGCCGAAAAATAAACCTCTCTCTGTTGCAAGTGTCGTAGCGTACTATTTCAGAATAGCGAAACTATAGCGAATTCTTAAGGTACTATTGGCAAAAAACTGTCTTTATCACTTTTATTACCAGGTCCTAGAGCCCAAAAGAGTATTTGTCGTTAATACAATCATACCCTTTATACAGCGTACCACAGCGATGTTTTGATACGATTGTGTTTTTGCGGCGCGGCTTCGCAGGATTTGTACGGATTTGGAGCTGCCAATATGAGGCTACCGTTACCTTCAGCCGAATAAAAGGTCTCTTGCTTATGCCTTGTTAAAAGATTTCTAAAGCAAATCTGTAAAAAGGAAATGGAAAATAAGGGACGATCCCATTGTTAGGCAAACAATAAGGATTAGAAGAGTGCACTTCTCTATGTTCTGTATTTTTATGGTTGTATTATTTGCAGAAACAAACTTTAACAACCTTTGAGCTGTTTTTTTACTCGACTACACAAAACTCTAGGAGGTTTATGAATTTTAATAGCTATACAGGGTGACTTTTATTCGATGATAGATATGAAATTACTAGTGATAGATATTACTCATGAAATCCCTTCCCTGTCCCTAAAATCTTCTTGACCCAATGTATGCCTTATGATATACAGGGCATTAAAAAAGTGCGTTTGAAATTTTAAGGGGTTAAGTACTCAGAATCAAGTACAGAATACAGGATTTAAAGAATAATCTATTTTTTTCCATTTTCCATACTAAATCTTAATAGTAAATAAAGAATTTGTATGAGAATCTGAAAACAATAATTGTAGATAGGATTTTTTCAATATTTTTCCTATAAGCTATACATGATTCTTAGTAACCCCTTAAAAATCGCCTTTTTTATCCTTATACCGAGGGCGTAGCTTGTTGTCGATAAAAAACTTTTTACAGAAAATAGTGTATATTCCAAAATGAAATAAAATAATAAATACTCACACAAAATATTGTAATATAAAATGCATCCATTATACTTGACTGGCATAATATATGATCAAGGAACAAGGAACATACCAGTCTCTCATAGAGGACATGACAGTTGAGCACAAACTATAAATGAGGAAAATATGAGGAAATAAATATCCGTACATACATACAGTTAATTTGCCACGCAATGTCATGCTAGCATCTTCTAACCGCATTTTCTCTAATAAGGGTTACCTAAAAGAGATCGCTTGTTAATGACAAGACCGGCTTTGGATATATAGTTTTATGTTTTCTTATTGTGAAAAAATCATGACGTGCAATGAAGTATTCGTTACATACATACAATACTTTATAACGTAAACAAAATTTAGTTTTAATGTGTTGGTTTAAGGCAGGTTTAAGGGACGATTGATGCGTAAATAAACTAGATGAGAAATCGATTAAGATGAGACTAAAATGTGAAATCAATATGGGAAACATACACTCAGCTAACTCAGCTGGCGCAGTTTTTAGCGCTCCTGCTAGGTTTGTAGGTTTCGATCTCCACCCATTTGCGTGATGAGCAGATATTTTTTCTCTGAGTTTGGGTGTTTAATATCTAACCAGTATGTATGCAAGTATGTATTACGTATAAAAGTGTGTATATCATCAATCTCTGGTTTTCATAGTACGAGTTGGTACTCGTTAGGAAACCCTGGTGGGTTTCCTAGTTTCGGAATAGGATGACATTATGGTTTTTTATCCATTGTTACTTTGTTAATTAAGTTTATCTTGAGTTATGTCAAGTTTATTGTGAAAGATGTCAAGATGTTATGTTTAAGAAGGTACTTTTGCTCTTTTTTTTCTGTGTTTTAAATAGGTATGCATAGACTGTTAAAAAAATAACGATTTCCAGTAATCAATCTACTTTTCTCTTTTTAGCGACTTCAAACAAAGTCATTGTATTCAGACGTTTAGTATGTGTGTAGAGACTTTCTTGGAATCTACTAGATAGCTTAGAGTGAAACATTTTATGATACAAAATTTTTAGATGGTGGAACAATATTTGGCTAGGTTTTGTACGTATATTGGGTGACTTTAAATTAGTTCTTGATACGAAAGGCTATATATGGACTCATGATAACAAACAACTTTTCCTAAGGAACCCAAATTCAAATCGCAAAAAAAAGATTGTCTCTTCATACTAATTTGGCCGGTCAGTTCATCGATTTGTATGGAGAGTCCAAAATTTTTTTTTTTTTTAATTTGACTACGGATTTCTTAGGGAAAGTTGTTTGTTATCATGAGTACATGCATTCGCTTTCGTATCAAGAACTAATTTAAAGTCACCCTATATAATGTTCTCAAAACTAAGACACAATAAGGTCACTAAACAATGCAATCAGTACTCGTTGATGTCTTTTTGTATGACCGAAATATTGATCTCACTAAGCTAATAAATCAAAGTCAAAGTCAAAGTCAAAATATCTTTTATTTAAGTAGATGCTGTATGCATACTTTTAAATCGTTTTTTTTTCTAACTAGTACAAAGTTCCTACCACGCGGAACTTGTACACTCAACGTTTCGGGAAGTGTTAGCGGAGCGAGAAGAAACGTCGAGCCCAAAGGAAACTCGCCCCAACACATTTTTTGAAATAAATACTTAATGTCTATTATAATTGATGTCATTACTAAAGCTATGAGCTGGAAGATCTATACATGTCCATACATCATTGTCATTAACATAGTCTTGGGTTTTATAATATCCTTTTGAACACAGGCATTTCTTTACATAAGTCTTAAACTTATTTTCGGATAAACTAATTACATTTTCAGGTATTTTATTGTAGAATTTTATACACTGCCCCATGAACGACTTCTTTACCTTACTCAGTCTCGAATAAGCAACTTCCATATTATTTCTATTTCTAAGATTAAAATTATGCCTGTCACTGTTTTTTGGAAATAAATCTAAATTCTTACGAACATACATGATGTTTTCATTTATGAATTGACTGGCAACAGTTAAAATATTTATTTCTTTAAACTTGTTCCTCAATGACTCTCGAGATCGCATCTGATAGATAGCGCGAATGGCTCTTTTTTTCAGTATGAAAATAGTTTCTATGTCAGCCGCATGTCCCCAAATTAAGATGCCGTAACTAAGACATTAAGACATTATACTATGAAAATAGCTAAAATACACTAGTCTTGCAGTATCTACATCTGTTAGTTGCCTTATTTTCTTGACGGCGTAGGCAGCTGAACTAAGCTTTCCTGCTAAGGTTGCTATATGTGGTCCCCATTGTAAGGAAGCATCTAAAGTAATACAAAGAAAAACAGTGCTATTTACGAACTCTAAAATATTACTAATAAAATATTACTAATAAAATAATCTAATATTACACTATCGTGAGTTTGCTTGACATTTGGTAATCTGAATTTTATTACTTTTGTCTTTGTGGCATTTAATAGCAAGTTATTAACAGTAAACCATTTATGTATCTCTGAAAGTGTGTTGTGTACGACCGAACTACGACCAAACTAAAAAAAACCGCCCAATGATGAATGAATGAATTTATATGGAACCCTCGCGCACCGAGGGTTCCGTATAAATTCATAAAGACACATGTCTTGAACTCTATATCAAATACTCAGGCCTGCAATTCCTTGAAGCTGTGAAAAAATCAAACTTCTATGCCAACGCAATCAAGAAATATGGCCTTGTAGTTACATCATAATTATTTTGTGATGTAACAAAATTTTATGGTTGTCGGACTTTTTCCTTTACTTGTGCTATAAGCATTGCTTTTTTCCAAATTTCATGATTCTAGGTCAACGGGAAGTACCCTTATAGGTTTTGATTCCCATGCGAGTGTCCAAATATGCGGCATAAATGGCCGTATCTCTTGATTGCGTTGGCATAGAAGTTTGATTTCATGGGATTACAGGCCTTAATATTTGATATAAATTTCAACTTGATACGTTTACGCGTTCCTGAGAAAAAGGATCTTGACAGATAGACAGACGGACGGACAACGAAGTTTTTCTTTTTGAGGTACGTAACCCTAACAATAAAACTTAATTGAAAAGCATCATTGGAAGAAGTCAAATGATGCCACTACAACACACCCTTGTCCAACATGGCTTCGAAACTTCGTAACTGCTAATTTCTTCAAAGATTTTTTTTATATTGTTTTATCGTTTCTCAGATGTTATTTTGTTACAGAACAATAAGGTAATTAATCAATAGATTAGATTACGCTTTACATATTTTGGTAGGTAGGTAGTTATTACTATGTAAATAGATGAAATATAAACACAGACTAATATATGTAGGTTTTAAGTATGAATAAGGACCCTAACTAAATGATTCCAAATTGCTTTCTAATTTCAGCATCGATTTACTCGGTAAACTGGTGAAACAAAGGCAGGCGCAGGTGGCGTCCTCAAATTATGCACAGCAAAACATATGGGCTAATCCATCAAGCGATGGCGATGCGCGCTGCCATTAATCATCCCCCATTGATTAATGTGTCCCCACTCAAAGTAAGTAATTTACTCCGTATCAGCTCCAAATTGATGAAGTTGCCCCTTGATTTTTTGGCAAATACTTACTCGCGCGAGGTGACAAGCAATGCCTTTGTGAAAAATGTTGTACGCGCGCCGACGTCACGCTGGAATTACGCTAGCGTTTGCTTCCCCGGGGAACTTTAACGTCATACGTCATGTTTATGCTTTGCGGCAGATTCCTGAATCAAATTCATATTATTCTCTAGTCTAGTCTAGGCATAAAGCCCCTACATAACTTTTCAATTTGAAATATTTCCCGTTTACGAGCTTGATACTCATAAAATATCGTAATAACGACGCACACCGCAAATCAAAACGAGCTGCCTCTTTACTGGGAGATAAATATAAAATAATTCCGTTATCAGAACAACCAGCTACCGGTTGTATCACGGGTGGGTGATATGGATGGAAGTTTTACTGTCATCACCGACGGCTTCATTAAATTGTTATGCTCGGCATATTGTTTAATCCGGCGAATCGTCTGTTACAACGTAACGCCAGTCCGGGGTCCGCATAATTAATATTTCAAATGTTGTTAGCAGTAAGGTCGCAATTTGTACTGACTGCTGTGGGATATGATAATGTTTTCGGAGTAGAGTGACTGAACATTCGAATTTGTGAAGTTAACGCATTGTTTCCCTTACAACTACCTACTTCCGATCTGACCCATGATGATTGTCAAGTATTAATTATAAATGCCAATTTAATTAATTGGTGTTCTTATTATATGTCATTATTAATTTAATTAATTATTTAAAATGAATTATTATGTGCCTTATAAAGAAACTAAACGGACTAAACACTGTAAGAAGACTTACGATTTTTGCATCATTTCGCTTGTGTTAAAGTTTTGTTGTCATAACAATTTATCGACATAATTTCGCATATAATGTATTTTTTTAGATTTGTCATTTGTTCCTACGCACGTTTTGTGAAAATATCAAAATTATGTTTTTGACAAAATTTGTGTAAACGTTTCTTATTCAATATTTATACTTAGTTTATTTAAACTTAGTCTTTTCTCTATTATTTAATATAGTTCACCAATAATAATCCTTTGTTTCATTAATGAACGCGTATTTTCACGAACTTCCGGAATATCCCGGCCTTGAGGTTTACCTACGTGATCTTAAAGAATCCAAACCATTTTTTAAATCGTAAGAAACTGTTATAATCCGTAGTGGTCACTGTTTGGGAAATACCAAAAAAATTTTTCTTGAAATATGGTTTGCAATCCGCATAATGGCTTGATAAAATATAGTTAAATTTTGCGAAATTTCATGAAATTTATGCATTGCATTTATTCATGAAATGAAAGATTACACTAACTTAAAATGAACTATACAGCTATACAGAAGTTTCCAGTGACAACAACATTCTGAGCTATTTATTACAACAGTTCGCCTTCCTGTAAAAAAGGAAACCGTTGCCACTTTCCCATTTAAAGCAAGACGGTTGGCCGACAGGCTGCTTTCTAAGCCGGTAATTTTCTGTTACGCTCACAGAGTTCCCCCTACGCATCACTTCTGTCTACCTCGCAGAGAGAAGCTTGCTTTAAATCTTCTTCTAGATGAGCTTCAGATGAGAATATGACTAAAATATATGCAACAAAAATTTTGTACCACGCCCTCTAATACATAAATAAACTTGTGAAAAAAAATTTTGTAAACGGTAGATATTTTTTGAAAAAGAAGGTATTTTAGTACGCCCAATCTAGTTCCCGAGATATCTTTCCATAGGTAATCAATCATAGGACGCGGTATATGATTATACACCTGGGAACTTGGTGTCATACTAATTGAGTAAATCAGCTAATTTGATATCTCTTGTTCATCAAGCGAGGTGCCCAAATGCATGCATATGCCTGGGTACTATCTGTCGGGATAATCTTTGTTGCATCACGTTTTCTGTTTTTGCATTTTTTATTTTTTTTATTTTGTAAATTTTTTTCTCATTTCATACGATAAATAGGGGAGGAATCAAACGAAATCCTGAGAGCATTTCCTAGTATACTATGATTTAAAAATGAATTGTATATTATATAACTATAATAAAACTTATAAAACGTGCTGGTAACCATAGAAAGTAAAATTTGAGCCAGGATATACATGCATCGTTTTTCTACTAAAATATAAAAATAAGTATATAACATAGTTATTCTCACTTCGTAATTTAAGTAACTTTATGTAGAAAATCAAAGTGACCTGATATGTAAATAATCATTTTAGTGTTTGAATAATGGATCTCAGTATTACTTCAACCTTAATTATCTTCATTCCTTCCCAATAGGTGTTTGAGAGATCAAGTTTTACCTGTATATAGCTCTTCCAGTGCAGCCCTATGCGGCGTCCTATTCACAGGTTGATGAACTATAAAAAGGCTTCATGTGTATGCGGAGTGGTAGCGCGCTAAGGGCTCGCCGGAGCTAGGCACTCGTTAGCCGTGTAACAAGATACGGACATAATGTTTTATTCCATTTCTACACGATTCATACATTCACGGTGAGTTAAACGAATGTTTATTATAACCTTACGATTCGAGCATAGTATACTACTATACTATGTCAGTCATTGTTTAGTAGAAGTTCTCAATATTTAGGCAGAAATAGTAAAATACGAGTAAAATTATTTTTTTGCTGGTCCCGGAACCAAACTTTTTTCGGTAACATTACGGGAATGCTTTCGTAAGATCGACATTTGATCGAATCGAACATCAGTGATCGCAATTCGTCTCCCAGAAGGCCAAGTCGCTCGATCCGACAGCGGATCGAGAATTCCACCAACATTTATTTAAAGTGCCCGGCTCTGGCTGCCATTCGAAAACAATGAAATCCACTCGAGAAGGTGTGGAGTCAGACGAGCGACGTCGCTCACTTCACTCGCTATCGAGAACCCGGGAAAAGCGAACAAACTTAATGCAAGTTGTCAGCATCGTAAAATGTCACAAAGTCGCAAAAAGTGCGAAGAAATCACAAAAGAATCAGAATTAGATACGAAGCT
The DNA here is from genome assembly GCA_958295455.1 of Coleophora deauratella. Classification (NCBI taxonomy): domain Eukaryota; kingdom Metazoa; phylum Arthropoda; class Insecta; order Lepidoptera; family Coleophoridae; genus Coleophora; species Coleophora deauratella. Next base: position 7,764,787 of record OY282398.1, read on the forward strand.
GACATAAATAGGACGAAATTTTCGCTGAAAAACGGAAAATGCTCATGATTCTACACATTTTTTACGACAAAGCTACTACCGGATGAAAAAATCACTTTAGTTTTCTTGCTCGTTAGAAACCCCTTTATTGCATTTATAAATACAGGCTGTTAAAAAAGTGCATTTGAAATTTTAAGGGGTTACTCAGAATCAAGTATAGAACCCAGGAAAAATATTGAAAAAATCCGCTCTTCAATTTTTTCTCAGATTCTCATACTAAATCTGAATAGTGAATGCAGAATTTGTTTGAAAAACAGAAAAAAAAATATTTAAGAGCGGATTTGTTTCAATATTTTTTCTGGGGTCTATACTTGATTCTGAGTAACCCCTTAAAATTTCAAACACACTTTTTTAACACCCTGTATAATCGATATAAATATAAAAGTATAAAATATAAAAGAAGAAACTGACTGACTGACTAATAGATCAACGCACAGCCCAAACCGCTGGATCTAGAAACTTGAAATTTTGCACATAGTTTCCTTATAGAACGAACGCGAGCACTAAGGATGGGTTTTTCAAAATTTCCCCTCTAAGGGGGTGAAACGGGGGTCCAAAGTAGATAAATCAACGCACAGGGTAAACCCCTGGGTCTAGAAACTCGAAATTTGGCATAGGAGTTCCTTACAGAATGGACGCAAGCACTAAGGAAGGTTTTTACAAAATTCACCCTCTATGGGGGTAAAACGGAGGTCCAAAGTAGATAAATCAACGCACAGCCCAAACCGCCGGGTCTAGAAACTTGACACTTTGCACAGAGTTTCTTTATAGAACGGAGGCGAGCACTAAGGAAGGGTTTTTCAAAATTCACCCTCTAAGGGGGTGAAACGGGGGTCCCAAGTAGATAAATCAATGCACAGGCCAAACCCCTGGGACTATAGATTCCAAATTTGGCAATTATATAAGTTCCTTATGAGGTCTAGGGGTGCACTAAGAAAGGATTTATCAAAACCCACCCTCCAAGGGGGGGGGGGAAACAGGGGTTCAAAATAGATCAACGCACAGGCCAAACCCCTGGGTCTAGAGATTCCACATTTAGCAAGTAGGTTCCTTATGAGGTCTAGGGGTGCACTAAGAAAACATTTTTCAAAACTCACCCTCTAAGTGGGTGAAACGAGGGACCAAATTAGACAAATCAATCCCTGGGTCTAGAAACTTGAAATTTTGCACAGCGTTTCCTTGTAGAACGAATGCATCCACTAAAGAAGGGTATTTCAAAAGTCACACCTGAGGGGCTTAAAATAGGAGTGGAAGTTTGTAAGGAAAAGTACAGGCCAAACCTCTGGGTCTAGAAACTTGAAATTTTGCACAGAGTTTCCTTATAGAACGGAGGCATCCGCAAAGGAAGAGTTTTTCAAAATTCACCCCCTGAAATGGGTTGGTTGAAATGGGGGTGGAAGTTTTTATGGGAAAAGTCTAATTTTCTGCGCGTTTAATTTTGAAACTTGGCACAACTATTAAAAACAATTGATAAAATGTGTGTAAAATAAATTTTCACGTTTGCCCAGAGAGGGGATGAAAGTGAGGGTTGAAATGAGTAATGAAAATGTACAGGCCAAACCTATGGGTCTTAAACCTTAAAACTTCGACAAAAGGCTTTTCATATAACATCCATTAAGAAAGGATTCTTCGAAATTCACCCCCTAAGGGGGTGACATAGGGGGTTGAAATATGTATATGAAATAGACACTTTGTATGGGAAAATCAATTTTTTGCGTGTATCAACATATAACTTAGCAGAATTATTCTTTAAAACAAACTATGAAACTTATGTTGAATATACTTTATAGGTCGCCCCATGAGGGGGTGAAAGTGAGGGTAGAAAAGGGTAATATTAATAAGTAGACCAAACCTGTGGATCTAGAAACTTGAAACTTAAACCAGTGGTTCTTCATAAATAACAAAATGGCAAACATCGAAACATCGAAAAACATCGAAACATCGAAATATCAAAATGTCAAATTTCGAAGCGTCACAACGTCGAAGCTTCGAGTCGTCGAAACATCACAGCGTCAAAATTTCGAAATGACAAAATGGGAAAAGGTCAATACATCAAAAAGTCAACATGTCAAATCTACATAAAGTCTAAAATCTCCAGGAAAACATCCTTCTCTTTCTGATGCCCCCTTAGTTTCTCAAGTCACTACCCTTCGACAAAAACTTTCTGCTCTGAAACTCTTCTAGTCCCTTTCCTTCCCTTTTTGACGTTTTCTCCAACTCCCTAGATGGTCTCCTTCGATACATACTCGCTTTTCTGCTCAGTTATTTTTGGGATTAATTCTGGATGAACAGACTTCAACTATTTCAATATTTTATAGATTACTTATAAGAGAATAGTGTAACTGCATTTTTAATCTACGCGGGCGAAGCCGCGGGCACAAGCTACTAAAAAATAAAAATACAAAGTTTCTAATTTTTCTAGTTTCTAAAAGTATGACACTTTTTTTTAACCACTGGCCGATTTTCGACAAATGAAAAGACACCCTGCTTATCTGTATTCTCCTGGTTCGAATTATTTTATTGATCTGTATCGCTATATTGCTCGCGCCTTTCCAATAGTGCAGAACTCCGGGGTTGTGGTTTGCTCCTTATGGACAAGTTTATCGGTAAGACAATTCCTAGTTCCTACTTAAATACTTCGACCTGCATCGGCCAACGTGAGTCCGTATCCACTTCTTTTTATATTTACTATGTATTTATGACCATTTGCAAATCGGTCTATCTGCGTCCGAACCGCCAGCCCAGCCGGATCGAGCTCTCGTCGCACGACTATTGACATCAGACACTGCGAATGAAAATAATCTAATGACCTCTTTGGCTCTATTTCACTGTGCATCCCATTTCTAAAGAGCACTTAAAAATAAAGTCTATTTTTAATTCACAAGCTTTTGTTTAGCCCCTTGCCTTGGCGGGTAATATGAGCTTTTTGATTTCGAACTTTACTTTAGAGACAAAGAAAAACTTCCGGAATTGTTACAAAAAATGAAAGGTTATATGAAACGGCATGCCAATTTTGGACTGTCATTTATTTATCAAAAACACGAGTAGGCATTAGTCATACCAGTGTGGTATCTACTATAACCACAGCTCCATACTGAGCTTTTTGATTCCGAACTTTACTTTGTGAGACAATGAAAACTTCCGGAACTGTTAAAAAAGTAGAAGGTAATATACATATGTATTCGTCATGTCCGTGTAGTATCTAATATGGTTGAACTGAATTCAACTGGATCTCATGCGCCTCAGTAACTAACATCTAAAGAACGGAGGTATGCTATAGACCTCTAACAACAATAATATGGGCGCCATTATGCTCCTAACACCTACGTCAGCTAATCCTCCCTCAATGCGGTGTGTTCCGGCAGAATTCAGACACTAACGACCACATATGTACCTATGTAGAATTTAAATTATATTAATAATTATAATTATAAAGGTCAGACGATGCCAAGGACTTACCAATAGAAGGTAAAAAAGAAACAATTATTTCCTAATTTTTAAGATAAATAACGAACATTTAAAAACTGACTGCCTAAAAATACATATGTAAGCTAAGCCCTTGGTAACCTCACCTGATGGTAAGTGATGATGATGTGAAAAGATGGAAGCGGGCCTACCAAGATCCCCCAACGCAATGGGAAACTGATCAGATGGGGTGGTAGCTAGGTGGTAGTTGCGGGCTCAGAAAATGCGCTACCACTATCCAAACCTAGTCCTACAAAGTTGGACCCCACCGGAAATTGAACCCCCGACTTGCTGATAGAAAGCAAGCGGACTAGCCACTGGGCCATGGAGGCGGTTTCAGTATATATGTCGCATGAATATGATAAAATAATAAGACGATTTTGTCATTTCCCTAAACAAATGTAGTGATTTGATCAAATCCCTAAACTGATTCAGTGAAATTATAAAATTAATTATTCTGTAGTATTTAAAAGATATATTTGGTACAACATACATAAAATTACACTAAAATCTTAAAAATCAATACTATAACTTTACTTAATTTGAACTGAATGAACTAAAACATTACTCAGTACAAAATAAGTAAAGCTCTAGTGTTGATTTTTAAGATTTTAGTGCAATTTAATGTGTTAACAACCCATTTCTTCCCACTGCAGGGGCACGGGTCTCTTCCCATACATCGGGAAGGTTAGGCCATACTACAGGTCCGGATTGGTGGAGGTTGTGGGGCTAGTGGCCAACCCCAGTGTCAGAAGTTTTCAAGCCGCCTATAAGGCCTCCGACATGGCTTTACGACTGCTATCTAGCGACAGCAGCCGGCACCAATGGCTTAACGTGTCTTGCGAAGCACGGAAATGGTCGAGATAAATGCCACTATTTAACGGTCAAACCCACCCAGACCTTAACCTGCGTGATCGACGCGACCACGCAAGCCGCACTGAACCACGCATGACCATTTTAAGTTAATGTTTGTTGTACCAAATAAACTTTTTTAATACTACAAAATAATTATTTTTATTATTTCACTAAATCAGTTTAGGGATTTGATCGAATCACTAGATTTGTTTAGGGAAATGACAAAATCGTCTTATTATTTTAACATCGCCCGGGATTTGATCAAATCCCTGATTTTATCATATCCCTGTGACGTATAAAGGGTTCTTTTAAAATAACTGAAAAAAATTGAACCACGGCTTCTACTCATAAAACTGAACAACTTTCCCTATACTCAATTCGCAAAAAAAATTTTTGGACTTCCCATAGAAAATTAGCGGTTCCGTTGCTCAATTAGGACTCCAAAAATTTTTTTACGAATTCAGTATAGGTTCCTTAGGGAAAATTGTTCAGTTTCATGAGTAGAAGCCAAGCAAGGGTTTCAATTTTTTCAGGTATTCCATAAGGACCCTATATATTGACTGACTCGGTGGCTCAATGGTTGCACTAACCTCCCTGACTACTGATCCGAGAATCGTGGGTTCGATCCCCACACAGGGCAAACATTTCTGTGATGAGCAGATTTGTTTGCTCTGTGTCTGGGTGTATTATATCTATATATGTATGTATTTAAATGTATATGTGTATGTATATCAGTCTCTGGTTCCCATAGTACAGGGAATCCTAGTTTGGGGCCAGATGACCGTGTGTGATTTGTCCCAGATTTTATTAGATTATTATTATGTATGATTTCATTTAGTATTATATTATAATATGACTATACTGGGGAGTCTACTTATCGTACTGAACAGTTTTTGTTCTACGACTTTGCTCAAATGGAAAAAAAAATTGGACTCTCCATACAAAAATGGTAAAATGGATGATCAATTTGTATGAAATGTCCAAATTTTCCTTGTGATTTAAGCAAAGTCGTAGAACAAAAGTTCTTCAGTACGATGAGTAGAATCCCCGGTTAATGACTCCTACACCAATTTTGTTACACCTGTATAGAACACTATATGACCTTTGATTTTTAGATGACCTTTGAAATATGGCACTGACAACAATTTTGTCAGCTGTTATTTTCTATTTAAGGATCTGTTACTTTTTACTTACAAGTACATCGTTGAAAGTGGCAGTAAGAACGCGGACTTCTCTTGGATTCTCCAGTCTTTTTAATATGGTCCTTCAAGTCAAGTCACTTAACCTTTCGGTTAGTATGATACGCTCATATTTATTTATTTATTAAATAACAATGAGATCTTATAATAAGAATTTATACAATTTCAGACAATATTAACTGAAAATGAATCTGTTAAGTTTATTAGAGTGTGTGGTTCGGACAGAGAACGACCTGTTTTTGAAGAATCTATTTAATTGTGTCTGTTTTATAACCGTTTTCGATTAACTTAAGGTTGTTGTCTAATATACATAACTAAATTACTTCCTTTTCAAAAAAATGTATATCTTGGATAGAGTCTTCGTTTTCACAGTAACATAATGGTAATTGGTTTTTTATTATATATTTTTTTTATCTTTTCTAGTAGTTTTTTGCTTTAAACGAACTGAACATCGCAGTATTGTTTTTCAATCAATTAAGGAGATGTGCTCTATAATCCAGTAAAAATCCAATAAAGTGTATCCACTTTCATAGGTTTTTGTTGGCGCCGAAGCATTTGCAGTGAGTGCTGTTATCTGTCTCTAAAAGCTTTAGTTTGTTAACGTTGGTAAATTCCCTTGTGATCGGAAAATGGATAGAAGTGCAGGGTGCAGTTAAAATGCAGGTTTTCAGTTTAAATTTTTTTAATAAATTAATTAGCAGCACATAATGAAGGCTGTATTTTTGACAGACAAAACCCATATTATGAAGTTATTATGTATGACACTGATGCAAAAAAGTATTTTAAAAACTCTTCCTCATTTTTGGGGTTCCGTATCTCAAAAGGAAAAAAGGAACACTTATAGGATCACTTCGTTGTCCGTCCGTCTGTCTGTCTGTCTGTCTGTCAGTCAAGACCATTTTTCTCAGGAACGCGCGGAGGGATCAAGCTGAAATTAATATTAAATACTCAGGTCTGCAATCCCTTGTAGATCTAAAATTTTTAATTTTTGGAACTACAAACGTGTATCATTCATTACCCTGAGATGTGGTTTTTGACCAAAACAACATCCTGTATACAAAAAATTGGTGCTTATGAACCTCATTATGATTCCATGATTGTGACATCAATATAACTCTATAGATAGCTTTAGTGTGTAAATTGGTCTCTAATATCTACATAGCTACCTACCTTTTTAATGTAATTTTCAACTTTAAAGCCTTATGCTTGTATTAGAAAGGTATAATGTAGGTACTCAAAAATGATCAGTTTGTAATGCCTAAACTTTATGATTAAGGACCGAAAACTTTTCCTTTTGTGAATCTTTCAGTAAAATATTCAAACAGTTTTTCAAATTATTTTATCCAGATCAAAATAAAAATGGGTCTAAGTACCCATTTAAACTTCTAAACTTTGTATTGTATCCAAAGACTTATCTTTTCCTAAGGTATATTGGGAAAAAATGTAATCGCTAGAGTTAAGTATATTTTAATTGAATGTAAACTCATAAGTCAAAAATTTTACAGTTTACTTTTCTGTTCCGAGTAGCATTACATTTACTTATCAAAATCACCTGACATAAAGCATTGAAATCAAACCAGAGTTATCCCCCCCGCATAGATATAAACCCTTCCCAAAATATTCTATTTGGAAATGATAAAGTCTTCCTGAAGATGCTGCTCGGTGTGATATCACTTCCGTTTTAGGTAAACTCGATCCGAAGCTGACGGCAGCGAAGCGCGAAGCATCGGAGCGAGCGCAAGCGGGCCGTCCAGTCACGCGTGCCAGATTGACAACTGACGAAACGCCGTTACCGGAAAATCGAGAAAAAAATGTGAAAGCCCAGAGGTAAGGGGTGCATTTATCAGCTATAGTGTTGATGTTTCCGTAAGCAATCTCACCCCGCTGCATATTATTCAGAATATTATTTTAAATCCAATTCAGTTTCTTTTTACTTTAATAAAAAATTACATAAATAAAACATAAAGACAACAAATAGTAGCAATTTCTTCCCCGTAGGTAGCCGTTTCTAAAATATTGTTCTTTTTATTATTTATTTTTTTATTTTATTATAGTCTATAACTTAAGTTTTATACGGAAACTCCTTTTAACAGGATGAAAGCGCACAGAGACAAAACTGTCTGCAATAAAAATGAACAAGAATATTTTGAATTTCATAACGGCGACCGAATGGAGTTGATATAAAGTACGAAAATACGCCAAAATCGATACATAACGGACGACCGGCGGCCGCTAAGTTATTTAAAATGCAGTCGACACATCATCCGAGCGAAATGCAATATTCGCCTTGTCCGCGCGGAAACAGTTATTTTCAATCACGGCTTTTCAACAAAAAAATCCTGACGTTGGTTTTTTATTGCGATAGACAATTCACGAGAACTCCATAATATTTAAATACACAATTTTAAAACTGAATACAAATAATTGTTTTTATTTAATCAAAGAAAAGAAGGACAGTTAGGTATTATTTTGATACTTTCATGTCCACTACGCAACGCAGTAGTTGTTACATACACGTTATTGCCTTAGTTACATGCGTAACATGTTGTCTTGATAAGCTAATAACACCTAAATATAAATAACTAACATTTTTAAAGAATTCTCATGTAAATATCTAGCTTTAGCATTGGTTCGAATTCAAAGTTCGCCAGACTTATGTATGAGTTAGTCACCCAATACTAAATGTAGCCCTCCAGTAGTGCCCACCAAACATTTCTATCTTGGCTTATCGAATCTTGTATTTTCAAGGCCGCTTTACCGTAAGATTCTTCGCAATCTTATGTTTCTTCCTAACTCTTTCTATCATTCGTTCCAGCCATTGCATCGAAAAGTGTTGTCTTAACTTGTCCATCACAATACAAAACAGTTCTTGTTCAATTCATCCAAGGTCCCGTTCCAGAACTAAGGTAAGATTTACTTCACCAGAGTCTGTCCCTTTCACACTTAGGAGATTTACATTATGCTATATTGCTGTCAGGGTAAACAAATAGTCTCATGAGAGTGTTTTGGAATGCTTTCCAAAGTACTGTCCATATGGAAAATTAAACCTATAACGCCCTACAAGTCTAAACTTATTCAGACCTACACCATCGTTACTTGGAGCTTTGGTCCGTAATGTACAGATTTCTCAAGTCGCACTAACTGGCTGCACATTGACGTAACACAGTAAGGTATCTGGCGTTCGATGGCTGCTCGGATTAAACTGCCTCCGGTCCGCTGCACTCTGTCTAGTGGGCCAAGCCTTAGTGCAATCTGGTCATATCTAGCTTTAGTACGGGTTATGTACCCACACTGTCCTGTCAAGTGAATTTTCAAGCCAATAATAAATCAGGAAAGTGCAAGTCGGGCCCTAAGTACCTAGAGGGAATTAAAGACTTTTTAATTTAATTTTTGTACTTCACGGTCATCTGGTCCCAAACCAGGTTTCCCTGTATTATGGGAACCAGAGACACCCAGACACAGAACAAACAAATCTGCTCATAACAGAAATGTTTTCCCTAGGTGGGAATAAAACCCACGACCGACTCTCAGATGAGTAGTCAGAAGCTCTAACAACTGAGCCAAAGAGCCAGTCAAAAGAAAAGTGTGACGTGATGCGCATTACGTTTACCTATTATTATACATTAACAAAATTTTAACTAACTACGGTGTTAAAAAAATATGTTTCCGTGGCATCTACCATACAGACAAACGGTGTAAGCTTAGTGGGTAAAAGGTCCCGTCGACACCCTTTGCGTAAAAGAACCCTTAAAATGAATCAGATTACTTAGGGTTCCTAATTCTCTCTCTCTCTCTCTTTTCAGCAGATCATATTGTCTTGTAATGATATGTTTAGGAATCGAACGTCTATTCTATGACCAAACCTCACTATGTCCAGCGAGGTAAATCCTGCAACCGGCTGCATATCTCGGGAACCTGTTCCAGGCTCCTAGCCCGTCAGGTTGTTGACACTGCGATGCCGCATAAAGCCTATTTTTACAGTTATTCGTACCGTGCGCAAAAAAAGCTTTATGCTTTTCCGTGAACTAAGCGAGAAATCCGGTTAGGGCTATACTACCATATTACATCTACAGAATATTGATTATTCATGAATTCTAATAGTTAGCAGGGGTAAGTTTCAAAGAACTTAAAACTTGATGAACCAATTTTATCAAAAATATTTAGCAACTCTTTACATTTAAAAACTCTTTATAAGTACTCTAAATATTTAAGGCCTCTACTCATGAAACTAAACTGTCTACAATTTTTCAGAAGTCACAATTAACTGGATTTTCACTTCCAATATTACAAAACTATTTTTTCAATTGTCACTTTAAACAAAGATTTCGTCAAAGCTTAATAACTTTCAAGTTTTTAAGTGAAAAGCCAGAAATAAAGCATTCATGCTCCCTTTTTGTCTATCCTTTCTACTCTAGTAATACAAATGCAGTTGTTGATAAGCAAATTTGATTACCCACATTTAATAGGATGTCTTCCATTACAAACACAGACTCACTGACAGGCTGATAAACAGTAGAAGCTTGAACATCAAACTCATAAAACTCGAAAGTCACGGTACTAAACACCGAACATCAATTTTATCGGTATTCAGTTAAGCATTTTTCTCTATTTAAGTGTTAGTTCAGTCCTTTTCAGATATAAAACTCAATGCATCGGAACTTGAAGGACTCGTAAAGGTTTTATGGTGCATTTTAGTACCGAATGAGACAGAGCGGGGCGATGGTCTCGGGTCGTGTCTCCTGGAGTGTAATTAGTGCAATACCTACCTACTCCAATTAGTTTTACAACAGCTGTTAGTACGTAAGACATCATAAATATTGTAGGATCCGAGCGAATTAAATTTAATGATCATTAGAAATGGCTACCTTCCATTGTATATGGTTCAAGTTGAAATTAACAGTGCAGTTAGGAACATCGTTCCAAAATATATCTGACATTTGGCGCAGTATTATGAGTTGGCCGCAATTTATCTGACTATTATAAATAAGTGTATCCTAAAATCATGTAATAAAGTATAAGGATCATTCTATAAGTATTACATATGTAAGTGCATATATTTTTTACGAAAAAAAAGAGAAAATAATATGATCAAAATAAATAATTAGTAACTAGATATTACATTACTTACTTCGGGACGGCGTTCAGAAACAATTACTTACTGTGTATGTGCTTACGCACATAAATATTTATTTTCGTCTAACATGTTTTGCTATCTGTACTGCCAGAACAAGTTGAAGGTAGCAAAAAGCAGGCAAGAAATCGCCTGTCCGGGAGAGATTTCACTCTGACTTACATGCGCTGTCAGTTTCTAATTCTAAGCAATGTATGCACATTTTGAATTGAGATATACATAAATATACAACATAACTAAGTAACTTCCATACAATTTCATTTATTTGTGAATATAGGTAACACCGATGGTGAAACTTATTAACTTCTTAAATAATCCAATATCAATATTGCTTCTACTTCTTCGTTACAATTTTATCAAACCCTAATCTCATTTATGCCTTATAATTAATATTGGTAAATTATTATTAAACAAAGTTCCGGAAAAGCAATTACATTTTCCTCATTCAAAAAAATAACACATATAAATATCTCGGTTCGTAATCTGAAATAATGTACCTACCGCAGGAAAAGTGGTTGCTCTCACATAAAACGCGCCCCATACATCACGATCGCGACCGCCCGACCGCTCCAAACATCCGGGAAAACGTATGTCATGACCTTGTAATTCTTCTCCCGCCCTCTAATAGATTGTTGGTATCGAATAATGTTTGCTGAATACTGCGGCCACAGAGCTCGCCGTGAATAATACAGGAGGCCACTGCGTAATGGAGTATAAAATATGAATACAGGGACCTGACCGGGTAAGCTGGGCAAACAGCAAATAGGTCGAGCACAATAACTTACCAACTCCCAATAGTGAGATACGTCTCCATTTCAACATCCCCGGGCGTATATAATTTTACCAATGAAGACCCTAAAAGGCGGAGTTTGCGACGTGTTTATTTATTTTATACGTATTTGCGAGATGAGATTAAAGTTTGCTGACATCTGTGAAATACGGTTGGGGTTATTTCATTATACCGGCAGATCGCTGCCGCCGGAACCCGGGGACGTTCACAAATAGCGATATTTTATTTAATTGTTTTACATTGCCTATTTATAGAGGTTAACTGGGCAAGCACATTTAGGTCTAAAGGAGACATACAGAGAAATCCAAGAAACAAGAACCGATATTGTACTTCACGTCAATGAACCATGAAATATGTAATGATCCCCTCTAGTTATATAATTATAGTATTGTAGGAATAGTTAATTAATTATATTACTGCTTTGACAGAACTTACTATGTTTAGTTTAGGTAAATTAATTAGTGCTAATAGAAACGCAGTTTTTTAAGCGACAGTATATATTGCGGTGAGTAATGAATGACAAAAAAAACTAATCGACAAACGTCAAAGAAAAGAACCAATAAAAACAATAAATCCGATAGCAAGCGTGAATTCGTAAAACTCATGAACATTTTCCAAAACTACAGAGAAAACTAAATGCATATCGCACACAAAAGTGATTTAATCACGTTTCTAAACTCTTATTGACGCCACTTTCCTGTCTCTGTATAATATTATGATGAACAGGATCTGAACATCCCCAGAGAGTGACCGCAATCTATTGTAGGATTAACCTCACCAAATCTCTGTCAGCCAGTCGGAGATGGATTAAGTACTCTCACAATGTTCTCGCATTATATCTATATATTATAGGAAATACGTATAATTTAAAGCCAGCCCAAAACGTTAACTATTTAAGGCTTTTTAATGATAGGAAGATCATATGGTTTTGTTGCAAAAAAGAAGAAATAATATTTCGATCAAATATTTTTTAATTGGCAATGAAGTGCTCAGTTATTGTTCATTACTTCATTGCAATTAAAATACATTATTATAACAACGAGACATATAGAGTTACAAATTAAGGAAGTTGTAACTCTATCGATATTATTTCTCAGCATCAAATAATCAAAGTTATGTATTGTACCTAAATAACATACATTTTGGTTCAAGCTCACCAGAGACTAGTTAAAGCTATTCTATTTCTAAACTGCGTTTAAAGAGTACCTAGTACAGACGTTTCAGAAATGGGACCTTAACGTAGAGGCGTTTCGTGGTCATCGTAAATCTGGATCCGAAACTGGTAAACAGCTACAAAATACTCAAGAATTCTAGCAATGGAGACCTCGTTGATCGTTCATCTCGCTGACGGCTTGTTTTGATTTAATTTTAAGAAATAATAACTTGCTGAAATTCAACATAAATGAATTTTACACAAATCAACTTAAGACAGAAAAGGATGTTAAATAAAATGTAACATTTAAGAGTTACGTTTACGTATAATTGCCAACAACTGATTCGCCTAGAACACTCGGGGTCCCTTGACGAAACAGCGTTCATCGTCCATCTAAGAAGACGCAAAACAGCTTGTGCCAGGTAAAACCAGCACACAGCGATGTAAAAATTTTGCAACTTAAACTTACGTTCATATTAGCAATAGACTACAACGGAAAACCTATACTTCTATAAATTACTAAGTTCATATTTATTTATATATTTAATTATTTAGTCAAATTTATAATTTAAATAACCGGATGGACCAACGGGGTAAAATAATAAGAACACAATTTGGCTGTTAGATAACAACTCAAGACTTTATTCAGTTCGCGGTTTACTTCATTTAATCACTATTTTACTCCAACGATTCGAACTTAGCCCCCATGTTACTTTACACACCTGTCTCACCTTCCCGAGATATGGAAAGAGATCCATGAAATCCCAGCAGTGGGACTTTATGGGTTGTAAACTATTCAGTTAGCACAGGGCTTCCCAAACTAATTTTTACTGCGACGCCCTTGGGAATTTGCCTTTTTTTGCGACGCCCCCCTTATTAGAAACTTATTAGAAAATAAGAAAAAATTAAAACATAAGAAAGAAAATGAAAAGAGGTACTTATTTTAGGGTGCTACAACAACAGGCTTCTATTTAATAGCATTATTCGCCTCTAAAAATTGCCCTCTAAATTACTGAGTCAGCCATCATCAATGGGCATCTAAAAATACTATCGTAGCCACTATAAATCTTCAATATAAGCTTTTGTAAATACAACTCAGCACGGCAGTTATTATTTAGCATCAAAATTTGTAACTCATATTCAAGTATTCAGCTTCTAAAATATTTATATATGACACCAAAAAAGTAACAAATTTGACATCAAATTTTATAACTAAGTATGATTAAAAATTCAAATGTATTGAAACTTAAATAAATACATAACTCGTTCTATATTGATTGATCATCAAAATGCACCTAAAGTTATAACCAAATATATTGATTGATCATAAAAATGTACCTAAAATTAAAACCAAATATATTGATTGATCATCAAATGTACCTAAACTTAGTAAATTATGGCCACTAAATATATTATTAGGAACTACTAAAGGGAGACGAAACATACGATTTTATTTAAAAAATACTTTGTGTAAAAGCATACCACTATACCATATAAAAAACCTGCAAAATTATAATACTTATATGAAGTTTTCTAATTGAAGCTTGAACAATATTTTTTGAGGAACACATGTTGAAGCTGTATCACGTAAAACGTGGTTGAGTTGTAAAATCCATGGCTGAGTTAGTAAATTAGGTGGCGATGTATGGAATCAGGTGAACAAGTAATAATAATTGTTGTTCTTTGCTTGACGCTATCTTTGGAATATTTAGTTGGCGTTGTGAAGAAGACGAATAAGTTTATTAGAAGCTTTCCCAAGATTTTCCCATGGCTTAGTTATGAAATTAGAGGTTGGCTTCCGAGGCCAAATAAAATATTTGCGGCTCGATTTATAATTCGCCCTTATTTTATTTTGCTGCCCTCAGATGACAAAACGCGGCAACTTTAATACCAAAATGTAAATAACAGTACCTAACCTTAAATTGGCTGCCTACTAATGAGAAGGATGTGCTTGCTTTTCTGAGCATAGATTCTCAAAAACTGGGTTCAAGTGTGGAAATTGCCACTCCCATCTGTTTCTCATTTTCAATCTGTACTTATTCTTTATTACTGCAACAAGAGAAATTCCTATTTCGCACAAATACGATGTCGCAAATAGTAATAGAACCCTTATGCTGCAGTGCTGATAGCACGATGTTCGTAAGAAACTGAGCTCCAAAATTCAAGCAGTTTATCTATGTTGTAATCTTAAGGCTGGAATCACAGGACAATTCTATTAACTGTTCTTATTCTTCTATCACTCGACTCGGTGGCATCGACAAAGACAGCAAATCTATGTAGATCGCCTCACGACGACGCCCCTGGGATAATGCCGCGATACCCCAGGGCGTCGCGACGCACAGTTTGGGAAGCCCTGAGTTAGCAGTTATTCAGTTTTATGAGTTCTTCGGTTTAAAGTACTACTGTTACGCCTTTTTATGCAGATCAAATAAGTTAATAAAAAGACGTTGTTGTGTCGCATTCAGAGTTTATACTCAAATGATGTCTCAGTCAGGTGCCTAAAAGTGAAAACTGAAAATAACAACATCATATTATGAGCGACAAGTTGTAACTAACTATAATTGCTTTACAAATTGGTTTTACGTATAAAAATGAAATAAATATGTAATATGCAGGTACAAAAATTAATTAACCAGCTAATTGAATTGACTGAGTTAGTAGTCGCTACTTACCAATTTATTTTAGAAAAAATATGACGAGAGAAAGAAGACTCGTCCACCTAATGGCTTGTTTTTATAAACATTCATAACTACAACATACCTATGTCTATAAAGAAACAAAGTTTGCGAAATTATCACTAAATAAGATTAAGCGAGAATCAAGAGGTACCTTTCATGACCTTATCGGCTTCCTTATAGAAGTTTAATTAAGGTAAGATAAAAAGAAAGCTAAATAGAATATTTTAATAAATGTTTGTCGTCGTCGTCGCCCCGTCATTGCCACGCTCCGTTTACGCCATCCCAGCCTGTTAAGATTAAGCTATCAAAGGACAAGATCACAGGAATGTTATAGAGAGCAGACAGGCTTTTAAAAACAAGCAGACAAGTACTCACCTAACTGACGGCTGTAAATGAAGGTACGCGGTGCGCGGGGCTCCCGCCTTCACTCCCGCTAACAAGACAATCCCTCACGTTCAGTGTTCAGTCAATCCAGAGTTCACGACAAAATAAGTAAGTTCTTCAATGACAGCGGAAACTATCTCGAAACAATGCAACTTTGGTAAATAAACTTATGGTGGCGAAGCGATATGAGAGTTCAAATTAAAAGAGAAGATGTTAGACGAGAGGACTTTTAATTGAATTTTTGGAGTTATCCTTGATTAGGACTTGACGTTAGTTGCACCGATAGGGTTCGGAGATCGTGAGCCGTGGAGAGGAGAGGTACGGACACACGACCGACGCGAGTATCGAGGTGCCGCGAGTGACGCCGGGCCAGCGCCGCCCGCCGCCGCGCCGCCGGGAGAAACAGGGATGCAGCGACGAGACGTGCCAATACAGCCCCTCGGATGCCGCTCCAGAAGGTCTACAGCACTCGGCGACTGCCGCTCTCTCCTGTAGGGAGGGCTCACGCTTTCTCACCTCTAAAACGCCATAAGCGTCAACACTCCTGTCACTCTCGTTTGGAAATTAACGCTTCTGTTCAAAGGTAGCAATCGAGTTGACAGTCGGGAGATGAACACCTGACGTTCGGCGTCATATCGGAGAGCATATGTCCCGGTTGGCTAGGTGTAGCAAATACCATAACGAATACTTTGGCTGAACACGCAGCGTATTATGCAACGTTACGAGCAAGTATTGTGCCCGTCGCAATTTTCTCGTCCTCCGAGTGAGCTTTTACGGAATTTGACAATATTCCCAAGGGAGCTGGGATTTATACAGTTTCCTGAAAGTAATATTTTAAATATGCTACTGAGAAGAAAGTAGGAAACTATTCTTACTTTATTGAAAATAGCAAACCAACATGAGGTTAAACGAACAAAATTTATGAAGCTCGGAAAATGGGCTTCAGAACTTAAGAACTAATTGTAGATACTATCCGTAAATAAAACCTTTCAATTTGCACTTTTAAGCAAAGAGCTACTGGACTGAGAGTTCCGTAGTACTTACAACGTATTTACCAAAAAAAGAATAAAAACCATAAATAATTTGCAGTTCGTAATTATATATAACAATTTATACTTAGCCGGTTATGACATCATTGTTTTGCGTTCATCATCATCATAATTAAGAGGGCCTGGCTCTCTGTCGTTGCAGCACACTCCATTTCAACCAGTCTTGAGCTATCATCTTCGTTTCTTGATTAGTATGACTACAGCACCATTCGTTCACTTGGGTCATGTATTGTTTCATGGGGCGCCCTCTTCCTCTTGTCCCTTCGATCTTACCCTCCAAGATGTTTAGTTCTCCGTGGCTGAGCATGTGCCCTAAGCATTTTGCGTTGCATGTTTTGCGTTAGAATTACTTTCATCACACCAAGTCTGAAGACAGTAGGTATGCATGTGTTAATGGTTTTTCGCTAGAGCAAAAACACAACGTTGAGAAACATGTTTCTTGTATGAAAATCCCTCAAACTATAACTTTTTAGTATATCCCTTATTCCAACCTAATTAACTTCCTAAATCGGTTCAATACGAGTATATACAGCCATTTAAATTAGGAAAGAAGACAGATAGACAGAAAGACAGGTATACAAACGGCGTATTATGGGCGTAGGCTTTCGTCAGTACCCATTGGATACGGAGCTATATTAAAAACAACTTTATAAGGTCCTATTCAAATTTTAATGCGACATTAAATGTTTTTGGCATTGTTTTTAAAATCCTCGCTTATCCGAATAATTGAAAGAGAATGAGATCTGAATACAGCCTTATTTATAGTATATTAATTTGTCCTGGATATTATTATTATTGAATATAAGTATCTACCTACTTAACGTCAAAGAAAATACAAGTCATAATTTAAAAAATAATGGTATCTGAGCGACAATAATAAGAAGACGTTATTTGATTTGCTATATTTGGATAATATTTTTACTAAAATTATTTATTTTAATTCTAAATCCTTTTGATTTACATTTTTTTTTTAAATCACACACGGTCATCTGGCCTGGCCCCAAACTAGGATTCCCTGTATCTTGGGATATACATACACATAGTATACTTTTAAATACATACATATATATATATAATACACCCAGACTCAGAGCAAACAATTCTGATCATCACAGAAAAGTTTGCCCTGTGTGGGGATCGACCCACGACTCTCGGATCAGAGGTCAGGATCGCTAACCACTTAGCCACCGAATCAGTTAACAGAATTACTTTAATCTTATGTTAATGGAGTAGCTAAAAGTTGTTTAGAAACTATGCGTATAAATAGCAAAGCTAGACGGAATCGTAACCGAAGCAGAAAGGAGGCTCCGACAGAGCCGTATGCATAGTTAAATCAATCACCAAGCAAGTAGCCAGCAGAACAGAAGAAAGGTCGGAAACGTCGAAAAAAAAATTATAAAATTTTATGGAATTAACAGGATTTCAAAAGCTACAGCGGCCATGGGTTAAAATTCGGTTAAAATTAATATATCAGCAATAGTCGATGTATATCAGAGAAAACTACCTGCAGTAAACATTATACACTTTCTGGTGATAGCTCCATAAACGCAATCAGCTTTATTCCTTCTCTTGCCTACTTAGCTACAACCGATTTCCTAAATAAGTGTGAAACCACCTTTCAAAAGATTTAATCTATGGCAGAGTCCTATAATTAACAATAGTAAGATAGATCAGAATGCAGACAGACAGAAAAATCGTGGTTATGTTGAGAATAACTTTTTTCCAAAAAAAATTGCAGGTGACGAAAGCCCCGTTATAATTTTATTTATTATACCATATTGTATTAGAAGGCTATTTTTGGACACAGTTCCAATTCGAATCAAAAAACTAAATGATTCACCGACTTCAAAAAAGGAGGAGGTTCTCAATTCGACTGTATGTTTATTTTTGTATGTATGTTACGCGATTACTCCGCCAATTATGAATCGATTTAGATTAGTCTTTTTTGTTTGGTAGGTAGGTACCTATCAAAGGTGGTCCCATATATTTTTTTTCTAATTGATTCAGTGCTTTTTGAAAAAATCTACAAAAACAAAAAAAATAGAAGAATTAATTGTAGTTGTTACGATTGAACCCGGTTGTTTTTAACGTGTTCAGCGCTGTCGATTATTTTATACAACTTTGCTGAAATCACAGAAAAACGAAAATTGATCAGTTTAATGACTAGACAACACTGTGAAATTGTGGTGAGGGATTCAAACATATAGCCCTGGGTATAGAAAATAAAAAGCCTGATACTTTTTACTTTTCTAATAATAACTTTATTTTGATATCTGTGTTGAAATGGAGAGATTTAATCAAAATATCCATTCAGCAGTCGATGGCGTAATTACCAGCGACCATTGAACACGGACCCAAAATTGATATTCAAATAGCCTGACTAACAACTTCAAATCTCGATGCGGATGCTGTATAAATGGCTTTATATACGCATTATACCAATATAGTGGTCCTTTTTTTCTATTTGGCATCCCAACATCTACGAGTGGTTTTACCAATGTCAAAAGAGTAAAAGCAAACATTTCGAGGAGTCCTTACTAATAAAAATATGCGAAAGCGAGGTTGCTGTTGTTATTTGCTTGTCCTTTTTTCACTTCACAACGGAGCAACGGATCGACGCGTTTTTTGTACAGAGATAGTTGACGGATTGGGACATGATATAGGCTACTGTAAATATAATTATCGATTTCCCTCGGGAATGAAGAATGTTAATGGGTCCGTTAAATCACTTGAAACTTTATGACCTTGTAGCCTAATCCAAGTTGTGACCGTGTCTGTAGTCAGTTAACCTGCGTGATCGACGCGACCCCGTAAGCAGCGCTGAGCCATGACCGCTTCAGTGTCGTTATTGTGTCATTATATTACAGTTGATGACATAAGTGATTTTGACACCATCACCTTTACCATGCCCCTCACTCCTTATTTCCGAAAACTGGGCATAAAACTTAAACAAATTATACAGAAAATAGATCTTTGCTTATAAATTACAGGAAAATCTCTAAGAAGTTTCTATAAATCTTAAAATAAGTTGATAAAATTTAAAATATTGTTTTTTGTAGGTATGGACAAAGCCCTCTGCGCGAGAGTCAGACTCGCACTTATCCGTTTTTTATTTTTTTATGTGTATAGGTTAACTCATATTTATTTTATTTTAGATTGGCTAGAAATAGCTACGGCGACGACGTTACTGTTTATGCAAAAGTTATAAGATAAGAAGAAGGTGATAGACACAACTTTTGGCTTTGGGTCTGGGTGGATCATACTTTTTCATCCATTTCTTTTGACTTTAAGGTTCAAAAATATAATAGTAAAAAATAACTTTTCGGGTATATTGGTAGTTATATTTAAGCACTTTGACACGAGCACGATTTTCTAGTTTGTGGATTCGTCATTTTTAAAATTTTCAACGCAAATTTCATACATATAGGTAGGGAGCGGGGCGCGCACTGAGCGACCGTTGTGGAGTGACGTCACAGCAGCGTGCGGCGACCCCGCGTCACTTGCCTACCTAAATAATTCAGTATCTCGGAAACTATCAAACGTATCAAAAAAAATTTTTCACCATATTTTTTTATTTTTAATAGAGTATATTTTAAGATAAAAAACAAAAATTGGTGGTATTCTTCAATCATTACACCTAGAACCCAATAATTGCAAACAAAGCAATGCCATTTATTACTACAAATACTAAACCGATTTCACTATTTTGCAAAGAGCTTAGAGATAGGGCGGGGAACAACAAAGGATACATGTATCCCGAAAAACTAATGAAAATCATGAAAGTCATGGCACCAAGGGTGAATAGGCATTTACAGACGCATCACGAGGTAGTTTGCCGCTGGAACTCAGAAAACTCAGCTGTCTCCCGAATTAATACTTACCCTTTGACCGCTTATCACCCGTCACCAATACAAGCTAGTAGGTAACTCATATTAAAATAATTAGATCTGTTTTTAATGACACTCAATTATTTTTTATAATAAGTATACAAGGTGAGTAAACCTCTTAACCGGTCATTCTACTTATGATTCATGAAACTCTACAAACTATATTTGCAATTTCAGCAAATTTGTATCACAAAAGTTATTATATTACAGTAAATATGGTAATACAATGTAAGGGTATTGTTAAACCTTCATAGGTTAATGGTTATGGTTGTTCAGTTAATGAGTAGAATCACTAGTTAAGAGGTTTTCAGATATATAATATATATTTTCATATACACTTATACAGATAACAATCCTTATATTACAGAGTACCCTGGATATACTTGTAAACTCTTTATTGATAAAATAAAATATGTACAAAACTTTAACAGGAGTAATATACAATGGCGGACTTATCCCTTACGGGATCT
The DNA here is from genome assembly GCA_958295455.1 of Coleophora deauratella. Taxonomy (NCBI): domain Eukaryota; kingdom Metazoa; phylum Arthropoda; class Insecta; order Lepidoptera; family Coleophoridae; genus Coleophora; species Coleophora deauratella. The sequence continues at coordinate 7,785,887 of OY282398.1, forward strand.
CTTCCAGTCAACCTTAACTTTATTTTATTATTCAAGGATTCGAGTATACTAAGAAAGTAGTAGAAAGTAGTCTTAGTATACTAAGAAAAACCTACATTTCTAATTTCGTGAGAACTCCATTTTTAGTTAATGTCGTTAACGCGTTCTATATTATTTACGGGTTATTAGTATTTAGTTGGGGTGTCCTATATGACATCTACAGTTGAATTATCGAAGCGAATGGGTTTATACGTTTGAAAGATTTTTATCAGAGGCGATATTCTGTAAGTTTTGTCCGGTTTCCGTTCAGTATTTCATTTACTGTATTTATTGTTTTGCCTTACCTGTCATTCGATAGGATTAAACATCGCCGTCGCTACAAGTTAAGATTAACTCTCCTTAAAATAATGCGAATACTAAAGTATTTGCTAATGAAACGGGGTTGACGTAATTAATCATCTACTTCCTTGGTAGCAAGAAAACAGAACAACAATAGACTGTCAAAGATATTACGTAAGATATAATTAATATATAGGTAGGCTTCGCCGTTGCACTTAGCGCGGTAAGGCCAAGTAACTTTTAAATGTATTTTTTAATCCACAACTGGTAAGCTTACCTATTTATATCTATGTCTGTGGGTAAGCCCATGGCATTATTTCACATGATGGTAAGCGATGATGATACCGAATGATGGAAGCGGGTTTATCAGGATTCCAAAATGCGATAGGGAACAGGCCATCATATCTCCATGCCGGAATACATCAATGCTATTAACACTGATGTTGTGCGGCAAGAGTTACTTAGTTGAGATGATGGCAGCTAGCCAGGTGCGCTCAGAAAATGCCCACAAAACAAACCAAACCGAGTCCTACAAAGTTGGGCACCACCAGATACCCGCGACCACCCGCGACCTTCTGATGTGAAGCGAGTGGATAAGCCACTAGAGCACGCGGCGGTTAGAACTTATTTCAAGATAATATAACTATGTAATTTTAAATATCTTCATATTATATTTCTTTACACTAAACATCTAACATTTAATTGCCTCTGCAACAAGATGATGTAACATTGTTAAATTGCCACTCAGTAAACTTTTAAAACATGTGGCGGGCGTAGCGCGACGGAAGTCAGCGGCGTGGCAGCGGCGGCGAAACGAACAGCAAACATATGCAGTCGGAAATTCACAACATTTTTATTTTGTTTCTCGGCTTTTACGAGAACTTGTCGATGCATTTCTGCATTTCTACAAAGAAATAAAGGAAATAACTTAATTTAGTTTCAAGATCTTTGATAAACGATAAATCTTTATTGCTTTACATGTGGTAAGTACAGATCTTGTTATTGTAAAGTATCTCACATTAAGTCAACATTTTTGACATGCAACAGTTTTTCTTTTGTTAAATTAAAAATATTATTTTACACTTAAAATATGTCACGATTAATTTAATATAAATGTCACAAGTTAAAAAGTAGTAAAAGAAATAATAAAAAATATAAATTAGTAAATAATAAATTGCATTTCAATAAAAAAATATACAAATTATGAAATATAGTAATAAATTTGATGAATTAGTTAATTTATTGAATAAAATTGTTTTTCTTTCAGCCATTTCACAACTTTGTTTCTAAAAGTCTTAACTGGTAACGTTTTCAAATATTCAGGTAACGCGTTAAATACTTTAACACACATTGCATGACATTGTTTTTGATACAGTGGTAAGTTTGGAATGTTATTATAAACAAGTCTATCGGAATTTCTAGTGCTTCGAGGAAAATTATCTTTTGCTTTTTTGAAGTAATGAGAATTATTTTTTTACGAATAAAACGAATTCCAGAATACATACATGGCAGTGTCATAATATCCAACGACTTAAAGAGCGGTTTACAGGACTCATGACTGTGGTGGCTTACAACACATTGCTCTTTTTTAATATTCCACATTGGATATTGGCGTTCTTCGTGTTCCTGAATATTAGTTTATTACAGTACCTAGGTATAATTAACACTCACTTTGAATACAAGGATTTTATTATTCTGTGAAATAAGAACTTTTCATTTTGATTTCCAATCAAATGACCAAATACCTTTTTTGAAGGAAAGTTAATTAAAAAATTATAAAAAAAATATGCTGCTGGGGTTCATGACTCTTCCCATAACTAGGGAAGGTTTAGCCTTACTCCAGACACGAGGGCCAAGTCCGGATTGCTATGGTATCTATACCAACATATAAAACCTATATCGTGTTGCGATAAGGAGCCCTCTCGCACTTGATCAGTTTTTTATCCCCTTCATTAATTCTCATATGTACGCAGATAGCACTTATAAGCACGTATAAACGTCATGACGGTGACAATTGTGGACGCACGCATGAGCGCATGACTTTGCATGACGCCGCACGATATGTCAGCGGCGCGGCTTCACGGGTGGCTCTCGAACCGTGACAGCCTGCCGCCATCCATCGACACCGAGTGATCGATGACAATCCGTACCGCTTAGCTCTCAGATATGACAGTACCGTATCCATCAAGAACAAGTAGGTACCAAAGTTCGATAAATTTAATCATGTTTCGTCAATTTGGTTATTCGGTCAATTAATGGACTAATAGAATTAACTGTGATTGATGAGCTTGACTTAGTTCTGAACATGGGAGCCACTCACTAGCGACAAGTGTAACCTTTTCATTAAAATTTCACTAATAGTATTAATGCGAAAGTAAGATTCTTTATTTGTTTGTTTGTCTTCCTTTCATTTCGCAAAGAAGCAACGGATCGATATGATTTTTTGTACATGTGTACGGAGTGAGGAAGGCTATCCCGTAGAAATACTGAATTCCCTTGGGATTAAACCGGGAACCCACAAATAATGCAACTTGACACAGCATTTTCGTGACTGTGGCGGCTGGCTCACTGCACGCACACCATCGACAACTGGCATTAAAACGAAATCCACGCGGGCGGAGCCGTTGACAAAGCTAGTGACTGATATATTCAGAATGAAGAAATTATTACAGAACTGAAATGTGAAGTTTAAACTAAAAGATGGGTCTGGATTGTTCCCAAGTTTGTGTTTTTTTGTTTTCAGATACTTAAGGAACATGATATGTTATTATTAAATATAGGCCGAGAGCGTGTGTTCACTACTTTAGTGCAGTATGAGATAAGTTTGTAACTTAGTAAAAATCTTTTGGTACCAAACAATAAAATAATAAAAAAACTTACAAAAAATGCATTTGATGACAACAAGACTCGTAGGTAATGCGAATTTTCAAAATAGCATACGAGTTTCCTTATATTTCAAAACATCTTCACAATTTCTCCATTTTATACAGCCATACATTTGAAATTTGATCTTGAATAAACTTTTTTTGCCTGTCGTGTGACATACTAAACCTTGCTATCCCAATGAAAGGAATGAAATGATCACGTGTTTGTCATTTAGATTTTTACCTACGGCCAATTCCAATACACGTCTAATAGTTAAGCAAGTTGTTTTTCTTTGTATTTCTGTTGCTTTCCTCTATGTTTATTTATCGATGTTTTCCTTTGTCTTTAAATTAATCGTTAATAAATGTAAGTACATAAAGTTAAAAACTCACATCCCATAACATATTATCCATATACTCATAGCTTTTTAAAAATCTTCATCCTCCAGTTTGATACGCTTCATCTTATAATTGACAATTACTACTTTGTTTGTTACATTTCCATGTTTCTATAAATAAAGTCGTTTCGATATTCGATATCCACCGCAAGTGCGGTGGCAGCTCGTCGACACTAACCACAACCAGATACATCAAGATAGATAAGGGATAGTGAACCTTTTTAGATTTCAGTCTTTTTTTTTCAAAATAAATGTTCAACAGATCGACGGAAGCAAGCACACCGACTTACTCGTTGCTAGTCTTTTTAACCGACTTCAAAAAAAGAAGGAGGTGGTCAATATTCGACTGTATGTTGATGTTTTATTTTTTATGTATGTTGCGCGATTACACCGCCAATTATAAATCGATTTTGATGATTCTCTTTTTGTCTGGTAGGTAATACTTCAGAGGTGGTCCCATATAAATTTTATCTAAATTGGTTTAGTGCTTTTTGAAAAAATCAACAAAAACTTAGCAAAATTGCAGTTGTTACGATTGAAGTCGATTGTTTTTAACGTGTTTAGCGTTGTCGATTATTGTAATGTATCTGGTATGCCTTTTTTGATATCCAGCTAATGTGGATTATCCAAGATTTGAACAACTTCTCAATCGCTCTCAATAGAATAGTAGTTTTTTACAAAGAGAAATCTGTGAATTATTTTTCAACATCCGATACTGGAACTTATTTAAAGATTAAGTTTAGTTTACCTTTATGCCATATATTAACATATTAACATATATTTTTTGAAGTTTTAATTATTAAAATATTTATTCCTGAATCAGTATCATGTCTAGATTGATCTGCTAGTCCGCCCTCCCTGATATAGATAAAAGCCTACGTATGAAATTCAATAAGGAGACAGTGAAAATTGAGCTTGTTGTATTTGACTTGTAAAAAGCATTATATTTTGGCAAAACACCGTTTATTCGAGAATAACTATTTCACAACATAATAGGTAGGTTACATAAGAAAAAAGTGTAAGTCCCCTTTTGACAGTCGCGTTCGGAAACTACAACATCCTTAGTGTTCGTTCAGAAACTGTGTACATAATACTCCCCCAAGTTATATAAAAATACCCAAGTTTCATAAAAACAATTAAAAATTAAGTTACATATATTAAAAACAATTAATAAAATCTACAAGTTAAGACCATCCGGAGCTTTAATCCGTCTTCCGGAACGTCGGACAACTGGCTCAGCAGATTCAGATGCCGCCGGCCTCAACTCCACATCTTCGCTCTCTGTTAGGGCCTCCACTGGCCTCCCCGGAGCGATTGGAACTGTAACTGGTTCATCTCCATGCAATGGTTCTTCAGGGTTCATTTTTGTCTCCTTAGACGTTGATCTCCTTTTTGTCTGTTCCGATATAACTGGTTTCTTCAAAATTGGGATTATTGGACGTAGTCTGTCAGTTTCAGTAACTTCTGTCTTCCTGATCTGATCTGTGTGTCGTTCATGTAATCTTCCATCTACCAATACTTTGTAGTGCAAATTTCCTTTCCTTTCTACAATTATTCCAAATCTCCATTTCTCCTCATTGTAGAATCTGATTTGTACTTTATCTCCCACTTGAAATTGCTTGTAAACATGTCCTTCATTATTCTTCTTATTGTTCATTTCTGTGCTAAAATCTCTCTTTACTAGGTCTATTTTCGTTCTATAAGTTCTTTTAAACATCATTTCGGCTGGTGACAATCCGGTTGCATTATTAGGTGTCTTCCTATATTGCATTAAGAATATGTTCAACTTCTCCTGTAATGTTCCCTTGTCATGTCTCATACTTCTCAATTTGTACTTGAATGTCTGGACGTATCTCTCAGCTTGTCCGTTTGTAGCTGGGTGGAATGGTGCGGTGAATTTTCTTTGAATGCCATTTTCCTTGAAAAATTCTTCCATTTCTCTTGATTTAAATTGTGGACCATTGTCTGACACAACAATTACAGGTAGTCCATATGTTGTGAAAAGTCCTCGCAATATGTTAATTGTTGATGATGCTGTAGTGGATTTTGTAGGTACCACTTCCAACCACTTTGTGTAGGCGTCTACAACAATCAAGAAATACGTATTGTTCATCATTGGTCCTGCATAATCGATATGTATTCTCGTCCAAGGTTCTTTAGGGTATTCCCAGTAGTGTACAGGTACTTTAACAGGATTTTTGTGTTGTAAACAACAACTTTTACATTGTTTGACCATCTTTTCTATGTCATTATCAATGGTATTCCACCAAACGTAGCTTCTTGCGAGTGCCTTCATTTTGACGATTCCTGTATGTGCAGTGTGCAGTTCTTCCAATATGGCTTTGCGTAACATTTTTGGTATAACAATCCGTATTCCGTAGAAAATACATCCATTCTGCAGTGAGAATTCATGTAGTGTATTTTTATTTCCTTTTCCAGCTTGAATGTCATTGTACATTTGTCTGCACTCTGAGTCTTTGGCTGTAGCCTCTTTAATTTGTTGATGTGTAACTGGCATCATCCCTATTTGGCTCAAGTAGAAAGTGTCATCGTCCGTTAGATCTTCCTTTGTAGATTCAGGTGTAGTCATCATTCTTGAAAAATAGTCAGCATTTGCATGTTCATGTGTTCTTCGTAGCTGTATTTCATAATTGAATCCGCCCAGAAAGTTTGCGTAGTGTACCAATCTTAATGCTGTTGTGACTGGTAGGGGTTTGTCCGGGTGAAGTATTCTGGCAAGGGGTTGATTATCTATGATCAGTATGATTTTTCTGCCATAACAGTATTGGAAAAACTTCTTGAGTCCCCATATCAGTGCTGCTGCTTCTTTGTCGAGCTGACTGTAATTAGCTTCTGATTTTGTAAGTGACTTAGATGCAAAAGCAACTGGTCGTTCTGTTCCGTCTGGCATGATGTTTGACAGAACTGCTCCATATCCTGTAGGTGAAGCGTCTGTAGCCAATGTCACAGGTAAGTCAACATGGAATGGTGTAAGTACTTTATCTTCGCAGATCTCTTTCTTCATTGCTTGAAATGCTTGCTCGCATTGCTGATTCCACTTGAATTCTGTATCTTTTTGTAGTAGTTTGTAGAGTGGATTTAATTTTGTAGCCAGGTTCGGAATGTACTGCTGGTAGTAATTTATCAGTCCCAGGAATTGTCGTAGTGTAGTGACATCATGTGGTCTTGGTGCATCGACAATAGCCTTGATTTTGTCGCTTGTAGGGTGTAGTCCATCTTTGTCAATTTTGTGGCCCAGATATGTGATTGAATCTTTGAAGAATTGACATTTCTTTTTGTTCAAATGTATGCCACATTCACGTAGTTTCTTGAATACCAATTCCAGTTTCTGTAATAGTTCTTCATACGTAGATCCTTGTATTGCAATATCATCGTAGAAACAAGCTGTACCAGTCAATCCCTGTAGTGTCTGGTCCATGTAGCGTTGCCAAATGTTCGGTGCAATCTTCGTTCCAAACATAAGTCGATTTACTTTGTATGTTCCTTTACTCGTACTTATTGCCTGCATCAATGCTGTATTTTCATCGACTTTCATATGTAGGTAAGCCTGATTAATATCCAACGTACAGAAATATTTTCCTCCACTCAGTCGAGCAAAAACTTCTTCCACTCGAGGAATCGGGTAATTGTCATCGGCCAAATATTTATTAAGTGTAGCTCTGTAGTCTGCGCAAAGTCTTATCTGTCCATTTGGTTTTATTGCTGGTACTATTGGAGTTCCCCATTTTGAATATGTAATTTTCTCAATTATATTGTTTTTTTCCAGCCGGTCAATTTCTGCTTCTACTCTTTCCTTTAGAGCAAAAGGTACAGGTCTTGGGTGAAGAAATACTGGATTTGTATTTTCTTTAACTTGAAATGATGCTGTGTAGTTCCGTATTGACCCTATTTCTTCTGAGAATATATCATTGTAGTTTTCCAATAACTTGTTCAGTTTATTTTTGTATGTATTTTGATCACAGGTTTATATTTGATGTATATTTTCAATTTTCAAATTGAGTCCGCGTATCCATTCTCTTCCTATCACTGGTTCTACATCTCTTTGAATCACAAAAATTCTTCCTTCAAACTTTTGGTCATCCTTCATCAATGAAACTTTACCTTCGCCCAATGGGTTAATAACTTCTCCAGTGTAGGTCTTTAATTTTACACATGTAGGTTGAAGTTGTACTTCTTCGAGGTATTTGTTGTAGAATGATTTTGAACAAGTTGTAACTGCCGCTCCTGTATCAATTTCCAAGGTATGTATTGTATTGTTTATTTGTATTTTGGTCATGAATTTGTCATTTTGTCGACATGCATTTATTGTATGTATTTCGTACATTTCAGGTTCATCGTCAGAATTTCCTTCGACCAATGTTAGCTGTTTCTGTTTAAAACAGACTGTAGATACATGACCATCCTTATCACAATTACCACAGTGTAGGTTCCGTGCATTGCATGTATTCGCTTTGTGATTTTTCTTCCCACATTTGTAACATTTTATCGCAGTCATGTCAGATCTTGTATTTATTTTATTTCCTTTGTATTTATTGTATTTGTATGTTTTGTATGTAAGTTTGCTTGTCGACTTGTAATTTTTCTTTGAATTCTTATTTTCTTCTTTGCTTTTGTATATTTTATGAATTTCACTTGTATTTTGCATTTGGCGACTTTCAACTTTAGACAACTCAATAGCGCTTGCAATCGTTACTGTATCCTCAAAACTTTCTATCCTAGAGTCTTGTAGCAATCTCTCTCTTGTTTCCGAACAGCGTATTCCTCGTACAAATTGAACTTGCAGATGGGTATCTAAGGTAGACTTTTTACAATTGCTGCAGTTAAAATTGCATTTATTTGCCAGGTTTTTCAGTATGGCTACGTATTCAGAAATAGTTTCACCCTCCTGTTGCATTCTCATACAGAATTTATGCTGGTGGCTGATTGTACTATGTCCCGGTGAAACATGTTGCTGTAGGGTTTTTACTAGTTCTTTGTAGTCTTTTGTTTCTGGTTTATCCGGTGCTATTAAGTTTCTCAACAACTGGTAGTGTTTTGGGCCTATTGTGTTCAGGAAAATTTGAGTAGACTTACTGGCATCCTTCGTAGTAAGCGAGATGTAATTGTCGACCCGCTGTATGTAAGAATCAAATGTCTCGTTTTCTTCATCATAGGGATGTAAAACCACGCCCTGTAGGGTCTGTGCGGTCCCCTCTTGTAGTTTTGCCGCCAAGGCATTTTGCTGTAACTGTATGTTTTGGAGCGTTTGGCCCAATTGTAATAAGACTTGCTCCATGTTATTTACGTAGTTTTTACTGTAGGTGGGTAATTCTCGATTCTCGTCGCCAGATTTGTTGTATTTGACTTGTAAAAAGCATTATATTTTGGCAAAACACCGTTTATTCGAGAATAACTATTTCACAACATAATAGGTAGGTTACATAAGAAAAAAGTGTAAGTCCCCTTTTGACAGTCGCGTTCGGAAACTACAACATCCGTAGTGTTCGTTCAGAAACTGTGTACATAATAGAGCTATGTAACGGTTAGCGCCCAGTATTAATGTTCCCGCCTCCATGCTCTGCCAAGTTAAACTAACTTCCGGTTCCGGTGTAATCGCATTCCCTTTGTTTCAGACCTTCGCTCTTAAATTAATTTACATCATTGTTTCGTATTCATGTTTACAAACGATGTTTGTGTGCAGGCAATTCGACTTTTGTTTTAGCTTTTCATGCGTAAGGTTTGCAGTTGGCATCACTGGCATTGGTTTGTTACATAGCCGATGTATTGCTTGTGATGTTATGGAATTGCGTGATTACGTTTCAAATAGAATGACAACTCTAATTACAGTTTTATTCGTAAAAGACAAACCCCTCAAAAGACAAAAAAAAATTAAGACGTAACAACTTTCCACGAAGTAAATGAATCGGTAAGTACTGCTCAGGGTCTCAAAATGCTATATTCGATTTAATTTCGTTCCAGTATCATTATTTCACCTGAACATTTTCCTCGCAGCCGATTGGTTCTCGATCACGCGTGCCTGCACCGACGCCCAATGGCGCGGGCGCTCTATTGTCCCTTTACACTCTCCTTTTATTTAAAACCGATCTGTTCCGTGAACTGTGTAAACGCAACCTAAATCACTGGCTATGATAATGCGATATTGTGCCTTCGAAGTTCTAAAACTTAATAAATAAATATTGAAAACTAATATTTTTGACGTGGAGCGTCTATAACTTTTAGTTTAGTATCCAAGGTTTACAGCATATATGTAGAAACTCCAGGGTTAACTAAGATTGAGAAAAAGAAATTGCCGATGGCTGTTGAACATGACACCACTCTTTGAAGGAATCTGAAGTAAAATACAAGAATTACATCAACTGCTCTGCAATGTACGTCGTTTATTAGCATATTTCTAGGAAATAACTTTATTATTTTTTACTATTGTGTAATATGTATCATGTTAGTGACTGTAGGTGGCCCAAATAAAAATTTATTTAATTTATTTATTTATTTAATATTATTAAAAAAAAATCATTTTTTTGTTATTTGCGTCATTATGAAAATTCGCCTCTTTCAGTAATTACGATAAAATATCTGCAAACGGCAAACGTTTAGATGCCCAAGTCTGATATCCTTCACAATAGGTTTGAGCTTGTTTTTGCCTCACTTTTCCTCCTAACCGTTCTTCTACTAACATTTAACTTTAAGCAGTAGGCAGAAGGATACCTTTAAGGTTCTAACTTAATTCAGTTATATGTATGTGCTTACAGCTTTTTACTTTAAAACTAGTGATTTAATTTCAAGATAGTGGATATTGGATATTTCACATGCATTCATCCAGTAGTGTCCGACTAACGTCCATGAATTTAGATTGCAAGATTATTTCTCAGTCCAAAACTCGCCCGATATTGCCACTTGTGCGTATGATTTGGTGTGGGAGTATGAGTTTCATGCGGTGGGGTCTCAGAAGCAAGACTTGCCATATCACTAGTACATATTAGTCTATTCTGCGCAAAATACTCTATGCTTTTTCATTAGCTTCGTTGTTCATTGTGGACAGTTATTTTTTTAAATTAATTAATTATCGTGTGGCACAATATAACCTCACAATGCATAAGATGAAGGTTGCCTGGTGTTGCACTTACATCGACCGATCACGTGTAAGGGATTTACATTTATACCTACGGAAGTGTGCAATGCGAGCATCATACACATCTAGTAATCAGATGTGCAGATTTCCTCACGATGCTGTGCGCCGTCAAAGCAATCTGTATGAAAATGCACGTAATTACAAAAATATATTGACCAGGATTTAAACCGATACCTTTAGTTAGGAGGTTCAAATCACAGGTAGAGCTTACTTACTTACTTTAAATATCAATCGATTTAGGAGTTAAACATCAAAAACTGATTCGTAAGCTGAGTTCATAGTTTTTTTTTTTAATATAAAATCCATTTAAATTTTGCTCACACGCACTTACACTCACAAAGAGCGTTTTTTATTTTATTTTTAGATTTTTGGACTATTAGATCGCCATTAAGCGGACCAGACACATCAGTAATTTCCGTCATTCCGTCATTCCATCGTTTAGTATGCGTCAGACCATCATTCCAACCACTACACTGTCAGTAAAATGTCAGTATAATGTCATTACTTGAAATCATCATTATACTGACATTTTACTGACAGTATAGTGGTTGGAATGATGGTCTGACGCATACTAAACGATGGAATGACGGAATGATGGAATGACGGAAATTACTGATAGTGTCTGGTCCGCATTAAAATCTCATATTCTCATTTTTTACCATCTTTTTACTTCCTTCCCTATATCTTCGTCGGTCGGTCGAAAGTAAAAAAGAGAATATACTTACTATTTCTTTACAACTTCCTATCTCGTTGTTATTAAAAGTTTCATACGTGACTCTCAGTTTGATATTACTAAAGGAAAGTTGTGGTTTCTAATACAATTGTTTGTATCACATTCTACAGATACAACTTAGAATTAATAAAAATTAAAAATTGAGTATCATTTGTTGATACAGTCATACGATAGTGCCAATTAGCGATCTATTTATGACACATTTTCTACGCTATTGCTTATTGAAAATCATAATGCGATACCAAATTTTTTTTTTTTAATTCACCCATCCATTTAACGATTGAAGTTTTAGAAAGAATATTCTTTTTAAAAGGAATCACATACCTACCATTCATAAGTTGAACTTTTCCCACAGTAACTTATGTAAGAGATGTGACTTGTGACATTGTATGCCTGCCATGTTGGAGTTAAAATTAACTAAAATGCACAATGACACGATCGTAGATTAAATAAGTAGGATTTTTCTCACATGGGACCAAAAATAAATAATTTGGACCCATCGATACTCGGCTTTCAGATTATGGTGATTTCCGTATCGTACAAAATCTGTTTTCGCACCCTATATATATAAGAACAAAGAAGTATCAAAACTACATTATAGAGAAATGAGTATAAATTAAAATATTTTATGAATATGAAACGAGCGACATTAAGATGTTTAGGACTCAGTCTCAGTTGCGAGTTGCGAAGCGAGCGTGTGTGAAAGATATCAATTTGGTGGATAAGCCCGCCCGACGCGCGGCGCGTGACCGCCATACCGAAGCCGCGGGGCCGCCGGCCGGCGGCGAATTTGTAGCTCCCCACTTCGGGATACGACCGGGCACTTGAGGAAAGTATGGAGATGTTAGATAGGATCGTAAGCAACACTGTTGTAGCAAATAATGATGTCATACATAATTTCATATCGTTAAAACAACTTTTATGTATCTACAAATTTTATATTGTTAGACGCGGTACTTATACGCCCAGATTTGTTGTCTATTTTTTATGGAGTTTATACTTTTATTGCATAAGTATAAATTCCATAAAAATAGACAGAAAATCTGGGCTATAATAACCATACCGTGTATTTTGATTCATTATGTACTTATTCTTCAGTGTACTGTACATTTCCTCACTGTTGATTGTGCATGTGTTGATAAACTAAATTAAATATAGTAAATTAATTAAAAAAAATAGTTATTTGTTCAACTAGTGAGGAAAGTTATTTTTTGCTACGAGTGCTGACTTTAAATCACGAACTAGCGAAGTAGTCTAGAATTGAATCACGAGCGTAGAGAGTGATTCTAATATAGACTACTGAGCACAGTGAGTGATTTAAAGGCACGAGATATAAAAATAACTTGCTCTCGTGTTAAACATACAACTTTTCACTTCGACCAGCGAGGAAAGTTAAAACATAGTTGATTAAATTCTCTTTGGAGACAATATAGTTTTTTATTATAATGTTTTTAATTTAGAGGTTGCGTTCGGAAACTGCGCTGCTTGTCATTTTTATGAAAACCTAAGATGAAACCCAAACATGATATTTTAAATTTTAAAGTTTAATTTAGTTTATCAAGCGATATTCATGTTTACTAGTACATATTTATTTTAAATATTACGTCTTTAAAAATTCAATAGCAAAATTTATAAACTTAAATTTCATTAAATAACAGACAACATTTTGTGCCTATGAGTTAAATCGCTAGGCCAAAATGAGTTTCTGAAGGAACTAACGATATTTTTAAGCGCCGCGCAAAAGATGGTGTTCGAGATTCAAATCACTTTTTCTCACGCTCGCAGCAAAAACCGTTTTTGCTTTGAGTTTTTATGGACCAAAGGCACTCTTTTCGTGCTGGAGAGGTGAAAAGTTTTTTTTCTATAATTTTAATTTGTTGTTCACACCTTCTCGTGCGAGTGGCGTTTATTACTATGCATTAAATTAAAAATGAATATATGTATAAAATAATTACAAGCCACTTACAAGTGTTTTATTTCCACCCGATATTATGATAAGAATGGGCCGTCTTCTACGAGCAAGCAAAGATGGAAAGGAAATCATAAAAGTTCAACAATGGTTGTTAATTAGTACCCATCTATCTTAATATCCAAGTTCTCTGATCCCTAGGGCTTCCTAGCTCTCTTGTGGAGACTCCTCCATATATTTTTAATTATTAGAGTTATATCTACCATTATTACATGTACGAGTATATTGTGAAAATTTTAACATAATAGGAGAAGATGCCAAGGGATTACCAATTATGGATATAATATGTATACAGGCTGTTAAAAAAGTGCCTTTTGAAATTGTATAAAATAGAGGGAAAATATTTAAAAAATCCGCTCGTAATTTTTTTGTTGTAGATCGGATTTTTTTAAATATTTACGGGTTCTTAAGACAGTTCTGTTGAGATACGGATCCCCAAAAGTTTAGATTGCTCAGAAGAAACCATCTTTCTAATAATGTGTTCCATTGTACCTATAGCATCCTGTATTTCAATATGTTTTACTATTTTAGAAGGGAAACTATTAAAATCTCAATTGCTGGAACTTACAACAGACTGCAAATAGAAAAAACCGACAAGTGCGAGTCTGATTCGCGCACAAAAAAAAAACACGTTCACTGTAAAAACAAACAATATTGAGAATTTCAACATCTTATTTTAAGACCTTAGACTTCTTATATATTTTTCTGTAATCTATAAGTGAAGAACTAATTTCTGAATTCTTTTCAAAATTGTAGGCTCAATAGTTTCGGAGATTAGGGAAGGGTAAATTATCGTCTATTTTCTTAAAAAATCATGTACTATCATGTTTCTTAAAAGCTTCGGCGGACCTCGAAATTCTCCACCTGTATACACTTCCCACTGTTAACGTACTGCATCCCAATGTTGCATGCAAGACAACCTTCATTACTATTGACATTGAGCGAGCGCAGAGGGCAGTGCTCAAGGTAATGTACAGGAAACCTTACCGATATCCAACAAACCTATTGTACGAGGAGGCCAGGGTGTTGACAGTGAGGCAGATGTTTATCCTAAGATCGGAGAAGAAGACGTAGACGTTGAAAATATTCACTGTAATACTACTTTTGCTAGGAGAAAAATTGCAAACACACACACACGCGCACGCACGCGCATGCGCACGCCCACGCACACGCCCACGCACACGCACACGCACACGCACACACACAAATACATACAACAAATGTAATCCTATTTTGTAAAATAAATACCTATATTTTGTAACTTTGTAGTAGAAAAATTAGGCACTTGCTAAAACAATAAATGTCTAGCACGGAACCACTGACCTCCATAACACAGGGATATCCTAGTATGAAAAATAAATTAAATAATAGATAAAAAATAAATTTGATATTTTTACAACAAGCCCCTTTCATTTAATATATCAATTATATATCAATAATATATCAATCATTGCACAACTTTTTTAAATTTTCTGTATTGCCCCCCACACTCAAAATTAATTTATTTGCGTTACATGTCCGTGTTCGAGTCACAGAAGTCTATATTTGTTCTTAGTTTCAACTTAATCGCTTGAGTAGATTCGGAGCAAATTGGCTGTGACAGACGAACAAACAGACAGGCACACGAATGATCCTAGGGTTCCTTTAATCCTTTTGATGTACGGAACCCTAAGAAGGCCAAATATTACATAATATTGTACTATTACTCTAGCAATACAACTTCACAAGGTCTCGGTGTCGTGTCGGTTGAGGAGCGAAACGCATAAGCTGAGCATCCGCCGCGCCTGGCAGCGGCAGATAAGTCACGTATACACGACAACTTCGACGCGACGGGTTCATCCCGTTCAACCTACTATTATTATTACGCACACACATGAACGTATGCGTATGTGTGAAGTTAAAGTTGCTAAATAAATCGCTTAAGGATCTGATAGACGGTTTATCTTAATTTTAAATTTGTAAGTTAATAACTCCTAGCGTTCGAGCTGCTGGGTCTCTTCCCATAGCTCGGGAAACTTAGGCCTTATCACATTATATTAAATATATAGCAGCCATACTTCACACAATGGAGCCAAGTCTGGATTGGTAAACGTTGTAAGGCTCGTGGCCAGCCCCCGTGTCAAAAGTTTCCAAGCCGTCAAGGCCTTTAACATAACGACTTCCATCTAGTGATAGCAACAGCACTATAACGGCTTACGAAGAACGTGCCTTGCGAAACACGAAAAAGCCGAGATAAATGCTATTAACAGTCAAGCCCATCCAAGCTATGACCGTGTCTGTAGTCAGTTAACCCGCCTGATCGTTGCCGACAAGCCGCATTGAGCCACGACTGCTTCATACATTAACGTACAGGTTGACTTTTTTTTATACGTCATGCTCCCTGATCACCCCTTGAAAACTTTACAGTGTGTACTTATACCAAAGCCTATTCAAAGTATGATGTATAAGCAAGTTTGAATAATTGTAGATTGACTTTTATTCAAAAAACTTTTATAAAATAAATAAATTTGATGAAACTGAACAGCTTTCCCCATGGAACGATTGAAAAGCAATTATACCTATATAGGGTAAATTTTCCTCGATGAAAGTAGAGGCCGGCGCCGCGCCCCTTTGTAAACAGAATAACCAAAAGGAGTTTCAAATCAATTGACCAAAATTATTTTCAGTTTTATGAGTAGCAAAAAAATATGTTTGCCCTATGCGTCGGGGAAATTGTTCAGGTTCATAAGTAGCATCTTCAGCTTGCCGCTTTTAATCCAAAAAAAGTCACCATGTGTATATTGTGTAACAAAATTAGTTCTAGCTTAATTTACGGGTACATTAACTTACTACAGCTAAGTACGGGCTCTCAATTTATAGTTTACCTTTTAAATAAGCATCCTTTCGTAGTCAGAGTTCGCACTTAGCACGTTCTATTGTTTTAATGCTTTGCAGAGCTAGCAGTGCTGTACAGCGATAACATTATGCGCCAAGTTTGATAAAACTAGGTAAGTATGTCATTTTACTAACTTTATCAACAGAATTTATGGGACCAAAATGTAATACTAAAAAGAAATCTTCCATATACCCTTTACCATACCCCACTATAGCAAAATTGTCTAACGAAAATCGTATTTTTAACGATTTAGGTTAGGCTTTATAAAAGACTTGTATGTGTCCCGACTATGATAGTACATCTTACAAAAGCATATCATAAGATGTTTTGTTCTAAAAGAATATTCAACTATTACATGATCTTAAAGATTTACGTATGAATATAAAATAATTGCAATCTTCTTGTTCTTCCATACTTAGCCGTAGCATCACCCCGATCTAAGCCAGAATCTGCTTTCCGACTTAATCATTTCAACTTTGCCCGTACTTTGACATCAACCTAGCGCTTCCTGGTCCTTATCTAGTATCTTCAACTATTAAAAATAACGCTAATTATAATATACACAAATACTTGATCCATTTTTTCCATCCATCTTTCGTTTGATACCTGTAAAAAATCCGTAACCTTAAAGTTTGTGAAAATAGGAGTAGGCACGATAATTGCTTAACTTTCTATCCATATACGAATTACAGTTTTAATAGCATACTTACATGTTGAACATATGTCGCTGATATTATAATTATACCTACCGGCGGATTTTCCGCTGCGATCGGTCGCCCCGCCGCCGCCGCCGCGCCGCTCGCTAGCCAACTCGAAAGCGGTGTGAGCGTCATTACGGAACACATTAATTTTTCACATCCGCTCCTCTAGCCATAATTAAGCCTTTCCACCTCGCCTGGCACCCGGCACTGAGTGAGATGGCGGTCACTCGGTGATATTTTACGCTGATTTTCATGGAAGCATAAATACTTAACTTTCTTAATTCAATTATACAGGTGAAATTGAAATCGCGGACCAAATTTCAACTGTAGCTTCTAGTCATGACACTGAACAACTTTCTCTAAGAAACCAATTCAATGGGAGCAAAAAAATTGACTTTCTACACAAAGTTGGCTACTCAGCTCATCAATTTGTGTAGAGTCAAAATTTTTTCTCCCATTGAATTAGAAAGTTGTTTAGATTCATGACCAGAAACCACTGTTAAAATTTGATTCGAGATTTTAATTTTACGCTGTATTGTTCCATGTCGACAAACTTACAATTTAACTAATACCCTACGAATTAACCCAATAGGCATTTACTAAATTCCAAATACTCAGATCTTATTATATGTTTCTCCTTAGTTACTTATCAAAAAGTTTCAGTACATAAACAAAATATCTCAATTTTATTTTTATTTACATTTGTGCCTTGGAATTCGTACAAAAAAAAATTATATATAACTGACCGAAAGTTTGTTAGCAAACGAAATATTTCCAACATCTCAATAATAAAATACCTGATACCAACATACCTGAAGAATTCTTAACCTGAACATTCCTGAACTTTTTGTGTATTTGTCGTATACATACTTTCTTAAATTCGTATATTTACTCATTTAACCAATATTCAACGATTACTCGGTGAAACACTTTGTAGTAACGTAAAAAAATCACTTAATAAAGTCAGACAATCATCTGATCGATCGAGCAGTCGAAAAACCATCAAAGTAAAAAAGCTATATACCTATAAGTATAAGCAATAAGTCAATAAATAATAATAAATATAAAAATAAAATAAATTAGGTACTGCAGTAACCTAACCTAGAGTTTTTCGGCGCTTCTAAACGATATTGTCAGTAAACATGGAGTCCTGAATCAGGTTACAACATTTTATAACAGGTTACCTGTAAGGTTGAAGGTTGAAAACGAGTGCACATTTTTAAGAGAGAACTGAAACGGATCCTAGTCAAAAAATGTTATTATAATTTAAATACAATTTTAGAGGGTAAATATACTATTGACATATAATTTTATGACTATGGAATAATAATATATAAGTTCTCACTAATACTTTTAGATATAAGTAATGTACCAAAATTGACAGATTTATTTATATTTAGTAATAATTTATGTCTAACACAAATGTATTTTGTTATAGACTAAATAAATAAATAAAAAAGTCA
The DNA here is from genome assembly GCA_958295455.1 of Coleophora deauratella. Classification (NCBI taxonomy): domain Eukaryota; kingdom Metazoa; phylum Arthropoda; class Insecta; order Lepidoptera; family Coleophoridae; genus Coleophora; species Coleophora deauratella. Next base: position 7,804,358 of record OY282398.1, read on the forward strand.
TTTTCATGATCTGGCCAAACCGATTTATATACAGAATTGAAATCTAGTCGTGCGTCATATTTTAATCAGTGATTCTACTCCTGATTCTTATCAACTTTCTTCAAGGAATCCATGGTAAAATCGCAAAAAAATATTGGTATCTCCATACAAATTGTTCTAGTCAGCTGATCCATTTCATATGAAGATACCAAAAATTGTTTTGCGATTTGACCATGGGTTAACCTTGGGCTTGGGGAAAGTTGATCAGAATCAGAAGTAGAAACACTGATTAAAATATGACGAACGACTACAGTCTGTATATCCCTAAAACTATTGCATTCCGTTGCCAAATGAGTTAGTTGTATTAAACATTCCTGTAAAGTTGGGTAAATGTTGCAAAATTCGGAGGTATTTCTGATAATTACGAACAGCTCTCACAGCAGCATAAAGCCAAGATTTAACTGCGCCATCTGGGGCCCGGCTGTATAAACTTACCCCCGAGTTTAGTGTGCAACATCCTACGGAAGTTGGAGTTCATGTAACTTCCGAGATTTTGCAAGATCGACGTTTCGTTCGCGTTTAATATTCTCCACTTATTTTTAATATATAAATAGGTATAACGCAGATATAAAATAAGTGCTGGAATGTTTTTGTTATTAATTAAATATCTATTAATATGAAAGAGTTAAGCTATACAACTAAAATGAAATAAAATTGCACCATTTTGTTCAGAAATATTAGAAAAAAACTGATTATAGATTGACTTTAAATGTTTTTATATGTGTTGTTTACTCAATCATTTTAATTATACGATGAAGGGTATTTAAGTATGACTCTACTTATGTGCTAAATAAATCATTTTAAACACAATAATTGACAATCTTCTTCTTCTCCTTATCGCGTAGTATAAATTAACCTTTTATCTCGAAGCTCAGATATCTGCAATAAATTAATAATATACACAATGAGGAAGATAACGCAAAGCTATTTGCAGATGGCGCTACGGACGCTTGACTCATAACAACTTAGTTCCGCGTTTTTTTATTATCGAGGTGTTATAAATTAGTTCTTTTTTCTGTAAAATTGTTAAATGGAAAATGTATGCGACCTGGACTGTTCCTCAATTAAAGGCGAAGTTGAAAAGTACATAATTGAAAACGTAACTTTTCCCACGTCTTCTTCATCCGAGAATCTTTAGGAAATTAATGATTTCCATTATTATTGCAACCAATCGCCACACAACGCGGGATTTTTTTAATAATCTTATGTTTAGTTCACGTAAACATTTTTTTCTATACGTTTTGACAGTTAGTATGAGTCAAGCGATATCAGCGCCTCTATCGGCGAGCTTTGTCAGTTTTCTTCCCCATTGAAAAACTTTTTTTTATAAAAAAACTTAAAAGATTTCTATGGCACTGGAAAGAATAAAACAACACAAAAATGACAAATACATAAAACTCAAACTGATAACCGTACTTTTTGAAACCGATTTAGCTCTCCTTTTCACCATATATTCGTATTTCATTTGCGTATGTGTTTTGAAAAGCAGACCTACAAAGGTTTTTGACTTTATGTACCTACAAAGTTGTTTAATAAAGCTGTCCCACTGATATGGAAGTATCAAAAATTTTCGAATTTAGGCATTTGAGATTCCTTTATTTTTCTGTGTAGGTACGTTTCATATTACACATTCACACACATCACATTCCGTATTATTCGCTTTCCGCGTAGCCGGGCTTTTGCTTAAAGTCCGTAGCGTGCTAGATAAGTTAAAAATATTTTCCTTAACATGTTCTCGTGACAAGCCTACCACATAACGTTTGTTTTACGACCACAAGCCTCTTACTTTCACTCTCTCAGCCATAGAAATAGGAATACCTAAATATATGTATAATACCTTTTTTGTCTAAGCCAATATAGGTAATATAGAAGATATAGAATATTGAGTAGGTTCGATTAAAAACTCTTTAGTACTCGAGAGAACTTATGAAAAAAGACTTCGACGATAAATCGTACTAGAAACTCAATCTTTTAGTGTTTCAACTTTGTGTTGCAGTTACATCGATGGACACATTTTACTTCTACAAGATGTTTTTTTTTTTTTATATTTGCTTTTAACAAAAGAAACGTTTAGCCATATTTTTTATAGCATTCAAATATTATTTTATAAAGTTAATATATTTTATTAGAATTATTTAGTATACAATTTCTCTAAGGTAATCTAATCATAAAATAAAGTCATCATTCATATGTGTCATAATAAATTCTTACAATATAAAATATAAGTGAAATAAAAATTTATAAATTCACAAAATATCAGTATTTCATTATCACTTTAAACATTACAAATCACTCAATTCATTATTAAACTTGTTCATACATAAAATCAATATACAACATAATATTCACTTTCCAGGGTTTTTTTAAATGCCATATATTTCAATAGATAGCGTAGAAGAAAAGTTAGATGTCAAATTATTGTTTTTATGCTGCCGATTCGGGAAAAAATCCCGAAAAAACCTCTCATTCAAATCACATCTTTTCAAGAAGCAGAACAACCTTTACTGATGGTCCCAAAAAAGCGGCCAAGTGCGAGTCGGACTCGCCCATGAAGGTTCCGTAGCAGCAAGTAACATAATATAAAATTTATTGTAGTTCGTAGTAGGTAAATTGCGGTTTACGATTTATGACGTATTAAAAAAAACTACTTACTAGATCTCGTTCAAACCAATTTTCGGTGGAAGTTTACATGGTAATGTACATCATATATTAGAAGTTACAGGGGGGGGATATACATTTTACCACTTTGGAAGTGTCTCTCGCGCAAACTATTCAGTATAGAAAAAAATGATATTAGAAACCTCAATATCATTTTTGAAGACCTATTCATAGATGCACATATATGTACACGTATGGGTTTGATAAAAAAATAATTGAGTTTCAGTTCTAAGTATGGGGAACCCCCAAATTTTTTTTTCTATTTTTATGTGAAAATCTTAATGCGGTTCACACAATACATCTACTTACGAAGTTTCAACAGTATAGTTCTTATAGTTTCGGAAAAAAGTGGCTGTGACATACGGACAGACAGACAGACATGACGAATCCATAAGGGTTCCGTTTTTTGCCATTTGGCTACGGAACCCTAAAAACTGGATCAAAAGAAATGGACTTTCCATACCTACTAATTGTCAATGGGTGCTAATTAAACAGGCTTCTATTTAATAGCATTATTTGCCTCTAAAAATCTACATTGTCCTCTAAATTACTAAGTCAGCCACCATCAATGGGCATCTAAAATTAGTATCTTAGCCACTATAAATCTTCGATATAAGCTTCTGTTAATACAACTCAGCAACCAGTTATTATTTAGCATCATAATTTTTAACTCATATTCAAGTAGTCAGCTTCTAAAATATTTATATATGACACCAAAAAAGTAATGAATTTGACTTCTTTTATAACTTAGTACGATTAAAAATTAAAATGTAGTGAAACTTAAACAAATACATAACTCGTCTACAATATATTGATTAATCATCAAAATGCACCTAAAATTATAACCAAATATATTGATTGATCATAAAAATGTACCTAAAATTATAACCAAATATATTGATTGATCATCAAATGTACCTAAACTAAGTAAATTATGGCCACAAAATATATTATTAGGAACTACTAAAGGGAGACGAAACATACGATTTTATTTAAAAAATACTTTGTGTAAAAGCATACCATTATACCATATAAAAAACCTGCAAAATTATAATACTTATATGAAGTTTTCTAGTTGAAGCTTTAACAATATTTTTTGAGGAACACATGTTGAAGCTGTATCACGTAAAACGTGGTTGAGTTGTAAAATCCGTGGCTTAGTTAGTAAATTAGGTGGCGATGTATGGAATCAGGTGGACAAGTGATAATAAGTGTTGTTCTTTGCTTGACACTATCTTTGAAATATTTAGTTGGCGTTGTGAAGAAGACGAATAAGTTTATTAGAAGCTTTCTCATTTTCCTATGGCTTAGTTATGAAATAGGAGGTTGGGTTCCGTGGCCAAATAAATATTTGCGGCTCGATTTATAATTCCCCATTATCAAGAATTTAAGGATCAGTTTGCAAACTTCATTGCACAAATGGAAAGTCTACGTGTTTTTGCTCCAGTTGCATTAGCTCCTTGCGGAAAGTTGTTTCGTTTTGCAAGTAGCTTCTTCTACTTATATGTCACGTTCAGCCAATAAAATGTCAACTGTATACAGGGTGTTAAAAAGTGTGTTTTTTTAAAGGGGTTACTCAGAATCAAGTATAGAACAAAGGAAAAAAATGCTATCTACTATTATTTTTTTCAGTTTCCCATACTAAATCTGGATATTAAATCAAGAATTTGTAAAAAATAATTGTAGATCGAATTATTTTCTAACGCACTTTTTTAACACCCTGTATAGAGCTGCAGACGAGTGAGTGCCATCAGCTGCTACTCCTGTACAGCAATAACTTACTTTCAGCACCTGTTAGTGCTGTAAACCCACTCCCGCTATTTCCTAGCGCTCAACTAAAGTTTATGTACCCGTTTAGCTGGAATGTAACAGCTCAAACATACTATGTACCTGCAAAGTTAAGTTCTAGCAATGGTTACTCTTATAAACTAATATTATATCGCTACTCACCTCGTGCTAGGGAATGCAATCTCGTACGAGATTTCCGCCTAGCGAGATCTCGCGAGACTCAAAACCCAGTCTCGCGAGATCTCGCAAATTACGGGATCTCGCGAGATTGGGAGATTCGCAATTAAAACATATGCAAATGCTTGTTTTAAGAACTAGTAATTGACATGATATGTAATTAAATAGAAACTGCGTTGCTTAGTTATAAAAATAATGTAAGTTTTATTTTAAAAATCAACAGAGTACTTATTATTTTGTCTCTAACTCTAATAACATTTGTTCACGTCTATAATTATTATACCTATTGTAGCTAATCAGTTCAAATTCGTACAATATTGGTAACAAAACAGTAATTATCTATATTTAGTCTTTTGTAAATTATTACTTTAGTTTCAATAATTAAGAGTAATAGGAACATTACTTATGGTAAATAAAAACAACAAAACAAAAACTTAACTTCACAAGTTCTTAAATAAAGTCCCCCGTAAGCTCGCCTACCCCTCTTGTCCTGTGTCCGCGCCAGGCGCGGCCGCACGGCCGGCGGCCGGCCAGGATTCAATTCGCGCGCAGCCGCGCTATGAAATACACGTTGTCACGCTACATTTGTCAATCTCGTTATCTCGCGAGATCTCGCACGAAATTTGACGAGATACAATCTCGTTAAAAATGGCCGGGATCTCGCGAGATCGGGATCTCGGCGAGACGAGATTGCATTCCCTACCTCGTGCATCCTACAATAATAGCGTACCATTCAAATATGAACGGAAAAACGAAGCGAAAGTCGAAGTTCAATATATATATATTTTTTATAATAAATAGTATAAAAAAAATCATAAAACATAAATTCATTATTTTAATATTTTTTAATACAATACCAGTCTTCGCTCTTGACTGGATTATACCAAAGATTATCTAATGTCTTATTGGTCTCTAATTATACCCATGACGAATGCCCGCCGGGGCTATACACATGCCATGCAATTTGGTACAAAAAAATATGATCCAGAATATATCGATCAGGCCTTGAACAGTTGTAATAAAAGAGAGGCAGCTGAGGAAATTATTATGCCAGTGTAGCGCCTGCCCTATTCCGTAAGTTGACAGAAACATAATATCTTTGGTTAACTTTTAGCGATATTTTCTCGAAGCCAGTGAAAATATTGAATTAAAATATTTATACGAGTACCTAGGTAAAATTAAAATCTAATTAAAATAATGCAATTTTACAAACATTATGTCAAAGTAAAAGTCAAAAATATTTTATTTAAGTAGATGCTGTACGCATACTTTTTTTTTTTTTACCCTCAATTGGTAAGCCCTTGGCATCATCTCACTTTTAAAGTCAGAATAAAATATATCGTTTCATCGGGACAAAAAGTGATATAATATAGTGTAATACGGCTTCATATACACGAGAATACCTAAAAGCTCTCTTTATAATAGTCGAATAGAATTCTTAATAATAAGCACTTTCGTAGAATTTGGAATTTTATTGTAGAAATAAGGCAGAACATTAAAAGACTTGTTTTTTCCCTTTGTATTAAATTAATACATAAAATATTAAAGCTCCTCAAAGTTGAAAAAACATTTGGCTAGATACTTAAATAGGTAATAGTTATGTAGTTATAAAAAAGTCTTACTAAGAGAAATATTTTACTTCATTTTTACCTACAAAAGATTTGTCTGACTACAGCCAGATTTTATATAAAACATTTCATTAGTAACGTATCTTCTGATGTCTATGTAATAAGTTAAGTGTATTCTAGTTTCCCTAGGTTTATAGTTCGATTCTTTTTATTATATTGTAAGGAACATCCAATGCCAGCATGTCAATGCAGAAACTTAAAAGATTTTTTAACAAAGAAGACTTTGATTATTCAAAGGGTATTGTGGACCCTTGCGAGTTTCACAAAATCTTTTATCACTGGCTGAGATGGTTTCAGGTATTGGACAATGAGCCTATTCCGAGATGGACGTGAGTAAAAAGTTTAGTCTTGATCAAAATGAGTAAACTCGAGAGGCCGCATTTACAGCAAATAAATTGAAGTTTTTTTTGTCTACAGCTACGTAGTTAGGTATTTTACACATTTAAATGACATGCAATTTACAAATTACCAATAAAGATGGATTATGGATTATTTAATTGCAATACCCCCCCGCCCCCTTTTCTATAAGATAATCATCATTTAATTTACGCTGTGCCTATCCTGCGTCTTAGCATATGTTAGCCTTCCGCCTTACTATTTTAGGTACCACGCCCAACGGTTCATCGCAATAAACACCATTTTCGCCATAATGTTGGCATTCCTTGGACTGTACGGGAACTTTAAGAAGCTTGATCTGCCGCGTGCCACGGAGGCAGGCACCTACGCCATCATTCTCATCTACCAAATGCTCAACCAGTCCTGTACGAGGCTGAACGTGCCGCAATACCACAGCCTCCTCCGCACCATGCGGGAGGACTTCAAATACGTGTGTACGACTGGTCAGAGATACAGGTATCCGCTTATTATACACTATCCTGGATTTGTTTGTAGTTTTCTTCTTCTTATCGTGTTGCACAATTTAACCGTACTATTACAAAGGATGGACGGCAGTTGCAGTAAATGCCCTATACGTGACCGCGGGTTATGCTAAGTGCAACATTAGACAACTGCCGTTTGTTTGTAGTATAGGAGTATTAAATTATTATTACGGAGGATTCAGCCAAACTTAGATAACGTACGCCTTCAACTTTAAACAGCGAGTTGGAGTGAAGCTCACTGAGAATATACCGATGATAGTGTACGCACAGAGAGAGACGAGAGGCAACAAGGCCAGATCGTTTGAACTGTGTCATCTGAACGAGGGAACCGAAGACATCAATGTGTCTCTAAACCACCTATCAGATCAGACACTTCCCTTGTTTGTGCTGTGATAGACTGACCCGTCTTGTGTTACTGACGATGACGTTTCTTTAATTTACTTTTTTGATAATTTTGAAGTGAGCTAGAGAAACAGAGTTTTGATTGATCTGTATGTAAAGAATGAGCAAAGCGAATTTGAGAACGATACAAATACCTATTATATTAAAACAAAATCTGCATAAATGGAAAGATTTGCCTCTTCTGGATTTGATAAAATTATCGTTTAAATATAAAGTTTTAGAAAAAAGATCATTAAATCACAATTGCCAACCTAAAAAAACACTTTTACTTTTGTAGACTAATATATTCATAGCTACGACAATAGTGGTGGGTTCGAACGCCTTTACCATTTTGTTTTTGGCCGATTTATTTCAACTCGCCTCATAAGGGGACGGGGAGAGGCTGCTGCTATTCCCATTGCGACTATTCCATTACAAAATCTCCGACACGCCATTGCACGTAATACTCGTTTGACCAGCTCAACGATCGCTATCTATGGTTATGTAAACAAATATCTTATGCATCTTACCCTGTTAGTTGAATCTATACAGCTAACATTTATAAAAAATAAACAGGCAATTAGGAATACGGGTTTACAGAGATAGGTTGCACAGAGAAAGTTGACGGGAAGAAAAGAGACATATAAGCTAAGTTTTACACCGTCAAAATATCGCATTCCTTTGGAAAATCTGAAATAATACGACTATTTGTGGTCAAAACTACGCATTCGACTTCAATGTATTTTTTTTAACTTAGCAAATAACTGATAAGGACGGGGACGAACAAACTTTTTTATCCCGAAAAACTAATTTACGTGCTCACTTTCGTGCACTGCGCATCTTCAACGACAGTCAAACTGGCAATATCCACGTGGGCAAAAGCTACTTACTGGTGATAGTAAACAACTTTTTTCAAAAGTTGTTAACTATCTCAAAAACGCTGTGCTCGCGTTACTCTACTCACATTTTGTCTAAAATATTTTTAGTTGATTTTAATGCTTTCTGCATTATGAGATGTAGGTTTTATAGAAAAGTTGTATTTCTACGTCCGTTCTGAGGAACGCAATGCAGTAAAACTGTAAGTAAAGCCAAAGAATACTAACATGTTATTTAAAGCAATTAAAACTTTTCAGAAAAAGGTTTTTCGATGATCAATTGCTTACATGGAAAATAACTGTGATGGTTGTCGTGTTCCTGAGTTTCATCGTAATTTTTATGGACTCGTCATCTGTTATCATGCTGATCATGTATTTGCTGAAACGTACACACGACGAGGGAGACGAACGTCCTCTACTATTCCCCTTCTGGGTTTTCAACATAAAGTTCACTGATTCTCCGGTTTACGAGATTGTATTCATATTCACTAACTACACCATTGCCATCTATGGATATGCATATATATGTAAGTTTCACCACCTTTTTATTCTTGCTCAAATAGAACACTGTATTTACATACAAACTTATGTTAGTCAAAGGCTCAATACCGTGCAGAGTAATTCGGATTCAAACAAGAACTACATATATTCGTAAATTATATTCGGCAAAACAACATGCATATTTGCCAACCGTCAACTCAAAGTATCCCCAGTGCTGGGGCGCGGGTCTTTTCCCAAAACTCAGGACGATTAGGCCCCACTCCATAGATGAGGGCCAAGTCCGGATTGGTAGAGGTTGTAAAGGTAGGTTCTAGGATCAGAATTTTATGTCTTGACTACGAGGGACGGAAGCAATCGAGATAAATGCCAACAAGAGTCAAATCCATCCAGGTAAAGACAAGAGACCACGCAAACCGCACTGAGCCACGAAGTCTTTTTATATATATAGCCAATAGTCTTTCGAAATAAGGTTTTGTTTTTGTTATTGTTCACAACCCATATTGTCGCACTACAGGAGCACGGGTCTTTTTTCAAACTTCGAGAAGGTTATTCCATACTCCGCATAGCGGTGCCAAGTCCGGATTGGTGGATGTAGTGAGGATAGTGGCCAGGCCCAGGACCAGAACTTTTCAAGCCGCCTATTTAGGCCTCCGACATGGCTTAACGACAGCCATCTAGTGATAGCAACCGGAACCAACGTGCTTAACGTGGCTTGCAAAGCACAGTATTTTCTTTTGATTATAAGCTAACTGTAAATATTTCTAACCTTACTTGTGATAACTTTTGAGATTATGTTTTCATTTCAGTCATGATTCAGAACAGCATAGTCTGGGTGCGGGAAATAGGAGCTAAGGCTGACCTTATAATGTACAGCCTAGAGGATCTTGTCGAGGACATGAAGGAAGCTCCCAGCCCGGAGGAGAGGCTGCAGTACGATTCCATCATCAAGATTCGGATGAGGCATATCATCAAGCAGCATCACTCAGTGTACAAGTAATTATCAATCGTGGTACTTTGTCCTTGTTTATTTATTTGTTTGCATATTTTTTTTTTATTTTAGGTATTGAAATTCGATAACCTCTAATACCTTTATTCATCCTTTATTCAACGAAGTTTTTATTTAACAAAAGTTTGTAATTATGATGAAAACACCAATTTACGGGTCCCAAAACTATTTTGATACAACAAGACACACGGCCAGTGTGTCAAGGAGCGAAATTCGCGATACAGGCTGTGGGTTAATTTACACGAACCATTTCGAGCCGGGTTCGACCCAGACATACGGCCAGTGTGTCAAGAGCCAAGTTCGCGATACAGCTATGGGTTACGTCATAACGTAGCCTGCATATTAAGGTTGCGTTCCAAAACCAAAGATTTCACTCGGGGTGATGCGAATTTTACACTAAGGTTGCGTTTCAATACCAAAGATTTCACTCGGGGTGATGCGAATTTTACCCTGAATCGTTCCAAAACCGAGCCGAGTGAAACCGAGGGTAACCGAATGATCGCCTGACAGTTCTCCGTCGGGATTTTGAAACGCTTTCGTGAATGTGATTTTCACTCTAACAAGTGCGATTTTGAACGCTGTTTGATTACCGTTAAAATTCGCCTGACAGTTTATTCGGCGGAAAGTAGTCAATGTCAAACAGATTAAGACAAACAAACATTTTATCTCCGGAATTGTTTTGAAATACTATTGCTTGTAATACTAAGGTATTAAAGCCAAAATTAAGACAGAAAACTACCCTAAAAGCTAGAATCTGAATTATTTTCGATGACGTTTGTTTTTGGAACAAACATTTTATTTTTGGAATTGTTTTTAAATACTATTGCTAAGGTATTAAAGCCAAAATTAACTACCAAAAAACCTAGAAACCTTTCTAAATTATTTTCGATGACGTTTATTAACCTTTCTCTCTGGAATCACTCGCAAGCGTTCCAAAATCATATTTCTTTCTCTTTCTCAAAAAAGCTACGTCTCTTTCATTTCTCCGAGTTAGCCCTACCTTGGTTTAGGAACGACTTCTAAGAACTTTCAATACGCGCTATCGTTTCATTTGGTCTGTCTCGTAATGTTTAGGTATGTAAATACCCATTAAACAAACACGTGAAGACCATGGTAATGTTCAGTAAAGGACAGGCCTATGTAGCACTCTCCCGAGTCAAAACCGTGGAGAGCGTTTATCTTGTAAATCTACATCCCAGCCAAATTAAAGCTCAAGAAAGTTCCATCGTTGAATATAACCGTTAACGAACATTATACCACCCTGACTTGACAAGGTTATCAATAAATAGAAAACGCGTAAAAAATCCTCGACAATGAATGGGCAATGAGTTTTAACGTCTCGTGTGTTCAATGAAATAATCATTTTGAAACCGACGTTGGAAGTAAACCAGTACAGAAACGCAGGAAACAACAATTACAAATTTCACTGTTAAGTATTAAAAAATAACTTGACAAAAAATTGTGACATCACATCAAAAACATAAATGTTCGTAAATAACTTCGCTATAAAAAGAAATGATATCTAGGTAACTGGATTCCAAGTTCTTTTAAAGTTCCTTAAATCAAAGCTCCTGTCATGTATAACGTTCTTCAGTTATTTTAAAAGTTTTGTTGTGCTTTTCTACCTAAGAGTGCGACTTGGCAAGTTTTTTCACACGAATTAAATCTTTGAGTGTGAGTTTGAACAGGTTATTTTCTAGTTCAGTTAGAGAAAACTGATTATCTGAAAAACTTGCCAAGTCACAAGTATTAAATAGTATTGAATAGAAGTATTGAATAGAAAAGCACATAACAAATCTTTTAAAATAACTTTAGAACGTTATACTTGTCAGGAGCTTTGATTTAAGGAACTTAAAAAGAACTTGGAATCTAGTTACCTAAATACCATTTCTTTTTATAGCGAAATTATTTACGAACTAGGCTCTTTTTTTGACATTTATGTTTTTGATGGGATCCTGTATAACATGATTTTTGAATTCTGATTGTGCTACGTTGATTAAAACAGTCATTTAATATTAACGAAAAAATGCTTTCCAACGAAAAAAATACCTATGATTACTTGCAATGTTTATTTTATTACAGCTTACTGCAAGACTACACAAAGGTTTACAAAAAATTGTTGATGTACGAACAAAAAATTGCTAGTCCCATTATATGCCTTAGTGCTTACGGCTTTGCCGAGGTAAGTAGTTAGAGGCTAGTGCAGTGTGTAGTTTGCGTAAAAGGCTGCGCTGAACGTAGTATTGCAATTTTTTTTAATATAAAAGCAATGTCAGTGTTGATTTTATTGCAATTTCTTTGTTTTAATAAAATTACGAAGCGGTCGTGGCTCAGTCGAGCCGATCACACAGGTTAACTGACTACTGACACGGTCGAAACCTGTATGGGTTTGACTGCTAGTGGCATTTATATATTTTGACCATTTCCAAGGCCGTTGTTGTTGTCAGCTGCTATTACTAGAAGGCAGACGTTAAGTCATGAAGAAGGCCTTATAGGGCGACTTAAAAACTTCTGACACTGGGGTTGGCTACTAGCCCAACAACCTCCATCAATCCGGACGTGGGGGATAGGGGGGTATGTGGAGTATGGCCTAACCTTCCCGAGGTATTGAAAAAGAGCCGTGTCTCTGCAGTCAGGACGATATGGGTGGTTAACAATTAAAAATGCACTATATAGGTAAGTAACTCATGACGGTGCCGCAATATATTTTTTAAGTGATACTTTATTATACATTCTTCATATGCAGCGTAATATACTGTAAATTGATTTCTACTACCTATTAATCGATGCATCATCCAATTAAGAAAATTAATCGAAAATTAGCTGGTTATTTTCTTAAAAAAGCACAGACCTAGGTTTTCGCGATCTTCAGGACCCTCACAAGTCATGTTCAACTTTCAATCACAATCTTCTCTTCTAAATTAAGAATCTTTTTATAATTTTTCTTACAGATTCTCATTTGCCTGTTGAGTCTATTATCTAATCTGTGGTTCAGTATCAAAAACAGATTCAAATCAAACATTTTCTCATTTCAGAGATACTCCGAAGGAGAGATACATGCTATACTTATTCTCCTATTGATTTCTGGAAGTGTAGTAACATTCGCCTCCTGTTATCTTTGCACTTTTCTTTTATACAAGGTAAGAGAATCAAATATCTTTTTTGATATCTAATATAATATAATATAATAATATCTCAGGACAAATCAATCACACACGGTTATCTGGTCCCAAACTAGGATTCCCTGTACAATGGGAACCGAGACTAATATACGTACTCAAATATAATACATACCTTAATAGATATAATACACCCACCCAGACACAAAGCAAACAAATCTGCTTATCACAGAAATGTTTGCCTTGGGTGGGGATCGAACCCACGACTCTCGGATCAGTAGTCAGCACTAACCACTGAGCCACCGAGTCAGTCAGTCATATATTCTTTAGATATGGGAAATCGGATGGTCACTGCGATACCGTTTAAAAACTCACCATAAAAACATTGATGCGAGCACCTTGCTACGCCCAATAAAACAGTTACAAGGAAATAAAAAATTGGAGGAACGCCGTCTATAAAACTGAACCTCATTATATGAAAGACATCAAAGCGATCGTTATGTCATGTGAATCAGTCGTTGGAAAGACATCAACGCAAGGCACCTGCTAGCTGGAGTTATGAGTCCCATTAAAAATATATTTTCTTCATCGTATCGGGTATTGTTTTATCTCACTAACTGTTCAAATCCTTGTGGTCTAATAAGGGATCGTCCATTAATCACGTGATATTTTTTAATAACTTTTTAACCGCCGTTTCAAACCTTGGGATGAGTTAAAAACCACGTAACAACAACACTCCGACCTTTGGAACTAACTCTAGAAATCGCGCGTTCAACAAAAATTAATAAACGTGATATCTCACTGCACCCCCCTCCCCCCTTGTGATGTTTCGTGATTTTTTCCAAACCCCCTCCCCATTTTTGAGCCTCACGTGATTAATGAACGACTCCTAAGGTACTACTACTTCTTTTTTTCTATTTGGCATTTCACTTTATGTGATTTGATGCGATTTTAAGTGAAAACATATTGTTCCGTGGAACTGTTTTATTCGATATATTCTAACGGCTTTGATATTATCAATGGTGTGTTTCAGGTCACTTCAGTAGGTAACGCGTGTATGAATGTTAAGTTTTGGTTAGCTGGCCCAGTGGTGCGGCCCTACCTAGTGCTAATAATGCAGCGATCAATGCTACCCCTGCCGCTGACGGCACCGGGCTTCGCTGACGTTTCCCTTGAGACTTTCTCCAGGGTAAGTGACTAATGTATTGTTCTAAGTCGTGCACGTCATCACACGACGATAGTGCCTATAAGAATATCTTTTGTTTCTGAGATTACATAAGCAATCATTTTTACCTTTGTATAAATAAATAGTTTAATACATAATCTTTAAAACATTTCAGATCATTTCGTCAGCATACCAAATGTTCAATGTCTTGAGGCAGACCAATATTAATATTTAAATCCCGGTAACAAGAATTCAATGAAAGAAGATTAAGATCTATGTATTCCCTCTTATAGCACAATTTTTCTTCAAGACCACCGCAGTAAGCGTCTGTTTCGTCCTGGCCGAGAGTCACGTATACCCGTAAATGTAAGTGGCGCCCGACACGGAACCACAACAACAGCTATTGCCATTCGTATTTAATAGTGTTTAAGTAAATGTTTAAAGTTTAGGAATATGATAAATATGCATTTATTTTCTCTTGGAAAACGAAATCTATCGAACATTTTAGGTTTCAATTAAATATTTCACTGCTTACTTATTGGCTTTATTCCTCTCTAAAAGTTGTATGTTTGAATTTATTTTTTAATTATCGCTGTGTGAATAAAAGTAATAAAAATGCTTATAAAAATAGAGACAAATCACAAATAAAGCGGCGATAAGTGGTTCGAGATCTAATAAAAGGAAGTTCTGCCGAGCAATATCGAGCACAACACGTAAATTATCACGACTGAGCGCACTCTGAAAATAGACAAGGAAGAAAGACGAGGGCGGCTTTATCCAATAATAATTCTCACTTGAATCGCTCTATTTGTTCCCGAGTCGCAGTCGCGCGATCTGATATTGAATATGGATAAAGTGAATTATATTCACAGTGGCCGGCGGCTTCCATTCGTCGAAATTCAGATAAGAGGATTACTTACAAGTTATAATTGGTTCTTGCTATTCGCATCGGAAAAGAAAGTGCCATCGTCTTAAGCACCTCTTGGGGATGGATAATGATCATATCTTTTCTGTCTTTATTACAGCCAAGATATTATTATACATAGTAGGAAGCTTGCGGAATGTAATTACAGTAACAAAATATTAGCAAAATTTTTATTTTTATACATTTGTCGTCTCGCGTCACTAGGTAGGTATCAATTCCATCTAGGACACTAATAAATAGCACATCGACGCATTTCAACTGTGAATTAGCAACGTTGTTTATCACGTGCACAAGTACCCTAATGAATTCACTCAACCTATCTACCAATCACATACAGGCTCTCACATTTAGCGTTCTCTAAATCCAGTGATAATAACTTTAATGTCATCAACCCTGATTCAGATGAACTAAATCCCATTTTTCACATACACGGCTCGTGACAAATTCACTCAACGCCTGATAAAGAGTTTACCGGTATAGAATACAGGCATGGCGCAGGCGCATATGTTTGGTAGTAACGCGATTAGCTGGACGGCGGCGTTCTGCAATCTGAAGGCAACTCAATCAGCGTCGGCCTTTGAGTTTGTTACTCGTGTGGACTGTGGGTACCTATAGTGAAAAACACTGACAGTTTAAGCTAAAATTTACATACATGGTGGATAACTAACACTATGACAATTATATTTTATTTGTCATGGATTATACGACATAACTGAAATCGCAAAAAAATTGAACTGCAGCACATATAAAGTTGACTGTATAAATAAATGTCGCATAAAAATTCCAAAAAATATTTCATGATTTCAGTAAAGTCGTAAAACTTATACTTAGTATCGTGAATAGACCCCGCTTATGTAATATATTGCTACAAGTCTTTGTTACACAAGTTCGTTTCATTAGTGGAATCCTCTACAAGTATTTTGATACACCAAATCTAGGTATTGCAAATATCTAAAACATGAGTTTATTTTTTTCATTGTAAAATAAAAAATGCTAAAGCTGAAGTTTAAAAAGTGACTATTATTGTGTGACATTCCTTGCTTCGCTGATAGACAAAACTAATTCAAGATGATTTCCATTGGAGGGTATGAACTTATACAGGCCAAATTATTCGGGTCAAAAATATGTCGAAATCTTTTGGCACTTTTTAAATACGTCAACAAATATTGAACTCCCCATACAAATTCATTAGCACCTTAGCTATTTTTGAATGAAGTCTTATTTCATTTATTTAAAAAGTGATGAACTTGAACAAAATCTGCAACACTTGACCCGAATAAATAGCCCGTATATACGCCATTAAAATCGCCTTATATTGTATTACAGTATGAATATTATGTATACGTCGCAGCAAATTGTAGAATTAGCAGTTTTACAAACTTGCTAGCTGCTTTGTAAACTACGGTGTAAAACCAGACAACCCTTATTTTAACGTGGGGAAATCCATCATGGGTACTCAGTCACTGCGGGGGCAGCAACTGGGTTATGCCGGACGCCTACCGGCTAAAACCCCACGGCGTTCCCGCTTCGCCATATTGCAGAGGTCTGGGAAACCGCAGAGCCTTTTCGTGAAGGGCAGAAAATCCTGCCACCTGCTTTTGTAGGGTACACTCGGACGCTGAGTGCACCCTCCAACTACTAACTATCCTCACAGTGGGCGTCTAACCTAACCTAGACGTCCATTCATCCGTCGTTCTGACCTACTCAGTTTTACTCGAAGTTTTTACACAGTGAGTTTACAAAGCACCTAGCGATTATGTAAAACTGCTAATTCTACAATCTCGCTGCAACATATGGCTGATATACATATAACACTAATAATGTTTGGTTGGACATCACGTCTTTGGTAAATAACGAAATCTATCAGTGGCGCAGACGCGTGTCACGGTCAAAGCAAATGTACGGTATTTTGTAACAAGAAAAAAATTTGGTAATCAAATCAGCCACTATCAATGCATCACGTACCGTTGTTGTTTTCGTCTTATGTTGTATCGGCAGTTGTGTTTAGAAAAGGTTGTTATACAACATTATTTTAACAAGGTTTAACATTCAATTTAAAAAATGGTATCATACACTTAGTATTATTGTATAATGTAGTGTGATTATTTCACTTATGTTTTTTTTTTATTGTTATCAATGTCACATAAAGTCACTATAGAATAAAAATCAAAAGTCCAGCCGCACAGTTTGATATCAATCTCGATACACTGTAGCCAACCTTAGCCGCATTAAATCCTATTTGCCGGGCAGACATTATCAGCACGGTCTACAATTTCTACCCTTTTGTCGGCGACTGGCTATGACATGTCATTTACGATATCCTGCAACTTGTGCGGTTGATCTTTATATCGTAGGGTTATGTTATGATATGACAAGTAAATGAAAATGTTCCCACATGTTATGTGAAAATACTGGGCGGGTTATAAATAGTTATAATAGTTAATGTGAATATTATTGGAATAAGATGATAAAATAAAATTTAAAAGCGACAGAAAAGGAATTCTTGGCTTTAAATATTTGAGAACTAACCATGATAGAGTTACGCTTTTGCATTTTTTTCAATTATTGACGCAATCAGTTGAAAACATTGAAATGTCTCGGCCATACAAAAGGTATCAACGAGTACTACACAGCTGTTTGTCTCTCCTGTAATAACGAAAATATTGAAAACAGCCGTCCATACAACTTTTATTAGTTTATTAATCTAGTTAGAAGTTCATGAGAACCATAGAAAAAAATTTGTTACTCCTTTCTCCAGCTCTTTATCAAAAAGATTCGCTACAATTCTTACAGTAGTTTTCGGCAAAATATAGACGTATATGTTTGTATTTATACATATAGAGAAGCCCAGAAAGGAAACAACATGTTTTAGATTTGCTTTAACGTACTATAATAGCGTTCAAAATTCATGTGACCTAATTATTACCTTCTAATTATAAATACTTAAAATTCTTTACCTATTTTATGATTGAATTTGAATTTAATTTGAATTGAGTTAAGGAAAACTGGAATGTACCATATAAAATTTCTTCATGACCTGATATTAAGAATGGATATAAAATATCTTCTCCAGTTTAAGATTTGCAAACCTAACTACTCTAAAAATGATCATTAAGATCAAAAAGTCGGCGAAGTAGTTGACGTCATCATCAGCCTGTATTAGTCCATTGTTGGACATAGGCCTCCCCCAAGGCACGCCATGTATACCTATCTTCCGCTACGCGCATGCATCCATCTGTTACCAGCAATCTTGCGCAAATCATCGCTCTACCTAGCCGGTACACATCCCACGCTACGTTTGCCCAAACTCCAAACGCGGTCTCCACTATAGAACTCTCTTTGTCCACCGGTTGTCAGTTCTTCGACATATACAATGTCCGGCCGAATGCCACTTCAGAGTGCTAATTCTCTGAGCAATGTCGGTTGCTCTGGTTCTCTGGCGAATAACCTCGTTTCGGATTCGATCGCGCAGAGAAACTCAAAGCATAGCTCTCTCCATGGCAGGCTGTGTGACTTTGAGCTTGTGGACTAATATTTCGGCGCCTTATGTCATCACGGGTAGGACGCACTTGTTTAGGACTTTTGTCTTCAGGCATTGCGGTATTGGCGACATGAATATGTGACGAAGCTTCCCGAATGCTGCCCAGCCTAGCTGTATTCTCCTATTGGCCTCCTTCTCGAAGTTGTTTCTACCTAACTGCATGATTTTCTCGAGGTAGACATATTCTTGAACAGCTTCGAGAGGTTTACCTTCGACTATAAGCGGACTCGGGACGATGTGTTTACTGCACATGACTTTGGTCTTGTCCAAGTTCATCCCGAGACCTACCAGTCGGGAAGCAGCATTAAGGCTATCCAGCATATCCTGTAAGTCTTGCCGCGATTCTGCCATTATGACGATATCATCGGCAAAGCGAAGGTGTGAGATGTGCTCGCCAATGACATTTATACCACGTCTTTTCCAGTCTATAGTCTTCAAACGCATTTGTGAACATTTTCGGGGATATGACATCTCCCTGTCTCACACCATGATGCAGTTGGATTATTTGACGTGTGACGTGATAATGTGAAATTCGTATTTAACAATAATAACTTGAACTAAAGTGACACCTTCCATCGAAACAGCATCGTATGTCTGCAGGCTTAATTAGCAATAAAAAACATTTATACATCATTTGCATAGCAAAATGCTCGCTACAGGGAAAATAAGCTAAATTTATTTCGAATTGCTTCTGAAAGCCATATTCAAACAACATTATCCAAGAAGTGTGGCAGGTGTGACGTCACGCGTCCGTTGTTCGCCGCTTGTCCTGAATTGAGTGACGTCTTATTTCCTCATTGCGACGCACTAGCGGAAGGTTATGACGTAGCTATTCTGTAATATCGATATATTCCCAACACTATTTCCATATTGATTGTCACAGGAAATAACGGTGGCACACCTCTTTAGGTTTTGTTTCCCGCTTCAAAGTGTCTTTGTCTCATAAGGGAAGCAACTGCAGTTTATTATTTCCGAACTAAAGATAGGAGCTGCATCATATGAAATGATCAGTTTTATTGTAAAATAGCGAAATATTCCAAATGGCTACTCTGAACTAATTATTTTAGATGGTTTTTTTTTCAAATATTCTAATTCTTGCTGCATTGAGGTGACCCGTCTGCTCGTTTGCCACCTATCACATAAAAAAATATATAATAGTTACCCGATTTCAGATAAGTATAATTTTTTTTTTAAATCTTTAAGAAAAAGGATTTTTTTATAGTTTAATGTCTGCAGAGTGTAACAGAAAGGTGTAACATTACTTCAAAGTGGAATTTAACTCATGAAATAGGTACCTAACTTAATATTAGGAAAGGGTAAATTTTCCGCAACCAGGCGGCTAATGCGCCCATTCTGCGTAACAGGCCGACGCCGTCACTGCCAGCCAGCTCATCCAGGAACTCCAGTAGCGGTCTGTCACCGCTGACAACTTTCTGAAGCAACTTCAGGTCACCGAGGTGTGTGACCACCATGCTACCTTCCTCCAATCTAGTAGGACATATCTTTGCCTCTTTGTACCGGTCTCGTATCGGGCTGTATAGTCACCAAAAATATTGTATCCGCAACACTGACTGAATCTTCTGTCACAGACACGTTCGGCCAATGTTGATGATATGTATCAGTAGACTGAACAAGCGTTATTAAAATTACCACCAGGTGAGCTGATGCCAAGGGCTTACTAATTGTAGGTAAAAAATTATAATGTATGCCCTAGTGACTAACTCTTGAGGGTAACAGAAGGAAGTGCGGATCACTCTGCAACACCTGATCACCCAAGGAGGTGATTTTCACTCTAATACTGTAGCGTGTCAACGGTTGCGACTGATTATTTGAGAGTTTGGGACACCCAATAGTGTTGCGGATTGTTCTGCAGTATTACTACCGGAGGCCGCTTACGTGGTAATAGTTGTATGTACGTTGGTGAGTATAAAAGTGACCCGTCTTGGGTTTTCCTAATTATTAACTCCCAGTTTTTTGAGTGTTTAATGTAGAAAATTCAAAAATAAAATATTGGTTCCTTTATTAGTTAGATATTTTTTGAGATTATTATTTTTCTATTTGTTAGGCTCTATAGGGTTTGGAGCTTTTACGTCAGGCTGAGTTCCCTTTTGGTTCCTGTTGGCATAGACACCTTACTTATGCATACAGCCTATAAAACCCTACATCCCGTTTCTGGATACCATATTGATTATTTTTAAATGATTTATGTAAGCCTGATTTCGTCTCCAATTCATCATCAATTAGGTTATTTCCTGGATTTGACATTATCGGTGTCGTTTTCTTATATCTACAATTATAAAAAAAAACTCTAAATACTTTTCCAAAGTAAATAGTAAGATAGCTGACTGAAGCAATAGAATCTCAAAGTTCAAGCTTAACGTTTGAAGAGAACGACTGTGAAGACAATTAGGAAGCATAGAGATAATACTAAGTTAGGGAGTAAATTGCATTCATTACTGTTACACAAACGGTTACCACCTGCCACAGCGCATGAAATAATATATATCTGCATAGGTAGATAAAATTCATAGTTATCTCGCAGAGCAGGAATATACTAATATGTACCGACAACACGGAAATCAAAAATAAATAGATTTTTGAAATACCGGCGTTTGAATATTCCGGCAATATCCATTTATTTTCCTTTGGGTCCCATGATTTTTGGTAGCTTTTTAAGTTTCCTTTAAATTCTACCACTACCCACTGTCTCTCACCATTCGCAATAGGATTTCTGCCTTGCTGCCTGCATGTCTTTATTCCTATTTTAGTTTTCAATTATAACGTCAGGAGTAGGTGTACAGATAAGTTGTTTTATTTTATTTATTACAAGCCATCACGCAAATAACATAGGTACAATATGTATATACATAAATATTACTTTTATTATTTTTCTATTTTTTTTTTAAGAAAAAAAAGAAAAAAGAGAAAAGAAAAACTAAATATCATAACTACATTAATGTTTTATAGGCACCTTAACCAAAACTTATTTATTTAGTTTATGCTGACACCATCTTAGTATTCAAACATACATACATAATTACAGAGTATACACAATATTTACTTCTCTATTAGATAAGAAATTTTTTAATTGAAGTATTCTTAGTACCTTTGTCCTTAATTAATTTAATAAGCGGCTAATTTTTATTTTCGCTTCTTTAGCTGCATTCCTTTCACAAGGTTTTGGTGGGGAATCTAAAGGCACATCACTAACAGGGTCACCATATGAACTTTCTTCACTACTGGTACAATCACTGTCACTTTTTTTAAATAGGCATTTTAAATTCAGAGATGAATTTAGTTCAGAACTGGATGGGACCTTTATTAAGTGCCTTCTGTTTCTCCTAAAGCGCCGGCCTACTGTATCAGTGACAAAATAGGACCGTGGTTCCTCCGCTCTGCCAGAAACCCGCATACTCTTTCGCTGATTGCTATTCCCACTGACCATTACTACAGTATCCCCTACTTTTAACCTAGGAAGCTCTCGCGATCGCTTGTCATACCATTGTTTGCTGCGACTCTGGTTTAACAAAAGCCTATCATAGTCACTCCTATTGTTGCGCTCTGGTACGAGTTTACTTATGTGCTGCGGTAGGCGGGTGTTCAGCCTACGACCCATAAGCATTTGAGCTGGACTGCTAAGACCGTCCCTTGGAGCACTTCTATAGTTTAATAAAGCCAAATAAAAATCCGTTCCAGTTAGTAAACATTTTTTAAGTAATTCTTTTACAGTTCTTACAGCGCGCTCGCTGCGCCCATTTGACTGGGGATAGTGAGGCGAGGATGTGATATGACGAAAACCCCACAGACTAGCGAATTCTTTAAACTCTTTTGAATCGAAAGCGGGACCGTTATCCGTAGCTAATTCCATTGGTATACCATGCCGCGAAAACTGGTCCTTCATAACTAAAATAATATCTTTCGATCCCATATTCCTTATAGGGCTTACCTCCACAAAATTAGAGAAATAGTCTACAATGAGTATAAAGTATTTTTTGTTATATTCAAATATATCAGCTCCCAATTTGACCCATGGTAAATCAGGAATATGATGTGGTATCATTGGCTCTCGCTGCGGGCGCGCTGCAGTCACTGCGCACGCGCTGCAGCGCCGCACCGCCATCTCGACCTCCTGCGACATCCTCGGCCAGTACATCACCTCCCGAGCGCGTCTTTTGCAGCGGTCGATGCCTAGGTGACCCTCATGAACGCGACTTATCATTTCAGGCCTTAATTCCCTTGGAATATATAATAAATCATTCTTAAACAACAACCCATCCGTGTATTGTAGTAGCTCTTTAAAATCCCAATGAAACCTAACACGTTCATCGACTAGATATTTTTCGGTTGGCCATCCCTGTTTAATGTACTTTATTAATAGTTGGCACTCTTGATCCTGAGCCGTGGCTACTCTAATCAGTTCCAACTTTTTGTCACTAAACCTAACATTCTGTAATAAAAAACACGTTTGCGCTTCAACTTCACTAGAAATCCTATCGTGCATCAAATTTTGTAGCGGAGCACGTGAAAGAGTATCCGCAATAAACATGTATTTCCCCGGCTTATAAATAACATTTATATCGTAAGCTTGAACGCGTAACATCATCCTTTGCAATCTAGTAGGAATGGAGTCTAGTGACTTCTTAAATAAAGATTCTAACGGTTTGTGGTCCGTTTCCACCGTTACACCACATTTTCCGAACAAGTATTGATGAAAACGCTCCAGTGCAAATACGATTGCCAACATCTCTTTTTCTATTTGAGCATAGCGCTGTTGAGTCTCAGTGAGCGTCGCCGAAGCGAACTCGACCGGCCTACCACCCTGCAGCAGAGCCGCGCCCAGTGCCACCGAGCTCGCGTCTACCGTCAGCACCACAGGCTCCGTGGGCGAGTACAGAGCCAGTACTGGTGCGCTGCAAAGCAGTCGCTTCAGTTGCTCAACTACTCCAGTGTGGACTTCATCCCACACCCACTCAACATCTTTTTTTAAAAGGTGTCGTAACGGCGTAACTATTTCCGAAAAATGTGGTATAAATTTTGCCAAATAGTTAACCATACCAAGAAATCGCTCTAAGGCCTGCCTGTCCTGCGGCAATGGCATGTCTACAATTGCCTTTAACTTTTCACTGTCTATTTTCATTCCATCCTCACTAAATGTGTGTCCTAAATAAGTGACCTCCGTTACACCAAACACACACTTTTCACTATTGAATTTGATACCAATATCCCTAGCCCTATCTAATAGGTTTTTCAGACGAGCATCATGTTCAGCCCTCGTAGATCCCCATACTATGATATCATCGACAAAGGAGTCCACACCCTCGAGATCCTCCAAAATCTGTCGCACTCTGGCATGAAAAATCTCTGGTGCCGAGTTAATGCCATATGGTAAACGCAAGAACTGATACCTACCAAACGGTGTACCGAAAGTACACAAGTCTGCACTAGTGTCGTCTAATTTAATCATCCAAAATCCGGACCTAGCATCTAATTTACTAAAATATTTAGCATTATTTAGTTTTGTTGCTATTTCTGTAAGTGTGGGCAGAGGATAGTGTTGACGTTGGATAACTTTATTTAATGGTCTCGGATCTAAGCAAAGCCTAATACTGCCATCCTTTTTTGCTGCAATCACAATAGCATTTACCCACGGTGTAGGATGAGTCACTTTCCTAATTACTCCTAATTGTTCCATACGGTTCAACTCCTCATACAGCTTATCTTTGATACCCAAAGGTATTTTTCTAACTGGACATATGACTGGACACGCATCTTTATCTATAGGTATTTTGTACTGACCCGGTAACTTTCCTAAGCCATGAAAAAGATCTTTATATTTTTCAACATCCAATGTATGTATACGTTTTATTAAACCCATTTGTTCACAACTGTATTTACCTATTATACTCTGACAATCATTTTCTGTTATAATGAATCTTAAGTTGTATAGCTTACCCTTATACAACCAACGTATGAAACAAGAACCCGCAATAGGAATATAATTGCCACAAAACGACTGAGCTTTAGTGCAATCAGGTTCCAGTTCAGTTAAAGACAAGCCCAAATTACAGTAGTTAGTTTTCGATAATACATTCAAATCTGACCCAGTGTCAAGTTTAAATACATGTTCGGACTGATTATTAAATAGAATTAAAGTTTCATACCATTTAGTATCCTTATTACGGTCCAATGCATCATCCAGAGAAGAAATATAAAACAAATCCTCGTCATCTTCTTTTAACTCACACACTTTACTAGACCTATGAACAGCACACATTTTCTTGAAATGGCCTTTAGCCTTACACAAAAAACACTTAACATTTTGCGCCGCACAACCTGTGTTTCCATCACAATCAGCACTTCCGCATGCCTTGCAACAAAACAGCGCATGAGCTGGGACCGACGGTGGCATCGCGGCTGCCGCCGAGTGGTACCCGCTCGCTGCCATCAGTGGCCTGCGACCGCGGGCGCCTGCGCCAGCGCCATGCCCCGCACGCCAGCTGCTCACGCCGCCGCCGCCGCTGCCGCCGCCTCGCGCACCTCCACCGCCTCGTCGACGGTTCCCGCGCCACGACACAGCATCCACAGCCGCTGTACACGAGCCTCCGCTGCCACCTTTCATTCCGTCAATCTGACGACCTTCTTCATAAGAGAGTTCATTCGACTGACATATTTTTATTGCCTTTTCCAGAGTGAGTTCGTCCGCCCTTAACAGTCTGTCCCGAACCGAGCCGTCCGCTATGCCGCATATGAGCCGATCCCTAAGAAGACCATCTTCTAAGTGCTCAAATTCACACTGTCGACTCAACAATTTCAAAGCTGTCACATATTCGTCAATACTTTCGCCTGCTTCTTGGATTCGAGTGAAAAATTTAAACCTAACCATGGTTATGTTAGTTTTGGTACCAAAATGGCTGTTAAATTTTTCTATCACTTTTGTGACGTCATCACGATCCTCACTTTTATCAAACTTGAAAGTAGAGAAAACATCGTATCCGTCTGGTCCAATAAGATTAATAAGCAAACTAGCTTGCACATCACTTTTCTCTTTGTAAACACCAGACGCTTTCAAAAATACTTGAAACTGTTGCAGCCATTTTCGCCACGCGTCAGCGCGACTCGCAGGTGTTCCTTGTAAAACCAGTTCTAATGGTGGCCGCGCGTGTTCCATCTTATTAATTTATACTCCAACGTATAAAAAATGTATTGTTAACAAAATCTTGCGTTACTTTTGATAATTTAGTACCGAAAACTAATTTAAATCGCGCACCGCTGTCACCATGTAAAGACAAGACCGTGTGAGGTTAACGAACTGATTTATTGTAATGTACCCTCAGTATATACATACAGTAAGATATTATGCTACAACAACATGAGCAATACCTACAAAATAACTCAAAAATCATGTTAGAAAATTATACAGAACAAAAAGTAATACAAATGATGTTGTTTTTGCTTATAATAAGTTCTATTCGATTTTTTTTTAAGAACAGTGATTTTAAGAAAGTCTTGCGAAAGACGAGCACATGTATACTGCCTTTGGGCCCATAATATCCATTTCCTAAAATATCCAAATCCTATAACATCCGTTTTCTAAAATATCTAAAACCCATAACATCTACTGGTGTAAAAAGGTCTTGTTTTACACAAACTGACTACTTTGACAAACACACGGGCTTACACTGTGTTAAATGTTGTTTCATTATTATACCTTTTATTTTGATCGTGTTTATCTACAGAACTCCGTCAAATACAAGACATTTCTATTATTTTTTTGACATGATTTTACACAGCTTCAATAAAAATATTTCAAAAAGTCTTGGGTGGTGATATTTTAAATAAAAATACATTAGATATTTGTTTTTCTATCTTACATCCCAGTGACATCATTACTGCTTGTACAGAGGTGGTCCTCACCATCGTTCACAAAGGATCTTTATTCTCTCGCTTGCTCGCTCCACAACTGCGGGCAGGGCGGGATAGCCAGCGTAATTAGGCTGCTTTTCCACCAGAGATGTGCGAGAAAAATGTGTCGTACGAAGATGTGTAGCTGTGCTGTGGAAACGTGTGGGGGTTTCCACCAAACATGTGCCAGGAAAATGTCTCGTACGAGGATGTGTAGCTGAGCTGTGAAAATGCGCATTAATGCGCGGTGCGAGGATGCGTTGCGAAGTTGTGAAATTTGTGAGCGCAATACAATATCACATCCCTCGCAACACATCCCTCGCACACATTTCTCAATACAAAAGACCTCGCTTCGCTAAGCCCTTTTCTACCTACTGTGCTAAGCGAGGCTAAGAAAATGAAGTGATTCTATTGGTGGATTTTTTCCTCGCACATCTTTGATGGTAAAGCAGCCTTAGGATCGGCAAGAAACTAATAACTCTTCTGGGGTTACAGAGTGATAACCAGGTGGGTTGTCAGCCTTTTGCTACCTTTAACTATAATAATTGACAACTCTAAACACGTTAAAACAATCGAATTTAGTCGTTACAACTAAATTTGCTACAATATTTATATGTTTTTGTTAACTTCCTTTAAAAGTACTAAACCGGTTATATTGCAATTTATATGGAACCACCTCGGAGTCGTACATAACCTATCAAATATACAGAGTGGAAAGTTGGAACGCCACCTGGAGGGAAAGTACTCTTAATACTGGAGATAGCAAATTTTACTCAAAGGAAACATTCCTTAATTTTTAAAAAGAAGCAAAACTACATTCAAAGATTTTTGGAAATACCCTTGTCACACCCAGGAATCGAACCGGCTTAAATCTGAAAAAATAACATCCTGTACTTTTATGGCATTAATCGATAGATGGTAAGTTAAATGGTAAGTTAAATGAAAGGAAAACTATGAAAACTTAGCTCATAAATTCATTGAGATACTTTTACTCATGCAATAAAACACTTTTTACTCAAGGGTACATCAAATTACTTATGTTAAATTAAAAATTCATGGTACGTAGCACAAGACTTCATGGAAGACTTCATTTAAATTACCATGTTTGTTAGAGAGATTTGATCCATAAAGTTTACCCTATCGATTAATGCCATAAAAGTACAGGATGTTATTTTTTCGGATTTTAGCCGGTTCGATTCCTGGGTGTGACAAGAGTATTTTCAAAAATCTTTGAATGTAGTAGTGCTTCTTTTAAAAATATGTAAAGGAATGTTTCCTTTGAGTAAAAGCTATCTCCAGTATTTAGAGTACTTTCCATCTATGTAGGTGGCGTTCCAACATTACACCTGTATAAAAAAAAAAACATTTAAATTGGTCCATGGAGCTAAAATATCGCGTAACATCCAAACAAAAAGTACAGTCGAATAGAGAACCTCCTCTGCGTTTTTACACGTCGCGTCGGTTGAAAATTCATAGTACAGAGAGATTTTTTTGCAATATTCCCAGATAAGAACAAAAGCTAAACCTTAACGTAATGATTATATTCTCTTTGAACCTTATCGAAACATGACAGGGTACTCAAATGCCAAATTGCTTCAAAAACTTCTGCATAAATTCATGTAATACGTTGAAAGTTGCTATTGACAGGGAATACTGAAAAATTAAAACTATAGCTGAGGCAGTAATAAATTAACATTCGTTGAAGTTTACTCAGAATCTGCTCGCAAAGCATTATACCAGTTTTTGTTTAATGAGTAATTATTTTGTTTAATCTCTAAATGGTGTATCCCTATGTTTTAACATAAATAATCCACCAAACCTTTTCAAAACTGGTTTGGTTTGGATGGCTGAAACTGACTGAAAGCCTCTAAAAGAGTTTTAATACAAAATACCTAGATGTGTATTATGAATAAAGTTATTTTAGTGAGAACTTATAGACCCTCGCTACAAATATTATTCAAAAAAGATGCTTGCTTATTTTATTCTAAAGTACCTAGTGCCTGTGACTTCGTCTGCATAGAATTAGTAATTCGAGTAACCTATTTTTTTCTCCAAGGTTTAATCAATCTCTATAGTAGTTATATAAACATAAAACTCTGCAGTGGTTCACAGATAAAAAAGTAATACTTACGATGTGTCTCGGGTACATATTTACATAATATGATGCAAGCTTTCTCTCTGGCAATATATGATAAATACATAAGTATACAAAGGTAGGTAAGTTCTTGAAAAAAAATGCAGTAATAATAGTGACTTCTGTTGATAATCATGACATTAAACTAGTAATGTTGACTCTAAATAACACACTATCTGAAGGCTGTAACAATATTTACACTAAAGTTATCATGACGTGCAGTGTTCAAATATACAGACAGAGCCTTAGCGGTTTTGTACATGTACTTTTATTAAAAAAAAAAAACTTTGAAACCAGTGCTTGAATTATTTATTAAGTTAAAATAAAAGCAACACATCCACACTCGGTAATACAAGGTAATAGCACAAATGCCAAAAAAAGTAAGTATACATACGTACAAATTGTTAAGAAAACGTAATCTAATCAATAATATTTTTTCCAAGTAGGTAGCACCTTACACTCTTCAAAGGACGTTTGTTTAGTTTACCTCATACGAAGATTCCACCACTTGGAACTCGTATACCCTTAAATTAAACAAATAAAAAATAAAAAAATTAATAAGCTAGCTAAAAAAAATTTAGAGAAAATATTAACGATATATTTACGTTTGTGGGTTTTTGGTTCTTTTCTAATGTATGTGTATTCATTATGCTGGTACTTACTTTCTGTAAATTTCGAACTGCGATCTTCCTTTTATGTAAAAAAAATCCGTCAGATTCCACCACGTTCTCTTTGATGCAACTTGACCCTCCAATACGTTCAACACTTCACCGATCGCAGTCGCACCGTTAATTATTCATGAGCACGCTTAGGCTGCGCCTACACTGGTGACTTAAATGACACGTTCTTTCTTTATTCTATTTCTAAGCCGGAATTCAACTGAACCCCCTCACTTAATGACTACATTCAATCGAAATGAATAGAGCAGAGATAGAGCTGTTAATGTCCGACTGATCAAACTTGTACAAAACAGAAAAGAGTGGCGCACTTTGATGTCGGAGATCAAGATCAGCTTAGGGTCGCTGAATCTGCGATACTTCTCTACTAATAAGTAAGTAAGAGTTACAGAGAGAAGTACCCGTGATAAACATTGTGCACTTTATGACTGACAGCAGCAGCATACGCGCAATGAAATAACTACATTATTTTTAAATAATAAATAACTTATACCTAACAGATTTAAAAGCATGCATGTTTTAATAAAGGAAGTACCGAAATACCTAGCGCACTGTTTTAGAAATTTCAAATTAGGATGTATCCTTAGGGCGCGCTCGCGTCCTCGCGTCACACGACGCACTTAACTCTCCCGCCCGCCACCGATCGCTTACTTACAACTTATACGTATAGCTAGGGTCCTCTTAAAATTTTCAAAATCAGCATAAATACTGTATATACATCACATATAGGTACAATAGTATAGTGTAAAAACATTAAATTACAGGTTGTTAATGTAGGTTTCACCAAAAGATTTTTGTAGTACGCATTAATAGGTAGGTACCCGTTTTCATCCCGCTATTAATGGTTTTTTTTTTTATTAGTCGGTTTTTGTGAAAAGCTATTCCGAATTGTGAACGAATGGCTACTTTTTAAGCTGACATTAGTTGATCTAGGAATTCATTTTTTTTATCCTTTTAAAAACCAGAACACACATTAGATTCCTAAGGAATTAATTTCAATGATAGGTACCCTTACATGAGGCTCATCACATCTCCTTTGTGACACAGCTTACATTTACCCTTTAACCAATAAACTACCTACACTACACAGGGTGATAAAAAAGTGCGTTTGATGTTTCAAGACTTTCAAGGTGTTACTCTAAATCAAATATAGGTAGAATACAGGAAAATTATTGAAAAAATCCGATCTACAACTTTTTTCAGTTTCCTATACTAAACCTGAATAATTAATCAATAAATAATTTGTATGGGAAACTGAAAAAATACAGATCGGATTTTTCCAATATTTTTCCTGTATTCTATACTTGATTCTGAGTCACCCCTTAAAATTTTAAACGCACTAGCACAAATATTTCTTACTTTGTCGCACTCGTGATGAAACAATTGAAAATGTAACAACAGGTTAATAATTGCAATTGCATTTATTGGTTGAAATAATCGCCAATTACAATTATCGAAAAAAAAATCGATATTTAAATTGGTTTTTATCATATTTAGGAGTGATAGTGTTCTAAGAAATGTGCCTGGATTGTTAAATGTTAAAATGCTATGTATTAAAAAATCAAAGTAGGACACCTAAAACACGACATAACATGAACCGTCAAAACCTAAACCTATGTTTTATGTTACTATTTAGGTATTATTAATTGGCATTCAGAATCTCGAAATTCTATAGTGATGTTTCCAGCGAGCGGAGCGGTCGCGATAAAGTTTTGTCTTCTAGATATTTTAATTAAAAAGGGGTAATCATAATTGTTAAAATAATTGTCGTAATCGTGACAATTATTTGTTATTATGTTAATAATTGCCAATTACAATTATTTGTAATTGTAATAGTTTCATCACTAGAACGCACTTTTTTTTACATTCTGTATACACGTTCTTTGCCTCTAACCATCTCTAACTACGGGGTTCTCTAAATTCTGACAATATTTTACAAATATATCTACCCTATACATTATATAACCTCGTAAGGCCCAACGACCTATTTTTAAGACATAGGTTTAGTAGTTTAGGCCTAATCAAGTAGAAAGAAAGTTGTACAAAGTGTATAAAGGTAAGTAGTTGGGATCTAAAATTAAAACAAAAGTATAACCTAATTTTCGATCTCATATTACGACTTGAATATTGGCGCCCTTTCAGAATGAACCATAGATTCACATTGTATAGAAATAAGTATCACATTTGAGTTGAAGCGTTTTGGTTATTTTTTTTTGCATAATGAACCACTTGGACCTATTTTTAGGTCGTTGGGCCGTAATGACTACCTGCCTAAATTTAGGTTGGGCCTTACGAGGATATAAAGAGTTGTAACATAGAGTTGTAGCAATACAAAGGCGAGTCTCTAATTCTTGAAACTGAGTTAGTTTTATTCTGTAACACTAATAAAATTGAAAAAAAAAAGTTTCTTCTTGTAATGGGGGCGCGATAGTAATAAATAAGTAAAATGACAATATTTGTTAGTTGTGTTATACACTACTTATATATTATCATGTGACAAAATTGAACCTATCGCTTGATGGCATTCCTCAAAAGATTAATATATACCTACCTAAAAGTTCTTAAAAAAATGACACCAAAAGAGCTGAAATTTACATCACATAAAATAATAAATCAACGATTGTTTAATATTATTAATATTAAAAAAAAAGAACAATCGTTATTCGGTTTCACGAGTTTCAAGAAGTAAACTCACCTTAAAACATTGCTACACATTTTTGTTACGATTTTAAAGGTGAACTTTTATCGACTCATACTGTATCAATCTTTTAATCTGATATCAATACTTTTAAAGCTTTTATACCAATTACTTTTATCATGAAATAGCTTTTCAAAGGCACTTAAATTGATTTGTCGATATACGTCCGACCGTGCGACCCCGTAATTTATTTACGTAGTTGATACATTAACAATCGCGACCAATTACGTTTATCCGAGTTATATTTACGGCGGCTTAAAGTGAAGCAGATTTTTATTATAGAATTTTATGTTTCAATAACATTAACTTTAGAGCGAAAAATAAATAAATAAATCGGACAAATGTCCGATTTGGCAGTATTTTTTACATACTGTGACTTATAATAGGTTCAAAGGTGAAGTAGCCAAAGAATTCGAAACTTATTTTACAAATATCCCACTTAAGACTACTGAAACCCTGAATTCATCACCTAGAAATGCCAAAATATTGCTAGAAGAAAATGTCAGTACTTGTGATCAAAAATTCTCTTTTAAAGAAATTGAACCAGATACTATTGTCAAAACCTTTAAATCTCTTAAAGTGAAAAAAACCGAGGACCTTTGGGGACTTTCAGTAAATTTTATCGAAAATGTTATTGATACTTTAGCTCCATATTTAGCTTGTCTTTTTAATATTAGCATTGATAATGGCGTTTTTCCAGACCTCATGAAAGTCAGTAAGGTCATACCCCTTTATAAGTCTGGCAACAAAACTGACCCGGGAAACTACAGACCAGTTTCTGTGTTACCCGTTCTTAGTAATTTTTTGAAAAAGTAATGCTAAATCAAATGATACAACATTTTAATGATAATAACCTCCTGCATCCTCCTCCTCCTCCAATTTGGTTTCACAAAAGGTCGGTGTACAACTGATGCAGGCGTAGCACTTTTTCGCAATATCTATGATGCTTTTGAGGATTCACAGAATGCAATAGGAGTATTTTGTGATTTCTCTAAAGCGTTTGATTGTGTTGAACATCAAACACTACTTATGAAACTAAGGCATTACGGTGTGGAAGACGGGGCTCTCAGTCTTCTTAACTCATACCTTAGCAACCGAACACAAAAAGTTCAAATAAATGGCATCAATTCTCCCGGCTCTAAAGTGATAATCGGGGTACCCCAGGGATCAATATTAGGTTCTTTCCTTTTTCTTGCGTATATTAATGATTTGCCGTTTATGGTTCAAAACATAGTGTTGTTTGCAGATGATACTTCTCTTATTTTTAAAGTTGATAGAAAATTAAACAAAACTAATGAAGTAAACAACACTCTTTCAAAGATACTCAACTGGTTCACTGTAAACAATCTTTTTTAAATGCTAAAAAAACCAAATGTATAAAATTCGCATTACCAAACGTTATAAATATTGACGCTAGTGTAATATAGATAGTAATGAATTGGAATTTGTTAATAGTACTGTTTTCCTTGGTATAACTTTAGATACTACATTGCAATGGGGTCCACATATAGAAACTTTAGCGGGAAAGCTTAGTTCAGCTGCTTATGCCGTTGTTATGTATGTAGGGTACTTATATAAATGTATCGATAGCTAGCCATGGTCCGCCATTAAATTAGTGTGCAATTAGCTGTCAAACACAACGCGTTGTTTTAATTATTATCCCCAAAACCCGACACAATATTGGCGCAGTCGCGAACTTAAGCTACCATGGCTTACGTCGGTCAACTTCCAGTGTTTTCTCACGAACAACAAGAGTGGAAAATATTCATAATACGTTTTGTGGCTTGGTGTGGTGCTAACGATATCACGGATGACACGGACAAGCTAGGAACAAAGCGGCGCGCGTTGTTGTTAAGCACACTCGATGACAATACGTATAAATTGGTGCTAAATTTATGTCATCCAGTCGATTTAAGTACAAGAACGTTTGTACAGATAGTGTCGTTGTTTGATCGTCATTTTCAACCTAAGAAATGTATTTTGGCCGAGCGGTATCACTTCCACAGCGCCACACAAAGACCGACCGAATCACTAAATGAATGGGCGGCTAGAGTTCGCAGTTTAGCTATTAATTGTGACTTCACCGACTTGGATGTTATGATGCGTGATCGTTTCATACTTGGAATGATAAGTGGACCAGCTCGAGACAAGCTATTCACGGAAAACGCTGCTACATTGACCTTGTCAAAGTCATTGGACATAGCGGAAGGAGTAACTAGTGCTCGAGACGCTTCCCGCCAGACCGCGCCGACCGCGCCCGCGTCGTCGTTGCCGGCAGCGGTTCAGGGTTCTTAGGCCGGATATTTAGCCGACTTAAACCATGTCGTGCGCAGCGGAGGTTGCAAAAAATGTTCAGTGTGCGGCTATAATAACCATGAGGAAAAGTGGTGTCGGTTCAAAAAGTACAAGTGTAGTGTTTGTGGCGTTAAGGGGCATCTTAAACGGATGTGCCCAAAGAAAATAAAAACTCACAACTTTTTGGATAACGCAAAGGTTGACAATGATGACGGTAAGCAAAATGTCATTTACAATATTAGATCACAAAATGGTGAGGCCATGATGGTGACTGCTAATTTGGGTGGTCATAATATCGATTTTGAGGTAGATAGTGGCTCGTTTGTGACTGCGATACCTTATTCTTTGTATCAGAAATATTACAATAATTTTCCTTTAAAAAAAAGTGATGTAGTATTAAAAGTTTACACTGGTGGTAAGATTATTCCAAGAGGTGTATTGGAAATTACAATTACTTATGAAGGTGAATCAAAAAAAATACAGGTATACGTTATAGAGAATGGGGGTAGTCCACTGTTAGGTAGAAACTTTCTATCAAAATTTAACTTGCAACTCTGTAAGTTTAATTATTGTTCAAATAGTTCGGAGGACTTACATAACTTGGTAAACTTATTAACTCAAAAATATGATAAAGTTTTTGGTGATGTATTAGGCAGTTTTAATAAGTATGAAGTGAAACTTTCACTTAAACCGGATGCATCTTATTTTTTTTGTAAAGCTAGGAGTGTACAGATAGTAGTGTACCAGCTTTAAAGAGTAAAATTGATGCTGAAATTGATCGACTTGTTTCATTAGATGTTCTTAAACCAGTGACTTATTCTGATTACGCCAGTCCTATTGTACCTATTCTCAAAAAAGATGGTTCCGTACGAATATGTGGCGATTACTCGGTGTTTCTAAATAAGCAGTTACAAGTCGATAAGTATCCTTTACCGAAAATTGAGGATTTGTTTACAAAGTTGTATAATGGGGAAGAATACTCAAAGTTAGATTTATCAAATGCGTACCTACAATTATGTTGAGACAGTGACTCGCAACCCTTTACATGTATCAATACACATAAAGGTCTGTTCCAATACACTCGTCTTATACATATATGGACTTGCGTGCGCACCCGCCATTTTCCAGCGTACTATTGAGAGTATTTTGTCAGGTATTGAAAGCATTCTTGTTTTCTTAGACGACATCCTAATAACAGCAGAAAGTAGGGAGTTACATATGAAACGACTGCATGAGGTTTTACAGTGTTTACAAGAAGCAGGTCTAGTGATTAAAAAAGAAAAGTGTTCTTTTTTCCAAAAGTCCGTATCGTATTTAGGTTTTATTATTGACAAGCATGGATTGCATAAGTCTCCTGAGAAGGTTGAAGCAATTCAAAAGATAAAAACGCCTGAAAATGTCACGGAACTTAAAAGTTTTTTGGGTTTGGTCAATTATTATAGGTCGTTCATTCCTGATGCATCGACATTATTGCCACCGTTGTATGACTTGCTAAAAAAAGTTAAAAAAAGAAATAACGGCAAACAGACTACAGCGCTACGCTTTATACTTGTCTGCATATAATTTCGAACTAGAATATGTTAAAAGCGCTGATAACAGTGCCGACTGTCTTAGCCGTTCCTACGGGAAAACCGGTTTCGATATCTGTACAGCACAGCGGCGACGGCGTCGTCGGGCGCGGGCAGCCCGGACAACGATGAGTCATCTTCGCTCAGTGATAACGCGACCTATATAAACTTTATTGGCTGCGACAATTTACCAGTTACAATTGAAAGGGTAAAGTTAGGAACAAAACAGGATTTAGAACTGCAAAGGGTGGTTAGGTATATTAGTAGTGGTTGGCCTAAAAGTTGCCCTAAAGATCTTGAACCTTTTTATGTTAGTAGACTGGAGCTGTCGTATGAAAATGGTTGCATAATGCGAGGACATAGATTGTTAATTCCTACTAAATTAAGATCTATTATTCTACAGGAATTACATAGGACACATTTGGGAATCGTAAAAACCAAAACTGAAGTAAGAAGTAGGTTTTGGTGACCAGGTATGGACCGCTGTCGAACAGCTGATCGCTGACTGCGATGTGTGCACTCAGCTGCGCCCCGCACCGCCGCTCGCCCCGCTGAATGCGTGGCCCTTTCCGCCTGCACCTTGGTACAGAGTGCATGTAGATCTGTTAGGGCCTATACAAAACTATAGCTACTTAGTTATAGTTGATGCATACACGAAGTGGATATAATGTTATCAAATTATAAATAACTGTTCATCGGTTTCTGTAATTGAAAGATTAGAGGAAGTTATATCGAGATTTGGTATAATGAATATTTTGGTGTCCGATAATGGCTCCTGTTTTACGTCAGAGGAGTTTCAATTATTCTGCAAAAAGTTGGGTATATCGCATGTCACAACGAGTACATATTCACCAGCTAGTAACGGGCAGGCAGAAATATACGTAAAAATCGTTAAAAAAGGATTAAAGAGCATTCTCGCTTCAACCAACACGAATAAAGAAATACAACTTAGGGAATATTTGTTTGACTATCGGAACTCGAAACACAGTACTACGGAAAAGTCACCAGCAGAGTTGATGTTAGGCCGTTCTTTACGGAAAAGATTAGATTTGCTTAAATTACCAGAAATTACGTTATCATTGTCGGACTCTGAGTTACAAAAAGTTGTGAAATCAAAACAGTGCTTAGTAAGCACTGCTTACAGAGTAAAAACTACGGTCGATCCAGAAATGTAATCTTCAGCATTAATGAACCTGTTTGGGTCCGAATGTATAGACCAGTAAATTATTGGGTAAAGGGTGTGATTGAAAAACAAATTGGAAAATCAACATTTATTGTTTATTTACCTAGTGTTAAGAAATCTATTAAGAGACACACAAACCAGTTGTATAAAGATAAATCGCGGCCTTCCATGATTGTAAATGAGAATTCACAGCAGGATGAACTGGATTGGTCAACTTCAGAGAACAGTGTTTTACTTACACACGACACGGGTAATGATGGTGACATTGTTGAACAAAATAGAGCTTCGAGTAGCATGAATGATGTCGTTGGTAGCGGGGAGGGAGATGAGTCGGAAGGTCCGCGACGGTATAATTTAAGAGATATACCTAAAGTTAATTATAAGCCTTTCTTTTAATTATCGTTTTAAATAAGTGTGGAGGAGTGTTATGTATGTAGGGTACTTATAGAAATGTATCGATAGCTAGCCATGGTCCGCCATTAAATCAGTGTGCAATTAGCTGTCAAACACAACGCGTTAATTATTATCCCCAAAACCCGACACAATAGCCGTCAAAAAAATTAGGCAGTTAACAGATGTAGACACTGCACGGCTAGTGTATTTTAGTTATTTCCATAGTATTATGTCTTACGGAATTTTACTTTGGGGACATAGAGCTGATATTGAAACTATTTTCGTTTTACAAAAAAGGGCAATCCGCGCAATCTATCAGATGCGATCCCGCGAGTCGTTGAGAGATAAGTTTAAGGAAATTAATATTTTAACGGTTGCTAGTCAATTCATATATTATGAGAACATTATGTACGTCCGCAAGAATTTGCATTTGTTTCGTAAAAAATAAACTCTAAAAACTAACAAATAATATTTTAAACCTATTATAATTATTATCGTCACATATATTATGTAAGTTCAAATATTTTTATTTTCCAAGCGTCGTCGCGTCGGGGGACCGCTTAAGTTTATAAAGTATTTTTTCAACAACAGCTAATTAATTATTAAGAATTACATTTAGGTATGAGCGATCTTTAATTTCATGCATAGTCTACGCACTACGTAATGCCGCGCGCGGCGAGCTCGGTGTGCGGTATGCGGCGCGGGGGAGGCGTCACCAAGTGCGGCGCACACTGGTACCAATATGAAAGAAACTGAGAATAGGGTCGAAAGTTGGAGGACTGCCCCCAAAATTTTTATATAGATAGTTCATTTGATTTCAAACAACATTTTCAAATACCATTTTTTGATAAAATAACTCCTTTGCACTTAAAAAAAATACTGAAGTTTTTTTTGTATGGAGAAAAATTGTTTTTTGATGTACATTTTCACAAAACCAAAAGTGTAAAGATGAGACCCCATACATATTGTAGAGGACATGTACCTCGATGTTTTCTCCAAAGTAACTATGTGCGTATCGGTGCATCCACGGGAGCCAGAGGCCCCTAAAGGTTGTAACTTTGACATAGCTATATTGTTTAAATTTATTGCATTTATCTCTCAAAATTAAAGTTAAATAGAGTAAAAAGACTTATTATAATATTACAAATGGTCAAAGGCCATCAAAGATTACGAAATCGGACTTAAGTTATTTTTCTTTAATTCCTAAGTAAAAGGCATTTGCTATGCCTACTTGTATACTAAACTTTAATGGAAGTACTTTTAGAATGCCCACACACCTATTTTACACTAATTCCGCATGTACAGTCAGTGGATGAAACCTGCTATAACTATGACTCATGCGTACCTCACAGAGTTCCACGAATACCCTGCGTAACAACAAGGGTACTGTTGTTGTTGCACAGAATAATTGTTCAATTGCACGTGGTATTTTTTAAATCAATTACTTTGAATTATGACTATGTTCCGTAAGTAAGTAAGTAAGTATGTATGTATTTAGCAAAATAAAACAGATAATATTTTAACTGAAGGTCTACTTTTTTTTTCAATTCAATCCATATAATTTACATTAGCAAAAATTCATTAATTTACATTTACAAATAAGACATCTTAGACAGGCTCTATAATGCTTATTAATAATAATGGAAAAATTAAGCATACCTATATTAACTATCATGTCACATCAGTCTAAAATTAAGATAAGAAAAGTATTTCACAACAAAACAGCTCATAATACTAAATAAAGTGAAATTGCACACATGTCTACTATATAGCCAGTGGATGAAACCTATGACTCATGCGTAACTTTCGTTGTTGCCATTGTTATCCATACTATTGTTAAGTTTTTGTCCTTGTCTAACCTCTTGCTTTTGCAGAGGTTGCACAATACAACCCCCAATTAGGGCTATATAAACAAGCAGGTTACCGGTAAAGATTACGTTCGCTCTCGTTCGCCGCCCCGGTCGGACGTCTCGCGCCGCGCTCCGCTCCTGCTCGCTGTCGTCGCCCCTGCCGACGTGCATCGTGTCTCCTGCCGCTGTCGTCGCCGCTGCCTACGTGCACCGTGTCATCGAACCGCTCCCAGCCGAACCGAGTGTAGTTTTCACTGCGCGGCCAGGCCTGTTTCTAACGGGATCCGTCCTGTCTTTTATAAATCCACGCTTTAGTGGTTACCTAGTGGATACTTAACGGTGCCAACGAAGCTAGGTAGAGCGTGCCCCGTGCGCTCGCGGTTCCCCTTCTGGGAAACGTAAACAGCGGATGGGACTGGAACCACCGGCCTTGGGGGGTCTCCTAGCCGACGCCAGTCATCTCCCTCCCACCCTTGCCCTTCCCTACCATCCATTCCTGTAACGTTGTTTGGGCGTAGCTTGAGCTTCGGTTCACTACTACCCTCTGCGTCTCAGGCTGCTAGGGACTTAGGCACTCACCCGTCAGTACAATAAGATTTACTGGCGGCACACTACACACCACACATAGGATGGACACCTTAGGTACCCACCAACCCGCACACACCTCTGGGACCTCCAACTCAGAGTTGTCCCCCGCCCACCTGGAGGCCCTCCGCCTCATACACGAGAAACCCGGGTTTCTCGATAAGCTCCTTCTGAGCATCCCACCCGAGGTCATGGTCGCCCTGCTGCCCGCCCTAAATCGCCGCGATTCTCCCCTCTCGCCCCAGCCCACCGAAGAGGCTTCACCTCTATCCCAACCTCCGACGATCGCTTCTCGACCACTAACCCCTGCCCCCGCGACTACCCCCATGGACTATCAAGTCCAAGACCGCGTATCTTCCTCTTCGGAGAGTGAGGACGGCGACGGCTTTACGACCGTCGACTCCAAAAACTCAAAGAAGAGGAAGCGCAAAGTCCCCGTCCCCACGAAAACGTCCAAAAAGGCCGCCACCGCCGCGACCTCAGTGACGACCCCCCCACCCGAGCACTCTGACCAGGAGTCCTCCCAATCTGCCCCTCCCGCATCTCAACCCCCCCGCATCGAACGCCCCCCGCCCCTCTTCATTCAGGACAAGGAGAAATGGAACAATGTTTCATTTCTCCTTAACGAACGCAAAATCGCGTTCACCTCTGCTCGGACCACCCAACAAGGGATCAAGGTCCAAGTCCCCACTCCCAACGACCATCGTCGCCTCACGACCGTCTTGAAAGCCGAACGCATCGGCTTTCACACCTACGCCCTCGAGGATGAGCGCATTTTGCGCGTCGTCATCAGAGGTGTCCCCAAGGAGCTTAACTCCAATGATATCCTCGAGGACCTTAAGTCCCAAGGATACCCCGCCCACGAAGTACACCGCATGCATAGCGGAAAAACAAAAGCCCCCTTCGATCTAGTGCTGGTCACACTAGACCTATCCCCCGCCGGTAAGCGTATCATAAATACGCTTACCACCGTATGCCAACTATCCGGCATACGCATCGAGATGCCCCACAAAAAGGGTCCCCCTGGCCAGTGCCATAGATGCCAACTCTATGGTCACTCGGCCAGAAACTGCTACGCAAAGCCTAGGTGCGTCAAATGCCTAGGCAATCACGGCACCCCTGACTGCCCCCGCCCCAAAGACAAGAGCGAGTGTACGGAACCCCCTGGTTGCGTACTCTGCGGTGCCCTGGGACATCCAGCAAACTACCGCGGATGCCCCAAGGCACCACGCGCTAGTCGTAGGCCTGGCAAAAAAGGCCCCGCGCCCTCCGCCTCGGAACCCCGGCCCGCACGCCGCACTGTCCCACGTACTGAGGATTTCCCACCTCTACGTCCGACAAAAACACCCGCCTTCACCCCCAACATCGCAGCCTCTCAGGAGCTGCAACCCGCCTGGAGAAGCCAAGCAGTCTTGGCTTCACCACCTCCACTCATGGAAACTCCAGTTTCCATGCCCACGGCATTCAAGCCGACCCCCAAGCCCCCCACCAAACCAGCTAAGATCAGCAAAGCGCCCCTTACCCCTAAGGTCTCCCCTCCAGCGCCTGTCCCAGACACGGTGGAGGAAGACGATCTTAGCTTTGTCATCCGCTTTGCCAGCGCCATTAACATGGAGCAGGTCCGCGACCTGGCTAGGGAGCTCAGAGCAACCCAGCATAACACTGAACAGCGTTGCATAGCAATGCTTAAGCATTCGCGACTCATCGCAGCCATCTCTGAGTTCAATGTTAATTCTCCATAATGGATTTAAACCCCTCTAAAGGTAGACTCAAGCCCCGATCTATTACCGTCGCATTCTATAATGCTGACGGCATCCTCCCCCAGCGTTGGCAAATTATAGATTTCCTTCGCGAACACCAAATCGATGTCTTACTAGTGCAAGAAACACACCTTAAACCTTGCACTCGCGGGCCTAAAATCCCCAACTACGAATTTAGTGCGTAACGATAGAGTGAACTCCGCAAAGGGCGGCACTCTCATCTATTACAAAAGGTCCTTGCACTGTATACCCATCGACACCCCCCCTCTCACGAGCATTGAGGCCTCTGTCTGTCGGCTAGCCATGACCGGCCACCAACCCATTACCCTAGCTTCGGTCTATCTCCCTTGTAGTGGCGACAAACCACTACTCGGAAGCGACATCGAGGCCCTTTTCAATCTAGGAGGCGCAGTCATTCTGGCTGGCGACCTAAATAGCAAACACGAACGGTGGAATTGCGTATCCACCAATACCAGAGGTAGAGCCCTTGACAGACTCGTTGACCGACTCAACTTCGACATCATTGCCCCAATGACCCCCACTCACTTTCCGTACAATGTCAATCACACCCCAGACATTCTAGACATAGCACTTCTAAAGAACATCAACCTTCAGTTGTGCTCGATAGAAGTGCTTCAAACTCTGTGTTCCGACCACCGGCCGGTCCTGTTACAATTAGGTCCCCCAACCCCCACGGCCCCGCCCACCAAGACGATAGTTGACTGGGACAGCCTTGAGGACAAACTCAAAGCTACCAGTTCACCGGACCTTGACAACATACCCGACGACATTAAGTCTTTAGATGACGTCCGATGCGCAATCGATGCCCTCAGCAGCCACACTCAATCAGTCGTAAAAGACTGCTCCCGGCAGGTTCCAGTGCTGCCCCAGCACCGCTGGAGACTGCCGGAAGACGCGAGGTCGCTGCTGACCGCAAGAAATGCAGCCATCCGTGCCTACGACAGCTTCCCAAACGAGGAAAACCGCACTCGCATGCGAGCTTTACAGAGGGACGTAAAGCAGACCATGCAGGAGCTGCAGCAGACCCGTTGGGATGAACTTCTTGGGGGAATCTCGCCATCTCACGTCGCGTATTGGAGCTTGGCGAGAGCCCTCAAGAAGGATGTCGAGTCCCCCATGCCCCCTCTCAAACGCCCCAACCTTCCGGATGCCTTTGACGACTCCGAAAAGGCCGAGTGCCTGGCCGACAGCCTAGAGGCCCAATGCTCCCCCAGTACACTCCCAATCGAGCCCATCCAGCTACAGAAGGTGGATGAGGAAGTCGAACGGCGAGTAGCCCTCCCCCCGACCGAGTCTCTTGCCCCAGTCACCCCGTGTGAAGTAGAGAAGGCCATTAAACAGCTCAAACCCCGGAAGGCCCCCGGCTCTGACGGCATCACCAACAAAGTACTCAAGTACTTCTCCCCGAATCTCATTGCTCTTCTAGCGTGCATCTTCAATGCAGCCATCGACAACTGCACATTTCCCGACACGTGGAAAAGTGCAGACGTCATAGGCTTCCACAAATCCAATAAGCCCCGCTCTGAACCCTCCAGCTACAGACCCATAAGCCTCCTCAAGGCCTTGGGTAAACTGTACGAACGCATTCTCCTCGCCCGCCTAAAGGACATTGTCCAGTCCAAAGGCCTTCTACCAGACGAGCAGTTTGGCTTCAGAGCCAGACACTCGTGCGTCCAACAGGTGCACCGCATAACGGAGCACATTATAAGCGGCTTCGCCCGCAGACAGTTCACAGGAGCTCTCTTCTTTGATGTGGCGAAAGCTTTCGATAAAGTCTGGCACAACGGGTTGATATACAAACTATATCAGCTGGGGCTGCCAGACCGGCTCGTACTCATACTACGAGACTTCCTCACGAATCGGAGCTTTCGCTATCGCATAGAAGGAGTCTACTCGTCCCCCCGACCCATCAGAGCCGGAGTCCCCCAGGGCTCCGTTCTAGCCCCCACACTCTTCTCGCTCTACATGAGCGACATGCCGCGATTCCCAAATGTCAACCTTGCGCTTTTCGCAGATGACACAGCCCTCTATCTATCCAGCCGCTCAGCGGGCCTCATCCTTCGAAACCTCCAATCCTCTGCCAGTGCCCTGGGCAAATGGTTTAGGAACTGGAGGATCGAA
The DNA here is from genome assembly GCA_958295455.1 of Coleophora deauratella. Lineage (NCBI taxonomy): Eukaryota > Metazoa > Arthropoda > Insecta > Lepidoptera > Coleophoridae > Coleophora > Coleophora deauratella. Next base: position 7,848,226 of record OY282398.1, read on the forward strand.
GTGAACCCCGAGAAAAGTGCAGCCATGCTCTTTTCATTCAAACGGCTCAGTACCGAGACCAATCCCATCGATCGCAGCATTAAACTGTTCGATCGCCCCATCCCGTGGGAACGCTCTGTCAAATATCTAGGCGTCACCCTAGATGACCGACTGACGTTCAAAGAACACATCAAACGAGTCCGAAACAAAGCAGCCTTTGTTTTAGGCCGTCTCTACCCCCTCACGAACAAGAAAAGTAAAATGTCCCTTAGAAATAAGGTGACACTTTACAAAACTTGCATCCGTCCCATTCTCACCTACGCCGGCGTAGCGTTCGCCCATACAAAGCCCAGTCTCATCCACCGACTTCAGGTCATCCAAAATCGCTTCATGCGCCGAGCCACGGGCGCCCCATGGTTCGTGCGCAATGAAAATCTCCATTGCGATCTAGAGCTTCCCACCATAGCTCAATACCTGAAGCAAGCGTCAAAACGCTACTTCGATTCCGCCCCCTATCACCCCAACCCCCTATTCGTAAGCTCCGCAGTTTACGACCTCCCCGCGAATCCCATACGCGTGATCCGACGCCCCCGGCACGTACTCGAGGATCCCGATGATCCTATCACGCTAGCCGTAGCAGCCATGACCCCCCCGCCCCAACCACAGAGTAACACGACACCGACATACTGCCCTCGCCGGCGAGGGCGGCGTCCCCCCGCTTCTCGCGCCTACCAGCGCTATCGGCACATACCGGGCCGATTCTCTCCGATCCTCCCCGTCCAAGCAACGTCCTAAGCCGAGGTCCGTGCCCACCTGGGCGCCCTTAGGCAGTTGCATCTTTTTGCTTAGGCTGAGTACCCTACGTACTCGCCTTCCCTGTCCGGTGAAGTTGTAAAGGCCCAACGGCCAACAACAAACATGTCCGTTCGAAAAAAAAAAAAAAAAAAAAAGGTAAAGATTAGTCGTAAGTGCGCTATTGGCGAAAGTATTACTGTGATTTGCTGTTATAATGTCGGGTTTCGTTACTAATTTGGATATGTTCATGGCACTGAAGGCCTTTGGTGGTATAAAAAACAGTACTTTATTATACCAAAAACTCAGTGAATATCTTCCTGCAGAAATGTCCGAAGAAGACCGTAGCACCTTCAAAGTGTTTGTGAAAACATACGTGAACAATTTGTACAAAAAATGGTCCGATGTGAGTAGAAATCAGAGAAGGTTTTTTAATAAAAACCTTGATTGGTTAGAAACTGAAATTAAGTGGCCCGAGTGCGAGTCTATTAACCTATCGTCCATATTCATCCGGGAGAGTGAGAATGAAGTTGAAGAGGACCTGAATTTATCTATTGATATCGTGGAAGTCAGGCCATCGTCAGCAAATGCTGCCACCAACACGCCTAGCCCAAGAAAATCATTTCAAGACCTAACTAATCAACAGAAAAAAAGGCGTTCCGGCTCACTGTTAGAAAATTCGGAGGAAGAGTTGGTTTTTGCTCTAGTGATGAAGTTAAAAGAAAGTGGTAACTCTGAATTAGCTCGCATTATTGAATACCTTTCAAAAAGTCCCGAAAAAACTCAAGAAGTAACTGATTATTTATTTGATTCGTCGTACGTTAAGAAGTCTAAGATTTCTAATGAGAAGACTTTATCACTCGTGACAGCATTGAGTTTATCTAAGTGGCAATATTTTACTATGAAGTCATTTTTTCGTGAGCTACCATCATACCAAAATTTACTGGTGGCTAGAAAAGCGTGTTATCCTCCAGAAGATGCTATCACAATAAATGAAAATGGAGCTAATATTGAGCTACAGGCCCTTCTTGATTTAACAACAGAAAAGATTATTCAAGTTGTTGATTTAGAATCAAATGCTTCTTGTCTTAAGCTCATAAGCAAATGGGGCTTTGACGGAGCTTCTTCGCAGAGCACATATAAACAAAAGACAAGTTCAAATTTTTCGGATTCATCGGTCTTCATGACGAGTCTTGTTCCATTACGTCTAATGAATGGTGACGAATTGGTATGGGAAAACCCTCGCCCGTCATCTACTAACTATTGTAGGCCAAAGAAGTTCGAGTTTGTAAAGGAAACAAAAGAGTACATACAGCAACAAGCAGCTTTAATGGAAGAAGAAATAGCAAACTTGGTTCCAACAATGATAGGTAAGTCTTTTTTTAAACGCTTTTATTTGACTTTCCCTGTTCGGATATTTGTATTACGTATTTACGTTAGCGTTTTAAATCCTTTTATCCGATCCAACTCTATATTATGAATTATGATTACTATCTGATACAGATATAACATATTATGTATGCTGAAATCTGCCCCGCATACTAGAATTATCTGTACTGTGGGAACTACAAACTGATAAAGGCATAGATAAGAGATAATTAACATTCAATGAATGTGTATTTTCATTATACTTTAATAATTTCTTAATCTGTTCTTTTTTTATTGCAGGTGGTGTGGAAATCTGTCATGATATGCATATGACAATGATTGATGGAAAAGTTTCATCAGCTTTGTCAGAGACACCTTCATGTGCGAGCTGTACCATATGCAAAGCTACACCCAAAGAAATGAACAATTTAAGCCTTGTTTACAGTAAGCCTATCAATACAGAGATGTACCGATACGGCTTATCTTCTTTACACATGTGGATCAGATGTATGGAATGCATTCTACACATTTCATATAACTTAGATTTTCAAAAGTGGGCAGCTAGGGGGCAAGACAAACTATTGCAAAGTCCAGGAAAGAAATGACGCAAAACGAGCTATTTGCACAAACAGGACTATTGGTGGATATTGTTAAGCAAGGGTATGGTACCACCAACGATGGGAATACGGCAAGACGGTTTTTCCGAAATTACGAAAAGTCTGCAGAAATCACTGGAGTAAATGAGACATTGATAAAGAGGTTCGCTGTGATTTTGCAGACCATATCATCTGGAAGAAAAATAAACATTCAAAATTTCAGAGAATATTGCAAGGAAACTGCCGAACTATATGTCCATCTATATGAATGGTATTACATGCCAGCAAGTGTCCATAAGCTTCTGGTACATGGTGCGGACATCTGCGAGCATTTTTCTTTCATGCCTATTGGTATGATGTCGGAGGAAGCATCTGAAGCTCGCAACAAGGACTTCAGAAACATTCGAGAGAGACATTCTCGAAAGACTGGAAGGATCCAAACTAACGAAGATCTCATTCATAACTTCCTAATTAGTTCGGATCCCTACATTTCACACATAAAACCGAAGTTTCTGAGGTCCCAAAAACTTCAGCTGTTTCCCGAGGCAGAAAGTCTACTTGCAGATGAAATCCTTGATCAGGGTGTACCATTTGGGCTCGAGGAAGATGAGGTCTTCATTGATTTAGAAAACTGTCCTCCTCCAGACCCACCAGCTTAAGTTGAGTTATTGTTGTATATTATGTGTGAAAATGTATGAATATAGTACTTTTAAGTTCATAATCATTTTATATTTAAAAAACCTTGTGTTTGTCTTATAAATGTAAATATATTGAATTTTTACTATATTAGTATTAAGTTAATTAATAAGCACTGTATAGAAATTTAAATAAATTTTGAGTACCTATATATTTGTTTGTAAATGTAAATTGATTGTATATAGTTGTTATAAATATTTATTTTTAATTTAAGTATATGGATTTTACTGTAAACAGTAAACCTTCAATACAAATATTATCTGTTTTATTTTACTAAATTCATACATACTTACTTACGGAACATAGTCATAATTCAAAGTAATTGATTTTAAAAAATACCACGTGTAATTGAACAATTATTCTGCGCAACAACAACAGTACCCTTGTTGTTACGCAGGGTATTCGTGGAACTCTGTGAGGTACGCATGAGTCATAGTTATAGCAGGTTTCATCCACTGACTGTACATGCGGAATTAGTGTAAAATAGGTGTGTGGGCATTCTAAAAGTACTTCCATTAAAGTTTAGTATACAAGTAGGCATAGCAAATGCCTTTTACTTAGGAATTAAAGAAAAATAACTTAAGTCCGATTTCGTAATTTTTGATGGCCTTTGACAATTTGTAATATTATAATAAGTCTTTTTACTCTATTTAACTTTAATTTTGAGAGATAAATGCAATAAATTTAAACAATATAGCTATGTCAAAGTTACAACCTTTAGGGGCCTCTGGCTCCCGTGGACGCACCGATACGCACATAGTTACTTTGGAGAAAATATCGAGGTACATGTCCTCTACAATATGTATGAGGTCTCATCTTTACACTTTTGGTTTTGTGAAAATGTACATCAAAAAACAATTTTTCTCCATACAAAAAAAACTTCAGTATTTTTTTTAAGTGCAAAGGAGTTATTTTATCAAAAAATGGTATTTGAAAATGTTGTTTGAAATCAAATGAACTATCTATATGAAAATTTTGGGGGCAGTCCTCCAACTTTCGACCCTATTCTCAGTTTCTTTCATATTGGTACCAGTGTGCGGCGACCCGAACGGGCATACACGTGAGGGCAGACGTCGTTGACAGTTGTGTCGATTTTGCGAATTTTTCGGAATAAATTATTTTGTTGCAATCTGCGACTACACATGTTTTTCTCACTTAGCGGTCCCCCGACGCGACGACGCTTGGAAAATAAAAATATTTGAACTTACATAATATATGTGACGATAATAATTATAATAGGTTTAAAATATTATTTGTTAGTTTTTAGAGTTTATTTTTTGTGTCGGGAGGTTTTTAAATTTTTAATTTTACTTTTATTTTGTCCTTTTTAAAGTAGGTATAAATATTAGGAAGGTATTTATAATGATTAGTTAGTTGAGTTAGTAACGATAGGACATATGGAAGGTAGTCAGATCCCCTCACCAACTATTAAAGAGCTGATGATCTTCAAACGGCTGATCAGGTCATGGTTACCTTACCATATACTTTCAATATCATTGAAGTAACACGGTACCAAATTTCGAATCGATAGGACATATGGAAGGTAGTCAGATCCCCTCATCAACTATTAAAGAACTGATGATCTTCAAACGGCTGACCAGCTCACGCTTGCCTTACTATGTTCTTTAAATATCGTTGAAGTAACACGGTACCAAATTTCGAATCGATCGGACATAAGGAAGTTAGTCAGATCCCCTCATCAACTAGAAAAGAGCTGATGATCTTCAAACGGCTGAACAGATTTTCATGAAACATGGCTAAGAACACTCGGGATAAAATTATCTATGACACAAAAAAAACAAAACGAAAATCGGCTCATCCGTTTGGGAGCTACGATACCACAGACAGATACACAGATACACAGATACACAGACACGTTAAACTTATAACACCCCTCTTTTTGCGTCGGGGGTTAAAAACAGTGACAGGCATGATTTAAACCTAAGGAATATAAATAACATTTATATTGCCTATTCGAGACTGAGCAAAGTTAAAAAGTCGTTTGTGGGGCAATGTGTACGATTCTATAATAAAATACCAGACAATGTAACAAATCTGCCTGAAAACAAATTCAAAACGTATGTAAAAAAATGTCTGTGCTCAAAAGCTTATTATAAGATAATAATAGATTATGTGAATGACAAGACATTTGGAAATGTATGATAACTGTATTGTTGATAACATACATTGTACTAGTAATTAAGTATTATTTTAAAAAATGTGTTGAAGCGAGTTTCTTTTGCGTGGTAGGAACTTTGTACTAGGTAGAAAAAAAAGACGATTTAAAAGTATGTGCAAAACATCTACTTAAATAAAAAACCTTTTGATTTTGATTTCAACCTTAGAGACGACATAAATTTTATTCTAAAAATAACGCACTAACAGTAAAATTGAGTGATTTTCTTTTGACGTTATCAACCCATATTGTCCCCACTACAGGGGCGGGGCACAAGTATTCCCATACCTCGGGAAGGTTAGGCTATGCTTCAAACAAGCGAGGGTGCCAAGTCGGGTTTGGTGATTTTCGTTTACCTTTCAGAAATTAAAGGAATACTTTACATTTTTGAAAAATACGTTTCAATTTTGAATAACAGATTCAAATCTCTTCACTAAAATTATTTAAGAATATTTACCCGTTTAATTGGTTGTATTAATAGGTATTTAAAGTAAATTAACAGAAACGCCCCAGTTTCACTGTTATTTTTACGTGTACCTACCAGTAGACAGATAATGAATTCTGAAGCGTAATAAAATTAAGTGAGGTGGATATTTTGAAACATATTAACCTAAATGCTTAGCTCCATGAGCACCTATAGGTTAGTATACTAACTACACCGAGGGGACTACACATATTCATAACCTTTGAAGTGGTTCATTCAGTGAAAAGGGTAATTAGGCGAAAGAATCTCGCGAGCCGAGCGCTGCGCTGGGGCGGATGATCGCGTTAGACAAATTAGAACGTGTCTACTTATTGAACAGAGAATCGTTTATAGTTTAACAAAGTTCTATTTTGCACTATTGGGAAAACTGCACAATATATTCTCAGCTTTGTAACGTGGGCATAAGATTCAAGGAGAAGTTTGTGTTGAAGTCACAGAAGGGTTGATATTGAATTTTATCAATAATAGTACAACCATCGTGGTTGTTTTTAGTTATTTGTCGATTATTATATTTTCTTTCCACATGAAGATAACAGAAATAAAGGCTTAATTATATAATTTGTAATTCTTGTGTCTAAACAAAAATCTACATGTTTAGATTAGATTCATTTATTTCACGAAGGCAATTTGAAATTAGATAATAATAATGAGTTTAACAATTATCATCACTCAGAAATTACTTTACCGACAATTTTTTTTATCTAGTAACCATTTTGTAATTGTAAATTCAAAGTTAATAAGAATAACTGATCCATTTTTAAAGTGATTCGGTAGGTGGTTATAAACACAGATCGCCATACAGAAGGAGTTATGTTCGTGAATACCTTTTTACTCAGGGAGAGGAGAATATAATCATGAGTAAACAATTTTACAGGGTACCTGTACAGGGTCCTAAAATACTTGGAAATAATTACCTGTAGCTTCCATGCATGAAATTGAACACCTTTCAAAAGAAACCAATATAAGTACCTACCCATTCGTAAAAAAGTTCTGGAATTCCCGTACAAGGTTTAGAAATCAGCTGCTCATTTAGTATGAGAACCCCAAAAATTTGTTTGCAAATTGAATATTGATTCCTTGCGGAAAGTTTTTAGGACTGAGTGAAAATTACATTTCAGGTACATTATAAAGACTCTATATTAAAGCTTATGTAGGTAGTATGTAGGTTTTAAGAGTTGGGAGTGTCATACTTTAATTTTTTCTCAATATAGTTAATTAATACAGTTAAATAATATTGAAAGCTTGCTCACTCTCTACCCTTTCATACCACGCTTTTCATATTCCGTCTAGCGCCCGCCAGACCTATATACAATCGATTGTATCTATATGGATCCTAGCAGAAAAACTTTTAATTTCGTTTCTTACTCATGCCAAGAGTTTATTGTTTTGATTTGCTTGGAAAAACGACGCCAGATGTAAAGGCTACGCATGTCAACAGTAAAGGTTGCAGCTCGGATTGACGTGGTGCATCACTTCCACGTAGTAAAACACAGCGCACAGTCCGCAAATTGGAAAGCCGCGGGCAGCGTTTCGAAAACGACTATTGTAAATAACCTGAAACTACAAACGTAGCTATGTATAAATGAACAGAAAACAAGTACGAGCGGAGAGTTCGAAGGCTGTGTGGACCAAAAATTAAAAAAACGCGTGCTGGCTGAACTGCAGCGGCGGCAACGCGGTGTCGCGAGCAGGCGTCCTGTTGAAATTGCCTCTCTCCACTCAATTTAACGTGGGAAACACTCGGCATTGTTCAGGTAATTAATGCCGTCGGCCATCGCTGGTCCAGGACCGACGTATACCAGCACCCACTTCATTAACACACACCTTTATAATACCTATCACAGATTAAATAAATGTTCAGAACTCTCATATCCAACGTTTTGTTTAGTAGAACTTGGTAAGAGTAGGTATTAAGGTTTTGCACTAATAACATCATTCTTACTTTAGTTATCTACGTGGGTATGAATATTCAATTTGCTATATCGCCATACTTCCGTGCAAACAAGTAGGTAATGTTCCATTTATTTTTAAGCCGATTGGACGTGTATAAAGACTTAGTTCTTCTGCCGATCGGTTCCCCATTACAAAGGAAGGATACTGGCTCTTTACTGTGCTGGTTTTTAATCGTGTGATTTGTAGCCACCAAATCTGTCTGATGTATGGTCGTCCTTACCAGCAAGAGGTGAGTATTTACATCATAACGTGCCCTTAATTTCAGGTAAATCGCATAATCCTTTTTCATGAATAAACTCGAAATTTCACGAAACACTGATAGATAGTATCAACGACGACGGCTCTTTTATAAAACGGATAATGCGATCTTAAGATGAATCGTTAGCAACCCATATCGTCCCCGCTGCAGGGGCACGGCTCTCTTCTCATAATTCGGGAAGGTTAGGCCATAATCAACACACGGGGACCAAGTCCGGATTAGTGGGGGTTAAGGTGAATCTGATATAATTATGTACTTAATAAAATATTTTCACAATCTATAATAAACCAAATTATTTATAACTATAGGTAGGTACGTTGACGAAGCCCAAAACGTGTCGATTTGTGACAAGCTTTATTTCCGCCCGTCGCGGCGTCGTCGCATGGAAACTCGATAGCGGTTATACACAATATATTTTCAATATTTCAACCGACACGCAGCAGGATAGAAAACAGTCGTTCTGTTTGTGAATATGAAACGTGTTCAAGTACAAACCAACTAGTCTTATTCACATTTTCATTTGAACTTGAAAATGTTTACGAAAACTTGGCAAGAATAATACCTACCTATATCATTGTAAATTCACGCTGTGCATATTACTCGAGTACAACCTTTTCAGTAGCAAAGAATAGGAATAATAATCAGACTTGAAAAACATTTAGAACTAATGTAAGTAGGTTTATATGGGAGGTAACATTTCTGTAAAACTGTGTACTCAAATAAATAGTATTTTCCAGAATAATGAAGTAAATATACCTAATGTATACAGTTGATTGATAATTCGACGTGATCCTTCAAAGGGGTTATACTAGAGGTCATTTGTAACACATTAAGTCCAATTAAGTAGGGGTCAAAAATGTATTGTTACTGAGATATAACGGTTTTTAGATTTTTAAGAAATTTTCTGCCTTGTTACCAAAAATAATTAATTATGAAAAAAACATTACACTGTTAACATTAAATTTATATTTTTTAAAAGCTGAGAAATGAGCGCTCATTTTGAAAAATCCTTGACCAATACTCACATAGTCTCAAAAATAATCGGTCTTAAGTTGCATAAAGTTATTATTTTTTATAAATTTTCCATAAGTAACTGAGTATTACTAGAAAAAAAAGTAGTGAACTTGGCGTACAAATATAATGACAAAAGTTCTTTGTTTCATAAGCTTTCTAAAAAGGTACAAATATTATCCACTTTTGCACGGGATCGAAAAAGAAACCAATAAACTAAACAAGTAACAGATTTTTCCATACAAATCCTGCACGGTGCCTTTTGTCATAAATTTGTACGCCAAGTTCACTACATTTTTTTTAGTAATACTCAATTACTTATGGAAAATTTATAAAAAATAATAATTTTATGCAACTTAAGACCGTTTATTTATGAGACTGTGTGAATTTTGTTCAAGGATTTTTTTTTTCAAAATCAACGCTCATTTCTCAGCTTTAAGAAAAATTATCAATTTAATGTAAACAGTGTAATGGCTTTTTCATAATTAATTGATTTTGCTAACAAGGCAGATAATTTCAGAAAAAATCTAAAAACCGTAATATCTCATTAACCATAAATTTTTGACCCCTGGTTACAGTTAACCAGGTCATTTGCAACAAATTAAGTCCAGTGACTTAATTTGTTGCAAATGACCTCTAGTATAAACCCTTTAAAGGATTACGTCGAATTACCAATCACCCTGTATAGTTATAAAAACGTACAGATTTTCATTAAAGTCGTTTAATTAAAATAATAAACTATTGATTGAAAACTATAGATTGCTAAGTAACAATGCTCTGGAGTGCAGGGAAAAGCCATAATGAATGAGACATTCATATCAAGTTGCAATAAATAATTGCCAAATTAAAATGGGTGGCCAAGACAATGTCTTATAAACTAAAATAGACGTTGACAGCTTTTAAAAGCAAGCATGGCAAGCAAAGATGATTAGGCGACAGATGAAAAAGCAAAAAAATAATGTTTTTTTCGATATCAGCTTAATTGTAAACGAAAGTTGTTCAGTTTTTCGAGTCCATCCTAAAGTTTTCAAGACTTTTTGTTATATTTGTTATACTAGCTTTTGATGTATGTTATACCAATTGCCAAACCCTTGGCATCGGCTAACCTGGTGGTAAGTGATGATGATGCTGAAGATGGTAGCGGACTTACCAAAATTCCCCAATGCAATGGGGAGCTGGCTATCTTATCTCCATGCTGGAACACATCAATGCTGTTAACATTGATGTTTGACGGCAAGACTTAGATAAGATGGCTGTAGCTAGCCAGGCAGGCTCCGAAAATGCCCCACCAACAATCAAACCGACTCCTACAAATTTGGAGCCCACCGAGAATCGAACGCGCGACCTCCTGATGTGAAGCAAGCAGAAAAACCACTAAACCCACGGAGGCGGTTATGTATATAACTATACAGAGTGTAAGAAAATGGGCATAGGACGTACACCCATGTTCTATATGTCTAATATGTGTTATTTAAAGTTCAGTGAGTATAGAAGCTCTAGTTAACGAACTAGAGCTTCTATGCTCACTGAACTTTAAATAGGACATGTTAGCCAAATAGCTGATCAATTTACATTAAGAGTCCCAAGTTTTTCTTAAAGTTCAGCACGATGAGTAAAAATCCTGTTTCCAGTTTATACATCAATTTTGTTTCATTCTTTATAAGTATAGGGTGTTTTAAATATACTGGCATTGTTGAAACTGGGGCATTTATTTGTGAAACTAAGCAACTTTTCCCAAGAAACCGCTTTAATAGAGTTCTCAAACAACTCGATCATATGATATACAACTTAGTACTGTAGAAACCCCATTTTTTTTGCTTTATGGAGAATTTTAAAGAATATATAATACATATTTTATAGGGACCAAATTAACTGTTGCCTAACCCAATCACTGACTGTCTGGACTTCATTTGAGTCGACCACTGAGACTTTCCAACTGCACTACAGTTTCTTTTTATATTATTTTAATTAATACTCGTAAAATGGCAAAGTTCATGTCGGCCCACGCATACTATCGTATACTAAAGTATCGTATTACATAACAAATATTAACACACTCTGTGTAATCTGTGTTACATCCTGTTTTAGGAGAATGTTAAAATTAAAAACAAAGTTGAACTCTCTTATTTTATTAAACAGTGTTCAGTAAACTCACAATTGGATCGTTAATTAAAGCCTTAACTCGAGTCCCGTAAATGAACTCGAGGTGAGTAAAATCCAAGCTCTTATTGAAAACAACAAAACTTACAATGTTTGGTAATTTACTTCTGAGTATCTGTACGTCTTCAAAGGTACTAAATCGATCAGATTCGCTAGAAAATAAATGTAGAGGGGTTCTGACTAGAGATAAGTTGTACGCAGGAGGTCTGGAAGAACCATAAACCTTTCTATTTCGATCAAAGCCGAAATCATATCTTCGAAAGGACTTACTCCTGTATCCTTGTATATAGTGCACGATGCTCTTGGTGGAAAGTCCAGCGGGTATATGACTAGCTATAACTGGAAGTCTGTCTGAAGGCAAATTGTCGATATTTTGTATTCCATAAGTGACATGAAATTCAGCGTCGCACAACGTTTTTATGTTAGAAGTTCTATTACAAACCAAACCGTGATACAAATTCAACAATTTATTGGACGGAAACAACTGGTAGAGACCATATATATCTGTCAATAACTTGAGTTCCTTTAAATTTTGACTTATGAACTCCAGTAGTGGGTATCGTATTTTGTTGACCCAGGCGACTGGCGCCAATAAAATTGCTTGTTTAACTTTCACATTATATTCAGGTCTCAGAGCACACATAACGAAAAAAATAGTAGTCCCTTGAGAAAATCCAACGTACGATAACTTCTCGTGAATTGTGTTTAATAAAATGTAGTCAATAGTAGCCGGTAAGTCTTGAGTTCCCATTTCTTCGTAGCTAAAGTTCCAGTACTGCTTTCTGGAGATGTTTTTGATATTTCCGTGACTGTATTTGTTTCCTCTCGAGTTGAACAACCAAACGTCAAATCCTGCATCAGCTAATTGGATAGCCAACGAGTCAGGACGGCCCAGCACGAGCCACGAGTCGGAGCTGTCGCCGATTCCGTGAACCATCAAGACTGGAGGGCCCTTATTCGGTATTCTGAACAATATCAGTCCGTATCCATCCTCCGTGATCACTGAATGTCTCTCCGGATTGTAATTAGACTTGGCAATTAATTCGAACGAGTCGAGATGAACAAACGAATTTCGATCAGTCAAATCGAGCGCGATAATTGATTGTATTTTGTTTGTCACACTACGCACACACGTGAGAGTTACAACATAGAAAAGTAATTTGGAATCAATGAGGACCATGATAGTCGTCAGGCGGGCCGTTGCGAAACGTCAACGCATGACAAAGCACGGGGAGCTTGTGTGAGGTGCGCACGCGCGCATACGACTAAATGATACGTTAACTAACCTCAAAGTCAATGTCAAGTCAGTAGAAATACCTTTGGGCAAAATAAACACTTCCTCAGTGAAATAGCACATAAAATTCAAATCATTTTTGACCTAGATATACTTAAAAATTATATTCTCCAACGGTTTGCTTTATAAATATAATGCGTGGTTAATGTGGTAGCTATCCGAAACCTCTTACTTGTGACTCTTTAGTCAAGAACAGTTTTTATTGTAAAAAAAACTCAAATTAAAAAAAATATACATACAAATAAACGCATATAAAATGATCACTGATGCATAAATCGACTCCCAGTTAGCTGTATTTATTTATAGATTGATTAGGTACCTCTTTCTTGTAATCTGCGGAAAAAATGAATGTTCTTAGTTTGAAGTTAGGTACTTAAAATTGGTAAAACATTAAAGTTGTTTTTGGCTCAACTTCCCCTTCACTTCAAGATAAAATTCTCTTCCGTGACTTCCGCCCGATGATCAGGCAATGACCGCTTAAAACGAGGAGCCGATCGTGTTATCCTTAAAACTTATTATTTTTATGGAATGTCTTTAAAATTGCTTTTGAAGTGTCCATTTTCTGCTCAACGCAAAGGAACAGTAAATGATGAAATAATTTCAGCATTTTAACAGATAAGTTATATCTGTGCCACTCTTTCACGGGTCTGAGACTGTAAACGATATTTACTGCTTCACTCATGTTAAAATTTATTTAAGTTCGAAATATGTAAAATTATTATTAAGTAACTACAACTGTGTTTGCGATTTTCACAACGACACTGTACTAATGAATTTAAGTGTACTATTTACTCTTTAAACCCATAGAGAAAGAAAATAAATTATTATTTTTATTTTTATATTTATTAAAAAGAGGTAGATATATACAGAGAGATAAAAATACCAAAAAAAAAACCAGGAAAATGTGTACTTATTATAATAAAAACTTTGAAAAACATTAAAATGAGCTTTATTACATGAGTATTTTCATTACATACACACACAGAATTGTCAATATCGTCTCCGTCTCCATTGTTAGGGCACGAGTCTCTTCCCATAACTTCAAGGAAGGTAAAGCCATGCCCTACACTTTAAAACGGCTGAAAGACAGCCATCTAAAGACAGCAAGACAGCAACCCGCATCACGTGACTTGCGAAGCACGGAAAAGATCCAGATAAATGTTATGTTATAGGCGGCTTGAAAACTTAGCCCCACAATCTCCACCAATCCGGACTTGGCCCCTGTGTGTGGAGTATAACCTTCCCGATCTATGGGAAGAGACCCGTTGCTGCAGTGGGGACGTAATGGGTTTGTAACTAAATAAATACTACTAACCCACTGAGTTCAAACCCATCAAATATGACCGTGTCTGTAGTCAGTTAACTTACGTACACCGCGCCGCGCCCGAAAATAAACAGATTTCCCCGAACAAAGTTGGCCATATTTTTGAACGATTTGTATAAAACGTACATTTTATTACGATTATGAATCATAGCTCAATGAAGACGATCCACGGAAATATGTCATAGTATCGCGTCACTGCCTCTCTTCATGTTCTTTAAAGTGCAGGTGTTTCTATTCTTTTTGGCAATCATCACGCTGATTTTATGTTTTTATTTCCAAATTATGGTTGTTTTTGTGGAAATCGCTACCATTCGTATACTAATTAAATCAGGTAACAAATTAAAGAACCAAGATGACGTATTTTTATCGACTCCGACTGTCTTTGTAGCCAGTCGGCATAGACTTGCATTGCACCCCGCTACGATATAAAACTTCTTTGCTATATAGTCGGCTTTGGAAACATAATTTTGGAGAGGACACTAATTTACGCCTTACGTTGTACATATCATATCATATCATTTATTCACAACTAGCTGGTGCCCGCGACTTCGTACGCGTTAGTGTTTGGGTTTTTCCAATAGTTCATATGTTTTGCTAAATTATTCTTTAGAAATAAGAAAATAACAAAATTAGGTAAACAATAAAACGAATGAAAGAAAAAGAAAAATATATAAGAAAAAATAAAAAAGGAAAAAGAAAAGGGGAAAAAGTAAAATAAAAAATAAAAATAAAAAATAAGAAGAAAAAGAGAACGAAAATGAAAATACAATTGCAATATATTCACAATTAACACTATAGCTAGGGAAGGTTAGGTCATTCTCCACACACAGGGTCCAAGTTTGGATAGTGGTAAGATGTGAGGCTAATGGCCAACTCCAGCTTAAGAAGTTTTTCAGCCGCCTATATTAGGTAGTTAAAGAAAAAGTTGAAGAACAGATCCAGGATAATGCCTACGCCATTATAACATTCTGTATACCACCACTTGATAAATATTGCCCTACACTTGAATAATTTAGTACGAAATAAAAATACCATTTACAAACGTAGTTTGCTTTGCTTATTTCAGCTTTACTATGTAATACAGCTACCTACACCTATATAAACATATCTAAAAAGAGGATCCCGTTAGTTCCCTCGGGACAGCCCTTGACAATTTCGTGTCAAAAATGTTAACTGAATATACCTTTGATTCGCCTAAAGAGTGCAGGTTTCACCTTAATACTCTAAAAAGAGGATCCCATTAGTTCCCTCGGGACAGCCCTTGACAAATCGGGTCAAAAATGTTAACTGAATACCACTGATTTGCCTAAGAGTGAAGGTTTCACCTTAATACTTAGGATACAGTTTCCAGCTTTTCCCTCGGGATCCCTTTGAATGTCCAGGACCAATAGTATGTATCGAATGATACGAAAGTACCGTAATCGACACGCCTACCTTTTGAAAAAGTTAGGGTTTTATCTTAATAAATTGAGAGATATGATGTTGTCGTTGTCCTGTGGGAACCATTCATGAAACCGATGAAAAATTTTAGATATTTAGTAGTAATGATAAGTATCATTATGCCAAATTACAATAAAATCGGCTTCGTAGTTTTTGAGTAATAAGGTTTTTAAGAATTAAAGTTTTTATGCATTCCTCCGGGAACCCTTAACACGTTCACAGTCCACGACTCCAGGCGGAGTCGCAAGACGCATAATTTTTTTTGAGTATGCGTGGACTTATTGGTTGAAGCCATGTTAAATTTCCCGGGATGAAAAGTATCTAATATGTTACTTCGGCACAGCCGTTATTGCGTGATGCGCGGACAGACAGACAGACAAACGAAAATTCCAAATTCAATTGTTTTGGTCTCTATATCGACAGATAGTTATTATTTAAAAAAAATGTTCTATGTACAGAATCGGCCCCGTCATAGTTTTATTTATTATAATATGTATATGTATATATGTTTAGTTATATAGATATAGATAGATATTAATTGTAGATAATCTCGCTTTTTTTCTCGTGGAAAAAAACATAGTATATAATCGCGTTACTAAGGTAGTCAATTGAACGCAAAATTATAGCGCGTTTTAAATTACTTATGGCGCCATCTATCGACTGCTTATTAGTAATAGTAGTCCTGCCTTAGGAAATCTTGTTAATTTTGAATTTTACCGATTCAACCGGGATAAAAATTACCAGGTGTTTAGTCGTGACATAAGGTATCATTATGCCAAATATCAATAAAATCGTACTTATAGTTATTGAGTATTGAAGCATTCAAAAATTTCAGTTTTTAGCCATTCCTTCGGGAACCCTTGACTTTTCCGGGATAAAAAGTATCGAAGATATTACTCCGAGTTACGTAGTATAATCGTACAGTTTCGTCAAAATCGGCCCAGCCGTTTCTGCGTGATGCGCGAACAGACAGCCAGACAGAGAGAAAAAATTCCAAAAAAATTTTTTTGGTCTCTATATCGATAGACATGCCCCTCCCCCCCTTACCGTTATTATTTTCAAAAAATATTCCATGTAGTCGACCCCGTTAAAGTTTTATTAGTATGATGATGATGAAAGACGCAATGCTAGACACTGTTTTTGTAATTTCCCGCGGGAACCCGTCACTTTTATGGGATTTATAAATTTTATAATACACATTGTTTGACAGGCAATATAAGGTATCAGCATGCCAAATTTTACTAAATGAGGTGCATAAGTTGTTGTGTACTAAACTGTATAAGTTACTATAGTTATTTAACTATCCCGCGGGAACTCTTTAATTTTCCGGGATGAAAAGTATCTAAGATATTGACCGGGGATATAAGGTACCACCATGCAAAATTTCATTTAAATCGGTCCAGCAGTTTCGGAGATAAGCCCGTACAAACAGACAGAGAAACAAAAAAATTGAAAAAAGTCTGGATTTGTTCTATTGCTCTTCTTACATCCTCCTGACTCGGTTTTTAGCATTTTTTTTATGTACAGACATTCGACCTCTACAGTTTTATTATATGTATAGATATAGATAGATAGATAACCTTTTCAAGGCATTAGTGAAGTCAGGTATTAGCATTTATAATCAGAACATAACACAATTAAAAATAGAAAACATTAGGTAATATATAGGTAGTAAAATAAAATGTCATTAACCGAACATAACACAATTAAAAATATAAAACATTAATATATAGGTAGGTAGTAAAATAAAAGTCATTATGAATAGAATTTAGGCATACACATAAAGATGTCCATTAATATTTGATTAGATGTCAGCATAAAAAGTTTTAAAACTGTAATTTAGATGTAAAAGTACTAGTAACATTACAAATATTCTGTCATTGTCATCGCCGTATGGTCATTGTAAGTAATTTTTTATCATAAGCAATTTCTTTAATTCTTGGTTAAATTTACTGCTTTGGAGGGCTTTGAGGACTTAGGTAAATGGTTATATTTTTAAAAGGGCTGTAAAAGAGGAATAAAAAACACTAGAAGTGATTTCACGACAAGTTCAAACACTCTAGTTCACACTGTAATCTTAAGATATACGCGGACGCAGTCATAGGAATCAACTAGAGTTTATAAATACTTAAAATAACCAATCCGACCTCATAAATAAACAATCATCTCATCGTCACAGTGGAGACGTTTGATATTTAAATTAAAAACACGAGAATAGTTTTCATAATTAATAAGCGCTGTTTGTAAATAAATTTGCTCAAAGCAAAACAAATGAGATGTGTAGGTAGTTACCTCATTTTCATATGGGCAGGGTATTGTGCGGACATTATTGTGGTGACCCCTGCACGTGGAGACAATAGGTGATAAATATGGGGCATCGCTGGATCTGAACTCATTTGTCATCAGGAAGATGAAGTGCGCAGGAGGTCACAGCAGTTGAAGTTTATAGATCACCGCTATCAGTTGTGAAGGTCAGCGCGAATTTCATGGTTCCGTCCGTGGAAATATATTGTAGGTATGTAGCTAATTATCTATTATTAAGTAACTTTAATCATCGCTTCGCTTTGATAGTAGATATTTGGTATTATTTTGTTAAATGCCTTTTTTACCCGACTGCCCAAGCGGAGGGTAATGTGTGTAGGTAGATCCATCTTGTATATATATCATAAGTATGATACATTTTAAGCAGTATTTTTTGCAAAATCGGTTACTTATGTTATTAAAACTGTGGAACCAAAACAAAAGTAGAAACCTCACATTAGGTATACTTACTTAGTATCTACATTTGTGCGAATTTGCATTCAAAATGGAATTATTATAAAATGGAATAAACTAATGTATATGTGGGTAACTAAAGTAGTAAAATAATGCACGTACGTATCTACGTACAGACGCGCACACAATTCACTTAGCGAACCGATCATGCAGCCTCCTGCTACTAAAAGCTACTAAAAGCCCTCCATAAAAGCAATAATTAAATTGACGTAACACAATTTGGTAAGGCGATGTTGTCAAAGGTGGCTCGTCTTAAGGAATTAAACTGTAAGGACAGGGACATGGTTACGTCTAAACAAGTACGTACCTAAGTTCTTTATTAATGATTTCATTATCTAGGTTCATAAATCTAAAAAGAGTTTTTTTTAAAACTTCCGTGCACAGAATTTCTTTATCATCTATAAATAGAAAATACTACAACGAAAAAAGGTTTTGACTACAATACAACAAGAACATAAAGTTGTTCAAAAAACTCGAACAAAAAACTAGTTATAAGTAATAGAACTTTTTGCAGCATGTACTAAGCGATTAGTAATATTTACTTTTTAAATCTAGTTAAAACAGAGATTGTTTATTTATTTATTTTATTTTATTTATTTACTATTCGGAAGATTTACAGCAAAAAAAACAAAGTAAATACAAAGCAGTAAATAACAAAATGCCAATTAAAAATCTTCACCTAAATCTTGTAGTGTTTACCACTGCATAGTAAGCATTAATGGTGCGATAGTAATGAATACTCGAAAACGGTACTCTTTACAATAAGGTTTGTTGTCATTATAATCGGATTGTAAGGTGAACATGCAATGTTGTACACATACCGATATGTTCTGTTATATTCACAAATTGATTTAAGGTTAAACGTCAGTCACCCTATTTCATACAAATTTACCTGGCTATTAACTACACAAATAACCACTATATTTTCGATTTTATCTGTCCAACGTAAACTTTGCAACCTTTTATTTTCTCCAAATGTATATAATTATATTATTTATTTCTGTAATGTCATTAAAAACTGCAGTAAAATATCATAAATTTTACGCATGTAGTGGTGTATAATTCAGCACCACCTTTCTGATATTACAGTAACTACAATCTCAACTAGTCTGTTAAGCTTTGTTTAGCCCAGGATTTAGTTTTTAGCGCCATCTTGCATTTTGCTTGAGCATTACCAAAGTAGCAAATTTATTATAAAGACTTTTTAGTCTGAGTAATTTATGCTGGCAAACTTTTTTTTATATTCAGAAAAAAAGACGCTGTCAGTCTCACGTCAGGGACATCTGAAAGACGAAAATATTGTTCACCCAACAAGGTCTAGTTGTGAGTTTCAGCTCGATATTTGTGATATACAAACTGATATTTTTACTTATACAGGATGTAAAAAGATCACTCCTGGAAATTTAAATTATGGGATCCACTCATGAAACTGAACAACTTTTCCGAATGAACCTTAAGAATGCTGAATACTTAAGACAATTTTTGGACACACCATACAAAATTGGTCGGTTAGCTTACCATATTATATAAGGTGCTACTTTATTAGTGCCCGATATTTTAGTCAGTGCTCCTACTCCTGAT
The DNA here is from genome assembly GCA_958295455.1 of Coleophora deauratella. NCBI lineage: Eukaryota > Metazoa > Arthropoda > Insecta > Lepidoptera > Coleophoridae > Coleophora > Coleophora deauratella. Next base: position 7,868,114 of record OY282398.1, read on the forward strand.
TCTGATCAACTTTCCCCAAGGGACCCATAGTCAAATGGCAAAAAATTTTTTGGGCTCTTCATACTAATTTGGCCGCTCGGCTGATCGATTTGTATGAAGAGTCCAAAAATTTTTTTTCGATTTGACTATGAGTTTCTTGGGGAAAGTTGATCAGAATCAGGAGTAGGAGCACTGACTGAAATATCGGGCACTAATAAAGTAGCACCTATTATGAAAACTTCATTTTTATGCGAATTTTGTATGGGTTGGTATGTTAAAGTTTCCGGAAGTTACAGCCTGTATAAGGTGCATTCAAAAATTTTTAGACTCATACCATGCCCCATTTCAAATTTTAACCGCCTCCGCTTGTCCGCTCGCTTCACATCAGGAGGTCGCGGGTTCGATTCCCGGCGGGGTGTAACTTTCTGGATTCGGTTTGGTTGGTGTTAGGGCATTTTCTGAGCCCGCCTGGCATATGCCACCATGTTATCTAAGTCTTGCCGCCAAACATCAACGTTAACAGCATTGATGTGTTCCGGCATGAAGGTAAGATAACCAGTTCCCCACTGCGTTGGGGAATCTTGGTAAGCCCGCTTTCGTATTCGGCATCATCGTCACTTACCATCAGGTGAGATGATGCCAAGGGCTTAGCAATTGAGGGTAAAAAAAAGATGATAGCTAACCAGGCAGGCTCCGAGAATGCTCTACCACTGACCAAACGGAGTCTTACATATTATAGTTAGACTCTGCCGGGAATCGAACCCGCAACCTCCTGATGTGAAGCGAGCGACTAGACAACGGAGGCGGTTTTCCGGGAGTATTATTATTGTCTCGTTTGACAAAAAGTAAGTAGTTACCAGTAACCACGTGATAAAACCCGAACCTTAGACATGTAGATTTTCATACACGGAAAGTAAAATCCCGACAAAAACATTCACATATCAAGTAAAAAGTCTTACACGTCAATTTTTATAGACTCGACTGTAAAAAGTAATGAATTCCCGCCATGTAGCACCAAGTTTCAGGTTATAGAATAATTTATTTCTCACAAAAGGATAAACAGTTATTCACTTACACAATATTTTTTGTCACCAAAATATATTCCTAAACATAGTCGTCTATGTACAAAAACCTCGTTTTATTCAAACTCACTTGTCAAACATGGTTATGTTAATTTTTTCCAAAGTATTTTGGCGCTTTCAATGTCTCCACAAGACAGGCATTCCAGGTTTCGAACGCGGTTTTCTTTTCTCTTCAATTAAAGGCTAAAAAACAGTATCACTCCCTATCAGAGCATGAATTATGGGCAGCATTGTTGCTTTTTATGTTCTTGAAATTGTGACAAAATCGCAGCATGTTAAGGTTTTATTTTAAATTACTTACCTATACGAAAATTTTATTTTTAGATACATGTTGTAAATACGAAACTCATGATTTAATTCTATTACAAGACCAAAAAAGGAATAATGTTGTCCTTATTCTATGCTCTAACATGGTGTAACACCGTTCCAGCCTCTAATGGAGGAGGAAAGAAAACCGCGTTCGAAACCTGGACTGTTTGTTCTCCAGCAACTATCGGTTTCAAAATGCTGGCTTGTGGAGACATTGCAAGCGCCAAAAAAGCTTTCGAAAAATTTATCATAACCATGTACCTATGACAAGATAGTTTGAATAAATTGTATTGTACATAGATTTCTCTGTTTGTGGTATAAAATTATTTTAAATTGATTTTAAAATCTCTCACGTCCGGCTTAGTGAAGGTGGGAAATAGCCACAAATAATCAGTAGATACCGACATGGACTACTGCTGTGGCTGCTACCGCTTGTTTAGAGCTAATTCGGTGCAAATGCAGTTCAAATCACATTGTGGCTTTAGATGTAACTGTCAAAAAAAAACAAATGAAATGCCCCGAATTATGCCTTTGCAGTTCACATTTTCAAATGTCGGAGGAATGAGCACTCAGCTAGAACAAAGGTATACTCTTTATTCATTAGTCATGGGGTTTCTGGCCTAATAAAATATAAGCTTCCCTATTCCCAACTAGTTGTTGTGCAAGTGAGGTACTTACACATCTGGATTCTGGACAAAGGGATCGCCCGCCCTTTAGGATACGGTGCTAAATATTTTAAGAGGGAACAGGAAATGGACAGTAATATTTTTTTAAAACAAATATAGTTAAGATAAGATAAGATAAATATACTTTATTGCACACCAAAAGAGTACAAATAACAACGAAAACACATAAAATATTTAAACATTGATATGCAAAGGCGGTCTTATCGCTATCAAAAATAGCAGGTTCGATTTTTGTTAATTTTAATTTTTTGTCTGACTTGGTACAAAATCAATCCAAAACTGAAGGCTGCGTCCTCGGTTCATCCGAAAACTACACCAAATTCAAGATTATTGCCCAATATAACGATAAGACCGTTAATTAACTGAAGCGCGGCAGATAAAAACGCTCACGAATGCCTTGCGCCGTGCAACGTTCAAAATTTATTCCAGAAGCTTTTTATTTAGTAAATGCCGTTAGTGTTTATGTTTTTATATTTTTGATATGTTTTGGTTTTCTACCAAAATTTTTTGTATATGCCATTAGTGCACATTTTGTAAACTATATCATCTTGTTGGTTTTTTTATTTTTATTTTATTAGTTTTTTTCACAATAAGAGTAATAGATTGAACAAAAGTAATACAAAAAAATAAAAGCTCCATTCTCGGTTTATTCGAAAACGATACAAAGTTCAAGATAATAGGTCAAATAGAGCTGATATTTTTTTCCAAAGCGTGGCACAGTGAGAATTTGAAAAACACATTTTTTATCATCAGTACAACAAAAAAAAACCGGACAAGTGCGAGTCGGACTCGCGTACCGAGGGTTCCGTATAAATTCATAATCACACATGTCTTGAACTCAATATTTTTTATATTTGAGTTGATTGAATGAAAGGTAATTTTCGGTTTACGATTTATGACGTATTAAAAAAACTACTTACTAAATCTCGTTCAAACCAATTTTCGGTGGAAGTTTGCATGGTAATGTACATCATATAATTTTTCTAGTTTTATCAACAACAATAAACTCAACCAGATGGCGCTGATAACATTTGCAAAAAGAAAATCTCTAGTAAAATCGCCAAAAATGATTGATATTACTGACTTATAAATGATGAACAACTTTCAAATATTACGTAAAATTGAATATTTTTCTATTTTTTTTATCAAAAAAAAGGATGAATTGGAGGTTTTTTTTTTAATAGAATCAAATTATAAAATAATATTATAGATATTTTCAGAACAAATATTGCTTATCCTTTCGTCCCTTAGAAGGCCACTACCGACTAAAACAACACCCTGCATAATGTTTCATAGAAAATATATTTTATATGTACTACTAAACAAGTTATCTTAGTTTATAAAAACTCCGATTGAACGAGCGACGCTCGGTCTCCCAGCTAGTTCAATATAATTAGAAAATTATCAGCATCATTATGTATATTAGAATGAATTATTTTAAAATTATAATACCCATTTAAATTCAGTCACTGGGACGATATTAGGTTGTTAACTAAGTAACTATGATGGTTATCATCCCAGCGAATGTGTTATTGTCAATCAATCTGATGAGACCGTGAGAGTGAGTGACTGAATTTAAATGTATATTGGAGTAATTTATTATTCTTTAAATGATTATACTGATAATTATGTTATTTTAATTAACAAAACATCAACTTTTCTTAATCAATTTTATCTATTGAAAAACTTTCATCTGTATGGATAAAATAAATTAAAAAAAATTAATAAAAAAATGAATCTATTTTTCTCGACAATGAAAACGAATTTCATGCTGCCACTTCACGGAAGTAATAAGGGGGCCATTCCCTATGACATATACATAAAAATTATGGTAATCTATGATTCCTAAGTTTGATACTCTCCTTAGCTTGCGGAGGCACTACCGTGACTCCAAATAGCGTAAGACTTGGCTTGCAAAGGCTTGCAAGGCCGTGCCTCCACAAATTTTCGACATCACTTCGTATCTCCTTGCATGATACGTATCTCCTTGCAGGCTATTGCTAGGCAACGTTGTTATTCAATAAATGTTATGTGACTGAACAGATATTTTATGTTTTTAATATTGGCGACGAGGCCAATTCAATGGATTTAAAGAAATTAAAACGCACAAGAAGCTCAGTACAGTTTATTAACGCGCACAGAAAATGTGCTTGACACTCAAGACCCAAGTAAGTATATAGCCCCGCTTCGAGTTACTCGACAAAACAATAAAGAAATTTTACGAAATACAGAACAACATAGAACTAGAAACCGAAGATGAACATCTTGAGGAAGAAACCTTCTACAGATTCGAATTTGAGGAGTTGTGTATAGCACTGAAAACTACATTACGAAAACTAAGTATTACTTCACCACTCAAGGGGAAACCTCAGTCCGCTTGAGGCAGACAGAAACTCCAAGAGGGACTCCCTACCTACTGATGTTTGGAAAAGAGTTTAGAACTAAGCTACATGCCATGCTAGTCCCATATCTAGACCGGAGCCACGTAGTCAGAGGACAAGGAGGCATTTCTCTCCTGGAGACAAGGTGGCCAGGAGTTACTCCTCTCTTGCCCAGAAGTTTGAATTCGGCACAATAACCCGACGTCTGGGTGGAGTACATTATGAAGTCAGAACCGATGGGGGACTCCTGTGGATCCGTCACCTCGACCTGATTCGCGGGGGAGACGTGATACATATCTCCTTGCAGGCCAATGCTATGAATGATTGCTATGCGACATTGTTATTCAATAAATGATTTTTTTTCTTTTAAATTTTTTTTTCTTTTATCGCTCTTGGGTCTTGTTATTTACATATTTACTTATGTTCATACTAAATAAAAAAATAAAAAGACAAAAACTAAAGTCTCGTAGGATACGAACCCGGACCTTAAAAGCAATAACGTAAAAAGTTCGTACAAAATTTGCTGCTTGCACCTCTGGGTTATGGACTACTTATAGAGGTAAGTCAAAAATAAGCATCATATACGTAAATAAATTATGTATGTGTGCGTAATTTGAGCCCTTATTCATACGAGATAAACGCAAAACTATAATTGTAAGGGGACAAATATATCGAAATCCTTATTAAATTAACATTATTATGGTTTATTAGCGTACATTGATCATGTAACTGCTCGCTGTTTTACGTAGTATGGTTTAGGGTTATTTATACTATTTTTAAATCGAGAAACCAAGTTATAGTCAGATTAACGCCATCTAACGGATTTTTTCAACCAGGGAGCACTAACGTTTAACCTTAACTGGATTATTATAGTAATGACGACAAAGCGTTTTGTCGTCAGAAATAGAACTAGACAATATCGTACGGATAACGAGATTCTAATTACATGTACCAGAATTTTTTTTCAGTGTATAAGTACTTATAAAAAAACGACGAGGATCCTGTACCGCCTTACAATGTGTTTGTGTTATTAACTATATACAGGTGTAACAAAATCGACGTAGGATCCTTTAACTGGAGCTTTCAATTTATCATTTGGTTAAACAAACTTTGCTCAAATCGCAAAAAAAAACTTTACGTTCAAATGGATCACCCATATGACACTGTATTTGTACAGAGAGTCCAAACATATTATTTGCGGTTTGAGAAAAGTCGTAAAATAAAAGTTAGGTAGGTATTCAGAATGATGAATAGAACCCCCGGTTAACATCCTATAAAAAGTAACATTACCATACCACCATACCATACCATACCATACCACCTTACTTACACACACACATACACACTTACTTACCACATACTTACCTATCACCAAAAATGTGCATTACCAAACGTCAGAAATATTGACGCTAGTGTAATCGTAGATCGTAATGTATTGGAATTTGTTAATAGTACTGTTTTCCTCGGTATAACTTTAGATGCTACATTGCGATGGGGTCCACATATAGAAACTTTATAGCGGGAAAGCTTAGTTCAGCTGCTTATGCCGTCAAAAAAATTAGGCAGTTAACAGATGTAGACACTGCACGGCTAGTGTATTTTAGTTATTTCCATCTTACGGGATTTTACTTTGGGGACATGCAGGTGATATCGGAACTATTTTCGTTTTACAAAAAAGGGAATTCCGCGCAATCTATCAGATGCGATCCCGCGAGTCGTTGAGAGATAAATTTAAGGAAATTAATATTTTAACGGTTGCTAGTCAATTCATATATGAGAACATTATGTACGTCCGCAAGAATCTGCATTTGATTTGTAAAAACAGTGACAGGCATAATTTAAACCTAAGGAATATAAATAACATTGATATTGCCTATTCGAGACTGAGCACAGTTAAAAAGTTGTTTGTAGACATTTGGAAATGTATTGCTCTTCCTGTATTAGTAATTAAGTATTATTTTAAAAAATGTGTTGAAGCTAGTTTCTTTTGGGCTCGACGTTTCTTCTCGCTTCGAAAACACTTCCCGAAACGTTGAGTGTGCAAGTTCCGCGTGGTAGGAACTTTGTACTAGGTAGAAAAAAAAGACGATTTAAAAGTATGTGCAGAGCATCTACTTAAGTAAAAACATTTAGATTTTTTTTATTTTATGAACACCTGTATATTTATTTACCTATCAAAAAAAAAGTTTTCTTTCATTCAGTAATTATCATTACCGCGAGACCGACTTAACCTGTTTTTATTATTTGTTGTTGTACGTTAAGTAAAAGTAATATTTAGTTAATTATCATCCACACTTTATTTAATTGGCGTACAATTATTTCCTTTTGTGTATTTTTAGTTTTTAAATATAGGACACAACACGGACCTGTATAAAGGAAGTGTCAAATAAGACCCTGACGGTCTTGACATTCTCGGATGTTGGTGTTCTTGACATATGACACAGAAAGGATGGTTTATCAGGCCAATATTACGTTTATTACTCTGTAACTCTGTGGCAGTCATACACGAAAGGGGTTATCTTTTCTATGTGATACAACTTGAAATTTTCGGGACATTGTAATGTCTAGTTCAGCAAAATCTTATAGTCATTGTTGATATAATTTGCAGATATATAAATTCTTGGCTTAGCCGTAGCTCTCCCATACCTGGTTGTGGCTAGCTACCACAATCTTATATGTATATGTGTCGGTATATTTCAAAATGCGCTAAGTCCATTTACAAATATGGCCGAAGTTGCCAAACTGACATAACATGAAATACATTATCCCTAACTTACTTTATGTCAGTTTGGCAACTTCGGCCATATTTGTAAGTGGACTTTGGCCATATTTGTAAGTGGACTTAGCGGGTGCCCTTTGTATCGCATAAAATTGTATGTCACAATTGCCTAAAATTGTATGTCACAATTGCCTATAGGCTAACAAGTTAGGCATAAATATCTTGCGCAGAAATATTAATCTTCCTAATTTTACGTATGTCACAATTGCCTTTAAACCTAACCTAACAAGTTCGGAGACTGTGATGTGTTCCCCCTCACAGTCGCAGTGTTAGGTTTGATTGATATGAGAATCACAGATTGACTACTTGCTTGCATGTTTGCTTGCGTGCTTGCTTGCTTGGGTGCTTGCTTGCGTGCTTGCTTGTGTGCTTGCTTGCGTGCTTGCTTGCGTGCTTGCTTGCATGCTTGCTTGCGTGCTTGCATGCTTCCCTGCCTAGCAACCTACCTACTATTCTATTTTGACTGATTCGGTGGCTAAGTGGTTAGCGATCCTAACCTCTGATCCGAGAGTTGTGGGTTCGATCCCCACACAGGGCAAACGTTTCTGTGACGAGCAGAATTGTTTGCTTTGAGTCTGGGTGTATTATATCTATATATGTATGTATTTAAAAAGTATATGTGTATGTATATCAGTCTCTGGTTCCCAAGATACAGGGAATCCTAGTTTGGGGCCAGATGACCGTGTGTGATTTGTCCCAGATATTATATATTATTATACAGGGTGTAAGGGACAGGTTTCCGAAAACTTTAGGGGCTTGCTCAGTAGACAAACCTGAACAACTTTCCACAAGATTTTTTTCAGGAAACGAAAAAAAAATCGGCGTCTCTATACAAAATTATAAACTTGATTGGACAGTTTGTACGGAGACGCCGATATATTTTTCGTTCCTGAAAAAATTTCTTGTGGAAAGTTGTTCCGAAAGGTTTCCGAAAACTTTAAGGGCTTGCTCAGTAGACGAAACTGAACAACTTTACGCAAGATTTTTTTTCAGGAAACGAAAAAAAAATCGGCTTCTCCATACAAAATTATAAATTTGATTGGACAGTTTGTATGGGGAAGCCGATTTTTTTTTCATTTCCTGAAACAAATTCTTGCGTAAAGTTGTTCAGTTTCGTCTACTGAGCAAGCCCTTAAAGTTTTCGGAAACCTGTCCCTTACACCGTGTATATTACTCGTACTTACCACTACCCCCTACTAATATACTGGTTCATACAACCTACGCTATAAGTAGTTATAAAGTAAAAAATAATAAAACATAAATAAATAAATAAAATACTTAAAAGGAAATCTAACTAATAATTTTTTTCTTCAAAACGAAATTTGATATGCAAAGATACTATTAGTATATTTAATGTTATGCTACTTATTATTTAGGCAAGTTTTCTATTATTCGAATGAATGTTATACTTAAGTTTGATATGCTTTAAGATTATTAGGAAATTTAACGTTAGGCGACTTTATAGTTAGGGACATTTCTAATTACTTACTGAATATTATGCTCATAAATATTAGAAAAATATAAATATGTGCAAAATGTTTATGCCAAACTATTTTATGCACAATAATGTTATGCAAAGTCCAAATAGTCTTAAAAAAGTTATGCGATATTATAGAGACCCAAACTGATGATCTGTTTTGCCATTTTTGTAAAGAGAGTCCAAAAAAAATGCGATTTGACCAGTCATAGAACAAAAGTTGTTCAGTATGATGCGTAGAATCCCCAGCTAAGGGGTCCTACACCAATTTTGTTACACCTTCTATATGAGTCGGTATATTTCAAAATGCGCTAAGTCCGGGTCCAGTCCCAAGTTTTTTGGTCTCCCCATACAAAAATGGCAAAACAGATGATCAATTTGTATGAAAAGTCCAACATTTTTGTTTGTGATTTGAGCAAAGTCGTAGAACAAAAGTTGTTCAGTACGATGAGTTAACGGGTCCTACGCCAATTTTTTTACACCCTGTATAGTATATAAAACACCAATATTAATAGCATTAATGTGTTCTGGCACGGAGACTTAATAATAGCCAGGTCCCCATTGGAGGAATTTCGGCAAGCTCGCTTCCATCCTTCAGTCAGTAATATTATTACTTCCCATCAGGTGAGACAATGCCAAGGGCTAACCAGATGTGAATTTTTAAAAAAGTACGACCGACAGCGAGTTTCAGTGTGGTTGATTTTTCCAAATTACAAGTTATTATAATAACTGCAACTATTATTATTATTATTTACTTAAATGACTTAAGGAACCCAGTTATTCCGTTTTACACAAGGTCACACAAGATTTATTCTTCGTATTGCGTGCACGCAAAGATAAACGGAAGTTATATAACATCTAGGCAGATTGTTTATTTTAGTGACATTGGCCTAAACCGCACCTATGAACACCGGCTTTTTGACCTCAGTTTTAGGTGAGATAATAATTTGCATTAAGTATGGAAGGTAACCGACCGACCGACCTCGTGGTTTATTTCAGAGTTTGTGCTAATGGATTCCTAACATATAATATACGGTGTGTAACAGATAAGAGTAGGTTATGGTAACTTTTTTAACATGTTTTCTTTTTTATGTTTAAATACGGTAACATGTTTTAAGGTTAAACGTCAGTCACCCTATTTCATACAAATTTACCTCGGTTAAAACTATACAAATACACACAATATTTTAGATTTTACCTGTCCAACGTAAACTTTACAACCTTTTATTTTCGCCAAATGTATATAATTATATTATTTATTTCTGTAATATCATTAAAAACTGCAGTAAAATACCTACCATAAATTTTACGCATGTAGTGGTGTATAATTCAGCACCACCTTTCTGAAATGACAGTAACTACAATCTCAACTAGTCTGATAAGCTTTGTTTAGCTGAGGATTTCGTTTTTAGCGCCATCTTGCATTTTGCTTGAGCATTACCAAAGTAGCAAATTTATTATAAATACTTTTTAGTCTGAGTAATTTATGCTGGCAAACTTTTTTATATTCAGAAAAAAAGATGCTGTCATTCTCACGTCAGGGACATCTGAAAGACGAAAATATTGTTTACCCAGCAAGGTCTAGTTGTGAGTTTCAGCTCGTTATTTGTGTGATACACAGGCTGATATTTTTACTTATACAGAATGTAAAAAGATTACTCCTGGAAATTTTAATTATGGGATCCACTCATGAACCTGGACAACTTTTCCGAATGAACCTTAAGAATGCTGAATACTTAAGACAATTTTTGGACACACAATACAAAATTGGCTGGTTAGATGACCATATTATATGAAAACTTCATTTTTATGCGAATTTTGTATGGGTTCCTTAAGATAAGCTTTACAGTTTCATAAATAGAACAGCCTGTTAAAGTTTCCGGAAGTTACATCCTGTATAAGGTGCATTCAAAAAATTTAAGACTCATACCATGCCCCATTTAAAATTTTAACCGCCTCCGTAGCGTAGTGGCTTGTCCGCTCGCTTCACATCAGGAGGTCGCGGGTTCGATTCCCGGCGGGGTGTAACTTTGTGGATTCGGTTTGGTTGATGGTAGGGCATTTTCTGAGTCCGCCTGGCATATGCCTCCATCTTATCTAAGTCTTGCCGCCAAACATCAACGTTAACAGCATTGATGTGTTTCGGCATGAAGATAAGGTAGCCCCTCAAGATAAGATAGTTCCCCACTGCGTTGGGGAATCTTGGTAAGCCCGCTTTCGTATTCGGCATTATCGTCACTTACCATCAGGTGAGATGATGCCAAGGGCTTGCCAATTGAGGGTAAAAAAAAGATGATATCTAACCAGGCAGGAGTCTTACATATTATTATAGTTAGACTCCGCCGGGAATCGAACCCGCAACCTCCTGATGTGAAGCGAGCGACTAGACAACGGAGGCGGTTTTCCGGGAGTATTATTATTGTCTCGTTTGACAAAAAGTAAGTAGTTACCAGCAACCACGTGATACAACCCGAACCTTAGATATGTAGATTTTCATACGCGGTAAGTAAAATCCCGACAAAAACATTCACATATCAAGTAAAAAGTCTTTACACGTCAATCTTTATATACTGGACTTTAAAAAGTTATGAATTCCCACCACGTAGCGCCAATTTTTTTTTAAACACTGAATCGCTAGTTCTTTAATCAGGTTATAGAATAATTTATTTCTCAAAAAAGGATAAACAGTTATTCACTAGCAGTCTATCTCGAAAGAACTTTTTGTTTTCAATCGTTTGGCTCAAGTCTTACAGACTGGATCGGTCACTGAAGTTTTTTATGACGTTCAGAAAAACTTAAAAAAGTCGTATTTGGGCCTAAACATATAAGACTTAAAATGAAATTTGGATATGAAAGTAAGTACATTGGACAACCCCATAACATTTTTTTTTTCGCTGAAATCGGTCACCGTCCCGAATCAGACAGGGGTCAGAAATCGTAAAAAATCGGTTTTGGAACTAAACATATAAGATGTCTGCAACCAATGTAAATCGATAAAACACACTTCACCTTATACAAAAAGTTCAGTCTTACAACGCGAATCGGTTACAGTCCCAAAATCTGACTACTTTTATAGCTTTGGTTTTTTCGCTGACGATGGGCAATAACTCGATAACCATTAAGGTTAGAGGTATAGTTACTTCGGCAAAAATTAAGTGCATAAAATTTTCAACAAAAAAGGTTATATTCATTTTTATTGTGGGATTAATAGATAATGAGCAAATTGCAAAACTGTTTCTCATAAACATCGTTTAAATTACTGTGTAACATTTCTTGGGATAGTGTGATAGAAGAGCGTGATGTTGATAGAGCTCTCAAAGCCTTGAACGAGATACTTTACGATATTGGGTTGTTAACTAAGTAACTATGATGGTTATCATCCCAGTGAATGAGTTAATGTCAATCAATCTGATGAGACCGTGATAGTGAGTGACTGAATTTTAATGTGTATTGTAATATTGGAGTAATTCATTATTCTTTAAATGATTATACTGATAATTATGTTATTTTAATTAACAAAACATCAACTTTTCTGAAAACTGTGTCTATTTCATTGATATCATTTCATGTACTTGAACATTAATTGAAAAAATTTTATCTGTATGAATAAATAAATTAAAAAAAAAAATTTAAAAATCTTTTTTTCTCGACTGTAAAAACGAATTTCATGCTGCCGCTTCACGGAAGTAATAAGGGGGCCATTCCCTATGACATATACAGTGTGATTGGTAATTCGACGTGATCCTTCAAAGGGGTTCGCTCGCTTTAAAAAAAATCCTTGCCCAAATCTCACACATTCTCAAAAATAAATGGTCTTAAGTTGCATAAAAATATTATTTTGTATAAATTTTCCATAAGTAATTGAGTATTACTAGAAAAAAATGTAGTGAACTTGGTGTACAAATTGATGACAAAAGTTCCTTGTTTCATAAGTTCCGTACAGCACCGCCGCCGCCGCGGTTTAATATCTCAGTAACCATACATTTTTGACCCCTGGTTAACTGGACTGAATTTATTGCAAATGACCTCTAGTATAACCCCTTTGAAGGATCACGTCGAATTACCAATCACCCTGTATATAAAAATTATGCTAATCTGTGATTCCCAAGTTTGATACTCTCCTTAGCTTCCGTGACTCCAAATCGCGTAAGACTTGGCTTGGAAAGGCACCGCCGTGCTTCTAGATATTTTCGACATCACTTCGTATCTCCTTGCTTCATACGTATCTCCTTGCAGGCTATTGCTAGGCAACGTTGTTATTCAATAAATGTTATGTGACTGAACAGATATTTTATGTTTTTAATATTAGCGACAAGGCCAATTCAAAGGATTTAAAGAAATTAAAACGTACAAGAAGCTCAGTACAGTTTACTAACGCGCACAGACAATGTGCTCGACACTCAAGACCCAAGTAAGTACATAGACCCGCTTGGAGTCACTCGACAAAACAATAAAGAAATTTCACGAAATACAGAACAACATAGAACGAGAAACCGAAGATGAACACCTTGAGGAAGAAAACTTGTACAGACTCGAGTTTGAAGAGTTGTGTATAGCACTGAAAACTACATTACGAAAACTAAGTATTACTTCACCACTCAAGGGGAAACCTCAGTCCGCTTGAGGCAGACCGAAACTCCAAGAGGGACTCCCTACCTACTGATGTTTGGATGTTTGGAAAAGAGTTTAGAACCAAGCTACATGCCATGCTAGTCCCATACCTAGACCGGAGCCACGTAGTCAGAGGACAAGGAGGCATTTCTCTCCTGGAGACAAGGTGGCCAGGAGTTACTCCTCTCTTGCCTGGAAGTTTGAATTCGGCAAAATAATCCGACGTCTGGGTGAAGTACATTATGAAGTCCGAACTGATGAGGTACTCCTGTGGATCCGTCACCTCGACCAGCTGCTGCTGTCTCCCCTGGTGTCCTGATTCGCGGGGGAGGCGTGATACATATCTCCTTGCAGGCCAATGCTATGAATGATTGCTATGCGACATTATTATTCAATAAATGATTTTTTTCTTTTAAAAAATCTTTTCTTTTATCGCTCTTGGGTCTTGTTATTTACATATTTACTTATGCTCATACTAAATAAAAAGACAAAAACAAAAGTCTCGTAGGATACGAACCCGGACCAAAAAGCAATAACGTAAAAGGTTGATACAAAATTTCCCGCTTGCACCTCTAGGTTATGGACTACTTATAGAGGTAAGTCAAAATTAAGCATCATATACGTGAAAATGTTATGTATGTGTGCGTACTTTGAGCCCTTATTCATACGAGATAAACGCAAAACTATAATTGTAAGGGGACAAATATATCGAAATCCTTATTTAATTAACATTATTATGGTTTATTAGCGTACATTGATCTTGTAACTGCTCGCTGTTTTACGTAGTATGGTTTAGAGTTATTTATACTATTTTTAAATCGAAAAACCAAGTTATAGTCAGATTAACGCCATCTATAGGATTTTTTCAACCAGGGAGCACTAACGTTTAACCTTAATAACAGATACCCAAACAATATCATCATTAGCCAAAAGACATCAGACAGAGCTGGACAAAGGCCTCCCCCATAGATTTACACGCCGTCCGGGTATCGGTCCACCGAGTGGGAGACCTATCTACGCTACGTCTTCCGGTGCGTGGTGGTCGCCACTCGAGAGCTTCAATGCCCCAACGGCCACCTGTTCTTCGTAGAACAGTATTCTATGTGTTTAGCCCACTGCTATTTTAGTTGGCCACCTCCGTGGTCTAGTGATGGCTAGTCCGCTCGCTTCACTTCCGGATCACATTCGATTCCCGGCGGGGTCCAACTTTGAAGGACTCGGTTGGTGGTACCCGTGGTGGTACCTAAAAAGTATTTTCTGATCTTATGTAAGACTTGCCGCTAAAACATCGGCGGCGTGGAGATTAACCGCCTCCGTGGTCTAGTCGCCAGTCCGCTTGTTTTACATCAGGAGGTCGCGGGTTCGATTCCCGTCGGGGTCCAACTTTGTAGGACTCGGTTTTTGGTGGTAGAGCATTTTTACCACCATCTTATCTAAGTCTTGCCGCCAAACATCAATGTTAAATGTTATAATAGCATTTATGTGTTCCGGTATGAAGATAAGATAGCCCCATTGCGTTGGGGAATCTTGGTAAGCCTGCTTCCATCTTCAGCATCATCGTCGCACTTACCATCAGGTGAGATGATGCCAAGGGCTTACCAATTGAGGATAAAAAAAAGATAACATATGATAGCCAAATCCCCATTGCGTAGGGAATCTTGGTTTTCCTCGAATCCATCTTTCGGCATCATCATCAATTACAATCAGGTGAGATGATGCCAAGGGCTTACCAATTGAGGATAAAAAGTAAATATTAATTATTGTCATAGAAAAAAAAACGGGTTTAGATGTTTGTGTTTGTCCGGCGGGGGATCTCCGATGCTCTATGCACTCTGACGAGCTAGCGACGAACTAAGCAAGTAGATATTATCATGAAAAAAAAATCGAACTTGAGATTGACACTAACAGAGCCCAAAAAACCTAAAGTTAAAAAAGCGGTCAAGTGCGTGTCGTCCACGCGCAGTGTAGGATTCCGTAGTATTTCGACAGACACTGCTTCAAGGGGAAGACCTCCCGTCTTACAAAATTGACTATCTACTACTACTCGTTAACTTGTAAAGCCTACTTAGCTGTGATAGTTTTCCTTTTAACTTCGTTATAATACTACTGCTGTGAATTTTTTCACATTTCTAGAAACAACCGTTTAGCTGGCAGGAGGGGGGGGGCATGACTTTAACAAAATTTTGCACTTTAAAGCTTAATATTTCGAAAATGGATCCCTGAATCGAAAACTGGTTTTCGCAAAACCCACAATATTTTTGAAAGACCTATCCAACTACACCCCACACCATGAGGTAATCAAGAAAAAAATCAAGGTACCTCCCCTACATGTGAAGTGGGGCTTCACATGTAGGGGAGGTACCTTGTTTTTTTTTAAGATATTATTTTACCACTTTGTCGGCGTGATTAATATACATATCTGTGCCAAATTACAGCTCTCTAGTCACGGAAGAAAGATATTTTTTCCGTGTCTCTAGTACTAATAGTCTCTGAGCTAAGCCGCGGACAGACAGACAGACGGATATGGCGAAACTATAAGGGTTCCTTGTTGACAACGGAACCCTAAAAACCCCTGTGTTTAGCACAGGCACGCACGGCGCAGGCACTGGTCCGGCACGGCAATTAGGTTACTTTAATGTAGGTATTCTTCGAAGAGGTATTAAAACTGAAAATACAGTGTTAGAAAACGTGCGTTTGAAATAAAGGTTAGATACTCAGAATCAAGTATAGAATACAGGAAAAATATTTAAAAATCCCATCTTAGTACCTATAATTTGTTTTTCAGTTTATTATACAAAGTCTTCATTCACTATTCAGATTTAGTATTGGAAACTGATTTTTAAAAAAATTATCGGACTTTTTCAATAGTTTTCCAGGGTTCGTAAATATCCGATATTTATAACAAATATTAAAATATCAGATATTTTTGATATACAGGTTGTTGTTTTGGTCGACAACGAGCTTTTCAGGGGTGATAGTATACATGATACTGATGCCGAAAAAAATATAAAAATGCTACCTTAAATTTTCTTAAGAAAATCTTAGAAAGTAATTATTTGTGGTATCCTTGTTTCCTTGCGTAACGTATTTTAACAATGAATGGTTGCGTAGCAACGAAGTGAGGTGTGCGGGGGTGCGCGAGGGGCCCGGCTGCGGCAGCGAGCAGTCTGCCGCGTGCCTCCGCGCCGAAACTGCGTCTCATTTTCTCAGCGAGAGCAAGCTCCTCTGCGCGTGAACTTACGCTACGGCCTACGGCCATAATCAGGAACAAGTGTTTATTCAATAGTCAATAGTCGTGAACTGAGCGATGTAGATTTACATTTCGTGTGGTGTAAATCAAGTGTAGTGTGTGAGATTTGGATTGACGTCGCGTCGCCGCGCCGTAACGTGTTACGCAATAAAAACATTCGTGTTCTTCCAAAAAACATCCCATGCTGAAGGTAGAGCCTAAAGTAGACAAGAGTTCAAGGAAGAAGCTATCTTGGAATACTTCTCCCGACAGCCACGTTCATGTAAGTGTCATTGTCATTGACCTGTTTGTAGGAAAATACGTGAATGAGCCGGCCGCAAGTCGGCCGTCATTGACTGACTGCGCGAACATGCGTTTTGATAATTTTGTGAAAATTTGTATGTCATTTTTTCAGTAGAATCAATTTATTAAAAAATATATTATAGGTATATTCAGAACAAGTCTTTTTTGTACTTTCATCCCTTAGAAGGCCGTTGTCAACCAAAACATCATCCTGTATATCCGATATTTTGATATTTATTTTTTCGAAATAGCGGAATTTAAAATGTAGGTATATCTTGTTCTAATTCTAATTCTAATAAAATGCGAAAGTATGGATGTGTATTTGTTTGTTTGTTTGTTCCACTTTCACGCTGAAACTACTGAACGGATTTGGATGAAATTTGGTAGGTAGATAGATATAGCACTCGGCTAACACATAGGACATTTTATCCCGGAAAACTCGAATGTTCTCGGAGGAATGGCTAAAAACTGTTTTTTTTTTATACTTCGCCACTAGATGGTGCTGCCTTAACATTTTATATCTCTGGACCCAATTCTGAAGTTTACGCAGATGAAGTCGCGGGCGGCTAGTGTTTGATAATTTGAAGATGTTTATCAAAATAACATTCAAATTATATACTCTGATACCTATGTTTTTTCGAAATAACTGATTCTAAAATGTTTATTTTATTTTTGCTTATTTGAAGATAGTTAATTAAATTAAACTCACTTATTAATTATCACTTATTATTATTAAATTAAACTTACTTATTTTTAGAACCAACTAGGAAAACAGAGACTTCTGCCACTTGCATCGATAACATTTTTTGTAACTGTAGCCATGTAGAAAAAAAAGTAATCAACTGCCTAAGGTCTGATCATAGCGGACTAATGGCTAGCTTTCCTTTCAGGTCCGATATAAAACAAGTTAAAATACAATCGCGGCCTGTCACTGGTAAAAGAATAGAAAAGTATAAAAAAGCGTTAAATGACAAGCTGCCCATACCAAACTTTGATAATGAAACAGAAGCCAATAGTATTTACAATGATTTGTTTATAGTTATAGAGCGAGAATTTCAGAACATATTTAAAACTATGTCTATAAATATTAATAATAAATTTAAATTTTGTGAATGGGCTACAGCAGGAATTTATAAAAGCCGTCAAACCTTGTTTGAGCTTTATGAGAAAAAAACTTATATATTTGATGAAAATTTCAAAAATTATGTGAAACGTTATCCAAAAATTTTCAGAAAGGTATACTGCGCAGCCAAATCTAATTACTTAGCCAGAAAGATCAAACTATCTGATAATAAAATTAAGACGGTTTGGAATATAATAAATAAAGAAACCGGTAAAGTCAAGAAACACGATAAAGATTTTGTTTTACAAACAGATAAAGGCAAAATAACATCTAACGCAGAAATAGCTACGGAATTCGAAACGTTTTTCACCAACATTCCACTTAAGATAACTGAGGCCCTGGACTCATCACCCTCATATGCTAAAAAATATTAGAAGAAAATGTCATTCATTGTGATGAAATATTCTATTTCAGTGAAATTGGACCTGAAACTATTGTTAAAACTTTTAAATCGCTTAAAGTGAAACAAACTGAAGACCTGTGGGGTTTATCAGCTAATTTAATTAGTAATGTAATTGACGAATTAGCGCCACATTTAGCATACCTTTTTAATATAAGTATTGAAAGTGGCGTCTTTCCAGATCTCATGAAGTGTAGTAAAATTATACCTCTTTATAAATCAGGTTCTAAAACTGAAGCGGGAAATTACAGACCAGTCTCTGTATTACCCGTTCTTAGTAAAGTCTTTGAAAAAATTATGCTAAACCAAATGTTACAACACTTTAATTTAAACAAACTTCTGCATAACCAACAATTTGGCTTCACAAAAGGTCGATCAACTACCGATACAGGAGTAGCACTTATTCGAAACATCTATGATGCTTTTGAGGAATCACAAGATGCAGTAGGAGTATTTTGTGATTTATCTAAAGCATTTGATTGTGTTGATCATCAAACTTTGCTTCTCAAACTAAAGCATTACGGTGTAGAGGATAGGGCCCTCAGTCTTCTTAATTCTTACCTAAACAATAGATTACAGACAGTCCAAGTAAATGGTACAAACTCTCTCAGCTCTACAGTAAAAATAGGTGTTCCCCAGGGATCTATATTAGGACCCTTTCTCTTCCTTGTTTATATTAATGACTTACCATTTATGGTGCAACATCGCTCAAATATTGTGTTGTTTGCAGATGACACATCTCTTATTTTTAAGGTAGACAGGAAATACAGCAAAATTGACGAAGTAAACAACACACTTTCAGAGATACATAAATGGTTTACTGTTAACAACTTGCTATTAAATGCTACAAAAACGAAAGTTGTAAAATTCAGATTACCAAATGTCAAACAAACTCACGATAGTGTAATATTAGATAGTAATGTTTTAGAATTCGTAAATAGTACTGTTTTTCTTGGTATTACTTTAGATACTTCCTTACAATGGGGACCACATATAGAAACCCTAGCAGGAAAGCTTAGTTCAGCTGCCTACGCCGTGAAGAAAATAAGGCAACTGACAAATGTAGAAACTGCTAGACTAGTCTATTTTAGCTATTTTCATAGTATAATGTCTTACGGCATCTTAATTTGGGGACATGCGGCTGACATAGAAACTATTTTTATACTGCAAAAAAGAGCCATTCGCGCTATCTATCAGTTGCGATCTCGAGAGTCCTTGAGGAACAAGTTTAAAGAAATAAATATCTTAACTATTGCCAGTCAGTTCATATACGAAAACATCATGTATGTTCGTAAGAATTTAGAGTTCTTTCCAAAAAACAGTGACAGGCATAATTTTAACCTTAGAAATAGAAATAATATTGAAGTTGCTTATTCGAGACTGAGTAAGGTAAATAAGTCGTTCATGGGGCAGTGTATAAAATTTTACAATAAAATACCTGAAAATGTTACAAGTTTATCCGAAAATAAGTTTAAAACTTATGTAAAGAAATGCCTGTGTTCAAGAGGATATTATAAAACCATAGATTATGTAAATGACAAAGATGTGTGGACATGTATAGATCCTCCAGCTCATAGCTTTAGTAATAACATCAATTGTAATAGCTATTCAGTTTTTATTTCAAAAAATGTGTTGGGGCGAGTTTCTTTGGGGCTCGACGTTTCTTCTCGCTCCGCTAACACTTCCCGAAACGTTGAGTGTACAAGTTCCGAGTGGTAGGAACTTTGTACTAGGTAGAATAATATGACGATTTAAAAGTATGTGTAAAGCATCTACTTAAATAAAAAAGATTTTTGATTTTGATTTTTTTGATTGTTATTATAATCATATCTTTATTATTATTTATTCTTATTCTTTGGATTTTGCACATTTATTCTTAAGAATCAGCTCTTAGAAGCTAGGAAAATATAAATATCAAAATTGATATACATATTATATCAAGCATAAATATCAATCGATATATAATTATCATGATATCATCATCATCTTCCTACCCTGTTCCCAATTATTTTGGGTCGGCGGGCGCAACATGATTTCTTCTTCCATTCATCTCTTTTTGCTGTCATCTCAGTGCGTGAGCCTTTCATACTCATATCATTCTTCACACAATCCAGCCATCTCTTCCTTGGACTTCCTCTTCATACTAATCCATCCACTTTCATATTCAACACTCTCCTAGTCACATGACTTTCGTCCCTCCTCATAACATACTTTCCAATCTTTTGAACTGGCACTACTTTCAGACTTCCTCTTATATACTAATTCCTTATTTTATCCATTCTTGTCACTCCACACATCTATCTTAGCATTCTCATCTCAGCTGCATGCAGTCGCCTTTCATCAGTCTTTTTATTTGCCCAACATTCAGATCCATACGTTATGACCAGACCGGTCATTACGGATTTATAGATTTTCCCCTTCACCTTAAGGGGCATTTGTGGATCACATGTTGTTCCGGTGACCTGTCGCCATTTCAGCCAACCTGCGCTAATTCTATGCCGTACGTCACGGTCGATATCGCCATCACTCTGCAAGAGAGATCCGAGGTAACAGAAGTCGGAGCAGACTGGTAAAGGTACTCCATCTAGGACTATGGCCGCAAAACTGGAGAGACCGCCGAAATCGCAAAACATATACTCAGGTTTAGATCTGCTGATTTTCAAGCCAACACTCTCCCGTTTTTGCTGCGATTCCGTTAGTTTGCTCTGGATCTCAAAACCATCCTCACCAACAAGAACTATGTCATCAGCAAACAGCATGCACCAGGGTGCGTCTTCCTGTAGGTTCGACGTCAAAGCGTCCATTATCAACAGGAAGAAGTAGGGGCTTAGAGCCAACCCTTGGTGCAAGCCCACAGCCACATCGAACCTGTCGGTAGTGCCAGCAGCTGACCGGACATATGTACTACATCTGCTGTACATGGCTTTAATCAGCTGCACGTACTTTCCAGGCACACATTTCTTCTTTAGAGCCCACCACAAAACCTGTCGGGGTACACGATCGTATGCCTTTTCCAGGTCAACGAACACCATGTGCAGGTTCCTTTGAGCACGCTTGTATTTTTTGCACAATTGGCGGATTGCAAATATGGCATCCGTTGTTCCGCGACCAGACATAAACCCGAATTGATTTTGGGTGATCTCACTTTCCTCTCTCAATCGTCTTTCTATCACTTTCTCCCACACTTTCATACTATGTGACGTGAGCTTTATTCCTCGATAATTGTTGCATTCCTGCAGATCACTTTTGTTTTTATAGATGGGCACCAGTGAACTGTTACACCATTCGTCAGGGATCGTCTCCTCATGCAACAACTTGTTGAAGAATAAAGTCAGCCACTTATATCCATCCTCACTCAACAAAATCCATACTTCAACTGGTATTTCATCGGGTCCTACTAATTTTCCATTCTTCATACTACTTACTGCTCTTCTCACTTCTTCCACACTCACTTGCCTTACCAATCCCATATTGACAGACAAATTCTCTAACACTCCATCCCACACATTTTCCTCGTTCATCAGCTTCTCAAAGTATACTTTCCATCTTTCTTTAATATCCTCATCTTTTGACAATACCTGACCTGTCTCGTCCTTCACACGTTTTACTTTCATAACATCCCTCGCATTCCTTTCTCTCGCCCTTGCAAATCCTTTTGACCGGCTGGAGTATCAAGTTTTTTGTACAGATCATTCTGGAAAGCTGCTTTCGCAATTGCTACGGCTTTCTTGGCTTTCTGTTTGCAGTTCTTGTATACCTCCTTTTTGCTTCTTTCATATCGACATTCTCATTCTCAATACTCTGTTACTCTTTAAATTACTTTTTCTTATCTTTTAAAGCTTCTTGAACATCTTCACTCCACCACCATGTGTCTCTATCTATCTATCTTTCCTTTCCCTTTAGACTCTAAAAGTATAGCTTTTGCCACTCTTCTAATATGACCTGCCATTCCAATCCAACACTCATTGACCGATTGTTCCTCCATCCTATCATCCATTTCTTTCATTTTATCAATCACACGTTCCTTTAACTCAATCGCACAATCTTTATTCTCTAACATACGCCATCTGATTCGGGAAGGGTGCTTATCCTTCTTCTTGACGGACTGGATCTTTACAGTTACATCCATGACCAGCAGCCTGTGTTGTGCGACTAGGTCCTCGCCTGGCAACACTTTGCAATTTTTGACGCAGTTATTTTTTACTTCTTATCCAGAGGAAATAATCAATCTGCGTCATGTGTGACCACTTTTGTAACTGATCAGATGTTGGTCTCTTTTTCAAAGAAGGTATTGACTACTGCTAGATCAAAAGCAGATGCAGCCTGCAGCAAGGACTCTCCCTCAGCTTTGCGACTTCCAAACCCCCACCCCCCATGCACTCTTTCGTAGCTCTAATTCATTCTTCCCACATGCTCATTGAAATCTCCACCAACCAAGATCTCTTCGTGTGCTGGTATATCCATCAATAAAGCATCAAAGTCTTCCCAGAACTTACCTTTAACTTACCATTCTATCATGACATCCAACCTACGGAGCATATACACGTATGACATTCAACACTATATTCTCAAACATCACTTTCACCGCTATTAGTCTATCATTCATCCTCTTAACTTCGGTCACAGCTTCTTTCAGCACACTATCTAGCACAATTCCTACACCATTTCGCTTTCCGTCATTTCCACAATAATAAAATTCCCCGATCTCTCTAGCTCTCGTTCCTTTCCAATTTGTTTCCTGCAAGCATGCTATATTTACACGTCTTCTTTTTAGTACATCCGCTAGTTCTCTTGCTCTCCCATTCATAGTCCCTACATTCCAACTAGCATACCTCATCTTTACTTCCCGGGCTAACGTCTTACGTTGCCCTCGCCCGGGGTGGTGCAACAACCCTAGTCCACTTCTCGCTGGGGCCGGGTGCTGCCCTTGCGCGTCGCTTCGGGGTACGCCCTAGTCCTATCTAGGGTTGCCAACCGTACTCTAAAATAGAGAATTGTACTCTATTTCATGTAGGTGTACTCTATAATCTATAACTTAAATAGAGTACGCTCAAATACTCTATTCCCGCCACTTCAGCATTCACTGAGATAGTTGTTTCAGTCACATGAATAGGGCTGCCATCAGTAAATATATACGGCAAAACCATAAAAAATTTCGCGCTCACTTCGCTCGCGCTTATTTGCTCCCATTATAAGATGCAGATTTATGTAATCCTCGCTTAATTAGTAATTACTTATCATATTTACGAAATGGATAGATTATATGCAGATGCACTCCATTGAATTGCGCCGGCGCCCATGTGTTTATTACAATAAACTATGATGTCCGGGGCTTGTTCTTGTCCGGCGGCGGCATCGGCAATTAAGTACTGGTCATGAATATGAAGCAGCGGGAAGAAAGTTCATTAAAGATGATTCAAAATGAGCTCCTGATGTAATATTTAGAGTCGTAGAATTATTTAAGAAACAGTAAACAATTGTTATGTACTGCAAAAAGTATAAAGAAATACATATTTTAAATTTAAAATAAATTATAGTCTTTTTTATTAATCTGTACTCTTTATTTACGTTATCTGAAATCAGATATACTCTATTCCTTCAAAAAAAAGTTGGCAACCCTAGTCCTATCACTCATATTACCATCCTTACTTTTCATGTTGCAAAAAGATTTGGCAATAATTTTATGGCCGGCCGCCTGCCTGATGCGTATTAAGTACCCTTCTCTACTCTTCGGAAACATGGACAACTTATGCCAAACAAGAGCGCAAACTTAACGCCTTTCATATTGCGATGTTTACGGACTATTATTAGTGGGAGTTACATGGGAAGACAAAATTACGAACGAAAAAGTTTTGTCGTTAACAGGCACCACCAGTATCACAGCCATAATGAAGCAGAGAAGACTCCAGTAGCTTGGATATGTCCAGCGTATGGAACCAGATAGGCTTCCACGTCAGGTGATGCTGGGGGAAATCGCATATGCAAAGCGACCTGTGGGACGTCCCATACTGAGATTCAAGGACTCCTGTAAGCGTGACATGGAGAGTTTTCATATTGATCCCGGGAATTGGGAGTCACTCTCGGCAGAACAATCAAAATGGCGTCAAATTCTTAAAACTGGTACCTATGACAAAGCACGACGAAGCGTGGCTAGACAATCTCAAACAAAAGAGACTTCGTCGTCATGATAACCACCAACCCTTAGACTCACGTTTTACCTGTGACAAATGTGGCAAGAAATGTCGCGCCGCCATCGGACTATACAGTCACAAGCGAAGATGTGGTGCTCCAACAACGAAATGATACCCGTAGCCGCTGCAACAATCATCTGACAAGATGGTGTCAGTGACCCCAGCAAGCACTTTTTTCCTGGGGCTCCTAGGAGAATCCTACCTATCTCAAATTTTAGAGCATAATTACAGCAATCATCATGCCAAGGGAAAAAATTGCAGCAACCATACTTTTCGAGATACGAGCTCCTAAAGGTGTGCTTGCTGGATGGCATGCCATCCAGCAAGCACAACTGGTGCACAAAAACTACAAAGAGTTGGGAAAACATTTTGATGCACAGATTTAGAGCATCATAAATTGAGTCGGACTGCAAAGTTTCATGAATGTCATGTCTATAGTTTTCTCGCTAGAACGCAAAACCTGCTTCACGTTCTTTTCACGAATCTTTCTAGCAGTCACATCAGATCTCAGCAATTACAGCATCTTGGTTCAAAATTTTTATGCCAGGATTTAGAGCAACACTAAAAACCTATGCTGAATTATTTTTGAATCCCAAAAATCAGTACTTTTTGTGCTACGAGCCAATGTTTTTTCCTTGCTGGGTGGACATGACAAAAGTGAAAAAGCTGTATAGCTTTGAAACTAATACGACTACAAGACTGGTTCTTATGCTCAGATTTAGAGCAAAATTACAGCATTCTGCTCAAAAAAAAACTAGAATCCCAAACGTTATAGTTACAGCGGTAGATGCTAAAAACTGATTTTTCCCGCCAACTTTTTGAATAATTACGGCGACTCGCGGCAGATTGCGACGTTGCCGCTCTTATTTTTTTCTAGTTCAAGCAATAACTGACTTTGTGCTGTGAGTATAAGGTACATTTGAGTTTCAAACTATCGATTGTCATTTACATTGATAGACAAGAAACAAGCGCGACAAATATAAATGGAAGTTGTTGGTGATCTTACAATACGTAAGGTTTTAATATGACAGGAATTGGTATTAAAATTGTATCGAGCCGGACGACGTACTGCCATTTTAGTTGACAGAATCTATTATATCTTTATATTTTATAGCTTAAAAGACATGTCACGACGTCATGGTCACTGAGTGTTAATAAAAAAATAACTCTTGAAAAGCTTAAAAGTAAGAGGAAGGGTCTCATTGATGTCGGCTATCGTTGTTTAGACTTCAGGGATCAGTGTCACAAATTAAACGCATTTAGGGCATTCACATTTTGTTTAATAATCTGTGTAACGCAGCAAAATATGTTTTTTTTTCTTTCTTTTTATGTGATAGATGGCAAACGAGCAGACGGATCACCTGATGGTAAGCGATTACCGCCGCCCATGGACACCCGCAACACCGGAGGAGTCACAAGTGCGTTGCCGACCTTTGAAATGGGATGGGGGAATGGGGACGGGGAGGGGGGGTTGGGCCTCCGGTACCCTCACTCACTCGGCGAAACACAACAAACGTTACTTCACGCCGGAGTAAACTCTATATTCAGTTAATATGTCATCAATTCTTTAACCTTTATACTAGTAAAAATATAGATATTAAAAATATATATATTTTAGAACTAAGTTAAAAAACTTACACGGAGCCCTACACTGCGCGTGGTCCGACACGCACTTGACCGCTTTTTATTCAGTCGATTTTATATGATTTAGTACGGTATATGAATATAATATGTTATATGACTAATGTGTTGGTCGAATGTGTGGATGTAGGGCGTTTTGCGTTTTGTTTTTGTACTGTGCTATATACAAATATTGGAGCATGGCTGAAATCGGAACGATGCCGCCGCCGCCACCACCAGCAAAACGCAATGATGAATCACAAGCGTTCCGTATTATAGGTATTCCGCTATCGTATGATTTACATGTATTTATTTATTTTGACTGACTCGGTGGCTAAGTGGTTAGCGATCCTAACCTTTGATCCGAGAGTCGTGGGTTCGATCCCCACACAGGGCAAACTTTTCTGTGATGAGCAGAATTGTTTGCTCTGAGTCTGGGTGTATTATATCCATATATATGTATGTATTTAAAAGTATATGTGTATAATAATAAAAATTCTTTATTTGTTTCTTAAAATTAGATACATATTTTGTGCCGCTCTAGTTCTCCCACTAGGATTCCCTGTGTCGGGAGAACTAGTGTCTTCCATCGGATACAGAAAAAAGAAATGAAAACATTCTATAAATAAGTTTACAGAAACACAATAAGAAATGATAGCAAAAAGAAAAAAAGGACAATAGACATGTATATCAGTCTCTGGTTCCCAAGATACAGGGAATCCTAGTTTGGGGCTAGATGACCGTGTGTGATTTGTCCCAGTTATTATTATCTATCAGTTTATTTCAGGCACAAAGCCCATAGAAATATATAAAATCGCCCTCGTTTCTAGTCTATATCAATGTAAGTGACAATCGATAGTTTGAAACTCAAATGTACCTTATACTCACAGCACAAAGTCAGTTATTGCTTGAACTAGAAAAAAATAAGAGCGGCAACGTCGCAATCTGCCGCGAGTCGCCGTAATTATTCAAAAAGTTGGCGGGAAAAATCAGTTTTTAGCATCTACCGCTGTAACTATAACGTTTGGGATTCTAGTTTTTTTTTGAGCAGAATGCTGTAAGTTTGCTCTAAATCTGAGCATAAGAACCAGTCTTGTAGTCGTATTAGTTTCAAAGCTATACAGCTTTTTCACTTTTGTCATGTCCACCCAGCAAGGAAAAAACATTGGCTCGTAGCACAAAAAGTACTGATTTTTGGGATTCAAAAATAATTCAGCATAGGTTTTTAGTGTTGCTCTAAATCCTGGCATAAAAATTTTGAACCAAGATGCTGTAATTGCTGAGATCTGATGTGACTGCTAGAAAGATTCGTGAAAAGAACGTGAAGCAGGTTTTGCGTTCTAGCGAGAAAACTATAGACATGACATTCATGAAACTTTGCAGTCCGACTCACTTTATGATGCTCTAAATCTGTGCATCAAATTTTTTTCCCAACTCTTTGTAGTTTTTGTGCACCAGTTGTGCTTGCTGGATGGCATGCCATCCAGCAAGCACACCTTTAGGAGCTCGTATCTCGAAAAGTATGGTTGCTGCAATTTTTTCCCTTGGCATGATGATTGCTGTAATTATGCTCTAAAATTTGAGATAGGTAGGATTCACCTAGGAGCCCCAGGAAAAAAGTGCTTGCTGGGGTCACTGACACGACAAGATGTTGTGGCCAATGATACACAGCATAATATGTCCCAAAACTAATGCGACAAATTTTGGCCGGTGATAGCTTTTATCAAGACCTATCAAAATAACGAAACATATGTTCAGCAAAAGTTTATGGTTTTCAAGTTATACCAGATTAAAAAAAAATTGAAAATTACTACCTTGCGGTGGGTCTTTTGAGTTTTTGGTATAAAAAACACTTAATTTGTATTTTCTTTTGCACTCAAATATTGTTAATTAGTGTCTCTACCCGAATCTACTATTTATTCTGCAAAAAAATTAAAGATGCCATCGAAATGTATCATCAATTCAAGAAAAATCTTTAAACATATCCGATAATAAAACTTTAAACATCGGCGACGTAAAAAAAAAATATTGTATGATTTTGTCTCATATGCTATAAAAAATCCTTGTTTCATGCCCATTTTAGAAATGTATAATACTTGGATATTTGCCTTGCAAACATTGAGTTAAATGCTATTTTTAACCTCAGGGTGCTGATTTAAAAAAAATCTTTTATTAGAGGATTTTCAAATATTTATTAGATTAATTTAAAATAGAAAGGAGATCATGTGTGTGTTCTACAAGGTCACCTCACCATGACTTAATACCTGAGATAAAAAAAAGAAAAAACCGCGAGTTCGATTCGCGCATGATGGGTTCCGTACCATCGTACAAAAAACTCCAAACTCCAAAAATACGTCTCTTGTATGGTGACCCCCTTTAATTTTTAAATATTGTTTTATTTTATTTTATTTTTTTTAGCGACTATAGTAATACAAACTTTGTGAGCGTTTCAATCAAGCGTCTACCTCTTGCTATTATTAAAATCGAGCCAAAACCACCCACAAATTACGTGTCTAGTACGGGAGCTCCCTTTAATTTATTTTTATCAATTTTTGTTATAGCGACAACAGAAATACACACTCTGTAAAATTTCAATCGTCTACCTATTACGGTTCATTAGATACAGCCCGCTGACAGACAGACAGGTGGGCGGACGGACGGACGGACAGCAGAGCCTTAGTACAATAATAGGGTCCCGTTGGCCTTTACTTACCGTTGCTAAAACAGAGATGGTAATATTTAGGGCCGGAAGAGGTCCGGAGAGGACTCCGGAGGTATATTTAAATGGATCAGCGGTTCGGGTTGTGAAGAGGTTCAAATACCTGGGGCACATAGTGACTGACGATCGGAAAGACGACCTTGATATGGAGCGGGAGAGGCGGGCATTGTCGGTTCGGTGCAATATGCTCGCGCACAGGTTCGCAAAATGCAGCAAAGAAGCTAAGGACACGCTCTTTAGAGCATTCTGCCAGTGTTTTTATACTTGTCAGCTCTGGTATAGGTACATGAGAGTGTCCTTCAGCACCATAAGGGTGCAGTATAATGACGCATACCGTATTCTTATGAAACATCCACGATACTGCAGCGCGTCGAGTATGTTCGCCGAAGCGGGAATGCCCGATTTCTTCGCTGTTATCAGAGCGCGCATAGCTTCTTTCTGGGACAGATTGCGGCGCTCTGATAACAGCATCCTCCAAGTAGTGAGTCAGGACTTGACCAGTCACTTGGTCAGACATTGGATCGCGGTACACCGTGATCCAAATAAGAAATGATTATTGACAGCGATTTACACAGTATATGTGTTTAATTATTGTTATTATTATTTTTATTTTTGTAATTTAAATTTTGGAAAGAATAATTTTATGTATATACTGCAAAGTTATGGGTTTTTACCTAAATAAACAATCATTATTATTATTATATTATTATTTAAACTTTGAACCCTAAAAAAGAAACATTTTGCCGCCACTTTTCCGTCTTTCTTCCAAAACAACGTCTTCGTCTTGTCTACTTCGGCCAGGCAGTCTGCCAAACAGTAGCTTGGGTGTATTCAAAATCTAATAGTACAGTTGTCTCCGATTAGGGTACTTTTGTGGCACAGTGTCGCCGCTGCTCTGTCACTCTTGCGATTTAAATGAAATGCTCACAGAGTTTGTATTGCTATAGTCGCTAAAAATATAGTAAAATTAAATTATATTTTAAAATGAAAGGGGTCCCCATACAAGAGACGTGTTTTTAGGAGTACGATGGTATGGAACCCTTCATGCGCGAGTCCGACTCGCACTTGGCCGGTTTTTTTTTTATCTCAGGTAGAAAGTTACGGTGACTTTGTAGAACACACACATGATCTCCTTTCTATTTTAATCAATCTAATTATTTTTATTTGAAAAACCTCGAATATAAGATTTTTTTCAAATCAGCACCTTGAGGTCAAAAATAGCAATTAACTCAATGTTTGCAAGGAAAATATCCAAGTATTATACATTTCTAAAATGGGCATGAAACAAGGATTTTTTATACAGACAAAATCATTCGATATTTTTTTTTACGTCGCCGATGTTTAAAGTTTCATTATCAGATATGTTTAAAGATTTTTCTTGAATTGATGATACATTTCTCATGGCATCTTTAATTTTTTTGCAGAATAAATAGTAGATTCGGGTAGAGACACTAATCAACAATATTTGAGTGCAAAAGAATATACAAATTAAGTGTTTTTTTATACCAAAAACTCAAAAGACCCACCGCAAGGTAGTAATTTTCTTTTTTTTTTTTTAAATCTGGTATAACTCGAAAACCATAAACTTTTGCTAAACATATGTTTCGTTATTTTGATAGGTCTTGATCAAAGCTATCACCGGCCAAAATTTGACGCATTAGTTTTGGGACACCCTGTATATGTATATCAATTGATATATATCATGCGAACCCTGATTTTTCCTGTATTCTACACTTGATTTTGAGTACCTAGGTAACTCTTAGAATTTCCAATGCGCTTTTTTCGGCGCCATGCCACCCAACCGTAACCGGTGGCGGACTATGGAAAAACAAGGCCGCGTTCAGAACCTGCACTCTCACAGCAACCGTTTTGTACCCTCTCTTTCACACTTACACGATTTATATTATGCTATCCTGTTGTCAGAGTGAACGGTTTCTGTCAGATTGCAGGTTCTGAACTCGGCCCAAACGTCAAAACTCGGCCTCAAAACCATATAATATTTTATACAGAGGACTTTTTGGCGGGAACTCGTAGCAAGGGTTTGTCAGTTTTGTTTTATTATCCGAATAAATAGATATCGTGGTTTTTAATGCATAATATTGATAGTGTATTGTTCAATAAAGTGCCATTTAAGTGTCTAATATGTAGGATAATGAAATAAAAGTGTGTAGACTGAGTTTCGAGTGCTCTCAAGAAGTCCATGAAATCTTCATAAAAAGTGCTATCATTTTGCTGAAGAATAGGGTAGTTGTAAGTACTAACAAAGAGTAAGAATTTGAAAATAAAATAAAATAAAGAAAATAATACTGAAGACGTAAACTTTGAAACTAAAAAGAAAAAACATAACAAAAGACGAGGCGGTATGGCCATGGAGCCTTAACCTGCCCAACAAGGGCGAAAAAAAAATTATACATAACTGTGACCATGGACGTACTATTCAAACTGGATTGAGTACTCTCAAAATGCTTCTATAGGAAACTAAACCCTAACCCATAGTAATAAAACACATAATACGTGTAATGTGCCCAATTAGAGAAAACGTGCCAAGTGAAAGGATCAAACTAGAGCCCTGTGTCTCGCTCGCACAGTTGCTATTACGCAATAAAATTACGGAATGGTAGGTTACAATATCAGAAGTTACTTTACATAAATTAAAATACATCAATATATTTTTATGAAATTATAATAATTCGACTATATTTTTGACGCCTTTACCACTGTCACATTATTTAGTTCTTAATTAACCACTGATACTGTGTTTAAAAATAATTTAGTAGTATTTCATACTGTTTTACTGGCATCCCTGGTGATTGCATAATATGGCTTAATAATGGTGACCGATTGCATGCTCACTATATTTTCGTAAAATGTAAAAAAAAAGTGTAAAAATGGTGAAAGTTTGGTGTGTAAAAGGTTGTAAAAGTGAGAGTTATGTTAACTGTGGAATATATTTTCATAGTTTAAACGTATTTCTAATTTTGACGATGAATTCTCTGATCACAAGAAGTAGGGTAACCACATGTACACAGTACCTAGGACTAAAAGTGGATAGCAATAGAGTGTGAAAGTAGAAATATATAACTATTTCATTCGATAATTGATTCAAAAAACAAAAGTTATAAAAAGAACAATTTTTTTTTTTATTTATCTGTTAAAATAACGAATGAGTATAAGAAGTATTAGAATACTTAGGAAACAGGCTGACCCTTGACTACAATAAGATTTATAAAGCTGTATGATTGTTGTTGTTAGCCTAGAGATGTAAGAAAATGGATTTTTTTCTGAGGTGAAAGAAATCGTTTTTTTTCAAGCGCAGGTTTTTTTCAAGTGTATGAAGAGAAAAATATCCTTAGAACCATTAAAGTTAAAATGATACATAAAAAATAGATTAAATAATTCAATTTAACTTTAATCATGAATTTGATCATGTTCATGTATCTTGTATCTTCTCAACAAATATTGCATACCTTGAATGTTACACCCTGTATTTTCGGAGATATTTAGGTTTGAAAATTAAAAAAAAAATGTTTAGTAAAAACATGTATTCTTCGTTTTCTATACACAGTTCGGTAAATAGTACCTATTTACGCAATTCGAAAGCCTTTTTTTAAATAATAAAATGTTTATAAAATAAAAGAGAGCCTTCATTATAATCACAGCACTACTAGCATTCCGCCCATCGCTTCACCTGCGTTAACATCGCTTATAACTGAAATTAGGACGAAATTTATTTTTTTAGTTTCTGGTTGCGTACCTTAACAATACCTCAAAAATGTTAAATTGTTTATTAGGTAATAACGCCTTTATAGCCTTTACGCCTTTGTGGCCCTTAGGGCAGTAAAGTTCTCGAGTGGCGCCCGCGCACCGGAAGACGCAGTGTGGACAGGCCTCCGGTGGACCGACGACCTGGTGAAGATTGCGGAAAGCCGCTGGATGCGAGCCGCACAGGACCGGTCGGTGTGGAAATCCTTGGGGGAGGCCTTTGTCCAGCAGTAAACATCTTTCGGCTTATAGACAATAGATAGATAACGCCTATATAAAAATCACATACCTACTTATGTATTTTTTTTACTTCAGTTGTTTTCCGTTCTCTGAAAAAAAAAACAAATTTGGAAAAAAAAAGACGGTGCTATGTTTTTCTTTTTTTTTCTTCACTAAGTTGGCAACTAGCCCCACAACCTCCACTAATCCGGACATGGCCATCGTGTGTGGAGTGTAGCGCGAAAAATACTTCAATAAATACTTTTTCATAAATCTGTATTAATTCGTATCAGAATATTTATAGTCGTGATTATTTATTCTTAACGTCGTCTTGAAAATTATATTACAATAGTCTCTAGCTAGGATACGTACCTTCCAAAATTAAGAAAACTACCTTTTCGGGTGGTTTATTATTATATTAAATCTTATTCCCTAAACGTACAATACTTTGGTCACCCTACTTAGAAAGAGATGCAGGGCTCTAGTTGAACGTCTTTGTCGTCACGTTTTTCCTGCAAACTGCTCAGTCCAGTTTGAATAGGTGTCCATTACTCCAGCGGAATGTTGTAGCAAATAAGAATGTGAGTATAATAGGGAATTAGAGCATCATTAGGACTAATTGTGCGCCAGCAGCGGAATTTGTGCGTCTTATAATTTCGGAGATATTCCTTTAAAATCGATTCCGCCAGGGTCACGTTCCCCCAGCGGCATGATTTGGAAAAAGACGGTCTAGCTCATAACAAAGTACATGACTGAGTAGCTTTCGTCGTGTTATAAATGTGCGCAAATAGCGGAATTTGTGCATCTTACGGTTTTCGAATTATTCAAGATTCCGCTGCAGTAACGTTTTTGGGTTTTCTGTATCTCGAAAACGGCTGAAATAAGAAATTTCAAAAAAAAACCACTAGTACACCTGAATTTGTGCGTAATTTGAACAATGTTAGTTTTTTGAAAATTATGATATTTTTTTAGTAATTAATTTGTTTAGAAAAATCAGGAAATTCTAATTTACAAGGAAACGAGTGAAGTTGCAATCGAATAAAGAGCACTCAAATATTCCTCTAGTAAACCCTAATAATATCTGCAATTGTGGATTGTATTATCCAGTCAATTATTGAGATATACCATTTAATTGCGAAATTAATTTAGCGAAATTTTAAAGATTGAATTCAGTGCTTCTATAAAACTATGAAACATGAAATTTTACATAAAATTAGAGCGTCCTGCTAGCAAGCTATCCTGTAAGTTTCAGCTTTGAATAACGTTGATTTAAAAAGATTTACCCAAAAGAAGAAAGAACGAACATTTTCCCTATAACCCGACCAAATTAGAATGTATACGCGAAAGCGGCCGCGCCATACAAAAGGATAACCTTCTTAAATGAAAGGTATATTGAAGGAAGCTTTGTAAGTACAGTTGCGTGCAAATGTTTTATTGACGATTGTTTTCTTAGTACCTACGTGCTCGTATAGCGGCCGGGACGAAGTTATTATAAAAGATACTTGTAATAAGATTTCTAGATAGTAAGTATCTTATCTAAGTCTTGTCGCCAAACATAAATGTTAACAGCACGGATGTGTTCCAGCATGAAGATAGCCAGTTCCCCATTGCGTTGGGGATTCTTTGGTAAGCTCGCTTCCATCATCGGCGTCATCATTACTCAGGTGAGATGATGCCAAGGGCTTAACAACAGAGGATTAAAAAAAAATCAACATTAAGTAGTGTTTAATTTGTAGCATACTGATTAATAGTTCCAGAAGGTTAAAATAAAAATTAAAAAGAAGAATGAAACAATGAAGAGTTCTGAGAGAAGAAAGAAGAGATCTGCTAAAATCTGCCACACTACGTGGAACCCTGATATTATGGATAATTATGTATATGGTTCACCTACATAAAAATTAATAAACGGGAAATTCCCGTACTACCTTGCATGAAACAAAAGTTGCTAGCTCAAAACCTAATTAAAATTATTTTCTAGTTAGCAAGTCATAAAAAAAAAATATAACTTTTCTATTGCTATTTAAAAAAAGTATTTCCTTGAAAACTGCCAAGAACTTTTTTAAATCGTCAGCTTATTCTGCCTGAGTTAAAATTTAGTAGCCAAATCTGCCCAAATGGCAGAAATCTGCCACATGGACGGGTGCACATCTGGACGGGTTTCAAAAACACGGGAACTCGCGCGACGGGGGGAGCTCATCACCTGTACCCGTGCCCCGGGAGCTACCTGTGTGAGGAGCGCAGCTCAGTTCAAAGCGATAAGATAAACACTGATCAGAAATTAACAAAGCATTGATTTGATTATATCTGCTTTGCGAGAAATATACCTCAACACATAGAGGTAATAAAGTACTAATTACTTCTATGCTATTCTATGGTATGGTATTTGTTCTATGGTACTAGGTAGAAAAAAAATATTGACGATTTAAAAGCATGTGCAAAGCATCTACTTAAACATTTTGAGTTTTATGCCGATACATCAAAAAGTTTGTTGTTCAAATTGTGAATGTTACCCGATTTTAGTTAATTTAAATACGACGCCAAATAATAAAACATATATTAACATCATATCAAAAAAAAATCTGCTTAATTGTCCAATTAGTTCTGGTTTTATGCTACCACTTTAGGAAGGTTATCCTTTTGTATGGCGCGGCCGCTTTCTCGTATACATTGTAATTTGGTCGGGTTATAGGGAAAATGTTCGTTCTTTCTTCTTTTGGGTAAATCTTTTTAAATCAACGTTATTCAAAGCTGAAACTTACAGGAAAGCTTGCTAGCAGGACGCTCTAATTTTATGTAAAATTTCATGTTTCATAGTCTTATGGGAGCACTAAATTCAATCTTTAAAATTTCGCTAACTTTATTTCGTAATTAAATGGTATATCTCAATAATTGACTGGATAATACAATCCACAATTGCAGATATTGTTAGGGCCTACTAGAGGAATATTTGAGTGCTCTTTATTCGATTGCAACTTCACTCGTTTCCTTGTAAATCAGAATTTCCTGATTTTCTAAACAAATTAATTACTAAAAAAATATCATAATTTTCAAAAAACTAACATTGCTCAAATTACGCACAAATTAAGGTGTACTAGTGGGTTTTTTTTGAAATTTCTTATATCAGCCGTTTTCGAGATACAGAAAACCCAAAAACGTTACTGCAGCGGAATCTTGAATAATTCGAAAACCGTAAGATGCACAAATTCCGCTATTTGCGCACATTTATAACACGACGAAAGCTACTCAGTCATGTACTTTGTTATGAGCTAGACCGTCTTTTTCCAAATCATGCCGCTGGGGGAACGTGACCCTGGCGGAATCGGTTTTTAATGAATATCTCCGAAATTATAAGACGCACAAATTCCGCTGCTGGCGCACAATTAGTCTTAATGATGCTCTAATTCCCTATTATACTCACATTCTTCTTAGCTACAACATTCCGCTGGCATAATGGACACTTTGAATAGTACGTCCATGGCTGTGACTGTCACAATGTTTTTTTTTTGTTTTTTTTTACCCCGAGTTGGGGAATATATTATAATGATTTGTTTTTGAGTTGATTCTATTTTCTCCAAGTTTAAGAAGTAATACCTGGGTAACCAAGCTTCGCACTGAAAATTTGGAAGGTTAAAACTTTTTTATGTAGGTACAGTCACTGTATAAAAGTCGATACATACCTTAAAGGCTAATATTGGTTGCACGCAGTTTTGTGAATCACTCTCACATTAAAAAAAAAAAACTTTCTCATGTTCGCCACAGTTGCAGGTTAAACGGGACAACAACATTAAAAATAGAAGGATATTCTTATTGTTCATTATCTGATGTAAATTCATTACAACACACATAGACTCAAACATTTATTGACGGATGCAAAATGATGAAAATATAAAAAGATATAGTGAACTGAAGTTGGCAACTGTCTTATGTATTATGCATTCACGGTATAATTACCCTTACAGGTCCTTACACAAATCCTTACATAAATATATTAGAATAAGTCTGAAAAGGACAGATTCTTATCAAGTAAATATTAGGTGCTTACCAATGAAATTGACGTTTAGTTAAAAAAGTTCAAAGACAAAATTAATATAAAATAATTAAGGTTTTAAAACAACTAATTATTTTCATACCATTGGACATTTAGAAATAAAATAATGCTTGCTAAATGCACGTTGTCTGAATATTTTGAGAGCACAGTGGTATAGTAACTATGAAAATGGATTTTTTCGTTACTGAAAATCGCCATTTTTTTGTTAAAAAATACTTTATTTTTATTTTTGAAGGCTACACTTATCCCAGCGTATTATTTGTTACCATACGTAGTCGGTCCCATAATGAATTGGCCTGATATAGTTCTACGCGACATGTCGATACATGTTATGTTGCATTGAATAGTACGGTTCTCAGACACTTTATAAACGAACACGCATGGACTTGACGAGCGTAGTTCAGTTTAGCAGTTTGTTTGAACAACAAGTGTCGCGTATTTTTTCAAAATGTCGAAAACCGAGTATCGAAGCGTCATAAAGTTTCTATTTAAAGAAGGCTTATCCCCCGCCCAAATTAAAGAACGATTAGATGGTGTGTATAAGGAGTGTTCTCCCTCTTATAGCACAGTAAAAAATTGGGTGAAAGAGTTTCGCCTCGGGCGAGAAACCGTCGAAAATATCAGCCATGACGGTCGACCGGTAGAAGTGCTCACTCCCGATACTATTGCTCAAATCGAAGAAGAGATTTTGAGTGACCGCCGTTTGAAGATTAGAGAAATTGCAGCTAGACTTGGGCTCTCTAAAAGTACCGTCCATCGTGCAATCGATGAACATCTTCATATGAAAAAAGTCAGTGCAAGATGGGTCCCGAAACTTCTGTCAGCTGTGCAGAGACGGGAGCGAGTTCGCTGTGCTGCCGAGTTTTTAGATCTTTGTGGAGAAAACCCAAAGAACGTGATCGAGAGACTAGTGACTGGTGATGAACCTATGGTGTTATATTATGATCCAGAAAGCAAGCGCGAGTCAATGGAATGGCGTTATAAGGGTGAAAAGCCGCCTAGAAAGGCAAAGGTGCAACAATCTACCAAAAAAATCATGTGCACAATCTTTTGGGATTTTCAAGGTATTTTGATGGTTGATTTTAAAGAGCGCAATACAGTCGTAAACGGCGAATATTATGCTTCATTAATATATAAAACTGCGAGATATTATAAAGGAGAAGCGCAGAGACAAACTGAGTAAAGGCGTCCTGTTGCTTCACGACAATGCCCCCGTGCACACCACCGGTGTTTCGAAGGATGCAGTGCGTCAATGCGGGTTCACGGAGCTGGACCATCCACCTTATAGTCCAGACATGGCTCCGTCCGACTATTACTTATTCCCAAATTTAAAGCAGGACTTAAGGGGAAGAAAATTTTCAAGCGATGAAGAGTTGCAGGCGGCCGTCTTCAGTCATTTTGAAGACAAAGATTGCGATTATTTTTATAAAGGATTAGAAATGTTATTTCACCGATGTCAGAAGTGTGTCAGTATTGATGGAGACTATATTGAAAAATAAAAATGATTGCATTTAATTTTCTTTTTTATTTCATAGTTAGGCCAATTCATTATGGGACCGACTACGTATGTATTTTTGAACATATTGCGCATAATATTTCACGATTTTCAGATAATTTCGATTTTTTTTTGGTAGAAAAAATTGACCCAATTGACCTCTAAGAAAACTCCAATACAGTATTTAATGGAACCCTACTCAGTCAGTTTTTACATAACAGACATGACATCACTAATTCATGAAAGACCTTGAATGTAGCTAGAAAATGATATATAATTTAATGGAAGTAAATTCATTTTTGGGGTAATATTATTCTGTTGAACTTTCAAAACTGAAACGCCAATTTCATAGGTAAGGACCTAATATTACCTGGTTTTACAACGGGAACTTCTTATTTATTATTATTGTGTACAAAATAGGCATAATACAAGTTAACATAAAGTATTCACAAAGGGTACAAGTACATACAACTACGAGACTGGATAGAAGAACTTATTAGAATGGAACTTGTTAGAATGAGCGTTTCTTTTTAGAGTTCTGTACCTCAAAAGGAAAAAAGAAACCCTTATAGGATCATTTCGTTGTCCGTCCGTCTGTCTGTCAAGACCCTTTTTTACAGGAACGCATAGACGTATCAAGTTGAAAATATCAAATACTCAGGCCTGCAATCCCTTAAAGCTGGGAAAAAATCAAACTTCTATGCCAACGCAATCAAAGGAGATACGGCCGCATGTCGCATATTTGGACACTCGCATGGGAATCAAAACCTATAGGGTACTTCCCGTATACCTAGAATCATGAAAGGCAGGAAGCAATGTCTTATACTCATAGCACAAGTAAAGGGAAAAGTCTGAAAACCAAACATTTTTAGTTACATCACAATTTTTTTATGCGGCATAAACGGCCGTATCTCTTGATTGCGTTGACATAGAAGTTTGATTTTTTCACAGCTTCAAGGGATTGCAGGCCTGAGTACTGATGTGCCATGCCCGGGAATATTCCCGCAAGACAGAGACAACGCTCAGTATTACATATAGCACCGTCCCTTGGGAATATTCCCATGGGAATATACCCAATATTCCCAAAGGACGGCGCGATATGCAATATAGAACGCTGTCTCTGTCTAAGGGAATATTCCCGGTAACGGCACATCAGTAGGCTTGAGTATTTGATACAAAGTACAAGACATATGTGAATATAAATTTATACGGAACCCCTGGTGCGCGAGTCCGACTCGCACTTGGCCGGTTTTTTTTCGTTCTCTTAACCCCTAAGAGATAGCCACACGGTGTCTATCTTTGATTGGCGTTCCTATTTACACACTGTCTTTCTATTTATAACGTACTATGTATGGTACCACTCCGCACCGCGCAACATTGTTTTGTTTGAGCGTGCAAGAAACAAAGTTGGATATCACCGTCTTTCACAGCCACTTGTCAAAAATACAACATAAAAAAAGCGAAAGCTCACGAAACGCACCAACGAACGCAAAAAGAATGTTGAAGTTGACATGTCATCCTGAACAAAGTGTTGCCAGCAATAAAGCCGAAAACTGACATGAAACACAATTTTGATATCTGGTTCCAAGTATTTTTTTTTCAATCATGGAAAACTTAAATTCCCCAAATTCATATAAAATTATATTTTTCTGTGTACAAATATTTAAAGTTAGATCATTGTTTTATCAGTTTTTTTTACTATAATAAGGAAAAGGTTTTATTTAACATGTGGTATTAAATTTAAGATAGACCGTAACGCCATCCAGTTAGCACCTTGGAATGGAAACTGCTGGAAAAACACCCATAGAACGAACGGTTGCTCTCAGAACGCATGTTTGGAACGCTACCCTGAGAAGTTACGTCAAAGTGAAGTAAACTCCGAGGGACTTTTTGGCGGGAACTCGCGGCAAGAGTTTGTCATTTTTGTTTTATTATCCGAAAAAATAGATATCGTGGTTTTTAATGCATAATATTGATAGTGTATGGTTCAATAAAGTGCCATTAAGTGTCTAATATGTAGGATAATGAAATAAAAGTGTATAGACTGTGTTTCGAGTGCTCTCAAGAAGTCCATGAAATCTTCATCAAAAGTGCTATCATTTTGCTGAAGAATAGGAAATTCAAATACGAAAGAAATGGCTTTGGCCTTAATTGAATTTTCCTATAAAGACGAAGAAATACGGAAGAAATGGCTTTTGGCCTTTAAATACGACAGAAGATTTACAACAGACTAGGCTGTATTGCTCTGATCCTTTGCCTTCCCCATCTTGGAGTAAAGTAAAACAAAAAAAAATCTCCTAAATAAGCTCGGCGAGTCGCAGTGTTCCCGTTTGCGTACATTTTACACATTTGACGTACCTTTTTAAGCTCCCATGTGTAATGTGTAATTGGGACCTCATATGTACCTTTTGAACTTACACAAAAGATAAGTTAGTAAGTTCCACAGGCGCGGCGATAATAATCAACCTCCCCCTTAAATTTTTTGCGCTCGCTCCGCTCGCGCCCTTTTGTATAAACAGGGAAGGTTCTTCTGTTTTGTAAATGATAGGACTGGATGCATTTGCGCAAAAAAAGTTGGTCGCGCTTACTTAAATGTATGTATATTATAAACAAGAATACTGCAAATCAAAGGAGAGTGTAAAATTAAACTAAAACTTCCTAAAAATGCAGGAAATCTGAAGTGTTAATTTAATAAAGTAAAAATTTTGCAAGCAGAACTGAAGATTCTACTACTTCGTTAATTACAGCACTCGAGGAACATACAGAGGAGGGCGTTAATTTAAATAAAACTTCCTAAAAATGTAGATTATCTGAATACTTTATCAGATAAATTTTAAATACCACAAAGGTGCAGGTAAATAAAAATATGACCCCCCCCCCCCCCCATTTTTGGCTGCTACCGCACCTGGACCCCATAACTATATGTACTTCAAATTCACTGTTTCCTCTTTTCACGCGAAAGAATCTACAGTATGGTTGTATTTAGAGTGGTTTTAGTAAAAAATGCCCATGTACCTTTTTAACCCAAAATGTACGGTTTCAGCGCTTGATATATGCGTTTTGGGAAATCAGTGGCGGCAACACTGGCGAGTCGGCGCTGAAGTAAACACTAAACAGACAGTGAATAGCGTTATTTTAGTAGTAAAACTTGACTGTTGTAAATTGATTGCCTCTGTGATACAAGGTTAAACGAAGGAAGAGAAACTGCCAGTTTGGATTTCGTCATATTTGCCAACATCAAACTCATTACCTACTTTGGTTATATTGATAAAGTACAAACGATACACCAGCTATCTGGGTCTGGTAATTATAGTAGGTACATAGATAACTTAGTAGTAAAAACTAAATTATTTATTTACATTTTTAAAGAAAAAGATACTCATGTTGTGTGTGTATATTTTTTAGATTTCTCTACCTTATGAAGATTTTACCGAAATGACAATACTGAGCAAAGTTATTGATAATGACCGAATGCAGAAAATCACGGCTGAGTTTTCCCGATTAGGAGGTAAGCAACATTATTAGGGAGATCTTGACCGTCATAAAGTCAAGTCAGTGTACTCACTACTATGTAGTTTGGGGCAGAGTAAAGTACTTCCATTTTACCTTGTCCGCAGTGGTGTGAAAAGCTTCATGCAAGTGGAGTTGCAAATGTTTCGTTTGGTCGCATCATCTAGCTGATGCTCGGCCCCTTTGTTCTCCTCTGCTTGCCCATTATGGCATGATCCATTAAAAAGTTATATCTATTAAAACTAAAGTTGACTCAGAGAATAAATTATAATAAAGTGGCAATGGACAGGCCATATAGTAAACATAATAAAGGTTTTACAGTAGAAACCAAAAAATAGATTATTATCTAGTCAGAATAGGCAGGAAGCCACTGAATCTGGCTGAGATGAGACCTGTCCCAAGTTAAAGCCTGTGTTTGGCCTACGTTCGGTGATGGCTGTCTTCTGTCTAATATGACAATGATAAATTAACTTCAAAGATAAAGCAGCAATTTCTGAAATCATAGTTTTAAAAAATGAGTTAATAGTAACTTTAAAAAATATACAGGGTGTTAAAAAATTGCATTTAAGATTTAAGGGGTTACTCAGAATCAACTGTAGAATACAGGAAAAATATTGAAAAAATCCACTCTTGAAATTTTTTTCAGATTCCCATACTAAATCTCAATAGTGAATCAAGAATTTGTATGGAAAACCTCGATACTGAGTAACCCCTTAAAATCTCAAACACACTTTTTTTAACATATATTTTTATTAGTATGAGTAACAACTTTATGAAGGACATAATTTATATTATTCTCTCTATTTAAGATAAATTCCTACTATAAAGTATTGCTTAACATATTTTTGAAAACCTATTTGTCATGAATACATAATTAATAATTATTATCTTGAAATAAATTTACCAGTACCACACAATGAAATGAAATTTCCATCTAGGTATTACTATATTAGCTATTTGCACAAATGGTGTAAATAAATGTAAATAATTTACAATGTTTTCAGACAGATGTTACTTGGAAAACTCAGGGGCGGCACTTTATCCACAAAGCTTACTCCAACAAGTGAATGAGGACCTTATGAAGAATGTCTATATGAATCCCCATACTGATAAATATACAAAAGATTGCATTGAACAAATGCGCTACTTAGTGCTGAAGTATTTCAACACAGACCCCGCAAATTACACTGTAATATTTACCTCT
The DNA here is from genome assembly GCA_958295455.1 of Coleophora deauratella. Lineage (NCBI taxonomy): Eukaryota > Metazoa > Arthropoda > Insecta > Lepidoptera > Coleophoridae > Coleophora > Coleophora deauratella. Next base: position 7,911,241 of record OY282398.1, read on the forward strand.
GGCACCACTCAGTCTTTGAAACTAGTTGTTGAATCATTCACTTTTGCCCCTGATAACCAAGATATGTTCAACTGTGGTTCGTTTGTGTACCTGCAAGACAACCACACTTCTGTCCTAGGCCTGAGAGAGATAGCACTTGACAGAAATGCAGATGTTATCCACATATCGCATGATGACTTCCTAAATGCCATGGATCCTAGACAATCAGTCAGCTCAGAGACTTGGAAAGATGAATACAAGAATGAAGGGAATACACTTTTTGTGTATCCAGCTCTTAGCAATTTTAATGGATTCAAATATCCCATTAATCGCATACAAGACATAAAAAATGGTTGTTTGAATAATCATATAAAGAAATATTTATGTAATGTGAACAGTAACTGGTATGTTTTGTTAGATGCTGCATCTTACATAGCCACTAATAGACTGGATTTATCAAAAGCGCAGGCAGACTTTGTATGCTTGTCATTTTATAAGGTTTTCGGATATCCTACTGGTTTAGGAGCTCTGCTGGTCAAGAATAGCAGCCAGCATCTGTTAAAAAACAAACTGTATTTCGGCGGTGGCACAGTAGACATTGTTTTGAGTGATGAATATTTCCATGTAAAAAGAGATAATCTATATGAAAGGTTTGTATAGTAAACATGAAGTATTGTTTATTTTACATATTACCTTAAATATTTTTGTGCCCATTTAACAGTGAATATTTAAAATTTTCAGATTCGAGGATGGAACTAACGCTTTCTTATCCATCATTGCCCTAAAGCATTGCTTTGATACATTAGAGAGGCTCATACCCAGGATGATGAATGGTAATGTAATGGACACTATATCTCACCACACATATTACTTAGCTCAAGACTTGTACAAGCAGTTGAAACATCTTAAACATCCTAATGGTAGTTATGCAGCTGTTTTATATATGGATTCAGACTTCACTGATATCACATATCAAGGGAGCATAGTAACTTTCAATCTGACTAGAGAAGATAAAACCTATATTGGATATTCAGAGGTAAGTTTAATGTACATAATGGACACTATATCTCACCACACATATTACTTAGCTCAAGACTTGTACAAGCAGTTGAAACATCTTAAACATCCTAATGGTAGTTATGCAGCTGTTCTATATATGGATTCAGACTTCACTGATATCACATATCAAGGGAGCATAGTAACTTTCAATCTGACTAGAGAAGATAAAACCTATATTGGATATTCAGAGGTAAATTTGTATCACAAGATGTGAATGGTTTCTTTTAATGTAATTTGGTACATATACACATTTTTTTTATTTGAATTCAACATACTAACAGATTACAGTCAGTATGGGCAATAATGGAGGTGAATAAAAATGCTAAACTGTAGCCCCTACTACATGGCAATTAAAATATTTACCAAGATTCTGCTACATATTAAAAATGAACCGAAAATAACAGTTTTTAGTAAAAAAAACTTAAAGAATTCTATATAACTAAATGCTATTATACGATTAATGAATTTTTAAATGAAAAATGAATATTATTATGACGTTCCTTCTTTCTCTTTTCTCCTTTTGCTGTGCCTGAAAAGGGCGACTAAGTTGTAAGTTCGTTTTTGTAACGACCATCTATTTGTACACTTAGTTTCGCAAATATATACTTTGACTTTGACTTTATGTACTTAAATATTACATTCTCTTCTTACATTAAAATATGGTTAGACTATAATATTCCAGCAAAAGTATATACCGGGTAAAATAATATATACATACATATAATATGTACATCTAATATTTATGATTTCCAGTTTCAACAAATGGCAGATTTATTCCATATCAATGTAAGAACTGGTTGTTTCTGCAACTCTGGTTCTTGTCAAAGGCATCTGAATGCCACAAATGGGGACATGAAGGAAATGTACAAAGCTGGCCACAAATGTGGAGATGAAATAGATTTAATATATGGAAAGCCCACAGGAGCAGTGCGAGCGTCATTTGGTTACTACAATACATTTAATGATGTCGACAGGCTTATGCAAATGATCTGTCAATGTTTCGTCAAGACAAAGTATAAAATACCAAAACGGTACATGGATTTTAACAGGTATAAGGAAGTACCAAAACCCATTCAAAACGAACTTGAAGATATCAAAAAGATTGAAAAGAAGTCAATGAAAGTCATTCAGAATGTGCCAACGAAAACCATTAAAAATAAGCAAAATGACAGGATAATATTGGAAGAGATCGCAATTTTCCCGATCAAGTCCTGTGGGGCATTCAAAATTACATCTGCCTGGAAAATAGGCCTAAGAGGTTTTGAATACGATAGAGAATGGATGATAGTGAAGGACAATGGAGTGTGTTTAACACAAAAGCAAAACCCACGAATGTGTATGATACGACCAAAGATTGACCTAATCAAGAAGTTGTTAATTTTGAACTTTAAAGGTAATTTTGAATATATTATAACCAATTTAATTCCTTTTTATATGTTGATCTTTTATGGCCTTATATAAAATTTAAATTATTTCTTTTTCTAGGTAAATCACCAATATCAATTCCACTGAATCCCAAAATATCAAAAAATACTGATTATATATCGCTTTGTCATAGCAAGGTCTGTATGGACACCATTCAAGGGGTTGACTGTGGTGACGAAGTTGCCAACTGGATATCAGAAGCTCTAGAAGTGTCATTCCTAAGGCTTATCAGACAGTCAAGAGACGATAATAGAACCCAGAAAAAGAAAGGAATACCAGAAAGTGAAAAGAGGCTACTGTCTTTAAGTAATCAAGCTCAATTCCTATTAATCAACAAGGCAACAGTGAGATGGTTGAGAGACAAAATTGAAGATCAGTCCTTTATAGACAATATAGACGAATTGACTGATAGATTTAGAGGGAATATTGTAGTAGATGCAAACCAAGAATTAGTGGAAAGGGATTGGGAACATGTGATCATTGGAAAACATGAATTCAGGGTAAGAATAAACTTTAATAATAACAATTACTGGCTTATGTCTGCTACACATTTGTTGTTTTATTGACTATCTTCCGCATGCATCTTAATGCAACATGTTGATTGGCTTAGCAATCTGACATAGCAGAATAATAGATTGCACCTACCAATTTTCAACATCTCACGGATGTGTGTTAATTTTTTAGCCAGAGAGCCCAAGAACAGCCATGTGTGTTAATTTATTTTATTAAATTCGGTTTTACAGATTGAAGGGCAATGCCCAAGATGTCAAATGGTTTGTATAGACCAGCAAACTGGTCAGAAGACTGTAGAGCCCCTACGGACTATAGCTGAACAGTTCGCGGGGAAACTTCGCTTTGGCATATACTTGAGTTATATTGGTCCTGTAGATGGTTCCAATGATAAGACTCTGATGACCGATGCCCAGGTTCGAGCCTTGACCAATGGCGACAATGTCAGCAGGTGAAGTAAAAGCCTTTCTACTGAACCATGTTTCTCTTTTGTATAGCATCTGTAACCGCTTTCTTTTTTAATGAGTATTATAATCTTTTTCTTACACGACAAAAGAAAAATAGCAAAATTTATATATATTTTTTTTTGTAACTACTACTGTGTTTTACCTTCTAGAGAGTGCATTAAAATACACAATTCCCCCTCCCCTTACTAGCACGCACCCCCTTCCTCTTGGAAAGTTTGCCCCTTAAAGATTTAATTTCAGGAAAACAGCAAGCTAGGACAAAATGATCAAAAATATAGGTTGAGTTGTTTCCTGGAAAATAAGAATATCTGTAATAATAAAAAAGGCATGCTTTTCAAGGGGAAGAGTGATTAACAGTTGTGCATTTAATTAACTGGAAGATAATACAGTTTCAAAAAATATATAATTTCCTCATGATAAAATCTAAAATTATGTTTTCTCTGTATTATTTTGTTATGTATCTAACATTTATGTCAGTTCAGATTTTATTTTCCGTTTTCTTCTACATTCCAAAGTTATATTGTATGTAGTAACTAATTTAGTTGTAGCCAAACGCTAAAATAACAATGTTACAACTTGTAATGTTATTTTTGCATTTGGAACTGCTCATATTTAAAAATCTTTTATATGTATAGGTGTTAAAAAAAGTGTGTTTAAAATTTAAAGGTGTATAAACTCTGAATCAAGTAAAACAAGCTTTGTTAAAAAAAGTGTGTTTAAAATTTAAAGGTGTATAAACTCTGAATCAAGTAAAACAAGCTTTTCTAATTGTAGTGTATGTCACATATCTACTCCATTAGTGTTTCAGTGCTTCATGTGTTGTTATAGATAAATTCGCTTCTACATTGGTTTCCAAGCAATCTGTTGCTAATTACGATTGTATTATAATTTTTTTTTTTATTGCTCATTGCAGGTTCACGGATTGGTTTTTGAATTATTTTTTAACTAATCGATCTTGCACTTGTAAAAAGTTGGCAACATGAAATATAGATTATTTAAATTAATTTACAGTTAATCATAAAAGAGTTAATTAATTGTAAGTGTTATTATGTAGAATCTATCTGATTGTTGTTTGTTTATTGTTTAGATTCATTCCGGGTCCGAGGTCTGTGGTCATCACAGATGTTCACATTTAAATCTAACAAAATAAAGAGAGAAACATTTTCCACAGCAGAAGTGATATTTCCATATTATTAGAAATAAGTACAATAAACCAATAATATTATCAGTCTCTCCCACCACAGATAACTTATTTGTGGAATTCCTTACATTACCTTGAAAAAGAAAAGTTTTGTTTTATTTCTGTTAAAAAAATATTATTTTTCAAATTTTTCTAAACCTTTATTTATTGTGACCTAAATGTAGTATAACATAGCTATATATGTAGATAAATAAAAGAAAAAATAATAATAATTTAAGTAATTATATTTCCTATTTTTTAGTTTAAAGGTTACTATTTTTAAGGTTCACCTAATGATTTTACTGTATTGTAATCTTGCCACTGTTTTTTTGTTCTAGAAAAGTAATAAGGCTGTGAAATTAAATTACCTATACATCTGCACCTATATAGATATTTAATTTATAGAATATGAAATATATTAGGCAGCTCATAGCTTTTTAGACGAAATAAAAATAATATATATATTATTGATATAAGCTTCAGTAAAAACTAGTAATAGCAAAGACAATAATAGTATTAAATATATGTAAATTGTTATACATAGAAACTAGTAATTATGTATAGTTATGTACAATAAGTCTAGCATAATATTGAATCAGGTTTTGTTTTGTTCACGTGTGCCTAGATAGATATATTAAAAAATGTTACCAATCACTGGATCAATAAAGTTTATGATATTGCACAGTCAATAGGTTGTTGTCCTTTAATTTCCTTTGGTTCCGCTCCTTGTGCTACATCATTGACGACTTGGGCCACTTCTGCGTAGTCTGGCAGTGCCATAGTCTGGAGTTTTGAATATATTAATTTGTTATTGACAGCTACTTCAAAAGACCCTAAAAATATATATTTCTGAATTAATTTTGGTTTTTATAAAGCTAAAGGATTATTCATAGGTGAAGAAAGATTTGCAGTAGACAGCTGAATACACAATGTCAAATGGCATGCCTTCAGGAAGGTCTTATGTCCACCAGTAGACTTAAACAGTCTGATAATGATCAAATTAGATGAATAAAATATGAAAATATGTATGATTAGACATGAGATTTACCTTGTCTACCTCGCTTGCAATTCACCACAGCACTGGGAGTAGTTTCTCTTATAGTCCTAGCCAATGCTAAGCAATGTCCACCATAGTCGCAGGCGCCACTGAAAAATTCAATAACAGGGGCATTAAGGGGTGGATAGACAACACGCGGTTACTCGTGCCGAGCCGTCATTGTAGGCTCACGAGGCAAGCCAAGGTCGATGCCGGCGCGGCTCGCGGAGCCGTCTCTCTGCACCCTTAGTTCAATATATCTTGAAAGAAGAACGTTTGGGTTGGTTCGGGTGCATTAGCAGCGCTGCCGAACGAAGGTTCCAGCCAAATGACTGTAATACCCACCAATATTCAACATCGATTTTGGGAGCAGCATGTTTGTTGGTTTGAACTTGTACTTGAGTATTTTCCGCCATAATCTAGACTTGACATTATAACACTGAACTAAAAATATTTATGAAAAAATATACAATTTTGCCCATAAAATAAAAATTTCAAAAAATCCTGCCACTAGTTGAAGTTGTCAAAAAGCTGTCAAAACCAAGTGTTTTTTTTTGTTTGGTTCTTTCCTGCTTTTGCAAGGAAAAGGCAAAGGCTTCTCTGGCCATACAGCCTATTCTTACGTAGTTTGCTCTTCTCTAAATATTTTTCTATTTCATTTGAGTTCTCATTTATCAATTTCTGTCGTCTTTAACTTTTTCTCTATTCTTCAACAAAATGATAGCACTTTTGATGAAGATTTCATGGACTTCTTGAGAGCACTCGAAACACAGTCTACACACTTTTATTTCATTATCCTACATATTAGACACTTAAATGGCACTTTATTGAACAATACACTATCAATATTATGCATTAAAAACCACGATATCTATTTTTTCGGATAATAAAACAAAAATGACAAACTCTTGCCGCGAGTTCCCGCCAAAAAGTCCCAAAACCAGCACAGGTAGCATGGCGACGTATCTCGCGCGCGACGCGAGTTTTAAAAGCATTTGTTCCGTTCTAACGCTAAGCTAATGAAAGAGACAGCTGAGCTGTTTTCTCGCGTTTGGCGCGACAGACAGCTTTGTCAGAGTAGAGAGAGTAGGTGATCTGCTCGCCGGTAGTAGACTATAATACTTATGTATATGGTGTTGTTGACCAAACACGCAGGGTTGTGCCTCACTGTAGAAGTGTATGTACTTACCTATTCCGGGTGATACAAAATGACCGACAAAGTTTTAACTGTGGCTTCTAATCATGAATTTAGAGAAATTTCCCTAAAAAACACCTATAAATACAAAAAAATCACTTCCCATACAAAATTCGATAATCAGCTTACCAATTTTTATGAGATGGCAATTTTTTTTTGGGATTTGACTATGAGCTTATTATCGGGCAAGGTTTTAGGAGTAGAATACCTGCATAAAGTGCTACTTTATTAGTGCCCAATATTTTAGCGAGATTCAAAATCAGAAGTAAAAGTGCTTACTAAAATATCGGCTACTAATAATGTTAGTACCTTATACCTATTAATAATTATGTAATTTTATTTAAAAAAAACCTGACTGACTCAATGGCTAGCGCTCTGTTGATCCGAGGGTCGTAGGTTCGATTCCCACCTTGGCACACATGTGTTTGCCCTGTGTCTGGGTGTATTTTAATGATATAATATTTACGTTGGTATTTAAAACGCATTAGTGTATATATGTATGTATGTTTATATAAAAAAATTGCCTGGAATAAAATAGTATTTTATTTTATTCATACAATAATTATCGACCAAAAGTGAAACCCACTATATTATGTTTTTATAACTAATTAAAATTGAATCACATAGGTACATCATAGGTATCAAGGAGAACTACGAAGCCGTGTATTTATTAGTAACTTACTAAACGCTCTTAGATCAGTGATCTCTGAGAATAACTATCGTCACAGAATACCCAATAGTACAAGTACTATAGTAAACTACGACAGACCGAGTAATAGAATATTTTTACCGTGTAACGTATTTCATACGATTTCTTATAGATAACATATAAATAGGTACGGTAAAATAAAACAAGCGAGAAATCGTGTCGTCGCGACGTCGTTGGTGCGGCCGACGGCGGCGTCGCAGCGGACAGCGTGCGGTACGGCCGGCAGATACTCATGTGACTAAGCTGAGCGGCGGCGCGGCGTTGCAGCAGCTCTCGGTCGGCACACGGCGCATGAGCGGCGCGGCCCGCGGCCGTCTGCGTGATTCTAGATGCGTCATGTAGACCGGGAGCTTACTGCATTTTATCAGTCACACACATCATTGCGTATTTGTATTGTATTTTGTATGGTACTAACCATTATAATAATTAACTGATTGTTAAACAGCAGATACATACAAATACATAAAGATATAGGTCATTTCAATCAAATGGTACCTAAATAAACTTAGTAGGCAACTGAAGTTGACATGTGTCAGTTCCATAGTAAGTTTGATTTTTACCTTTTGCTTTTTCTTGATTGGAACAAGGTATATCAAGGCTATTTAGTAGTCGGGTCTAACGTGACTTTTGTTGTAACACTTTTTAAATAAATGATACAAAAATTGACTTTTAGGTCAAATCAGAAAAAAGAAACGTGGTAGGTAACCCAAAAATAGCAAATCCGAGAATAATGAGCGGTACCACCGCACGAAGGAAAGGAACAACAGGCTTAGAAAAAGTTTGTGAAAATAATCAGAATAAGAGCGGTTCAATTAAAAGGAGCTAGTATTTAAATTATATTATTATTATTGCGCAGTGGCGATTTGATAGCAATAAAAAAATCTTAAGTTCAGACTGTATTTATATTAAATGAAAAATTAAAGCCCCCTGGCTCCTGGTCTATAATCATTGTAAAATTACCTCGATAAAGCCCATCAATTAAAAGTTTAAACACAGTGATAAATTGATAATAGTGATCAAAAATATACAGGTGACTGCCACATACCCAAATGCTAACCTCTTAACTGGTGACTTTACTTATGAACTGAACAACTTTTGTTCTAGAACTTTGCTTAAATTGCATAATCTTTTTGGTTTCTTATTATGAACTACGCTCAATAAGCTGATCGATTTGTATGAAAAGCATAGAAAAAAATGTGATTTGTCCAAAGTTATATAGAACAAGTTTTTCAGTTTCAAGAGTGGAATCACCAGTTAAGAGATGTGCAGGTATTACTAATCACTTGTAGGTATAATGTAAATGTTCCTCCGTGAGTTACCAAAGAATGGAATAAGTGGCTTTAATATTTTGTTTTTTCAATATCATGTCAGTCGGTATCTTGAATAACGACAATTCTGGATTTGAATTCCAGAAACACAACAATATTTTCGCTTTGTAGATGCAGTCATTTTTTTTACACGCGATGGCGTCGATGTCGTGTCGTGTCAAGAGACGGCAAGTGACTAACACGTCACGTCACTCAGCCGCGGTGCAGCCCCAACAGTTTCACCTCGGTCACCTCGGCATTTTCTGCTTTTGTGTGCGTAGACGGCGGTGCCTACTGGCGCGCACACATACAAGCCGCGCGATGTACCATTGTATGAAGATAACCTACTGGCAGTAAAAACTGAGTCAGAGTAAATACTGAGTTTGAGTAAATACTGAGTATTTACTATATTAACTGAGAATTTACTCTCTAGAGACAGTAAAAACTTTTTATCGGATATTTTTGCATGACATGGTAATCATGGTACCTATACATTTAATAAAATCAAGACCAGTGCAATGTGAGGAAACATATTTATTAAAAAAAACATACGAAATTCATTTTTTGGGTCTTCGTGTTGGAGTTTATGTTAACCTTTCGCTTGACATCAATATTTGAATATCGCTTCAAAGCATCTTGTGCGCATTCATGGTTGGATATGTTTAAATTCTTCAACCACTAACTGGGCGTTTTTATATAAGGTGCTACTTTATTAGTGCCCGATATTTTAGTCAGTGCTTCTACTCCTGATTCTGATCAACTTTCCCCAAGGAACCCATAGTCAAATCGCAAAAAAATTTTTGGACTCTTCATACACATTGATCAGCCGAGCGGCCTAATTAGTATGAAGAGTCCAAAAATTTTTTTGCGATTTGACTATGGGTTCCTTGGGGAAAGTTGATCAGAATCAGGAGTAGAAGCACTGACTAAAATATCGGGCACTAATAAAGTAGCACCTTATATACTACTTAGTGCCGTATAATTTAGTGGACAGAAATAATAACAAATACCATTGGAAGAAAATGTTTAAGCAAATTAAAGAAAGATTAAATAATTAAAATTTTAAAAACTGTAAATACTGATGCAAGAAAACCAGTTTTTCTGTCCGATCAAGGCGACTCTTTTAGAGTTCTGTACCACAAAAGAGAAAAAGGATCACTTCACTCGTGGGTCTGTCTGTCCATCCGTCTCTGTCACAGCCAATTTGCTGTGAATCTATTGGATTGATTAAATAAATTGAAACTTAGTACACAATATATAGATTAACTCCAACACGGATGTGTAACATAAATAAATTAAATTAATAATTAAATTCCGAGGGCGGACAGTTTATCGATCAAAGATTTATGAAAGTGAAAGAACTTCATAAACCTTTTAATATTATTTTTTTTAACTTATCCAACAACATGAAGTAATCAGCTAATACATTTTGGAAAGTCATATTGCAAATGAATATGTCCTTGAGGAAATTATTCTCAGTTTCATCTACTACTTACCACTATTTAGGTATTTCGAAATGTAGGTAAAAAAAATTTTGTTAAAATCTCCATAATCGTCACGTATTTTGTCAAAATAAAAAAGAAACCGTGTAAATATATTCCATATTGATACCGTTGTCCCTATATTTTTTTGTTAGTATATTGATATTGTAACTAATTTATTGAAAATAAATGTGTGATAAAATATACATTACAAAAATGGCTCATACATTAAATATTAGCAAAATCTTAAAGTCATTGTTTATAAATAAAGAATTATTTGTTGTTTTGATCAAGTTATGTGATGATTATGAAGATATTTACAGATTGTTTTGAAATGTCATTTTATTTATCTAGTCGAAATCTAGTTATCGAGTTTTTAATATGTCCTTGAGGAAATTATTATCAGTTTCACCTGCTACTTACCACTATTTAGGTATTTAGAAATGTAGGTACAAAATAATCTATTAAAATCTCCATAATCGTCACGTATTTTGTCAAAATAAAAAAGAAACCGTGTAAATATATTCCATATTGATACCGTTGTCCCTATATTTTTTTGTTAGGATATTGATGTTGTAAGTAATTTATTGAAAATAAATGTGTGATAAAATATACATTACAAAAATGGCTCATACATTAAATATTAGCAAAATCTTAAAGTCATTGTTTATAAATAAAGGATTATTTGTTGTTTTGATCAAGTTATCTGATGATTATGAAGATATTTACAGATTGTTTTGAAATTCCATATTATTTATTTAGTTGAAATCTAATTATCTAGGTTTTAATGTCCTTGAGGAAATTATTATCAGTTTCACCTGCTACTTACCCATATTTAGGTATTTCGAAATATAGGTACAAAATAGTCTGATAAAATCTCCATAATCGTCACGTGTTTTGTCAAAATAAAAAAACCGTGTAAATTTATTACATATTGATATCGTTGTACCTATAACTTTTTTGTATATTCAGTAAGCCATTGATATTGTAAGTAATTTATTGAAAACAAATGTGTGATAAAATATACATTACAAAAATGGCTAATACATTAAATATTAGCAAAATCTTAAAGTCATTGTTTATGAATAAAGGATTGTTTGTTGTTTTTATCAAAATATGTGATGATTATGAAGATGTTTACAGATTGTTTTGAAATGCCATTTTATTTATTTAATTACGCCTTCACTGGTACTGCAGATGTGCTGTTCTTGGAATATTTTCGAAAGACTATAATTATGTCGCAGTCTTTTTAAAGACAGACGTGAATATAAAATGACAGACTTTTACAATATACATTTTCAATGAAGACAAGGCTGTATGGACATAGAAGCCTTTACGTCATTCCAAGGGTGCACTCTGACAGCAACCGTTTTGTACCTTCTCTTTCACACTTAAGCGATTTATATTATGCTATCCTGTTGTCAAAGTGAACGGTTGCTGTCAGATCGTACCCTCGGAACGCTCACCACAAATATATAGAATGACTTTAAATTAGTTCTTGATACGAAAGGCTATGCATATGCTCGTGATAACAAACAACTTTCCCTAAGGAACCCATAATCAAATCTTAAAAAAAGTTTTGGACCCTCCATACAAATTGGTCAACGGACCGGCCAAATTAGTATGAAGAGTCCACATTTTTTTTTGCGAAATGACTATGGGTTCCTTACGGAAAGTTGTTTGTTATCATGAGCACATGCATATCCTTTGGTATCAAGAACTAATTTAAAGTCACCCTATATGTCTTTAGTTTGTCAACCCTTGACTATTAGGTCACACATCGGTCACACAGGGGGGGTGAGGTCGCCTTCGGAGCGCGGCAGGGAGTGTCCATACTGTATAATATCCATATACTGTGATACCACCTATTCGCACGAAGCGATATGCTTCTGCATTTATTATGCGATATGCGTGGGAGTGGAACTCCTTACCTGCGTCTGTGTTTCCCGAATTCTACAATCTGGGAGTCTTCAAAGCATTATTTGAGTTTGCGTGTACCATCCTCGACTAAGTCGTCACTTTCCATTCCATAAAAAAAATATCCACATCGTGCCAATACTCACCGAGTAAAATGGCTGTGATGGACGGACGGACAGGGCGAAATTATACGGGTTCCATTTTTGTCATTTTGGCTACGGAACCCTAAAAACAAAACAAGTTACACGCATTAGTGGTACATAAAAGTTTCCCGTGTGCGCGGAGCCTAACGTGATTTTTTTTAGTTGGTAACACTACGAATAACAACTCTATTGATAAAGATTTTAAAGGGAATCCCCTAAATAAAATGTGAATAATGTTATATCGTCAGACTACTTAGAACTTAGAAAACTTAAAGAACTTAGAAAAACTTAAAAAAGTGTCATACAGATAAATATTAGATAAAAAACAATAGCTTATTAAGTTTTTGTTAGTAAAACATAAATACTCAGTAAAAAGTAAAAAAAAAGTACTTATAATAGTTTTTACTGAGTATTTACTCTGGCATGAGTAAATACTGCAGTACTTACCCATCCCTAGGTTAGGCATACTTACGGCTCCATGTCTGTACATATTTTTGTTGCTCGTAAGCTTTAAAAGAAAGCTTCTAGAGTGTGAAACGGAGCGGGAAAGAGAGTTAAGGATAGGCACGCGTAGGCAGGCCGTGGAGAGCAGCGCGCAGCCGCCGCGGCTGGACGTGGTGCGCCACGGAGCGCGCTACAACGAGGTGCGTTTGTTCAATGCGCTGCCGCTGCAGTTCAAGGGTCACATCACGCTTACAAACTTTAAGTCAAAACTTAAGGCTTTCTTGCTAAAGGAGTGCTTTTATTCCGTAGATAGTTTTATTAAATATAGAGACATTTAATATTGTAAAATTTAATGTTATTATTTTTGTATAATATGTAAGTATGTGATATTATTAAGAATTTAAATTTGTATGTAATTTAATGATGTTGACTTTTTTTCTTTTAATTACGTATAGAAAGATAATTTAATGAATTTAAATAATTTATGAAATTTAATGTTTAATGAATGATGCAATGTTTTATACTGTTTTCTAATTTAGCTAGTAAGTAATTTTCGAACACAAATATTTTTGTTAACGAAATAAATAATCTGAAATCTGAAATCTATGAGGCCGAACCTGCGCCTTATAAAGTTGCAGGCGATGGGCTGCAGTGAAATACCATCTCGATCTATTGAGCACACCAAGCTTCTTCGAGGCTAATTTAGCCTAACCGTCTAGATGATCACGGAACTGGACTTCACTCGATATGTCGACACCAAGGATTCCGATACTAGCTGAGTCTTTAAGGGGAGTGTCCTCAAAACGAGGTGATACGACAATTTTTTTTGGCAGTGAACGCGCATACCTGTGCCTTAGTGGGGTTAAATTGGTCCAAATTAACCCGACCCCATTCTGAGACTTTCTTTAAAGAGTCCTCAATTTCCGACACAAGTTTGTTTCGGCTTTCGATGACGTTTTCCCGAGAAATGTTGGCACGGCCGATATAGAAGGCATCACCTGTGCTGTCATCCGCATAACAATGATTGCTGCTGATTTGCAGCATATCTTTGATATGGGTCTCTAATATAGCATAACTTTTTTATGACTATTTGGCCTTTGCATAACATTATTTGGCATAAAATATTTTGGCATAAAAAAATTTGCGCATATTTACGTTTTCCTAAAATTTATGAGCATAATATTACTTGGAATAATTAGTAATGTCCCTAACTATAAAGTTGCATAATGTTAAATTTCCTAATAATATTATAGCATATCAAACTTAAGCATAATATTCATTCGAATAATAGAAAATTTGCCTAAATAATAAGTTGCATAACATTAAATATACTAATAGTATTTTTGCATATCTTTCGTTTCTAAGAAGAAAAATATGAGTTAGGTTGCGTTTTCCTCTATATTGATTATAATTATTCCACACAACGTTGTAATTGCCATTATTTATTTACTCAAAAAGCAAAAAATCTTTTGATGAACTTTGTATGGGAAGTCCACAATTTTTTTTGCTTTTTGACCATGACTGACTTGGGGAAAGTTGTTCAGTTTGATGAGTAGAAGCCACAGTTAAAATATTGCCAGACATTTTATAATCACCTGTTATATTATTAATTTGAAAAGTATATTTTAAAATGTTATTGTCTAATTTAAATTAAATTTAATAAGGTCAACTATAATTAATTATTATTCAAAATGAATTTTGCATGTTTTTTACTAAAATGACATGAGTAATTTTTAATATATTATTTCAAATTTTTATATTTTTAAATTAAATCTAAATAAATGTAATACCCAATGTATTACGCATATATTTCTTTAAATTATACAGTAATTTTAAAGCTAGTCTACCTTGTTTTATTTATTTTTAACTTCATTTACTACTTATAGCGTAGGTTGTAAGAACCAGTTTATTAGTACAAGGTAGTGGTAAGTAGCAACCTGCCTAAGGTTGCTAGTGGTAACTAGCAACTTATCTAAGATTGCTAGGAAGGGAAGCATTCAATCAAGTATGCAAGCACACAAGCAAGCAAGCATGCAAGCAAGCAAGCATGTTCAATCAAGTATGCAAGCACGCAAACAGGCAAACAAGCAAGGAAGCATGCAAGCATGCAAGCAAGCAAGCATGCAAGCAACCAAGCATGCAAGCAAGCAGTCGATCTGTGGATGTTTTATCCAGGGTTCGGAAACCGGTTTTTTGAAAATACCGGTTTCGGTCATTGACCCCTATATCGAAATAATTTCGGTTAAGGTTTCGTTCAGGTTTCGGTTACCGGTATATTTAACCGGTTTAACCAAAACCGATATTTTTTCGTTCGAACGGAATTAACCGGTTAATTTGAAGAATATGCGACTTTGTAGGCATGTTTGCCGCGTGCAATCAATTGAAAGCGTGCGAGAAAGTGAGCAGAAGACTCGGGCAGTGGCACCCGCGCGACGCGCCTGTACTTGCCTAAGTTTGGTTTTAACCGGTTAATTTAGTTCTTATTTCGGTTAGAAAACCGCTTCCTGATTAACCGATATTTTATTCAAATTTACCGGTTAAGCTGGAAACCGGTTTTAACCTGAACGGAATCGTTAACCGAAATTCGAACGAAATTAACCGGTATTTGTTAACCGGTTCCGAACCTTGGTTTTATCAATCAAACCTAACACTGCGACTCCGAACTACACTACACTACACTAGGTCTCCGAACCTAAATTAACCGTGTCGGGGTGCTCCGAATTTCCGAGCTCGCTTCGCTCGCTCCAGCATTAGTTTAGGACTTCCGTGTTCCGTGTAATTAGGGCTTTTAATATTTAGGCCTAATTAAAATTATGAACTTTACAGTTATGTCAATTACTATTTAGGTCATTTATTATTTAGTCAAAAGTATATTTATGCAGTTTTCAATTAGGACAATTATTGTTTAATCATTCCTAATTTAGGACATTATTGTTTATTACTTTCAAAGTTTAGGGGGTATAATAATTATGCAGAATTACGATTAGGCAGATTTATATTTCTGCGCAAGATTTTTATGCCTTACTTGTTATGCCATAGGCAATTATGTCATAAAATTTTATGCGATACAAAGGGCACCCCTTTGATATGCAGAAGGAACAGTGTAGGCGAAAACATACAGCCTTGAGGGACACCAGCATTCACAGACATAGAATCTGAGCAGGCATGTGCGTATGTATGCGCGCATGCCTACGCGCATTCATACCTTTTTTACCTTCACCCAGATGTTATGTTTTTACATTTTGTGATTCTCAAACTTTGTCTTACTAAAACATGAATTATTCAGATTTAAGGGAAAGATCGAATGGATTCGGTTTTTGCTAGGGTAAATGACGTGGGCGTTAAGGGGGTGCGAAAGAACCTTGTAACGAAAATAAATATTTTTTTATTATACGCGCAAGGCTACGTATGCATACGCGCATACATACGCGCATGCCTTATCGCATTCATACGCGCATGTCTACACGAATACCTACGCGATGTGTACGCGCATGCCTACGCGCATACATACACGCATGAATACGCGCATGTATTTGCGCATACCTACACGCATACATACGCGCATGCCTACGCGCATACATACGTTCATGCCTACGCGCATACATGTGGTTTGTAGAGCGGTCTCTCTGTTATATATATTTTGTGACAATAATTTGATACATACAGGGTGTTGTTTTGGTCGACAACGGCCTTCTATGAAAGTATAAAAAATACTTGTTCTGAAAATACCTATAACATTTTTTTTTTATAAATTGATTCTACTGAAAAAATGACCTAAAAATTTTCCTAAAATTATCAAAACGCATGTTCGCGCAGTCAGTCTATGACGGCCGGCTCATTCACGAATTTTCCTACAAAAAGGTCAATGACACTTACATGAACCTGTCGGGAGAAGTATTCCAAGATAGCTTCTTCCTTGAACTCTTGTCTACTTTGGGTTCTATCTCGAGCACAGGATGTTTTTTCGGTAGAACACGATTTGCGGAGTTTGTAAATAATGTTTTTATTGCGTAACACATTACGGCGTGTCCATTACTCCAGCGGAATGTTGTAGCTAATAAGAATGTGAGTATAATAGGGAATTAGAGCATCATTAGGACTAATTGTGCGCCAGCAGCGGAATTTGTGCGTCTTATAATTTCGGAGATATTCATTAAAAACCGATTCCGCCAGGGTCACGTTCCCCCAGTGGCATGATTTGGAAAAAGACGGTCTAGCTCATATATAAATGAAAATTCGTTCAAATGTATTCGTTAAAATACCGTCAAACGGGGGAACTTGGGACATTTTTGAACTTTAACGTACAAAAAATAATATTTAAAATAATCAAATGAATATTTTAGATTTTCGTAGACTTCAGTGCCGATATATAACAAAATATTCATAATACGATCACTCAATATTTCCATGGGTTCCTTCCTTTTTTTAAAAAAAAGGCCTTGTCCTAAGTTAGCACCTATAGTGGGGTAAGATGAGACAGACCTTTGTTGACCGTTTTAATCCAAGTTAGAAACGATACGGGTAACATGAACACAGAAATTTCGAAAACACTCTTTTTTTAAGGTAAAATTATCAAGTTCTACAATTTTTCAAATATTATTTTGGTCAAAAAATTTGGAACAGTGTGACCAACACTGTAACTTTTTTAAAGGCCTCTTTTCTTTACCTTTCAAATGATTTATGGGTGCGTTCTTTATTTAATAAAATGTTAAATTAAGAAAAATAAAAAATACCATTATTTATTAACCGCTTATTTCAGTTTACAATTACTAAAAAAATCTAACAATATAGTTATTATCACACGTAATCAGTCTTGCTCAGCGTTAATTAGGCTCGACCTAAAACTTTTCTTAAATTCTAATGACATAAAACAAAGAAACAAACTATCAACGAAAAACAAAATAAAACAAACAGCGCCTTGCAAAAGTGAATAATTGAAATTAAGAACAATTAAATTTTAGAATATAATTAGAGAACACGTGACGTCCTCTTGAGATTTGGCGCGGAAAAACTTTTTCCACCACTTGCTCAGGTCTAATAAGCTGATCGTCTTCTACTTGGAGAAAAACGAAAGTGTTATCCATTTTTGTTGACTTTCTCATAAATCTTACGTATAGATGAGTGTCTGGTGACTTATCCAGGACTTGGCCAATGAATCTTTTCTCTACGCATTTTTTAGTTCCTTTATTATATATGAATCTGGCAATTATAAAGTCCCCTTTACAAAAACCTTGATTTTGATCGGTTTCTCCATAAATAAGTGCAGCCTTTTTATGGCATTCTTCAAGAATGCCATAAAAAGGCTGTCTGTAAGGAATGATGATCATTCCTTACAGACAGCGGTACAAATGTTGTGAGTGTCAAAATAAGAAATCATTTTTCAGGTACAAAGGGTTTTTTCAGGTCTGAAGCCTCTTTGTGCTATGGGCCCGAGGAGATAACGTTAATGGTCACCTGATGGTAAGTGATCACCACTGCCCATAGACACCTGCAACCCCGGAGGGGATTGCATTTGCATTGGGATTTTGTACATACCATTGAAATTAAAAATTTAATTGTCCGACAAGTAACTCGAAAACCAGGCATATCAGCAGAGCAGAACATCAGTGTTCAGTCAATCAGAGTCGGAGAAAGCATCTGAGGAATATGTGGATGAAGCCGTAATTTCTGAACGTGACCTACTATTGCAAGCTTCAGTGTTACCATTTATATTGTAAAAAGTGCTAACAAAACATTATGCTTGAACCACGCAACCCTGATTCTAATATTTTTTTCATTATTTTTCCTAGAAAACCTATATTTTTCCATTTTTTTCGTACTACGTACATGTCCAGGTACAAAATGAAACGTGTCCTTTTATCATGGAAACGACGACGTTTGGTGGGGCACTTTTGATATGGTAACCCTGCTACACCTTTGTTGCAATAATAATCGTTCACCTGTAGGTTTTTGCCTCGGATCGAATGTTTTATTCCCCCAGGTTAGGATATTTTTTTTTAGTTAGCAACATTTATCGATCTTTTTGTTTGTTTGTAGTTTGGTACTTTTCAGTCATTTCATTTTCAAACATTATAATCTCATCTCCTGAAATATGTTTATATTATTTGGTTACTGTTCCAGTAATAACTAGGAGTAGGTACCTATCTAATGTATTTGCTTAAGCCGGGTTCGTCGTAGAATTTCCTATCGCGATGGACTACGACTATCTCATAAAACTACTGTGTGTTGGTGATTCAGGGGTTGGAAAAACTAGTTTTCTGTACAAATATACGGATGGTGTGTTTCATACACAATTCATATCGACTGTTGGTATTGACTTCAGGGAGAAAACAGTGGTAAGTAAAGTGCTGCCTTCCCATTGCCTTCGTTGTTCCTTTGCTTGACTTTAACCTTTACTATCCTAAAAAGGAAGGTCTCTCTCACTTGTAAAACGGAGACAGAAGTCATTTGGGTAAATAGGTAGAGGTTTTGAAATAAAGAAATAAATTATATTTTGTTTGACACATTTGTTCATCAGCTGCTTTGCGTTCCAAGCTTTAACTCTGATAGCTACCGATCATTCTGACGACGAGACAGCCTTATTTAATTATAAAACTCGTTAAAAGGTGATCTCAATCTCGGTGAAAGGGAAGGTACAGGATGGACAGTTGATGACACAGCAGCATAGCCACAGAATGCACTTCGCCGTCCTTAAACATTAGCTTTGTGTGTTTTATAAGATACTTACCTAGCGTATATTGTATTTTGTATATGACTGCACACATAATTAGTTATGCTGAGGTAAAATTTATAAACTAAAGGTAAGTTGTTTCTTTCCCCAGATTTATCAACAAAATGAGAGGCAACATCGTATTCACTTACAGTTGTGGGATACAGCAGGCCAAGAAAGGTAAGCACTTTATTGTCACTTTGTTGTAAAAAGCCGCGAGAGTAGCGAGCGCGGAAATTTGTAATTTATCAAATTAAACACTTCAGTTTCCCTGCAGTTTTAGGAAGTTTGAGTTTAATTTTACAGCCTCTTTGCACTCCAGTGATTAAGAGTGAGCAGAAGGTACTGTCGTATTCTTAAAAAAGACGAGCAAAGCGAGCATGAAATTGTTAATTTATTCAAACAAAACCTTAGTTTACCTGCAATTTTAAAAAGTTTTATCAATTTTACATCCTCCTTTGCATGTCGATATCTTTAGTCTTTGTATGATAGTCTTTGCATGATATTAATCAATCAATCTTCCTTGTATACATATAAGAAAGCGACTTCTTTCACAAAATAGAAGAACCTCTTATTCTTTGTCAGTTCACTCTTGGCAGAGTGGTCGTCAGTCGTGGTCATCATGTTATAGAAGAACGTATGTATAGGCCTGCCTGTTAATCTAAAAAGAAAAATTAAGTAGGAGCTTAATTTATTTATTTATTAAATATTTGTGAATTGTCTATTTAATGAGATTTGTAATTTTGACGTACATGATTTGGGAGGGGGGGGGTCATGACCCTTACGACAATCTATCAGTACCATAATAATATATATATCTGAATGTCAAAAAATGTGTATGTTTGTTTCTTTTCCTTCTCGATGCCTCAACTTAAACTCATTATCATTATATTTTTCAGGTTCAGAAGTTTGACAACAGCTTTCTACAGAGATGCTATGGGGTTCCTTCTGCTTTTTGATTTGACCAATGAAGCATCTTTTCTTGAAGTGAGAAACTGGATAGAACAGCTAAAGGTAAATTTTTATGTGGTTCCCACTTTTAAGTAGGTACTTCAATTTTAAACATATTCTTTTTTATCCACAAAAATATGTCTTTACATGTAATACCATTAAAATATTTTAGTCTGTAAATATTGAAATGAGGTGTTAATGTTATTACAAATTTTTGTGATATTGTAATTGTATAAAGGCCGATTTACATTATCTTAGTGTTTAGCAGAGTGCTTTAGGATAGTACTTTAGTTGAAACATGTAAACGCTACTTGCTTTAGTACGGTTCTACTTGACTTTCAAGTTGAATCAAATAGAATCGCTTTCTATTTTTGTTTCAAGTGATACCCCTCCCGCGCCCGCGCAACCCCCCGCGCGTCACTCGGCTCTTCCCTCGTTGTGTGTAAACACGTAATTTAGTAAAATCTTTAGGAGAGTGCAGTTTATTTCGAATAAAATGTCGTCTTCTATTTGTTCCATAACTACAGTTAGTATTTTGCGTAGAATAGCGCGTATTTGGCAACGTCGTTGCGCGTTCATTGTGGCGTTGAAATGATACTCTACTGGAAGAAATGTAAACGTTCACTCGCATCGCACTAAAGCACTAAAGAACTTGCCTTTCAAGTTGTACTAAAATACTCTCCTAAACACTAAGATAATGTAAATAGGCCTTAACAGGTAGTCTTTAGTTGTTATGTACCTATAATATGATAAAAATACAAGTGATTTGGCTCATTGGATAATAAAATAGTATAATATTTTATATTTCCAGACACATAGCTTAAATGATGACCCTGACATAGTGATGTGTGGCCATAAATGCGATCTGCAAGAGAAACGGTTAGTCAACCAAAACCGGGCTAAGGAGTTTGCAAAGAACTATAACCTGCCTTACTTGGAGACCAGCGCTAAAACGGGACAGAACATTGACAGGGCTATCGAGATTCTGCTTGACAAAGTCATGTGCAGGTTAGTGTCCATTTTGAACATTATCAGACAATCATAAAAGAATTACAGCTTTGGAAAAGTAGTACTCAGACTACCCAGTACCAGCTTTGTTTATATTTCCATTTGGTAAAAATGCGTTTTCGATGTCTGTCTGTTTATTTTTATATGTTTTCTCATTCATTTGTGATGTTTGTGATTCATGTTATGGTGTTTATTTTATTTTATTTCAAGAATAATATATGCATCATGTAAGTATGATTATTATTTCGTGTCATCTAATTATTGTTTTATTGCTGTATTTGACACAATATTTTATTGCTTTCTATGAAAGTGTTAATTTGAATGCAATAAACATATAAATTTTATTTGCGTAATTTATT
Source organism: Coleophora deauratella (assembly GCA_958295455.1). Classification (NCBI taxonomy): domain Eukaryota; kingdom Metazoa; phylum Arthropoda; class Insecta; order Lepidoptera; family Coleophoridae; genus Coleophora; species Coleophora deauratella. Next base: position 7,933,120 of record OY282398.1, read on the forward strand.
TCCAGGATGGAAAATTCTGTGGAATACGCGATGATGTGTGCTTCGGGCCGACGGCGGCAGTCTTTGCAGAGATTGCAAGCGAGCCAGGATCATAACTATTGTTCATGTTGATCTTCTTTTTGATTCTGAATATTATTGTGATGTGGAAACTTAACACAAACTTCATAAATATAAGTTAGAAATCTGCTTGTGGTGAATGGTGAGTGATGTCAAACTGACATTTTACTAGAACTTAGGCATTTGACTTTTGACTTGACATTAGGCAAATCTTTTCAGCAACAACCTGTAGAATTCATTCACAATTTAATACTTATATCTAGTTTCTGTTCATCACAAGTGGATTTAAAAAAAAACTATCCCAGTGACATTTATTCATGATAAATAAATTAAATTGTGATGTTAAGTAACGTTTTATGAATGAGCTTCACTTTTTGATCTCAATATGATTTTAAGATCTGTGACCTTGACGTTGATAGTTAATTTATTGTTACCTTGAATTAGATAATTTAATGACTTATATTCAATGAAGCTAGTCCTAAATTGAGTAGCAAATGATATCTAACAAAACAATACATTCTTGGATTATGAATTATGAAATAATCCCGAGGACATTGATCCCAGAGGGCGCTACTGCAGTATAACGTAAAATAAAAAGAACTAGTGCCACTAGTGCGGAAAATTATGACGATAAACATTTCTTGTTTTGTCATCCAAAATTAACTTGTCAATATTTTGGTTTATGTTAAAAAAGGTCTAACAAAATCGGATTCAACTATTTAAACTGGGGCTTCTACAAATGAAACTGAAAAATGTCAAAAAAATACTTTTTATTTACGATATTTTTAATTCAGCGAGTTGATCAGAGTTTATATTTTTTTTGTAAGTGTACTAAATGTTCCTTGGGGAAAGTTTTTCAGAGAAATTTACAAGAACGATGCTAATTAGATAGCTGTTCAATGAAATGGGTATATTCATTAGTTCTGAATACTGAAATGATTAAGGCGTTTGTGTAGAGTTTGCCCAAGAGTAAATTGAAATCTTTTACTAGTTTGACTACGAAACCCTAAAAGAGTCAATTCATAGTCTATTTTGATAAATATTATAAGGTTCGTCTGAAATACCTGAAAATATAATATATTTAACTGCTTCCACTGATGAAACTTAAACAACTTTCCCCAAGGAACCAATACACAATTCCCAAAAAAGGGGTTTATATTGTAACTGACCGGCTATTGCACGAATATTGTACATATTTTACACATCATTTCTTTTTCGAATTGTTTAATGGGTCTTTGAATGTGATATAAAAAATAATTTGAAGGGATCGGTAAAGCATTGATAAAAACTTTGAAGTTTTAAATTAGTATAGGCAGCGGCAGCCACTTGCCTTCAAGTTCCACCTTTATATAATATGTATGTAACTTAGATACATTAAGCACAACTTTTTTAATAAATCCAAGAAAAATATATTAATTAAATTGTTGTGTCAATTTTTGTTTAATTAGTATTAAAAAATCACTGTATACAAATACCTCTTTATAATTCATATCATGAATTATTTTGTATTATATTATACATGTTGTAACTATTGGCAGTATATGAGAAGCCTAGTGATATATTAATTAAGTCTAAAATGGCATATTCACTGCAAAGTTCTGCATATTTATATGCAACGATGTCAAATTATGAATGTGTCGTATTTTGTATAATGCATTCTATGCTTAACGATCTTCGCCTTTATTGGAATGGATGGCGCACGCTTATATGGTGAAACAAAAAGGTGTAACGGTATTTTAACGTGGGTTCTATTCAGGAAACTGAAAATTTTTTGTCTTTATTATTACTTATTTAAAGTAATGTTACACCAGGATTGTCTCTACATACACTTTGAATATTGTAAAAAATGGAGCAAAACAGCTGCGCGCACGGGGCAACATGACTGAGCTGAGTTACAAAGCGGAGAGGTGCCTCTGGACTTTAAACGGCTATCGCTTTCTTCCTGAGGGTCTAGCATCACGTTCCCAATAGACACCGACCGACAGTACGGTTTCCGTAGGGGACGGTCCGCTGGTGATCTTCTTGTCAACATGACACATAGTTGGGCACAGGCGATCGAGACTAAGGGGGAAGCATTGGCGGTTAGTTTGGACATAGCGAAGGCCTTCGATCGTATCTGACACAAAGCTCTTCTTGCGAAGCTTCCTTTTTGTGGGCTTCCCGAGGAATTATGCAAATGGGTAACTAGTTTTCTTGCAGACATAAGCATAAAGGTCGTTGTCGACGGTGCATGCTCAGATTCTATGTCTGTGAATGCTGGTGTCCCTTAAGGCTGTGTGCTTTCGCCTACACTGTTCCTTCTGCATATCAATGATATGCTGCAAATCATCAGCACTCATTGTTATGCGGATGACAGCACAGATGTTGCCTTCTATACCGACCGTGACAACATTTCTCGGGAAAACGTCATCGAGAGCCGAAACAAACTTGTGTCGGAAATTGAGGCTTCTTTAAAGAAAGTCTCAGAATGGGGTCGACTTATAATTTGGTCCAATTTAACCCCAGACACAGGTTGCCAAAAAACGCCATTTGTCGTATCACCATTTGTCGTATCACTGCCGTCTTGCCGCATCACTTACGCAAATGGCACATCTACCTTGCGAGTTTAATGTTTTTTCAACTCCATTCTGGTCGGCTTAGTCGACACAGAGGTAGGAGCTCTTTTCAACCGACTTCAAAAAAAGGAGGAGGTTCTCAATTCGTCGGAATCTTTTTTTTTTTATGTATGTTCACCGATTACTCGAAGACGCCTTAACCGATTTTGAAAATTCTTTTTTTGTTTGAAAGGGTATACTTCACAGGTGGTCCCATATAAATTTTATCGAAATCGATTCAGCGGTTTTTGAGAAAATCAACAAAAACATAGCAAAATTGGAGTTGTTGCGATTGAAGTCGGTTGTTTTTAACGTATTCAGCGTGGTCAATTATTCCCGTCATTGTTCCACTCACCAGCCGGAAAATGCAAGCCTCCCCAACAGCTAGGCACAAGCTGCTCTGCGTATTTATTATTATAATGACCAAAGTGCAAAGTATGGTAACATGTTTTAATACGAATCACTTAATTGATATAAAAGTTTTTTGTTAATCTAATCCAAGCTGTAGAATAAGCTACCATTTTTAACCGACTTCAAAAAAAGGAGGAGGTTCTCAATTCGTCGGAATCTTTAGTTTTTTTTTAATTTTATGTATGTTCACCGATTACTCGAAGACGCCTGAACCGATTTGGAAAATTCTTTTTTTGTTTAAAAGGGTATACTTCACAGGTGGTCCCATATAAATTTTATTGAAATTGATTTAGCGGTTTTTGAGAAAATCAACAAAAACATAGCAAAATTGGAGTTGTTGCGATTGAAGTCGGTTGTTTTTAACGTATTCATCGTGGTCAATTATGTTACACCTGACGACGTTGGCAGCCAAGAACAATTCTGAATTACAGGTCGCGTCAATCTTCAAGATCGCTGAAGGGTACTGACTGGGGGAAGTGTGCGTATATTCTGATTATGCCAATATTTATTGTCTAATAGTGCCCAAAGGAAAAAAATGTCGAGTTTTTCACCGAGGCTGCTAGCGGAATGTTTCGCTGGCAGCCTCATCTCTGGAACCAAGGAACTACTTCGGAATTCGAGCATGAGGATTCTAAGTGAACGCACATTCCCCCACTCAGTACCCTGCAGCGATCTTAAAGATTGACGGGACCTGTAGCTAACGATTTCTGTATTTAAGATTTGACTATAGCAAGCAATTTTGAGCTTTGTATTGCGTTTCTCGCTCGTACTGAAATTATTAGTGGTTCGCCATCCATGTCCATCAGTATTTACCTAAGATTATATTAACATATTTTTAATGTAAGTACCTACTTACCCCTTGACCAAAAGTTAAATAAGTTTGTCAATTTTATATTATACAATTTATTATTATATTATACTAACGTTTGTCTGTGTATTAAAATGAAGTCTGATACGAAGTTGTGTTTTTGTTTAAGGATATTTAAAGAAAGAATACATATTATACAATACTGTTAAAAAATCAATATAACTATATATATATGTAATACAATATAACTTACAGGTGTTAAAAAAGTGCGTTTGAAATTTTAAGGGGTTACTCAGAATCAAGTATAGAATACAGGAAACTATTGAAAAAATCCGATCTAAAAATTTTTTTTCAGTTTTAATTATTGATTTACTATTATTTATTATTATTTATTTATTAAAAGACAACATAGGTCCATAATATGTTAGTAATGACTTAAGACTATGTTAGTGGTACAATAATAAATAAAATGGAATAAATTATTTATTCAATACAATAAATATGCCCACCATGTGGGTGGATGAGGGCTGTGACCCAGTGCTTCTGCAGCACACTATCTGTCTGCCAGGACCCTTAGGATGGTGTTGTTACTGCCCAGCATTCTGCCTCGGATGGACATAATTTTTTTGCGCATTACAGCGTGAAAGTCATCCACTCGGGCGGTGGCAAACATACCGGAAGCGCTGCAGAATCTGGGCAGCCTCAACATCATCCTGAACATATTATTGTACTGGACCCGTAAGGCATTGAAAGCGCGTAGGGTATTCAGATTTAGTGTGGAAAACTGAAAAAAATGTTAATCGGATTTTTTCTATATTTTTCCTGTATCCTGTATTTGATTCAGAATAATCCCTTAAAATCTCAAACTCACTTTTTTTTTACACCCTGTATAGACTCTTTTATAAAAACAAACTCTGACTAAAGAGGTCTTTATTAAAAACAATTGAGCAAAACTAATAATTCAATATCTTATTTAGAAAGCTGCGATCTAAAAGCTTCTAAAATGACTAGTCTACGCTGAACTTTGAGAACTACAGACCAAACTAAACCAAAGATTATTTCCTCTGGTTACAATGTTTTTTTTTACTACAATACAAAAATAGTTTTAATTATCATTCGCCCAGTAGTTTCGGAGAGACACGCATACGTACTTAAACACCGAAAACAGTCGCTTCTTATTAAAGTCGCCTGTTTTGAAACACTAGCATATGCAGTTCAAACGTACAGCTTTGGATTGAAATCGATTGGCAACATCTCCTATTTGTTTTGTAACCCTAACCTCTGAGGGGTCGCGCGTGACGTGAGTTCACCAAACTGCAATCATTTAGCCCCTCTAATGCACGTGCCGCGATGCAGCATTATCTAGCCCACACTAAATTGTACTTAACTGCTTTGTCTTTCAGCTCATTATCATACCAACGCTAGTTCTGCTGTTCTCGGCATTCTGTTTAGGGTAGTACATATGGGAAGAGTCCTTGGACTTTGATGCTATGAAATAATGTTCAAATTGGCTCTGTCTGGAGGATTTCTGGACCCCATCGCGCAGACGCGGAAGTTTCGAATACATCACACTGGCGCTAATAAGGATCCTACTGTTGGTTTCATACTCGTCTGAATGCCGTTTCCGTTTAGACTGAATTTGAGATTAATATTGAAAGTTCCCTTTTAAGTGTATTTTTTGACGTGATGCGTCTTTCTCATTGCCTTTTCGGTATGGGAGATAATGTCAATTGATTTTCCGAATTTATTACTTACTTACATCGTGTTTTTTACAGTTGAAGTTTCCTCGTTATCGGAGAAGCCTATGTTAATACGTTAACACTGTATTGACTTGGACTTATCAAACAGAAATTCTGTGAAAATGAGATTGTTGACGTAGTCAAGAAAAGTACACCTAAACGCAAATAATCTTGAATATTTTTTATTATTTTATTTGCTTTGTTATTTGAATAACGTATTTAATTTCTTCTTACGGGTATATTTTGCAAGATACAATTTTGGCATTTACACGAGTAAGTAACATTTTTGTTGACGTATAATCAATATTACAAAAAATAGATTATGACGGTTCACGAGCCAGTAGTAGGGCCCCTCGGATCGCAGCTAGCTTCATCCCGCTCGTCCGTTTGTTTATGTATCGAGAGACAACAGATCGCTGCCGGGTCGGGGCTGCCTCCGATCTCATGTGCTGTCGGTAGCACCACGGACGTGAATGAGTTGCGAAACGTTCCTCTAAACGAAACCTACGGACTGAAATACTGAAATAATATTCACAGTAGCGATCACAAGTTTCGGTGCAGTTCAGTTATCCCGTAGGCAAGTGCAGTGTTGACGTTTGTGGACTGTGTGGACGCGACACAAGTTGCTTACGAAAACTGGACCCTGTAGGTATAACTGTTGTTTATTTATTTTAAGCGTTATCTCTGAAAGTATTGGTTAGTCTCGAGTTGTCTATCCCTGTAGATAATAGGGACTTTATGTGAGAAATATATCTCAATTCATCATCGTCTTCTTCTTCTTCTTTTTAAGAGCAAAGCTCTCGTCGATGGAAGAACTGTCTAACCCTTTATTTCTTACCAACTCATTGGCCTTCATTTCCTTTTGACTTCACAAGATCGATATATGTAACTAGTTTTTTGCTTCCTGTCTTCCTGTATTTCCTTTCATGATGTTAATTATTAAAAAAAATTGAGTCGTAAAACATGTCCAATCATAGCTCTCTGTAAAAAATCTTATGTACATACATACTCACAAATTTAATGATGTTCTTTTTTTCTTTTACTCTATTCTGCTTCATCGGTCCATCCAACTAATACCTCTCTAAATTAATAAATTAAATACTAAATTAATAAAAAAACGATGATCATGCTAATTACTGTAGTTAATTAAAATATTTTCCGGTTCGCTTAAGATAAGACTGAAATGAAAAACAACTTGAATATCGAGCTCGTTTTCAGTTAATCAGCCATTGACTTCGTCTTTTTTCTTAGCCTATCATTATTACTGTTTATGATGATGACCATAAAATATAATTTTAATCATGAGTACCAAATCCCCCATATGGGGATATGTGAGAGTAACAATTAACCGAAACTGACTAAAACGCCAATAAGCTAGCTCAGTGGATAATTATAATGTCATGTTTAATTCAACACAGCTCAAGTTTTATTACATCCAATTCGGCGTTAATGAATCTAAATTATTGTTAGTTTCAACAGCATGCTCTGTTAAAACATATGACATCAACATTACATCACTTTTTACCAAAAGCAGAACACTTCTTTACAAAAGCCTATTCTCCTAATCATTATTTAGTTAGCGTATATAAGTTAATCATAAGTTAGCTTTTAGCTGTTGATTCTACTCATGAAACTGATAGATAATCTTTGCTGAAAAAAGAGCCGTTGTGTGATTGATTACATCAAAGTTGTGTATGACAAAAAATGACAGTTTCATTTATCATATAGTTACGTGAAAATAAAGGTCTAAGTATAATATTAATTTTTCTTACGTGCTTACCTAACATCTAATAAAATCGAAGGGTATCTACTTAAATATTTGTATTGGTGTATAGGTATTTTATTGTATATTTATCGATACAAAATACATATTGTAAAAAGAAACATTACAGTAAAGTAAGAATTTAATAAACATAAAAATAAGAGTAACTTGAAAAAAAAATTCATCGTGTCGTAACATGGAAAAGGCTCAGACTAAGATTATGGTATTTACAATCTCCTAATTCTTCCTGAGTAAGAATAAGCATTTAACTTGATCGATTTGATAAATAAAATGCGCATTAAGTATATACGAATACAACATTTTATTATCAGATGAAATTATAGACACGAAGAAACCGATCAGTGTTGAATGTATTATTCCAGCAATAGTTTCAACGTTTATGTTCGTCTTGGGAATATGCTCTCCTTTCTGAGCCTTTCTTTTCGTAACTTCCATCCTTCACAAAATTTTCCATCAATTTTCTCAACGTGTCAATATTCTTCGAATACCCTGTGAAGACATAACTCAGTAATGATATGGAGATAGTGAAATTGAAATGTTGGTAGATAACGGTAAATGGGGTCTGATGGCTTTGCGATCCAACGAAGTCGCCGGCAGCAGTCGTGTCCAGCCCTTATCTGTCGTTTGACCCAACCCTTTTCACTGCCACTCTCAACGTGTGTATTATATCTGAACAGTCACATTGACAGCTTTATGTAAAGGAGGTAGTTAACTTGAAATTGAAAAATGACTGTATTTTCACGAAGTTTAAACCCACGGAGTTTAAATCCCATCATACAAATTCATAAGTGCAAATACATGAACATGTTCAGAAACTTTAGTTTGTTTAGATACTTAGATTTTTGCAGTTCTTCTTAGATGACCAGTCCATTATTCCAAAACGTCGTCGTTTAGCAGAATCACTAAGTCAAGAACTAAGGAACAAGACGATGACTATAAATTTTATTACTTTTCACATGCCGTAATTTTATTTTAGTTTATTTTGATCGATGAGACTTTATTTTATTAGCTACAGAACAGATTCCAGATATTATGAATGTCATTCATTTTTAAGCTCGTCGCCTAATTTTGTACATTTTACTAGGTTGTAACGTTTTACGAGTCAAAGTTATGTGTGACGCAAGGCGCTGAGCTGCTACTGTATGTATATGTAATCTCTATACAGGGTGCATTAAAATATGTAGGCGTAGGGAGAGGACTTGTTAACTGGAAGTTCTTTTTACTACTGAACAACTTTTGTTTCACGAATGTGGTGAAATCATGAAATATTTTTCGTGATTTCATCAAATTCGTTCACGGGGTTACATCAGCTATTTGACCGATACAACGACATACGAGTAGCTATAATGTTGATGAAGAAGAGGCGAGATTTTTTTTTGTGATTTTGGCGAACTCGCAGAACAACAGTTATTCAGTATGATACGTAGAAATACAAATTAACTAGCCCTAGCTACACTTATTTATACATCCTGTACAATAATTTATATTTGAGAAAATGACGACGTAACATTGTAATAAAACAGGACGCTTGTCACCTTGGGTGAAGATGAATTCGGGACATGAATAATTTTATTTTATGAGAAATCGATCGACCGTAACTTATATTTGGAGATTTTTTAAAGCTTATCGGCCGCTGACCATCCCTTCATATCAAGCACGTAAACGTTGGCAACCCCTACAAAATGTATGGTCACCCTTACTGATAACTTGCCTATTACTAGGATTAGCAATTTTAAAAGTTCCCTTTTGTAATAAAATGAGAGGGGTCCGCCTCCATCACACTGTATGCCAAGAACCCTTCGGATCGGACATTTTAAGCTAAGCTTAGAGATCGATGCGTTTCGATATTCTAAATACCAGACAAAAACTCCCGAGTATCAATTCGTCGCCTACGCGACTAAAGGGCGAACCTCATTCATATTTTGAATGAGGTTCGCCCTTTAGTCGCGTAGGCGACGAATTATTTCTAGTTTTTGAGAAAAAAAATCCAAAGTTGGTCGATATATTTTATTTAGAAAAAACAAAAAATCATTTTTTTCCGGAATAAACTATGCGTCCGTGAAGCTATTTACGTCAAATTATAGAGCGTTTAAAATAACATTTATTGATATGTACCACTAGTCGAAAACGCAAGCGTAACGTGAAAAAAGATTTTTTCCTTTTAACGGTTTTTTTTAAAATAATATTTGAAGTTAGTAGCACCTAGAAATCTACTTAGAATGTAGAGAATTAAGTTGTGCGTCGTCACTAAAAACGCAACTGTTAATACCGTGGGATATCGGAGATACTCGTTAAAAAGTTAAGTTGACTGAACATTTTGACTATCAATATTTTAATTCAGTTTTTGCTAAGAAGATTAAATTAGGCGCAGTAAGCAATATCCAAAATAATACATTATTGAGCAATCAAATACAAAAGTTAAATAAATTAAATAACATACACATTAATTAAAATTAAATAAATTAATCAAAAAATAATAATAAAACACAATAAAAAATTTAAATAAATAATTTTGATTAGCAAGTGTTAAGGACCCGTTAACTGCGGATTCTACTCATCGTACTGAAAAATTTTTGTTCTACGAGTTCAAATCGTAAAAAAAAATTGTGGACTCTCCATACAAAAATGGCAAAACAGATTGAATGAAAAATCCATTTTTTTGTGATTTGATCGTAAAACAAAATTTGTTCAGTACGATGAGTAGAATCCCTAGTTAACGGGTCCTACACCAATTTTGTTACTCCCTGTATAAAATTGGACCTAGATAAAAAGAAACAGTTACCTACTTAAGTTTATGCACATAACTCACACATAAACACCACTCTTATACGCAGGCATACGAAAATCAAAGACTTTGATTTTGTTTACTGCGCCTAATTGAATTTTCATAGCAAAAACTTAATTAAAATATTGCTAGTAAAAATGTTCAGTCAACTTAACATATTAACGAGTATCTCCGATATCCCACGGTATTAACAGTTGCGTTTTTTTGTGACGACGCACAACTTAATTCTCTACATTCTAAGTAGATTTCTGCGTGCTACTAACTTCAAATATTATTTTTAAAAAAACCGTTAAAAGGAAAATAAAACTTTTTTCACGATACGCTTGCGTTTTCGACTAGCGGTACATATCAATAAAGGTTGTATTAAAGGCTCTATAATTTGACGTAAATAGCTTCACGGACGCATAGTTTATTCCAGAAAAAAATATTTTTTTGTATTTTCAAAATAAAACATATCGGTCAACTTTTGTTTCTCAAAAACTAGAAATAATTGACACTCGGGAGTTTTTGTCTGGTATTTAGAATATCGAAACGCATCGATCTCTAAGCTTAAAATGTCCGATCCGAAGGGTTCTTGGCATACAGTGCATCAGTTTGATGCCGCTCCACCGCACCCAACAAATTTAATATCTTTAACATTACTGTTTCTTTTTCTGTTCAAGTGGATACGCTCAGTTTTTTTCTAACTGATCCTGTGGTGCTGTTCTTTATACTTATCATGCTTAGATTTTGGAGGTACCGAAGTTCCTAGTGAGGCGAGTGAACTCCAATAGAAATAATGAGTTGTTTGGTTTCCACACGTCATTAAGAGCCTTCATTTTCCACACGCGGTCGGAATTTTACATTATTAGACACCACTTGTGGATTCATTATTATCGGAGATAAGTTAGCACACTGTATTGCCACAAATACTTAACAGAATACCTGCTTATTTATACAGAGGTGTGAATCATTGCTCGCGTTTGTACTTCCTGTAACATACGTTTATCCAAACTTTTTTCATTTTACTCAACTGCCCAAGCAGATGAAAATAAATAAATGATGGAAATATTTTTCAGGTATATGTTTGTATGTTCGTTTTTGTCCGCTTCACTGTTGTTTCTGTTAGCTAAAACTGATTGATGTTTTTTTATTAAATTGTTTAAGTGGTTTAATGGCTAAATATAAAAAAAAAACACAATGAAGGCTTTGCGTTACACATTTGTCAGGTTACCAAAATTTGGTGTAACATAAGGGTAACTTACTAGTCGCAAGAAAGAGTGGTCAAATATATACTTAATAAATAATCAATCAGTTGATTCATTCATTTATTAAGTCATTCATTAATTTGCATTTTGTCAAAAGAAATCCAATTATTTTTCTTATTATCTATGGGCCCCTTGGGTTTAGCTCAGTTTATCCTTAGAAATTGCATCCTACCAGTTTTGTTTCTTCCCGCGAATCAGATCGATCACCAAAAACAGAGCTCTTTTCTATTTTGTTTGTAGATTATATTCAATTTTGTCGTGTGAGAGATCAAAATGGGATTTGAAAATGGTCTCGCTCTGGAAATATGCATTAATATGAAATGAAATAAAAACTCTCATAAAAGCAAACTGGGTCACTTCACTGCGTATAACACGATCCATATGTTCAGCTGTTCGATTGCGTATTGATTACTCAGAGGCAGTTGAAGTCCAAAATTTCACACTGATGTTTTGCAAGCTTTCCAAAAAATAAGATGAGACAGCAGTTAAACGTATATCGGTTATCCAAAATTTTATATTATGAAAATATTCATATAAGGTAGCATTGTACACTATTCAATATATGTATTTTTTACCATCTTTTTTATAAACGTTTTTTCCACTTGGAACTCGTATCAGTATACCCATTCAAGAGACTCTACAACTCACTGACTCATGAATGAAGTAAATCTTTATCCTTTTAAATCCAGTATGTTCGTTACCTAACCACACAATAGGTACCTAGGTTATTGACCGTTATTATCTTAGCATTAATACAGTGGCCATTGATGGGATGCATATGAGGAGCTCTTAGTAAAAGAGCTTTATTGATCCGGGGCTCGCTGATTATAAGTATGTATATCGTATGATTGCCTCCATACCGCATCGCTACGTCGTCGTATGTGGTATTTAGTCCATCCGGCATCAAACAAACTGTAAACATTTGTGGGATTCAATGAAAATTTAATTTTATGCCCTACATTTGCAAGTATGTATTTCAAAAATGTTGATAGTTATAACACATTAACCTTTCTTTGACTGTACTCATAATGTTAAGCCGACGGATATTAATTTGTATCGATTATACCTATTTTTTATAATACACTAGCTGGTGCCCGCGGCTCCGCCCGCGTGGATATTGTATTTGTGACGGTTCTTGAGGATGGCATGGAAATCTCCTCTCATCTCATCTCACTAATACTATAAATGCGAAAGTATGGATGTTTGTTTGTTTATTTGTTTGTTTGTTTGTTCCGCATTCACGCTGAAACTACTGAAGGGATTGGGATTAAATTTGGCAGGTAGATAGATAAAGCACTCGGTTAACACATAGGATAACACATAATATAGTGTGATGTGATACATCAGCACTTGTAGGTTAGGTTAGAGTTATATATAACGTGATCCAACAAAATCGATTATATTTTAGCATCTGAAACAAAGAAGGTACTACTGAAAGTAACAGCGTGACAAATCAAAATGGCTGCATTTAATATTGTAAGTTGCAGCGGAAAACCAGACCATAAAGCACTGGTAGCTTGGAATTCGCGGAGAATATGCATTTAGCGGCACGACAGCGATAAATTCGAGCTGGCAAGCGTTAGCGCAACGTTAATTTCGTGAGGCTCACAGCTCACATCGAATTAAAAAAAAACTGACCAAGTGCGAGTCGGACTTGCTCATCGACGGTTCTGTACATACTTGTTTCATCTATTTATTAAAAAAAAATCATTGATTCATCTTTAGCTCGACTTCGACTCTCACTTGGCTCTTTTTAGGGTTCCGTACGTCAAAAGGAAAAAAGAACCCTTATAGGATCACTTCGTTGCCCGTCTGTCTGTCTGTCTGTCTGTCAAGACCCTTTTTCTTGGGAATGCGTGGACGTATCAAATCTAATCTGTGGTATCAAGTTGAAATTAATATTAAATACGGCCGTTTATGTCTAATATTTTGACCCTCGCAAGGGAATCAAAACCTATTGAGCAAGGCTACTACCTGTTGACCTACAATCATGAAATTTGCAGCAAGAAGCAATGTCTTATAGCACACGATAAGTTACATCACAAACAATTTTATTTTTTGCGGATTACTAAACTGACCGCGACGTCAGATGTATGAGGACAACAGTATTCCAACGGCAAAGTTAAGTTTGTTCATGCTCAATACCAAGTTTGTACGGAACCTTTCGTGCGTGAGTTCGACTACCACTTGGCCGGTTTTTTAAAATGTTATTTTACATACAAGTTTGCAGGAGATAGAGGTGGTCGGTGACTTTGTTATGAATCTGCATGTTTGTAAATAAAGATTGAAAATTTACTTAGACTAATGACCACGTGAATACGTTAAAAACAACCGACTTCAATCGCAACAACTCCAATTTTGCTGTTTTTGTTGATTTTCTCAAAAACCGCTGAATCGATTTGGATCAAATTTTTATGGGACCACCTGTGAAGTATACCCTTTTAAACAAAAAAAGAATTTTCCAAATCAGTTCAGGCGTCTTCGAGTAATCGGTGAACATACATAAAAAATAAAAAAATAAATAAAAAAAAAGATTCCGAAGAATTGAGAACCTCCTCCTTTTTTGAAGTCGGTTAAAAAAGTCATATTTTTAAATTTTGCAGCTTTGACAGTTGTTCGTAATGACAGTTATCCATCTCGACAGTTGCTACAATAGATTTGTTTAACAGCAGGAATGTTTCCCGGCCGATTATTATGATGATATTTTAACTATTTCGCTGGCATTCTTGAGTAAGATGCAAGGTTATCTATGAGACAGCGATAAGGTGACATCTGTTAAAAGAGCTAGAACTATCGATTAACATCCTTTCTACAACCAAGTATACATATATGAGTATTTAAAATGGAGTCTAAAGTGATCAGGCAGGTAAATTGTTATTACCAGCTCTTTTAACTTAGAACTGTATTTCTTATTATTTTACTTTTACGTTTTACCGGCCCTGATTCTGTTCTTTCGCATTATTTGTGTTCAGTCGAATTTGTCTATGTTATAAAGTAATAGAGATAAGTGAGAGATAAGTATAGGTTTTCGTTACGACAGATCCGGTAACATAAAAGAAACTAGGTAAGCTGTAAGCCCATTCCAATCCTTTGCGTAGCTTATCGATTTATCATTCATAGGTACAAAAACTACTTTTTCTGCAAGAAAAAAATGTGAAACGAAAATTTGTATTTTACTACTTTATCGTATCTCAGTTTCTATTTTTTTTATGTCAGGTTTTCGTCTTTTGTCTGTTTGATTTACTCTGGTATATTTTGGTTTCAGTGGTTCCATTTCATAGCAAATGCAGTTTAAGTGGAATCTGAAAAAAACATTTCCGTTCTCCTTCAAGGACAGTAATATCTTAAAAACGATTCCCACGTCCCACGCGAGCAGAGTCGCAGGCAAAAGCTAGTTAATAGTATTCATCAGTCTAAAATAGTCACTTATATTTTGGTCTAAAAGACAAGTTACTTGGGTAGGTATATGTATAATGGGATTTGCGATATCAGGTGGAGTGAAAATTGACAGAAAATCTAAGATTATCCAAGAAGTCTTGATTGATGCGTCAGCCACACACTTAGGCATATGTTTTCGGTGTAGAGAAAAACTATCAAGAAATATTAAATGTATTTATCTAGCCTTAATTGATTAAATAAATGAGAAAATCTTAAATGATGTGGTAATTTCAAGATCTCTGTTCGTATTCACTGAACTCTAATGCAATTTGATAAACGTGTCTTATTTACCAGACACCAAAACTTCTTCTAATAAATCAACTCCAACTCGAAGCCTTATTATTGTTATTATGTAAAGGTGTTCTTAGAAAGTTTGTTATTAATTTGTGTACCTACAACAGATTGTTAATACTTAGTAACTTAACGTTACAAATACAAGGTGAAAATGAGCAAATGTTAAAAAACCCCGTTTATTGTATGGGATTTTATTTATTCAATATTTTTTTAGTATAACCATAGTATAACCGCCATTAAAACATATTCTGTGAAAATATCAATCGGCAGTCTTTTAGTGCTCCAAATAAAAAGCTTGGACAAACAGATTCCGGCGGCGTAGGCTTAGTAATGGTTGGCACCCTTGGGGGTACAGTATCGTAAAAAGTATAATAATAATTAAATAGGTATTTTCAAACATTTTAATTGCTAAATTAGGGATTTTAAAATGGATTATTTACGTTCCTTGAATAAAAAATAGGACAAAACTAGCATCGTTTATTGTACCTGTAAATACTTTTCCTTACTTATCAAAACAATCGGTTTACCTACAAGTAATGTAATGCTTGGTAGGTAGGTGCTAGTAATGGTGTCGGTATATTTATGTCGGCTAGTAACGCAATCACATTGACCTATTTTTTCTTGCACAACGGTACAGTGAGCTAGGTTGGTGTGCAAACTTCTGAACGGTAAAGACAACAGCTAATTAATTTACACCTGAAAAGATTTATGATCTGATATCTAACGATAAATAATTATATTCGAGATGTGCACGAACAGTACAAAGAAAAGAATAAATTATTATTTTAATGGAGCTTCCATACCACTCAATAACTCAATTTAAGGTACGATCTGACGAAATTTGGAAGAGATGAAAGGGATATGCGGTGCGCAAATTAGTTCAGATCGGTCGCATAAATCAAATTGAGAACGCCACGGTACCATAACCTCAATTTTACCTTGATGTTAAATTATACACATTATGTACGATATATCAAAAAGAAATTGCAAACTTTCTATGATATATATTGTAATAATATCCTTCGTAACTCTTAATTACTTCCAGGAATGTTTGCATAACCAAACAAATTAAAAGTTCTAGTCTATCCGACCCTCATAATGGAAGGATCCTTTGCACTTACTCGTATGTTGGGTAAAATGACAAACAGAAATTCCAGCACTAAGTCAAAACCGCGAGCTTTCATATTACGATCTTCATAAACTTGATCCTAAAACAAAAGGGTCAAATCCGATCCCTTAATAGTAGACCCTTAGGTAATTACTAGGTGAGGTCCATGTAATAAAATACGAAAATCTTAGAGAAATCTAAACGTTGACCATTTTAAGTGGACGCCAAAAAACAGTCTTAGCGCCCAAAAGTAGAGTCGAAATTGCATTTCTGATAGGGTAGCTGGAACAGTCCCGCTACCCAAGGGTGAGGGTCAATTTAATTAATTACAACAACCGCGACATGCGCCCTATTAAATCTTTGTTGCGCGATGTTATTCTGCCCAAAAGGTATTTATATTTATTAGTATATCCCTTTTACGACAAGGAAAATATTTATTGAAACAAAACCCATAAAGGCTAAAAGGGCTATTAGTTTTCGCCACATAATTCATTTGCTGTCTAGCTGAAACAATTTTTCAGGGAAATGGATGTAGATGTAGAAGTTTTATCTCTAGAAATGGCAATACTTCTATGAGTCTTCCGCTTTATTCTGCAATACGAGTGTTTCGTTGCCAGAAACGGCATGGAAGACATAAGAATTCGATTATATTCATTGTGTTGGTAAACTGCATTAGTTTTAGCATATTTTGAACCTTGCTTTCCTGATGTTGACCACTTTGAAACACGTATGACACATCCACATTTATAAATATTCGGGGCAAATCACACACTCTGACCCCAAACTAGGATTATTGCGAAGATTTTATTGGAGGACCGAAAAGATCTTATAATATTATACTTTTCAAAGTAGTCCTACATTTTAAATATTTATAAATCCACAGTTATGAAGGATGAAACATGTTACGAGCGTGTCGTTTTTATTAAGTAGATACTGACGTGACGGCATAAAGTTTTGTGTACAAAGGTAATTTTAATTTGTTTACGGACGTCACTGTTTCGTCTGTAGCGTAATGTAACTGTTTTATATTTAACCTTCGATTAACGAAATGTAGGGTGAGTCGTACGGAGCTATTATAAGCTAGCAACGTCTTTGTACTGACACTCGGCTTGACGTGGGCCGTTTGCGTATTCACGGCCCAAACACCCGCCTATCAATCACTGGACAAGAAGTTACCTGAACTTGGACAGCATGGGTGGAATGGGGTTTAGGGAGGAAACAAAGTCACATTGAGATGTGTATTGTGAGTGGTTTTACCTTGTTTAATAATAGAGATTCGCTACAGGTGTCACGTTACTTTTTGGTTGACTTTTCCAAAATGTGTCAAGGGTGTGACTGATAATCTGTATAAAATTAAGGCATTTTTATAGTTTCAATTGGATTTGTAAATTCTGTCTATTCGCTGTTTTCACGTACCTATTAAATTATTAAACTCAATTTTTAATCATGAGTAGTGTGGCTAAACTGGAGTTTAAAATTATACACTGAAGCTTTAATCTAGTATGACCATCATTATCTACCTGCCCTCTTCCCAATCATTAACTTCCCGGCCACTTGGTTTGAAATAAAAACAATATTTACTCGAAGTAGTGTTTTAGTGTACGTAGCCTTAAAATAATGTACAAGACCGACAAATCATAATGATTTATGTAAATAAATAAAATTAACGCCTGCGACAAGAGTATGCCACTCCGCACGGACAGCATCCGATTAAAACTGTAACGCGAGAGACAAACATCACTTCGTCGACTATACTATAGTGGAGGGAAAGACGAGGCTCCCGATTCGCCACCATCCGCTAATTTGTACCGTATGATTTGGCATATCCATTTACTCGAGTTAGCCAAGTTTCCCAGACCGACACATTTGCCATTTGCCCCGATCCTTGCATATACTTGGCTTTTTGCTTATTCATCACAGTCTCACTGGTTGTTTCAGAATAGCTCTTGGGTTGCAAAAACCACCGACCTATAGACGAAATAATGAGTTACTGTTCGACCCACGTCATTTGCTTTTATTACAAAACCGTAGAATTATCATTTTACTTGACGCAAAACCAATAATTTATAGGTAGTAGTCCAATTTGATATATATACATATACAAGCGTGAATTATAGTGCATTAAATTGTCTCTTGTCTCCGGTATAATGCATCCTTTGTTTCTGGTTACCACAAAGTAACTTAATGGCTAGTGAGCTGGCAGTGTTTACGATGAGCCGTATAGTTTCCGCTGCATGGTATATCTTTTGTCCTTCCTTCTCTTGCATGATTCCTGTAGCCTAAATCTGCTCGTTCTGTCATTTCCTTTAACGTGATATGTACGATGTGGACCCCACCCTGTAATAAAGAGCCAAATGTTTATTATATCCATTATGCGGCAAGCATTTTACGTGCTCTTATAATTTGTTACGACCTAATTTCTCCGCGTATGCATACAAATTTTCTTCATCTATCCGGGCTTTCATTCTTCAAGGAATTTATTGCATTATTCAAGTAAGCTATTATTTATACTGCTGTGTGGACTGTATTTTACTGTAGTATACAAATTATGCAACATTCCACTCACAGTGGCTAAGACGGGATCGGTGGAGGTTGTGGCGAACCCCTTAACAGAATTTTCTCTAATATAACTTAGCGACTGCATTCTTGTGATAGCAATTGACACCAACGACTTAACGTATCTTAACGCAAACGGCCGATTGAAATGCTATAACAGTCAAATCCGTTCAGGCTATGACTCTTTTTGTAGTCAGTTAACTTGCATGATCTACGTGACTATGCACAGTGCACACCGAGCTGAACCAGAATCGCTTATTTTAGGGACTCTGAGTTATATGCGTACTCAGAGTACAGAATGCGTATGACCTTTATTTCTATGATGATCAATGTTCCATATGTCATATCACACAAATGTAACTCAAACAAAGTTAGAAGCAAACCTTATTATACTTGTACAAATCATCATCAAGCTCTACGTCATATTAAAATTGAAAGGAGAATGGGTGCTAGCCGCCAGCGTATTGAAGGTTCCATTCAGGTTATCAGGAGACAAGGTGTCACGTGTGTCACTCTCTCACTTCCGAGACTATTGACTTGACACGCCTCCCCCGTTCGTCTCTGTCACCCGTCCGTCCGTCCCCATTGTAATGATATAAGTAGGTACTCCATATTTCTTCGGCTAAATTCCACAGGTTCCACTTCCTATAAAATGTGAAATATTTTTGACATGTATTATTAGTATTATTATTAGTATATTATACTTTTGAGTGTATTCTTAGAGGAAAGGTCATTGATACATCAAATGTATACAGGGTGCTATAAACCTGCAAACCTCTTTTGTTCTGAAATACAAAAAAAAAATCATTTCATGAGTAGAATCACCATACAAGATGTTTGCAGGTAGATAGATAGATAAAAGCAGGTACATACGTATGTACCAGGTACTCTGTATAGATTGTTTACTTAAAGCCCTTGCTTCCGCGAACATATCAAATTCTATTTTATTTCAGTATCTTACTAATCCAATGGTAAAAATATCTCGATAATGTTGTGGAATTTAGGAAATGATTCAATGTTTCACGTACACGCCGACCTTCATTGTATGTGGGACGCGGCATCAGGCTGAAAATATCTCGGTGCACCACTGGGCGCTGACTCGACTAGGTTTTACTTTTACGATCTCTACTGAACTGGATTTTTTAAACCATTCCATCTCATAGAACAAGATTGGAAGATTTTTGAACTCCACAGAATTCTGCTAATAACGAAATCGAATATAAATATGCATATTTCCTGATATATACCGAAACAAAACGCAGCCTAAATATTTAATACCTATGTTAAACTAAATTTCATGGCAATAAAATCTATTTACAACCATCCAGGTGCTTGAAAACAACATTAATAAATAATGGTAGATTTAATATCCCATCATTTCTAAAAGAGTTACAGTCTGTCTGTTAATACAAATTGATGCATGAAAACGAATCAGTCGACGTTTATCTATCAATTGAGATGGATTGTTTTGTAATTAAAATTAATCAGTCATTCAATATCCATTGTTTCAGGTGAATCCTAATCGCTGAAAATAATGAAGTTAAATTTTGCGACAAATTGAAACTTCCACTGGATTAGCAGAGATGAAAAGGTGTCGACGATACATTGATTGCTAATCCAGACAAATGAAATTGTAGTTTAGTGTAATGAAGCAATGGATTGAAGTGTAGGCGATGACTGCGAGGGAGGTGGAACTATCAGGAGGCGCACCATGGGGCTTCCGCATGCACGGTGGTGCCGATCAGAATCAGCCGCTCAGAATATCCAGAGTACGTATGCACTTTTAAAAATAAATGCATATTTACAGTCTGTTCTTACGCACAATCACTAATGAAATTAAGATATTTTATTCGAAGTAGGTAGCAGTGTACACTTTTCGAATATAATTATTTGTCTAGCTAATATGAGGTTTATTTCTAAGCTACGTATCGTATACGTACTGGCCGTTTCGGAAAGTTTGTAGAGTGAGACAAAACGACGGGTCCAAAAAAACTCCCTCCAACACATAATTGTTTAAAGTAGGTTTTATACGCATTAAATCTTAATTTTAGGTTAAGAATCTTGATTTATTTAAAATGCGTATATAAATAAACTGTAGAGCCACGCTGTGCACACTTTCTTGCGAATCCCTTATATATTCATAATTAGTAGCAAGTGATAGACTTAACAAATTATCAGTGTTGATTTGGTATGGCACGGAATAACTCACGACTTAGTATAGTAGGCTGTATAAAGTTATTAAAAGGTACAAAGTTTAATTAAAATTGTTGTAGCTATTATTGAGAAAAAAATAATAAAAAAGTTATTTTTGTATGAAAGGTATCAGAATCAGATTTTTCTCAGAGTAACCAACTATCTAATGTACAAGATTGTATAAAAATATGGTATTGTACAAAGTTTCATCAAAATCGGTACAGCCATTTTTGAGCAAATAAATTATAAGTGTTTTTTTTTACTACGGTGGCAACCCTAAAAATAGTTTTATTAAAAAAATAAAAATACGGCTGGAGATATTAACAAAATATTGCCCTAACCCAAATTTCAATCAAATCCGTCCAGTGGTCTAGGCGTTAGAACACGGGACGGACACAAACACACACACAGACAGACATTTTTTTATTGTTTTGTTTTTTGGGCTCTATTAGTACAATCGATCCCCATTAAAATCTCAAGTTCGATTTTTTTTTTGCCATAACAATACTTCCTTACTCTTTCGTCGCTCGATAGTAAAAAGAAAGGAAATAAAACCTAATTGCATTAAAAAGCAAATTACTAACAAATTACCTAATGACCAGTCAAGAGCAAGAGTAGGCCAGTCCACACGGACGGACGGGACCCAATCAAGTGTGAGGGTCAACCATTGCTTCCCTCAACCATATTTGAGCGAAAGGAACGATCCGGCTAGATGATCAAACTTTTCGTTGAAACTTCAAAATAGTTCTTAATTATCACATTTTGTAAGCCATTTCCACTGGCTTCATCTCACCCGAAAGCAATTGAAGATGATTCCAAAAGTAGAGGTAAGGGGCGAAGCGGGATAGTTAAACGTCTTTGTTAATAAATTGGTACAGTCTGTTATATTATTTGAAGTGTGACAGTTACTATTTTATCTGACTATCTACAAAATACGTAGCATGGCCAAAACATTATTAGGGTTCCGTAGCCAAATGGCAAAAAAATGGAACCCTTATGGATTCGTCATGTCTGTCAGTCTGTCCGTCCGTATTGTCAGTCACTGTTGAAACTTAGTAAGTACGTATTCTGTGAATCTCATTAAGATTTCCACACAAAAATATAAAAAAGAACAATTTTTGGGGTTCCCCATACTTAGAACTGAAACTCAAAAATTTTTCTTCATCAAAACCCATACGTGTGAGGTATCTATGGATAGGTCTTAAAAATGATATTGAGGTTTCTAATATCATTTTTTTCTAAACCGAATAGTTTGCGCGAGAGACACTTCCAAAGTGGTAAAATGTGTGTCCCCCCCGTAACTTCTTAAATAGAGAATGCTAAAACTAGAAAATATATGATGTACATAACCATGCAAACTTCCACCGAAAGTGGGTTTGAACGTGATCTAGTAAGTAGTTTTTTTAATACGTCATAAATCGTAAACCGCAATTTACCTACAACGAACTACACTGAACTGAACTGATTTGGAATTTTTTTTTTGTTTAAAAGGGTATTCTTCACAAGTGGTCCCATATAAATTTTATCGAAATCGATTCAGCGGTTTTTAAGAAAATCAACAAAAACATACCAAAATTGGAGTTTTTGCGATTGAAGTCGGTTGTTTTTAACGTATTCAGCGTGGTCAATTATGTTAGATAAGTTCAGTATGTCTGGTGCAGTCACAGTCAAAGTAGTCCCGGGAAGCGGGGCTCAAAGCTATTCCAAGGAAGCATTGACGGTAAAATGCAGAATTCGATGGCGAGTCGTCTATGGTACCACTAGTATACAAGAGAGCCAATATTGTTTACCTATAGTAAGTGGTACTCAGACCGTATTTCTTTTTTGGATAAGATTTTCCATGAATTCAAGCGTAGTTTTGTGATTTCTTCAAATTACATTTATTCAAGCACAGTATTTTATGATCGTTTGCAAGTTGGATTCTTGTAGATGTCTTATTTAGCTTTAGTAACCTAACTAAATAGTTAGCTTGCTAAAGCTAAACAAATCTCATAGATGAACTGGACATAGGGCGCCACCGCATTTTTCATAGGTATAAGAATACGTCTGATAATCGCGAGCCTAATCGATAAATGTAAACTAAAACTGCTACGCTCTAATAGAGATTCTAAATAGTGTTCATCGAGTCTTCGAACCCATTATGGCAAACTCCTGTGTGCAAATGATTTAATTAAGTTCCCGTGTACAAGACCCTCGGAACATTTCTGCTGCCGCCTTGTCGTCGCTAGCACTTAGGGAGCCCGAGTTGGCAAGAGTATTGTATTCCATTGTAGGTACTATTAGAGCACAGTTACAAGGAGCACACACTGTCAGCGGTTATCTACAGCAGACTGTAGTGCTTTGTAGTTTCCGCAATATTAATCTCGATAATAACTTTGCTTGTTTTTTGTAAGTTTATTTGTCTCTCTGTTTGTGCATCGCGGTTAATCGATAAAATGGGCGAACCGATTTTAAACAAACTTTGTACGATTTACAATTTTACTATATACTTTAATTTTTATAGTTTTGTCAACTAGTAGGAACATCTCTAGACGAAAACGGATTTTCTTATATTCTTCAACATGCTCAATCTACTTGAAAGATTTTAATGAAATTTGGCATGGTCAGTTGGTCATACATATTTTATATCTTGACCAGGCGTCCAGTATATTTATTCTTATTAACAAAGGTATATAACGCATAGAAACAAATAAAGTGCCAAAGTCGCAAGCACCAGATACAAGAAAATAGGAAGAACATAGTTATCATAACTTTAGATGTTTGTTAGTTTGAAGTCAAAAGTTAAGGGTCGTAATCTCACAAAGTATGAACTGTTTGTTTCCTCATACAGTCTAAAGTTTTCAACCTTCTTTTTAAGGAAAACTCTTCTTTGCGTTCCTCTCGTGAATGTGTGCTTTTAAGTCTCTTATGTTATTATGTTCTAGTATGAGTTTTTCTAATTAGAATACCGATATAACAGTCATCTTTGTAGTTTTTACAAAATGAAAATAAATGACAGATATCTCGTAGAACTCGTAGCTATTCCAAAATTATAACGAAGTTTTTTTCAGCTGCAATATTTACCACCTACTCGTGCCTACGAACGTAACTTTAATGTGAGTAAAATTCTGTGTTGGATGTGTTGGCTCGACAAACACTAATCAATCATTCTAACGTTATTCCAAAGGCTTTGTTTCTCTTACGTGCGTCAACTCACGCATACTTTTATAACACCGCCATCGCAAACCCTACAACCTAACTAACCAATTTAATTGAAAATTAAATATATGACATAAATGACTGCTTGAAATCTACACCTGCTGCTATATAGAAGGTACAGGCTACAAGGTGAAACAAAAAAAACGACACAAAACATTACTTTCCATTTGGGGTACTCGAGTAGCTGGTCCTACTATTGTATCTATGACATAACTGCTTCTATAACTTACAAAATAAGTAATTTTGCCACTCCTGACTGTAAAAGTCAAAACGCGAGAAGTGATTTCAATTATTTTTTAATGCATTTGAATCGGTCCACCCGTTTGAGATTATAGCACTCCTTTTTGCGTCAGTGATTAAAGACCAAAGCTAAGTGTACTTGAGTTTCAGTTCTAATTGAGTTTCAGTTCTAATTTTGCACGGTTCTTTCTGTAAATTGGGTTTTTTGGAAAATCTTTTAGGTACAGGTTAGAGAGAGTAGAATGTTCTAAAAACGTCGTTAATTTCAGTAGATTTCTAAAACACTATAGGACATCAGTTGGAAAGTCTCGTATAATTAGTCCTTATATTATCTCATCGGTCATTATATGTAATAGCAAATTTTACCCTAAAAGCATTACAGGTATTTTTTCAATTACATGCCTACGTACTAATTTCCCAACAGACTTGTTGAATTGATACTTTGAGAATGGAAGCAAATAATACAACATTTCACAGGAAAACTGCCTTTTTGCCTCCAAATTTTACGGTTCTTTTACGTAACATTTTAGTGAAATCTCATAAAACCTTCTCAATTTTTTTTTAAAGTCATAGTAATGATAATCAACAGTTGCGTATATTAAAGGTTTACGAGCTTTTATGTAATGTTCTATATTTTAGAAGAAGAAATAATTTACCTCTTAACTTGTCCTTGAACATGTTGCTTACCAGTCTATAATAGGTGGCCGCGATTGTCATGGAAAGTCATGGCCTTCTAGATTTACAATAAATGCTAACTGACAACTATGCACTCCATTTGCGCTGCTCCCAAAGTGGCTCCATCTCCACTTTCATTGCGGGTAGGCCTATCCTTATAAAGTGATGTAGGGTCTTTGCCATACTGAAAATGTTTTTGCTAGCTCGTGTGAAAGCCTGTTGCTGGTATAGACATTTACAGGGAAAATACTCCAGGAAATACGTTGTACGAACGAAGGATTATTCAGTGTACGGTCAGAACTACTTGTCAACAAATTCAATATTTTATACTTATGTATTTTTAAGATCCCCTAGTAACTACAAGGATCACTTATATAAAAAGGTAAACTCCGTCCCATCGTCATAGACAGTCAAATCGACATAACATACTTTAGTTAGCATAAAAAAATGTAATTTGTCGCAACGATAATGTTAAAAAGATCTCAACTTTAAATACCTAAATAAAAAATATAATTTTAAATTTTAAAATATACTTACAGTATGCATGTCGGTCAGTCAAAACGTAAGGATAAATGAAAGCGGTTAATTTGATCAAACAGTAGCACACGTAAAGAGTCAAAAGGTCAGGTGTGTAGGCATCATTACGTCGTATTACGCAGAGATTGTGGGGGCCGGTAACAATCGCGCTTGCTCATTTAGAAAATCGTCGTGGAACTGCAAAATTACACCGCTCGCATTACAGCGTACGTGTACGTTCGTCTACATATACGATATTTTACTGACAAGTTTAGGGAAGATGAGAAGATTACATTCACTAAAAGCATTATTATTTATTATTTGGGGGTAAAGGGGTATAGGACCAGGAGGGCCCTATTGGATCACTGCGACCTGGGTAGATCTATTGTGACCACTGCCCCTGTTAAATTATATCCTCAAGGCCAATAGTTCTAATGAACTGTAGGATGCACTTGGGATCGAGTTCCCTAATGACCTCTGGAGTTACCATCGGTCCACCTAGAGATCGGCTTCTGGCTTGGACCAGTGCCTCGCACTCGCAGAGTATATGAAGAGGAGTTTCCTCTTCCTCGAGGCAGAATCGGCACTCGTCCGTATCTGCAAGCTTCATTTGATAGAGATGTTTGTTAAGCTTGCAGTGGCCAGTTAGAGTTCTGACTAGAATCCTAAGTCCAGGCCTAAGAAGTCGTAGTGCTCTAGACGTGTGTTCCCGCGAAAAACCAGATATGAGCGCTTTCGAATGCTTTTGGCCTGGGGCACTAGCCCAGAGTGTTCTACTCTGTTCCTTAGCCCATTCCTGCAGCATTCTTCTTCCGGTGCAACGAGGCACTCCCACTATTGGTTCGGGTCCAATAGCTGGTGCCTCCGCTCCGTTTCTAGCTAGCTCATCTGCTATTTCGTTCCCCTTGATGCCACTGTGCCCAGGCACCCAACATAAGGTGACTTTGTTGTGCCTTCCTAGCTGATTAAGTGCATTGGCGCACTCAAGGGTAAGTTTTGAATCAATCTCATGTGATTTCAGTGCCATAAGGGCTGCCTGACTATCCGAGCATATGATTATGTTTCTATTTTGATAGGACCTCAGAAGGTTTTCTTGCACGCATCTTATTATTGCGTACATCTCTGCCTGAAATACCGTCGCATGCGAGCCTAGACTGTATGACCGCTTCGTCTCCGAGTCTCCTCCGCATACTCCAGCACCGGCAAAACCCTCTTTTTTGGAACCATCTGTGAACCAGATGAGGTCACCAGATTTGAGAGTTTCGGGAACCGCACAGTTCCACTCGTCCCTACGCGGTACGTGAATCGTGTACAGTTTGTTGAAACTGTACTCCTTTAAGAGGACATCGGATGGCATGGCCAGTGCTGGGTTTACAATGAGTGCATCAAAGAGATCCCTCATTACCACTGATTGCCAGACTGTCCTGCCACCGTCCATAGCACGCAGCATGGCCATCCTGGCCTCCTTCTGTACATGGATGTGCAGCGGTTCGAGGTTTAAAATAGCCTCTAGTGCTGCAGTGGGAGTTGATGAGATGGAGTTTGTAGCCATTCGACAAGGAATTCTCTGTAGGCTGTTAAGTGCAGTGATGCATGTCGATTGTCGGGTCTTACTGTGCCACGCTGCACATCCGTAGGCAACCATCGGCCGCACTATGGATGTGTAGGCCCACAGCACCGATTTGGGCTGCAGCCCCCACCGGGATCCCACCAGCCGACAGCATGCACCTAGCGCTATCTTAGCCTTCCTTACGATATGGTCAATTTGTTTGTTCCAGGTAAGTTTGTCATCAAGAATTACTCCTAAGTACTTAACTTCCCGTGAAAACGGTATAGTCCTGCCAAAAAGCGTGGGAGGCGTTAAGCCCTCCATTTTCCTTTTCCTGGTGAAGGGGACTATAATTGTTTTCCCTGCATTTACTGAGAGCTGGAATTCGTTACACCACCGTTCTATCCTGAAAAGGGTCTGTTGCAGTTGTTCTGAAATAACAGAGGGACACCCCCCCACTATTGACACAACCAGATCATCTGCATAGCCCTGTGTGTCCAGGTTTGCATACACTAAAAGCATACTTGTAGTATTATTTGTGCGAAACCTTAGCGACTGACCAAAACGGCTGCACCTACCTACTGCTGCGTTGTTTGAAACGTAACCTGAAGCTGATGTTGAAGACAATACATTAGATATTCGTTTTAAAATACAATAGAGAAATAATCTTTCCTTAGAATCCATTACGCGCCTTTCACTTTGACGGCCTTTGATACCAAATATCTAGGCGAAATCGACTACGACATACACTGTTGAAAGTAAACGATATTCCTGGATATAAATAAGATAAATTGGGCATGGGATTTCGTGTAGATGTGGAGTTAGATCACGTTACCTAAGCCTAACACGTGCGTCGTGGAGTCACGCTACACAACGTGGTCGGAATATCAATGTTTCTTAGTTCTAAACCGGCCAGCAACAGTAGACCTATACTGAAGTTAAGCACTACCTTGACGGAAAGGAAAGGGGTAGGCCAAAATGAGACAGGAGTTGAGTTCTCTTACACAAAGGATATTATCCAATTCCCTATCGCGCTATTTCGCGTATTTATCCGATTTGATGAAATTCATAATCGATAAATTGCTATCTGATTGTAAAATAGAAACAAAACAGTAAAATTAAACTACTGGATTTATCAAAATAATATTATTTACAGCTGTACTTCTACCGTATCGCTAATCCTTCGAAGTAAAGACTGCATGCTCTACACTGAACAGGCGAGGCGCTACTGGTGTCGTTAGCTTCATACGTTTTGCTTTTCTTCGATTCTTTCTCGTTGTTTTATGTAAATATTTAATCTAATCAGAATTCTGGACCTAAATTATGATGTTGCAAAAATGAGCTGAAGCATGCTGAAGGGAGTTTTTTAGAGCTCGATGTTTCTTTTAAGTCCATATACAGGATGTTAAAAAGTGTGTTTGAAATTTTAAGGGGATATTCAGAATCAAGTATGGAATTCAGCAAAAATATTGAAAAAATCCGCTCTTCAAATTTTTTTGCAGATTCCCATACTAAATCTGAATAGTGACTCAAGAATTTGTATGGAGAACGGAAAAAAAGTTGCAGATCGGATTTTCTCACTATTTTTCCTGTATTCTGTACTTGATTCTGAGTAACCCCTTAAAATCTCAAACGCATTTTTTTAACACCCTGTATGGCAAAAAAATTGGATCCTTCATACAAATTGATTAGCTGATTGGTCAGTTTTGTATGGAATGTCCAAAATTGTCTTTGCAATGTCAGCAAAGTTGTAGAAAAAAGTTGTTCAGTACGATGAGTAGAAGCCCCAGTTACTGGATCCTACACCGATTTTGTTACACACTTTAAATACTTACTAAAAACGAAAGGATTCTTCACTAATGTGTATTCATTGCTCTAATTTATGTTGCCGTGATATTGTTTCGTAGATCACGGTACCCATATCGTTATAAGTTACAACGAACGCCAAGAATTCAGTTAGGAAGGACCTACTTACCAACACCCAGTTGTAAACGAATGAAGTTGTCAAGTGTTGCCCGTCTTGCTTGTGGATGGTTGTCGCGTGGGTAAGTCGCGAATTGTCTGATTCGCAAAATGTACAGCAGACTTAATACAATATAGTCTGCTTAAAAAAAGTTCTCGGTTGTATCAACATTTAGTTCTCACCAGATAAAATGCTGTCAGACTAATTTAAATTTGTAAGAAAACCGTGTAAAAAAATTAGGAAGCTCGCAGTACTGAGGGGGAAGAATGCTGCTTCAGTGAAGTTCGCCGTCCAAAAGACGGGTTCAGTGGGCCTGTATGTTTCGGCTGTAATGAAGATGATTCCAATTATGGTATCATTTATTTGGGAACTTTTACATCTGTGTTCGTGGTTCAGTTTGTCTTGCGTGGTTGTGTCTGTTAAGCAAATACCTCACTGCAGTTACGCATAACCTGGTTTTGTTTTAGTAGTATTTATATCGACCGTTTTCGTGCTTTCCAAGATACGTTAAGTTAAACCGTTAGTCCAGTAGCAACCGGCTCCGGTATGATTGATCATTAGATGACAGTCACATTAGAGGCCTTACCGATCACTTAAAAACTTCTGACACTTGGGTTGGCCACTAGCCTCACAACCTTCAGCAATCAGAATCACTGTGTGTGGAATATGACCTAGAGAACTGCACACCACCATCAGTAACGCCATAGTACAAACAAGACAATATGCGTCTTTGACGTAGCTCGGTTGCTCAGAACACTTGTTCTGTTTAATTGTACTAACAAGTAGCGAGAAGAGGATCTCGACTCGCGTTATTTAATTACAATAGTCTGAAGGACAGCGAGACAGAGGTGGTGGTCTCGGTCTAGAGCCTATTACTTATTATTTTATTTGTTATACTTAGAGCGGCGAATTTCGAAGGTTTCAAAAGATCCAATAAGATACTATTACAGATTACTTGATCAGTAATAGTATCCCGAACTGAAAAGCGACCTTAAAAGAATCAAGTTCAATCCGTCTTCATAGAGCAAAAGTGTATCTTTTACTTATATCATCTATTGCTTCGTCACTGTTTTGACAAGTAGACCTGAACCATTAATAGTTATAAGGAAGTCCGTGCTCCCTACACGTTAAAGCTCTTAGCTGGCAACTTTGTGCAGGTTTCTTAACAATGAGTTTGTGCATTTTGAATCTCCCTAACATGGAAAAGCGTCTGTTTTCCATATTCATTGCTGTGCCTGTTTCCGGCTTCTTATCGGCTTTAAACATTTGTAGCTTTTTCCTGCATAGATAGAATTGCTCTCGTTTAGATCGTCGATGAAGAGGCTCTATAACTGAGCACTTCAACTGACATGAACTATTTCATATAGTCATTTCTACTTACCTAATTATTTATTATTTCACATTAAGAGTTTGTTGACCTCTACAAAAAAATTGTTCTCCCCTGTAGCTTGCTTGCTGACACTCAGCACGACTTGTCACGAGGGCCGACGAGTCTTCGCCATGATTAATATTCCTGGCGAGCGATGGGCCCCACACAACAATAGGTGTGCCCTGTCCGATGGCGCATGCATTTTCGAATAATGCCCATATAATGCTTCTATAATATTGGCTATAGAGGTTACCTTGTGTGTTCACCTTTCTAGTTCAGTATCGCCGCTGACTTTCTTGAGGAAACAACAACGATTTTCTCTCTGTTGTCTAGTTCTCTTTACAACGTTAACCTCAATTGCATCTGTGTAACAACGTGTCTGTTTTGTGCTTGCTATGTTATTAGCTGTTTTTGGGTCGTTAAAAGTAATCACATAATAACAGTACTTTTCAAGCTAAATAGGCAGTGTTGTGTTCTTAGAAACAGTTCATTGTTTGGTACACAAAATTAGTTATTACGTATGTTTGTAGCTGATTAAACTTACTTAAAATATCTACTTTTTTGACAATTTAAAAAACAAACAAGAATTTTTATTTACGCATAGTTATATGTTACATTAATTTGTAACAGTCTACAAAATTAAGTAACATTTCTCACAAATCTGTCAAAAAAAATACAAACGAAACAGTTCCGTAAAATGGCATTTCGATACGCCTCACAAATGACCTTTCCCAACAAGAGTAGCTCGAGCTTAGTGTGCGTTAAATATAACAGCTGTTTTCGAGTGTGTGAGTGAGGGGTTGTCATCGCGAGGGTGCGGAAGTGCGGAAGGAAACATGCTGAAGTTCTGTTCTCCGGCGGCTAGGCGGCGCGATGCGGTCGGTAATCTATGCCTATGTCTATGCGTAATGTACAATATACAGTACATGTTCGATTGCAGTGTTGCAGTATCTAAGAGGGGAATTGAAACCCGGCTTCAGGTCACATGTTTTGTAAGTGTGGATTGCAGCATTGACTTGCAGTAACTATTTTCGTGTTTCAAATTTAGACGTATTAAATTGTTTCTTGGGTTGTTGTTATAATTTCTTGATAGAGCTATTTTTCTTTAAAAGCCTACAATTTTGATAATGTTAAGTATGATGCAGTGTTTAAGAGTAATGACTGCTTCATTTCACATTAAAACTGGATTAGGTTGTATGATAATTTGAATGCTGCCGTCATCTTTTGGTCATTAGAATTCCATTTCATGCAATATAGTTTACAGTTAACGTGTCTGTACTTTAAATGATGGATACATAATTCTTAATTGTGATATTCATAATAAACACTAATTGTAAGTAATAAGTAATTAACATATTTTCAGACTAGAACTTATTGATTTAAAACTTATCGCAGTATTTATTTACAGGCTTGTTCTCTTTTGTTTCCTAACTTGTGTAACATATTCTGAATTATGCAGATTATATGATTTCTTTCCTTTTTAAAGAAACCCGAATAACAAATATACGAAGACACAAAATTTCAATATGTTTCTTGATAGAATTTATTGATATGTCTCCAATGAGGTATTTATTCTCTTCATTCCAGGTCAACCCTGGTCGCAAGGCGTCTCTGAGTGGCATCAGAGAAGGTGATGTGATATCCTCCATCAACGGCCGCAGTACTAAGGGCATGAGCAACGCCGACGCACATGGTATGCTGAGAGCGGCTGGACCTGTACTCAGACTGGGACTCAACGAGTAAGTTAATGAATCTGGTGGCACGGCAGTGCCTCTGCCTAACCTTGCCGTGTAGCAACTAAGGCGGAGGGGGAGGCATGCAGTATTTAATTTGGTACTAAAATACAATGTAAAACGGTCTGCGTCATAAATGGTGGCAGCTCTAAAGAGATCAGTGCCAAGGACCATAATACATTGAGAGCAGACCTTTGCCACACCACGGACACTCCACTAAACTGTCACATTATAATTGCCTATTAATAACTACATAAGCAATTGACGTTTGTACACACGTAAGTTTTGTAGGTTGCGTGGCTTGCGCTTACCAACTAGCACCGGGTATTTACCCGCAGTCCCCGGCCGGTTGGTAGGGGGTGAAGTCGTCTTTGGGGAGGGGAGTGGCCATACTGTACGACCAACATCTACTACTATACTGGGAAATATAGTGGTAGGTGTTGGTACGACAGTACTAATATAGGACTGCTCAGATTAACACCAAATGAGATAAGCACCTATTAGAACCTTCTCGCAGCCCGTTAGACAGAGTTCAATGAATAATTAATAATTTCAATAAATTGTACAAAAGTACAGCCACCCTGTCCACGCTCTGCATATTTTCTTGCGTAACCTTTACCTTAGTTTGAGTTTTTTCTCGGAATTATGAACTCTGTGCACTAAGACGTTCAAATATAGTACAAAGCTTGATTAATATCGTTAGAACCGTTTTTGAGAAAAACAAACATAAGTAATAAATATTAGGTCCTTACCTATGAAATTGGCGTTTCAGTTTTGAAAGTTAACAGAATAATATTACCTCAAAAATGAATTTACTTCCATTAAATTATATATCATTTTCTAGCTACATTCAAGGTCTTTCATGAATTAGTGATGTCATGTCTCTTATGTAAAAACTGACTTAGTAGGGTTCCATTAAATACTGTATTGGAGTTTTCTTAGAGGTCAGTTGGGTCAATTTTTTCTACCAAAAAAAAAATTATCTGAAAATCGTGAAATATTATGCGCAATATGTTCAAAAATACATATGGTAACGAATAACACGCTGGGATAAGTGTAGCCTTCAAAAATAAAAAAAAGTATTTTTTTAAAGAAAAAATGGCGATTTTCAGTGACAAAAAAATCCATTTTCACAGTTTCTACACCACTGTGCTCTCAACATATTCAGACAACGTGCATTTAGCAAGCATTATTTTATTTCTAAATGTCCAATGGTACTTTGAAAATAATTTGTTGTTCTAAAACCTTAATTATTTTATATAAATTTTGTCTTTGAACTTTTTTAACTAAACGTCAATTTCATAGGTAAGCACCTAATACGAGTATGAAAAAAAGTCTTATTTAGTCTAGCCCAAATTTTATCCAAATCGGTCTAGTGGTTAACGCACACGCACACACGCGCGCGATATACGCAGGGATACGTATCCCTACATTTTTATGATACCATGTCCAAAGGTTTCCAACGAAATCTCATTACTTACTAAGCCTACACTGTCAGTCAGTGTTGCTGGCACACTGTTATAAGGCTATATATTTTTAAATTGCAAAAAAAAAGATAAACAATATATTAATACGATACGATAGTAAAGAGGACGTAAGAGTAAGGAAGAGCCTAAAGTTATAGAAAACGTTTGAACGGAATCCTTATTGCGTGAGTCGACTCATACTTGTCCAGTTTATTTTCCAGTGTCGCTCCTTAATAAAGGATAGATATTTTATTTAATATACATTGATACTTCAATATTCATAAGCCTTCATACTTCAATATTGACTTCACCGAAAGTTATTATGAAGTCGTGTTAATTAATATCAATTTACCTTTATCTACTATCCAAGATTAAATCGGCGTAAAATAGGTTTAGACGTTAGAAGTACTCACCTTAAACTTACCTAATACTCGTATAAGATTACTTTGGTAATCCTGTGTAAATTAATGTTGCAGAAAATTGGTAGTTTAGGTGTTGTTTGTTTTACACTACGATCGATCGATATGCTTGTAACGAAAACTTTCTGAATTCGAATCGCCGCCTCCCTAATTGATCGTAATTTGAGAGTCAGATTATACCCATAATGCCCATCTGAAATACCTAAAAAGATGCCGTGGCTTCTACCCAATATACTGAACAATTTTTGCCAATGAATACATCCGTAGAAAAATTTTAGGCTTCTCATACTAATTACAATAATTAGCTGATTTGCCAACTTTGTACGGGAAGTAAATAAAAATGATTTGCAAATAGAGAGCTGGTTCCTCAGTGAAAATTGTTTAGTTTATTTAAGTACAAACAAAAGTTTTACAGGTATTTCAGAAAGCTCCTCTGTATATTTATATTTTATTTTGCATTATTAAACGTAAAGAGTTTATTTTAAACCTCGCCTCTTTTTTGTATAGTGTACATGACTTTTCTTAATGATGATGATAAAGACTTTTCGAAATAGATGAAGACAGGTTTCTGCAAATGAAACTCTTTTTAGAGTTCCGTAGCCAAATGGCAAAAAACGGAACCCTTATGGATTCGTGGAGTATCTATGGATAGGTCTTCAAAAATGATATTGAGGTTTCTAATATCATTTTTTTCTAAATCAAATAGTTTGCGCGAGAGACACTTCCAAAGTGGTAAAATATGTCCCCCCCCCTGTAACTTCTAAAATAAGAGAATGATAAAACTAGAAAAAATATATGACGTACATTACCATGCAAACTTCCACCGAAAATTGGTTTGAACGAAATCTAGTTAGTATTTTTTTTAGTACGTCATAACATAAATCGTAAACCGCAAATTACCTTTCATTCAATCAACTCAAATATGAAAAATATAGAGTTCAAGACATGTGTGATTATGAATTTATACGGAACCCTCGGTGCGCGAGTCCGACTCGCACTTGGCCGGTTTTTCTCTCTTTTATCGTTTGGCACAATTAACCATGCCATCCCCAAGGTATGCTAAATGACGGTTATCTGGTTTTGCATTTATCAAGACCAGCTGTCACTTTTATAAGGCATTTTAGATTTACTCTGACATACGTGTGAAATGCGATCTACGTATACAATAGACATAGTGATCAGCTGATGTGTAGGCTGATGGCACTGTTGGACTGCATCAATGCCCGGATACAATGGAAATTGAAATACAGAGAGCTCATACAGGGCGGCTATGTAATCCGATCAATCTTCAACGTTTCAGGTTCGACCCGTTTGCAGATTAAGTCGGATTGTTGCCTTCTCTTTGTTTGTGTTTCTGAGTCTATGTATTTATCTGTAAAGGATGGAATGAACCGCGGTTGAAAGGAAAAGAAAAAGAAATAAAGGATTTTTTATAGAAAATGACAGTTATTGTCTTAAGTTACACCTTGTTTGCAATTGATCATTTGATTTATGCTACCACGCAATAACAACCATTATTATGAAAAGAAACATTCAGACGTAGTTGTCAGAATCAATGGTTTTGTTTTCCAAAGTAAATATTAACAAATCCAATGGAAAGGTAGGTAAGATAGGAGGTAGGTGTTGCAGCCCCATGTGATTATGTCATGTCATAACACTTCAGAGAATTCGCTCATCATGAATAAAATGCGAGGCACACAAAGCTTTCCATTTGATAAACGACATTTTATGAAGGTCGCGAACATCGTACATTATAATGTCACTCTATCAAACTTATTGCGAAACTTTACCGAGCGTATTCTTGTGAGTTTGGTGTTTCTATCTAATTCAAGTTTTATTTTCGCAGGGACAGAGAAATGTCGCCAAGAAGAAGATCTATTGGAAAAGGCAGTGAGTTGAAAAGTAAGCATTTCGTACTGCTATAGGTACTTAATCACTATATCACAATAAGTCGCTTATTCTATACATAGTTTTTTTACACATTACAATATCCATCCAATAGTTACATTTCTAATTATATTTCGTAATATTCATAAACATCATCAGAAAATAACTTTTCTAAGTAACAGCAGTTAAGTTTTTTAAATATACTTAACTAAATCGCTATGGAAGTAGCGTGTGTGATATTATTATTCATATGTTATTTTATATGCATCGGACGTTAGAATGTTTCTGTTGAATATATCCTTCAGAAGGAGCGACGTCGACGTGTATTACTTTATCGCACGTTCCCATGCATATGCAGGGTGCTCTTTGAATGCGACGACTTTATCGCTTTGCAATGTTTGCTGAAGGAAAACTAATTCTGTGAACTTCGCTATAAAGTTAAGACATAAATTGTCAAGTCCGTTGCTAAATAACATTATATATATATCTGTATTTCCATTTGAATTAATAGGTTTATTTTCTTAATAAAAAGGTTTTTCTTTAATGTTAATGTTTGTTGGCAGAGCCATCACAACTGGTCGCGGAATCGCAGAAAGCAACTCCTCAGTCTCCTGTCTATGCAACAATACGGCCAGCAAATTTGCCTCACCACAAGCCCTCGTCGTCCTCTTTGCAGAATTCCCTCAACTCAATACCCGCGGCCCTCAACTCCACGCCACTGGTGAAGTCCGTCACCACCTCAGAAGAACCTATACGATTCCATCCAACGAACCCCTTTTACACAACCCTGCCCTCAAACCCCACAAGTGCTTCCAAGTTACCCGTGCCGAACGGTAGAACATCATTCTCAAGCGTAGATAGAAATAAATTAAAGGAACCCACCTACAGTGACTACAATTCTGACTTGAGGTCGCCTTCATATTTTACAAATATATACGATTCAGGTCCCAGTAGTCTGCCTTACTTCCATAATGATAGTGAAAACCAAAATGGGTACGAGTCTTGTGCGTCAAAATCCACTGCCAAAGACACAAGCTGTTATTTTGTTTATAGCCAATTGGAAAATCAAGATCTTCCAAAAGAAACTAACAGTAAGAATCCTTTTGATACTAAAAGAAATAGCGACCCATTCGAAAAGTATATGAGGCCAGAGAATCATGTGAACGGAAAAGGCGAATATATCCTTCAGAAGGATAGAAAAATCTCTAGTTCTATGAGTGACAATAACTTCACTAGAAAGGAAATCACAGAACGTTCATCGATAACCGAACACAAAATAAGCGAAGTAGAGGAAGTTAAGACCATCAAGAAAATAATTCTCAACGGGACCGGTGACGGGAGCTCTGCACAAACAGATCAAAACGCAAAGTCGATTTCGCCACCGAAAGGCAGTAAATTCGATCGATTTGACTTCCATTCCGAACGTAACAACTTTAACGAAAAAAGAAATGATAATCTGCCGGGAAATGTAGAGCAGTCGGAGACAACTACTCAGAGACCCCAACATTACTTCAGTTCCTTGTTTGACCGTAAAGATGGTTACTTTAACAGTCTATCGGATACTAATCGGCCACCTGAGAAATGGGCGAATTCACCGACGGGTAAGTGCTTATGCTACGTATTTTATTTTTAATGACGTGTATGACGCCTTTTATAGAAAAAAGAAAACTCCATGCATATCTATCTAAAAACTCTCACCTACGTTGAGGTGGAAGATCTACTTAAATACAAATTCTAATACATACAAAAAAACACACCCACACAAACACACCCACACCCCCACACACACACACACACACACACACACGCACACGCACACGCACACACCCAACCGACACACATACACACCCAACCCACATACATACATACAAGCACACACACTTCTTTACGATGTGTTTATGTTTTAACTACTGTTAAAGTAACTTACCTTTTGTTTTTCCATTACTAAGTAAATAAGTCTTATTAATTAATTATTTAGAAGTACTTTACATAGTCTACTTTTGTTTGTTATAGAAGAGCGAAAACTTCTAACACAAGCAGATTATTCTGCTTACTAGAAGTTTTTAGAAACTGATATTGTTTATGTAAGTAGATTAATGAAATAAACTATTTATTTATTTATTTATTATTATTATCTTCTACATTAATCTATATGTCGTTTTGTTTTCATTGTTTTAGAATTCGATTAAGATATAGGTTACCTTTACTAAATGAAAATTTGCTACAGACTATGCTTTAGAAACAAATTCGAAACGGAGCCTGTTTAGAAAACTAATGCAATCTTTATTAACAATTCCATAAGGTAGCTCGGAACGAGAAATACTTTTATAATGTTGTTCTCTTGACTGTATTAAACTTAAGGTTAGACCGCACTTTAGCGGCAGCGGCGGCACTACGCGACGCGACGCGACGCGACGCGACGCGACGCGACGCGACGCTGCGCCAAGTATTATTTCTATGAAACCGTATGAGCTATACCGCACTGCGCGGCAGCGGAACTGCGCGACGCGACACTGCAGGGTCGCGTTCCATGGGTACACTCTGACAGCAACCGTACTCTCTGACAACAGGATAGCTACACATAAATCCCGTAAGTGTGAAAGGGAAGGTATAAAAAGGGTTGCTGTCAGAACGTAGTCATGGAACGCAAGCCTGTTAAAGCTGTTTGGCGCGCGAATAAAAGTTTTCATGTAAAACGGAGTTTGACGAGAAAAAAATTCTTGTTATTGATATATGACCTACAAAACAATAGTTACATTCTAGTTACATGAATGTACTTAGAAAAAAGAACATATGGAATGAGTTTGAATTAACATATGTTCAGACATTCTAAGGTATCACTTTTTACCACGTCTTAAAAGGCGTCCAAAAAGATTTTGGATCCCATTTTTGATATTTTGCGTCTTCATACCGTGAACTCGAAATATCATGCAGCCATACTTTTTAGTTTTTTTAGCACGCTCTAGCTCTAACTTTTCTTCTTCGTCAATTTCTTCCATCTTGCTCAGCGAAAGACAGATAGACAAAATTTGCCGCGAAGTGTCGCGCCGCTGCAGTTGTAGTGCGGTATACCAAATAAGTAGTGCCGCTGCGCTGCAGTCTAGTGCGTTCGTACCTTAAGACTTAAAAACTCACTTGTTTACATCTTGTCTCATTTCTTCCCGGTAAGTTATGCGCGAAGAGTCTAGGGGTGGGTTTCATTGTAAATGGATAATTAAATTGACCGTAACTTGTTTTCCTTATTTACATGCATTTGTTTTTTTGAAACTTCAATACCTACACCTTAATATATACGTAATATAGGTAAATTGAGACAGACTTTTCATAAAGACTTAGGACATTAATTTCAGTCAGAGGTGATGCAAGGATATCGCGGAAACAAATACGACAATGGAGATTTAATGACATTGATAATTGTTTTGTTTTGTTACGCGACATGAATGTATGCAGTTTTATTTTCGGAACTACTACTTGTTATACAGGACTAGTTATACAGTCTAGTCATAGTTTGGCCTGTGGTGTGGCCTTAGAATAGCACCACCCCATCTCTTCCCGTGGGTGTCGTAAAAGGCGACTAAGGGATCCATAAACCGGAGGATGGGCAGCAGCGTCTTTCCCGCGTACCATCTTGGCTCACGCCACACTGCGATCGCCAACCCGCATGCCAAGCGTGGCGATTATGGCAACTACCCCCCAAATATGATTAGGAACCCGAAACAACGGCCCCTAGTCCCCGGCAGCCCCGCTATTCCTGACTCCGGTAGCGGCCACGGTAACGGCGGGGCATGGGGTGCGAAGAATCTCCGGCAGAGGCCAGGCTACCAAAAACAAAAACCTTTGGCCCTGGCAACCTATAACACGCGCACACTGCGAACGGACGAAAGACTCGCTGAACTGGAGGAGGAATTGAGCAGGTTACGATGGGATATTGTGGGATTATGTGAAGTCCGAAGAGAGGGTGAGGACACCATGATCCTTAAGTCCGGAAACCTGCTCTATTTCCGGGAGGGCGACCAACTGTCCCAGGGTGGTGTCGGGTTTATTGTCCACAAGTCCCTTGTCAACAACGTGGTCCAGGTCGAGAGTGTTTCGACGAGGGTAGCGTACCTTATAATCAGAATCACCAAACGGTATTCGCTGAAGGTCATACAGGTATATGCGCCGACCGCGGAACACCCCGACGAAGAGGTGGAGGCTATGTATGAGGATATCTCCAGAGCCATACATAGCTCCAGGACCCATTTCACCGTTGTGATGGGGGACTTCAACGCGAAACTAGGCAAACGAAGGGACAACGAGCTGAGAGTGGGGAAATTTGGATACGGAGAGAGGAATGCGCGGGGTCAGCTGCTGGCTGGCTTTATGGAGAAGGAGGGCCTCTTCATGATGAACTCCTTCTTCAAAAAGTCAAAACACCGCAAGTGGACATGGCTGCATCCCAGTGGCGTAATAAAAAATGAGATTGACTTCATCTTGTCGACAAAAAGGCAAATA
This sequence comes from Coleophora deauratella, assembly GCA_958295455.1. NCBI lineage: Eukaryota > Metazoa > Arthropoda > Insecta > Lepidoptera > Coleophoridae > Coleophora > Coleophora deauratella. The sequence continues at coordinate 7,973,642 of OY282398.1, forward strand.
TTCAATGATGTCTCTGTGATCAACTCGCTGAAGACAGGAAGCGATCACCGAATGGTAAGAGGCAGATTGAATCTAAAAACAAAGCTAGAAAGATGTCGACTGATGAAGTCCACGCTCCGACCAGCGCCTATCCAACTCCAAAACCCCGAAAGCTTTCAACTCGAGTTGCACAACCGCTTCGAATGCCTAGGAGAATGCGAAAATGTGGACAATTATAACGACAGGTTCATGGAAATTGTCCAAACGGCTGGGAATAAGGCCTTCAAAACCGGCCGTTTAAAAAGAACATCTCGTATCTCGGACCTCACCAGCGAGCTCATGGAGGAAAGACGAAGCCTGATTCTGAAATCCTCTGAAGATGCTTGTCAGTATCGGCGACTAAACAGACAGATCTCCAAGTCCTTGACCCGTGATATACGCCAATTTAATACCAATCGTATTAAAGAGGCTATCGAGCGCAATAAAGGGTCAAAAGTATTCGCAAGGGATCTGTCTGCTGGTCAAAGCCAACTGACAAAGCTGAAGACCGAGGATGGCAGAGTCGTGTCGTCCAAGCCCGAGCTGTTGGAAGAGGTTGAGAAATTCTACGGACAATTATACATGACTACACGCTTACCTGTCAGCAATCTGGCTGAAGACCCGAGAGCCAGATTGTCCCGACACTATACCGAAGATATCCCAGACGTCAGCCTGTGCGAGATTAGAATGGCTCTCAAACAGCTTAAGAACAACAAGGCACCGGGTGATGATGGAATTACGGCTGAGCTTCTGAAAGCAGGTGGAGAACCGGTACTTATAGCTCTTCAGAAGCTATTTAATTCCGTCATGCTCGAGGGACGAACGCCTACAGCATGGCACAGGAGTGTGGTGGTGCTCTTCTTCAAGAAGGGTGATAAGTCTCTGCTGAAGAATTACAGACCCATCTCACTCCTGAGCCATGTCTACAAGCTGTTTTCGAGAGTCATTACGAATCGTCTCGCACGCAGGTTTGACGACTTCCAGCCTCCCGAACAAGCCGGTTTCCGAAAAGGCTTCAGTACCATAGACCACATACATACGCTGCGGCAGATTATACAGAAGACCGAAGAGTATAATCGGCCACTATGCTTGGCGTTTGTGGACTATGAGAAAGCCTTTGATTCGATCGAGACCTGGGCTGTGTTGCAGTCTCTCCAACGGTGCCAAATTGATTATCGATACATCGAAGTGTTGAAGTGCTTGTATGAAAACGCCACCATGTCGGTCCACCTCCAGGATCAGAATTCGAAACCTATCCGGCTGCAGCGTGGGGTGAGACAGGGAGACGTTATATCTCCGAAACTGTTCACCGCTGCACTGGAAGACGTTTTCAAGCTTCTGGACTGGAGAGGACTCGGCATTAACATCAATGGCGAGTACATCACTCACCTTCGATTTGCTGACGATATCGTGATCATGGCTGAGACCTTGGAAGACCTAGGCGCAATGCTCGAAGGACTTAGTAGAGTCTCCCAACAAGTGGGTCTTAAAATGAACATGGATAAGACGAAAATCATGTCAAACGTCCTTGTTGCACCCACTCCTCTGAAGGTTGGAGACTCTACACTCGAAGTTGTTGACGAATATGTATACCTGGGACAAACAGTCCAGTTAGGTAGGTCCAACTTCGAGAAAGAGATCAATCGTCGAATCCAACTCGGCTGGGCAGCGTTCGGGAAGCTTCGCAATATCTTTACGTCCAAAATACCGCAGTCCCTCAAGACTAAAGTCTTTGACCAGTGTGTGTTGCCAGTGATGACATATGGATCCGAGACATGGTCGCTTACTATGGGCCTTATAAGAAGGCTCAAAGTCACCCAAAGGGCGATGGAGCGTGCTATGCTTGGTGTTTCCCTACGTGATCGAATCAGAAATGAGGAGATACGTAGGAGAACTAAAGTTACCGACATAGCTCTCAGAATCGCTAGACTTAAGTGGCAGTGGGCAGGGCACATAGCTCGTAGAACAGATGGCCGTTGGGGCAGTAAAGTTCTCGAATGGCGACCGCGCACCGGAAGGCGCAGTGTGGGCAGGCCCCCGACTCGGTGGACCGACGACCTGGTAAAGGTTGCAGGAAGCCGCTGGATGCGAGCCGCACAGGACCGGTCGGTGTGGAAATCCTTGGGGGAGGCCTTTGTCCAGCAGTGGACGTCTTTCGGCTGATAGATAGATAGATAGATAGTTATACAGGATGGCTTTTTATCGTATTTCCTGAAAAACAGCAAATGGTAGACTTTATTAATGAAACTGAACAACTTTAACCAAAGGAGCTAGCAAGATTACTTCCCACACAGTTTTCCAATCAACTATTAATAGTTTATAGTATGGGAAGTACATATATTTTTTTGCTCCCAATACCTAGGATCTTTTCTTTTTTGGGAATATTGTCCAATTTAATGACTGGCATAGTGAGTAAAATCTTGCATATTGTACATAAGTCAGCGAATTTACATTTTTAGATTACGCAAGTGAAATGTTTCTTCTGGACGGGAGCTTAGATGTTTCCGAGATTATTGTGGTTAGACTATTGAGAGACTCAACCCTCATAGTTATAAAGAAGTACGTACTTATTGTAGGTAGTGGGAATCTATTTTACCTCCGTCTGTTCGTGTGGAAATTAAACTTCGGCCTTAATTACCCTTTTGTGGTACTTAATCCTTGCGTGTATCATTATGTCTTTGTCCAGTTTAATCAAAAACGAATAAATAACAAAAATAATATTTAGTATTTATAATACATTATTATCTTGGTCGATCCCCAGTAAAATGCTCAATTTAACTTTAAATCTTCAGGTATTTAACCTGGGGCCTGAAAAAATATTAGTAAGTGGGCATACCCTAGGTATACTACTGATATCGCTATGTTAGCTTCCTCCTGAATAATGACACAAATTGTAATAGGCAAGACAAGACAATTCAAGGTCCCCTGGGCCCGCCAGGGAGCGTCGCCACGCTCGGTTGGAGTCTTCGGGACACCGCGGCCTAGTCGCGCCAGTTGCGCCGCCGACGCAGCCTCAAGTCTTCAACTCCTTTGTGAATTCATAACGATTTATGATTTCAGTTTTATGACCTTTCCAAGACATTTGTGTTGAAAGTGACGATAGGCTTTTTATAACAATGAATTCGCCGTGTTTTGCGAGTAGCCCGTACATATTTCATCCGGTTTCTGATTCGTCTGCCACGGAATCTGACGACAGCATAGATTCTGGACGTGAAAAAACAGTCGGTGGCCAACCACGAACGAAAAAATATGCCGACCCAAAACGAAGAACAATTAACAGAGTCAGCAAGAAGATACTGAAAGCTATAGAGAAACTTACGTGTAATATTAAAAGGAATAAAAAGCCGAAGAAAGTAGTGGAGCCTGCGCCCAAAAGGGGTTTGTGTATTATAATAATTTACTCTTTAGTTTGTTGAATGGATGAGTAGCAAATGTCTCTTGTTTCAAAGTTTAAAATAATACAATAATAATGGTCTATAAAAAACCTTTCTCTGCATGCTGTCGTTTGTGATTTCATGAATGCTAAGAATTCTTGCAGTGAGCTTTAATTTCTGGATTTAACTGCCAACATAAACTTTTATTAAGAGGGTGTGTCACTCTTTTCCTTCATTGCGATAGGTACATTTCCTTATTTTTCTCTGTAGGGGTTTTCTTTGTCTTGAGCGAAATCAAAGGCGACAAAAATACTTTCAAACTCAATTTGAATGTTTCAAGATGTTAGTCTTAATTATGTTACGAAGTATAATAAACTAATTTCCAACTTCCTAAGTAACAAATGTTTGTACGTATTTGGTTAGGTAGTTATGCATATTTAGAGTTTTCGTGTTCTTACCTGATGATAAATAATTTAAATTGTTATTCACTGTCCTCACGTGGGTGTTTTAAAGGAGATATAGAGAGCTTTTTCGTTGTTTACCCAAATTAGGTATAAACACTAATTCTGTGCTTAACTTAGAAGTTATAACTGAACTTTTACAATAGGTGAGTAAAACAATAAATTTCCAAAAAAATTACATATTATTTTTAATATGGTATACATGATTTAATTGTTTACGAGTTTTATGGTTTATGAATGGGCTCACTCTCGACTGTCGGTCCCTCATTACTGATGATCGTGGTCTGTGCAGTTATTGAGTCTTATTTCTTGTCTTCATCGATTCCGATCCATGAATGGTAGCGAATCCAAAAAACCTACAATCTGAATCTATATCTATATTTCGCCGTGGATACACAGTAAAAAAAATTTCTTTCATTAAAGGAAATTTATTTCATATATGCACCATAAGATATTTTTTCAACGGAGAGTATAAGTTTTTTTAACAGTATTTCCATGATTTCGCTAGTTAAGAAGTAGAGAAGAGTAAGATTTATTAAAGAACTCTGTGTTTTTAATGGGCAAGCTTTTTTCTAGCAAAACTCTTTCATACATATCTTCGTATTCGTCAAATAAGCAGCGACAGTAGTCAGAAGTTAGCGATAGCGCAATGGTCGCGCTAAGCATTCCGTTGTCAGCACTACCTTTTTATAAGAAAAAAATCAAACATGTGAAAAGCGTCGATAAATATTGAGCACGCGTCGTACTTGTACAAAAGAGGGTAGAATCCGCAATTCCAATAGAAGCGGCGAATATATTGGTCAAACCCAAATATTTTAAATATCCCCGCTGAGTTGGCAACATTCGCGCTGTCCCCGCGAGTGGTCCTTGATCTCCGTAAAATTATGATAAAAAGCCCCTCAAGCCCCTAGCGGTACCAGATAGCGCAATAACAATTCTTTTATACAGAAACGTATTTTACGACCTTTTTAGAAGGGAAACATGGTTTCTGGCGATTGTGGCTTACGTCATAGATTTCGGAAAAGCTTTTGAAAAGGATCAATAAGCTGCCTTATACAGGGTGATTTTAATGGCGGATGTGAATATTCCAGGTTCAGTTCCAGGAATATTCCAGGTTATATTCGGGTCAAATGTGACATCTTTTGTTTAACCACTTTTAAATAAACTAAAATTTTTTTGGTCTCTTCATACAAAGTGGCCCGAATATTAGCCTGAATAAGTTTTACATCCGCCGTGAAAAAATCTTGTATAATAGACATAGTGAGCAATTCTTGATTCAAGATTCTCGTTGATACCACCAGTAAGGAGTGCCAATAATAAGATACTTTCAAGTACAAATATACCTAGGTAATGTTGCGTATTCATGAAAGATTGAAAGCACGCAAGATGTGCCGGCTCGGGAATCTATGTATTTATTTGTACTAGCTAGCAGTAGTTCGATGCTCTCCGTGAAAGGAATATACTGGTAACTAGACATGTGGCTTCAGTTGTAAATAACCTTAAACCAAATGCACTTAGGTGCACTAGAACGCAATGAAATAAATCATATATCAACTTTACTGCATGACTCAGTCTATGATGCTAACGGTTTTACTATGGTTCCGGTAATCCTATTTCCTGTTTAGTTTATCGTAATAACATTGCTATTTAAGACTAGGCTAAATTTGCAGACTGATTGATTTTAGTTTTGGTCATATCACTGAAAAGCTAGTTAAATAGTCTGTAAAGATGTCACCCACATATACTATCAAGTGACAACAGTCCTTTTGAAATTCACATAAAACGTGAAGGGGTGCGCCGGCGCATTGCGTTACTGACAGCCAGAGTTCCGTCCCTTTGACTGGCCAAACTCAATGCTTCAATGAAAACGCACAACATACTAACAAACAATACCAGCTTGCATAACTAAGCTATTGATGATTTTCCCAAACAAATCGGTAAGTACTCGTAGGACCAACTAACTAGATCTAACTGGCATTGACAATTTTTTTTGTGAGAGTTCAGTTTCATTTGGCAATTGTATTTTGGAGATGAAAGCACTCGAAAGGAACGCTGCGGACTCTTCCCACGCAAATTGAATTGTTGTGAGCGCTATGATGCAATTTAGTCTAGTTATTTGTAGCGCTGAATGGTTGTCTAGGTAAGTACACTTGTAGTGAATTTGATGGCTAGGAAACGATAGCATCGTGATCATGAATAACGAGGAACCTAGGTTATCTTGTGATAGGTGTCAAGTAAAGATCGAATCGTGATACACAGATTAAATGGGCGCTGCACTGATTTTTATAACCAATAATTGATAACTTACGGCCGCCAAAAAAAGTTTCTTCGCCAATTTTTTACATCTTAGGTAACAGCGCGTAATTATTTCTTGATCTGTATTCAACTTTTAAAACTTATCTTTTTTTTGGAAAAGTGAACGATATTATCAAACCCTACTGAAAACTCACGTTTGTGCCTGGTTTATTCTAAAAGAAAAAGTGGAAATCGCTCCGTCTTCACCCTGCAATACCTCCTTGTTTTGATTGCTTTTATTGAGTTTCGAAATCCCTACAAACGTTGAGTTTCGCAATCTAATCCATAGCTGTATTTGCTTACATTTTAATAAACCTGATTGAAGCTTTTGAAAGGTTTCTGCATCATTGTTCGTTATTAAACCTCAGCTCAATCAATGTTTATTATTAATGGTCATGGAAAAGTCTAAAACTTTAAATAAATTAAGGCAGTTCATGTACATGACGGAAAATGTTAAAGTTTATTTTTTTACAACATTATATGTAAATTTTAAATGCATTCAGTATTTTTGATTTTAAATATGTTCTAACATTGATATAGTTCTATTATAGTACCTTTAAAGTAACCAAAATAGTGTCAGTACAGTGACACTATTTTGGTGGAGGTGGAGGCATGCTGGCAACCCCAGCGCAAGAAACATCCAAAGCTAGATTCTCGACGATTTTTAATCATTTTTCCCTAAAATAAGTGGTGAATTTACTCACGGATCCTGATAAACTGCAGCCTAAGAAGGTACATAACCTCTCCGTCACCAAAACGTGCAAGTATTGGTCTTATTTCATCAATTTTTTCATCTTTCTGATGGGCGAAGGAAGGATTTTTGGCAGTTGGATTTTGAAAATCACCACTAACACACGTGAAAACACCAATTCATCATCACCGTACAGCTGCACACAATGATACATCAGCTGATTGCGCCTGCGCAACGGAAGTCACTACTGTTGTTTACGTCGAGCAGCTGTCATACTTGTCATACGATCAAGGCGTTCCGTTCTACGCATCAAAATAAGTACCTTTATGCGAGACGCGCTCCCCTAGCGGAAGATTTGCCTCCTTTGGTCTTCGGAACGAAACTTTATAAATAACGGCGAAGGGAAATTCGTTTATCGTTTACTAAGTTTAGTATTTATTCTAGAATCTGACTTTTGTTTGTATAATTATTTCTATTGATTTATTCATTAATTATTGTATTTAGTCTTGTGACTATAATTTAATGACATTGTGTATTTATTTTATATTCTCTTGTCTTTAATTAGTTTTTTCTTTTTAAATACTTAAATTAATTTTGGTTGTTTCGTTGGATACCTACCTACGGTAGGAGACTTAGTTTATTCTTTTAATATATTTTGTAACAATGAGTATCTCACCTGAAACGACATGCCCTCATTGCCCTGGTTCGACGCGCCTTTTCAGTCAACGAGGCCTTAAAATTCATATTGGACACAAACACAAAAACGTGATCACTCCACAGTTGGGCGCAGTTTCTCCACAGCTTGGTGCAATTTTTCCACCCGTTGCACCACCTGTCGTGCCTCGAAATCGTTTAGAGGAAATTTCGGGGTTAAAAAAACGTGTACCCGTTTTGCGCCACATACCCAAAGGGGCTCGCAGCATGGCAGCGGCAAAGTTGAGTGAGGCTATCGATAGGTGCCTCGAAACGAATAGTTCGGAGGACTGGGCCGCGCTACTTTGCTTTGCCTTTTCGGCTCTAAAGGTACCAGATAAGACAGCTCCGGGGAACCTCACTACGAAGGTAAAGAGAAATGTGGATACACTGATCTTTGATGAAGCGGACACAGCATCATCACCTCTTTCAAAAACACCTTCTGTAGTTAAAACTATCGAAGCAAAGGTTCATGAGGGTGACCTGAGAGGTGCAGTTCGCCTCTTAACATCGAGCGACTGCATCGCCCCTTTCTCCCCCGAGACCATGGCTTCTCTCCTATCGAAGCATCCCTCACCGTCCCGGCAACTTCATTTCCCCCCAGCGCCAGATCGCTCCTGCTCCCCACCAACGTTTAAAGCTGAAGACGTAGTCGCAGCTTTAGACTCGTTCTATAATGGGTCCTCCTCGGGTTTGGATGGAATTCGCCCTGGGCATCTTAAAGAACTCACGTCCGAGTCAGCAGGTGATAATGGGTTACGGCTTCTAGATTCTCTGACCCGTTTGTGTAATTTTTTGCTCAGCGGTCAACTGAACCCGGAGGTTTGCCCTTATATTTACGGAGCGTCACTGTGCGCCTTAAGAAAGAAGGATGGGGGAATTCGGCCTATTGCGATAGGTAACACCTACCGTCGTTTGACGGCTAAATTGGGCTGTTCCATCGTGAGAGACGCCATGGCTGATCACTTGCAGCCACACCAATTGGGGTTTGGCACGCGATCGGGGTGCGAAGCGGCTATTCATGCCACTCGCACTTTCGCTTCCGATCAGGCGAACGCGGACTGCATTGTGGTTAAGCTCGACATTCGGAATGCCTTCAATAGCCTTGAGAGGGACTTACTCCTGAGCGAAGTTCAGGATAAAGTCCCATCCCTATATCCTTTTCTACACCAAGCGTACCAATCCCCAAGCAATCTGTATTATGATGATAACCTTATATTATCGCAGGTTGGTGTTCAGCAGGGGGATCCGCTGGGTCCCCTTATTTTTAGTCTTGCCATCCAGAATGCCATCGTTGAGCTTAATTCACCATTAAATATTTGGTACCTCGATGATGGGACCCTGGGTGGTAGGCCAGAAGTGGTGAAACAGGATATCCGAACTTTGTTCGCTCGTTTCAAGGATCTGGGCTTGGAGGTAAACACCGAGAAGTGCGAATTTTTCCCCTGCAGTGATGCTTCTCATTCAAGCTTCGCCAGCATCGAGGCAATCGTGCCTGGCTTGCAGGTGCTAGACAGAGACGCCTTCTATCTTTTGGGTTCACCGATTTTCCCTGGTGCAGTTCCAGAAGCTCTAGAGATTAGAAGGCGCCTTCTCCTTGCCGCCCGAGCACGCCTGCAAGAGCTTTCCGCTCATGTCGCCTTGCTACTGCTCAGAATATGTTTTGCTATGCCAAAAATCACTTACCTGCTACGGACTTCACCCACCTGGCTATACCCAGAGGCCATTTCATCTTTTGACGCCACTTTAATGGGTACGGTGGAGTCCATTTTGAATGTGGAATTAAGTGACACCCAATGGAGTCAGGCATCGTTGCCAATTCGATATGGTGGCTTGGGAGTGAGGCGCGCCCGTGACGTCAGTGTTCCAGCGTTCTTGGCGTCCGTTAATGGGGCCGCGGAACTAGTCGCTAAAATTCTTTCTGTAGACAGCGACAATTTAAACATCCCATATGCGTCTGACGCTAGGGCAATCTGGTCGTCCCTTAATGCGAATGCTGACGCACCGGAAAATCCTAAAAGCCAGCGGTCATGGGACGAACCCGGGTCTAAAAGGACGCTCACCCATCTAATAGATAAGGCGTCTGGCGTAGACTTGGCGAGGCTTAAGGCAGTCTCTAGGCCGGAATCCGGAGCGTGGTTGCAGGCTTTACCATCGCCTCATCTGGGCACCCTTCTGGACAACGACTCGATGCGGGTGGCTGTGGCACTCCGCCTGGGCTGCAATGTGTGCGAACCTCACATATGCATTTGCGGCACCAGAGTGGAAGCTAACGGTCATCATGCGTTGAGTTGTCGGAAATGCTCAGGTAGGTGTCCGCGGCACCACGCTCTTAATGATATCATCCGGAGGTCGCTGATTTCGGCAAACATCCCATGCCGAAGCGAACCGCCAGGTCTCAGTCGCACCGATGGGAAAAGGCCCGATGGTCTGACCTTAGTACCCTGGCAGAGAGGCAGGTGCCTCTTGTGGGATGCCACGTGCGTCAGTACCTTCGCCCCGAGCCACCTAAAGGGCACGACAAGATCCGCCTGCTCTGCTGCCGAAGGCGCAGCCAAACATAAGCACGAAAAGTATGCCCCCTTGAAGGAGACATATTTTTTCGTGCCGTTTGCTGTGGAGACTACGGGATGCTGGGGAACGGAGGCGATAGACTTCGTTCGGGAAATCGGTCGTCGCATCAGGCAAAGAGGGGGCGATCCCCGCTCCGGGGCTTTCCTGATGCAAAGGTTGTCCATTGCTATTCAGCGCGGAAACGCTGCAAGCATAATGGGCACCTTTGCATCGGGAGCGTCCAGGGGTGGGCTATTCGATTAACGAAGCCTTTTGGTGGATTACATTGACATGTGAAAATTTTAGTATTGTATGTACCTATTTACTTATTGGAAATAAATTATTGTACAGTGACAAATAGAATTAGAAGGTTATAAATCAAATTGTGGCATACTTTCAGTTGGTCACTGCCGGTTGAATAGACCCCTGGCATCCTGGGCAGGACGCGTCCACCGTGATTGATGGTCCAAACGTCCAAACACAACTTATTCGTGCAGCGCAATTAAACTGACAAAAGATTCGGGTAACTTAACACCAGCAGCGGCGTTTCGTTCCTTTTTGTTGCTTATTATACCTATACCGTGTTTATCTATCTATCTACTCAAGTCATTGCAAAATTTGAACTTTAAGATTCTATTGAGAAGATTTTATATATTTCATCATCGGGCTGTGACAGTTAAATTAGTCCACTGGCCTCAGATTTGTACAGATTTTGATTTCAGCATCCAACTGTAAGTAGCCAACATTGAGAACGACGTGGCGGCGCGATGTACCCTCGCGACGATTTCTTAAACTCTTAGTAATTAAAAATCGAAAATAGAAATATTTGGAGATTTTCTGCTAACCATATTATAACCCCTCGAATCAGGGTCGAAATGCCACTTAGACGATATGCTACCAAATCTGACAGTTCGCCATTCGCCACACCTCGACTTCGGACAATGTTATTGTGCGTCAATCACAGCGCAAACGGAACTATGCATTACTATCCTGGGTTTTATGATGTTCTCAATATAAATGTTGGGAAATATGTTGATGGATCTGCAAATGCGAAATAGACGTTGATAAATAAAATCTACTGATGATGATAAATGATTAGGCTTTATTACGTTTGGAGCCCTTTGGACCATTTGTAGGCAGACATTCTGTTGGCTGTAACTTTAACGTCCAGAATTAAAACGAGACCTTAAGAGGACATTTAATCAATTGCTAGCATTAATTTTATTTTTACGATCTTTTGTTACGAGCTTCCTACAAGAGTATCCATAAACTAAACCTGTAAGTGCTCCACGTAGAGTGTACATTCGTCCGATTTTACCTAATCGGATGTCACTGTGACGACTCGTATGGTGTTTAGTTCGGCGTGTCGCAATCAGTGCACAAAGCTGGTATTTTATTGTGATTTACATACGGAAAGTGCCCATTGTGGGGCAGGGCTGCCAGATGTACGATTTAAGTCGTATTCCTACGATTTTTTGCCCTTTTTACTAATGTACGACCGCAACAACGAAATCGTACACAAAACGTACGACTTTTTTAAGATTCAGCATCGTCGGCTGAAATACTTGTATCCAAGCCAGCTAACTTGAAAAAACAAATAACGTACCGTACCTATTATGTCTACGCGATAATAAAATTCGGGGAATTCCCGAGCTTACTCCTACTCCGCCAAAGTGTGTCTTAGCCTTACGTGCGTTAAGTATTAGAAAGCAGACCTTTTGTTAAGCTACTAAAGTGTATGATTGCTTGCGTTTTTACGGAATTTATTACTTTCTTGGTATGAATTGCGACTGCAAATAGGAATACATAGCTTAGGTAACACATTCTTCTCATAAGCGCTGTGTTTCCTTTTGTTTTAATTCGATATAATAAGTAATTTATATTAAAATCATTGAATATGAGTGATGAAAATGAAGGAGAGCGTCCCGCATCTGGTGAGTACCAGATGCGGGACACAGTGAAGTAAATCTTATAAAAACGAAACTTAGAAAAAGTTTGTCTAAAGAAACTGTAAATGGAACATTATTAGCCAAACAGTTAATAAGAAGAAATGAAAATTGTACTAAATTTAAACCAACTGAAAAAATGCTCAAAATGATGACCTCCGCAAATTTGTATAGTAAGAAAAATGACTAAAATAAAAAACATAGTTTAGTATAAATATAGTTACTGTATTCCAGTTTATAATAATTAATTAAAGTGTGTGTTTCATTCACATTTTTTTAATAAAATATGTTACTTTTGTACGTACGACTTTTAATTTGAATATTTCCGCAACATACGACTTTTTTACAACTGGTGTACGATCGCGCCTTTTTGACATCTGGCAGCCCTGTTGTGGGGGCTCGCCCTGTGACAGTTGCCCTCCGGCGGCGCGACCGGCCCGTGGTCTCACTGACCCCACGCGCGCTCTATGGTCGAACATGGAGTTAGCCAGCTATGTAGTATTGACAGTCTTTACTTTCCGGATTTCTTGAAGCTGCTATGATTTGTTGTAGATTTAAAGATTAGTGTTCGTTTGTTGCACGAAGGTATGTTCTGTATGTTTATGTTTATCAGAATTCATTTCGACCTTAATCTTATTACGTCGTAATTAAACGTAATTAACGTTTACGAATTCTGTATTGAAGGTAATAGGAAAATATCTACGTAATGAATATGATAAAATTAACTTTGCTACTGTAATATCATTATTGGATTTTCTTAGAATAGTAACAGTTTTCCGCTCACAATAACTACAATAAACATCGTTTTATTGATCAGCTACCTATTGGACCATGTTTAATGGGTTCTTAACAATGTTATTTATTTGTATTCCCTTATAGGAAACGTTTGAGTTGGCTGATTTCATCTCAAGTCAAGCGAAGAATAACAAGCTATCTTTGGCGTCGCCCATCGATGCTAAAAAATATTCTGTGACTCGGACCATAGTAAAGTTGGGCTACGGGCCGAATCTCAGAATAACTTTAATTACTTTCTTAATAAGTTTGGAGATCATTTCAGTACATATTTTTGTCATCTCATATATTTTCTAAGTTAACAGTATTATTCCGAAAAATTATTGGGGCTTCTTGAACTAAGTTGTCTTTATTTGGATTGCCAATTTCATAAATTAATATTAAATATGTATGTAGTTATAATTATGAATTAGTGAACTTAAGTTTGCTTTCGATTTGAGAACTCTTACTTGGAAATCTGTGTCATGTCTAATAAAAATATGTATAGATAAGTATAAATAAGTTTAAATTACCGCTTTTGTTTATTATAATTCATACGGTTCTTACCACGAAGCAGATGGTTTTAGACTAAAATGAAAACCTGTTTACATCAATCAGGACATAACATTTATATTTGTGGTCCGAATCTCTGAAACACTCGAGACTGCGACACTCAAAAAGTAAACTCATCGCTTTATCGAGTGCCATCTAATCCGGATTTTGATTTAACGTTTTCGAGGTTACTTTACAAAACTGACATAGAATCTGAATTCTTAGTATTGGGTTCGTAAGTTGTGTACTCTTCAGGCATGAGTAGTGGATAGCACGGTTAAATTGTGCCACAAGAGATGGGTATTGGAAATATTTTTGGTATTTTACCCAACTACCCAATGTTATGTTTTTTAGAGTATATTGTGTGTATGTCCGTTTCGTTGTTACCGCCTGTAGCCAAAACGACTTGATGGATTGGTGCTCGTATTTTGTCGTTAAAATAGTATTGATCTAAAGATTGACATATAGAATATTTTATGCAGTAGGATTTAACTTTTTAATGTGCATGGTTATTTTATTTATTATTTTTAATTAAGTCTTTGTTTAACGTATCATCATCATCATCGAATACTTTATACTGAATGTTATGTAATGTGTGTATAAAACAGTACTAATATGTTAAAATATAAATGCTCTGTTCTTAATAGCTACAGTGTTGAACTCTGAACTGATTGTTCGAAAGTGGCAAAATGTCACGACAAAGTTTGGCCACGTGCCCGAGTACCGCGTTCTGAGTATATATTATAGACGTGCTCGCTCGCTGGTGTTTAAAAAGAACCTTGTTTAAGAGCAGTTAGATCAAACAAGTTTCTTAAACTTTGAAGTTTTGCGCTGTAGATTTACCTAAACGGTAGACAGAAGTGGTAACGTAAGCTTATAGAGGTATCAAACAGGGCCCCATAGAAATCGCTTGATTGCGAAACGCTGAAAAAAGTTTAATATTTTTAAGCATGTAATTGATTTTATTTTGTAAATTGCAAATTACTTTATTTATTTGACTTTATTGAATTTATTTTGACTTTAATTTATTTTGAATTTAATGAATTTGTAAATGTGTTTATTAGGTTTCAATAATTTTGTAAAATTGTACACCTTTAAGGTAAGCCATAGAGGACTTCTCAAATAAATATTTTTTAAGACCTTTTTTGTAATACCTGTGGTCACGCAATAAATAAGCTTTGAACTTTAAATGTCAAGTGTTATATTAAGTTTATTGTCATTCGAAACGTATTACGGTATCTTTAATTTCTTATGCTTTCCATTTTCCTATTCTTAGTTCAACAGCAACTTCTTACAGACTGTTTAAAGTGAATTGAGCATTCGTCTTCAATGATAACTCGATGCATCCTGGAAATCCATTACTATACGTTACTATAAGCCATAGAGGACTTCTCAAATAAATATTTTTTAAGACCTTTTTTGTAATACCTGTGGTCACGCAATAAATAAGCTTTGAACTTTAAATGTCAAGTGTTATATTAAGTTTATTGTCATTCGAAACGTATTACGGTATCTTTAATTTCTTATGCTTTCCATTTTCCTATTCTTAGTTCAACAGCAACTTCTTACAGACTGTTTAAAGTGAATTGAGCATTCGTCTTCAATGATAACTCGATGCATCCTGGAAATCCATTACTATACGTTGTTCCTGTGAGAGATACTACATCTGGCGCCTTGAATTGGTTATGTGTGGTTGTCCGTGTCCTTTGTGTAGCTGTTTCGTTATTGTATAAGTGTGATAGTAGGGCAAAGCCGTGCCAAATCCTGCCGGGTTAGCTTGCGTACACTTCCCGGTACAGTATTAGGTACCACTGTTGGCTGACAAACTGAATAGAATAGAACGCTCCGGAACACTTGTGCCACAATCATACTAACTGTCGGGTAGCGAACAACGTTTGATTATACTAACGCCTTACATTACAAATAATCACGTGCAGTGAATCTAATTTTAGGGTTAACCGAAATTTTGTTCCTCGAATTTTATTGAACTGAAGCTGTGTTGTTACCACCAAAAACTTCCGAAAGTTTTCCGAACGTATTTCAATTGTTCTTCTAATGATATTTTATAATCGATTTGATTTAGTCATTTTGCAATTATGGTGAGTGTTGTTTGATCTCATATTATTTTTTCTTGTTAACTTGATGACGGTAATTCGTCTCGCTAGTTATATGTTTACAACCATTTTCCTTCTGTTTTACTGATCTTTTCCGAGGTTTAAATAGAGACAAGAAACAGTAGTTTGTAACTTTTTACAAAACTAAAAAACATGGTCCTTTAGTCAATGTCAATTGCTCTGTGAAACAGCTTGACAAATTACACAATTTAATTTACCGTATTATAAATTTTCCTCAAAACAAAGGGCGAAGGTGGGCAAAAACAGGCCGTGGGGCAGGCGTTAATAATGCGCCTCCTGGACCGTAGGCAGACAATGACTGCTCCGCTTTGGTCCAAGAGTTTTACTATTGTATGGCAACCATTTTACTCTAAAATAACAGTTTTAAAACGAAGTTGTATTTGTATGAAGCAGACAGGTTATGCGATACAATGATACCAAAAACAAAGCTTATGTAGGTATCATGTGCGAAAATTGTCTTACTTTTATTATTGGGCTCATAAGTATAATAACCTAACATCAGGACGTTGTTCAACAGTTTCAGAGCACAGTGGAACAGCCAATCAAACACAGCGCGAAGCCCCCTGTGTAATTTATTGTTTGCAAAGGCGCGACTTCATATTTGTTTTGCTCCATCTTTTTTCCCTCCTCTCCCGTCTGAGAGCAAACCTTTTGCGAGATCACTTTATCTACAAGTTTTGTTTAACTTAAATAAAGCTTATTGGTTTGACATTGGCGTCGATTCGGTTTTCACGATTAAACTTATTTGTCAGGATTAAATTTTAATTTAAGTGCTCTGTCTTTTTCTATCTATATCGAAAAGACAAGGACAGAACGCTTAAATTAAGTTTAGTCCTGTCAAATAAGTTTAATCGTAAACACCGAATCGACACCATTGTTGAATAAACTATTTTCGTTGGGGTCTTGGTTTGATATATTTACTGACTTGAAATATACTTATTGATGAGAATGAAAATTAGAAACATGACGCATTTTTTTCGTTGTAGCGGAGGCGACGACGAACGAATCTGCTGCGCTCAAGCCGACTGTAAAGTTGCCGAGCGCTGCGCCCGCGTCTGTCCTCAGCCCCACTACCAAACGTGAGTACACTCAGCACACTACCGAACAATAGTTCCTTTAATATCCACCCAAAATAGAACCATTGTGTGATTCGTGCGCCATTGTCTTTAACCTGAACCTTTTATACTCTGTGACATTGAAATATCCTTAAGTACCCTTAACCTATATCAAGCGACCAATAATGTATCAAAATTGTCGTTTATAACGTGAAACATAATGATATTTTTTTCTTGTTTCATAAGTGAAATCCGCAGTTAACGGGTCCTTAATTAATAAATAATATTTTTTATTCACAAAACATTCATAGAAAAGTTATACAATTTTAGTCTGTAAATTCTGAGTCGCTTCCCTGTTTAGGAAGTTCTGTTCTCCTCCATACGATGTAGATAATAATATAATTTACCTAATGGTACTGGAAGCTTCAAAGTGGATAAATGTATAAGCTCCTAGTAATAGAGAGGATTTCATGTAATTCCCCATCCATTGGCAGTATTTTTCTTCTTTGATAAATGTTCATTTTCATGTTTCCTAAATTAACTTGTAACTTAAAAAAATCCATACTACGATTTTTATACATGTAATATAAAATAAAACGATAAAGATTAGTCTGCCTTAGGCTTCACTTTTATCGTATGGTAACTTTTACGCAATATCCATTTAACAGTGAGGTAATACATTTTCTAATCGATTGAAATGAAAGACACAAATTTTTGAAAAAGATAGAATCAGATTTTTCTCTATACTTAATACTTAAAATTAATTTAGTTCATAGCGCTAGTGATTTATTTATGTTTTGTTCATTCCCATAATTATTTGTAAAGTTGTGCACGTGTATTTTCAACTATTTATGCGGGCAGAGAAAAAAATAACATTCACATAATTCCGCAATATTTTGTTAGTTTTTTCTAACAATACGCGTTTGTTTAAATGTGTTAGAAACTCATAAGTTCTCTAATATAATCTTGGCAGTTGGTGAACGTCCACTATTACATTGTTTACGATGTAGTTTTGCTCGGTTGTGTCATTGGTATTATTAGATAACGAATTATTAAAAAAACTTGGCTATGTCAATGTTTATATCTCAAAAGAAAATATAATAATACATGATTGCGGTACCCTTGTGCTGTGCAGTCGACACATTGACCAAGCGTTCACCTTATAACCCTTTGAGCGGCTGCCAAAAAGCGGCGCAGCGCCACTGTGGACTATCTGCGGACATTTTGGCACACACTGGCCCGGATCTATACGGCGATTATGTCATCCCTTGCGATTCCGAATCCGACCGTCCATCCGTTTGTTTTTCCACAGAGCGCAATGCAGCCCACCGTGCCGTGGGCCACGGTCGAAAACAAATAGCGCGGAATAGGATTTTATTGTTGCTGGAAAAGCATCAAATGTGTAAGAGTACGAGATGATTAATGTATTTCACTTCCATTTTTACATTTGGATCGAATGAATACATTTGAATAACCAGTATTGGCTGTGTAATCTGAGTGTCGTCGCAGGCTGAAAAAGTTTATACTTAATGAAATTTAGGGCGAGGCATTTAAATTTTACAACGAAAATTTTATCTTAATTTATTTTATAAACGAGATTTTTTTACAACCGAAATTTTAATCAAATTGAATTCATTTACCCTTTTGTGTAAGCGCCTAAATGTTTCGGGATTTATTTTATATCCGTCTTATATTAAATTCTTATCAAACGCAGATTCGCAATACTTGTTTATTAAGGGACACGACACAGGTGTGTAAATATTTGGCGAATCCTCTTTGCTACGTGTTTAGGTAGATTCATAAATCTTGTGAGTTGGTCTATAAAGAGGATTATGGAAATACACTCCTCACGCATGCATATGTTTGCATCTTGAGATGGTATCCAGAGATAACCATCTTCTAAGTGAGATGGAAGCTTTTCCCACTGAGTGGTAACAGTTTGATATTTCTGGAAACCTATAAACTGTATACCGGACTAACATAGTTACAGAATATCAATTTACGTCATTGCATTATTTTAAACTAATAGGGTTTTGACTAGCTTCACGTAAAAGTAGATCGCGAGATATTACTTCTGAGACCATACAAACTACGAATTCAAATTGAAAACACAGACACGTGTATACATAGAAAGAGACTTGACCTTTTTATTTTGCTTCATTCGTCGTTATAAAAGATTCATGGCACAGGATACGCGAAATATTCGTATGTTAACACTTCTTTGTCTTTTCTTCTGCTTCGTCTGGACTTGTTAAATCTTCTCAACACGTCACTACGATAAAACACCTACAATCAGAATTGCCTTCATAGTTTCTTAATCATTTGCAGTTTGTAGAGAAAGTATAATATCAAAATTTTTGGAAAGTTGTTTGTGGCACCTTCTTACATGGCTACCAACGAGTGTTGTATGATTTAGTAATTAAATACCCAACAAGAAGATAATGACGTGTTAACACGTTATTTTAGTGACTTTGATTATCGATAAGATCTGGATAATTAACTGGGACACAGCTAACTGAAATAAAATTGGATACACAATTACACAAAGACTTATATTTAGTCTTTGTACACAGTAAGTTTGTTTGCAAATTATAAAATGCATAAATCACAATTGCAATTTATTAGATAATATGCATAATTGTAGTCTTCTGATATAGCAAATATATATACATATCCATGTTCTGTTTCCGTTTCTGTGTTTTGTAAATTGGTGTAGCCACAAATAGATAAACACATGATTGGACCGGTATTGCGCAGTGGAAGTGGTCAATCATCTAGACTCAAATGACCTGCGGGTCTAGATAAAACTGGGCTAGTTAGTCTACTTTTAGCGTGGCTAGTACATGTCATAAGTTTCATACATTTTTCCTGTACTGTCTCATTACTTTCGTTTGGTTGCGCAACTGGGAATTGCGAACGATAAGAGTTTTACCAGGAAATAATGAAACTTGGTGAGAAATAGAGCATGTAAATTCCTTAACTTACACCCTTTCCTAGTTGGAAATTGGGATATGACCAAATAAACGTTTGTTCTATCTCAGATACTGTAAACATTACCGACCTTTCCATAAAGCTAATGTCCCCATTTGTTTAGAACCCTCAGCGACCCTTTTACCCACAATTATTTTTTCTTTATTTTTATTGTTCATTTTGGTTGAATGGCTATTGTCTCCGTAAGATTATTTTAGGTCATACTTACTAATAAGACATGTATGTAAATCATGCCATGTAGTCACGTATTCTAGAGAATATGTAACCTTAAAAAATATATTTATTTATCATTGGTAAACGTACGCTATCAGATAAATTTTATTATCTACTAACGTAGGTTGCTATGAAGGTATGATTAAGTACTGGTTTAAAAAAGTGTTAACTATTCAATAATTTATTTAACGTTTTAAAATAAATCAAAATTCATAGTTAATGTACTTTACCTACAGAAATAAACATTATGTGTACCTTGCAATTATTACAGTATAGTAAGTGAAGAGCCCCATTTGTTTCCATATTAAGCCCTTACAGTCTATTGTTTAGTGAGTTCAACCCCGTTACTTGTGTCCTAAATAGTAAAAGTTCGTGCATGCAATATTAATTAAACCTAAGTGTGATTTACAAAGTATGAATTTTAATAATATAAGGCAGCTTATTTATGTAAACGGGAGGCCGGCCGGCCGGCCGGTGCGGTGTCAGCGCGGCGCGCGTGGACTCCCTCCGTGTCCGGGCGAACGGCGGCGCGCGCGCACCATTCGCATCGACGTCTCCGCGTAAAAATAAAGTCCACGCCTCGGCACGTTCGCGTACTTCAACCCATTTATAATTATCAGTAAATCGCCGCGCGAGTGCACGACTGCCGCGACCGGCGACCGCTCGCTGAAAAGTAAATCACGATCACTAATATCCAATCAGAATCTGATGCCCCCCTTCCCGCGAGCCCTTAAGCTCGACCTAAAGAAATAAACGTGAATTTCCTTTGACGTTTAGCTTGCAAACAGAAAACGTTATAACTGCCACTTCTACACATTTTGCACCGGTACCGCGTATGATTGGGCAACGTGTTTTGTGATTATATTGTGCTAGTGATAACAGTGTAATCTTTAAATATGCCAGAAAGACCAAAGCGTCGTAAAAATAAAAACAAACGCAAAAATAAGAACAATCGTTCTGACTCCAACAAACACATGGACGAAGTGAAACAAGTAGATCTAAATAATGATACAGATATCAATAGTGAATCATGTAGTGTTCAAAATGCTACTAGCGCTAGTGTAGTCGATGAGCAAACCGATACCAGTGCTTCGTGTTCTAATAGCAATGAGAGTAAGCCAGACCAGACCACCAATGAATCAAATAATCATTATAGTTTTACCACCAGTCAAGATTTGAATAATAATAGTCATGTTCCTGATATTTTGTCGCCTAATATAGAACCAGAACGTATTGAAATACCGAATTCTGAATCCTACGTTGTGGAATCTCCGGAGCAATCAGTAAACGAGAAATTTAAGTTAGGAAGTAATTTTAAAAGCAAAAGTTTAGATAATGACAATGAGCCTAAGATTATTGAGATAACGGAAGCTAGCAATTCACCATCTGAAGTAGAAAGTACCTTAGCTGTAGAAAATAGTAATGTAGTCATAGTTTCCGATATAGAATCTGACGTGGAATGGGAGAAATCTAATGATTTTCAAGACAAAACTGCAGCTCACGCAGAAGAACTTGCAACAGGAACTATTTCAATAGCCAATGTACCGCTTAATGTTGCACAATGTGAGGAAACTAAAACTTTAACTCCTGAGGCAGAACGATCACTACGTAAATACCTTGAAACATTAGACTTATCTACTCAGCCAAGTAACATAAGTACAGTTGAAATAAGAACTGAAATAGAAGAAATTATCAACCGTGAAGTACGACATAGACTGCGCAAAAAAGGCGTTCAAGATGATTTCCCATGTCCAAGACTTGCACCTCCCAGAATGTTAGATGTTATCGATGAAGAGGGAAGTAGTGAATCATCGTTAACATCTCGTCGACATTCACATTTTAGTGATAAGAAAAGTGATATTGATGATTTAGATGATGATGTATTTGAAGACAATAATAAAACTGCACAAAAGTATGCAACCAAATCAGTTAATTTAATAACCACAAAGAGTTTTGGGCGACAGATTCCTCAGGAGTGCTTTTTAGTTGGTACGAAATTAAAGGATTCTACTGTCTCAGAAGCACGTGGAGATTGGAGTTTTAAAACAGCACAACCTATGACGAATGCTGAGGTTGTTTATTTAACAGATTCATCAAGTAGCACTAGTTCCATTTACGAATGTGGAGAAACTGATGAAGGTGGAGAAACAGATGTGTCAGTACGCATGATAACACCAACAATAGAAGTTACTGATACTGAAAGCTTTTTAAAAAAATCATTTATTTTAAATGATCATGAAAAGAAACAGATCGATTCTAAGGATAATCCTCATATTCTTAACTGTAATAAAACTGAAGATTCTAGCAATAACTCACATGAAATAGTTATATTATCAACAGATAATATCAAAACCGATTTGTATGTCAAAGATATAGATGAACCACATAAAAAATGTGTGAACTCAGATTCTGTCAAAGATGAAACATCAACAAAACTACCTAAAAGCGGTAACTACGATTTGGAAATAAAAGTACTAAAATGCGAGTTAAACGACGCCATAAATAACTTAATCAAAGAAGTTTCTTCTGATTCAGAAATTTGCAATGAAAATATTAAAGATAACTTTACTCGCCAGGATTCCTCGAGCAGTGTTTGTTCTTCCCAGTGCACGGCAAAGTATAATCCCAACTTTTCCTCCCTTACCGATGTTTCTAACACAATGCATGAGGACACATGCGAAATTAATAAACTAAACCACTCGGTTTTAAATGATGACGAAAAGAGACATGTTAAAGATGTATTTCAATATGTTGCAGGCGCTACTACACAAAGTAAAGCAAAGAAAGGTTCCAAAAACCCTTTAGCTTTGCGAGACTTGTGCGTAAGAAAGATAGCTACGTTGCCTTATGGTGAAAAAATATTAGAAGAGTTAGCAGCCGTTTCCCAACGCCTTCAAAGTATAAATGTCAAAATTGAAAAGCCTAATGATATTTTAAATAATTCTCACCATTCAGAAACGAATTTGCCTAAAGAAATGCCATACTTTCCACTACCTGATGTTTCATCTATTGAAACAGTATCACTTAAAACCAATCACAAAACTCCGCCACCTATTCAGCCACGTAACTCATCTTTAAAGATAACTCATGATGAACAACACTGGACAGGACTCCCGACTAAAACAGAACCAGTTTATGTATGTTTATCGCCGTCGCAAAAAATGCTTATGGAGAAGACAAATACTGTGATTACTAAAGAGGACGCTAGCCAACTCGTAGATATGCACAAAAAATTTGTTGATCGAAGAGGCTATAATGAACAAGTTATTAAAAACGATATCAAAAATTCAGAAGAACATATAGAAAACTCTTCTGTAATACCTTTTAAGTCACAAACTGGAAGCAGATTGCTAGCTCTAATACGTGATCCTGCTGTCACAACAAATATAAGCTCACCAATAAATAAACCGTACCATAGAAGTGTAGATAACTTACAAAACCATCACTATAGTCAGAAGGAAATGATGTCAAAAAAAATCCATGACCAATTTAATTCAATAAAAAGTTTTACAAGTTCATTTAAGCCAATTCCACCACCGAGGCCCAGAAAATATTCTTCAACATTTTATGAAAGTGATGAAAGCTCTGATTTCACTGACAATTCGTTCCGTTCTATAAAAAGCGAAAGAAAATATTTTCATTATTCTACTGGGAATTTAAGTAAAGAAATTGAAAATGAAGTATCCTCTATCCAAAATATGCACAGGAATTTCAGAGACATTCGGGAACAAATGGTTTCTGAAAATTGCCCACGTAGACCGTCATTACCCAAGGATATTTGTGAACAGCAAATGGAATATATCCGTCAGAAAGAGAAAGAAGTTGAAGCTGAAATAAAACGTCTCGAAGAAAAGAAAAATAATATACCGGCCAAGGATAAAAGAAGTCCGAGAGCTCCTTTAATATCTGAGAAAGAATTCGTTGAAGAAAAGATAATCGACAAAAATAATTATTTTATTTCACGGAAAAGAGATTTTGCTCTTAAAACTCAAGATCAGGAAAACCCTGTGATGAATAAATTGTCATCTGTATTTAGTAGCAGCCAAGAAGAAATACTTCGTGATAAAATGTACTCTGAATACGTGAATCAAATGGCTGAAAGACAAGAAAGAAAGGAACATAAAGTTATTAAGATTACAAATCCGACAGGTTCTAAGTCTGTTTCTAAAAGTATGTCGGCGTTAGATATTCTTGATTCAAAAGTAAACAATCGCATTGAAAAAGAATTTATATCAAAGGCAAGGGAAAGATGGAACAAATTAGGTATAAAAGATCCAGAAACAGAAGATGAGAGGGATAAAAAAGACGAAGTGTATGAAGAACCAAAAGTAATTGAACACAAAATAAAAGTTATCGAGGGTGGTAAGGAGAGAGACGTCCAAAAGCTACCAAGCCATTTGCAAGATTTTGTGCGTTTTACTGCAAAGGATAAAGAACAAGGCGCAGGCAGCTCGGGTGAGTCAGAGACTGGACCTGTATCCTCGCATGCTGTAGTGTTGTGTGCAGTGATTATTTTAGTGTTAGCTGTTAGCAGATTTTTTCTAAGAATACTACGGAATCAGTAAACGTAACATATTTGTGTGATGATTTTCTGTATGCGAATTTTAATATCTCTATTTGGACTTATATTGTTGTTGCATTGCATGCATGTTTGAGTGACAATTTAATTGTTATGAACTTATGACTATCTGTATGTATACTTGGTATTACTTTCATCTGGTTCAAAGTGAATTCATCAATTTAAAAATAGCGGACATATTGAAAGAACAAGGTGAGTTCTGTTTTCCTAATATAAATCGGTTAAAATTGTTATGTGGCTTTCAGTATCAATTTTGCTAATGGAATTGTTTTATAGATATGCAATGTAAATACAATTATATATAATGACAATTATATAATGACAATTTATTCATCACAGGGTTTTCCTGATCTTGAGTTTTAAGAGCAAAATCTCTTTTCCGTGAAATAAAATAATTATTTTTGTCAATTATCTTTTCTTAGTATTGAACATCTGCCCATGAAATAATACATGAGTTACTTTGAATAGATAGATAGATATACTATTTATTATACACACACAAAAAAAAAGCCAAGTGCGAGTTGGACTCGCACATGAAGGGTTCCGTAGCAGCAAGTAACATAATATAAAAGTTCTTGTAGTTCGTTGTAGGCAAATTGCGGTTTACAATTTATGACGTATTAAAAAAATACTACTTACTAGATCTCGTTCAAACCAATTTTCGGTGGAAGTTTGCATCATTCTCTTATTTTAGAAGTTACAGGGGGCACAAACTGTTCAGTTTAGAAAAAAATAATATTAGAAACCTCAATATCATTTTAGAAGACCTATCCATAGATACACCATACGTATGGGTTTGAGGAAAAAAAAAATTTGAGTTTTAGTTCTAAGTATGGGGAACCCCCAAAATTTATTGTTTTTATTCTATTCTTGTGAGAAAATCTTAATGCGGTTCACATAATACATCTACTTACCAAGTTTCAACAGTATAGTTCTTATAGTTTCGGAAAAAGTGGCTGTGACATACGGACGGACAGACAGACAGACAGACATGACGAATCCATAAGGGTTCCGTTTTTTGCCATTTGGCTACGGAACCCTAAAAAAACAACAAAAGGTATAATATTAAGATACAGTTGTAAAATGTGGGCGCCCTTATCACTTAAAGCGATTTTTTCCAGACAATCAGGTGCTTGGAAACTTAAACAAGAAAAACTAGGTAGCGCAAAAGTTACTTATTAAAACAAACTTATCAATTACAAATTTAATTAAATTTAAATAATGTATTTAAATATGCAGGTGTATTTTGTTTTGCCATTTTTGTATGTAGAGACCAAAATTTTTTTTGCGATTTGAGCAAAGTCTTAGAACAAAAGTTGATGAGTCTTAGAACAGAAGTACGATGAGTAGAATCCCCAGTTAACGGGTCCTACACCAATTTTGTTACACCCTGTATACAAAATACACAAACATATATAAAATACATGCAGACAAAATATACAGGGTGTAAGGGACAGGTTTCCGAAAACTTTAAGGGCTTGCTCAGTAGACAGTTTATAATTTTGTATGGAGAAGCCGATTTTTTTTCCTGAAATATCTTGGGGAATGTTGTTCAGTTTTGTCTACTGAGCTAGCCCTTAAAGTTTTCGGAAACCTGTCCCTTACAACCTGTATACTATATAAAAAACAAACCAAAGCAAAAACGATGAAAGGACTCAAACAAAGCACATATTTCGCTCGTTCAAGCTCAATTTTAATTTTCACTGTAATGCTTTGCTGTTTATTGAAATATTGTTATATTGTACCAGTAAAACAGACAACGTGCAGCATGAATAATTGAAAATAATTAAAATTAAAAAACGGAGTGTGATGTAAGTACGTTCCACGGTGTAGAAAACTACTAAGAGTGCATTTTTTAAATAGCATAAAATCGCCTAAAACAAAGGTAAATAAGTTGTCATTATTTACATGATTATTTTCTGCCTAAGCAGTGTTGCTAATATGCGTCTTTTATTTTTCGTTCAGAAATCGCAAAGTTGATTTTTATACAGACCATGCGGTCCCTAAATGGGTGAAATAGGATGTTAAAAGTATGGAAAATTGAATTATCAAAAGGTTCTAAGCTGTTGTTTACATTTCAAGTCTACGCGGACGAAGTTGTAGGCGCTTCATTAGATCACCAGATATTGAACTTTACTAAACAATATAAAATTCATAGGCATTGTACCTGCTGTCTACATAGTTTTATGCAAATTCACTGTCGAGCTCAACAAAGACTGTTGAGTTTCGTGTAAACCTCCTCCTGTCGTACATTTCATAAATAACACTGAGTTTGACCATTTCTTAGTTACGAGTATAGTTAGTTAGTCAGGTGACGTGACACCTGTTTGCCGCTTTGCACCGCGAGATAAACGTATTATCTGTCATTATCAACATTGGCAACACCCACTATGATAACACGAATAATTAATTATATTCTAAATAATGATATGATACGAGCACTTACAAATTTTATACATATAACAGTTGTTTGATAACATTTCAGTCATTGCATATATTTTTAATAATTAATTGGTAAGCCCTATGACGTATGTAAGAATAGTTGTCTTCTAATTTGGCAATTTTAAAATTAGGACGAAAGTGAGATTAGGTAATTGTAAAAAAAAAAGTGTTTTACTAATTCCATTTTTGTTTCAAAGGAATATAGAGTTGCGAGTAAAAGGTATTTAGACAAAAAATAGAATTTAATGACCTGATTAAAAATTGTGCAATCGAAGTTAATAGGTATTCTCCCAAACACACACATTTAATGTAATTTTTTTTTTCATTCCCTACTAAATTAGGAATTTATAAATTCCACTGCAAAATATTTGCCTTCTCGTGAGTCAAGTGCGTCGCTCGTGAAAATATTTGGATCGTTCTAAATCTGTCTGAATGGCCTTTGGTGACGGAAAGTTGCAAGTTCGCAAACCGCGCCACCTCTCGTTTTGTGATGCCATAGCTGAATCCAATTCGAAACGCTATTTATAAAGTAACAGTTTTATTCTTTGTTATGGAAAATGTGCCAAGCCAACTGACTTTGCATCTAAGACATTCAGCTATTACGAATTGTTTGTGGATCCTTTATAATGGGAATTAAATCGTTTAAATACGATTTAGACATTCTTTTAATCATATTATTTCATCTGTTACAACAGTTTATAATGGGAATTAAATGGTTTAAATACGATTTAGACATTCTTTTAATCATTTATTCATCTGTTACAACAGTTCAAATTAGCAAACTCGAATGAAATATCCTAAGCATAAACCCAAGTGTTTTATTAAAATATACCTTGCACACATACATATGTACATTGTTTCATATTTCCAACATCATGATATAGCTGTATTCTAATTATTGACTCCGTATGTCTATACGTATATATTGATTGATTTTTCAATTAATTTGAATCTTGGTTAATTTAATAACCAACATATTATACTTTATTTTCTACCACCTGTATATAAAGTATAAACAAACCGGTTCATGTTTTCGCTCGCCCGGCGAGACCCCATCTAAATTATCAATTGTGGTCTATTAAACTGCTCAATCTAGTGGCGAACCGTGATGCAGGGAAACTTCTGAAATTCCATTAACTTGCTCTATTTAACACTGCATCGAAATATAAATGGTGGCACGAAATAAGGGATGAAAATCATATTGGAAATTATTTTCTACATGCAGCAAATTGCGATTATAGGTACCTAAAATTAATTATAAATACATCTCCTTATAATATATTGGCATCAAACAATCTGGTAGTTGACTAGTCATCTGAGTTACTATTTACAGTTATAAAAATGTTTGAAAAAATTGAAAATTAAATTAAAAATTGTACATGCAATAAAACTCCAAGCGGGTAAGTGTTTCTGTTAATTCAGTAAAAGAAGAGTTTAGTGAAGAATATTTTATAATTTTAATGCAGGCAACTTACGGATAGGCCACTGTAAACTGTTTTTCAATAATAAAAATACGGACGAAGACAGGACAGAGGCTGCTGTCAATTTTTTAACGAAGCAGGCAGAGTCAGAGTGAATCCAACGAGTCATCCTAAAGGCAATTTGACATGTCAGCCAGGAACCGAGGGCTCGGTCCCCGACAAAGAGAGAGCGAATGTCAAAGGGCCCGCAGGCGCACCGGAAGCGATTCGTCTGCGGAAGTGACGTCACGGCGGCAGCGGGGTCGCCGCGGTTAGTGCTCTTTCTATCTTACCTCAAATAAGTATTATATAAAGGTACCCTAAATCCTTTTATTGAAGCTCTCCTTTTCATAAAAGAAGGGAATGACCTGAATGTATAACTGAGCGGAGAAGTCAGTAACACGTTTCGCTTCGCTCACACTAGTCCAGTCAACGAGGTGTCGTTTGTATGGAGACACCAACAGAAATTCCTTTGTCCAATATTTATTTGCAAGAATTACTTGGGTACATAAGGAGTACAAAATTATATTATAATTATTGTTCATGGAAGTCAGACAAAGTCAGACAGAATAAATTGAAAAATGCATTAAAATGAAATCGGTTTCTAGTGTGTCGCACTGTGTGACTCACACATATATATACGGCACTCTTAACGTGTATATGTCGCAGGGAAATGTTAAAATCAGTGATTTGATCAAATCACTAAGGGATTTGATCAAATCCCGGGATATGTTAAAATAATAAAACCATTTTATCATATCACTAAACGAATCTAGTGGTTTGATCAAATCACTAAACTGATTTAGTGATATGATAAAATTATTATTATACTGTAGTATTTAAAAGGATTAAAGTTAATGACAAGCAGTCGTGGCTCAGTGCGGCTTGCGTGGTCGCGTCGACCACGAAGTTTAAGACTACACACACGGTCATAACCTGGATGTGTTTGACTGTTAGTGGCATTTATCTCTACCGTTTCCGTGCTTCGCAAGGCAGCCGTTGGTGCCGGCTACTGTCATTAGATGGCAGTCGTTAAGCCATGTCGGAGGCCTTACAACAGGCGGCTTGAAAACTGTTGGCCACTAGCCCCAAGGCCTCCACCAATCCGGACATGACCCCCGTGTGTGGAGTATGGTCTAACCTTCCCGACTTATGGGAAGAGACAACTGAGAGCGAGCGAGCGAGTTGTATCAAACGGTGCGGTGAAGCGAGGGGGGGTGCGGTATCTGACTACAATGCGCGAGCGCGACGCAAGAAAACTTTAACATGTTTATTTTGTCATTTCACTGTACGAATTACGTTTAGGGATATGATAAAATGGTTTTATTATTTTAACATATCCCGGGATTTGATCAAATCCCTTAGTGACTTGATCAAATCACTGATTTTAAATATCTCTGCGACATACTCGTATAATATGTGAAGAAAATAAATCTACTTCTTACCAAATAAATATAATCCACCGTTTGAATTTTATAGAAATATTAAAAAACAAAAACGCTGATTATGTGACAATGAGAGTACCTCAGTTAAATAAATGCTTAGACGCCTGATATTGGAAAATTATTAAAGTAAAATTACGTCAATAATTTAAAAGACAATGTTTTCTTCTTATACATATTTACAGTACTGTATCAGTGTGTCAAACTAGAGCCTCAGAAATTATATTCGAATGTAATACCCATGTCATGTTACAAAATGTAGTATCCTGACTTGAGGTCACTTGCAATTAAACATAGGACTATACTTTTTGCGGACGATATTTCAGTAATAGTGACAACTAATAATAAATTGACATTAAATTACCATGAAGATGACCTCAACAAGACTATCAATCTAATATATAAATGGTTATGTAATAATAATTTGCGTATTAATGTAGATAAATCGACATTTATTCATTTTAATAATTATAATTCTTCTTTATTTCTTATCTATTAAATATTTCTTGTAACGGACAAACTCTTAGGGGGATACTAAGGTTAAGTTCCTAGGTACGATAATCGATGAGAAACTTGACTGGAAAGAACAGATAGAAAAGGTATGTGCTAAAATAAATAGTTTTAGTTATGCCCTGTACAAATTAACGAAGGTAGCCACTAGACACACTGCTGTGACGGCATATTATGCCTACGTGGAATCGGTTCTTCGATACGGACTCATAATATGGGGAAATAGCACAAATATAAAAAAGGTTTTCATCGCTCAGAAGAAATGTATCCGTGCAATATTCAATGTTGCACAAGATGTACCATCCAGTCCCCTATTTAGAAGTTTAAATATACTACCGTTGGCTTGTTTATATATTATGGAAATGGGAAAATTTGTCAAACAAAACCAACACGAATTTTATAGGCAGATTAGAGAAGTATCTGTTAGAAATAGGAGGGACCCTACTAGGCTAGTTATTGATGAGATTCCAAAAACGACACGATTTAAAAAAAATTGTTACTGGATGGGCTACACAATATTTAATAAAATACCGCGTTCAATTCAGGAATTGCGATTTATGAAATTTAAAGTAGCACTGCATGAGTGGCTTCTTCAAAACATGTTCTATACGGTTGACGATTTTTTGAAACATAAACAATGTTAATGTGTATAATTATCTATGACATGTAAACTAATTGATTTGTATTGAGAATTTGTAATATTTTGTGTTGATAAATATTTGCATGCTTTCATTTATATAGCTAAACAAGAGAATCTATAATTTTATATCTAAGATCTCACCAATGTACCTTGTTTAAAAGCAAATAAAGTATTCTATTCTATTCTATTCTATTCTATTTATGCGTCCTTGACTGGACTACATCCCGAAACGTTGAGACCAGAAGTTATGCATTGTAGAAATTTTGTATACGATTATCAAAAGACGATTTAAAATTAAAGTATGTGTAAAGTATCTACTTAAATAAATTAAAAAAATATATAGAGACCTTGCCGAGTATTATGTATGCGTGTACCGTCTTTTTGTTGGACCTTTATCATTATATTTATTTTGCCTCTAAATAAAGAATATTTAAGAATATTTTATTTTTTAAGAATATTGTTAGGAAAATTGGGCATTCTTGTAAGTGTAGACCACTTATACCTTGTTCTAATCAACAAAAAGCAAAAGGTTAACCAACTTACTATGGAACTGACACAGTCATGTCAACGTCAGTTTGTGTACGTTTTGCTTTTTAGGGTTCCGTAGTCAAATGGCAAAAAACGGAACCCTTATGGATTCGTTATGTCTGTCTGTCTGTCTGTCTGTCTGTCCGTCAGTATGTCACAGCCACTTTTTTCCGAAACTATAAGAACTATACTGTTGAAACTTGGTAAGTAGATGCATTCTGTGAACCGCATTAAGATTTTCACACAAAAATAAAAAATAAACAAAAAATTTTGGGGGTTCCCCATACTTAGAACTGAAACTCAACAATTTTTTTTCATCAAACCTATACGTGTGGGGTATCTATGGATAGGTCTTCAAAAATGATATTGAAGTTTCTAATATCATTTTTTCTAAACCGAATAGTTTGCGCGAGAGACACTTCCAAAGTGGTAAAATGTGTGTGTCCCCTGTAACTTCTAAAATAAGAGAATGATAAAACTAGAAAAAATATATTATGTACATTACCAAGCAAACTTCCACCGAAAATTGGTTTGAACGAAATCTAGTAAGTAGTTTTTTTTAATACGTCATAAATCGTAAACCGCAAATTACCTTTCATTCAATCAACTCAAATATTAGGTGATTGGCGATTAGTTAAAAAAGTTCAAAGACAAAATTAATATAAAATAATTAAGGTTTGAAAACAACTAACTATTTTCAAAGTACCATTGGACATTTAGAAATAAAATAATGCTTGCTTACCTATGAAATTGGCGATTAGTTAAAAAGTTCAAAGACAAAATTAATATAAAATAATTAAGGTTTTAGAACAACTAACTATTTTCAAAGTACCATTGGACATTTAGAAATAAAATAATGCTTGCTAAATACACGTTGTATGAATATTTTGAGAGCACAGTGGTGTAGAAACTATGAAAATGGATGAAAATCACCATTTTTTCGTTAAAAAATACTTATTTTTTATTTTTGAAGCTTACACTTATTCCAGTGTGTTATTCGTTACCATATGTATTTTTAAACATATTGCGCATAATATTTCACGATTTTCAGATAGTTTAGTTTTTTTTTTGTAGAAAAAATTGACCCAATTGACCTCTAAGAAAACGCCAATACAGTATTTAATGGAACCCTACTCAGTCAGTTTTTACATGAGAGACATGACATCACTAATTCATGAAAGACCTTGAATGTAGCTAGAAAATGATATATAATTTAATAGACGTAAATTCATTTTTGGGGTAATATTATTCTGTTGAACTTTCAAAACTGAAACGCCAATTTCATAGGTAAGCACCTAATATAAAAAATATAGAGTTCAAAACATGTGTGATTATGAATTTATACGGAACCCTCGGTGCGCGAGTCCGAACTATATATTTGTTTAAATTTCGGTGTGAGTTTCTTAAAGAAAGTTATTATATTTAAATGACGAGAAGGCTCACTTTAAAAAAAAATTCATCACTAAAGTCATCTGAAAGGATGAGGATAACAGATATTAAGTATTAAACGTCTACATTTATGATGGATCTTGGAAATATTTTCGGGTTTCATCTTATGATTTTAGATTTTAAGGGTCAAGTAATTGAAAAAATTCGATCTTCAATTTTTTCCGTTTCCTATACTAAATCTGATTAGTGGATCAAGAATTTGTATGGGGGGAACTGAAAAATAAAGTTGTAGATCGGATTTTTTCAATATTTTTCCTGTATTCTATAGTTAATTCTGAGTAACCCATTAAAATCTCAAACGTACTTTTTTAACACTCTGTATAGTTAAATCTCTAAGTTAAACTAAATTGATTGGTAATTTAGAAAAAAAAACTTCATTTTTATTCTTTTTAAGTAAATTTTGAATAAAATCCTTTTATTCTCAAATTGTAAGATTCGAACTAAGAGTTGAATATTGCCATAAAGTTCTAGCAACCAAAATAAAATAAAATTAAGCTTATCTAAAAATATTTTAAATTTTGAATATAGGTCAGTCTGAAAAATGGACTAAAAAGTGAAATTATTTGCTTTTCATAATTAACATTTTTTATGTACTAATAATATGTACATATATATATACACCATTAACTGCTTTCTTAATAAAAACATGGTTGTTCGCAGAACGTTTCGATTGGGTTTCTCGAAATTTAAGTGTTTTTTTTTCGAAATTATATAAAAATAATGCTTAGAGTTGCATCACTCGTTGATGTCTTTTATACGGTCGGTACGATATGACAAAAACTAAAAAGTATAAATTAATAGTACAGTATTGCAAATGCCATGAACTTGCAGTTTACAATAGTGACGATTTGTAAATAGGAACGAAATGCATTTTTTAAAATAAAAAAAATGAAACAGACTTAAATAAAAAAATCTGAAAATAACGGAATTTGTGTTCGCGCACTTTTTTAATTAGAGAAAATAGAGATGCCAAATTTTTGTTTTTGTTAAACATTATTGGAGTGGTTGTAGGTCGGTTTTTTTTATATATTTCCTGTATTCTGTACTTGATTCTGAGTAACGCCTTAAAATCTCAAACGCACTTTTAACACCCCGTATACGTAAAACGTGCAAAATAACTTCATTATTTTGCAGTCGAATTGTTTATACACGTTGTTCTCTACACTCAATAAAAGTTTTCCTTTTTAAATTAGTTTTCTTTCAGGCCAGTGATCGATAAGCCGGTAGCGCCATCTATCCTTAGCCTTTAGTTACAATGTATTATTAGTCTGAGTTCACGTCGTTACGTTTGCTCGCTCTCCACGAGATGTCCCATTGACCTAAATCATTTGAAAATATTCGAATGATAGGATTAGGCTAAAATTAGAGGAGAGCCGTCTGTGACCAGGCGCTAGGTCGTTAGTAATGAAAGTCATAATACTTCTCATAATTATATTGACAGGAATATTATAGTTTATCTCAGATTGTCACACCGTTGCACCGTTGTCACCGTCGCACACATTATGCAATTATTTAACTACTCGTACCTCTCTATCAGGTGTGGTGTGGTTTAGGTACGTATTTACCCGATTACAGGGTATTTTTGTCCTATTTCTGTTTTATATTTCGCTGATCAGTCTTTAGGTTTTACCTAAAATATTTAAGGCATGTTTAAAGTATAATTTATAACTGTGTGGAGTAAGGCCTAACCTTCCTCAAGTATGGGAAGAGACCCGTGCTCCACCAGTGGGGACGTAATGAGTTGTTGACGATAATTTATAACTAATATTTTATAGTTACGTATGTATTTAGTGAATTTGAATGGAAATTAAGGACAAAGTTTACCGATGAGGTATTTTTAGTACTCCTTAAAACCCTAATTACTTGTCTTTCTAATCTCTAAGCTCGTTTAGTTCACTGAACTGGAATTATAGTCTTAGTTTCAATTTAGGTTTTTTCTATTATATGAAAGAGCTTTTGGACTAACGGAAATTGAAGTGTGCTTACTCTTTCGTTTCAAAGACCTCTTAAAAGTTATTACTATGGTAAATGCTTGTTAAGGTGACTTTCAATTTTCCTAATTTCCTTTGCTACATCTCAATAAGATATGTTTTTTAAAGATTTGAGCAAGGTTGTTCACTAACGTCGGTCAGTATGATGATAAAAGCAGTTAACGGGTCATACAGCTCGCGTCACGTAAAAAGAGCGCTGGCGGGCGTTCCGAGGGCACAACAGTTCACTCTGACTACAGGATAGCATAATATAAATCGCGTAAGTGTGAAAGAGAGGGTACTAAATAGTTGCTGTCAGAGTGCATCCTCGGAACGCCAGCCAGCGCTCTTTTTACGTGACGCGAATTATACATCTATTTTTTACACCCTGCAGACAAGAACTTTTGTCATTTTAAGCGACTTCAAAAGAAGGGATTAAACTTTTTCTATAGAAACCTGGCAACCGAGGAGGAATCTTAGCTGATTTCGTTTAAGCTACGAAGTTAGAGGTTTTCAATATTTTCGGGTTTGATTATTTACTGATTTTCGGTATTGACATAAAAACTATTAGCCACTGTAGCTCTCGTTGATGTCATTTGTATAGCCGAGACTTTTCCCTTGATCTGTGCAAAATTAACACGACAAATGAACAGCGACTTTAAGGGATTAGTTGCGGCAACTACGAAAAAACGATTTATGCGTCAAACTTCGCAGCCCTCAATTCAAATGAAGTAAAGTAAATTTAAAATTAAAATTTTATTTTTGTTGCTTTTACTTGGAAGTTGATTAGACATACATATACTGTTAGATAGATAGCTGAAAAGTACTTTACAATATTTCAATCTCTCGTTCAAACAATTCCAGGAACAAACAGGTTCCGAGCTATAATTTGTTTTGTGTGTAGAGAGTAGTGTTAGCGCTTCCGTTGAAATTCTATCCTTCATCACGTAACATTTAATATTACTTTAGTTATTTCACTACAAAACGTGTTGAAATCCATTAACATTTTACTTACATTCTTAGAATAGTTGAAGGGTATGGGAAATTATTAGGAAACTCCGGTTGCCCTTGTTTTTTTTTTGTTATTACAGCGTAAGCTACAGATGATACAAGGTCCTTGTAAAATATCTGAAAAAAAAAACCATGGGTTCAACTCATGGAATTGAATAACATCCTCTAAGAAACCATTACTAAATACGCAAATTTTTCTTCGGATTTAACATAAAAAGTTATATTTTTAGGTCTTTTAGAAGGGTTATAAAATATTGGAACATATTAATATGTTCGTAGTGATTAATGGTACCTCCACTCGACTCAGCGAAAAGTATATTTTTCGTTACCTTCGTTATTTCCATTTCTAGGGACAAGTACGTCCAGTTGCTGAAGAAGTAACAGCCGACGCTTGGTAGGCTTTTCCATCATTAACAATATTTTAAATGTTGTTACTTTTAATTTTTTTTTGTGATTTCTTAAATAGGCGAGAAAAAGCATCCTCATTTTCAATTTTTAAGTACTTAACGTATTTCTGAAGTTTTTCCTTTATTGTTTTAAAGGATAGCTATAACGTATACTTACATCCGTTAAAACACTGAAAAATTCGCTTCGCTAGAGTGCAAGAATGTCGTGAAACACCTGCTTGAGCCGGATCCCGGCATTAGGTTTAACTCTTCACATATAATATCTCGAAAAATAAATATATAATTACTTGAAAAATTAACACATGAGATCATGGTTCTGACAAGCCCCAGGTCAGAATACGGTTTCCATATTAGAAATCCGTTAAAATATTAGTTTATGGAGTCTGCTACAACATGAAATAATACTGGGTGTATAGATTAGTATACATATTTACCATTTGAATTGCTTAATAACGTGTTCTAAGAAGCTTATAAACATTCCACACTCACAGCTTTTTCTTGAAGTCAAATACTCTTTATAAGTACTCTTTATTTCTTTGTACGAGTATGAATGCTAAACTAAAATTCTGTTCAAATCCATGTCCTTTTATTAACATAGACCTTAAATAATTTGTCGTGACAGACGAATCTCCTGCATCCAACTTAGTTATGAGTTTTCACCGTTCCAAGTTAACGAAAGCCATAGATAGATATGTATTGCAAATACTTAGTAACATAGTGTCTAAGCTAATAATGATAAAATTCTAGTAATATTTCAGCTGAAAGATAGGCCATGAAAGGTTCTATATCCACTTGTTACTCGTAACTCATCCTAGCTCATATTTTTATATAAAAATGTGCTTTTTGTTCCCTCTTGACGCCTCAATGCCTCAATCAGTTTGGATAAAATTTTGCTTATAGGTAGCGTATGAAAAGGGAAAGGACATATCGCTAAAGGACAACGTAATCTTTTATCTCGATTCCTAAAGTGGTTCCCATGGAATAGTTCAAAATTCTGTCATATTTCTGAGAATAGATGAAGATTTGAATGCTCTTATAAAAGTGAAATAAAGAAACATTTGTAACTTTTAAAATATAAAACATAGCCATTGGTTCTCATTACGTTTAAGTATTGTATTAAAATTGTGTGTTTCGGTGCTGAGAAATGAAATGACTCTGCCGCGCCGTCATAACTAACAGGCTAGTAAGGAAATGACGATTTATTATTTTCATTTAACACCCGATGTTAAATCTTCTGACCTTGGCACGTTGCCACTTGACATCCGATATCAACGTGAACCCATTCATAGAATTATAGACCGTAACTGCTGTAACGTAATTTGCTGTAAGATACGTTAAGGACTAGAAAATCCTTCAAAAAGCGGTATTGGCTTTGTGTCTGGGTTTATTAAATCTATTTATGTATGTATTTAAAAAACGCATCTATGTATATGTATTAGTCCCTGGTTTGGTTACCATAATACAGGAAAATCCTAATTTGGGGCCAGATGACCGTGTGTGGTTTGTCCCTGATATTTATTAATTTAACTAGTAAATTATTCAGTGTAATCGGTTTAGGTATTTATTTTTATATCTATGTCGGAAACGTTTCGGTGTAAAAAAGTGAAGCAAAATTTTTACCCGGCTACGGCGAAGCTAACAGAGAGGGTATGGATCTCACACTCTATGTATGCAGTATGTACTCGTATGAACTATGTGTGTTTTCTCGAACAGCCTACAATACTGAACCGTTATAAACAAATGACGTGTCCGTATTAAATTCGTCTCGATCCACAGAGTATATAACCAGAAAAAGTAACTAACAATAAGACATAATACTTTTGTTTTTTAGGGATGAATAAAAAATATGTTTTTTTTAAATCATTTAATTTTTATGGTATATTTAGGCTTTTTCTAAGTAAAGCTTCACTTATACATGTCCGCGAGTGGTGAGGCTGCGAGCTTTACGCTCACCGCCTCGTCTCCCCATTCGCCTCGCCACTCACGGACATATGTGTAACACTATAATAGTAGAAGAGTTGTTTTTTGACTTTTTAACTTTTTTTTTATTTTTCACGCTCTAATATCTAGTCATTTTCAAAAAGTTTTTTTAAAATACAGGAGAGCTCGTTTTGGAAAATATAATTGCGGTACCAAACAACGGTTTACATAATATGTTATACACGTAGGTATGGTGCATTTAATAATAACAGTAATAGAAATCAAGATTTTTTCTTCATGGCACTTTTATCTGACTTCTGAGATTTAGAATTATGTGCTTCTGAAACTATTTGTCAATAATAGATGAATAATTTTCCTGAAAATGAATGAATATTCAGTGGAAGCTATTTAGGGATTTAGAGCTAAGTTATGCGTAATTACCGTCTTCAGTTTACGAAACTTATGCAATTTGATAGTTTATAACTCTTCTACCGAGATGAGAAAATTAAAGCTTAATAGCGTTTACACGTAAGGTGTGACTTATTCATTTCTATATCCCAGTCATTAAAAAATTTGTTATGCACAATGTTGACTGCAAATAGTCTCCAATTGCCAGCAAAATTAAATTGGCTTGTATCTTTAATTTATTTCTTCTATGTTGTATAATTCTTAATCTTGTATTTTTTACCTTCATAATCGTATTAGTTTGCATGTATAATATGGGAAAATGAAAATATTTTATTCGAAGTAGGTAGCGATGAACACAATTTCGAAAGTATTTTTTATCTATCTAATACATGGGTCTTTGTTATCTGTATCACAATAAGTAAATTAGTAAGAAAGGTTGAAGACACTGCGGGATATGTTTTATGTTTGTTGACCACTAGTAAATTCTTGTGTCGACCGAGTCTGCGTGCTGCCTGTTATTAATTCCACCATGGGTCTAATTAATCTTGCCCCTGGCCCTACTATCTCCCACCGCGGTCTCGGCTCCAATCCCACTTGAGTTTAATTCCAACAAGACTCCGTATTACATAAATCGGACACTCTATAGATCGCCAAACGAGCATTTCGAACGTGTTGTCTGATAAGAAACAGATGGGAAGTAAATGTATAAATAAGTGAGCGAGGTATGCGTATCGTGTGCGTGCTCTTTGATACGGTTTTAAGGTTCCTGAGAGTAGCCAATGTTTGGTAGCGGAATGTACTCGATATATTATATATATATATATATAAAGTAAATTTTAATGGCGTTCGGTTTGTCATTAAAGTTTGGTGCACGATCTCAATTTTACTCTGTTTAAAACGTCGAGTAGTTCCATTTATGATTAATGATTTCATTGCTGATATGCATTCCATTTTGTGGTTCTGTTGTCAACGAGACAGTGTTCCATCGTTGGCATTATCAGTATCAGTAACGCGGCACGACGTCCTTCAGAAGAGCACGTACCCGAAGATACATCCAAATATGATTGATTCCGAAAGGGCGCGTCGTTGATCATCGAGATATCGTCTTCACATATTTCTGTCGAGGTTCATAAATGGCAATCTTTTCTCGCGCACTCATCTTCAGAAAACTATTTTACTCGTAAAGGGGGTAGCGGGTTAAGGGGGGTCTGGCGGCCCCCACTGAATCTGGTAAAATCGTTCCAAAAATCTTGAAGAGGGTCGAAAAACAAGCAGTATAAGCTTTTTACCGACATTACAACGCCAAACGAAAACACAGTAATGGTGAAAAATATGATTTTTTGTGATTTTTA
This sequence comes from Coleophora deauratella, assembly GCA_958295455.1. Lineage (NCBI taxonomy): Eukaryota > Metazoa > Arthropoda > Insecta > Lepidoptera > Coleophoridae > Coleophora > Coleophora deauratella. The sequence goes on from OY282398.1 coordinate 8,013,508, forward strand.
TTTTTTTCAACCAGTTTAATTTATTTTTAAATGGTTTAAACGCAATTAAAAATTTGTTTTGGATGTATGGAAGTCCCCTGAATTTTTGGTCAAGTAAAAACATGTGAATTTTAGGTTTAAATGCGAAAAAATCGTGAAAAACGCGTCATTTTCAAGATTCAACCCTCTAATTTTTAGGGTTGTTTTCATTTTCCCGAGGGGTGCTGTATAGTATAGATAGCGGCAATCGTCTTCTTTTGAATGCAGGCAACTGGACTCAATTTGGTCAATTCTGGTGAGCGGGGCGATTTTTTGAAAAAAAACTCGAATTTTCAACTTTCGGTAAATTACGGCGCGTACTTGGTATAATGCGTCTTTGCTATAAAAAATACATCTCTATAAGGGTTTTTGAGGTCGCCGATCACGAATTTGATGTCAAAAAATTTTTTTGACAACAAATTCACCTATAAATATTTATTAACACAGGTTTGATAATGTAAGCGGTTTAAGATCACTTCTTCAAAAAGGCGACATCTTTATACTTGATAGAGGATTTCGAGATGTAAAAAATTTCTTACAGTCTGAAGGATTTGTTGTTTTGATGCCTGCGTTAAAAGGAAAAAGGATGGTTGCGGCGTCTGGCTGGACCTACGTTTCGTTTATTGAGACAGAGCTTTTGTTGGATAGTTGAATACAATACATCTTGAGTTTTCCTTTTAAACGCTTTTTATTGAGACAGCAATACGATACATTTCAGGAAATGATAATTAACATTAAGGTATCGAATAAAATACAAATATAATTCATTTTATGAGATTTTCAGATGACATGACATAGGGATGGAAACTAGTCAGTAAAGTCATAAAAGTCAGTTTTTTTGGCTTTGGTCAGTAAAAGTCAGTTTTTTTTGAAAATGATCAGTAAAGTCAGTATTTTTCAGAAAATGGTCGGTAAAGTCAGTATTTTCCAGCCATCTTAAGATTTTTCCGCCAACATTCAAATAAAAACTATTTGCGTGCGAAAAAAAATAATGGTACCTACCTATTGCAACTAAAAAACTAAACAATTATTTTTAAAGTAAGAGCAAAAACATATATTTTTGTAAATAGATGCACTACACACACCTATAAAAGTTTTTTTTAAACATTCAAATACATATAAACATTTCACTGCTCTAAAGTCTTTGGTCAGTTGAAAATACATAAACACCTTTGTTTTTATCTAGCTAGGGGGTATAATCTCAATTACTTTTTCGAATAATGTATTTTTCTTATTATTTAGAATCTCCTCTTAGAGACTATACAAATAGTCTTCAACAAAAGTCAGTAAAGGGTCAGTAATTTCGAGTCGAGTCAGTAAAATTAGTATTTTTAGCCTAGCATACTGTTTCCACGACTCGAAAACTTAGTAAGATCCATGGATGAGATTTTCAATTTTTCTGTGAATATAATCTAAAATATAGTCCTTTGTCCAGTAGTGGACGTTTTTCGGCTGATAGATAGATAGTTTAAAAAAACTAGACAAGTGCGAATCTGACTCGGGAATCGAGGGTTACAAACAAACAATATTGACAATTATACCATCATATTTAAGATCACAGACTTCTTATAGATTTACCTGTAATCTAGATGTAAACTATTTTCTGTATTTTTTTATATAATAATATGTTGCACTGTACAGTTTTCAAAACATTTTTTTATTTTAGATTTGCCCCCCAAAAGTGCCCGCCACACTCAAAATTCATTTATTTAAGTTACACATCCATATTCGGGTCACAGAAATCGACATACTTATATGTTTATAAAGTTTCATCTTAATCGGTCCAGTACATTGGGAGCAAATTGGATGTGTGTGATAGACGGACAGACAGACATACGAGCGATCCTATAAGGGCTCCTTTTTAGGGTTCCGTACTCAAAGGCCAACGGGACCCTATTACTTAGCCTTCGCTGTCCGTCCGTCCGTCTGTCTATCAGCGGGCTGTATATCATGAACCGTAATAGGTGGACAGTTGAAATTTTCACAGAATGTGTATTTCTGTTGCTGCTATATAACAACAAATAATAAAAATAAAGACAAGCAAATATTGCAAGCGTTTTAAATATTTATAATTCCATCAAAAACATAAATGTGAAAGAAAGCAAAGTTTGTAACAAAAAAATACTTGCAAGATACGAGTAAGTACTGAAATAACAGCTTCGCTCATAAGTGTGATCTAACTGGTTCAAAGTTCTTTCGAAGTTCTTTAAATCATAGCTCCTTTCGTGTCATAACGTTCTTCAGTTGTTTGAGAGATTTTCGTTTTATGTTTATGCTTTTCCTGTTTTGTTGTGCAATAAAGTGTTTTCATTCATTCATTTAAAACAAAAGGTGGATGTAAGGTGTTACATTTTAACATCATGTTCATGGTAGGAAATTATTGTAGAAGAAAACAGATGTAGAGGCAGGTCAAAAGGTTATTTATACAAACTTTGTTACATTGTTCATATCATTCGTGCACTATCGTTACCAATATTTCTTGTGATCGTATATCCACTGCCAAGGGTTATCTGGAGTAGCTTTTAGCGATAAGACCCCCTTTGTTCACTTAAATCAATACTTTATATGTTGTGTAAATTCCTTGTGTGCAATAAAGCATTAATACATACATACAAAATTGAGTTACTGAAGTGAAGGCAAAGTCAAGAGTTGTATCACGCCAGGAGGTCAAGACGTTGGCGAGAAATTAAAGTGAACAGCCGGCGGTTGCCAAGAGCAAGAGCAAATATCTTAAAAGGAAGAAGGTCTCGTACAGTCTAGAATGTATTTTCATCAATTTATATACTTCGACGTACGTTTGACATCTGTCGATATTACCTGTTAAATCACATATCACTTTTGACGTGAGAATAGATAGACTATTTACTAAAATAAAATATTAAAGCCTCATATTAGGTAACTTTTCAACTCGAAGTAAACTGGCAGACTCAAGTTTATTTCCAGATATTTGTCCCAGTTTATTTTCGGCCCTTCCTGTCTCGGAGCGGCGGGACGTGCGAATTTAAGGGCGCCTCGAATGCTAGTTTAATAGTAGCTCGCCCATTATTTCACTTTGACATTTCGTTGTTGTTGTGGTCGGTTTTTGGCGAAGATTCTATTTATAAAGACAGGCCGGCCGGTCACATAAAACTAGCTTGGGTGGTTGCCTTACCCAATCAAAATGTCAAATTGTTATGTGATGAGATGAGCTATTTAAATCTGTATTTTCGAATGTTTGCACAGCTTTTTCATTTAATTTAACAAAAAAAAAACGAAAGTTATCGATCGAAAATAAAAAAATGTTTTTTATCCGTACAGGTAAAAATAATAAGTATTATTTTCATTGTAAACTTGTAAGGGTCATATGTCAGTAGTGATGTGCAATGTCGTGTCGAAGTCGCGTCGCGTGGCGCGCGTTATCAGCCGCCGGCTGGCCGACCGGCGGGCGGGCACTAGTCTAGTCGGTCCGCGGCCGCCCAGACCCGCGCACGCCCGTCCGTACGCCGATCGTACGCAGTTTCCCACTAGTTTTCCCGCGCCTACACACGAACGGATTTTCCTCGCTCCTCACGTAATGCCAGCGGCGTAATAAACGGTGTGTATGATATACAAGTGAATAATATCGATAAACTTAATTGAGTTAATGATAAAATGACGTGTTTTGTACAGTTATAAGACGTGCGTATCCACGTGATATTACTAGTACAAACAGGTGTAAAGGAATACTGTTGTTTTTGCTTCTAAGTACTAAGTACTTACTTAGGTAACAATGTAAGTAGTTAGTTTAGCTGGTTTATAAATTGGTAGAGAGATCTCCGATTCCTAAGCGAGAGATAATCCGCGATAAACGATGTCGAAGGTCGCACCATTGTACACTCATCTATGATCGTCCGTTTTATTTTTGCTGCCATTATCTTTGTCAACTTCTACTTTCCGATGATTGATAAATATATTTATACGAAAATAACTTTGACAGTGTGTTTTGTTTGCTGTTTACCTGTGTATTCTGGAAAGTTGATTAGTAAAATGTGTTCAGTTCCAAATTTAAATACGTGGATATATACAAGTGTTATCGTGATTAGTAACTGTATTAGTTGCGTGATTATAATTTACAATTTAGTTAATAACATGCGTAGTTTCGACAAGAATATAAACATTGAAAATGGCAGCATACCTGTTTGATAAAATAAGCATCTTATCAATATTAATCATATCGATAACCATAATAATAATCATTAGTACTTGCCACTTACCAACGTTTTATTTAGATTAGACCAAGATCTTAATATACTTATTTAACTATATACATCTGTGTAAACGGATAACCTCACAATGTCTTGCAATAATTATTTAGGTAATGTATGCTCGGATCGTATATTCTTGATTTGAGAATGTATGCGATATCTTACAAGTATGAGGCAATAAGATATCCGATTGTCTATTTGGATGCAACATATTGACAGTTATTCTAATTACATAATTGACCACGCTGAATACGTTAAAAACAACCGACTTCAATCGTAGCAACTCCAATTTTGCTATGTTTTTGTTGATTTTCTCAAAAACCGCTGAATCGATTTCGATAAAATTAATATGGGACCACCTGTGAAGTATACCCTTATAAACAAAAAAAGAATTTTTGAAATCGGTTCAGGCGTCTTCGAGTAATCGGTGAACATACATAGAAAAAAAAAAAAAAAAAAAAAAATCCGACGAATTGAGAACCTCCTCCTTTTTTTGAAGTCGGTTGAAAATAAATAGCATATTGACAGTTATTCTAATTACAAAATAAATAGAATAGTGATGTAACCAGAAAATTTTGGAATGTGGTAAATAAATCCGAAGTTATCGATACCGTTATAGATTAAATAATAAGTACCTTCTCTTGTCTCATCTGTCATCTATGACGAAAGTAACGGTTGGAGTAACAATGAATGAAGGTAAACAAAGTGAAGCCGCCTGTAGTCGTGGGAGATTATACCTAGTTTATGAACGCGTGGGCGCGACAGTCAGACGTTCGGTTGCACTTGAAATAATGAGTACTCGAGATGGGTCAAGGTCACAAGTCCGATTGAAAAGACTATCTTTATAACTAAGTTACAATGCAGCACCAGTTTTTGTGTACAGCTTGTACCTATCTTATTTTTATTATATATATTTTTTTATGTTATTCTATTTTATTTTATATTATTTTATTTCATTTCATTTTATTGTATTGTATTCTATTCTATTTTATTTCGTTTCATTTCGTTTAATTTTATTTTATTTTTATTTGACTTTTATTTTATTTTTTACTTATTTTTGTTTTATTTATTTTAGGAAAACTTACAGACAAACTTAAAACTAGAAAAATAAATACAAAATAAGCCTCTAGTCTTCTATTATGGTTGTCACAATTGCCACAATTAAGCATGCTATCCCAAGGGATAGATTGCGGTTGCCTGAAATTGCGCTTAGCATCACCCGCGGTCACTTAATTAATATTATTTATCACCCAAATATGGCAAAGCAAATGGTTACAAAGTCATATAGGCAGGTAATTTGAGTTATTGTCTCTATCAGTATCGCAGATAGTACTTTACTGATGCAATAGTGACATGAAGAATTGCTCAAAATAACATTTGTTAACGGTATTTTACGTCTCGTACATTTTATTATAGGTATTTCTTTGAACTTTACTAAGCAGTATTTAAAATTAAAAGTTTCATCTACTTTTGGTATTCCAAGATTATCTTTTGAATTATTGATATAAACTAATTTACTATATTAGAAAATTAGAGTTGCTAGTCTAATTTAATCTTTTGATATAATAATGTACATGATTCGGTTTCACAGACAGTCCCTTAGATCAAAAGACGTAAAAGATATACTCTAAATACAGCAGTGCGGTGCCGCGCCGGTGGCTGGCGCATACATAGCGCTATGCCTCAAATTAGTTGATCACGACGTTACGAAGCATAACTGTCATAGCGCCTGACGATTTCTGTGCGCCTGACAAATTGATATTCATAGCTAACTTGTAATGCATTGAATTAATTTATTATTATATAGCGACTACCTGCGCGCAGCTGCGCCATATTGATAAACAGCTACATTGTGGTATTCTAAAACGGCAATGTATTTTTAAGAACTTATAGCTTTTTTTTATTTTTTCATAGAAATAAGGGACACAAATGACAAGATTAGGATACCATTCAAGACACATACCTACATGCCCTTATATTATTATGCTGATTTGAATGTACATATAACTTAAATATATATTTCACACTTATTTCAAAATTTACTATGGATAAATATTGGTATCTTTATATTGCAAGAACACAAATGTTACTCACACAGCTTTAGAGTTGAAACGGCAGCCAAGAACAATAAATATCTGATACCACGCTATCGCAGGTGACATCTTCGACACGAGGCTTTATTTATTTATTTTGGTCGCTAAAGGGTTCAGCTATACATTATCGGAAGTCTCCGAAGACATTACGGTCGGTAAACAAGCAAACAGCTAGCGATCAGACCATTTGGGTCACGGACGTACCGCGCCCGGCGGCGTCTAGATTAGCTCCCATAATCTACGTCTAGTTAATTAGTAGCTGAATGCTTTTGATATTGACGTGATCGGCATCATTAATCTAATGTAGAATGCCTGGACTAACTAATCTAGCGTTGCACAATTCTTTTGTAATAGCTAGGTACATCCGGTCAAACTGATGATGACACATCGATAATCAAGATAACAAAGCGTAGGCTGCTATTCAGAGGATACTATTAAGAATACGACTCGGAGTGACGAAAAAGCCCTTCTTTTCATGCTAATCAAGCAAATTACATTAAAAGCCATAGTAATGCAACACAGGCATCGTTAAATCAATTTCTATGCCTTGAACGCTACGATAAATCAGTTTGCTAAGCCCTATGAGGCGCCTTATAAGGGGAATGTGCAACTATGTCATAGCCCATAGCTTGTGATCCGTAGATATAAACTGGTACCTATTGAATATCTACAGTCGATTATTGGATAATGAATATAGACGTATGTATGTATATGGGCATTTTATGTTGCTTTGAATCTCCTACATAATACATATAAGTATTATGTACGATAATAGTGTAACGCCTAAGTTAATTAAAATAGTTTAATTGGACCGTGTTCTGGATATCGTGAAGTCACAATTAAATTATTAAAAAAAAAACCTTAATAAGGTATTGCAAAAACTATGTCGAAAAACGATCTACTCATATAGAGATTCTACTCATCCATCATACTGAAAAACTGCCATTCTAAGTTGGCAACTCAGTTGTTCAATTTGTATGAGAAAGACCATTTTTGTGGTTTCATAAATGTAGGTACATATTTTGTTTCACCTGTATAAATAAATAAATGACGAGTATTTTCTAAGAAAATTAACAGAATTTTCTCTTAAGCTGCCCGTCAACTTGCATATTCATCATAATTCATACACGGTTTAGTGTTCGAAAATCTAAACATTCCTCAGATTTGCACATCTACGAGTATCTATACATAATAAAAATGTATATTTTCAAAGGAGGTAACATAATTATACACACGAGCATATGGCATCTGGCTACTTCATTTAACCTAACACTAGTTCAAGTAATGACTCAGTCAGTACTTATTCATTAGCTCGCAACTCAGTCAGTAAGAGCAAGTGACTTACTCGTACGTATATGTAGTCCATTAGCGCCTGAAGCTACTGCTAGTGCATTAGACTAGTGGTTTTTAATTGCCAATAAAGGAAGAATAATCAATTTTAATTGCTAGCCGGCTTCATTATTGTTCTTAGCAGCTGACTTCTTAAAACAGTTATGTACCTGGATACCTACATAATCAAAACGAACAAAAGTTCTTTTAGGTGCTACTGACAATTTCATAAAAATACGATTAGAATTTGTTATAGGAGGTATAGTAAGCAAAACCACAAAAATGCAATATAAATTGAAACCTTTGAAATTGGTTATCTATCATAGCGAGATTCAGATGTCTTGTATGGATTACGTTAAATTGTTTCCAGAGATTTGTGGGCTCCTGCCACGGTATGGATATGGAACGTGTCGTTCCAATATAGAATTGATTTTATTTTATTCGCCATACATTTGTTTGCGTTGCGCGATCTTTCCGTTTCCTGTTGATTTATTTCAGCTTCTTTTATCACGAAGATATATCGCGATCGCAATGTTTGCTAACTAGGTCAAATCAGTTATTCATACTTATCGGTTATTTCCATTATTTATTCCTAAAATCAATTCTCCCATATGTAATTGGTAATATATGGTTGTCGGTGTAAAATGCGTAGCTTCCTTTTGTCCAGAACAGTGGAAGTTCATAATGCGGGTATAGGCGCGGCCGATTCACACACAGACAGGATCTGGGCTCTATTTGCCGCCGACCAGTCATGTGCGACGCGGCGCGCCCCTCACTCTGTGTCCACCCACCTTAACAATCACGCACTGATGCAATTTTTTCGGGATAACCGTGACGCTGAATCGGCCTCCAAAAAGCCTGTTGATGTAATGAATGATATAAGCACTAAGCAGACATAAAATCTTTTATTTCCACTTTACTGTATATCTCGAGCAAATAAGTATACAAAACGATGCTAAAGAAACCACGCATGAAATGCGAGAAGTATTTACCTAAAACAATATTTAGATTTAGTTAGTTAGATTCACGAAAAAGAGAGAATATTCACTGTTGTTGTTCTGAATTTTCGTTACTGGCGGGGACCTGGCAGACAGCAAGCTTCAGATTTACGTTTTACCAAATGCGTTTGTACATACATATGTATTTATTTTCATCTCTGACTGTTAGCCAATTCGATTTCATGGTACGAGCGCTGCCAGCGCCCGGTGCTGAGCCGCCAGCCCGCGCTCTACCTGTCGCATTTGTCGCAGCCAGGTCCACTCCAATTACCTTACCTAACAGTGCTGCCACAGAGTATTACCGGACTGCCGTACTAATGCAGGCACCACACCTCCCTCACTGTAGTTAATAAAAGGAGATTTAGCACGTCCTCGCGTCTGTCCTCCTTTAACGTGTAACATAAACTCATTTACTGGCCTAAATCTCTTTATGTTTATTAGATATCGAGTGACTCCGCTATTTTTTGAGCTTAAACGGGGATAATGTGATTTGATATCTTCACAGTCAGTACCTTGGTATATTGGACCCTATATGTAAAGTGAAAAGGACTACATTTTCTTTTCGGAAATGTTAATAGAAATAGGCATTGGGGATAAATATTTAAGTATAACAAAGGTTCAAAATGTGTAAATAAAAGAACTGTGGGCGTCCGACCGTGTGGGATGTTGGATAATATACCTAATTATTGGCATCTTAGAATCGCCTACGTAACGAAGGTATTGACTCTTAGCTATATGCTGTTCTTAATTTTAAACGCGTTAGATAGTCAGGCCAGCCGAGCCGCCTTTCTCCACAATTATTCTGTACACGTTAATTCAACATTGACGAAACACCGTTCACGAGTGGAGTGACGCATTTTCTAGCTAGTATGACCCACATTGCATCCTTCACCTATACCCTCATAGTTTGTATTGGTTTAACTTGATTCAAGTGAGATCAAAGTTTTAACTTGTTATGTGTCAATCTATCAAGCAGTAAAAAGAGCTTACAATGGCAAAATCAATTTTACAAATTTCCAGTTCAAAGTTTCTATCTGTATTATTTGGTACTTAGTTATCTTACTGATTAATGTTGACCATTATATGTAAAAACTAATCTGTCAGCGCAGCATGAAAAGAGACAAAAACCAGGCATGATTTTTATCGTTTTCATTGGATACTGTTACTTGGTCACTTCGTTTAATAGACCAGTTTTTATTTTATTACATTAATAGTTTTGTTATAGATACCCTAGTTATTGAATACCTGTATATCTATTGTTGAGTTCCTTTGTTTATATTAGGTATAGTCCTATTACGTACTAACGACGCGACGAATGTATGACATGCCTGGTTTGTTACCGTTATTGGATATAACCCCCATTATGATAAATATTTTATCAATCAGTCCAGCCCTTTTTGGCGTAGAGAAATAATATTATTAGTAGCAAAATAGTCGTATTATTCCCAGCTTTCTGGAATGTTACCTTTAAGGGTAGGTTGTACAGGGATTGCCCGGATTGGTGTAGGCTTATACCAGCTTAGGTCTTAGACAACTTTGGGTTTGGTCTTAATTGCACCCACGGATCACCCACTGATTGCGTCCGTCCCCATTGAGATATATCTCTACAGAGATCGCCGAGTTCCAAACTAGATTTAGCTTAAAATTGGCTTACTTACAAAACGTCATTGACAGTTTTGAGTTTGTTATGAGATTTTAAAAAGTACTGTCATACAAATTAAACCAACTAAAACAACATTAAGTGCCTAATGGAGTATCGGCTAGGAAAATCATGCTGGAAAATCACTGTAATTTATTACAAAGTCCGGGCTTTCTTGAATCTTGCTCTATCTATATGGATTAGTTTGTGAAGAAATAAGTGAAACCAATTAGGTATATCGTTAGGTAAATTAAGTATAAACGTTATTTGGTGAAAGAGAATCGCTTCATCTGTCTGATTGTGGTTTGCAGAGACGGTCATGATAGCGCCGACGTTCAAAGCGCGCTCGACGTCACCAGGTATCTACATAATCGTACTGTGAGGGAATGCGGCTTGATGTTCGTTGTTTTTTTGTTGGTTTGATTTCTGTTGTTTTCTTTTTTAATATCGGAGAAATGATAAAAGATAGCATTGTATATACAGTGTGTTAAAAAAGTGCGTTTGTAATTTTAAGGGGTTACTCAGAATCAAGTATAGAATACAGGATAATTATTGAAAAAATCCGATTGGCAATTTTGTCTCAGTTTCCCATACTAAATCTGAATAGTGAATCCAGAATTTCTATGGGAAGCTGAAAAAAAAATTTGTTTGGATTTTTTGTATATTTTTCCTGTATTCTATACTTGATTCTGAGTAACCCCTTAAAATTTCAAACGCACATTTTTAACACCCTGTATGTTACGCTAAAGGAATATTCTGAATGCGAAGCCGTTTTGTGCTTGTGTCCGTTTATGTGAATGAATTGAAAATGAATTTTTTTTAATAAAATTAATCGCACATGGACTTTCAATGAAAACATCCAACACTGTACAATACTCTCGACGAGGAATGGTATAGTATGTTGTATTACCATAAGAATGGTATGAATTGACCTCGATATCTTTTGTAAACTAGAACTACGTAAGTATCTACCTATCCTACTGTTTTTAGTTTGAAGGTTTTCATTGTATTTCCACTAAAATGTTTGTTTACTAATGGCATTTGTTTGTATTTTTCTTTGTGGCGTATTGAATGATTCTAATCTATTTATAACAACTAATTACTTATGTGACCCACGTAATCGATGTTTTATATGTATATGTATTTATCCCATTACGATAAAGCTAATAGGAAGGAAGGTTTACTCGCCTAGCCTAAAATACTGAATTGATTTAAACAAATGAGGTGTTCCTAAATTCGTAATATTTTCAACCCACAGCGTGTGCTCGGATAAACATTAGAGTTGAATCATTTTTGTTTGTTTACAATATGCGCCCCTGACCGTAATTTACCAGTAAGTATTAAAAGTTATTTTCAAGAAATTCTCTGTGTCGTTTTGCTAATATTATAATAAATATATGTTGCAGTTGTAGTATAATAAGAAAAAAAAACTTTCATTGTAAAAATCCGTCTGATTAGAAAACAGTGTGTAGAAAATTACAAATAAAGTCGAATAGGGCGGAAGGACGGGACTAACTAGGTTACGCTTGGTTAGTTTATGTTTTTCTTAAACTTCTTGAACTAACTAAAGCAAGGATGGAAACTGCAATTTTTTCTGATTACAATGTTTTTTTTTTCAAAGTTTTCCAAAGCACCCACCAGGTAACAGCCACTGCTGCTTAGCGTTTGAATTTTTTAACTTGTTTTAGATATCTACTTTGGTAATTAATGTTACTGTCAACCATATACAGGGTGTAACAGAAGTGTGTGACAATACTTCAAGGTTGGCTTTTACCCATCAAACTGAACAACTTTTGTTCTATAACTTTGTTGAAATCGCAAAAATTTTTTTGGACTTTTCATACAAACTTGGTTCGCTAGCTGATCGATTTGTATGAAAAGTCCTAAAAAAAATTTGCGATTTCAACAAAGTTGTAGAACAAAAGTTGTTCAGTTTTATGGGTAAAAGCCAACCTTGAAGTATTGTCACACACTTCTATTACACCCTGTATATACTGTGCCGTTTGCGTTAAAAGGCCTTTCATGTAGAAACAAAGCCAGGTAGGTACATTATTTTCGGATTTGTCCGTCTTCATATAAACTTTTTTTTTACCCTCAATTTATTTATCTTTGATGTATATCGTTCCCTTTATTACGAGTACATGGAAGTAGTTAATGTGTTCTACCTGTATTACACATTTATTAACTTTACCTACTTTTCCCTGGAAAATTTGAATTAAATCGAAATATAGAGGAATGTTAATTTAATTAAATATTACGCTGAGAAAGCAAGAAAAATAATAATTGTATTTCTTGGAAATAAGTAATATCTACCACTTTGATCTTCACATATCACGTTGAGTTTACACAAGGTCTAATAAAATCAGGTGAAACTATTTTAACCGGGGCTTCTAATCATAAAACTGAACAACTTTTCCCAATAAACTTATAGTTAATTTACGAAAAACAATATAGATTATAACGTAAGATATCACGTTTACCAATATCATCCAATACGATGGAATTTTTAAATCAATTTTTTGTTGAAAATCTCGCCCTTTTGCTTTAGAAACTCTGATTTGACGAACAAAGTTGCTGAACTTTTATTATGACCTACAGTCATATCAGCAACAGCCGTAAAAGGCCACTGTCATAAAGAGTGTATTAGTCCCCACCGTTTTGTTGACGCGGCACACACAACGTTCCTTCTTCACACTTACTTGTAGAGGAATATAAAATCATTGTACCTGGATTTATCATAGATAATGGACAACAAAATATTTTGGGATATAAAACAGATAATATAATACTAGATAATATAACACGTTATTTTTCTGAAACTCATCCATCAACCACTAGAGAAGGCAAGCAAGACAGGTAGGAGAGGGAGAGGAAGGTCCAGGTGGAATTAACAAAACCAGTAAAGGGAAAGTTCGCTGTCGTGTCGTACGTATCAAGATGTGAAGACGCTGCCGAGAGCAGGTAAAGTTACTTTATCGACAAGAGCCTGAAAAATAGGTAGACCAATACTTTGGCACGCCATATTGTCGAGTGGTTCATCAAATCTCATACGTTAACAACCCATATCGTCCCCTCTGTCGGGACATGGGTCTCTTTATATAACTTGGGAAGGTTAGGCTAGACCATACCCCACGATAATTAAGTGATATCTTTAAATTTGCACGTCAGCTGAAAAGTCGCGTAGGTGCAAGAGTGAGAATTGACGACAGACGTAATGTAGTTTCTTTCAGAAATCAGAGTGTACGTTACCCCAGCCAGAAAATGTCGAATTTCGTCATTCGAGTGTAATAGATAATTAGTTGTCCAGCTCCTGTAATTGTTGCGCATATTTTTGAATTTGTTCTGCTGATAGTTTTTTAGTTATTTGACAAAAACATATCCGGCTGCGGTAACGTTACCCCAGCCAGACTATTTAAATAATTAGTAGTCTAGACGAAGTAAATGTTGCGACTTAATTTGTGCTGATACGGTTACGAAGTTATTCGAATTCCGGCTGGGGTAACGTTTGCAGGTTTGCTGGATCTCTGAAATGGTTAAGCGCACATTTATAATTTTTCATATACCACTTCTTATGAATTACTTCTAATTTGTTCATCAATAAAAAAAAAACAACAATAATGTACCGTTTAAAAGTGATATAAATAAATAGAATTTTCCTTTAAAAGGTCCTAGCACGACGAATAAGAGCTTTCAAGACTCACTCAAAACGTTATTTTGTAGCTTAAAGCTGCCTTCAAATGTTTGTGAATTTTTATAAGTATACTGTAAGTAATTAATAAATTATGAAGAAATTTAATTCAGTTGGAGCCACGATACGCAGTGGAGTTGTTTGATCGCCGATTGACAGAGTTTCTTGTGGTTTTTTAAACTGAATGTTATGTCAACAATTAGTTGTCTAGTTCAATTTCGTAACTTTAAAATTTCAGCGTTCTACATTGAATAATTAACGAGATAATCGAAAAAGAGACATTGTGAAGTGCATGACCGCGGTAACCCGACCAAGTTAAGATGGTCACAGAAAAGCGGCCGCGCAGTACATTACTCTAGCATTTTGTAATTTATAGGGTAGTGTTACGAGTTTTATACAGATGCGTACACAAGTGTAAATAAAAATTATTTTTATTAATGCAAGTCGGTAGTAGGTAAAGATGACATGGAAGGGTAAAGATGCCGTGTTTGACGGTATCAATATATGTATTGTCAACTCATGACCTGCCCCGGCTTCGCACGGGTGAATGCTAATATTATGCATGTATTATACAGGATGTAATAAAAAGGTGTGATAATACTCCAAGGTGGGCTTATCCCCATCAAACTGAACAACTTTTGTTCTACAACTTTGTTAAAATCGCAAATTTTTTTTTTGGACTTTTCATACAAACTTGGTTCGCCAGCTGATCGATTTATATGAAAAGTCCAAAAGAATTTTTGCGATTTGAACAAAGTTGTAGAAAAAAAGTTGTTCAGTTTGATGGGTAAAAACCCACCTTGAAGTATTACCACACCTTTCTGTTACCCCCTGTATACATATAAATCTTCCTCTTGAATCACTCTATCTAAGATTAAAAAAAACAGCATCAAAATCCGTTGCGTAGTTTTAAAGATCTAAGCATACATAGGGACAGACAGACAGCGGGGAGCGACTTTGTTTTATACTATGTAGTGATATACTGTCATCACTTGAAAACATTGTCAGTATTATTGAAAGTGTCTGGTCCGCTTAACAATAAGATACAAAAAGAAAAAGAATTAAAATCATAGAATGTTTATTATAGCTCGGGGTAGGAGTTTATTTTTCACTCAAACGATAATGTACGCGTCTGTATCTTATTTGTGAGATTATTATACTACACATTTTAAAAGGTAAGCATAATGTACTGCGCGGCCGCTTTTCTGTGACCATCTTAACTTGGTCGGGTTACCACGGTCATGTACTTCACAATGTCTCTTTTTCGATTATCTCGTTAATTATTCAATGTAGAACGCTGAAACTTTAAAGTTACAAAATTGAACTAGACAACTAATTGTTGACATAACATTCAGTTCAAAAAACCACAATAAAACTGTCAATCGGTGATCAAATAACTCCACTGCGTATCGTGGCCCCAACTGAATTAATTTTCATCATAACTTATTAATTACTTACAGTATACTTATAAAAATTCACAAACATTTGAAGGCAGCTTTAAGCTACAAAATAACGTTTTGAGTGAGTCTTGAGAGCTCTTAATCGTCGTGCTAGGACCTTTTAAAGGAAAATTCTATTTATTTATATAACTCTTAAACGGTACATTATTGTTGTTTTTTTATTGATGAATAAATTAGAACTAATTCATAAGAAGTGGTATACGAAAAATTATAAATGTGCGCTTAACCATTTCAGAGATCCAGCAAACCTGCAAACGTTACCCCAGCCGGAATTTGAATAACTTCGTAACCGTAAAACGTATCAGTACAAATTAAGTCGCAACATTTACTTCGTCTAGACTACTAATTATTTAGCTAATTTTTATTTTAATATACCCAAAAAATCAAAAATAGTCTGGCTGGGGTAACGTTACCGCAGCCAGATATGTTTTTGGCAAATAACTAAAAAACTATCAGCAGAACAAATTCAAAAATATGCGCAACAATTTCAGAATCTGGACAACTAATTATCTATAACACTCGAATGACGATATTCGACATTTTCTGGCTGGGGTAACGCACACGAAATCAGAAGTAAGTGACTCCAATATGATAAGCCTAGCCATGATTACCAACAAAGTTTTGATAGTGACATGTCATGACAGCGAAATTTTTTGTAAGCTCCTCTTACATCGCGCACCCTCCTAAAGGCCACGTCTCCTCAGTGGAACGGTATACATACTCGAGTATAATAGCTAACGTTATATTATTGTCAATAAATAAAAAAAATTATATGAATTACCATTACAGAACAAAGTTTACTTTGTTTCATTGTTAAAATAATAAGCGCCTTTCATAATCAAAGGATAAAAGGCGAACAATGAACTATTAATAAAAGTTATTAGTATCTCCCTTTATCAAAGTTACTTTCTCCGATACTGTTTGTCTATTTCATTTTGTTATTTAAAGTTCGAGTAAAATTTATGGTGTATCGGAACTCGACTGTCATGTTGAAAATGTGCCAGTGGCATTTTGTTTCCGCCTCCAACTTTTGCTTACGAAAAGTTCACAGTCGCTCTCATTGTCCTGCCTTAAAAAACAGTGCTTTTTAGTTAAGAAAACTAAAAGATTTCTAAAAATAGTTTATCGTATGCAGTTGTTTAATGTAACCGTATCGTTTTCCACGAAGCCAACGCGGCTGGTGGCCACCTGACGGCTGCCTCGTAGGAATGCGTCGCGTATGTAAATATTACATCACGATGAACCGTGCACTTCCTCTTTACTCGGCTTTGCTTTATATGTAAGTATGATGAGAGATAACGAACGCTGCGTAATCTATCACCAATAATTTAGTTAGGGCCGCTCAACTTAAAAGCGCTGTAAGCCTTGTATTCTTTTTATTCAGAATTGGTCATCCCTTGGCATTATCTCATCTGGTGGTAAGTGATGATGATGCCGAAGATGAAAACGGGATTACCAAGAATCCCAAAAAAAATAAAATCTAGATAAAAAGTGTCAATAATTCCAGTATAATTTTTTTTTTCAATAATTCCAGTATAGTACTTTAACGACTAGTATTTAGCGACATTAAAAACACTTTATCCCTTAATTTAGGCAAACGCATAACGCGGGGCGGTCAAATACAATTCATGTACCACTTCAGATGTATACTCAGTACTGAAATGCGCGCACGGTACAGCGATTTACTGAGGATGCGCTGGATACGGGGTCGTTCGGATCAAAGAGGTCCTGCTGTATATCTAATCTATTTAACTGTTACCTTTTCAATCAAATATGTTTCAATCAGAGGTAAGGTTGTTATCACATTGTTTTAAGCTGAATCGGACTTAATATGAGTACAAAGAGCACAAATGACTATTTCCAGAAGCTGATTTCAGAGCATGTATTATAGTCATGCAATACATTTTAGATTAGAGATATAAAGTACGTACTAACTATCTGCTACGAATGGGGGTTTTGCTGTCCTTAGTCAATCATGCAAATCAATAAAGATGCCAGGAGTCAAGAAATTGTTTATCTCATTTCCGCGAAAAATGCTACGGTGATCGATCTGACTGATTTGTACTTGTAATTTAAATTGAAAGGATAAATAAATGAATATCGGATCCATATGATTCTGCGAAAGACTAGCAAGTGGTACAAATATCAGAATTTTTTCATTCACTTGTACAAAATGGAGTAACAAAATCGTCTTCCACCATCATAGAGTACTTTGTGGAAAAATGTATATTACCTTATACTCGGTTGCCTGGGTTATAACACAGGTAATGTGTGATTCGATACACATGCAAAATGTGCCATTTAGACGTTCACGATTCGACGATCCAATAACCATGGCAAACGTTACGACTAACCATAACCATTTTGCGACCCCGCGCCGCGCCGCCGCCGCCGCGCCGCCGCAGCCGTGCTGATAAAAATATAATTTTGTGCCCACTACGAATCTTTATTTTTGCTACATGCCTGCAAGAAAAGTTATTGGTACATATTTGGTGTATAAAACATTTGCTTAAATATGTGATAAACTGTACATTAAAATAATATAGTTAAGTAGAAAATATGATGCTGAGGCCACTGGTTAAGAACGATCACTTTGAGCGGCAACTTAACTGCGTCCGCCCATGAATTTTTGACCTCTGGCACAGTATATAAATACTATTTCATACAGTATGGACACTCCCTGCTGCTCATCGAAGGCGACTTCACCCCCTGTGAATACGATCTGGTGATGACGGTCCATACAGTTTTTAGGGTTCCGTAGCCAAATGGCAAAAAACGGAACCCTTATGGATTCGTCATGTCTGTCTGTCTGTCTGTCTGTCTGTCTGTCCGTATGTCACAGCCACTTTTTTTCCGAAACTATAAGAACTATACTGTTGAAACTTGGTAAGTAGATGTATTCTGTGAACCGCATTAAGATTTTCACACAAAAATAGAAAAAAAACAATAAATTTTGGGGGCTCCCCATACTTAGAACTGAAACTAAAAAAAATTTTTTTCATCAAACCCATGCGTGTGGGGTATCTATGGATAGGTCTTCAAAAATGATATTGAGGTTTCTAATATCATTTTCTTCTAAACTGAATAGTTTGCGCGGGAGACACTTCCAAAGTTATAAAATGTGTGTCCCCCCCCCCCCCGTAACTTCTAAAATAAGAGAATGATAAAACTAAAAAAAATATACGATGTACATTACCATGCAAACTTCCACCGAAAATTGGTTTGAACGATATCTAGTAAGTAGTTTTTTTTTAATACGTCATAAATCGTAAACCGCAATTTACCTTTTATTCAAGTTACAACGAACTACAAGAACTTTTATATTATGTTACATGCTGTTACGGAACCCTTCATGGGCGAGTCCGACTCGCACTTGGCCGCTTTTTTTACTCAATTATCTCGCTCGCTCCTACGTGTTAGAAAGAAAGGTCGTACTCGGACGATTTGATCGCGTATATAGGGGTATTAGTACTAAAAACACATTGTGCAGAGTTACTTTACGCATTTTTTTACAAGAAATGTATCTATTGAAAATATTTTCATAACACGGCCATCCGTGTAAAGCGAGGTATTATAGTGTGGTTTTGGTTTTACGCGAATTAAAAAATTCGTGTAACACGGAAACCGAACCTAACGGGGTCGCGTAAAGCGGAGTGTTATTCTATTCAATTGAATCTATATTCAGTTGTCCTTTCACTTTGAATTAAAGATGTTAATAAATATCATATATTTTCAATGGCATTTATTGCTAAGATATAATAGACATTTCAAGTTACGATCCATCGTGGTAGAAGGAGATTTTCAAATCCATATTTTATTCAAGAGAAGCAGCGAAATGCTTTCAGTTTGTCTGAAGGATAAAAAAATAGACACAGCAAAAATCATTGTAAAGTACATTTTATGTCCTCGAGATGTGATGCTAGGGATTGATAATGAAATTTTACTTAAGAATAAAGTCATGGAGATATTTTTTTTGTTATCTTATGTAACAATTATTATTGGTTGAATGGGAGGGAAGTGCCAGCTTACACTGGTTATGCTGGTTATCTAGCGGATCGGCTACCTACGTCCGAATGTCAGATGGCTCGTAAAACTAAAATCGGGGCTACACAGTAGCTACTAGCGATGTACACTCAAGGTGACCGAATTTTAGTGCCACATAGTGGTCAGAGCGGTCGTCGTCAATTTTTTACGATTGTTGTGGGTTCATTCGTCAGTTATTTTACCTTTTCAGCTTTTAGAATAGATTTCGTAGTTTAATATTAGCACATATGATTTTAACAGCAGCGGGCACAATATACTTCATTTACTTGTAGTTCATTCCAACTTAGATCATAGTCATTGCTCATAAATGTAACGTAAGTGCGAGTTGATTTGATAATTAAAATAACCATTGTTAACGTTAAATGCATCGAGCTACTAGTAGCATTAAAGGTCCTCTTAATATTCATTTTATACTTATTAGAAGAGATTATGAAATATCGCAAATCCATGTTTGAACCATGATGTATGTGTAAATATTTACCCATTTCTACAAACTCTGTAAGAAAAACAGTGCCGCAGGCAAAAAGGTGTTCTAAAGGCGTTTTCGTCTACCATATAACCCTTATAGTAAACAATTTCTTTTTACACATAAACGTTTTATTCAGTTGCCTGGCATTATTCTTATTTTCTTTATTGTTTTACCGGAATACTTACATATTTTTTAAACCTATTATAAACTGTACTGTTTTACTGTTAGATTAGATTTAACTCAAACCCTCTTTAAATTATTCAGAATAAAATCTGTCTCATTGGAGTTTGAGCACGTATTCGTAGTACTACTTATACATTTCTACCTGGCTGAATGAAGTAAGTAAAATTGAGCATAGTAAGCGAGTGTACATCTCTACAGAATTAGCTCCGTCTGCGTCTTGTCAGAATATTAATGGTGTATAATAAGAATACTTATTTATTACACAACTTTTCCCATTACGCTCGCAGATTTATATAGAGAAAAATTTTACTGGAGCGCGGAGTCTGAAAGGAGCTCAATGAAAATTTACCTGTCGGTCGGGATGTGTTTAGAATGTTTTATTATACGAGTACATTGTGTTGATATTAAACACCACCACAGAACAAACAGATCTGTTCGTCACACAAAAATTTTTGCCTATGATTTTTCACGTTTTTAATTAAAATCGACACCTTTTACCTGTAACAAAGGACAAATCACTGGGAATTTGTATGTATAGCCAAAGTTTCGAGTTTTTTTTAACTATCATACGATCGTCAACCACTACCAGCGCCTCCGTATCAGTCACTTACGTATTCAGTCTCTATAGAGCCTTTGCAGTTTTTTAAATGTGTTTTTTTACATAGTTACAAAGCTTGTACACTCCTACCCTCGGAACTTGTACACTCAACGTTTCGGGAAATATTAGCTTGTTGTTATTGCCTTTTATGCTATTTATTCGATAATGCTAATTTGGTTCCGCTCATTTTTGACTGGACTGTGCGACAGTAAAGAAAGAGTTTTGATTTCATGCTTTTGATGTAGATGTAGATAAGACGTGGCTATAGATCCATCCAGTTCAATCTGATGAAAACTGGTTATCATCGCCTTTGAAATTAAGTTGCTGGAGAAATATTCCAAATGTCATTATCATTCAACTAATCTACAGTCTTATAGTATATCTTATATTATAAATGCTTCAAAACTACGTTTACAGTTCATTTCTAGACTGTACAACGTTAAGGCAAAGAAACCTAATGCACTTAGGGTACTCCGTCCTTACCTCTAGGCAGACAAAATAATCAATTCCCGTACCAGACCTACCTAAAAGCCTCTATTGTAGACTGTTATTGTTTGCCGGCACGCTGAAAGCGGGGCAATCGAAAGCTTCAGCCTTTTCACTATTTACCTACCAAGAACGTTTTGCAAAGGGCATCCTGTGAAACAGACTGACGTAGAGTTTGCCAAAATTAATAAAATAAACAAAATATAATATACAATCCATCGCTGGTACATGAGTATAGGGTAAAATTGAAATAGTGTACCAGACCTTAACGACAGATTCTACTAAGAAAAATGAACGACTTTTGGTTTACAATTTCATTGAAACAATATTGTTTTAACTTTTCATACAAATCAGTCAAGTGATTGGTCAATTTTTGCATGGGATCACTTTTTTTTATTTCGATAAGGTCATTAAACTAAAGTACTTAGTTCAGTTTCCTTAGCAGAGTCTGTCAATAACGTTTAGTGCAGTATTTTAATTTCACCTTATTTATTATGTCAATCTATGCCGTAGATTCTACGGAATCAAAAACTTTATATTGAATCATTATGATCGGGATTTTATAGCCTGCACAATAGAAAAACAATATGGGGAGAAATAGTTATTTGTTCAACAAGTGAGCAAAGTTATTTTTTACTACGAGTGCTGACTTTAAATCACGAACTAGCGAAGTTGTCTAGAATTGAATCACGAGCGTAAAAAGTGATTCTAATATGGACTACTGAGCATAGTGAGTGATTTAAAGGCACGAGACATAAAAATAACTTGCTCTCGTGTGAAACATACAACTTTTCACCTCGACCAGCAAGAAAAGTAAAAACGTAGTTGATTAAATTCTCTTTGGAGACAATTATAGTTTTTTATTATAATGTTTTTAATTTAGAGGTTACGTTCGGAAACTGCGCTGCTTGACATTTTTACGAAATAAGATGAAAACCAAACATGATATTTTTAAGTAAGCGATATTAATGTATACTAGGTTCATATTTATTTTAAATATTACGTCTTTAAAAATGCAGATGAAAACCAAACATGATATTTTTGAGTAAGCGATATTAATGTATACTAGGTACATATTTATTTTAAATATTACGTCTTTAAAAATGCAATAACACAATTAAACTTAAATTTCATTAAATAACATACAACATTTTATGCCTATGAGTTAAATCGCTAGGCCAAAATGAGTTTCTGAAAGAACCATTGCCTATATTTTTTCAGCGCCGCGCAAAAGGTGGTGTTCGAAATTCAAATCACTTTTTCTCACGCTAGCAGCAAAAAGCGTTTTTGCTTCGAGTTTTTAGGGACCAAAGGCACCCTTTTCGTGCTGGAGAGGTGAAAATACTATTTCAATTTATGATTAAAATGCCAAATCTAATGAAACAGGTTTGTCGCATAGTACACGTAAACAATCAGCATTTCCGTACTTTGCTGACATTCCGCACAATACAACCTAGTAGAGGCAGGCCGGCGTTTCTGGAATGTCTGACACAATAATTTTAGTAGGCAGGATGCGGGATCCTGTCTTGCTGTCACTGTCTGTACTATTTGGAGCTCGGAGATAGCCCTTGAAACACGATAGTACCAAGAATTATTAACATAGGTATATTATTATTTGATTTCATAATAAATAATAATACAATAAAAGTAGGTGTCAAATAACAATGTGTAAATAAATGCAGCACTAATTAGCGTATACATTTGGACGTAGTTTAGCAGAAAGGACTCAATCCACAAACCTTTGTAAGTGGATTAAGTACTTTAAGGTTAGTGGATAGAGTCCTTTCTGCTAAATTACGTGTTTGTGGATTGAATCCTTTCTGCTAAACTACGTCCATTTTTAGACTTTTATTTGTAAAACTTTCTATCAGCACATCACGTACATAGCTCACGTTCCAAAATGCTTGACGGAGAAATTTATATTCTATGAATTTTGGGAATATGTATTAAAAACGTAATAAAGCCCAACCTATCAATGTCAAATATCAAAATACATCATTAGTGCCTTTCTTTCTCTATACAAACAGGGTGACTGGTACAAACTTATGAAACTGAGCAACTTTTGTTCAACGAGTCACTGTCTCTTAAATTTTTTAAAAATAAATGAATCTTTTGATTGTAACTCAGATGGTTTTAAGATGAGAGAGAACTCTTCTGTAAATATAGAGGTTGGAACTTATAAATTTTAATTAGGAACACACACTATGTAGCATCAATGTAGATGCCTAGTTCGGTGAATGCGACGCAACGATAAAAATAACGACCATATGTTGGTACTGATCAGACCAGATGCCCTGCGACCTTACATACCCGACGACTTCATAACATTGTAAATGCGATATATTATTTTGTGTTTAAAAAACATCTTAAATTCAATTCTGTACTACGAAACCAAAATGTAAAACTACTGTAAATTATCAGCATATTTCAAGAGCTAAACATTAATACCTTAAAAAATGTATTGATTGTATGACAATAGGGGTAGGTCCTGTAAACTGTAACTAAAACGTTAACAAAAGCTGTTCTGTATGATAAGAAGAAGCCTCCTTGGTTACACCTGTATATCCGTTTCGATATAATCGTCACAATTCTGAAGCTAGCGAATGAGATTAATCTCGGGCATAGCTACACGACAAAACGCCAGTCCAATCCTCCGGCATTCGAGAGCGCACATGAATCAGACGTCATTATCAACCTGGACAGAATTCTCCGAACATCTGATTAAGCTCGGAATCAATTTCGAACAGAACATCATGATTTCACTCATTTTATCTGATTAGGTTTCAAACAGAATAGGAAGATAAAGCTTTATTCAGTAATACATTCATATGTATGTGTATATACAGAACAAACTTTTAACAAATTTCCAATTTTCAGGCTACGTTATACTGATTGAATTTCATGCATAGAAGTTGTAATCGATTTTAGACAACATGGAATGCCCACGGTGCCAGCGGTGTTGGTCGGCTCGTTAACTAGGCATGGTGACGCGTTCCATCACAAATTCATTAAAACTCTTGACTAGGTAAGGTAGTTGGTCAATTATTCACAAACTTTCGGTCCAATGACGAATTTGGTCTCAGGCGAAGCGCATTATTCAGGCTGTCCCTTCGATTATGTTTGTTACTTAGTGGTCATTCTAGTGCTGTGCTGTTCTCATTTTTTGTATTGAACAAAGACTTCTATTATAAACTCTAATTTTGTTCCTAAAATTATGATGTAATTTAATACACCCATAGGATTTTCTTCAAAAAATACAACTCTGAAGTGAAAAACAAGAAAATATTATTCGACTAAGTACTGAGCTACGGATAGCGTATTTTCTGGTCAAATGACATCAGATAACTAACGTAATATTTGTAGTAGTTATTCTACATTTTACTTATGTTTATTTCTCAATAATTAAATCAAAATATAACTGTGACTTCAAAGATTAACTTCGAAGAAATTCCGATAATTACGATTTTACCGTAGATAAGTATTTTGCGGTGATATACAAACAATGAAACCTACTAAATTATTTTTTTAAATGTATTGTTTGTAACTTAAACAAACTGCAGGGGCCAAATACTTTTGAGCGGTAGTGTATACTACATTCGATAATAAGTTACTCTGGGAAAATGTTAGTGAGGCACCTCCCACGCAAACTTTTTTTTTCTCGTGTCTCGAAATATTTTAATGAAACTCTGTAATGTTACTATAACTGCATACGACCTACACTATAATCATTAGGAGAAATCTTAATAACGTACCTCCCGTACAAACCTATGTACATATTTTTAGGGTTCCGTACCTCAAAAGGAAAAAAGGAACCCTTATAGGATCACTTTGTTGTCCGTCCGTCTGTCTGTCTGTCAAGACCCGTTTTCTCAGGAACGCGTAGACGTATCAAGTTGAAATTTATATCAAATACTCAGGCCTGCAATCTCTTGAAGCTGTGAAAAAATCAAACTTCTATGCCAAAGCGATCAAGAGATACGGCCGTTTATGCCGCATATTTGGACACTCGCATGGGAATCAAAACCTATAGGGTACTTCTCGTATACCTAGAATCATGAAAATTTGTCAGGAAGCAATGTCTTATAGCACAAGTAAAGAGAAAAGTCCGAAAACCAAAAATTTTTTGTTACATCACAACTAATTGTGATAAACGGCCGTATCTCTTGATTGCGTTGGCATAGAAGTTTGATTTTTCACAGTTTCAAGGGATTGCAGGCCTGAGTATTTGATATAGAGTTCAAGACATGTGTGAATATGAATTTATACGGGACCCTCGGTGCGCAAGTCCGACTCGCACTTGGCCGGTTTTTTTTTCTCAAGCCTGATTAGTACCACATTATAGTATTTAATGCCGATTTGTATTGAGCAATGAAATAACTGTGCACGCCAGACAGTAAAAGCTTTCGCGAGAAAATATGCACAGCGTGGCTGTACAATTTATTTTTATTATAATTTAATCGGTACAGAACACTAATTGAGTAAGGCAATTCTGGCGCTTGGCCGGTTTTAAATTTTTGACATGTGGTAACTGACAATTATAACTTCCTCTTTTTACCCGACTACGGCGAAGCAAAAGGAGGGTTATGGTTTACTGTGGAAAATGTTTTTGAGGTTTGTTTATTTCGTCCCTCGCTAAAAAATTGTGACCGACCAGTGGTTCGGTTTCGGTCAGTTTCTTTTAAAAAAGTTATGTTTCGGCCGAAACCTCGGCCTTGCCGCAACTCATACTCGTAGTGTTCATGAATTTTCGGGCTTCGTTCGAGTGAGTTTAGTGCCTCATGGTCGCTAGTAAACCTTGTATCAATCCAAAATAAATAAAAGGTAATCCAACTTATTAGGTAATTTAAGTTTTCATGTATCTGCCCTAGTTAGATTGTTTACCTTTTATTTTTTTTATTATAGTACAGAAGTGAGTCGTGACATTTTACAGTACCTCTTACAACTGTTACTCTTACTAAGAAAAAGCTTCAATTGCAGTTTATTTTATTTAACACGAATTAAATATCACGCAACAGATATTTTGACTATTATTTACATATCTGAATGAGTTTCGGTTTTGGTTTCGGTTTCGGCCGAAACTGAGACTGAGGCCGAAGGTTCGATTTCGGCTGGAAATCTTGTTTCGGTCGGACACTAGTAAAAATTACAGTAAAATTCTGGAAGAAACATGAGTGCAATGCTCAAACAAAGCTCCTTGCTCAAAAGAAGCTTTCGCGATTTATCTCAATCTGCTACCTCGATCCTGTATTTAAAGCTACTATGTTTATGATTTTGTACGTCACCGTTCACGTTCATCCAATCATTAATAAAATAAAATATTCAAGTCAAGCAGCAATTAATAGTTTGTCGCAGTTTCAAAAGTGGACTGACGGCGTTACGCAATCATAGGCCATTTTTGAAGTGTGAATATCGCGAGAAGTCATTAAGAGACGGCCGCACGAAAATAGAGCACCTTCTATTTGAGAGCCGCACATGTGTGTCAACACCAGCATTATTTGTGTATTCTATCATAAATGTATCAGACGAAGGCTAGTGTTTTGGGTGCTTAATTAATGAAATGTATTTAGATCTTAAGCTTTACATAGATATGAACACGGGGTCTATTGGTTGACTTATAATTAGTCACAGGCATAGGTTTCAGAATCATTTGTTTCATAAAGTTATTAATAATAACAGTTTAGGGAAAGTTCACATACAAACACACACAATAACACTTTCGCAATAATCGTAAGTGGGTTACAATTCCAGATATGACTAAATGCATTTGAAGAAGAAACAAATAAATGGCAACTTAAAAATATTTTAATGATGTAATTTCTGAAATATAAAAGAGAATATTATGTTAAACATGCCCTGTGTCAGCAAACGTTGTTTGAACGACAACACTCTCTTATCGTGTGGCATATACAACTATCCTATCCACAAGGTATAGACGGCGGTTGCCTAGAGTAGCACTTAGCATCACCCGCGGTCACGTGTAATTTAGATTTACACCTATTACGGACGGACGTATACAACGCATCTAACATACACATCTAGAAATCAGATGTGCAGGTTTCCTCACGATGTTTTTCTTCACCCAACAACCGGGACCCGGAAAGAATTTCCTTTTCTCGTATATCTACCAAAAATAAAATTTCGAATACAATATACTCGTACCTAGGACCAAGAATATAGGAGGACAAACGTTGCTTATACGATAAAATACCGTGTGGGCATTTCTTCTATAACTCTAATACAGGAAATTGGCATATTGAAAAATTATCGATAGAAGATGTAGCACACAGTATAGTACAACCAGTATCTACAGTGGCTACTGGGTACAATGAGTCATACAACTCATACACATCATGTCAACAAATGCGCGTCACGACACGCGCTGAGGTCAAACCGCACCTGAGCAGTTGGCGTCGTGACAAGTTGCATAACCTAAGCGGCGGGAAAACAGGAAACATAGCTATTTGAGTGGCCATTATACAAGATCCGAACCTACTCTCATGCGCGCGATCTAATTCATTTGTCTATGAATGAATTTGTTTTTAATTAAATATTTTTTGTTTGTTTCAGGTAAGTTAAACTACATCTCGTGACTTCTAACTGCTGAACAGCTGCATTTGTGAGATAGTACACTGAACTTATTAACACATTATTACAACATCGGCTATAACACCTTAAGGGTCTTTAAATACCTGAAAAAATATTTACTGTGGCCTTTACTCATGAAACTGAACACTTTCCACAACGAACGTATACTCATTTCGCAAAAAAAAAATGTGGACTCCCAATACAAACCTGGCGGATTAGCTTTTCCCAAGGAACGTATTGTCGGATCAAGTTGATCAAAATTAGTATGAGGAGACCAATTTTTTTTTGCAAATTGAGTATTGGTTCTTTGGGGAAAGTTGTTCAGTTTCATGAGTAGAAAGTGTGGTTAATATTTTTTCAGGTATTTAAGAAGAACCCTATACATACATATAATAGAGATCGAAAATCGAAGCGATTTTTGATTTTTGATTTTATGGTGGAGAATATTAATATATTTTTCGAGTTGAATGGGTATTTGAGCATTCAATATATTTTTATTTCTGTACTTTTTTAAATATATTTATTAAATGGCGACCTGTAGTATTTAAAATAATACTAGGTCATTTAATCAAATATTTTATTGTACCGATGCCGCTGCACTAAGCCAGACTTAGCATCTCAATGATACAATAGTAAGGGGAATCTCTGAAATAGCTTCTAATAATATCTTTATGTTGCGCAACTGAACCTCTTCAATGTAAATTAAATCCCGTCTGAAGAAACTGCTGCATATTAAAGTTAAGACGAAGCGTACATACGAATCTCAACATGGATGTCCCCAGTATATAGTGTTTTGTGCATTTCATTTTGTTGTTTTTGTTAAAATGCGAACTGCGAAGGAGTGGAACTCCTTACCTGCGTCTGTATTTCCGGACTCCTACAATCTGAGGATCTTCAAGGCGAGAGTGAATAGGCATTATTTGAGCTTGCGTGTACCATCCTCGACTACATCATCACTTTCCATCAGGTGAGATGTAGTCAATCGCACTCAAATTAAAAAAAAAAAATGTCTTCGTGCCGCAAAATCACACGCTTCTCTTACACTTAGTGATTCAATAAATAAATAAAAAGATGGAGTTTTCGAGGGGCACAGTGCCTTGGAAATATTTTTTGTGGTGACTCAATAAACTGATGCGATGCCATCGAGACTAAATAACACGAAAATTTTGTTTGGACCCTGTAAGTATTAGACGTTGGAAAGACCGACAGCGGCGGGGGGCAACATTTCGCATAATGAGACATTACTCCGCGGGTTTTTGTCAGTTTTCCTTCTCCTAACTAATGGCCCTATTAGCATCCCTTAGTAGACAATAATTTAATATCTCGCTTGGAAAAATAAACGTTTCGCGACCGTCGACAACTTTTGAAAATACCTTATTTGTAAAACTCAGCTTGTGCTGCGTTTTATTCAGTGGAAGCTGTAAATGTTAAATGCTATGCAATCGAAAAAAGAAACTGGCCAAGTGGAAATCAGACTCGTGCACCGAGGTACCGTACAAATTTGGGATTGAGGCACAAACATAACATTGCCATTGCCATTGGAAAACTGCCCCTATACATCGAAATATGTCAGTTTCCCAATTGCAAATAACTTTACAGGTGTTACAAAACTACCCCTAATGAATTAAGGATGTTAAAGTGTGTCATGTAAGGAGTCCATTGTAATATTTTTTTTAACAAAACGTTAAATAAAAGCGAAAACTAATTATTTTTAATCATAAATAAGATTATCTAGACTATATAGAACCACAGCACTATTCTATTCACCTGTCAGTTCATGATAGGAATAGAGAGATACAGGTCCCGTCAAACTTTAAGATCGCTGAAGGGTACTGAGTGGGGGAAGTGTGCGTTCACTTAGAATCCTCATGTTCGAATTTCGAAGTAGTTCCTTGGTTCCAGAGATGAGGCTGCCAGCGAAACATTCCGCTAGCAGCCTCAGTGAAAAACTCGATTTTCTCTGAAACTACGATAGCACATTTTTTTTCCTTTGGGCACTATTAGACAATAAATATTGGCATAATCAGAATATCAAAATTCGAGCATGAGGATTCCAAGTGAACGCACACTTCCCCCACTCAGTACCCTTCAGCGATCTTGAAGTTTGACGCGACCTGTAGCCGCGCTATGATAGGCTGCATTAATATGCCGCTGCGCGTTTGCGCGCGGGGTCATGACCGCGACCAGATGGTCGCTAGAGTTGGAAAATTGTAAATATCATATCGATATTTTTGAAGAAATTCGATAGACGATTTCTCCGAAACGTGAACTGATGCAGCAAAAAGAAAATGTACCCAAATTTTAAAATGACTCACAGTCCACGCCGTTTCAACCATCAGGGGTAGTTTTGTAACACCCTGTATAATTGCATATTTTTTTGTATTGTAGCTAAAAATTTACGGTTTTCGGATTTCCTCTTTATTCAATCTGAGGAACACGAATCTAACTTTTTAATCCATCAAAACGTTTTAGCTACAACCGGACACAATGAAACAGATATACATAAGAGAACATACACTCCTATAATCGCAAATATTATTCTCCGCTTTGGCGGTCGAGTAAACAATGTTATAATATCTACCTTTTAATTTAAATTATGTGACTAAAAAAGCAAGAGTATAAATAAAATGCTTTTAAAGAATCCCAACCTCCAGCACCAGCTAGTTCTAAAAAGGCATACATATTTGTTATGTAATTAAGAGTAGTTCGCCTAAGAATTTACGAAACCCACTAACGGACTCGAAAACCTAAAACAAAAGCATGAGTTTGATAATTAAATAAGGAAACATAAGTAAATAGAGTTGCGCGCACGGCGAGAAAACTTGTGATTAGAATTCGTAATGCTTCCCTGAAAATGTAGGAGCGAGCTGCCAGCAAGGAAAAAGTTAGCCTAGTTTGGCCTAGAAAGGCTAATGCAATTCACAGTCTGCTAAAAGTGAGTTAGTAATTAATTATTTTATAACAACAGAGAAAGTTGTTACTTTAATTTAATTTGACTCATATTAAAATGGCCAATTCACGTGATAATCCTAATTCTCACTATGTATATTTTAAAATAACAAAAACCAGCCAAGTGCGAATCGGACTCGCGCACCGAGGGTTCCGTATAAATTCATAATCACATATGACTGTTTTGAACTCTGTATCAAATTCTCAGGCCTGCAATCCCTTAAAGTTGTGAAAAAATCAAACTTCTATGCCAACGCAATCAAGAGATACGGCCGTTTATGCCGCATATGGACACTCTCATTGGAATCACAAAAAAATTTGATATAACTAACAATTTTTAGTTTTCGGACTTTTCCCTTTATTTGTGCTATAAGATATTGCTTCTTGCCAAATCATGATTGTAGGTATCCTATAAGGGTCCCTTTTTAGGGTTCCGTAGCCAAATGGCATAAAAACGGAACCCTTATGGATTCGTCATGTCTGTCTGTCTGTCTGTCTGTCTGTCTGTCTGTCTGTCTGTCTGTCTGTCTGTCTGCCTGTCCGTCCGTATGTCACAGCCACTTTTTTCCGAAACTATAAGAACTATACTGTTGAAACTTGGTAAGTAGATGTATTCTGTGAACCGCATTAAGATTTTCACACAAAAATTAAAAAAAAACAATAAATTTTGGGGGTTCCCCATTCTTAAAACTGAAACTCAAAAAAATTTTTTTTATCAAACCCATACGTGTGGGGTATCTATGGATAGGTCTTCAAAAATTATATTGAGGTTTCTAATATCATTTTTTTCTAAACTGAATAGTTTGCTCGAGAGACACTTTCAAAGTTTTAAAATGTGTCCCCCCCCCCTGTAACTTCTAAAATAAGAGAATGATAAAACTAAAAAAAATATATGATGTACATTACCCTGCAAACTTCCACCGGAAATTGGTTTGAACGAGATCTAGTAAGTAGTTTTTTTTAATACGTCATAAATCGTAAACCGCAATTTACCTACAACGAACTACAAGAACTTTTATATTATGTTACTTGCTGTTACGGAACCCTTCATGGGCGAGTCCGACTCGCACTTGGCCGCTTTTTTCTTTTTGAGGTTCGGAACCCTAAAAAGGATAGGCTCAGGTCATCTGTGGAAGTTAACACCTGACGTGGTCTCGAGACTTGGGACTCTGACCGTGGCTTTATACAGGGTGTTAAAAAAAGGGTGTTTGAAATTTTAAGAGGTTACTTCTCATTATCGTGTGGCACATTTATCCGTCCTATCCACAAGGTATAGACGGCGCGGCGGTTGCCTAGTGTTGCACTTAACATCACCCTCGGTCACGTGTAAGGCATTTAGATTTACACCTACGGACGTGTACAACGCGACCATAATTCACATCTAGAAATAAGATGTGCAGGTTTCCTCACGATGTTTTCCTTCACCGTTAAAGCAGTCGGTATGAAAATGCACGTAAGTTTGCACTAGTGCACTGGCTAGGATTTGAACGGGGGACCTCCGGCTAGGAGGACAGAGTCACTACTCGTTGTGAGTCAAGTATAGTATACGGGAAAAATATTGCAAAAATCCAATATTTTTTTTTTAAACTCTTGAGTCTTTTTGATTCTGAGTACCCCTTAAAATTTCAAACGCACTTTTTTAACACACTGTATAAATGAAATTGTCGAACATCGTGCGATTAAATAATACTCTATAAAAGCTTTCGCACTATGTGTATTTTTTAAAATTTCACCTGTATTGAATTCTCCTTTAGGATGGCTCCAGTTTTAATTTGTTCATATACGCGCTCGCGCGCTTTGATGTTCGCTCGCGGCTCGCAGGCTTTTTAGATAAATAACCAATTATCCATACCACTCGACAAAATCCCAACTCCCCGTGGTAATGTAGTCTGCTATAAAAATGTACCTACCATTAATGAGTTTTGATGTTTTGTTTGTGTAACAATGTCTCGTGATTAGCTTTTTAGATTAACATCATTATACAGGGTGACTGGTATGTACATGCAAACGTCTTAACTGGTGTTTCTTCTCTTGAAACTGAACAACTTTTGT
Source organism: Coleophora deauratella (assembly GCA_958295455.1). Lineage (NCBI taxonomy): Eukaryota > Metazoa > Arthropoda > Insecta > Lepidoptera > Coleophoridae > Coleophora > Coleophora deauratella. The sequence goes on from OY282398.1 coordinate 8,046,322, forward strand.
TCTATAACATTTCTGAAATTGCAAAAATATAATTTTGAACCAAATTAATTACACTTGATCCATAGTCTGTCACATGTGCTCAATAATTATCAATTATATTAAATACTTACTTGCGTAACCTTTTGACATGTGTCATGCACATTATTCTTATTACTTAACACAAATCGTATCATATCAATACCAATCATAAGAAAAAAATTAACTAAAAATCTGGATTTGTATCCGAGGTATACGTATTTTATTCCAATTTTTCAAAATTAATGTTCTGAATAGTGTAGAAAGTGTATCTAGCTATAGGGACGCTATAGGGATAATAGGGATAATAATATAATAATAACCTCATCTGGCCCCAAACTAGGATTCTCTGTACTATGGGAACCAGACTGATATACGTACACATATACATTTAAATACATATATATAGATATAATACACCCAGATTCAGAGCAAACAATTCTGCTCATCCATCACAGAAAAAATTGCCCTGTGTGGGGATCGAACCCACGACTCTCGGATCAGTGGTCAGGATCGCTAACCACTTAGCCACCGAGTCAGTGAATTAATTTTAATATTTTTTTTTTAACTTTAACGAACCAGTTAAATGTCTATTGTAAGTGCTACACTACTTTGTCTCTGATTCTCACTAGAAACAAAGAGAACCAACCGATAGTACGACTCTTAGTCTTTGGTGCCACTATTTCCTTTGACGTCACATTGTAAAACAAACTGCACTCTGTTTCCATTTTCAGCTAAATTAATTAAATGTTATTGTGTACGTACGAGTCTGTAAGTGAATGTGTCGGATGGGCAAATATGTGTGCGAAGATTCAGTCACATAGGGGCGTGATCACATCACAGGCTTAATAGGCTAAGCGATTACGTCGGCGGGCGCGCCGCCACTAACCCAATTTGTGCAAAACGACCGAGCAAACACACGGGCGGCGAAGCCTGCGGTGATTCACGCCTGAAGTCTGCACTCAGCGCGGATCGCAAATTAAATGGATCAGATGTCAGCCGGGCTTAATACTGCGCGACGGATGGTTATTAGCACATTCTTTTGTTTCCAACATTGCTTGTTTAGGATTTGGGCAATGACAGAAATGTAATTACGGCAGTATTTGCGTATGTGATCATGATGTAACATATGAGACGAAAAGTACATAAATTTTAATACGTTGAAATATCATTTATATTATAAATGGTTCATCTTTTTAATAACTCTTGCCCTGGGTAGTACTGATCGTCTACGATACGACCTACAAGGTAGGTCGTATCGCGCTACAGCGCGTAAGCGTAGCGCTACGATTAATTTGCTTCGTATCACGGAAAAGTTTAAAAATGAGAACAGGTTTATAAAATTATATTTTAGGGATTCTTTTGTAAGTCAGGATATGGTTAGTGATTTATTTATTTTATTTATTTCGGAAAACATACAGCTTACATATAGTGATATGAATAATCATGAATTAACTTTGACTACACAGCGTTCAAAACGACACAGGAAATGACTACCTGGGAATCTAAACCGTAATCTTCACTTATATATGCAACGTGCTGTAGAATGCGTAGCATTTCATCACTAGCACTATAAATTATCTTGTTAACAGCGGTGTGGAGGCCGGGCACTCCGCCTGCGCCGACGCCGCAGGCCGCGAGCGGCGCCCCAAGCGCCCCCACACGTGGCGCCCCCAGCCCGAGCGCCCCCACACGTGGCGCCCCCAGCCCGAGCGCCCCACCGCCGCCGCCTCCACCCGTGTGGACCCCCGCCAGCGCCGGCGCATCGCCCCAGGCGCCTCGAAAGAACTTCCGGCCCGTGCACTTCGAGGATACGCCGCCCGCCCGCCGTAAATTTCCCGTAAGTTTATTACATCCATGACAGTAAACATGCCACTCAAACCTTTGAGTACTAGAGTACTAAGAAGATTCAAATTGTCTTATTATTACTTTTGCAAGTCCTGTTGTGCATTATTTCCTTGTATTTCAGACGTGCTCATAATATGTACAATGTAGGTACATATTGGTTGATCGAAAACATAGTATCAAATACTAACAAACTTTCTAAACTTTAGAAATATTTGCAGTCATAGTCCTTATGCTAGTAAAAAATGACTCTGTATTTTTGTTGTTTCTCATAGAATTCCACCTCTTTTTAACGACGCATTTTTCTATTACAAAAGTTAACGGTAAACGGTAGGCTGTGTGCGAGCAACAAAGTAATATCAAAGAAAAAATTTGAAGTTTGTTACAATCGCTGCAAAAAAAATACGCCCGAAAAGTTTATTAATATTTCAGCTATGTACACCTTTTAACTTCAGGATAAAGGTAACGGAAGTTTTATATATCATTGCTATTGTTTTTAAATAGAAGCCAAATGAGCAAAGAAAAACAAAAGCAACTTTTCTTGCAAAACAAATAATTGTTTAAAATACGGATCCCGCCTAACATCTTGAAACAATCTTTTAACCATCTAGTCTGTTACCTACCTGCAATACAGGTACGACTATTTGTTCTTAGAATCCGTCAAGCTTAGTTCAGGACGTTCAATCAGACAAAGAGTCATATACCCAAAAAACACTCCTATCCTGCCGAGAAAGTCGATCCTTCCGAGGCAGTCATACAAAAATCGAATTATCTTTTTGTCCGATGATGAATAAGTGATCTCTGTTGCTTGCAGTGTTCAGAACAGAACGGTTGCACGAGCGGATCGGAAAGCGAGAGTCGTCTACGGACCTCGTTCAGCGCTCCCGCCTCCGGGCTGAACACCTTGGGCGGCTCCACAGGCCGCCTGCCGAAGGCTCAGAACCCGACCGTCACGCTACTGCAGAAGGCTAGAGGTAAACTCATAGTTTCACACCTTTATATCTTTAGTAAATACCAAATGATTTGTAAAAGGGGTAGTACAAAAGAGTCAGCTTTTTCTTCATCTTCTTCTGTTGAATCGATGGTGATATCAAAGAGTCAGCTGTGGATATCCTAAGTAAAATACTTTACTGGACGTTTTTCTGACACTCGAAGGAAAGGATGAGATAGAGACACCAGTAAAGCTGCCGTTCATAGCCGGAATAGCAGTTAATTTCATGGAAAGATTTTTACAGGCAAAATACCCAGTTTGGTAGCTTAATCTGAAGGTAAATAGAATTATGTGTAATGAGTATGACGAACTAAATCCGTAAACCACATTTACATGAATATATCAATCTGGAATATGTAATTGACCAAAACCACATATACATTTTGATGAGGCACTCACCGCACAAACGCTGCCTCGTTAGCAATTAAAATCTATTGTTTACAGTTTACGTCATATATATCTTTTAAATTGTAGAAATATGATTATCTGAAAACTGTCACGTAGCGTCCATTAGTACCGCTCACGGATTCCTACTATTAGTTGCAGTAAATACTATACATATATTTTGTTACATACGTAATTGACGTCTAAGCGGTATCTCAGTAGCCCGTGGCTGGCTCCCGCGGCGGATGTCACGTCACACCACTCCCTCGCCTGCCATTCCCATTGTCACAAGCGTAAACGACACAGCATTTAGCCCTTTTAGAATGGAATTTTAAAATTCCTAACGGAAGTGGCGGAGACGTCAAGAAAAGGTGAAGTTTGTAATTTATTCTCCGGACAAACTGCCGGCGCGGCGGCTAATTGCCGCTCAACTCCCATTAATTGGTATAGGCATCTACGCACTGAAGAGCAGCAGTCCCCCTATTACAAATTCTTGAAAAACCAATAATTGCCTCTTTCTCCGTCAATTGTTAATCGTAAGTTATTTCGTTTACTTCTCGATTGAATAAACCTTCCTTATTGAATAAGTAAGGGGGTCTCCTTCTTACAGATGTCTCGGACAAAGTGCGTCAAGTGCCCATTATAATGAAGGCCCATGCAATATATTTTTATTTAATAATAAAAGTTCTATGATAGGGAAATTGGAGCGGAAGGTAACATTATAATTGAAACTAAACGTGATAAAGAAGGAAGGAAAACTAATAAAACCTAACGTTTCGAAGGTATTGGGTAGTTGCACTGTTAACATGGCGATTTCTTTAAGGAAAAAAAAGATAAAAATTTAAACTGAATTGAATGGCTTTTGAGAATTGCAATTTTCGGGTCCTAGTATGATCACGATGCGAGAATAACAGTAGTTTATCTGTTTGATTATTTTAAAAGTTACTTATCGTCATTTATTAATTGTGTTTGTGTATTCCAGAAGGGCAGATCCCGCGAGGCTCGCAGTACTTGGATCAAGAGGGGGCCCGCCTCCCTCGCGACAGGCCGGCACCTCCCAGAGGTGACCCAGGTAAATCGTCTTGCTATTGACCCATGACGTTCAGGAGATTTTAGTAAATAACTCCTTGTAATTAAAGACTTAATCAAGTATATACTTAAGTACATTGAGATTATTTTTTTCGCGGTGACACTTTTCTACTTCATCTTCTATTACTTCTACCTATAACACAGTTCCGTGACTACGTGACTTACGGACAACGCACGGCCATAACCTAAACCAATGATGACCAGAAACTTGGAAACTGTACCATAAGGAGCACTAAGACAGGATTTTTAAAATATTGGTATTTTAAAATTTCACCGTGGGTGACTGGTTCAACGGACTGTTTAATTCCGAAGTCTAAGTGGACGAAGCGCACTCCACTAGTTTTCAAAATTATTAGTACTCATGGAAAAAAAGGAATAGCAATAATCAAACACGGAAGATAACAATACTTAATTCACTGCTAGTGCTGCTAGCTAGCCCGTGAAGTGTAGGGTGTATACACAGGGTGTAACGAAATAGATGAAGGACTCATTAACTGGGGTTTTTACTCTTGATACAAATTGATCAACTGATAAAAAGATTTTGTATGGAGTCATTTTTAGCGACTTTAATAGTCTTAGAACAAACGTTGTTCAGTATAATGAAGAAACCCCAGTTAAACGGGTCCTACAACTATTTTATTACAGCCTGTATCATCATCATCAGCCAAAAGTCGTCCACTACTGAACAAAGGCCTCCCCCAAAGATTTCACGCCGACCGGTCTTGTGTTGCCCTCACCCAACGGCTTCCCGCGACCTTCACTAGGTCATCGCTCCACCGAGTGGAAGGCCTGCCCACAACCTGTATATTCAGGTGTATTTTTTCATTTTTATAAAACATATATATGTTTGGTTGTAGTGTATGCGCTTCGCAAAGGATACGCGAGCGAAGGTGAGGCGGAGCGAAGCGATTACGAGCGCGGTGGCGTGCGCAAAATGGCCGATGCGCACAGAAAGGTGGACGGAATAGGCCCCACCACCAAGGACGGAATGCCTGTCGCACTAAGATCTGTAAGTACTATAATTATTTTATTAAAATATATTGCCAAAATAAAGGCAATTATTTTATTATTTTGCTTGAGGCAGCCGTTTCTGAATAGATTTGTTTTTATTTTATTTCAGGAAGTCAAAGATCCCTCAAGGTGGTACAAAAAAATGTACGACACAATTCACAAAAACAAATACGACGGTAAGTCAAAGTGTCGATTATAGACAAATTAAATACTTTGATTTGATTTTTACCACAGTATCCTTGTAGATATAATTAGTACCTGTCCCAAAACAAATCACCCCAAACAGTTATTAATTTTCTTTTTCAGACGATTATGTGACTATTCGATACAAAAGTCGCCGAGGTGATTTTCCAAATTTTATTTTATTATTTAGCATCGGTGGCTGTTCATACGCAACTCCGCAAACGCTTATAATAATACAGTAATCATATATTCACTTTGTTTTGTTCTTTTGTAAATTCACTTTTCGCTTTAATACTTCTGTTTGGTGACGTCAAACTATTTGTCACTTGTGGTCTTTACAAAACTGTCATCCATGAAATCACGTCAAGGACACGCAAGTTTTACTAAATTCGGGTTACAGTCTCGAAAATAACAATTAAACATTTTTAATTTAACTTTAGTTTTAACACTGTTTTTAAAATTGGATCTGCTTTATTAACATGCCGAATAAACCAGAATAGCAGATTATGAGATTAGTAAAAATATAAATCTAATAAAACAACTACATTTGCTCATGCTCAATTTATTTGACTTATTTTTATACTAATCTTACAAAACTTCTTTGACATTGTAAAAGTAATTTATGAACATTTCACTAATACTTTGGAATTGGAAAAAAAGGAGTTTAAAAGTTTATTTTGTCTGGGTGCTAGATAAAAGCAATCACAGGCGAAGTAATTAGCCTAAGAGCTAACTAGAGGGAAGACCCGGGGAGGCAAAAAGTAAATGCGGATTAATACAAGCTGTTATTTAATCTGTAGCCACTTAAAAGTGCTACCAACTCCAACGGTGTCGTTTACTCGTTTTGTGTACTTTGTAAAAGCTGATTCATTTCTGTTTTAGAGCATCATTTTAATTTTAAAAGCCTCTCGACAAAAACCAGTGAGGTGTTGGATCACAAATTATGTCACACATTATCGTGTTGAAAATACGATTTATTGTTATCCATTTGCTATCGAAAACTCATTCGTCAAGTCTTCAGAATATAGCGGCGATTATGCCATGTTATCAGAAAGCTTTCAGTTATTTCTAATATGTTCGATAGCGGCCTTAACAGAATCAAGGATATGATCAAATTCACCACTTAACCCAAACTAACGTATATATTTTTGACAGGAGAACCGCCCCAGCGAGTAACGAACAAATCCCAGTACGCATACTTCGACCCTCGTTCTGGATACCTCAGTGAACCCGAGGGGGGCTTGAGCAGCAGAGTAGGCTCCAGTTGGAGCGATGCTTACGACAGTGACATCACTACCGGACCGAGAAGAAGAACTGCGTCTGTCCAGGAAGAAAGGAGATCGGATGACGTCGGCTCCCCTTATTTGCCTAGTAATAAGTAAGTGGAACGTACTAAGACCATCGTCTAACTCAATTTGCATTATGTCCTTTAAGTCAAGGCTAGTCGAATATTACAACTTTAGGTGTTTTAAGTTTATTTAATAAACAGTGCTGTAAAACAATTTGTAAATACTTTCTTTTCAGATATAGTACATTAGCATCTGCTAAAGCTAGCCAAGAAGTATATAAGAACCAGCCCGGCAGGATAGAAAACTACGTCCCTGGCAAATCATCTGTCGTAGAAAAAGAAGCAAAGCAGGTAAAAAATCTTGATTTAGCTACGAATTCAACATTGCATTCTAATAAATAAATGTTTATAGTTAATTTAATGCAGTAACAAGAATCATGAAAACTCAATGAAAAGGTTTAAAAATAGTGCCACTTATATAAAGTAGTTTTCTTTAGTCCCAATTATAGTTTCAACGCCTGTTTGATAAATGTTGGCACTTTATTCAATAGATAAAAGTTAAACTGGGAAACACTTGCTCACCCCACCATACCATATGAACTAACCGCTTGTATACACACTTTCATCCATGAAAGCAACAAAATTATATATTTTTCTTTTCTAGTGGTGGGACGAGGTCATGGATATTTTTGACGGGGTACGAATCTTTTTCACTACTTTTTTGTGTGTTGTATGCTCTTAACGATGGAGAATGTGTTCACATTGGACCTGGTCGTGTAAATAATGATTTTGATACAGCCTAAGGGTGTCCACTGCATTAAGCGATATATCAGGAATGGTACCGATCCGTTTAAGTTTGCCGGACGCTTGATTTTCATAAGTTTCCTCGTCTGTCTTTAGAACCTGCTTAACGCAGCGGTCGTCCTATATTAACTCACTGTAAAGTTTAATCTAGTTACTTTGAACATCATTTCATTACCGCCATAAAAAATATGCTATAAAAATATTCCGTTATTTACAGCAAGTCTATTCTATAGGGTATTTCACCATTTTTTGAAAAGTATCTCAAATTGATCATTTGGTGGGAAAAAGCCAAAAATATTTTTATTTTTTTTTTGAACCCTATAAGTACCCAAAAATACATTTTAAATTACCATTCCCAATAAGCGCGCGAAAACGCTAGCCGCCATGATGTTTAGGTCGTGACGTCATTTCAGGAGTAAACAATACAGCTCTGTACTAAAATTTTGACACATATTGCGAACAAAATGTCATTGTTTACCACTATTATGACGTCACATGACAACCAGCATGGCGGCTGTCGTTTCAGATATTTGAATAACAGATTAAAAAACTTGATTTTTGTAGATCAAAAATAAAATGTTTTTTCTCATTTTATTTTATAGAAATCATATTAATTCGATTACTTATTACAAATACCAAAGTAAATAAGCAGTTTTAGATGTTTTCTTGTATAGAGTAAAATACCCTATTATTAGTCTATTTAGAAAATCGTGAAATTAACCTTGAAGACGATTTAATAATTAGATTATATTTGCCAAAAAATTCTTAAAATTTTCATCTCGTTTGTCGGCGGTTTTAGCTATATATTCTATCATAATGACACAAGAGTACTTTATAAATGTATTTCCAAATCAAACAAACTAACCCTGGTGATGGTGGTCCCACAGCCATTCGCCATATCAATCAAAATTGAGAAGCGACTTCGAAGGATGTAGAAGCCACCGAAACAGAACTATCTAAGCCATTAAAAACGGGCTGCAAATTCGTTTTAAGTCGTATTTCAATTTTCATTTATTATAATTAATAATATATCCGGGACTAATTATCAATTGATTTTTATAACCTTTTTGTATGGACGCCTCCTATCTGAGCGAAGTCCATGCACTACTGTAGTGGACTTTGAGCGTGTTAATTGTTAAAGTTCCAATGTGGTCATACGATAGAATCTTAATACAGATGGCGCTAGCATAGCTCTGTACCATTAAAGGACCCCATCATGAAGTCTTTAAAAAATGAATTTTTTAAATTATCAAAAATGGAGACAAGAATTAGCTTAGTTTTTGGGACTTATCTATGCTAGGCCATTTTGCCACACGCTAACCTCAATTTGTGTCTAATTCACTAACATGTGTCTCTTGCCTTTGGCAACTAACAGTGGCTCGACGACAACTCACCTCTGCCCCCTTACACAACATTGCTCGCTCGCGCCATTCAGAAGAGTGTAAGCGTTTAACGTGTCTGCCCTTTTGCGGTTGGTCTCAGATTAAAACATGTAAATTCAAAATTCTAGAATAAATACTCACATAGAAACTATTTTGAAATAATGTACTGCTAATATAATATAACGTTATCAAAATCTTTGTTTTTATCTAGTCTGTTTTTATCTGGGCTCGACCTTCAAAGTTCTGTTGTGGCTATTTTAACTTGGTATAAGCACGAAGCACGTTTTGCCTGTTTTCATGATGTCCTTTAAAGGTGTTTTTGTAAACAAATTAAGTTTACTTTTTGTTTTCTATGAAAAATACTTTGTTGTCCGAGCCAAATCTTGTTTTTAATAAGTTTGCAGACTAAAAGTAATGAAAGGAACCATGGCGTTTGTTTCTTTGTTTTCATGTGTTTCATATTTTAATGGCATAACAAACAAGTATCTTTGTAAATTTTTAATTATTGTGCCTAATGCTTACAGCATGAACTTTCGATCCTGTGAATGTTGTAAAAAAATATACTTTCAATAAGCTTGTAAGATTAGTAGACAACTAATGGATTGTTTTTCCTTTATAGCAAAACAATGCGAGTACAACATCGCTACCTCAAGCGTCGCCAAAGGAAAGGAAAGATTTAACATCAACAATTTTGTCGAAGTCAAACATGGCAAGGTAATACTAATAATAATATATCGTAACGTTCCTGCCGTTTACATAACTTCCACTTTTTTCCTATTTGTCAAAAATATGGATTTTTCTTCTTTTCATTATCATTATAGATTTAAAATTGTGTTATAAGGGATTGTACGATCATCGTAGTGCTACCTACCTCTCTATAAATGTATAGCCTTCTTTTCCAAGATATTTTTAGTAGTAGTTGTGTACTATGGTAATAGGCTTAAAAGACATAGTAACGTAACATTATATGGGAAACTGGCCCTGAGAACTCCGTGTGTCAAATATGGCGTAACTTTAAAACCAAACACCCATAATAACCTGACAGTGGGAAGCTTCGGGTAGTTACCAAAATGATATTAAATTCCCGCACTACCTTTTATACAAGTGCTCATTGTCAATTTCCCTTTTTCTTTTGTTAGAGCGTTAAAGGAGTCCGGTTATGAGTCCGATTCCACCCTAGTCTTCCGTCGGCGCGATGACTCAGATGCACCTCTGTCGCCCGCTGAACGCCGCGCCGCGTATCGCGACCTGCAAGCCGGTGGCGAACCGCCACTAAGAGGGTTCAGATCGCCTGCACCGCCTAGAACAGGTATGACAAACATTTTGCTGTTAAGAGAATGACAGATTCAGTGTAAAACAATTAGTGAAACTCTATTGAAATAACATGATGCGTATTGGAAAAGTTTACGTATGTATGTAAGTAGTTGTAGTAGAATGTACCCGGAGCCTAGCCATCACTATTTTATTTCTTAAGTATTTGGGGGCAAAGATTGGATCTCCCAGAGGGAATACCAGTATTTTAGTAATTTGACGATATTACGATATAAATAGGTAGTTAAAAGATGAAGGTATCTAGAAAAAGATATAATTTTCGTAAAGCAAATATGTAATGCTTATGAGAAATTTAGCCGTACGCGTTTTTTCTGAATAACGACGAACAGTTAAAGCAAATGTTGTAAGATTAACAAAGCATGCTATTGAACTCTGTGGTGTCGGTGAATAACGAACTAAGTACTTATACCTTAATAAAATCTTTAATTTTCCAAAGTGCTGAAATATAAATTATGTCGGCTCTCGTTTACTTATGTATGCCAAGGCTGGTGAAGCTTCCATATGTTTTCAACACGTGGATCGCTACGCGGACCATTGTAGGATGATTCTATCAAGGCCGCGATTTAATGACCATAGCTATACTCTAACCGCGTACACAATACATTAGTCTATAGCGCTGTACACTGGAGGTAAGTAACATATTACAATTTACAAACTTTTCTGCATGTCATTCTTTTACTCTAAATAACTTGGTGCTGGGACTTCGGCTGTCTGCGCGTTATGAGGTAAATTAAACCTTGCATGTCTCCAAAATTAAACTGTCACAGTATCAAACCCACATGCATATTTACAGCACTACGTAGTATTGCAATTAGAAAACTGCAAGAGTGCTTTCAATTTTCACATGACAATTGCAGGAGCACGGAATCACGTTTGAAACACATTTAACGATTGAAAGTAGAATGAGCATTGAAATGGGTTGAATTTCCACAGACGAAACGGAAATTGAATACATTCCGATATCACCAACGTTAACGAAGATAAGAGTCCACAAGAAAACACCGCAACATCATGAAGTGATCTGTTATCCGGTGACTGGCATAGAAACAGATGCCAAAACGAATTTCAAGAAACAGATTCCTTCTTTTATAAGAGTTAATGTACCCAACAAAGTGCAGGAAAATCCGCCAGCCCCGCCCAGAAGGATATCATCAAGAAACAGCAGAACCCTTAGATTAGTGACCAGTACAAGACCAGTGTCAAGTTCACCAAAGAGATCTACAGTCTCACAATCCACGTCAAATGTTGATTTTTTGAGGGACAGAATAAGTCACAAATTGACAAGACAAAATACTCATACGATCATCAAAAAGTCCAGTACTGATACCAGTGGCAAAATACCCAAGGGCCGGGTAATGTCGACTTCAGCGCCGCCAGCTCTTAATCGTAAAAAAATTACGTCATCCAAAAATCTCGTAAAATGTTCCTTTTCGGAGACTAAGACTCAAGGCACTAGCAGTTTTTGTTCACCCAGGAGAACTTTGCTTCCTACAGAATACAGTAAATATGGCGAATCTACTTCATCGGTCGCTATAGAAGGAGGAGCTGGAAGAAGAACTCCCATATCAAATATATTAGATAAAGTAACATCTTTAGACAAATTATGGAGTTCGGAAAAACGGAATGAACGCATTGACTTAACTAAAGCCAAATCAAAATCTGTTATGAGAATTAATAATGTACCGCAGTCTAAAATCAACACTAAGTCGTCACTGTCCCCTAATATAAAAACGACTTCTTCAAATGGTGTCCATAGAAGTAGAGATATGACTCGCACAGCCGAAAAAGTGCAAAGGTTAAAGATTTCTAATATTCAAACAAAATCAAATCCTTGTCTTGCTACAAAAAATTATAAACCCAGTTCTTTTCCAACCTCGTCCAACATTTCTAAATCATCTTCAAGTATCTCACCAGTCGCGAAAAAAGCAAACCCTGTCAAAACTGCTCTAGTGACAAATATAAAGAAAAGGAAAACTACAGATACTGTCGTTGCACGGCCGCGTAGTGTACCATGTCATGAATCCTGTAGTAAAAAATCAAATGACGCCATTATAAATGCAAAAAAGGTCTCAAAACCTAAATCAAGTAAGAAAGAATCATCAAAATCGCCTAATAATTCAGAAACCGGCAGTCAGTTTGGAGATATTTCCAATGAAATATCTTATTTTGGTTCTTTTGAAAATTTGAACAGAACTAATGTAAGCGCTAAAGAAATAAGAAAAACTCGAGATGCCGTTCTATCAGACTCTTTTTTTCAACATCTCTTTCTTGGAGGCTTTTGTATCCCATCGATATCAACTTACCCATATTTGGAACCAAATACTACAGTTTTACAGAAAGCTAAAATGTTTCAGTCCTATCCTCCTGACAATATTGCTCCTAAGTCATTGAACACTTATCTGATTCAAAGGAAACCTGTTACTCTATCCCGTTTTAAACTATGGGACAGACATCCCACTCCTTCTCGAGCACAGAGTCCACGATCTATTTCCTGGCCAGGCAGATCACATGTCGTAGAGAAAAAATATGACAGTTTATCTAAATGTGAAGAATTTGGGTCTACATCTTCTTTAGCCACTGTGCGAAGTAAGAGCGAACCGCCTATCAACAAAATGTATTTTTCTCAAACCTCACGTCCCATATCACCTACCGTATTATTTTACAAAAAGCCTCGAGAACATGTAAAAAGGCGCGAAATATCACCTTCAAAAATTATATTTTCACAAACGTCAAGGCCAGTTTCCCCAACAGTGACAAGAAAAGTAAAACACCCACCTCTGTCTTATTCTAGAAATCAGTCACTATCCCCAACAAGAATTGTCTTAACTGAAACAGTGCGTCCAATTTCCCCTTTAGTAACGAAACAAATAATACCAAACCGAGAAAGTAGTCCAACAAAATCTGTTGAAGAGAGACATCCGCCTATGATATTTTTTTCGGAAACATCCAGACCTGTTTCACCTAAAGTAACAAAAAATAAATCTTCAACTTCTGTTCAAAGTCGAAGTCACTCTACATCTCCTGTTTCAATAAGATCGCCATCATACAGGCGAATACATAGCGTGAGACAACATGGTAATGGAAAACTAGGCGATATTATAACTAAAGGAGTTTTAAGAACTCGAAGTGCTGGTGACGCCGGCGCCGAGAGAAAGCTTCGTTGCGATAACCTTACTTATAAAACAAAAAGCGACTCCAATCTGCAGACGGAGGACCCTGAATATGATGAATATCTTCAAGATATGCAAAGTAACAGAGCAAGATCTGAACGATTTAGAGAACTAAACAGATATTACGCGTATTTGGAGAGAGTAGGAGAATTAGAAAAAGCAACATCATCTTGTGATCTTCGCCATAGAAGAAAAGATGAAGAAATTATTGATTTTGAGAGATGGAAGAAAATAAGAGCTATCGAGAGAGCTGAAGATGAATTGCATAGTCTATATCTTAAGCTGAAGATCGCTCAAAATGAGAATGATGTTCTTTTCTATCCAAGAGACTTAGAAGATTTCCGTTGGAAATACGATAGAGATCGAGGTCTTAGAATCAAAGAAAAATCCGTAGAAGATTTGAAAGATCACTTCCAACAAATTTCAGACTATGACTCACTCGACGTGGACCCTGTGCGGTCAAAAGATACTTATAAACCACTTTGGAGAGGAACCAGTGTCGCTGAAACAGCATTTAACATTAATAGGAAGAACGAGAATATTACATATGAAAAACATGCGCCAGTTAAGCCTGTATTAATATTACATCAGGATACACCATTAAGTGAATTAAGAAAAAAGATCGGTTTAGGTAATCGCTTATGGAGCAGTCTGTCAATGGAGCAAGTAAATGCACTTAAAAATCAGTTGAATGCTATTTACAGCCGGGAATTGGAATCAAAATCAAATAAAGAAACGAATGAAAATTACACAATCGACGTTAAAGCGAATAAAGGCACGCCTAGTTTACATGTCAGATCTACTTCGTTGATTTCCACGTCTAAAGCACCTGATAAAGAAAGAGTATTGAGTAAATCTGAATCGATTGCTGCTATTTCATGCCCAGTGACATCTGTAAAAGAACTAAAGAATAACGTTAACAAAATTCAGATGAGTTTAAGTGAAAACGAAAAACGAAAGATTTCACAAACACTTAGTAAAGAAATTTTAGACAGACTTAACAAGTTTGAAAACACGCCATCACTAAAAGAAGAAATCGAAAATGCTCAACTTCAATCGATTCATGCGAAGAGCAGTACCGGGTCGAAATCAAGTAAATCATCAGAGGAAACTGTTAGAATAGAAGATACCGAAGAGAAAGAGGGAACCACAAGACATGTGGTCTACCCATCTGAAAAGACTGAAACTCAGCAATCATCTGCTAGTGAAACAGAAACTGCAAGTTCAGATGTCTCTAATAAGACAGTTATTTATCGTGGACCAAAAAAAGAAGTTCAGAAAAAGGTGGAGTACTTTGAATCTGTAAAAAGTCAGACCGCACAATCAAAAGTTATTTACCATGCACGAGAAAGTTCTGATGAAACCGACAAAAGTATGTCTGTGGATAAAAGAGATACGAGCCCCGTAAAAAACCAGATGGTGCAGTCTCAGTCTTGTACAAATATAAAAGAGCTTTTCGGTGAAAGTGAAAAGAATAAATTCTTGTCCCTTCCTATGAAACCTGACCTATATTCGAGATCGCCGTCACCGCACTCGGAAGTGTACGTGACCGAGCGGCGTACGCCTGACACGCTACGGTACTCGAGCGACGAGACTGTGTGGCGCAGTCGGAGTCCGTCACCCGACCCGGAGCGGTACTGGCGCGCGTATCTCAACCTGGCTCGCGCCGGCGAGGTTCGCCGCCTAGCGCGCCGCTTCGATTCGCCCACCGCCGCCGCTGCTGTGCTGCGCCGCCACACAAGCGACCCCGAACTCAGTCGCAATGCCAATCTCGCTAAATGGCCTTCTGATGAAAGGCTTCACCGGCGGCGGGGTGCAATGCCGGTGACTAAAGTGCCCCTTCGCCCAAAAAATAGGTTCATGCCCCATATTGATGTCATCTCAAAACTGGCCTCCCTTCGTAGGCGCACTGTCCCTCGTTCTAGGTCTGCCGAAGAACCATCAGAATGTCGCTCGGGCGAAGTCGAGAGAATTCGGCGGAGATTCGAAACGATGTCTCTTCTTGGTCAGATATATTCTTCCGCTCCAGACGTGAGTGAGCTTCGTGATATAGCGTCACATCTAGCCGGTCCCTGGACAGCCCATCGTTTTCCAAAGCGAAGTGATAACAATAGATCTATACAGGATCCGAACGTTTTAGTTCGCGGTCGAACTTCTCCTGTGAAGAAGGAAGTTAAAAGACCGGTCCCTAAGGAGTCGGTGAAGCTTAGCTCCATATTAAAGAGCGATGTATTCGCTAAACAAGATTTTGATCCATCGCTGCACCGACCGGCGAGCCGATACGAGCCCCCGCGAGCGCCGCCGCGACCGCCGCCTGCCGCGTGGCCCTACCGCCTCGCGCCCTACGTCACGCCATCGCGACACACCGTCACATTTCAAGGTTAAGGTCCCATAATTTTTTAAACATGTCAATTATTTATATTCCCCTCATACCTCATGTAAAAGGTTTAATTTTGGAGCAATTTGTACATACAATTCTCGCCTCATTAAATATTTATTGATACTCGTTATGTCTTATGCCTGAATAACTATTTTCTCGTTGTGTTGACGTTGCGTAAATCTGTACTGTTTAGTTGTCTTGTTAATTAATGTACCTATATATTAACCATTAATATTACGGTTGTACATAACGACTGATCAATAAATATATAACTATTTATTAGTTACCATTTTTTTGTTTGTTCCCTTATCATCCTGTTTTGTTATACCTGGTAGAGAACGACTCTGCGCCGGTACCACCTCGCCGGAACGCACAAGGGAGCTATTCAGACACAGGCAAGTATCCATATTAAAATGTCATTACATTTTATATTTACTGATATTCTATATAATTTCGAATGTCGTTCTCATTAAATTAACAAACCACAATGTAATTCGGTGTTAGTAGTAAGTCTTCATTGTAAATCGTCTGCATTCTTTCAAAAATCACCTCAAACATTGACTTGTGTGAGCCGACACGCATCGTAATTAGAGACTTAGAGACCTATAATTTGTGCGAGTAGAAAGAAACAATGGCTTTTGTTCAAAACTCTCGTCTCTCAACTTATTGCTCTGACCACCGTCGCCATCATACGCGTTCTTGGAGCACTAAGCTTATTTGGATAAATATAATAAAACATTAATGTTTAAGCTATCATTCAATAATTGTCTACCACGTTCGTTGTAAATTGATAGCATAACAAAAAGTGAAACAACCAGAACTTAATGAGTACTACTTCGATTCCGAGATTTACGTCATCCGCCTCGATTAGATTTGGCATAACCAGTCCAATCGGTTTTTTGAGTGTAAATAGTTCGACTAACCTCGTGTTCTCGTGCGGTGTTGTTCGAAGCTATTGTTCAGTGTATTTATTATTACCGGACTTATCTAACGTTACATACTCGTATTCGCTGATAAAATGTAGTTATCTTTATTATCAGTGTAGTACGTTTCTAGTGAACATTACCTGTTTTACTTCAATTTATTACTAGCTAGAGAGAATACCATATTCTTAGCAAATTTTTTGTTACGTTATTGCAAAAATGAGTGAACTTCAAACGAGTGCGCCTATAAACAATGGTGATACGTTTAACGATGACGATGGATTCTTTAGTGACGTACCAAATTCCGGCTCTTTATCAAAATCTCTTATCGCTTTAAACAAATATGTAAAGAAAAATTTACTTTTTGATGACAGCGAAGATTCCAAAGAAGATTATACGTACTTTTCTAAAGAGAGTACTCCGAATGATTCCGTATCTAAATGTGATTCCGATAGTGCTTTTAGCGGGGGTTCGTTAGAAAAGAGAGAATTGTTATCGCCTAATACGATCAGCTATGTATGCGATGCGCAAGTTCCTGAGAGTGAGACATTAACAGAAGAAATATCTAGCAATATTCAACATACGGACGATTACAAATCAATGCAATTACTTGAAACGTCGGAGCAAACGCACAAATTACGCGACGGTGACAAATTGTGCAAGCAAAAACATAGTATAATAAAATCACCTAACTTATCTGCGTCTCTCAATAATGCACCTATCAGTGCGCCTGGGAGATATGAACAGGTATTACATAGAGGTAAAGCGAACGAAACACAAAGAGATCAGTACCGTCACACGTTGCATGATTTTTCCGAGTGGGTGAACAGAGCCACCATATATCCGGATGTATACGCGCCGCTGCCATACAGTGAGTACACATATTGTTATCCATATAGTCTTTGTGACACAATTTTTCACGCTACGCCATATAATCTATTTGTTTGCGAAGGTAGCTGAAAGTGAGCGAAATTAATTTTAGTTTTAAATAAAACAAAGTCAGCAAACTATAATAATAAAACTTCTCGTTATATTTACCTATTAAACGTACATCGAAACCCCTAAAAGATTTGCTTGTTTCAACTTCTGTGGAATTTTAAAGGACTCTTAAATAAACAAAAATTGGGTATCTTGAACCTTGCTTGGACCTCACTTATCCAATGTTATTAACGCCAAACTTACGTACTTACGCGCAGTACATACTTACTATGCTAGCGAAAGTTTTTGGCGGGAGATTAAGTCCGCGAGACTCGTGTCGAAAGTATGGACACAGAACCGATTCGGTGATCTATCGGGACAGTAGAGTGGACTTGTGCCGCCACTGTGTTCCCAACGTGCCAGTAAATAATACATTGTTTTTGTTGGTTAGTGAATTATAGTGTAGTGAGTGATTGAAATGGGTATATTGAAGCAGCTAAAGAAGATTACTCAAGGTTTGTTTTCATTTGCCTATATAACAATCAAGAGTTATGATGAATAAGACATAGTACGTTAATACTTAAAAGATGCTTAAAAGGAGCTTATTTTGTGTACGCTTCGTTAACCCCAATCCAAACTCGGTTGAACAAATTAGTGGTCATTTCTGGTACTTTTTTTTGCAAACTTACAGTGTTTTCCAATGTTTAACTCGGTTTTTAGGGTTCCGTAGCCAAATGGCAAAAAACGGAACCCTTATGGATTCGTCATGTCTGTCTGTCTGTCTGTCTGTCCGTATGTCACAGCCACTTTTTTTCCGAAACTATAAGAACTATACTGTTGAAACTTGGTAAGTAGATGTATTTTGTGAACCGAAATTAAGATTTAATTAATTTATTTAAAATTAAGATTTTCACACAAAAATAGAAAAAAAAACAATAAATTTTGGGGGCTCTCCATACTTAGAACTGAAACTCAAAAAATTTTTTTTTCATCAAACCCATACGTGTGGGGTATCTATGGATAGGTCTTCAAAAATGATATTAAGGTTTCTAATATCATTTTCTTCTAAACTGAATAGTTTGCGCGAGAGACACTTCCAAAGTTGTAAAATGTGTGTCCCCCCCCCCCGTAACTTCTAAAATAAGAGAATGATAAAACTAAAAAAATATATGATGTACATTACCATGCAAACTTCCACCGAAAATTGGTTTGAACGATATCTAGTACGTAGTTTTTTTTAATACGTCATAAATCGTAAACCGCAATTTACCTTTCATTCAAGTTACAACGAACTACAAAAACTTTTATATTATGTTACTTGCTGCTACGGAACCCTTCATGGGCGAGTCCGACTCGCACTTGGCCGCTTTTTTTTTATAATATTACGGATAGGTACTCTATTGCTTAAGTCGGCAATTCGATGAGCCAGGGTATCCGTGACTATGATTTCATTACTTTGTCATGCTTCAATAGTAAGTTTTGAAATATTTGGAGAATTGTCCGCACAAAATTACCTACTTTGTAAGTTTCCCAAGTTCTGTTTTTTTTTGTGTCATTTGTAATCAGTCTGTTGGCAGTTTTTAATAGCTCTAACTTGGTATTATTAAAATCACTAGTGACTCGACTTATAATAAACTTAATAAGAATATTATTAACCTGCAATTAAAGCCGTAAGAAACAAAGAAACAAACCGTTTTTTTAGTCTAAGAAAATATTATGTTTTAACCTTAGAAATACGCATAATATTATATTAAGGTTGTCTTTTCAAAACTAAGTAAGGCATTCATGGGGCAATGTATTAAATTCTGTTATAAATTTTCTTGATAATGTTATTAGCTTACCAGCAAATAAGTTCAAAATTCTTGTCAAGAAATGACAGTGTTCTAAATGTATGACAAAACACTAGACTGTGTCTAGATGTACAGATAATAAAGACGTATGGATATGATGTAGGTATGTACAGATACATGTATGTATGTATAGATCCTCCAGTTCTTAATTATAGAAATGATATAAATTGTATTAGAATCTTTTAATGTGTTGGTTTTTATCTATCTATGGTTGGAGTGAGTTCTTTTTGGACTCGACATTTCACTTCGCTAACACTTCCTGAAACTTTTGGTGTACAGATGGTACGAACTTTGTACTAGGTTTTACAAAATACGATTTTAAAGAATTTGTACAAAATATATTTAAATAAAACAAAAAAATCTAGTTAATCATTCAATTTAAACCAAGTTTCATCATTCAAGTACTGAGCTTTAAAGTTCCGACTTAGTTACGTGCAGTCTGGCCGCATAATTGAGAATTGCGGCTAGATGCAGAAATTGCTTTCCTCGAATGAACGGAAATCGTTTTCTATCTTTAGTTATCTAGTTCAGAGGTCGTCGAAAACGCTGTAGTTCTACTTAAAATATAGTTTCATTCTCCAGTCACATCTGAATGATAATTTGGAACATATTTGAACCTCTGCATACGTATTTCTTGACTTCCGCCAAATTTCAAAGTACATACTTGACTATGTTTACGACGTGACTATGTTTACGACATGTATTGGTATATCGTGAAAGTGGATTTGTGTTTTCGTATTCTAAAGCAAGCTAAGCAAGTTTTACACAGCATTTATTATTGTCCTCACGAATCGACAATCGCATGTACTCAATAGACGATATGTAGTAAAAACTCTGTGGCATGCAAGAAAATATCTACAATAAAGCGATGTAGATTGCGTTTTTTTTACTATGCAAGTATTTAATTCATCATAATTAAGACATCTGTATACGCGATCAGCGTAGTTTTGTGTATAAAATGTTTAAAACAAGACGTAACATTGGTCACGATTTATATATTACCTAAACTTTATTATTGTTTTGTTAACTTCCTTTCGTTGTCCGGTCCAGCTCTTCAACGCGCTCGTATAAACCGGTCGCTTCCGTTCACCGGTTACGTTGCGTATCATCATCATCACATAATCGACGGCCGAACGATCGGCCTTGTTACGCCACTAGTACCCGCGTTCGCGCAAGATCGACACTCGACACCATAAAAACGCCGTCGATACAACTTTCACTGCTTCCAAAGAGTTTATTAAATGGATAATTATTTTATTATTGCATAGGCAACGGAAAATGTTTTCCATTAAAGTATTCATTTATTTGTCAGTTTTAAATTATTTATCTAGGTATATCATATTTGTTACAAATATCCATTTTTTTGTGTTGTTATTAATTAAATTTTAAAACGCCTTCATATGTGTCAAGTTTCCTGTCTTTTCCCAATGGATCTCAATGTGCCTTAAATCCTTAAATATCTTATGTATGTGTTCTTAATTCTCAAATAAATGTACATCGTGTGCTAAATAATTTTTCTATCGCAGAGTCCCCACGGCGGTACGTGGAGAGCGACGTGAACATCCACTACCGATGCCCAGTGCGGCACGACCCGCTGCCGCTGGTGCCGGAGCGCGAGCTGGCGCGGCAGCAGGCCGAGCACATGAAGCGCCTGTACCGCGAGCAGAAGCGCAACAAGTACTTGCAGGTAGGTGACACATTGCACATAGCGCGCTCATCACTACCGGCGCCCGGTGCGGTACGACCCGCTGCCACTGGTCAGCAGGCCATTCAGCCCTGATGCCCTGTGCCGCGAGCAGAACAAAAGCGCAACAAGTTGCAGGTAAGTGACACAGTGCACAAGCATGCACATCCTACCGATTCAACTGAAAACATGCACTAATAAAAATATTGCTCGTTTGGTTATTGCGTTTTCAATGTCTTTTTGTTCACGTATAGTGCATGAATACCGGTGAACTATTATGCCGTCATATCTACTGATTTGAAATATTTGTAGAAGAAATCCGTATCTTATCAGAATAGATGATTAAATGTTACTAAAATGCATTTTTCCAGTTGTTAAAACCGTATCTACAATCCATACAATATATTGTGTAGTATTGTACAACATGAATAAGAATGTAATATAAAAAATGTTAAAAAAAGATATTGTTTAAAGTACATCAGTAATTCGACAAAGTCGTTAGTGGAACATAGTCAAACATAATGAACAGGGTTTTTAGAAAATGTAAAAAAATACAAACAATACATCACAAATGCGATTAGCGTGTCAGTCGCTTGACAATTCCGGTCTCGCATTGGTGGTAGTGCACGCAATCGATGTTTGATCAATACTCGCTCATTATCCTTGCCTGTTTCGTGTAATATTCGACATCACGACAAGTTGCGGTATTCTCGTCGTCTATCACGTAAATACAATATTTTACGTCAAATCTGTCGTAGTAGAGAGTTTCCACACTTACCTACATTCATAAACATCACGTTTTATTCCTATCCATGTTATTTACACGACTAAAGAAAGTACTAGTAAACGCTATAGAAAGTACAAACGTCGAGATAAACGTTGTATTTAGTATCAGCAATGTGGTCATGCCCACGTGTCAGTAATGCAAGCCTGTTGCGGTTTTCTGACATGTTCTGTTGGCGGTCAGTTCTAGGCACGAGGGACGCGCTGTGTACCGTGTACCACACATTAGTTTTACTCTAAGTGTGCCGTAGAGCACTAAACTGTATAATATCGCAAGCGAGCGGTCGGTCACGTCAAAACCGTTATGTTATTGTGGTGCGTGTTTGCATTTCCAATTTTATTGTGAGTTCGGCCTAAATTTTAGAATGGTGAGTTTCTCAATGCGAATTGTGGAAATGGTTTGTTTGTTTGAATTTCAACGATAAATCTATAAATTTGGATTGTTTATTTTATTTCAATTGGTACACATAATTAGTTTGACAAACTCCTGACCAAATTCTATAAAATAGTGACTGAAACCCTTTAACATAAATTTCAAGTACCTAAAACATGATTTATTAAAATATGAATTCATTCGCTTGAATTCTAAGCCTATTTTCACTTAAACATTTATAGAAGGGAGATTATATCTACAGTTGATGGATTATGCGATTATTTGATTAGACAGCAGTCTGGAGCCCTTCGAGAGAAACTGGCTACTGACAACTTGCGTTGCCAGTTTAATACGTAATAGAAAGTTACTTTTTGTTTTTACTGTGTTGACAAATTTAACTTTCAAAGACTAAGAGAGACTGCTATATTAAATATGAATTGACTCAAAAGGAAATTAAATATGAAAAATAGTTTACGTATAACGAACTTAGATTACTAATAATTTTGGAAGGCAATTGAAAAAAATCTACAGTGCGCATTTGTAAAATTTCTCTGCTATTCGAAAGTACGCTTCTAAGAGAAAATTTATGTTTACCATAAGAAAAGCGATACATGCGTGATTCGTGTTCCATTATATGACTATCGTTACATCTGTTACTGAAGAATAACTCAGCTGTATAACATTAGAGCCTAATTAAAATTCATGAGCTTAGTAAAAAGAATAACTATTGCGAAACTAGAACTGTTACATACTTACAGCGAAATATTCAAAAATGTAAAATTTTGCAGCAATTAGGAAGCAAAAGGAGAGCGTAACAGAAATCGTTTACTAAAAGTAATTTCTTACATAACATAAAGAGCTTTATTCACATAAGGCCCCGAGAATTTCAGAACAAGAGGATATTGAAACGAAGAATTTCTACTATTCCAATAATTGTGATAAAGTCTCACTTAGCTGATAATATTTATGAACTCAGCATGATACTAATAAGGAAAGAATGCGAACATGGAATTCCAGTATGGAACATTTTTTATATAAATTCAACGGCCTGGACTCTGTAGTACTTATAAACAAACTAGGTATAACTCACGTTACTAACTTTGTGAATAAAAATGCGATGACTGACCAAAGTGCCCGGTATGTCTGCAAGTTAATAATAATGCGTTTGATTTTGTTAGTTGTCACTGGAGATTGGACACTAATCTCGCAGTTTTAAGGGACTGTATAGAGAAATGAAGTAAACGACTCGAGAGCACACATTTACGATTCGTCTTTGGTATAATGAATTAGTTAGCCAGTGTTAACTTAGCGCGCGCGAGAGGCAATCATAGCCGCGGCTGCGTAGCCGTCGTCTAATTGCTTATGTAGTTTACGTACCTTTTGCCATGAATATTTATAAGTGAATGTTTTCTCCTGGAACTAATTCGTCTACGAAGAGAGATGGTTTGTTTTAAAATATTCAGACGCTGTCGCACTTACTTTAACAAGTTTGTTTACATTTTACGTAGAAAAAATACTCGTTATAAAATTTTTGAATAACTCGGCGCGAGTCTTTTCCCGTATCTCATTAGGGTTAGGTCATATTATGTACATACTGCATACACAGAGACCTAGTACGAAGTAGTGGAGATTAATGGCAAACCTTACTGCCACAGGTTTTTAGTCGATTATAAGACCTCTGACACGACCTAATGATTTAATTGTGGTGATTGTAACTGTCGCCAACTATTTGAGAACCCATCGACCTACTGGACGTACGAGTACTTTCATTTAAAGGACTCACTCAGCTATTGTTGATATTTACAGGAGAACAATATCCACCCCGAAGAGATAGAGGCCTTTGATGCGTATATGAAGGTGATGTGTGACAGACTGTGTGACTGATGTGTTATCCTAACTATCTTACATATTATCATTTTTTCTGTCATGTAAACGCTCTTTAACATTATATCATATATACAGCTGAAAAACATAATTCTAAAGACAAATCTATAGAAGAATTATTTAACAGGAATGAATAAAACCAAGGTTAAGTTAACAGAAATCCATCGAAATATCGCTTTGCATGGTTTTCGAAGCCAACAACTCAAACTCTCGATAGCTTTGTAAATACACGCCCACTGCAACTTTGCACCCAACACTAACAAAACAATCAATTTCATTATAGGAACTCCAAGACATGCAAAGCAGACGTCACCAAGACAACTTTACACCATCGCAGAAGACTGTAGTCCCTCTGAACCGATACGATGAAGCTGAGCGAATAGTCGCGCGCGCGCTCTACGCGTTTAATGGTCAAACGGCTAGAGAGCTGAGCTTCAGGAAAGGAGACTTAATCAACGTGAGACGGCAGATCGACGCAAATTGGTATGAGGGTGAATTAAATGGGAGGACTGGACTGTTCCCGTACAACTATGTTGAGGTGAGATTGTACACTATGCGCTTTTTTAAACTGTATTGCCACTGTCCGAAAATAAAATTTTAACAATTTCTGGACTCTCCATACAAAAATGGCAAAACAAATGATCAATTTGTATGAAATGTCCAAAAATTTTTTTGTGATTTGAGCAAAGTCGTAGAACAAAAGTTGTTCAGTACGATGAGTAGAATTCCCAGTTACGGGTCCTACACCAATTTTGTTACAGTAGTACACAAAAAATAAGGCGCGTCGGTTATCTTCGTTCGCGCAGACAAGAACAAACTATCGACGGAAACACCCGAAACAATCAACGCACGGTGACAGCTTTCTGACAGCTGACAATTTCATTGAATCAGGCGTGAAATCCATCAACCAATAGCGGCAGAGATTTACGGAACGTGTAATGACGGGTGACAATGAAGCTACTTGATTGGTCCATCAGTTTCCCGCGTAATTAAAATATTGTCTACTGCGCAGGTACATCGGCAAGCCTTATTAAATGTGTATTACTGTACACCTGTATAGATAATACAGTAGGAATAAGCCATAATCCTCATACACCTTTCGAATTGGAACCTGTCTGCTAAGATATCATTCATTTTGCCATCCTACATTGCGAATAAGTCCCCTCATAACGTTCACTGGGTTCCTCTTTTTGCGACTTTTGTCAGAACCTGAAACTTTTCCCTCACCTTTCTTTACACTAACTTATAGTTCGAGAATCGTTCGTTTATTAATCGCTATATCTATGTACTTTCCAGATAATGAAAGGCGACAGTGCACACTCACCGCGAAAACCAATCGCAATTGAGGGCCGAGCGAGAGCGAAATTCGACTTCACAGCGCAAACGAACCTCGAACTGCCTTTGAAGAAAGGCGAGCTGGTGGTGCTGACCAGGCGCGTCGACCAGAACTGGTGGGAAGGCCGCACTGGTAACAGGAGCGGCATCTTTCCCGACAGTTACGTCACAGTATTGCAGGAACCTAGTCACAGCAAAGCTGGTTAGTTAAACATTTACTTAATATTATATAAAATTATAATTGCCTACTAAAACAACTATAAAACTGTAATTATAGAATTCTTAGTAGAAAGTTTCGGTTAAGATTCGATGGCGGATGACTTCGATATAATATGACGATAATTAAAGACTAAGTATTTTGGTGATCCATCATTTTGGATACCTTTTGGTGATTTTCGCTATCATCCATTACATTAATGGCTAGTATATCTATAGTTGATTAACTCTTTTCAACAGAACCAACGCCAACCCATATAACGGACAAGCCAATGGCTTCCCCCGCCGCCCACGGTCTCCTCAACGGCTCGGCTAAGAGAAGCATGGGTTCGCACAGCTACACGCCACAACACAACAGCCAAGCACTTGCCAACGCGCCGCCGGCCACACAACCGCTACCCGGTAAGCGAGATTCTAGATTGCAATCAATGTAGTTGACTGCTTCAACCAAAGAAGTTTTATATCGTCGGGGAGCGGGGTGCAAGTCTGTGGCTTTAACAATAAATTATAAGACTTTTAATATTTCAATTTCAATTTATTTTATAAACATAGGTACAAGGGATGACACATACAAAAATATAAATTATATTGATCTCTATGTTTCGCCAATATGCATATATAAAATTAATATAAAATTAAATTACAGTTATAAAATAAATATTATCAATTAAATAGCTCTTTTATTGAAACAGAAGAAAAACTTACTATGTTGGAATTTTATTACATCTGCAATTTTTTCTAGTAAAAATTTTGCAATGAGTATGGAAACGACTATACGAATTATGACGTCATAGTTCGCTATTTCAAACATTCTTAGATAAAAATGTCATTTTTAACATTTAACAAAAAGCATCTGAGATGACCGCGCACCGGAAGACGCAGTGTAGGCAGGCCTCCTACTCGGTGGACCGACGCCCTGGTGAAGGTTGCGGGAAGCCGCTGGATGCGAGCAGCACAGGACCGGTCGGTGTAGAAATCCTTGGGGGATGCCTTTGTCTAGCAGTGGACATCTTTCGGCTGATGATGATGACGATGAACTGAGATGACTAGTATTTAAAACTAACAAACAACTGTATTAGTATTTATCAATAAAATGCGCTGTAAATATTCAATCTTCTTGCTGTCGGTTCAGATAAAAGAAGTATTGGGTTCGCACAGTTGCACCCAACACAGCGCAGTGTTTGCCAACGCGCCGCCCGCTATAAAAACTCTATGGAGCATGAGACATCAAATTAATGGTGTTAACAAAATCCTGTTTGGTACTTATTCAATATTTTAAATAAACGGGATTTTCCAATGAGCTATTTCGCTTTTCGCTTGTATTTATATTCTTTCTATCTTTCTTATCTTGCGATAATAAATCTCTTTGGTTTAAGCTCGCACATAAGCACTGCAACAACGAAACATAAATATGTTTATTTCGCGAAACTCACGGATAGCTCCGTAGTAACATCATATATCAATCGTTTCAGGATACCAAGCAAAACCGGCGCAACCGGCGATGACGCCTTCTGACCGCGGGTACGGACCCCCCACTGGTCCCGGCTGCGACCTCAACAACACTGAACCTCTCTACGTTGACACAAACGCCGAGGCGGTTCCGTAAGTATATTTATGCTTGCATTTTTAAATAATCCACAATGAGTTGTGAGTTCAGTCTTTATAGCAGGGTTTGGAAACAGGTTTTTTGAAAAATCCGATTTTGATCATTGACCCCGATATCGAAATAATTGTGGTTAAGGTTTCGGTTACCGGTATATTTAACCGGTTTAACCACAACCGATATTTTTTCGTTCGAACGGAATTAACCGGTTAATTTGAAGAATATGCGACGTTGTAGGTATGTTTGCCGCGTGTGATCAATTGAAAGCGTGCGAGAAAGTGAGCAGAAAACTCGGGTAGTGGTACCCGCGCGACGCGCCTGAACTTGAAGTTTCGGTTAGAAAACCGCTCCCCGATTAACCGAAATTGGAATGAAATTAACCGATATTTATTAACCAGTTCCGAACCTTGCTTTATAGTAAAAAGAAAACTTAATTTACTTATATATTTTTTTATTTTTTTATTAAGGAACAAATAGTCTTTAATAAATATAGTTACAAACTTAACAAAAAGACATGTAGTCCCATTAATTTAAATAAATTAAACTTATAATTTAAAAGAGTTCTAAACAAACGGTTACAGTAATGATAAGTCGACCGCAACTCGAAGTATTGGGTGTACAACTACAACGGTGTACTTATAGTAAGATTAGTAAGATGTTTTGCGCAGGGTTGCTGGTAACAGCTGAATGCGCGTGGCCGAAAATAGGTATAAGTGGCGTAGCGTGGTACTTCCCAGCCTGACCACCACCGCCATGGAAGTTGTAAGTATGCTCAAAAAAATGTACTCTTTTTGTACTATTTAGTACTGCAAGGAAATTAATTGTACCTAAGTATTATAAAAGTTATAGCCCTTTTAAGGTGGTCCGGCTGGGAAGTATACTTTCCAGCTGGACCACCACCATATCTCGCAAATGTAAAAGTTTTTTTGAATACGAAGTATGTCAAAAAATTGTACCTTTAATGTATTAGGTGTACAAAAAAGTTCTACCCGTTTTTGAACAAAATAAAATGTATATAAAAATGGAACAAAGTACAAATCTTATTAAATTCAATGACCATTAGCTTCTACTACGTTCTGCCAACGTGTAGGCAGCTCATTGATTCCTTCGAAAAAAAAGTCTTGTTCTTTCGACGCTATGAATTCATCGACTTCTTTTCTACCTTCATCTTCATTTAGCAATTGCTGCTCCGCTAAGTAGTTTTGTAACGATTTCAAAAGGTGGTAGTCGCATGGTGCAATGTCAGGCATTCGCCTGACATTGCACCGTACTCACGATGGCTGCGGTAAAATATCCTATTGCGGTTCATTTATAATTTTCGTGACCACAGAACTTCTATGTGGCCGAGCATTGTCATGCTGCAGTATCACTGGTCGACGGCCATGACTAGAATATGGTCTGTATTCATGATTTTTTTTTAAGCAAAGGTTGTAATTGTACAGCGTAACGTTCGCTTGTTATACTTACATATGATTTAAGATGTTTGTAAAACAATACACCTCATTCAACCTATCAAATACAGAGCACTCTTTTTCACTGTAAATGTTGCGCTTTGGTGTTGATGTTGTCGCCTGTCCTGGATCTACCAATTTTTTTTTTACTTTTGGGATTTCCATCGTAACTCTGTCTTTCAACCCATGTAAATAGTTTCCACAAAAAACTCTTTGTTTTCAGTCTTGAAAGCAATTAAAGACACATACTAACTCGTCTTTAACGGGACCCATCATCCCTTTCTTTTAATTTTCCCCAACACACATAGTCTTTCAGAAACAGCTTGTTGGATTACATCTAATGTCTTTGCAAGTTGATGTTGTGTTTGTGCAGTGTCTTGGGCCAGTAGCTCTTGTAGTTGAAGTTTAAGACTTTCTGAAGTCGGTCAGAGCGTGATTTATTTTCTAAATTGAAATCTCTGTTTTTTAATTCTCGAAACTATTTCCGGCACATGCTGTCATCAATAATACTTTCACCGTAAGTCAAACATATAGTTCTATGAGCTTCACCATCACTGTGTCCTTGGTAAAACTCATAAAGTAGGTAGGTACTCATAATGTCGAATATGCTCAATATTTTACTTCCATTTTTATTTTACTTAAGGATGCTCTGATTTTCCTATAAATATATTGTGTGCGTAGATTACAAGTAACAGTATACTCTAAGTATAATAATCGTTAACTAAAACATAAATGACTTTTAGAAATTAACATCTTTTGAAAACGGGTAAAACTTTTTTGTACACCTAATACTTACCTTAGCATATATATATTTTTTTAATCCAATTTTTCATCATTATAACGGGTATTCATTTTTTGTTGTACGCAACGCCTGCTTATTATTCCATAGCAATAAAAAACTTCGTGATATAGCTGTAGGTAGTGTCTGCGACTGGGGTTTCTGCTGATAAAACTGAAAACATTTCCGTGTAACGTATTGTCGAATCGCACAAAAAAATAGGGAACTATAAAAAAAAGTAGGGAACTATAAAGCAAGTTTAACCGCCTCCGTGGCGTAGTGGCTAGACCACACGCTTTACATCAGGAGGTCAAGGGTTTGAATTGCTATTGAATATTAAGCAGGCGTTGCGTATAACAAAAAATGAAAACCCGTTATAATGATGAAAAATTGGATTACATAAAAAATAAAACATGCTAAGGTAAGTAAGGTAAGTATTAAAAGTACAATTTTTTTACATACTTCGTATTCAAAGAAACTTTTGCATTTGCGAGATATGGTGGTGGCCCGGCTGGAAAGTATACTTCCCAGCCGGACCACCTTAAAAGGGCTATAACTTTTATAATACTTAGGAACAATTAATTTCCTTGCAGTACTAAATAGTACAAAAAGAGTACATTTTTTTAAGTATACTTATAACTTCCAAGGCGGTGGTGGTCCGGCTGGGAAGTACCACGCAATGGCGTGCCTTGGGGGGGCCTACGTCCAACAGTGGACTAATACAGGCTGATGATGAAGATCAACTCACAGGTCAAATTCAAAACCACTGACGTATTTTCGTGTGTACATTCCTTTGCTTTGTCACTATATTTTCGATATAAAGCAAACGGATTGTCTTTGTTTTCTTTAGTATTTCCAAATGACGGTGGGATGCACTGCACAGGCCCACTACAGGCATTGCAAACATGCAATCGTTAGTCAAACTAATTCAATAACTTAACTTGGAGCTGGAAAGTTGTCTGTTTTTGAAAACAAAAACTTACTAGTGATTTGTACTATGTACCAAACTATTCCAACCTATAATTCATGACAGGTAATAATGGTTTACGGTCTTTATTCCCGCAGCTACCGAGCAATGTACAAGTACCGGCCTCAGAACCCCGACGAGTTGGAACTGAACGAGGGCGACACGGTGTACGTTTTGGAGCAGTGCGACGACGGCTGGTACGTCGGCTCCAGCCAGCGCACCGGCCGCTTCGGCACCTTCCCTGGTGAGTGGTCTCATCTATATTTAAAACTATACTGGACCTTTTACGTAATAATTGTCAATTTTTTGTTGATTTTTAGGGTTCCCTAGCTCAAAAGGAAAAAAGGAACCATCATAGGATCACTTTGTTGTCCGTCCGTCTGTCTGTCCGTCTGTTAAGAACTTTTTTCTCAGGAACGCGTTGACGTATCAAGTTGAAATTTATATCAAATACTCAGGCCTACAATTCCTTGAAGCTGTGAAAAAATCAAACTTCTATGCCAACGCAATCAAGAGATACGGCCGTTTATGTCGCATATTTGGACACTCGCATGGGAATCAAAACCTATAGGGTACTTCCCGTATACCTGAAATCATAAAATTTGGCAGGAAGCAATGTCTTATAGCACAAGTAAAGGGAAAAGTCCGAAAACAAAAAAAAAATAGTTACATCACATTTTTTTTTGTGTAAGGGATTGCAGGCCTGATAATTTGATATAGAGTTGTGTGATTATGAATTTATACGGAACCCTCGGTGCGCGAGTCAGACACGCCTTGGCCGGTTCTTTTTTCAAAAAGCGCTGAATCAGTTTCGATATTTATATGGGACCACCTTGACCTACCAAACAAAAAGAGCCATTAAAATCCATTCATAATTGTCGGAATAATCGCGTAACAAACTAAAAAAACCATACACTTGAATTGAGAACCTCCTCCTTTTTGAAGTCTGGTAAAAAGAAGAGAGGATTTTCGTAACTGGAGGAGGTGCGCATTTCCTCGCATGTAAATGATGAGCGGTTTACCCGTACAGGATTGACGTTTGGAAAAAGACTTGGAGTGTACAGGTTCACCATCCCTGATTGTGTTGATTGAACGCCTTCCCAACTTATTGATTCTCATCCATTCTTGGAGATCTAAATCCTTTCTGCCTTTCCTTTATTGCCTTAACAGTTGTGTTATACAGGGTGTAACAAAATTGGTGTAGGACCCGTTAACTGGGGATTCTACTCATCGTACTGAACAACTTGTTCTACGACTTTGCTCAAATCGTAAAAAAATGTTTGGACTCTCCATATAAATTGATCATCTGTTTTGTCATTTTTCGCAATTTTTGTATGGAGAGTCCAAATTTTTTTTTGCGATTTGAGCAAAGTTGTAGAACAAAAGTTGTTCAGTACGATGAGTAGAATCCCCAGTTAACGGGTCCTACACCAATTTTGTGACACCCTGTATATGTTAACTTCGTAGGTACACAATCATGTCTTTATTAACGTTATTGTAACCGGAATGTTTGTATATAACCAGGTAATTACGTGGAGCGCATCTGATAGCGCGAGTGGTGGGTGTTGCGCCGCCTGCGCCGCGCCGCGCGCCGCTCCCGCCGCTGACGTACGCACGCGCATCTGACGTACCGCGCACCGCACGGCTGCTAGCACTGAGTAAAATGGACCAAGTGAATTGTATCGAAATACAGTGACAAGTTACGAGATTAATAAAATTCTCCGAAAGCATTGTGACAATAAAACAGATGGTCGGCCAGAAAGAACGGAAAATCAGAGGCATGTCAATAAAGAAATCGGTGAACGTGTCCACCAAGAGAGTTGAAATTTGATCTGATATGAATGGACCTAAGGTCTGAGTTTATGATTGTATATTTACATTATTATACCTAGCGCTACTGTGGACGTTCGTTGTACTATGAAAAGTTTTATTAAACGGTCTTCTAGTTACCAGAAATGGAACGTGAAATTATTTTACCACTGATAAGCCTAAGATAGGTCTTCGAGGCCTATAAATTATACCAAATTATGCCATGACTTTTTTAATGATATTGTAACTTTTTACCAGTAATTAAAAACTTCATTGACCAAAACTCATCGCCTATACAAATAGGAAATAAAAATCTGTTAAAAAATAGTTTGTCGATTTTAATGACGCTGCTTATACGTAAGCAAGACGACATTGCTGTAACTGCGTTGATTAATTTTTAATATTTCTGAATAAAGACTTTTTTAGAATATTGTGAAAATCTTAAGGTTACTGTAATTTCGTTTTATCTCATTTTTCTAAAAAAAGTAATCAATATACTCCACCATTTAAGTTTTCACTTTTGTTATTGTATGGGCATGGGTTTCGGGAATGCTCCTTAACAATGATTGTGAACACTAACACGTTAATTGACGTATCGGCTTCAGTATTGGGTAGACACGTCGAAATATTAACAAATATATTAAGTACCATTTAACCACGTTAGAATTTTATCCAAAGTTGTTTTATTCGTCCCAAAGAGTATGATTATTGGATTATTACGTTGTTGTAATGTATAATTGTATAAAAAGTAATAAAAATACTTATTTACATGTAAAGTTTTCTTTGTAGGTATAGTTATTTATTTAAAATAAAAGGAGTAAAGTATTTGGGCTCGTCTATTAAAAGTTAAATTTTAAAAGATGGCAGCTAGGCACCCGGTTACTAACAGTCACTAACACCATTGGGTATTTATCAATGCTACATATCTGCAAAAGTCAAACTTTGAAATGTAGTCAAAGCTGTGGATATCAAAACTGTATCAAAGTTTAGACATTTTGTGAATTGGCTAGTTTTAGTACAGTCTGAACTCTTTTACCATTATATTTTATTTGCCGTCAGAAAATAGTATTGTAGAGAAAATTATATACAAAATATCCAAATTCCAAACTAACATACAATGTTAGTGTACACTGTACATAGGGCGAGTATTTATTAGACAACAGATGACAATACTATATATAGCATGCTTGATAGTAAATATAATATTAACTTATTGTGTAATAATTAACGTGAGTGCTGCATATATTTCAAGACCATTAGCACTTACATATTTACTAATTGATTTTTTACACTAAAATGAATCGTTTAAAACATGAAGGTATGAAAGCATCTAGTCAACTCAGATTTCATAAGAAATGTTTTTGAATTGTTACTTTATCTAAAGTTTCCTTTAATTACTGTATTATTTCTACATTACAAAGTTTTATATAGTCTACAATGTACATTTTATAACTTAAAATTAAACTTGGTGTATTCGCATGAATGTTTTATAAGTCAGTGTTTTGTAAGTCAGTGTCAGTGTATTTATACACCAAATATTACCAAAAGTACCTAACGAAAAATCATAAAAAAAAATCTCATAAATATGTATTCTCGCCCTATAAATGCTTGATTTATGTAGCTCTTCTATCATTTTACATTAAAATTGTTGTAACTTTACGTTTGTTAAATTATTTTTAAAAGCACATTATGTTTTATTTTGTTGTTGACACCTCGACGTACGGTATACCTACATAACATTAACTGCTGTATTGTTTAAAATCATCACACCTAATAAAATAATATTTCTATTTAAATTGTTTTGTTTTATTATTTCTTCTTCTATGATTCATTCATTATTTTAAGCTAAAAAAAATAATGCAAAGGACTTATTGAAGTTTGTTATTTGAAGACGCTTTAAAGTTTTTATTACCTACGCACTATTCTGCGTAGATTAAGTGAAATGGCTCGACCATAGGTATACAAAATACATCAACTACCGTAACATCCACTAGAACCATATACCAAACGTTATTAAAATTATCTTCTTTCGGCTACAGATTTTCTGTTACAAAAGGTTCACTCTACATCGTCTAGTATTTTTGAGGTAAATCGCGGAAATATATATTTGTAAAGCTGAAAATAGAAGCAATCTTTGAAACCGCAAAACATAGGCATTGAATAAAAATAAGTAAATTAATTAACACTGGCCCCGACTCCATAGGGCCTGGGGGTGCCCGAGCCCCCCCAATGACATTATCAGCGGGGCTGAGCCCCCCCCAATATTTCTTTTCATTTATTTAAGATTTTCGCGCTTGCTTAGCTTGTGTCTCTTTCTATTGCATAGTTCGATTTATTCTACTGCCTTAGTCACTACTTATTAGGAAAGATATACGCAAAAAAAACTCTCAAGTGGACCTAAAACTTCTTGAAAATGCAAATAAGCAGAGGTAAGGTTTTTATAATTAAAAAACTTCGCGCTCGCTCCGCTCGCGTCTTTTGGATGATTTATCATACAAAAAGTCATCGTCATCATCTATATTTGTAAACACATGGAATGCAATAACTAATTGAATTGATAAAATTTTCGTGCTCGCTTCGCTTGCGCCTTTTTTGCATTATCCTATGCATTTTACGACCTCTTTTACATTACTTAACTGGAGATACATATATAATAAAGGGCGTGATATTGACTGAAAACTTAAAAATCCTAGTATTCCAAGTTACTTCATTTGAAACCTAGACGACATTCAAAATTTGCCCACCCCTTAAACGAAATCCTGGATCCTGAGCTCCAAATCCAGCCCCTGGATCCAAAAAAAAAATTTGGACTCTTCATACAAATCGATTAGCCGAGCAGCCCAAACTAGTATGAACGAAGAGCCCAATTTTTTTTGCGATTTGACTATGTGTTCATTGTGTTCCTATGGAGAAAGTTAATCAGAATGAGTAGATGCGCTGACTAAAATACCGGACACTAATAAAGTAGCACCTTATATTTTTTGTCCGTTTTTTTTTTCAAAATCAACGATATCTATGCGACAAAAAGCATAAATGTCATCTAAAGAGTAGGTCAGACTAAAAAGTACCTATTTATTTCATATCACCAGTAAATCTGGGTTCACGTAACTAACGGGATTTGTTGCTAGGCAACGAAAACTGTCAACAAAACGCTTGTAAAGATACTGTTTAATAAAGGACTCAAAAAGTACTGGATTAATCTATAAACTTTGAAGATTACACAGTTTCCGGTACGTTTATTGCATATAAGTAACATGGTGGACACGGAGTGGCGGGAAATATTGAGTTTTTCTCAACGGGAGCTCAAGCAAGATGACAAGGAGAAGCTGTGTGAAAGTTTGTCGTGGATGGAGGCGGACGACATCGAACTCAACTTCACTGACTTGAAAACCTTGTTTAGACTTGCGCAAGATATTTTAAAATTCAAAAGCGAGCAGGTAAGTCGGTTAATTCATGTTATACTTACTAGACCGTAAAACCATGTAAAACATAGGGTACTTGACTCTATCACCTACTTAATATCAATTACAGGTAAACAATTTGCTTGGTCAGTTGGAAACCTCCCAGAGAAGTGGGGGAAAAACTAAAGTAATGCAATTAGGTAAGAACTTAGGTAGGTACTTTTTATAATTGTATTCCACTATCTCATGAGGCTTCTTCCTGGAAAGTACCTACTTAACTAACACCACCGATATGGAATAAGTCTCTGGACAAACCTATGTAGGTATGCAGACGTAAACATGAAAGAATAGGGCTAATCAGAGGGCGGAAACAAGTCTGCTGTGGTACATCCTCATTCCCCATAAACCAGCCAGCACGAAAATATTAGATTCTATTTTGCCCTGCCACTTGTTACGACAACAATTTTTGCACTCTTCATACAATAATGGTCAGTCTGACAGTCAGTTTGTATAGATATAGAGTCATTTGACCTGGATATGTTTACATTTGCCTTTGTAAAATCACTTTGAATAAAAAAAAACAATTTATCATCGACTACTTACATACTCGATGGAAGATGAAAATGTTTACAATTTTACTAAATATTTTCAAGTTTTTTGTTATTTATATCCTGTTAAAATGATTGAGAATTAAATCAATGAAATCAGTTTCAATCAATACAACAAATTCAGTTAATATTACGATATATATGTTTAGACAAACTCGTGCCCTGAAGTGGGCGCACTTGATGGTTGTTAACGCAATAGGTTAACCTACATTACAATTTATTTCCCATTAGATTCGCCGAGTAAAAGCCCAGATAGCGCATTGGAAACAATCGCACATCAAGATGAGGTCATAAAAGCTAATAAAGAGGTACTGGAGCAACTGTACAATGATATAGCCGAACTAGAGGGCCGGAAGAATAAATTAGAAGAAGACAGAAATAATTTAGACCGAGACAGTGACTCCAGCCGCGACGTTCTGTCTGAAATGGATGCAGTAGCACAACTTGAAAATGAAGTCACCCTGAAAAACAGACATATTAGAAAACTGCTTGGCGATGTTAAAGTATGATTAATCTTATCTTAATTAAGAATTTATATTAGGTAACAAAAACGTAACTACTACTGACGTATTAAAACTATGCTCTTGTAGGTCCTGGAAGAAAAAAACATAAAATTAAGAGAAAAACTGACGATATTTAAAGATAAACTAACTGAGGCTACTCAGCTAATTGAGAAATTAACTGATAAACTATTTACTATAACAAACGAAAATGATAAGTTAAAAGGTAAGTCTGTTCTCTATTATGACTAGTAGTTTGGTAGAACCAATCTATTATAAAGAAAAGTGGCAAAAATATTTTATTCGTCTGACCTTGGAAAAGGGTTATATAGCTGATAATTATTATTTAACTTTGAAGTTAGCTATATAGTACTATACGCTATAAAATTACAATTTTGTGTGGTAAGCCAAATAAATAAAACGCTAGCGTGAGAATTTCGTAGGGGGGCTGATTTTTTAACTCCGAGCTTGTTAACAGAAGTTTTAGGCAAAGCAGAACAGGCCAGGGCTACTATGTCTACTGAAATTGAATCTTTGAAGAAAGAGTTGAATGAGAAAGATTCTTACCGTGATAATGTTTCTGAAGAAATTAAAACCAAAGTTCAATATTGGAAGGTTAGTTATTTAGGTATATGTATTATGGTCAGTTTGATAAGCTATGATGTTTTCGTTTTGTAAGTATAATTGGAGTGGCTTATGTTTTTCAGAACATAATTCGCGCTAAAAAGACTGAAATTGAAACGTTATCTGTTGAAAATGCTAAGCTCAAAGAGGATCTCTATAACGTAACAAAAACAACGTCGTTATCTCCAAAAGTAAGTAATGACATACAAATTATTATTTAGACTTTATACATATATTTTCGAATTCTTTGTTCCTATGTAATAAAAAAGTTTACTTACTCGTGCAAAACTGATTTGCAAATAAGTCTGCAAAATTATTTCAGAATGAAAAGAATTCAGCCGAGGAAGAAAAAATTATGGAACTTCAAGAGAAATTGACAGAAGCGTCAAACGAAATGATGAAGTCTGCAATTATAATACAACAATTAAAATCAGAAAACAAGCAACTTAAAGCTTTTGTTGAAGATGGCCCTGATTGTTCCGTAATTGATACCAGAAATGAAAGTGATGAGGGCAAAGAAAGGGCATTAATAAATAGGTTAAGGAATAAGAATAGAAATTTAACTAGTTCGCTGCAAGCAGCCGAAGAAATGGTAGCTGCTAGAGAAAAAGAGGTTTGAACAACGTACCTATACCTACTGTTTCTTTTTTCAAAAAATTTATTAAATTCTAAAATATAATTCATAGTTTATATTTTTATATTAACAATACTTGTAGCTTGCTGAAATCACAGCGCAACTGCAGCTGCTAAAGTCAGATGAAGGGATTGATATATTATTGGAAGATTTAAAAAATAAAAAGCTACAACTGAAATACAAAGACGAGGGAATAAAGGCACTAGTAAAAGAAGTTAATGTTTTGAATGAAACACTAAATGATATACAGTTGGAAAACGAAACAATGAGGTATAATTAAATAACATAATTTTTGGATTTAACACCCTAAATAATAAACACACACAAATAAACCTACCTACTTACGAGTACTTAAATATTACAGGCAAAAATTAAATATCCCACTGGATCGTAAAATTCAAACAAAAGGCATAATGAAAACGTATCGTGAGATGGAGCAAGACATTATACATATGAGAAAAGAATTAATGAAAAAAGAAAACAACTTATTAAATATGGAATTAGAAAATCACAGCCTTACTAATAAAGTTCTAAAATTGAAGGAACTTTTAAAACAAATGGGGTATGAAAACGATAAAATTGAAGCCATTTTTAATAGTAGTGAAGAGGAAGGCAAGCCCGATGACGGCGGCGGTGATAAGTAAGTTTTCCTAGATATTAAAATAAAATGAAAATACTTACACATTATTTCAAGTATATATAGTCATTATAATAAGGCAAATTAGCCTAACAATCCAGCCTAATTCTGTAGCTGTCGAGTGTGGCAAAGTGGCTAGGTTCACAGGTATATTTGAGCCGGGTATGGGCCAAAGTGTGATACGTACTTATCGTAAGCTTAGATACTGGTTTAAAATATGACGAAGTAGGTAAATATTAATGATTACCTAAACGCCAATTTGTATAACTTTTACAACAGAGTATCAGCAAAAAGAACGAAACAAGAAAATAGCAGTTTCGACATAATGAAACTGGAAAAACAAATAAGAGAATTATCGGAAGAAAATGAAGGTCTTCGAAAAGGTCTTCAAGAAATTCTAGACTTCTTAAAGGATAACAGTGAGTCAAATTAGACAACATGTATTTTCCTATCATATTTGGTCGCTAGATATAAACAAGTAGTATTTTTAAAGGTTCTACATCAGCTGGAGTTTTATCACTACAGTGTCCAAGTTTAGATGCAATGTTAAGATCAATGGAAGCGAGGCATGCTGCTGGGTGGTTTGCTCCTCACATGGCTGCTGTATTAGAACTGAGAGCTGCTTTAGGAGGTAAAGATGCTCTCCTCACTGCGTTGAACGAAGCTAGGTAAGTCATTATACAAATATTTTTCCGGACTGCCCAAGAGGGGCGAGGTTTTGTTTTAAAGTACCTACATGTGAGTATGTACTTATGTTTGTATGTTCGGTATTATTGTTAGCATTTGAAGCTAAAATTTAAAAGTGCAAAGTGTCATCATTACATTTGTTTTGGTGCCGTGATTGACTGTCGAAGCGAAGGGTACATTTTACGAGTATGCCGCTGGGTTTTATTTTTGAGATTATACAGAGTGTTAAAAAAGTGGATTTGAAATTTTAAGGGGTTAATCAGAATCAAGTACCTGTAAAATACAGGAAAAATATTTGAAAAATCCGATTTACTATTATTATTTTCAGTTTCCCATACTAAATCTGAATAGTTAATTAATAATTTGTATTGGAAACTCAAACAAATTTTAGATCGGACTTTTTTTCAATCTTTTTCCTTTTTTCTTTTTCTGACTTGCTTCTGAGGAACCCCTTAAAATTTCTAATGCATTTTATTCTTTATTTAATACCCTGTATAGAAGGCTTAGCTTATAACAAACGTTTCCTTTTAGAAAAGAAACATTTAATGTAATGACTCAGCTATCAAAGGAATCGCAAAAATCTTCAGAATTAGAGCGAAGATTACAAGAAATAAAGGATGAAAATATTAACAAAGCAGATCCTACTATCATAAAAGTTGACGTAGAAGAAGGAGAATTCGGAACTTGGATGTCTGATAAAGAACAAAACGACATTGATTTTTTTAATAAAAATGAAATAGAAACTATGATTAAAAATAAAAACTTTACTTACGAAAATCAACTGAAGAATGGTTTATTGTACTTTCATAATAAATTTAAAACACTTTTTGATAAAACTTCTACGGTTATTGTGCAAGCAGCTGATGACAGAAACAGGTGGTCAATCCAAGAGGAGCAATATAAAGCACAAATTGAAAATTTAAAAGCTCAGATACACCAAGATGATGATGAAGATAATAGCGATATTTCTCCTGGAATAGTGACTGTCCCTAACATAAATGTTTTACGAAGAAAATGTTCATATTTAGAAGAAAGTTACAAATATATCAGAACATTAAACGAAAATATGAAGAATGAATACCTAGAATGTAAAAAAGATGCAATGATTACTGCATCGAATTATGAAGCGCAAATTCAAAAGCTGATGTTGACTGTCGCTAACCTTACCGATAAATTACGCTATTCTGTATCGGTAGAACTATTTTGGAAACAAAATAACCTCATGAATGATATTAATTTGAGATATAGAAAAGTTATAGATCAAGAATTTAAAAGCCACAATGAAACTAAAGATCTTTTGAAACGAATGGAAGATGATAAAAGCGAAATCATTGGTACTTTTAGGATGAATTTTAGACACTGTAAGTTTATATTGTGATGTTTAGTTTAACTTTCAATAAAAATATGGACTCAAAATGTTATCAGTTTGGACTTTGGTTACAGTAGCTGTGGATGAAACTCATATAAAAACTACGCTATCCAATATTGAACATTCTGTACTGATTAAACAGATAGAGCAGTTATGTACAGAACTAAACATCAAAAATAAACAAATAGAAAAATTGGAATCAAAAAACTCAGATCTCCAAGAAGCTCAAAGAAAACTTATGTAAGCATTTGCATTTTTTAAATTAAAAAATGTGTATAAGTTATTCGAATATTTATTTTAGAGACATGCTCACTAATGCAAAGTTAAATCAAAATTGTGTATTTTTAGAGATGATTCATTATCCTCTACTACAAAAGAAGACATAGATCTCATGAAAGATCAACTTGATAAAATAGCTGAAGACAACAAAATACTTAAAGAACAATGTCAACATATTGAAAGTCAACTTGATATCGCGCTTTTACAGGTACGTATCTTCTTCTTCTTCTTATCGTGTGGCATGTTTGACCGTTCTATCCACAAGGTATAGACGGCGGTTGCCTAGTGTTGCACTTAGCATCACCCGCGGTCACGTGTAGGGCATTTAGATTTACACCTACGGACGTGAGCAACGCGACCATCATACACATCTAGAAATCAGATGGGCAGGTTTCCTCACGATGTTTTCCTTCACCGTTAAAGCAGTTGGTATGAAAAGGCACGTAAGTTTCGAAAAACTCATTGGTGCAATGGCCAGGATTTGAACCCACGACCTCTGGTTAAGAGGTCCAAGTCAATACCGCTTAGCCACCGACGCTTTTTTGTTACGCTCTGGTACGAGGTACGTATCACTGGTTTGTTTCACTTATATTTTGACGTCTATATGAAACAATTAATATGCTATAGTTGTCATTAATCAATCAATATATTCAGATAATCAAATACAAATAAAATATAAAATCAGTTTTAAATATTACGAGTAAATCTACAGCTTAGGCACTATAGAAGCCTACGCCTTAGTCAAAAAGCCCGCCCCGAAGCGCCCCTGATGCAAATGTGCCCATAACGCTGGCAGCGTTACCTCGCTGTATCGCCAGCGAGATTAGCCCAGGTACGATCCGGAGCGGGGGTCTCCACTATTGTTGATCAGGCGCCGACCCAGTTCCCCAACAAACTTCCTAGCCTCCGCACACCATGCGCCGCTTGCTTCAACCGCGAAGGGGACGAAAGTATATGTCTCCTTGAGGGGCGAGTACTTGGCATGTTTTTAATGGCAGCCCGCTCGGCAGCAGAACCCGCTGCGCAGGTGGTACAGGCCAAATGGGAGGGTGCGAATGTGCTTACGCACGTCGCATCCCACACCAAACAACGCCCTCGCCCCCAAGGAATCAAAGTTAGCCCGTCAGGCCGCTTGCCAGCCGAACAGCTTAAGCTGGACGGCTCCAGGATACTCGGAACGCCGGCGGATACAAGCGCACGGCGGATGAGCTCATTGAGCATATAATAATATCTAATAATAATATCTGGGACAAATCACACACGGTCATCTGGCCCCAAACTAGGATTCCCTGTATCTTGGGAACCAGAGACTGATATACATATACATATACTTTTTAAATTCATACATATATAGATATAATACACCCAGACTCAGAGCAAACAATTCTGCTCATCACGGAAAAGTTTGCCCTGTGTGGGGATCGAACCCACGACTCTCGGATCAGAGGTCAGGATCTCTAACCACTTAGCCACCGAGTCAGTCAAATATGGTGGCGAGGTCGACGTCCCGCAGACTTCTTACAGCTCAGTCCGTGATGGCCATCGGCATCCACCCGCACCCCGCACCTGCAGTAATGGGGCTCGCAGACATTACACCCTAGACGCAGAGCAGCGGCCACCCTCAAGGATCCGTCATCGAGGACGGTGCCCAAGTTGGCGGACGGGAGGGCACGCAGCCAAGCTCCCGACTCTGAGGAAGATGCAGCTTTGAGACGAGCGACATCCGCTCCTGATGCCACCTCCAAAAGCTCAGCAGCCCGGGATTCACAGAGCTGATCATCCCACTGACGCTGGGTCGAAGGATCCTCTGGCCGATCGGTGGACGCACACATAGTAGCCCAGGTTCTGAAGGCTTCCTCCCTAAAAGGGATGTCGAAATTGTCACCCTGTACTTGGAGTATTTTAGTAACTAGGCCGACAACCCCATTGGAGGAAGCCAAGAAGGCAGAGAGGTTCGTGTCCTGCACACGCCTTATACCGAGACCCCCATAGCGAACCGGCAACGATGCCTGAAGCCACTGGGTCTCGTTGAGGTGTACGTTGAAGATAAGCTCGAACGTGGCTTTAAGAACATTGTCCAGCTCAGAAACCTCTTGCGGAAAAAAACACGTCGGAGAGGTTCTCATGATGTACACCAACTTGGGCACCGATAGACAGCAGCGAAAAAGTGTAAGCGCCACATGAGCCGGCAAGAATTGTAAATGCTGCTTCTCTGTAGTGAGCATCTCTTTCTTGCTTTGAAGAGCTCCTGATACCGCCTTTTGAAAGATAGGTGACCCTAGCAGGGAAAATGAGTTGCGGTCCAAGATCCTCAAGATTGGCAGGAGCCCCTGAAAAGCCGGAATACACATCTCCGCAGGGATATAGCTCACATTTGGCACTGTTCACCTCGAGACCAATATCACGCAGCCTGGGAATCAGTGCTTCTATATCTTTATCAACGACGTCGGGTGCCCCACCGAT
The DNA here is from genome assembly GCA_958295455.1 of Coleophora deauratella. Taxonomy (NCBI): domain Eukaryota; kingdom Metazoa; phylum Arthropoda; class Insecta; order Lepidoptera; family Coleophoridae; genus Coleophora; species Coleophora deauratella. The sequence goes on from OY282398.1 coordinate 8,089,972, forward strand.
GGTGCCATCGTCGAGATACCAAATATTGAGCGGTGCTTCCAACCTAGTTATAGCATCGTTAATAGCTAAGCTAAAAATCAAGGGACCAAGGGGATCACCTTGCTGCGCGCCGACCTGCGAAGCTATCCTGTGGCCATTGAAATATAGATCACTTGGAGAGGCGTAACATTGAATGAGGAAAGGGCTAAATGCCGGGACTTTATCCCTAACCTCGGCCAACATCACGTCCCTCTCAACGCTATTAAAAGCATTCTTGATATCTAGTTTCAGGATTACATCTCCGGTGCACTTTGGGTCCATTGCAAAGCAACGAGTGGAATGTATCGCCGCCTCACAACCAAGTGCAGTACCAAAGCCTAGCTGATGAGGCCGCAGCAGATCTGCAATTTCTTCCCGAACTACGCGACAGCCCAACTTTGCTACTAGGCGGCGTATAACACTCCCCACGGCTATAGGTCTTATGCCGCCATCTTTTTTGAGCAATGCAAAGAGTGACGCTCCATAGAGAATTGGACATACCGCAGTGCACAACCTATCCTCAAGAAGAAAATTGCACAGTTTGGATAAAGACTCCAATAAACGCGGATCATTGTCTCCAGCCGAAATAGCCACCAGCTCCTTTAAATGTTGAGGACGTAAGCCATCTAAGCCCGCCGCTGAGCTGGCGTGGAAAGAATCAATTGCATCCCCTACGTCTTTACAAGTAACGGTCAGTCGAGGGGCGGTAGCTATGGGCTCTGCGGGCCGCACACACTGACGCATCGGGGAAGGGTGCTTTTCCTGTAAGCTGGAGAGCGTACTGGGATCTGCCGGTGCCAGTCCGCAATCAGAAGTAAGCAGCCTAACGGCTCCTCTAAGATCCCCGTGATGAACTTTGGACTCGATTAGTTTGTAAACGGACGGAGATCTTTGAGGTGTATTACAGGGTAAACTCTCAAAAACCCTCCCTACCTATATTTTTCTTAACCTGGCTGGTAAGCGAGTCACCATCATTATTTGACTCGGGGACTCTAAATGCAGAGTATGCAAATGATAAAAAGGCATACCAGTCGTCGACGGTATTGCTCTGGAGGCACTTTTCAATTATTTCGCTTAGTTTCCCGGCGGCGAGGTTCCTAGCTCCCTTTGGAATGTGCTTTAGGACACGGATTGACGTCCTGTAACTACCTAAGCTTTCCAGGAGTGGGGCTGAGGTTGCCGCGGTCGACTCGGCGGCAGTGCCAAGAGAGTGCCCGGGTTCACCCAGGTCCGTGCTTTGCGGTGGCACCGGCCTTGGCTTGCGGGTAAAGTGTATGGCTAGACTAGACACGCTTTGTAAAAAGATGCACGGAGTCAGGCTGGCAGTGAGGGCAAACATGAGTGGCTCCTGAAGTTACATCCATTATAATAACACAATTTACAATTAGGTACAATAATAATCGCATAAATATTGAAACGGTCAAAATAGTAAACGATTAGGGTACACCAATAATAGGTATGTTGGGGTATGTAAAGATACCTCAAGACAATACCTTAAAATACTGTCCAATTATTGAATAAATAATTTAATTTTTTGCAAATTAGAAAAAAATTATAAAAACAATAACAAAATAATACCTAGTACCTAATAACAGACTTAAAGAGCCTCACAAAGTCTCACAGTAAGAAATATTTAAATTATTGATAAATTAATAATACGGATTAAACATAAAAATTGCAGTACGCTCAGTCAGATTATTGTAACAAAAATTATAGGTATTGTCCGCGCCTTCGAAGTAGTCGATCGCTCGCTCGCCCGCCGCGCGGCATCTGCTGCTCTCGCTGCTGTAGATACTGGTAACGACCTCTTTTGGCCTCCCGAAGAATTTGCCCAATAATACGCCGCGCAGCTGACTGTTCGGGCGCTGCTTGGCTTGTTAGCGATCGTTTTGGGTAATCGAATGGATGCGGACGCGTTTCGAGTCAACGTGCAGAGATGGCGCTATGTGCCAAAATCCGAAAGGGTTTATTAATTACATTGTTTGGCTTAAGGTTTTTTCCTCACTTTTCCTATTATTTTTTTGTCCTTTCTCAAAATAGCACTAACACGGCACTTTCACTCCAAAAAGACAATCAGTCCAGGCCATCTGCATTGACAGAGAGATCACCGGTACAAGCTTCTCCAAAACAGTCTTCCAATAATTATTTCACAAATCTATGAAATACCGCATTGCATAACATGGGCCGGTAAAACACATATTAAATACAAGAAAATGCAACAATACACCTCAAAACTTTTAGTTTTACCACGTAAATAAAAATATATAGACGGAGACGATGTTTATTAGGAAATTTCCTCCTTCACGTCATTAATTGAATTTGATATTTCAGTTGCAAGACAGCCAGCAGCGTCAGTTGAGTGACGATCTCGAGCTTAACATGCTTAGACATCAAATACTTGATTTGCAATCTGCTGGAGATAACAAAGCTATAGTTGCCAGGTTAGGTAACTTTTTTTTTCAAAATACTTACATACGAGTAATTTATCTGGCTTCCAAAATTGTATAATTTAAACCAAGTAATTTATTTCAGACTCAGTGGTGAAATTTTAGTAGCACATTTACAGGCATCAGAATATCAGAAGAAGATAGAAAGGCTAAATATTTGTTACAATAAAGAAAAGCAGCTTAGGTTTGAAGCTGAAGAGATGTTGGCTGCTAGGCAGAAGGTCTTCGATGTTTATGCATCCAGATATGAATCTAAATTCAGGTAAGTAAAACTTGAAATTCATTCCGTCGGACGTATGGACCAACTTGTTCTACATACTTCGAATAATTTATTTGACACTAATAGAAAGAGTCAAATAAGAAATTTCCTCCCGCGGTATTTCGTTTTTTGAATATCGTAGCCAAAGGGTGCTACTGCAGTGGGACTCTACTAACTAACTCTACGCCCCTTCGGATCCTTAAATAACTTTACCTTTTGAATCGTATGTCGTAGTCGTAGCCGGTGAAAACACATAATACTTACGTGTTATTATGGAAAATATCATACTCACTATCAATCGCCGTCTCAGCAACCTTGAAGGTAGGGACCTCTCCACCTTATGGCTCCGTGTAGACAGCGATGACCATCCCCGCGTCTACCTGTACCTATATAGGTCCCATACCGGCGATTCTGAATCACTGCCTTATCCGGAGTACGGTGCCACTCACGTGCCCGCCGCGACCGCGTGTTGCTTGTCGCCGTCGTGTGTGGCACTACAAGTCAGCAGATTGGGATGGGATGCGATCCTTCTTCGCGTCCTGCCCTTGGGGGCAGGTTTGCTTCACGCCGGATGATCCCAACTTCGCTGCTGATTCTGTCGCTGATGTGGTGCTGCAGGGTATGGAACTTTTCATTCCATCCTCGGTAGTCCCAATTGGCAGCAAATCCCAGCCTTGGTTTGGTCAGTCCTGCAAAAAGGCTTCTCGTCGGAAGCAGGAATGTTACCAAGCCTGGGCAAATGCAGCGAAGTTACGGGATGAAAAGACCAGCGCTTTAAAAAAGGAGTTTAACTTTGCCTCCAGGTCCTTCAAAAAAGACATTGCCAGGGCAAAGTCAGCGCACATAGGCAGAATTGGCGAGAGACTAGAGCGTCCTCCTTCGGGAACTCGTGCGTTCTGGTCTCTGGCCAAAGCTGTCCAGGGGAATTTCTACACGCCATCATTTCCACCACTGCACATGGGAAATGATTCATTGGCCCACGACGCAAAGGAGAAAGCCGATCTTCTAGGCAAACTCTTTGCGTCCAACTCAACGTGCCGCCGACCATACCGCGGTGCACGAGCTATATGCCGGATATCCGGTTCCACCAACGCTCAGTGCGTAAAGCACTTTTTTCCCTCGACATTCATAAGTCGAGTGGGCCCGACGGAATCCCTCCTATCATGTTGAAGGTGTGTGCTCCAGAGTTGGCTCCAGTTTTAACGCGCCTTTTTCGGCTCTCATACTCCACTGGCGTAGTCCCGAAGTCATGGAAGACAGCTTTGGTGCACCCGATCCCTAAAAAAGGTGACCGCTCGAATCCGTCCAACTACCGGCCGATAGCCATAACCTCCTTATTCTCAAAGATAATGGAGTCCATTATCAACAGCCAGCTCCTTCGGTACCTAGAGGACCGCCAGCTGATTAGTGACCGACAGTACGGTTTCCGTAAGGGCCGGTCCGCTGGTGATCTTCTTGTCTACCTGACACATCGTTGGGCACAGGCGATCGAGACTAAGGGGGAAGCTTTGGCCGTTAGTTTGGACATAGCGAAGGCCTTCGATCGGGTCTGGCACAAAGCACTTCTTGCGAAGCTTCCTTCTTATGGGCTTCCCGAGGAATTATGCAAATGGGTCACTAATTTTCTTGCAGACAGAAGCATAAAGGTCGTAGTCGACGGTGCATGCTCAGATTCTATGTCTGTGAATGCTGGTGTCCCTCAAGGCTGTGTGCTTTCGCCTACACTGTTCCTTCTGCATATCAATGATATGCTGCAAATCAGCAGCACTCATTGTTATGCGGATGACAGCACAGGTGATGCCTTCTATACCGGCTGTGCCAACATTTCTCGGGAAAACGTCATCGAGAGCCGAAACAAACTTGTGTCGGAAATTGAGGCCTCTTTAAAGAAAGTCTCAGAATGGGGTCGACTTAATTTGGTCCAATTTAACCCCACTAAGACACAAGTTTGCGCGTTCACTGCCAAGAAAATGCCATTTGTCGTATCACCTCGTTTTGAGGACACTGCCCTAAATGCCTCAGCTAGTATCGGAATCCTTGGTGTGGACATATCGAGTGAAGTCCAGTTCCGTGGCCATCTAGAGGGTAAGGCTAAATTAGCCTCGAAGAAGCTTGGTGTGCTCAATAGATCGAGACTGTATTTCACTGCGACCCATCGCCTGCAACTTTATAAGGCGCAGGTTCGGCCTCATATGGAATACTGTTCTCATCTCTGGGCAGGGGTACCTCAGTACCAGCTTCTCCCTCTGGACCGCATTCAACGGAGAGCGGCTCGAATCGTCGGCTGCCAGGATATTTCAGATCGGCTTGACTCCTTGGCACTGCGTAGAGATGTAGCCTCGCTCTGCATTCTCTATCGCATGTGCTCCGAGGAATTGTTCGGATTGATCCCTACCGCCTCTTTTCGCCATCGTTCTACGCGACAACAATTTCATCCCCATCACTTAGATGGTTGGTAGTCCAAAACTGTGCGTTTCACTATAAACTTTCTGCCTCGCACAACCAAACTGTGGAATGAATTGTCGCCTACGGTATTTCCGGACCAATACGACATTCAAACCTTCAAGAAAAAAGCGTACTCCCATATCAAAGGCCGGCAACGCACTTGTGACTCCTCTGGTGTTGCGGGTGTCTATGGGCGGCGGTAATCGCTTACCATCAGGTGATCCGTCTGCTCGTTTGCCACCTCTGCCATAAAAAATAAACACATAACTAATACAAAGTATGAAAATATACAAGAAACGTGTTATTTAACGTTTTTTTTATTATGATTTTGCTCTACCATAAAATAAACGTTAATAATATTATTTTAGGTATTTATTGTGGTAGTTAGGAAGATTGTAAAATCTCGTCGGTGCGCGAGTTATTTATTAGCTTTTAAAAGCCCATGGTTCCAATCGCGTGGAGATTGTGTTGACAGCATGGAAATGAGTTTTTCTGGATAAAACATATCCTTCCTCGTACATACCCAGAAATTTTAAAACTCTACCAAATTTCAATAAAAACCACTAAGTTAGCAGTAAATAAGCTAACTTAGCAGTAAATAAGCTGCTTTGTCAAGTTGCATTATTTCGGGCTACCGGTGTCATTCCCGAGAAAACTCAATATTTTTAGGAAAAAATGTGCCTATGATGTTACTTCTTATTCTTTCAACTATTTCTGTGCAAAAAATCATGTACATCTGTTACTCCGTTGCGACGCGACGTGAAAGAAGAACACAAACAAAGTCACTGTCGTATTTATAATATTAGTAGGGATAATAAAGCTTGTAAGCAGTTCATAGTTATTACTGTCTGTCTGGGGGTGCGGATGGAGTGTTGGGGATGTTGTTTTTATATAATTTGTGTAATTGTATAATTTGTTCTAACATTTTGTTACTATCAAGTGAACCTGTAGTTGTCATTAAATAAATTATTTGATTTGATTTTGATATGATTACATGTTTATAAATACTCAAATGTAAAATCTGTGTGTAAATCAAATTGATCCATCTGGTGCAACCGTAACGAGATGGAAAATCATCAAAATTTGTTATATAGAAACAACAAACAGTTCCGCGCCCGTTCTCGTTTTATATTTCTTAAAATTAGTAGGTAAGGTAATTATAACGAGGCGAGGAAAGATTTCTGAGCTTGACCAAAATTTGTATACTATATAATATTTTAGATACATGTTTGAAGTTTTACAAGTTTTGAGGCACCAGTATCAAGGAAATGTACCACTTGTATCGGTAGAGATGTATTTGAACAACATCGAAGAGATATCCCGTAAAACCCATGAAGCTAACGTGAAACTTGATGAAATAGAAGATCTTCGTTCTAGTTTTATAACAAAACACAGTGTTTTCAATCAGATCTTGGACGTTTCTAAAAACAAATGCTTAGAAGAGGAAGATAGTTGTCAACATAAATTAGAGAAAATTGTTATGGTAAGTATTTAACTGTTATACAAGAAAGGTTTAAATATTCAGTGAAGTAACGGTCGCATATGTTTTTCCATTAAAAGACTTTGATTTTTTAAAATTTAAATTATGAATGACCGTGTGTGATTTGTCCCAGATATTCTTATTTTTATTAATTGACTAAAGATTAGTTAAATTTGTTTAATTTTATAAGTTAATGCCCAAGTTCAAAGTGTCAGTACAGTTGTTGAGACTCGACAAATATTTACAAACCTACCCTAATAAACTATATTCTAGGAACGAATTCATAGTCGAGAACTAGACCATTACAAGAAAAAAGTAGATACTTTGGAGCAGTCACGCGAGGAAATACTCAAACGTTGCAATGATCTAGAGAAATTATTACTGCACCTTAACCAAGGATTTGAAAAACTGTGTCTAGATAATGTAACGGAAAGAAAAAATTCAAATATTGAGCCCAATAACTCTTTCGATTTTGAGTTAGAAGATGTACATTCAGATGACGAATGCAGTGTAAAAAGTAAGTAAAATTGCACTTAAATAAATTATTGATCTAGTTGAATGTCATTTTTAAGATGTTACAAGATACAAGATACAAGAAATTATGTTTGTTCTATATTTAAATGTTTTACAGCTAATCAAACTTTTACGTTACCTAAACCAAAGTTATTAAAACCAGCTAAAACTAATGATGATATGACTACAACTCGAAAGGAAAACTTTGCAACTTTAGAAACCATAGATGTGTCTATACAAGTGAATATAGAGTCCAAAAAAATATGTGAATTAGTACAAACAGAAGATATTGAGATACCCAATAAATTCAAATGGCAAGTTGATGATCTCAAAAAAGAACTTGAAAGAAAAAGTAAAGAACTGACTGAATCAATAAATGTCACCCGTCAAAGAACTGAGGAATTAATAGTACTCAGTGCGGACAAACTTAAATATGAAAGTACTATTCAAAACCTTAAAGTATCAAATAAACAGAAAGATAACTTTAATGAAAGATTACAAATCACTATAGAAGAGCTTCAAAAGAAAATTGAAGAATACAAAAATAGTCAAGCTATACAGAGAGCAGAATATATACAAAAGATAAACAGTGAAAAAGATTCTCTCATAGACACGCTTAAACAGGTAGAAATCGACAAGGATTCAATAGAAAAAGAATACAAAACTTTATTGAATAATGAACGAAACCAATTTTCTCAATCAGCGAAAATGATGCAAATGAAAATTAATGAACTGCAAACACTTTTAGAAAGGTAAGCACGTGTTATTACCATACCTTACTACCTTAAATAGCAGTTTCTGTTTTAATACACAATTTCAATGTATTGTTACAACATCATCAATCTTCCTAAACCAGATAATTCGTTTATATTTATATAATTTCTCATACGATGATGTAATCACTGTTTAAAAACCTTATCGGGTTTTTCAGGAGAGGCAGTGAAACCGACGCCTCTAATGGCGACGCACTCAAGAAAGTCACAAATAAATACCATGTAAAAGTAGCCGAACTCGAAGATAAATTTTTCAAAACACAAAGTGAACTTGACGGATGTAAAGCAGAGTTGTAAGTATTTGAAACTAATCATTTTTAATGTAACAAATCATGTACCTACATTAGATTAGATCCAAAAATTTATCGATATACATATTGACTAATAGGATCTGAACCCGCAAGATTTCGTATATTTAAAGTATTTGTTTATTTATAGACAAACATATCAGGGTGAAGTGTATCGCTGGAAAGCTTTAGCATCTGAAAGGCTGGCTAAAATGGAGCAGTTAAATACTCAACTTGAAGAAAGACATTTGCATGAGGTACTTATGTAATACACGTAAATATTGTGTATAACATATTATACTTAAAGTTGAAATAGCTACACCTCCTCTCTGCCTATACCTACCCATTTAAAGCCTTAAAAACTTTTTCTTATAACTATTATGTCTTTTTCTTGTCTTTTAAATCCTGCCTTGTTGTGTCCGATGTGAAAGCAGTTGATATATTTACCTTCTCAATCATTTTCTTTGTCCTTTTGATTTAGTATTTCGTTCCATTATATTAAAGATTTATTCTTACCAGTTGCAATAAACCAAAATATTTTCTTTGTAATTCAATGAAAATTACGCTCATTATGTAAGGCCATCTGCTCTTGAGTGACTTTTTCAAAAATAATTACCCCTTTTTTAAATTATTCTTACCTACTAATTTTGACGTTCAAACTTAGGTAGAATCGTACAAAGCCGAGAACGACCACTGGATGATTCAACTAAATGAGGCTCAACGAGAGCACATGGAACTGCGCACGCGCCTCTCTGAACAGAAGGCGACGTACATGAAACAGTTGGCTGAGAAGGACACCCATATAGAACAACTGCGATCGGTGATACACGGATTAAAAGTACGTAGATACAGTTTATTGGCCTTATATTTGAATCTTCCTATAAATTGGATTTCAATTGAGCGATTCTCGTTCATCAGTTAACTTTCCCAATCCGGACTTGCCCCCCTATGTGTATTATGGCCTAACTTTTCTGAAAGGTATCTTATGCTTACCTACGCTTTGAAAAAAATCTTACCGTTTTGTGTGTCACTTTCAGACCCAAATAATGAATATGCATACGATGATGTCGATAGCTGATCCCAGCTTCGATCTTTCCGCTATAGTGGAGGTGGAGGAAGGCTGCGATACCTTGTCCCAGCCAGGTTCCGAACGACTGGAGCTCAAGTTTGACTCGTCCGTAGACTTGCATGATTCGAGTGATCTCCTAAAAGTTCCAGCTTCTTCTACTGCTATCTGGTAACAAAATGCCGAAAGCTCCATAAATTAGTTACTCGTTAAAAATGCTTGAAAAAAAAAACTGACATATAATCGATACTTTTCAGGCAAGAGCCAGTTATAGAGCGTTTGCGGCGTGAAAAACAATTGACGGGCAAACAGAACGCCATTTTGCGAAGACAAATAAAGGCTATAGCAGCAAGAGAGAGGCGAGCACGACTAGATGCACAGAATCTCAGGAATCAAGTATACCGTATGTTAGTGTCAATAAATGTGGGTAAAAAAGCATTGAGGTTCCATAGGAACATAATTTTAATATAATATGTATTATGAAAAACATGTTGCTAAGCATTTTTCGCATCAATCAAAGTCATGGCAATAACCATTAATGATAGAAAACAATCGACATTGCAAATTTTAGAGGTAATCGCTGTTTTTCCTTATCGATCTATTAGTCTATTAAATTGAACGATTTTCCCCTACGTGTGGTGTGTTTTTGGAAACCTTGTTATGTTATTTGTATTTATTATCAAAATACCTAGTTACTATGCTGATATTACTATTGACTTGGTTTACCATAACAATGATTCCGCCTTACGACGATCCTATTTGTGAGTATGAAGATGATAATCTTCTTCTATACATATAATAAAACTGTAGAGGTCGAATGTCTGTACATAGAAAAAAAAATGCTAAAAACCGAGTCAGGGGGATGTAAGAAGAGCAATAAATCCAGGTTTTTTTAATTTTTTTTGTTTCTCTGTCTGTTTGTCTGTTTGTACGGGCTAATCTCCGAAACTGCTGGACCGATTTAAATGAAATTTTGCATGGTGGTACCTTATATCCCCGGTCAATATCTTAGATACTTTTCATCCCGGAAAATTAAAGAGTTCCCGCGGGATAGTTAAAAAACTATAGTAACTTATACAGCTTAGTACACAACTTATGCACCTAATTTAGTAAAATTTGGCATGCTGATACCTTAACCCGGAGTAACATCTTAGATACTTTTTATCCCGGAAAAGTCAAGGGTTCCTGAAGGAATGGCTTAAAACTGAAATTCTTGAATGCTTCAATACTCAATAACTATTAGTACGATTTTATTGATATTTGGCATAATGATACCTTATGTCACGACTAAACACCTGAACTTTTTGAAAAGGCGTGTCGATTACGGTACTTTCGTATCATTTGATACATATTGGTCCTGGAAATTCAAAGGGATCCCGAGGGAAAAGCTGAAAACTGTATCTAAGTATTAAGGTGAAACCTTCACTCTTAGGCGAATCAAAGATCAAAGGTATATTCAGTTAACATTTTTGACCCGGAATGTCAAGGGGACTAACGGGATCCTCTGTTTAGATATGTTTATATAGTTTTACGGTGTAGGTAGCTGGAGAATATCAAAACTATACGTGTAACGTAGTGAAGCTGAAATAAGCAAAGCAAACTACGTTTGTAAATGGTATTTTTATTTCGTACCCAACTATTCAAGTGTAGGGCAATATTTATCAAGTGGTGTTATACAGGATGTTATAATGGCGTAGGCTCCTGTGTGTGGACAATGACCTAACCTTCCCTAGCTATATGTCCCAGTAGTGTTGGTTGTGAACAATTCTATGCAATTATATTTTCTTTTTCTTTCTCTGTATTTTCTTTTTTCTATTTCCTTTTCCTTTTCCTTTTCCTTTTCCTTTTCCTTTTCCTTTTCCTTTTCCTTTTCCTTTTCCTTTTCCTTTTCCTTTTCCTTTTCCTTTTCCTTTTCCTTTTCCTTTTCCTTTTCCTTTTCCTTTTCCTTTTCCTTTTCCTTTTCCTTTTCCTTTTCCTTTTCCTTTTGCAAAACATATAAACTATTGTAAAAACCCTAATACTAACGCGTACGAAGTCACGGGCACCAGCTAGTCCTTCATAATTTTTTCGTTCATGTTAATTTCAGTAGCACATCGGGTAGCAAAGTGGCGACTGCCGAATCTTCAGCCCTACACACAAAGATCGCGTCGCTTCAGGCTCAGCTGACCAGCGCGCGGAGAGAGACCCATTCCACAGTCGCACTGTGGGACAAATGGAAAAAGTAAATATATAGGATCCTAATATATCCTAACCACTGAAAAAATTTAACCGCGGTCTCTTCTCGTGAAACTGAACTACTTTCCCGAAGGAGCCTGTACATAACTCGCAAAAAATTTGCCATGCCAATTGATCAACTGATCCGCCAACTTTATATGCGAAGTCCAGAAAATTTTTTGCGTATTGACTTCAGGTTCTTTGGGAAAAGTCGTTCAGTTTCACAAATAGAAGGCACTGTTAAATTTAGAAGGAGGTATTTTAGAAGGACCCTATAGGTGCATGTAAGGGGTCGTCCATTAATCACGTGAGGCCCAAAAGGGGGGAGGGGGTTCGAAAAAAGTCACGAAATATCACAAGGGAGGAGGGGGTGGTGAACTCGTGTATTTATTTTTTCGTTGAACGCGCAATTTCTAGAGTAAGTTCCAAACGTCAGACTGTTACGTTGTTTTTAAATCATCCCAAGGTTAGAAACGGCTTCAGGCAGTCAGAAACCTTATGTCTATCTGAACATTTTTATCACGGTGATTAATTTTCCAGAATTAAATTACATTATACCCGTATTTAAAGATAATATTTTAAACCAAAAAATACACGTGATTTTGGGTAGGTGGTAGGGGGTAGTCTAAAACCTCACAACGTATCATCAGGGGGGAGGGGGGTCTAAAAAGTTGCTTAAAAAACATCACGTGATTAATGGACGACCCCTAAACAACATATAAGTAGACACGAAACTATAAGAAACGAAAAGTTTACCACTTGAACTTTGTTTTTATACGTAATCTATACCTACGTACTAAACGTAATCTGTTTGTAAATATTCTGGATCACCCATTAGAACCTATATGAAATCCCTGAAATTTATGAGTTTTTGTTTAGTTCTGGTGAAGTTTGCAAAAAGTTTAATAAGGTTTCTTATTCAAAGAGCACAGCAAGCATCGGAGAGGTGGCGGACGCGTTTCGATGAGAAATGCCGCGAGGTGAAGAAACTAGAGTCCAGCCTGAGTCTCGCCAAGTCCACCATCGAGCGGCTGCAGAAGGACAAGAGGGTGCTGATGACGAGGCTCAGCGAGGCCAAGAGTAAGTGGACACTTTGATACATACCAGTTATGAGTTTACATGTGCATTAAATCGTTTGTGTGAACGAATCCCTGTTGCCCTGTTGGATGACGAAGCCTTATGATCCAATAAAATTATTTATTATGATTCAAGTTAAAAATACAAAGTTACAAAATGTATAACACACAGTTTTCTCGGAGGTAAATAGTCACGTAAAATACTAAGGCATAATTTAGCGAAGATATCCGATAGTTAATCTCTCTTTCTTAAGAGGCCTTTATCGAAACGCAAGCGCTCAAGTTTAGGCATCGACACGGAGCGTCGTACGCTTGTTTGTATAATTGCGTTACTCCACGCACACAAACGTATCGCGCGACGGACTACCAGATTTTGATCCTTTTATCCGCTCGTTCTAAGCTAGCCGAGAAATGAAACAGCCGTTGCATTGTTTTGCGTGTATTGTTTACTGTAATTGCCAAGAACGTGTTTACTATGACGTTTATAAGATAACGTTATATTTTGACCTTACTTTTTAGGTTATATATATTTATTAAATTTAGTTCCATGTTTAAGCTACATTGAACATTAAATCAGTTATTAAAGGTTAAAAATAAGTAATTCGAAATGATGAAAATAGTATTACATATTATGATTAGTAGATTTAAAAGTATGTGTACAACATCTATTTATTGTAAATAAAAAAATATTTTGATTTGACTTTTTGACTATAAAATTATTCTCACCTAGTAACTAACATCCTATATTCATCCTATATTGATGGGTATTAGTTAAATACAGGTTGTAACAAGGCGTTAGCAGAATTTAAAAAAAACGTGCTCTTAAACAATATTGAGATTTTTTTATTTTTTATCAACAACTAACACTTACAGGATTATAAAAAAGTGCGTTTGAAATTGTAAGGGGATAGAATTAGAGATTTAAAAACGGTTTTTTCTGAGGTGAAAAAAACGTTATGAAAACACGAAAATTTTTTTTCTGGCACAGTTTCTTTTTCCAGGTGTATGAAAATTTAATAAAATATCCTTAGGTGGCTATCGTTTTGTTTCTTAATTTTTAACATTTGAAACGAACGTATTTGTTTTATATAGTAATTAAATAGCTCGAAATAGTTGGCACTCACGGATGTTTAATTTTTACTGAGGGACAGAATTTCTCTAATCCTTGTTTGGTTTAGATCTTATATAAATGTAGAATTTAATTTATTTTATCAATTAAAATCAGAATAAACCCATCACTTTTTTATGTTTATTACATTTCAGCTGTGTATTCCGTTCTCTGAAAGAAAAAAATAACCTTTAGAAACCTGTGTATTTTTCAAGATTATGAAATATGATTTATTTTGATTTTTTTATTTACATCACTACTCAGAATGAAGTATAGAATACAGGAAAAATATTGAAAAAAAATGATCTACATTTGATCTCGACCTCAAAAAACTGCAAATATCTGGGAAAAGGTAAAATATATCGAAAATCTGACAAAAAAATTGAAAAAGTTCACGAAGGGCGTGTGTTACATAATACGGCACATTGAGTATGGAAAAAAATGGCTAAACTAATTTTTTTTTTCCATTTTACATACAAATTCTTGATTTACTATTCAGATACCTCGACCACCGTTTTTTTTTTGTAAAAAATGCAAATATCTCTGAAACGGTAAGAGATATCGAAAATCTAACAGAAATTTTGAAAAGCTTAAGTAAAAGCATATAATACATGAGACGCATGTTGACTATGAGAAAAATGGTCTAACTCATTTTTTATCAGATTTCCCATATTAAATGTGAAAAGTGAGTTACGAATTTGTATGGGAAACTGAAAAAAAATTGAGTTTGGCAATTTTTTTGTGTTTTTTCAAGACTGTGAAATGTGATTCATTTTTTGTTTATTTAAATCACTACTCAGAATGAAGTATTGAGTACAGGAAAAATATTGAAAAAATCAATCTAAATTTGATCTTGACCTCCGTTTTTTTTTGCAAAAACTGCAAATATCTGGGAAAAGGTAAAATATAGCGAAAATCTGACAGTTAATTTGAAAAGGTTAACGAAAGGCGTGTATTACATGACACGCACATTGACTATGAAAAAAAATGGCAAAACTTTTTTTTTTTTCAATTTTCCCTACAAATTCTTGATTCATTTTTCAGTTATCTCGACCACCGTTTTTTTTTATAAAAAAATGCAAATATGTATCTTTGAAACGGTAAGAGATATCGAAAATCTAACAGAAATTTTGAAAAGCTTAGACTTTAGACAAAAGCAAATAATACATGAGACGCGTATTGACTATAAAAAAAGCTAAACTATTTTTTAGTTTCTCATACAAATTCTTTACTCACTATTCAGATATCTTGACCACCGTTTTTTTTTTGCAAAAATTGCAAATATCTCGGAAACGGTAAAAGATATCGGAAATCTGACAGAAATTTTAAAAAACTGAAGTAAAAGTATATGATACATGAGACGCATATTGACTATAAAAATAGCCAAACTCATTTTTTTTTAGTTTCTCATACAAACTCCTTACTCACTTTTCAACTGAAAAAAATGAGTTACGCCATTTCTCTCATAGTCAACATGCGTCTCATGTATTATTTGCTTTTATTTAAGCTTTTTCAAAATTTTTGTTAGATTTTCGATATCTCTTACCGTTTCAGAGATATTTGCATTTTTTATAAAAAAAAAAAGTTTTTTTTTGCAAAAACTGCAAATATCTGGGAAAAGGTAAAATATATCGAAAATCTGACAGAAAATTTGAAAAGGTTAACGAAAGGCATGTATTACATGATACGCACATTGACTATGAAAAAAATGGCTAAACTATATTTTTTTTTAATTTTGCAAATAATAATAATAATAATAATATGTTTGAGTAACTAAAAAATAGTTTAGCTATTTTTTTATATACAATACGCGTCTCATGTATTATATGCTTTCGATTAAGTTTTTCAAAATTTCTGTCGGATTTCCGATATCTTTTACCGTTTCCGAGATATCTGAATAGTAAGGAATTTGTATAGGAAACTGAAAAAAAAATTGAGTTTGGTTATTTTTTTTATAGTCAATATGCGTCTCATGTATTATATGCTTTTAGTTAAGTTTTTCAAAATTTCTGTCAGAATTCTGATATCTTTTACCGTTTCCGAGATATTTGCATTTTTGGCAAAAAAAAACGGAGGAGGAGATAAAAAAAAAATAACCCTGTCTTGGAGCGAGCTTCGTAAATTAAAAGGTTTTTGACATGAACGTAAAGTAGCCTTATTGCCCTATTAGTCTATTAAGAAACGGGCTAACCGCTTTGTAAACAATTACCATAAAGCAAACTTGTTTTTATTTTTTTATTTTAATATATCCTATAATCACTCCCACAATCTAAGAAGAATCTAATTAAATTTCATGTGTGGAAATCCATCAAACGGTTAAGGTTGTACAGCGCACCTTTGGTGCATAAATACATACATTCGAAGCAGGGTAAAAACATGCATCTTTTTTCGCGCTAGAACACTACATATTTTCATACTTTTTTATTTCTTGTGTCGAGAACGTCAGGTATAGCAAGCTACTGATAATTAACGCGAGTAAGCACTGTAGTGCTAATTTACAACACGAAAGACACACCTACTTCCTTTTTTCTTACGTGTTAAATATACAGGCTGACATGTACTTCAAGGATAAAGAAATTACAAGCATGTATGTACTTTGTATATTCATATGAAAACGACAATGTATTTTTCCATATTATCTAATAAGAGCGACCACGCTAGAAAATATGGAAAAATGACGATGTTATTTTTATGTAAATTTAATATTCAAAGTACCTATATGTTTAACATTTTTATGCTTAAAGTAGATGTCACTCAGAATATTTATTTAAAAAACATATATATTCACAATGATCAAAACGTTGCGGGGCAGCGTATAATTAGTACTATCGGAGCGCGGCAAAACTGACACAGGTCCTTCCTCGACGGGCGCTCGCGCCGTACTGACTGATCGGTCCACGCGGAGGCAATGAAATATATCGTAGATTTCTGGTACAATATAATTTATTGTATTTTTGAAACCTTTTTAATTATTGCAGATATATTTATTGATTTTTATTGGGAAAATAACACTGTTTATTTTGATGTTAGTTTCAATCAAAAATATTTTGGTTTTATTATAAAAAAAATCGCGGTTTAGTATAGACGTATTTCGTTGAAATTGATGTTAGAAATATTTTTTTTTACTAGAGATTGTGACGTTTAATCGAAAAACGAGAACATTAACTAAAAATAAATTTATTTAAGTGATTTGAAAATATTTTTTTCTGGTACAATAAATGTTTTCTAGTTAGAGAATTAGGGGCTTGAAAATGACCGTGCGAACCTTTTTTGCGAAAACATGACTGCCTGTTATTTTTTATATAAAATAATGGAACAAATGTTTAAGAATCTGAAACATTAACTAACAATAAGAAACACGAATCTACTGAACACATATTTTTTTAAATGTCTAACTCTTTCCGAAAGTAGAAAATTACGAGCTCAAAAAGTGCGATTTCTCGAAAAAAATGTGAATGGGCCCTTAATAAAAATAATATAAGGTGTATTTTATTATTTCTCAAACTTATTTTATGGAATCTTTCTTATCTTAAAATATCTATTCATCAGTGTGAACAATTTTATGCTACTGATTTCAAAAATGTTTTTCGTGCTTTTCATACAAATATATCAACTGATCGATCAGCCAACTTTTTATGGAAAAGCCAAACGTTTTTTTAAATCTCTGTATTCGGTTCCTTTGTCAGAAAGACGAGAAGCCGATATTGTGTCCGTTAGTCGTCTTTTTCATGCTGTATATGTATAATCCCTTCCAATTTGTTCGTTAACATCAGACGAGAGTATCTTCGTGGTGGAGAAGCAAGACGGCGAATCTTCGGAGAAATCCCCGAGGCACCGGCTGGTGGAGCACGAGTATGACGACGTGCCGGTGTCTTCGCGCGCCTTGATGGAGCGCATCGAGGCGCAGCAGCGGCGGATCGTGGCTTTGGAAGCAGCTGAGAAGGTACCAGTTCGGCGGATGAGTTAAACTGTGTTTTTTGTTATGTGTAATTTTATTTTATCACCACTATTTAAGAGTATGTATTTTTATTTTTTTAAGCAAGTGCATATCAACGCTTGAAAGGAAAAGTTGACTAAGCGCCATATCGTCCCTCGCACGACTAACACTCCTGTCTAATTTTTCTCAAGATCTTAAAAACAACCGCATTTCAATTAGAAAAAGTCCAAACTCAAAAATCTGAGATAGGAGAGTTATTCATGCGAGGGACGACATGTCGCTTAGTCAACTTTTCCTTTCAAGTGTCGATATGTTTGCCATCTGTGGTTTGCCATACCTATTTAATTGTTAATTTGAGGATCATAACATTGATTGATCTCCTTTTTATCGGCAGTCTTATACTGTCTTTCCTGATTTTACTTACCTAGTGCTGCTAGTGGCCACCAGTGACTACTAAGTACCTACTGAGACGGACCCGACAGGACCTATAAAAAGTATGTTTTTAGGATGTTTTTCTTCAATTGCGCACTAGATCTGCAGGACGGATTCTAATGATTGGGCAAAAAAAAAATATGTCATGTTAGTAATATATTTAGATTTAGATTCATTTATTTTACATTATCAATTTCAAATTACAATAACAGCTTATTAAAAATATCAAAGTATAATGTGATCGACAAAATAATTAAAATTAAAAATTGAATAAGTACAAAAAGTCATTACTATAAAATTCTGAATGTCAACGTTAAAAAATAATAATAATCACACAATAAGGGGTCGTCCATTAATCACGTAAGGCGCAAAGGGGGGGGAGGGGATTCGGAAAAAATCACGAAATATCACAAGGGGGGGGGGGGGGGGGGTGAACTGAGATATCACGTGTATATTTTTTCGTTGAACGCGCGATTTCTAGAGTAAGTTCCAAACGTCAGTCTGTTGTTGTTTGTTACGTTGTTTTTAATTCATCCCAAGGTCTAAAAAGTTGCTAAAAACATCACATGATTAATGGACGACCCCTAAGACACAGTAAGTATTTAGGAAACTCATTTTCAAGATTTATTTGCGGTGTATCAAAAATATACCTTACACACGCGGATAAAGCTGCGGCAAAGCAGCTGTGCGGTAAAATGAATATTTAATATACAGGGTGGCCGTCGTCGTGACGTCTAAAGATAAAATTTAGGTGCCTCGTATAGAGGGGTATCCAAATCACCCCCATGTATGTTCTGCGATTTTTCGTAGTTTTCGAGTTATGATTTTTTTAAGAATTTTTTAAAAAAATTCAACTGTAACGGCAAAAAATTCATTTTTAGGGTTCCGTAGCCAAATGGCAAAAAACGGAACCGTTATGGATTCGTCATGTCTGTCTGTCTGTCTGTCTGTCCGTCCGTATATCACAGCCACTTTTTTCCGAAACTATAAGAATTAAACTGTTGAAACTTAGTAAGTAGATGTATTCTGTGAACCGCATTAAGATTTTCACACAAAAATAGAAAAAAAACAATAAATTTTGGGGGTTCTCCATACTTGAACTGAAACTCAATTTTTTTTCATCAAACCTATACGTGTGGGGTATCTATGGATAGGTCTTCAAAAATGATATTGAGGTTTCTAATATAATTTTTTTCTAAACCGAATAGTTTGCGCGAGAGACACTTCCAAAGTGGTAAAATGTGTGTGTCCCCGCCCCCCCGTAACTTCTAAAATAAGAGAATGATAAAACTAGAAAAAATATATGATATACATTACCTTGCAAACGTCCACCGAAAATTGGTTTGAACGAGATCTAGTAAGTAGTTTTTTTTTAATACGTCAAAAATCGTAAACCGCATATTACCTTTCATTCAATCAACTCAAATATAAAAAATATAAAGTTCAAGACATGTGTGATTATGAATTTATATGGAACCCTCGGTGCGCGAGTCCGACTCGCACTTGGCCGGTTTTTCTTTATGAATATGAATCTTTATGAATTTTACTTTTACTCGTGAAATAATCAGATTCTTACCATTAATGGAAGCTACAAAATGTTGACTCAAAGTGGAGAATTTACGTTCGAGCAAGTCAAGCTTGAATTTTCATCCTTAAGTGAAAATTCTAAAAAAAGCAATTTCATAGCTCCTCGGTAACTTTCAAAATTGCGCCAGACTCTAAGCTTTCATAATAATACAAAAAAAACCGGCCAAGTGCGAGTTGGACTCGCGTACTGAGGTTTCCGTATAAATTCATAATCACACATGTCTTGAACTCTATATTTTTTATATTTGAGTTGATTGAATGAAAGGTAATTTGCGGTTTACGATTTATGACGTATTAAAAAAAAACGACTTACTAGATCTCGTTCAAACCAATTTTCGGTGGAAGTTTGCATGATAATGTACATAATATCTGGGACGAATCACACACGGTCATCTGGCCCCAAACTAGGATTCCCTGTATCTTGGGAACCAGAGACTGATATACATACACATATACTTTTAAATACATACATATATAGATATAATACACCCAGACTCAGAGCAAACAATTCTGCTCATCACAGAAAAGTTTGCCCTGTGTGGGGATCGAACCCACGACTCTCGGATCAGAGGTTAGGATCGCTCATCATATATTTTTTCTAGTTTTATCATTCTCTTGTTTTAGAAGTTACAGGGGGGGGGGGGGGGGACACACATTTTACCACTTTGGAAGTGTCTCTCGCGCAAACTATTCGGTTTAGAAAAAAATGATACTAGAAACCTCAACATCATTTCTGAAGACCTATCTATAGATATCCTATACGTATAGGTTTGATGAAAAAAAAAATTTTGAGTTTCAGTTCTATGGGGAACCCCCAAATTTTTTTGTTTTTTTTTCTATTTCTGTGTAAAAATCTTAATGCGGTTCACATAATACATCTACTTACCAAGTTTCAACAGTATAGTTCTTATAGTTTCGGAAAAAAGTGGCTGTGACATACGGACAGACAGACAGACAGACAGACATGACGAATTCATAAGGGTTTCGTTTTTTGCCATTTGGCTACGGAACCCTAAAAACCGACCAAGTGCGAGTCGGACTCGCTCACCGAGGGTTCCGTATAAATTCATAATCACACATGTCTTGAACTCTATATTTTAGGGTTCCGTAGCCAAATGGCAAAAAACGTAACCCTTATGGATTCGTCATGTCTGTCTGTCTGTCTGTCTGTCCGTCCGTATGTCACAGCCACTTTTTTCCGAAACTATTAGAACTATACTGTTGAAACTCGATAAGTCGATGTATTCTGTGAACCGCATTAAGATTTTCACACAAAAATAGAAAAAAAAATTTTTGGGGGTTCCCCATACTTAGACTGGAACTCAAAAATTTTTTTTCATCAAACCTATACGTGTGGGTTATCTATGGATAGGTCTTCAAAAATGATATTGAGGTTTCTAATATATATTTTTTTTAAACTGAGAGACACTTCCAAAGTGGTAAAATGTGTCCCCCCCTGTAACTTCTAAAATAAGAGAATGATAAAACTAGAAAAAATATATGATGTACATTACCATGTAAACTTCCACCGAAAATTAGTTTGAACGAGATCTAGTAAGTAGTTTTTTTTAATACGTCATAAATCGTAAACCGCAAATTACTTTTCATTCAATCAACTCAAGTATAAAAAACCGGCCAAGTGCGAGACCCGTCGTCCATTTGTTTCTACGTCGATAGGCTAATTGTGATAGAATGAAGTGTGTAAACTAACATTCAAACTAACTACTAGAGCTAAGATCCCGAAATTTTCAATTTTAATTAATTTTACCTTTTTTATTTATGTCGCAATTTTGTCTCTCCCACTATACTCCATTGTTATTCTAGGTAAGAATTGATAACGTGCAATTCAATTTTCGAGGATAGACAGCACAAAACATTCATGACAAAATTAAATTTAATTGAAAACGGGATCTTAGCTTTAGTAGTTAGTTTGAATGTTAGTTTACACACTTCATTCTATCACAATTAGCCTAATTACGAAGCTTCGACTGGAACGTACTTCACCTTATGCAGTTTCGAGTGAAGACAGAGAAGTAATGGAGTAGCTTTCACTTATAATGTTTTTTTGTTGACTATGTTTTATAAGTATTTTTTATTTTTGCAGAATCTTGTTTTTTTTATAACAAACACAGAAACACGCTTAAATATGAATTATACCGGGTGAAAATGATTCGAGCAAACAAAGTGGATCTTTTTCGGAACAAAGTATTGCTCTCGTCTCGATTCGGCTATAATGTTTTTCCATAGTGTACAACGTATAGGATCTCGGGGAAAGCTAAAATACATAAAATATTTCATGTAATAAAAACAATAGAAAAAGTAACAAAATATTTTAATAAAAAACTTTATACTTAAAAGCGACTCTATAAAATTTTTGTTCCAAAGTTGTGATGTTCGATTGTTCGCTCATGGAAATCAAGCTAAATGCGTAATTCAAATTAAAATAAACTACTGTGTTTCTTAGCAAAACAATACTTTAAAATGATAAAGCAAGAGTTTACTTACCGGAAATAAGATACTCCACCCTGTTTTTTCACTTTACTTGAATAGTTATTACAACTTGTCACGACGCAGTACGCCATTTTGGACGCGCAGTCATTCGGCCGACCAAATGAAGACTGGCGCGAAATTACATCTCTTTTTGCGTTTTACTACTCTTTTGGTTCGGACACTTTCGAGCGTTGACCCGAAGTCCATTTGTTTCTACGTCGATGCAATTAGCCTCAGGAATATTGAATTATGCAATAATTTATCATTTTATGAGAGTAGTGGTTTTAGGAATTTTCCGCCTCAGTGTCTTTGGAGGCTGATTTCAGCGAAAAATAGCCTGCTAAGTAGTACTTTTTTTTGTATTATGATGAAAGTTTAGAGTTTGGCGCAGTTTTTAAAGTTACCCAGGAATTATGAAATTGCCTTTTTAGAATTTTCACTTAGGATGAAAATTCAAGCCTGACTTGCTCGAATATAAATTCTCCACTTTGAGTCAATATTTTATAGCTCCCATTAATGTTAAAAATCTGATTATTTCACGACTAAAAGTACAATTCATAAAAATTGGATTATATTTTAAAAAATCCCACAAAATCCTAGTACAAATTAAAAAAATGAAGTTTTAGTCATTACAGTTCAATTTTTTCAAAAATTTCTTAAAAAAGTCAACTCGAAAACTACGTTAAATCGCAGAACATACATGGGGATGATTTGGATACCCCACTACAAGAGGCACCTAAATGTTTTCTTTGGACGTCACTCTTCCGACCACCCTGTATATTGTTGTTAACAACCCATTACGTCCCCACTGCAGGGGCACGGGTCTCTTCCCATATATTGGGAAGGTTAGGCCATACTCCACACACGGGGGCCAAGTCCAGATTGGTGGAGGTTGTGGGGCTAGTGGCCAACCCCAGGGTCAGAAGTTTTTCAAGCCCCCTATAAGGCCTCCGATAGGGCTTAACGACTGCCATCTAGCGATAGCAGCCGGCACCAACGGCTTAACGTACCTTGCGAATAAAATATATAAAATAACGTTTAATCGAATTGTTTTCCAGGGAAATGAGTATCTTGTAGCGGAATATGAAAAATCACTAGCGGAAGTGACATCACTGAAGGGACAAGTGCTGAAGCTGGAGTCAACTTTACTGGAAGCTCAGATCCGGTCTCCGATGAAGCACACGCACGATTCGCAGCCCGAACTGGATTACTGGAAGAGGTAGGGAATTTTATAGGGGTACGATGATTGTGTTTGTTTTGTTCATTTCTAAAGCTTTGAGTCCTAAAATTTCGTCATCATCGTCTACCTTGCCCTGTTCCCAATCGTTGGGGTGTCGTGTCGAGCCAAAATGTACATTTGAGTCTTAGAATTTCATCATCAACATCTACCTGCCCTGTTGACAATCATCTGGGCTCGACGCAACATGTCCATTTGAGTCCTAGAATTTCATCATCATCGTTTACTTGCCCTGTTCGAAATCATCTGGGGTCGGCGCAACATATCCATTTGAGTCCTAGAATTAACGAACAAAATATATATCTGATGAAAAACGTTTTGTTGTTAAGCTACTGCGAGATGCTGAAGGAGGAGAACTTGCAACTGACCCTCAGGGTGAGCGCGCTGGAGTCCGCCCCGACGACGGCCCACCAGCACCGCGTCAACGACCTCGAGCAGACTGTGCTCACGCTCAGAGGTGAACCCTTATTCTTACTTGGCTACTCGTGTATTGCTTAGGATCTTCACTGTAATAATCAGAGAGGCAAGCCAAAATAGGAGCAATAGCATAGTAATATATCTTAAAATTATAAACCCGACCACCGACCACACGAAGTTTATTTCCTTGAGGCATTGGGGTTAACAAATCAAACGAAAACTCACTCCTCAAAATAGATGTATATTAAGCCTCTGTTCTACGCATGAATTTATGTAAGTATATGTCGCATTAAGATAGTAAAGGCCGTAATATAGTTATATCCCTAGGGATATAGCTATATACCGGGATTTACTTATATGAAAGCGGTTCATAACTATCTTACTAGGGATATAACTATAATACGAGCATGATCTAGTAATAAATACAAATCTTTACAAATCTTTATTTGCAAGAATGTACGGTTTCAGGTCTTCACATAAAATATTGGATTCAGTACTATCGGGTTTTTTATTAAAAGATACTGATACTTTTAACTATTTCGGTTTATTTACAATTAAACTTATTAAAATGTTTACACAGATGTTTATACATCATAACGAACCCTTAAAGAATCTTGGTTTCAAACTATCAAAATCCGACAGCGAACGATTTAAACCTACAAGTACCCTAAATATACATTTTAAATTACCATTCTCGATGACCGCGCGAAAACGCTAGCCGCCATGATGTTTTAGGTTGTGACGTCATTTCAGCAGTAAACATGACAGTTCGACGTACAATTTAGCTGCATTTAGTGAAAATTTACGAAATTAATATTGAGTGACAATCCGTTATCGCTACCGGTGGTGTACAGTTTAAAAATACAAATGTTAAACACTAGACAAGTTATGGATTCAAGTGCCAACAGATACAAATACCTATGAAAAACACTTGGATAAAACTTGCAAGAAGAGATCCAAAGTTATTGGTTAAAAATAAAATATACCTTTCAATGTAAGTATCCATAATTTATTTCCAATAAGTAAATAGGTACATACTTATTAATTTCGGGGGCGACGACTTCATAAAAATAAAGGTGGGGCTAGGCCGCTAAGCGGAAAAGCCTCGCTGATAATGGCATTGGTGGGGCTTGGGCATCCCCAGGCCCTATGGACTCGGCGCCAATGCCTAAAGTAATATAAAAGTATGGTACCTATCTGCCAGACACGTTCGTTTCATTTCGCGCGCGTATCTAATTTATTTTTGTAACGAATTTTGCACAGTTTTTTCCAGATTTTAATCTAAAATTAAAAATGTGAAAAAAATTAAGTTGCAAATAGGTACTTACATTCATATTCGGCAGTCGGGATTAGAAACAAAAACTTTGCCACTTAATGTAGGTAATGCCAAATTATGTATACTAAAAAGTAATATACCGTACAATACATTGAAATTACTGTACATGTCATTGGCTGACTCAGTCATTGGTTATGGTCTATCTAGCTACGGCAGAACTTACAAAACATACTTACAAAAAATCTATGATTTGCAACTGCGCTTACTTAAAACAATAGTTCCTAGAAAAGTCAAGCTTAACCACAGAGACAACTACGATGACTTATTTAAATATTGCAATGTAATGAATGTCTTTAACAAAGTAACATATTCTATAATATCTGAATATGCATGTAACATAAGTAACCTAGACAAAAAAACAAGACCGGATCGTGTTCGATGCCTGTCCTATTTACCTATGTACAATCTACCGAAATGTAACAACGAATACGGGAGAAGAGTCTGGTCGTATACCCTGCCAATGAAACTAAATACACTACCTAAAGATTAGATAGATAAATATATTATGGGCAAAAATCCCAAGCAAATAAAAAACAATCTAAAAAAACTGTATATACATGGCGCGGAATGCACCCGGACACTTCCCTCACAAACTAATTAATTTTCTAGTTCCTAGTGTGTGTGTTGTGACCCCTCAGTGGCACACAATCTATTTTACAGATTATGCGACTTGAGTAAATATGTAAATTTTAAGGTGTAACTTCTCCTTCTGAAATAAACATTTTAATTATTTTTTTTGTGACTCCATCCTTCTAACCAGAGGTTTTCGGGTTCAAATCCTGGCCAGCGCATCAATGAGTTTTTCGAAACTTACGTGCATTTTCATACCGACTGCTTAACGGTGACGGATAACATCGTGAGGAAACTTGCACATCTGATTTCTAGTTGTGTATGATGGTCAATTAAGATTTACACCTACGGACGTGTGCAACGCCGTAGGTGTAAATCTTAATTGACCTACATGTGACCGAGGGTAATACTAAGTGCAACAACAGGTAACCGCCGCCTATACTTTGTGAATAGGATGGTTAAATTGTGCCACACGATAAGAAGAAGAAGATAAGTAATACTTAAAATAATAAAAATTAATAAAACAATTTGTTTTTATATTTTAGTATAGAATCAACAAATTATGATAGTAAAAAGTAAGAAAATTATTAAAATTTTGACATAATAATGAAGTAACTACCTAATCAAGTAGTATAATCTTCCTTCAATCCTTAAGACAACTATTTCACTAGACTAATCTAGTGATATAATTATATTACTACTGAATTACCGTATTATAATCATATCCCTAGTAAGATAGTTATAAACATTTTACGTAGTACTATGTTACGGCATATAATTATATCCCTAGGGATATAACTATATTACGGATTTAGCTATCTTACTGCGATATATATTACTAGATTAGTTTAGTAAGATAGTTATGTTTTTTTGCATGCCATACTGTGAGGTTGAATGTACTGTAGTGATGGAATCTCTACAGCCGCGCATTGTGGTCTTTTCGGCGTTAGAACGTTTCTATTAAAAATAACAAAGATTTAAATCGTTCGCTGTCGGATTTTGATAGTTTGGAACCAAGATTCTCTAAGGGTTCGTCATGATGTAAACATCTGTGTAAACATTTTAATAAGTTTAATTGGAAATAAACCGAAATAGTTAAAAGTATCAGTATCTTTTAATAAAGAACCCTATAAATTGGTTGTAGTGATGGAATCTCTACAGCCGCGCATTGTGGTCTTTTCGGCGTTAGAACGTTTCTATTAAAAATAATAAAGATTTAAATCGTTCGCTGTCGGATTTTGATAGTTTGGAACCAAGATTCTCTAAGGGTTCGTCATGATGTAAACATCTGTGTAAACATTTTAATAAGTTTAAGAGGAAATAAACCGAAATAGTTAAAAGTATCAGTATCTTTTAATAAAGAACCCTATAGTACTGAATCCAATATTTTATGTGAAGACCTGAAACCGTACATTCTTGCAAATAAAGATTTGTAAAGATTTGTATTTGTTACTAGATCATGCTCTTATCATAGTTATAAATCAAGATTTTAATCTGTTATTCAAATATCTGAAACGACAGCCGCCATGCTGGTTGTCGATGTGACGTCACGATAGCAGTAAACAGTGACATTTTGTTTGCAATATGTGGCAAAATTTTAGTTTTTTCGCCTAATTTCAAAAATATGAAAGATAACCTGTGTCCAGTAAATTACCTTGAAATTTCATGACGGAAGGCGGTTTTGTGAAAGTAGAAAGTACGAATCTGCCGAGAATAAATACCTACATTAAGTGGCAAAGTTTTTGTTTCTAATCCCGACTGCCGAATATGCATGTAAGTACCTATTTGCAACTTAATTTTTTTCGCATTTTTAATTTTAGATTAAAATCTGGAAAAAACTGCAAAATTCGTTACAAAAATAAATTAAATACGCGCGCGAAATGAAACGAACGTGTCTGGCAGATAGGTACCATACTTTTATATTACTTTAGGCATTGGCGCCGAGTCCATAGGGCCTGGGGATGCCCAAGCCCCACCAATGCCATTATCAGCGAGGCTTTTCCGCCTATCGGCCTAGCCCCACCTTTATTTTTATGAAGTCGTCGCCCCCGAAATTAATAAGTATGTACCTATTTACTTATTGGAAATAAATTATGGATACTTACATTGAAAGGTATATTTTATTTTTAACCAATAACTTTGGATCTCTTCTTGCAAGTTTTATCCAAGTGTTTTTCATAGGTATTTGTATCTGTTGGCACTTGAATCCATAACTTGTCTAGTGTTTAACATTTGTATTTTTAAACTGTACACCACCGGTAGCGATAACGGTCACTCAATATTAATTTCGTAAATTTTCATTAAATGCAGCTAAATTGTACGTAGAACTGTCATGTTTACTGCTGAAATGACGTCACAACCTAAAACATCATGGCGGCTAGCGTTTTCGCGCGGGCATCGGGAATGGTAATTTAAAATGTATATTTAGGGTACTTGTAGGTTTCAAAAAATTATAAAAAATATATTTTTGACTTTTTCCCACCTAATGATCAATTTGAGATACTTTTCAAAAAATGGTAAAAAACCCTATTGCTCTAAGCTTGTTACACACATGTTCAATGTGCGGACCCCAGTTAAAGTTATGATCTATTTTTAGTCCTAAGTATGTGTGCACCTCTACGTTTTCAAGGGGTTTACATTGACAGATATCTGGACGTAGGTGCATACATTGATGTTCATGGGCCACGATTCTTGGGTAAAATTCAGTTTTGAGGTATGGCGAGTGTATATGCATTAGTTTGGTTTTTTGGTAATTTATTGCTAGGCCAACATCGTGAGCCCATTCACACAGCTTATTAAAGTCACTTTGCATTATTTTTTGTGAAATTTTTATATCATGATCGGCTGTTATCAAACAGGTATCGTCAGCAAATTGGAACACGGAAGCGTGCTGGAATATATTACACATATCATTTACGTACAAGAGGTACTCGGTAGGTCCGAGGATCGAACCTTGTGCTGTGCCACATTCGGTTGGAATGAGCTCGCTCTGCTGACCAGCAATGCTCACTGTGGTGTACCGCTTTGTGTGATAGTTTTTAAACCAGTCCAGTATTCCATTTTGCTGTAGTTTGTTATATAGTGTTAAATAATTTAAAGTGTTAAATGCCTTACTAAAATCGATCATAACCACAAGGACATGTTTTTATTGTTTAAATGTTGATTAATTTCATCAGTAAATAGGTATAAAAGTTTAGTAGTGCTTTCGTTGCTTTGAAATCCAAATTGTTTTTCATGAATTATGTCATTACTTGCCAAAAACTCATTTATAACTCTACCAAAGTATTTCTCTATAATTTTATCAATACAGGATAAGATTGTAATTGGTCTGTAATTAATTATTTCTATCAGAAAAGCTACGTTTTTTATGGATTTGTTGAATCATGCCAATTTTTAGTTGATCGGGATAAAGAGATTTTGATATGCAAATATTAATCAAATGCGTTAAGGCAGGTGTTATTTCGCCTGCTATTGATTTCAAATCTTTGGCGCGAATTTTATCATAACCCGGGCTTTTTTTGTGATCAATGTTTTTTATAATTTTAAATACCATTTTTGTTCATGAATTTTTTTCATCCTTAGTGATACGTTAGGAGTGTTGATATATAAGTTATTATCAAGCAATGGCATATCGCAATGATTGATAACGTTTTTAACATTTGAATCAAAGTCGTTTGCGAATTTATTACATAGTATATTCGGTTTTAACCCAAAAGATTTTATAAATAATTTTTCCAGATAGGCTATTAATAATTTCCCAAATTTTTTTAGGGTTACTGAAATTACTGCAAATTTTTCTTGCTTTACTTATATATCTGTTTGTCTTATTTCTATAATTATTATATATCAGTCTATTTTTCAAGTTATTGTGATCTTTTTTCCATATTTCGAATAGTTCTTTCTTTTTGTTACACATGTATTTTAACCTATCAGTTAACCAGTTACATTTTTTTCTACTATTATTATTTATATTTAAGGTTTGTTCACAGTTTTTATACGTTTTATCGATTTTATCAGTTATAAATTGTAAGATGTCGTTAGGATCTGGCATTAAATGCACTAAATTCAAATCAATTTTGCTTAATTCTTCTCTAACCTTGTTGTTATCTAATCTGGTTACAATTTTGATATTTTTATGGGTTTTAAGAGAGCTGATAATGGCCAATCCTTTAATGTAATGGTCCGCTAATGCGTCGCACACAACAGCTGACCGGAGCGAGTGGCCGCCGCCGCCGCCGTGGCTGCCGCGGCCACCCGGAGTCCTATTTATAACATAGTTTATTTGCTTTGTTTGTGAGATTTTCGTAATAAATAGTATTTTATTAGAGCGTTTTATTTAAAACCAGTTGTGCAAATTAAAGAAAATATACTTATTTTACTAGATTAGTTTAGTAAGATAGTTATATTACTAGATCGTACTCGTATCATAGTTATATCCCTAGTAAGATAGTTATGAACCGCTTTCATAAATCTAAATCCCTATATATAGGTAGTTATATCCCTAGGGATATAACTATATTACGGATTTGACTATCTTACTGCGACATATATTTTCTTTAATTTGCACAACTGGTAATCATTTTAAATAAAACTCTGCAATAAAATAACTTCTTAGGTCGAGTAGGTAGTAGGAGTGCGCCAAAATCAGCGAAAAACACCAGCGCAATTCATG
Organism: Coleophora deauratella; assembly: GCA_958295455.1. Taxonomy (NCBI): domain Eukaryota; kingdom Metazoa; phylum Arthropoda; class Insecta; order Lepidoptera; family Coleophoridae; genus Coleophora; species Coleophora deauratella. The sequence continues at coordinate 8,120,336 of OY282398.1, forward strand.
AGATGAGCGGCGTGGGTGACGGTGGCAGGTGATGTTGGCGCCGTTTGTAGGGGGGCGCCAAAATCATCTAAAAACACCAGCGCAACTCATGAGGTGAGCGGCGTAGGTGACGGCGGCGGTGGGTGGTGTTGGCGTCGTTTGCAGGGGGGCGCCAAAATAAGACGAAACACCACCGCAAATCAAGAGATGAGCGGCATAGATAACGGCGGCGGGTGGTGTATGCGCCATTTGTGGGCGGGGGGGGGCAAAGTCAGCTAAAACACCAGCGCAACTCATGAGATGAGCGGCGTAAGTGACGGCGGCGGCGGGTGTTGGCGTCGTTTGCAGGGGGGCGCCAAAATCAGCGAAAAACATCAGCGCAACTCATGAGATAAGCGGCGTAGGTGACGCCGGGTGACGTACGGGGCGGGTGGTGTATACTTTAAGGTGTCGAAACCAGTATTCTTAACTAATGTTCTCAGGTATTCCTTTATCGCTGTGGCTGCACTCTACTAAATCTTTGGGATTAAACTGATATTTTGTACAATGTCAAGGTATTTCTATAGATAAAGTACATGGTCTGGTGTATTTTTTTATATAATAAAAATTTCGCGCGCTCGCTTCGCTTGCGCAATTTTCTATGAATATAGCTACAAATTCTGTAGCCTCGTGATTATACAACGGAGCGTTATTAAGAATTTTTTTCTTAACACAATTTTTAATGGTTAAAACACATATATATTTTTTTTAAACCCAGAGTATTTGACATATATTTCATATATTTTCTCTATCATGATTACAGTGGCTGGTAAGCCTATAAGCAAATTAAGTAATTGCTTGAGTTCATGTCTTGACCATAAACGGCACCGAAAACAAATTTTTTAGATAGATCGAAAATTTTCGCGCTCGCTTAGCTCGCGCTTTTTTATACTTCAGCAGGCTTTCGAAATGGTCATAAAACTGTTGAAAAATGCTATAATCCTGAGGAGCTTCCTAAGATAAATTGAAAAAATCTCTTTCTCTGTCTTTCTCTCTTACAAGATCTTTATGAAAAATCTCAATTCCCATGTTTTGCCATGACAAAAATTCATTTCTTGAAATAAATAACACATGCTCGGTTTCGTCTACATGTAAACAACCTTTGTACAAGAGCAGAATTACGAGTACGAGCAAATAAATAAATGCATTAAAGCAACATAAGTTTTGTATACGAAGGGGGCGCCATTATTAGATCTCACACCACCTAAAAATTATGCTACGGCCGCCATTGGTTGTCCATAACAACAACCTGTATGCTCCTCCTAATAACGTCGAGAAAAAGATTTGTCAGCAATCAAGGTTTCCATTGTTCAGGACTAGTAAGCAAGTTGCAGTCGGAACAGAAGTCAACGAGGACGCTTAAACACGCCACCGCTATCGATTCAAGGCCCAGCAGCAGTCGCAGCGGTGGCACTGAAAAGGTAGGTAATACGGTCTTCCAGACCTCTAGTTCACCCATAGCGCTGAACATGAATTCATTTCTTACCAGCCTAGTACTAGTAGCGCTATTTTGAAAAAGTTGCTGATCTTCGGCTTAAGCATCCCTTTGTTATTTAGGTTAGAGAATAAAAACTTACCGTAACTCAATTTCATAATTATTATATCTGTCAATTAGAGCCGTAGTCAACTGGAGTCGTACCGTCTCGAGATAGCTAACCTGAAGCGCAGCATCCAAGATAAGGACCTGCTACTGGAGCGATCTAAGGAAATGTTGAAGATTGCTGCCGAACGGGAAGACGATTTGCTCAGAGAGGTTTTGATTTTGCAATTAATATTTTAAAAAGGCCCTATTGGCTCACTGTTACCTAGATAGATCTATTGTGGCCACTACTCCTATTTTAATAATTCTAATAAATTGTAGGATGCACTTGTGATCGAGATCCCTAATGACCTCGGGAGTAATAATACCATTGATCCACCAAGAGATCTGCTTTCTCACTTTGATACTTTCCGAAACAATCGGTATCCAAATCAGAACCACAAAAGTATTTTTTACTTCCGACGACGCAAAAGAAGGATATTATAACTTATTCTGAAAAAAACTACGTACCTAGCAATTAAAATTTAATCGAAATTCAGGTTCAGGTTCATATAAGATGAAAGACGCTAGCCTGGGTCCGAATGCCTTAGCCAAAAACACGTTCGTCATTTTAACAAGGTGAATTAAATAAAAGTATGTAGTTAACTATTAACTAATTGTTTCAGAATGCCTCCTTGCGACGTCAGGTTCAAGAACTCATGAGACCCAGAGAAGGCTTTTTGTCTGCTTAGTTGTAAGTGTGACCCATTTTGTAAGTTCCAAAGCATTGTGTCACATCGGTTGCGTAATATAAATAACATTTTAATACATTCTTCGTCCAAATAGAATTGTATAAGCTTACTTATCTTAAAAAACGAGTGGAGAATTAAAAAAATAAAACAAGTTTGATAAACAATTGTTTTTAGTTATAATAAGTACCATCTTCCGTATAACGTATTATTGCATAAGCCGTCACATAACATGTTTGTAAAATAGCTTATTGCTTTAACTTGACGACGTCACGTCAACAATGATGTTATATTATTATACTATTTTATGACACATTATGGTAACACACACATTCTAAAACGTTGCTTTATTTCATTTATGGCCATACAGCGTAAGAAAATTTATCGGCAATTCTATAAAGTGTGCTTTACTTACATATAATTGACCACGCTGAATACGTTAAAAACAACCGACTTCAATCGCAACAACTCCAATTTTGCTATGTTTTGTTGATTTTCTCAAAAACCGCTGAATCGATTTCGATAAAACTTATATGGGACCACCTGTGAAGTATACCCTTTCAAACGAAAAAAGAATTTTCGAAATCGGTTCAGGCGTCTTCGAGTAATCGGTGAACATACATAAAAAAAAAAAAAAAAAAAAAAAAAGATTCCGACGAATTGAGAACCTCCTCCTTTTTTTGAAGTCGGTTGATAAAACAGAAACTTTTGTTTTCCAACTTTGCTGAAAAAAATATAAACTCATTGAAGGCCAATATTTTTCTTGCTTTCATTTCAACAAAGTCGTAATTAATATTTGTCTTTTCAACCGACTTCAAAAAAAGGAGGAGGTTCTCAATTCGTCGGAATCTTTTTTTTTTTTTTTTTTTTTTATGTATGTTCACCGATTACTCGAAGACGCCTGAACCGATTTCGAAAATTCTTTTTTTGTTTGAAAGGGTATACTTTACAGGTGATCCCATATAAATTTTATCGAAATCGATTCAGCGGTTTATGAGAAAATCAACAAAACATAGCAAAATTGGAGTTGTTGCGATTGAAGTCGGTTGTTTTTAACGTATTCAGCGTGGTCATTTATTATATTAGAAGGCATCCTAGTATTGCAACATTTTTGTCACACCTTTCATAAGTTTTGACTAATTTAAGTATGGTTCATTCCAATCAAAAAAAAGCAAAACGTAAACAAACTTACTATGGAACTGACACATGTCAATGTCATCTGCATACTACGTTTGTTTACCTTTTGCTTTTTTTTGATTGGAATGAAGTATATCTAACCAGATTCTCACTAACTCAACCGCTTTTAAGATAAATAAAGGAACGAACGCTGTAACCATCATTCAGTACAATACATAATACGTAATTAAGTTAATATTCCAATACATTTATTCTTCGTAGATCTTATTTTCGTTAACTTTAGCTTTTAATCTATAGTAAATATTTAACTTTTAAGTAATAAATATCTACAGTTCTTGCAAACCTTATTACGGTAATATTATATGGAATATGGAAGCCCGTTTTTATCAATTAGGGTATTTGACTGCATCAACAATTAAGATTTTTCACTAAATAGCTCTTTGTCCAGCAGTGTACGTCTTTTAGCTGATAATGAAGATAAAATAGCTCTTTCAGTGGAACATCAGATAACTTACTAGCTTGTGATTTCATTACATGTGCATCTTTTTATTAAAAAAATCGTAATAAGTATGGAAACGACTAAACTAAATTATGACGTAACAACTTGCTATTTCAAACTGATAAAAAGTAGCTAAGATGACTACCAGTCAAACTACCCCATTATATTATAAGATATAAATAATACATAAATATCTTAATCTTTTATCCACAACAAGCATATCTCTCTTGACCTAGTATTAAGTATTAATTAATAAATAACACAGTCTATGATATAATCTTTCGTAACATTTAACTATAGAGGTACACAGCAAAGAATAGGTCCATGTGATTTTTAAAACTATATCAAAAATAAATAAGTTCCTTCACATGTATGTATTTAGTCAGCATTTTTACCAACATTCAGCATTCGGGAATGCAAATTCAATATTTGTAATCTAAAACTAACTTATGTAGATAGATAACAATTACTAAGGACGATAAATAAATAACTAACTACTGTGGTACAAAATATTTTCACTAAGTGCCTAACTTACAACTAAAAACTTATTTCGTCTTTTCATAACTAAGTACATTTTCTATAAACTTTAAATTATAATACCCCATTGTCGATACATGGTGTTTCACTTCACTGGTCATCTTGATAGGTTCCTTGGACAACATTTGTGCTACAAAAAGGCCATTTATACTATTACATATAGGTGCTAATGTATTACCAATATCTTCTCCCTACGACGACGTCCCATTTTGTTTTAGTAGTTCACACTGAAAAGCGGTTAAGAAAATAATTAAAAACGTATGTAAAGGCAGAGAGCATTTAGGTATGAGCTAGCAAATAAAACTAAAATCTGCTTTTTTTCATTGAAGTAAGTACCTATAAGTAGTGGAGCCTCGATATACCAACGTATAAAAAACATTAGATCCATGGCGTCCAGACCAGGTGAAGGTTGCAGGAAGCCGCTGGATGCGAGCAGCACAGGTCCGTTCGGTGTAGAAATCCTTGGGGGAGGCCTTTGTCCAGCAGTGGACGTCGTTCGGCTGATGATGACGATGATGCATTTGTATTTTTGTTAGCAATATTATACTTGTTCAAATATTATATTAAGGTTTAATATAATGAGCTAAAAGTACGATATTTAAACTGGGCTTTTTTAAACTAAACAACTTTCCCAAATGAGTACGTTGTTCAGTTTTTTATATAACAGAATGCTTAGTTCAAATAGAGCCTTCTCCTAATTTAGTTGGATCTTATATATACAAAGTAAGAAAGTCGAAAATAAACCATTTTTACAAACCTGCATTCTTTCCCTCGCCGAAGCCATAAAATTATCGCAAAGCAGAGTCAGCTACATAGTGTCCAACTACAAAAAAACTAACTACTTAGTACCCATGCATATGAAGAAACCATAGTTATAGTTAGATTAGTAGAGGTCAATGATGTCGGTGTTTACGATTAAACTTATTTATTTGACAGAACTAAACTTAATCCTTGTCTTTTCGATACAGAGAGAAAAAGACAAAACACTTAATCTGTCAAATAAGTTTAATCGTAAAACCGAATCAACAACATTATTGTTTTCATTCATAAGTTTGGGCTAAAAACGTGAACTACTCGTATCTAAAATGAAAGCGTAATAGGGAACATCCATTTTTTAAGAGATTTGGAAAACTTTGCTTAAAAAAATTTGTATCTCCATTATTCAATGAGACCAATACTTACTCCCCGGAGCACGAGAAGAAAACGGGCCATAAAAAATATCGATACAGTGACGTCGGTCGTGTCGGTATATATTTTTATTTTAACTTTGCAGTATTTTGTAAACACTTGGATCCTTAGAATAAATACTACATAATAATTTTATTACTGTGCTGAAATTTCTCACATTGTGTTTTTAACACTCATATTCATAAATTTTTATTTAGAATTAAAAGTTATATACCTAATTCATGTTCCCTATTATTAATTTATGTGTTGGAAAAAAAAATACGAAACAAACAACCATGCATAGCCATGCGCTGTCTGACAAGTGTCAGGAATTAAGGAATATAGAACCATTAAAAAATGCCTGCCTTATAGGCAAAAAATTGTTTTTTTTTTTTTTTATTTATTATTCTTATTCATACCGTGCGTTGCTTACACTTACAATAACATGAATGCAACACAATGAAAAGTTTAGATAAGAGCAATGCATCCGAAATAATTTATAAATAACACAAGTGTCTTATGGATTCATTGCATTATTTTTTTATAAGGAACATGTTATAAAGATACCTACTACTATACTAGGCCTACTAATAGTTAGCACATTCCAAAAACATGCATTGATCGTAAACAAGTCTCATGCTTCGTGTAAATAATGATTCCCAATAACCGGTCTTACCTGGACTGAGGGTTTTTTCTTGTATCTGTTGCGGAGGATCCTGGCCAGTGGGGGTGTGAAGAGCGCTGGGTCAGGATGCGAGTGCCCCTCCTTCTGCCATGGCTGCAGCTGTTTCCACGCCAGGGATACCAGTGATCCTACCACCATGACCCACACGAAACCAATCTGAAAAACATCGAAGTCCTTTGAGTTAATTAAATACTTAACTATAAGTTTATAAATACATAACATAGCACTATAACATAAAAACACATCTAGAGCCATCACAAAAACATTTTAATCTCTTCTACAAAAAAAAGTTCTTTATAACTTAACAAATTAACGTCGTCGTCGTCGTAGAGTCGAACAGTAAGTTGTCGTATCACCTCGTTTTGAGGACACTTCCCTAAATGTATGGGCGGCGGTAATCGCTTACTATCAGGTGATCCGTCTGCTCGTTTGCCACCTCTGCCATAAAAAAAAGTAAAGTATATTTTTCAGAAGTATGTTACATCAATAAGTAACATCAATTTCAAAATGTGTTAACTTGGTTCCTATACAAAGCAATGTCTACTTAGATACCAAAGTAGGTAAAACGTATGGTATGTCCTGTAGGTAAAAAAGTATGCTAATAATCTTACCGTAAGATAACGATTTTACCGATAACTATCGCTGTTTTCTACTTTAGCATATTAATTTACTTCACACTATATGTTTGCACAGCTTAATAAGCTGCAGAGATCATTGCAATATTACCTAAGTGCATAATATAATTAAATAAACACTTACAACGCTAGTCCACATGTAAGATACTCTATACATGTAGAAGTATTGGCTAGGATCAACCTCCACAGGAGGTGTTACGGTCACGTTGAACCCACAGCCGTCGACGCTGACTGGCAGCTTGGGTACAGCAGGTCGGGGCCCGCCAAAACTGATCCACAGGGTCACCATCATGCCAGTGAGTAGCGCTGTACAAGCTCCCTGGAATTTAAGAGGTAAATACGTATTAGCTTAAATCTTTAAATATTTTAAATTTAAAATTAGTACTCATATGATCATTCCTTGTTGTTATTAATGAAAACAATAAAATTACCTTTGCATCGATTTATCACCTATCCTTTCTCGTTTCTTTGTCTCCTTCTCTTAGATTCTCTATGTGGATCCAAACCTATACTAGCTACCTTATACCACGACGCGACGGTCGAACGGTTTATAATGAACTAGCTTCCGCCCGCGACTTCGTCCGCGTGGACTTCAGAATTGAAAGAAAATGTTAAGATAGCGCCATCTAGTGACGAAGTGGAAATTTTGAGTTTTTAAGCACTCCTACGGGAACCCTTAAGTTTTCCAGGATAAAAAGTATCCTATGTGTTAACCGAGTGCTTCATCTATCTACCTCCCAAATTTCATCCAAATCCGTTCAGTAGTTTCGGCGTGAAAGCGGAACAAACAAACTGACAAACAAACAAATAAACTGACAAACAAACAAACATCCATACTTTCGCATTTATAATATTAGTGAGATGTTAAGATAGCGCCATCTAGTGACGAAGTGGAAATTTTGAGTTTTTAAGCACTCCTACGGGAACCCTTAAGTTTTCCAGGATAAAAAGTATCCTATGTGTTAACCGAGTGCTTCATCTATCTACCTCCCAAATTTCATCCAAATCCGTTCAGTAGTTTCGGCGTGAAAGCGGAACAAACAAACTGACAAACAAACAAATAAACTGACAAACAAACAAACATCCATACTTTCGCATTTATAATATTAGTGAGATTAGTGAGATGAGAAGTGAGATGAGATGAAACTGTACTCATCTTTTGACAAGTGAACATTTCATAATTATGCAATCTGAGCAATGGTTATGTCATCGCTTCAAAGATAGAGCTGCTTATATCACTCAGATGTTCTCAGAAAAAGTAAGCCCAAGAAGATTGTCTATACCGAAAACTTACACGCTGATTAGCATAAGTAGTAAACATCCCAAGAGTGAACACCCCAAGCAGTGGACCCCCCACTGCACCGAAGATGGTGAGAGCAGCTTGCAGTACTCCCCCCAGGTGCTCAGCCAAGAACGCCAAGCCCAGGAAAAGCAGCCCATACGCGCAAGCTACTAACTTTGTCAACCACGGAATATACGATTCTCGGATTGCACACCATCTGGAAAATTGGAATATGTACTCAAATCAAATAGTAAAATGACTATCATATTATCAAAATCATGATGATCTTGCACGAGTAAGCCCAATTGTGTAAATCTTTTAAGGGATGTTACTTATACCGATCTTCGGTTTTATTGTCTGCAAAGAGCATCCTACGCTAAGCGCACACATTTTTCTAAACACACACAAATTATAAGACTTAATATGTTGTATGAAACTATAGATACCTACTGATTAACAGAAACGTGTGAAGCTTTGGTACTTTTAAACCGAGTAGATACCTGTTTGTTTAAAGTACTCTAAGGTACGCCATCTTTATATCTAGACAATACAAATAATAACAAGATAAAATCACTTTTCCACTAAATGAGAGTAATTCTACAAGATGATAGTATAGAATTAGATAAGCAAAGTGAGCCAGATTTGTCCCTTGATAGCATAATAGGAAGTAAAGCCGTGATTTAGAAGGATGTAAGTATACATACTTCTTCGTTTTCTCGTATGGCACAATTGAACCGTTTCTACCATAAAGGATACCTAGACAGCAGTTGCCCGGTGTTGCACTTAGCAACACCCGCGGTCACGTGTAGGGCATTATACATATACATACTTATAGTTGTAAAATACATGCGAACCTGCTGACATAATCTGTGAGCGTGACAGCCGCGAGAGCGTTACAGGAAGCTGATATAGTGGAAAGAGAAGCGCTGAAGATGCCGGCGACGAACAGTCCCGCAAGTCCCGGAACACCTTTCATTACGTCTATCACGAAATATGGCATTAGCTGGTCCATCTGCACAAAAAGAGCAGTTTTCAATTTTACTAGTAACTTAGTACTATCAAGTTACACCATCAACAACAGTAAGACATAACGCCACTGTTAGTTAGACTCAGCTTGTAAATATTCGCTGCGTTTTGACATTTGATATTCACAACAATCATGTCTATGATTAGTTTACACTAAATATGATCTTACGATCTATGTTAGAAATTAGATGAGGTATTACTCACGGCAGTTATCTGTTTGGCTGTGTACGGGTCGCAGTAGCGGTAGACCGCGTAGATGCCGAGACCGCTGATGCAGGTGGTGACGCTGAGAGCGCTGAGCACCGGCCAGCTCACCCACAGACACCACTGGGACTTGGACAGCGTGCTCACTGTGAGTAGCCTTTGCACCTGTGCATTATCAATTTTGTATGGTTTAATCTTTACTTTAAATACCGAAAATCTAAGAAATACTGCTAAGATTCTATTGTTTCCATAGTATCCGAGCAAGATCGGGCGTTGTGATTTTCGTAATAGTAGGTAAATTATCTATTTTACAGAACGCTTTGGCCATCTACGTAACCGTAGTATCGAAGGGAATTTTCATTTACATCTTATGAGTTAACACAAAATGTGGATTCGAATCAACTGTAAAGTCTTTGACAAATAAATATAATAAGTAGAAAAAAAGAATGTTCTATATACCTGCGTGTGATTTACAGCATACAGAGATAGATACGTAATTACTCCTCCAATAATTAATGACCACCACGTGTATCTCTCAGTTGGATCAAGGCTGAAGCTAAAATGTATGCAAATGGTAAGATAAAAGTTAATAAATACATATTTGGCAACAAGAGATAGAACATATCTTGGATACCCACTTGAAAAAGTCTAAACGCCCATTTTCTTTTGCAATGACAAAAATATTTTCAAATCCTCCAATTTTTACAGCACTAAATACGACTACGCTTAAAACTGCAATGTACATTAGGAAAGACTGTAGCAGATCAGTGAAAAGTACTGCCTTCATGCCTCCGAGACTTGAGTAGAAGGTGCAAGCGAGTCCCACTACCAGAATCGATATTAGTCTATCCAAACCCGTTACGGACTCAAGCACTATTGCTGGCGCATATAACACTATGCCGTTGTACAGAACCATCTGCAAAGTATATGTCAGTGAGGCCATCATTCTTATATGCGGGCCAAATCTCAGTTCCAGATATTCATAAGTGCTGGTCTTCTGTAGTCCAAAGAACACTGGCAGGTACAGCCTGGTGACTATGGGGGTGGCGATGCCGTACGACAGGTTGATGACGACGAACCGCATACCGTAGTAGTAGTTCTCCGAGGAGACTCCAAGCAGCGTAATGGCTGACATGAACGAGGCCATTAAAGAGACGGCAACTGGGAATACAGACATGTTGCGGTTGGCCATGAGGTATTCCTGAAAAAAAAAACAACAATAAAAAATACACTACCATTTTTACAGGAATTTAAGACACTGTACGCGCACATGAAGAAACTTTATACATTTCATTGGCATTGACTGAGCTAACTGTTTATGAAACTGAAAAACGTTTCCAAACGAACCCAAGGAGCATAAACATTTTTTAACTTCTCTTACAATTTGACCACACTTTTCATCCAACTTTGTTATGCCTCTACATAAAAAAAAGTCCAAAAATGTTTGTTCTACGAATCCTTTAACTACATTAATACTTTTTTTTTTAATCATCCAACCTCATTTGTTTTCTGCTTCCCTCCACTGAACCGAAAGTAGACCCCTATGGCCACCGACGCCACCATCGTCGCTGCCATGATCGCGTAGTCCCATGCTCCAAAAGCCGATATAACCATTTTGATCCAACCCTGAAAAACAACATTATTTTTCTTCATAATGATATAACATTAGATACAACCAATGGTAATAGGTATAAGTGACTATCATTTTTTTTAACCCACACATATGTAGGTAGAGCCAGTAATAAATCTCACGCAGCAGGTAAAACTAATTGAGGCGAACAAGAAGAGAGAAGGCCATTGAAATCACAAATATATTTTTGCGAGAAATTTCTCATTTCGATTTTTTTTTCTCATTTTACAATTGTAAAAGACAATTAGAAGTAAAATTAAGATACATAGATTTTCCTGTAAGGGTTCCTTTTTTTCCTTTTATAAAGCTTATTTATAAGAATTATTATGCAAGACGATTTTTTAATAATAGATGTGAAAATATCTAGGCTATATGTGAAAACCTTTGTTCTACCACTTTAATAATAAACGATAAAAAAATGGATGATGATAATGATACAAGGGCTTACCAATTAAGAATAATAAAAAAGTATACTCCAAACAGAAATGACCAATCCAGAGTTCAAAAATCTTTGACGAATAAATAAATAAAAATAATTGCACATTTGACCTGAATAAAACAAGTCTGGATATAAATCCCTTTTTATGTATAAAGGAGGGCTGGCCTATCAGTTACTATTTACCGTTAAGATAAGAATATAAAGGTAAGTCATGTGCAAATTTATCTGAAGGTTATCTCCGCTACTCGTAAAACCACCAACGTGTAGTTGACATTTATCTGAGACATGTAATCTCGCTTAGCATATCATTCAACAGTGGGTAACTGTAACACTGTTTTTATGACAAATAATCGTCATCTTCAAATTGATACAACATATTTTTACAGCCTGGACGTATGTAAATATAAGAAAAAGTATAGAGGTTTCTTCTCACTGAACTTAAGGATATTTCCAAAAAACTTTAAATCCTAAATCCAGAAGAAAACACTCGTTTTCTTCAACAAAAACAAAATAGTTGTGCCTATCAGTTAACTTTGTATGAACAGTCAAACCACTATTCGCAGTTCTAAATATTCCAATACAGGCTTTTTTTGAAGAAAAAAAATTGTTTTCATAGGAAGACGTTATACGTTTGTTTATGTGCGTGCTCCGTTTCATAGATACCGTGACCAGTTGCGTAAAATATATTAAGTAGGTAAGTAATAAATAGATCTTCATCACTTTCAATTAGAGTCGAGACAAAACGGTCCTTTTGGATTGCAACGCCTGAACAAATTAAATAGGCGGTGAATTGAATACGAAGACCATACGAAGACAATAATTGGTAGTATCTTTCCGTAATAAAACGGTGGTCCTATCGTTAAGACTTCTCTTGCCAAGTAATCTTATCAGCTGATTTATTAAATCAAAAAAGGTACGCCTACTTAGAAATATTAGCCATAATTTATGTGGCTTTAGAAATATCACTATTTAAGGGAAATCTAGTTACTAACTACACACTATCTAAAACTTTTGCTGCCAACAGCCTGCTAACGACTTGGCCTAACAGTCCTTTTTTGATATAGTACGTTGAATTCTGTACCAAACGTTCATTATAACTGTAACTGTAATAACTGTAATCCATATTCAATTCAAACTAATATTATAAGCGCGAAAGTACTCTGTCTGTCACGCTTAAACTGCTAAACAAATGATGAACTTTGGTACAGAGATAGATGGGACCTTGGAGAAGGACATATGCTTGCGAAAATAAAACTTGAAGGGGTGAAATAGGGGATGAAGGTTTGTAATGAGAACCAGTCATTTATCAAGTTAGGGATATAAAAATCATCATATGTATACTTTTGGTAAGAAATAAAGAATGTTTCTGCGTTTTCTTAGGAATAAGGCAAAAATTTGACACTCGATTTATACGCAGACGAAATCACAGGCACCTGCCAGATATTCTAATAAATGTGTTTGAAGAGAGTTACTCTCTATGAGTAATAGATTGGTACATACCTACGTAGTTTTAAAAGACTAGAAAATTTACGAAACAAATTTAGAATGCGAGCCAGTTTGATAAATAATATTTCTGATATTTCAATCATAATTTAAAAAATATATATCTTAAATGTAGATAAAATAATTACTAGAAAAACATTTTGTTTACCGACATTATGAGAAAATTTAAATATGTATTGTTTTCAGAATAATACGGCATATAAAAGGCTTATATTAAGTAGGTATGCACGTGAAATACAAGTTTTCAATTATTTACATAATAGCTTCAGTCAGACACATGTTTTAGCTGCAAATGAGTTTACTATAAATATACCCTGAACCTTGACCCTCGTACCGGAGTCGAGTGTTACATAAAAATAACATTAACTAAAGTAAGTATAGGTATACAAAGAAACCGTCAATAACATTACCAATTTTACAAAAAAATAACGACTGCATAAAAATCGAACAAAAAATTTCACCTATGTCAATTTGGCTTGACGACTTAAACACTCGTACAGGTGGCAAATATGAAACGGACATACATACATATTATACTGTCGAAAATCATCAGTCATCACCCTCAAGAAATAATAAAAAATGATTTATTGATTGATAATAGAAATGTACGTAAAAGCTTGGTTATAGAAAGATAATTCTCGATTCGGAACAGTTTTGAATACTACAAAATAAATACGTAACTCTATTTAGAGACCATTTTACAACGAGAGTGTAGAAGATCGACAAGAAAGGTAGTTCATAATTATTCATAACAATCATAATTACCCTTATTGTTTTGAAAATAGTTATTGGAAGTTATTGAGCGACGATCTCACATGACATACTTGACAAACAAGTTTTAACTGATTCTTCAAACAATCGCTAAGTCGCAATCAAACTTAAACCTAATCGGTTTTACTTCAGTTTCGCGCTTGTCTATCTGTTTCCTCAATGTTGCAATTTTCACGCGACTACTCAAACAGAACGAAAAAAGTAAATTAAATAACTAACATTCAGGTGTAGCAAATTAAAAACGTAGGCAATATTCTAAAAAATATACAAAGAATTAAATTTCATTAACATTAATACAGACTTAATTCATAAAACATTTATTTTTTTTACTTACGATTTTCGGTGAGTGTTGGCAATCAAATCGTCCTACGGTGTTTTAGGAACAAAAAACTGGTTTCTGTTTATAGTCGCTCCGGTAACATTTTCAAAACATTTATTCTAGTGGATGTCATTGAATTTCACCTTGATCCTATTATTTAATTATTAAGAATTCCGAGCATTTTATTTTCAATCAATCCAATGTTTAATATCACTTGTTGTAAGTAACACACTCGAGAGGCGTGTTATTTTCCACACGTACTGAATGAGCACTGCATGTGCGTGTACTGCCTGTCGACTTGGCAGACTACGAAACGTAAGAAATTCTGTGTCTTGCATAGTTAGCTGAACATTGAGAGGTTATGTTGTATTTGCGATCGAGTCGTCGCACGATATGGTACAATTTGCTGTGTTTGCAGCAATAGAGCGCTTTAAGCGCTGCTATTTATTATTTACTTACACTAATTATTTAATTTTGTTTATTTTAGATTAGATGCCAAAGTGTAGAGACTACTGAAATAGTGACCTACTTAAAAACACTGAGTTCCTTAGTGATTTTAATTGAAATATCTATCTTTCTTAGAATCTACCTACAATCTCCAAAATTTTGTTTTTTTTTATTATAAAAACAAACAAGTAGGTATCTCATTTTACTCTATCTAATGTTTTATGTGGGAGACCTCTTTTAAGTATAAAAATACTCGTGCTAGAGAAACAAAATTAAAAAAAGCGGTTTTTGAGAATAAAATAACTTTTTTAATTAGGTATAATGAAATTGACAGAGTGTCATTGTAATGTAATGATCATAAGATTTACTCCATCCTGTTTTTTTTAAATTATAAAATTTATAAAAAAATATAAGAAAACGGCTGGAGATATTAAAAACATATTTCATCCAAATCCGTCCAGTGGTCTTGACGATAGAGCACCATATGCACAGACATAGCAGACGATTTCAGTTTTTTGGACTCTATTGGATTAGCGCAATACTCTATTATTTAGTGATCCCATCAAAATCTCAAGTTCATTTTTTTGCCATGCAATATTTTCTTACTCCTTGGTCGGTAGTAATTTAAATAAATACGAACACAATTGGTTTCAGCGACGAAAACGCTGAAAAGATATGCGTATGCGCGCGCATGAATGTAGCAAACTGTCAAATTAATTTATATTTTCTCTGCTTTTGTCAAATTGACGAGCACAAACATGGGATTAGGCATAAGGTAAACAGTTAATTAAATTTTAACTGAAGCCTAAATGTACAGTTAGTATTACCGACTCTACATAAATGTTATTCACTATAAAGAGGTTAGTAACCTTCTAGTAGCGACATCTAGGTTGAGTTTGTAGATTCAATTTTGACGTAATGAACTTTGAACTTGGTTGTAGTGTTTGTTAATGTTCACGTAAAAGGAATAATTAATAAGACAGAAATCGATTACACATCGTATAAACCGTTGTTAGACAGTTGTAGATATAGTGCTCCTAAAATATCGGCCAGGGCTCAAACTGGGGATTCTTCTCATGAATCTGATTTTTCTTCCAAGGAACAACGTCAATTCGCAAAAAAATTGACTCTTCAGACAAAGTAAGCTGAAGCTGATCAGTTCGTTTGTATAAAGTGTCAAAAAAGTTTTTGATTCATGAGCACCTTATTTATTTAAAAAAATCTTAAGTACAATATATTGTATATTACTATTATTACCTACATACTGAAGTTTTTTTTTTGTTTTAACTGATATCATTTTCTATCTCTGCAGCTATCATTACTGGTCTCTTCTTTATTAATTAGTAAATTGCTGATGGTGGAGCGTTCCTCGTCGATGTCTAGGTACTGTGAATCGTAGAACTAGTTATGTGGAATTATGGCTTGATTTTTTAAAATCAGCTACGACTTCCAGACATAGTTGAGGTAATTAGTCCCCCGTCCTACGATGTTATTACTACCCCTGGTATGGAATCCAAAATGCCGTTTAGTTAAGTAGTTTTTTATCTAACTTAAATTCCAAACAATCTCCTGTTGTGACTTACCGCAAGGTTAGGTTAAAAATATAAGTTTTGGATTAGAAATAAAGTTTAAGCCGAGCACAGACAGAGGAAATATTCACGTTATAGAGTACCTAATTCGCGATGTTCTTATCAAAATAGCAATCACTATAGCGTCTTTTATCCTCTTTCATCGAATATATCCTCAGTTGCAAATAATACAATTATAATAACTAATGTGTTTTAATGTGTGTAGTTATCATCAACCAATTAACAACTAACGGCAATAGGTAATACGGTAATGAACCATGAATCACTTTCGTTCAATAGAAACTAGAAAACGAAAGCTTTTTATTATTTCTGCACTACTTACTCATGAGATTTGCCTACTTATAATAAATTCTTACTAATATTTTAAACACGAATGTGTTTGTTTGTTTGTCCTTCTTTCACATCGCAACGAAGTAAGAGCGTGTCCACATGTCCACGGCACGGCGCCGTCGACGTGCAACGGTGCGGTGCCGCGGCGCGGTGCGTTGCCGCGTCGTAGAAATTAACGTTGCCGTATCGTAAAAATTCACGTCACGGTGCCGCAACGTTACACGGCACGGCAGCCTTGGCAGAGAAGTGGCAGTCTGTAGCAGTTTCTTTCTAGACATGGACCGCACAAGGCGTATTCTGCTCCTGCTATTGTTAAGAAGACGTTTGAAGAAAAAGGATGCGAAAAGAAAATACTGGGTGCACCCATACCTTTCAATTATGAATAGTGATGGAGATCATTTCACAAGAAAATACGGGGCGTTAAAAACATGTGACCACAAATTTTACAGTTATTTCAGAATGTCTGTGTCAAGTTTTGAAGAATTATTAATAAGAATTACACCTCGTATACAAAAGCAGTATGTGTTTAGAAAACCTGTTGGGCCATTGGAGAAGTTGGGATTAACTATAAGGTAAGAAAGTAAAACAATTTAGTATATGTATCTATTTTTAATTCTCATACAAATCAGATTGCTATAGCTTAGAACAATTTATGTAAAAAAAAATTAATATTTAACTTTCCAAAAATGTGGTCGTCCAAATCAAAAGGGACCTTATAATATTTGAGTAGAACAACAATATTTTCAAGAAAAATCAAATGTTGATTCCAATGTTGCATTTGTCGAATTTGATTCAACTTCGTAATCATTCGATAGTTCTTCGAAAGGTGGGTTTGGTGTTCTGGGATTTGTCACGTTTGTTGCTGCATTTGTTGAAGTTGAAGTCGATGGTTGATGAATGTTAGTCTGGGCTTGTGTTTTAGGAACATTTGATGACGATTGATTGGTAAAAGTTTTTGTTGGTTGATAGTTAGTCTGATAGGATGATTGTGATCTTTGGTGCCAATCCTGAGAAGCTGTCTGATAACCACTTGGTGTTTGGTACTGATATGGAATCTGATTCTGGCACTGATATGGAATCTGATTCAAATCTGTTAGGATTTGTAAAACACGACTTTGAAATATTAGGGTTTGATGATCATCAAATTTGTTCAATGATGGTAATATGGCCTTGAAAAATGACAGGTGTCTATTTTCTGTTTCCTTTAAGGCTTGTAAAAGCTCATATTCAACTTCATCATTCGATTTTCTTTTTCGCGAAGGTGGTTGGTAACGTGACCTGTTATTTTCCTTTTTTTCATTTTCTATATCCTCCTCTTGATCTTCTTCCATTATGCTTGAGTCAGTTATATTTGCAACGTTTTTTTTTTCAGAAACAAGAGTTGTTTATACAGATGATACTCTTTAATTTTTTTTGCGCCAGATCCCGATTTATTCAAATCTTCAAGTTTTTTCAGGTATTTTGTAAAATTGTCTTTCATATGGGTCCACTTTTTTACCACAGCATTACCTGCAAAATATTTAAGACACTTTTATTTCCGGTAATTATTTACAGTATACAGGGTGACTGGTAAGATGTCGGACGCATTTTAACAGGAGCTCATGAAACTAAACAACTTTTGTTCTACGTAGAAGCTCCTGTCAAAATACGTCTGACGTCTTACCTCTCACTCTGTATTTATAATATCTAATGTTTTTATAGCAGATGAAGGCTTACCACTAACAAATAATGTAATGCGCCCATACCTAGGGAAATATTTGACTGTACAACAAAGAGTATTTAACTATCGCTTGAGTCGCGCGAGGAGATATGTTGAGTGTACTTTTGGTATCCTAGCCAATAAATGGCGTGTATGGTAATGCTGTGGTAAAAAAGTGGACCCATATGAAAGACAATTTTACAAAATACCTGAAAAAACTTGAAGATTTGAATAAATCGGGATCTGGCGCAAAAAAAATTAAAGAGTATCATCTGTATAAACAACTCTTGTTTCTGAAAAAAAAAACGTTGCAAATATAACTGACTCAAGCATAATGGAAGAAGATCAAGAGGAGGATATAGAAAATGAAAAAAAGGAAAATAACAGGTCACGTTACCAACCACCTTCGCGAAAAAGAAAATCGAATGATGAAGTTGAATATGAGCTTTTACAAGCCTTAAAGGAAACAGAAAATAGACACCTGTCATTTTTCAAGGCCATATTACCATCATTGAACAAATTTGATGATCATCAAACCCTAATATTTCAAAGTCGTGTTTTACAAATCCTAACAGATTTGAATCAGATTCCATATCAGTGCCAGAATCAGATTCCATATCAGTACCAAATACCAAGTGGTTATCAGACAGCTTCTCAGGATTGGCACCAAAGATCACAATCATCCTATCAGACTAACTATCAACCAACAAAAACTTTTACCAATCAATCGTCATCAAATGTTCCTAAAACACAAGCCCAGACTAACATTCATCAACCATCGACTTCAACTTCAACAAATGCAGCAACAAACGTGACAAATCCCAGAACACTAAACCCACCTTTCGAAGAACTATCGAATGATTACGAAGTTGAATCAAATTCGACAAATGCAACATTGGAATCAACATTTGATTTTTCTTGAAAATATTGTTGTTCTACTCAAATATTATAAGGGAGGGAATCAAAAGGGATTTTGATTTGGACGTCCACATTTTTGGAAAGTTAAATATTATTTTTTTTTTACATAAATTGTTCTACGCTATAGCAATCTGATTTGTATGAGAATTAAAAATAGATACATATACTAAATTGTTTTACTTTCTTACCTTATAGTTAATCCCAACTTCTCCAATGGCCCAACAGATTTTCTAAACACATACTGCTTTTGTATACGAGGTGTAATTCTTATTAATAATTCTTCAAAACTTGACACAGAAATTCTGAAATAACTGTAAAATTTGTGGTCAAATGTTTTTAACGCCCCGTATTTTCTTGTGAAATGATCTCCATCACTATTCATAATTGAAAGGTATGGGTGCACCCAGTATTTTCTTTTCGCATCCTTTTTCTTCAAACGTCTTCTTAACAATAGCAGGAGCAGAATACGCCTTGTGCGGTCCATGTCTAGAAAGAAACTGCTACAGACTGCCACTTCTCTGCCAAGGCTGCCGTGCCGTGTAACGTTGCGGCACCGTGACGTGAATTTTTACGATACGGCAACGTTAATTTCTACGACGCGGCAACGCACCGCGCCGCGGCACCGCACCGTTGCACGTCGACGGCGCCGTGCCGTGGACATGTGGACACGCTCTAAGGGATCGACCTTCCATTTTGCAAAATGGATACTTAGCTGACGGGACGGGAAGTGAAACACGCTTTATCCTGTAAAAATATTGAATTCCCCTGGGAATTATACCGGTGTCCGATAATAAAATAATGCAAATTTACAAATCATTACTACTTATATTAGTGGTCTCCTCTGATTTGATTAAAATTAGACAAAGAGAGATATAGAGGACGAGACGAGGAAAAACACAGGATAGTTTTGTCCTGAAAAACTCATTTCCGTGCTCGCGAGCCTCATGCCGCTCGCGCACTGCTCACCCCCCAACGACAACCATAATAAAAACAATATTCGCGCAAGCGGGGCCGCGGGTAAAATCTAGTATTATATAAAAGTTCTTTGCTAGTAGTCAATGAAGTACAGGAGTTTTTATATGATGAGTAAAGATGTTTTGATCGGGTATTCCTTTATGAAACTATGACTTGGAAGCTCATTGATATCTCTTCTATGGATAACATAACGACTTGTGTATATCGTTGATGTTTTTTTTATGAAGCTACGATTTGCAAGCCTCGTTGATATCTTTTCTAAAGGTTGCCTGGAAGAAATAGTGATAAGACCGCCTTCGGCCATTTTTTAAAGTTTAATTAGCCTCAAGTTAGAATTGTATTTTTTTATATTGGTGTGCAATAAAACTTACTATGGGTAACTTAACAACTTGTGTATGTCGTTGATGTATTTTCAATGAACGACTTGCAAGCCTCGTTGATATCTTTTCTATGGGTAACGACTTGTGTATTTTGTTATTACGTTTTCTGTGAAGCTACCACTATCAAAGAGGTATCTGTCATAGAATGAACGTAAAAAAATATTACCGATGAAGCCTGCAAGACTATGATATTGCAGATGACATTCCTGGTTAAAGTAATTCCTGTAAAAAGTAAAGCTGTGTGTTTCTGGGAGGTAGGAGCTAGACTAGCAACCACACTTACAGTACAAAGCATCGAAAAAAAGTCCGAATGAAAAACCAGACTCCACAACTAATATGTTCCCTGTGGATTTGATCATCTAGTAGAAATAATATTTTGGTTGTCTGTCAACGTTATAGCCGATTTCTGAAACTGTAAGTAATAATATTAGTCGCTACGTCGCGTAAACATTTTACAGGTGTTGTCTTGAATCATTATCTAGAACTAACTTTCTGTTCTCGGCTTCGTACGCAATTTTTGGTTACCCCACAAAAACTATGTACATAAGAAATCGGGATAAAAGATTACATGGGATAACAAACCTATTTTATACATTTATTATAACTGTGTAAATTAGGGAAATGACTACATGAAAAATAAATTAAAAGTTATCGTTCAGAAAACTGATCTCGCAATAAAATTTCGAAAAACCTTATTTGTTTTGTTTGTCATCCCATCTTCAATTTTCATCAACAAAAGTTATAAAGGACTAATCGCTCAATGACGCCGAAAAACTATGACGTCACATCTAAGTATTTCAGTCATTTTTAGAACAAAATATCATTTTTGACAGATTTTGAAAAGTAACTCATCTACCCTATCCTATTGTCCAAGTTCTATGCGGAAGCAATTATTTCTTATTGAAATAACCTATTGAAACTTATTATAATTATACAAATTGTAACAAAGAGTTTGTACTGGGACGTAAAAAATGCTATTTCAGCAGTATTAGAAAAGAAAACGACTCGCAGCACTTCCGGCCTCCATAAGTACCGTGCCCCTTGTCTCAGCCCTCTTGGGGCGAGATATCGGCCGGGCTTGTTGGCAAAACAAAAGTTCGGCATTATCATGAAAAGGAGGCAGAGAAATACCTTTTATGATACTTTCCTTGCTACCTTAAATAAGACACGTTGTAATACATTGACTTTGGGTTAGTACATAATGCCATCACTATTTTGTTATAAAGATACGGTAAGTTCAAGTTCAAATCGTTTATTGTGGTAAATGTGGTACATAAATTACAGATGCTACAAAAATTAATTAGATCAGCAAATCTAGTCACACGTGACATAATGGTTTTAAATCAAAATATAAGTAAAAAAGATTACATTAGGCAAAATCTTCGACAACATTAAAGATCACAAGATAAAAATTAGGCACATGTCAACAACTGCTAAAGATGAAAAATAAATTAATAAACAATGAAAATTAATAAATTAAAAAAACTGGCATGTAAAAATAAAAATAATAATTATAAAAAAAAAATGTCACAATTATTGAAAATTCATAAATTCATACTAAGAGTAATAATTTTTCAGTTTTAACCAGTGCTTCAATTTTAAACGAAATACTGTCAAGGGTGAGTTTGTAATGTCAGTAGGCAAAGCGTTATACGTTCTAACGCACATTATATAGAAATTTTTATTAGGGTTCCGTAGCCAAATGGCAAAAAACGGAACCCTTATGGATTCGTCATGTCTGTCTGTCTGTCTGTCTGTCTGTCCGTATGTCACAGCCACTTTTTTTCCGAAACTATAAGAACTATACTGTTGAAACTTGGTAAGTAGATGTATTTTGTGAACCGCATTAAGATTTTCACACAAAAATAGAAAATAAACAATAAATTTTGGGGGCTCCCCATACTTAGAACTGAAACTCAAAAAAATTTTTTTCATCAAACCCATACGTGTGGGGTATCTATGGATAGGTCTTCAAAAATGATATTGAGGTTTCTAATATCATTTTCTTCTAAACTGAATAGTTTGCGCGAGAGACACTTCCAAAGTTGTAAAATGTGTGTCCCCCCCCCCCGTAACTTCTAAAATAAGAGAATAATAAAACTAAAAAAAATATATGATGTACATTACCATGCAAACTTCCACCGAAAATTGGTTTGAACGATATCTAGTAAGTAGTTTTTTTTAATACTTCATAAATCGTAAACCGCAATTTACCTTTCATTGAAGTTACAACGAACTACAAAAACTTTTATATTATGTTACTTGCTGCTACGGAACCCTTCATGGGCGAGTCCGACTCGCACTTGGCCGCTTTTTTAAAATATACATCGGTTTTGGGATTTACGTCATATACATACCAATCTATTTGGGTGCCTAACGGAACGTACATGTACATCTCGTATCCTTGTAAACAAATGGTCATTGGTCTTAACGAAGTTAGCAAGTTCATAAATGTACATACATGGTAATGGTAACACATTCAATGCTTTAAACAGGGGCTTACAAGGTTCATCTGGTGCCACTCCACTGGTGTTACTCGTTTTAGCCTAAAAACCTACTATCAACTATTGAGAATTGCTATGTAGTTTAAAAACAAAACAATTCTTTATTTATTTAAGTAAGTATAGAATGGGAAAGAAAACTGACAAAGCTTGCCGATATCGCTTGACTCATACTAACTGTCAAAACGTATAGTTTTTTTTTTACGTGAACTAAACATAAAATTATTAAAAAAATGCCGCATTGTGTGGCGATTGGTTGCAATAATAATGGAAATCATTAATTTCCTAAAGATTCTCGGATGAAGAACACGTAGGAAAAGTTACGTTTTCAATTATGTACTTTTCAACTTCGCCTTTAATTGAGGAACAGTCCAAGTCGCATACATTTTCCATTTAACAAATTTACAGAAAAAAAACTAATTTATAACACCTCGATAATAAAAAACGCGGAACTAATTGAAAGTTGTTATGAGTCAAGCGTCCGTAACGACATCTGCAAATAGCTTTGCGTTTTCTTCCCCATACTTGCAGGAAAAATATTGAAAAAAATCGATCTATACATTTTTTTTTCAGTTTCTCATACTAATTTGAATAGTGAATCAAGAATTCGTCGAAGATCGGATTTTTTCAATGATTTTCCTGTATTCTATAGTTGATTCTGAGTAATTCCTTTTGGTATAGTTACTTTACTCTTTGGTAATCCCTTAAAATTTCAAACGCACTTTTTTAACACCCTGTATTGTATTGTGTGGAAGAGCGGATTTTTTCAATATTTTTCCTGGGTTCTGTACTTGATTCTGAGTAACCCCTTAAAATTTCAAACGCACTTTTTTTAACACCCTGTATATTTGTGGTCCAGACAAATATATTTATGTTTGTTTGTAAACTCTTTATTGTACTTAAAAAATCATAAATACGTAAAAAAGGAAAAATCAGTACTTACAACGGCGGACCTATCCCAAAAAGGGATTTATTCCAACCAACCCTTAAATTAAAATAGAGGACTTAATTAAGGGGCAAAGAAGAATGTACTTATGATTCCTATGGTTATGATTCTTCTTCTTCTGGCAGGACTTTTATATGGGTTTCAACCAAAAATATTTCCCAAACATTGCATAAAAGTGTTACGTCGCGGTTGTTGCAGGGCCATAATGACCCTTGTTTTTTACTTTAACCCACATGTGACTGGAATCGCAGGCGTCGATGGCGGTATGCGGCGGCGACGTGCGGGCTGGTCCCTTTGCAACAGCTACTGAGATGTCTAAACTCCTACGGCCACAGGAAAAAAACTGCACTCGACTAAAAATTTACAGGGTCGAATTGACCCCTCCACATCCTCGCCGGGTTAAATATTTTTACTAGGAATTTCATAATTTAAAGCAAAATAATAAATACACTATAATTCAGCTCTAAAAAGTCGTATAAGGAATAATCAATCCTTTTTTACACCAATACGACTCAATACCTATTCTTCATCATCAATGATGCAATATCGAAGACGGCGGGGGCGTTGTCAATCGTCGTTGACCAATAATTACGTCCGTCCCTCTTATTAAATCCATAATTTTATCGTTCCAATCTTTACACATAGGGGAGACTAGGGTGTATGTATCTTGGACATATCATTATTTACATATTATAAATGTAACTACTCATATCGTAAAATATCGTGCTCAGGTTAACCACAATTCACGAAATAAATATTAAATGGGGAAGAATTTATGGCCTTAAAGCGAAGGTATGAAAATTACATTATTAAGGCAGGGTATACTACGTTCCCGGCATAAGCAGTCCAATCTATCTCATTAGTTCCATTCCATCCAACTAACTAAGAACCAATTTGTAAGCATAATAAAATTTTATTTTTTAATTCTTTTTACTTTTAGCTAAAAATATAAAGTTTTATAAAAAAATAATTATAAACTCAGGTACGTATCCGGGGACTCGAATATCCCTGGTCGCCCGTGATATTAATAATCGATAAAGTCAAGTCAGACTGCTTTACTCACCTGCTTTATTCCATTGAATATAAGTATAAAGCAGAATTGTAGTTTACAAGCGACAAGCAGATTTTATAAAATGTTTTTCTACCTCGTCGTGATGTCGTCGTGATTTGATTAAATCATAAGACACTGAAATAAATTTCAAAATATATTTCCTTTAACACAAAAAATAAAACCTAACTTTATAATATTTCATAGTAATATAGTAGTACTTTTTAATTTATTATTTTTCATAGTAGGTATGCATTGTAAAAGTATTAACTAAATATGTAAGTAAATAAAAGCTTATCTTATAACGTTTATTTTATTGTTCATGTCTTTTAACTGTAACTTGGACTTTTTCTCGAGAAACTCTATGAATGTGAAACTTAACAGAAAGCTCTTTATACGTATTACTATAAGGGCTTACCAATTGAGGGTAAATATATATATATAGGTATATATGCATTAATATTAATTTATTTGGAAATTTTCACATACTTTAACGTCATTAATTACTGCTAAATATACATATATTAACTGTCGCCACTCGAGAACTTAATGCCCCAACGGCAATGGCCTCCGTTCTACGAGCTATGTGCACCGCCAACTGCCACTTAAGTTTAGCGATTCTGTGAGCTACCTATGTCGGTAATTTTAGTCTAACGGACCGCGCACCGGAAGACGCAGTGTGGGCAGGCCTCCGACTCGGTAGACCGACGACCTGGTGAAGGTTGTGGGAAGCCGCTGGATGCGAGCAGCACAGGACCAATCGGTGTGGAAATCTATTTCTACTTATTTATTACATCTTTTCCTTTTAAATCTCAATACGAGTAGTCGAGTAATAACCAATGTCGGGCATATTCTGCCCCTTATTTTCATTATATGAACAAAGTGTCTACATCAGAATCAATCATACTAGTCATCCGCTTCAGATTGTGTCTTACATACAATACTACAAAATAAATATTTATCTATTCTCTTTATTAAAAGTAACAAATTATACGTTATACTCAATTAAATATTACTCCAAAGCGTCAACTAGGAGTGTTCTATAAGTCAAACAAATACTAACATCTGAACGAGCTCCTAGTAAACATGTCAGCTGTAATTAATCGCCCGAAGCATTATTTTGGCTTGCATTATTTGCTGCTGAGATTTTTAGGTCTCGGCTGGTGGCACCATCCTGAAGAAACTGATAAAAGAAACTTCTTCGGATGGTACCTCTACTATGCTATTATTACTCAGTTGGTCTGGGTCGTTGGCTTCGTTGGTCTCGAGACAATTGATCCCTTCATCGGGGAAAAAGACCTCGAACGCTTCATGTTCAGTCTCTCTTTCGTCATAACACATGACCTGACCCTCATAAAACTGTACCTCTTCTACTTTAGGAACTCTAACCTTCAAGACATAGTGCATACTTTAGAAATCAAATTACACATATACCATCAAAACTACGATAAAGTTAGAGCCACAATAAAAGCATCGAAGATTTTAACTGGCACTTTCTTATTTTTCGGATGGGCGACAATTACGAACGCTAGTGCGTACGGAGCGATTCAAGATATCTACTGGAGAAAAGATGCTTCACGAATGAATAGTTCTGATTTCTCAGCGAGAACTCTTCCACAGCCGATTTTTATTCCATGGGATTATCAAAAAGATAGATCCTACATACCAACTTTTGCCCTGGAGACGATTGGCCTGCTGTGGACGGGGCACATCGTCATGACCATAGACACCTTTATTGGCTCCGTGATCCTCCACATGAGCTCGCAGTTCGCAATACTACAGGAAGCACTGACCACCGCGTATTACCGAACTATGTGTCAGCTCTATCGAGGTATTGACGGCGATGATGTTGCTTCAGAAAGTGACCAAAATCTAGATCGTTATGAGCGGACAGTTCAGTCTCATTACACTAAACATGAAATTGAAACGGCTTTAGAAAATACACTAAGAAATTGTTTCCGACAACACCAGATGCTCATAAGGTACGTCAGACAATTAATTATCATAAAGAAATTCAATTAATAAGCGGTCAAAGATTTTTCTCGAATATGCAAGTCATCTCAGAGTTATTTCATGAATGAGTGCACACGTCGACTCGTTGCGAGTAAATTACGATGGCTAGTGCGTTGACCTTTGGCAAGCAGACTTCCGGAAAAGCAGGCTCTGCCGAAGCTAAATTGCCATAAAACGCAATGTGGAGTATAGCTGGCAGGGCGAGCGGCGTTGGCGCCGGCGGGCGCCAAGCTTGCGCTCCCAAAACAAATAAACGAATCCTGGCTGGATTTCAACGGCAATCGAAATAGGCTTGTTGGAATTTAAGCTAAATGTGTATAGGACGTCCTTTAACTAGATGAAAAAATATCGCAAGAAATATAAACCTTGGTTTCCATTCAAACTTTTTTCACGGAACCTGAAGTAAACCTACACTTTTTTGGAAGGTTTTTACCATCCGTCTTTTAATTTCCGTGCCTTAGTTATGAAGTACTAGTTGCGATATTTCTCATGAGCGGCGAAGTAGTAAGGTAGTATCGTCATGGCAAAAAAACAGAACTTCATATTTTAATGGGCATTGATTATCTTGCACTTACAGAACAATATAATATGTGTGTGTCCGTCCTCTGCTCTGGCGCCAAAACCACTAGACAGGTTTGGATGAAATTTGGGCTGGGGGAATATTTTTTAAATATCTGTAGCCGTTTTTTATTATTTTTTCCTAAATCAGTTTTTTTGGGTTTTTTTAAAGGAAATAATTTTTCTTCTCTAAAATATTTCTGAAAATTTTAGTCAAACTTTGTAAAATTTTCAATTTTCAAACTAAACTAAACTAGATATCAAGTGTTTCCGGGACAAATCAGGTTGAGGTACAATCCAAGATCCTTTTTTTCCCTGAAAAATGGCTCTTTTACACTGTTGGCTAAACTCTACAACTTTATACGGCCCACTAATGTACTAGGTAGTTTATTATCCTACGAAATAAGGTACCTTACATACAAGTCCAAGTCAAGTCATTAATTTGCAAGAACATAGATTATTTGCAAATTTTTCTCAAGTCTTATAATTGTTTATTGCTGATTTCTATTGATCCATGACAATTCTGTAATGCCAGGCGGTAAAAGGATTCGCGAAAAAGTATTCATAGCGTGGCAGTAAAAAATATAGTGGGTTTAATTGTATAAGTAAAAAATAATTATATCGTAAATAAATATTATTTGAACTGCTATAATTTATAAGTATTGCGAACGGATAATAAATCTTTAAAGATACCTGATCCTCAGAAAAAATACCAATTCAGTCAACACGGAGGGGAATATCAGAGATTTGCTTTGGAACACAGCAATAAGTTGGGATTATCGCAGCCTTTCTGCGTTTTTTCCCTTCAATAAACATCTAATACTGAATACTTTCATATTCAACTTAAGGCCTTGTGTAAATATTGGTTCCTATAACTTCCCCTTTTCAGATGCGTGGAAAAATTCTCACTGACTTATGCATATGGCTTCTTCACTCAGTTGCTCTCTAGTATGGCGGCCATCTGCGTCGTTATGGTACAAGTCTCTGTAAGTATTATATGCAATTTATTTTACAGTTTTCAACTTTACGTCTAACCGACTAAAATAAAAAATAAATGCAACTCAATAGGTATCTACGATCTCGGTGTAGGTATCAAATCAAATCAAATCAAATACTCTTTTTATTGTCATACAAGAAACATACAAACATATAATAACACAATAAAAAGAAACAATCGACAATCTTGTATCTTTTACGCACTCTGTGGAGCGAAAAATAATGTGATTGCTATCGCGTTGCTCTATCTACAATTTTATTTAAATATATACAACAATAATAATGTATAACTTACTTTTCTAAATTTACTGTTTAATATTATCTTTTTGATGTAGAATAAAGTGTATTCATTCAATTATATGAACTTATATTGAATAAATAATTTATATTGCCTAGATAAAGCGTTGGGTTGCGTTAATTTTACACATGACGCAGTCTCGTGGCTTAGGAACCTGAATGTGGATTTATAGTTTAGAATCTGGTTAATATCTATATATCTATATACATATAAACGCCATACGATTAAATTAAATTTCGTAGATGCGACGATCACATAGATTAACCTGGATGGCTGTTAATGGCATTTTGTGAACCATATCCGTGCTTCACACGATACGTTAAGCCGTCGGTGCAGGCTGCTGTCACTAGCTAGCAGTCATTAAGCCATATCGGAACCCTCATAGGTGGCTTTAAAACTTCTGACACTGAGGTTCGCCACTCCTTAACCTCCACCAATCCGAACTTGGTATCCGTGTATGGAATAAGTCAAAAAAGTCCAAAGCCAAAATCTTTTTATTTAAGTAGATGGTTCCACATACTTTTAAACCGTCTTTTTTCTACCTAGTGCAAAGTACCTACCACTCGGAATTTGTACACTCAACGTTAAAGACGAACGAATAAGGATTAACATCCCCGGGGTATGAGGAGGGACCTGCGCTCCTGCAGTAGGGACAATAAGGGTTGTTAACGATATTGAATAAAGTAAAATTAAACGTTGTATTTCAAGATGAGTATTAACAAGCAATCCATGGGATCAAACTGAGCTCTTCACAGTCAAGTATCGAGTGCGCCTCGCTGGAGCGCAGCCAAAAGTTGCAAAACATAATAAATTTCACTGCACCCTGGATTAAACTTCGCTTTTTGTTTTGAAGTATTTTGCTGTCACGAACAATGAGGCATTGTTTGTCCCTCTGCTGTGTAGAGTGTAACAAGAGCTTACAATATACAGGGTGTAAGGGACAGGTTTCCGAAAACTTTGAGGGCTTGCTCAGTAGACGAAACTGAACAACTTCCCACAAGATGTTTTTTCAGGAAACGAAAAAAAATCGGCTTCTCTATACAAAATTATAAACTTGAATAAACTTGATTGGACAGTTTGTCCACATAACACAGGGTTTTCTCGTCGTGACACCTATTCAAAAATGTCCCCCTTATCCAAATACATCAACTAGTGCCTATGTGTACAGACAATAGTAAAATAGCAAGATTAAAACAATCAATCAATAATTTATCAGCACCTTCAATTAATACTGACAGCGGCCATTGCTACACTTCAGTAGATACATAAAGGGTCTTTCGTTTTTTTTACAATAAATCTTTGTGTTCTATTTTTTTATTTCGAATTTTCTTAGCAAGACGCATCGAGCTTCAAATCGATCCGGTTGGTGACGTCACTCTCCTTCTTCTGCGCAATGACTATGCAGCTGGCCATCCAGTGCTATGCCGGGAACGAGCTTACCCTTGAAGTAAGTGTTAATTGATACCTACGTGACGAAAATACACGACTAAAGGCAGACTGGTGGAATGAGCCTTTTCATAAAGGTAGTTCAACTGCTACATTTTGTCCAAAATGGACTAAAAAACAATTGCCAAAAAAATATTAGAAATAAATTGTATGTAGTCCTATTTACGAATAAACTGTTGGACTAATTTTATTCAAACTTTGCAATTACTTTTTCCGGTACGGTTTTTTTCTCAAAATATCTCTATGGGTGTTTTTTTATTGTTCTACCAAATGCACCTATTATGATCAAAAACTGATATATTATGTAGTTCCCACATCCCGGAAAACTCTAAAAATGGTAACTGAATAAAATTTTAGATATTATTCATATTTATTAGCATAAATCAAGTGAAACATACAAAAGACATCAACGAGAGATGTTAACTCTCATGAGTATGATATTTTCTAAGTATAACAAAGAAAATATATAACACAACTATTAAAACTACGGGAATGGTAAATGAAACCTAGCTGAGTCTTTCTGGCCAAACGCTTTTAAAAAAGATTCACTCCAATCCTTCCGATAGTATTCGATAAAATCGCGAACGTACTTTACTGGTCAAAATCGGAAGGATTAATTTAAATTCGCTTAAAAATAAACCTTATTTTCTTTAAAATGGCGGTAGAAATTAGTAACTCTCATTAATATTTCAAATTTTATACGTTGGCTTGAGTGGCCACCGCACACTGGAAGACGTAGCGTAGGCAGACCTCCCACTCGGTGGATCGATGACCTTGTGAAGGTTGCGGGAAGCCGTTGGATGCGGGCAGCAAAAACTGGTCGGTTTTGAAATCCTTGGAGAAGGCCTTTGTCCAGCAGTGGACGTCTTTTGGCTGATGATGATGAATAATTCATAAGTAGCATGTCATTTGAAAAAGACACTTCTCAAACAAACTGGGAACTTAGACGGTTCTGCAAGAAAATGTTTTCCCTCTAGGAGTGTAATTTTTTGATGAAACTTTTGGAATCTCTTTACGCAACCATTACTTAACGTCAGTTAAGTAACGAGTTCTGGAATGACGACTAGTCTATATAAGTTAAACGATAAGTTCTAAAAAATTGCTGGAAACATCTGGAGAATCAGAGCCTGATCATGTGGGAGAAATTGTCGTTGTCCCTGTGCAATAGGGCTAGTAATAATACACTTAACTTGTGACTTATTTGTCAATAAATAAACATCAAATGCGAACTGTCTTATTTGAAAATATATCATTTTAGTAAGATACAGCTTTTTAAAAACGGCGGAATAATAGCGGAAAACGAACGCTGCTACGCGCTACACGACTACGCGAGCATAGTCCGAAGCAAGTTGTATAGAGTTCAGACTAAGACAGAGTATCTGGGTATGCTAAAAAAAATCAATGTATTTTTTTTATTTTTTTTTCTGATAGTTTAGACCATTTCGAAATACTAATTTGATTATTTCATTTTTTATGACTGTGGATATTTTTAAATACATTGTTTTATATTCAAGCCGTGATGACGTCACATGTTCACAAACTATAAAACGAACAGCCCAAATGTCTGACGATGAAATGAACAGGCCTTAATCTTGACTAACGCCAGTTCCAAAACAAGGCAAAATATACCTGAGATAGTCTGTCCCTTTTACACTTGAAAGATTTATAATAGTTTGTCCGGCTGTCAGGTTAAAAATATACTCTCATGAAAGTGTTCCAGAACGCTTTTTAAAACGTCACCTGTCAAGTCAATTGTCATCTCGTTTGTTTATAATAAGGCCCGTTCCAGAACAAGGCAAATATACCTGAGATAGTCTGTCCCTTTTACACTTGAAATATTTATAATAGTTTATCCTGCTGTCAGGGAAAAAAAATACTCTCATGAAAGTGTTCTGAAACGCTTTATTAAACGTTAACTGTCAGGTTAATTGTCATTTCGTTTGTTTATAAACAACTCAAGGTAACACCAAAAAGTGTGTGAGCATGTGACGTCACAGGGATACAAATGAAGGTTATTGTCTTTTATCGATTTTTATACTCAATCTTTTACTTTTTCGAGTGGGAAATAAAAAAATATGGCTTTAAATCAAAATATCTCGAAATGGTTTTTTTATTTCCATACCTTACAAAAAATTTAGCATACCCATTAAGTTTTAATTACAACTTTTGATCTATAGTTTAGCTTAGTTTTAGAGTATTATAAAGCAAAACCAGAATTTACAAATTCTAGGTCAAAATGTTTTTCATTTATGTAGATGCTTTTACACATTATTTTAAATTGTCATTATTTATTTCTACCTATCATTAAGTACTTAATGATAATAAAACAAAAGAATAAACAGCAAAACTTGAACTGAAATAAATATGGCATATCTCTAATGTTGTATCTAAAATAGCATATTTCCGAACAACAACAACACATACTTCGACGTTTTCTTGGTGATACCAGTAACAACATTTTATTACTACAATTTTCATTTTAAATGCTATTCTTATTAGTTCGTCAAGATATTTAACAATATTTATTTATGTACTTATAACAGTTATTTTTGGCACATTTTTCTGATTCCGTATCAACGCTATACATTGTGAAACTCTTTTTGTAGTCAAATAAACGATTTTTATGTTCAAGAGTAGTTGTTAAGTAAAGTTACTCCTTGGTGATGTCGTTTCTAGGCGGGGCGCGTGGCCGGCGCAGTGCTGGACTGCCGCTGGGAGCGCATGCCACCGCGTCTGCGCAGACTACTGATGTTCACTCTGATGCGCGCACAAAAGCCCCTGCGACTCAGCGCCGCAGGCTTCGCCAATATGGATAATGCCTGTTTTTTCGCGGTGAGTTTAAAGCGTCAAAATTCAAGTCAAAAGTCTCACTGATTATTTATAAAAAACACTTTGACCAGATAAAATAATAGATAGTTTATTGAGTTTAACTGCCTCCGTGGAGTAGTGGTTAGTCCACTCGCTTCATATCAGGTGGACTCAGGTTCGATTCCTGGCGAGTACCCACTTTGTAGGACTGGGTTTGGTTGGCGATAAGGGATTTTCGAGCTAAGATGTTTAGGTACAACCATCTTATTTAAGTCTTGCAGCCAAACATAAATGTTAACTGCTGCATTGATATGTTCTGACATGAAGATATTGTAAAATAGCCTGTTCCCTATTGCGTCTTGCAATCTTGGTAAGCCCACAGCCATCCTCGGAATCATTATCACTTACCATCAGGTGAGCTGATGCCAAGGGCTTACAAATTGTGGATAAAAAAAGTTACTCAAACCTGGCTAACAATGATAGCACTTCGAATGATTGCAACCAATCATAAGTGACCGATTAACAACCTGAGAACATAGTGCAACAGTTTGCTAAAACATTAAATTTTTGAACTGATTAATAAAAGTTCATGAAGCATCGATGTCTCATTTTTTTTATGTGACATCGATGGGAATGTGGTAGGTAGGTACACGTGCCTACAATAACTATTCTAATCACGTTTGTTTTGTTTGCAGATTATGAAAGCGGCGTACTCTTACTACGCGGTTCTAAGTCAAAAGCAGGGTAAATAAAAACATCTTGACATTTTAATTTACAATCGGCAGTTAAATAGTGAGTTAAAAAAAAGTTAAGTAAGAAAGTTTAGCACAGACTCTCGATTTTGATAATTTCATAGAGTGTAGCTCATTCAGGCAGTATTCAATAATTCCGTAAACGAAATAGTTAAACGAATTTATTTATGTACTTATTAAAAATAACATCAATAAGTTAGAAACATTTATTTACGTTTTTCACGTAAGTATACTCCCTACATTACCATTTTATAAAACTACGATCACAGTTGCTCTTTATAAAAGTTACAAAAGTATTAAATTAAAACACTCTAGGATTATTAGCGCTATAAATTGTTCTAATTCTAATTTAGAACTGAAGTGAGATAAAGAACCAAAGGCTCGACTAAGCCCAAACTTGTATACCATTGATGTCGCCGTATTCTTGGTAGAAGTTTATAATTCTAGTAGAGGTGGTCTCGGTGTCACTGATCGAGATCGTCCTGGAGTTCTCACGTCTAAAACTGTCATTTCTTCACTCCTGAAAAAAAAAGTTCCTTTTACAAAAGGTGCCTATTAATTGTAAGTACATTTTATTCGTTAGAATAATAATAAAACCTGGACCCATTTTTAAAACTGGCAAAATTAAACACTTTACAAACTTTACATACATCCACCAAATAATTTAGTTAAGGAAAACCGAAAATAATTCTGCTAAGTATGTGTGAAATGTGGGGATCCTGTCCTGATTCAAGGACGAAAGATTCATTAAATATTCTGTTAATGGGATAGGGATACGAACTTTATAGAGGTTATAATGTGATAAGTATAGTTCATTCCAATCAAAAAAAAGCAAAAGGTAAACAAACATAGTATGCAGATGACATTGACATGTGTCAGTTCCATAGTAAGTTTGTTTACGTTTTGCTTTTTTTTGATTGGAATGAAGTATAGATAAAGTGGACATAAATGAGGGTTTATTAATATTCTAGGATCACATTTTCTTCACATAGGTTTGATTTACAATATATAAATAGTTATTCATTATATCTTTATTGTGATGATCCTACCTAGAATCTATCTATACTATAATAAAACAGTAGAAACCGCGTGTCTGTACATTGAATATTTTTACCAAAAATAGTAAGGAGGTGATAAAATAAGAGTAATAGAACACAAATAATACTATAATAAAACAGTAGAAACCGCGTGTCTGTACATTGAATATTTTTACCAAAAATAGTAAGGAGGTGATAAAATAAGAGTAATAGAACACAAATAAACAAATTTAATTTTTTTTGTCTGTCTGTCTGTCTGTCTGTCTGTCTGTTCACACTAATCTCCGAAATTACTGGACGGATTTTCATGCGGTTTTCTCAAGTAGATTAAGCTTAGTTTGGAGCATTATATAGTCTTTGTTTCATCGAAATCCAATGTCAAGAAAAAAAGTTGTCATCCTTTAAAGGTAATTTTAAATTCACCGCCTGCCAAAAATTACATAGCAATGGGTCGAAAGAATGTTCGGAAGCTTAATTAATGTAGGCAATCGATTATCATTTTAATTTTAACATCTTTACATAAACAATTAAACATCTACTTATTTAAGGTTCCGACCCTTCTTTCGACTTATTTACTATGTAATAGTATAGATGTAATTTTTGGTACACGAGCGGCGAATTTATTACTATGTTGGTAAAAATATGCAACATCTATACATATAATAAAACTGTAACGGGGCCGATTCTGTACATGGAATATTTTTGAAAATAATACCTGGAGGGGACATGTCTATCGGTATAGAGACGAAAACAATTTAATTTGGATTTTTTGTCTGTCTGGCTGTCAGTCCGCGCATCACGCAAATACGGCTGGGCCGATTTTGATGAAACTTCGTACGATTATACTACGTAACCCCGAGAACCATCTTAGAAAATTTTTGTCCCGGGAAATTCAAGGGTTCCCGGAGGAATGCATAAAAACTTTAATTCTAAAAGCCTTATCTATCTATACTATAATAAAACAGTAGAAACCGCGTGTCTGTACATTGAATATTTTTACCAAAAATAGTAAGGAGGTGATAAAATAAGAGTAATAGAACACAAATAAACAAATTTAAATTTTTTTGTCTGTCTGTCTGTCTGTCTGTCTGTCTGTCTGTCTGTCTGTTCACGCTAATCTCCGAAATTACTGGACGGATTTTCATGCGGTTTTCTCGAGTAGATTAAGCTTAGTTTGGAGCATTATACAGTCTTTGTTTCATCGAAATCCAATGTCAAGAAAAAAAGTTGTCGTCCTTTAAAGATAATTTTAAATTCACCGCCTGCCAAAAATTACATAGCAAATGGGTCGAAAGAATGTTCGGAAGCTTAATTTATGTAGGCAATCGATTATAATTTTAATTTTAACTTTTTACATAAACAACAAAACATCTACTTATTTAAAGTTCCGACCCTTCGTTCGACCTATTTACTATGCAATAGTACCTATAGATGTAATTTTTGGCACACGAGCGGCGAATTTATTACTATGTTGGTAAAAATATGCAACATCTATACATAATTATAATAAAACTGTAACGGGGCCGATTCTGTACATGGAATATTTTTGAAAATAATACTTGGAGGGGACATGTCTATCGATATAGAGACGAAAACAATTTAATTTGGAATTTTGGTCTGTCTGTCTGTCTGTCCGAGCATCACGCAAATACGGCTGGGCCGATTTTGTTGAAACTTCGTACGATTATACAACGTAACCCCGAGAACCATCTTAGATAATTTTTGTCCCGGGAAATTCAAGGGTTCCCGGAGGAATGCATAAAAACTTTAATTCTTAAAAGCCTTATTACTAATAAACTACGAAGCCGATTTTATTGTAATTTGGCACAATGATACTTTATCATTACTACTAAACATCCAAACCTTTTCATATAGGTTTCATGAAGGGTTCCCACAGGAAAACGACAACACCGTATCTCCACAATAACTCAGTTTATTAAGATAAAACCTTAACCTTTTGAAAAGGCGTGTCGATTACGGTATTTTCGTATCATTCGATAAATACTATTGGTCCTAGAAATTCAAAGGGATTCCGAGGGAAAAGCTGGAAACTGTATCTAAGTATTAAGGTGAAATATTCACTTCTAGATTAGGCGAATCAAAGGTATAATTAGTTAACATTCTTGACCCGGAATTGTCAAGGGTGTCCCGAGGGAACTGACGGAATCCTCTGTTTCGATGAGATATGTTTACATTGTTTTACGGTGTAGGTAGCTGTAGAATATCGAAAATATACGTATAACGTAGTGAAATAAGCAAAGCAAACTACATTTGTAAATGGTATTTTTATTTCGTACCCAACTAT
The DNA here is from genome assembly GCA_958295455.1 of Coleophora deauratella. NCBI lineage: Eukaryota > Metazoa > Arthropoda > Insecta > Lepidoptera > Coleophoridae > Coleophora > Coleophora deauratella. Next base: position 8,157,502 of record OY282398.1, read on the forward strand.
TCAAGTGTGGGGCAATATTTATCAAGTGGTGGTATACAGTGTTTTATAAAGGCGTAGGCATTCTACTGGACCTGTTCTTCAATTTTTTCTTTAACTACCTAATACAGGATTTAAAAAAAGTGCGTTTGAGATTCTAAGGGGTTGCTCAGAATCAAAATATACACGAAAAATATTGAAAAAATCCGATCTGCAATTTTTTTACCCTTTACCATACAAATTCTTAATTCACTATTCCGATTTAAAAAGTTGTAGACACGATTATTTTTTCTGTATTCTATACTTGATTCTGAGTAACCCCTTAAAATCTCAAACGCACTTTTTAACACCCTGTATAGGCGGCTGAAAAACTTCTTAAGCTGGAGTTGGCCATTAGCCTCACATCTTACCACTATCCAAACTTGAACCCTGTGTGTGGAGAATGACCTAACCTTCCCTAGCTATTAGAAGAGATCCATGCCCCAGTAGTGTTGATTGTGAATATAAATCCAATGCATTTTCATTTTCTTTCTCTCTTTCTTCTTATTTTTTATTGTTCTTTTTCCTTTTTTTCTTTATATTTTTTCTTTTACATTTTCTTTTTTCTTTTTCTTTCAGTCGTTTTATTGTTTACTTAATTTTGTTATTTTCTTATTTCTAAAAAATAATTTAGCAAAACATAGGAACTATTGGGAAAACCCCAACACTAACGCGTACGAAGTCGCGGGCACCAGCTAGTATAAAATAAACTACAATATTTCAGCATTACCAATGAGAGTATAGATGACAGTGTTTAGTTACGAGTATACATACTACTTATCGCACTTTTGAGGCGACAAAATTGGAAACTAACTATTAACTATGGTAGAAAACGGAACAAGTTATAACTTTCTTCCAGAGGACCTCGTGCGTTATCTACGTGACTCGTTTTTCTTATCAAGTAATCGATATTTAGACCGAAACTAGTGCGTTTACCTGTCTTCGCCCGTATGTGCGGCGTTGAAGAAAACGTCAGGCAATGGCGAGTCGTGTTGGCTTAGTAGCGCGCTACCCGCCCTCGGTGAGTGCGGGCCGTGGGTTGCGTACGGAGAAAACGGCACTGCGGCACGGAGGGCGGCCAATACCAACAACATTCCACCTGTGAATAAAAATAAGAAGTTTTTTTTGAGAATTCGCTATGAGTTCCTTCCGGTAAATTGTTCGATATAATGAGTATGAGATAATAAGTTCAATATAATAAGACAGACTTGGTGGCTGAGTGGTTAGCGCTCCTGACTATACTGATCCGAGAGTCGTGGGTTCGATTCCCAAGGCAAACATTTCTGTGATGAGCAGATTTGTTTGCTCTATGTCTGGGTGTATGTATAATATCTATAGTATATGTACGTATTTAAACGTATATGTGTATGTATATCGGTATCTGGATCTGGTTCCTATAATTGCTATAATACAGGGAATCCTAGTTTGGGACCAGATGACCGTGTGTGATTTGTCCCGGTATGCAGGCAGCGCCAGCATCTAAATTACTCGTTTGACTATCACAGAGAACATTTCTTTTTTTAAAAAAAACCTACTCGGCCAGCTCTGCAGGTATACCTAATAGTTTCCATAAGGTAATGGTGTCGTGTCGGTGAAACATGCAGCCCACGTCGACGTTGCATGAAATAAATAAAAAAACAGCGACAGGCAAGCTGCGAAATTGCATATCTTCAACGTTACGTGATTCGCCTAGCAAAGAATCTAGTGAAAAGGATCAGGAGCTATTTCATAAAGTGTCATTGCTTTTGGTAATATCCGCCTTACGTAGTTTTCTCAGTAAACTTGCTAGTTATGTTGATTTTTATAAGTAGTAGGTTTATGACTTACCTACTTATATAATAGATTATATAATACAACTTTAATTCGGTATCTATCTTTTTCAAAACATATTTTGTGTTGACACAATGAGTTTACGAGAACAAATTACGAGAATTGAGAATTACGAGATTTTGAGTAATTTGATTGGTCACTTTTGCACGTCTACGCTCCGCTCCGCTCCGCTCCGCTCCGCTCCAGTGGGAACGCACCCTTAGAGTTTATCTTTTTTAAATTTAGTCGTTAATCTGATAACATGTGTGACGTTTTCGGCTTTAGAGAAAATTACAGTTACATAGGTCGCATTCGTGACGTTAAAACCTAGCACATGGTCCAATAGTATCTCGAAAAATACTGTTAGTTTACCGATAAAGAAGAGACATTCTGGATCGAGGTAGGTCGACTAAATTATTTTGTGAGACTTGTAGGAAATCGCTGAATCCATGTAACTTAATATACGTATATCGTGCGAAGTGGTAATGTATAAGGGAGACTTAGAAGAGGTCTTACCAGCACCAGTAGTAAGTAACGTCAAGTCAGCAAACAGCAGCGCAGTGGCCACACAGGCGTAGTAAGGCGCACGCGCACGCCCGCACGACCACCGGAAGAAGTCCCAGCATCGCAGCGATAAGGTGTACTCTCCACGCCGGCACAACAGGTCCACGAACAGGGCTACCACCCACATGGTTTCCAGGAGGAATATCGACGCTGCACCGACCCTGGATATTAGAGGAAGGTAGTTGTAAATGAGTGTAATGTGAAAATCACAATTAATCAATAAATCCTACATATATTTTAAAATACGTTTAGTTACTCATATAGTCGCCAACCCTGAGTACAAAATCTCACCAAAATAAAACGTTAGGTGTAGGTGTACATTGAAATAGAACGAGAAAAACAAACTCCTACAGAATCTATTTATCATCATTACAATGCATTTTTAAGTTTTCCACTCGACGCTAGAGATGCACAAACAATAACAATTTTGTTAGGACTCACTACCAATAGGCATAACTAGTTAACCTATCTCGTGATAGACTTGAACTCTTTGACAGACAATTACATGCTTAACTACAGTATGCGTTATGCTTCTTGTAAGGCACTTATACATATTATTATTTGGTGAACAAAACCTCTACATTGGCACATGGTTTGTGCGGGGAACTAGCCAAGCGAAAACATATAAACTGCGATGCATCGGTTCAGCCATTGGGAAGTTTAGTCAGCCTTTCAAACAATTAAATCAGCGGCGCCGCCGGCGCGTCTCGCCGTCTGGCAAACATTTCAACATGAAATCCAGCACAGCACGGCAAGCGCGGATGGATTGAGCTAGGATAAGATCGTCAGAAAAGTTTGGAAAGCCTTCTGAAACTGTAAAACATAGCTAACACCTATGAGGTATAGGTGCAATCAGGTTTTTTAGACCTTCGGTAGGCTACGATATGATAAGTAAATTTAAAAATATTTGCAATACATTCGGAGTATCAGAGCTGTATGGATTCACACATTTAAACATTTTCGTAGAAATCACGTACATAGATAATACATAAGTAAAACACATAGATATGACAATTACTTCAACACTAATTAGTAATATACTATAACATGGCATTGCTAACAAACAGATCAGACGCGTCAAGGGACTGTAGAATAAAACCGCTCTATTATGAATAGGTAAAATACTTTAAAGTTAACTTTATAAGTAGGTACGGAAATAATCTTGTACTTTTCATACAAATCGTTCAGCTCTATATGGAAAGACCTTTTTTTGCGATTTCAGCAAATTCGCAGAAAAAATTGACTGGATTCATGAGCAAATTATTTTTTTTAACTTCGCTGCGCCTACGCGCTTTGGGAAAGTACCGCCCGCCCGTCCCGGCGCGGCGCGAACTCGTTTGTAAGAGCACCGAGAATACATATAACAGACGGTAAGGACACGTGGGATCCGTCAAGGACTGTCGTATGCGGACTTCAACGGCGCGGCGACAGAGTGCTCGGGAGGTGTTGGTGGCAGACCAGAAGCAGCTAAACCAGTAAGTCACAGGCTTTTGGCAGCCAGCTTTTTAGACCGGATGGTAGTGAAGCTACCTTCCATATCTATAAGAAACAATCACAACAATGACGTACTTGTACCGTGGGATCCGTTAGGATCGATCGTGAATGGACTTCAACATGCATATTGGTGGCAGACCAGAAGCAGCTTGACCAGTAAAATCACAGGCTGTGGACGTCTACACGTAGAGCGCATATGATGAGAAACAATCACAACAATGACGTACTTACAGTACCAGTGGCGCGACGTCATGGCCCAGCACTACCAGCTCTGCGCCCGCGCCGCTCATCACTGCAAAACGAATTCTTTTGAAGTGACATCCAGAAAAAAAATGAAGTGGGTAGAAGTCGGGCTACTACCGCTAGTTATTTTCGTGAATTCGATGATTTCCAAGGAGTATATACTGTTATGCGGTCGTGGCTCAGTGCGGCTTGCGTGGTCACGTCGATCACGCAGGTTAACTGACTACAAGCATGGTCATAACCATCCGGGTTATGTTTGACTGTTATTGGCATATATCTCGACTGTTTCCGTGCTTCACAAGGCACGTTAAGCCGTTGGTGCCGGCTGCTATCGCTAGATGGTAGTCGTTAAGCCACGTCGGAGGCCCTACAACTTCTGACACTGAGGTTGGCCACTAGCCCCACAACCTCCACCAATCCGGAGTTGGCCCCCATGTCTAGAGTATGGCCTAACCTTCCCGATGTATGGGACGAGACTCGTGCTCCGCAGTGGGGACGATATGGGTTGTTACCGATACTGCTTGAAACTCACACGGTCACTATCACAATAAATAAATATCTTAAATAGTAAATAATGGTTTCATTTTCGTAACGGCGTCGAAGACGCTCGCTGTGAGGAACTCGGTCTTTGAGATCGTCTGGATGGAGCTGGAGGCGTCCAATTGCTGTATTTTTTGTTTTCTCGGTAGCCTCGACATATCTCTGCCGATGTTAGCGACGACGGTGGTCGCTGGCTTATTAGTTTAAGTCGGTGTCGTGGTACCTTTTTCTGTTTTATTGGTCGTAGCATCAATGTTTTCTGTTCGCAAAACCTCGTGAAGTATTCAGTGGTGATGAAAAATACCCCAGCATACCTCGTATCTTCGTAACATAAACATATTTTTAAATGATAGTGACAGGATTTCCATAGTTCCATATTTCGCAATGTAATCTGCCAAAAAATATGTTTCACGTCCTTTTAACATCCATTCCAATAAAGTTTTAACACCCTTTGCCTTAGTTGTCATATTCACTTGAAACAGAACAAATATAAATTTATCTAATTGTTTCTTAACTACCAGGAATTAATTTTCCCTATACAGTTAGCACTCAGGTTGCTCGTTAATCAATACCAAAACGTGCGTAGATCCACGCTTTTATTGTTTATTAGCGATAATTGGTCTGTTTTATTTTGACGTGATGAGTTTAAGTTTAGGTCAAATTATTTAGACACATTATGTGACTCCTATTCTAGGCTCAATTTGTCCAACATTTAGGTAGTGTTTATTCATTAGCAACCTTTTGTTAGAATTGATGCATTAGCAGATTTGTAACGTAATAAACGTTACGATAAACAATTTTAACAAATTTTACTTAAAAGTAGGTATGTAGGTAGTAGCAGACAGTAGCAGGTGGGACAGCGGAATTACGTATAACTTCCTTACTAAGTAGGAGTTACTTCTACTAATATAGAAAGCTTTTAGGTACTAGATATTCCAGTAGAAAATTATTTATGTCACTGGGTAATTTATCCCCTGAACGAATAATGTCAACGGTACATACATTACCTATACCTTGTTCCAATCAAGAAAAAACAAAAGGTAAACAAACTTACTATGTAATTGATATATGTCAACGTCAGTTGCCTAATAAGTTTGTTTACCTTTTGCTTTTTATTATTGGAATGAACTTTAGATATCGTTGAGTTCGGAGTCAGCCGTGTGTGAATTTTTACCGTAAATACTTGTACTATTTGGGTATTCTGTGCTTTAGAGCAGTGTTTTTCAACCTGTGGGTCGCGACCCTCAGGTCGCGAAGCCTTTCTATCGCGGGTAAAAGAAAAGGTAGTGTTTGAAAAAATACTATTTTAGTGAAAAGGCTGAGCCTGTTTATTTTTGAACAATTTGTCAAAACGCGGTTCTATTTTGGAGACGATAATAACTAAATCATTTTCTAGTTGAAGAAAATTATAAATGTAGTCTTTTAAATCACTGACATTTTGTATGTTTATGGGCCTGGGGGTTTTCGCAAAAAAAATTTTACTTGTAAGGGGGTCGGGTAATGAAAATAGTTAAAAAACACTGCCTTAGCGTTAGAGCTTTAAATGCCTACAGCGCGATCTAAACTTTTTTTATCCAACTGCCCAAGTGGATGGTAATGTTTTTCGGTATATTGTATGTTTGTCCGTTTTATTGTTACACCATGCCTGTGGCCAAAACGACTTCAAAGATTTGCTTCTTGATCCTCTGATTAAAATAAGATGCATTTATTATACGTATATTGTTTAATTGGTTAATTGAAAACAGTGTAGTTTGACCACAATTGTTGGAAAACGGGAGTACGTTAGAAATTCAAACATACCAACAGCAGTTATAAGGCCCCATAATCTTGCCAGAGGCTGTAGAATATCCCATAGCCTGGTAGCCACGGATTTCCTGGGAGGAGCCACAGTCCTCCTGATGACGATGGGGCTAGGTGGGCTGCTCTGCGCATTGTTCTCAGCTTCATGCTGCGTCGAATTACCCTCCGCACTCATGTCCAAATGCACATATTAGATGCGGTTGAATGGAAAATTGCGCATTTTGGTTGACTTTCATAAAAGCAACGTTATTTTTGGAAACTAATAAAAGCAACTGGTATTCACCTTGGGTAGACTACATGAAGTTAATCTGAAAGACGCAGCACCTTTTTTATAATATAATTTGCCGATATTGTTTTTAAATCGTCGCCAAACCATTATTTTCAACAACGCACATCGAGATCACTGGCTTACTGCCCGAGTACCAAAATACCAATCGCTATACGCCTTGAAAGTGATTCGCCCTATTTTACATTTTATTTATTCAGATTTTAATCACATCTTACCCTTATCAAAATAAACATTAATTATTTTCAACAGTTTATAGAAAGCTTTAAGTACGTCACATCTTCACCAACTTTTTCCTAGATGAGAAATACCTATTCTATCGACGCGATTGTACTTTGTGCTAGTAAAACGATGAGCGAATGCGCGACTTTTTCCGAGCGTGGACAGACGATAACTGAAGTCTGAAACAGCGTGGATGCCGTATACAAACGCATCTTCCATCTACCTAGGATGTTTGTGCTAGGCTGTAGGTAGGTATGCTTACTAGTATGTACCGCCTACTCTCGAGATTAGTTATCTCTCAAGCGTATGTGGGAAAAAACTCCAAATATACCTACCTACCTAAAGGACTGACTTTAGTAGGTATAGTGGTTTGATAGAGTTTTTTTAGCTCTACCTACTCTTATCAAAGTAACCAGATAGAAATAGAAAAAACTTTATTCGTGGTTAGAATTACATAGTAACAACACCACCTATTACAAAGAAACTTATACATACACTATTTTAATCGTTATTATAGATAGTCGTTATTGTAGACATTATAACTATAAGTTAGTATTTTATTTGAGATTTCCGATCTTTTATTGTCATGCGTTTCGGTTGACGAGAAACGATCATAGCTCAAGTACGGCTTGCGTTGTTGCGTCTATCATGTAGGTTAACTGACTACAGACACGGTCCGTCCGGCATAATGGATGGGTTTGACTTTTAGTGGCATATCCACGGTTCCCGTGCTTCGTGCCCTGCAAAGCCCTGTTAAACTAACATGTTAATTAATTAGTTCTACCTATATTCATTCAAAAAGAAGTGCAATTTATAATTAAATATGTAGTACCTAGGTAGTGTACACTTTTCGAAGGTAATTCTTTTGTCTACCTCATGCGAGGTTTTTACCTCACGTAGGTATTACAATGAGTGTAAAAAGTATTCGTACACCTAGGTATATTTAAAAGAACTACATTTTTAAAGCTTTTACGAAAGTTTTTTTAAAATAAAAATAGTAAAATATACCTCACACTCTTCGTTATTTATCTGTATGTGCAAAGTCAAAAAATAATCAACAGAATAATTAAAAATATAAATAATTTAATAAAAGTACTTACTCAAAATCACGCGCAATAAGTATTCGTACATATTGTTGTATTTTTTACACAATAAAGACCAAAATATTTTTTTTATATTTTGTAGGTCCACCCTTACCATCAAAAATCGCCTTGAGTCTACGTGGCATAGAGTTAACTAATTTTAAAGTAGGTATACATAACAAATTGGGATTTTGCCCATTCTTCGGTGAGAGCTAATTTTAAATATTTTTTATTAGAAATTTGCCGATAACGATTTTTTTGTCGAGATAGTCCCAAAGGTGTTATATTGGAGTGACTGGGGAAGAGTTTGGAGGTACTTTGGTGTATTGTAGAGTATCCACATTTTCGTATTCCACGCGTTATGCTTACAGTAACAAAATTGGTGTAGGACCCGTTAACTGGGAATTCTACTCATCATACTGAACAACTTTTGTTCTACGACTTTGGTCAAATCGCAAAAAGTTTTTGGACTCTCCATACAAAAATGGCAAAACAGATGATCAATGTGTATGAAAAGTCCAATTTTTTTTTTGTTTTTGTTTTTTTGTAAAGTCGTAGAACAAAAGTTGTTCAGTATGATGAGTAGAATCCCCAGTTAACGGGTCCTACACCAATTTTGTTACTACCTGTATAGCATACCGCGTGGAATCCGAAAATGTGGATACTCTACAATACACCAAAGTACCTCCAAACTCCTCCCCAGTCACTCCAATATAACGGGATTCCGGGAACGGGAATTCCCGGGAATATGGCCGTTTCCGATTCCGAGAATGTAGGGGCGGGATCCCGGGAATTATGTTTTGTACAAACACTTACACAAAGAGGCTTGATTAACGCTCTATCACACAAAAACTGTGTGTGTGAATATAGCTTGATACTCAGCTTAATATTCAGACCACAGATTACCAATTACTACGTTCATTTCATACAGCCGGGTAGCGGCCTCTATGTCTAGAAATTCCTACTTTACACTTATTGTTAGACATTGTCTTACGGAGATATATAAGAGTTTAATAATCGCAATCATATTTTGTGTCAAAAGGTGTCAAAAGAATAAGGATAAAATTAAAATGGACATAATTGCACAGCTACATCATGACAAAAACTTTTCAAAATTCTGGAAAGCTACAAACAAAATTAATCCCAAGCCGAGTCTGCCCGTGAGCGTCGCGGGGGCGCGTGAACCGGGCGATATCGCTGAGTTGTTTAAAAGTCACTTCGAGGTGCACTCGCCACTGGGCCCGGCGGCCTCACCGCCGGCTCCACCGCCCTCTGAGCGCGCGCCGCAGCCAGTGCAGCGCACAGTCACATTCACCTCCAAAAAGATCACCTCTGTGATTAAACACATGGTTAGGGGTAAGTCGCCCGGACACGATGGCCTCAGTGTGGAACATTTAAAACATGCAGGTGTCCACCTTCCTCGAGTTCTAACCATGCTCTTCAACTTATGCATTAGCCACTCACACCTACCACACGCGATGATGAATACTATTGTCACGCCGATCATCAAGGACAAAATGGGCGACGCCTCAGACCCATCCAACTATAGGCCTATTTCCCTGGCTACACCACGGCACACGGCGATTGCACCACGTCATTGAAAGCTTAAATTTTTCGCTAGCTTCGCTTAACATGCTCACAGCGTTTGTATTGATATAGTCGCTAAATCAATACAAACGCTGTGTATTGATTTAGACCCTGTGTATTGATTTAGACGGGACCCTTCATGCGCGAGTCCGACTCGCACTTGGCCAGTTTTTTGAGTTTCTTGTACGATGGTACAGAACCCTTCATACGCGAGTCCGACTCGCTTTTGGCCGGTTTTTTTAGTCGGAGGTTAATAGATAGTCTATCCTATTGTCAGAACGAAACGAACCGTGAACGCTGAACGTGGCTGAACGCATGTCTTGGGCACCTTTATAGCAAAATAGTTGGCAGGTTTTTTGCGGGAACTCGCAGAAAGAGTTTGTCATTTTTGTTTTATTATCCAGGGTGTTAAAAAAGTGCGTTTGAGATTTTTAAGTGTTACTCAGAATCAAGTATACATATACACGTCTTGAGAGCAATAAACTGGAATCACTTCGTTGCGGGTGCTCAAGACAATTTTTCCTTATTTTTGCAAGGAACTGGACATTGTTGTATATCATTGGAAAGGTAATTTTGTGAACTTTCCAATGGTATTAAACGATTTAAAATTAATGTCAGTTTTCTATCAAAATTATTGAATTTACTGCAATAGGTCGAAATGTTGACGTCTAAATAAAACGAAAATCATAAGAAAACATTAAAAAAATATCCTTTATTTCCCCTCAGTATTTTGTGTTACCCCCTCGGGCCCTAATTACTGCTTGTTAAAGGTTTTTCATTGACCGAATGAGTTTCCTGATGGAATCTTGTGGGATTTCTTGCCACTCTTCGATTAAAGCACTTTTCAGTTCTTCTATCGAGGCCGGGGCTGGACACCTTCCTCGTACCCACCTGTTCAGCTCGTCCCACAAATGTTCTATAGGATTCAAGTCAGGACTGTGGTCTGGCCAGTCTATTGTAGCTATCCCAACTTGTTCCATGTACTGTCTAGTGACGGCAGCGGTGTGGCAGCGAGCATTATCATGCATTAACATGAAATTTTCGCCAATAAACCTGGCGTAGGGGAGCACATGGCTTAGCAGAATGTCGTTGATGTATCTTTCTGCGGTTAGCCCCCCTCCCCGACCTCCACCAGGTATGAATACCAGCTCCGTTTTTGCTGCAACAGAAATGCCCGCCCACATCATACAGGATCCACCCCCATATGCCACTGTTTCTGTAATACAGCATTGTGCAAATCGCTCCCCCGGTCTCCTGTAGACTCACTACCATGCAGGCACATTCTGGTTTCGTCCGAGAACAGGATTCGGCTCGTCCGAGAACAGGATTCGGCTCCATTGCTCCATATCCCAATTTAAGTGGTCGCGAGCAAACTGTAACTGGACTTGTCGATGAGCTGGGGACAATCTGGTCCCAGTGGCTGGCCTTTTTGGGGTCAAGTTTGCTTCTTTAAGTCATCGTCTTACTGTCCACTCGCTAACAGCCCTGGAACTTCTCTGAGCTGTTTCTGGACGTCCATGCCGGTCAGGTGTCGATTTCGCAGAGAAGTGGTGACAATAAATCGGTCATCTCGCACCGAAGTGCATCTTTGTCGTCCTGATCCTGGTCTTCGAACAAAGTTACCAATTTCCTTGAACCTCTTGTACACCTTGGAGACATAAGACTGGCTCAAATGAAGTTGTCGACTGATGGCACGCTGAGACAAGCCTTGCCGAATAAGCACAACGATTTGAGCGGCTTCTGCAGACGTGGTTTCCATTTTCTTAGAGCTTCAGTATTTTCAGTGACGAGAAACTTAGGACTGAAGACCAATTTCGTAAAAGTTCGCTTTTTATACGGTTTCAGGACTCTTGAACGATATTATTTTTTTGTTTTGAAAATTGATGTCTTTTGTTTTGTACGTTTTATGAAATAAAATAAATATTTTTTTCTGTATGATATTGGAAGAGGTTGAAAGCTAATAAGATTAGCTTTCCAATGATATACCACAATTTACAGTTCCTTGCATAAATATAAGGAAATATAGTCTTGATCATCCCGCATCGAATTCCAGTTTATTGCTCGCAAGTGTATAAAAATAATAAAAAAACTGATCTAGAACGTTTTTTTTTTCAGTTTTCCATACTACTATATCAAGAATAGGGTAGTTGACTGTTTGTCATCTGAGTTACTTTTTATCAAACGTCAAAAACGATAATTTGTTCTAAAAATGTTTGAAATCGTATACGATGACGTCATGATACAATACAGGGTGTTAAAAAAAGTGCGTTTGAAATTTTAAGGGGTTACTCAGAATCAAGTATAGAATCCAGGAAAAATATTGAAAAAATTCGCTCTTCAATTTTTTTTGCAGTTTTTCATACAAATTCACGATTCACTATTTAGATTTAGTATGAGAATCTGAAAAAAATAATTGAAGAGCGGATTTTTTCAATATTTTTCCTGGGTTCTGTACTTGATTCTGAGTAACCACTTAAAATTTCAAACGCACTTTTTTTAACATTCTGTATAATAGCATACTTATTACGATTTTTTAAATTAAAAATTATACACGTAATTAAATTCAAAACGAGCACGCTTTTCTGCAATTTTAATACAAGAGCTATTCGGTGAATAATAATATTTTATAATTAGCCGTAGTTATGGCATAACGATCCAACTGACATAAAGTATGTAAGTTAACCAGGGTTCGTAAATAGGTATCTGATATTTATAAATTTATATCATTCATACGCTTTTTTTCGAAATAGCTGAATTTAAAATGTATGTACCTATATGCTTGATAATTCGAAGATGTTCATTAAAATAACATTCAAATACCCAAGTAGCATTTCGAACTGTATAAAGGCTGTAGTATAAAATAATTTTACACTTAACGCTGTATTAGATCGCTGTATAAAGGCTGTGTAGCGGGCTACACAGACCTTCTAATTCCAAAAGGGGCCCCAAATTAGACAGCCGTGGGTGTACAAACAGCTGGTTAACGGCTGTACTATCGCAGTACTTAGACACCATTATACAGCGATAGTTCTCCAAATAAGAGATTTTTATTCTTACACGGAGCCTAAGGTTGACTAAAGGACTTTAAATTCTGTACCCTCGGTGAAAAACGCTATAAGTCGACTTATATCACTTTTTGTTTTTTTAGACATTTATTTATTTATTATTTATTGAATATTCAACATATACACAATACACGGTTAATGTTATGGAGTGCACAACAAAACCTCACAGAGGTTTATCTGGTGCAAACGAGTCGGTCTTTTGTACAGTACCATTGATGTAATGGCTTTTTAATTTCTTTTTATACTTATGTTTGTTGACATACATGGTTCTGATTACCTCTGGCAGAAAACCAGTGTAAAATAATCTATTTTTCTGTCTAATCCACGAAGCTCTAACTGCTTTAGATCCGGAGATATTTTTGTGCGCAATAATACAAGTCGACTTGAATCATACAATAGCTATTAAAGCCTCGCGTATAGTGATATAACTTGACAAACACACATTTAATTTAACATTAGTTACTTAATTGATACGTGTAAGATAATATAAATTCAGTTGAATCATCATACCCATAGATAGTATAATAATAAAAGATTGTGCGTGATGATACAACTACAAATGTATTATCATTCACGACTCAATCTTTAAATAACTCTAATGTGAATAATGATACATTTCTATATAGTACACTTGAAACTAGATAGACATCATTAAAATTTTGTGTAATCTGATATATATCTAAATATATTATTTTTCACGAGAATACTTATAAACGATTACGTTCGTGTCTAACAATACAACTCACTTATATCAAAAATGTTACCAGTTCCTTATCAGTAATACAAACAATATTTTGGTGTCAAGTGATACAAGTTGTTTTGGTACTATCTTCTTCTAATACATAAGCTTCAGACAGACGCAAAAGAGACAATTATAAACAGCGCACTTTCGCGGTGCAAAGTGGTGAGATAAATGCCGCCTAACACCTCGTGGCGGAAGCACGCGTAATTTTTTGGAAAAAATATCGCGCCAGGTACGTCACTTATATCATTTGACACGAAACATTTCCAAAGTGATCTGAGTTATTATTAATGTAACATGTAGGGCACAGCCGACTTGTATTAACGTGCACAAGTTTTATTACGATTCTATTAGTTGTATAAATGAGTAACTAAAATAGCTTGATCATGTCATAAAAACATGTGAAATTATGGCTATTTGCTGCTTGTTAATTTGTTAGCTTATTATAAAAATCAACTATGTTTTATAAAAATTATATATAATATTTAAAAACTACATTCCTTTCCGATTATAATCAAAATTACATTGCAATCGGTATATTATAAACATGAAGTTTATTTATTTGTTTCTTGCACTTTTACTGAATCAAAGGGACGTAGATAGATGACTTTAGCAGCACGAGTGTAATGGAGCTACTTGTGACTAAAAAATCCGATTCTGGAACGACACATACGGCCACACTTCTGACACGTAAACTGAAGCTGTGGGTCTAACAAGAGACGATGGTGCCTTTGGGCTCGCTTGTCGGCCAGGTCCTAAAACCAGTCATTGTTGTGTGATTTGCAGTCATCAGATATAGATTTTCTTCACTCATAGCTGTTGGACGCAATCGATTTGCTGCCGCCGATCTTAAACGCAACCATGTCTCGCTTAGCACAGTATTTAAATCGTAGCAAAGGTCATCCTTACTTTCGTTTCGCGAATGCTACTTAGCTCAACAAGACCTACCTAGCCGATCGATAAGGGTCCATTCGATGCACATACCCTAGCCACCGCAGGTGATGCTAGGCAGCTGCGCGATCTCCAGCGCCCCGTCGTTTGCTACCCTGTCTTACCACATTATACCTAGATTGCTCCGAAGGTATTCAGGCGCCACTCCTGCCTGACATACGATGTCCACTTCTCAGCTCCGTACAAGAGTATACTCAAGGCGCAAGTTTGGAAAACGATCATCTTGGTTTTTACTGTAAGCTGTTTATTATTCCATATTCTTGTACAAAGCCTACTGAACATCGTGGCTGCCTCGTCGAAGCGAGTGTTAATCTCTCCATCAATAGAAAGATTGCTCTACACAGATGACCACAAGTAACAAAAAAACTACTTCAAAAACTTCAAAAGTCACTCCATCCACAAGATGCTAGGCTGGTATGAGTAGCCTTGTGCGAGAATTACGGTCTTTTTGGCATTAACTGACATGGACAACTGGGATCATGCATGAGCAAATTATTGCAGGAGAACTTGGAGCTCTGATTAGTTTTCACCACGAAAACTGCGTCTCGGCAACGAGCAAGGTGTTTACGTCATGATTGCAGTGAGACTTTAAATGGGCGAGGTTGAATAATTTGCCATCTACTCTCATGTGTAAATGAACTCCTTGATGCGAATCGCCAATAGCGACTTAAATCATGGAGAATTTGATAAATAGTGTTGGTGTTAAAATGCTCCAATGCTCACGAACTGCACATTTTGAAAGGATTGGAAGTGGAACCATTAAAGATTATGGTACTTTTCATATTATCATGAAAGGATTGATCCATTTTCAGCAACTTTGGGAGAAATCCTAGTTGTGAATCGTGTCAAAGGCGTTATTTAAGTAAAAAACTGCGATTGTGCGTTGCGTTTTGCTTTTTGCTCATGAAATTTTTTCCTGGAGTTGGCGAATCATCTGTAGTAGATCTTCGTAGTAAATCTCACCAGATGTTTTGATGTACAAATATTTAATAATATCCCATTCCACTTCCATGAGGTTCACCGGTGTCCCAATTGGCTATTTTCTATCTCACAAAGGTACTTAAAGTATCCGAGATTGAATTTGATTTGATTGAAAATATTAATATCGAGAGTTCATGGGCTATTTGTATTAAGCGACATATTTGGAAACACAGGAAACCTCTACTTTAAAAATTAATTTCTTACAAAATACCTCATAAAAAATAGCTTCTGAATAATATTTAAAATATTAAGAATATCGAGAATCTATGGAGCCATGGTTCCATGGTTCCATGGAGCGTGCCATGCTAGGTATATCTCTTGTAGATCGCGTACTAAATGTCGAGATTCGACTAAAAACCAAAGTTGCAGATATTGGACAGCGCATCACAAAACTCAAATGGTCAAGCGTCCGTAGTTTATATATTGGGCAGAGCATTTGGCTAGAAGGGAAGATGGGAGGTGGACTAGAGTTTTAACAGAGTGGCAATCAAGACCAGGGCGAAGATCAGTAGGTAGACCAGCTGCCAGATGGTCGGATGACATAGTTAGCGTTGCTGGACGTTGCTAGGCGAGACTAGCGAGGGACCGAGACAAATGGCGTGCAAAAGAAGAGGCCTATACCTAGCAGTGAGCTAACGTGGGCTAATTAGATAGATATTCCAATTCCAATTCCTTTATTCGCCATAAACAGGGTAAACAAAATGTAAGATAACATGTAATTTCATAGAACAGGCCTGTTTAGCTAGCCAATACAATAGCATGCAAAAGGACACGTTTCATTTTGTGCCTGGACATGTACGTAGTACGAAAAATATAAAAAAATATAGGCTTTCTAGGAAAAATAATGAAAAAAATATTAGAAGCAGGGTTGCGTGGTTCAAGCATAATGTTTTGTCAGCACTTTTTACAATATAAATGGTAACACTGAAGCTTGCAATAGTAGGTCACGTTCAGAAATTACGGCTTCATCCACATATTCCTCAAATGCGTTCTCTGACTCTGATTGACTGAACACCCTTCTGTTCTGACTTCTGACATTGGTGTACGATTTTTAAAATCTGCGGATATGCCTTGCCTCTTTTACAGGCATAACAGCTGGTTTTCGAGTTACTTGTCGGACAACTAAATTATTAGTTTCAATGGTATGTACAAAATCTAGTTTCTGAACGTAAAATGCTCAAAATTGCGCTCGCTTCGCCATGTTGGGTGATTTATGTGTTGCGATTGTTAAATCTGAGAAACTAGATGAACCTCGCAACGAAGGTCAATCGAAGGAAATGTACAATTAGAAAATACTATGTTTCTAATGACTTATTTATGATGTTTAGTACACAGACCAGGTCCAAGCTCCATAGTCCCGTGAAACGTCTCCTTTAGTAAAACAGTATCATAAAATTCATAACTCATCATAAGCAGTCAGAAATTTAAAACAATCATAATAATCTAAAAATAATAGATAGATCAAGCATTAATATCAGTTTATTGTATATATCATGACATATATCCGATATTGATAATATCATGTTAACTGACATAAAGTAAGGTAAAAAGCATAACTATTTAGTTTTGATAAAAAAAAAATCAACTCTTTTGTACATAACGACAAACATTCACTGACTGGACGTCATATTCATTTTGACGACCGACATGAAGATGAAACTTTTGCAATCAACATTGACTGTATTACACCAGACAAGGCTGTATGTATGGCTATAAAAGCCTTTGCCTTTTCCTTCCAATAACAGGAAAGAATATTAAAAAATATATAGTTGGCAGCACTGCTGCCACTGGCTAGAAGCCATTTTTCTTGTCTGTGGTTTTTGTATCCTGTGTTCGTGTTTTGTTCGGTGAATCGATGATTTTGCTTGGCCTTCGTGCATGGTGATTAATTACCTGATTTCTGTGATTATTTTATACCACGTGTGCTTGTGAAGTGGTGATCAAAATGCAAAGTGGTAGTGGCACTAAAAACCCACCTTGGGCACGCTCCAATGTGAACAACACCATGGCCGGCATGAATCCTCAAATAATGGACCCGAACATTATGTCACAACAGGGCATGATGGGCTTCCAACAGCAGCAGGTGTTCAACCCTAACATCATGCAGGCGCAGGGGGGCATGGCCATGCCCATGGCCGGGCAAATGCCGATGAATCAAATGGCTCAAGGTCAAATGTATCCTGGTAATGTAGTGGCGTACCCAACACCACGTGCAATGAACCCGGCTTTGTACCAGAACGCACAAAATACCCAAAACGCAAATTCTACTGATCAGAGAGTTTTCACAGGAACCGTCACGAAAACTCACAATGACTTCGGCTTTGTCGATCACGATGTTTTCTACCAAACATCCGTATGTGCTAAAGGCGTCATTCCGAAAGTAAACGACCGGGTGCTTGTAGAAGCTAGCTACAACCCTAACATGCCATTCAAATGGAACGCAACCCGCGTCCAGGTTTTGCCGAAAGGTGGTCTCAATCAAAAGCCGAATAATCCCAAGTCGAACCAGTACAATGCTGTGCCTCCACCGATGAATGCCAACAAGAAGTCGCAGCCGCCTCGCCGCGACGACAGGCCTGCACACCGAGATGACAGAGACAGAGACAGAGAGAGGGACAGGGTAAGTTTGCATTATCCAAAAAAATAATTATGACACATTTGGGAACTATACTAATCAACTTAAACACATATCATATTACTTAACAACCCATATCGTCCTCATTGCTAGGGCATGGGTCTCTTCCCATAGTACATTGTATACATACCTAAAATTTATTTATACTATAATAATACTAGACACAAATATCTTACCTTGCCTTGCATATGGCAGCCAAACATGGGTATACACTCAAAAGGTAAAAAATAAGATTAGAACGTGCCAAAGAGCAATGGAAAGGAGTATTCTTAAAATTCGAAAAATTCAAAAAATTAGAAGTGAAGACTTCAGAAAAGCAACAAAAGTGAAGGATGCTCTTAAACATGCCCTAGAACTGAAGTGGAAATGGGCAGGGCATATATACAGATGCAGAGACGACAGATGGTCAGTAAAGGTGACTGGATGGAAGGGGCCAGCAGGAAAAAGAAAAATAGGAAGACCAGGGAAAAGATGGGTGGAAGAAGTTGGAGGAGGCCTATACCCAACAAGGGGTCCTTAACCTAGAAAATAAAGAAACAGAAACTAACCAAAGTAACAAGTAACACAATTTTTTTATTAAACTTTAACTAACAAACCTAACCAAATTCTTTACTTAAATTTCAATGTTTATAAGTTGAGGAAATAAAGAGGCTTCTTCTTCTACTTAGCGTTATCCCGGCTGAAGCCAGGGTCCGCTTTCCTACTCAATCTACTCCACTTTTTGCCCGATCTTCAACATCCTCTTCAGTGAGGTCATTTTCTCTCATGTCCGCTCTCACAACGTCAAGCCAGCGCTTCCTGGGCCTTCCACGGGATCAAGGGCCATCAACAATAAGTTCAAGGCATCTTTTACCGAAGTACTCTGGCGGTCTGCGGCTTACGTGACCAAACCATTGGAGACGATTTCCTGCAATTTGTCCGCTACGTCTCGAACACTGAGGCTACCACATATGTGCTCGTTACGGATGCGATCGAGTCGCGTAACGCCACACATCCACCGCAGCATTTTCATCTCTGCGACGTGAAGCTGCTGGACATGTCTTCCAAGGACTGGCCACGTCTCGCTGCCATAGAGTAGTACGGGGCGTATGATGCACTTGTACACGAGGCCCTTCAACTTCACCGGCATCCTGCAGTCGCAAATAACCCCGGTGACTTCCCGCCATTTCGCCCAAGCTGCGCGAAATAAAGATAAGAAAATAAAGAGGCTTAAATAAAATAAATAAATAATACATAATACATACCTAATATAAATATATAGTGATTGATCAGAAATGAGTCTACTGGGTCATGTGTCAGTCAATGGTGTCGATTCGGACTAAAAGACGACTATACTAAACTATACTAAAATACGATTAAAATAAGTTTAGTGATTTGCATGCGCAATTCGGTTTTTCGCGATTACTAAATTTAATCTTCTTGTTTGACAGCACTAAAACGTAAATGACACGATTAAATTTAGAAAGCGTTCCAAATTAGTTTCGTTAGAGTAATTTTCACTCTGACAGCAGGATAGCATATTATATTTTTTTGAAGTGTGAAAGGGACAAACTCTTGTCAGGTGAATCTTAACTTGGTTATGGAACGACTTCTTAATAGACTTTGATCCATAGACTATAACAAACAGTCAAGTGAAATCGCGCGTCACACGAAAGACTCAAAAGTCGCTCTAAAAAAGAACGAATGATACGGAGATACGACGTATGTAAGACAAAGAAATAAGACTTTTTCATACGATTTTATGTAGCGCTATCTCTTTTATATCTGTCATTAATTTCTGCCTCCAGGGGGAATAATCAACCCATGAAAAAAAACAATTGTCAAATAGAAAAAGCGAGTTTTGTTCTTTGTTTTTGTTTATGTGAATTTGTGAATAAATACAAACAAATGGACTGAAGAAAAACAATAAAAAGCTGGAGGTATTCGGGAAGAAGTTTCCTTCTAATATACTTTTGGTAAGTGGTAAGTAATTTCTTCATATTCTTTGTTTATAAATTGTGTTAGTGTCTGTGAGGAAATCTTAGTAAATGAAAAGCATCTAGTGGTGCAACCTCAGTATTCAGCATAAGCGCTGCAGGTGCCCAATAGATGCAGCTTCCTGCTATAACAATAAAGTCCTTGAATAGCAATCAGGACTAGTTACTCAGGTTGAAGTTGTATGAGTTAACTAATTGTAGCCATGGTCATTGTTATCACTCCATACGCGTCTAGGAATCGACGCTTGAAAGGAAAAGTTGACTAAGCGCCATTCGTCCCTCACACGACTAACATTCCTATCACTGTGACTAAGCGCCATTCGTCCCTCACATGACTAACACTCCTATCACTGTGACTAAGCGCCATTCGTCCTTCACACGACTAACACTCCTATCACTGTGATAGTCATGTGAGGGACGAATGGTGTTTAGTCAACTTTTCCTTTCAAGCGTCGATTTCATGTTTATGGTACTGTTATCAAGTTGCCTATTTTATTTTTCTTCAGGTTCTGCCAGTAAATGGTTCCATGGTCAAGATACTGGCCATAATGAGAGAAGCCTCCTGTGGTGCAACTTCAGCCGCAACATATTCCCCTGCCGATGCAAACAAAGAGGAACGAGAATGGTGAACAGAAGGGATACAGTCGGATACACCAAGCAGCCTCTAGACTGCCTACTGTTCATAAAATTATCATGTAATAATAAAACAATCTGATTTAGAACTGTATTTTATTATCCTTAAAATATTTACATGTTTTAGAGTCATAGTTCAATAATAATAAAAATGTTTATTGTCTTGGGGCGATAAACTTCATAATGAACTTCACCATTTGTAGGTAGGACAAATATTAGGATGAACAGAGGGCCATCCATCCCCCTTTGTATTTTATTTGACTCCTGTTTCCGCATTTAGACTCCTATTAGGTCCTTTAAATGTGCAGGCGTGGTAGACTACTCCAGCTAACCTAGCTCTTTCCAGAAGCACAGAAGTCTCCTGGTACATACACAGGCTTCTCGAAGCGACCCTTACATGCTGAAGTATTTTGTCCATTGTTCGGTCAGACCAGTGCATTTCAGGATTAAGTGGATGACTGTTTCTTCTGTTCCGAGACAGCCTCTGGATAGCGGGCTGTCCTGAACTTTCACTATAAATCCCCCTTTTAAATGCTACAAGCTTCTCGTTTACTCAACAAATCTACTCATAGGCTACAACTGTGCCTGCTGGCTGCTGGTGCAACGCAGGCGTCCAGTTGCTCTGCATCCACGTAACAGTAGGTATTCAGTATTATAAGAGTAATAGCCTTGATGGTGATACTACAAGAAACATAGAAACATGAGCAGTCTTCCATGTCATGCAGATACTTTCTATGTATTCATTACTGGTGTCATTTTCGGTCAGAGAGAAGCCTTAGGTGCTCTCCGCAAGTTCAAAGGTCCTCCCCAAGCTCGGTAGTTTTTGTAATAAATTATTCTAGGAAAAAAAGTCTCGTCATGACTAGTTTTGGAAAACATTGATTTTACTCCTGCTGTATAAATTTCTTCTGCATCTGCCATAACTGCAATGGCTCTCCCACTACCACAGACCACTATTTGTCGTATCTTCGAAACAAATCTGGCATTTCTGTAGATTTCCTTGATACATTTTAATTTAATCGTCACCCAAACAGGTCGCGATTAAAATAAGTCGAATTTTATGGGTAGTTTACACGTATTAAGTAGCGAAGTAATCAAGTTAATTTTAACTTAAAAGTAAGTTAATTTTAAGTGGTCAAGCGTTTACACGTAATAAGTAGTAAGTAGATAAGTAGTAACTTAATTTTAACTTGTGTGTAGCGTTTACACGTTAAAAGTCTACACTTGCTTGCCATTTAGTAGCAGGCCACGCCCACCGGGGAGAGCGCGCGGTGCGGGGGGCGCGGCAACTTATTCGAAAAATAGATTCGATTCTATTCTACTTGTGCACTTGTCTACTAAATCGTTAACTTACCACTTATGACTTAATAGCTGATAAGTGACTGTTTACACACAGAAATTTACTTAAAATTTAGTTAAAATTAAGTTAACTACTTCGCTACTTAATACGTGTAAACTACCCATTAGTTTGACATCTCTAAAAATGACAGATAAATGGCTGTTCCGAATAGCAAAATGGCGATTTTGACTAAATTGAATTCGACTAAACTAAAATTAATATTAGTCCTGTCAGTTTAATTAAGTTGGTTTTTCCGAATAGCAAACGCTATTTTGACACATCTAAACTTAATTTTAATTTAGTTTAGTGATTTTTGCAATCTCGAATCGACACCAGTACCTGACTTATGATGACAGAATCTAAATCAAAATCAAAACTCAAAAGGTTTTTTATTTAAGTAGATGTTTTGCACATACTTTTAAATCGACTTTTTTTTCTACCTAGTACAAAGTTCCACGCGGAACTTGTACACTCAACGTTTTGGGATGTGTTTCTTCTTATCATGTGGCACATTTTAACTATTCTGTCCACAAGGTATAGATGGCAGTTGCCTGGTGTTGCACTTAGCATCACCGATGGTCACGTATAGGGTATTAAGATTTACACCTATGGATGTGTACCATCATACACATCTAGAAATCAAATGTGCAGGTTTCTTCACGATGTTTTCCTTCACCGTTACAGCAGTCGGTAAATGCACGTAAGTTTCGGAAAACTCATTGGTGCACTGGCCAAGTTTGAACCCACAACCTCTAGTTAGGAGAATGGAATCACTACCCACTGCGCTACTATGATTTGATGACAGAATGATATTGTAAACATTCTTTTATTTACTATTAACAGAAACGGTCTCGCACACGCAGTAGATCTCGATCTCGAGATGTCCGCAGCCGTCGTGATTCGCCACCTCGAAAACGTCCCACAGTACATGCTCCTTCACCAGTCAAGTATGTGGTGAGAGTGCCTCGTATGCCTCTCGATATGTAAGTACAATATTTTTCTAATTTGTATAACAATAGGAGTTATGCTTATGAGCCTTTTGTTTATAAAAAAGACTGTTGAAATTAAAATGACAATGAAGAGTTCTCTACTTGCATGATATGATGAACTCCAACTTAAAATGTTTTTTATTGTATGTATATACATACTGTATGTATATACATACTATATGTATATACATACATATGTATATACATACTATATGTATATACATACAATACCGCTTTATAAATTCTTTTAAATTATATTTTTTTCTACCTAGTACTATGTTCCTACCTCCAAAAGACCTTATCTGTAATGTACCTTTCTTTTTTGTAGCCAAAAATTGGATGTTCCTGGTTTGTCTCAAAGATACACAAACTTGTACATCCCATCAGACTTCTTTAATGCTAATGTAAAATGGGGAGAGACCTTCCCACCCCAGATGCCTCTGTCCCTTAATAACCCATGTGCATACCACATCATGAGCAAGGAGGTTGAGAATCCAGTTCCAAATGATGCTGTGCTGGAACCACCAGATGCAGACTACAGATTCTCTGCCAAGGTATGTGAAGAGTAAAGCACCTTAATTAAATATAAATTATTTCGCTCCTTAATAAATATTAATTTATCTTCTATTACCTAAGATTGGAAAAAATTATATGTATGTATTTGAAATTTGTTTAGGTTATGTTGATCAGCATGCCTACTCTGGAGACTCTGTACCAAAAATGTGGACTTACAAAGACTGATGACAAGTCAAGAAGCAAGACTCCTTTGCATCCAACCCGTTTGATCAAGTTCCTTGTAGGACAGAAAGGAAAAGGTGGTGAAAACTTTGCTATTGGTGGGCCTTGGAGCCCCTCCCTTGATGGAGAGAACCCTGATACAGACCCCAGTGTTTTGGTGAAGACAGCAATCCGCACATGTAAAGCTCTTACTGGCATTGATCTATCGTCCTGCGCACAGTGGTAAGTTGATTAATTTTGTCACTGCATCTTTGTGTCCTGTTTACTGAGTATCCTGCATAGTAAAGAAAGAAAGTATAAGTACATATAAGTATAGTAATGAGTTCAAAAGCTTAATTTAAGACACCTATACCTATAAACATAGGTATAGGTAGTTGCAAACCAACAAGATTTTAAACACCACTGTAACATAAATAAATACATAAAAGTTTAAAAGCTTTTGACTCATGCCTGTAAGTTAGTCATGGTACAGCACACATTCCTTATGTGAGACGTGAGGCGTTTGAACACCATCAAAGGCGCAAGTTTTGGAAGCAGTTTCGATGTATCAACGTGCCTTATGAGCAGTTCGGCTCTCGTAGCGGATGTGTCGTGTCCATGCTTCCGTCGGCACCCGCGCGAGTGCGATACTGCGCGTGAGTACTGGCCTGTGAGTACATATCACTGAATTGACTTAACCATGCAGGTACCGAATGGTGGAGTTTTACTACTGGCGTGAGGGCAGCGGCGGCAAGTCGCGGCTCGAGAGCGTGGTGTTGTTCCTGCCCGATGTGTGGTCTGCTCAACCATCGCGGGTCGAATGGACCACCGTTCAGGAACAATATAAAGCAGCTTGCGAGGCGGCGATGAAGAAACTGGACGGCGAACCGGCCGAGTCGGGCAGCGAGCAGCCGCAGCAGCCGGCGGCGGCCGCGCCGGCACCGCCGGTAGTCGTCGATCTCAACGAGAGCGCCGACAGTTCCAAAATTGTTTGTTCCCAGTTTTGTTTCGTTACGTTTCCGGCTGCGAGTTCTACTATGTTTATTGGAGTCCACCACCTGCGCAGATGACTTCCTATGACCCATGATTGTGCGCAGACTTCAACTTCAATGCCGAACACAACTTCTCAATGACATTCCCATTTAAATTAGTATCCTTATAGCTAAAAACCATGTCTTAAATAGTAGAATTCTTCTTCAGTTTCAATAAAATATTTCAAAGGCCAAAATAATAAATTCTCTCATAATACAGAGCAATACTAATCAGTTAATGTTTTTAGGAAAACGTGGATGACACTACCATTACCATAGATGAAAATGATGATGATGAAGGCAAACCTGAACCAACACACTATTCTAAGATAGAACTCAAAACTATCAAAGTTGAACAGTTAAGACAGGAGCTGCGCGCGCGCAATGTTAGCTGCAAAGGTAGTTTATTAACAACCATTTTACAACAACAGTATGGATAAAATTTACTTTTATAAATGTTTGTTTAATTTTTGACAGGTCTCCGAGCTCAACTTGTATCTCGTTTATCAAAACTTCTAAAGACTGAGGAGGAAAAAGAGAACAAATCTGAAGAAATCATGGAATTGGATGATGAAGAATCAGACCAAGAGAAGAAACAGAAAACTGATACTGAAGCAAATGAAAACAAAATTGAGCCCGAAAAGAAAGAACCTTCTGAAGATAAGACAGAGGAAAAGGAGGATAAGGAAACGGAAAAAAGTGAAGTGAAAGAGAAACCTGAAGTTAAAAAATCTGAAAAGGAAATTGAAGATGAAAAGAAGAAGGTACTTATTAAAAACTAATTTTGATTGAGTAACAAATTTTAATATATCTATCCAAATTTAATAAATAAAGTCACCAGAGGGCGTTAATTACAAGATTTTCCAAAGGATCAGAAGGCTTCAATTACAGTATTTATGATAAGTGCAGATTAACTTTGATTTCTTTCTATAGTACCTTTCTGTATTGTTATTTCCCAATTATAGTCTAAAGTTATTCTGCGTCGACACGCTACGAAGAAAAAGTACCCTTTAAGACCTTCTATCACATGCCCTGGTGGTTTTTCAAACAATTTTCAAAAAAAGCAGGAAGGTTCTCAATTCGAATGCATGTTTTTTTTTTGTATATATTTATTGAGAATTACAACGCCACCATCATATACATCTAGTAATTCAAACAATTGCTATGAAAATACACGTAAAAACTCATTGGTACATTGACCAGGATTTGAACCCGAGACTTAGTCCAATCCGTGAAGCTGGCTGTTCATTAGGCAACATTTGTAGAAACACGATCTTTAGATATATTTATTTCTTCATCAGTGTATCAATACGAGTTTACCGTAAACTGTAGGTATTGAAACAGTGTTGCATCATCTTTGTTTCGCAACAGTTTGCGTAATTGTTTGGAATTGTTTACGAAATGATGAAATAAATAAATAATAACGGAATGTATTTTTTTATATTCTGCAGTTGGAGCGTCAGAAGCATTCCCTAAAGACGCGGTACGAGCTACCGTCGCAGCCGCACCTCATAGTACACCCTAACACGGCGGCTAAGGGAGGGAAGTTCGGCTGTAACGTCGCCACCCTATCGCTACTGCTAGACTACCGCATCACCGATAATAAGGAACATAGCTTTGAGGTGAATATTATTCGCTGATTTAATGATGGTATCAAAAGAGAGAGACAGCTTTAATAGAGTTCTTTAGCAGTGTCTATCAGTACATATCTGCTGGAAGACGAAGCGCTTGCACAGGTTGTTGAGTCTAGTGTTCTGGACAAATTATTTTCCTCCGCCGAGTGTTACATCGCCCATCATGCGACTCATAACAACTTTCAATCAGTTCCGCGTTTTTTTATTATCGAGGTGTTATAGAACCATTTTTTTCTGTAAAATTATTAAATGGAAAATGTATCCGTCTTGGACTGTTCCTAGTAAAGGCAGAGTTGAAAAACTGGGGAGTTTCATTAAGACTGCGAAAAGCTGACCTCGTCAGTATGTATGAGTATGTGTAATTCATAATATTTATCTGCGTGTATCAGCTTTTGTTATTGCAACCAATCACCACACGCCAATCGCCAAACGTAATGTTCATGTAAACAATTTTTTCTATACGTTTTGACAGATAGTGATAAATGTTATGAGTCAAGCTATATCAGCGCCTCTATCGGCGAGTTTTGTCAGTTTTCTTTCCTATTTATGGTTTTGAAATTCCCACTAAAACTGTCTCATTTATATGGAAGATTAGATAGTAAATCATATTTAATGTTTGTTCTTATTTCTTGAAGAACTTGAACTAGAACTTGACTATTGCTTATGAATTCAGCATAATGTATGTGCATTTGTTTATATTTTATAGCTGTTCGTTTTTGCGGAAATCTTTAACGAAATGCTGATGCGTGACTTCGGGTTCTACATTTACAAGACACTTTACACTTTGCCCGAGAAGGCTGAGGAAGTGAAAGAAAAGGACAAGTCTGCAGAGAAATCTGAGAAGAAGGAGAAGGAGGAAAAACCAGAAGGAGAGAAGAAGGAAGATGTCAAAGACGAGAAGAAAGAGGAAAAAGATGACAAAAAGAAAGAGGAGAAAGATGACAAAAAGAAAGAGGAAAAAGATGACAAAAGGAAAGATGATAGACGAGACGAGAGGCGCGAGTCGCGCAGAAGAGAGCGAAGGGTATGTGTTATTTACTCTACTTTCAGGTGTCCAATATTTTAATATCATCATCATCATCTGGTGTTGAGGGTTTCTAGGGTCGGCGGTAATCGCTTACCATCAGGTGATCCGCCTGCTCGTTTGCCACCTGTGATATAAAAATATAAAAAATAAAAACAGGAAAAAACATCCACTGCTGGACAAAGACCGCCCCCAAAGATTTCCATGCCGACCAGTTTTCCGCTATCCACATGCAGCGGCATCTCGCAACCTTCACCAGGTTATCTGTCCATGGTCAATTTAATTTCGTATTCACTTGCGACATGGTATTCCAAATAACCGCTACCGGCCGGCCGGCCCTTGTTACTCCATCCATATAAGTAATCTCCCCTACACACACAAAAAAATACAATAGGCTATCCTGCTGTAAAATTACTGTCACGAGAGTCGGCTATAGCAAAATAAAATACTGAATATTCCCATTTTACAAAAAAGGACTTTCTCATTTCAATTTACCGCATTCATAGCTTCTTAGCTTCTATAATAACCGAAATTACCGAGCTGATACTCAGTTACCGAAACACGGCAGTCAATAATAAAGTACTTATTTTGAAAGTTGTAAGGCAACAAACTTTCTATAACTCTTGTTCAGTGTTTTTATTTTGAACAGCCGAGGTGCTCTTGAAAGGAATCTAAAGGCAATGAGCCTTTATAGGTCCGCCAACTTATCTGTAGAACGGAAAAAAGCGGAACTACGACGCCCCGGTATGAAAACGTCATTTTGTTGTTGTCAGTTTGTATGGGATTTTCGATAGTGACGCCATCCTTCATTCTACAGATAAGTTGGTGGCACTATACTACGACTAACCCCTAACATCATATTAAGGTGAATGTACACTTATTATATCACACTAAGGTGGACCCGCATTCTAAAAATACTGATCCTTTACTATTATAGCCCTTAACATCACATTAAGATGAACGCACACTTGTAACATTACACTAAGGTAAACCCACACTTGCCAGGACTCGCACCGCTCTGACTCTGAGCGCAGCCCGTCGCCGCGACGGCGCAGTCGCGGCGTAGAACTGCCGCCGGACCCGTATCTCCTGCTTTCACTCGTGTACTTTGACACGGGCCGCTGCGGCTACGTCAACAGGAAGGACCTGCAGAACCTGTTCATGAGCCTCGGCCTGCAACTCTCGCGCTCGCAGATCCGGTCCATACTGGAGAAGGTCTGCATCAAGGACACCTTCAGCTACAGGTTTGTTTTTTGCTGTCCATTGTATCTGTTTTTTTTTTTGAGATTAAGTGGCTGCGCAGTCTGTTACTTTCCTCGGATAAAAAATCGTAGTGTCATATTCCTGATATTCACCCAAATCTGTGAGAGAATCTGTTTGAGGGGCCCGGTTTTAAAAACCAATTTTAATAGCATTGATGTGTTCCGGCAGGATGATAATATAGAAGATAGCCAGTTCCCCCATTGTGTTAGGGGATTCTTGGTAAGCCCGATTTCATCTTTGGCAACATCATCACTTACCACCAGGAGAGATAATGCTAAGGGATAAAAAAAGGAAATTATTGTAATATATAACATATTGTTATCGTGCTAATTAAATCTAAAATACGTTTGTTTTCATTCAGAAGTCTTACGCAAGCTATCAAAGACATCGCCTCAGGATCAAGCCCTGATATAATGCAGGACATGCCTCTTGACACAACTGTCACTAACACAGAAGTACCACCACATGTAAGTTGGCAAAGTTACATCAGAATCGTTGGTAATCAATTCACAGACAAAGTAAAAGGGTATCGTGTGATTTTCATGTCTGTTTCAGATTGCGGAATTGGAAGCCGCTATCGCAACGGGCAACCGCAATTTGCTGCCCGTTTTCAATAGGGATTCCGACGACAGTGAAGGCAAATCTGGAGAAACTAAAGACATAGGTGATAATGGTAATTCAATTCAATATACTTTTATTTTAACCTTTTCGCAATAGTCTATCTCATCAGTGATAGATAACTGTATCTTTTGGCATGATATACGCCGCCGTTTTAACTAGTAGTGGCCGAGAAAACTACTGTCAGTAGAGAGTAGAATTCAAACGATATAAGCACTCATCTCTAACGCTGAAGTGATGAAAGAGATAACGATGAGAGAGACGTTTTCTCACTTTGAGCGCAAAGATCAGTTTTTTCTACATCTCAAGCTGAGTTGACATCTGCCAAAGTGGCGCCCTTCGCTTCGTCCAAGTGCGCTTTGATCAATGCTGCCACGATCAAAATAGCGTCCAGTAGTTTTCAGATCTACTTTGTTAAAAACAACGAAAAAATATAGTGTACAGCGTACTTTATCATTTGGTTCCAACTTAGGCAGAGCTAAAATCTGAATTTGACCGCGTCACCGCAACTTCACGCTACCTGCGCAAATCACTGCCAAAAATACGCACCCTGCGTTTCCACTGGAGCGGAGACGTGAAAAAGTGACCAATCATATTACTCAAAATATCCTCTCCACTTCTATTCATTTCGAGCAATATAGCGTCAATAGTGGCATTAGTCAATTCGGCACGTCTGCTTCGCTCCGTCTGAGTGGAAAGGCGTTTGACCAATCATATTCCTCAAAATGGAGTGGAGATTTTGAGTAATCTGATTGGTGGTGATTTTTGCACGTCTCCGCTCCGCTCCGTCTAAGTGTAACGCTCTGTGTTGCACGAATTAAATAGCGTCAAGTCGACAAATTTACTTTGTCAAATGGAAATACAAAAACATAGTACAGCATAGTTTATCATTGGTTCCAAACTAAGCAGAGCTGAAATTTAAATTTGACCGTGTCAACGCTGTTTCACGCTACCCTTCACTGCCATAACACGGAGTAAAGCCACAGTTAAATTTTCGCTCAATATTGCTTTCAATTTAATTGATCAATGGTATTGAAACAGCTACACATATTTCAATGCAACATATTTCATACTTCAAGTTGACTCGTGTAATATCGGCTTAACGACACTGGCGCCTACCAGTGCCAAAAACATGGAGTAACGCCACCGTCACCCCCCGGTTACGCAGGCATGGTGCGCTACAAGTCGCGGCTGGTGGACGTGGGCGCGCTGGTGGCGGGCGCGGCGCGGGCGGGCGAGGCGCGCGCGCGGCTCGAGGCGGCGCTGGAGGCCGCGCGGCGCGAGCTGCGGGGGGCGCGCGCCGCCGCCAGCGCCGCGGGCCAGCAGCAGCGCGCCGCCGCCACCCAGCTGGCTGATAACGCAGCTGCACTGGCTGCGGCGCGCGCGCGGGTCACATCGCTCACTGTGAGTGTCACCCTTGAGTAGTCAATATATTTTATTTATATATATTGTATAAATGGGCGTAATGGTCGCCTGGTTGCGGAAAATAGCCCGCCCCAACCTAACCTAACCTTTATATTTATTCCGGCATGGAGATAAGATTGTGTCCCACTGCGTTGGGACACTCTTGGCAAGCCCGCTTTCATCTTCGTCAAAATTTTAAAGCAAATGAGTTTTTCACGCTTACGGTATTGTTTATACAGGTCGTTACAATATATAAGTGCAAACTTATTATTAACAATATTAATAATATTTATTCCTTAACACAGTAGTATTATATCATTGAGCTAACTTCAACTGCCGAACTTACTTCCATTTTGCACTGCGAGGAATATAACTGTGCAGAAAAAT
This sequence comes from Coleophora deauratella, assembly GCA_958295455.1. NCBI lineage: Eukaryota > Metazoa > Arthropoda > Insecta > Lepidoptera > Coleophoridae > Coleophora > Coleophora deauratella. The sequence goes on from OY282398.1 coordinate 8,188,533, forward strand.
AATTCTAATGCGACACGATTAAAGCTTCGGGATACCTTCCTTATATTTTTGTGAAAGTATTAGTATTAGATAGATAGATACATTATTTATTTCACTCAACCTAGCACAAATATTATTATATCTTGACATAAATCAGTGAATTGTCTTTGGTTTCAGGCTAGCTCCAAAATATTCCACACAGCACTGAAAAACATTCAAAGTAAAGTGGAGTCAGTTATAAACATTAAATATGAAGATGATGATGTCATTGAAGTTACAAATGGACCTACGAAGTAAGTTTTAAATGGCAAATGAGCATTATTTAATTCTTCTGTTTAAGTCTTGTCCTTAAAACTTAAACGGTTCTGATGGTAATGTTTTAGGGTCGAAAAAGAGGAGAAAAAAGAGATTGAAGATGTGAAAGAAGAAACTACAGAAAGTAAAGATGTCAAAGAAACGAAGGTTGAAGATAAAGGCAATGTAAGGACAGACAGTAATAAGGAATCTGACATTTTGGCATCTGAAAACATGGATTTAGATGATAAGGAATAGATATTAAATTTATATATGATGATAAATGTGTAGGTTATTTTATAACTTCGTTAAGAAATTCGATTAAATACTTACGATGTGTAAAAAAGTTACAGTAAGACTAATTCCACTCAGGCGGATCAATGACGAGCCTTTCAACGAATAAACCAATCAGGATGTTTGAAACCTCTCTGCTTTAGTGGTAGAAGTGATGGTGGACCGTGGAAATTGGTTGCTCGTCTTCGCTTCGCTCGCCTTCACAGTACCGCTATGTTCCGGATCCGACCTATGTTATGTAAAATTGTATACAGATGTAACTTCGGTTAGCTGGGGCTTTCACTCCACTAAATAACTTTTGAACAACTTACAAAAGTCAAAAAACAATCTTCTGGGCACCATACCAAAAAGTAGATGCTTATCATTCTTTAAATCTACATTTTTTCTACCTTGTACAGTTCCTACCACTCGGATCTGAACTTGTACACACATTGATTGTCCAATATAATGAGCAAAAGCCCCAGCTAACGGGCTATTTATTTAGTTGCACTTGAGAAAGCAAAGCAAGCCCTACCAGCCTAAAAATTTGAAAGGTATGCACACTTTGGTCAAATGAAGAAAAAAGAAACTTAACTTTCCTTCCTTAGATATTAAGGATTTAAAAAAAGAAATAAATGCTTAAAAAAATAATTTCGACTTTCATTCGCAGACACAATATTACGTTAACAGATAACCCAATTATGCGTGTCGACTCTGTGGTGCACTGACCAAGATTTCTGTTAATATAAAAAAGTATAAGGTATAAGTTTAGTCTGGATCGGTTCTGTCTGCAGTTCTTATTGCCAGGGGGATAAAGAACATGGAAGTGGTGTGGTGTTCCTAACTCCAGCAAGCATTTTTTTTTGGGAAAATTTAACCAAGCGAAGTGGATAGTTCCCGACTAGCTAGCTCACTTTGTTTTGATAAATTAATAAAACACCATCTGTGGAGTTAATAAAATTTATTCATCTCAAAATGTCGCCTATTATAGTCGCAAAGGTAGTTTTCTTAAAACGTAGATATTTCTGCTTTAAAAAATATTTTTATACGTCTTAATTAAGACTGATTATTGAGGATAAGAACATGTTTTCGTTTTTTTAATACTAATAAATTACAGTACAGTTTTAAACTTAATTTAAATGGCAGCATACACAGTAAATAATATATTATAATATTGTCTGAAGTAAAGAACTTATAAATGCTTAATATAAATACTAATTATGTGCTTAAATTTATACCCAATAATACCTTCGTTAATTATCTTACCTTACTGATGTAATTACAATTGTAAATTAGATACGAAAAAATCGATATCGAATAATTCCATTCCTTTCTATAGCTATACCTACTATTTAATAATCAAATGATAAACTACTAACATAATAAATGCCAAAACTTGTAATGAAGGCTTATTTATTACAAAGCAGGCGTCGAGTATCTTCGAATCTAGTCTCGATTATTGGGCTTGTACACAAAACTGCGATGCGACGAAGCCCATAGGGTTATGAAATACCTGAAAAAAATTAACCACGGCTTCTTCTCATGAAACTGGAGAACTTTCCCCGTGGAACCGATACTCAATTAGCATAAAGTTCTTGGACTCATACAGTCAACTGATCTGCTAATTTTGTTCAAAAACTTTTTTGCAAATTGAGTATAGGTACCTGGGGAAAGTTGTTGGGTTTCATAAGTAGTATAGTGAGCTACTGTTCTTTTTTTTTAGGTATTTTAGAAGTCTATATTGTATCGTATAGTGCATGTTGGAGCGGTCCGTCCGACCTTGTGCTCCTGCAACGGTGCGGTGGTGCGGGCGTCACGTGATCAGAGTCCAGGTGCTCCATCGATATCACTCACACGCAGGGCTCCACGTAGTTACCGGAGAAGAGACCGATGACGCCGTCCATGACGCCCTCCCACCGGCCGTCGTCATTCTTATTATATAGTGCAGGTTGTATCGGTCACGGTGCGTCACGTGATCACACGCAGGGCTCCACGTAGTTGCCGGGGAAGAGGCCGGTGACGCCGTCCATGACGCCCTCCCACCAGCCGTCGTCATTCTTCTTTAGCACGTAGATCACGGCGCTCTCTTGGAACGAAAGCTCGTCTTCCTTGTCCGCGTAGTAGTCGTATATCGCCACCACTGGAATGGACAACAACATATTAGTTAATAATCTTGTCTTGCCGCCAAACATCAATGTTAACCCTTTAAGCGCCACAATCGACTAGGGCCGACAAACAGTTTCCGTGCCACAAGCGCCAGTATTTGAGATTTTCATAAATTTTTATCGGCTGTAGCCGTCGTTGGCGGTGTGGTGGGGGCACGATTTGTTAAGGAGTAGCGTGGCGGACTGGCAGTCAATTGGTTATAGTATTGATGTGTTCCGGCATGGAGACAAGGTAGCCAGTTCTCTGTCGCGATCTTGGTAAGCCCGCTTCCATCTTCGGAATTATCGTCACTTAACAGCAGGTGAATGAAGGGCTGTACAGAGTATATAGTACGGGTATAGAGTATATGCAGCAAAAATTCTCTTTTTTCACTATTTTTGGTATTACTAGCAGGTCTTATAAAAAGTTCTTTTTTCCAAGCAATGCTCTGCTTGGAGGGATATAAATATGGATCAAAAAAGTAAAACTATATTTTTATTCATGTTAGTTGGAACATATGATGAGCATTTTTCCCAAGCTAAAAACACACAGCTAAATATGTTAAGGATTATTGCCTGTTTGTAGTCACACAGAATTCAGAATGCCCCCATTTTGCCTAATAGGTCCAGTAAGGATCTTGGATTTTTAACAACTTAATGAGAAACCTCAGATGGCCGAGGTGTGCCAATGTTACTTATGAATAATATTTTGTGAACAGTTTACCTTTTTCGATGTAGTTCTTGGGCACCCAGCCGGGTAGGTCAGCCTCGTCCGGCACAATGGCGGGCACCGCGCCACTGTACTGCACGCCGCTCATCTGGCATAACACAATCAAAACCATAATACTGAGAAATGTAAATGAAATCAGGACTGCCATTTCGCCAGGCCTGGGGACATACGGTACGCACCGTATCTGTTAAGAGTCCATCGTGGTTGTTTGATTCGGCAATGTTGCGATGCTGCACCGTATGTGTGGTACCCAATGTACCGAGATCATTGCGGTGTGGCACCAGCTTTAAGTCCACAGTGTGGACTCCACACCAATTGAAATTTTCATAAACCCTTTGTATGTATCATACGGAAATACACTGACGTATCATGCATCGTGCATTCACAGACCCTTTTATTTCAACATAATAAATGTAATAGGGCGTTAGAAACTAAATTTAATCAGGGAACGATAGGTAAGATTTATGTATGTTTGCTATTGCGATGACCTTACTTTACGGAAAGCCCAAGACTTGAAGGTTCTCAAAGTAAAATAGTTGAAACACTAAATGGGTTTGGTTTGGACACATCCATCCAGGTCAAATGTATCATGATGTGACATAAACGAGTTCAAACAAATGGATTTGACAGTTGTTACGTTTAACAGTTAAATGGAGGACTGATTATCAAGCGACCGCTAATGAATACAAAAATACATAAGTATGTACCAAAAACAGGTTGGAAAAATATTGAAAAATTGCATTCAATGTCTTACATTACTGGCGATGTCGACTGATCCGCATTTACTGTAAAAATTTCCGCAAAAGCGCTGTTGTATTCTTGGAGTGTTTTGCCAAATGTAAATAAAAAGTTGCTATACAAGTATTTTGGAAAACCGAACGTTCAACGATAGGTTTTCAATTGCTATGATAGTGTTGTGACTTCTCACTAATATGTCTGTTTTTAATTTCTAGAGCTACTCGTAAATAGTAAACAAATACTGGAGAACAACATAAGAACACTTTTTATCCAGAAAAAATGCACACATACTTCGTTAAGAATCTGGATAATACTTATTCGTGGGTTAAATTCGATAGCCATGTGGAATATCAACTGTCCAATTTAAATGAATGACAGCCATACAAAAATCTATGCATATCCGCGCAGGCGAACGGAAATCGCCGTTTGATTTGATTTTTTATTTTAGTTGAACTCTGCTATATCAGCTGTTTGACCAAGTTTTTAGAGACAATTTTTTTTGGCGATTTCAGCAAAGTCATAGCACAAAAGTTACTCATTGTCAGTATAAGAGATCTCGCGCACTAGCCGGCCACAACCTCGACCAGTGACCGCAGCGACCAAGTTAACTATAGAAACCAGTCGCGGCCAAGTGCGCGACTCCCTGCCTCATGAATAGCAGTCCCAGTTACCGGGTCCCACACCTATAGTTCATTCCAATCAAAAAAAAGAAAAAGTTAAACAAACTTACTATGGAACTGACACATGTAAATGTCATAATATGTATACTTTATTTGTTTACCTTTTGCTTTTTTTTGATTGGAATGAACTATATATTGTGACCCTGTATAGGAAGTGGAAGTCGGCGATGCGAGAGTGCGGTGCGAATGCGAACTCAATTCGTATTCTCTTCTCGTATGTGTTGGCATGTAGCCTTCTGTACAACTGTGCGCACTCACATGCATGGCGGAGCGCACGAAGGCGTCGTGCTGCAGCTCGTCCTCGAGCGGCGGCGGCGGCAGCGGCGGCGACACCGACCCGCCGCGATTAGACGCCGACGATGACGACGCTCGCTGATCGAACACATAAATTATGTTATGGTCATGTTTGAAATAATAGCTCGGAAATAAAGTTATTTTGTAGCTATAACAGTATAACGTTTTTTTGGTTTTACTGTTTGTACTTGGCCGATTTCGATACCATTAAAAAATATATATTTAAAAACCATATTTTAAAAAACAAAAGAAATATAAATGATTCCTGCTATTTTTTAGTTTTTTTTTTTTTACATGGTTTAGATATGCCAAAACATGGAAGAAATTCTGTACATTTTGAAATTAAATTAAGAAAAATATAATGCGACTCAAGCTTCAGAAAAAAGGCAACATAAAAGCCTAGAACAGTGTCAATATAGACAGGAAAGATAAATCAAAGGAAATCTTGAATTTCCATACAAAATACGAATAAACTTTTCTTAAACTTAATTTTTATAAGTTATATAGGTAGTATTATATTTAAATAGCACAGAATTATGGTATCATCTTGTGACGAAGTTCATGATTCAACTGTGAGTTGAATGAGAAGATAGAAAAAAAAACATCACATTTAAATATTAAAGGCTTTGATGGTAACAATTATTGCATAGACTACTAACTAACCTGTCCTGGAAGACTCATGGAATGTTGGCTGTGCTCGCCATCAGACCCGATCAGCGGAGATGGCGGTGCTGAAAATATATTTAAAAAATCAAATAAAGACAACATTAATTTAATTTAATGAAGATTTAATAAGTAAGCACTTACGCGGCATGCTAGAATGCATATCTTGCTGAGAATAGTTTGACGGTGACTGATGCTGATTTGGATGCACCATTCCAATCTGTTCAAAATTAAATAAATAATCAGTTTTTTTTTTTGCATTTAGTGGACAGGTTATAATGTAAACGAAATTGATTTTTATTTTGTAATACTGAGAATTCTGTGATTACCACAACTTGATTCAGAGCTTTATCGGAAAAGTTCTGGCAACAATAATTTAAAAAAAGACAGGAAAAAACCTTTTCTGCACATTATAAATGAAAATAATAATTACTGGATTAATTTCACCCATATGTGAACCACTAAATGAGAAACTTTAATTTGCATCGTATGGTTAAGCTAAGAGTTCCCAGCAGTCTAGAATGTATACTTATACTGTGGTTCTATCTAGGTGATAGAAGATAATAATATAATAGTCACCTGCGGCTGCGTCACAGGCAGCGTGGAGTATCCGGGCGGGCGGCGCGGGTAGTTCGGCGCGTAGTGCGACGGCACCTGCGGCGGCGCCACGGCCGGCGGCGTGCGGTACTCGCGCGACGACTTGCCTGCACACGACACCGCGCAACGTGAGCTTTGTACTGGGTGGAGTCTTGAGCCGAATTGATTGACAGACGGCTAGCTATGTTGTTTGTGATAGACATTTTTTATCTTATCTTGTTGATGGGGGCTGCCTAAGCAGCGACACTTCGACCTACTGGCTACTGGGATCTTTTGTACCTATCCCTAGTTAAAAATGTATTGCATTAATGCAGTGATTGCGTTGAGGCGTAGGTGCCTGTATTCACCGACATTCGGTAACCATTACCGAGGGGCTCATCTGCTTATTAGACAGAAAATTGTAGTTACACAGTAAGTGCTTCATTGATTTTGTAGGCTCGGAAATCGCATAAATTGTTAAGCCTATCTTTTTGGTATAAAAAAAAACATAACTCAGATCTTATACCATAAACAGGCAGTTTTCTGAAACTAAACATCCCGGTGAAAAAAAAACCCAATAATTTGACATCTAAATTAAAAACCTTACAACACTCTCTGTACATGAATCCGGCTATCCCAAATGATATATATAAGTTATCATTAAAAAACACAGTTCAGGATATGATGATGTAGTGACACTTATTGTCAAAGACGTGGCAAGTATCATTGCACCTCTACTTTGCCATATTATAAACCTTAGTATAGAACATGGTTTATTTCCTTCTGCCTTAAAATATTCCATTGTAAAACCACTGTTTAAAAAGGGAACCAAGTCAGAGATGAGATGTTACAGACCAATAGCGATGATCCCAATTTTTTCTAAAATGATTGAAAAATTTATTTATAAAGAATTATATGACTTCTTAGAAAACAATGAAATTTTTACATGCCATCAATTTGGATTTATAATAGAAAAAATAAAAGCATTAACTTAGCAATTTTCAGTTTCCTACAATCAGTGACATCGAATATGGACAAAAGTCAGCCAACAATCGCTCTATTCATGGACTTAACAAAAGCCTCTGACTTTGTCAACCACGAGACATTACTAAAAAAGCTTTTCTGCTATAGGGTACGTGGCAATAATTACAACTTGATAAAATCATACTTAAGAGATCGTTACCAGGCCACTCTAGATTTATGTCCAAATACAAAAACAGAAGTAAAATATACATCTAAATATAGAGCAGTAAAATACGGGGTACCCCAAGGTAGCATACTGGGCCCCCTGTTATTTTTAGTATATATCAATGACCTGCCATCAGTTACTAACCATAAAATAACTCTATTTGCTGATGATAGTACAATCCTCTTCGTAGGAAATGACGTCAATAATCTTGTACAGGAAATAAAAGATACTTTAAAGACAACAATTAACTGGCTCAACAATAATAATTTAAAAATAAATATAGAAAAAACAAATATAATAAATTTTAAACAAAGGCAAATTGGTAACTTATCTCTTGACGTTAACTACTTAGGCAAACATATAAACGGATTAGAAAATACAAAATTTCTTGGATTATACATTGACAACAAAATGAGATGGGATTGTCATGTTGACTATGTAAGCAAAAAACTAAGTCAAACATCGTATGCACTTTATAGACTAGGCCAAATAGCAAACAAAGAAGCTGTCTTACAAGCCTATCATGCATTTGTTGTCTCTATCCTTCGCTATGGCCTAATATTTTGGGGGAACTCAGTAAATAAGGAACAAGCTTTTAAAGCCCAAAAAAGGTGCATTAGATCAATGTGTAATCTCAAGAGAATGGATACATGTAAACCCTACTTTATGAGTCTCAAGGTCTTGACGATGCCGTGTCTTTATACAAGGTGCTACTTTATTAGTGCCCGATATTTTAGTCAGTGCTTTCACTCCTGATTCTGATCAACTTTCCCCAAGGAACCCATAGTCAAATCCCAAAAAAATTTTTGGACTCTTCATACTAATTTGGCCTCTCGGCTGATCGATTTGTATGAAGAGTCCAAAAATTTTTTTATGATTTGACTATGGGTTTCTTGGGGAAAGTTGATCAGAATCAGTAGTGGAAGCACCGACTAAAATATCGGGCACTAATAAAGTAACACCTTATATTTATGAATGTGCCGTTTTTGCAAAGACTAATCTACACCTATTCTCAATTCATAAGCGCGCTCGTATTAAGGACAAAATGGAACTGGTACCACACAAAACTTCTTTACTCCAAAAAAGTGCCTTCTGTCTTATACCCCATATTTACAATAAAATACCTAAAACATTAAGACACATGAATGAAATAACGAAATTTAAAACTGGGCTTCATCGTATGCTGGCGGAAAAATGTTATTATACTCCAAATGAATATTTAAGTGACAAATTGTAACTTATTATTGATATTAATTTTTTTGCCAAATATTGTATGCCTTTGGCAGGACATAGCTGATACTTATCATTAACTACTGACATCTTTATGTAACCTATGATCCACAATAAAGATATTTGAATTTGCTGCGCTGTGAATTTCTAGGACTTTCCGTTCACCCTCACTTTACTTAAAGCAGTATGCTCACCAAGAGTGCCTCGTCCAAGCGTGCCTGTGTTGCCAGCAGCGGCGGCGGCGGCGGCGGCGGCGGCGGCGCGCACGGCCGCGGGCGGCGTGGGCGGCTTGGTCGTGGGCGCGGGCAGTGGCGCAGCGCCGGGGGCCGAACCCGAGCGGCGCCCGCGCGGCGTGCCGCCCCCCGACCCGCCGCCGGACCCGCTCCACCGCGCGCCGTGACCGATGTCATCCAGAGCTGAAAATGTATCATCATTTTATCTAATGGGTGTTTTTCCACTGGCCAGCATGGATCAGCATATCACACTCTTAATAAAACAACAACCGAATTCATAATTTTGGCAAAATGAGTTTTGATAAAATACCAACCTAAAAGAGCAAGCCACACAGTCTCGGTAAAAAACAAAATCTTAAGCAATAAGGTAACAAAATATTTGCGTCTTTATTTGTCCCTCCGCACATGCAAGTGTCTCTCTTTGAGGTCAGTTTTTTATGAAAACTAATTTTGCCAAATTTTGAATTCAGTTGTTGTTTTATTAAGAGTGCAATATATCAGCATAACATAGTGGTGCGTTGCTGGGGCTGCATTTTGCACTAACAGTTCCAATTTACTGTTACCGGGTGGCTACTGTCAGTGAGGGTCCTGCCAGCTGGCAATATTTCACCCTGTGTAGCAGTGTGGATGCAATCAGAGAACTGTCATGCTGCTTACAAAAAATGTTATAAGTAACTTAAATAAATGGCTGTTATTTTTCTTTAAATATTTGAATCCATACCTGTGTAATCAATGCTCTTCCTCACATACTTTATTGGCTTCTCAGGGTTGGCCGGAGCAATGATCTTATATTGCCTGTTTGTAACCTTGTTAGCTGTCAGCACTCCTATTTCTCTTCTAGCCACTTTCTCCTTATGAATAGCCACAGTCTGGGCAATGTGGTTCATCTGACCTTCCATCTCAGCCAACTGCATAGTCTGCAGTTCCAGTAATTGGAGGAAATTGTATGCCAGAGTGTTTATCTGGTATGCTACACTGGCTAGAGACTGGGTGGTGTAGTTCTTAGTACTTTCAAGAGCAAGGCGCTTGTTCTCAGATTGAAAGTAATTTGCTTCACAGTACTCAGCAACACGTTCTAAGTTTGTGTGACTGTCGGTGAGATGGTTGCGCCCTTCTGGAATCTCAGTTTGCAATAATGCTGCTAGTTCCGCCATGGTGAGTCTACTGAAACATATTTCCTCTAGTAAAATTATAGGCATACTTGTAGCTATGTAGCTTGTTAATTTCTGCATAGTCTGCATATACAATAATAGCGCAAGGCTAAGCTTTAGAATATGTAACAACCCTTCATTACATATTATTACCACCAAAATAAATCGTCACTGCCTACCAAGCTCTTACATTCTGATGATAGCCTATCACTAGGACATTGCTGGAGAGGAAGTTTAAGCACGTACCTACTGCAGATGTGAACAACGGGGCTATCACTATAATGATTTTAAAGAAATTAAAATCTATGAACTTACCGAGTAATTATATACCACGGAAGTAAAAAACGTTGCCGATAAACCTTTATCTAAAGACCATTTTAAACAAAATATTATCAGAAAACAGGAGAAATTAAAATACCCCACCTTGATTTCGAGTGATTTTACCACAAGTTTCGTTCTAAAATACGTTCTTCAGACTAATTATTAGCCTGAAATAGAGATACCTTATCATAATTCTTTTAAGTGTAAACAGGACAACTGCACATCAAGTAAATATAAACTTATTTTGGAACGAGATCATAAAAACTATTTTTCAGTAAGTAGCAATGAAAATGCAAAGACTTCTTTCTACTCATACAGCTTTGTCTGCGGCACTGTGTGCAAGAGATTTCTTTCTAAAGGTTTTCAAACACAGTTTAATAGGGAATTTTCCACGGCTTTCTCTAAACTCAACTAGATGGCGTTGATCTACATTGGAAATAAGAAAATCTCTAAAAAATCGTAAAAACTGATTGATATTACTGACTAATATCATAATAATGATGAATAGCTTTCGAAGATTACTTTTCATTAAATATTATTTTGTATTTTGATCCAAAAAATACTTATCATAATTTTTGATGCACAAAGCTTATCAGTATCGTTTTTGTGTTTCTTAAAAGAATTCTAACATGATACCGAGTTATAAATTACATTTTAATCATAAAAATGTATTAAAATCAAACTACATATAAGAAATTACAGGCCGGTTGATCTCGACTCGAGGCGTACTTCGTGTAGTGAAGACTGAAGATATGGATTGGAAGTTTCCATCGCCGTGCCTTACTAGTTTCTATGCGACGATTCGTCGATCACTGGTTTCTAACGACTATTGTCGTCTATTCTTCAGTTTCTAAACGATCAGTTCGACTGCGCAAATAAAGTTGATTTTCAGTTGTTTTCATTGTGTAAATAAATTTGATCCCTTGTTGTTTTAATTTTCCCAAATACGACTTGTGCATGGATAAGCAGTCGTATTATTTTTGCATGTAGTTAGTTGGATGATGAGGTGGAGGTTGCACGATTGCTTGATGGTTGTAACGGGTGCTTGGCATGATGCTTGTGATTGCATTAATGCATGAGATAGGTAGTTTGTTTGCAAAAAATATTAGATTCCCAGGCACGTCACGTCGATTTTTTTTTTCGTTTTTTCTTTCTACCCTCATTTGTTTTTTGGTGTACCCAATCAAGTCTCAGCTTGATATCGAACTGTTCGTTTACTAACTCTGCCAGATTTTGTTGTATAGTTATCATCTTTGTTTGAGATATTAGTAGTTGCGATATCATCTTCGTTAAGTATGTAGGCTGGTTTCAATCTATCCAGAGATATGAATGCTGTTCTGTTTGGTAGTTGAACTTGATAGATTTTTTCTGATTTTTGAAGAACTTCATACGGTCCTTCGTACGGAGGAGTGAGGGGTTTTCTGACAAGATCTGTTCGCACGAATACGTGTGTGCATGTTTTCAAATCTTTGTTTATGAAAATTTCCTTTTCTGAGTCTTTCCTTTGTGTGGGTATTAGAGAGCTCATTGTGTTTGCAAGATTTTTTACGAAATCAGCATCTTCGATTTTAGACTTTGTAGGTACAAAAAAATCGGAAGGTATGCGTAACTGTGTTCCATATGTTAATAAACAAGGACTCAGGTTGTTTTCTTTGCGAAGTGTTGTTCGGAGACCAAAAAGTACTGTCGGTAATTCTTCGGACCAGCTGTGTTTTGAGTCTCTGGCCATTAAAGCTGCTTTAAGTGTTCGGTGAAAACGTTCTACTTTTCCGTTTGATTGTGGGTGATATGCAGTTGTTCGTATTC